>OY720429.1:7596894-10329914 GCA_963082735.1 Pocota personata | reverse complement strand
AGTACGCGTTTTCCCCTGAATCACTTTCGAGCTTAACCAGCCTATAGAGAATAATTTTATTTATTTTGCTTTGTTCTTCAAGTTTCGCTAGAATAACTGAAAAAACATGAGAAACAGGGTCCTTCGAAATTTTTAATACTTTTTATTCTATTTAAATTTAAAATCGTACAGAACAAAATGTTTATTTCTCTTTCTATTGCGTTGTAGCGCGGTAGCTCATGAACGCCCTACCCGATTTGCTTGCCTTTTCGTTTATTGTTTATAGAATTTCTTGGGTAAAGTTTACAGGTCACGGAATCAAACCGCAGTCAGGTAAGATAGTTATAATATTCAAATTTATCCAAATTAACACCTACAATTGTAGGTGTTACTTTACAACAGTCTATGAGTTTTAAAATCCAAACCAACAGTCAACTTACCTCCCCGACTGTATTCATTTCAAAGTTCACAATAAAAATCTTAAATTACTAAACAAAAAAAAAAATAATAAAAATCTTGCCAACAAATTAAATCAACAACAACACGCTAATGCTAATGCCAACTCCAAAAAAGAACCCTAACGCACTCCACGTGCTTCTAACTGATGTGTTTATCGCATTTCTCTTTGAAAAAATTTTTTTTTTTCTTTTAATCTTTTTTTCTACTTTTTATTTATGAACGAAAAACATATATTTTTTTGCTTAAGTTAATTATGTATGTAGGTATGTTCTGCTTCAAGACGAAAGCAAAGAAAAAAAAATTGTTTACGCATTTGTACCCGGGCCGGCTTAGCCGTTGAGTACACGATGACAAGAATTAATTCAATTTGATGATGAGTTTCATCTCTGATTCTGTGTTTTTTTGCCAATTTCGGACGCAAAAATAGAATAGGCAAAAAACCGCACTCTGAATGGAGGCAGTCTCCATAAAAAATAATAATATTAACATTACCATGTGAAGGGGTTCTAGAGATACCAACGGCAAGCCAAAAACGTACGCGAATTTCCTAACTGCGTAGATTCCTTCTGTTTGTTTACGAAAGAACGAAAGCAAAAACAGAAAATAAAAAAGTTAAAAAAAAAAACCATCCAGCTAAATTGACGATTATTATATTTTTTTTGTTTTTTTTTTTTTTTTGTGTACATACAAGTTTTTATGTATCTTTCGAGTTGTTTATGCGTTGGCAGTGAATTCCTTAATTTTTATCTGTACAAATTTGCTTTCGAGCGGGAACCATTTGGTGTCTAATTTGTTAATGGAACGCAATTTCGTTACATAAGTGCGATGTAGTATATGTGAAACATGTGCTTGAATTGTTTTTTTTTTCTTAGGATTAAATATTTGATAAGGGATTTAGAGTACTTCATGGATACGAAGCTGCTTTACGTATTCTTGCGGGGGTGAGAGGACGTTTGTCTGTTGTCTCCTGCATTTTGGGTGGCTCCTTTTTGGAGGCAAATTGTCGATAAATCAGTCAGTTATTTTAAACTTCTAAGCCACACCTTGGAAATGGTGCTAAAAAATACCTTTACAATTTCGGGAACATTTATACTTATTCGCTGCATCTTCAGTTGATGGGTAACCAACAAATTGTTTAATGCTTACTTACTTTCACTTTGGCATAGGGCTCCAACTCGTTCCCAATGAACTTGATTCCTCCTGAACTTTTCTGCGCCACGTTTGCCTAGGGCGTCCCTCAGTTCTGCCTGCCTGCCTGGGTAAGAGGATTCCAATGCATGACATATTTCGCAATCGAGTGGTCTTCGTGCCGTAAGGTGTGTCCAATCCACTGCCACTTTCTCCTTCGCATAGTAATGTCTATCAGTTCTTGCCCCGTTCTCTGATAAAGTTGTACGTTGGAGATACAGTTGAGCCAAAAAATCCTCAAAATGATTCTTAGACATCTATTTACGAAGGTCTGATTCTACGTTGGAGCGGTACAGTCGCAGCTTAGTTCTTGTGCTGAGAACATTGCTTCTCCAGACTTTGGATAGCATTCCGAACGCAGCTTTTGCATTCCCGATTTCCGAGATCACACTTGTAAGTTGTAGAAAGTTGTCTACTTTCTCGACTTCCTGTTCAGCAATGTTGAGTTGAGCGCGGGTATTAGAAGTGCTCAGGACTTTTGTTTTGGCTGTGTTTATTTTAAGTCCACTTTGTTTGCCTCAGCTTCTAGATTCTGGGCTATCAGATGAAGGTCCTTAATCCGATATGAGTGTAGACAAAGTGTTTAACGTAAGACATCGAATTCCATGGTTACCTTCCGTCAATGCTGTATGAAATACAGTGCTGATGATCAACAAGAACAACCAGCGGTGACAGTATGTACCCCTGACGTGCTCCATCTTGGACTTCAAAATCCTCTGACACCTTACCATTGTGTGACACTTATCACCCTCGTATGTAGACTTGATAATAGCTTTGAGTTTTTCTGGGATACCTCTCCTGTGGAGAGCAAGCTGTCCGATACAAGCTGTCGAAAGCCTTCTCGAAGTCGATAAACAGTAGATGTAGCGCAGACCTATACTCGATACATTGCTCTATTATGATCGGTAAGATGTTTATGTGGTCGATGCAGGAGGATCCAGAGCGAAAGTCTGGCTGTTCGACGTGAAGAGTTGAATCTAAGTGTTTTTTAATCCTTTCTAATATGATTCTAGCTATTATCTTAGCTACGTCCGGGAGAACGCATATACCTCTCCAGTTTCCACAATCCATCAGATTTAGCTTTTTCAGAAGCTTGATGATGATCCCTATTTCGACTTCTGCGGAAATTGTTAAGTTGTCCATGCTCTCTGTCCGTATAAGCGGATGTACCAGTTCTGCCACTTAAAATAGTTCAGCAGGGATGTGATCAATGCCCACCGGTTTTTTTTTTTTTTTCTTGGGGGACTCGATTGCTATTGTTATTTCGGTTTTACTGGGAGGTCCGGTGGGAATTCGGGAATTTGATGCTTCGGAAGATTAGAGTCTTTTAAGTAATTCAGGACTGTAGCGAAGAGTTCTCTCCATCTAGCGAGCTGATCCTCATCCGAAATCAAAAGGTTACTCTTCTCTGGGTGTTGTTTGGAGTTCCGACCGCCAATGTCGTCCTTGCTGTTTTATAAATAGTCCTACTGTCACACCTGCTTGCTCTTACTTCAGCCCTTGAGGCAAGTGAGTCGATATACTGCTGCACTTCCTTCTTAATCACGAGATATTGGGTTTTCAGCTCGGTTCTCTCTTCTGCTGAGGCCGCTGCAATCCGGGCCTTGATTGCTGTGCACTTATCGATCCGTCTCCAGGTGTCTGCCGATAGTGGTGATTTTTCTGCCTTTCACTGACGTAGGTGCGTGCAAAAACATTTTTCACATCATTCTAGTGGTCATCCACGCTCTCCTGCATTGTGCTGCTGACTGTTTTTGATTCTAAGGCAAGATGATCTCTGAATTGATTGGGCACTTGGGGACCCCTGAGCCTGTCAGTATTGAACCTAGTAATGTTGAACAAGTTTGAGCGGTTGCTGTTGACGGATGCAGTACGACGGTGTATAAAAGCTAACATAAGATGGTGATAGTGTTCTTGATGTCAGTTCCACGTCTGTTTCGGACGTCTAGGATAAAGTTTCTGAAGCAGCCGGCGGCTGATCGCAATGTGATCGATCTGGTTGGATATTCGCTGCCTGTCAATTAAGACCCAACTAATTTTGTGGCAGGTGTTATGCTTAAACAACGTACCTCCAGTGACTAGGCGGTTATTGTTGCAGAATTCCACAAACCGCTCACCGTTGTCATTCCGGTCTCCAAAATGTTTAATGGTTCAACAAAGTTTAACCTCTGAAGAGTAAATACTCGCAAAACTAAGATACACTACTGTTCAAAAGATTAGGACCACCATTTTTCACTGATTGTCCCTATTTTTTTTACCAAATCATTTACAGTTAGGAAATTGTGTTTTTTACTCAGGTCATTGTGGCAATATGTAGTAACCTTAGCTCTAATTGCATTACACTTGTAGATGTAGACGCATGAAGCCTTCGGTGTAAGTTCAGTTTCCCCGATGTAAGACTGCTTTTTAAACAATTTTTTAAATTGAGGTAATACTTTTGATAATGTTGAGTATAATCTCATCTGCAAAGGATTTATTTAGAAGGGTTACTTACTTAGGTGTCGCTACATTTAGGGTTGAACATGGGCCTCAATCAACAAACCTCTCCAGTTAGCCCGGTCCTTAGCCAACTAACTTCAGTTGCTCATTCTGAATTGGTTGAAGTTCCCTTCTACTGGTGGGTACCACTTAGGGTGAGATCTTCCTCTACTGCGTTTTCACGCCGGGTTAGATTCGAAGACTCTGTGGGCTGGAGCGTTGGTGTCCATTCGCTAGCGATCTCAAAAGACCACTGTACATTTTTTTGACTAGGTCGATGTCACCATACAGGTCGTACAGTTCGTTGTTGAATCTCCTCCTTCAAACTTAAACGGGACCGGATATCTTTCAAAGGATATCTTCATCCGCTTTCCGTATAGTTCATTCTTCAGCGCCATTCCTAAGCAAAGTCACTCACAAATGTTTTACCATTAGACCTGTCCTAGACTAACTTAATGGGTGCTTTGTGACAGCATTTGGGAATATTGCAACGAGCTTACCTATACCTATGTCTTTTTAGTCCAAAAAATGAAAGATTTAGGTTGAGTCACGTACAACGATTAAAGGTTTATTTCAAGGTTAACAGGATGAGTCAAAATAATATTTTCATTTTTAAAGCCAAAAACATTATTTACGCATTCTAATAATAGTTTTACAAATTAGTATACCCAGCATAAAAATAAGCAAAACTACGCAATTTCTACATCTGATAAAAAATAAATGAAAATTTGAAAACATTACAAAAATAGCAAAGCTATTACGTTCAGCATTAAGTTATCTAATCTTTTGGAGCGCTTGAATGTACTATTTCTACGCAGTTCTTTGTTCGCATTACAGTAAACAAATGTAGGAAACCATTCTAGATATCTCAGCCATTAAATAGATAATTGTAAACACTATTAGTGAAAGCATGTTGAAATTTTTTTAAAAAAGTCTAAAGGGAATGAATGTGCACAAATACTCGTACCAGTATGTATTTTTGTTTTCTTCTTTTTAAGTTATTTTCTTTGCTCAACATTACCAGAAATGTTGCCAATGGAGGAAGTTGCAATGAAGCACTTTTCTAGTGATGTTCATTAAGATTTTGAAAGATGAAAGCTATTTTTGTCTTTTTTTATGAAGAAATCTTGAAACTAGGCTGAGAAATACATTCAACAAAGAGCAGATATATTTTCAAGCTGTGTCTGTCGATGACATCAACACACTGCGGACATCACTGCGCAATGTGTTAGAGTCGCCAGTGCAGCTGCTCTTTATCGATTTAATTATTCCGATTAGGTGAGTTCCTTTTAAAGGTCTGCGGGTGGTGTGGCAATTCTCTATAAAAATCTGTCAGAATGGGGTCCCCCAGGGCTGTATGTCATCACCAATACTCTTCGTTGATAGTATCTGAGAGTATTGCCTTATATTCATTTTGGTCGGTGAAGATTGAATTTTAATTTTCGATCAGTCACTAATACGTCAAGTCTAGAACAAAGTATAATTAATGTTGAATGTTAAGAATGAAAGGGGCTTAACGCTTGTGGGAATATAATAGATGGAAAATGAGGAGATTCAGAAGGATAAAAATAAGAAAAAGAAAACTAATCAAACAAAGCATTCTGGAGAAAGTATAGACGTACCGCTACAGTCCGAGGTAGACTTGGTCATCAACCAGCAAATCTTTCTAGTTAGCACAATCCTATACCAAGTGTATGTCAAGTTGGTTTGATCTCCGCACTGCTGGCAGAGTTTACTGCGGAGATTTGGTAGATAAATTACTTAACTACCTCGATGGTATAGCTATCCATCGTGACGTTCTTGGCCAATGCGTCATTCCTTGACGACATACTCGTAATATGTACTTCATCTTATCTTCGTTTATAATAAGATCCCAGTATTTACATTGACCTTTACAAAAGGGCGAGATTGATAGTTGAAACTAATTTTGAGTTCAAAGTATCACTTTAGAAAGTAATACTTTCAGCTAATTTAAGATTAGTTCTACTTTTGTAAAAAATAAATTAAACTGAAATCGCAGTTCTGTCAAATTGAATAAATTATTTGAATATTTTTTTTTTTGTAATATTTGTCCGCGGTTGACGAAGCAAGAACATAACATTTGGGGAGATTGGTAGTGCGAAAGCAAGCATGCAAACTCTGCTGTGTGCGGACACTCTTCCGTCTTTACAGCCCGACGGACTCAAGGGTCCCATGACCCTCGTTCATAAGTGTTGCATATAGGACGGATAGGCTTCGTAAAACTCAAGAGCAGATGGAAACGTTACAGTTGCAGCATGGTCTGGTTGTACAGACATTAGTTAGATGGATTACTCTGTTAAGGTGATCACCTTTTTTGTATGTGTAGGCCAAACTTTCATCTGACTATCTTACAGATGACCTGATGCTTCTAGGTCATCTCCCGCAGTCTTAAATAGTTCAATTTATGGATTAATATAAGGTGGCCATGAAACCACAGTCTACAGACTGAGCAACCACACAATGTAGTGATATACAGGCGGGTCGAGAACTTGGAAAGGAACTGGTACAGGAGTGTTTGGACGAAGATCAAAGTACTTTGAACCCATGGGCAAGTGTACGAGTAAAAGCATCTTTGAGGCTGAAATATATGCTATGGATAAATGCGTCCAAATCAATCTTGTGCTAGGTTTAAACTTAACAAACTGGACAGAGATAACAAAGTAACTCTCCGCTGGATACTCGGCCATATGAGAATAGAGCAATGAAGCCGCCGACAAGAGCAACAGAACCCTTCATAGGCCCTGAACCACTCTGCGGAATAGGGGATCACACTCTAAAAGAAGAATTCAGGAGCATGGAGGAAGAAAGCAGGAAAAGAACATTGAAAAACCTTCAGGGTCTGAGGCAAGTTATGACACTCTACGACCTACAACCGAAAAAGATTGAAAGCATACATCAGTCTAAATAAGAATAACCTACGTATTCTAACATGCTTCCTAAAATGATACTAAAAACTTAAGGAACACCTAAGGAATTTAGGTATAGCACAGGAAGGCCTTTGAAAATTCTACAATAAGTCCAGTGAGACTCCGGAACACATTCTGTAATCTTGACCCAAAAAAATATGAAATATTTGGGCAAGTATCAACTGTCAGACAAGGAAATGCCGATAATTGACCCGAGAGAGAGTTTTCTAGGGTGAACTATTCTTGTTAAGGATACGTCAAAGTACGAAACTCTCAAACAAGTAATTACGGAAATAATTGTAATGCGAGGAGAGTTCTTATGACGGAACAAACAAGGGCACATCACATAGATACACTTTTCACAAATAATAAATGTAAAAAGGCCCACAGTGGCCCGGCGTCCAGAACGAGGAGCATCTTCAATATACGTTTGGCAAATCATTTCTATCACATGTGTACACTTCTTATGGCATCATACATGGAACAGATCTGTTTTTGATATCGCGCGTTTTAGGAAATGTCATCTGCGCCAAAATGGTTTTGAAGCAAATTCGTAAACGTAATTTGCAAAAGTCATTTTTTTGAACGGTGGAAGAAGTTTCAAACTTGCAAAACTGCAAAAGCCACGCTTAATCTAAACAGAAGACAATTGAAAATGGTGGTAGGCGTATACACCGGGCACATCAACTTGTATAAGCATGCCTAAAGACTGGAATTGGTGAAGTCCTGCACCTGCCTGGGCTGCCAGGAGGAGGAGGAGAGCCTCGAGTACTTCCTTTGTTCTCTTAGACGTTTTAGACTTTCCGTCTCCTCACTATGTACCTTTCACCTACGCTCCCCCATACCTTCTTCTTACCAAACAGTTTTTCTTATATAGGGGAACACAAAGTGCCCTGCGTGAGGAGGATTCTCTCCTCACCTTCCATAACCAACCAACCTACCATGGATGATTATTACATGTTATCTAGGAACTGCGCAACGGACAGTATCTTTTTTTCTGGCCTCTGATAAAGCCTGGAGTTATAGAGTTATAGAGTTATAACTACAGGTATTCTCTTTATTAGAGAACGGAAATGATACGCAATATTTTTCTAAAACTAAAACCGAGCGAAGACCAGCGGGTCTGCTACGAACGAACTTTCCCGATAAACCCAATACTATCTTAATCTACTCCGAATAAGAAATATACCTAGTCACGTCATAAATACTGGTACACGTTCGAACGCACTCATCGTGAAACTACTGAACACATCCATTCTATGTTGACAGGTAACCAATGAGTGACATTTACACTAAGTTAACGCGCAAAAAGATTTACACAAAAGTCATTTGTAAATATGGAGTGGGGCGATATTGAAAACCGTGCTATGGTAATTGGCCTTCACAAGTGTAAAGAGCCGATATTTTCTGGACCTTGCGAACGCTGGGAATATCTTCGAATTTTGTGTATCGAACTGATAAATTGTTTGAAGACACTGGTGGAGTAACTGATCGTCAAAGATCCAGACGCCTTCGCACTGTCAGAACTTCACAGGCAATCAAAGCTGTTAAAGCCAAGATTAATCGGAAACCGATGCTAGAGCAGAAAATCTTGTCACAAGAAATGAAGATATGCAGAAATCCATGTCTGACATTATCAAACAAGATTTGGGAATCTATGTCCGGTAATCAAAAAAGCATGAGAACTCATTCCGCGAATCGAACAGGGCCATCATCGCGCATCTGTGACGGTTTGGTGGGGAGTCAGCTACGAAGGCGTTACTCACATTAATTTCTGCGAGAAGGGAGTACATATAAACATCGGCAAAAATCTACCAAACGGATGTTCTGGAAGCCGTTGTGAAGGGACTTAACCAACAATTGTTTTCAAACAACAAGTGTACTTTCCAACAAGACTCGGATGTCTTTTTGTAAGGCAAAAAGGGTGTCTCTAAAACAATGTGCCGGACCTTATAGTAGCAGACGATTGGCAGTCCAGTCCTCAATCCTTTGGATTATAAGCTGTGGTCTATTGTAGAGGCGATGGGTTGTTATAATAGACACCCTTGAGTCTATGAAGCGCGCACTTATCCATGCACAATTTTCCAATAGACGAGGTGCATGCTGTGATCGATGAGTGGTCAGAGCGACTCAATGCCTGCATAATTGCAAATGGGTCATTTAGAATAAATTGTTTAAAAGTTGTTTCTTAAATATAATCAATTAAAGTTTTACAGGAAGGAAAAACAAAAAATATTGTTCTATTCTATTTGATCACCCAAAATGCGTGTACCCAGTATTTATGAATTGACTATGTACATACTCTTAGCTCGTATTTTATGACCCAAATATAAAGACCACTCATTTGTGTAATAACTTCCAACACGCCTATCAAATAACAAGCCAAGAGGTGACAGCACAAATCACTCTTCCGTAAATTACTCAAAATCGTCTAACTCTTTGTAAACCCATTCGTGTTTGTTCCAAATTTTACAATGGCACCCAGAGTGCATGTCAAAATCACCCCAAATTTATTTTGAAATTCCCTTTTTCCAAGGTGTTGCGCCGTAATTTTGTATTTAACAGGAATAAATAGCACATAACCAAATAAATACGAGTATGTACATACACACAAGAAAGAAGACTGAAAAGAGATAAAGAAGTAAAACGAGTATAAAACATTTTAATGCTTGCTTAATTCCATTGCCGTTGAATTTTGAGGCTTTTTGCGGTACTCACATGGTAAATCAATAAAAAACGGATCAAAAAAAAGAAAAAACATCCAAAACGGATCCAAAAAAAGCATTTTTTTTACAAAAGCTCTAGCTTGAGACCTACTTAAGCCTCATTACACAGATTGTGTACCTGTGTAGTCTGCATTGTGGTGACCGCCTGGTTATTCCTTTCTGTGTACCCACCTGTCAGAGAAGACATGATTGTTGCATGAGTGCACTAAATTTTATTTTCTGGCTAAAACATGCTCAGCGCTCGTATGTACATAGCACGTACTACCTCTATAAACCATGTGTGTCGTTGTAGTTGTTTCATGTTAAATATTTCGGCAGTACCCAATGTGTAGCTCATTTAAATAACTTTATGACAGAAGGTCAGTTCGCAGCACTAAAGGTAAGTACAATGTCAAAAAATGTGAAAGGTTCGTCAGATAGTGGTTCGTAAAGTTGTCATTCTCAAACAATGCATGTATCTTGTATCTTGTATCTCGTCTAACGTTTGTCTAAATTAGCCACATTATTTATTTTTTTTTTTACAATTAAAATCTCGTGAGTAGGTAATTGCATACTCATAGTTATCAGCAGTCAGTTGAACTCGTTGTAGTTTGAAGGTGAGTTATTCGTTTGAATATCGCAACTGACATTGTCGTCGTCACGTAGACCAAAAAGAAAACCAAACCCTTATGAGAGGTGCCCCAGCTTCCCAACACAACATATAAATCTAATGAATAGCATCTCGTAGAAATAAAAATAATAAATTGTGGAAATTTTCCATTCAGTTCGGTTTCTCAAGAAAAAGAGATTTCCGTTACAGTTGATGCGGCGCGTTAGTAAATTTATTTTATAAAGCAGCGCAACGTCATAAAGGTCAGGGTTTACAGACGGCATACATAGATTGATTTATATTTGTTATTTTTGTTAGAAAAAAGAATAAAATTTTATAGTTACGAGTATGATGCGATAAGCGCTATTGTTATTGATTTTATGGTTTAGATAAAGTTTGATAAGAATTGCGCTACAATTAGATGTTTGATTAAATATTTTATGGATGACCTTAGTACTGAATGGGTCTCAATATATGTACGAACATGTACTGTCTGTAGTGTGACATTGGCTACAGTAGAGTCTCGATTGTATGAACTGATTAATGCAGAGCAAGTTAAATTGATAAATAAATAATAAATCTTTTGAAAAAGTGGGAGTATATCAAAAAGAACTACATGTAGCTTACATAGACTTCTACAAGGCTTTTGATTCAATAGAACGTACACAGATCTGGAAAGCACTTTATAACCAGGGCATTCCGGAAAAGTAAAGAGTGCCATCTACTGGTTTTATTTTGAATTTACAGATTATTTTGACACTGACAGCTCTTTCGCGCTCAAAAAATTTACAGAAACACATGACCCTGTGTCATGTGCCGAAGTTCGAAATGAATCGGCTTATGCTTGAACAACGTTGGGAATTTTTTAATTTAACCCATTTATTTGGCTTATTACAAGCTACAACTAACTTAAGGATAAAACTTAAAACTAAAACTTAAATTAAGACTAAAAGCTAAGAAGAATGGTGAAGGAGTTCGGCTTTGAGGCAGGGAGTGCTGAGGTTAAAATCAAAGAGGATGAGGTTTGAGTTAACGGGAAATTGGTTCATTAGATCCATATGAAGTGCGGTGGGACGGTAGATAGAAAAGACGAGGGTGTCGTAGATTTCGTGGGTTAGTAATGAATAATATTGAGTTATAAAGAAATGCGCAATCGACAGAGCCTGAAAGAAGTCGATGAATGAAAAGAATGTCTACAACAACTCTGCGTTTCTCTAGAGTATTCAGGTTGATGAGATTGATGCGGCCTTGATAGGGAGGCAAGATAAATGGATCGTTCCAAGGAAGACCTCTAAGGGCAAATCGAAGAAATCGATGTTGAATATTCTCGATTCTGGCCACATGAACTTGCTGAAAGGGTGATCACGCTTGACTGGCGTATTCAAGGAAGGGTCGAAAAAAGTTAATGTAGAGGGATCCGGTCACGTAAGGGTCGGAGAAATCTTTGGACCATCGTTTGATTACGTATTATCTCAACAATATGTGAACGGAAATTTAGTTCCCTATCGTACAATATTCCAAGATCGCGGAGAGATTGAACAATGGATATAGGTTGACCATGCAGAAGGTAAAGGCGGGCGGAAGACATGTGGTATTTGGCATTGGCATTTGACGATATTGAGCTCTTTTGTAGGCACCAGTTCGAAAAACTATCAAGGTCTTGTTGACGGAGACAGTAGTCATGTGGTGAAGAGATGGCTTTGAAAAATTTGGTATCATCAGCGTACAGAGAGGGGGAAGAGGCTTAATAACCCTCTTAACAACGTTTATGGTTTAGAATGAGAAGTGGACCTTGATGGCTGCCTTGCGGAATACCAGAGGTGGCCAAGAAAGGAGTCGATAGGACGTATTTGAAGCGAACTCTGTAAGAACAGTTTTTCAAGTTAGAATATGGGTTCGAAACCGAGGGCAGACAATTTGAAGAGGGTTAAATTATGAGATATTTCATCAAAATCCTTACTAGAATCATTTGCAATAACGTCGACTTCTTTGCCATTCTCTAAGGCAGACAGGGCGAAGGACACGAATTCGACTAAGTTAGTGGTAGCTGATCTACCTTTCAGAAAGCCGTGTTGGGTGGGAGAGATAAGAGACTTGGACTGAAAGCTTAAGGCTTCGTATAAAATACTTTCGAAAAGTTTTGGTAGATGAGAAAGTTTAGCAATGGGGCGATAGTCTGTTACTTCGTTCTTTGATCCCTTTTTGTGTATGAGGGTTATGAAAGAGGTCTTCCAAATCCAAAACGGAAGAGATGAGAGAGAGGGATGAAAGTTATCAGTAATGGATAGAGATAGTGGACAAAGCGAGACTGAGGAGTTAATGGGATCAGTTGTGAATATAAGGTCTAATTGCCTTCCCATGTAATTTACGACATTACTAACTTAACATAGACTTGAATCAGTTAGCCGATCTGTGAAGAGACATTCCTTAGTTTATATGGAATACATAACATAACGTACAGTGTGGAAAAGTTATTTTTATTGTAACAAAGTCGACCTTAGAAGAGGAAGAAATGGCAATGACAAAAGAGTCAAGGTCATTATGGATGGCTAGTACCACGCCTCGAGGGGGAGAATCAACCAAGGGGTGGGTAGGGTCGTCCTCTCGAAAAACATTAAAAGTAGGGTTGAATAACTCTCGGCTCTTTATGTCGGGGATCAGATTGGTTTCAGTCAGAGCATTGATATCGAATGGGAGAGCATGGGATTGGCGCAAAACAGCAAGAAATACATATGTGAGTGCTGTGTTGATGAAACAGTGAGAATTTTGAAAAGAAATTTCGGTCGAAATAATTCTGTGCGCAAGTTTGTAAAGAAAGTTCGTGAAATTGACATTCTAATTGAAGTTATCCTTGTGTTCTTTCTGTGAACCTGGACGATCTCTGGTTCGTGCAAGGTGGCCTTACAAGCCATCCAACAATTGATCTTTTGCGCACTAGGTTAGGTTAGGTAAATGGGGTGCCCTTACAAACGAATTGTCAAGTTAAACCGCTTGGAGTCCATTGTGCGCAATTTGTTTAAAACCCTGGGAACTAAAATCTTATAAACCGCTAGTTAAACCACCCAGATAAATGAATGAATCTCAGAAGCTCTATATTTCGCTGGTCATCCAGTACTGAGAAGAAGTTGCTGCCAAGAGCTGTTCTTCTTTTAAGTGCTAGTGCGGGATAGTCGCACAGTAGATAGTGAGTAGATTCTATTTCTTCTTCGTCTCTAGTAGTCGTTGTATGGCAGTCCTAGCCGCGCTGCATGATTGCCTATCGACCAGTGCTCAGTCAGGATACTGGTGGCTTTTCGAATTTTCTTACGCCTAAGCTTTATTAGACTAATAGTTATCTTCTTATCGAAGACTAGCCATAACAATCTAGCTGTAGCACATGTATCTAATTGACACCAGAGCCTATTAGCCTTCTAGATGGATTCTATGTCTATTTCCCTATAAAGTGTACTAAGCGGTGTACTAGTCTCGAACAGGGCCTGTGATGAATTCAGTCCAGACCCGCTTTTAGTCAGTTCATCTGCTTTTTCATTTCCGGGGACATCCCTATGGCCTGGTATCTAGCAGAGGATCACTTTGTTGACTGTTGATATCATTTTCAGTTTCATTTTACATATTTTTACGAGCTTGAATGACTATCAACATAGATATTATTTTTCCTGAAATATTTTTCTCAATAATCATTTCCTCAGCTTGCTTTATTGCGATCAAAGAAAAGAGCGTTTTGTATTTAGACACCGGCTCCTGTACACACATCCAACTTGGATCCACCTGTATACATAGATAAGCAGTTCGTCTTCGGTACGTACTCCACTCTCATCATAATCTTTTCTGCTAGGAATTTTGGTAGAGAATCTCCTGTTCCATTCTTAAGAGTGGAATGAAGTGATCCATTTTTTTTTTTTTTTTTTGTGCACTAATCAGCCGTTTGGTGATGTTGCTTGGCCTCCGCGGGGCTGCGATTTGACGCCATTGGAGGTTCGATTTTATTTTGACAATCAAGAAACATAATATTGATCGAGCTATTCGTGAAATAGAGCCCCGAACCATCGAAAATGTACTCCAAAATTGGGTTGACAGGATGGGCTACTGCCAAGCCGGACGTGGTAGCCATATAAATGAAATTATTTTCCATAAATAATCGGATAGTAAACTCTCTTCAATAGCGCACCCTTTACATATATCTCAATACTGATAAAAATATATAAAAAATTTACGGCTAAAGTATCTACTAAATATCGGCAGAACTTTAGTCGGCAAAACTGCAAACGAAATCGAAAAATTAGCTCAAGGTTGTCAAGATGTCGGACTGAACAAATGAACACAACAAAGACCAACGCCAGGCAATAAAATGCGACATTAGATGGAAACGATCTAGAATACTGCGAAGACTACGTTAATTTTGGTTAGCTGATATCATTCAATGAAAGACACGAAAAATAAATCGAAAGAAAGGTAAATAACAGTTGGAAGCAGTTCTGGGATTTAAGAAGTATTTTACGCTCCAGTATAAGTTCACAGACAAGAAAACACCTATTCGACATGACAATACTGCCAGTGAAGACTTATGGTGCCCAAACCTGGTGCTTGATTCCAAAGTTGAATCAAAAACTACAAGTAAACCAAAGAGCTATGGAGAGGTATCTTTTGAAAATCAAAGAAGCTACAGGATACCAAGCGAAAGGATAAGACAAAATACCAACTTCCTAAACGTGTTAGGAAAAGTAAATTCATTAAAATGTCAGGACACGTCACTCGAGCAGAGGACAATAGATGGACGAAGGTACTGACGGAGTGGATTCCCAGAGACGGCGCAAGGAGGGTGGGCCGACAAGCAAAGAAAACAGAAGTAGTCTACAGGACGAGTATTTGAAAGCAACATGTTGCTACATTAATTTTAAAATTAAAATGAAAGTTTATTGTATTTAAGTACGAATTATACTTAAATGTTTGAATAAAGCTTATATTATTATTATTATAAGTTCATAGTTAATTTTAGCATTCTTAACAAAACAACAACACATACATTTAAGTACATGCGACCGAGTCGTGCACTCTTTTCTCATATGATCATTGTGATTGTCTTCCCAATCAAAATTTTTATTAAAAGTCCTAGGTTAGGTCAGGTTGAGGTACCTGTCAGCTAAAAGCCAACACACTTAGACCAATAATTGGTCCATTGTGATACCATATGGGTCTTTAGCCTACTCATTGAACCATTTGGAGCTTCTGATGAAGTGTAGGAGGTCCCTAACGTCTATTTTTATCAGATCATTTAGGTCGATTGGAGCTGGGTAGGTATAAAGGAGGTGAAGAATAGTCTCCTCCTCCTTCTCGTCTGTAGAAATCATTTGAAAAAACGCCAAGCCTTTTTGCATGCTTGCCTTTTAGACAGTGTCCAGTGATGACACCTGTAACAGCGCTGATATGCAGTCTATTGAGAGAAATCAAATTCTTTTAATTTCAGATCCAGTTGTACAACTTGTCCACCTAAAATTGGTCCTTTCAATAGCATCCAACTTTAATTTAAGTTTAAGAGTACATGTAGCGATCGGCACACCCAATGAACTTTTGTCTGGAAGGATAAATAGTTTTCCCTGATGTTTTTCGTTAATAGCGGAATATTGGGTTTTAACAAAATATACAAAAATTGGCTAACTATAACTAGGTTATCGCAGAAAATAATCAACGATTACGATTACAGTAAGAGCTCTTCTGTGGGCAGCTTCAATAAGCGGACATCTCTCTTACACGGATAAATTTCTTAGAACCAATTTGTACTTGCACCTACATATAAGGGCAAGTATTGGTTTCCTGAAATGTTCGTTCTCGAGATTTTGATCAATCTAGACATTACTATGATAGAGAAACTCAAGAAAGTAGGTCTCTCAATTCTGTTTGTCTGTCTGTCTGTCTGTATGTATGATCGACTGTAGCCTAAAAGGCTGGACCGATTCTCTTCATACTTCATATCTAGGATCAGTAGTGACGATTTTCTCGATAACGGTTCTAGCGATTTTGATCAAATTTGATATTTGAGTTACGGTGGACATATGCCGACAGATGGCATACCAAGTTTTTTTTTTCATCAAATACGTTTAACGGTACTTTGTCCTATCCGATTTTTTTTTTTGTTTAAATTTTAAATCTGAATGATTGGCAATTATACAATATATATACATACATATATAGGTGCAAGTACGTGCGACCCAACCATTATATATTCTGATAAGCGAACAGCTCCAACGAACACTACATTTCCACATATTCTACGAGTATACAAAAAACCCTTAAACAAACGGACGCAAAGCTCTAATAAACGCATAATAATTGGCCGATTATGTTTCTACTTTTATCACAAATGCAGCTCTAACAATTGGACTAACCGACATGAACGTTTGAATAAAATCGGTGGTTCCCCGTTTTATTTCATTTCATTTATTCCATTCCTTGATTTATTGTTTCAAAATACGGTTTATTATAGCCAATTCTTTAAATGGACAGATAAATTAGCGCAGTGACTGTCCGCTTATGGGAGCTTTCACTGTATTTCGATTGTCTAGTAGTGTTTGCATAGCGAAAGTAAGCCCTCTAAAATTAAAGAGGATGTTTAAAATAAAAATATAATGAATTGCTGACTTTTTTTCTTATTTTTTTATTATTTTCTATAACACTTATGGATGTATAGGTACATATCTGTCACTGCGCAATCCACTTTCACTACCATCGATTCATTACACTTTCTTAGTTATCGATATATTGTACTATGTTACAATTTGGAATCACTACGGCTTTCCAACAAAGGCAAATCTATGCTGAAATCTTTAAAATCGTATAAAGTTACACGAATTTTGACTTAATTTTGTCATCGTGTACACTTTCCATTGTAGTTAAAGGTACTATTTGATGCCAACATTTCATAAGAATTAAGAATTCATATTATTACGATATATAAAGAAATAACTACATTTTTTTCACCCGGTTCGTTGGAATTTTAAAATTTGAAAGAGGAACGCTGATCACGACATATGTACATCATGTTGCTGGAGCAATGAATCAATTTGGACGACACGAGGACCATTGCGTGGAGGTGGTGCAACGATCTTGGTGTAGAAGACTCTAACGGCCGATTTCTTCATCGAGTACTAAGCTGACTTAGTACCCAGTCCAGTTAGACCAGGTACTATCTCTGGTACTCAGTACCAACGAAAAGTTAGTACTTGTGCATTTTTTCACATCGCTAGTACCGGATCTAAATTCACCAAGTCGTACTAGCGACTAATACGTCTAAACTGGTCTAATACCGATTTTTGCAATGTGAAATGTCATGTTACTGACATTTGAATTGATTTCCGCGCGTCATAGTTTTATTCGTGAATTTATGTACATTTCTTTTCTTTTTAATTATTTGTAGCAATTATATAATTTTTTTGCATGATATTCGTAATTTATTCATTATGAATGATGTGTGTATGGTGGTTCGCGCGCGCACATTCGAATGACGAAAAATTGTTCCATGGTGCACAGATCCTGCCCAGCGTGCAACAACGTTCAAAATTTTAAATCGGCCGACTATATTGTTTGCAAGTTGAGAGTGCAAACAGATAGTTCGATCTGCAAACGAAAAGTATCGATCCAAAAATTACAACTGATTTTAATATAGCAGTGAAATGAATCAAATTGAATATTGCACATATGGAACTGCACTCACCAATTCCCCACCAGGTAATTGCAATTTAACGTGGGTGCAATCGATTGCACTGATTGTCCGTGGGAACTGAGCAAAGCGATAAAATGCAGCAGCGGCCGCCTCCTGTTCTGCTGGCATTTGAAAAAAATCTGTTCAAATGGCATATCAAAGCCATGCATACGTTTGGCATTTACAGTAGCGGCTGACACGTGAATAACGTCGGCAACCGCTATCTGCATCGATTCACTTACAATAAATCGTAGAGTGATCAGCAATTGCTGCTCAGGCAATATGTAACGAGTACTGGTAAAAGAAAAAAAGAAACGAATCAAATGAATAAAACTAAAATTATAACAAATTTATTTTTTTACCGTGACTGTGTCCACTACCAATTGAAGAAATAAATTATCCCCACCAAAAATCAAAGCCATTTTCTACACATAAAATATCATCACAGAATACACAAAATAAAAAAATAAAAAAAAAATAACAGAAAATAAAATAAAAATCAATTGAAACCAAAATCGAACGTACGTACGTATTTACTTTTTCCACAATGACAGGAAAGAAAATATGAAAATCGAGTACTATCTCTTGTAGTGAAGGAATGAAATTGGCCTAATCCAGGTATTAGCGACGCTAGACTGCTGATTTTGAGGGTCCAGCTAATAATCCAACTAATACCAAATTCAGTGGATTAGCGCATTAGTACTTGGTGAAGAAATGACTTTATACCAATTTGAGTACCAACTTTTGGTCTAATACCAGTACTAGCGCTAGTGCTCGGTGAAGAAATCAGCCGTTAAATAAATAAAATCACTTTGTATCGAAAGAGCTTTTTTGAGAAATAGCGACGTACTCGTATCATAACGACTACATATCATTTTATTTTTAAACAGGGGATAAAGAATGTTTTTGTACTATAGTTCATATTTAAAAACAGTGCGTACTACTTAACTTAAATATCTCATTTTTAATAATTTTGAGAGATGAATTTTAATCCTCACACACAATTGTATAATATTATTTCAACTGATATTGAATTTGATTGACATTTATACTTTGTTGTACGACAACGAGTGCCAATACTGTTATTGGCACTCGTTGTCGTACAACAAACTATAATGTACGACAACGAGTGCCAATAACAGTATTGGCACTCGTTGTCGTACAACAAAGTATAAATGATAATAGTTAAATAAATTATGATTACGTTTGATTACGATTAATCTCTAAATGTCAATAATCGCCTCTTACGATTAATCGTAATTTTAATCATTTTATCAGTACTTATATTCGTTTTAATTTTTTTTATTTGAAGCGTCATGTTTTATTGCCTATAAAAAAAACTCCAAAAAACACAAAAATTACAATCTTATTGAAAATTGTACGCCCTTTATTTACAATATTAAATTGTTTTTTTTTTTCTTAAATCAACTATTTCAAAAATATTGTCAAAAAACTGAAGAAAGGCACAATTTTTTGTTTGCCGAAAACCCTTTCGTTATGTGAGTGTAACCAAGCGAATCCTTTGTTGCTTTTTATGTTAATGTATTGAAATATTCGAGAGTTAACTTACATAGAAGATCATTTTTTAGCAACTCAACACGAATGATGAATAACTTATATTTCTCAATATCTCCAGGAACTTTTAATCTTCAAATATTTAACATTAACGTGCATCATCACCTCACTCTGTCTCATTCTCTATTCAATCTGTAACTCTTCTCTCTGTAACATTTCCTTTCACTTCATCACTGGGTTTCTAACATTAAAGGACCTAGTCCTAAGCGGAGCAAAATATTTAAAAAACATAACCTTGAATAAGTCTTTTTTTGGAAGATGGCGAACAAGTTGGTTCAGTTAAAACTTTTAAAGCGTTATTCATAAATTATAATAAATGTATTAGTGTTCATTATATATATATATAGATATATATGTTTTTTTTGTAATCACACATTTATTTGATGAAGATGGACAGTTTTTTGAGCTTCGCTAATCATGTAGACATGCTCAATGATTTCAATAATACACTAGGTCCAAAGAAATATGCTAATCAACAAATCTAATGAATACGGCTGTTAGTATATTAGCAAGTCGATAACAAAAATTGAATGAAAAAAAAAATATGAAGCACATATATTTCAGCCTCAACCTGAAGATGGCGTTACTCATCAAAACTATTCTATTACTACAATTGGACATGCCTCAAACACACCTCTGAAAATGTCAGCCATTTTGTTTGACAGTCGTTTGTATCAATCTACTCGTACTCGTATGTCAGAGTTTTTGCAGAAATGAACAAAATCAAATATAGTGCCTTAATTATATTCATGGATTTAAAAGGCAATACGCTGTGTAATTCATTTAATTTTTATTACTTCTTAATTCATTATTACTTACTTGCTAGACAAAAAATGCTTAAAACTAGCTTGACTAGGTAGGTAGGTAGGTAGGTAGGTGTGGTTGTGACAGCATGCTATGCTGAAACATAATTAGCACAGAGGCGCCGTTTTAATACCACAACTCAAGTGACCTAAATTGTTGTAGAAACTGACGTTGGACTTGTGGGAAAGGAGAGAAAAGATTATTTAAAACCACCCCGTGGCATTGAGGAAACTGATGATGTCCCCGATGCTTGTCTCCGCTAACTCACTAATATTATCGAAAATGTGTCTGCCAAGTATACGGTGTCTGACACTACTAAGGGCCGGACACTTACAAAGGAAGTGAAGGATTGTTTCAGGCTCGTTGGCCATATTGCAGCTACGATAATGTGCATTAAAAGTAATGCTCAGTCTGGCTGCGTGGACCCCTATGGGCCAATGGCCAATGCTAATTGCCAGAACTCTAGCAATATCTGCCGGTTCCTGTTTAATAGCTCTTGTTTTCTGCGCCAGTTATACTTGGGCCACATCTGCCTGGATATGACACAGTTCTGCAACCCTCGCCATCTATTACCAGCATCTGCAAGGATATGAGCAAAGATTCTACCCTTAAGGGCCCCTAACGGAATGTTGACATCCTCCGCACGGGAGCAGTCAAGGGCAAATCCCTGCCTTGCCAATTCATCAGCCCTTTCGTTTCCGTCAATGTTACTATGACCAGGCACCCAGATGAGGCTGATCCTAGACCGATGACCGAGTGCGGCAAGCTCCTCCTTGCATTGTTCAACAAGTTTGGAGGAGGAAGCCGCAGAACTTACCTATGTTTATTCTAACTTACTGGTCCTATGCGGGCGCTCTAAGCTAAACCTAATACTTAAAACTATGTCCTTCGACTTAATACGCTTGTGCAAATTTAAGCCGATTTGGACGGAAATGGGCCTGTTCTATTATTTGTGACCATGAAAAGATAAACATGCTCGTACCAGCTAGGTTGTTGATGATCATTCGGGACGGCCAACAACTGCGACCACCACTGATAACTTTGAAAAAGTTCAACTAATGATACTGGATGACCGTCGAATCAAGGTTAAAGAGTTGCAGAGGCTGAGGACATACTGAAGGAAAGTATTTATCATAATTCACATGCTGAATTGTGCGTAAGAAAGCTGTCTGCGCGTTGTGAGCCGCGCTTGCCCAAAAACTCATTTTGTGATAAATTATTTAATACGTATGCGAAGAACAAGTATTGCTTTTGACCTCCCCAACGCACAGTGCTTCGCTTAGAGCAAATTTTGTAACAAAAATCAAAAAAGGATTCTAAGTTTCAGTTATAATAATAAACAATCAAGCATTCAAACACAAATTTCAAAAGAATTGTTAAAAGTTAAAATACGTACCGAAAATTCTTCTCCTAATTCTTCTCCACTTTCAGACGCTAAGTTGAAAGAAAATCTGTTACTATCTGAAGAAGAGCTTGGTGTAATAAGTTCAGCACTTTTTATTAAATCTAAAACCTGCTTCGGAAGTTTTCGAAAGCTTTTCTCATTGCTTTTCCTTATTGAGGATATTTTTGGATCCGACGTCATGAGCAGCAATAACAAAAGATCCTTATTTTGTATTTATGCGAGATAATTTACGAGTATCGTGTTCTCGAAATCTTGGAGTGTCCTTATGTCGTGCTTCCAAGACTTCCTCCGATAACTGACCTATTATAAGTAGACATAAAGAAATAACTTCTGGACCAGTATCTTATGTACACTCGTTGGAAGGTAATACCAGGGATAAAGCCTTAAGTATAGTGTTTTTGTTTCAGCCACTTGACAACATTATTAGAATTATTGAAACTTTGTCAATAAGCTCTTTGTCGAATCAATTATGGCACTAACTTCGGCATTTTAAAAACACCCGACAATAAGTTCCAATTTCTCCTTAAATTCTTTTGGAATTCTTTCTTTTGTTTCTTGAAAAATTACTTTTTTCTCCTCTCCTCTTACTTGCCATATTGTTATGAAATTCATTCACAGAAACTCGTAACAAGTTATATTTTCTCTCAGACAAGCTAATGTATAGTACGAGTATAATGCCAAAGCCTTTTCTAAACTAAATGACTTCCTACCCGCATTCTGCTCTCTTAAAACTTTTATTTTTCTTGCCTCCTCTGGTGATGTAGTTACATTCCTTACTAAACTGACCGCTTCTTTGCAAACAGACCTCACAGACATTTCGGCTACGAATGTTAATTACTGTTTACTTCTTTCGTCGACTAAATCTTTCACCCTTCGCCGTTTTGCTTGGAACGTTAATTCGTTGAAGTCTTTTTTTTGTTCTGCCTCGAAGTGACGAGGAAGATATAGCTTGAGCGCCTTCAGGCACATCAATAATAAGCCTTTCTAAGCCCGAAGGTAATTCGAAAACCTTAGCGACCCAGCTTTTATTGTACTTTTTGAAGTTTCTCATATTTCCTTCTATACGAGGGTGGATCAATAAGTCCCTGAAAATTAACACAAATTGTGTCGTCACCTTAAATTTAATTTTTTTTTGTCAAGTATCATCTTTCAAAAGGACGCACCCAAATTTTCAGACAGATCTGTCAAATAGTTTTGTTGTGGCAGCCATTTTATATAGACGCCTACTAGCATTTTCGTTAAAATGGAAAACAAGTGAATTTCTAGTGTTCATTAAACACTATTTTTGTGAGAAAAAACTATCCATCAAACCAAACAAAAGCTTGGCAAATATTATGGGGACTCTTCACCATCGATAGGAACCATTCACCACTGGTTCATTCAATTTCGGTGCGTCGTTCAAGCACAAGTGACGCCGAACTTTCTGGTCGCCCAATTGAGGTCACCACACCAAAAATGGTGGACAAAATCCGTGGTTTGATAATGGACGATCGGCGAGTGAAAGTGCGCGAGGTGAAGAGGCCACAGGCTTATCACATGGCTCAGTGATTTCGATTTAACACAAATATTTGGACATGAAAAAGCTTTCCGCAAGATGGGTGCCACGTTTGCTCACAATCGACAACAAACGCATTCGTTTGACAACTTCAAAGGTGTGTTCGACGATGTTCCAGAAAAAGTTGGCTGAGTTTTTGCGCCGTTTCGTAACCGTGGATGAAACCTGGATTCGCCACAACACACCAGAAACCGAGGAACAGCCAAAACAATGGACTTCTCCTGGTGAATCGAAGCCGAAGAAGGCCAAGGCGGGTTTGTTAGCAAACAAGGTCATGGCGACAGTTTTTTGGGATGCGCGTGGTATTGCTCACATCGATTACCTTGCAAAGGGGTAAAACCATCACCAGCGCATATTACGCAGAGCTGCTGAATTGATTCCAAGCCGATTTGAAGCAAAAATGGCCGCATTTGGCGAAGAAAAAAGTTCTTTTTCACCAGGACAATGCACCGGCGCACAAGTCCGCAGTCGCAATGGCAAAATTGCATGAGTTAGGCTACGAACTCCTCCCTCATCCAGCATAGTCCCCAGATTTAGCACCCTGCGACTATTTCTTGTTTCCAAACATGAAGAAATGGCTCGGAGGTAAGAGATTTGGGTCGAATGAAGAGGTCATCGCTGAAACAAACGCTTATTTTGAGGGGCTCGAGAAATCGTATTATTTGGAGGGCATCAAAAAATTGGAGAAACGTTGGATGAAGTGTATAGAGCTAAAAGGAGACTATGTTGAAAAATAAAATGTTTTTATACCGAAAAGAGTGTTCCTTATTTAATTTTTCAGGGACTTATTGACCCACCCTCGTACAAGGGCTGTTCGATAAGTCAGTGACTTTGAAATGAAATACTTGTTTTTTTGTCAAAATTTAATTTATTTTTCAATGTAGTCTCATTTCAGCACGATACACTTTTCCCAACTATATTCCAACTTTTTTAACCTTTCCAAAAAATTTGATTTCTCAAACTCTGCAAACTCTTCATTCGATGAAAATCTTTTTCCGCTGAACCATTTCTTCATATTAGGAAACAAGAAATAATCGCACGGAGCCAAATCTGGAGAATTGGTTGGATGAGAAAGCATTTCATATCGCAATTCAGATAATTTTGCTGTTTCTACTGCGGACAAATGAGCCGGTGCATTATCGTGATGAAACAGCACTTTTTTCACTTCAAATGGGGCCGTTTTTCTATCAATTCTGCATTAAATTTAAAAAGTTAAGTGTTTGACAGATCTATTTATTTTTTTTTTGTCTATGCCGAGAAAGAAACAAAGATGTCAGAACAAAAAAATCCTCTATGCGATCCGAGCGCCATCTTGCATCAAAGTCACATTTCCTAGAGTCAACCATGGAAAAAATTTTAATTTTTTGTAATAAATCCCGTTTATCTTACTCAGAGCATTTTAGTATACTGTAATAATACTTGAAAATGTATTCATGGATTTAATTTAACTTGGCTCCTTTCGCTGCACAATATTTTTAAAAGCCTTTGAAAACTTACGAAATGAAAACAAAAACAATTTATTTTTATATCATTTGTTCCGTTTTTCTTGTAAGAAACTAGAGTAGTACAACAAAAAAAATATCTGCTGAAGTAATGACTACATACCTTCATTATTATTCTCCATTGATTAAACTACAAACAAGTACTTAGTTCTAATATAAAAAATGCAAATTTAAGAAGAGTAAACTCAAGCTAATCGAATGCACTTTGTCTACGGCACAATCACTCAACTTTCAATGCAGTGTTTGTCTTGGCTGATGACTGCAATTAAAAACTGTTAAAATTGGTATTCCTTGTATACTGCTGAATATTTTAAGGTGAAATGTGAAAAAAATGTACTCAAATATAATATCAAGAGAATTTTCATACAGGGAAATAAAATGAAACCTCTCCCAAAAAATGTGCTAAATGAAGTGAAAAAACTTCTAATGGAGGGTAAGTCTACTCGATATGTGGCGACGAAATGTAGCATAAGTCAGACCAGTGTTATCCGGTTGAAGAAAAAGTGTCAGCTTCACTTCGAAGAACCTGCACGTGGGAGGTCGAAGAAACTCTCTAACCAGGATGAAAGATCTCTTGCAAGGTATGTCTTATCTGGCACGATTTCCACAGGTGCAGAGGCTGCGAAAGAGCTGAAAAATGCTACCGGTAAGAAAATTAGCCGATGGGCAGTAAATCGCTCTCTCCGTAAGCTAAATTGTGAGGCTGTAGAAAAGAAGAAGAAGCCAGCCCTGTCTAGAAAAAATGTTAAGGCACGATTGTCGATTGTCATACGAAAACTGATCGGAACAAATGTGGTGGAAGGTAATATGGTCTGACGAGAATAAAATCAACCGCTACTTTACAGATGGAAGGTCGTGGGCTTGGAAAAGAAAGGGTGAGTCATTGAAGCCAAAGCATGTAAAACAAACCGTAAAGCAAGGTGGTGGTTCGATCATATTGTGGGGTTGGAAATACATTTAATTGAAGGCAAAATGGACCAACATGTATACAAAAACATATTGAGACAAAAATTGATGAAAACGATAAGGTCCATGCCCTTACCCGCATCAGAAATAACCTTTCAACATGATAGGGACCCCAAGTACATGGCCAAATCACTACAAGCATGGCTTCAAACTCAACCATTTTAAATTCTGGACTGGCCTCGAAAATCTTCTATGGCTGTTTTATGGGACAGAGTTCAAGAACAATGGGCTAAATTGCCAATAAGCTACTGCTCAACCCTTGCAGAGAGTGAGATACGCCGCATCCAAGCCGTAAAAAAAGCCAAGGGCCTTTGGACCAAATATTGATAGATTTCATCCTTATTATCTATTGGTTCTATTTTGTCTTGGTGCAAAATTGAATCAATGTAAAGTTAACAAATCGCATACAATATGTACAGAAATTATGTTGTTTTTAATTAATCTTATTAACTGAAGTCCATTGAAATAAAAAATTATGTTTTTAGAAACAAAAACTGTTTTAATTTTCTAGTAATTTTCAATTAAACAGGTAACTAGGCACTATTGGTTCAATTTTGCACCTAACTGTATATGAAAATTCTGCTCGAATTGTGACCCTACAGATCCCAGATATGAAGTTTGAATCAAAAGACAAGCAGAAATAAGAGACCCACTTTCTTGAGTTTCTCTATCATAGTTATATCAAGATTGATCAAAATCTCTAGATCGAAACTTTTCAGGAAACCAATACTTGTCCTTGCACCTTGTCTCCGGGTCAATATAAAGCACACCTATTGCGCTTCCACTATAGTGTTCTGATCAAAATTGCCGAATATATAATGGTACGCATCTATCTAACCGTTCCCGTTCTACATTGCTACATAACTCCATTCGATCTGTTGGCACAGAATGATCTCATTCGAAAAGGACTTTTCTATCAAATGAGTTTTACTAGAACTAGGTGGCGAATAACATAACAGACAACATCGTTAAACTGCTAAGCATAATTCTTTGTTTTCCCTCACAGAGCGCACAGAACACTACGCTCTCTTCCGTACTCTCAGTATCGTTTTACACAACAGTTTTGTGTTGCGCTACTAATGAATCATCTATCATTCTTCAATGTTATAGACTATTCAAAACAAACAATAATACTTTAATCAAAAACCAATGAATATACGCTGTTTTAAAATTCTACTCGAGATGAACAGGAATCAATTTCATTGCAAATCTGATTAAACGTGCGTATGCAACTTCTAATTTACTCATTACTAGCATAATTGGTCCCTAAATGACCTTTGGGGAGCATACACATTTATAAGAAAAATTAATTCCGCTTAATTTATACGAGTATGATAATCAATAATATCGCGAATAAACATGACAGAAGTTGCTTTCCGCCTGAAGCTTAAGGTTTGCAAGCCAATCAATTCACACCTTCTGTCATAATTAGGAAGTTCATCAACATATTTAATTTGCGAATATCATATCTCGTGGTCTTTTTAGCTCTTTCCAATTTAAGCTCATGAATACCATAGGGTGAATCCCAAGACATGGATGTATATTCTACGGTCTGACCAACGAGCAGTATAAAGCTTTAACGCTATGCATATGTATCTCGAAAGTCTTTGCGATTACTTTTAAGGAAGTCTAACATAGACTTTAACTTGTCAATTGCATAATCATAATGCAAAGACAAATATTTATTATCTATTATTAAATATAAAATAATCATAAAAAGCGGACGGATATGGTATGCTGAAAAAATCTTGCATTTTGATATATTAAGTTCCAAAGCGTTGTGATTACACCATTCCCAAAACCTATTAATATCTCACTGAAATCTAATGCAGTCCGCTATATTATTTGTACGAGAAAATAATAGCAAATCATCCGCAGAAGTTAAAACGTTACGAAATTGGAATATTTCATTCGCAAATAAAATAACTAGTACCGGGCCCAGATGACTGCCTTGTGGATTACCAGAAGTTACTTCTATTATGCGAGATATTAAACCATCGACCTGTACCATTTGTTAGAAAACCCAACGATTTTTAAATCTGTGTACATACTTACGTCATGTATCCCCTTGTGGATCCTAGGGCCTCTACTACGCCTACGCGCCATTGTGTACTATTTCTGGCAATGTATTTCAACTTTCCCCAACTTTTCCCCAACTGCCGTGCCTCCTTCTTGACTGTTTTGTGCCATGTTCTCCTCGGACCGCCAGGTATTCCACCAACCAGGGTAAAAGAGTTCCCTTGCGTAGTATGGTTAGCTATGGAACTGTTACCTTTTCGGTGATTCTGTTGGCTATATCCAGTTCGATCGAGGCAATACACCAAAGATACTAGAAATACTCTACTCTATATACCCCTTGTACAGCTATGCATCTTTGAGTTTGTTCCAAGGCTAATAATTTTAGTTTTTGTAGTATTAAGTTTTACCCCGACGACGTCTGCCTTCCTCTCCACATCTGCTGCCGTTTGGTGGAGGTCTATATATATGTGAGAGAGTAAGCATTCATCGTCAGCGTAGGTAAAATGTTTCAGTTGGGATGTAAGAGTCCATCGAAATCCTCCGTTTCCCGTCGATAAAGCTGCATTAAGCACATCAGTATAGGAATAGTATTGGTAAAAGAATGCAGCCTTGTCTTACCCCACTTTGGATCTTGAATTCCTATGACAACCTTCCCCTGTGCAGAACGTGACATTAGGATCCATCGTAGCTTTGATAATCAATTAATTTATCGGGAATACTTTTCCTCCGTTAGGCACTCCAAATAAACTCCCTGTTGACACTATAGAACGCCTTCTCAAAACCGATCAACAGCAGGTGATCGATCTATATTCAAGGCACTGCTGGATGATGATCCGCAGGATGTAGATGCGGTCGAAACAGGAGGATCCAGATCGGGATCCTTCTTGTTCGACATCGAATGTGTCTTCGAAATGTTGTTTGATTCGGTCCATGATGATTTTAGCTATTATCTCAGCTACAGCAGGCAGCACACAGATACCCGTCCAATTTTCGCACTGCATTAAATTTCCTTTCTTAGGAAGATTGACGATCATTCCCTTCTTCTACTCTGCAGGAAAGCTTTCTCTATAAGTGGGAGTAGTACCTCAGCCGGTTTTGTTGGCGCTCCGTAGGAGCTCCGCGGGAATACCGTCCTACCGCCTTGTTGCTTTTTAGTGCTTTGATCGCAGTAGTGATCTCATCCTTACTGGTTTCCGTGGTATCTATTCGGGCACTTTTTACGCTGGACCCCTAAGTCTAATTTCAGAGCAGATTTCTGGGAAAAACACGGTTCAAAACCGTAGCAAAATGATCCTTCCATCTCTTGAGTTGGTCTCATCCGAAATGAGAAAACAAACAGTCCAGGTTTTTCGCTGGACCTGCAACTACCCATCAGCTGCTTGGTGATTCAGCAGACGGTCCTACTATCGCAACTGCTTGCAACATCTTCTGCTTCTGTAGCCAATGCGTTGATGTAGTTGCGCTCGTCATGTCCTACGCTCGCCTCTCCCTACTGATGTTTTCGTTCGTCGATTTATCTCCCGATATCCTCGGAAAGCCACGCCCTATGTTTTCCCTGCGATCGACCAACAATTCTTTCAGCACCAGATGTAAACACATTTTTCAAAGCACACTAGTGGTCTTGTGTGATTGCGGGCAGCGACCTTCTCGCCTGTTTCGGACGTCCAGGAGACAACTTATAAAGTGGCGGCTGATGGCAAAATGGTGAATTTGATTGGAGTTTGCTTGTAATTGGAAACCCATCTAACTTTGTGGCAGGTTTTGTGCTCAAACAGGGTGTCACCTATCAAAAGGCGATTGACATTGCAGAAATCCACAAACCTTTCGCCGTCATCCATTCTTCCCGATAACATATTTGAGCCCCTCTCGTTGTCGTTGCCTACCTTGGTATTCAAATCCCCTATGACAATGTCTCCATTTAGTGTTGTGTTAAAGATGGCGCTTAGTTGGTTGTAGAAACTCTCCTTCACGTTCTCAGACGATCCATCCGTTGGGGCATGACACTGTATAATTGTGACGCGTTGTACTTTAGTCCGAAATAAATTCTATTACCATAAGACTGCCAGGAAATTAGGCCCTTGTGTGATTTTGGTGCTAGCAACAGTCTAACTCCATATTCCCGCGGACGTCCGGATGGTCTTCCGGGATTGAGTAATACAGTGTTACGCGTTGGGGACTGTTACTTGGCCGCTTCTTATCTCACTTACCCCCAAAATGTCAAGTCTATATCGCGTGAATTATTTTTCCAATTGGAGGAATCTGCACTTCATCACGAACTTGATTATTCCGCTACTGCCCCAAGCCATGTTAGCAATCAGTAGCTTACCAATCAATCGCAATGGAGATCTATGTAGAGCATATCAATTTGTACGTTTTGTCATTCGTCATTAGGGTGGCCATCATCGCTTGTCACGCTGCAGATTCACGGTTCGAATCCTGATGTAAATAATTATCTATTTATTTCGCATGAAATAAATAACAAAAAAAAAAGTCGATCAATTGCGAACGCTTGTGTCAACTCTACTGCGAAGGCATAACACTGGCAGTAGGGTGGTCACATTGCTAAAATGCAACTTGATCGTGTTGATGACATCAGGAGGACGGAAAAAAATACTGTGAATCATAAGCAACGACAATAACAGCAAACAAAAATACTCTCCAGTTATCTGGACGCAACTCTTGGAGTTCACTGAAACTTAATACCAGCTGAGTTTCAAACCACCTACACCAATTTGTCTTTCTCTCTGTCTCTTCCCCCTTCCACAAAACGCCCATGTCCTAAAATTAGTATAGGGGTATTCATATCCCCTTTCACACGTGCAAATTATAAAAAAAAAAAAATTAGAACTTTGAACCCAGCACGGGATTGAAGAAATCACAAGATGACAGTTGCCATCTATTTGCTTCTTTAATTTCATCAGATGAATAAATTCACTATGACTCTATCTAAAACATGTGAGGTCTAAGATTTAGAAAATCCCACATCCGGCCATCTCCGTGACCCACTGATAACAAGCAATTTAACGCACGTCATAGGCGAGCCTAGACTATAATCCCATCATCTTGGTAACTATGTGAATACAGCAACAACTATTTGCTGATTCACATAAAATGCTCACAAAGGAAATCGGAACTTAATTATATTTCAACCGAATAATTTTGTCCTAATTGTGGGTCGTCGTCGTCACACAGAAATCAAACCTCATTAAATGCGATTACACAAACTTCCCAGACATTAGGCGGTCGTAAAATCTGAAGGTACCTCTTTCATATCTAAAATTCGAATGACCTCAAGAGCGTTCGTCGCATAGCAACAGGCACATTATTTTAGTATGTCAGACGGAACAAAGAAAAACGTGTTCGATGATGACGATGAGCAATCTTCGCCACGTGGTTTTGAAGGTAAACCTCCCAAAATAAACAACGCAACAATGTGTAGTACGCGACTTTGTTAAATTGTTTACATGGGAAGTTATTAAGATAAAAGAAATAAATAATGATAACAACAACAGAAAACTTTAAGAATACTACAAGTAAAAATGTTAAAAGTAAAATAAATATAATAAACTGTGCGTTTGATCGCACGCAACATTTGCAAATGTTTATAAACATGTTTCGCACTCGTTTTCTCCTTGGCGCTCCCACACCACCACCAAAAAGTAAAGTGTGCTAATGATTTTAATTAATTTTCCATTCTATTTACTTGTTTCTATCTTTTTTTGCTAATCTGACCTCGCCTCGTGTCAAGTTTACTATAATCTACTATGAGATACTGAAGAGATCTTTCTTTATTTGTTTCAAATCGAATCGCGTAGGCATACAAGTATCTACTCACACATTGAATTTTTATTTTATTTTTTTGAATTGCAAAAATTTATGTAAAATGATTCACGGTTTCTAATTTGACTAATTTTCTGAAATAATCTTTTCTTTTACCTTAAATATCTGTAGGTGTGTATCGGAAATACCCAGTTTTGTCTGAATTTGTCACCCTTTCACTCGCACAGATAGGGGTATTTAGTGGATTCAACAGGGGAAAAAATCAATAATTATCTAATGGGGTACCTACTTGGGCTTCGATATAATAATGTTGTTAGATACATACTCGTACATAGTTGCACGTAGTTGTAATCATTTGCATTTTTTGTTTTCTTTCGGCTGAATATTGATTTCATTTACTTTGTCGCCTTGTTTGGGATGGGAGACAATCGAGTGAATGAATTTGTTAACAAAACGATGACGGGGAATTTTGCTATATTGCGAAAGACGTCGTAAGTTCATTACAGTTCTCGTATTCGTATCTACAGTGGTATACAAAAAGTTGATTTATATAAAATTAGTAACAACAACAATGAATCAAAAGTGATAAAATTTTATCAATTAACAAATAAAAATGGCAAAAAAGCATTGAAATGTAATAAAAATTTACATATGTATCCACATGACTACTGCCTCCTTCTACAAGACCTTGATAGTTTTTCGAACTGGTGCCTACAAAATCGCTTAGAGCTCAATATCGCCAAATGTCAATCCATTACCTTATCACGTAAGCACCACGTGTCCTCCGCCCGCCTTTACCTTCTTCATGGTCAACCTATATCCATCGTTCAGTCTCTCCGTGATCTTGGAATATTGTACGATAGGGAACTAAATTTTCGTTCACATATTGATGAGATAATTCGTAAAGCTAACTCATCACTTGGCTTTGTCAAACGATGGTCCAAAGAATTCTCCGACCCTTACGTGACCAGATCCCTCTACATTACCTTTGTGCGCCCCCTCCTTGAATATGCCAGTCAAGCGTGGTCACCCTTTCAGCAAGTTCATGTGACCAGAATCGAGAATGTTCAACGTCGATTTCTTCGATTTGCCCTTCGAGGTCTTCCTTGGAACGATCCATTTATCTTGCCTCCCTATCAAGACCGCCTCAACCTCATCAACCTGAGTACTCTAGAGAAACGCAGAGATGTTGCAGACATTCTTTTCATTCATCGACTTCTTTCAGGCTCTGTCGATTGCGCATCTCTTTATAATTCAATTTTTTTCAATACCAACCCACGAAATTTACGATGCCCTCGTCTTTTCTATTTACCGTCCCACCGCACTTCATATGGATCTAATGAACCAATTTCCCGTATGCTGCGAAAAGTGAACTCAAACCTCACCCAGTTTGATTTTAACCTCAGCACCCCCTGCCTCAAAACCGAACTCCTTCACCATTCTCCTTAACTTTAAGTCTTAGTTTTAAGTTTTAGTTTTAAGTTTTAGTTTTAAGTTTTAGGTTTAAGTTTTAGGCTTAAGTTAGTTGTAGCTTGTAATAAGCCAAATAAATGGGGGCTTTCGCCCCCAACAAAATTAAATTAAAAAAATTAAATTAAAAGTACTCATATGTATATATTTTCTTAAATGACGTCTGTTTTAAATTATTTTTGTTTAAACTGATGCCAAGACGTTTGAAACTTTATGGGAATTCTGTCTACGGACGCGTATGAATGTTGACCTTGAATTGAAATAATTCTAAGGGAGAATGTTTTAGGATCAATCTAAAGCCTAGTACGCTGTTCGAGCAGAATAAAATTTTCCATACAAAACATGAACGCGATTCTGTTTGCCGTACGCAGTATCTAAAGCTAAAGCATCCACAAACATTTTGCCAGCATTTTATTGCCCGGGATAATAAAATATAAGCAAAATTGTTGACGTTCTTAATCATTTTGATAAAAGAAACTGAAATTTCACTAAAAAATTAGTTTTCCTTGGGTAATTTCGAGAACAGGAAACATTTTGTTTTACTCAAACAGCGTACTACTCGTATGCTTGGAGGGGCCTCCTAAAATGTGATTTTTAATTAAGTCTTTTGTTTACATGCTAATTCAAAACACCTTGTTAAGTAATGTTCCTATGTATGTATGTATAAGGGTATGGATCGTGCGATGTTTGTTCTTACAATTAGTATCTTGATCTTTGTTAAATATAAAGAAAGAACCAAAACAGATACACCAAATGCTTTATCTGTTAGAAGCATATTATCATAGAAATAATTTCAAAAATAAATTTAAATTTCTAAGACGAAAATGTAGTACCTAATGGTAATTTTCTAGTTAGGTGATACGACCCGTACTTGTGGAGATTTTTGAATTTTAAGGAACAGTTTGAAGGTTGTAGTAATGAGGAAATACAGAGCCTAATCGTAATTCGACCATCAATTAACGAGCGAGTGAAATCCCTACGCTATCGAGTAATCGAGTAACTATCATACATTGGGATGATCACATAAAAATGGTCACGTATAAAGTGCACTTTGAAAATTGTACTCTAGTACAATTCTGTACATTGAATTGAAATGGCTGACAAATGTCAAAAGTATTTATTTTTGTGTGAGGAAGTTTTGTTTATCGTCTTCAATTAAAAATGGAATATTTACTTTATTTTTTATCTTCTGATTCAGAGGATGATCGCTATGAGTGAATTGAGCGAAGACGTTTAAGGGATAAAAGCGATATCTTCCCTAGTTTTTTCAATAATTTTCTGAAAATATCTTTCACAACATATACTTTTGATAGCAGTTTTATTAAAAAATTCAAGGTAAATTACAGTGCATTCTTATTTATAATACAGAAGATAAATTTTAGAGGATATACTTCAACCTCTGTCCTAGCTCCACTCCAATTAGCTGCAGCTTTGTTCTTACACGGAAGTGGTAGTAGTGGAAGGAAGTGGACGATACCCACACTCTGTGGGTATGATTTTCCTATGCACTTACATTTACAATGAATTTAGTTAATGAATGAGTGTTAATTTTATTTAGACTCGACCTGAAATAAATTTTAAACAATAATTAAAAAAAAAAAAACAAAAATAACAATAAACAAAGGCATTCTTATATATCCCAAATGAAAAGCAGCTGAAACCATATCGAATAAATAAATACACGATCACTGATGAATAAATGTCAAATTTCAATACTTGATACTCGATCTCTTAAACGGTCATGCCAAATCAACATTTATCAGTCAGGTGTTGCTCGATAACTGATGCGGTAAATCGACCCCTGGTAGATCATTCTACATTGCACATTCATGGCTTATATTTGACAGTTGGGCTTAAGGGTAAACTGATGTGCATTCGATCATGACGTGTATGAAATTTTGAAGGTGAGGAGCATTTTTCATAAAAACAAAAGCGATCAAATAGGGAAAGACACGAGACATTTCTACGATGTTCAAGTGAATGTATGGTATTCACAAGGTCTCTATAACCTACAAGTTTTAACGCGCAATGCTGTACCCTGTCCAGAATGTGCAGAACGGTCTTGGGTGCACCAGACCAGATATGTGCGTTATATTCCAGTTTTGGGCAGATGAATGCCTTACAAATTGAGGCCAGATCAGATGGGGTAAAATATTTCTTACACCGCTTAAGGAATCCTAGAGATTTTGTAGCATTTTTGGCGACCTCGAATATGTAATCGATCCATCGAAGATGGCTTTTAATACACATACCGAGAATGGCAAGTCATTTGATTTCAGCTATACAAGTAAGTATAATGGTTGAGGGTTCTGATTCCGCTTGACAAACATTACATTCCACTCTGTTGGTTGAACCCCCTTTGATTATGCTGTTCAGGTCGGGATTTAATGTATTTAACATACGTTGCCGTTGCATTTCTACGGCCGAAGAGCAAGGACGTGAGTTATGGAACGAATATGAAAAACTGAGGGTACTATTGTCAGCAAAGGAATGGTTTGAATCAGAAGTTGAAGACAAGAGACCATTTATAAAAATAAGAAAAAGATTCGGAGACAAAAGTCGTGCCTTGGGGAACACCAGCATTTATATGGTGAATTGCAGACTAAAAGTCGTCCAAGACAACTTGTACTGAACGCCCCGAAAGATAATTTTTAATCCATCATCGATGCATTTTCGACAAAATCCTGATGCCAAACACTGTGGAATGCCTTTAAAATATCAAGCGCAACCATCTTAGTTCCGCCGAAATAATGGAGAGATTGGTTCTACTTCTCGGTGAGGTATGCCATAAAATCGCCAGTGGACCTGTTGCTGCGAAAGCCATACTGCTGGTCATTGAGGAACTTTCGTGAATATAGATATTTCATTAGCTGACGATTTATCAGCGATTCCATGAATTTGTAAAGAAGTAACGTAAGTGTAATGAGTCCGTAATTGGATAAGGATAAATTTCAGGACGTGTTGGACAAATGCTGTTTTCCATCTTCTCGGAAAGACCCTACAAGAGTAGGATAGACAGAAAAGCTTTCGCAGAGGTTTTGCCAGCGTAGAAAAATATCTCTTCAGAACAATGGGGGAGATACCATCTGGACCAGCAGATTTGAGTACTTCAAATTGCAATTGTAGGAGTGCGAAAGTAGACTTGTCCCATGGAAAATTCAACGCTCTCAAGTTCAGGCGGAAACAAAGCAGCCTCTGTCAGTGTGAGGTTCGCTGCAAAGTGAGCAGCTAGCAGATTGGTCTTGTCTAAGGAGCTGACAGCTAAAATGTCATTGTTAATGAGCGTAGGGATGGCAGACGATGCAGAATTTTTAATATTTTTGGCGAATGACCAAAAATGTTTACTATCTTTGGGACATTGTAGGATTTTTTGTCTCAATTTTTGGTCAACCTGACCTCCATCGGGGAATACGAACATAGAATGCAGTAGTGAGAACTTTTTTTTTTTTTATTTACTATAATGCAAGGTGGGGCAAAAGTAATGAGCCAATTTCATTAAGCTATAATTTTTTTTTATTGAAAAAGCAATAATTTTATTTTTTATTATTTTTATTTAGACCTTGAATTTTGTTCCATTGAATGCTCCAGCATTTATGCAAATTTAATTCCTTTTTATGGAATTTCCCATCACTTTTCTCAATACAATAACTATTTTTTGTTTTTCTTATCTAATGTTGTCTCTCAGGGCTGTGACAGTTTGTGATTTGTTAACATAGACCAATGGTTTCAAAAAAGTCTGGAATGGTCAGATCGGGTGATCTTGAGGGCCAATGCAATTAGCCAAAACGGGAGATAACACGGCGTGGAAAAGTGGCCTTTACAAAGTCCATTGTGTCACCCGCTGTGTGTCCGACAATGCTAACCCCAATACATACAATTACGCTATTAAAATGTTACCAGTAACAGTTATCGCATTGCCAGCAGCGTCTTCGAAAAAAAGTAGAGCCAAATCACCATTTCAGCGCAAACACCGCACCGGACAGTAACTTTCAGTGTAAAGGCTAATCTTGAATAATACGAGGGTTTTCAGTATTCTGCTTGTTGACATGGCCGGAGAGATTGAAATGTGCTTCGTCACTCATGATTCATTTTAAAGAAAAATCGTCATATTCATGGTGGAGGCTTATTATCCACTGGCTGTATTCCAGATGGGATTCGTGGTCTGATGCACCATCTGAGTTTTACGTGGAAACATCTTCATGTCATTCACCAAAATATGATGCAGAGACCGCCTGGAAATGCCCACATGCGTGGCCCGTCATCTCGTCGATGTTTCTGGACACTCTTCCATATCCTCGCGCACAGCATCAATATTCTCTGCCAAACGGCCTGTTTTTGGTCTGTCAGATCTTGCCCCATTATCTCGTGTTGAGCTAGTCTCTTGAAGGCGTACAGCTTGGCATCGATTTGTGCAACCAGTCGGTGCCAAACGGTGGAGAAATGTTCGACAAAGCAGTCTTGTGCTAAAAAATCGACTCAATTATTCCAAGTTCTCGAGGAGTATAGCGTTCCATTGTTTATCGTCGTGTTTTTCACATCTGTTTACTACACAACTGTCAATATCACGATGACAGGAGACGACATTTGCAAAAATCATTGACAATTCATTACTTTTGCTTCACCATGTATTTGCAATTTGAGCTAAGGATTTCTAATATTGTCTTGTGCTAAAAAATCGACTCAATTATTCTACGTTCTCGAGGAGTATAGAGTCCCATTGTTTATCGTCGTGTTTTTCACATCTGTTTACTACACAACTGTCAATATCACGATGACAGGAGAAGACATTTGCAAAAATCATTGACAATTCATTACTTTTGCTTCACCATGTATTTGCAATTTGAGCTAAGGATTTCTAATATTGTCTTGTGCTAAAAAATCGACTCAATTATTCTACGTTCTCGAGGAGTATAGCGTCCCATTGTTTATCGTCGTGTTTTCACATCTGTTTACTACACAACTGTCAATATCACGATGATTTTGCAAAAATCATTGACAATTCATTACTTTTGCTTCACCATGTATTTGCAATTTGAGCTAAGGATTTCTAATATTGTCTTGTGCTAAAAAATCGACTCAATTATTCTACGTTCTCGAGGAGTATAGAGTCCCATTGTTTATCGTCGTGTTTTTCACATCTGTTTACTACACAACTGTCAATATCACGATGACAGGAGACGACATTTGCAAAAATCATTGACAATTCATTACTTTTGCTTCACCATGTATTTGCAATTTGAGCTAAGGATTTCTAATATTGTCTTGTGCTAAAAAATCGACTCAATTATTCTACGTTCTCGAGGAGTATAGCGTCCCATTGTTTATCGTCGTGTTTTCACATCTGTTTACTACACAACTGTCAATATCACGATGATTTTGCAAAAATCATTGACAATTCATTACTTTTGCTTCACCATGTATTTGCAATTTGAGCTAAGGATTTCTAATATTGCCACTTCTTCATCAATTTCATACAAAAGAAACATTCCTTAACATGTTTTTTTTTTATTTAATTAGAATGTTTTTGTTTATGCGATCAGATAAAAAGGGTTAATTTGGAAGTCAAATATCTCCGAATAAGAGCTAGGATAACTAACATTCCAAAAAATGTAATTCCCATGCGGATATTTAAAGATTAAAACCGAACCACAATACTATAAAACACGCGTATTTTTCAAAGGGTCATATCTTCGAAACTCAGCGCTAATTTGAAAATTATCAACTTTATTACCATCCTTTCACAGAGTATTACCAATTCACTGCCACTTTCACTTCCTTATTATCACAACTATACATGCTTGACCTGATCTCTCATAAGGCTAGAACATTCGAAACAAGTTTCTAAAACAACGATTAACGTAGTAGGAGTGCGAGACCCCAGTGGATTCCACAAATTCTCACCGGCAAAGCATTCAGAAAAAAACATCACTGATTTCCACGACAAAAGTACAAGTAGATGCGATAGAATACAAACTTATCGCACGTGACAATCGAATCTTAAATTGCTCCGACAGCCTACTGCTATGCTGCACGTTAAACCGTGTTTACATTCAAGCGAAAGTAAACTAACGAACAATTTGCATGACGAACAGAACGCAAGCTAAAGAATTCGTTCGTATTCGCTGACGTTTCGATTCAGGCGGAATATTCAGGAATTCTCAGGAAAAATTGGTGCTCAATGTGAATACAGCAAAACGAACGATAGCGAACAAATTCTCAATTGGATTAAGGAACGTTGATTGCTGCTTAATTGCATGCGGATAAATTAATTCAAATTATACAGGCTTATTCATTTTTTAATTCAAGATTTTAATTTAAATAAAATAAAAAGTATTAAAGATTTCATTTTTAATACAACATCGGTTAAATGGACACCACGAGAGTTTATGCAAACTTCGATTCATGTGAAGTAATTTTCGATGACTTTTCAGCACATTTATTGCTGTGTTGTGGCCATAACTTCATGGATGTTAGTTTTTAAGTGCTCCAAAGTTTGGGAATTGTCTGCATGTGCACGATCATTAGCATAGTCCAACAAAAAGAAATCCAACTGGGTCAAATCACAAAATCTTGGAGTCTAATAAATATGATCAAATCTCGACATTAAAAGGCCAAAGAGCTTTTCGTGTAATAGAGACAAGTTTGACTGTGTTGTGTGCCACGTAGCCCCACATCAATTTCTTCAATCATAGGCCAAACAAAATTGGTTATCATTTGACCATAGCACAGAGAATTCACCGTAACAGTGGCGCCTTCGTCGTTTTCAAAAAAAATTCGGCCAGATCACGACTCCGGTCTACAGGGAGCACCAAACTGTTAGTCGTGGTGGATACAATGGCCTCTCAATGATCACATTTAGATTCTCAGAACCCCAAATTGAACAATTTTGTTTGTTACCGTATCCGGCGAGCGAGAAATGAGCCTCATCGCTGAAGAAGATATTGTTCGAAAAATCGGCATCAACTTGTTAATTTTCCAGCGCCCAATCGGCGTATGTACAGAAGTACATTCTATGGTCAGCAGGCAACAATTTTAATGCATTGATCGGTGGTTAAACGATTCATATTGCAAAATGGCAAGGCAAGAATTAACTACCTGATGGATTACAGATGGAATTGACAGAAGTCGTATGGCAGGGATGTGAAATGAATAACCCTTTATTTTTTTTATTTAAATCTGACACTTGAGTTATTTTTTAGGGGTAAAATTTTCTTTTAAACTGACGTGTTAACAAAAGGAATGAAACACAGAGGAAGGCGAATATTTTTTGTTTTATTTTCAGGAGATGCGCACTTTTAACGCTGCCCCAGATTCTAAATAATAAATCCCTTTTCCAATGTTTGATTGTTGTAGATTTTCAGCAGAGAAACTACAAGCACATTGGCCAAATCTGAGCGAACTGCCGCAAAGGATTTGAAAATAAAGTACGGGACAGGGTCGCTCTTACTTACTGTTCATTTGTAAACCCCGAGATCTAACATTTAAGCAAAATCTTCCAAAATAAAAATTTCACACGAAAATTTCTTTTTTTTAATTTTCCAAAATCTTGGTACGCCATGTTGTTGCATGTATTAAATATTGTTTATTGTTGCCAACAGAATCAGGTATGCCAACGTTAGAATAATTTTCGAGAAAATCAAGTTTTTTTCAAGGTTTTTTTTAGAATAGAATGAATTTCAACTTCACCATGAATTTTTACCCCACTGATATGAAGTTTGAAGTAAATTCGGCCAGTCGTTTAGGCTACAGTCGGCTGTACACCTACGCAGACAGACCGAATTAAGATACCCACTTTTGCGAGCTGCTCTACAATAAGACTGATCAAAATTTAGAGATCAGAAAGCATGTAAGAGGAGTTAGGAAGATACACATTTTATTAAACATTTCTTCCAAGATCCTTCCAATTCACCAAATTGAAATAAATTATAGTTATTCAAACTACAATATATCTACAGAAAAATATGGTCAAGTTGGAAACCCAACATGCAAGAAAGAGTGAGGAAGCCACGGTAGTAGTGTTCTCTTGCAAGAAAAAAGCAGAATAACTCACTGGCTCTTGGTCATTAGACTGAGAATCATATATCACATGCCTGGTGGACTGCCTTAGATAAGGCCATAAACCATAAAAACTAAGCAAAGTTCAACGATAAGCTTATTTGTGCATAAGCAGAGCAGACCTTACGACACCATCTACAGCACTGGACACTGTTTCATCTGACACCCTTTGACATTTGTGGTAGGCTAAAACCAAATTGTGAAGGGCTTACATCTTCTTCAAGCTTAGTGTAGATTCCTTTATGGATGACTTTCAGGAACATTTTTAAATCATGGCTTATCAGACTGATTGATTAGACAAGGTTATGATGGTAGATTTCAGCCAGTCATCAGGAATTTTTCCGTATCTACATATAGCACCAAAAAGACAACAATTACTTGTATGTTCTCCTTCTTTATAAGTTTTAAGATCTCGTTTGATATTCCGTCCGGGCCAGACGCTTTCTTATTTTTGGATTCGTTTAGAACTTTCATTATCTCCTCTTTTAAAATCATCGGTTATAGTTCGACTGGTACATCCCAGAATAGCTCTTCAATGTATTCTTTCCAATGGTCTATCTTGTCCTTCGTACTTAATATTATCCTGTTCGCTTTAGCTTTCAATGTGCCGAACTGTTTCTTTCGCTCTATCATGGAGATTTCTTCTATCTTTTTATGTAAATTGAAGCTATCGTGTTTCTATAATAACTGCCTAATTCCTCACATTGTTGTTGTAGGATTATCTAACAATAAAATAATAATTCTTACTCCGCCCCTTTCTGCCTTCACCCCTATTCAGCGAACTTAAAAAATCCCCTGCGTATATTACTTCCTTTGTACTTGCAACTTTAGATTGAGTTGATAAGCAAAACAAATATTAAGAGCGGAAGCTATTGAATGTAGCCAGTTAATACGTTAGAATATTGCCTGTGAAGCAATCAATTAAATAACTATTAACTCGAGTTTAATTTATCCAAGTGCATATTTATGCATTATTATCCGTTAAATTATTGTTTATATCTCAAATAAATTACACGGATATATCAAGATCCGCACAACATTAACTGATGATAATTTACTCGGATATAAACTGTTGTAGTTATTTTTGTAATTACATTGCGTTTCAAATTACATACTCGTACTTATCTATCGAACAACGTAAATGCATGGAAATGAAGTTGCATCGATTCGTATGAATATTAATTATTGAACAAATCTATTCCGGTGAAAAATTCAATATAATTGCACACCTTTGACGTTATCCAAAGTCCACTATTATATGTTTACGTCACATACGACATATGTGCCCATGTAAGCCGTTAACTAGTTTGAACTTTCTAAAATATTCAAAAAGAGCATTTAGCATTTAAAGAAAAAATAAAAATAAAGTAAAGCAGCTTAGCATTTTCCCACATTAAAAAAAAAACCCCGGTGCCCCATAATCATCTTAGCTTATAATACACGTTAGTCATGTTCAAATACCCGGAATTATGTATTTCAAATTGAAATTATAATCAGCACAAAACGATATTGTGGTCTCGACAGTTGTATTTAGTACGGTATTAAAATATAGTTAAATATGGATTGGACGCATTGAGATTTTAGCAAGCATAAGTGCTAATTTGCCACAGCATGAGTGGATGAATGTTATCAAATGTCAGCAAATTAATTTAATGCTTCCAGGGAAATGATGCAAACAGTAATATTTTAGCACTGTCACCCGAAACCAGTCAACAAAATACACAAACCACTCACCGACATTGAAACCACTTTTTTTTGTTTATATTGTTTTATCGAGAATAAAAATAAAAGACCTGCCTAGTCGAATTATTTTCACTTGATCACCTCTTCTTTACGATTTTGACCTCATTTCTATTTTTTACACTATCGAGTTTCGCGTATACAGTGGTGGTGAAAAATTCAAATACGTTGTCTCGTATATTTGTTCGCTAAATAAATAAAGGGTTATTCATTTCGAGGTTGGGATTTCACATCCCTGCAATATTGCATCTGTCAAATCCATCTGTCATCCATAGTGACAGGTAATTAGTTTTTGTCTTGACATTTTATAATATGAATTTTTTAACCACCTCTGAACGCATTAAAATTGATGCATCTTACTACAAAAATAACAATTCTGTAATATTTGAATATCGCAATTTAAGGACAGTGGTGCTTGTGATGTCGTAGGCTTATGGATCATCGTAATGCTCAATCAACTGAAAACATAGCCGCTGCGAGTGTCTCAGTGGGCATTTCCACGCCACTCTCAGCAATTAAGTCCAGCTTACAGAACAACTAAAGCCTGCTGACCATACAATGCGCAGAACATACGCCGATTGGGTGCTGCAAAATCAACAAGTTGAAGCCGATTTTCAAACAAAATCTTCAGCGATTAGGTCCATTTCTCGCTCGGCGGCTACGTAAACAAACAAAATTGCAGAGTTTGGGGTTCTGAGAATACAAATGTGATCGTTGAGGAGCCATTGCATCCACCACGGGTGACACTTTGGTGCGCGCTGTAGACCGACGGCGTGATCGGGCCATATTTTTTTTTTTGAAAACGACGAAGGCGCCAATTTTACTTTTGTTTGTTTGATCTGAGATTGAAAAAATTTTGTGAACGTCATGCGGTTCCACACAACACAGGTAATTTTTGATCTATTATTCAAAAAGTTCTTCGGCTGTTTAATTTCGATATTTAGCGACATCGATTGGCCACCAAAATTGTGTGATCTGACTCCCTTGGATTTCTTTTTGTGGGTCTATGCTAAAGGCTGTGCCTATGCAGACAATCTCCAAACTTTAGAGTACTTAAAAACCAACATTCGTGAAGTTATGGCCACAATACTTCCCGAAATGTGCCGACAAATCATCGAAAATTACCTCACAAGAATCGAAGTTTGGAAAAACGCCATTTAACCGATTTTGTATTCCATACATAATGGCATAGTCCAACATTTAGAATAGTAAACAAATTTCATTAAAATCTTTAATACTTTTATTTTATTTATTTATTAACTCTATAAAAAGCACACAATTTTAAATTAGTAGTGTGGGATTCTAACCGCATTAAAAACACCCTCGATCATGATCAATCTAAGGAAAATTGGCAAATGATTTTTATTTCTTTTATGTAGGTATTATATGTAATCGCTTTAGAGAAAATATTATGTTTTAGAATAATTTCTCTTCACAGTTAATTAATAAGGTCTTGTGGCTTAGTTCTTTGCAATCTGCAAACGTTATTGTGTACAGGGTGCGCCATCTTTTATGTCGGTGTGTAAACATTGAATAACTTTGACATTTATCAATCGATTGACTGAAGTAGAGATGTTTTTGAAACGTCAATTCAGTACAATTTTAACCATGAATCACACCGAAACGACGCGCCGAAATAGTGACGCTGTACATTGAAAGTACATTAACAGTTGTGTTAACTCAACGCGCATATCGTCGAAAATTTCATGGCCAACAAGCACCGTCTGACAACACTATTCGTCGTTTGGTGTCGAATTTGTTGAGCACGGGACAGTGGGAGATCGTCGACATGCCGTTCATCGGCAAAGAACTGGTTGAAGCAATAAGAGAGAGTGTTGCCGAGAACCCATGTGTCGTATCGTCACCGCGCTCAACATTTTGGCGTCAGTGGAACTACCTTGCGGCGCATTTTGAAGGATGATTTGTATTTGTGCAATTGACTCAAAGAATATTGCCTGCAGGCCGACCACGTCTCTTGGAATATGGCCAAACAGTGGCTCGAATGGTTGACACTGAACCTGATTTTTGGAAGCAAATTTTGATGACTGACGAGGCGCATTTCGCACTCTCTGACGCGTTAACAAGCGAAATTATCTCATTTGGTGAATCTCCGTTCCCCACACTAGATCAATGAAACACCATTGCATGACCAAAAAGTGACTGTTTGGGCCGGCGTTTGCACCAAAACCATCATTGGGCCATTTTTCTTCAGAGCAGGCGAAACAGTCGATGGGAATCGATATCGGTGGATGTTGGCTCATTATGTCTGCCCACAAATGTGTGGAAAAGGTCTGGACGGTTACTGGTTTTAATAAGATGGTGCGCCATGCCACACTGCAAATCGAACAATGCAGTTTCTGCAACGAAAATTCACTGGACGTGTGCTGTTAAAAAATGGAGACATTGACTGGCCACCCAGATCTCCAGATTTGACCCCTCCGGACTTCTTTTTGTGGGGTTATTTGAAAAGCGAAGTGTACGCCGCCCGAGATGCTCGAAAAGTGATGGAAAACACAGCAAAAAGGGAACATTTTGCTTTCTTTTCCCTTTTTAATGACATCTGTCACCGGGTCGATATGCAAGTTACGGTGTAAGACGTGTTTCTTACGTTGACTCTACCAAGAAGGACATTATTTTCAAATGTTTGTATTATTTTAATATTTGTTTTCTTTGTACAGCCCCATAATTGAATGTCATACGTCCAGACGGGCTTAAGTATTTGCTGATATAGCATAACTTTGTTCTGAATAGCTAGTATAGCTTTCTATATTTTATATATAATTTTTCTACTTTCTTTCAACTTTATTTTGGCATCTAAGGTCATTCCTAGGTTCTTTGGTATCTTAGCGTAAGAACGGGCAGACAGCTTATACCCTTGTTTGTAACGTTAACATAGACTTTGTCTCATTAAATTTAATGCGCCATTGTTGCGTCCAATCTATTACTTTATTGACTGCTTTATGCAGTTTAACAGTAACTTTGTCTGCATTGCGCTGTCATCTACAAAAGTGGCTACCAGGACGTCGTTGTCAAGTGTATTTCGCTTGTGCATAATAATACAGAGTTGGTCCAAGAACACTGCCTTGTGGGACACCTGCCGTAATTTCCTTCCTTCAATTCTGAGTATTCTTCACCGTACCCTACTTGAAAAAATCGATCTGCTACATAAGATTTCAGTATCTCATAGTATTGTCTAAGTACGTCCCTATGCAATTTGAACTCCAAATCTTTATTCCACACTTTATCAATGGCTTGCGTTACGTCCAGGAATAATGCATAGCATACCTGTTTACCTTCGAGTGCTTTCTCTATCACGTTGGTAATACTGTGCACTTGAATTACCATCGAATGCTTATTAATAAACCCAAATTGATGTTTCGGGAAGAGTCAAAATAATTTTGTCTAGTCTTTTAAGCAGAAGTTTTTCAAAACTGTTTGATTCAAGGTGCGAATCCAATTCTTGGACATTTTTGAAAATTGTTCGAACTACCCAAAATGTCCTACTTACATTGTAGTTGATGGAATTGGTTTTTAAGAGCGAATATTTCTTACAACAAATTTATTATGTTTTCAATTTTAGGTATTGAAATTTTCTTTCAGGTATTTACCGAATTCTTCAAAAATGTCCAGATTTACCCCAAAGTTGAAAATCATACAAGAAGAAATTATTACGTTTGAATCTTAGGTTTTGAAAATCTCTACAGGTGGGTACTTACCGATTTTTTTTTTTCATTCAAATTTCCGTTTTACCATGAAGATAACTTAATTCGTTTTCGACTGCGAATATCAAGAGCGAAATTGAAGGTTTTTAAATTACCTACAAATGGGTAAATTTTTTTCAAAATTTTCGGAAGTTTAAAGAAATTATGCCTTTATTATAACTTTTCTAATGGAAATCGTTTTTGAGTGAGAAAATCTAGAAAACGATGAGTCTGAAAAAAAGGATTCAGTTTTAGTCATTTTAAGTTTTAAAATGTTCTACGAAAAACAAAATTATCGATCGAATTTATAGTTCTCCTGTTCTCCACACGGAGCGCGAATATCGCGGAAACGGTTTTACAAAATTTTCGAAAATTTGTGGAAATCGTTTTTATGTACGAATATATTTAAGAAGTTACTGTTAATCTGTTTTTGAGTGGAAATATCTACACAACGATGTATCTTAAAAGAATATTATTAGGATTCAAATTGTAGGTCTTCTTTATAAGGTAGGTAGAGCATTTTTGAAAATTTTCGCAAATTGTGCGAAGCAATCGAAAACGACCAACTTTACTCTGTTGTGGAAAGAAATTATTATGATAGAAATTTAAGATTTCGAAATTCTCTGATAGCTGAGTGCTAAATTTTTCAACATTTTCAAAAATTGTATGAAATCGTCGTCCTCGACGGTTCTGACTACTCGGATCCATTTATAAATCCACAACTATTTGCGTAAACTATATGAAGATGTATTTCACACCTCAGTAGAAGACGTGAAGGCCTTACAAACACAGGCTAATGACGTATCTTTCAGGAACACATTAGGACAATCCGTCTGAATGAAAACTTTTGCCCATCACTATTTTTTTTTAATTGTGCTGCATTCAATAGAAGCGAGCCAATTACCACTGTTTGTGGTTTTTCAAACGCTCATGAAATCTGAAGCGTACTGCCCTTTACCGCTGCGTTCTCCTCGCCTCGAATGCGAATTTTCCCTATCAAAACGTAATTGGTATGAAAATTAATTCGTGGTGGCGCTCGCATCACTACTTTAAAAACCGCATCCATCCATCAATCTAACCATCCAGCCGTGAGCAAACTAGTCCGCCGAAACATTAGGGATGCGGCCATTTGTATCTTTATAGTATTTTGTGTGTTCAAAGTGAAAACCTTGTGTAGCCAGCATAATGTTGGGGGTGGGCTGTGAGCTGGCCAACCATCCATAAATTTGCAAACCAGTCGTCAGCAAAAACGCACACAAATTTGTCGTCGTCGCTGCCGTCATAATCATAATAAATTGATGAAATGCTGTTTTGTTTGGGCTGTCGAAAGTTTTCTTATTTCTTTCTTTTTTTTTTCTATCTTTGCATATAATTTTCGTATATAATCGCATATCGTATGAGACGAAATTTTATATAAGTTTTGCGCAGGCAACGATGCCGAGGTATCTTCTCCATTGTTGGTTGGATTTGAATTTTGATCCGGCCTAGCATGGAGGGTAAAAAAAAGTGATAATGTGCCATTGTTATTTTAATGTGTGGTTCTGCTTCTTTTTTCCTATTTTCTTTTCAGTGCTATTGTATTACTTTTGTTATTGTTAAATTGTTAAAATATACATTTTCATTTATATAACATCATAGTGTGTAGTGTATGCATACTGAGAAGAAGAGGAGAAAATAAAGATACAAAAGTATCTATTCAATGGCAACGGGAGTATGTGACTTAAGTTAGCGGAGAGATTTGCATATTTATTCGCAATTTGAATTGTTAAGTGGGTTAGTCAATTTTTTTTCGCAAAGCAAATGTCTGAATAGAAGGAGTTTGACAAAAGTTGATTTGGTAAATTTCGCTCTAAATGTAGGGTACAATGAAATTTGCGAAGCAGTCTCATGTCCAATGCCATTGAATACCGTAAAGTGGGCGTAACTTTGACATAAATCTTCTCGTTTTTGTTAAATTTTCTGGAAAATAATTCTTTATGATTTATCTGGGTTTTTATGCTGAAGATAATCCATCCATACACAAGTGTTTGATTTATATGACTGCAGGGAGAGGTGAAGGAGAGACTTTAAAACTACGATACTCGTACATGCTACAGAATCAATTAAAAGAGTTTACCCAACAGTCACGCAAACATTGAAGTGCGAACAAGAACTCTTTGCAATTGCAATTGAAATGTGTACAAGGAAAAATGTGGTTTAGGTAGATACGAGTACATGGAAAACTAGTTTTTAATGAATGAGGAAGAGCAGTTACGATGTATCTACTTCCGTGATAGAAGTAAAATACTTAAATTCTGTCTATTGCACTTGTGCCCACTGAATGACATTCTACCATCCGATGGTGCTGGATAGGTATTTTTATATACTCACGACGAGAGTATACTTGGTTTAGCTTTAACACGCATATGTACCTATAATAAATCAGACGAGGTAGGTATGTACATTTAAGTGCCTAAATGTGTCTCTGGATGAAGCCGTCAATGAAAACTTGTGATTAAGTGTAAAGACATCTCTTGTTGGCATCATCGCCTAAAATACGAGTTCCCGATTGATGGTGCATGCTTCCGTCGTCTTTTCAATAAAGAAAATTTAAATGCTGGTAAATGAAGAGGAAGGGCCCATTCCCAGTCGAATGGGCCCTTCCTCCTCATTTATCAGCAATTAAATTTGACTTGCAAAGAAATAGAGAAGGAAAGAAAAACAATCATTAAAACTAAAAAGGCTCAAGGATTTGATTTAATTTCCGGGAAGATTCTGAAGCAGCTCCATCAAACGTGCATCGACGCAGCAAAAAAAAGTCTTATAACTAAACTGAAGAGATGTCTGCCTAAGGAATTCTGCACCATTCGAGAATCCTGCATAACTAACCGGTTTTTTAAGCCAAAGTAAAAGACAAGTTGGTGTGCCACAGGGTAGTGTGCTGGGACCTACCATTTATTTGTTATTCATAAACGGCATACCGCTGATCGAAAACACAACCACAGCAACTTTTGCAGATGATACTGCTATACTGACAGTGGGAAACACAATACAAGAATCGACAGAAAACCTTCAAATGTCAATAAACACTTGAACGAGAAAATGGCAAATAAAACTGTGTGAACTTAAGTCAGAACACATAATTTTCACACAGAAAAATCAGATTAATGTCCCAGTATTAAGTACGGGCATTACACTGTGCACTAAATTTCGATGGAAGGTCAAAAAGAAACTTATAGAATTTGGCCTTAAATATTAGAACTTTCATTGGGTTATTATCAGGTCTTCTTGTCTATTTATGATATTCCGAGCAAAATACTTCTGTATAAGCAAATCCTAAAGCCGGTAGGACCTACGGGATACAGCTTTGGGAATGTACAAAAAAGTCAAATATAGAATGCATTCTAAGATTTCAGAATAAAGTACTTAGAAATATTGTTAGTGCTCTGTGGTACATCCGAAACATACACCTACACAGAGCCCTATGTAGGTACAGAGATAATTGATTTTGAAATCAAGAAGTCCGCTAGGCGGCACAAAATTAGGCTCCAAAAAAGCATGACAACGATGGAGTGGTACAGCTTCTAAATACCAGTAATTTAGTAAGAAGACTAAAAAAGAATGAAACCTTTCGAGCTAGCCACCTAGAAAATAAAACGCATAAATGTAATTAGAAACAAAAAACAAATCAACTTGAAAGATTTTTTCAAACTTTCTCTTTAATCTAACAAAATTAAATTGCTCATTAGCCTGACAGCTAGAAGTAGGTAGGTATACCCGACTTCTAACGGAGGTGTTTTTAGTGGCGTTCGAGTCCCACACTACTTTGAGGCACAAGTCTCTTAGTGTCTTTGAAGATTTTCACTTCCACTTGCAAACAAAAAAAAAAAAATGCTGAAACAGCTGAAAGCTTTAAATTACCAAGCCACATAAGCCGAACAAAACATTTGGTAGCAGTCTTAGATTGCTTTAAATATGACACACAGCAAAAGTGACTTCTTAGGTGCTGATTTGTCCTCAGGCCACGAAGATTCGATAGGCCGATGATATGACTGACTGCAATATGATGTTTCTTCTCGAATAATTTAAATGTCCGGAAGATTTAAGATAGCTTCGGACAACTATGTACCAACTTATAGCCAAGGCATGCAGATATCCCAAACGCCACAAAGTCAAGAAAGTAGTCTACATATAGCTTTTCTCGATCAAATAAAAAATAAATAAATAAATGAATATTTTGACGCTAACAGCTCAATGCAGGGCAATGCTAGCTTCTCGCAGCCACTCGTCCTGAGCGCCGCATGACTGTTTGGGGCTTACAGTTTTATGCCGTTTCCGAAGGGCCATTTTTTCGATTGAGAACATTTTTCATGACAGTTTTACTCGATCAAATGCTAATTGAAGTCAAAAGCTGCCAGAAAATCAGTGACAAGAAGCAAGCCCTTATGAATGCCATTCGAAGACAATGAAACCCCGAAGAGTACCATAATATTTTTACCTTCTTCTTAGAAGCTATTTTCTTTATTTTTAAGATATCTGATCAGAAAAACTATTGATAGAACTTTTGCTTAAAAAAGCGTGGACGTGGCTGACATCATACTCATATAAATAAATCTGTTGAATATTTTACTGTCTGAATGTTTGTTCCTTTACCGTTTTTGAACGCCAAAATAGATTTTGACAAATTGGTGTCCACTTGTAGACATGTCTCCCACTTAGAATTCTTTATACATATTGAGCTCATTGCATATTGCAAACAATTTTTTTTACACTGCGGCTGAATAGGTTCAGGCGATAAAAATTTGCGGATTGGTATGTGAATATCTGCGTCAACTTAAAAAAAAAATGTTTAGAGGAAAGCTGAAATCGTGAAAATTCCAGCTTTCCGCGAACAGGAACTCAGAAAGCTATAGGAGAAACATGGAAGTATGCAGATAATTCGAGTATGCATCAACTTCCAATTCGGTTAAAACCGGGGTATAAATCGAAGAAGAAGTTGGAATAAACGAATTATTGTATGGTAAGTTCTCAGCATTCAACTCAGTTATTGCAATGAAATTATGTCGTAGGCCAGTGGATGGTGGTTTTTTCAGATGAGAAAAGTTCAAACTCGATCGACTTAAGGAAACAAACAATAGTGCTATCTCGTACTATGGGACAATCGAGTTTATAATATCAAAAATTACTGCCGTTGGGTATTTAGAACTTTTCCACAACTCGCAAACTCACAAGAGAATGCACCAGTCAAAAACTGGATAAGCAAACAAAATGTTGAACTATGTATTGTACTCGTATTGGCCACCATATTCACCGCACCTGAATATAATTAAAAATATCTGGGGATGGTTGGTTCGCAAAATTTACGCATCTGAAAAGCAGTTTTAAGACAAAGGGTCCTTCATGAATGCAATTGAAAGTGCATGGGAAGAAATTTCGTTAAGTTACTTAAACAGCTTTTATGGCTTCTTCTTAGATAGAGTTTTCGAAGTAATTTTAAAGAAGGGTGGTAGTAGAAAAGAAATAAGTTTTTCTAACATTGATTCAGAAAAAAAACTATTTATTTTAGATGCGAGAGACAAATAAGTCAAAAAGGACAAATAAACAACAGAAACTCTTTTACAACATGGTCCCTCAAACTGCAAGAACAAAAAAAAAGTTAGGATGAGGAAAAGAACACTGAAATAGGGACAATAATTTGTTGAACCTATTTACTTGACCCGGAGGTTTGAATTTCACACTCGTGGTAAACTGAGTGTTTGTGGGCGGATAAATTTGTATTTTTCTAGCTCTAAATTTAAGATCCAAGAACTAGTGACAGACAGAGGGTCAGACAAAATGACATGCCTCGATTGGCTTGGCTGTTGGTACTGTTTATTAATATAGCAGTACGTAGAAGGAGCGAAAATGGATTTGGCGGTGAACCAGGATAGGATAGATTAATCATCATTAGCGTTTCATACAGAACGCCGACATATACAGTTATAATTTCGAGGTAGTAACAGACATTGATTACCTTGACTGTAAATGATATCAGTGAAGAGACCATAAAGTTGAAGTACCGAAAACACTACGGGACATGCGACCCGTAGCTTCCATAATTTGTAAGGATTAGGATTCTGCCGACATGCTGATAATGCCAAGAATGTTTTTTTACCCAGTAAGCTGTCGAATGAATTAATACATCTTCTTCGTTATAAACATTTTAAATTTTCGTATATTTTTGTACTATTCTTCCAGCTTTACATTTTACTCGCACGTTTTCACAAACCTTTAAAAATTGTGTGGTGTCCAGTTCATTTTTCCTATTTCGATGGTGGTCGTTTCTCTCTCTATTACATCCCTATTCTCCTTGTTTACGTCACTCGAAAAATTAGGTGACATCTACAAATATCTATTCTCATAGTCGATTCAAGTGACAGGTTTCATAGAGTACAGAATTTGGACTTTGAACGCTACTAAGATTTGTCTGTGGGAGTAACAGAAGGGCAGCCAATTTAGCTTAGATAATTAATGAATCTAAGCGCTCTGATATTGCAGGGACGAGTAATTATTTTTCCGATACTCGTATAGCAATAACACAAAAAAAATGTATTTCTGGTTCTAACAACGAATATGAAAAAAAATTTCAGTTTTCCAAAATTTGGTATGCCATGTCCTTGCATTTATCAAATATTGCTTAGATATCGATTTTCAATATAATCGATTGTCATATCCCGAAAATGACTAGTTTTCAAAAATTCGATAATAAGTAAAGTGCTGTTATACGACTTCAATTCCAAAAACTTGGTACACCATCTGGTGGGACATGTCTAACTCAACCCAAAAAGGAGATGGGGCAATTTTATATGAAGCTTGAGACTGGTATCAAAAGCTGAACGTTAGAACATTAAAACTGTGAAGTTTTATGAATATTGTATGTGGGGGTTTTGAAATTTTCTTGTGTGAAGTTCGTGTTGCGGATGGATCTTCTGATGATTTTTGTCCCTTTAAATGCATATAAAAACATATGTATAACATAAGAAACGTAAAACGCACATATACCTATATTTATTTGGTATCACTATCTTCGAATGACGTAAAAATCAAGGTTCTAAGATTTACAGTTTTTGAAATAATCAATTAATTTCAGAAGACTTTAAAAGTAAAGTATTTTTTAAAAAATCGATAACTTCTGAAAAATCTTCAACAACAGCATACCTCTTTTTTAACTTTTCGTGAAAGAGCATCTTTCTTTTTACAGAAACTTGAAAAAATGTTGTTTTGTTTTCAATATAGACGTTACCATTTCTATGCACCTGACCAAAGCCAGGCGAGAACATACATACCTTCTGATCAAAAAGTACCCGGAATTTCCCATTCAAACAAACCGCGCTTGAGATATTGTCAAAAGCTTTTTTTTAGTTATCGATGGCATCATTACCGGTGACGAGACATGGGTCTATGAAATGGATCGATGAATTTGACATCGAAACTAGCCAACAATCATCGGAATGGCGCTTCTCAGACGAGCCGAAACCCAAAAAACCACGATAGAGTCGATCCAAAATCAAGGCTTTATTGACCGTTTTCTTTGATTACCGTGGTGTGGTCCACTCCGAATTTGTTCCGCCAGGCCAAACAATAAATAAGGAGTATTACGTGAGCGTATTAAAGCAATAACACGTGAGCGTATTAAAGCGTATGCTCGTTTGGCTTTTTCCTATTCCCACGACTCAAGTTACCACTTCGCGGAAAGCGTTTTGAGACGATTGAGGCGATAAAGGAGAATTCGCAGAAGGAGCTGACGGCGATTCCAAAATTGGCCTATGAAAAGTCTTTTGGAAATTGGAGGAAGGGTTGGAATATGTGTATTGCTTGCAATGCAGATTACTTTGAAGGAAATAAAATGAATATCGACGAATAATTGAATCGTTTTCGTTTTATTGAAGAATTCTGGGTACTTTTTGATCAGAAGGTATGTATGTGGTAGATAACAGTCAGTGATTGTCACTTTCTTTGCAGTCCGCTTCTAGTGTGCATACATATGTTTGTTTTTTTTTTTTTTTGATATTCATATTGATACGAGTATCAAACTGCTATCCTGAAAAAAAAATAGAAAATGTGACTTATCGTATTTTGTCCGCTGTATCTAACACTTCGCGAGAAATGAGGTTAAAAATCTCAAACTTTCTTTCATAGATCTCCTCGAAATCGTAAAAGAACGGTTTTTATTCAAAACATGATAAGTTTTTCCCTGTACTTTCGATTGGCTATCTCAAACTATGTCGAGCTGTTAAGGTATCCCAATTTAAATAGACAACCTTGGATGATTTTTTTGATTTTTATTAACTTTTATTTTTTTTCATTAATAATCATATGAACAAATTAGCCATACAAGTTCTTTACATTATAATTAAATATATGTGTATACATGGGATCATGTTCACGTTTTAACCCTAGGAGAGGAATAATTTCCATGTAAAAGGTATCAAACTATTCTGTATCGATTATGGATGAGTATGGATAGTTTTTTAGAAAGTCGACATCACCATAGCAACTCAAATATTTTTCCTCTAATTTTATAAAGATCATACATACATCATATATATATATAAACCAATGCATTTTTATTTTTCTGGTTCATCAGTTCCAGAGCCGACTTTTACTCTAACTTCTAAAACCTTTTCGTGTTCCTATTTTTCCAAAATTTGACTTGAGAAGTGTCTGCGGCCGGGTTAGTAAAACTCATCTGGTCCAAATTTCAACATTTTACGTCAAACAATTCAAAATTTATGAAGACTGTGGCAGGCAGACAGGCAACTGACTCTCACTATAAGGATTTTATTTTGCATTTTTACCAGAACACTGAACAGATTTGAAATGCAAATGCAAATATTGTATCATTTATCTGTCCTTACGTTAGGTTAAGGATGAACAATTTTTACTCTACATGAACATTTGTTGGTTTCGGCCCTAATGGAGTCTACCGGGCAATCTGTCCTGACCAATTTTGGGAGGAAAACAAGAAACAGAGAAGAAATGGTACCAAAAGGAGCCTAAAAAAACTCCCGCTCTTATATAGGGTTATTCATTTCAAGGTTGGGATTTGACATCCCTGCCATATGGCATCTGTCATCCAGATTGTAGTTAGTTCAATTACAGCATACGAGTAGACCGTTTAACCACTGCTCAACGCATTAAAATTGTGGTATCTTACAGCAAAAATAACAGTTCTGTAATATCCGTGTATCTGTAAGTTGAAGCCGATTTTTCAAACAAAATCTTCTTCAGCAATGACGCTCATTTCTCGCTCGGCGTCTACGTAAACAAACAAAATTACAGAATTTGGGGTGCTGAGAATCCAAAAGTAATCGTTGAGGGGCCATTGCATCTACCACGGGTGACAGTTTGATACGAGCTGTGGACCAGCGGCGTGATTGGGTCGGATTTTTTTTTTTTTTTTTTGAGAACGACGAAGACGCCACTGTTACAGTGAATTCTCTGCGCTATGGTCAAATGAAAATCAACTTTGTTTGGCTTGAGAATGAAGACATTGATGTGCGCGACATGTGGTTCCAACAGGATGGGGCTACGTATTACGTGCCACACAACACAGGGAAATTTGGCTGTAAGTTGTAATAAAAGCGTCTAACAGCCAGTCCAATAAGGTAATAATATTGTCTTCTAACAATTTGTGTGTGTAAGCCACCGTGTGCATCGGATCGTTATCCTGCTGGAACTTCCAAATGAGTAGCGGGTATTCGTCTGCATATGGCAGCATTGCATTCTGAAGAATACTACTACTCTTTCCACTAATCGATAGTCTAATATTTATATTTATAAGTGAATTCCAAACGCTTTTTCCAGTTTCTCCCGGCTTCTTCCTGGCTATGCGCCCAAAGAGCCCTACTTCCCGTAACCTAATTTTAACTGTGTCAATAAATGGTCGACTTCCTGTTTCGCCGGAAACTACTGCATGCGTTTCTCCTGCTGTTGAGTGAAGGCGTTTTTTGTTTTGACTGGGAATCAAAGTATCTTCTCGCGCGGATGTTGAACTTGCTCTAAGTCTACGTGGGACCTTTTCAACTGTTACATTTTTTTTTTTTTTAAAATATTGGGCTGCTTTGAACACCATTTTATTACAACACTTTAGTATTTTTTGCAATTTCGCCGATTGAATTTCTATCTTAATGATGGACGACAATAAGATTGCGAGCTTTTGCATGGCAAGTTTAGCTTTTTTCCCATAGTGCAAAATTTAAAAAAATATCATCAATTCAATATTTTGAATGAGAAAACTATTATAAACTATTACCTACAAGTAAACCTTTCAAATTATTTAAAAACTTGAAATAAAAAATAATTTATAGTCCGATTCTATTATAATTATATACACAATTCGACTAGCTCACTTCACCTGATTTAGGTTGCTGTAAGAAGCGTAAGCGGCACAGGCCGTTGCTGTGGACCCTACGGGAACTGGATCTATTATGAATTTCAATTGTGTTACCTTTGATGAAGCAGGAGGTGAATGGCTTCTTCCTAACAGACGATCGAGAAGACGATCTGATGTTATTGTGGGAACTAATCAACAATGTACCGAATTCCAGGTTGTTAATAAATTGAAATGGTTTCATATCTCCAGTTTTCACCCTTGCGATGGTATAATTGCTTACATTGCATCAAAATCTAATATTAATGCCTCTCGTTTCTCCTGCTTCAAACTGGTTAAATCTGTTAATGATGAGCATGACTTATATCTTAACTTCAAAATTGGGGTCCCTGCTGAGTATGCTTATATAATCTACAATGCCGAGTTCTGGCCAATTGGAGTAAAAATTCGTAACTTTGTCTACGTTCCAAAAAATATGCTATGCTTGTATGCTGTCTGACAATGCTGTTCGAAATAGAATTGCGAATACAGATGTTTCCCTTAAAGTCTACTATCATAACGCTAGTGGCATGAGGACTAAGGTAGCCGCTCTTTTTAATGCTTCGAGTCATAATGATTATGATGTAATCATCGTTACGGAATCCTGGCTATATAATGGGATTATGTCTACAGAACTTTTTGATAGCAGAAATTATAATGTCTTTCGTCTGGACCCTTGTAAATCAGCTGATGATCGCGGAGGTGGACTTTTTATTGCTGTTCGCTCTTCTTTTTCCTGCATGCAGGTCGATTTACCAACAGAAGGTGTGGAACAACTCTGCGTAGCAATAAATGTTAACTGTGCAGTAAATACCTTATATTTTATTATAAGTTATGTACCACCACATAGTAGTTTAGAAATGTATGAAAAGCATATTGAAAATATCGATTTTATTAACACTATTTGTAGTGATTTTAATAATATTTGTGTTCTTGGAGATTTTAACCTCGGTGATATAACTTGGTCTTGGTCAGATAATGACAAAATGTTTATCCCTTGCAATGTAAATAAGAATTATGAATTTGCTATAATTGATTATTTGTATTCACTAAACTTATATCAGATTAATTCAATTCGTAACTCAACAAGTAAAATATTAGACCTAGTTTTTATTTGTTCAGATGATATTAAGGCTTGTGTTTTTGAAGCTCCATTTTCATTACTGAAGAATTCAATTCATCATAAAGAAACTTTAATTGAAATTGAGTTTTATCATTATTTAAAAGTTGAGCATTGTTCGGAAAAGTCCTACAATTTCTCAAAAGCCAATTTTCTTGCATTAAATAACTACCTGGATCATTTTGATTGGGTAAATGAATTTCAAAACCTAAGTCTTAAGGACATGTATAGTTGTTTTGTCCAAATCCTGCAATGCGGATTTTCTATGTTTGTTCCTTGTAGGTCGATAAAGAATTTGTCTAACCCACCATGGTATAATAAGCAATTAATGCGTTTAAAAAACCTTAAAAATAAAGCATACAAAAGATTTAGAAGCTCTGGAAATTTAATGGATCACACAAATTTCATTGAAGTGCGAAAAGAATTCGTAGTTCTAAGTAAATGTTTGCACAGGAATTATACAATGAACATTGAGATAAAACTAAAAACTGATTCTAAGGGTTTTTGGTCTTTTGTTAACTACAAGAAGAACTCTACTGGTATGCCAAAAACAATGGTTTTTAATAATGTTGAATCTAATGATATTCAAACAACCCTAGAACTATTTGCGAAATATTTTGAATCTGTGTATTCTAACTCTAGTTCTAACGGTCCTTTATTTCTAACCTTATACCTAAGATCGATATTAGCTCAATTGAACTTGAACTGCTGGAAGTTTTTACCGCGCTCAGCATGCTTAAGCCCAATTCAAATGCTGGCGCAGATGGTATTCCAGCAATTATTTTGCAAAAATGCTGCCATTCGATCTGCCTTCCTTTGCTCCTGATTTTCAATTTGTCTTTGTCCTCTGGTGTTTTTCTTGAAGATTTACTTTCTCATACCTATATTTAAATCCGGTACTAAGAATAGTATTGAAAATTATAGAGGAATTTGCAAATCTTCTGCAATACCTAGTGAAAAATAAATTAGAATTTTTTATAAAAGAAAATATTTCTGAATTTCAACATGGATTTGTCTCCAGTCGGTCCACTACATCTAACTTGGCATATTTTTCGTCATACGTTATCAACGCTGTTGAAAATGGTTTCCAAGTCGATGCTATTTATACTGACTTTAGTAAGGCTTTCGACTGTGTTAATCATAAAATCTTGCTAAAAAAAAAATTATGGGATTTTGGATTTCATTCCTCAATGTTTAATTGGATTTCATCTTTTTTAACTGGTGGGGTTCAAAAAGTAATGATTGGGAATCACTGTTCAAGAATGATAAGTTGTTCTTCGAGTGTTCCACAGGGATTTTATTTATAATTTTCATTGATGATATTGCCCTGAATATAATGAACAGTAAGTGCTTAGATGACTTAAAGATATTTCGTAAGATAAAAACTATTGATGATTGTGCGAAAATTCAGCAGGATATTAACTGTCTATCGAATTGGTGTACCGTTAACTGTTTAAAATTAAATATAAAGAAATGCAATGCTATGTCCTTTTTTAGAGGTTCTTCGTATATCTTATATAATTACAATCTTACGAATTGTATATTAAATAGAATTGACACAATTAAAGACCTTGGTGTCAATTTTGATACCAAGTTAACCTTTAATTCTCATGTTGATTTTGTAGTCTCTAAAGCCAATTCAATTGTTGGATTCATAAAGAGAAACGGCAAAGAGTTTACGGATCCCCATACGCTTATGTCACTTTTTATTTCTTTGGTAAGGTCTGTCCTTGCGTATGCTGATGTAATTTGGAACCCTGCCTATGAAGTTCACTCCGATCGTCTTGAAAGTGTCCAGAAGCGCTTTACCAAATACATTTTTAGAAAAATGCGCTGGGATTTTATGCCTTCTTATAATACTCGATGCCAGCTATTAGGTATTTTGACACTGAAGACAAGGAGATATGCTCATGACATTATGTTTGTTAGAGATCTGTTATGTTATCGCATTAACAGTCCTCCGCTTTTATATCTTCTGCCGATCTACGCCCCTGAAAGACCATTGGGAGAGAGGCAATTTCTTTTCGACCCGCACATAGAACGAACTATGGACTAAATGAACCAATGTCCAGAACTATTACCTCTTTCAATGAAGTTAGTAGAGATATAGATTTGTACCTTTCAAGAGATTGTTTCAAAAACACTTTATTTAATTTTATATCATAATGTAATCTATTGCAAATATTGAATTAGTCTGTTAAGCAAAGCTTGTAGATGGAATATATACAAAATAAAATAAAATAAAATAATAAAATTTAAGTTTTTTTTTTTTTTTTTTTTTTAATTTGAATGTAGTTTTTATTTTTTCGATTTTAAAAAGTCTTACGATATAAACTTTTAAATATTTTTTTAAAGTCGATCTGTAAAAAGTAATAAACTATTTAGAACTCTTTAAATATAGTAAAAAATTTCGAGTGAAAATTTAATTTTTTTTAGTAAAGCATTTTCGTAAGTCGGTCATTAATATCGCGCCAATTTTTTTCAGGCTTTAATAAATAATTTAAGATTTTTTACATTTTCATAAAACACTAGTAAAAAAAATTGCCCAACATTTCAAAAAATATGATAAATTACGAGGGGCGGCAGATAAGTTCGCGGCCTGAGATATTCAACAACGAGTAAACTTCTCATTAGTGAGCACTAAAGAAATTTTCGTAGACATGTCATCGACTCTTCAGAATTCTGGGCCTTCGTATACCATGGTTAAAAAATGGGTTCGCTTATTTCAACAAGGGCGGGAGAGCTGTAAAGACGACCTCCGCCCAGGGCGTCCTGTGTCAGTGGTCACTGAAGAAAACGTTAAAAAAATTTAAAAATTAGTTCTGGCCGACCGAAGAATAAAAATGAGGCAGATAGCAGAGGAATTGCACATCAGCAAAGAACGGATTGGAGAAATTTTGCGCAAGATTTAAACATGAGAAAAAAATGTGTGCGCTCTGGGTACCGAAAACGCTGACGCCGTTCGACAAGCTACGACGACTCGAGTGCTACGAAGATTTTTTTCGAGTTAGCCGGAGAAAATGTCGACGAAATTTGCAACCGAATTGTAACTGTAGATGAGACTTGGGTTTGCCAATACCATCCGGAGTCCAAACAAGAATCTACGCAGTGGATTGAAAAGGGGGAGAGGCCGCCAAAGAAATTCAAGGTGGAAAAGTCGGCTTCGAAGCTTGTGGCGACTGTTTTTTGGAACAGTGAAGGTGTTTTATCAAAGGGTAAATATTATGGAAATTTATTAACTCAGACACGTGAAGCGGTCGTACGGAAGCGACGTGGGAAACTCAGGCACAGAGTGTTGTTTTTGCAGGATAACGCGCCTGTTAACACGGCGCGGGTTTCAAGGCAGGCCTTAAAAAAACCCAGCCCAGACTTGGCCCAGAGCGACTTTTTCCTTTTTCCCAATTTGAAAAAGGTGTTACTAGGCCGGAGATTTGCAGATGAAAACGAGATCAAGGCGGCCGTAGAGTCATTTTGAATATTTTTTCGGTGGTATTAATGTACTGTATGCCCGATGTGAGAAATGCATTTCACTCGATGGAGTTTATATTGATTATATATAAACTCCATCCATATATTATATTATATTGCCGCGAACTTATCAGCCGCCCCTCGTACAAATACCCGACCAAATTCAGCAGACTTCAGATGTGATCTTTCTTTGGCAATTACCCATAAAATCTATCTGAATTAACGTATTTAGTATCATACCTAAGCTACTATTAAAACTTTTACATCCATCCACAGCAGCCAAAGGCCGACTTTTTTTAAAAATTCATAAAAGCTCATCGACAAGGTCCCTTTTTTTTTTATATAATTTGCACGTGTTAAAGGGGATATGAATACTCTTATACTAATTTTTTTAGAACACGTGCGTTTTGTGGAAAGGGGAAGAGACTGAGAGAAAGACAGTGGTGTAGTTTGAAACTCAGGTGGTATTAAGTTTCCGTAAACTCCAAGGGTGGCTGTCCAGATAACTGGGGAGTATTTTTGTTTGTTTTTGCTATTATTGTCGTTGCTTATGATTGACAGTATTTTTTTTTTTTTTCGTCCTCCTGCCCACCCTACTGCCAGTGTTATGCCTTCACAATAGAGTTGATTTAGCTTTCGCAAGTGATCGACTTTTTTTTTTATTTATTTCATGCCAAATAAATAGATGATTCTTGACATCAGGATTCGAACCGTGAATCAACAGCGTGACAAGCGATGATGTTACCACGACACCACGGCCACCCTTTACTTTAATACTTACGTGAGTGTTTCCAATACATGTTTCCGGTTCTCTTTTCACGGATAATGCGCTTAAAAGCACAATTTATCTCATTTAATATTGAATCGATTGTCCAATCTCTTAAGTGTAAATATTTAGGGAATGTGGGAGTTGAGGCGGGATAGTACTAGGATTGGGAATAAAAGGTTAAATATCAACATTCTCTCAGTAAGAAAGAAAATTGACAATGAGTATATGTGACTTGGATGTTTTTGGGATTTCTATTATTAAATCGGGGGTGGGGGATTGGCTTACTCAAATTTGAGTTTTAGTTTTTCTTTGTTTTTTTTTTATTTTTTGCTAAAAATTGTATTCCTTTTTGTTTTTCTATTTTTTTTTTTCTCTTCATTTACTATATAAATGTAAATACAATACTTTTTCTTACAAAGGAATAAATCGATTTTTTTTTTTCTTTTTATTCATTTACTTTAAATTTATATTTAAATCACAATAAATTTTTTGTTTTGTTGTTTGATGAATTTTTTTTTTTTTTACAAATAACGTTTTGTCGAAAAGAAAAGAAAAAAAAACGGTATGTGTTTTATGCCAAAAGTATGCATTAGTTTTCCCCGAAAAAATTAATAATTTTTGTTTCTTTTTTTTTAAAAAAACAAAACACAAGGTTTAAAAAATATTTAGATTTTTTTTTTTTTTTTTTTCAATAAATGATTCGATAATTTTGTTGCTTTAAATTCATTGTTTTCGGTTTTTTTTTTGTTTTTAATTTAACTTTTTATTTACTAATGAGAAACATTGACGGTAAAAGATTTCTACAATCCAATTTTTTTTTTTTTTTACAAATCTTTATCCAACTGAATATGTATTAGTTTTAGAATTAAATTTTTTTCCGGAAGTTTTTTTGTTTTCTTTGTTTGTTTTTTTTCTTTTTAACCTACGACAATTAATAATTAATTTGTACAATCAAGTAAACTTAACGCTTGATCTTGTGTGTTTAAGTTCAAAATTTCAAAAAGGAGAATTGATCCGTTGGATTTTGTTTGTTTTGTTTTTAAATTATTAAACATATATAGGTACTTTATATATAACGTTTCTTTTTTGTTTTTCTTTACACATATTTTTTTCTTTTCTTTTATGTTATTTTCGCTTCTGTTTTACTTATTTATTCTTTTGTTGTTTGTTTTTTTTTTTTTTTAATACAAAAATCACAGAGAATATATAATATATATTTATTTATATTTCTAATTAAAATTTTTGTTTTTCTTTTTTTTTATTTAATATTTAATTATAATTTGTTTTATTTATTGTTTATAATTATTTTTCCATTAATTTAAAATTAGAAAAAAGGAAGAAAATAAATTGCATCAATTAGTTAAGTTGTATTTAAAATTGTTTACGTTTCACAATCCACTCAAATGTTTTTAGACTTTTGTTTTTTTTTTTGGTTTTTGACAGATTATTATTTATAGAAAAAAATGCGTTCCACATCCTTTTTTTGTTGTCTGTTTTGTTTTATTTAGTTTATTAGTTGGTGTATTTGTTGTTTCCCTAAAAATTGCTTCTTTAAAATCTATTTTTTTGTATGTTTATAATTTTTTATTTATAGTTTTACATTAATTAAAAAAGAAAAAAAAAAACAATTTGTTTGAATCACCATTATACATCCCTGAATTTTTTTTTTTATATATCTTTATTAAAGCAAACATTTTAGTTTTCTTTTCATACAATATTTAGTTAAAAAATTAAGAAAATGACATTTCTTAAATAAATTTCTGTCATTTTCTTAAATAATAAAAAAAAACTGAAATAATTACAAATGCAATGAAATCAAAATTCAAGGATGTTATTTCGTTAAACAAATATAAATCTCTTGCATGCTATAATGTGAATCTTAAAACTGTAAAGAAGCGCAAAAATAGATTTTACTTTTTTTTTTATTGCGAAGATTTTTAAAGAAACTTTAAGAAATTACTAAATTGGCCTGACATTTGTATGACTTGGAAAAAAAAAAAAAATTGTATAAAAATTTCTGAAAATGTTCAAGTCCATGGAAGTGCTGTATTTTTTTTTTTTTTTTTTTGTAATTTGTTTTTTGTTTTTTTTTTACATTTTTTTATTAAATGGAGTTTTGTAAAAGAAAATAATTCTGAGGACTTCTAAAATTTAACTCACCAAAAAAGTAGATCCAATTTTCTAAAAACACAATATTTAAATTTAAAAAATGTCGAAAGAGTCACTAAAAATCCAAAGCTGTTGAAATTAAAAGGTACACTAAAAAACAACCCCAAATAATATTCGTATTTTTTTATAAATTTTTTTTTTTTTTTTTTTTTGTAACACTTCCAAGGGCTTTAACATTCCTCGAACATTTTTGTGTAAAATTTTGACTGTTCTAGTTTGGCTAATCACAAATAAATATTTAAAAAACTCTAATTTTGATGATTTGTTTGTTTATTAAATATTTTCTTTTATGTTTAAAAGATTTCTTTTTTTAAGAGTACTACTACTGTTTTTTTGTTTTTTTTTTGTTTTAAAATTTACTTTTGATATAGTATATATAAATTTTCGTTAATTTTTTGTTAAAATTTTGTTTTTTCTCCTTAATTTTGTTTTACGTTTTTTTTCTCTTAACAAAAAACTACAATGGATGGTGGAAATTTCACAGTTAAAATAGTTTTGTTTTTGGTTGTTGTTGTTTCTTTTGTTCTCCCTTTTTTTCTGTTTGAATATGTTTATTTCTGCTGATTTTTGTTGCAAATAATATATTTTTTTTTTTTTTGTTATTTTAAGTTTCTTGTTCTAAATAGTTTTTTCATTATAAAAATGAGATCACATTCAAGTACTAGTTTTATAATTTATATTTAAATATAGCAAATTGATTTTTTTTTTATTTTTGTTTTTTTACTCTTCCATGGTTCACTAAATATTTGTTTTTTTTTTTTTGTATTCAAAGTGATTTGAGAAAGGGGGATGTGTGTTTAATATTTCTATTGTGTGGTACGATTTAAACAAAAAACATGGAAAAAAAAAAAAGTATATAATATAAATAATTTAAAACATAGAAAGATTAATGTTAAGGAAAAAAAAAAAATCAATTGAACGTTTCTTTCGAAAGAGCTCTGGCTTAGTGATTTTCTTCTTTTTTTTTTTTTGTGTTGAGAATCTGTTTAATAGCATCTTTTTGTGTGTCTTTGTTTTTTTCTTTCTTTTATTTAAATTGGTTGAAATCTTAGCCATTTTGTTTAACCTTGTGGTTCTTAAACAGAATTTTTTTTTGTTTCTTTTCGAATAGTATTATACTTAAATCGTGATTTTTGCTTTTGCTTTTGATTTTTTGTATTTTTCTTAATTTTTTAAGACTAATTTTGTGATGAAATTTTATGTAAAAAATTGTGAAGAAAAAATATATTTCTTTGAGAGATTTGCAGCTTCTAAGGGTTACTATCCTCAAATTGAATGCAAATCTTTCAAGGAAATACTAAAATCTAGTGAAATATTTAGATTAAAAAAAAAAATCCCGTAAGCATTTAATTTTTTTAAAGTTAACATAAAATTCCGTAAATAAAATAAAGAAGTAACAGAAAACTGAAAAGTTATACACTGAAACAATGGTATTAAACGCTGTCCTGACATTTCTAATTTTGAAGCCTAAAAAAAAAACATTTTCACCATTTTTGAGTGCCGATCATGAGTAAGTTAAGAACTATACACCGTACGGAGTCACTGGTTTAGAATGAGCAGGCATTCAGCCGTGTTTATGATGCAATTTATGAGGTCTTACCGAAGGAAACGATATCTATAAAACAAAATTAATTTCGCCGAAAGCTAGTCTAGTCGTCATTAAAATTCTCGCACTCTTCACTCACTTTCCATATATTTAAACAAGCTTAGTCTATTCTCAGACGGTGACTGGTTTGAATAAGAATGTGAACACCTACAAGTAAATGCATTTTAAGTATTCTCCAGTACCTATTGGGACAACTCTTGAAGATTTGCTGCCAAATACTATCAAATGTTCGAGAATATCTAGTAGGTGGTCAAATTTTTATTAATATAAGTCATGGTATGGTCTCTGGTGGTTTTTATGACTATCGTTGTTCAACATGACCTTCGATTTTTCTTCCATATTCGAGGGCCCCGTAGGCTTATAAAAGCTAGCAGTATAGACTGCCTCAACCACGATATACAAAATACCAGGTATGGAACGACACTATAGAAAAAAAAAATAAAAATCATAGAGAATTAAGACTTCTCTCAGCGACATCACATTCTTCCGGTACTTTGTGTATAGCAGTCTTAGAATCGCTTAAACCTAGCCTAACCTAAAAATAAAACCTTTGGAGGCAAGCCACTAGCTAACGTGGTAGTTCCGTGGTCTGAAGTGATCCCCATAAGAGATCTGAGTAAGGGCTGCTACACTCTCTAGTGTCTAATTATCTCTTATCGCTCCTGGTATCTCCTCCTTCCCGTAATTACTCAGCAGCCACTAAAAAAAAAAATGGTTGGTTTCTAAGATATAAAAAATGTAGGCCTGGAAAACAAATATTGGTTGCTTTAGTCCCACCCTGTAAATCCCTAATTGTTTTGCATTGACATCCTTTAATTTGAAAAGGGCTCTAAACAATTTTTTTTTCTTTTTAAAAACAAATCTTTTCCTACTTATGAGATCTCTTTCTGAATCACTAAAACGTGACTCAAAAGAGTGGTTTCCCCGCACATCAAAGCCTTAAGAAAAAAAAATACAGGCTTTAAACATGTACATACAACTTCAAATCAGAATATACAGAAAGGTGTCGATGAAAAGTGGGAACAAAATATAAAATAAGACAAAATACAGGAGAAAATATTAGACAAGACTCTTGCAAATAGGGATATAAAGTTAAACTTAAATGAAGCTTAATGGATTGAAAGTTCCTGCTAAAAAAAAAAAAAGATTAACCTTGCTTGGGCGCCAAATTTTAACAATTACATGCATACTTGCATTTGCAGCCAAACAGAAAATTTGAATTACGCTATACGAAAAATATATACAAACTCAATTTGTCGTTGAACTTGCGTTGAGCGACAGTTTTTAAAATTTGTATGCAAACTGCGGACAGTCACGTTCAAGATTTAAGTCTTACTTAGAAAATTACACTAACCTTTCGTTGGGCGCCACATTTTTAAAATCATTTTCATTTGCAAGCTGTGGAAGTGAGTTTGGCATTTTCTTCCTGTAGAGCACATAAATATCTATATCTTGAAACTACTTTATACAATGGAAAGTAAGGCATCAAAATGTATTAATTTGTTGGCAGTGTTTTTGTTTTTTAACCTTTCGTTGGGCGCCATGTTAATAAAGTTGCTAAAAACTTCTATTTACTGCAAAATTTTGAAGAAAAAAAAAAACTCACTTTTATCAGAACCCTGGTATAACTAAAATAACCAAAAAAAAAAAAAAACTAAATGCAAAGGGGATTTTTTTTGAAAAAAAAAAAATTGTTTAAAAAAAAAATCCTAAAGAGCTACACTAGCTTGTGACGTGTTTTTTTTATATTTCTTTTGTAGGACTAGTTGTACTTACATACATAAAATTACTAAAAAGACGATTTTAAATCATGACAAAACTTCCCTCCAAAACTTAACCACAACCAACCTCAGAGGGTGCAGTACAGGAGATGCAATTAAATTGCTCTCCATAGCCCTCTCCCAGATAAATGCGCACTCAAATACACGAATGTATGTAAAAATCTCTCTTCTCCAGAATTTGGCTTTGTTGTTGCTGCTGTTTCTGCAATTCCTTTTCTTTTTTTTTTTTGGTTTCAGTCGAATTCAATTTGAAATAAAAACACAAAGCATTTTATGTTTTTTTTTTTAAAAATTTTGTAAAATAAAAAAAAAATAAATATATTATATTTTGTCTCTTTTCCAATCGGTTTTTTTTTCATGTTTCCAATTTTTTTTTTTTTTTCACTGAATTTATGGAGTTTTCGTTTGCTTGTTTTTTTTTTTTTTACAAAAATAATACAAATTTTTCGTTTTTCTTTAGAGTTACAAAATTTTTCGTAAAAAAAAAAAAAAAAAAATTTAATAAAGAATAAAAATAAAAATAATAATTAATAAGGAATCTTAACAAAATTCGATTATCACACAACATTGCAAAGTAAAGGAGTAAATTAATAGCTATAGTTTATTAAAAACTAATTTGTTGTTTTATTTTTTATTTAATTAATTTAAAAGCTAAAAATTTTAATTAGAAAATGCTTTTTCATTTTGCTGTTGTTGTTTGGCTAAACAAAGCATTTTGGTTTTGATTTTAACATTTTTTTTTTTGAATGTATTATACACGAATATAACTATACATAAATATTTTATGATTTTTTTTTTTTATAAAGGTATATAAGTCTTCTTTAAAGCTTTGTTTTTCTTTCTAATTTCTATTCACAAGATTTTTTTTTTTTTTAAATTGGAAATAAAAAAAAAAATTATAATTTTACATATGAATTGTAGTTGGTTTTTTTTTAAATAAAATTTCAACACAAAACTACTGGTTTTTTTTTTTAAAAAAAAAAATTAAGAAAAATACAAATTTAATTTTTTTTTTTTTTTTTCAGTAATGAGAATGAGAATGAATTTCTTTTCTTTTTTTGAAAATCTCTTTCTCCTTTGAGACCTAAGTGTTTTTTTTTGTTTAAAAGCGCTGCTTTTTTACATAAAAATATTTTATGTGGGATGTTTTTTTTTTTTTTTAAAAAAAAAAACTTAATAAACAATGAAGTGCATTTTTAGCTTGTTATTTTTTTTTTTGTGCTGTCAATAATTTAATTTTCAACAAATAAAATAAACTAACAATTTAACTCTTTTTTTTTTTTGTTTTAAACATATTTACGGGCAAGTTTTAACAATAAAAAAAAAAAAAAATAATATAAACTTATATTTTGTTTTCTGCATTTTTTCTTCTGTGGTTTGTGGATGTTGATGTTTTGATATTTTTTTTTTTTTTTTGTAGAAACAAATTTATTAATTTTTTGCTGGAGAAGTTTTATTAAGTGGGCGCGTGCATCCAACATGCTGATTTGGCTCATATTGAAACTCTCATTTTCTTTCTCTCTCCATAAAAATGATAAAAAAAAATATAAACTGTTCTAGGGAGGAAGATGGTTGTTGCTGTTGTTGTTGTTGTAATTACATAATGTTGATGTTGTTGTTCTTTGTTCTTGATATATTGAAGGCATTTTTTGGTTGTTAAACAAATTAGAATAAATTTCTATGTTTCTAAGTTAAAAAAAAAAAAAAAAAAACAAATGTATCACCTCGATGCGAAGGAACATATTGATATTTGGATCACATTATGTTGTTGAATCAGCATGCTGTTGTGGTTGTTGTTTGGTTCGATTCCGATGGATGATTTCGATGCTTCCGGATGGGTTTTGTTTTTTAAATGTTGAGGTATTCTTTCGACTGCTTTTTTAAATGTTTTTTTTTTTTTTAGTTATTACACACTTTAATTTATAAAGGCAGTTTTTTTTTCTAAATACACACGATTTTAGAGTGTTTGTTGTTCTAGAAGTAACACTGTTGATTTACTCACATCCTATTTGCAAACATCGTTGTTTGTTTGTAGTTTTTTTTTTTTGATCACATATTCTGTTGTTATTGCATTTTTCTTTTACCGTAAAACTTGCTGGATTTTTATGTTTTTTTTTTTTTATCACACTTCATTTCGTTATTTTTTTTACACAAGTTTTTATTTTTATTTAATTTTTTTTTTAAACTTAATTTAAGTTGGTTGGTGGGTGGATATACAAGAATTTAGTTCATTTACAATTAAGAAAAAAAAAAAAAAAACGTAAGAAAGAGTTGAAAGAAGGAAAATTAATAACGAAGAAGAAAAGCGGTTATTTCACCTCTTCTTAACAAACAATTAATTATTATTATTTAGGTACTACCAATATTTCTTTTTTATATATATAATTATGTCTGTAATTATATTCTCAATATTTTTTGTTTGTTTCAAAGTCTATTTATATATCACGATTCAATTTGTTTTTATTTTATCATTAATATTAAATCACTAAAAAGTTTTTTGTTTATTTTTATTTTATTAAAAACCACAAAGTTGTTGTCGCTGTTTTGATTTTTGTTGTAGAGTTTGTCTATTGTTTTGTTTGAATGTGCTGCATTTTTTGGAATTTGTCTGGAAGGGGGGTGAGGGGATAAGAGATGATGATGATGAGTGTATCCATTTTAAAGCGAAAAAACTATTTTTTTTTCTTTTCATTGCATTTTGATTTTGGAAAAATAAAAATTTTGAAAAACAAAAAAAGTTTCCTTGTTGTTGGTTGGTTGTTGTTGTTATTTTTGTTGAACTTAGTTTTTAAGAGACAAAAATGGCGGTTACGATTGCACATTGAGCAACAATTTCAAATTGTGCGTATCAAAGTCATCGAGAAGATTGCGTTTCGATGACTTGACAACAACTCCGGCCGATGCCAGCATTGACGACGGCGATGTAGACGACACCATTTTGGGGTCGGTGATGATCAAGTTTGTACTTAGCATAACATCCTTACCGCCCATTGTCCAGTGTTGCGGTGGCTTTGGTAAAGCTGTTGGTGCTGGTGCATCAAAGCATTTGCTACCAGCATAGTGGGTTAAATTCGTTGGTATTAGGGTTGTCGGAGAGACACCTCCGCGCTGACTTCCCCCGTTGCCGATATTCGACGACGACGACAAAAGGATATGAATACCGTTGTTATTATGGCCACTCGAATTTCTATGATGGTTCCGGTTGGATTTACGTCCGCTACCACCGCTGCTGCCGCCACCGCCACCAATGATTGTTGCCGGTGAATTGTGGCGTGAATTGCCACCGCCGCCACCTGAACCGGCACCGCCAATCACACCACCATGCTGCTTGTGATGCTTATGATGGTGATTGTTGAAAAATGAATCACCACCGCCGGGGGATGCGAGGAGACTATTGCCACCGGAACAACGATTTGAATTTCCTCCACCTGGCGACTGACGCTGCCAGCCACCATGAGTTCGGGGCGAATGATTGTTTTTGCGTGCGGAAAAGAATCCACCGCCGCCGCCGGTGCTGCCACCACCCATGCCGCAACTGCCTAGGCTGCTGCTGCTCGACGAGCTACCACCTAACGAGGATGATAGACTACTGGACGATGAACCGGACGACATTGAACCGGGTGAGGTGCTTAAATTTGTACTGCTGGCAATACTGTTGGAATGATTTGTTGTTGTTGTTGATGATGATGATGTTGATGATGTTGTACTGCTGCTGCTGCTACTACCGCCATATCGTATCGACATTTTATTACTGCTATTATTGTGCGAGTATGTCATCTTGTCAGCGTTTTTGCTTCCTCTTTCTTTCTCTTTCTGTTTATTAATATTATATAGTTTATTTTGTTTTTATATTTAAAATTACTTAACTTTATATATCACACACAAGTAATTAAAATCAACGAAAAAATACTAATTTCCATTAAGAGCTTTTTTTTGTTTTGCTTTGTTTTTTTTTGCTTTTTCTAGCTTTTTTCTGTTCTTAATGTTTTTTTGTTTTTTTTGTTCACAACTGCCTCTATATATAAATATTTATTTATTTAATTTTTTTTTATGTATATATGGTAATCAGTCTGTCGATTTGTTTTTTTGTTTTTTATTTTATATTTATTATTATTATTCTTTTGGTTAACAATGTTTTTCTGCATCGATGGTCCTTTAGTGAGGAGGAAGAAATAAGAAAAAAAGAAAAGGCAAATGTAAAAATTAGGATTTTTGTTTCGCTTTATTGCAGATAAATTAATAGAATGATTCTAGCGATGAGGGTGGGACGTACAGCAAGAGTGCGCAGTCAGCTTATTTTCTGAGAACGAATTCAATGGGAAAATAATACTTCGCGGCGAACAAGGCAAAAAGTACAGCTCATGTCTCAAGTTTGAATGGCTACTGATAGTATACAAGAATAAAATACCGTATTTCCAAGAATGTGATCATTGATACCAGCGACGACGAATGATAAAGAAATATGATTGATTTTCCAGTTACGCAAGTTAGCTATAAAGTTGTATTATATTAAGAATCTTTAGGCTGGGTGATTTCATTTTTCATAGAACGTCTCAAGGAGCATGCATAAAGCTTTAGCCTATCGCGATATGTAGCTTTTCCATTACAGCTAGCTTCTTCCAACATACCCAGCCAGGCTGTAGCAAGGGCATCAAATGTCGCAGTATAGGTGCCATCCACAAACTAGTCTCTACGCTCTAGCATACAACTGAATAACTGTGGTGCACCTTGACGTTAAGGGAAAAATAAGTTCTGAACAGACCAGTATATCTCAATAACAACTGCGAACGCATACATGCTAACTGAATCCACTTAGTAGACCCTGTTCTCTAACTTTCTTTATTTTAGAAAATTAAATTAAATGATCGGTAAGAATGTGGCACAATTACTTGAGTTGGAACTTACAGTAGAATCTCGAAATGATGAACGCATTACAAACATGACAGTCACAGTTTTGATTTGAATTGTTCATCTTTTCGAGATGCTAAAATTATATATTGCTTTTATAAAAATTGGCTTCAAACTGAACAGGAACAAACACAACACAACGAAAACAAACGGAACAAAACATAAAAATGTTTTTTTTTTTTTTTTTTAATCGTCCGTTCATCTTGTCGAATCCTAAAATCTTGTCCGTTTATCTAATGATAAACATATTTTGTCATCTTTTCGAGATTCTGTTGTGAACCAGGCGTTCATAACAGATTTATCCTATCTTTTAGGATAGCCGTACCTATAACTCTGTGATAGCCACCCGAAATGCCTGTAGTACCGGACCATCTGCCAATCAATCATCATCAAATACAATCTACTTCAAAGAGCCTGTACCAATGTTCACAGATCAAAAGGGGAAATATTTTCTGATTTATGACTTTTACTAGCACCCCTCTTAAAGACAAAAAAAAAAAAATACATTTTGGTGATCCCACGGCCAGGGTTTCCGTGGGGCTAGGTTCTCGACTGAGAGAAGATTTTCACAACAACTTTACTCTCGGATCGGGCGTTCGCGAGAGGTGGGACTGTGGAAAAATTTTATTTTTTTTTTCGTGTTCTACGGGACTCGAACATTGAGTTTTCCTTCCGCTCAGTGGTCGTGCACTTTGCACTTTCGAACATGAGTCTCTCGTATCATAAAATGAGTCAACGGCCACTAATGTGTTAAGGATAAACGTGTAATAAACCAGGATTAAGGTTAACCTCGGACTCCATACAATTTAACTCGAAGTAAATAAAACTTAACATTGGCAGCACCTAAAATTATTCAACCTGATAATAGCTCGAAAAAAAACCAAGTTTCGGTTTATTTAAACTGACCCTTATAAGAATCAATGAATGATTTAAAAAGAAAAAAAAAAAGTTACTTTTGGAACTGTTTCGACTAAAAGCATTACACTCATGTCATGTTTACAGTGTCAGTACCAGTGTTGCCAGTTCGAAAGAATTTCCTTCTGCAGGCAAAGGGATTACTTTGGTCTGACTGTGTGAAAGGAGTTACGAATTATCTGACGATATTCAAAAAGTCACTAAACAGACCAACACAAATTTTACCGTTTTGGATAGTACTTATTCTTGGGGCAAAAGTTTGATTTTAGGAAACAACCCATATTCGTGCTCTGTGTGTATTATAGTTTCCACACGACTAGAAGGAACCTAAGGTTTGCTGTACCCGAAAGGCGAGAATGTTGAATGAGACAATTTGTTATTTATTATACAAGCTTAGTAAATCGTTATTGAGAAAAAAGTATGGGTCGGTTTTATGCTGTGTTTTAGAGAGCAATAAAAGCTCAATTTAATGAATTAGTTTGACGGTTTTTTCAACGTTCATTGGACGAACAAAGGCAATTATAGTAAAATAAAGTGTAAACCATATTCTTTCATTTTGGTAACAGGTACTTTAGCCAACGATTAACAGTGGTTAATGCCTAGGTATCTCAAAATCAATGCATGTACCTTCTAAAAATCCTTTGCTTCCCAGGACAAATAGGCTAAAAATTCAGATATAAACAGCTTCTCTTTATATAGTTATACATCGTTCAAGTATTTACAAAAACTTCGTTATTTATAAACAATTTTTCTCCATCCCAGGCACACTAATTTCGGTTAGGTTCTACTTTATCCCAACGTGATGATGACTGAGATATTCAAGTACTTAACCTATATAAAACAATTTTTTAAAGCCTTCAATTAATTAAGCATATTTTAAGCTATTCTAAAGGAGAAAAACACGATCTGAAGGTGTTCCGGTATAGTAAATTCGTGTCCAAACAATCTCGAAAATAACGCAAATAGATATGTACACCGAAAATGTATTCTATTCCGCTTTGGTGCCTAATAAAAAAGATAATTTAACTTTTAAGTTCTTTCAACAACCGTCCTACTATAATCCACACGGCGGAACCAAAATCTTTAATTACTGTTCACCTTGTGTCTTTTTTATCTTTATTTACTTTAGCTCTTAAGAACAATATGTTGCAGGTCTTTTTAGATTTAAAGTACATAACTCAAGGCTAGAAACGAAAACTACAAATTTCGAGGCCTTCTTTGTTTAACGACTTATCGTCAAATCTTCACAAATATTTACTAGGTAGTACTTCCAAGTTTCGAAGCTGAATAGAGTGAAAAATATTTGCAGAAAAACTGAAATTCACGTCGAAGCTCTATATTAATTGAATTATATTCTAATATTTTCACGCCTTTATGTTATACGACTGTAATTTTGCCACTCACCTAGTTCAATAATTAAAAAAAGCAATTTTCTTTGCCATTTTAAAGTTATTGCGCGTTTCTAAAAGTAGAATTTTGTTATTAGTTCTACTTTTCCAGTTACAACGCATTTTAAGTACGAACTTTTGAAATTTTTGGTAGTCTGCCAGATGCCGTCAGTCATTTTTATAATTTTGAATGCACTTTCAAATCTATAAATGGAATTTTTCCAACGCATACCGTTTTTTTTATTAATATTTAGAGACGCATAGATGTAACGGGTTATTTTGACACTGACAGCTCTTTCGCACTCAAAAAATTGACAGAAACACAGTATCATACGAAATGAATTGATTTAATTTTTGGTCAACGTTGGGAAATATTGAAAACTTATTTTCAAAATGAGTGCTGTGTTAGCAGAGTAAATTTCGGTCGAAATAATGCACCAACATTTCCTGCTGTACGCAAGTTTCTGAAGAAAGTTCATGAAATTGGCATGCTAATTGACAACACAAGTTAACCTCGTAATTGTCCTGTGCGCTCAGCCGAGAATATTGATGCAGTTGCCGAAAGTGTGCCTGGATGAAATGGCGGCATTATTGGCCCAATTTTCTTCGAAGTTGAAAATGGACAACGGAGAGCGCTACAGAGGCATTATAACCGATTTTGTTTAGCCAGTAACTGAGGAAATAAACTTGTTGTTTGCGCATTAAGTTCAATTTGATTTGATTTGCGATCCGATTTGACACCGTTGGACTTTTCTTTTTGTCTGGAGCCGTTAAAGATCGATATTATACTGACAGTCTTGAAACGACTCAGGCACAATATTCTTCGAGCTTTTCGTGAAATAGAGCCCCGAACCATCGAAAATATACCACAAAATTAAGTTGGACTACAGCCAGACGCTGTCACTGTCACTTTTTCAAACTAATCTTTCTGTTCAAATATCTTTTAATGCAGAAGTACCCACCACAATTTTGTAATTTTGTAACTTTAGTTCGTACGTAAAAAAACAATTGATTTCGATTAGCAGTTTAAAAAAAAAAAATATCATAAATATTTTGGTGCTCACAGACCATATACATTGGATAGCCGGCCTAGTAGGGACCTACAGTTTTATACCCTTCCCGGTTGAGAAAAACTTCTTATCGACAATTCTACTACCGAAATTTGAGTTTCCCGCTCAGTGATTAACCACCACGTCACCCGATCGATTTGTACTTTGGTTTGTGTAAAATAAAAGGTACTACAGTCCATTGGGCCTAAAATGACCCAAAGAACTGTTTTTAATTATCTTTGGTTATATTTTCCTTGAGCATATGCACATTTCCCATGAAGCAATATTTGTTCATATAATTTGAAGAAAACATTGGTGCAAACCAAGTACCGAGAAGGGTAATTCCATGAAATTGTTACAGAGAGATATTGACAATTTTTTTTTTACCATATTTAATCTAGTAAAATTGTATTTATTGTAGTATAGAACATTGTTTTAAAATATGATACTAACACACATAAGTCTATGTAATCCTGCATAAAATTCATGAAGTAACGCGTGTTACCGAGTTTATGAAACGTGAGTTACTTTTGCTTTGACTTATGTTAATGATTAACAATAGTAACTATTCTACAATCTTTTTTTTTTTGTAGTTTCAATTGCTTATTTGTTTTAGTCTGAAAAGAACTTTTTCATTAAAACTGAGAGTACTATGTCGCCTGATGTAACATGAGTTACCAGAAGCGGTCTCTAAGCATTAAGTAGGAAATGAATAAGCAAAGAGTTGTCATATTTTCAGAATTTATATTGTAATGAATGGAACAGTTGGGTAGAGATTTCCAGTTTCCAATTAAAATGTAACATTAGTTACCATGGAATTTCCCAGAAGAACCTACATTGAGCGGGCGGTTAAAAAAAAAAGGTTCACCCAAATGTCTAAAAAAAAAAAAAAATAACATTTTGTTCATAGATTTTCATTGTTTTCAGTTTTTTTAAAAAAAAAAAGTCAAAGAACTTGTGTTTACCTGCAGTGGTTTTTTTTTTTTTTATTAAGAAACAGATCAGGATTAAGCACTTTAGTAAGGGCGGTCGGAAAAATGACCGAAATGAGCAAAAGTCGCAAGTAAAAGACGTTGTATCCCAAAGACTATAAGTAATTAATATTCATATGAATTCTGGAGGTAAAAATAGTGCCGTTGACCAGTCTAATTATTTTGGTAGCCTAAAACTAATGATACGACATACAGTTACTTTTTTTTTATTTTTTAGTTCAATATTTATAACGGTTGCTTCTGTCAATGTTAAAATTTGGCGTAATCTACACTGTGGTACGGCCATAGATTTATTACTAAATATTCTAGTCTAGTACATTTACAGAATGTAAACTCCAACTTTACTTTTTCTTACATTCCACAAAACCTCGTCTTGTTTTTGGAGTTGAAAAACTAAATATTGTCTAAATTTCTATTAAAAAAAAAAAAAAAACTACAAAAAAAAAATTAATAAAGACCTACAGGAAAACATAAAATATCAAACCTGACTACTTATATATTTTTTTTTTTTTTTACGGCTGGAGAATCTCTAATGACATCGCCGCTGTAGGTAATCCAAAAATAAAATTCCTTGTGATACAAAAAACTGGACCGCAGATTTTTTTTTTTCAATTTTAACAGGAAAATAAAAATAAACAAAAAAATAAATAAATATGAAATCAATTTCCCGACGTCAAGATTTTCACTTTTCAAAATTAATTCCACACAAAATCCAAATTTTTTTTATCGAAAAAAAATCGTACGGGAAAATCAATTTCACACAGAAAATTGCCACAAAAGATACACAGATACATTTTCACTCACTGGATTAAAAGAAGAAAAAATCGAAATCTGAAATTTTCAACCTCATGGGGGGACTCAAATTTCCAGAATAATCTAATTTCAGCTTACTTCAACAACAACAAATGAACTGAATTAATTATAATTAAATTGCCAAGAGAAGAAAAACGAAAAACATTTCCTGGTACGTGGAAAAATATAAAATAAAAACAGAGAATATTGTATTATACTTCATTTATACACGTTGACAACTACACACACCTTCTATATAAAATTATATATTTGAATATAATTTACTATTTTTCTCTTTTTTTTCTGCGTACAGTAGTAGGTAGCTAGGATAACACTCCGTTGTCACTTAATGTAAACGCTTTTAATTTATTATTATATTTAATGGTGATATCTCTCAGTACGATGATGATGTTTGCATGTTTTTTTTCCTTTTGGAAAAAATTCAACAATTTCGGGTTACTTCGAGTACCGTTATTACTACTCATCGATCGACAGCGAACACGTCTTCACGTTGCGAACGTTACGAACCAAGTGATCATATGAGTGATTTTCATTTCGTAAAATGGACGAATTCGTTGTCGAATAGTGTGTGGTGAATTTCAAGATAAAATGAGTGAGTGGTGGGTTAGACTTTTCTTTTTTTTTTTTTTTCTTCGTATTGTCTATCTCTTTTCCTCTACCGTTTACTGGAGTGAATTTGAGTGTGTGATACCGAAGAGAGTGGCAGTGGCAGCAAAACAATTATAATTCAAAATGGCTGACGTGAATTGTTTTTATGACGTTTTATTTGATTTTTTTTATAACGAGTTGTATAGTGAAATGGTGTGTACTATTTTGATACGAATTTGCAGGGAAAAAAGAAAAGAAAATATAAATAAGAAACTAACTAGCGCTCATTGCTCCCACTTGGGAGTAGATATAGATAGAAGAGTTGTTTTTCTTATTCAGATAGTGACGCGGGGAAGGAATGGTGAATACGGAGGTAAACTATGCAACGTTGACACATTTAACATTTTGCTGATTTTTTCGGTACTAATGTAATGGATGGATGATGAATTTATTGAATGAATTTTCTAGGTTGGCCTTCTTTTTGTAGAGCCTTTAAGTATCAGTTTTATGGATAAGTAGACGCTTGTTATGCATCCACAGGTAGCTATCATAAATTGCCATGACGACGAAAGTAATCGTGTCATAATATTTCTGAGTCACATCTGACTCAGGCAGGAACTTAGATTAGATCCGGAAGTGTGCTATCTACCTCCTAGGTACGAGCATAATTAGGTTTATTCGCCGATGGTGACAACCTTTTGGTGGGCATAAAGAAAGAATAGGTACATACATACATAGGTACCTATAGGTATAGACACATCGGGAAAAAATTCATATTTTTCGGGTTTTCTATTGTACGAGTATGTATGTATACTGTAGGTATATCGTTATATTGTCTTGCTCAAGAGGGGTGTTGTTCATAAGGTACTTACATACGTTGAACGTTTTGTGAGCTTCGGTTAAATGTGGCATCCGAAGCAGTTTTTGCCTGTTGTAAACTCTTCTCACATTTTTACGTTGGTTTTAACTCTCGCTTTAGCTGCGATTTGACGAGCGCTTAAAGACGAATTTGAAACTTCCCGCAAAATCGCACGTTTGTCTCTTGGAAGTCTTCCAGAAGACTTTATTTTGCCATAATTTTCAAGACTGTTCATTAAATTTGTCACTACTATTCGACTTCTCTTCACTGACTTGTCATATCTCTTTCGAAAATTAAAGGTTTTTACCAGAAATAATTTTATGGCACAGTGCGGTCTAAATAAATCATGTCATCTAATGATTCAATCAAATTTCGCAAATGTTTCGCACACTTTTGTTTTTTCTTAAGAATTTGTGGGGGTGTCTTATCATTTTTTCCCGGAGTGTAGCTATGAACACCAATAAGCTGAAGAATATTAAAGAAATAATCTGTTGAATATTCTCCTGATTTCTCCAGTGCGTTTTTTAAGGCCTTAATTCGAGTTTTACAATTCTTTGTAGACGCGTTAGTTCTGCTCTTGAATTGTTGGAAATTGAAGGCTTCTGGGAGTGAATTCCAAAATTGATTCGTCCTGTAGCAGAAGGAGTTTTGATAAAGGGATGTACGTGCGTTTGCCAGGTGAACTGTGTATAATATAGACACATAGTCTACTATGTCCTCGCCAAACTCCATACCTGAGAACAATACTCAAGTCCTGGTCCAACTTGTACTTTGGAAAATAAAAAGAGCTGTTGCGCTGTAAAGTATCTCTTTGCATAGATACATGTCTTCCACTAAAAAATAAATAAATATAATGACGCTAACAGCTCATATAGGGCCTAGCCTAGCTTATCTGCTGTTGGCGGCACACAAACCACAGTACAGTTTCATGACCTTTCTGAAGGGCAATTTTTTTGATTTTTCTGGTACTCTAACCACTGAAAAGAATGACTTACGTCGGGGTTATATGTACCCAGTTCGTTTAGGAACTTAAGAACATGTATTTGGTCTAGGGGTCTCACTCTCTATTTCGATTCGAAAGTCTAAATTTTCGAAAGCGGATAAATCATTGTCAATCATTCATAAGAACTCATCCCTTAAATCAGTTTTTATATTTTTCATTTTGCATTCGTTTCGAAAGGATTTGAGAGCGTCAAATCAAATTAGAACCGAAAATCACTTTCAATTAGTTTTCAAATTCGAAACGTAATACAGAGGGATGGAGGTCTTTATCCTCTATCTGGTACGTTCTCAGACTACTTACTCTACTCTGAATTAGTGCCCCACAGTGCCTGAGAGGATATGATCTGGAGTTTCTTAGGTTTGTTAACTTCCAGAGGTGTTCACGGAGTTTAGTGTCCCGCTAGGAAGCTAGTAGTTGTTCGAAGTTTGTTCTTACTTCGATTGATGCAGGCCTTAGACCTTCTACGATTGTAGATTCTTAGGAGTGCCTTTGCTTGTTTGAGTTTGTGGAGTACCCTAAAGAATTTACATACATCTTTTGGTTTCCTCTTCTTCTTAGAAGAGTCACTTAGAAACAGCAACTCTCTATATTGGCTTCCAGAGTTTTCCCCGGTCTTAATGCCTGATATCATTTGCTTAAATGTTATTCCAAGGAGCTACCAACCAGTGGTAACCTGAACGTCTTCGTCGTTGGATCAATATGAAATGGATACACCCTCAGGTTCGGACGTTCCAACCGTTCATGCGCGCTGATACCTATCGGCCGATAAGAAAATCGGTTAATGCGTGAGATTAGCAACAACCGACCAGTTGCAGTTGCAAATTTTCCATGTGCGCCAACACAAATATCTACAAACCAGGCGATTTATTTCTTTCTTCTTTTTTTTACGACAGTCTAATTTATAAACATACTTTAAAGGCAACGTAAAATTGCCAGACCTTTGAATTCCCATAAATACGATCTATGAAATGAAGTAACGTTTCTTAAAGGCGCTTAAGGTTGGAATAAGACCCAAGAAGCATCCGAAATCAATTGAAAGTAGTAGATTCCTGTTTTTTTGGTACAAATTGGTGCAGACACAAACCTTGTTTAAGGGATATTGTGTTTATAGATCACGTTTTGATCAATGTAACTACTACTAACTGTGATAGAGGCGTCTAAGAAAATTCTAATAAATAAGGATGAGATGAATGTATTTCAAAGCAATTAAATTAATAAAATTAATTTATTCGAATACATTTATATCGAGTGTTTTGAATGAAACTTTTTTGTGACCTTTCGAGAATTTTCAGCGATTTCTGCTGCACGCTATTATTATATTATACTCTCCTCTTTCTCTATTCATAGACTGTAAGTTGTACTCTTCTTTTAAGAATTATTCAACTATATATTTTCTTTGCTCATTTTCGCCAACGAATCATTCCTAAATAGAACAATAGCAAGAGCAGATGTTGATTTTAATCCTCGGGGATGTAATGGCAAAGCAGCGTTAAAGCGGATGTGATAAGTGGACCGAATATTCAATCCCTACGGGTAACAGACTCCAAGGGTAAAAACATATTGAACCCGCAATGCAAGATACTCGTAACTGGATACATATTTCTGGAGCTCCTCACTTTAGAATTACAAACATGTGAAGTGTCCTGCATGACCATTAACAAACAAAGAAGAATATGTCAGTTAATTAGATTTACAAACATATGTATTAAAGAAGGCAAGGGCATTGCATAACACCGAATAGGACACTAGGAATGAAAGACTGTATCTTACTATTCAGAGCATAGGAATCGTTTCTGGATTGTCAGCATAACATCGATCTTTAACGGTACCAAAGAAACGATCGATTGTTGGACTGCTTGCATGGCAGAACCAGAGATCGTCCAAGTTCATTTCTTCAGTTTCTGGCCAACAAAAATCGATTGCAATGTCTCTGAAGCGCTCTACATTGACCGTAACGGTGTTGCCACCTTCATCATCGAAGGAAAATGGCCTAATAATGTCAGTTGCCGAGATCTGTGGCAAGTTTAGGTTCTCGGATTTAGGCACACACTTTTGGCAACAGCAGTAATATTCTCGGCTGAGCACACAGGACGAATATGAGGTTAACTTGTGTTATCAATTAGCATGCCTATCTCATGAACTTTCTTTACAAACTTGCGTACAGCAGGCATGATTATTGCAATATTTCGAAAGAAATTTCTTTTCAAAATGTGCACTCTTTCGGCAACACAGCACTTCACTATTCAACATTTCCCAACGTTGTTCAAGCGTAAATCGATTCATTTCGTACCGCGGAGGTATGATACTGTGTTTCTGTCAATTTTTTAAGCGGGAAAGAACTGTCAGTGTCAAATTAATAAGTAATTTAGATACTTGGGGTTTATTCTTTACTATTACTCTCTACTTGTGTCTGTAACCCAGCCAGTGATAGGTTGACTACACATACTACCTGGAAACTGATGCTTTGTTAAAATGTATTTCTTGCAGAATAAAATAATGGCTCAGGTAAAATTGTCGACCAATTCCTTTTCCAAATAGTGAAGCAGAATTGCAAGAAGTATGTAAATAGATAAGCAAAAATATTCGTACCCTCTGTTCATTGACATAGGTTAGGGAAATCCTAGACCAAGTTTTATTTACTGACCAGGATGGGACCCAGAACGAGTACTATATTAAGCGAGTATAAAAAAGAATCCTAACCAAATCTAGCACAAATTGTCTCTTAAAGAAACCCATCCCCATCAAGAAAACCTAACAATCTTACCCACCCACCCTCGGTGTACTCGCCATGAAGGGAAAAGCAAAATCATATAAACAAAATTTTTATTTACCACAAGAAACCTGGCAACCAAGTAAATTGAGAGCTTTCAATATATTGCACGCGGAATGAGTGAGAAATACACACGGATTCGTATAAGGCAAGCACCGTTGCCAGATTTCAAAGAGAGAAAACCTATATTTGTACGCAAATTGGAAATTATTACAAATGAAATACAGTTTCCCACTCAAGAAAAACTTCTCACTCCATTACTACGTCAAATGTTGCCCTGTTGCCAAGTTGCGTTTATTTTCCCACCACAGTCCACAATGCGTAACTTTTAAAACCCGTCATAACATCTTTTATTCGATTTACATGACAACACATCTTGATTATTGTAATTAAATCTTTATTTCATGTTCACGTTTTAGTTATGCGTCACAGAGTTACATGAATTAATTTTTTTTTTTCACTTGGATTTGGATGATGTGGCCTTTCGGTGCGAGGTGAAAATCCTTGCCTTATCCTTGTAAAAAAAAAAAAAGTTCATTACTGCTGGTTTTCCAATAAAATTTGTACTCTTTTAGCTTTCTATTCGACTTCCCTACTGCCTTATAAGGTTAAACAATACGCGTTGGTAGCCATTGCCAAGAAATTGGGTAAGATAAACACAAATTTCTAACATTAAAATTGAGAAAAATTTTGTACTTACTTTTTGCTTTTAAAAAACCCCGTCGTCTTGAAGAAGAATAATCAAAATTGAGAGAACGAAAAAAAAAAAAAATAAATAACCGTTGTTTGTTTTCGCACAAAAAAAGAATCACTTTTTCCACAGGGAATAATTATTTTTTTTTTTAATAGCTTTTTGCTTCCTTTTTCGCTTTTGTTTTGCTTTTACACTCAAATTCTAAAAAAGGAATTTTGTTTTCCTTGAGCGCGCGCGTTGCTCTCACTTGGGAAAGCTCTTTCTCTTTATGTAATGAATTTTTTACAACAGAGAAAATTTTATTTTTTCTATAAGATTTTTATAAATAATTCTCATTCAATTTTAAATTCACTCAATGGAACAGAAAGAATTAACTAAATAACTTTTTTAACTTTCTTCTGCTTTGCTTGCGCTGGCTTTTATTTTTTTTTTTCTTTGCTGAAATATGCTTCTTTCTTCACACACTTAATGCTTATTTATTATATTATATACATATAGAAGTAGACTATATATGTATTTATTTTTGTTGTTGGAAATCACTTAATTTACAAAATGTGGCGTACAAAAACGCTCTCTCCGAACCACTATACCATGACTCTTTCGAACAAACTTAAAATCGAAATGAGAGTTGCTTTGCTAGTGTTGAGTGGTTTTATGCCAGGGAACAACGGTGTGGTTTCGTTGAGTTGGTTGCGTTCAGTGGACAGAGTTTCGTTGAGAGGGGAATAAATGCAGTTACTGAAGGGGGAAATGTAATAAACAATAAATTTCATTGCCCGAAGAAAGAGACAAAAAGAAAAATCATTTGGTACAGTAATGGAGAAAAATCTGAGAATAGTTTTAGAATGACTGCGTTCAGAAACAAAAATAATGCTCAGCCAGCTAATATGGCCAGACCCAGGGGTCTATTCTCAATTTCCATTGCTCAAGAAAAACGATGAAATTAAAGTGTACGCGGCTGAGGTTTCCAATATAGGAAATCGACTTTTCACTTAAAATTATTTTTTTATTATTATTTAATTTGGAATAATTTAATTTATTTATTTTTTTTTTTTTTTTTGTTTATCACATTACAGTTATTTGATCTTGTTTTTGATTTGCTTTTAGGTATTAAGTAATAGTTCATGGTAAAATTTTTTTAACTTCCTTTCAAAAAAATTGTTTTTTATGCTTTTAGACCACTTTAGACTAATTAAAAAAAAAAAAATTTTGCGAATTTCCTATATTGGAAACCCGCCCCACGTACGCCTTCACGGTAAAGGAGGACAAAACCACGAATCTCATGCTAAGGGGGTTAACCATAGACTACCTAAAAGAAGAGATGCTAGAAAAATTAAAATCGATATCTCCGAAAGTAGATAAAGATTCCAGGCAATCCACTGTTCTCTCTAGGACAACAAAAATTGATTACAATCAGTTCATATTTAGACTCCTACCGGGTACACCAGCGGAAGAGATAATTAAAACCAGGTTCTTATTTAATACCCAAATTACTTGATAGAAGCCCAGGGGCAATAATGCGGCTCTACAGTATAGGCGTTGTCAGCTTTTTGGCCATTTAGCCAAGAACTGCGGGAACAGTTATAACTCACATGGCACGCTGTTAATTATAGGGGAGAAGTTAAAAGAGTATTAGAGAAAGAGGAAACAAATCGTTAGGGAGGCTCCGGTGAAGAGAGACAGTAGGAAGGTTTTATTAAACCTCACCCCAACCGAAAACCAGATCTCTTAGAAGAACTCATTTGCAACCCACTTCCACCAAACGAAGGGTGCTCCTCATGCTGATTTCAGCAAACAATCCGCGAGCGGCAATACACTTAAGCAGTTCCTCGGGCTGTCTAGACATTTCTTCAGGGTAGACACAAATGTTCTCCTGTCAAAAATTGAGGACTTCATGTCCAACATAAATCGTTTTGAATCAATAATTCAGAAAAGATTGGCGTACTTAGAACTCGTCAACCAAATCATGTTATGTCATAACCAATTATTTTAAACCTTTTTTTAACATACCGTCCTTAAAAGAACATAGCAGGAGAATGGAGTTACAAAAATTATCCATGCTAGCAACTGTAAAATTGCGTTGAAGCGATGTTGTCTGCTTGATTTATTTCGGCGACAGCGTATAAGCTCTGTGAGCTTTCTATGGGAAGCTTTTATCAACTGAAGTTTTCTTTGAGTGCTTTTATACGCGGAGAAATGAAAGACACCAGATTTTTAGAAAAGGGAGGTGAGAAGTGGAGAAGGTACTCCGTGTCGGCCGGGTAGAAGAATCTGAAAGACTTTTGTGTCTTTTCTTTTGCCTCGTTCGTAATTGTTTTCACTTGCTTCATTCTTTTTTTCTCAGTGTCGAGTCCGCATCGTGCGGAAGGATTTTTGGTGTAAGTGTATTTCGTGTGTGTGCAGCAACCACCACTGAACACAGTAAAATACGAATGAAGCGAGAAACAGAAATATGGAAAATCCTAATCGGTAGAATCTCGACGTCTAAAAGTAACACACGACACCAAAAGAGAATAGCGAAGTGTCTTTCATTTCGAGTCTCCGCGTGTAAAAGTGCTCTTTACAAAACAATGACCACATTTTGTGTATACATGCGACAGCATGAGGTGGCGGTAGGCAGGAGCAAACGGTTTTTGCTTGTGAGACTCTCAATGAGATAGCAACGGTGGTCGCCGTCAATCTAGAGACGAGCGATGTTGGCAAAACATCGATGTTGACATCGATGTCAACATCAATGACTGAAAATCGATGATTGATAATAATCGAACTCAAAGCATCGATGTTCTTTAACATCGATGTTATATATTATACGCTAATGCGTAAAAAAAACAACATACTTAAATACATCTATTAGGTATCGTACTTATTAATCAATAAGGAATAAGTTTAAAAAGGAAAGAAAACGAAAGTACGTAACTAAGTACGTATAAGTTTTGAACAATCTCTCAGAGGTTGTCGATGTGACTATGCAGCTTAAATATCTGAGTGCAATTTTTATTAGCTTAGGGTAGGCACTACCATTTATATGATTCCATGCTTCCAATGGTTCCTGTTTAAGATCTAGGAGAGGAGTTTTTAGATAATAATTAAACTCTGATGGCAGATCTGTTTGCGTCTCAGTTGGCGTATTATTTTTTGCCTGCGTTATTTTATAGTGTTCGATCCATAAATCAAATTTAGTTTCAGATTTTTCCTGCTGTAAAATATCATGTTGATCTTCACTTACCACTGTTTCAACATTCATAAGCATACCCTTGATGGTTTTGATTGCTTAGAACATGCTAAAGCATCTTGGAGGTGTATGGTTTTAAATCTAGGAACGAGCAATGTTCATACAAGTAACGTACACGTACAACGGTACTTGTTTGACGTGTTCAGTTGGTAGTAAGCGCTTTTCAATTCCTGTTATGATGTTATTCTTCAAAATTTCACCAATGGTCTGTTTTGGTTGCATAGTTGATATTTTTATACTCAACATTCGAGTTAATGGGATTACTTTACTGCTCGTAATGTATCCTTCCCCACAAATTTCACGAGTAGCTACTTCAGTAGGTCGCAGAATCTCGCAAACTTCTGTTAAGTCTATTATATCTTTGGCTATTAGCATTTGTGATGCACTAGCATGGCAATTAATATTATTAATGATTGGACGCAATTGCAAAAATCTTATGATGAATCGTAACTCCGAGAAAAGTCCTACACTGCATTATGTCCAAATATCTGCTGTAAAAGTCAAACTGTCTACTTTCTGAATTTTAGTTTCAAAATAGTTCTGCGTAACTTCGAAATTATTTTCCGATGGTACTTTATTCAAAGGTATACTACTACTACTATCAGCAGATCTTAAAAGTCTTCATTTTCAACAATTTGAAAAGGTTGCGAATCTTTACAAATCATGTATAAAATTGCGTTAGGCAAGCGCACATCTTTCGTGCCAGTCTCTACTATATATTCTGTAATATTTCGAAAACTCGAACTCAATGTTGGTTAAAAAGATTTTTTAGATACTGAATCAGAAAATTCAGAAATGCCACTTTTATCTGATTTGCTCTCACTATCAACACCAATCATTTGTAATGCTGCAGAGCTTGCAGAGGGCTTTGCCAGAGGTTGTTTGAATGTTTCTTTGTTATGTGTCATCTCGATACTGTTTTCTATCCTGATATTACAAAAATACACGTCAACCTAGTGCATTTTTGTAATATGAAGTTTCAGATTTGTTGTGTTTCCGCAAGTTCCTATAATTTTTGAACAAGACCTACATCTGGCAAGTGTATTGTCGATTTTTTCAAAATACTGCCAATATTAACTCTTCGGTGGCATTGTTATAGTCCTGGAAAAATACAAAATAAATTATATTCCTATTCATAGATAACCGAGGGATGTAACTCATGCCTTGTGATTCGACTGACAGATTCACAAAGAAAAGAACAACGGTACTTGATTTTTTGTTCACCAACAGACCAACAAAAGGACGCCGAAGAGCTAAGAGCTGTAGTTGCTACAAAGTAGATTTTATTTAAGTTATTATTATATTTTACTTATATGTACATAATCTTCCTTCATTAGGAAAATAAAAGTATAAATGATTTAACATTCTTTATTTTAAAAGCAACACAGCTGTCGCTCGAAGCGACAACATACATATTTACATATAAAGTACAAACTTATGTTATGATAAATGAAAAATGTACTTACATACTTCAAAGTCTAATTTCTACCGAAATAGCTCTAAAATGAAACGCTATTACACTATTTCTCTCCCCAAATAAACGAGAATGAAAATAATGAAACAATCAGTCACAGTCAGTAATTTATCCACAAAGGAAAGGCAATGAAACGCAGCCGTACAGCCTATTCTCATATAAATATGTAGGTATTTCAATCTCTCATATGTACTTATAAAGCAACGCATGCTAAGTCTTCAATTTTAAAAAAAAAAAGGATTTAAAATTTTCAATTAAGAGTCCGTTCTCTTTTGCCAACATCGAAGCCCGATGCTTGGTTCTTAACATCGATTATACGATATTTTACGTACTTAAATATCGATGTTAAAAAATCGATGTTTAGTCTCTCAACATCGATGTTCTGTGTGCATCGATGAACATCGATCTTCCCTACGTCAGTCTCGGTTCCAACATCATGGAGACAGAGGTGGAGGATGCTTTCTCCTATAAGCACCAACTGATTTGAGAATGGAATTTCTCTCCTGCGTGTTTAAAAATTTCAACACAATTGGGGAGTTTGAGCCATTGTATGTGTGTGTACGTCCTCTTGTCCAGAAAGGACAAAGGCCCCGACCCATAGAATCCGTTGATCCGTTGCTGCGTCGTTTTTAACTGACACGTAGATAGAATACATGTATTCTTATGAAAGGTGGTCCATAACCGACTCATGTATGAACTTAGACGGATAAAGTAGGTTTACTTTCTACTTTTTTAGTCCGTTGATCCGTTGGCAGTCGGCAAATTGAGAGTCCTTTCATTGGTGGAATCATTGAGAGAGAAGAGAAACTGTCATCGCCGTTGACAATCGGTTGACATTTGAATCTGTCAACGAAGGTATGCGACGGTTTGTATGAGACTCTTCTTTCCGGCAATACGTGAACGTCACCGTCAATCTTCAACGGAACGTCGTCGACAGATTCTATGGGTCTGGGCCTTAATGTTGGTGATTTTATGTCATTTGTATGACAAAAGCGATTGAATACTAATTTAAGATTTTTTCAGGTGACTCCGGTATGCCAAAGCAAGAAATATCTTCCGTTCAAGGTTCTCAATTTGTTGTTTACCTCATCCGTATCAGCTGATTTAGCTGCAGCATTGGCTTCGATTGTGTCGATTCGGTGCAAATGTTAGAAATGGTATTACGGGCTATTCCTAGACGCTCCTCCCAGTTTTTTTTTTTAAACTTGTTCTATTTTGTAGGAAATGTAGTTGCGAATTTTATCAAATTCCTCTCTTAGGATCGCTTTAAGTAACTGGCTTTGCTTTTCTAGGCGATCCTCTAGAATTTTGATAGGAAGCGTAGAGCTGTTGTTTAGATTAGTGTTGGGAATAAAAACAATCGACTTATTCGATGGTTGCAAAATGCTCATTTATTCGATACCAATGAATGCAAAGGAGGTGAGAAGTAGAGGGGGTAGTCTGTGTCGGCCGGGTAGAAGAATCTGAAAGACTTTTGTGTCTTTCCTTTTGCTTCGTTCGTAATTGTTTTCATTTGCTTCATTCTTTTTTTCTCGGCGTCGAGTGTGTATCGTGCGGAAGAATTTTTGGTGTGAGTGTGTAAGAGATTAATTTCTACATAGTAGGAAATACACGATACAATCGTTGTACAGCCGTTGTACCGACCTAGGTTGGGACAATATCGGTACAGCCGTTGTATGTAGCACACACACTATACAATATGAATGCGATTTCCATACAACCAGAATACTTTTTTGGTCATTCTTTTTAATGGAAACCATACTTTTTTTTTTTTCATCCACCCGTCACCAAAACTAAAACACAACTAAAATTGTACGTCTGTTGTATACGCGAAAGCACACCATACAATTTCCATACAATGTGTCGCATGCAACACATGTTGTATGCTCAAGAGCATGCAACCGTATAATATCGGTACAGCCATCGGTTGGGTGGACACACACTATACAATGGTCGCATACAACCACAACTTGGGCCCAACGACTGTACAATGATAGTATCAGTTACTAACACAGTAAAATACGAATGAAACGAGAAACAGAAATATAAAAAATCCCCTGTGTAGAATTTCGACGTTTAAAAGTAACACACGACACCAAAAGAGAATAACGAAGTGCCTTTCGTGTCGAGTCTTCGCGTGTAAAAGTGCTCATACCAATGAATGAGTTTTTTCACTCGTTTGGACTTTGAACCATCTAATCGGTTGGAAAAAATGTTCGATTGTTTTTGCATTCATACGAATGAATGGATTTTTTTCACTTATTTGGACTTTGAACCATTACATCGGTTGGAAAAAATGTTCGTTTGTTTTCACACTCAAATGAAAGATTTTTTCACTCATTTCGACTTTGAACTAACGGACTATTTAAATATTTTTTCAGTGGAGTGAATAAGCTTCAGTTGTACTGACGATAATTGTTTCGCGCGTATTTTCCTTTTAGAGAAAGATTTTAGTTTGAATAGAAAACGCTCTGTTGTTTATTGCTTTACCGAAATTATTTAAAACCGTGGATTAAATTTGAAAATTGTAGTTTTTTCGTTTGGAGTTGTTCGTGAACGGCTATTTTGTTTTTCAAGCTAGGTGAAAGGTGTTAATTGTTTAAGTATAACATGTATTACATGAAGAGATCGATTGTATGGGAATTCTTCAAAAAGACAGGCAACATTGCTCGTTGCAATATATGCAGAAAAGACCTGAAATTTTCAGGCAACACGTCCAATTTAAACGTCCATCTACGCCGTAAGCATCCTGGCTATTTAACAGGAAATGAAGCAGCAACTCCAACTGCAATGGATGTCAGACCTTCAGTGTCTGTTATGACACAACAACCACAAACATCAAGCTCTTCAAATGTACATATGCAAGTAGCCGAGGCATCAGCAGGCGCAATTCCAAAAACTGAAAAGACGGAGCAGTCTAGACTATTTGTGACAGACAAACGTTCAGAACTTTCGGAATCAGAGACAGAGAGTATCGATGATTCGATTATAAAAATGATAGCAACAGACCTACAGCCAAGCATTTCAAACGTACATATGCAAGTTGCCGAGGCATCAACAGGTGCAATTCCAAAAATTGAAAAGACGGAGATACTATTTGTGACAGATGAAAGTTCAGAACTTTCGGAATCAGAGATAAAGAGCATCGATGATTCGATTATAAAAATGATAGCAACAGACCTACAGCCAAGCATTTCAAACGTACATATGCAAGTAGACGAGGCATCAACAGGTGCAATTCCAAAAATTGAAAAGACGGAGATACAATTTGTGACAGATGAACGTTCAGAACTTTCGGAATCAGAGATAAATAGCATCGATGATTCGATTATAAAAATGATAGCGACAGACCTACAACCACTCTCGATTGTTGAAAATGCAGGCTTTTTAGAATACTCGCAGAAAATGCAGCCTTTATATCGAGTTCCCAATCGAAAACTTTTGTCTAATACCATGCTACCAGCAAAATATTCAGAAATTCGCAAGAGACTACAGGGTATATTGGAAAACGTGAAACATGTAGCTATTACAACGGATATGTGGACATCGGATAATAACAGCGCATTTTTAACAGTTACTAGTCACTTCATTTTCCAAGATAGAATGTATTCAGCAGTTCTGGCAACGAGGGAAGTTCCTGAGAAACATACTGCACATAATATAGCAGCGGTTATGTCAAATATTTTTGAGGAATGGTATATATTTACAAAAGTAGTGACTATCGTAAGTGACAATGGAGCCAACATTAAAAAGGCTATTACAAAATATTTAAGGAAACATCACCATCCGTGTGTTGCTCATACATTAAATTTGTGTGTAAGCGACACAATTAAAAATGTTTCAGAAGTTGCACAGCTACTTGTCAAATGTAGATCAATCGTGTCATATTTTAGAAATAGCACTTTTGCAATGGAAAAACTCAGGAGCATGCAGAGACAAATGAGATCAGAACTATTAAAGTTAAAACAAGATGTTCCCACACGATGGAATTCTTCATTGATAATGCTGGAGCGGATACTTTTAGTAAAGGAGCCATTGTCAGGAATTATTACATCTTTACCAAATTCTCCAGAGTTCTTAACAACTTCAGAATGGGAGATAATACCTGATTGCATAGCAATTCTAAAGCCAGTAGAAACTATGACCACCGAATTATCTGCGGAAAAATATTCCACCATGTCGATGATAATACCATTGATAAAAGGACTGCAGTATACCATCACCCATATAAATGAGAAAACTTCCTGTGGACTTCACCTTAAAACAACTCTACTCGATGTCATAAAAAGACGGCTTGGTCAATTGGAAATGGACGAAATCTGTGCGAAAGCAACTTTTCTGGATCCCAGATTTAAGAAGATTGCTTTTGGAAATAAAGCTAGTGCTATAAATGCGCGAAAGTGGTTGACAGAGGAAGTCACATATCTTTTAAGTAATAAAAGCGATACCACAATGGACATGGAAAGAGATGACCCAGTTCCGGAGATAACTACCTCAAAAACAATATCGCTATGGTCAATGCTTGATCGTAAAGTAAGCGAAGTCAAGACAACTTCCAATAATGCACCTAGCGTTATGGCAAATCTTTCCATAGAGCAATATCTACGAAGCGAATATTTGGACCGTTCGCGTGACCCACTAACTTTTTGGAACTCTCAAAAAGCAGTACACCCTGAACTTTTCCAGCTCTCCCAAAAATATTTGTGTATTCCTTCAACGTCTGTCCCTTCAGAGAGAGTATTTTCAAAGGCAGGTGAAATAATCAATGACAGAAGAAACCGCCTTAAGGGAGAAAAACTCAATCAAATACTTTTCCTAAATGGTAATTCCGGCTTGTGGATGAAGGAGGAAGATTAAAGGACTGGAATAAGGAAATACCCTGAATGTGAGCGCAACAAGCGGAATAATTTATTTAAGTATTTATTATTTGTATGGAATAATAAAGTGAGAGGCGCATAGAACTCACCTAAATGTAATTCCCGAATTTATTTTTTTGTATGCCACTATGAATTTAATATATATAAATATATATCGAGGATTAGGCCTCATGGGGAAACCTCTTTAAAAAAAAACGCATTGAAGCTCCTACCTCAAATGATGGGTGATGTGGAAACGGAGTGTATGTGTGAAATCATAGTGTTCGAAACTTTCTTTCTAGTGATAGTGTTCGAAACGTTCCTTCTTTCTTTCTTTCTTTCTTTCGCATGCTATGAATTTTTCCGTAGACGACTCTGCCATTTTCATTTTTTTGTTTTTAACTGTCAAAAAGTTCGGAAGTTGAAGTTGACTCAACTTGTGCTGCAGCTACTCTTTGTACTTCAGCTGTAGCTTCGCATTGCGTTCGTGCTATAGGGAGTACGTGTGTTTCAACTTTGACAGCTCTGCGCACTGCAGCTTCAGCTTCACCATTGTGTTCGGGCAGTAAACCTTTGGATTCGGCCTTCTGCAGACGCGTTTTATGCATGATGTTAGTGTGTCTGCAAGTTTCTGAAATGTATTGGAGCAAATGTCGAATTATGTCTTTTGATTTAATTGAAATTGATTCAAACTAGAATTGAAAATTTTAGAAAAAAACACTTATTTAAGTTTTTAAGAAAATAAGCAATTAACCAATTTTTGGTTAAGAAACTCCCGAGAACTTATTACTTTTATCAGAAAAAAAAATAAAGCTATCTATGCTTTGGTTGGTGAACATTACTTATGAATTACACATTGAACCGAAATAGAAATAAAACAAAAATCGACCCATCTACTCTTTCTCTAAAAGTTTATAAAATCACTAATTGAAACGAAGGAGCCATAGCGATAAATTCTAATCTAGTATTTAGTCACAAAACACTTATTTTTAATAACAGCATCGACTCTGTTTAATTTGCGACATTTATCCAAAGGCATTGAAGCCCAAACTTCTTGGACGATTCTCCAAAGATCATGCTTGTTTGAGGGGTGGTGTTTATTAAGGGTTGGTGCCATAATTTCCAATCAGAAAATCTCCAAAACTAAAACCCACATCAAAATTCACAAATTAAAAACCCCAAACACAAAATCCTCTATACGTAGTTCGAGCCTATCAAAGAATTTGATAGGCTTGAAATATAGAGGATTTTGGCGCTTGGTGAATTCAAGATTACCTGGGTTTTCTCTTTTGTCTTCGAAGTACAAGTGAAATGTCTATTTTCATATTTTGGGTTGTCCGGAACCAACACGAGGACGTGAAGAAACAGCTCCACAATTTTCACTATTTTTTTTCATTTTGATTTTATATTTTTGATATTTTTTTTTATGATTTTTTTTTTTTTTTGTATTTTAAGTTTTATACTTTTTTACAATTTTTTCTTATCAGTCAATCTCTATGAAGCAATGAACGGCAAATTGCCTACGCTACTGTCATTAACAAGCAATGGTCTGGGGGTATAAAATGGAAATTGTGTGTTTGGGGATTTTGTGCTTGGGAATTTTCTGTTTGTATATTTTTCAAAAGTTGGGTATTTGTTAGTTTTGGGGATTTTAATTTTGGACATTTAGTAGTCTCCCGTTTATTAACTTCAATCTTCAGCTCGCTCCAGAGGTTCTCAATCGGATTTAAGTCCGGAGATTGAGAAGGCCACTGCAAAACACCGACACTATTTCACTCAAAGCTTTGCCGAATGCTTGGGGTTGTTCTCTTGCTGAAAGCGCCATTTTAACGACATATTTTCTTCGGCCCATGGAAGCATGACATTCTGTAGTATGCCTACATATTTTTCTTTTATCATTATGCCTTCGATGAGGTAAACCGGACCTACACCCCATCAAGAAAAATGACCCCATATCATTACACTACCTCCATGCTTCACAGTGGGTATTGTGTTCCTTGGATTGCATTTTTCACCTGCTGGGTGACGAGCAAAGTGCCCATTCCATAGAGGTTAATCTTAGTTTCATTGCTCCAAAGCACGTTTCTCCACTGCTTCGCTGCCTGAAGGGATCGTGTGGCACGTGGTAGAATTTGGCAAAGGAAATGCATTTCTGGATGTGTATTTTTCTTCAGCAGTGGCACTTTCCTCGGAGCTCGAGCATATAACTTTGCATCCACTAGAGTTCGGCGAATTGTCCTGGTACTCATTTCAAGTTCTACTCCGCGTCTTCTCTAGATGTCTTTCATCGTTGACAGTTACCTCCTCGTCTCTCTTATTTCGGAAAACGTATGACCCGATGACCAAAATTCACACCAAACAGTGAGTTTTTCTGTATGCAAAGGAAGCTCCCGGGAGGCTAGTGGATTGTGGATTGGCATCGTTCTAGATCTGACAATTTTGATTATTTACGAAGCCATTTAGCCAAAAATAATGCGCTTCGTTGCTGCAGATGATTTTTTCACCTAGCACGCGCTTCGTTCCGCGAACAGAGCATGATTTTTTATAATAAATTTTCACAATTTCGACAAATTCTTGTAGTTTTCCATGAATAAATGGTAGCTATGACAGAACACAATCCTTACAGAATGACAGCGCTATCATTCCGAACATAACCACGATTGGCTATTAAAATTCAGACGTTGCTGTTAAAAAAAAGTACTAGAAACCACTCCATTTGTTAGATTTGTTTGCAATAACCTAAGACAGACCTAATTTTGTTCTGATAAAATAGTTTGAGAAAATGAAAAATTTCACAAAATTCCTTTGTGTCGCTTCAGTCGCGTTAATGTTTATTATTAACAGCACAGATAAGCAAATATGTGTATAGAATTGAGACTGAGAATACAAAAGGAGGGATTCAGTTTCTAAAAAAACTAAACATTTGCTGTCAGCAAGAAAGGACGATGAACACCGACTGCTATAATTTTTAGTTTTGCTTAACTAGGTTCTAGTGTAGTCTTAAAACGCAGGGATCAAGCGAAGAGTCAGTCCTATCAATAAGTAGTTCTTTGGGTCCCCGATCAGCCAAGTACGGCTCTATGACGCAGAGCATAGATCTTCGAGGGAAACCTTCTTTGAATGCACCAGTTTGTATTGACGGAGTAAAACAGATAATACAAACAACTAGTACACCAGTCATTTTAGATACTTCAGAAAAAAAATTCATACAACCAAAGGAATTTGTACTCATATTCTCCCCAGCCTTCCAATTGAAATCTCATAGTTTGCCCTATAAAAAAAACAAAAAAGAGTTGTGTTCAGGCCAACATCTTGGCTATTTTCCTGAAAACTATCAATTTTACGAAAATAAAAACAATTTCCATGGACAGTTATCTACAATTTTTGTCGTAACATTTTTTTGATTTAACTCGTCCTAAAAGCAAAAAAATTGCAACAAACTTTTATATCTTATGAATAGCTTTAGACACTTCCTCATTTTGCGTACGTACTCTTTCAGAAGCCATCGGATTACTTAAGAAGCTGCAACGTTGTACATTTACGCACAGATCAGATTGCAAAACTATACGTAGCAACAGTGTCATGTTGCAGAATACAGGTTGATACAAAAAATATTTTTATATCTTTTAAATACAATTTCGCGATGCCTGTGTGTGACTTTCCATTAGTTCCAAGACTCCGGATTAGTCAGAAAAATGTAACCTTGCACACTTATAATAGGTGCATATCGAGGAGCGGAACCCTAAGGAGACTGATCTTAGATTTTCAAAATACACGATGCTACAAAGTATTCGTACATTTAGAAGCTGTTTAATGCAGCTTTCCAAGTGTAATTCCGTGCAAGAATAATACTAAAGAGCATTAAAGGGAACACCTTGTATTGGGAAAATATAAAAGATTAGCAAGTTTTAAATTGCAACTCTAAAAGTATTCTTCAAACAAAAAAAGGCAATAATTGTCGCGAACTGTCTCCGCTACAATATTCATCATAATCACTTTTGCTCTAGGGTTTACCGTAGCGAAGATACTCCGGAAAAACAAACATATTTTTTTTAGAATATCTTTCAGGGGAACTATATCTATACCTCTGGTAGATATCAAAACTAGCTGATTGAAAGCATCAGCTGTGTTTTTTTGAAAGCTAGCTGGGCAATAGTTGGCAGTAAAGTCGAATTTCACAAGCAAAACAAATACAACAACCGACTGCCTACAACTGTTGATTTTCTCCGCAGTCAAATGCGACTGGCTAGGAATTTTATGATACCTCATGGTCAGGCGGTGCTGAAAGCTATTTTGTTATTTATAGATGTTGGTGCCACTGCGAAATCGTTTGGTTCAATAGGGATGTGTTCGTAAAGCTATGTGTAATGCATGAAATGCTTCTGATTGGCCGAAAAATGAATTGGATTTAATTTCGTATTAATTCAATAAATGCTATGAATTTTTTGTTTTATTTTAGTTATATCACTTTGCATGTGAAGCATGCAAAATATTAGGTCAACTCATTTTCAGAAAAACTGTATTGTAATATCCATTCCGAAAAGATTTAATTAACTCCGGCGCATACATTTCCTTTTCATAGAAGTGATCCTTGAATTACCCTAATTATTTTATAGCATCAAGTAATTAGTAATAAGTAATTAAAGCGTATAAAAAATGCGCTGATATTTTGTTTTGGGAATTTGAGCAATAAAAAACGGATTTTGTGGTTGCACCAGGTAAAGAATCTTCTAAATTAATTTCGGCACCAATAATATTTTCTTCAGAAACTTCTGGTGAGTATTCATCGTCCATTGTGATGTATATGTTGTGCATAATATATGCACTTAAAACAATTTTTGTCACCGAACGCAAGTCCTTTTGTTCAGTAAACTTTAAAAATCTTCTGAAGCTTCCCTTCAGCAACCCAAAAGTATTCTCCACTACAATTCGCGTTCCAGACTGCAGATAGTTTTAAGACCGTTGTTGCTCCGTAAGTCTTCCATTATCTTTAAATGGTGGCACTAACCAGTTAGTAGCAGGATACGCTGAGTCACCCAGGATGAAAATATTTGAAGGAAACAGCTGCATATAATGTGAGTCGGTGATTCTGTATAAGGCTGATCTTAGAAGCATACTGGTCATGCAAGTATCCAGGTTCACCACAAAAAATGTCGATGAATTTTTTGTCTGCATCAACGACTGTTTGCAGAATTATTGTGAAGTTGTGCTTTCGGTTGTAGTAACACACTTTATTCAATTTTGGGGGTGTAATCGCGATGAACGTGCATAGAGAATTTTATTTTTTGTGTCAAATTTACTGCAGTTGTATGCCACAGCATCCCCTTGAGGCCATTTAACATACTGTCTTCTGTTCTCCATAAAGCCAGTTGCAAACACGATGAACAGCTATTCATGTTCCAAGACTTTGGTACTCCAGTAGTCTGAAAGTGATGGTATTACTACTATACCACACATTTTACATGTAGGACTCTCTCCTTGAGCCAATCCTACATTTGCCTCCACGGTTTGAATTTGGAGAAAATCCAGATTAAGTGTAGGATACTGAAATATACGGATAAAAATAATACCTGCCCCTAGTAAAGAATATAACAAAAATTTACATGTGTGGTCTATAGTTGAACGCTGCAATCTCATCAATTACATCCATAAAATTAGTGATTGATGCATGCTTTTTCGTCTTTTCTGCAGAATCTTCGGAGGTCGAAGTATTTTCGAAAAAGTTTTCAAAGATTTCAGATTCCTCCGCACTGGAGGAACCAAGCATTCCACATAAAATATGTAATTTGAATTATTAAATGATGTTTCACAAATAACAACTATGTTATAATTTCATACCTCTTTCGGTAAATTATCCATTCAATAAATTCTGCAAAGTATGATTTTCACAAAAAATGAAATAGTCTAATGAATACACGCCATGCACAGATGGTTGAATGCCGAATAATCAACAAGAAAATGCGTTTTTTATTGCTCAAATTTCCAAAAAAAATATCGGGGCATTTTTTTATACGCTTTAATTACTTATTACTAATTACTTCATGCCATAAAATAATTAGGGTAATTCGAGGATCACTTCCATGTAAAGGAAATGTATGCGCCGGAGTTATTTAAATCTTTTCGGAATGGATATTACAATACAGTTTTTCTAAAAATGAGTTGAACCTCATATTTTGCATGCTTAACATGCAAAGTGATATAACTAAAATAAATCAATAAAATAATTCACAGCATTTATTAAATTAATACGATATTAAATCCAATTTATTTTTCGGCCAATCAAGAGCATTTTATGCATTACACATAGCTTTAAGAACACATCCCTACGGAACCGAACGATTTCGCAGTGGCACCAACGTCTACATATACATCAAAACAACTGCCTTTGACTGCAGCGAACTGTTCAAATGAACGACTGGCTAGCTAGGTTTCAAAAAAACACAGCTGGTAAGACTACCTACTGACAAGACGTGTAAGTTAAGGCTCGCTGGCTAGTCATATCCTGACTTACCGTGCATGAGATTCCACCTTTCCAGAAAAATAAATGTGGACTACAATTATTGCAAGACCTTGCGCAGAGGTTTTGCCAGGTAAGAAATTCTTTCTAAATCTGAATATTTTTTACAATTGAAATCTTTAAAGATTCCACCACTGAATGGTTTCAGAAATAAACATGTATCTGACTTAAATAATATTGAAACGGTGCAGGATATTTTAAGAAGGGGATCTACGAGTATTTGGCAAAGTGCAATTTACTGCCAGTATTCAAGATAGCAAATTAGACTTTTTTTAATTTGTCATGTTAATGCATGCAATGGTAACATTTCAACAAGAACAATATAAAAGGCTCCAATTTAGCAAAACATATTCATTTGAAGCGTAAGTCTCAACAGTGAATGAAAATGGACACCATATTCATGATCATAGCGGGTTTCCGATATGTTTTAAAGAATTTAGCGCTTTCTTCGTTTTGGTAACACTGTCGAAAATCGTTTTTTTTTTTAAGTAACATCCATTCGAAATCACGCTAGAATGCGTCAAAGAGGTGCGTTCATTTTTGGGTGAAAGATTAGCTTTGCTCGCGTCAAACTTTACTTTATGTCAGATATTGATACTTCAGAATTATTCCCGCGTTCTATCCAGAATAACTGGGAATAGGATATTTTAATCAGGCGATATTATGCAGGGGAGATACCCGTATTTAGAGATTATGAAATATTTTGATACAGCTCTATTTTGATTCAATACATTCAATACAAGTGCTACCGTGTTTCTTCAGTATGCATACATGTTGAGCCTATGCAGGAACCTTTAAGATGGGATTTGCTGAGAGTTTATATTCTGAGTAGAGTATATCATCTTGTAATACTGGAGAAGTCAGTAACTTTGGAATATATCAACTACATACGAGTATTATGTCATATTGGCTTAATTTCTTATTTCGAACAAGAAAAAGTGGGGCGAAAGCGTGATGCGGAATCTATGAAAAGAAGTACCTAGCTGCTCACTGGTCGTAATACATTTAACAAGCATAGCCTGTGGATCGTCTCGAAGTGGATTACAGTGAATGGTATGAAAATAAAGCGTGGATTTATACAGAAATTTCTTTTCGAAAATCGAACTGTTCCGTCAACAAAGCACAATACAGTTGTTCAAGCGTAAATCGATTCATTTCGTACCGCGGAGATATGATACTGTGTTTCTGTCAATTTTTTGAGCGCGTAAGAGCTGTCAGTGTCAAAATAAGATAAACCAACCAGATGGCCAATCCGTCACCTTTGGAAATTTGTTCAACGATTTGCACACGTCATCTATGGATACAATTTCTTTCATCTCTTAGATCTAGTGGCATTTCCAACAAGAACAGCACCATACGATATTAATTTAGTCTAGTTGTTAATAGGGACAACATATTTTCATTTTTATAATAATCTCCCCATTCCCTACGTATTTTATCATAAAACCAAACAAAGATAAATATAAGTTCCGAAAGGCTGTTATCTCTGATCAGTAATATTTGTATGGCATTTTCTCTAATGGAGTGTACATTACGCCCATTTACATCACCCCAAAACTGATTGCGTGCCCTATTTGAAGTAAACCCGACTTAGATTGATGGTCTGCGCCTATCTTCTCTTTCATCAGACAACAAATTTGGTTAGTGATAGTAACTGGCGCTCCAAACCCACTTCAAAGTAATATATTTATCTATAAACTACGTATGTACGCCTGGGGGAGACCCCCCCACAATCATCAATTATGCGCTGCATGTCGCACACTAAAACGTCCAAAAACTCTACAAATATCTCTCTCCTAATTATCAAGCATTAATAATTCATTCTCGAAAAGTTGTGGGTGACTTGTTCCATTAGTCGTTGCAATCCTGCGGCGTATTTTGCTCGTTTCAGACACAATCAAAGTTTCCCCTAAACTAAAGCAAAAAAAAAAAAATGTTCCAAAGAAGTAAAAATAATTAGAGGTTTGGTGAGAGTTTATAGAAAAAAAAAAACCCACTAAACAAAAACATGAAAGGAAAAAAAAAACCCAGCACGTGTAGAGACAGTTGATATGAAAAGAATAAAAGCCAGTAAAGAACAGGAGCAGTAAGTGACTGAGTATGAGATCAAGGTTGCATGGAATCGTAACCTATACACAAGTACAGTATACTTAGTGACTTTATCTTGTAGTTAACAACATCAGGAGAACCACCGCGCCATCGTTATTCATTCACTTGGGTAGAATTCATTTCATATCATCCTCTTCAAACAAACAATGAAAAAATATTACGAAATTGGAATAGAAGTGGAAGAATACAAAAAAAGAACCGAGAGCTGCTGCTTTAATAAATATTTACCTCACGTCATGTGAGGAATTTGTTTATTTCTGAAACAGTGAGTTTTCAATGAACAAGGACAAAAGGGTATTTTAAACAATCCGAGGGATTCCGTATCGCAAACGCCGGTTTATGCTGATTGTGTTCCAGACAAACACTCATGGCTTTAATTTGGGGTTCTTTGCATAAACCAAGCCGGATGCATCATTATTCAAATCATTCTACGAGTACATTGAGGCTGGAATCGATTATACCATTCGCTACTTTCACCAGCTAACCGTGAACTTATAGCCTTTGAACAGCTTCAGGAGCTTTACTCATTTGAACGAGTTTCTTAAGACCATCAGACTTAGAAACACACGTGAATCTTTGTGAGATGTACATCTGAGCACTTTTCAATCTTCAGAATGGGGAACCTAATAGAAAGCTTAACCATTTTTGTTTTGAAGAATGTGTGGAGGACAACTTAAACTTCTTAACCCTCATCCTGTATTCAAAAAAAGTAGCTAGAACACGTGAGGAACAATGGAACCTTTAGTCGAATCTAACTTGCACACAGGATTAAATATCCGAAGAAAGATTTTTCTTCCAATGGACTATAATAATGTTCAACTTTCATGTTATAGTCCAGCACTCGGCATTCGTATAATAGAACAAGAAAGTTCATCGATTTGTATAGCATCATTTTGCCGAACCAAAGAACCATCGGTTTCCTAGGGTCAGTCATCGTCGGATCTCCACAAGAGGGTCATTTGTGGAGTTTATGTTTACTTCGAGCCAGATGAACTCTTTAACTAGATACTTTGAAGTTTTGCTTATGCGTCTTTTCTTGTTGACACCAAGTATTTGGTTTAGTCCTTATTCTAATATAGCGCGCCTAAAACCCCCGATGATGACAATATCGACTGCGTATTCCAGCAGCGGAATGGACTTGTTGAAGATAGTACTTTCTTTTTTGATGCCAGCCCTGCGCATTATCTGTTGAAAAAAAAAAATCACATCATAGCACACCTTCTTATCGGAATCCAGTACACTTTTCGAATAACTTGGAGGAGTCGTGTCATAATTTCAAAGTACACTGCGTGTTTTTCAGCGTTACCTGGCGCAAATGTAATAGTTTGTTCAGAATCTCGAAGTCAACCATCGACTTGTAGACTTCTAGCCGATGCAAGTATATTCAGATTTGACGTCTGCCTCTATTCGAGGATTTACTTTAGTGGGAAAGTTTGGTCCATTGACGTCCAGCCAGTGTGACGTAAAACAGCTTTAAACATTCACACTGGATGCATTTAACAGGGATATGCCTTGATAACTGTTATAAGACATACACAGAATCATCTTTTCATGGTAAGAAAAGGACTAAAAATGTAGTGCTTATATAAATAGACCTCCCCTTCTAGCTAACATATCATTAAACCGTTTGCACACTTGCTAGTTTCATCACTTTTGTGTAGCTCTGTGTGCGAACATTAGCCAGTATTTTTCCATGCAGTTCAATTGACATGGATATTTCAAAGTGACCGCATTAACAGGTGAAATGCCTCGAAAAAATAAGCAGATGTTAGTTCACAAAATAACCGATAATTGAATCCGACTTCCACGCCCATCTCCATTTAAGACTACTATTCGGAATTCCAAATGGAAGAGGGCGAATGGTGAGTTACCAACGCCAAATAATGGTGGCATGTCTTTTGCCCCGTCACAACTTATCCCGGACAATTGATGCCATGCTTTCATCTATAAATTGTGGACAGATTTTTTCTTACTCCTTCACGCCAGGTTTGTGCGATTTCAAAGACATTATAATCAGCTACGGATATCATATATACGAGTACGGTGGTATGATGAGAGGGCTTTAGAGACCATAATTTTTATTTTTGATCCGAAATATTTTTTTGGATCAAATCATGACCCAAAATAATTGTAATCTGCTTTTCCTTTGGTTTTTTAAAATCATGATTTATATTTCCCTAACAATTTTGAAAATCAAAAAGTAATATGTACCTGTACCTATATCTACTGTCGAGGAGACTGAAATCCAGACCGGGAAAACACAGCTTGACTAGATTTTTTTCATTTTGCGTTTAGTAATAATTTAGACTGGAAAAGGGCAAATTATGGCAAATAAAAAGGAAATGTGTGAAAAAATATAAATCGGAATTATGACTTTAAAAAAAGAAAAAAATAAATGTTCATGATATACCACGAAAGGTGGGAGGCAACCAGCTTATTTGAAAGAAAACAAGTTACGGACCGCAGCAGAAAGACCACATGCGCTGAAGATCGATTGTTAAAACGAATAAGCCTACAGGATCGATTTAAAACTGCTGCAGATTTGAGGAAAGTTCGTAGAAGCTGACTGATAAGAAATCAGCTCACGGACTGTAAGACGACAGCTTATGTAAGACCTGTGAAAAAAAACAATTTTAAGTAGACAAATGCACTAAAAACGTCTTTAGTGGGCCAAAGATCGTGAAAACTGGACCATAATTTCTTGAACAAGTCAAATTTCAACATCATCAGATCCGACAGAACCCATGCATTACGACAACGATGAAACATTGAGGCTCATGGATGATTTGGGGTTGCTTTTCCTATCATGGCGTTGGACAGCTGGCTATAATAAATAGAACGTTGAACTTAGAAAAATAATATTGGATAAAAATTGACTAGTATGGTTAGAAGAAGACTTTGCATATTCCGATAAGGTGATTTTCCAAGATACTTACTTACTTATGTTCTGTATCCCCTTGTGGGTCCTAGGGCCTCTACAACGCCTACGCGCCATCGTGTGCGATTTCTGGAAATGTGCCTCAGCTCTCCCCAACTCTTTCCCAGTTGCCGTGCTTCCTTCTCAACTGTTCTGCGCCACGTACTCCTAGGACCGCGGCGTATCCTGCCGTCCTGGGTAAGCGGGTTCCATTGCATCGCTTGGTTAGCTATGGACTTGTCACCCTTTCGGAGAGTGTGACCGATCCACTGCCACTTTCGTCGTCGTATGGTTGTGCCTATAGGTTCATGGCCCGTTCCCTGATAAAGCTGTTCATTAGAGATACGGTTTGGCCAGAATATCCTTAAGATGTAGCGTAGACACCTATTGACAAACGTTTGCAGCTTCCTCGTGATACTGACGGTTACTCTCCAGGTACCACATCCATATAGAAGCACGGATTCAACGTTGGAACGGAACAATCGTAGCTTGGTGTTTAAGCTAATTGCATTACTTCGCCAAACTATGGATAGCATCCCAAACGCAGATTTTGCTTTACCTATTCGGCTGGCTATATCCAGTTCGGTTCCGCCATCGGTTGAGACAATACTCCCAAGGTATTGGAAACTCTCCACTCTCTCAACCGTTTATTCAGCAATGCATAAATGAGTTGATGAGTTTGGTTCTAGGCTGATCATTTTTGTTTTTGCCAAGTTGATTTTCAGACCAACGACGTCTACTTCCCTCTCTACATTTGCTGTCATTTGGTGCAGGTCCATTATTCTGTGAGACAGTAGGCATACATCGTCGGCGTAGTCGAGGTGTTTGAGTTCAGATGTGAGAGTCCATCAAATTCCTCCATTTCCTGTTGATAAGGCCGCATTCAACACATCGCTAATCACCAATAAAAACAGTATTGGTGAAAGTATGCAGCCTTGCCGAACCCCACTTTGGACTTCGAATTCCTCAGACAGCCTTCCTCTGTGCAAAACGTGACATGTGGACCCATCATATGTAGCCTTGATAATTGCTATTAATTTATCCGGAATGCCTCTCCTGCGCAAGGCACGCCAAATAAATTCCCGATTGACACTATCAAACGCCTTTTCAAAATCGATGAACAACAGGTGAAGTGGTGATCGATATTCAACACATTGCTCGATGATGATCCGCAGGGTGTTGATGTGGTCGACACAAGAGGATCCAGAGCGGAAACCTGCTTGTTCGGCGTCAAGTGTGTCTTCAAGGTGTTCTTTGATTCGCTCCAGGATGATTCTAGCTATTATCTTGGCCACAGCAGGCAGCACGCAGATACCTCTCCAGTTTTCGCACTGCATTAGGTTGCCCTTTTTAGGGAGCTTGACAATCATTCCCTTTTTCCACTCATCTGGAAAACTCTCGGCTTCCCATGTTCTCCCGACAAGTGGGAACAGTAGCTCTGCCGATGCTGTTGGCGCAGCTTGAAAAAGCTCCGCGGGTATGCCGTCAAGTCCTACCGCCTTATTAGTTTTCAGTGCTTTGATTGCGGTAATAATCTCCTCTTTACTGGGGGTTGTGGTGCGAATTCGGGAACTTCTTTCTACGGACACTTCAGTCTGACTTGGGTGCATATTGCTGGCGAATACTCGGTTTAGAACCGAAGCAAAATGCTCCTTCCATCTCTTCAGTTGATCCTCATCCGATATTAGCAACGAACCGTCTAAGGCTTTCACTGGGTGTTGAGTAGAGCTTCGGCCACCTATAAGCTCTTCTTCTGCTTCCGTAGCCAGCGCATTGATGTAATTGCGCTTGTCACGTGTCACGCTACGCTGTACTTCTCTCATCTTCATGCGATATAGGGACTCAAGCTCGATCCTCCCTGCTGCTGGAGTTGCTGCAATTTGAGCTCTTAGCTGTTTTCGTTCGTTGATCCTTCTCCAGGTATCCTCGGAAAGCCACGCCCTATGGTTTCCCTGTGATCGACCGACAATCCTTTCAGCACCTGATGTGAAAACAGTTTTCACAGCGCACCAATGGTCTTGGATGGTGGCGGGCAGGGAGCTGCTGATTGTTTCCACTCCACGTGAGAGATGGTCCCTTAATTCTTGGCGCACTGTGGGAACTCTCAGTCGGTCTACATTGAACCTAGGTATTCTTGTGTCGTTAGATCTACGAACGGCAGCAGTGCGTAGTCGGAGAGTAGCTATCATAAGATGGTGATCTCGTACCAACCCCATGTCGGCACCTCGCCTGTTTCGGACGTCTAGGAGACTACTTCTAAAACGGCGACTGATGGCAAAATGGTCAATTTGGTTGGAGGTTGCTTGCCTGTCAGTTGACACCCAACTGATTTTATGGCAGGCTTTGTGCTCAAACATGGTGCCACCTATGACAAGACGATTTGCGTTGCAAAAGTCAACAAATCTTTCGCCGTTGTCATTCCGATTGCCTAGTCCGTGCCGTCCCATAACATGTTTGAGCCCTTCGTTGTCGCAGCCTACCTTGGTATTCAGGTCCCCCATCACAATGACAATGTCGCCATTGGGTGTTGCATTATGAACAGCTCCCAACTGGTTGTAGAAGTTCTCCTTTTCTTCCTCAGACGAACCATCCGTGGGGGCGTAACACTGTATGATGGTGACGCGACGTACTCTCGTCCGGAATCTGGCCGTTAAAATCCTATCACCGTGCGGTTGCCAGGTAATTTGGCCTCTGCGTGCTGTTGGCGTTAGCAGCAGTCCAACTCCATATCCACGGGGGTTTCCGGTTGGTCTTCCGGAGTATAGTAATACAGTATTACGCGTTGGGGATCGGTACTCACCCGCATCTAACCATCTTATCTCGCTTACTCCCAATATGTCCAGCCTACATCGCATGAACTCATGCTCCAATTGAAGGAATCTGGCGTTCTGAGGTCCTTCACTCTGAGAGTCAAGGAGCGTCTTCACATTCCAGAAACCGATCTTAGTCCGGGTACGATAGCCAAAGGTCGTCAACGTATTATCAGTCCTTATCCGAGGCATTGTGTCGGTTTCCATAGCTATTGTAGTTTCGGTAACGCGGGTTGCTGGCCCAGGTTACCTAGCCTAGGCATAAGACCCTAGACAATCTCGCACTTGCAATTTTGGCCTATATGTATAAGGATTTATACATGCAGTTGCCCGGGGACCACCACGAGGAGGTAAAGCAAGCACTACATTACGAACTTGATTGTTGCGCTACTGGTCCAATCCATGTTTTGGACAGTCAGTAGTTTCCCGATCAATCGCCATGCAGATCCCCAAGATGATTCTGCGCCTTGTCACGACGCGAAATTGGTAAGAATTAGTTATATTATCTTTCCTGGGATGCTAGCAAAATGATCGTAAAGTTTTGCTTTCGCAAACGTGTGACAAACATCTGAGAGTAAAAATTGTCATGAGAAAACTTCTTTCATTTAAAAAAATTGTTCTTCGGAAACGGCTTAAAACTGTAGGTCCCAACCATTCCTGCTGCGTACAGTACGAGGTTGCGAGAAGCTAGCCCAGGCCCTGAATTGGGCTGTTAGCGTCAAAATATTTATTTATTTATAGTTAAACAACTTTTAACACAAGGGGATATTTCGACATTGAAGTGGCCTGGGAATAGACCTGATCTTAACTAAATTGAGAACCTATGCTACATAATGAAGGTGCAGGTAGCCAAAAAGAGACCACGAGTCTGATGAATTCCTTTAAAAAGTGTGGTACGAGGAAATTACACCGGATACCTTGCAGACATTGGCTGTTTCAATGCAGGGTAGGTAAAAGAGGTGCCTTAATCAACAACATATTAATTTTAACGGGCACATACCTTCGAGTTGACCATAGCAAACGGAGACCACTGTATACCTTGCCGATTGCAGTAGCTGCTTGATCACTCCAAGTTAAGGTCTCATTGAAGTTTATTCCCAAGTTACTAGCAGGAATAGACGTAATCAATAGTTGACCGACCTAATTTAATCAGTTGGAAGTTTGTAGTATCTAATTCTTGTTTGTAAATGCATAAGGTTTTTGACTTTCTCGGATTAAGAGACAAGTTATGCTTTACCGCCCGCTGTTGAATAATTTGAAGGTCTTCATTAATTTGGTCCTTATACTATCTAACGGACAGCACAAATATAATTGCACATCGTTTGCAAATATGTGAACATAGCATTAATTGGCTAATTGGGGAAGTTCATTTACATATAGCGAAAACAATAACGGCCCAAGTATGGAACCCTGTGACACCCCTGAAAGAATTGAAAGAGGACATCCGGTTCTCCACAGCCACACATTGCTGACCCTCTGTTGAATAGGAGTGCTAGAGTTTGACTCCTATTATATTATTATTATAGAGAGTCAAATGATCAACCGTGTCGAACGCTTTAGAGAAGTCCTGCAACGTTAAAAAAGTAGCACAGTTGGTATCCAAAACCTTGCATATGTCATCTACAGCAAGTAGTAGTGCAGTTTTGCAATTCCTCTTCGTACGAAATATTGACAGGGCGAAACTTAAAAAGCTGTCACGAGTAAGGATTTTCTGGACGAAACGTATTATGAATGAACAAATTTATATGGGAACGAGTCAGGCAGCATCAATAATGCGACCGGATTTCAAAAGTTACTCTCACCTTCCTACCTTCGGAAGGTTGTTGGCAACAGAGCGATCGGGTAGAGTTTTTACTAATTGATTTTCGCCTTTGATAAATCAAGTCTCATAAAAATGATTCCCATACGATTCTCAGTTTTTCTTTCATACAATGCTATAAGCGTCACTGGTCACGCTATCGAAAGATATTGGATAACTTTTGGAAGTGTAATTGGAAAACATAGAGTTGGAGGAGCTGCTGATCAGCGAATCGTTCGATGACCTACTGAATGATTTTGCGGGACAATTTAAAAGTAAAAGTTTATGTCAAGTGCATCAGTTATTCTTTGCTGACGATGGAGCTATCATAAGTGAAGATCAAACGTTCCTGCAACGAGCACTTGATGTATGGGTGGATGCTTTGGAGGGGAATGAGTACCGTAGTAGTTAAAAAAAAAAAAAAAAAACAGAGTATCTGTGCTGCCCATTCTCTGATCCACACCGGCCTATTCCAGACATTTGCTTAAATGGAAAAGTGCTTCCCAAGTGCGAAAAGTTCAAATATCTGGGGTCTATTATCAATAGCGAAGCAACTTGTGATGATGACATCAATCATAGCGTAAGCGTAGGGTGGATGAAGTGGCGGGAAAACTTCGTTGTCTTCTGTGATCAAAATATGTCCCCTAAGCTGAAAGGAAGGCTCAAACCGGCAAAAATCACAGGTGGACCAGTAGGGACGCAGTGAAGTGGGGAGGTTGTAATCCTTCTAATCGGGATCATAACCTCGCCGTAAGGAAAAGAAAAAGAAGAAAGGTTTATGTCAAGAATACCTACAGACCTAGTACTTATTACCGGTTTCGAATGCCGAGATTGAGAAGTTTCTGAAGACAATTTTATTTTCGAACGTTTGTCTGACATTTGCAGCGAAGTTGAATCGCGAAAAAACTTTTCAATGTTTTGGTAGGATCGTAAACTAGAGCTCCCGCTCATTATTAATTAACTACAGGGCTACGCGACTCTGAACTTTAAAATTTATTAAAATGATACATCAGCTATGCTACGAAGCAGATGCTATGGAAAGTCCTGAAGGAAGTTAGTATGACTCTTCTTCTTTAGCAGAAGAATTCTCCCATTTATTTTATTATTATTTAAGCAATAAACAAAATTGAATGATGTAAAAAAAAGAGTTCATAACATGAAGATGACTCATATCATAACCAAGTGAATTATTTCTATAAGACACTACAGGTGTCGTGTAAAATGTAAAAAAAATCTGCAAAAAAAAAAATATCGCACTAAACTAAATTGCCAAGTAAAATTTTGTATAACGTCTACAATCCAAATATAGGCACAACTTATTCGTATACCACATCGAGAGTGGATACGGGTAGCTGCATATAGCCATCTACATATGGTACACAAAATTTCTGGTTTCTGTTTATATTTCATCCAGGAGAAGAAGACCAAAATAAAAACATTGCCAAACGCAACAGTCGATTTTATTTTTTTTGGCTTCATCCACATATGTACATTAAAGTATCTGTATTATATGGCCCCATATGTCGTATCTATCATTCGCTTTTTATAGCCTCTTTGGCTGGCTCTTCATGGTTAGATCTTCTTGTTTTGCATGCATACAAACACACTCGGGCAGCTGTCGGTGTTTATTTGGTTGTTAAAGACAATAATTGAAGTTCTCTTTATTTGGCAATCATCTACAGTATACTAGACACGTTAAATAAAAATTAAAATTTACTACTTAGGCACAAAAAGGAAAGACTTATGACACCACGAGGAGGTAAACAGAAGACCGGGGGCATGGCTGAGCAAAACAAAACTTGCTGACTGCACCTTTCAGACAATTTGGCGTGGCTAAACGCTTTTTCTTTTGCTGACGTTTGTTTATTTTCCTCCATTATTAGATCCACTATTTCATGTAGATACACATGTATCTAACAAGCGTTCCTAGGAAATAACGTGCCATTTCGAGGTAATGATCAAACAAGAAAATACATAAAGTAGGTATGTAGGTACACTTTGTGGATTTTGTTAATTCGAATTAACTAGACGCCTTGGCAATAAAACAGCGATAAAACATGATAAATGTCCCACTGACACTTTATTTATTTATTGTGGAATCATATTTTGCTTTGCATGTTTCTAGAATTAGGACGATTTTGAAATTTTATTGCTCAATTTGCATAGAAATTGCCAGGGATTTACAGTGTCTTGGATTTAAAATGTTGGTCAGTAGTGGACGAAAGAGTTACACGATAACTTTTTCTTTAGAATCACTGGGGTAGTCTTCAAGTTGTTGTTTGATTTAAAATTTGTCTACAGCATGTAAAATTATGTATCTAATAGATATGTACATATTAGAGAATAGACGCACTTGAGAATACGTAATAAGCATTTACAAATTGCTTAGTGAGCAACTTGAAAGTACCTTAGCATGTAATAATAAATCAATGGAAAGGCGTACATGAGTACTAGGGCGGATCCAGGGGGGTGGCACAGGGGACACGATTCAGATAATACAGGCCAGTCGAAAAAACACTAGCAATTAGAATACTATGGGGTACACTCTTTACCTATCTGGCCTTTGTGCCCCTCCCAGAAATAAATCCTGGATCCGCCCTTGCATGGGTAGGTTACATACAGATACATATATATATACAGAGGCGATGGAATAACCTTGATAAACAAAAGAGGAACAATATCGTTTCATTGAAAAGTTCAAGGTACTATTATTACGTTCGAAGAAAAAAATCTTGTTCCACTACACAATCGTTAATTTTCAACAGCGACAATACGAAAGAATACAGAGGATACTAAACAATACTCGATAATACTTGAATATTCTTGCTCTAGTTTTAAATTTAAAAAATGTTGACTTCAGATTTGGATTTAGCGACCTCGAGAACATGTATCTAGTCTAATCGATGTCTATGCAGCAGTCTTTTTAATTTCTTGGGCGCCTTTTTGAATCCGACGATTTTAATTCTTAACTTTTGAATCCTGGTACGGATTCAGCAACAATGAAAACCCCTTAGGATCAGGTCAATATTTTACGAAAAAAAAATTTAATGAGCCTTCTGCGCCATTTCGAATTTCAAAATTCTGACTAGAAAACACCTTTGCTCCCTGTGTGTCCTTTAAATATATTTTTTTTTTATTTCACGTGGGTAAGTGAAAATAAATAGTATGAAATTTTTACTCACTAAAAGCATCTCTCTTCTTCTTGTTGACTACAACTAAGTTACTTTAACAAGTAGTTTCAAAAAACATTCTCGTTGGGCAGGTACTTTTCCAGCCCTATTGCGCTAAATCGAATGGTTTCCTTCTTTGTATTCGGTTTGTTACGTCTAGAATTTGGAGTAACACGTTGTTGCAATAACCATGAAGTCGAATACAGAGTTCCCGAACAGAGCTTGTTATTTCGTCTACGACGGTAGCTATTCCTAAGTCTCTAATATACCATGGAGCATTCACGATTGCTCCTAGCACTGTGTTTTGAAAAGATTGTAATATATTTATATTGCTTAGTTTAGTACAACCCCAAAGTTGTATTCCATACGTCCATATAGTCTTCACCACATGCTTATAAAAAACAGTTTGTTATATACTACTTTGATCAAAAAATTTCAGAAATGACTACCGCGTGGCGCTTTCAGTCATGTGATTCGAGTTTTTTTTTTAGGTTGGCACATCTCTCATTAACATTCCCTCCAAATTGACGTTTGTAAAAGCTACGCTGTCGAGTGTACATCTGCCTCCGTGTGTGTTTTCGATTTTAAAAATAGGATCAACTTTGCAACAACGAGTTTGCATTAAATGTTGTCTGAAAAACGGATTCAACGGTGCAACGATACTCTATCGAAAACAAACGTTTATGCGTGGCACAAACGCTTCAAAAGTGGCCGTGAGTCCGTCGAGGATGACGAACGCAGTGGTTGGCCATTGACAGAAATGTTGGCCGAAAACCTCAATTTGAGCATCAGAGAACTGGCAGAAGACTTGAACATTGCTTATGGATCCGTTCAAGATTTTGGTTAAAGATTTGGGCTTCAGACGTATCGCTGCAAAGCTGGCGCCGAAAGATCTGAATTTCATGCAAAAAAGGGACCGCATTGACATCGTGAAAGATATGATTTCAGCGGCTGAATCCGAACCAACATTCATCAAACACATAATTACTGGAGACGAGACGTGGGTTTATGAGTACGAAACGCAATCCAGGCAACAGGCGAGTGAATGGCGTACACAGACTGAGCCAAGACCGGGAAAACCACGTAGTTTTCAGTCGAGAAAGAAGGCGATGCTCACGGTTTTCATGGATTACAACGGTGTTGTGCATCATGAATTCTTGCCACAAGATCAGAAACCGTAACACAAGGCCATCCTTATTCGTGAGTTTTTGACCAAGAACAGTACGAATATCATCCAACAGCCACCGAATTCTCCTGATTTGGCTCACTGCGATTTCTTCCTGTTCGATTGACTCAAGAAACCTCTCCGGGGAACACGATTTAGCAGCCGAGAGGAGATAATAGAAAAACCGAAGTCGGCTCTGATGGCTATACCAAAATCCGATTATAAAAAATGTTTCGAGGATTTGGATAAAGCGCTGGCATAAGTGCGTTTCAGTCAATGAAGAGTACTTTGAAGGGGACAATATCGATTATCAAGAATAAACTTGTATTCTACTCCGCGAACGTGGCTACAACGGTGCCTTCTCCTTGAGGTATGTCTCGACTGTAGAGTAAGAATAAGACTGGATCAAGAACTAAATTCTAAGTATTCGGTTCCGTGTTTAACACAGAAAAGTCTGTTCACAAGCTAGGATTTGAAAACCTTCTATAACTGTTCCGGAAGAACCTGTCTTAGCTTATATTTCAAGAAAGAGTGAGAGAAAATTAACATATACACCTATGAATATTTCTATCATCCTATTTCTCAGTTTTATCCGTTGCAAAGCTGTAGCCAAAGACCGTCGACGATTTAAACATCACAAGCGGTTTTGAACAAACCAAAACTAAAAACTTGATCGATTTCAACGCAATTGTGTTTACTGACGAACATGTGAAGCTATCGATCATATTGTATGTTACTCTAAAGCTGAAAAATAAGCATAAAATGAATTATTAATCTGCCAACAGTGGTGCACCAGTGGATGGGTTTATGTGGCTGTGTGTGCGGATAATAAGGGGAGTTTCAATGTGAGTAAGTTTAAATAAAACTTTTTTATTTGGTTAACGAATTACTGAGTAAAACTACCTGAAAAAGATATGAAAGAAAGTTAGAATTGGTCACAAATCCGATGTATAACTGCTGATGATCACAAGGCATATAAAGCAATGTAGGAAAAAAAACCCACTGTACACAACAATATAAAAAAAACCAACTTGCTGCAAGATAATTTAGATACCACTTAACAGACATCAAGTTTTATAACTCTGCAGAAGAGAAATGGGCGAATTGATTTCAAGTAACGCATGAGCAGAAACGAAATTCGATGTACTTTCAGAGAGTCGAGAGATCAACAAGTTGATGCGACAACAGGAGGTTTTAAGCAATTCCATATGAACTAATAAGAAGCCCGCAATGTTTCGTATAAATAGTATAAAAAATCAGTAACTCAAAGATGCCAAACATTCTGATCACTGGAATCGACGAATATAACGAATTAAGTAAGGAGAAAAGAAACGAACGAGAGTCTAGGTTAGGTTGTTGGGTTGACGCAGAAGAAAATTCCGTACACTTTGATCAATGCATTGTGATGCCCATGTAGAGTGAATAGCTATGTTCTACAACATTATGGCTATAACCTATCCTGAAAGAGATGTATTCCTAGAATTTTGAATTTAAGGTTATAAAGTCCTGTGCGGCAACAGTGTGGGGTATCCTTATTTATTTTCTCATCGCCGCAAACTGCGTAGGTCATTTTCGTTTATTTTAATATATTTGCATGGTATTGTAGCTTAGTGTGTGCGGTGATTATTCATTCAAAGGAAGATAAAGAATATTTGTTTTTATGTTCGAGTGTTCTATTCTTCTTGAGGTTATCAGGTGAGATATCGACTGAACTATCAGCTCATTGGCCCTCTTATTTCCCGGAATACACCTGTGGCCGAAAATCCCAGCAGAGCTTTGTATTGTGCAACACTAACGCACAAGTTTCATGTTTATTTCTGAAGCAGAAATTCCTCTTATTGCCAATCAGTTTGTCAATAATAAGGGTAATATCATCCCGTGGTATTGCCTTCATTGCGACTTCATGGGCGGCTACTATAACCCTCCCCCTGGAAAACAATACTGTAATTTGAAAATCAATTTAGACAATCCGAGGGTTTCAGAGAAAAATCCGGCTCTTATTCATATCTCTTCCGTACTGAGAAAAGAGTTGGTAAACGGTCTTGAGAAGTCTCAATGCGGCTTTGTGTAGTCCCGATGTTATAAATGGTTTCGCCTTCGTTAAATAATCTCTAAACTTTTGCTTTCCGAAAAGTGAAATAGTCGAGTGACGAAATGATAACTAGAGAGTAATAGCTTAGACAGTCACTAAAATAAATTCTTCCATAAAGTTTCCTCATTTAATAAGGCTTCAGCTTATGTTTGTCTTGCGTCGATATTATTAATTTGTTGAGATAACTTTCTATCGAATTCCAGCAGGCTAAATGGGTTCCTAATCAAAACATCACTTTCATTAAAAAGTCATTTTGAGGTCCCACAAGGCTGTATACTACCATCCCTATTATTTCTAGTTCTGATCAAAGACGTTTAATGTTCTATTGCATCGATTGACTTTCTTCGTTTAAACGGCTTAGTTCAGTGACAAAATCTAGCCATGGGTACAAACCAATGTTGGAGTTCGTAAATGAATATGACCCTCGTTCGACAGAAAATTAATTAAAGTTCTTGAATCCATTTCGAAGACCTTTGACTCTACGAGTTGCCGGCATATCCCATTATTTAGCTGTAATTACGATAAAGTCCGTCTAGTAAATACAACTCGCGTTCTTTACTACCCATTTCTTTGAAATTCTTGTTTGTTTGCAAACAAAAAATTGTTATACAATCTATAGATACATATGTATCTGCCGATTACGAGTATATAGCACAAGATTCAACAATAAAACCATAGCCGCTTTGCTCCCGTTCTGTTCTGTTCTCTCTCGTTCGGGCTGTCACCATACCCGTATACGTGTAAAGTATCGACATAGAACTGACTAAAAAACAAAACGACAAACCATAGCCGCATACAGTCATTTATATAGAAATGGAAATTCGCAAGCTATTATGAGATTCTATGTTGGTGTGAGTGCTTTTTGCGCATCAGGAAAATAATATTCTCTTCGTTGCGTGTATACTTTGCTTGGTGTTGTTGTTCCCGGTGAAGGGGTGATGGTAGGCGGTAGGTAGTTAGTGGTAGAACCTGCCCAAAAGAGAGGAGAATCTGAGCTCTGAGATTCCATACCCTGCTGAGGAGATTGTCGCGTTCGGTGAATGTGGTACACGAGCTTTGAACATAGCCAGACACATGTACGAGGGTGGGTCAGTAGGTCCCTGAAAAATGAAATAAGGAACACTTTTTTCCGTATAAAAACATTTTATTTTTCAACATAGTCTCCTTTTAGCTCTATTCACTTCATCCAACGTTTCTCCAATTTTTTGAGGCCCTCCAAATAATACGATTTCACGAGCCCCTCAAAATAAGCGTTTGTTTCAGCGATGACCTTTTGATTCGACCCAAATCTCTTACCTCCGAGCCATTTCTTCATGTTTGGAAACAAGAAATAGTCGCAGGGGGCTAAATCTGGGGAATATGCTGGATGAGGGAGGAGTTCGTAGCCTAACTCATGTAATTTTGCCATTGCAACTGCGCCGGTGCGTTGTCCTGGTGAAAAAGAACTTTTTTCTTCGTAAAAATGCGGCCGTTTTTGCTTCAAATCGGCTTGGAATCGATTCAGCGGCTCTGCGTAATATGCGTCGGTGATCGTTTTACCATTTTCAAGGTAATCGATGTGAATAATACCGCGCGCATCCCAAAAAACTGTCGCCATGACCTTGTTTGCTGACAAACTTGCCTTGACCTTCTTCGGCTTCGATTCACTAGGAGAAGTTCATTGTTTTTACTGTTCCTTGGTTTCTGGTGTGTTGTGGTGAATCCAGGTTTCATCCACGGTTACGAAACGGCGCAAAAACTCAGCCGAATTTTTCTGGAACATCGTCAAACACACCTTCGAAGTTGTCAAACGATTGCGTTTGTTGTCGATTGTGAACAAACGCGGCACCCATCTTGCGGAAAGCTTTTTCATGTCCAAATATTTATGTAAAATCGAAATCACTGAGCCATGTGATAAGCCTGTGGCCTCTTAAAGCTGTCGCACTTTCACTCGCCGATCGTCCATTATCAAACCATGGATTTTGTCGACCATTTCTGGTGTGGTGACCTCAATTGGGCGACCAGAACGTTCGGCGTCACTTGTGCTTGAACGACCGCACCGAAATTGAGTAAACCAGTGGTGAATGTGGTACACGAGCTCTGAACATAGCCAGATACATATAGCTATGCTACGTGCAGTAAGTGGTGGGTTTATTTTGTTTAAAGGATATGCTATAGATACAAAGCGATATGAATCTGGGCATTTTACCCGCTTGTACGCCTTGTGGCCCCTCAACTGGTATCCAGGGATAAAAAGATGAAAATACACTACAAGTAATCATAGTGACATCTAGCGATAGGTTCAATGTATATCTGTTGCTGAAAGTAGGTACATAGGTATCTATATGTACATGTTGCAAAATGCTTCATCGATTTTCCAGTGGCTGGTATCCGGTTAAGAAAAGCTTCGCTCTTCTCTCATATAGCAAAGTTGTTTACACTTTCAATACTCTCTCTTCGTCTTTCTGGGTTTTAACAGCACCCACCTACACTTTTACATAAGCGTGATAATTCCGACATTTTACCAGGGATTATGAACTATAAAGTGCAGCACAGTAGGTTGTCGAGAGCCGTATATAGCATACGGGTATATGGCCGGGTTCGTATCATATGCATATTAGTGCAAAAGCTTTTACCGGCAAACAATGAGAGAAAATGGGTGGTGTTACATATCGATGTTCCATTAATTGCGAAAATCATCTTGCTGCAATAAAAAAAAGTTTTGATACTTGGAGTTCAACGCTCCTAGGTGCACTTTGTGTATGTTTTCTGATCTTAATGAGGGCTTTTGACGTAAAAAAATGCATGGTTTTTTGTTTGTTTTATGGGTGCAACGATTGCGAAGTTGGTGAAGGTGAAAATAGCAGGTTAAACACGGCTGAGTAGCGCCAAATTAGATGTGCAGAAATTAAACCTGATGGAGGTTATAGGGAAAGATTCAACGGTCTGAATGATGGGGGGTGGATATATTTATAATAGCAATCGGGTTTACTTTATAGCTGTAAGGTTTTCCGCGCCCAGCCCAATTTACAGTTTCCTTTCTAAAAGGTTGAGTAATAAGCACTACTTACAGACATTTTTATTTGTATACCCGTAAGTCTATAGAATCTGCAGAGATACGCAGTGAAAATACGATAACTTCGAACTAATTGTACATTTTTTATTTTGGGTTGGGCTGCGTATGACTCCACTGATTCAAGTACCTAATAGAATATCACTTAAGAAGTAGGATGGTTCTAATACCAGACCGCATGAGAAAGTAAGGGTGGCCTTACCAAATGACATGGAGGTCCGATTTTCCAACTAGCTATTCGTAAAACAAAGCATGAACAATAAATATTTGAAAATTCCGCGGAATGTCAGAATGACACGCGTTTGTTGACCGAATGGAGCAAGACCTCCATGGTGTAGATCCAAGAGAGAGACTTAGTATATCTACCTTACAAGGCACTGTAAAGTACGAGGTATCCGGATATTTAAAAAGGCGAGGAAAACAAAGCTAAATCACCACTTGACTCCAAGCCATCGGGCTCGGGCAGAGTACAGCCCACTCACTACCATATATGGGGCAACGAGGTGGTGTGAAGACCCATGGGAAAAGTGTCTTAGGGAACCTCAACTTCCTCGATTAAGTCACGAAGGAGAATGTTGTCAGCATCTCCGAACCTAATTTCACTTCATTTCATTTCATTTATTTCTCTTTAAAGCTTACATTTAAAGACAGAAAAGTCTTATAAAGTAGTGATTACTTTTAATACAGCTACAGAATAAACACATTTCTTAAAACTTAATCATATATCTCCGTTATATGTCCAGAAAAATTTAAGCGAATAGTCAATATTGCTAAGAAAAATTAGTTGGAATTGTTAAGGAAAAAGGGCTTAAGCTCGGTTCGAAAACGCTGAGTGCCGTCTAACATTCCAACGGAAAAACTGTCGCTCAGACGTAAGACAAGAAAACCGAGGGATTATGAGTTCAAGGGATCTGTTTGAGGCACCGAAACACAGTTTGTTAAAAAGATAACTAGGGTGATTGGATTGAATCACAATAGATAGCAAAATAAGATATCGGTAACGGAGTAGGTGGTCAACTGACATGCTACAAAGTGATTTCGAATAGTTGGAGATTGGATTGGAGATTGTAAACATAGCGCGCAGTATTGTTAAATGCGACATTAAGTTTTCTTCTGCTATTAGTATCGGTTATCAAAAATTTCGCAACCATAAGTTCCAACGGCCGCATTAATGTGGATTTCCCATGTCAATGTCCTATTAAAAACCATTCCCAAATTTCTGGCAGTGTCGACATATTCGATTTTGGAGGTAGTGGCATCGTTTCTGGAAAGTAGGAGAGATTCAATATCTTTTTACTAATAACGACACATTTGGTTTTTAGAGCGTTCAGAAAGAGCCCATTTTCCTCTGACCAGGTAGATATCCTCTCTAGATCAGTATTAATCGAGCTTGAGCAGCCTTTATCATAACAAGAGATCAACTATGATATAGTTGGACGTCGTCACCATACATGTGGATAGATGAGGACTATGATACTATTGAGGGAATTTCGTGCACATAAAGCGAGAAAAGAGTAGGTCCCAGAATCGAACCCTGTGGAACCCCTCTACAGTTATAGAGAAAATCGGACAAACTATGACCCACAAAGACAGCTTGTTTTCTATGCTGGAGTTACGATGACATAAGAGTAACCGCTGAGTTAGAGGAACCAAACAGCATTGATAGTTTGATGCACATATTATTGTGAACCACAGTGTCAAAGGCCTTCGAAAAATCCAGTAGCACTAGAAAGGTAACTTTGTCATCATACAACGATTCCCTTATATCATCCACATCCGTTATACTACTGTGGTGTTTCCTAAAGCCGGATTGCATTGAAGAGAGCAGATTATTTGAACGAATGTGTGAATTAATTTGCCTTTGAAATACCCTCTTGAACACCTTAGAGAAATAAGGTAAGATAGAGATCGGCCGATATTTCTTACTATTAGGATTTTTTTGGATTGGTACAATTTATAAATTTTCGCATTGTTCACTGTAAATACCAGTAGTTATGATATGATTAAACACATGCACCTGGGAAGGAAGAATGACTTGGAAAATTATTTTGATAAATTTGGAATGTACTTCGTCAAAACCGATGGCATTAGATTTGACGGATAACAAACAAGCAACGAATTCCATATTATCGACACAACCGAATTCAAAAATACCAACTGATAAACTGACTTCATGAGAGACAGACGGATTTGAGGGCACGTCATTAAGAACGGGAAAAGGAAGTGTAACAAAACTTTTATTCAGAAGGTTTATATCTAAACTATCATCAACATTTAGATTGTTTTTGTTTTTAACAATTCAGATTTCTCTCAGATTTGTCCATAGCTGTCGAGCCTTCATCAATGGATTTAAATTAATTTATTACTTTTAGCAACTTTTATTTTGCCAACCAAGTTGTAAATGTAGTCATGCATTTATACTATATACTCGTACCTATAACGCTTCCACTCTTTGTAGTGCCGATTCCGTTGTCCGATGAGTAGCAGGATTTCAGAGGTGAACCAGGGACATTGACCATGCTTGATACGTTTCACTTTGATGGGGATATGATTGTTAAAAAGGCCACAAATATTATAGTTTAGGAAACCAATTTGGTCACATAGAGAGGCCAGGAAAAACACACGATTCCATTCAATATTACGGGCGTCTAGCTCCAGCTGACGATAGTCAATGTAGTTAAAATCTCTATATTCATAGGTTGAAACGGAACAATTTATCAAAAAGTTAAATGTTAAAAATAGGCGATTTTTGGAAAAGACGGGAGCAGACAGCTGGTCATAAAAAAGAATATCATTAGAATCGCTACAAAAAAAAGAAACATCCAGGAGTGCTAGAATTGGCAGTATTGACCGGGAATGAATTAAAGGTAGCCATTCCATCAATAATAGTTCTCTCAACTAGAAGGTTGCTATTTAAGTCACCACCAAGAATGATCTTGGGATAATATAACGAAATAGATTCCAGGAGATTGAAAATTGGATTAAAATCGATATACTTATTATTTCTATAACCGAGCCTATAAGAAGATCATCATTCGCAGAATTAAGTTAAGATTTACATTTCAGATAACATCTCAATCAATATCTCACGTATATTGCAGCACCACCACCACCCACTCCTCTCTTCCTATCACCACGAAAAAAGCTTAAAACCGTTTACTTTGTATACTTCATCTATTATGCCGTCGATAAACCACGTTTCTGCGACGCAAACAATATCAACTTTAAAACCTTCGAACAGATCCCTAAACTTATCAAGTTTGGGAAACAAGCTCTGAGCATTAATATGACAGACCCGTAGACCAGTCTTTTGGTCACTAAGAATATTAATCATTGAACAAAGAATTTCATCACTACCACCACCCAGATAACCCCCGCGATCAATATTAGATACAGCTATTATAAATTAGTAGGAATAACGGAAAAAGCATGCAGTAAAGGACGGGCAGCATAATAGATTTCAAGAGATAAGCTCCACTTTCCATCAGAACGACCAACTAAAATACCTGGAAAAATAATAGTAAAGTCAAAAAAGTGAATATGTATGCAAAAAAACAAAGTTTTAATTTAAGGTTAACAATGAAAAGAGAAAATAAAGAAAAACTATTTAAGAGTTACTAAAAAAAAACAAGACAAATAATTGCAGGCAATTAACCTTTATTATCCTTTGGGGCTGGCAATGTCATTGGATTGGCGATGTTTTTGAAGTTGACAGCTTGTTCTTCTGGGTGTCGTTTGACAAATAGTAGACCACGCACTGTGAAAACAGAGGAGAGTTGTTTTTGTTTTTTTTAATTGAACTGCGTCATGGAGCAATTTATTGATTAAACGTGAAAGACACTCGCGCAGGTAAACAGTCGATTGGGAGTTTAGTTCAACATCAGTTAAGCTCAGCTGTTTGTTGTTTACTTTTCGGTATTTGGTAACCCAAGTGAGTATGAAGTTTCTGTCGTACGCAGAATGAAATTTAATAATAATACTGGAAGTGTTAGTATTAGGCCGCTGACAGGTACGGAAAATGTCTTTAATCAGTGGCGGTTTTATGTTTATTATGTAGCAAATGTGGTTAAGATACGATTTGAGGTTTTCGTTTGGTGTGCGAGGAATCCCGAAAAGAATCGCGACGCTAGAGACACTTTTGTTTTCGAACTCATCTTGTGTGCGTTTTATTTCGGCGAGTTGCGATTTCCAGTCAAGGGCTACGAACAGAGTGCAGCTGTGTGCTGTGCTGATGCTGTGCACAGCACACTGTTGCACTCTGTTCGTAGCCTAATACTTCAGCGAAGCTATTTTGAAGAGCGGCTCGGGTAACTGACAGCTCATTATTTACACCTGATAAAGATCTTTTTATTAGATTAATTTCCGATTTTATTGTTTTGGTCTCAGTGTTCGATGTGGTATTAGAAATTTGGAGTTGTGTGGCCCTTGAATTTATATCCGCAATGGTTTTATTAAGTTCAGAGAAACGCGAATCAATTTTAGATGCGAGTGCATCATTATTTTCTTTAATTTTTGAAGAGATAAGTGAAATAATTAAATCACTTTGGCTTTTAAGTTTTTCGTCCATTGTTTCCCAGATTTTGTTGTCACTCACTGTAATTTTTTTGGAGTTTTGTTGCGGCGAATCAAGAAATGAACGAGGTGAGTTTACACTTTGCGCGTCAAGTTTGGAGTTCAGGTAAATGTCAAGTGCTGATATGGGCTCACATACATATATAGGCTCTAGGGTTCTGAGTAATTGCTGAGTAACATATGAAAGAAGTTCTATTGTTGGTTTTCGGCATCGAAATCAAACGAAGTATAACTCTTTTTAGCTGATTCTCGTTTAGACTTGGCAGACAATTGAAAGGATCAAAGTGCAGTTTTACCAAACGATCATCGCGAATGTGTTGATTTCGGGCGCTGAAGCGTTTAGGTTATTTGAGAAATTTTTCGGAAGGTTTGTTTGTTGGCATTGGTTAGCTCTCCATCTGAGCATTTCTTTTTATCCCAACACGACTTTTAACAAAGATTAGATGAAGAGACTAAGTGCTTGAAAACCTGAAGTGCCGACTCTGGTGCTGGTAGTCCGATATTTATGTTTGATATCACAACAGATCCACCCTTTTCGAAATGTTGCATCACATTAGGTAAGGTATTTGGGTTGATGAAAAATCATCTTCATTACACTTACTAGGTCTATATAGAATTTGTAATTATTCTTCTTATACGTGTGGATCCCTATTAGAACCATTCAGCTAGCTAGTGATAGAAGTTTTGCTTTTTAGGTGGCAAAGGTTCGAACGGTGGCTAAGAAAATTGGATGTATCCTCAAGAACACCTAGCAGCACCAATAGTGGTTCTGGCTTTGTTGTACTTTGGCCAGATTCTTCTAAATATTTCACAGGCGGATAGCGACTTCCATCTGCAGTTAGCTATCACCAAAAACTCTTGATTGATTGGTCTTCTTATAATGTGGTCTAAAAATGGGCCCACTTATTTCAACAAGGCCGAGAGGGCTGTGAAGACGACCTTTGCCCAGGGCGTCCTGTGCAGTAGTAACTGAAGAAGACGCCGGAAAAGTTGAAAAATTAGTTCTAGCCGACCGAAGAATGAAAATGTGTCAGATAGCGCACGAGTTGCACATAACCAAAGAATGGATCGGAGAAATTTTACACGAGCATTTAAACATGAAAAAAATGTATGCGCGCTGGGTACCGAAAATGCTTACGCAGTTCGACAAGCAACGACGACTCGAGTGCTGCAAAGATTTTTTGGAATTAGCTGGGGACAATCTCGACGAAATTTGAGAAAGGAGTTGCGAGGCCGAAGATTTGCAGATGAGATGACGAGATCAAAGCGGCCGTAGAAAGTCATTATGAAGGCAAATGTAAAGAATATTTTTTCGGTGGTATTAAGGCACTGTATACCCGATGTGAGAAATGCATTTGACTAGAGGGAGATTATATTGAAAAATACATTTTTTTAATCGATCTCTTCTTTCACTTAATGCCTTAGGCCTATCAGCCGCCCGTCGTAAGTCTTAGTCTGCCAAAAATTCGGTTGCCTGTATTGGAAGCAATAGAGGCCTTCTTACTCTCTGGACCGTGTACAATCAATCAAAGGAGATTAAATTTACAAAACAAAGTTCTCAATCTCTTCTGACTTTTAATTCAAAATCAGAATGCGTCGCTGAAATTCAACCTTTTTGCCCTTGTCGTCGAGATTGTTTACGAAAAATACTGCCTGTACTTAAATCTAGAAAGTCCATCCCCTATGTCCCAATAGCTTAAATAACTAAAATCTTAATCGCTTTTGCAAACGACCTTCATTCACGTCATATTCTCCTCTTATCGCATGCTGTGCATTGCCAAATACGCACTCCCCCAAAATTAAAAACAAACAGATCAACACAATTACAATTTGCTGATAAAAATGATTTGAATTAATATTTAATAGCTTTTCTTGGTTGAAATTATGCATGAAGCTTAACTATTTTATACCATTAAGCCTTTATTTGTTTAAATTATTATTTTCTATTTATCTTTGCTGTTCTCTATAATATATTTTAATCTCCCTTTTTAGATGGAAATACATTCCCCTTATCAACTAGCGAATGAGCAAGTTCTATAGGGTGACCAGATAAGAACGAAAGGAAAAGAAATTTAAGTAAAACAACAACGGTGTAGGATATCAAATTGGTTCTGGCTTTATTTTGAAGCTACAGTCATTATGTGTGGAATAGAACATCATTCAAATGGCGTCATCGACTTAGCTGCCAGTGCTTCAAGCGGCGCTCCAGTTTTTGATGACTCGATCTAATAATCAATCTTCACTTCGCGCCGATCTCTGCCTGGTTGGTGGCTTAAGGTCCAAAAGAGTGTACTCACGCTCAAACTTTTCCGAAATTCACGTTGCTTATTTACAACTGAATTTCAATAATATTTTTTAATAATTTCCACACGTTTGAAGCGTCAAACGATGCATGATAAAATGGCAAACCTTACTGAATATTTTGACAGCTGGATATTATTGATAACTTTGACAACTGCTGAAACATAACAATTGGAAAAACTGTCATTGCTATCTGGGCACCCTTTATATAAAAATAGAAAATTTAATAAAAAAAAAAGAGAACAACAAAAAATACATAATCCGATAATTATACAATAAACAGTGCCACTCAAAACGAATGTCTTTTTGTTTTTAAGATGATAAGAAAACGTAAACAAAAAGTACAATTTTCTAGTTTCTTTCTCGGTGGTTTTTTTCTAATATTTCAGTTTGTTTATTTGTGTAGGTATATATATATTTATATTTTTTTTTTATCGGAAATGATGACAACATCCAAATGGAGTCTACGTGACTTCGAAAGCGATGAACAAATAAAAAATGCAAAGAGACGATAGTGAGAGATGGGAGACGAAATAATTGTAATCAATTTTTGGGGGTAAATTTATTTTTGTTTATATTTGTTAATTTTGGTGATTGCAGAGGTGAGTACGTGCATGCAATCAGCCCTTTACACCTTTTGAATGTAAACACTTTGATAGTAAATGACAGTGATTTTGTTTATGATTACGAGGAACGAATATTACGAGTAGTTTTGGGTTTTTTTTTTTTCTTAAATTGCTGGATTTTGTATGTACAAGGTGGGGCTAAAGTAATATCATAATGTGAATGTGCCATAATTTTTGTAAATGGCGTCAAATGTCATTGTGCTTTGACATTTATGTTGTAGACAGATAAAGAATTAGTTGACAACAAGCAATGGAGCCATACTCACCCTGAAGAACGCAGGTGTTACTGCTTATTTGACCAATTTCCGATCTGTTGTTTTAACCTCGTCGTTTTCTTCGTCGTTCAGCACCATGTGAGGGAACAATTAAGCGTTTGGCTGAGCTTCTCGTGCAAGCTGGGTCCACTAGAGATGTCGCAAGATGTGGCCGGCCCCGTATTGCTCGTTCGGCCGAAAATATCACTGCTGTGGCCGAGGACGTCCGAGAAAGTCCACAAACACCGACGAGACAACGATCAATTTGGCAACAGCAGATGTTCGTGCGTCGAATTTTGGTGAAAAACCTGAAAATGTTCCCTTATAAAGTGCAAACCGTTCATCAATTGCTGATAAATTGCTTGTTTATGTCTGATGAGGCCCATATTGATCTAAACGGCAATGCAAACAAGCAAAATTGCCGTATATGGAGTGAATCTAATCCAGAAATACTCTATGAGATGGAACTGCACCCAGAACGAGTCACTATGTGCGCAGTTTCATCAAGGTGCATTGTGGGGCCATACTTCTTTGAAGAAAACGGTGTAACAGTAACTGTCAATGGGGACCGTTATTTAAAGATGTTGAAGGAGATTTTTTTACCCAGAACTACTCCGTTTCAACAGCATTTGGTTCCAGTGAGAGGAAGCAACTGCACACATAGCCAGACCGGTTATGGCGGAGCTCCAACGAAAATTCCCAAACAAATTAATATCAAGAAACTCCCCTTTCTGCTGGCCCCCAAGGTCACCTGACCTGACTGCACCAGACTTTTTTTTATGGGGTTATGTCAAGCAAGAGGTGTACAAAACGAAACCAAGGAATTTGACTGAATTGAAGCAGTCGATTAACACAATAATTGAGGCGACCCCGACTTCAACCCTTCAGGCCGCAATGAATAATTTTCTGATCAGGTGTCGCATATGCGTGGATGAGCGTGGAGGTCATTTACGGTCTATCACCTTCAAAAACAATTAGTTATATAAAATAAAATTGAATTTTCTATACAATAAAAAAAAAAAAATAAATACATTGATTAAAAGAAAAGTTATTTGAATTTCATATTGTAGCACAATTGGTGCGCCACCCTGTAGTTTTCTCCGCAACGAGGACGACTCGTAAACATCAACTTTATTTGCGTTCACGCCCACACAGAGAAGTCAGACACGCCCCTGACCAACCATGCAAGCTTAAAATCAATCGAAAACTAAACCATCATCGAAACAATCTACATACTTTATGTTTAACCAATTCGTCCTTCCTGCAGGATAATGCAAAATTAAAATTCATACATCGTTTGCCACTCAGACAAGTTACCTAAGCCCAAAAAGTTTATTAAATCTGTTCAATAATGCACACGGTTTACTCCCACATACATTTGCCTCCTTCCTTTCATAATATGCATGGTCAGTTCCCTTAATATCGGTTACGTGTTATACATACTGCCTTTAGCATTTGTGACTCATTCAAAGAAACACTCATATGTTGAAATTATATAACCCGGATAAAATCATGTCTGCACCGGAGTATACGAGTAAGACCGCCCTCATTCTCACCCGCCTACCCCCAAAAACAGTAAGGAGCCACTTTGTGCTCCCCTTACATAATGACAACAAAGTAAATAATCCAAACACTCAGTACTTGTACTTTGTGTACATCTTACTCGTAAAATGTTCATTCTCTTCGTTCACATCCAACTCGTAGTACCAACTGAAGTATCTCCTCTCTGTGTATATGTGTGTAGTTACACGGAATGGATTTTCTTTGCATTTTTCGTGTCGGCATGTTGCTATTTTCGGTGTAGGTGTGATTGCCTAAAAGCATTTTCCAAGCAAACTACGAAAAATGAAAAAAAAAAACCGAAATACCAAACCCGCGACCGACTCTAAAGCTAAAATCAACTTAAATCGATTTGGGTGGTGGTGAGGTCATTCACACCATGAAAAGCTTCAACAAACTCTCGGAAAAACGACATTTTCCCCCATGCCACTGAGTACTATGCTCTGGTGGTTGCGATGGTTCACTAAAAAATTTCGAGTTTTTAGGTGCAGTGCTAATACTCGAGTTGACTTTTTTTTTTCTTTAAAAAATTGTTTGGTCAGAACAACCTCTTTTAGCAGATACAAATTTCGTTGCCTGTCAACCTCAGGGCGATGATACAAAAAAGACACAAAAAGTATCTGATTTTATTTTACCATTTGCTTATTTTACATTTGCAACTCGTACTTGAATAGTTTTTTTTTATTTTCTTTGTCGCTGCGGAGGTGTATACGCCCAATATGTACGGATCATGCAGAGACTTTCATCAGAATTTCGTTTTGCCTCAAAAAATCCTTTCAATTGCATTTTATTTTTAACCAATAAAAAGATGTAAATAGCATCATAAAACTCTGCAGGTTGGCATTTCAAATAGAGAGAGGGAGAGTATTCTGTTTTGTTGTGCGCCTCTGCATCAATCTCCAACTATAGATAGAATTTGCATGGGGGCGCGTTTGGGGTGGAACGACATTTCGATCGTTCAATCTATTAAAAGATTCGATGATAAAAACGAACGTCAGAGGTATATATTTGAAAGGTGTTTGTTGGATTTTCTTGTACGAGTATAAGCACATATAGTTCCAATTGAATTTAAATAGGCGAAAATTCAATATTTATCGTGTTTACCCGTCGTCGGTCTGTCTGACTTCTGTGATTTTTTTTTTTTTTTTTTTAAATCGAGAAAAGAAAAAAACTTCTGAAAGTCACGTAGGCCAGTATTTGCGTAGCTACCCCTTTTAGAGTTTTGTTTTAATTTTTTTTTTGTTTTGTATTAATAATGATTGCTGATTCTCAATAGCAAGTTGTATAACCACTCCTCAAAGTCAAGCAAAGTGAATCGATGATATAACAAATTTATACAGGGGGTCTTTTGTGTTTTTATACCCCATCCCATAGGGTATATTAATTTGGATACATAGAGGGTGGCCGTGGTGTAGTGGTAACATCATCGCTTGTCAGGCTGCAGGTTCACGGTTCAAATCCTGATGTCACGAATCATCTATTTATTTCACACGAAATAAGTAAAAAAGTCGATCAATTGCGAAGCTCATGTCAACTCTATTGCGAAGGCATAACACTGGCAGTGGGGTGGTCATATGGCTGAAAATGCAACTTGACCATGATGATGACCTTAGGAGGACTGAAAAAAATACTGTAAATCATAAGCAACGAAAATAACAACAAAACAAACAATGCTCCCCAGTTATCTCGACGCCACCCTTGGAGTTTACTGAAACTTAGAACCACCTGAGTTTCAAACCAGCTACACCAATTTGTTTTTCACTCTCCCTCACTTTCTACACGGAAGGAAAACAAATTTTGTGCAAGCAAGTAGAAATTTTGTATATAACCTTTTTAGGACTAGAAGCAAAACTAAAATCTGCCCACAGAAACCCCGGCTTAAAAAAAAACTCTTTTATGAATACTTTTACTAGAAACTGAAAAATATATAATATACTATTGACGGTGATCATTAAGTCTTATTGTGCATATTTCACCAGAATGCTTAACCTTCGGTAATAAATGACGACCCCACGCCCACTTTGTCACAAATTATGTGGCAAAATCTCTTAAAAGTCAAGAGAATATCCTCTGAGTAGAAAGATTTCATTGCATTCAAAGTAAATGATTCACAATGCCACTCCCACTTTATTAGGGATATGGTATCATACGATCTGTTCTAGACGGATTGTAAGTTTTCAGTATGTTTTTTTTTTGCGATTAAGAATCCCCACTAGTGCTGTCAGTTTAGTTATTTTAAAGCTAAATCCAGCTCTTTTCTTTTTCAAAGTTCTCCTAGCGGAAAATCTTGCGCTTTTATCCGACTTAAGAATATCAGCAACTATGATACATATACATAAATAGGTAATAGTTATATGCCTATTTACGTATATTAAACGCCTAACACAGAACGTTCCTATAAAATTTGTACCATTATCGACAGCCACAAAAAGTAGAATTCTACGTGGGCACTATCGCAAAAGCTGTCACTGAATTCAAAATTGTAATTTATAGACCTCTTAGAGTCAGCTAGTCGATATTAATTTAAATTATTCTTCGGAGTCATTTTCCTTGACTAAAAGTAAATACCAAAACTGAAGTGATAACAAAGTAAAACTGAACGTGAAATAGAGGTATCCCCACACTGTATAGAACAGTAATTCCAGTTTAACTATTGCACTTTTTTTTTTTTTTATAATTTGCACGTGTTAAAGGGGATATGAATACCCTTATACAAATTTTTAGAACACGTGCGTTTTGTGGAAAGGGGAAAAGACAGAGAGAAAGACAGATTGGTGTATTTTGAAACTCAGGTGGTATTAAGTTTCTGTAAACTCCAAGGGTGGCTGTCCAGATAACTGGGAAGTATTTTTGTTTGTTTTCGCTATTATTGTCGTTGCTTATGATTCACAGTATTTTTTTTCCGTCCATCATCATCACGATCAAGTTGCATTTTAGCCATATGACCACCCTACTGCCAGTGTTATGCCTTCACAGTATAGTTGACTTAGCTTTTCGCAAGTGATCGACTTTTTTATTTATTTTATGCGAAATAAATAGATGATTCTTGACATCAGGTTTCGAACCGTGAATCAACAGCGTGACAAGCGAGGAAGACCTCAACTCAACTTCGTGTGCAAAACTGGAGGAGCACAAGATCGAGCTGGCTTGAAATGCTTCAAACGTTTACCCCGTCTGTAGCGCCATTTAAAGTAAAGTAACGTAAAGATGCATTGTGTAAGCCTCTTTGTGGATTCCGTTAACCATTAATGTTAGAGGCTACATTTGGCGTTTACTACTTGCTTTACGTAGGTATCTTGCATTTATTTAAATGTTGACCCAGTGTATTTTAATATGTATTATCGTAAGTAATGCCAATTTATTCATTAATGCGAAGCAAGTTGTGCTTCTAAAGAGTAGTATGAATCACAAATTCAGCCATCGTTTGCCAAGCACACCATTTCTTAATGAACTTGAGCAATCGATTAAGCTAACACACAAAAACTGGAGCACCTACTTCAGTTAAGGAGTACGAGGTTATTTGTATTCATACGAAATGGAGTAGGTACTATCGACCAGTAGGTGCTCCGTGATTGAGCATCTTATTGCAGCTCAATACTCTAAACTCCAAAAAGTGGAGTTTAGAGTAGATACTCCATATGAAACATTAGTTTGATAGTTGACTTTTTGCTAGCTTTTTCCAATAGATCTACACTTTTCTGTATTTCACTATGTGAAATAATGGAAAATGTAAGACCGAAGATAAACTGAAAATATACCTAAATACTCAGATGTGCATATTACGGACATACGGATACCAATAATCCGGAAATTTTATTAGAAAACAAAACAAAATCGTTGAACTGACCTGGCAGCACCAGACGGCAATTGATTTAGCGCTATCTAGTGGTGTAATGTTTTCTTACAAAAGGTATATCGGTGATTGTCTTTGCTAAACAAACAAACTGTCCAAAAAACGTATCAATGAAAGGAATAAAAGGGCATTCCATTCAACATCTACTCGTAAGTATACATTCATTTGATTTGAATATTGGATATTTATTCCAGCTTTCAATGTTTCATTCAGAAGAAAGTCCTTGAATGAAGGTACTCGATTTTCAGCAGTGGCAGCTAATTCTAGATCAGTAGATTTCTTGGCATTGAAAAGCAAAAAATATTCAAACATGGTCCATGTAACCCGACTGACTAAAGAGCTACTGAACGAATTTGAATTGAACTATAATTTGAATGGATCTAGTACCTACATACAGGGTGTCTTTTTTTCTTTTTTTTATCTTCTCTCAGAAGAGGCGAGCCTATAACGCTGAACCAGCGCCACGAAATGTTGCTAGATGCGTGCTGATTCTGCTCTTGAATTGTAGGAGATCAAAAGATTCTGGAAATATGTCGTCTGAGAGTAAATTCCAAACTTTACTCGTAATGTAGCAGAAAGAGTTTTGATAAAGGGATGTCCGCGACATTGCTAGATGGACATAGGTGTGATGGGCCTTGGTGGCTTGCCTAGTAAAACGCTCAAATATCGAATTTCTAAGGATTATTCTATTGAAATCCTCGAAATATATGCCCTAATAGTATAGGCATTGGTCTGCTACCAGTCTACGATTAGCTAATGCTTGGAGTGCGGCGGACTGCTTGTCTCTGTATGCTATCGAGCAGATGAAGATAATGTTTTGAGGCCCAACTCCAAACATGAGAACAATACCCAAGTCCTAATCTAAGATGTGCGAGATATTATGGAAGTCAGATTGTTGAGTGGGGATTCAATTTTAATATACGCCACCCAACAATCTCAGGAACCACAGAACAAATTTTGATAAAACTTGGGTTTTAAGTTCATTTTAGTATTCAGAAAGCTGAGTGAAGATATGATATTGGGGTGTGCTATTTCGTTTTTACATTTTTTTCAAAATCTAGCACGAGGAAGAGCTATGCCATCATTTCAAGTTGTTGGAGACTTTTTCGTGAAAACCTTAATGAAGTTTACATAGGGCGGTATCTACAACATATGCATCCACATTTAGAAAAGCAATGGATGACAAGTGTTATGAACTTCATTGCCATAATTTTCAAACACCGCTTGAGCAGCAATAAAAAGGAACAATAACATAACTGCTTGCTTACTTCCCAAACATTGTCACTCGACTAACAATCTTATTGTCATTGTGACTCGCACAAAAACTAATAAAATATAATTGGCTCGATAAGATAAATCTGCTAAGACAATGGCACTACACAATGTAAACAAAACAATGATCTAGTTGTGTGTCATGAATGACCATTTGTTATCATTAATTACGTTCGTTACTACTACAACTTGGTCTTTTGTTAATCTCCATCTTTGCATTACAGAAGAATCCTTGCAAAATTATTTCCCTCCAAACGTACTCGTGTAGTAAAATGTAAATTTTTCTTGAGAAAATTTACTTTGCCATTAATCAATCGAGTAATCTCTAAATTTATTTGCAAAGCCTTTCTTATGTGAAAAATTCTCCCTAAAGTATCTAGGATCTCCTATGTGGCACAATTCATTGACATAAATTACAGTATTTTTGCAATCGTGGTCTTAACCTGATTCAAGAGCATTGTCGGGGAAAATAAATTCGGTGTACCGGAAAACCGATCACCTAATTTGCCTAATTGCTTGGCGCTCATAACAGCAATTGTTTCCAAAGTTGAAATCGTAGACAGAGAGGGAGAAAAATGGGGGTAGTATGTATGCTTAATGTCCTGAAAATTTCATATCCAACTCACTCCCTTTATTCGTCCATTTTTACACTCCATGCAGTTCTGTTTCATCTTTCTGGTTCATCATATATTCGGTGCACGTTGCTGCCAGTGCACATCATTTGATGGAAGAAGAAGGAAGCAATTGTACACACCGCACACAGAGATAACGATTCCTCTTCTTCATGCTCGGGATGCACTAAAACAGTCATTTTTTTAGCGAGGGAACGTGGATGATGTGTATGTGGGGGTCACGATTAACCCCCATAATCATTGAGTTTACTTGAAATTGGTTTCTATTTGGTTTTTTTCTGAAAGCTGTTTGATTAGATATAATGCAACTTTAATGCGTTGAATTGTCTTAAAATATACGACGGGTATTGAGATGACACTTGATTCATGGAAAGACTTTTTAAAGCAGGGATGTCGTTATGAGGAGTCAGTGCACATGAATTTACGAATCTACAAAAGTCTTTCTCTGGTGCATAGATGACGGACGTTATATCAGCAAGTCGCAATTTATTGCTACATTTTTTCATTAAAATAAATAAATAAATGATTTGCATCAAATTAAGCATCAACATTTTTACCAAAATTCTGCATCATCTGAATACGTCAGTTTAGGTTATGAAGATAGGCTATAACACTAGGCGGCATCCCTGGAGAACCTACATAAACGCACAGAAACCTGTTGTTTTGGCTAGCCATTTTGGTTATTTTGTCTTAGAGCACGGAGGTGGTTTGACGTCTACTCCTTGGGCTCGATTTGATTATTCCCACTTCTTACCAGATCGTTGGCAAGTTGATTTCCCTAAATACAGTAGTGTCGTGACAACCAACATCGTTTGACCCAGTTCTGCATGTTAAATTAAGCATTGTGCGACAGTTGCTAAATATTCCAGTCTATTTGAGTGCAGCCTGATTGTCGAAATACTTTTTCGACACTGCATGCATCCCTTATTCTTAAGAACACCTTTTAGGTCTGTCTCGACAGCGTAAAGAACTCATTCCGTCTGTGGTTTTAGAACCATCCGTATATTTTGAAAACTTATGTCGTTGTATTATGGCGTTTCTTTGACAGTGCCCCCTTACAAGGGTACGTTACTTTCAAAGGTGTATCAAAATTCAATACGAAAAGAGTTTCAATCGTTTCTCCAGTGGCAAAAAATGGAGAAACGTTTCCAACGGTGCTGGTCGAATTGTGCATAGAGCACCAGTGAGGGCAACACTGGCTGTTATCTGTACTAGAGTGTGGCCAAATAAAACAACAACGGTGCGAGATATCAAATTGATTCTGACTTTATTTTGAAGCTACATTCATGCCATTATGTGTGGAATAGCACATCATTTAATTGGCCGCCTCGGCTTCGCTGGCAGTGCTTCAAGCGGTCGGTCCAATTTTTGATGACTCGGTCCAATATGTGCGGCGTTTTTCCCGCAATAGAGTATCGAATATTGGCCTCGAGCTCGTCCAAAGTGGTTGGCTTGTTAGTGTAGATTAAGGACTTGACGTAGCCCCAGAGAAAATAATCGAGCGGTGTCAAGTCGAATGATCGCGGCGGCCAATTGATGAACGCTCGCCAGTCGCCAAATTTCCCCTTCACCACTTCGAGCGTTGCGTCTCTTGTATGGCATGTAGCGCCGTCTTGTTGGAGCCACAGCTCGGATATATCGATATTGTTGAGCTCTGGCCACATAAAGTCGGTTAGCATCGCTCTGTACCGAGGACCATTGACGGTAACGGTGTCTCCTTCCTCATTTCGAAAGAAATAAGGTGCGATGATGCCGCCGAGCCATAAACCGCATCAAACAGTCAATCTTCGTAGATGCATTGATGCTTGGTCGAACACTTGTAGATTGTGGTCGATCCAATAACGGCAATTTTGCTTGTTGACATATCCGCTGAGCCAAAAATGGGCCTCGTCCGAGAAGATGATTTTATGGCCAAAATCCGGATCTCCAGCCAACATTTCCCAATTAGCGAACTCACGGCATTGCCTATGGTCGTCCGGCCTCAATTCTTGCGTCAGCACATCTTATACAAATGTATGCCCAAATGCAACAGCAAAATAAACCTGGTTGACTCTCTGGCGATGCCCAATTCATGACATGACATTTCTGGGTCTTCTTCGATAATGGCCGGTATGACGGCTATGTTTTCTTCCCTTCGCACCGATCTCTATCTGGTTGGTGGCTTAAGGTCCAAAAGAGTGTATTCACGCTCAAACTTTCCCACGGTTCGACGAATTGCCTGCGCACTGAAGCCATGATGACGACCGAACTCACGACGAAATTCACGTTGCGTATTTACAACTGAGCCGGAATTTCGATAATATTTTTTAATAATTTCCACACGTTCGGGAAGTGTCAAACGATGCATGATTAAATGGAAAGCCTTACTGAATATTTTGACAGTTGGATGTCATTGGTAAAAGTTGACAACTGCTGAAACATAACAATTCGAAAAACATTCATTGATATCTGGTCACCCTTTAGCACAAATTTTCCCAGTACAGTTTTCCAGTTCGTTGCTTTTCACCAAACAAGTGCTTTATGCTTAAGTATGGGTATATCTACATATCATACAATTTTACTATGACAATTTCACAAACTGATGTCAAGTTCTTTGAGCCAGTCTATTTGTTGCGTCTGCGAAATCAGGGAGGTTTCCGGGATACTCGTACGACCTTAGTGGAAATTTTGTTACAATGTATCTGATTGGTTGTCGTTCAGCTTCACAGTCGCAGCTTGGTGAAGTTGAAACACCCCACTTATGCAGTGTATCAGCACGTATGCCACAGTTGGGTCGTAAGTTAAAGCCAGCGACGGGTGTCATAGGTTTCACAATTTAGAACAATTCAGTTGTATGACTATTTACCCACTGGATTAGCCATTCCGGTGCTTACGTCAAATTCGGCTGAGACTAAAGCGGTGACGGTGCGTAGGGATGATCTTCTAGATTTGAGTCTCGAAGGGTGAGCTATTGTACTCGTATATAGAACCGGCAGCAGATTGTTGTTTGCTATTTTGTGCATAAGACCGACGGACATTTGGTGCTGGTATGTGACTTGACACTGGAAGCCAATATGTTGGTGTAGACTTCAGAGTTCCTGTTTTTCAGTTCGCATGGTGTTTTTCAGTTGTACATCTACTTTAGGTATGTGTATGTGATGTGGTAAGATAGCAACAGAGCGAAGTGATGAAAAACTAGCTCCTCATGACGTCCCAGCAAGTTTCTGGATGATGTTATTTCTTGTCCTTAGTTTTCCAGCTGATTTTGTGAGAGGGGCTCAGTAGCATAATGCTCTATCTAGCGACACTCCAAGGTACTTTAGGTGTGGGTTGTGAAACAGAAGTGTGTCGTTGAAATTAACTCTTAGTTTGTAAGATGCCAATTTAGTGTTAAAATGGAAATAGCAAACCTCAGTCTTTGTCATGCTTGAACACAGAAGCCGTGCTTTCGATTACTGTGATATTTTGGTGTTGGATGGCATAGGCATATGAAAACTTTCTTAACAAGATTGGGGATGTGTCGTAGATATACAGGTTGAACAGTGTTGGTGCCAATACCGATCCTTGCGGTAGTCCGTTGTTAAGTTCTTTCAATGACTTTTAGTATCATTCAGGAAGTTGAGTTATTTTATGACAGGGTATAATCTTTATGAGCTCTAGAAGCTCGTGATCGTATCTCCATACCGTGACAAAAGCTGCTGTAAGATCAATAAATGCCACTGATGTCTTGGGCATTTTTCCAAACCCCGCTTCGATATGTGTACTTAATCGGTGCAGCTGCTGCCAGTTCGAAAGCCAGCGGGTAAAATTCAGTAATAGCAGAGAATTTTGTGGAAACTATACTAGAGCTACTGTTAAATTGTGTTAAAAGGTCAGTGGTGAATCTATGGATTATTCCAACATGAAAATAATTCGAGGCAATTTATCATGGAATGACCCATAACTCAATTAACTTTTCAGCCATTATCCATGAGCAGGTTGAGTATCGAACGTTGACCGCTAGCATATAGACCTCCCATTTTAAAGAAAACAAAGGACCATTATGAAGTATTCGTACGTCGTATACCAAAAGAATGGCAACTCTTACAAAATTTCAACTTATTAATCTACCATTATGCATACGAGTACTATTGTAAAACTCACCTTGTGCGTGTTTCAGACGCAACTTATTCAAAATGTTTGTAGCATCGAGTCCGGCGTTATCGCATAGTTGACGTGGAATAATTTCCAATACCTTAGCAAGAGCTGAAATCAGCAATTGTTCCTTGCCAGTAATTGTACGGAAGTAATCACGCATCCTAGAAAAAGAAAATAAAAAAAAAAAAAAAAAAATTCCATACTCGTAAGAGGAAAAAAAAAACAATACGAAATGAGTATGAGTATGATTTCTCCCAGAACAGATTTATCTTTGTTCTCGTATCCTGGATACTTCTTGGCATAAATCAAAAGTTGTTTTCGTGAAAAATTAAGAAAAGAACGATAAGTTAAGCCTTTTTTTGCTTTTGCCACACTTACATAAATATAATTTCTTTGCGCAAAGTTTTTTACAATTTCCTTCATTGTTAAGTGCAAATTAATTAGTTTTTGCACCACAGTGGAGTAATTTCTCAAATTGGATGGAGGGCAGGGAACTTCACCGCCCAAAGCAAAGTTAGATCGATACTTTGCGACAAAGCATAGATACAACACTGCAAGCGAAAATTGAATTTTGGAATACCAAATGTGATGGTGGTTTGTGTTGTTAGAAACAAATTGCATCTTGTTTCAAGTTCAAACAAATATTTACACCAATTTGTTTTTTTTTTTTTTAATTTTGTGAAAGAGATACACATGCTCGCTACAAGGTCGAATAAATCGTCTGGAAAATGCAAATCAGACAGCGGGACGACCAAGAATTATACTCAGAGATGTCAAGGTCTCCCGCGGTATTACTGGGTTTCATTGTTCCAAAATTTATGGGGTGAAGTTTTTTATTGGATAAAAGTTGTGAATTATTCGTTTTGGTCATGCCAAGTTTAATTTCACGTCGCTCACAAAACTGGGGCACAAATGAGATGTAATTAAGATCTGGGCAAACGAAATGTAATGAAATTTTGTATTCAAAAAAGCATGTTAGCTACCATGTGGCTGCTTATAAACAAGAAAATGAGATTTTATTTATGTTTGTGGAAGTTAATTAGTGAAATGCAGTGAGTTTGAGAGATGGAAGCTCAGTTGGATAAATAACGAGGTTGCATGCATTATGCAATGAGAAGATTTTTAATTGAATCAGATTGCCGTAATGTGTTCGTCAATCTTTCGTTCCGTTAAGAAGGTTTAAATATTTAAATACAAATGTACGTTGTATCATAAATATAAACTCGCAACGAAAAATATAAGGCCCTGCGAGAACTAAACGAGATACATAAAAACAATGTATGGAAGATGTGTAGCCCTTTGTTAGTTTAGCGGGAGTAAGTCACAAATCGACGATCGAGGGGAAGTTCGTCTTCTGCATATAAAAGACACTAATCAATACAAAGAGTCAACAAAATGAAGGAGCAATGATGGTCTACTATAAGAGGACACTGGGTATCTGATGGCCTGCTTTAGATATTAAAGCAACCAAGACATCTTAAAACGAAGCAACAGGCATTGTTTCCTGCGAAAGTATTGCAAAGGCTAGGGATTACAGACTTAGACACATGCAGTTAGTGTTACGATACCTGCTTTATTCACATATTTTGAGAGGGTTGGTGACGTTTTTCCACAGACATTATCCCCGAGTCAAAATCCCCAAACTGAAATCTCTAGTAGCAAAATCGCCAAACAGAGAGAATCCCCTATGCAATAAGTCCAAAGTAAAGGGGCTTGTTGCGCCAATTTTCTTCTAATTCTTCAGTTCCGATAAAATTGTGACCATCTTGAGACTGGCTTTGATTTTGTCGTGAACCAAGCAATTTCTGAGCAGCCTGACTAATAGAGAAAATGAAGCTAATTTTGCCACGAGTATTGGATTGTATGTTAAGCCTCACGCACTCAATAATTGTAAAAATGTCTGCTTGAAATGTGGATGAACAATTGCTTCAGCTCACTGACATTACAATTGATACTTTCGATAAATATCCCAGACCCAACTCTGTCATCCACCTTAGAACCATCAGTGTACCAGACGAGGTCGTTTGCCGATAGGCGAGGCTTATATTTTCCTATTTATCCCTGACTCCTGAGTAAATCTGCTTGAAGCAATATATTCGAAGAATGTCGTCCGAAAACAAGCTGAACTCGCTATCTTGCAACCGTGGTGTAGTGGTAACTTCATTGCTTGTCACGCTGTTGGTTCACGGTTCGAATCCTGATGTCAAGAATCATCTATTTATTTCGCATAAATAAATAAAAAAGTCGATCACTTGCGTAAGCTATGTCAACTCTATTGTGAAGGCATAACACTGGCAGAAGGGTGGTCATATGGCTAAAAAAAATGCAAAAATGCAAATGATGATGACATTAAGAGGACGGAAAAAAAATACTGTGAATCATAAGCAACAACAATAACAGCGAAAACAACTCCCCAGTTAACTGGCCAGCCACCCTTGGAGTTCACTGAAACTCAACTACCACCTGAGTTTCAAACCAACTACACCAATCTGTCTTTCTCTCTGTCTCTTCCTCTTTCCATAAAAAACCCCCGTGTCCTAAAAATTAGTATAAGGGTATCCATATTCCCTTTAACACGTGCAAATTATAAAAAAAAGAAATTGATCAGGGTTAAATGATCGTCGTTGTGGTGGATAAAACCGCCTGGCAAGAGGGCTAAAGGTCGCAGAGTCTTTAGAATGGGCCACATTAACTAAAAAAGAAAAGCGCTTTGCTACCGGTTAAATGAAACAAGCAAAAGCAGATTTATTGCAGTGACTGAATTGGTGCTCAGGAGACGCAAATCCACCACGGACAAACTGTCTAGCACCTCTAAGAAGGCTACAAATGTAACAATAAACTACAAACCTTTCTCTGAGATGGTCAAGGATAGTGTGCGGTAGTGCAGGGCGGTATGAAATATGGCGGTTTCGTTCGCAGCGGAGAATTTCAATTTCCACTATTTCATTTTCAAGCAGTCGCGCCATTTTGGTTTTCGATATTCATTTGCCGATATTCATTAATTCCCCAAAGTATATATACGAGTTTGTATATGAACTTATGTACATTTGTGATCAACATTGAAAGTTATGCCGACGTAGTCATATTTGTCCGTCCGTCCGTTGGTATGTCTGTACCAATCTGTGGGCCTTACATTTTTAGCTATGAATATGAACACGCCTAGAAACCTAGAAAATGAATGAAAAGTCTTATTGTGAATATTTCTCCAGGAGCCGGGACCTTTTGTTACAAATGGCGATAGCGATGCCCATTTTCTTCTAAGGAAAAGTGTTAGCAGCAATTATCTGGAAAGATCTCTTAAAATAGCGAGAATATCATCTAGAAAAGGAGGTGAACTTTGGTTCTAAATTTTGGGAGCCACGCCCACTTTCTGCGAGGAAAAAGTTATAACAACAGTTTTGTGATAAATATAGAAAGACATCATTGCATCTGTTTTAAAAATTTCGCAACGCTATACTCACTTTATTAAGGATGAGTTAAGAGATGGGGTATAGGGTATCATACGATCCGTTCTAGACGGATTGTATCTTTCCTGTATGTTTTTTTTTTTTTTAATATGAATTCGAAAATAATTTTCATAAAGCTGTAAAGTGTTTCAGTCGCTTCATTATAAAGGCTGAACTATAATAGTAGAATGCTTTCGTACGACCACTTCCGAAACAGAGCGAATAGACAAGTTTTGTATTGTGTGACCATAATAGCTTTTTGCTTCGATTCGTTAAGTTTCGTTCACTTTTGCTCACTTACGAAAGAGCGAATGGATTGAATGTACGTTTGAAAACTTGACAAGCGGTGCCCCATCTAAGTACTAACAGCGCAGGATGGTGTTTGATTTCGGTGATCGGACGAGAACTTTTGCTTCCGAACACATACGCCTATTATGGGCTACTTGAAAAATTGCTTCCGACTAGTATAGTTCAGCCTTAAGTCTGTGAATAACATATCAATGTTTTCTCCTCCTGAGAGGTGAGCGTTCAGCGCCATATTGGAAAATATACGCCGAAATAAGCTTTATGGCGAATATCTTGCTAAACATCAATTTTATGGACAAAAATGTTAAGATCTTTATTGTTTAGAATAAAGTTGTCTACAAAAATGTTATTATATTAGCTATATTTTTCGTGAAATGGATTATCTTCGAGTTAGAACCGATGGATTTTCTAGTAAATGAATAAAAAGTTAAGGAAGAGGGTATGGTATCTAAGTACGACCTCCCGATTGCATGTAATCGAACAAAGAGGGTTATTTTGTTTACTTCTCATTATAATAAAATAAAAACTATACTTGTAGCAGTTGATTCAAAATAAAATATTGCCGTCTGACTGACTTGCAGCGTGTCCCTTACTGACTGCTTGTTTAAACTTTCAACCTAAGGAATAGGATCAGTATTTGCTGTCATAACTCGATTGACGTAAGGTGACAAAAAAAAAGTTTGTAGACGACCTTACCGTCGATGTCTTTGTCCATTTAAAATTTAAGTACTTTATGTAAAATAAAAGGTTGAAGGAAATGGCATTTCATTTCCTCCCAATTCCTTTGTTTCACCCACAGTCATTTTAAATGTCATTACAAAATGTTGCCCAGAACAAATTGAGAACGCAACTCACCTATGTATCTAAAACAAAAGGAGTCTGACAATAAATTCGCATTGCATGCAAATTTATGTCCCCAATTCAGCATAACAATGAAATGGAAATCGTTCTGAACAACGAACCTACCAACAACATACTGCACACACACACAATTGAATAAAAAGGTCCGGAATAGGTTATAGTGTTACGTCTTTGTTTCGTATGCACTATGGCTCTTCCAGGCTTTCACTAAAAAAAAAAAAAATAAACTTATTTTGTTATGCGAAAAATCCTTTTGTCATCCAGACAAATGAAATTGTGATACATCAAAGGAATAACTCTGATGGGATAACAAAAATTAAACAACAATGCATGGTTCGTGCTCTGCAATATATCATAGTAGCACAGAGAAGACAATATCGCTTTGGTGATTTTGTTTGTTTATTTTCAATGAATGGGAATGATTTGATCGCTAGAATCCAACATGCACAGTTAAAAAACTCTATCTGGTATAAAAAGTATAAGTAAAAGTGGAGGTCCATTAGCAGACTCTTGTGGTACTCCATGATCCGAGATGTTTATTTTTAATTTTTTGGGTGGTAGTGAAAAGGTTTTCGAACACACCATACATTTTATTATTGTTAGACTTCAGTTTTATACAAAGAAAAACGTCTAAGCGCTTGCATAGCGGAATAGAACAACACGCCTTTTGTTTCGTTGCCATAGTTATAGGCAGCTTTATTTGCTAGCGATTGACTTTCTGGTCGTCCATGTTTCTTTACACTATTCGTTCATGCTATCATATATTAGTTTGCTGAGTTTAGACGGAATTCTGTTCCAAACGGAGTAGGAAGACTCCGTTGTGTGCCGGTAATATTTTACAGTGTCAAGATAGTTGAGCTTGAATTGGATAGTCACAGAATAAAAAGCAGATGATACAACGGGTGGCAAGCTTGAATCAACCTGAAAGACTCGATGAGTCTAGGACGATGACATAATTAGCGACCATGCAGTGGCAAATGGCAACGAGTATGAAGAGACAGCTAGATAAAGTGATCGAAGTTAAGAGACTTTAGCTGTCCCACAAATAGAAATGGAATGAATGTGTCGAATAGCGCATGGTGAAAAATATGATTTATCTACCGAGAAACGCACATATATATGTATTATATTATATTGGGGCGAGTCACAGAAATGCAGTTGCATAGTGCAGATCGAGGGTGTGTTACAAGCAGAGATACTACAAGTCATCTCACTATGATCTCAGTATGAGGTGGGCGACGACATTATGTTGGAGACTACCCTGGAATCACTTTTCCGAAGACCATGTATTGTAGCCCTGGTACTGCCTAATCTTCGCTACCATGCTGTGCAGTTTACCAGATAAAACTTGTTTTAATTTTGGTGGGGGCGATAGCCCCCATTTATTTGGCTTATTACAAGCTACAACTAACTTAAGGCTAAAACTTAAACCTAAAACTTAAAACTAAAACTTAAAACTAAAACTTAAAACTAAAACTTAAAACTAAAACTTAAAACTAAAACTTAAAACTAAAACTTAAAACTAAGACTTAAAGTTAAGGAGAATGGTGAAGGAGTTCGGTTTTGAGGCAGGGGGTGCTGAGGTTAAAATCAAACTGGGTGAGGTTTGAGTTCACTTTTCGCAGCATACGGGAAATTGGTTCATTAGATCCATATGAAGTGCGGTGGGACGGTAAATAGAAAAGACGAGGGTATCGTAAATTTCGTGGGTTGGTATTGAAAAAAATTGAATTATAAAGAGATGCACAATCGACAGAGCCTGAAAGAAGTCGATGAATGAAAAGAATGTCTGCAACATCTCTGCGTTTCTCTAGAGTACTCAGGTTGATGAGGTTGAGGCGGTCTTGATAGGGAGGCAAGATAAAAGGATCGTTCCAAGGAAGACCTCGAAGGGCAAATCGAAGAAATCGACGTTGAACATTCTCAATTCTGGTCACATGAACTTGCTGAAAGGGTAACCACCGCTTGACTGGCATATTCAAGGAGGGGGCGCACAAAGGTAATGTAGAGGGATCTGGTCACGTAAGGGTCGGAGAATTCTTTGGACCATCGTTTGACAAAGCCAAGTGATGAGTTAGCTTTACGAATTATCTCATCAATATGTGAACGAAAATTTAGTTCCCTATCGTACAATATTCCAAGATCACGGAGAGATTGAACAATGGATATAGGTTGACCATGAAGAAGGTGAAGGCGAGCGGAGGACACGTGGTGCTTACGTGACATTTGGCGATATTGAGCTCTAAGCGATTTTGTAGGCACCAGTTCGAAAAACTATCAAGATCTTGTTGAAGGAGGCAGTAGTCATGTGGTGAAGAGATGGCTTTGAAAAATTTGGTATCATCAGCGTACAGAGAGAGGGAAGATTGTTTAATAACCCTCTCGACATCGTTTATGGTTAGAATGAAGAGAAGGGGACCTAGATGGCTGCCTTGCGGAACACCAGAGGTGGCCAAGAAGGGAGTCGATAAGATGGATCTGAAGCGAACTCTGTAAGAACGGTTTTCCAGGTAAGAAGATATCCATTTTAACAATATGGGTTCGAAACCGAGGGCAGACAATTTGAAGAGGATTAAGTTATGAGATATCTTATCAAAAGCCTTACTAAAATCAGTTGCAATAACGTCGACTTCTTTGCCATTCTCTAAGGCAGACAGGGTGAAGGACACGAATTCGACTAAGTTAGTGGTAATTGATCTACCTTTCAGAAAGCCGTGTTGGGTGGGAGAGATAAGAGACTTGCACTGAAAGCTTAAGGCTTCGTATAAAATACTTTCGAAAAGTTTGAGTAGATGAGAAAGTTTAGCAATGGGGCGATAGTTTGTTACCTCGTTCTTTGACCCCTTTTTGTGAATGGGGGTTATGAAAGAGGTCTTCCAAATCTGAGGGAATTCTCCTAGTTATAGAGACAAACGGAAGAGGTGAGAGAGGGGGAGGGAGAGAATGGAAGAGCATTTTTTAAGAAAAATGGCAGGGAGACCATCTGGGCCGGGTGAGAATTCATCATTAAGATTTTGTAGTTTATTTTCAATTAAAACAGGATCAAAAGGCAGGGACAGAAAGGGGCCAACGGAGAAGTTAAGAAGGTGAGTGAAGTAAGAGGGGTCTGGTTCAAAAGAGTTGTCGGCGAAGGATTGTTTAAAATAGGTGGCAAACAAGTTCGCAATGGTTTGCGGATTAGTTGAAGATATGTTTTCAAAAGAGAGGGACGGAGGGTAACCGTCAGATTTTTTTTTATAGTTGACGAATTGAAAAAATGACTTAGGGTCGTTTATAAGACTTGCTTTCGCGTTAATTAGGTGCCGCTGGTAGAGAGAGTTATAAAGATGATTGAATTGAAGATAGGAACCGAGATAGTTGGAATAGTCGAAAACAGAATTGGTACGAAGGAAAGCTGCCCATAACGTGTTTCTCTTGTTACGTAAGGCGCGAAGTTTGCGATTATACCAAGGGGGGGATGAAGATGAAGTTTTATGACGAGAAAAGGGGATATAAAGAGAAATGGAATTAAACATTTCTCTGTAAAAAATTGTGAGGGCTTCGTTTAAGGATGAGTTAGCAAAATCAAAGGAACATCTACTCAGATAGGCATTTATTTTGCGGAAATTAGCTTTATGAAAGTCGTAAGAAGTGTGAAAGGCAGGAGGTGTAGATTGAAGTGGAGATTGAGGAAAAGTGAAAGAAGAAGGGGAGGATGAAAGTTATCAATAGTTGACAGAGTTAAAATAAGTCGACCTTAGAAGAGGAAGAAATGGCAATGAGAGAAGGGTCAAGGTCATTATAAATGGCCAGTAGCACACCTCGAGAGGGAGAGTCTACCAAGGTTTGGGTAGGGTCGTCGTCTCGAAAAACATTAAAAGTAGGGGGGAATAATTCTTGACTCTTTATGTCGGGGATCAGATTGGTTTCAGTCAGAGCATAGATATCGAAAGGGAGAGCATGGGATTTGCGCAAAACAGCTTGGGTTTTCGAGCGTAGGCCTCTTACGTTCTGGTAGTAAAATGTAAGAGGAAGATTGTTGTGTAGAGACGAAGGGGAAGGCAGTTGAAGTGCTGATGATAGTGGCAGTTTATGGACGAAAAAATTTATTGTGGTCACTTCGGCTCCGTTGGAGATGTTGTGTTCTTTTAGAGTGTACGTAGTTGCCAAAAGCAGCAAGGTCATCTGCTACTTTTTGAGGAGACAAATTAAAAATCTCGTGGAACTTGATATAGATTTTCTTGAGACTGTCTATTTCAATGGGGAGGCCTTCCTGCTGAATGGAAACCATGACACTTGTTTTGGTTTTACCCTCATAGCAAACTGAGTCAGATTTGTCATGAAGATACGCGAGAAAGAGGCGTATATTCTCGTAAACCCTTTTTTCTCTTAGCCTGGAGAGTGCGTAGCGACATTCTGTGGTGTCGAAGGTTTGCTGTGTTAGTTTAACTAGAGGCGGTAAAACCGGATCAAGACTGGGAGCAGTGGAGGAAGAGATTGTGTTATGAGCTAGGGGCAGGCCACGGAGGCGTCTTCGGTGTGGGTGAAGGGGACGGCGGCACGCACGCGGTTGCACGGCTTAACTCGTCGGACGGGGCTGGTTCTTGTCTCCCATCACTCTCACACCACCTACTCAAACACAAAAAGGAATCGTGCCATATGTATAAAAAAAGAACCTAATAGAGAAGAGAAAAGCTAACCTAATTAGACCACGGACGGACTTAAGCAAAGATAGAAAAGAAGACAGGAGAAGAAGAAGAAGAAGCTCAAGGGCTTATGCCCATATCCCGGAGAAAGAAGGGTATGCTAGATCTAACCTAACTATTCTAATCTAAACCTAATCTATACTAAAACTTACGATACGCCCTAACCTATACCTAAACTAACTTATAACTATCCTATTCTAGCCCTATACTACGGCATCTATATCCCCTAGTCTCTCCAGGATGTGGGTTCGTCTCGTCCCGGAGACGTGCCAGATGTTGTTGGCACCGGCATGGACAATCTTCGCCATCTCCTTGGCCAATATTCACTGGAGATGGCCCCTAATACCACAATCCAGCCACTACTGTCGAATGTCCTGTACTTAAAGTGCGTATGTGTGTCCGACGGATTTGTCTACAAACGGACGGAGATACGGACAGGTGACGAACTACAAGAAGATCGGGCATGGAAGCTCTGGGTACCGAAGGAGTTGCGTGGTAGTCTTCTACAATCTGCTCACGATTCTCCTGCTGCAGGACATGGGGGAATAAGCAAGACACTAGCAAAGTTGAGACAGAAGTACTTCTGGCCAGGTATGGTATCAGATGTACAGGCTTACGTTAAAGCGTGCGTAACCTGTAAGTGCAGCAAATCACTAAACGTGATATCCCGACCGCCGATGGGACAACAAACGATTACCGAACGACCTTTTCAACGCCTCTACATCGACTTCTTAGGACCATACCCACGAACGAAGACAGGACATACTCACATATTTACAGTCTTAGATCATTTTAGCAAGTATGTTTTATTGCGGCCTATCCGCAGAGCAACGGCAGCTGAGGTAGTAAAATATTTAGAAGAAAATGTTTTCCACGTTTTTGGTGTCCCCGAGTTTATCCATTCAGACAATGGGAAACAATTCGTTTCCGAATTGTTTTCCAGCTTGCTAAACAAATATGGGGTCAAACACGTTCGCACCGCGTTCTACTCTCCTCAGGCAAATGCTTCCGAGAGGGTTAACCGTTCCTTACTGGCCAAACTACGGTCGTATATTGACGGGGACCAGAAGAACTGGGACCTGCATGTCAGTAGTGCAGCATTCGCCTTGAGAAGCGTAGTACACGATGCGACATCATTCGAGCCCTACTATGCCGTATTCGGGATACCCATGATACAACATGCTAGTGCCTATGAAGTCCTGCGCAGACTGGACATGCTTAAGGATCCAAGGGTAAATATTGAGAATAAGACTGATGAATTAGCTTTAATTAGAAATAAAATATTCGAGAACTTAAGACTGGCACATCAAAAATCCACCAAAGTCTACAACACGAGAAGCCGAGATGTCAAGTACGCCGTAGGGCAAACTGTCTATAGGCGTAACTTCAAACAAAGTAGCCTACCTGATGGATACAATGCCAAATTAGGCCCGAAATTCTTACCATCGGTAATCTTGAAGGTGATCGGCAACTCCCTGTACGAAGTAGGCAACCAGAGAGGTGAAGTAGTGGGCAAGTTTCATGCCAAAGACCTTCACGTATGAAGGACAAGAAGACTTTGATAGGCCCCTTTTTTTTTTGGTAACAACGGCTAGTGGGAACCGTAAGGGAATCCGCAAATGCAAGCCAACCTACCGGTAATCCACAAGGGCATACTAAGGTACAGCAAGGAGCAAAGGCCACACAGGGAACTGAAGCGGGGTGCTCCGCCCTAAGGTTCCGTACCATTGCCGCTGCAGCAGTATCAGAGATACAGTGATACTAAAGCCGCAGTAGAAGCAGAATTCCGCGAAGGAGCAACATTTTTTTTTTGTGTGATAAAAAAAAAAGGAAAAAAAAAAAAAACCAAATATGAGAGAAGTGCTCTACCGATGAAGTGTAGCTTAGAGTTTTTTTTTATATTTTAAATATTGTAAAGTTAAGGTTAGGAGTGAAGTGATTCTGCATTTAGTATTGGTTTTGTGCCCGCGATATTTCAGCTGGAACTTCAGCAACTGGGATCTCTTCTTGTGCTGCCGGCAGGACAACGGGGGACAACAAAAACGTGAGTAATTAATCTTTTCTATGATTCCTTCTTTTAAATGGAGTAATGCTAAGGGCAGAATTAGCTTTGATTAGGATAGGTTAGCTTTAATTGATTTTTTTTATAGAATTTTTAATTTTCCACCTGAATAAACTCAAATGTACAGATTTAATTTAAGTATTTATTTGTAAATGATGGACAGATAATTTCCCTTGTGCGGTGATGGTGTGTGGGGGAATGGGAAGGCCGTCCTTCCGTTGATCAGGCGCGACGATGACTTGACTGAACAACTACACCGACTTGACAAAGACCGTACGCGACGACCATACGTACTTTAAGTACAGGACATTCGACAGTAGTGGCTGGATTGTGGTATTAGGGGCCATCTCCAGTGAATATTGGCCAAGGAGATGGCGAAGGTTGTCCATGCCGGTGCCAACAACATCTGGCACGTCTCCGGGACGAGACGAACCCACATCCTGGAGAGACTAGGGGATATAGATGCCGTAGTATAGGGCTAGAATAGGATAGTTATAAGTTAGTTTAGGTATAGGTTAGGGCGTATCGTAAGTTTTAGTATAGATTAGGTTTAGATTAGAATAGTTAGGTTAGATCTAGCATACCTTTCTTTCTCCGGGATATGGGCATAAGCCCTTGAGCTTCTTCTTCTTCTTCTCCTGTCTTCTTTTCTATCTTTGCTTAAGTCCGTCCGTGGTCTAATTAGGTTAGCTTTTCTCTTCTCTATTAGGTTCTTTTTTTATACATATGGCACGATTCCTTTTTGTGTTTGAGTAGGTGGTGTGAGAGTGATGGGAGACAAGAACCAGCCCCGTCCGACGAGTTAAGCCGTGCAACCGCGTGCGTGCCGCCGTCCCCTTCACCCACACCGAAGACGCCTCCGTGGCCTGCCCCTAGCTCATAACAATTGAAGAGAAAGGTGTATTAGATGAGACATTAGCTGTGGGGTTCAGAATATGACAGCTGATAAAGTTAGGGTATTTGGCTCCAGTTGTGAGATTGAAATTAGGGAAAGAATTGGTGGTGAGGGCAGGTGGCGCGGAGGGTTGTAGCGGTTGAGAGGAGCCAGTGTGAAAAGTTGGGTTTAATTTAAACGAAACTCGCTTGTGTGTGGGCTTCGGTGGGGCGGCGACATTAAGTGCATTTAAAGAAGAAGAAGAAGACGTTTGTTTAGGTATGGTAGGGGGGGTAAATTTGGGGAATAATTTAGTTTTTAGGAACCAGTTAGTGTCAGATTTGGGTCGGGAGTAGGAAACAGCTTTTGGATGCTTATTACTAATCTTAGATTTATTTACAGTCTTATCATTAATGTAGAGTTTATCGGTCGATTTGCTGATGCGCATCTTACCAAGCTTGTAGTCAGTACCAGTAGAGCTTTGAAATATCCATTCGTATCGACACGGTAAGTCGAATTTGAAATTTCGATTACTCTTGTGGCTGGATGGCAGGAGCATTATGCATTGGTGGATGGTAATACCAAATCTCTTTTTGAAAGATTGTGTAATCCATGGGACATCCGCGTAGTGAGGGGCTCCTTTGATGAGGAAGGTAGTGACCATCTGGTTCTCCATCCTTAGCTTGTCCAATCTGCGCTGCCACTCAGAAGGTGTCCATGTAGTGCCAAACTGTTTGATGAGTTTACGTGGGGCGACAGCGGGAGGAGACAACGTTACCGTGACTTCCGATTGGTGAGTTGTAACGCTTGCGTTGGAGTTATCCGTTTCAACCATCCGTTGGAGACAGGAAGGTGGAGATGAGGGCGGATCCACTTCGGTATCTAATAGTTCAGCCAAGATTGACGTGTTGTACTGAACAATTGGGTGATGCTGAGTATGGTTTGATACTTGATCAATTTTGCTGCATATTGTTCCAATGCTATCCTCAATATCAGAAAAAGTCGACCGAACAACGGTTAATTCGTCGCCGACATCACTAATTTCATCGAAAATCATTTCGAGCATAGGATCAGGTTGCTTGGGAGATGGTTGATTGATCGATGGGGCTTGAAAATGAAAATCTAAGTCTTCACGCATTGTGTTAATAATCTCGCACGTATTTTGGTGTGCGATAATTTGCGCATCCGATTTTGTTTTGAGATCACTTATCACAGTATTAAGGTGACACAGGGTTGTTTCATCGTTACTAGATCTTGCGAAACTGTGAGCGCAACGACATCTACCTGTCGATTATTTTCCTCCTTTTTTTCTTGCCATTAGGCACCATTGGTTTCTGTGTATTTTACTATGTCATATTACTACGTAATAAAGAATTCAATTTTAGTTTTTGGTAAAGACGCACGCCTTTGATTTTCTTTTAACACGCAATCCTCATATTGCACCACGAATTTCATAACAGAGCCACACTGTTACATGGCGCAGCCGGTATCTCAACCTACATACAATAAAGAAACAACCAACACCCGACAACAAAATGTCTCTCGTCCAGCAACTCTTAGAAACGACCATCGACGCAGAAATTCTGAACCAGTTCACGAAGGATGCACTCCAAACAGAAGTCAAATCAAGAGGACTGGAAACAACAGCAACAACAAAAGATGAGTTAATTCAAATCATAATCAAACACAATAAAATCCTATCTACCCTTAAAGCAAGGAAAATCGAACCATCAGCAGGTACTTCTAGTTCGGTAGGGACTTGTCCAGCAGTTATTCAGACTGTCGTCATCAACCCAGACATGACGCAAACGATTTTGGAATGCAACGGGGAAGATAGCAACTCCACCGAGCAATTCATAAAATCCATCGAAAAAGCCGCAAAATAAACGGGTGGAGTGACGAGGTTAAATTAGTATTCTGCACCAGCAAATTAACGGGCATTGCAAGAAACTGGCAGAACTTCGAAGGCGATTCAAGGGACGACTGGAATATATGGCTCAATTCATTCAGGAAACGATTCATAAAGACACCAACATTACGCGAATGGAATGACAGAGTAAATGCACGTATCCAACGGCCGAACGAATCTATAATCCAGTACTTCAGCAGTAAGTTAGATATTATTTCTAAGCCCCCAAAGAATGTAAATATTCCTACGGAAGATCAAATTGCGTATTTACTCGAGGGTGTTGCTGACAATACAGACCGCCGTATTCTACGCATTGGCACACCTTCGACCATAACCGAACTATTCGAACTGGGGCAAAAACTTGACGATGACACAAAACACACCAGCAAACAGTTCCACAACACAACAACAATGTATCGCAACACTAGAACGCCACAGTCCTTTACAGACAATAATTTCAAGAAACCAGCATACACAGAAAATACAAAAATAAATACTTATGTATGCCCACGCTGTAAAAAAGGTCAACACCCCGTTTCGCAATGTCCAATACCCTGTTACACATGCAATAGAACTGGTCATTCACTGAGCAACTGCCCAAATAAACCATCTCCAAAACAAGCAAACTGCGCATTGAAGTCAAAAGGTGGTGATCGAGGCTTACCCATCGTAGATGCCTATGCATTCGATGGAAAACCTATTTCCACTCTTATCGATAGCGGTGCTGAACAGTCAGTAATCGATCGTCGTTCTATACCACCTGATTATGCAGTTCAAAAATACGAAGGCTCAGCAATAACTTCCATTGACAATGAGTGTAGACCTGTAGGACAAATTGACCTATTCGTTGCAGTAGGCGACATATGTTGCACATTTGGTCCTGTAGCGGTGGTAAACAATGCACCAATACCACTGATACTCGGCAGCGATTGGAGAAAGGCCAATAACATTACCATAACTGTCGAAACGAACGGAGATGTCCAATTAAAACAAAATACGAACTCAGGCTACACCACACACACAAATATAAATTCCTGCATATTAAAACAAAGCCAGACTATACCACCATGTATTCTAAAAGAAGTCGAACATCAAATCTCAACATTTCCGAAATCTATATCTCCAACACAAATTCAAAAATTTCGAGAAATAGTCAGCAACAATTTACAAGCCTTCTCGACAGACAACGAGATTTTAGGATACTGCACCATAGATCAACATTCCTTACGTACAGTAGATGATATACCAGTTCGCAGAAAGCCCTACCGCTATTCATGGAGCGACCGCCAGTTTATAAACGAAACAGTAGAAAATTGGAAAAAACTAAACATTGCAAGAGATTCGCAATCTGAATATGCCTCTCCAGTTGTAATAGTTAACCAGCCTCATCATCCAAGTACCCCACGCAGATTGACAATAGATTATACACAGCTTAACAAAAAATTATATAAAGATAATTTTCCACCTCCACACATCGACGACATCATAGAGAAACTGGTTCAACAGGATGCACAAATTTTCAACACAATGGACATTAAAACAGCATTTATGACGGTTGCTGTCAAACCAGAGGACATTCACAAAACAGCATTTATAACTCAAGACGGTATATACGAATTTATGAGAATGCCATTTGGACTGACCAATGCGCCAAAGACCATGGAACGTATAATGAAGCAAACATTCGATAACACCGAAAACACTATTACATACATGGACGACGTAGGTCAATCAGCTCCGAACATTGACATGGCTATTAGAAATTTCGAAAACGCACTTAAACGAATAATCAAAAGCGGACTACGTATTTCTCTACAAAAGAGTCAGCTTTTCCAAATGGAAATATTCTTCTTGGGCTATGGTATTTCAGCACACGGCATACGTACAGATCCTTCCCGTACAAACTCCATCGACAGATACAACAAAATTTTCAAAACAAAAACAGACGCTAAATCATTCCATGCATTTGCATCTCATCACAGAAAGTTCATCAAAGACTTTTCAAAGTTATCATTACCAATCCGCAACGCATATAATTCATCCCCATTCATCTGGACAGAAGAAGCAGCAGCAGCAGTCGAAATTTTAAAACAAAAATTAAAATCTCCACCAATACTGGGACATTTTAGGAATAATTGTCCAACGGAAGTTCAAATTGACGCATCATTAACCGGCTTGGGAGCAATCCTTCTACAAAAACAAAACAATCAGCAAGTAGTAATCGCATATGCTAGCCGTGCGCTTGCCGATAGTGAAAAAAATTTACATATTAACCAAATAGAAAGCCTAGCAGTACACTGGGCGGTTACTAATAAATTTCATATTTATTTATACGGATTAAAATCGTTCACAATAATTACGGACAATTGGACCACCGCTTGTTTATTACAAAACAGCAAATTTAATCGTAAATTCGCGCGATGGCTCCTAGATTTACAATCATACAATTTCACAATAAAACACAAATCAACCAAACAAAATATCTGCGCGGATGCACTTTCAAGAATTTCGGAAAATACAATAGCCCAACTAATTTTAAAATCAAACGATGAATCGCGAATTTCAATAGCCCAAATCAACGACCCGGAATGCAACGATATATTACAAATTCTAACTAGAGACTCTAATACAAAAAACGACAAAAAAATCAAAGAAAAATACTGCATCCAGAATAACATCCTGATGCACAAAGACAATAAAGGCCGCGGATGCATCCAAATACCGAAATCGCTTCAAACAACCATTCTGGAAATGTGTCACGACAACAGTGGACACATGGACAATGAAAAGACATTCTCAAAACTATCCAAACGCTATTTCTGGCCATCATACTTCAAGGACTGCAAGGATTACGTATCTAGCTGTAGCACATGTCAGCAATTTAACCACAGGACCACCAAGAGACTGGGCCTCTTGAAACCAAGAACAATCCCGGAAAGACCGTTTGACGTTATTTCAATGGATCACTGCAGCTTCCCAAAAGACAACAAAGGTAACACTAACATTCTAATTTTAATTGATCACACAACTCGATACATTGTTGCAAAATGTGTCCCCGACGTTAGTTCGCGCCATGTTACGAACCTAATAAAAAACAGAATCATTCTAATTTACGGCGCACCGAAAACCATCATCAATGATAATGCTACCAGCTTCACCTCACTCGAAGTTCAAAATTTCTTCAAAGATTACGGAATCCAAAGTCGCACGACTCCACCATATTGGCCCGAATCGAATGGACTTATCGAGCGCGAAGTTAAAACAGTTTCTTCAATTCTCCGAAAATACATTTCCGAAAGGGACATCGCACACTGGTCATCTTACATTCCTGAAATAGTACAAGCAATTAACGCAAGCAAACATTCATCACTTCAAGAATCACCCTTCTATCTACTCCATGGATTCGAAGCCAGAATTCGGGATGAACTTCTTTTGGGTACGGTAGAGTGCCAAGTCAATAGACCACAACAAATTGCACAACTTAACTCAGCCCGCCAAACAGCAATAGAAAAGCTAAACAAATCACAAAGTCAAGCAAAAACCAGTATCGATCAACATAGACTAAACTTTACCATGAAAGAGGGTGATCTGGTACTAGCATTAAATCCCAATAAAAATAGCAAATTATGCCCAATATATGAACCGACACCATATGAAATAACAAATATTCTCGGCGACAACGTTATAAAAATTCGGAAGTACAACGAACTTGGACAAGAAATAATAAGAATCGTTCACACCGGACAGATAAAAAGATATAAAGAAAGAAACAACAATCAGCTGCTAACTGACACTCACAATGGATTACAAAACATCATTGAGACAAATACCGGCGATGAGGAAGAGTTGCCAACTGAACAATATTCTACGAGTGATGGGTCATCAGTATATCAAATGGAAGATAGTGACAAAGAAAAAGACATTGAGGAAATCGTCGACCGGAAGGATACAGCACCGGTTCGCTCCCGAAAACCACCAAGATGGCTCCAAGACTATGAGAGGTAAATTGCCAGGAGTCAATTTTACAAGAAGGGGTCGTGTGAGCGCAACGACATCTACCTGTCGATTATTTTCCTCCTTTTTTTCTTGCCATTAGGCACCATTGGTTTCTGTGTATTTTACTATGTCATATTACTACGTAATAAAGAATTCAATTTTAGTTTTTGGTAAAGACGCACGCCTATTTTTTTCTTTTAACACGCAATCCTCATATTGCACCACGAATTTCATAACAGAGCCACACTGTTACAGAAACCCAACTCAAAAAGACCAGCAATTTCTTTCTCAATGTTAACAAGTTTGGATTTAATTGCGTCGTTTGAAGACTGAGTTCTGACAAAATTAAACCGTGTCGTGAGTTACCGGAAGTGGGCTCTATGGCACTTATAATTACTCCCGCTAACGAAAGAGATACCGTCACTAAAGGGGCACTAATGGGAGAGATGATTGATGCTAATAATCACGATCAATTTACAATGGCCGAACTGTTAAGTCCATGGTGCCGTGATCCAGGTTAATTTAGTTGGATGTTCAAAGGAACACACTTTTTTTTACCGGTTGTCAAACTTAACCTCAATTTTATTTTTTGACACGCTTTCGTTTCTTTAGTAACATTTCCGCTCTTTTGCGAAAACAAAAACCTTTTCATGTTTTCTTAGTAAAGATGTACACCTATTTGCTTTTTCGAAGAACAAAAATCCCCCTACTAGATGGCGTTCAATCGATAGTCATTTATGTATTTAAAAACTTAATCGCAATACAGAGCTAATGCACCCGCTGCTGAGAGCTTGTGACGGATAAAATTCATCAAAATCGAATCAAAATAACTCGAGAGATGAACAGCCAAAAAGGACAGTGTCCAGCAAGACCTGCATACGTTAAGCGCATCTACATGCGTTAAGCGCACATTCTGAAAAAGAAGTGAAGCCACTACTCTAGTACATAAGACCAAAATCCTTTAATGTTGGCAGGAGATAAATTTGTTCTCTTCATAGGAAAAGGTTGGCTTTTATTGGCATGACCTCAACGCTTTGAACTACAGCCTTTGGAACATCTTAGAAAAGAACCGCTGCTGTAAGATTCATCATATTGTCGAGGTAAAAACATCGCTGTTCGTGTGGTAATAGACGAGTGCCCAGACTGTTTGAAGAAGTCCATCGAAACAAAAGTTCGTCATTTCAAGAGACACAACTTATAATTCTTGTGTCATTCACAAGTCGAGGTCAGCCACTCTTAATATGATTTTCAACATCCTCGTCGTTTTGTCTTTAATAACGTCTTGCAATCTTTTAATATGCATGGAACGTACCTTTCTTAGTTTAACCCCCATGGTGAGGTTAATTAGTTTCTAGATGATTGCACTAAGTACATAAATCTGTCTTTACTTGTGCAATATGGTGTTAATTTTATTATTAATAAACACCAACGCCCCGCTCCCTAACTCAGTCTCCATACACTCTTTTCTACCAGAGAGACATCGCACAGCAGAAGAAGAAGAAGAAGCTGAGGCAACAACTTTCGAAATTACCATATAAAACCTTTCTGCGTAACATATTTGTTAATTAATTAATTTTTTCTTCATTGCATGTGTGTGTTGTCTTTCCTTTGGGCATTAAAGACGCCACATGTGGCATAGATACGGTGTTAAACAGAATGGTTTTGTTGTTGACTCTTCTTCTCATTTCTCTATTATTTCCATTCACTCTATTCGATTTATCAACGCTTTATAGCAGTATCTCCCAATGCGAGCGCTGCATCTGAATATAACTCATCTGCAACCACTAACATGATAGATGCGTTAAAAACATGTTTATCTAGTTTATTACTATGCTATTTCTTTTGCTTTTTTTGTGGCGGCACAGTTTCCTTCTTTTCATCAGCATTAAACAAAAAAAGAAAAAAAAAAAATCTATCTACGAGTACATTTATGTATCTGCGTGCGTATCTAACCTCCTACTCGTCCGACAATGACGTTTGGTTTTCTGTGTGTTTTGTTAATGACTGTGTCGATTAGTGCTGCTGCGGTTATACGAGTATTACACTCTTATGTGGGTATCTGTCGCATAAGAGATACTTTTACCAGAGGTTTTATTTTTTTTTGTTTCTTGTCTCAGCTTATAATTATTAAAAATTTACATCTTTCTTGAAGATGAAAATTTGAGACGATGCACACGCAGAGGAGAAAAAAAGAAAGACATTTTTTTTGCTACTTCAAGGAGATAGTTCTTTTTTAATTCTTTTTAATACGTCATTAACCACTGCTTCCACTTGCTCTCGTGGAGGCACCTTCACAATTCCTCAAACAGCAGGAGTTTGATTACGAATCAGTCCATTAGCCTAGGAAGAAATGGTGCATCCAGTAGAGGAGGCAACAGCGCTCACCTTAAACGTCCACATAAAGGTGGATGAAGCCGAGAAATAGGTAATACCTAGGGCTAGAAAGCGGAGGATCCTCAAATTATGCCACGATGATGTCCGATATCTGGCCGATGAGAAGACGCTCGAGAGGATTAAGAAGACGTTTTGGTTTCCGAAAATGAGATGCTTCACAAGAAACTACATCAAGTCTTGCACTTAATGCGCCTACGCCAAGGGTAGAAGCGGCAGGTCGGAGGGAGAGTTGCATAGCATTGAACGCGTTTCTCTCCCATTCGACACCGAGCATCTGGATCATCTCGGGCCTTTCACTAAGGGAAAGGGCGGCCAAGGTACGTACTTGCGCTAATAGATAACTTCACGAAGTACGCCATTCTGCGAGCTGTAAAGGCAACAAACAGCAAGGGTGTTCTTGGCGTACTCACCGAAGTGGCGAGCTATTTTCGATTGCCCAGAAGGGTAGTTACCGACCGAGGGACTGCATTCACCACAGGGATGTTCAGGAACTTTTGAGAAGAGAACGGAGTCCAGCACATCAAGACCGCCGTTAGGACGCCGAGGGCGAACGGTCAGGTCGAAAGATGCAACCGAACAATCCTGGCCGCTCTTAAATGTATGCACTCAACGGAGAGGAGGGGGGGTGATTGACCAAGCTGTTTGACTAGAATACGACTCTTTTGATTGTCACTGGATGCAGTCGTCTCATTTATGTTCCTCTGCCTGATTCAACTCAATAGGTTTTAACTTGATTAAACTAATGGTTTCACCATCAGGCCAACTCAGCCACTCAGACTTTTATAAACTTGGAGAACGTTGCTTTTCCAAAGTAAGTACCTATATACATATCTGAACGTGTTTTTCATGACACGACTCATTTATTCCTTGCCTCCGTATTTTTTTGGCTTGGGCCATAATGCCAATCGACTCATTTAACTCTTTTAAAAAAATGTGTTTCATGTTGAACTGAAAAGCTGCTCTTTAAGTTTCGACTTTCACTGGATCTTGTCGACTCATTGACTTAAGTTCTCTCTCAAGTATTGAGTCCTACCCGTCTTGCCGACAAATGATAATCAAAAACGGTTTTAGCCTTGCAACAAACACCGAGTGTTAAAGACTAAGACCAAATTCGGAAGACTAGGGCAAGACCACCACTGAACTGCAGGATAGTTAAAGTATTGATTTTGGAACACGAGATTCGTTTTGGTCTTGAATTTGAAAATCTCTATGGCGGCTTAAAGCTTTTAACACACATCATCTTTTGATTCCAAAGAACTATGAGTTCACCCCACTCCTCCTGGATTACTCCTCTTTCTCCCATGCAAGAGGAACTTGTAGCCTGACTGCAAATTTCAAATGCAGGATGCCACATATTCGTGGGACAAGGTGAATGAAGGTTGAGGTAAACAAAAATAGAGAAATAATATAGTCTAAATGCAGAATGGGTCATACCCGACTGTCTCTAAGAATTTGGCCGGCCAGTGTAGTACATCGTACCACCTTTTATGTGCCTGTCTTTTCTGCGTTATACCCAACGTATGAGCAGTTTAATGTAACTCTACGCCATATTTCCTCATAGTTTTATGGCAAACGTGGTTCTTTACCATGGCTCTCTGGACCAATTAGTCTTGTAAGATATTGTTCAGTAAGAGTCTATGACTGAAAGGCATAAGTTGGACAAAAATGTTGGTTTTCATAATCTACGGTTGCGTATGCAAGTCGGATCCTCAAGAGTGCAATGATTGCAACCAGTCATGATGAATGATCATCGACGAGTGAGTCCTAGAGACAAAAGACTATCAATCAGAGACAAAAATATTGGAACTCCAAGCACAAATGAATCCCAGAGATGCGAAACCACAAACCAGTCATACCAGTAAAGTCACCCAAACAGGAGTCGGTAGGGATAAGATTAAGTAGCCACGAATGATTGGCAGAAACGAAAAGCTTTCATCCATTTACGGCTGAGTGTCAACTAAGAAATCGTGAATCAGAGACGAGAGACTGCCAAACAGTCGTGCCAGTGATGGCAGATCATGAAAAACTTTTAAACCAACTACTAGTGACCAAGGAGTCATGAGAAGGAACCTGAGTTAAAACGTGGCTCTTTTGTTCAATTTCATTCGACTCACTTGAGTCTTTTCTTCCGCGATCGACTCATTTTGATGAAATTTTACCAGGACACTTTAACTTCAATTTTGGCCTGATTTTCAGACGGTCCAGGTTTAGGTTCTAGAAATTGAATCGAATAAAAGAGTCATTTCTTGGCGGTTTTGTGTAGTGGCAACGTTTTTGGGAAAATGATGGTTTGAGTACGACACACAATAATTAAAGAATATTACTAGGAATCTCAATTAGCTCGGACACCACCCATGCAGTACAATAATATCCTAGTTTCAAACCACTACACCAACATTACTTATGTTTCCCAGTATAACAATGAATATAAATATTCATCATGTTTAAACCGTCAAAAATTGGCAACCCAACTCCAATAAAATTCCCTGTCATTCCTTATTCAATTTACCGCTCTCACGAGTTCCTCGAAAAGACCTTACGAAAAACTAAAGCAGCCCATTAAAATCCCACCCGTCACACTAAAGAATATAACATTTCAATATTAACGATATGTAACAATGTCAAACGTAACGAAAGGGAATCCTTGAGAATATAATTCCTTACCCCATAAGAAAGAAAAACACACTTCTGTAAGAACTTCGAAACAATGGGAAACCCTTTCAGACCTTTCACACATGCAAATGGGAGAAAATACTTCAAGAACTAACCAACTGGACTGTGAATTTTTGTTCCATTACTCAGTTAGATACTTTGAATAAATGTACGGGTAAAGGGAATGCAAGCTTCCCATACGCAAAATGGAAATTTTTTAACAGACGTCACTCATCGGTGTGACTTTGCAAAGGACATTTCTTTTTTATGTACGAAAAGAAATGCTTATAAAGGAAAAAGGAAACAATTAGCTACGAGTGGATGAACCCATATAAAGCCGTAATGACTGTATTGAAAGGCATGGCATTATAGGGGTTGAATGAAAGGTCAAGAAAATGTAGGTTTTTTGTAACGGAAAAAACGGGAAAGGTGGCAATAAGGATTTTTGTTGAATCCCCGAAATTACGGACAGCTTTCAAATGTATCCTGCTGGGATTGTGTAATCCTTTTATTAATGAGATTGTAAAGGTTTGTACTCTTTTTTTTGATTTATGAAAGCTTGGAGCCTTATTCTAAAATTCTTGGAAGCGGATGAAGAATGGATAAATAAAAACTGTCAGTTTTAGATATGAAAAGTTCAGATGAAATTATAATCTAATGAGTCGACAGTGAAGAGAGGTGAGAGCAGGAATTTTAATATGACGAAGTATTTATCATCTTTAGTTGATCCATCATTGAAGCTGTTTATGTAATTGGAAGCAAGATTAATATTCCAAGATTTGAATGCAATAATAGCCAAACGAGTTGTGCAGCTCAAAAGAAAACAAATTCAGCAGAGGTATACCACAGCAAGAAGCACTCCACATAAGCACTCAGTCTCGGTACCAGTCCATTGAGGTTTCATACAAATTTAAATGTTGACGAATGAATAGTGAACAATATTTCATAGGCTGACAAAACTAACGTTTGCGTTAAATCTCTCATCGAGGTAATTCAACCTCAGTTCAACAGAATATGTGAGCAAACCATTGCTGCCAGATAACAGAGCCTAAAGACAATAGCGCTTCAATCTAATAGAGTCAGGTCAATGACATAAGTGAAAAAAAACAACTTCAGTCACTTCCCATTCCCATGATCCGTCCCAAGAAAGTGGACGGATCAGTAGCCACAATGCCAAGATCTTTTTCCGATCACGTTTTCAGGCAATTTGACAATATATCCGGAACAAGCGATACCACTAAGGTGACACAATGTCATGATCTATAAACCTATTGAACAAGGTACAATCTCCAAAAAATAAAGCCAACAAACATACCCACTTTAAAAAAACATGCAGGAAAGTTACAATCCGTCTATAACGGATACCCTATCCCTCATCTTTTAACTCACCCGTTGTGAAATTTTTAAAAAAGATTTTTAAGAAATTTTATCACAAAACTGTTCTCACAAATTTTTCGTAGTAGAAAGTGGCAGTGGCTCCCAAAATTTGTTACCAAAGTTCACGGATTCTGATGAGATATTCACAATAAGACTAGCAAAAATAATGAGTAAAACTTTTTTTTTTAAATGGGCGTGTCTGTGGGTGTATTTTAACAATTTGTTCACTTTTATTGCTTCGGATTCCAGAAAGTTTCCAAACTTCATGTCCCCAGCTTAAAATTTAAGCTAGCTTAAATTAAGCAAAAAGTGGTGTCATACGGACGGGCATGGCTTGATCGACATGACTTTTGATGCTGATCACATATACATATACATATGTACTTTTGAGGGTCTATAGCTATTACTTTTTTAAATACAAACTATATATCAAACCTAATATACCCTCGACAGGGCATACAAATTTAGCTCTTTCAAAATATATAGACGTTGCCTATTTCTGCAATTCGTTCATACGTTGTATAGGGTCACGCCCAATTTTCGGGGGCATTTTCTTAAAAAAAAAAAAACATGTTTTGTTTTCTCTAAGCTATTTGCTTTGGTTAAGTCTTATTGTGAATATTTTATCAGAATTCATGAACTTGCTTACAAATGACAGACACGATCACTTTCTTCTAAGAAATAGTTGCAACAAAAGTTTTCGTTATAATCCCTTAAAAGTGCGGAAATATCCTCTGAATAGAAAGATATCTTTGAATGTGAATAACAAGTAACAGAATACCACGCCGACTTTCTTAAGGATGGGTTAGCAGATGAGGAATAGGGTATCATACTAAACATTCCTATGCGCTTGACAGGAAAGAGTACGCGATAGGCATTAAGAGTGCCTTTGACAATGCGACTTTCGATAGCATGTGCAGCTCCGCCAGAAATCACGGCGTTGAGGAATCACTAGTGTTGTGGATCAAAGCAATGCTGGTGAACAGAACATTGACTGTAGATGCAGATTGTGGCCGGTGTGTTATGGTAGGTGTAAATAGGTCTACCCACAAGGCGGTGTTCTGTCTCCACAGCTTTGGTGCATGCTGGTGGACTCCCTGTTGAATACACTTAATAGTTCTAACATCTACGCTCAAGCATATGCAGATGATGTCGCCGTTCTGTCGGTCGGATCGTGCCTAGCGACTGTCTACTCTAACTCAGCCAGTGCTAAAAGGCGTCACTATCCAACTCTCCGAGGAATTGCCAAATATTTGCCAAACTTCTTTGGACGAAACATGTCGAGCTGAAAACTTCCAAAACTCTGTCATTCTTCTGGCAATGCAAAGGTGTTTTCGGCAAGACATGGGGCTTGTCGCCAAGGAAAGTCCTTTGGATCTACACTGCAATGATAAGACCCTTCCTCTCATGTGCTTCAGTTGTTTGGTGGAGTAAGCTCTCACGTAAATATGTTACTGCTGCTTTCGACAAACTCAAAAGAACGGTCTATCTGTGCTGCTTGGGAGCTTTCCCCAGTACGCCTGGCTCTGCTCCGGAGGCTTTGATGAAAGGCCTTACTGAATCCTTTAACCCATTCCAAAATAGTTCGAGAATGCAAAACATCCTTGAATTCGGTCGGAAGGCTGAACTCATTGAATCTTGTTTGGGTCCCAGGACACAAAGGGATAACAGGAAATGAGATCTCTGGCGAGCTTGTTAGACAAGGTTCAGAAGAGAATTTTTCTGGACCTGAACCCACGTTGGGTTTGTCAGCGTCCTCGGTTAGAGCTTCCATTGACGACCGGGTTTTCAATGAACACAATCGAAGGTAGCATGACTCTCCAGGATCCAGGCAGACTAAACAAATGGTCCCCGTCGTCTGTAAGAAATCCGCGGCTTTCTTGCTATCTTTTAGCAGAAAAGATTTACGACTTACTGGCGTTCTTACGGGCCACTTCGCCTTTGCCAAGCACCTCCATGTGGTAGGTTTGAGCGCTACCCCTGTTTGCGAGTCTTGTGGAGAGGGCGATGACACTGCGGAACACTTCCTATGTAAATGTCTTGCCTTTGCTCGGATCAGGTGGCGGATCTTCGGAATGTCTTTTTTTCAAAAGACAAAAAAAAAAAACACATCAAAATGGGGTTCTCTGCCTGGTTGTTTTTGAGTCTGAGTGCTCCAGTGGGGTGTGCCCGCCACGACAAAAAACAAAAAAAACATTCCAGATGGATTCTGTACGTTTCTAAATATTAAGAACTTATTTTGACAATATTCTAAAACTCCATATGCCATGTCCTTGCATTATTACTTATTTTCTCCAAAATTTGGTGTGCTATTTAGAAACATATATGTGCAGGCATATATATTTGCCATATACCCAACCCAAATATTAAATTTATTCGTTAGGGAATGATGGATCAGAGCTTGATCGTGCTAGTTTTTGGAACCATATCTTCACCAAAATCCGTTAAGCAATTCTAGAGTTAGTAATTCTAGATTTTTGAAACCCTACTCATCACATCGTATCATCACTTTATCGAATTTTAATTATTTTTATATCGAAATATGTATCTGCAATCCATTCCAAAGCCAAATATCAGAATAAGTACAAGGTTTCTTAAGTTGGGAGTACGATGGAGACGATTTTTTAAAGATTTTACCAAATTCACCCGAATATCTTACTACCACATCTGCCGATTTTGATAATTTTCAGATAGGACCGTCTAAAACCTGTCATAAATATTCATTAAGTGGTTCTTAAGTAACCAGGTTGCAAGGATTATTTTTGAATACTTTTTAATCCACATCGCATTTATTAAATGTTGATGATTAATACTCGCACTCAGTCCAATTTAAATATTGACCGGACCTAGAAACCATATTTAATTAAAATCTGGTTGGAGGTTTGGACAAACAGACAGGCACGAAACAAAAACTGTTTTGTTTGCTTGATTTGATTTCAAATGGGAAGATAGGTTGGAAACTCTGAAGTCGGAGACCAAACATTTTTAAGCTTTCAGAAATGATTACATAACTTTCTACTATTTTTCGAATAACGAGGAAACAAAAATCTTTATGGTTGCAAATAGACTGGCATACGTAGAGCATTAAAGTCTTGCTATATGCACCATAATTAAAAATCAGAGTTCTAAGTTAGCCGCCATCGCCACTTCCGTGCACTCTGTTCTAAAGCCCTACCAATCATGCAGCTCTTCCAAAGTCAATAGAAATTGAATGAAGGTCCACAATAAAAAAAAACCGACCTACTTCATTAGTGTAGTCCACCACTTTATTCATGCAAGCCAATAAATTTATACACTAAAGGTGCTGGTGATAGTGTACAACCTCGTGGGACTCCATCTAATATACGGAAATGAATTCAATTACAATACCTGATGTTGGCAGCAGTTAAAGCTTTAATCTCGTACTCTTAGTCCTAATTTACTACGAGTACATTATTTAGTTACTTGCAAGTATGTACACGTGTATGTAGCTTCGAACGGTCAATGAGAGTTGTTTAATATGATAAATGTTGTTCTACTTTGAATGTTTTGGTGAAAATAGACTTGAACCCAATCAAATTTTTACCAGCACGCGCGTGTGCAAAATGTCGCCCAAAACAAAAATCAAGCCAGCAATTATGGTTGAATAAGCAAATTGTTTTGGTCATAATTGGCATAACTGTGATGTCAGGATAATAATAAAATTGCTAATCTTGCGAATGTCATTCATTTTCTAATGCTACCCTGCCTTGTACCATTAAACTGGTCCACGTCCATTGAATCTATTTTTAGAGCACCACAAAGCTGGTGATTATTCATTCCATGACCCGAAACCTTGCCTAAGTAGTGGGAGATATCCCGGCGCAAGAGGATATAACACAAAAGTCAGCTAATTGAATTGAAAAGAAGTTCTATTCCATCCACACACACTCGTGCACACTTAAAATATCCTTGTTATACTTTTTCTCCTTTACTGAGTTATATGATAACAACCCTCTCAAGTGACCCCCAAAGCAAATTTTCTGGATATACTATGTATATTGTATCCCACTTACCACAAAAAAAAGCCACGACGGTATTGGTGATGAAAGATGAGATTCTGACGCTGGAAGCAGTTCTTTTCTTCCCACTTTCTCGTTTGAAAATCCTTCCTTTTCTGTGTGAGTGTGCGTGTGTGTAGGGATGCATATAATACCTCGGGTTTGAAATAAAAATAATATTCAAACGTGACTCGAATATACGTGCAACGTGCCACATATCCCTTTACAGGATAAAGAAATTGAAAAACTTGAATAGCAGAAGACGATGAGGATGATGATGATGATGTGTATGTACATAATTTTAGCTAACGAGTGTCACAGCTTATTCGTAGAAAAATGGCACTGCAGGATGCAAATCTTTTGCTCCCTCTGGGAGACATCAGTAGGTGCCAGCAGCTGGCAATTTCTAAAGAAATTTGCATTCACTTAGCCTCTTGCGTACACTGTTTGGTTATTCAAGTAATCACTATGCACGCGTGTAAATCTTGTTTGGTTTGAAGTGTGTGTCGAAGGATTTACAAAAATTGATGCTATTTGGTGACCAGATAAGAACGATAGGAAAAGAAATTTAAATAAAACAACAATGGTGTGTGATATCAAATTGATTCTGACTTTATTTTGAAGCTACATTCATGCCATTGTGTATGGAATAGCACATCTTTTAAATGGCCGCCTCGGCTTCGCGGGCAGTGCTTCAAACGGTCGGTCCAATATGTGCGGCGTTATTCCGGCAATAGAGTCTCGAATGTTGGCCTCGAGCTCGTCCAAAGTGGTTGGCTTGTTAGTGTAGATTAAAGACTTGATGTAGCCCCAGAGAAAATAATGGAGGGGTGTCAAGTCGCATGATGAACGCTCGCCGTGAGATGACCCAGTCGTCAAATTTCTCCTTCACCACTTCGAGCGTTGCGAACCGCAGCTCGGATATATCGATATTGTCGAGCTCTGGCCACAGAAAGTCGGTTAACATTGCTCTATACAGAGGACCATTGACGGTAACTGTCTTTCCTTCCTCATTTCGAAAGAAATAAGGTCCGATGATGCCACCGTGCCATAAACCGCACCAAACAGTCAATCTTTGTGGATGCATTAATGCTTGGTCGAACACTTGTGGATTGTGGTCGCTCTAATAACGGCAATTTTGCTTGTTGACTTAGCCGCTGAGCCAAAAATGGGCTTCGCCCGAGAAGATGATTTTTTGGCCGAAACCCGGATCTCCGGCCAACATTTCCAGCGCCCAATTAGCAAACTCACGGCGTTGTCTATAGTCGTCCGACTTCAATTTTTGCGTCAGCACAATCTTATACGGATGTAGGCCCAAATCCAACTGCAAAATAAACCTAGTTGACTCTCCGGCGATGCCCAATTCAGCTGATCGGCGCCGAATCGACATGTCTGGGTCTTCTTCGATACTGGCCGCAACGGCGGCTATGTTTTCTTCACTTCGCACCTATCCCTATCTGGTTGGTAGCTTAAGGTCCAAAAGAGTGTATTCACGCTCAAACTTTTCCACGGTGCGACGAATTGCCTGCGCATTGGAGGCATGATTACGACCGACGTCACGACGAAATTCATTGACTTTTGACTTTAGCTGCTGAAACACCCTATAGTTATGGTGGGATTTTTAAAACAGCTAAGTGTGTAATTATAAGAGTTCCACTATTTTTAAATATGAGAGGCAGAGAAATTCAAAGGTTTTGAGCTTCTAATTGCCTAACTTATAGAGACCTATCAGAGGTAATCAATGCTATAGATGTTAAGAACATTCGAAATGATTGGCTTCTAAACTATAACAAAGCCTCCTTCGAAGAAAGTTGGCACAGACTTCACATACAGTTCTGAACACGGCAAAGGAGTATCAAGTCAAAGCTGTATGTAAATGGATAGCATAAAAATTATTAATTACAGAGTTACGAAGTAATTTCTAAGTTTGGAATTATTTGAAATTACGCTTTTATATATCTACAATCTTTATCTAATCACCTTCCTTAGTTTTAAGTATTCACGAATATTCAAAGAATGTACCCGGAATTTCCCATTCAAACAAACCGCTCTTGAGATATTGTCAAAAGCCTTTTTTTAGGTTGGTACATCTGTCATCTGACGCATGATAGCTTTGTAAACAAGTCAGTGTTTGTTGTGTTCTGCGAATTTGCTGAATTTGTTGCAGAAACAGCATCACATTGATGTCGCTAAAGCAATGCTTTCTTTGGTCAAAATGTTATCGATCATCATCATTACCGGTGGCGAGACATGGGTATATGAATATGACATCGAAACTAACCAACAATCATCGGAATGGCGCATCTCAGACGAGCCAAAACCCAAAAAACCACGAATCCAAAATCAAGGATTTGTTGACGGTTTTCTTTGATCGCCGTGGTGTGGTCCACTCCGAATTTCTTCCCCTAAGCCAGACAGGAAATAATGAGTATTACGTGAGCGTATTAAAACGTTTGAGGGAAAGTGAATATCGATGAATAATTGAACCTTTTTCGTTTTATTGAAGAATTTTGGGTACTTTTTGATCAGAAGGTATGTGATCGTTAAGATTTTATTATACACGATCCGTATGTCTACAAAGAGATCCTTCTGAAATTTAGGAATGCTTATAATAAGACCGGTACTTACAGGCAAAGGTCAAAACAAATTCGAGCAAAACAATTTTGTTCGGAGAACATGAAACATTTTTCTATGAAGAGGTGTACCGATAGACCAAAACTATACCTTGAACCAAGATTTTTATTTCTCGAACACTGAACATCTGTCTTATGAATATCGGCTGAATAATTTCCGATGAAAAACATTTCATAACAAAATAAAGGTTTCGAACAAATAAATATTTGACACTGTGTTTAAAAAAAGTATTTCTAATAGAAAGGATTTTAGTATTGGTTAATACGATAGTTGATGTTTAAATATTGTTTGTATTCACTGTAGACATTATGCCGACTGTTGCTCATAGCTAATAGAACTGGCCAACGAATGACCTTTGATTTTCATAAATTGATCAGTGGAGGAGAACTTTTAAACAAATATCATCCGCAAAGCCAAAAGTATTGATTGTTCCTGGAGTCTCCTACTGAGAATATCTGCTGTACGAGTACAATTAGGCAGTTATTCCAAGAGTTTCTCTATCTTCCTAATGAAGGCAATGACATCTTCTGAGCTACGTATCATCTTATTGGAATGATATCTGACTCGATAGTGATAGAAAAAAAAGCTCACTAGAATTTGGGGATTCACTCTGCTATGTTACAGAAAATGTTTGCTATGCATATATATATATATGGTAGGATATGCACTATATGCTTTTCCATTTGTTTGTAGTTGAAGACTCTGTAATTCTACAACAAAGACATTTCTGAACCTATGAATATTGTTATAGGCCGGTTCGTCGGCAATTTTGGGCACTACCCTCGTCCCATTATTTTACTTCATTGTACCCAAGTAAATCCTAAATGGTATTGAAACACCACTCCGCCATCTTTGAGTCCAACGAATTGGAACCCAACGCTTTGAGCGCAGCTTGGTTATCCAAAAGTCCATATGTAAATACTTGCCTCCTGAAACCAGTTCTCAGGTTGATACTGACGCTGACGCATAGCTCAATGGCATGGAGCTCTGCTTAAATTATCGATTGGACAGATTCTAAATAATTTATACAATTTCAGAACTTTACGGTTGTGTCCAAAGAACCCAACACCACTTAGACATCTGTATACCATAAGATTCCTTTCGGATCGAGCGATGGTCTGAAATCCTGTTAGGGATCTCCTGTTCCACACATGTGATCCACATGATTGCAAATTATTTGCACTACAGGCTGTCGGAGTAACTGTCCCACAAAGAACAGAAATAGCGGTTATTCGGCCGCGTATTTGTAATCAGAGGAAGACATACGCGAAAAATCTTGAGCTTCAAAGCCGATTTCAAAGCCATAACCAAAAGCTTCTACGAACTCTTAGACAGGGTGTACGAACAACGTTCGAAATATGACGTCAAAATGGTGTTTGGTCAGCATAAGTGCAGAAGATCAGTGGCAACTCTAGATGAAGCGGGGGAAAATAATCGAATACAAAGAGTTCCTAAATTCTTGCCATGGAAGTACCTGGAACAGATATCGCATATCCAGAAATTTATATAAGGCAGAAATTGTTAGAGCAAAGAGCAACAGCATTAAACAGCGAATAGCAAGGGCCAAGTTTCAATGTGGAGTGCAATATAAACATATGTTTTAAATGAAACTAAGCCGTCGATCAAAAATATATTTTTCAGTAATATTTGCGTAAAAGTTTTTTTCTTTAAAAAAAAAAAAGAAGAAAATCAACGTGCACTCAGACGCGATTTTCAGTCTATTGTACTACACCAAGCAGAAACCCCTTTTTGGTGTAGTACTTCGGGCTCGGACCTGCACGACTACGCAAGTGCAACTTGAGGAATACTTCAAAGCCAATGGACTGTTCCTTGAAAGCCAATGTGGGTTCCAAAAAAACCACTCGTGCGAATCTGCACTGAACAGCGTCCTAATTAGCTGGAAAGAGGAGATCGCTGCTGGAAACTATATGACTGCTGTATTTTGAGACCATCGACAGAGACATTTCGTTGGCAAAACTTCTTGGCTATGGAATTAGAGATCAGGAATTGAATTGGTTTCGATCCCAAAAAATGAGCGTGAATGGCTTGATATTTAGTAGTGTCGAAACAAGCATCGGGCTTCCACAGGGATCCATATTTGGCGCTCTGCTCTTTATCATCTACATTAACGACGTCGAAGCTGAGCTAAACTTCTCCCAGATGGTCCTATTTGCTGATGATGCACTTCTCTTCATCTCTGGTAATAACACTGATGAGTGTATACAATTCATGCAGGAGGACTTATTGAAAGTAAGCATATGGTTCAGATCGAATAAACTACAGCTGAATGTTAACAAATGTTAAGGTATGTCTCTTAAACATTGTGCAGAGTTAAACTTAAGCATTGGAAACGAATCCATCATAGCGAAACGTTGTTAAAGTTACATCGTTTACAGAATTGAGCAATGAGAATCTTCTTCTTCTGTAACAATAATGCTAGATATGCTTTTATGGTTAAATGTAAAACAAATAATTCTGGTAAATGTATTATGTTTCGTTTTTAAAATCGAATATAGAGTGTTATCAAACTACCTTTATAAATACCTGAGATACGTGAGAAATTGTCAATCATATCAATTAAGAAATCAAGATGGCTACCGCATTATATTGATAATATAATCTAATCTGGTATAGTTTATAAAGGTTGTCATCTTATACACGAATGTAGCTTAGGTTAAGCTAAAATTGTGTTAAATTGAATTTACATAGCTGAGTTCTGCTAAATATAGATGAAATGAATGAATGAATGAAAAAATTGGATCTTGTAGAGATGCAAATGAAGATCTTTTGTTAAAATGCTCTCCGTGGACCACTATCACTCTTTGCGGCTATACTTTGGCGTGACAGGCCACTACGACGACGCACTGGTATTTACATGAGAAGGACGGTTTTTTTAAACAATAATATTTCGCAATGCGTGAATCGTCTTATTTAAATTTCCCCCACTTCGAAGATGGGTTTTGACAATTAAAATGTGTTACCGCTCCGTTATTACAAATGTCAATGCTTAATATTCACAGCTGTCAAATATCAGCTGATTATCTTTAACATAATCACAGCATTGCCAGATTTAAATTGCAACCTCCAATTGAAGCAACCTTTACATACTTTTTCAGTTGTTATCTCAGTTTCTCAATATCGCACTTCAAAGCAGATGGTGTACGTAAAAGCCAAAGAACTGCATATCGATTAGAATCGTGTGACTTTAACGAGTAAAAAGAATTTGAGTTTCGTTGTGGCCACCTTGTTCGCCTTTTGATTCCTAAATATGCCTCTAGCATCTCACAGATCAAACAAACTATACACTTTGTAATGTTAACAAACTGACATCAGATAAGGTTATCTGGAAATAATAAACATCCCACGGCATTGTTTACTCTGTGAGCGAGCAAACTTCTATAACTACCTCAGCCTAAATCAATACAAAAAGCCCAACCCCCATACTCAAGTGCATCGTAAAATCACATAAAAATCAATTATTTTTACCTTGTACAATCCACTGACATCATAGTCAGTGCATTGCACTTTGTCTATTTCAGCATTAGATGCACGTTTGCCATTTTGAAGGAGGCGGCCCCATACAGTGATGTGTTGCTGCCTGCAACTTGCAATCTCATTCCATGCACCCCGTATACGTACGCTGAGTGCATACGAATGGCACACCATACACATTGCTACGCACGACTATCTGTACTCTTAGCAACAAATATCAATCTTATTTGTTATTAATTCGCATTTTGTCGTTTTTATGCAATTTTTAAATATTTTCGTCATCGTTGTCATCGCTGCGTTTGGTTAGAAATGTGCAACAACATTTTATTTGTGTATCCGTGACAAGTTTATTGACCCAGCAACAGCAGCAGTATTAGTACTTGTAGCAGTTGTATGAGGTTTTAGCATTTGATCGCCTTGAGGTGTTTGTTTTTTGGTTTTTTTTTTCTCAAATGGATTCTATATATAGGCATAAGCAAAACAAAAAAAAAATGCATTTTTTCAAAGGAACAACACAAAAATTAAAATGCAATAATTCTGCATAATTACTCGGCGACGACAAGGAAGAAGTTGTGTTGCTTGAGCCGCCTTTTACATGATTTTTTTTACTGGAAAAAAGTACAATGGCCAGAAAGAATGCCAAGAGGTGGCATTAGACGGCTTTGCCTTTGAAAAAAAAAAAAAACCGATAACAACTTGTTATTGGGTGTTTGTGGTTCTCTGCCGGGAGACAGGCCACTGTACTTCATGTCACTGGTAACCTTTTCTTTGGTGGATTGCTCGATTTTATTTTATAACACTACCTATACAATAGTTTGTACAGCTTTTAGCTATTAAAGGGTTTTTCAATAAGGACAAAACAATTTTGTATTTAAATAAAACACAGAATAATTAAAATATCGGGCTGAAATTCGATCTCGTTCATATGCCCACCGCGACCATGTTTGCAGCGATCGATTCTTTGGAGCCAATTTTCCACCACTCTTCCACACCTATCGACCAGAACGTTGGTAATTTCGCATTCGATATTGTTCCTGAGCTCCGCTTGTCGGCATAAATCAACGTCTTACGTACTCGTAACCCCATCAAAAGAAATCCATCGCCGTAAAATCGCAAGAGCGGGCTGGCCATTCGACCGGAACATTTCTCGAGATTATACGATTACCGAACTTCACTTTCAATAGATCAATTGTTTGACCAGCTATGTGGCATGTGACACCATCTTGTTGGAACCACATATCACTGATGTCAAATCTATCTAATTCTGGTCAAAAATAGTCCTCCAACATGGCACGATAGCGAACTCCATTGATCGTAACATGGCGATCACTTTCATCGACGAAAAAATACGGTCCAATCACACGTCTGGCATGAAATCCACACCACTCACTTTTGTGGATGCAATGGAGTCTCTTGAAGCATATTTTGTTTATTGTCAAAGCCATTAAGCCAAAAATGAACTTCATCGCTGAAGAAGATTTTTCGATGAAATTCAGGATTTTCTTCAAACTTTCGCAGAGCCCAATCGAAAAAATTTCGGCGCTTTAAATGATCAAGAGGCTTCAGATCTTGAACGGCGTAAAAACGACTGATTTGGCTCATGTTGAACTGAAGCACTTACGGCTGCGATATTTTCTGTACTTCGAGCAATGCGTTGTCTCACTGGCACAAGAACATTCAATAGCGAATATGTTGACGCGAATTTATCCACTATAGCACGCGCAGCCTGTCTAATGGGACGATTATTACGACCGTCAGTGCGCTCTTAAAGTTGCGACCACTGACTCAAAATTTCGGGAATAATTTTTAATAATTTCCAAACGTTGTGCGTTTGTGAACTTCACCACGATAAAAAAGTCGATCAATTGCGAAAGCTTATGTCAACTCTACTGCGAAGGCATAACACTGGCAGCAGGGTGGTCATATGGCTAAAATGCAACTTGATCGTGATGATGACATCAGGAGGACGGAGAAAAAATATACTGTGGATAATAAGCAACGACAATAACAGCAAAAATAAAAATACTCCCCAGTTATCTGGACACCTTGGAGTTCACTGAAACTTAATACCACTTGAGTTTCAAACCAACTAGACCAATCAGTATTCTTCCCCTTTCCACAAAAACGACTGTGTCCTAAAATTAGTATAAGGGTGCAAATTATAAAAAAAAAAACGCAGATGATGACATCAGGAGGACGGAAAAAAATACTGTGAATCATAAGCAACGACAATAACAGCAAAAATATAAATACTCCCCAGTTATCTGAACGCCACCCTTGGAGTTCACAGAAACTTAATACCACCTGAGTTTCAAACCAACTAGACCAATCAGTATTCTTCCCCTTTCCACAAAAACGCCCGTGTCCTAAAATTAGTATAAGGGTATTCATATCCCCTTTCACACGTGCAAATTATAAAAAAAAAATCACAGCGGGAGGCCCCTTACTGCTTGTCGTGGGGGGCTATACTCTTTTGCTATGCATAATTCTGTGTGTCGTAGACAGTTTTTTTTTTTTTTAATTTGTTTCTGTCTTTGAAAACAGCTGACAGTTGATAGGTGAAAAGGTGAAATCTAGAGCAAGACAAACAGACAGTTTAAATGTAAATGGGGCACGTGTGCGGATGGGTAGACAAAGTTTAATAATTTCCCTCGGATGGTTTCAATGCCATTTGAGGCGTACACAAGAGAGTTATGATAAATTTGTCAGAGAAATGGGTTTAATCTTCCGTCAAATGAGGGAATTATCTTCTGTCGGAACCTGCTGTGACTCGAAGGTGCTTTTGTTCGATAACAATAGGAGGGACCTTCAGTTACGATCCAAGAATATAGTCAGGACATGATTGACGTAGCGATATTTTGCAGAGTTATACCAACGTATATGGAGTATTAATACAAGCATGAATAAGGTAGCCTGGTAATAAGAATAAAATATAGCCATCATTGCTATTCAAATGCCAGGGGTAATTTGTATCTTTTTCTTTATGCGACTTTGAAATAGCTACCTTGCCATTGTCTCTTACAGGTAATTGTTTCTAAACGTGGAGAAACTCTTTGACTTTGAAGAAGAAGGCTCACAAAGCCGTAGATATCTGCATCGTGAAAAGAGATCATGCGGTATAAGTTGTGTGTCTTAGGTCTAACTAAAATAAGGTTGTTCAATGGCTACTTGCTCAGTTGGGGGCTTAAAAGCTGTTACATGAAGTGCTCAAGAAAGCGTGTCTGTCATTTGACAAGTAAAATAATATCATCGATACTTGGTTGTCTAAAATACGACAAATCCACAGAATTACATTTAAGGCCTTTGGCACACGAAGCGACAAAAATAAGACTCATTGCAAAGTGATAACACTCAATCTGTTTTTCAGAGTCGCCGCCAATATTTTACAATCGCGTTTCGCACACGAAGCAATTAATATCACCAACGAGTTTGCAATCAGTTAGCTCAGTTGTCACATCAATACAGCATATTTATCTGAAGCTGCAGTTGCGCAAATAATTTTAAAGATCACAGAGCCATAAGTTAGGTTGGAGGGAAGTGCACCTAAGTGCTTATTACGTGAGCCATACGGTCCATTGTGTTTCCCGTTTTGTTGTGTGGAATCTATATTTAAAACCTTTGTCTTGCGGTGGGTTATATTGCAAACCAGCCTGCGCTCTTTATGAAGTCTATCATGTTCCTAAGTGGAATTTGTACAAGATCCCCTAGTTCATCAAAAAGTCTGTTTCCCATATGATTGAGTCGGAGGTTTTGGTGCAATCACATAACAAGTGTTTGATGGTTTCTGTCTCCTCTACATCTTAACAGCTCCTGCAGTGGTCGGGTGTGTTGATGCCTAGTTTGGCAGTCATTTCCCTTATCGCGCAGTGTCCTGTTAGCACGCCTATCAAGATTCGAATTTCTTTTTTATTCATCGGCAATAGGCTTTTTGTTCTGTTTTCATCCACTGTCGGCCATAAGCTGCGAGATATGACACAGTCGCTTCTGGTGGACCATGCGGAGTTAATCAGTTCTCTTCCTTTAAGGTCTATTTTTTTTATTTTTTGTTCACCTATTGGAGTTTCCCTTTTTAGCTAGTTTATCTGCTGTCTCGTTTCCTTTTATATTGATATGTCCAGGAATCCAGCAGAGAGCTACGTCATGGGTGTTGCATATTCTGTTCAAAGTATTACGGCATTTGGAGACTATTTTCGATCTGACTTCCATGTAATCCAGTGCTTTGATTGCCGCTTGGCTATCCACGAAAATTGTAATCTTTGAGGGATTTAGTTTCTCGCTATGTATAGTCTGTGCAGCCCTATCAATGCCGAAGACCTCAGCTTGAAAGATGCTACAATCATCCAGGAGTTTGTACGAGTGGTTGATCTTAAGTGACTCGCAAAAACTCCAGAGCCAGTTCCGATATCCATTTTAGACCCGTCAGTGTAGAGCTGATATGCCACAGTGATTCAAACCACTGTGGCATATTGCACACTAAAATGACAGACCAAGAGCCCACAGCAAATTTTGGGTGTGAAATATAACCGAAAGAAAAGTAGATGAGTTGAAAGCTAGGGTAAGGCTAATGCCATAAACGAAAGTCTTGCAGCTACTGGTCGCGGCTTTAGTGAGTAATACCATATTGAAAACATGCTGGTTTCATTGTATAGAGTATTTATATTTGATCGGAAAAATGTAGGTCCAAAACATTTCAAACGTGGCAAGACTTGTGCCAGACAGGTTTTTGTAATATTTGACATAACCAAATAATATCAACTATAAGAGATAGAAAAGCAATCTCTCATAACAAATATGAAGATCCAAGACCTTTTTAGTGCGGCCAGTTCCGTAACAGACGAATTCGAAATTCGGAAAAAATCGGTATTCGAAATAATTCTTTTAACCAATTAAAATACGTCTAAATATTAAGAAACAATCTCTAAACCATTCCGCTAGACTTAAAATGTTGCCCATACAGCAGTAGGTGATATCAGGGAAACACTTCTACTAATTTGCCTCCATCTGGTGAGTCCTGGGTGTATATTCGCCTTTTCCATTCGGTCTGGGAAAGTACTCGTTGGTAAAAGCTTGTAGCTGCGATTAAAAATAGTAGATAGGTAAATAAATTTGCTAAGGTAACACGAAATGGTTTTTGTATTTGCTAAAAATACGAAAGCGTGAATATGAAATTAAGGTTAGGTCTAGTGGAATGCGGCCAGTGACACAATTGGACATCCCGTTTCGTTTCTCCTGGAGGGCCGTTGGTAGCAGATAACGAGAAAGGTGGGAGACAATTTACATTCGATTTAGGCAACAGAGGCGCCCACAGTTCCAGACAGATGAAACTACTTGATGGGTCGCCTGAGTCTATTCAAGACTGCGTGAAGGTTCTTAGAAGCAGATTAAAGATCTTCTGAGAATCAATTTGATTACGCATAAGATCCACACCACGCAGTAATCTAAGAATCGATTTTTAGGTAAATGGCTGGTTACCAAAATTATTGACTCCGCTATGCGCTATAGAGTGACATTGACACAAAATGCGTTCGGGAGTTTATTAATCTTCGAGACAATGTCGGTATGTGTCTGATATACGAGTACTCGTACTTTAGGCAACCTTTCTGGGAAATTGAGTCCTTTCTATCGTCCCAGAAATATTAACTAAAGGTCTGGCGCCCCAAGTTTAGGTTAGTGCATCAGGGTAGGTGGGCGTCGAAAAAACGCAAACGCAAAAACTATCGGTCAATGATTTTAATATGAGTCACTTATGGATGCCTATGGCGTTTGCCTTAAAGAATGTTAAATATGTACTGGCTGAAATATCATTAGACAAAGCAGCAACGTGCCTTATGGCACGCAAAGACTGCAAAATCTGTGCGGTTTTAGTGTCACAGATTATTGAGTACTTATTCTGAAGTGTTTACTTTGAACACCAAAAAAAGTCTATTGATAAGGATTCTTACGCAAAAAATACAAAAGAAGAAAACAAAGATATTACGATGTCCTCCTTCGATAACCCACTCATACATATCATAAAATCACAACGAAATCAAAACTGTAAACAAAAATAAATTTATTTATGGCTACACTACTATTTTAATCAAACCTCTGACTCTGGCCACCAAGGTTTTTCCACAATGAATTTGGTTCGCCAACCCTATCAGTTGTAGCGAAAAATAGCACCACTACAACAAACGAAAAAACCTTTCTTATTAAAAACAACACCCCACTAGCGAGTATAAAATAACAACGTGACTTGAGGGTCGTTTCCAATTTTTTTTTAAAGTATTCCAGTTGAAGTTAATTTTCACTAAAAACATCTGAACTTTTAATCTCAATTTCTCGCGTCATAGATCATATCATCTTGAATGGGAATTTAAATGAAAACAAAATAGAGTATCTAACTTTTGCTAGCATTGAATTGTCCCATTAAACAATAAACTATCCTCTCTGCATCCACTCATTGTTTAGCCGATAACAATCGATATCGATATATCGGTTGCATGCAATAATAGCTCTCGTACTTGTTTCTTGTATCTCTGTTGTTCTAAACCTACCTTGTACACATATCGAAGGTACTTGAACTTCTTGCACACGCTTCAGTGGGCCGAGGAAGGGAAGGCTTTGCTTATGTAGATTCTACATTCGATACGGTGCGGTATTTGGATTTTACTTTTCTCTTTTTTTGTTGCTTCCTATAGAAATGTAAACAATTTCAATTGTTATGAACTGAAGTCTCTCAATGAAGGCTAATCCGGAGTCTTGGAACTAATGGAAAGTCACACACACGCATCGCGAAATTGTATTTAAGAGATACAAAAATGTTATTTGTAACAGCCTGTATTCTGCAACATGACAGTATTGCTGCGTATGGTTCTGCAACCTGATTTGTACGTAAATGTACAACATTGCAGCTTCTTAGGTAATCCGATGGCTTCTGGAGAATTCAGGAAGAAAAACATTTTTCCCTTGAAGAAATCAAGGATCTTTTCATCCGCCTTTGGTAGCATCTATACTACTGCGTCATAGAGCCGGTCTTGAGTGATTGGGAACCCAAAGAACTACCTCTTGATAGGACCGACACTTCGCTTGACAAAACACTTCGTTAGACAAAATTACAAATTATAGCAGTCGGTGTTCATCGTCCTTTCTTGCTGACAGCTGTTTGGTTTGTTTAGATATTGAATCCCTCCTTCGCTTGTATTCTCAGTCTCAATTTCACAACGCATATTTGCTTATCTGTGCTGTTAATAATAAATGTTAACGCGACTGAAGCGTCTGAAGCGACACAAAGGAATTTTGCAAAATTTTTCATTTTCTCAATTTTATCAGAACAAAATTTCATCTGTCTGTTCTACTATCGAGTGGTTATTGTAAACAAATTTAACAAATGGAGTTCGGAATGTCAGCGCTGTCATTCTGTAAGGATTGTGTTATTTCATTGCTACCATTTATTCATGGAAAACTACACGCTTCAACAACGCGTCGAAATTGTGAAAATTTATTATAAAAAATCATTTCTGTTCGCCGAACGAAGCGCGTGCTACGTGAAAAAATCATTTTTCGGATCTGGAACGATGCCAATCCACAATCGTTCCGGGAGCTTCCTTTGCATCCAGAAAAACTCACTGTTTGGTGTGAATTTTGGTCAAGCGGCTTCATCGGGTCATACATTTTCCGAAATAAAAGAGACGAGGCGGTAACTGTCAACGATGAAAGGTATCCAATCTGGAGATTTTTTTCTGGACCGAATTGGATGATGTGATCATTGACAGGAGGTCATTCCAACAAGACGGTGCTACTAATCGCACCGCGAATGAAGCAATGACGTTACTGAGGGAAAAGTTTCCAGGTCGCGTAATTTCGAGAAGAGTCAACTGACCACCATAATCGTGTGATTTAACGCCCTTAGGCTACGTTAAACCTCCGGCTTATGCCAATAAACCATCAACAATTCACGACCTGGGTCATCCAAAATTGGGTCTCTAGGATAGCCTCCTGCAAACAATGCCATTTGAATGGTGTCTGGCGCAATAAAGATTTCGGCCATACCATACCTCACTTACTGCTCTTTTTTTCAATTTTAAAGATCGAGCGAGTTTATTTTTTACTTCTCTCTATATTATCCAAAGTTAACCCGCATCGAGGGCATCTTTTAAGTTCTCAAAATTAAGGATATACTAGTAAACACGAGTAATGTTAAACATTTTTTGTAGTAGGTTCTCTGAATTGTCTATTTGTCACATTAATGCTCAAAGTTTAAAAAAGCACTTTGATGAGTTTAAACTGATTTTTGAAGATGGGAAAGTTAATATAATATGCTTATCCGAAACATGGCTCTATCCAACCCTAAATAATGTGGCTATTGCTATCTCTGGCTATAAAACTTATCGAGCTGATCGTATTTTACTTTGTCAAGTAAAATTATTAAAACATCTAGTATCAACGATGACATCGAATACTTGTTAATTGAGCTTCTTTGTGGATTTGACAAATGCTTGATTGGTGTCATTTACAAACCTCCTTGGATAACTAACACAATCGCTGTTACTAATGTCCTTGAGAACATTGGTTTTGAATATAATCATATAGTAGTCACTGGTGACTTAAATATTAATCTCTTAGACAATAACAACTTTCAGTTTAGAAACAACTTAATCAGCTTACACTTATCCGCAGTGAATACCACCTTACCTACGCATTTTAGTGCTCACAACTCTACCCTTCTGGAGGTTTTCATTGTGAATAGACCCGAACGAGTAAATTATTATTGCCAACTTGTTGTTCCCGGGTTCTCGAAACATGACCGTATTCTTCTATTTTACCACTTAACTTTTGATCGCACAGCTGAGCCGACTGTTATTAGCTACAGAGATTTCAAGTCAATTGATCCGATTGCCTTGGCGAGGGATTCTCTCAATGCAAATTGGCATAGTCTATACTTCATGCTATCTACATCCATAATTAACAACTTATTTGAAAGTCATGTTCCGCTCAAAAGACTTGTCTTGCGCAACCAAAAACATAGCTGGTTCAATCAATACATCATATCACTTATAAAAGCAGGGGATTTATCGTACAAACGGTGGAAAAAGTTCAAACTTCCAATGTTTCATGATTACTTTAAGAAGCTGAGAAATAAAGTAAATCAAGAAATTAAGAAGTCCAAAACTAAGTTTTACTCTTCCAAATTTAGACCCGGCCTGAGCAACAAGAAAGCCTGGAGGCAAATTAAAGAGCTTGGCATAGGCAAAAATATTGATCCTTGGTGGTTGCGTGGACATTGATATTGACCAGCTAAATAAAAAGTTTGCTGCTGCTTCTACTGACCAAAACAGACAACTATGTGAAATGGACGACTCGGACTATATAAACCCAGCCCTTATACCTGACTCGTCAGCTAGTTTTGGTTTTGCCGCAGTAAGTGAATTTGAGGTTCTGAAAGCTATACTGGCAATCAAATCGGATGCTATTGGTTTGGATGGAATGCATCCTAGGTTTTTAAAAATTGTAATTTATCATGTGTTACCACCTCTGACATTGATCTTTAACAGAATATTAACTTGCTGCATTTATCCAAAATCTTGGAAAAGGTCAAAGATAATACCAGTCCTGAAAAGTACTGTTGGTAAAGAGCGAGAGTATCTGCCCATTTCGATACTCCCGTTCGTGTTTAAAGCACTTGACAAAATCATGAGCTCACAGCTTCATGCATATTTGAATAATTTCAACTTACTCTCACCATTTCAATCGGGTTTCAGACCACAACATAGTTGCACTACTGCATTATTGAAATTAGTTGAAGATATTCGCATTGAGATGGATAATGATCATGTGACTTCTCTGGTGTTACTTGATTTCTCGAAGGCTTTCGACACTGTGTCGCACGATATTCTCATTCTTAAGCTTAAACATCATTTTAACCTCGATTTCTCTGCCATAAAAAATATTATAAGCTACCTTGAGGATCGTTCACAAGCGTTTTAATCCAATGGCAATTTATCCTCATTCTTAAAAACTGATACGGGATCCATTTTAGGGCCGCTGCTGTTTACCATGTTTAATAATGATATACCCACTATTCTCAAACATTGTAAGATACAAATGTATGCTGATGACGTACAACTTTATTTGAGTTTTCCTCTGGGACTCGTTGAAGTTGCTACAGTGCGTATTAATGAAGACCTTCTGACGGTGGTTAAATGGTCACATAAAAACAAGCTGATGCTTAACTCTAAAAAAAGTAAAGCGATAATGATAAGTCGTACTAGCTTGGATAAGTCGTCTCTTCCTAATGTAGAAATTAATGGAACCATTTTAGATTACGTAGAAAGTGTTAAAAACCTCGGAGTGACATTTAATCAATATCTCACCTGGGAATCTCACGTAACCAATACTATAGGCAAAGTCTATGGATCCCCGCGAACCTTAGGTCAAACTGGTAGCTGCCTCCTCCGCAAAATAAAAACAACTCTTGTCAAAACACTGCTCCTTCCAATACTACTATATGCACACCCAATTTACTGCGACCTAGATAGCAATAGCTCACGTAAACTCACAGTTGCTTTCAATAGTACTGTACGATATGTTTATAACATCCGTAGATATGAACATATTTCGGAATATGCGCGTGAACTTCTTGGGATGGAGTTCAAAAAATATCTCGATTTTAATTTTTTTTTTTTTTTTTTTCCGAGGGTAGGTAAAAAATCTTCATGAAGACACTATGAGGATCGGTAGCGCGTGCTCATAGTAGTGTGAGATTTTTACTCACTAAAAAAACCTCCCTTCGTGATAAATTTCTTTGATTACATACTACAACTAAGTTTTGACTTATCCAGCAGTTTTTCTTTCACGTATTGAGATCGTTTGGCAGGTCCCTTTCCATTGAAAGTTCCTGCTTGTTCCGCAAATTAGGCGCGGTTTCTTGCTATCGCGTTAAATCGAAAGGTTTAGTCCTTTGTAGACGACGCAGTAGATTCCTCTCATCTAGAATTCGAAGGACTTCATTGTTAACGTGTCCTTGTAATCTGTCTTTATGCTTACGCGCGAAGTTTTTGATTTCATATTCGACTGTCGCAATTCCTAAATCTCTATGGATATCGCTATTTCTAATAAACCACGGTGCATTAACTATTGCACTTTATTTTCAAAAGTTTGTAAAATATTGACATTACTTATTTTGGTACAACCCCAAAGTTGTATTCCATATGTCCATATCGGCTTTAGCACTTGCTTGTATAAAAGCAGTTTGGTTTCTACATTAAGCTTGGAATGTTTTCCAAGTAACCAGTATATTTCTCTGTATTTGGTTTCAAGTTCTTTACGTTTTTTCTTCACGTGCGATTTCCACTTCAGCTTAGCATCAAGTGTCATTCCAAGATACTTAGCCTCGTTTGCAAACGGAATTTGAACCGAGTTTGAAAAGATGGGCAAATTATTTATTTTCTTATAAGTAAAATTGACATGAACAGATTTGTTTTCGTTTAAAGCTAGTCGCCAAATCTTTGTCCATTCATTTACTTTATTCAATGCTTCTTGCAATTTTTCAGTCGATTCTTCGATCGTTTTACCCGTTGCCAGGATGGCAGTGTCGTCGGCAAATGTAGCTAAGACGGTGCCTTCTTCTTGCGGTATATCGCGAGTATATAATAGGTACAAAAGCGGTCCAAGGACACTTCCCTGAGGCACCCCAGCCCTTATTTCTTTAAATTCCGAATATTCGTTTCCGTGTTTGACTCGGAAAAGTCGATTCGTCAAGTATTTTTCTAGAATATTATATAAGTGTTCCGGCAGAACTTGTCGTAATTTATATTTCAAGCCTTCATGCCAGACCTTGTCAAAAGCTTGAGAAACATCAAGGAATATGCTCGAGCAAATCTTTTTTTCTTCGTAAGCTTTTTCAATTAAATCAGTTATTCTATGCACTTGGTCTATTGTTGAGTGCTTGGTTCTAAACCCAAACTGGTGATTGGGAATAAGAGATCCTTCTTCTATAACCGGCTGTAATCGCTTAAGTACTATTCTTTCGAAAACTTTAGACATAATCGGCAGCAGCGAAATAGGTCTATACGATTTTTTATCATTCGGTGGTTTTCCTGGCTTCAGAATCATTATTACTTCCGCGACTTTCCATTGACTCGGAACATATTCTAATCTTATCGCTGCGTTTATAATGTAAAGATTTAAGAAGCTCTCCTGTGATTAGGTCGTATCCAGGAGCTTTATTCGGTTTCAGTTTCTTTATTTCTTGTTGAAGTTCGGTCAGCCTTGCATTTCTTACTGTGTAATTGTGAAATGCTATATCCGACGCATTATCATTTTCAGCAAGCGCTTGCCCATCAAATGGTTTAAATGTTTCTTCTAAATGGGCGGCAAAGACTTCTGCTTTGTCTTTATCATTCTTGGCCCATTCGTTGTCATTTTTCTTGATTGGGGCCGCTTGTATTTTCGGTTTTTTAATGCCTTTTATAGGTTTCCAGAGCGAATAATTGGAATCTTTGTCCGCTGTTAAGCTTTCAATGCTGGTTTGTATTGTCCGGTTTTTAAAATCAATAATGGCCTTTTTTAGCAAGTTACACAAGCGATTCAAATGCGATTTATGTTGCGGAGCACGAGTTTGTTGCCATTTTTTACGCGCTTTTCTCTTCTCCCTTACCATTTCTTTTATTTCCGGTGGATATTTTTGGGCATGATTGATTGGCGTTTTCCTTTGATAGGGAGTATTTTTCCACGCGGCGCGCTGCAGAACTTCAACAAAACGATCAATTTCGATTTCGAGTTCAGAAAACGTCCTAAGTGATACTCTCAGTTCGGTATGTTCTTCAACGTCTTTTTTAAAGCCTTCCCAATCAGTTTTTCTGCTAGTTATTCTAGCAGGTACATCTTTTTTAATTAGGCGTTCGCTCATCGTTAGAATGATAGGGGAATGATCGGAAGAGAGATCAAAACTTTCATCAATTTTAATACATTTGTCTGGTATTCCTTTTACAACAAAGAAATCGATCAGATCGGGTATTTTGTTGTTATCAGTCGGCCAATATGTTGGTTTACCAGTCGAGTGAAAGTCGCATCTGTGTTGCATGCAGGCGTTGTAAAGTGCTCTGCCTTTTTGTGAGACACATCTTGAACCCCAGAAGGTGTGTTTTGCATTAAAATCACCGCCAATAATAAAATTCGGTCCAAGAGAGTTGAAAATATTTGTAAAATCATTTTTTTCAAGCCTGCAACGCAGTGGACAATAAATAGACGAGACATTGAAAGAGTAATGCCCATTTTTCACGCGTACAGTGCTCACTTGCATTGTTTCAAGCTCTATCATAATCTCTTCAGAGTGTTCGATGCAATCTTTTATGATTAAAGACGATCCGCCTCTGGCTCTTTCCGACGGGTGATAAGCGTGATAGGTACTGTATCCAGTAATGTTTACACGCGATAGTTTCGTCAGGTGAGTTTCACAGATCAAACATATGTCAATGTCCTTTTCCCGTAGAAATATTTCTAGCTCTTCTAGTCTTTGTATGAGACCGTTGGCGTTCCATGCAACAATTTTAAGAAGTTTCGTCATGTTCGTTTTGAAATGCTCCTATTGTTAAGCTTATATTCAAGCTTCTCCAACCTTTCGACAATTAGCATGTTTGTTTTTGTTTGCTCCTCAAGCCTCGCAAGGATAATGGAAAAGACGTGAGATACGGGGTTTTCCGAATTATCAGCGTTCGTTTTTGTTGATGTTGATGCTTGAGCACTCGTCTGCATGTCAGAATCTGATGGCTTTTCTTTAGGCGCTTTTACCTTAACCCGGTGTGGAATTTGATCGGTGTTTGATGTCGCAGCTTGAGCGTACGTAAGCGCGCCAGGGTCGGCTCGGTTGTCTCTAGTCACTTTTCTTGCAGCAGTTTTCGACTTTTCCTTATTTACCGGTTTTGAGGGTTGGTTTTCCGGCTTCATAAGTCGATCTCTTCTTTTTTGTAATTCTTTGGCTACTTCACAGCCTCTGTAATTAGCCGGATGCTTACCATTGCAGTTAATACACGCTGCAGGGGTTTTTTTGTTTACACCACACTCTTGACTAAGATGTTTACCGGCGCATTTGACACATCGCGGTTCTTTTCGGCAATATGTTTGCGTATGGTTGAATCCTTGGCATCGTTTGCACTGAGGTATCAACCTTGTATTCTTGCGCATGGGTTCGATTTTGACTACGACATTCAGAATTGTTCTTATTTCGTAAATCTTTTCTAAACTCTCAGCCTTATCAAAGGTTAGCATAAAAAGAGGAAGCTCGCGCTTAACCATCGTTTCCTCGCCTTCCAATTTTTGCTTTTCCCGTTTAATTAAGTTTACCGCATCGACGATTTTAAAGTTTTTGTTCTTCAAATCGTGAACAACGTCTTCCTTTCGGCATGAGGCATGAAGTCCTCTAGCTACGACTCGTATCGGTCTTTCAGATTTATTCTCATAAGTATACCACTGGATTTTTTCAGTATTCAGTTTATTAGATACTGAGCGGTAACTGTCTGAGTCCTTTACGTTTACTTTCCATTTGTTGTTGTTGAGCGATGTTACTTCAAAATCGGATAGCAACAAAGGTTTGAGAAAAGAATGCAGTTTATTATAGTCTGCAATTCCGATCACGTATATTGGTGGCGGTGGTCGTACCTTATTTCGTGGATTTTCTTCGGCACGCGTGATTATTTTGTCAGGCTGTTCTTTACCTTCTCGTTTATTTTGCGTGTTTTCTTGCCTCGTTAACATTTCGGGCGAAGAGCCAGCTTTTCGTTTTTTGACAGGCCGTTTTTTTAGAATCCAATTGGTTTCCCGACTTAGTTCTTCATCATCCGTTTTATAATCCGTGTTATCGGGGACGATTGAACTCGCAGCAGACTCATTACGAGGTTTCGATGTATCATTAAATGCTTTATTTTCTGCTTTAAGTACATTTAATTCCTTTCTTAGTTCTTCGCAGAGAAGTTCCATTTTACTTAGCCTGGTCCGGAGTTCCATATTTTCGTCCGTTAGGCTTTGAATTTTCGCTGAAGTCCGTTGTTCGTGCGCCGACACTATCGATGTCGCCGGACTTCTAGTTCCGCACGTTTTCATGGTAGATCTTGATGTTGGAGATCTAACTACCCTAGTACCTTTTTTTAAAAGGGTCAGATGAACGCAATAAATGGCTCTCCCCAGAATCCGTAGAGTAGAGTAATGTTCTAACTTTCCTTTTTAATCTTAAAGAATCAAAAGCTCCGTCATATCTTTTTCATATTCTTCAATTTGCCTCATCCGCGAGAAGTAAAGCATTTATTATTCCGCGCTTTAAATATTATACGACTTAGAAACAGTTCTTTATTTACGCTCTAAGACTCTGGAATTCACTCCCAGCCAGTTTAAGGAGATCTAATAGCAACGGTGACTTTAAAAGGCGACTTAGCGAGCACCTAAGCATATAAATGAGCAGACATTGAACTTTTATTTCTTATTTTTCTTTCTTTCTCTGATTTTTGAAGCTGTTTTGATTTGACAAAAGGATACTAAAAATCGTTAACTAATTATTAAATTTTTAAATTTTAATTTTCTCAAATGTATGTATATATATTTCTTTTTTTTTTCCTTATTTTCTTTTTTTTTTTTTATAATATATGTTTTCTTATCTTTCTTAATTTTTTAAAAATAATTATTATTAACCATATAAAGTAGCTTCACAGCTTAAAAGATTTGTATCTTACGTGTAAGCCTTATAGTTTTAAATAAATAATAATAATAATAATAATAATAAGTGGCTATTATTGTATTAAGGTTTGTTGGTTCATATTAAACAGGGTCTTAGTAACCAGGCTATATTGCAAAATAAGAAGTTGGTGTTCATGAACAGTTGTAATGTTCTAGAAAGTTCTAGATACTTGTTTAGAATGAAATGCAAACTCCGTGTGTACTCTACCCCACCCGACGTAATAATGTCCTCATACAAACAAAAAAAAGAAATAAAAAATTTACGTTTGCTTGGCTCTAAAAATTTACGCCGTATTGTACAATTTTTGTCCGTACTACCTATACATACTCGTACTTCCATTAAAAGCATGTTTACCACATTTAGCCATTCTCCCCAATCTCTATTTGAAAAACATACAAATTCGAAACGAAAGTAATCACTTATCGACTCGAAAAATTCTATGTTGGTGCTAAATGACGTTCAAGGTCGTGCCCTTGAAAAAAAAAAGGAGGAAAATACAACAAAAATAAAAGGCGAAACGCAATTTGCCCACCCCAAAAGAGTCGTCGTCCCTCCACCCGCCTGCCGCCGTCAACACACAAACATACCCCGAAACACATCCCATAGACAAACTAGGCACACTCTGCTGCTGCACCCCCATCTCATACCGCAACACTCTGCACATAGAGAAGCATGACTTAATACAAGTATCCTGTGTAACAAGCAGCATCAGCACGTAGCGTCAGAAACTTGTTCACCACCCATGCGCAGTACAGAGTATTGTATGCCGTTCCTTTTATTTTGTTATCGACGCGTCTATTTTCAACTCCGGCAATGGATGAAATTTCCCGGGGCTCGAATCTTACCAGCCGGGATTTTCATTTTTGCCTTCACCATGATTTCCACTTTAATTGTGATCTCTCACTCCATATAGATACATCCATAGAGATAACGAATGGGTGGGATGAAATCATCATAGTGGTGGTGGTGGTGTTGTTGCGTTGCGAGGGTAATTTTGGAATTGCGACGTAAAAATGCTCACGAAGGGTGCTGGTAACTGTGAAGTAATACCTTTAGCCTCAGCCAAAGGCTAGCTATTATTTTATTTTTGTTTTTATTATCCCTGTTTTTTTTCTTCTTCTTTTTTTTTTACTGAGCCCTTATTAAATTGGTATTTATGTGTACTAGATGAGATTTATTTACGGCTTTTGTGTATAAATGCAAACGCATCGGATAAAATAAGATGGGTGGACAGATGGAGGTGGTAGTATTGGGGTGGGGTATTGATTTTGGAACATTAATAAAATTGTAATTATTGGTCCTTCTGCTTGACTGGGTATTAGGGTGAAACATTTATGTATTTATTTTTATGGAGAAATTATTCCGTAATTATAATTACAACGATTTTTGGTTTGGAATGAGTTTTGATTTTGAGCCTCTAATTTGGTTTTAATTGCAATTTATGAAGCCAACCAAGTTAATTCGATTTTTTTTTTTCGATTTTCAGGTGAGTGGCCGATGATTTTGAAATAAAATGCGGTTACGAGTGAGTAGATATTAATTTTTAATTATCTAATGGGTTTTTCAGCTTAGTGTGATGGAGGAGGGAGAGATTATTTTGCTTAATGAGATAGCAAATCAATTTTCTGATTACACAATGAAGAGTGTAATCTTAGCGCAAATCAAGTGACCTACTACAAGACATATTTTGTCACATTATTCTCGAACTATTTTTCCCAGTTTTATGAAAATCACTTTACTCCGAGAAAGGCGAATACATATTTGCAACTACCACAAGATGTGACTAGTTTTTCGCGTTATGGAGCAGAGAGCAGCAGCAGTTCGTGTGCTATAATTATTAAGAGCAAACCGTTGACATTGGGTGACAAGCTGACTGTTGTGTGTTATTAAAAGCAATTAGAAGTTGTGAACGCAAGTCAATTACAACTGGATTTGATGAACATACAATATTTTGCAGCAGTTGAAATAGTAGCATGAAGTAGTAGGTAGTTAGTACTTGCGTATGTCTAATTAGTTTGGAAGAAATTAGTGAGTTTAACCAAAGTCAGTCAAGTTTTGATTCATGCAGATGGGTACCTAATCGATTATATTTATTTCACAAGTACAGTAACGGATATAGAAATTCGGAAAGGGTAAACAAATTGTTTAACTTCAATTATCTTGAGAACTAGCAGGTAGTTTTTTAGGATTTTGCATAAAAAGGCTTTGATAACGTGATTCTAGTTCACTTTGTAATAGTTCAGTGAAAAAAAAAGTAGTTTGAGGGAAAGTGGAAATAATTTGATTAATAGTCGAAATAATGACTTTAAAAAATGAAAAATTAAGTGTTCGTGATATAGTGCGAAAAGTGGGATTCAGCAAGTCGTCAGTGGCTGAATTCATCAAAAAATTCGAAGCTCATTGCAAAGAAAAAAGGGGACGTGTCACAGAAGAAAGATCATCAATCGATTCAAAACTGCTAAATATTTAAGGACAGACTTTGTAGAGGCTGGAGGATCAGAGATAAGCTCACGGACTGTAAGACGAAGGCTTCAAGAAGCTGGCTTGAACCCAAGAAGCCCTGCCAAAAAACCATTTCTAAATAAACAAATGCGCGTAAAATGTCTCCAGTGGGCCAAAGATAATGAAAACTGGACTATAACGGATTGAAAAAATGTGATCTTCTCAGATGAGTCCAAGTTAAAATTCGGCTCTGACGGAACACAGTACGTGAGGCGAAGAATTGGAGAAAAATTCAATGATGAGTGCGTGACAACAACCGTGAAACAAGGAGGCTCAAGGATGATTTGGGGATGCTTTTCCTATCACCGAGTTTGGACGGCTGACTCTAATAATTGGAACGGTGAACGCAGCAAAATATAAAAAAATATTGGAAGACAATCTGCTACCATCTTTAGAAGAACACTTATCATACTCAGATAAGTTGACTTTCCAAGACGATTCTGCACCTTGTCACCGCGCGAAATGAAATAAGTGCCTTTTTTTACCTTCCCCAAAATAGTAGCAAAACGTTTGTAAAGTTTTATTATTGTAAATGCATTTTTGCATTCCAGGTCAAAAATTTTCTAATCGAGAATAGTATTGCAACATTGGAGTGGCCTGGAAACAGCCCTGAGCTGAACTCGATTGAGAGCCTTTGGTCCATAATTAAGGCTCAGGTTGCGGAGAAGAAGCCACGGACAATAACCTAGTTGGACAAATTCATTGAACAAGTGTGGTATGAGGAAATCGCACTGGATACTTTACACAGCCTGATTACATCAATGTCCGACTTGATAAAAATCGTAATAAAAATAGGAGGGACTACAAAGTATTAACATCTTCAGTTCTCGGAAGTTTGAAAAGCCTGTTTCCTGTAATAAAACTCAAATAGCAATAAAAACTATCATTATGCTTACACATTTACTCACTTGTATTTTTCAACGAAACTTAAAACAATTTGAAAATGTTTGTTTTAAAGCTTTTTTTTCGGAAATTGATTTATTGTTTTCCGAATCTGAAATTTATTTCAACAATTTAACGTTCGGTAAAGATTTTTGATCTTGATTATCTTAAAAACTTCCAAAATTATTCTCCTAAAATTAGTTTTTTCACTATGTCCGGATTTCTATGTCCGTTACTGTACATACATATGTAGGTAAATCATGCCAGCATGTAAAGTTATGAACGCAACAGAACAGAAATTCTGCTCTCAGTCGATACTGATGTTAAGCTTTATTAAACGACGATTAATCCGCGTAGTTTCGCTGCGTTTTCAAATTGAACCTCGCACCTTTAGCACTGGAGCAAAAGAAGAAAGTATTTAGAAATACATGCGGTATGACCTCGAAAACTAAGGAATCGAAAAGCATCCTCTACATACTGATCTTGTTTAACCCACAATATCCGTTCCCGTTAGGAATTTTTATTCACATAAATCAATAGATAGGATCTTGTACGAAATGTTGAAGTTCGAGAAGCATTTCGCGGGATATTAAGAACACTCCCTCCCATCCCTCGGCACTAGCTCAAATAGGGAGCTATGCAGGTAGCTCAATGAGTGAGTGGAAAGCAAAGCGCAGCTCACGCTCACTGTTTGTTTGTATCCCTTCCTCATGCCAAGCCCCCTAGATTTATTACGATTGTATGTCTTACTCTTAAGGCGCTGGAAGCATCAACTGTGACATCCAAGTTAATAATGAGCTTTTGGTCGAATAACTAAAAAACAATTGGAGAACAACACACAATTACTTTGTCCTGGATACCAAGTTACCCAGTCCGATGATTTAGCCAGACAGGGTTCACAGCAAAAGCTGTTATTTGTTTTAGATTAGCTCTTTGATCGAACTGAAGGAGCGAAGCGCAACCTTAATCTACAACCCACTACAGAAGCAAATAGTGAGCGGTGTGGCGTTTTCACCTGTACCATAACGAAGCAATTTGGCCCATATGGAACAATATAAAATCCAATTACCTAATCATGACGAGTAGAACGCATCTTAACATGAGTCTCTAACATGACACTGTACTATCGGCAATTATGTCAGCAGACTCGAAATTGCCGCAAATGTCTTCGGTCGTAGCTGTGACGAAGTTGAGGAATAAGAAGCGATCTCGCACTTCTGCTCCTGTGTGGCTGTATACACAAGAACACGTACAATTTTGGGATTGTTCTTCCCTGCATCGCTTTAAGAAGTTGCAATTATCAATCCATTAAACGAGAATGGCGTTTTCTCATAGTGCAAACGGCTCAGAAGCGAGATGCTCACCCGTAAATAAGAATTGAATGTCATTCGCAATTGAAGCCCTAATTATTTATCTGTTGTTTTTATTGCATGCGTAGAGGATTTTCTTGACCCGTTGTTCTATGTTTAAGCTCTGGACCGAAAATATTGCCCACTGGAGTATAACGAGGACGGTTATCCATACAACAGGAAACAGATGAATAGTGATTTTGGTAGTAAGGAGCATCAGTCCTGCAGTGGTCTCCACGTTATCCACATACTCCACCACCTCGATATAATGTCCTTGTTGAACTAAAACTTTATTCTAGACCGTTAGCCATAAGGTAATACAATACTGAGGTGATCCTCCGTTCGTGGGATTGGTTAAATGGCGTTTCCAAGGCTTGCTCAAAGAAGATAAAAAGCCAAAATGCCCGTTACGGTTTCAAAACCAAAGGGAGTTAAACTTAGCTTAAGGGATAAATATCAGTCGAATGCGCCTTTAGTTCTTGAGGCACATTACAGTAGTATTCAGCTTCTAGAAGTACCTAACCAGCTGTGGAATCGTACGTGAATATATGTCAACGAAGCTCTGTTTACAGCCCAGACAGCCTTTTCATTGGTAATAATCCTTTCTACTCGGAAACTGAGTATACCTTATAAGGTCTAAGGATTTAGCAATCGATTTTGTTCATGTCGCCAACAACTTTCTCCGCAACAGGTTGAAATGTTCTTTGAAGGGAATCATACTGAGCCTTGCGGAATCCGTGATGATTTCCGTGGACTAGCAGTAGTCCCCCCTAGCTTGTTTCGTAACTATTGTGATCTACTTCCTGTACGTTGTTAAAGATAGCCGTTATAAATACATCGTGGGTTATTTTTGAAGATATCCCTAGTCATTTTTTTAAACGTTTGCAACTCCACCATAAGGATAGGTCTTTATTGCTATGTGAAACTGGACACAGTTCAAAAGTCCTGGTCATTCGATACTTCTTAATAGCATCAATTTTCACGATGAGCATTAAGTGAAGCTTCACATTGAAGATGTATTTCTAGAAGCTCAGCATTGCAATTCCGATTAGACGTCGTGAGTCTATCTCGGGCTGCGTCTAATAACCAAAACTAGTCTAATTTGTAAACCATCTAGAGCAGCAGCTGTTAACCTGGTTTCTCAATCTGGTTCTTCTTTTCTTTCAACAACGATAAAAAGAAAGAAAAGAAAAAACACTCCTTCAATCGATACATCCAACACTTTCACTAGCTCTAAACGCCTACATGTAGATGCTGTGCGGGACGCATGAAATAAAAACATTTTATTTCGATAAGAATAGAATAAAATAGAAAATTTCACTCTACGCACACCACACGAATCTCATCTCCATCCGGTCCTTCTTTATATTGATCATCTGGTTCGTATAGAATCAGAATCCTGTACCATCCAAGTGCAGATGAAATTTAATAGTTCCACGAATTCAGATCAAAGACGAGCAGGCAGATACTCATAGCATTCTCTCAGATTTTTCATCGTTCCACCATTAATTGTCAATTACGGATCAGTTATCCCATAGACGGACTACACGACCATACTGCATGGTGGCAACGCACTGTGTAGAGGGGGATTATCCTGCAAATGGAACCTGCTTCATCAATTTTCAATAATTTTCACTGTATGAGGGCGCATCTTGCACGAAAGATATACACTCAAGGCAGAAACGTTCTATGTACTTCTGCACACTCTGTGGGTTCTTTTGAAGTACGCACATAGTCAGTAGGGATTTATGCGAGTTTCCCTTTGATAAAGGTCGATGTCTGAAATGCGTTTTATATGTTTGCGCAGAAAAGTGGAAATCAGTATGGTGGCCTTAATTAATTTTTATTTTGCTCCTCCATTTTCATTGGAAAAGACTGAATGCAGATGTGTTTTTATCCATCGTCTCTCATGTCCTGTGTTTCATCAAGCGTTATTCCCTTTTTTTAGGTTGCATGTATCGTCTCCATGGCACATCACCCTTTTATCTACTCTATTGAATGAAGTAGAAGAGGTTTTCTTGTTGTTTTTTCATATTTTCGGGCAAAAACTGCATACAACAAGTGAAATTGAAGCCCTCTTTGTCTGTGAGGGTTTTGTTTAATATCTTATATGTTTAAAACCCTCTTCTTTTCGGTAGACATCATTCGATACTATTTCGTCTGGACAAAGGATGATCACTTGTATAGTATATCTGCACCAAACAGACATGACGCAATTCAGGTGACAACTAAAGCTAAACCAACATCGAGGTGGTTAATCCATCCAGAATCACTGCCGTGGGTGGCTTTTGACGCAAATTTCTTGTCATTTCATTTGATTTTGGCCCCCAGACTGAATTTTAGATACAGATTCAAAGATGTTGATGAAAAAACTGTCAAGCAGTTGCCACTCTTAAGAACCCACACTTAGGTACACAGATACAAATCAATCAAAGTCTCACAAGTTAAACAGAGAAACCGAAAACGAATAAATTTATATTTGTTAAGGGATTTTGTAACAAAAAACAATAGAATCCCAACCAAAGCCATGACATAAACTCTTATCAATTCGCCCACATGAAACTTGTCAAGTTAAATTAAAAACTAACATGTCAGCCCTATCGAATATACAGTCAGTCACGAAAGTCTATATATAGCCCTAAAAAATGCTAAATTAGCGTTTATAGACAAAATGCAATTTTTTTTTTTTTTTAGATAGATAACATATTAATGTTCACAAATATAATTCAAAACAAAAACGAGTCGTACGTATAATAACAAAATGTCTGCATACATACTCGTATAAGTTAGGAGATAAATTAATTAATAGAAAATTAAATCAAATAAATTAAATATTTTGTTGGACCACCTTTCGATTCCTGGACAGCTTTAAGTCTTTTTAGCATCGAAAGCACTAGATTTTTGGTGACGTTAGGGATAATTGAAGCCCAGGCATTCGAAGAGCCGTTTTTAAGGAATTCTGATTGGTAGTTTTAAATTTGCGAATCCTGCGTTCCAGTTCATCCCAGATGTGCTCTGTTGCATTTAGATCTGCAGATTGCGGAGGTGGGTGTAGTTGTTTTGGACCCTAAACACCAGACACTCTTTTATAATTTCTGCAGTGTTCTTTGGGTCGTTGTCTTGGTGTAGTATCCAGCTGTTTCCAAGGCTTAGTGCCTCAGCATAGGCGTGCAAACTATCACGCAAAATATTAAGATACTGATACCGACCCATATCGCCTTCAATAAGAACTTGCCTTCCGACACCAGAAGCTGCCATTGCCCCCCAGACCATACACATGGCCAACACCGTGCTTGACTGTGGGTACCAGGTACTTCGCCTCCATTTCTTAGCTAGCTCTGCGCAATACTTTTTCCTTGCCATCGGATCGGAACACATTAAATCCGAAATGTAGCGATTTGCGAACTCTAAGCGTTTTTGGCGGTTGAGTTCACTTATCTAGGGTTTTTTCCTTGGAACTCTTCCATTAAATCCTTCAGATCTCAGAATTCTACGCACAGTGAATTTCTTTACTCAATGTATTCGCAATTTCTTCCGCAAATTTTGGAGCACTAATTAGATGATTTGCAGTGACCTTACGGATGATACTTAGGATATCGCGATTATATAGCTTTTTGGGATGATCAGAATGGGGTGTCCGCTTTCATTATAATTTCTTTTATTATTGTCTGAATAGTTACAAGACTTTTACCGAAATTTTTTGAGATTTCACCATAACTTTTATTTTCATTTCTAAGTCTTTACGATTATGTTTCTTCGGGTATTTCTCTTCTACTCTCCATTTTCACAAAATGTTGTGCAAAAGGATGCCCAAAACTCACAACAAATGACACGTAACTGTGTATTAATGAAGAAGAATTCACATTTGCTGGAAAGAAGTAACGGTACTTTGTTCCATTGAATAGGATATTCGTCTGGAACGCAACTGCATGTACACTTTCGTGACTTGAATTCTTGGCTTTTTCTTGTTTTCTTTGAATTATTCTGAGGAAATGGTTCGTTTTTGTTTTGAATCATGTTTTTAAACAATACTGTGTTATCTAGTAAGAAAATTAAATTTAAATCGTATCTACAAGCATTGATCTAGCACTTTTCAGGACTCTGTAGACTTTCGTGACTGACTGTAAATGTTATGTCTCAAGACAGTGGCGGCAATTGCTCTCCATAATAGGACGGGTATTATTCAAGTTTACCCTGTACGGCAAACCTTTTTAAATCATAGAGTGATTTTTGTATTCTTTTCGTCGGCAGTTGTTACACAAGCGAAGGGCCAAGTTGAAAAAGAAACAAAAAATAAAAATAGGAACCCCAACTATGGACGGAGGTTTTATGATTACCATTTATCCCTTTTCAAACCCACGCAGTTTGACTTTCGAATTCAGAGAGCGAATTCTTGGCTGGAAGCCTAAAGTGTGTGGTTTGGTTATTGAATTGAAAGATTATTGTATCCGTATGTGCTGGATGTATACATCTTCATATGGAGAACTTAGAAACTAAGTGATAGACAAAAATGTATCCTGTGGTGGCGTGTATGCAGTTCTAATTATCTCAACTTTCAGCCCAATTTGTTTTTGTTTGCTCTTCAAAACTTTACAATTTATCCTGTTACCCAAGGAGCTTGGCTTATTTACAGGTGGTAGTATAACTAAACATTGTTTGAAAGTTTTAAGTTTTTCTTCCACTCTTAATTAAATATAATAATTTTGAATTCTATACAAATTACTTTTCATATTTTTAAATTTATAATCTCGACAAAGCTTAGGTTTTAGGTAATAGAATTTAAGCACGTTTTTTATGGTTAAAAATACTTTTTGTTGTTGAGCTCGTCTTTTCGTGTTTTGATTGTGATGTATCGGTTGCTGAAAACTCTAGAATTGCTGTTATCTTAAATATACTATTAACGTTTAGAACTCTGAAATGATTAGTATTGCAGTTAATGATTTGAACTAAATATTGTTGAAGACTCAGTATTTCATCTATATGGGTTTTTGACGCATGTTCCCATGTTAACACGCCATATCTCAGGCGGGATTCAGCAAGCGAATAGTGAACCTGTTTCCGCGGTAGTTTATCCTATCCCTTCAGGTACAGTTGTAGTCGGAATGGTTGTATGTATGTATATGCTCTTGCCAAATGAAGTGATCGTCGATGACGATTCCCAGATACTTAATGCTTTTGGCGGCCTAAATAGGTTCATGCTTCTGACAACTTAAATAGGTTCCCTTCTTCTTGTGGATAGACAGTCTTAATTTTTGGTTTATTTGGGGTGCGTATGCGCATCATCTTCATCTTTTCAGAGTTAATAACCAAACCGTGATGATGGCACCTTCGCAAAAGCTTATCAAAGTCCTCCTGCATTATTGCTATCGCATTGTCAAGGCACCTATGCTTCAGCACAATAGCAATGATCTGCATAACGGAATTCTGTACTTTTTTCAAACATATGTAGTATTTCGTTTGTGAACAAGATGAACATAAAATGCCTAATTTAGACCCTTGTGGTACACCATAGAGGCTCTGTTTTCCACTTCTAATTGCATTAAATACTTTCACCCTTACCGTTCTACCTAATAGGTATTTCTCTATCCATCTCGGTACATTTCCTCTTACTCCTATCCTGTATAAACTGTCTAAAAATTGTTCGTGATCCAGTGTATCAATGGCCTTACTAAAATCTACAAACATAGCTATTACGTGGTGATTCTTATTCAGGCCTATAGTTATCAAGTTGGAGAGTTCTCCCAGCAGTCTTCCAGTGCTCTTTCCCTTTTGGAAACCATTTTTATTTAGTTGTAGGACTTTGTGTTTTCCGATGAAATTTGTTGAACATTTTTCAGCAACAGGGAGCACAATACTGTTCAAAACTTCTATTAATAATTATTTTAAGAATTGGAGTAAGATTTATAAGCACTCAGCTTCAGATTAATTGGTTTTCTAATTGCATCTATGTACAATTTTACATTCCTAGGTTAAAAATTGGTCAGCAAATGCGTTTACAACAACCGTTAGCTCTTTATTACGAGTAAAGTTGTTAGCAATTACTTCATCTACAGACGATTTTCTACGCCCTAGAACTTCGTTCAAAACATACCGTGTTTTTCTAGGATCGTTCTTAGTCTTAGAAATTGGATCTCGTCTTAATTTGACTTCATTGCTTGAATGTTTTTATTCACGATATTTCGGTGGGTTTTAGTGGGCTGTTTTTCCATCTTCTATAAAGCTCACCTCTTCTCGTACACATTCAAATTACATCGGGCGTCATCCACGGCTTATTTTACATTTCTTCCTGTTTTTTGTTGCATTTCTTGATTGTGTGTATATGTTAGTAATTTTTCCAACAAAGTTGCTATAAGTCGTTGGACGTCGACTTCATCGCAAAGGCTTTGCCAGTTGGTTTGACCAGATATTTCACTGACAGTTCTACTCTCCGTGTAATTTTTTGTACCATGGTTTAGTGATCGGATATGTGAGTTTCAATGACTGTGGATGTAATGTATCGATTTGTGATACTCCATCCAGCCTGTGGAATTTAAGACAGCTATTGCAAGTTGTCTATTTTCTCGATTTCCTGTCTGGTAGAAGTGCTCATGGCTTTAGTTTTGGCTGTGTTTATTTTAAGCCCACTTTGTTTGCCTAAGCTTCTAGATTTTGGGCCATCAGATGAAGGTTCATTATCCAATGTGAAAGTAGGCAAACATCGTCAGCATAGTCGAGATGTTTAAAATAAGATGTCATAGTCCATAAAATTCTATTGTTACCGTCCGTCAGTGCTGTACGGAGTACATCGCTGATGACTACAAGGAACAACGACAGTGACAATATGCACCCATGACGTACTCCACTTTGGATATCAAAATCCTCCGACATCTTACCATTATGTAAGACGTGACACTTACTACCCTCATATGTAACCTTGATAATATCTATGGGTTTTTCTGGAATGTCTCTTCTGTGCAAGGCCAACCAGATCTCGATTCAAGCTGTCGAAAGCCTTCTCGAAGTCGATAAACAGTAGACGCAGCGGAGACCTGTACTCTATGCATTGCCCTATTACGATCAGTAAGGTGTTTATATAGTCGATGCAGGAGGATCCAGCGCGATACCTAGATTAAACCTACTGAAACTCGATTCTATGTTCAGATGGTTTAATACGAGGGTGGATTGAAAAGTTGCGGCCTAATCGGAAGTTTACAAATTAATTTTATTTTTCAACGTAATCTCCTTCATGCTCAAAATACACTTCTTCAATCTGGTCTCTAAAGTCATTCCACCAGTTTTAAAAATGTTTCCTCAAGGCCTTCAAAAATAAGTTTACTGCAAATTCGACCTCTTCATTCGTTGAAAATCTTTGTCCTTCCAAATGTTTTTTTTTAGGTTGGGGAACAGATAAAAGTCACATGAAGTCAGATCTAGCGAATAGGGTGGATGCGGCAGTAACTCAAATCCACAGTTATAACACCACACAGTTAACACGGCAGAGAAGGAGGGCTTGGCTGAAAAGGTTAAAGGAACCCCTATGAACTCTCTGCGACAAGACGAGTAAGCACCGTCTTCCATATATGTGCTTTCCACCTCAAGGTGGCTACGAGGGATACAGAAAGGAGAAAATGGCGAGATCCGGACAAACCCGCCACATCGTAAAATGCGCAGCTTCTTTGCCCGAAAGGGATGCTGCATATATACATACATATATATATGTATATACATAGGTATATATATATATATATAAATAACCATAACCACTACCCTAAAACATTAAGACTGAGCCCAGTAAGGTCTTAATTATGGCATACTGGAAAACGAATTGGAATGACAGCTATGAGGGCTGACGTTTGTAGTATTCTGTTACCTGAGTAAGCAAGAGTGAAATCTTGCAGAAATGGCTTTCAGGCTAATGCTACAAGCGCCTCCATCCCGTTAAAACCTTGGCAGGCCTAAAAGTACGTTCAATGTTTCGTCACCATTAAGTTGGTGGTGTAGGTTCAGATGTAACATTCCTGGTTAGCACCGATCCGGCTCTGGCACAAAACCCCATAAGGGCTTGTGTCAACCCTCGCATGGCCTCACTGCTTGCAAAGACAACCATGGGATCCTTAGGTGACTACACATTCGAACATTGATAGCGGCTTTGAGTGGGGATCCACTAGAAATGATTACAACAAAAACAAACAAAAACACCGGAGAAATTGAAGTAGAGGAGAATGAGGAGAACCCCTTCCAGAGGGGATCAAGGATGCTGAGGTCACCAATTGACCAAGTAGCAGCATCACAAAGAAGTGCGGAACGACGCGAGTCACCCGCAATACGAAAGGTGACGGTCGAACCACCAACCCATAAAACTGACTTCCACAAGTTAGGTGAGCAAATTAGAGGTCTGGTAGAAATGCTGGAAGATGGCAAAAGGCGTTCAATCCACCAAGCGATGCGAGATGCTATCGAAAGCATCAGAGCTCTCTATGAGCTCTCGGCGATTCAGCTACACGATGAGGAAGCAAAGCAAGTGATTCGCCGGAACAACTCGTCGCAAACTTCGCCATGGCTAAAAACAACATCTGAACCCAAGAGAAGGCAAGTTGCAGACGACGAACCCCCGGAGCCAAAACGAAAACAGCAACAGCCACCGAGTGGCGCGGCAGACAACGAACCACCGAAGCCAAAACAGACGCAGAAAAATACATCAAACGATGTTGCAGGCAAAAAGCGCTCGGAGCCAAAGCGTAAACAAAAACAAACTGCATTGATAAACACCAAGGAGAAGGATGAGACCACCGGCGTAGAGACCCCAGTGGTCAGACCTAAGAAAAAAGTTACAGCCACAAACAAGAAGCAAGCGGCAGGAGAAGAAGAATGGGTAAATACCACCAAAAAGAAGATCGCCAAAAAGAAGCAACAAGAGGTCAAAAGACCTAGACCTGACGCTATCGTCATTAAAGCGACGGGGTCCCTCTCATACGCGGAGATACTACGCAAGGTGAAGGCAGACCCCAAACTGGAAACAGTGGGAAAGGCGGTAACTAAAATCAGGAGGACACAGAAGGGAGACCTCCTTATACAATTCAAGGAGACGGGAAATAAGACAAACGAATTTAAAGGCGTCATTAGTGAAGCTCTAGCAGAGCAAGCGAATGTAAGTTCGATTACGCATCGCACTACCCTTGAGATCAAAGACATCGATGAGGTCACGACTATAGACGACGTAATCAATGCAATCGAAGCCCAGTTTGGAGTGAAAGTTTCACCGGCAGATATTTTGTCCCTGCGGAGGGCGTACGGAGGAACACAAACAGCAACGATCAGCTTTCCCGCAGTAGACGTAAGAAAGCTGTTAGAAGCAGGAAGGATTAAAATCGGCTGGGTTAACTGTCGCATGCGCGAACGAACCCTCCTTAAAAAGTGCTTCAAATGTTTAGAGTTTGGTCATCTTGCCTGGCAATGCAAAAGCGAGGAAGACCGCTCCAAGCTATGTAGGAGATGTGGAGGAGAAGGCCACATAGCGAAGAATTGCAACAAGGATCCATCCTGCATGTTCTGCAAGAAAGACCACCCGGACGCCGCGCAGCATGTAGCCGGCAGTAGCAAATGCCCAGTATTTCGGAGAGCTATTACAAGCAAAATACCATGAAGATTCTACAGATAAATCTTAATCACTGTAGAATAGCACAGGACATCCTAGCACAAACGGCCAAGGACGAAAGCGCTGACGTTATTATGATCAGTGAACCATATAAATGTCCCGAAGAGAACAACAATTGGATCTGCGATAAGGCAAAACAGGCGGCGATATGGATGTGTGGACGCTATGCCTTTCAAGAAACAAACGACCAAACAGTCGGCTTCGTGCGGGCGAAAATAAATGGGATCCATTTTTATAGCTGCTATGCCCGACCCAGTTTGACGGCCAGCGAGTACCAACTAATGCTGGATAATCTAACCACGGATGCGCTCCAGAGAGCCCCAGTGGTTATAGGAGGAGACTTCAACGCGTGGGCAACAGAATGGGGCAGCAGGCTCACCAACACCAGAGGACAGGTCTTATTGGAGACATTCGCTCCCCTAGCGATAGGCATTGCTAATAAGGGCCGGACAAATACTTACCGGAAGGCTGGAGTAGGGTCCATTATTGACATCACCTTTGCGAGCAACTCCATCCTGAAAACCATAAAGTGGAGGGTCAGTGAGGAATATTCACACAGCGACCATCAGGTGATAATACTGGAAATAAAAGGGAAAAAACCAGTCCAGCTCCCAAAACTTACTGGCCCAAAATGGAATGACAGATCTTTCGATAAGGATGCATTCGAAGAGATGTTGAACGGTGATCAAGCTCCAAGCGGAACAGCGGAGACCCTCGCTCACCACCTCACAGGCACCATCACCACAGCGTGCGACGCATCAATGCCTAGGAGAGCAAACACCAGGAACACATCACCGTGTTACTGGTGGAACGAGGAAATATTCGAACTCCGGGCAAAATGTCTGCAAGCCCGGCGTAAAGTCCAACGATCAAGAAGGAGGGCGGATTTCCAACAATGCCTGGACACCCTTAGACTGGCGAGACGTAGCTTAAATAGAGCCATTAAGGAAAGCAAAACTGCATGCTTTAAACGTCTCTGTCAAGAAGCCGACATCAACCCATGGGGCTCGGCATACAGAATGGTGATGACAAAATTAAAGGGCTATAGGACTCCTCAAATAACATGTCCGATAATGCTGAGATCCATAGTAGAGTACCTCTTCCCTCAAAGGCCTGCTGCTATGTGCAATATTATACGAGAAGTCAATCCAGAAGATATTCCTTTAATTACTCACGAGGAACTGCTAAGGGCATGCAGCAAGATAGGTGACAACAAGGCTCCGGGACCCGACGGCATCCCGAACAAGGCAGTAAAGGCAGCTGTAACAAAAAGACCAGACCTCTTCATAACAACAATGAAGCAGTGCCTTGAAGAAGGAACCTTTCCCGAAAAATGGAAAACGCAGCATTTGGTCCTACTGCCAAAAGGAAAGAAGCCCCCAGGAGAACCATCATCCTATCGCCCAATATGCCTATTAGACACCATGGGAAAGATCCTCGAGAAGATAATCTATAATAGATTACTCGCAGTAGTAGAAGAGAAAGGAGCCCTCTCAGATCACCAATTTGGCTTCAGAAGAGCACGATCTACTGTTGATGCCATAAGAGCGGTAGTCGATATCGCCAAAGGTGCCATCGAAGGAGAAAGATGGCTCTACGGCACAAAGGAGTATTGTGCAGTAGTAACGCTGGACATTAAAAACGCATTTAACTCTGCGAACTGGTCGTTTATTAGAAGGTCACTTGCCAGGATGGATACGCCATATTACCTGCTACGGATAGTGACGAACTACTTCAACAACAGAAAGCTGAGGTACAATACCGATGAAGGCGTAAAATACTACAACGTAACTGCGGGAGTTCCACAGGGATCGGTTTTAGGGCCACTATTGTGGAACATCATGTACGACGGAGTACTACGATTAGCGTTACCTGGGGGAGTAACGATAATTGGATTCGCCGATGACATTGCAGTCGTGACAGTAGCTAAACAGATCCGTGCAGTAGAATCAGCTACAAATGAAGCAATTGCCCGGATAAAAGATTGGCTAGTATCCGCCGGACTAGAACTAGCTGACCATAAAACAGAAGCTGTTCTTATAACCAGCCGGAAAACTGTCGAATTTGCCAACTTTCAGGTTGGTAACCAAACCATCAGGTCGAAAGAGGCAATTAAATACCTTGGAGTAATGCTGGACAACAGGCTACGGTTTAAAACGCATGTTGATTTTGTTACCAAAAAGCATCGCAAATGCAGGGAGCTCTCTCGCGTATCATGCCTAACATCGGTGGACCTGGATATGCTAGAAGGATTCTACTCTCTAGAGTTATCACCTCAGTTCTGTTATATGCCGCCCCAGTCTGGGCGGAGGCACTGAGGACGAAGGAGACCAAAAGGAAACTATCGTCATCATACAGACTCTGTGCGCTACGGACAATCAGCGGCTTTCGAACCATCTCTGACGAAGCTGCATTTGTCATAGCTGGAATGGTCCCCATCGATATTCTCGCAGATGAAATGCTGAGGATATATAACAGAAGAGCATTGAGTCATCACGACGCCACTGGTATCAAGGTGATAAAAATTGAAGAAAGGGCAGCGTCAGCAGCTATGTGGCAAGCTCGTTGGGCTAATACAACAAAAGGCAGATGGACATACAAACTTATACCGACAATCCAAGATTGGATAAGTCGAAAGCATGGAGACTGCAACTACCATCTAACGCAGTTCCTGTCTGGCCACGGTGGCTACCGCAAATATCTACACCGATTCGGACACGACAACTCACCATCCTGCCCGGAATGCCCAGGTGAAGATGAGGATACGGAGCACGCAGTGTTTTACTGCACACGTTTCACGGCATGGAGAATTACTCTGCCAAGTCCGTCATTACTCCTCGACCATATGTTACGGTTGGAAGAAAATTGGATGGCAATATGTTCTTTCGTAACAACTCTACAAAAAGAGTTGCGGAGAATAGAAAAGCTAAGAAGAGCAGCAGAAGCAACAGAAGCATCAGAAGCAGCAATACAAGAAGCATAGCATGAATTGCTAACCAGCCCTGCGAAGTAATACCTAACGGCAGTCCCGCGGGGAGAGTGGTTGAAGTGTGTAGGGTGTGTGTTTAGTACGTAGGCGTATTCCTGGCATCGAGTACTCAGGTTTGCGAATCGTGCATGCTAGTAGCACTCGGGCTACTAGTATCTATGAAGATTACACATCCCTGGCGCAATCCAAAAAAAAAAAAAAAAAAAACAGTTAACACGGCGTGTGTGGGCGTGCATTGTGTGACAGACGTACTCGTACATGGATTTACCCTTCTGGTTCGCCTTTTAATTATAACCTTACTGTCTAGAGAGGCCTTGATAAGTAACGGGGTCCCGGACAGCATCGTTCAGATTGCTTCTCTAGACTGTTAATTATTTTTGGTACTCACGAGGCGTAGATATTTTAAAGTCACCTCCGAAAGCGAAGTATACGGTACCTCCCAGCCTCGCCCGTATAAATAAAAGTATTCTTTATACACCTACATATAAGCTGTCGTCTCCTATTGTAAGAGATGGAAAAGGAAAAAAAGAAAACAAATAGACAATTAAGTAAGCAGAATCTCTCTCCCTTATGCTGTGCTGAGGTGTGCACACACAACTGCACAAACTACTCCACTGCTGCACCGCTGTTGGCGATAGCATCTGCTGATGATTTGATGAATAAATCAAATTACTTACAAAGATAATTTTAGATATCAATTTTATTCAAATCGCTGTTGGTGCGTTCTTGTACCAGACCAGTAGTGAAAGGAAAAAGTAATTTTTAACTCCATTTTTCTACTCGTTAGAATTGGAGTTTCGCAAAACTTTGTATTAGCCCTTGTCTAGGTCCTAGAGGAATTCATCCACGCAAAATTTAAAATGTCTATGTCCAAACGGTTCAGAATCAGTCAGTGACGCATCGAAATTTTGCCTTAGACGAACTAAACTTGTGTACCCATGACATTTACATGAGAAGTTAGGAGGCTTTTAGTATGTTTTTCAGTGCTCTACGATGTAAAACCTTAAAATTCTTGGGTAAAATTTGTGTTCTCAAGAACAGAATTCCGATTCAACAACAAACGTTACCGGGAGAAACGGGCTGTACCATTCCCTCTCTAGATTTAGACAAACAAAACTTTTTGAGAAGGATCCCTAGCAGAAAGGCTGGTATAACAACATGATTCCTGTTGAATCCACAAAGGTGATTTCCAAATATACTGGCGCGGGTCTTTTTTCACTCTCATCTCTCGATTCGGCTGCCAAATCATTGGAGAAGTCATGACTGTTCAGTTGGTTGAAGATGAATCCAATATCGCTTTGCGACATCGTTGTCTGGAATATGAACTCCAACCTTTTCCGCCTACACCCTTCAAAAAGGTGAACACTTTTAGCTAATTATCCCTTCAAATCCCACTGGACCAAGTCGGTCTTCCACTTTATTCCAAACTTCAGACACGTCACTCAACTTGTAATTGAAATGGAACTAATTAATTCTCCCCTCCTTTATTTCCCTGTCGAATTGCATATACCATCCCGTATTCGATTTCAGATACCTCGCCGATACAACGGCCGCCGCCAGTTGAAATTAGAAAAGTCTGTCTACGTAGGAGTAGGATTTGTTTACGTCGCTTCTCTCCCGCTACGACGACAAACACAACTGATTCTGGCGTAATTGCCGTAAACATTTTCCCTCAATTAATTCAAATGCCGTTGTCGCCTCCACTTCTCCCTACAAAGAGGCCAGAAAAAAAAAAAAAAAAAAATCCCGCAAAACAGGAAGCCACCAGCATCACCATCACCACTATCTGTGTAGTTGTAGTGCAGATCAACATTTACAGCGGCCCAGATAACAAAACGAACTCGAAACTAAAAAAAAGAGAAGAGCCAACTTTGGTACGATTCCCTGATGCTGTTCCAACCGCTCTCCGCAACCCATCCTCATCCACATCCCACTTGGGTATTGGATTTTGTGCCGTGGCCATAACAGTACCCAGTAACATCGCTCTCTTCCAGCAGCAACATTTTGCTTTGACTTGCATAAAGTTCAGTGCACTCGAGTAACCAAGTTTTGCGCAATTCTATCTCTGGCTATTGACTGTGCTTGCTGGTTGGTGTTGTTTGCTGTTCAAATTGTTGGAGGTTCATGTAAACACAACACACATCTCAAACCTACAACCAACTAGATAGATAGATAGACAGACGGACAGATAGATGGATAGCTCTTGTTTTGCTTTTATGAAATGTAGAGCTTTGTGTTGTTGTATCTTTGTATCTCGCAGTGTATTTTCGTTGCAAATGGTGTTAGACAAGAGAAGAAAAAAAATCGTGATCGTCGTGAAAAAGTAGAATTTTCCATAAATTTAATTATGTGCCTCCAAAGACTAGTTGAAAAAAAGAGATTGTACGTCAGGCACGATGCCACGTGAAAGGCAACAGCGGCAGATTCTATCCAAATTGGAGATTGGGACCATCGTCGCAGCATGTATTTCACAAGTGATTTGTCATTTTTAGGAGTTAATTAACTCAATTTGGTTTCATTACTTTCAAAGATCGTTTTACTCAACGTCTACTCGTAGATACAACGTATCGATGATGAATTATTGCGAAATTGAGAGCTCATGACATGAAGTATTATTCTTTGACACGTTTCAACAGCTTAAGTGGCGTCGAGAATTCTTAGAAATCCACGAAATATAATCAAAGATGCCCCTGAAAGCATATGGATCGTATACCTATGATTGGTATTTGTTTTGGCTTCGGGCCAGCTCTACTCGTATGTCGTCAAGTTGCTTAGGTGAGATAGCACATGTTCAAGTGGCCAATACTCTTTGTGTTTCGAACTGCAAGTGGCGTGAATAGTGTTGCAATAGATGTTTTGACACGTTATTGATGGCGCTTTTCAGATTTCTATCCAAAGTTGGCAGTAATTTGTTTAGATTTATTGGTTCTTTGTTTGAACTTGAAGAAATTACGGCGATTAAATTGAGGATATTTTTCAGAATGTGTTAGAACTATCATCTAGTTTTGATACTAAATTAGATTTTGTAAATGGTGGGATATCGGCATTGGTAAGCTGCATAATTTCCTCGTGTTTTACTTAACGTGGCGTTCCTGATTCAGGTCGGGCATCAATGTATGTAGTACTCTGATATTTTCTGCATATTGCAAAAAACCTTGCATTTGAGCCCGATGGTCTTCACAGTCTAGTTGAAGAAAATTAAACCAATGACGAAACCCAGTACGATTCTCAAATCGCCTCTCCATCCTAGTGTCAGGTCTTTTTCCATCCGTGCTAAGGAAGATCATGGAAAGAGAGCTGAAAAAAGTGAGCACTTGGGCTGCAAGCTGTGGACTTCATGTCAACAATGATGCTTTTCACAAAAAAGACTCAAATTCCTGACTAGTAATCAACCTCTCTCGTTGTCGTCCAGTAATCTGCATTGGAGTCAGGCTCGGAGAACGTGGGTGTTCAAGGCCGTACAGCCACAGTAATATTGTGGAACTTAAATTCAATAAAGCTTTGGCAGTACGTATATATTCCCAGAGGAATGGAAGATTGTAGAGGTGATGAAAGAGTACGACACATCAACATTTAACAACGTCTCGAAAATGGACTGCGGAGTAGGTTAAGGGATTTTTTCGGAAACTCTAAAGCTGCTAGCAATGCTTAAAGCTTGCCAAATGCTTAGTTGCGATGCTGTTCCTAAACGAGACGCTGCAATATATACTGACAGTTAGGCAGTCATCAAGGCCCTTCGCCTTGGTAACCGTATCCCCAAACTGGTACAACATGAGCTATCGCATCTAGGAAATCAACTATCTACCGTTTTAGTCTGGTCATGAATAAAAGAATTAGCTAAGCTGTCTTGCGAAAAGTGTTTATACTCCGCTCGGAGCGGTCAAGGGAAAAATATTCTCAACCTTACCTACCAAAGGCTCAACAAAACTGAGACAGGGAGATACGTCCCACATAAATAATACTAATAATATTACAAGTTTATAAATTATAGTAACTTAATCATTTAGAGCCAATACGGTTTTCTTTTTCATCCATTTCTATGGAGACGGCAACTTTTCTTTTTAGTGTTCCGTACCAGAATGGTTTTTATTTTGAAACTATTCACTAGAATCCTGAATAACATGCGCGCCTTTTCCTTATTTTTTATCACTTACAGGCAGCTGCTGGTACGGTGTCGACATTATGAAGGAGCACATCGCTGATAATTTCGAGGCATGCATCTGGGAACCATCCATAATTAAATTTAACGCTTTGACGGCTGTCTGCAAAGCGGCTTGCATGATTCTTTCCGTCGACGAGACAATCAAGAGTTCTAAGTCTGGTGATGGTAAACCGCCTGGTCGGAGTATGGAAAAACCCATGCAAACACAAAAATGTCTTCTATCACCCATCATCATCGCCTACACACTACGGCAGCAACATAAAATAAAAATAAATAAATGTTGCGACTATACAAGTTGAATCCGTCATCATCAAAGAAGATTAATGAAACACAGAAGTCTTGGCAGACGATTCAACATTTTTATTAAATTTGTATTAATTAATCTATCATTAATTATTATCTATTATAATTAACTACATTTGTATGCATACACACATTTGTACTTGCTGGGATTCAGCATTAAAATAAAAATGAAAATTCTTCCATTTTTCATGGAAACAAGACCTTCTTGGTTCTTTGTGAGAGAAATTCTTTCGAAAACGCATTTTTTCACTTTTGTTTATTATCGATCGTATTTAGTTTTTTTTTTTGTACTAGTTTTTGTAAAAGAAGAAAACCAGAAAGAAGAAAAAAAACTCATTCGTAAATAAAGTCATTCACAAACTATAAAAAGATTTTTATTTGATTTTTATTTTAAGAGTTTCGCTTTGTTATTTGAAAAAATGTTTGCAGTGTTTTGAAATTGGGGCAACCGATAAATATGCAGAGCCCGTCAACATTATGGACTTCCGCAGAAACTATCGGAATAGAACAGGACGCATTGTAAGGTGGTATGATACTCGTAGTTCTAACTAACTTTAGAGATTCCGTCAAGTCATCAACGAAAAAATACAATATTGGCAGAAACATATGCAATAGCTTGGTTCAAATATTTTGTATCCTGAATTATTTGTTGAATGCTTAAAGTTTATCTTAGATATGTTCTTCCAGAGTACATAAAAAATATTACATCATTAAAAAAAAAAGTTCACCTTCAAATGCAGACTCATCGTAAAACTGTTTACCGAGAAACACATGCAACTTCACACTAGATGTGCTTTTTGCACACGATTAGCAGCACTTTATTGCACTTGATTGCACGAATCAAAAAACTGTTATTATATTGACAGTTTGACTATTTGGAAAAATAATTTTACAATTCTATCTATAATTTAATAAAAACAAGTAAGTTGAAATAATGGCTCAAGATAAGTTTGGGGCTGCATTAAGGGTTCGTATTATTGCTGACTTTTGTTGTGGAATGTTACAAAAAGACATTTTTACGAAACATAATGTTCACAAGTCGATGATTTCAAGAATCATCAATCGACTCTATTCAACTGGATGTGTTCACAAAGGTGGATGAAAAAAATGCTGGATATTGATTCAACGGACAATAAGAAAAAGCCTTTTCTACCTGAAACAACTAAAATTCGCTAAAGCACATCTAAACTGGAGTGTAGATAAGTGTATTATTTACAGATGAATCAAAATTTAACCTTTTCGGATCTGATGAATGATAGGGTGTTTTTCACACAGTGGAGTTGCATAGTACAATGTACAAAAATATTTTAGCGGATGTCATGCTGCCTTAGAGTGGGAGATGTCGTTAAGTTGCGCTTTTCAACATGGTAATGACCCAAAACACACTTCGAAGGCTGCAAAGCAATGGTTCAGAGATAACGAAGTCAGGGTAATGGATTGGGCACCTCAATCCCCTGATCTGAAACCAATTGAAAACTTGTGGGAAATTGTTAAGCAACGTATTGATCGAAATCGTATCCAAAAAAAAGATAATCTCTTCGAACAAATTCAAAAAGCCTTTGAACACCATTCCATCCACCATTATACAAAATTGAATTATCTCAATGCCAATACGTTGTAAGGCAGTAATCGCAAAAAAGTATTAATAAATAATAATAAAAAAAAAGGTTTGAAAAAGTTGGTTCTATTAATGTGAAGTTGCTTATGTTTCGGCCAGGGGTTTTACGGAGAACTTGCATTTAAGGGTGATAGTTGGCCATTTTTTTTTTTTTTTTTTTTAATAATGCGTACATTTTTTACGTACTCGTATTTTGGAAGAACACATCCAATACCTTTTGACATACGAAATTATATAATCCTGGGTGGAAGTCCACTGACTTAGGATTGCAGTTTGGTTGCATGTGATTCTGCCAATACTGTAAGTCTAAGAGGCATAGTTAGATGAAAGACAATTCAGCACGAAGCTGAATAGGGATGCGAACCGACAAAAGACAACACAGCTTACGTAGGTATACATTATTTCGCTACCAATCATGTGGTACACGTTTAGACGCACTCATCGTGAAACTAGTTTTGAACACATCCATTCTATATTGACAGGTATTCAATGAATGACATTTGTAATAAGCTAACGCACAAAAAGACTCACAAAAAAGTCGTTTGTAAATATAGAGTGAGCATTATAGAAAACCGTGTTGCGATAATTGAACTTCACAAGTGTAATATGGAAAAGGGCGAATCACCCGGAATTTTTCGTATCGAACTGTTAAATTGTTTGAGGATACTGGTGGGATAACTGACCGTCAAAGATCCGACCATCCTCGCACTGTCAGAACTCCACAGGTGATCAGAACTGTTAATGCCAGGATTAATCGGAAACCGCTGCCAAAGCAGAAAATCTTGTCACGCATTATCAAACAAAATTTGGGACTCAACGCATATAAAAAACACACTGACATTTCACATTTCGATATTTTTGAGTAAAACCATCGGCAAATATCTACCAAATGGATGTTCTGGAAAACATTGTGAAGTGACTTATCAAACAACCAGTGGACTTCCCAACAAGACTCCGCACCAGCTCATAAGACAAAAACAACTTAAGGGCGGCTGAAAAATAATGTGCCGGACTTCATAGCAGCAGACGATTGGCGTCAGGGAGTCCAGACCTTAATCCTTTGGATTATAAGCCGTAGTCTATTTTAGAGGCCATGGGTTGCTCTAATCGACACCCTTGAGTCCCTGAAATGCGCACTTATCCGTGAATAATTTTCCAATGAACGAGGTGCATGCTGCGATCGATGAGTGGCCACAGCGACTCAAGGCCTGTATAAATGCAAATGGCTACTATTTCGAATAAATTGTTAAAATATTGTTTCCTAAATAATCAGTTAAAGTTTTACAGAAAAAAAAAAATACTTGTTCATTTTTAATACCAAAAATGCTTGTACCAGTACTTATGACTTGACTAGGTAGAAAAGTGACAGGATACCACGACTTACGGAGTATTACCAACATTTGCCACTGAGGTGAGTCTATCTTCGAGTATTTTGAGGGCTCTAACCTTGTAGTTTGTGGGCTCTAACCTTGTAGGTTGTAACCCTACTTTTGTCACCATATGATTGACATCATATTTGTTTTACAATACCTCTATCCTACAATTTCGACTTGTAGTACGTTCTCTTTCTCAGACTGCTGCTACGTAAAATTCTTTAAAATTTACCTCCACACACCCAGCAGTACACCTTCCGCAATCGTCGTAGAACAGAATAGGATTAACACATCACCGTATTCTCCGCTAGACTTCTTAAATACATTTCTACTTGTCCCAGTTGAAACAAGACAAATTTAACCAAATCCTGAGCTCTGCCATCAATACAGAAGAAAAGAAGGAAAAGTTCTGGCATGAAATCTTGCACTGTAAAAGCTGGAAGAACTTCAACAGAACCAAACCTACAAGGCTTTCAACTGTCAAACCTTCAAAACAAGTATGATAATTCTGTTTGAGTCCCAAAATACCGATGGCATCGCTTTATTCGCCGATAATTTTATTTTAGCTTTCTTCGGGGTTGGTGATCCAGATCCTTTCCACTCCTTTGATTGCTGTTTGGTCTAATAGATGGAGTGTTGAACTCAGGTCTCATCTGGCCAAAAATTGTGAAGAACGCTGACTGTATTTCTAAAGATAAACATAATCAGTATCTTACTGGGAATAACTATTCACTGCAATCTAGGACGGGTAGACAGGCTCAATGCCTGCAGAGATGAAGAAGAAGGAGAGACCACATTGCATTTATTGTGCTCGTGTCCTGTCTTCACAATAATAAGCAATGTTACTATGGGTGAATACCTTTCCATGATTAAAAAATCGTCCGAGGCGCCCATACTTGAAGATATAGTTGATTAAAGAATCAAGCGATGTTTTAATGGATACTCCGCAAAGCATTCTGGCTACTGGAAAATATAGTCCGTGACCTAGGTACTTAATTGCATGGACGCAACCATCAAAGATTTCCTAGAATATCACCAGTTTCGTATCAATGCATGTTGCCTGCAAGTATTTTTGATATCTTTGACATCTGTGGTGCGATCTGTCCAGTAAAATGTTTCTTAAGCTTTGTATTAGATATTAATTTTGTTGTAGATATCTAATAACTGCGTCTTAGACTTCTGCAGCAAAAGTCTATCTTCTCTCATGTTTGTACAGCATTCGAGTTAATTTCTTTCCTTTATAACTACACTTAGCCAATACGGATTTGAGGTAGACAAGATGCATCTTAATTACTGCCACAACATTGTCTCCTCAAATTATGTACATTTATTCCTTCCCTACAAGTCAACGACGCATAGTATCCGCGTAATTTTGCATTATAACGAGCAGCAACAAGCTATAATAATCACACTTAAGATGATCAGTGTGTGGGCATACACAAAGTACCCATTCATGAAACATTGTTGCTGTTTTGCTTTCCCCCAGCAGGCGCAGAGTAAAAATATGGACTCTTGCAACAGAAAAGGCAACACCGTTCACACGTCTTCCCTTTATGTTGGCTGTAATACTATCCGCTGTTTTCATTTTTTGATCGTGCATCTTATAATACCCCTTGATGATGGCCGCTGCAGCAGTAGCTCTATAGTTGCGATTTAGTCATGGTTGTTCGTATCTATGGGATACGTAGGTATACCTACGTGGTTATTGTGATCAAAATGAAACGGAAATGCAAGAAAAATCATCAATTACCGTGGAATTCTTTTTTTGGTCTGGCCCGACTTGAGTGATTTTTTTTTTTTTTTTTTTTATTATTATTTATTTATTGCCAATTTGTGTAGGTTTTTCGAAAGTTAGACTTGTTAAGTTTTGCTGGACAATAATGCAGTTTGAAGATGTTCCAAAAAAGGATTAGGTAACCGGAAAGTAATGAATGACCGCTGAACTGTGAATAAAAGATTGCAACAGAAATTTCGAAAGAGGGTGTAGTGAAGTTACAGCTGCTGTTGGCGCTAACTACACAGAGTTAATATTTCCTTCATTATATGGACGCTAATGGTTTTCAAAATAGATGAGGCCCCCGGAACCACCTACAATACATTTACTCCACATAATCCACACTTATCTCTTTTGGGTGTTTTGAAGTCACGGGTCAATACGAACAAGCCACAGACCTTGGCGGCCCGGTAAAAAATGGACAATTTATCGCCAGAAGTTTTGAGAAAAGTCATGGAAAATGCTGTGGATCGAGCTCCAATGTGCATCAACTACGGCGACGGTCACTTGACCGATATTATCTTCACGACTTAATGGACAAATTTAAACGTCTAAATAAACATAATCAACAAATCAAATTTCTTTTATTTACAAACAAAATTTCTGCCTTAAAAAATCGAGTGAGGATTTTTGCGCCAAATTGTATAAAAGAGTGGTTCCTCAAGTTTGCGTCTGTCTTTTAGTATATGTCATCATTGATTTTTTTTTGTAGGGCGGGAAAAATGTATTGTCTAGTCTGTTCCGTAGATAGGGTTCCTTCCTTTACATTCTTCATTGTTGATCGACACTTAATTTGTTTATATAATTTATTTTATTTTGTTTACCAACAACCGCATTAATAATAAACCGCAATTGTCGCTCCAATTTGTTAATTAATTACATTTGCGTGATTCACCATTGACATCAATTTGTCCCATCACCACGTCAAGTCGCACGATAATCACGTTGTGCTGGGAAATTTCACAAGCCTGTCTTCCAAAAGACTACCTCTACCAATTAGTACTATTAACTGTCAAGAAAGTGCTGAAATATTTGATGGTCCAAGACAGAAAAAAAAATTTCTATTAACAAAAATCGTTTGAACTTGAAGTTGTGAAGTTGTCATTCTGATTCACGTCAACAAATTTATTTCGGCCAAAGCTAAATAGACCCATGGAGCGATATTCGACACACAGCAAGGCGATTTCCATATCAAGCAACTTTGCTAAGATTAGTTGGCAGAGCATGAAATGCGCTAGCGCGTCCGATGGCATACGTGACAATGCACAGATGAGAAACGAATGAATTGTATCTATAAAACAAAGAAACCACCACATAGTTACGATCGCTAGACAGAAAAAAGTACCATTGCCACTCATTCATGAGTCAACTGAGAGTGTCTCTTTAAACGACACGATAACCACGTAGACGAAGACAACCTCAAGCTAGCTATGTGACATTCGGCATTCGGTGGATAGGTCGATCTTTGTCGATGAAAATAGAAAAAAACCGAACAAAAAAATATCTAATGTGACGTGGGTAGTTTTTTAACAGAAAATGGGTCGAGCAGCACTAAAGCAAAGATGTTCATAAGGATGATCTTCAGGAAGGCACACAGTGAATTCAAGGATAACAAAGGGAACCGCTCCCCCATACAAGGAGTTCTTGATGAAATGCACAGTATGTACATATATTATTTCAATGATTGATGGAGATCGTGGTTGTGTATGTACTTCAAAACAGCTGTGAAGGCAGTTTTGGTTGATTCAAGGGCAGGTAGAAGAACCATTGCCAGCCGGAAGTAAACAAGGGGACGGAAATGATCAAAACTCCGACAGAAAATATCGATTTAAACTGCGGCCAACGTACGTAGTAAGGTGTAGGGTTACATTTTGTTCGTAGAATATGTTACGAGTGGCGACGGAGAATGCATAAAGGTTCCCAAGAAGGAAGTCACAAATTAACATATTTTATTAAAATTTAAACCGGCAGCAGAGGGCCCGTTGCAAGATGTTTACAAATGATTTAGTGTGAGTATAATTTGAAGGGAATAGTCTATAAATGTGATGTTTCCAACATAATTATTTCTTTACATCATTGAGCAACTAGTAGAGAATAGGAAGTGGGCGGATGAGATAGACGCTTTTATATGTAATTGCTCCCATTTCAGGTTAAATTAGTTCAGGCTGGGCTAAGATGGTTTGTTCTAATGTTCTTAAGGCCATACTAGTGCATCCTGTGAAGGTTAGGACAATGCATTAAATCCTCGGAGGATCGTTCGCCCTGACAGAGGCTTTTTAAGCCTTTAAAAATATCAGTTTTGGGGCCGCTTGCTGGTTGATCGGCTGATTGAATGCCGATTACAAGCAAACTCCTACAGAGAGACGCTTTATACAATCTATACAGATGTCTTCTGAGAAACTATTACCTTAAGCCAAAGGTAGCACTGTGTTGGTTATAAGCAAGGCAACACCTCTAGATCAAAAAAAAAAAAAAAAACCTGAGTGAGGACCATGGACTGAAATAAATTAACAAACCCGATCAGGGGTAGTAAATAGGACTTCAATCAGGTTCGAGTAGCGGCGTAAAAAAAAAACCTTAAAGCTTCGTGGTATACGAGACTGAAAGGAACATGAAGGTTCTACATATATTTACGAAATTTTTAGCTAACCTAAGGTTACGAGGAGACCTCCAATCTCATACAATTATATCCACTGATACGGCGATCAGTTTTCATGGCTTTTCCACTCGTGAAGGGAGCAGTTGAATAAGGACTGACTATTAAATTTAAAAAATCTTGAAAATGTGAACTACATGATCCAAAAAGAAGGCTTACAGGAGCAGTTATGACGTTAAAGACACCTAACTCGCCAAAGCCCTTGTAAGCAGAATATTCGCCAGAAGGAGACGTCTAACAACCTTCCATAAGTAAAGATTGCAAAAACTTCTGGCTGTCTGTACTAGCAAAGAGAGGTGCAAATACCTTGATCTAGTAGTAATCTACACAGCACAAGATCCAAACTGGATGTACACTTAGTTACTGAGGCACTAAGACAGTATACGCCTTAGGTTGGTCCAACTTTGTATAAAAAATTGGATTGTCAAAATTTGTTCGGTCTCACCTCTTGATTTAGTTTTTATAAAAACAAAATAAGGAGATTCCCTAATTTCACCGAAATCCAAAAATGTTTAGAAGATGTGCAAGAAGCTTGAAGGTAACTAAAAATTGGAATAGAATGCGGCCATGGCTGTACATTCTTTTGATTTTTACTTCCGCCTATAAGCCAAGTATTGGTTTCGTCAAAATGTTCGAACACTCTCTCAATTATGTGTGTATGGCTATATGTCTGTCTGTCTGTATATATGTATGTTTTTTTTTTTTTTTTTGTCCCCGAGGGTAGGTGAAAGTCTTCCATAGACATAGTGTGAAATTATTTCTCACCAAAACACCTCCCTTCGATATAAATTTGTTGGTTACTGCGACTAAGTTAAGACTTATGAAGGAATTTGTTTTGTTTTGTCACGATGGCTGGTGCCTTTCCAATGAAAGTTGTTGCTTGTCGACGCGGTTAATCTTTATTGTGCTAAGCCGAAATGTTTGGTCCAGAATTTTTAGGACTGTATTATTAACATGTCTGTTTAATCGAATTTTGTGTTTTCGCGCGAAGTTTTTGGTTTCATCTTCGACTGTAGGAATTCCAATATCTCTATGGATATCGTCTTTTCTTTTGTACCACGGTAAATTCTCTGAAACATTCGCACTCGTTTTCTTGGTTCAACCCCAGAGTTGTATACCGTAGGTCAACACCTATTTGTATAAGAGCAGCTTTTTCTCAATGGTAAGCTTGGAATATTTTCCAAGTAACCAGTATATTTCTCTGTATTTGTTATCGAGTTCTTTGAGTTTCTTTTTCATGTACGACTTCCATTAGCTTTGCGTCGAGTGTCATTCCGAGTTATTTAGCCTCGTTTGCGAATGGAATAAAGGCTGAGTTTATTAGGATAGGCAAGCTTTTCATTTGATTGTTACATAAGTCAAAGTGAAATTTACATGAACAGATTTGGTTTCGTTGAGGGCGATTCGCCAAGTCTTTGTCCATTACATTATTCAGAGAGCTTAGTAGTTTAACGGTTGTTTCTTCGATCATTTAATCCATTGCTAGTATAGCAGTGTTATCGGCAAATGTAGCTAAGATAGTGCCTTCTCCTTGGGGTTTATCGCGGGTATATAGAAGATACAGAAGCGGACCCAGAACGCTTCCTTGCGGTAATCCAGCTTAAATTTCTTTAAAATGCGAGTATTCGTTTCTGTGTCTGACACGGAAGAGTCTATTCCCGAGATATGTTGTCAGTATTTTATATAGGCGCCCGGCTGAACTTTAGGCCCTCATGCCACACCTTATCAAAGGCTTGCGAGACATCAAGAAATACGCTCGAGCAAATCTTTTCTTCTTGAAGATCTTTCTCAATCACGTCAGTGATTCTAAGTTCCTGGTCAATTATTGAATGCTTCTTTCTGAACCCAAAACTGGTGATCGGGGATAAGAGTTTGTTTCTCAATAACCGTCTGTAAGCCCTACCGTCTATAAATAATATCCTCTCAAAAAAAAAGAAGCAAAATGGGACTATATGACTTCTTGCCATCGACAGTTTTTTGAGAACAATAGAAAATGTCTGAGTACAACTTTTTTTTTGAGTAAGTTATTACAAAATTCGAATTAGAAGTGTGGGTGGTAATGTGTACAAATTCTTTTACTTGTATTATTTTTCTTTTTTGAAATATTCATCTAAAATGACTTATCTCTCTCTAATGTTTAAAATTGGAGGACTTTCAAGTTGAAAAATACATTCACAAGTATAGGCATGTACACACATATAAATCCTTTCACAAACCACTGGCTCGTGCGAGCTCTGCCTCTCAATATGCAGGTGCAACACCTTCCCTCTAGACAAATTTACTAGACAAGTTTCCCTGGAGGGAATTCCACTCATCTAATCTACAGAAAAGAAACTATAGTACTTCTTATCCACTAGTTTCTAATTTAATTTGATCCTCCAGCTACTGAGTCAAAACGTCCGAAAGTTAAACATTCTGTAAGTCAATTACATAGGTATGCATATCTCTTCGATTAGATTTTATATTTAAGATAAGAACAAGACTGAAGCTAACACTAAAACCAATCTACCCATCCCTCATGCATATCTATTATCCACTTACGAAAAAAAACCCTTGAGGCCTAAACAGAAACAAACCTCGATCAGCTGCTCTTCATTCGATAAAAACTGGTTCTAAAGTGTGTACACTCATGGTTCCCCCATTATGCATCAGTTTAAGGGAAACCGAATAGATCGCGTATGCGTTGCACGATCATGATCGCGTCCGTCAGCGCATACTAAAAGGAATGCTATATGCACTGAATGGTGGCGGCTTATAGGAAGATCAAGAGCGGATATGAAGCTGTTATTATGTTTTCAACTTAACAAAATTATTTTTCGAGATTTTTATTGCCAAAAAATCGTGTAGACGACGCGGTATCCATTGTTGTATAGTATTCCCAGAATATGCAGGTCCTTTTCCAGACCTGCCACTTGGTAGCCATCTGCTTTGAATTTTATTAAAATGATTTCATTACCAAAAAAAAAAACTCTTATCACTGCCATAAAATATGATTAAGGGAATTTTTTGTGGAAATTGATTTTGTCCATCGAAAATTATTTTTTTTTTTCGATTTGCTTGGGAAAGCATCGAAAATTGTTATAGTGTAGGGGACTGAGATACGAGAATAGAGAAAGAACCAAACATACTCGTGTATAGTGGGTAATAGGGGTGCCCACGCCGATTGATGGATGGGAAAGCGTTTCAATTAATTGATCGAGGAATACCATATTCTACTCACATGTTTCGCAGGGAGGGTTATGTTTCATTGTTGTAATTCCCCCCTATTACTCGATTCTCGTTTAAGGGCGATACTAAGAAATGAGGGTTCTCGTCGGGCTTCGTTTTTGTCCCGTGAGTTATGAATTTATTGTGTTTATCAATGTTTGACTATCAAATGAAGTGCGCATTTCGTTTGACAATTTAGGGTGATATTTTCGTAACGAGATATTTTCATAACGGTGGAAATTGTAGGAAACCCATGCTGGAAGAATGCGTTGCGTATTCTCTAATTCGATGGGTTCACATGGTGATCTTCTGTGTTTAATGAAACCAGTTTTTAACCAAAGTAGGATACAATTGAATAATGCTTCCGGGACAAAGTCTACGACCTCAGAGGAGGGGTATTATACGGAACGATTGTTGGGAGTGTCGGCATTAACATTAAACTTACTGTACTTTACTTAACTTTTGGTGGCGCTACAGTCCGGGGAGGACCTGGGTCTCAGCCCACAATCATCTCCAGCAACGTCGATCTTGTGCTAGTCTCCTCCAGTTTTGCACACGAAGTAGGTTAAGAATCTTTTCCACTTGTGTGCGTTACATTAGATGAGGTCTTTCTTTACCGCGTCGTCCCTCCGGAGGACGTGTGTAGCTGAACCTCCGGGATTAATACGAAATCTTTCCGCGCTTTCTCTGCGCTGGTGCCATTGTTTGAACAAAGTCTTTAACTACCTTAAAATTGCAGCTATCTATTGTTTAAGGCGTTCATATAATATGGCAGATAAGATCTCTTATACGTGATGTTGAGAGGACTAATACTTCTGTAGTTGGCACGATTCAGAGGGTTTCCTTTCTTGGGGATAGCACATAATGCTGAGGTTCTATGTATCTGACCATATCTGGCAGATGAGTTGATGTATTCTCCTTAATAAATCATCTCTAGCTGCTTTAAATAGTTCGGCGGTTAAAACGTTGGCTCCAGTAGCCTTGTTGGATTTAAGCTTAAATAGATATTGCCATCTGGGACATCCGAATACGTAACTCGGCAGCATTATATCCACCACCATCTCTTTTTCAACACCCTGACGAAGTCTTAAAAATATTTATTGACCTGAGCTCCGAATATGTCAAAACATCATTTCAAGGTTGGGATTTCACATCCCTGCCATATGGCATCTGTTAGTTAGTTCAATTTCAACATGGACCGATTAACCACTGCTCAATGCATTCAAATTGTTGCATCTTACAGTAAAAATAACTGTTCTGTAATATCTACGAGTATGTATCTGTAAGTTGACGGCAATTTTCAGCAATGACGCTCATTTCTCGCTCAGCGGCTACGTAAACAAACAAAATTTCAGAATTTGGGGTTCTGAAAATCTAAATGTGATCGTTGAAAGACCATTGCATCCACCACGGGTAACAATTTGATGCGCGCTGTGGTATTTTTTTTTAAAACGACGAAGGCGCCACTGTTACAGTGAATTCTCTGAGCTATGGTCGAATGAAAATCAACTTTGTTTGGCCTGAGATTGAACATATTGATGTGAGCGACATGTGGTTGAAACAGGATGAGGCTACGTAGTACGTGCCACAAAACACAGGAAAATTTGGCTGTATTGAACGAAATGTTCCCCGGCCGTTTAATTTCAAGGTTTGGCCACCAAATCATGTGATCAGACCCCGTTGGATTTTTTGTTTGTGGGGTTATACTAAAGATTGTGCCTATGCAAAAAATCCCCAAACTTTGGAGTCGCAATACAGCCATAAATGTGCTGAAAAGTCATCGTAAACAAATTTGATTGAAATTTGTAATACTTTTTATTTTATTTTATTTTTTTTTATAATTTGCGCGCCAAAGAGGAAATGAATACTCTTATACTATTACAGGACACAGGCGTTGTGAAGAAGAGAGAGAGAGAGAGAGAAAGAAAGATTTTAGTGTAATGGTTTGAAACTCAGATGGTAGTAAGTTTCTGTAAACTCCAGATAACTGTGGAGCTTGTTTGTTTTGCTTTTTGTCTTTGCTCATGATTCACAGTATTTTTTTTTTTCGTCCTCCTGATGTCATCATCACGATATTTAAATTAAAAAAACTAAAGCACAAAATAAATAACCCAGTATGCTAATTAACTTAGACCATACATCACGTCATTATCTGTCAACACGGAAAGACGTCTTTCCTAATAATGCACAACGCACCTAATGCCTATTTAATACATTTATTACACTTAACTACAAGCGCTTCTATGAATTGCTTCAAATTTCTGCCATAACCAGGTAAATTCTCACAAGGATCTGTTGTGGTAATTTTACCACCCACAGACGATTAAGCTTATTGCACTGCATTAAGTCGTGAAAACGATCTAATTGTTCCCCCAGTTCCGGGGGTTGTGAACTGGTTTTTCTTAATTTTCTTGTTTCTCATAATCTTTTCAGGTAAAAAAATCCGGTACCCACCAACCGACACGCAGGATAATTGACTCATAAATATTTTTTTTCTTTGGTAATGAAACTTAAGACAACAATGGAGATAAGATCTTCTCTCAGGTATCGGGTGTTCTTTTGTTAGATAGTTTTTAGGGTACGTTTCCCCTGATCCTTTAAAAGGGATGCGCATAGTTCTAGACTGGTAGAATTGACCTGCATCTGTTTATGGAATTTTCGCAGATCCTGATCGAAATAGTTGATAAGAAATTTGTGTTTGTAGACATCGTACCACTTGTACTCAGAAGCTGAAGTGAAGAACACAAAAATAAAACTGATCTTTATTTTGCATGATTCCACAAAAATTAAAAAAAAAAAAACACATCGGCGTCAACAGCGTAAGCAAAAGACAAAAAAAAAAATAGTAAAAATAGAACGATTTTTAAAAAAAGTAAACAAAAAAAATTAATTTATTGTTGATTTCTTTTTCATGACCAATTATAGCATTTTATTCGGATATCGTAAAACCGAATACGAATATTAATTTTTGTTTCACAACTGCTGCGCGTGTATGGCTTGTTTCATTTGCCTTTCTAGTGTCACTTTGCGATTTTTAAATTTTTATTTGATGAGGTAATATTTACTGAATATTGCATTGAATGTTTTGTTGTGCTGACAGAATTTGTTGTGCTGACAGAATTTGCGAGGGCGGAATCGTAAAAATGTGGCATGATTCATGAAGTGCAGTATATATTGTTATTTTTAAAAAAAACATTTTGTCGTTGTACACGCATTGTCCTTACCGTTATTTAAGGTTATATAGAGCTTTTGACCTTGGTTGGCTGGATGTGGTAGAAATGCGGTAGCCTCCGATCGGTGTCAACCAGGCGATACCTATTGTTATAACTGTTGCTACACATCAATTGTGCGTATTTTACCTCCACACGGTAGCCATCAGATCCTGGTTGTTGTTCACCTGGACTCAACTTGCTAAACTTATAAGCACGAGTGTTGACCAGAAATCGTGAGAAGAACTAGCGTATCTCGGATTTATTGCCATTATTTTCATTTTATGGTCGCAGATCTTAGGGGAAAATAATTTAAGATACAAGTGTCATTCATTAATTTTTGATGCATTTTTATATTTCAATTCATTATACCTTATATGTTAGACAAAAAAAGCTTAAAACTAGCTTAACTAACTTTTTTTTCTTTTTTTTTTCATCCAAGTGCTGCGGATTTTTTTTATTATTATCTACAATCTACCTAAACCTAAACTATGTAAGTCGGCTATGGGCAATGTACAGCCAACCTTGGATTGGGAAACGACGAAGGAGTTTCCCAACTACGTCCTCAATATCGCGACTTGATACCGCCCTACTGAACCGGAGACGCTCCACACTGTTGTGTGCAACGTCTCTGTCGTAGTTAAGTCGCCTATCCACAGCTGTCCGAGCAACATGGAAGATTAGCGGCACCGCAAATCTGTCCTGGATCAGACCTTTCTCATCAAAATAGAGGAACGCCTCTCGGGGAACAAAGCCGTTAAGGCGCACTGTCTCGTGATATTCGTAATTGGAGTAATAAGCCCCGGAGATCAGGTTGTTAGTCGGGCTCATTGCTCTTGCAATGTGCCTTCGAATCAGCTTGATAACGAAATTATCCACTCTTATTAGGTTAGCCCTGTTGTACATATATGACCTCATTGGGATAGAACTTTATGTACTGGGACTCTGGTGTTCTGTACAAATGAAGGCAGGCCCGAAGGCAAGACCTCTCAAACACCCGAATCTTTTCCAACAACCTTATTCCCACGTTGAACCACACGGGGCATCTATATACGAGCATGGGCCGGATGAGGGCCATGTAGCAAGGGCCTTACCCTTGCATCGAGTAGCTTGCTATAAAAAAGTCGCTTTGTAAGGGCAAAAGCACCTTTGACTCTGGCCAGAGCAGCATCTATATGATTGTTAAAATACAGATATTGGTCTAACCAGAGCTCCAGGTATCTGACTACAATTCGACACGCAAGTGGCTGTCCGTGCGGTCCCACGATTGAAAACTTTCGCCAAATCTTTTTGGTATCCCTAGAGGCCCCAGACAACGGCGTTCTAAAAAGAATGGTTTCTGATTTCTGGAAGTTCATCTTCAACTTCCATCCATCGAAGTCACGTTGCAAGAGAAGTGCAATGACCTCGATTTTTGGTCCTGATCTGTACGCCATCTAGTCTCCTGTGTACGCTATGGCATGGTGAAGTGATCCTATGATCGCTCGTGTAAATGTTGAAAAAGATCGGTGAATTAACCGCACCTTGTTGCACACCGTTTTTATTTAGAAATGTTCCAGCAGAATTCACATTGCCATTTTTGACAATGAACTGTCTACTGGTGAACATGTTATAAAGTATGTACAGGAGTGGTTTGCTTATGCCCAGCCTGCTTAGCTTGTAGAAGAGTCCCTTTAACCATACTGTGTCGTAGGCCTTCTCCAAGTCAATCAGTATCATGCCCCGCCTTAAAACCGAATTGGTTATCCGGAATTATTTTATTGTCCTCAGTCCTCTTAATCAGGGCTCTATTGATCATTTTTTCGAAAGAGACTTATCGATCGGAGATTTACCGGATTGGAGGTGTCCTTACCCCTTTTGGGGATAGGTTGTATAACAGCTGTTTTCCAATGTGCTGGATAATGTGCATTATTCAGCGCATTGTTAAACAGAGTGGTGTAAATGTCCGCTTCTAGAGGGAGATGTCGAAAGAAGTTGTCATCCTCTACTGCGTTATCTGGATCTATACCTGCTGTTATTAGTATTCGTCCATTGTTCGTTGTTCGAGGAATCTTAAGACGCGGAAGGTCATTTTGCTTGTTCCTCCGAAATATTTTTTTTTATTTGCGGGAACATACTCGGGTTGTTGGATTTTACAGCCCGAATTTTGTTGTTCCAATGCAAATTTACAGAAAGTCTGCAGTTTTCGCTGATTAATTTTTGGACGTTTTTAATCAACGACTTCAGCGTCCAGATACAAGTGTGTTGTATTTCCGTACTCACAACCATCGCATTCAGACTGTGATTATCCTTCCTGTTGAAATTTGTATGCCTTAGTAACTTTACACATAAAAAAAAAAAAAATTTTCAAAAAATGAGTTACTCGTAACTTCAGGCCAGGTTATTGTCGTGATTCCTCGACCCTGGCTTTTCCTTCAGTCAATACGTGTTGAAATTCCTCGATGTTGCAGTGAAATACTTTTAATCCCAAAATTGCCAGTTACCAGTCTGTTTAATCGAACACTTCTATTTTAGCTTCACAATTGTTATTTGATACAATCAAACACTTTAACTAAAATAATGAACTGCATTAAAATGATAATAAACTAAAACAATTAAAAATGTTCAAAGGTTTTTGCAGTTCGCCTTTACTTTCTGGTCTCTATCCAATAATTCCGAATTTACTTTTAATTTTACGCCTATAAATTGCCGCAACCTCTTGACACCTCGATTTTTATGGATGTCGTTCGCATGTTGCACTGGGTCTATGAGGTTGTTGTCCCATGTGTCATATGATCTCTTCAATAATCCATAACAACATATGTACATACGAGTACATATGTACATACAGGCCTTTGCAGGCCATCCTCATAAAATCAGACAAATTGTGAAAATCTTTTCTCACAGTTATAAAAAAAATTGACAAAAAAAATCCAATAAAAGTCATTCATGAACACATCCATATAACTCCTCTTTAGATACCCTGCCAAGCAAAAGTGCGTAAATTTATGCTGCACATCACGCTCATCGGAACATCTGCCCCTTGCTGGTTTTTTTGTGCGTCGCCATCACCATCGCCGGTCTGTTGTTATTCTATGCTGCGCATGATCAGCGTGTTTCTTTGTTATGTTTCTGCGAAATGAACCCCTTCTTTGCTTTGCTGTTTCCTGGTTCGATTCCAGAACAATCATTATGTGACCATTTGCCACGCTGCAAAAAGTCAAGAGTCGACCACGTATCTTAAATTACACTACACTCATGCTACTGCTGCGTATTGATTGAGATTTTTCTAGATTTTTATTTCTCCGTTGTGTGATTTTTTTTTTATTTGTTTATGTTGTATCTACGCATAAACAACAAATGCGACTCCAATGGACCTGGAACAACTGGTTTTGTTGAAAGATCGTTTTTTTTTTATTTACATATTTTATTTTTTTTATACGAAATTCAAAAATTGACAGTTAAAAGATAACTGGAACGAACGGATTGCATTGATTAACAATTATTTCAGTTGAGAGACGGATCTTGGAACGAATTTGAGTTCATTTTGGAGTTTGTATCTTATAAGCGCGTGGCTTAGATAAAAATCATAATAAAAAAGTAAAAGTATCTATAGCTACCTTCCTTACTTTCTCTCTGGTTGACTTTGAAATTCTGAGGTCGATGATCTTTATTCCAGAAAATTCTTACTTGGGTTATTATCACATATTTCTTTCCCTATTTATCAATGATTCAACACTGTCTTATGGCTGCGCAAAGGTTTTTCTTTAGAAAGTCCTCAATGAATGGAGTTTTCCATTGACCTGTGTCTTTTGAATTAAGGAAATATAAAAAGGCCTGGAACCATAAAAAGTATATTTTTCTTCTGAATATTGTTGCTGAGTGGAAAATCCTTAAAATCCCGGAAAAAAATTAATTGGGTACCTACTATGTATGTACATATGTACATACGTGTTAGGCAGCTATTCATAGGTATGTACATACATTTATACTTAAAGAAAATAAAAACCTTTAAATGCAATATTCGGAGGTCTAGACTATAGACGATGCGCTACAAAACGGTCTTTGGGTTCAGTGAAACCATCAAAGGGCGTATTATGATTCATGGGAAATGTAAGGACCTAACAATATTTAAGCGTTGTTGTAGGTTACGTCTGGTCTTATACCAAAGAGATTGAAGAGTTCTCCATTGCACATAGATTACGTGGGTAGTGCGGAGGGGTGGTTGGAAAAAAAAAGAAGCATTTAGACATTATTTTTCAACCCGCGCGCCACCTTGCTCGCGTAGAATTTGCTATTAAAAAGTGCTTTGGAATAAAGTGTAAAAAGTGTATGATACTCGTAAATGAACCTCATAGCATGCCATTGAGTCTGGAAAATAGAATTTAAAAGATAACCAACGCGACCAACAAAATATTAAGCTCAACCCTATAAAGTGGTGCCCTATTCTACTCCTTTCGGATTAACATAACAAACAATGGAACAATGCCCAAAAGTGCACGGAGCCCAACATAAAGAGTTACACTTTTTAAGTGGGAGACATATCTTCTTATACGTGCATGCATACATACATGTGAGCAAAAATTTGTCAAAATCTATTTAGGCCGATCTCTGAATGAGATCTTTGACAGGTGCGACGTTTTCCTATGCTCCTCATTTTGAAAGAGGTCAAGCTTTTAGCGTAACCGATGGAACAGTGCCTGTGAGGACACCGATGACGGTGCTGATCTGCGATCGTTTTAGCAAAACCAATCTATTAGAGCGTTTTTTATCTAACTTGAGCCAGATTTGTATAGAGCCTCTGCAAGTTGTAAACCTCCCATCTGTGATTAACATTTTTGATTGTATCCAGCATTAGTAAATGATTTCACGTAGCGAGGGGCATACCTTCATTTTGACTTTCCGGTGTAATTTTGACGGTTGTACTTTGTCTAGCTACCTCGTCAGCTTTGCAGTTACCCGGTATGTCTCTGTGGCACCAAGCATAGGTGAATATTAAATTACTTTGCCAGGACAGGGTTTCCTTAATCCCCATTATTTTTGCCTGAAATACGCTACAGTGATCTGGGAAACGGAAGGAGATGTTCAATTCCTTACGTTTACCAAATAGTTTAATTGATACCTTTCTGGCAGTTTTTTTTTTTTTACTTTACTCTAAATCTGATAAAGCAAAAATAACTGTACATTTTTGAAATAAGCGTCACTTTTTATTTGATACCCCTATTGTAGTTATGCAAAAAAAAAAAAAATCACTTTTACTCTAACCTGAAAAACTATTTCAGTTTTTCACAGTTTCAAAAATGTTACTATGGAACTGACTACAGGTACAACTCAGTTCTAGGCCAAATTTCAACCTTTTTCGTCTAACATTATGACGCTGTCACAGACAGACGGACAGACAATTATCTGACGGAAGTCTGAAAACTTCCCAATTCTGTTTCAACTGGCAATAAGCAACAGCAATCGGAGGTATATCTTTAACTCACAAAGAAACTTCGTGCATGCTGAATGTTTTCAAAATGTTCTAGAATTTCCTGTTCGACTAAAAGTATAATTTTTGAAATTCGTACAGATTTGAAGAAAATAGAACCAATTTAAGAAAATGATGAAAAAAAAAAAAAAAATATTAAAAAAGATATAAATTGGACCTAAGCTTATACAATAACATATTTTTTGCTCGAAATTCATTGCTCTACTAGCTCCCAAAATGGAGGTCCCAACGAGTATTAAAGAAATATCCTGCAAATACAGTGGCGTCTACAGAGTCCCCGAATCAAGCTTTTTCAGCTTCTCTTTACCTGATTTAAATAATCATCTGCTCACTACGAATGTATACTGTAAAAAGAAAAGAAAAAACCAAACTACTGGCTCCATTTTTTCTCACTTATCTCTTGTTGTTTTTCATAGATACTTTATGGACGCAAGAGACATTCTAAAACGGATCTTCTAGAAAAAAAAAACAATAAATTAGTTCTTTCCAGACAATTTTATTAATTATTTATTAGCACGGTTAAGAGGGCAGACAGATTGTTTTCATTGTTTTGATCCCCGTCAGGCAGTCCAATATAGAAGATTATGCTAAATAACCTAAACTGAGTACTAGTACAAACGACCTTCGTAAAGTCACGATTCTAGCTGTATTTGGCTAGTTACTTAATCATAACATATTGCGGCGTTATTAATGGGCACTTGTCACGCTAAGTTGCACAAAATGCAACAAGCATTAGAAAGGCTGTCATTCTGACAGCTTATCATGCAATTCTGACGTTGAAATGTTTCTACCACTGTAACTTAGAGTCATTAAGTTATGCATGTCATATGAAGGGGAGAATTTTATTCTCAACGCCTTTGTGTTCATGGTAGAAAGTGCGTTTTTCTCAATTCTGGAAAATTCGAACATTCTCTTTTTGTAAACTATGTATTTTATGGCAGTAAAAGAACCTCACCGTTCACTATTTTGATAGAAATTTCAACAATAGATTTCACATGTCATTCTAAATTCCGATGATAAATCGAAATTTTATCGAAATTTAACTTCATTAACAAATTAATTGCATTCTGGACACGTACTACATACATTCATTTAAAATAAATTCAAGACAGATTGTACATTTACCTGTCTATCTTTACCTCAAGAAAGCGAACCACTTTGAAGTAATCGCAATTAATTGCTGAGCATTAAATTTAAGAGTGAACTTCCGCCCAGCGACTTATCAGAAATAAATCACAAGATAAGATGCTAAATTATTGAACTTCAATTGATAGCATTTTTCCAAATAGTACACGTAATTGTGATTACTTCTTTTGCAATCGAAATAAAGTGTGTTCATCCGTTGTGTTGGCCACTTGAATGAATCATGGGTGAGTGTTATTTATTTCCTCATATCGTACACTTTTAAAAGTACGAGTATTTACCATTTTCTAATTTAATTAAGTTAAAGAACTGTCAAATTTAGCTGTCAAAAATAATGACAGTTTCGTGCCCTCAGCATTTTAGCTATTAAAACGAACAATACCTATTGGTGAACGTTTTATTCGTTTTAATAATGCAAACGACGGATCGCCGCATAACATTTTAATTGCAAATCAAAACCGAAACTCTCCACCTACGTGGTCGTCTGACATAAAATACGGAATGACGTCAAAAAGGCTTATAAATAAGCCTATTGCGCGTTTACACTTTTTTTACCATTGCAAATTAGACAATTATTCCTTGTTTCGGTTCAATTTCATGCAAACAATAACATAACCATTGTGAAATTATTTGTCATGGACTCCTACGGAGTCTTTGGGCCCCGGAGATTACAAATCTGTAATTTGTGACTAGGTATAAATAAAATGTTTTTTTTTTTTTGCTTCACTAGAAATTAGCGCTGACTTTATTTTAAGCACAGACTACTAAAGAATTAGAAATAATGAAAAAAAAATCAACAAATATTTTACAAGTAGTTTGGCATTTGCAGTAGAAAAAAGAGACCCAATCGCGTATGCATTTCAAAGTGCTTTCAAGTTACGAGTATATGTATGTATATCAGAAAAAGAATAGTAGCTAGTAGCAGAATCGTCGATGGTGTCATTTGTGGATTTTTTTGTTTAGACTGAGGTAGACGAATTCCGTAACTACTTCGAAGTTGGAGTTATCAAGAGTAATGTTTTGACTTATATGTTAGACAGTTGCTTCTTTGTTTGTTGATAACATAGGTACATTTAGTCTTGTTGTCATTAGCCTCTACTACGGCACGCTGGGAACCCCCGATGTCAATATTGTCTGCGTATTCAATCTCATCAGCTGGGCGGACTAATTGAATATAGTGACTTCCCTTTTGATAACAGCTCTGGGCAATGTTCCAGAACACTTTTCAAATAACTCAGATGAGTTGTTTCCAGCAAACTGCTCAACTGGATTAGTTTGTTTGGGATCCTTGGTCAACATTAGGGACTGCAATCCTGAGATCTCGCACTTTATTTTCAATACTTTTGCCATTTTAGATTTTTTTTCGATATTTCCAGATTTTGAATTTGGAAAACAATGTTATCGAAAAAAGTATCAAATGATAAAAAATCATAAAAATAAAGTTTGGATTATGAGATACATAGATCATTTGCGTGTTTGAAATCCATGGATAGATGTTGAGTTTCAACTTGAAATTCTTTGCTCTTTTCCAGGATTTAGTTTAGTGCAAAAAAGTAGAATGGGTATTTGTGTTGCTCGCAAACTACAACCAACTTCAAGAAGGTGATCCACGGAAGAAAACTTATTATAGGACCAAAAACGTAAGTGATGAAGGTTTTTGGAACAATCAATCAATTAAGTATGATCGTAGATTTGACTACCAATGAGGTGTTTTTTTTAAATGACCTCATTTTGCTAGGAAACGGTTAAAATAAACACTTATGAACAAAGTTGTTGAGAACAGAGCGATGCTTGGTGACCTTGCATGCCCTTGGTTTTATGGATATCTCATAAACGGTTAAATTTCTAAAAAATTACTTCAATCCAAAGGATAATTATATTTGCTAGTTCTACACAATGGCAGTATCAAAAGTATGAGGTAAACATATCCATTCCAAACAAAGGGCAAGTCTGGGTCGTACATACTTGCTCATAAGTGCTGTTCGTTCGTATGCAAAGTCGATAAATTCCACAAAATCTAAATTTTCAGAAAGTGCGTTAAAATGTTTGAAAAAAAATAAAATAATTTTTTGGACGTACCAAAATTTGAATGCCGTATCATCACTTATCTCGGAAACCACTTAGACATTAGTTTTAAATAAAATCGTTTAAGCGCTACCGTTATCAGGCTATAGTCAAAGGTACAGACGACGACCAGGATTGATCAGACTATCAATTTTTTTTTTTTAATAATTCTTGCCCTTTATAGGTATAATATAAATATTTTGGCGCTAACAGCTCAATAAAGGGCTTGGCCTAGCTTCTCGCACCCACTCTTGATGAGCGCTGCATGAATGGTTGGGATCTACATTGTTATCCCGTTTCCGAAGGCAAGTTTTCGATTGAGAGAATTTCGCTTTCGGAAATTGAGTAATTTTTTTTTTTGTGTTTTCTTGGATTCGAATCTTGAACCTCCCGCTCAATGATAGTCCACTTAATAACGGTGCCCTTATAGGAGCAAGTAAAAACTGAACCGTCCGTTCTGTAATTTGCAGTACTAAAATACACTCTTTAGCCAAACTGATCATATGTCCAAAGCAAAACTTAGGACTTTATTTTTGCCTCTAGTTGGAGCTCACGTCAATGTATGGTTTTAAACCGAAGCAATATTACTTACTTACTACTCTCACCTCCACGTGATGCACCACGGCTGATCTCTAGTACCTCAAATTGAAGTTTGGAACGTCTTTGGTAACCGGTTGCTTTTGACCACTTGAAATCATCGAAAACGACTCCATTGTGCAGACATTTTCGACTCATTTGCAACGCTGGTCTACACAACTTTTCAAAACTGTGTCATTATTTTAAAGACAGAGTTGGCGGCGGATGAATCTTTAATGAACTAACTGCAGTATTCGTCTTACCTAATGGTAGTAGACATTTACTGACATAAATTGGAGAACTTGGAGAAGTATCTAAATCTTATCTGTTTATCCAGGTTATTAGTTGTGCATCGAGGAACTCCCTTACTACATAAAAATCCACGAAAGTCCCGGAAAATAATAAATCGTCTTCTTCGACCTGAAACTAGTCGAAATCGACCAGGATAAAGGGCAATTGCGTTCAGTAAGAGAGATCGCACTTTTTTTTAGAGTGAAGACACAATAGTCTTCAAACAGTCGGAAAATTTAAATTTTTTGTTTTAAAACAGTTTTGCCCTGGTGGATGTAGTTACGACTCGTATGTAATGTGCTGTGCCAAAAAAAAAAAATTGCTCAAATTTTTCCGTATCTGAAAGCAATTCTTGGAATTAAGTATGACGCGGAGGTTTTGATGCCAAGGAAGAAAACGCCAATTGAAGATCCATTTTTAATTCTTCACTGTAGTTGGAACCGTTGTAAAACATCATCGGATGTAAGAAACGAACTTATTTGAGCAAGTAGAAAAAATAGAATTTCATCAAGCTTGGTCCAAAAAAGCTGGTAAAATCCGGACTGGTATCTATGTTCTTGGACACAGAAAATGTGAGGTAACGTCATATTTTTCGACGAGTCCAAATTCAAACTGCTTATTGGAGATGGAAGAATGTCCGTTCGAAGAAGGCTTCCGCCAAAAGCTGAAGAAGTTATAGTCTGGGGATGTTTTTCTAGAGCGGATAGGGAACGGATGTGCTTCCTCTCTTAACAGCAGCTGCTCACTTTAAGGTGCAACAAGATGAATTGGAGCCTTGCGTGCAAGCACTTTTGCCATACCTCGAAAGATGTAAGTAACAACATTTTCATTTGCATTTTTATTTGTTAAGTTATAAAATAGAGCAATTAATTTTTAAATAACAAGAATCCTCCACGGCTTTGCTGGCACATGCATTTTTTTGTCGAAATTTTCCATAACCGTTTCGATCACCAAAACAGGAATTTACACGTAATTGAATTGTTTCTCGGGCTGTTACATGTAGCACCATCTTGTTGAAACCACATTTCGCCCATATCCATATCTTGCAATTTATGCACAAAAAACTGGATTATCATGTGGCGATAGCGAGCACCAATAACTGTTATTGGCTCCAGCCCAAAATCCGCGCCGAACAGTGACACGTTGTGGATTCGTTTGCTTCTCAACAATCACTCGTGGATTTTCTAAACCCCAAATTCGACAATTTTGACGATTAACAAAGCCATCAAGATGAAAATGAGCCTGATCGCTAAAGATGATTTGATTTGAACTGTAGCTTCCAATCCTTCATTATTTTTAGAATATTGCTCAATAATGAAAAAAAAAAAACGCGTTGTTCTTTCTTGTAGCACTCCATTTTTATTAACCCTGAAATGTCAGCTGTCACGCTGTCTTTTTTTTTCGTTGGCAACACTTTACCGCACAAATGGCGCAAAATTCAATTCTTGTCTGAATTTTGGGACACCCTTTAGAAACAGCGAAGAAGCACCCAATATCGATTCCAGCCTTGCAAAGTTTATTGAAGAGTACCTGCAAATCCATACCTTTATCGATATTCTAAAATTTGCCAGAGTCAATAAATCGCAGATGTTTGGCTTTAATAAAATTCAAAGGAGGTCCCACAAAGTATTAATTGTAGGGATAATGCTGTGTTAACGAAAAAAAAAGAAAAAATATAATGGTTTATACAACAGCGTTTTTACCTCTATCCCGTTTACTTTTTACCTGAAAGTACAGGTAAGAAAAAAATCACTTGCAAGTTCATAGAAATGCTCTAATGATTCAATAAACTGATTCATATTAAATTTTTGAATGATTTTATGTGCTGGCAAACCCATTTCTAAGAAAATATGTTTGAGCAAATTTTTTTTACAAAGGTATATGGTTTGTAAGCACTATTTTTTCATTGTAGTCCAGTCATTTCTAATATATATAAAAAAAAGTGTTGATTGCTGTCAAAGAGACTTCCATCAACACCACCGAATATATGCTAAGACCCCTCTTTTAACAACCCCACAGGTCCGGCATTTTACGAACGACAAAAGAGAGAATATGTGATTCCGCCAAGCGAAAAGATATCCAAAAGTTGACGATTCGTCACTACCGTTGGCAATAAGAGATATCAGTAGTCTCATGTTAGAAAATTAAGCAGAAACCCAGAATTGGAGCTTCTTTAAATTTGCAAATAGACCCTTAGGCATTTGCATTCATAGACAAATAGTTTTTTTCCTGATGGTACAGCGCGTTTCAGAGTAATTGATCGGAGATCGTTGTTCTCTAATTTATCCAGTATACCTGTTCATTCCTGGCCTTCCCTGTGATCTAAAATTTCACCAATGCCCTAGCCTTCATATATGTATATCTCTATACTTCGTCACTTTTTTCTCAACTGGCTTATGCTCCTAACACCCGAATATTAGCTAGCCTCTCGTGAATTTCGGAGAATGGGTACTGAGACATTATCATGTGATTTGATTATCATCACTTTTCTGCATCCGGTAGATAGTTTTTCTTCCCAAGAAATGAAACTTCACCTTCTCAATTTTAGGGTTGAGATTGGCCTCTGTAACATTGTCACTGGCCTTTTAGCAGGTCGCTGAAAACAAGTAATTTGATTTGTCTTTGTGATCGTCTTTCAAGGAAATTCTCTCTCATTGGTGCCCATTCTTCCAAGTCGATTTTATTCTGAGGGGAAGCCTGAAAATTCGCCAGTACTTCCGTCAAGCTATTGCCTTGAATTTGTATTTTATCCATATTTTCTAATTCTCTATTCCCTAATAATATAAAATGATTATAAATGGCTATTCATTCCGAGATTGGGATTTCACATCCCTGCCAAATGGCATCTGTCAACCATAGTGACATCATTTAACCACTGCTCAACGCATTGCTGATCTTACTACACAAATAACAGTTCTGTAATATCTGTGTATCGCGAATTTTCGAAGCAAAATCTTCTTCAACGATGTTGCCCATTTCGGCTTAAGCTCAACGTAAACAAACAAAACTGCAGAATTTTCGTTGAGAGGCCATTACATTCACCATGGATGACAGTTTGGTTCTCGCTGTGGACCGGCGCATTTTATTTTTTTAAAAACGACGAAGATCTAATGAAAACCATTTTTTTTTTTTGGCCTGAGATTAAAGACATTGATGTGAGCGACATGTGATTCTAACAAGGTGGGGCTAAGTATTATACAACAAAGGCAAATTTGGCTCTATTGCACGAAAAATTCCCCGGCCAAGATTTAACCACCAAGATCGTGTGATCTGACACCGTTGGATTTATTTTTGTGAGACTATGCTAAAGATCGTATCTATGCAGATAATCCTCAAATTTTGAAGCACTTAAAAACCAACATCTGTGGAGTTATAGCAGCAATGTGCCGAAAGGTCATCAAAAATTACCTCACAAGAATCGAGGTCTGTATATAACGGGATACATTCTATACATAATGGCATAGTTTAAAATCTAAAACAGTAAAAAAAATGTCATTGAAATCTTTAATACTTTTTATTTTATTTAAATTTAAAATCCTAAAGAACAAAATGTTTATTTCTCTTTCTATCGCGTTGTAGCGCGGTAACTCATGAACACCTGACCCGATTTGCTTGCCCTTTAGTTTATTGCTTATGGAATTTCTCAAGCAAAGTTTACAGGTCACGGAATCAAACCGCAGTCGGATAAGAGTTTTATAATATTCAAATTCATCCTTACATTTGTACATAGATATTTTTCAATAGTCTGTGAGTTTTCAAATCCAACAGCTAACTTACCTCCCCGACTGTATCCATTTCAAAGTTCACATATAAAAATTTTAAATTACCAAACAAAAAAAGTCTTGCCTACAAATTAAATCAAAAACAACACGCTAATGCTAATGCCAACTCCAAAAAGGACCCTAAAGCACTCCACGTGCTTCTAACTGATGTGTTTATCGCATTTCTCTTTAAAAAAAAAAAAAAAAAAAGTTATTTAATTTTTTCTACTTTTTATTTATGGAACGAAAAACATATATATTATTTTTTCTTAAGTTAGTTATGTATGTATGTTCTGCATCAAGCCGAAAGCAAAACGCATCTGTACCCAACCCGGGTTAGCCGTTGAGTACATGATGACGAGAATTAATTCAATTTGATGATGAGTTTCATCTCTGATTCTATTTTTTTACTAATTTCGGACGCAAAAATAAAATAGACAAAAAACCACACTCTGAATGGAGGCAGTCTCCATAAAAAAAATAATAATATTGACATTACCATGTGAAAAGGTTCTAGAGATACCAACGGCAAGCCAAAACGTGCGCGAATTTCCTAACTGCGTAGGTTCCTTCTGTTTGTTTACGAAAGAATGAAAGCAAAAACAGAAAATAAAAAAGTTAAAAAAAAAAAAACGAACCAGCTAAATTGACGATTATTATACTTTTTTTTTTGTGTACACACAAGTTTTTATGTATCTTTCGAGTTGTTTATGCGTTGGCGGTGAATTCCTCAATTTTTATCTGTATAAATTCGCTTTCGAGCGGGAACCATTTGGTGTCTAATTTGTTAATGAAACGCAATTTCGTTACGTAAGTGCGATATCGTTTTCGTTAATCGTTTTTTTTTTTTCTTACGATTAAATATTTGATAAGAGATTGATAATATTTAGAGTACTTCATGGATATGAAGTTACTTTACGTATTCTTGCGGGGGTGGGAAAACGTTTGTCTGTTGGAGGAATTGCGTTCATATTTGACAGCCTCTCCTACATTTTGGGTAGCTCCACTTTTGGAGACAATTTGTTGATAAATCAATTATTTTAAACTTCTAAGCCACACCTTGGAAATGGTGCGCTGCATCTTCAGTTGATTGGAAGTTGATGCAACCAACAAAATATTTAATACTTAAATACTTTCACCCCTCGAGGGGCATAGGGCCTCAACAAGCTGCCTCCAACTCGTTCCGAAAGAGGTTGATTCCTCCTCAACTGTTCTGTGCCACGTTTGCCTAGGTCGTCCCTCAGTTCTGCCTGCCTGAGTAAGCGGATTCACTGCATGGCATATTTTGCAATAGAGTTGACTTCGCGCCGCACCGTAAGGTGTGTCCAATCCACTGCCACTTACTCCTTCTTGTAGTATTGTCTATAGGTTATTGGACTGTTCTCTGATAAAATTGTTTATCGAAGATACGATTAGGCCAACAAAATCCTCAAGATGATTCTTAGACATCTATTTACGCGTGTTAGTGGTATCCACCATTGAAGTACTGCACCCATATAGCTGTACTGATTTTACGTTGAACTGGAACAGTTGTAGATTGGTTTTTGTGCTGAGAACATTGCTTCTCCAGACTTAGGATAGCATACCGAACGCAGCTTTTGCTTTCCCAATTCTGCTGCATACATCCAGTTCGGTTCCACCGCGGTTAGCCGAGACTAGACTTCCTAGATGTGCATATGTATAAAATTGTCTAGGGTAGGTAGGTAGGTAGGAGTGGTGGTTCTGTGAAAGAACCCAATTAGCATTAGGTGCCGTGTTGATGCCACAACTCATGTAACCTGGATGTTGAGGTATGCTGATGAGAAATCTCTAAAACCAGTCTGTGGAATTTAAGAAAGTTATTGCAAGTTGTTTGCTTTCTCGACTTCTTGTCCGGCAATGTTGGGTTCAGCGCGGGTATTAGAAGTACTCAGGGCTTTGTTTATCTCAGCTTCCAGATTTTGGGCTATCAGATGAAGATCCATTATCCGATGTGAATGTAGGCAAACATTGCCAGCGTAATCAAATTGTTTAAGGTAAGACATCATAGCCCATCGAATTCCATGATTACCTTCCGTCAATGCTGCTTGGAGTACATCGCAGATGACCAACAAGAACAACCAACGGTGATAGTACATCAAAGTCCACCGAAACCTTACCATTGTGTATGACGTGACACTTATCACCCTCGTATGTAAACTTGATAATAGCTTTCAGGTTTTCTGGGATGTCTCTCGTGCGCAAGACCAACCACATAGCATCTCGATTCGAGTTGTCGAAAGCCTTCTCGAAATTGATAAATTGTAGATGTGCCGTAGACCTGTACTCGACGACTTGCCCTATCCGTACGGTGCCTGTTAGACGCCGAGAGACCAATCTAAATGATTTAATTTAATCCTTTCTAATATGATTGTAGCTATCATCTTGGCTACGTGTAGGAGAACGCATATACCTCTCCAGTTTCCACAATCCATCAAATTTGTCTCTTTCTGAACCTTGATGGTGATCCCTCATTTCGACTCCTGCTTCATTTTCCCACGCTCTCCGTATGAGCGTAACAGTTCTATCGATGTATTTGGCGCCGCTTGAAATACGAGTAGTTCAGCAGGGATCAATATCCATCGTTTTGTTTTCATTGAAGGACTTGATTGCTGTTGTTATTTCGTTTTTACTGGAACGTCCTGTGCGAATTCGGAAATTTGTTGCTTCAGAGGTCTCATTAGAGTTCGAGACCATATCACATCGTTTAAGTGATGACGGACACTTTGCTACAAGTGTTCTCTCTATCTTGTGAGTTGATCCTCATCCGAAATCAGAAAGTTAGCATCTAAACTCTTCACTGGATGTTGTTTGGAGTTCCGACCACCAATGAGCTCCTTGGTGATGTTATAGACAGTCCAACTGTCACAGCTACTTGCTGCTACTTCAACACTTAAGCCAAGTGAGTCCATATACTGACCTAAGTAACGTCTCACACTACGCTGCACATCCTTCTTTTTAGATATTGGGCTTCTAGCTCGGTTCTCTCTACTGCTGAGCCCGCTGCAATTCGAGTCTTAATTCAGGTATCTACCGGTGATTTTTCCGCCTTTTACCGCCGTATCTAGGTGCGTGTCCCAGTTGCAAAAACATTTTTCACAACAACCACGCATTCCTGCATTGTGGTGCTGATTGTTTCTGCTTTTAAGGCAAGTTGGTCCCTAAATTGTTTGGACACTTGAGGATCCCTGAGCCTGTCCGTATTGAACCTGGTAATTTTGAACAAATTTGAGCGGTTGCTGTTGATGAATGCAGTACGACGGTGAAAGCTAACATAAGATGGTGATAACGCTCTTGTCCGATGTCGGCTCCACATCTGTGTCGGACGTCTAGGAGAAAATATTGAAAGCAGAAATCCACAAACCGCTCACCATTGTCATTCCGACCTCCGAAATGTTTAATGGTTCATCAAAATTTAACCTATGAAGTGTAACTACTCATAAAACTGAGATACACTATCGTTCAAAAGTTGAAGACCGTTCAAAACTTGCATGTAGACGCATGAAACCTTCGGCGTAATCGGTTTTCCCAATGTAAGATTTTTTTCTAAAATTTTTTTTTAAAATATTGCGTATAATCTCGCCTACAAAGGATTTATTTCGAAGGGTTACTTACTTATTTAGGTGGCGCTACAGTTCCAGGTGAACCTGGGCCTCAATCAGCAAACATCTCCAATTAGCCCGGTCCTTAGCCTACTTCCTTCAGTTGTTCACTCCAAGATGATTGAGGTTCCCTTCTATTTGTGGGTGCCACTTAAGGTGAGATCTTCCTCTACTGCGTTTTCCCGCCGGGTTGGATTCGAAGACTCTACGGGTCGGGGCGTTGGTGTCCATTCGCTAGACATCTCAAACGACCACTGCACAGTTTTGTGACTAGGAGACTCGAAATAAAAGGCACTAAATTTTTAGGAAAGGGAGGTGAAAAGTGCAGGGGGTAGTCCGTGTCGGCCGGGTAGAAGAATCCGAAAGATTTTGTGACTTTTCTTTTGCCTCGTTCGTAATTGTTTTCATTTGCTTCACTCATTTTTTCTCAGCGTCGAGTGCGCATCGTGCGGATGATTTTTGGTGTGAGTGTGTTTTGTGTGTGTGCGGCACCCACCACTGAACACAGTAAAATATGAAAGAAGCAAGAAACAAATATAAAATATCCTAATCGATAAAATCTCGACGTCTAAAAGTAACACACGACACCAAAAGGGAATAACGAAGTGTCTTTCGTTTCGAGTCTTCGTATGTAAAAGTGCTTAATGATTTTTGTGTATGTGCACTGTCTGACTCTGGCCGTGGCTGCTCTGCCCTTTTGTGTATGAACACTATGTGACTCTTGTTCGACTGTTTTTGCATTCGAACGAATGAATGATTTTTTTTTCACTTGTTTGGACTTTGCACCATATCGCAAGGGTTGGAAAAATTATTCGATTGTTTTTGCATTCGAACGAATGAATGATTTTTTTCACTTGTTTGGACACTGCTGTGATCGATGAGTGGTTAGATCGACTCAGTGATGGCATAATTGCAAATGGCGGCCAGTTCGAATAAATAGTTTAAATATTTTTTCCTAAATAATCTATTAAAGTTTTACAGGAAAAAAAATCAAAAAATGTGTTCTTTTCAATTTTAGCACCAAAAATGCGTGTATCCAGTATTTATGACTTGACTATGTACACAGGCCGACATAATACATCGTACGGCACACATAATTGCTCTTGTACAGTACCTATACAGTTCACTCGGAAAACGACTATAATTCAAGAATCAAAACAAATAACAAAGATTAGTTTTATATTGGATTGGATTGAATTTAATCTTTATTAACTTGTTATTATATTTAAACAAAAAGAAATTATTAATTTCATTCAAACGACATATGTAATTCATCGTACGGTACATTTCTATCTTAATATTTTAATAAATATTTTAATAAAGTCGGGTAATCAGTATCTTGTTGGGCCTCCACTAGATGTAAGAACAACCTGCAGTCGACGTGTCATAGAAGAGACCAGGTTTTTCGTAAAGCCTTAGGGTACACGATCATATTCTATTTGGAGAGCTTGCTTAAGAGTCGCTTTTGAAATTATTTCATTTTTATGGAGCTGTTTTTCCAAATAGTCCCATAAATACTCTATTGGATTTAAGTCTGGGTTCTGTGGGGGTGAATTCAACTGTCTTGGAGCATAATACAACAACATTCCCTCACTTCTCGAGCGGTGTGCTTAGGGTCTTTATCTTGCTGAAATATGCAGCCAGGATCCAAACCCAATTTCTGCACTGAGGAACGTAGATTTTCGTTTAGTGTATTTAAATACTGCTCAAAATTGCTTCAATAAACACCAGCTTTCCCACGTCAGACCAACAACTCTCCCACATCATAACACTACCTCCACAGTGCTTGATTGTTCTTCGAAGATTTTGAACTTCCATTTCTGTACCGCTCTTTCGCCAAACTCTTGAAGGACCGTCATGACCAAAAATATTATACTTACTTTCATCGGTGAGCAACACTTTCTTCCAAAATGACAAACCTGCGTCTTTGTGCAAGGAGGCAAAGTCCTTGCGTTTTTTTTTTTTTATTGACAGCACTTATTGACGGTTTCTTCTTGAAAAATACCCATGTCTATCAAGAAGTCTTTCAATTGTAGGTGTGCTGACGTCTTTATGCATGTACCTGAGACTATTTTTTTATGACAGGGCAATTAGTTTTTTGAGTTTTTCCGGAAAGCGTTAAGAATGACCCTTTCATTTAATTTGCATAGACGGCCTGATTTTCGCACGTACTCAACACTTCCTGTTTTTTTGTACGTTTCTATGATGTGTTGTATAGTAGGTTTGGATTTTCCCACTATACGTGCAAAATCCGCTAACGATTTGTGGTCATTGTACCACAAATTTACAACTCCTTGTCGGAAATCTTCGGTCATTTCTTTTCTGGGTTGTTGAGCTGACATGATCACTTTTTTTCGCAAAAGATGTAAATTCACTGAGCACTGAATACAGAATGACATAATGTTTGTACAAATTGCTATGAAAAAGGGAAAAACTAACCGGATCAGTCGCCGTTCGAAGATTTATGTCGTTTGGACTGCATTGCATTTTATTGTGCACATGACACCTAGCAATCGCAACGTTTAAAAGTCTGCAATTTGTCCCATTTTTCTGGCGACGCAATTGTCGCAAGCTAAAATGCATCATACGTACTGGCAAGTGTATGGCAAGTGTATCCACACACTTACGATTTAAATCGCTGCGATTAAAAAATTGTTGTCGCAACAAGATGTGGGTATGCACGCACTTGCGGTTTTCTATCGCATCATAATTAAGTCGCAAAAAATTAAACCCACTCTTTTATACATGAATGCACACATATGCGACTTAAAAGTCGGACCGATTAAAAAAATGCACCAAGCTCCATTTTATAGACGATTTTTTTACCGCAATTTAAAATGGGACATATGGAATACTATGAATCTTAGCACACTTGCGACTTTGAATAGAAGTCTTGTTAGTATTAAAATGGATTTCACGGGGATATGTTGTATTGTGGCTCTTTTGTTGCACTCAAAATCTAAAAAAAAACGTAAAAAAAAATATTGGGTTCATCCCGTTATAAGTCATCATAATTTAAAAGAACATCCGAAAAAATTTATGCAATACTATAGAATGAGTGGCATTAAAACATGTTGTGTTTTACATAACTTTGTTCGAAAAAAAGATGAAGTGCAATTTAATGATGAGTCATACGAATGTCCATTACAATCCAATCATGCAGCCGGAACAAGACCTAATTCATGTGGTCTTCAAATAAGATATTATTTTGCAAATTATTTTGTCACTCCACAAGGCCCTATACCTTGGCAATACGATAAAATTTAGATTGTTCTAAAAAATTGTATTACTGAGCAAAATTATAATTATGTACATACATATGTCGTATAATAACATGTATTATCTAACAACTAATAAAATAAAAATTACCTACATTTACCTTTAATTAGCTTTTCCTTTGTAGAAAGTTCTGTCCAATGGGGGACGACAGTTGCACACACTTTTTTTTGACTTTTTATCATATAGAGCTTGGCGTTTCTCTACTTCTATTATTAATTTTTCTGTATCAATAATAGGGTTCGATGGTATTTCTCCATTTACAACCGACTCGTTATCAGACATTATGCAAACTGCATAACTTTAGTCAACAAACAAGTCGCAAGTGCGCTAGAGTTTATGCTCATCCATATGATCCAGTTTTTTTTTGCGACAAAACAATCGTCAATAAACTACAGTTCGTTAAAAGTTGCGATTATTTGGTCGTATTTGTGAGTATTGACATTAAAACCCGCGTGTTCTATTTTTTTGCGGCTGAATAATCGTGCGACAGAAAAGCACAAGTGCGTGCATGGTCATATTTTTTTGCGACCACGATTTTTCTATTGCTGTGACAGAAAATCGCATGAGCGCCTAGCCTTATGTGTTCTACTTTTTGCGACTGAAAACGCATGTGCGCGTCTAGCCTAACTTGAGTAAAAGGGATAGAATGAGAGAATACACATGGGTGATAGAAAAGACATTAGCTATAGGTATTTAAAAAAATAAAAAATCTATCCACATATGTATGTAGAATATATTAGAATTGTATCTATCGTACGATGAATTTTGTCAGCCTGCGTGCATAGATCCTAACATTGTTAGCTTGTATTTTATGACCCAAATATAAAGACCACTCATTTGTGTAATAACTTCCAACACGCCTATCAAATAAGACAGGTGACAGCACAAAACCCTCTTCCGTGAATTACTCAAAATCGTTTAACTCTTCGGCACCCAGAGTGCATGTTAAAATCACCCCACATTTAATTTGAAATTCCCTTTTCCAAGATGATGCCCCTTAATTTTGTATTTAAAAGGAATAAGTAGCACATAACCAAATAAATATGTACATACGAGTACACACGAGAAAGTAAACTGAAAAGAAACAAAACATCAATTCCATTGCTGTTGAATTTTGAGGCTTTTTGCGGCACTCACATGGTAAATCAGTAAAAAACGGATCAAAAAAAAAAAAAAAAAACAATGCAAAACGGATCCAAAAAAGCATTTTTTTTTACAAAAGCTGTAGCTTTAGACCTACTTAAGCCTCATTACACAGATTATGTACCTGTGTAGTCTGCATTGTGGTGGTCACCTGGTTATTCGCCTTTCTGTACGCCCACCTGTCAGAGAAGAGGGCATATGAGTATGACATGATTGTTGCATGAGTGCACTAAATTTTGTTTTCTGGTTAAAACATGCTCAGTACATAGCACGTACTACCTCTATAAACGATTGTGTCGTTGTAGTTGTTCCATGTTGAACTTTTCGGCAGTACCCAATATGTAGCTCATTTAAATAATTTTATGACAGAAGGTCAGTTCACAGCACTAAAGGTAAGTACAATGTCTAATAATGTTAATGGTTCGTCATATAGTGGTTCGTAATCTTGTATCTCGTCTAACGTTTGTCTAAATTAGACACACATTTTTTTTTACAATTAAAAACTCGTGAGTAGGTAATTGCATACTCATAGTTATCAGCTGTCAGTTGAACTTGTTGTAGTTTGAAGGTGAGTTATTCGTTTGAATATCGCAACTGACACTGTCGTCGTCACGTAGACCAAAAAGAAAACCAAACCCTTATGAGAGATACTCCAACTTCCCAACACAACATATACATAAATCTAATGAAAAGCAACTCGTAAAAATAAAAATGGAAATTCTCCATTCAGTTCTGTTTCTCAAGAAAAGGAGATTTCCGTTACAGTTGATGCGGCGCGTTAGTAAATTTATTTTATAAAGCAGCGCAACGCCATAAAGATCAGGGTTTACAGACGGCATACATACATAGATTGATTTATGTTTGTTATTTTTGTTAGAAAAAAGAATAAAATTTTATAGTTACGAGTATGATGCGATAAGCGCTATTGTTATTGATTTTATGGTTTAGATAAAGTTTGATAGAAATTGCGCTACAATTAGATGTTTGATTAAATATTTTTTGGATGACCTTAGTACTGAATGGGTCTGAATATATGTACGTACATGTGTATAGATATACTATCTGTAGTGTGACATTGGTTACACAAATACGGTAGAATCTCGTTTGTATGAACAAATTAATGCAGAGCAAGTTAAATCGATAAATCAACAATAAATCGGCAACCGATAAATCAACTTTTCGAAAAAGTGGGAGAATATCAAAAAGACCCATTAATAAAAGACCAAAATTCTCGCAAGATTCGAATTTAGCCCCATTTGTGCGATAAAGTGTTGCCAACAAAAAAAAAAAAGACAGCGTGACAGCTGACAGTTCAGGGTTATTCAAAGTGCAGTACTACACGAAAGAACAACGAGTTTTCATTGTTCAGCAATATTTTAAAAATAATGAAAGTTTGGTAGCTACAGTTCGCAATTTTCGTACAAAATATTTTCGGAATAGTGATTTAACTTCATCAACTGTGAAGAGATTTATTTAAAAATTCAAAGAGACAGGATCCATTAGTGATCTTATGCTTGAAACAGATGTGCAGCAAAGCAGCTTGCATTGATGCATGCAGGAAATCATGTGTAACATACGTGCAGTAAATTGTTAACATTTCATCTCATTGATTTGATGTAATTCTGAAATCTGACAATTGAATTCCAAAAACAATTTTTTTTTGCAATGGATTTGGAAAGACGTGATAAATTAAAGAAAATTATTATTTTGTTATTAGTTGTGCAATATTATTTTTAATTACTGGATGTTTAAAATTGTAAAATGTCACTTACATGAAACGTCAAATATCAAAAATGGTACTAAATTGTACTATTTTGCTGTTCTACTACTGGAGGTTGTATTTTATATAGAGATATAAATAGAGACGTCTTGCAGCAATTGATGGTAGTGCAGTAAACGCATGCGTCCTCTTACATATAAAGCCATGTTCTCTAATTTTACTGCAGGCATTTTGCTGCACATCTGTTTCAAGCATTAGACACTATGGCCGTCCTTCAACAAGTCGTTCAACACAAAACATTGAAGCAGTTCGTAAGAGTGTTATTGACAGTCCAGGAACATCAATTCGGCACCATGGTCAAGAAGTTGACATTTTGTTAAGCTCTCTACAGCGTATTCTCAAGAAAGATTTGAATCTTCATCCATATAAAGTGCAATAGACTCAAGAACTGAAGTCTACTGACCACGCACAGCGAAGAGAGTTCGTTGAATGGATTATGGAACAAACAAACAAAATCATCTTCAGCTATGAGGCTAACTTTCATCTTGATTGCTTTGTTAATCGTCAAAATTGTCGAATTTGGGGTTCAGAAAATCCACGAGTGATTGTTGAGAAACAAATGCATCCACAACATGTCAGTGTTTGGTGAGGATTTTGGGCTGGAAGCATCATTGGACCATTCTTCTTTGAAAATGCGGCTGGTCCGGCAATAACGGTTAGTGGTGCTCGCTTACGCGACATGGTAATCCAATTTTTTGTGCCTGAATTGCAAGATATGGATGTGGACGATATGTGGTTTCAACAAGACGCTACCACATGCCATACAGCCCGAGAAACAATTCAATTACTGCATGAGTCACTTCCTAGCCGTTTTGGTGATCAGAACTGGCCGCCCATTCAACCCCGTTGGAGTTTTTTCTTTGGGGTTTTTTTTAAGTCAAAGGTTTATGCCAACAACCCCACGACCACCCACGTATGCAGGAAAAATCTTGCATTTTGATATATCAAGTTCCAAAGCGTTGTGATTACACCATTCCGAAAACCTATCAATATTTAACTGAAATTTAATGTATTTGTAGTTATTTATACAAGAAAATAGTTGCAAATCATCCGCGAAAGTTAAAGCGTTACGAATTTGTAATATTTCATTCACAAATTAGCACCGGACCCAGATGACTACCTTGCGGAACGCCAGAAGTTTCTTCTACTACACGAGATGTCAAACCAACGACCTGTACTATTTGTCTTCTGTTACTTCAATAATTAAAAAAAAAAACAATTTAGCATTGAAGAATGAAAACCCAACGATTTTAACTTTGCTAAAAGACAGGTGTGGTGCACTCTATCAAAGGCTTTTTTTAAATCTGTGTAGAGCACATCAATTTGTAATTTTGTCATTCGAATTAGGATTTTGAACCCAGCACGAGATTGAAGAAATCACAAGACGACAGTTGCCAACTATTTGCTTCTTTAATTTCATCAGATGAATAAATTCATTATGACTCTATCTAAAAAATGTGAGGTCTGAGATTTAAAAAATCCCACATCCGGCCATCTCCGTGACCCAGTGATAACAAGCAATTTTACGCACGTCATAGGCGAGCCTAGACTATAATCCCATCATCACGGTACCTCTGTGAGTACAGCAACAAATATTTGCTGATTCACATAAAATGCTCTCAAAGGAAATCGGAACTTAATTATATTTCAACCGAATAATTTTGTCCTAATTGTGAGTCGTTGTCGTCACACAGAAATCAAAATCCCGTCAAACCTCATTAAATGAGATTACACAAACTTCCCAGCCATTGAGTGGTCGTAAAATCTGAAGGTACCTCTTTTATATCTAAAATTCGAATGACCTCAAGAGCGTTCGTCGCATAACAACAGGCACAGTTTTTTAGTATATCAGACGGAACAAAGAAAAATGTGTTCGATGATGACGATGAGCAATCTTCGCCACGCTAAAATGTTTGCACGGGAAATTATTAAGATAAAAAAAAATAAATAATGATTAGAATATAAAACTTCAAAAATATCACAAGTAAAATTGTTAAAAGTAAAATAAATATAATAAGCTGTGTGTTTGATCGCACGCAACATGAACATAAACATGTTTCACACCAAAAAGTAAAGTGTGCTAATGATTTTAATTAATTTTTCATTCTATTTACTTGTTTCTAACTTTTTTTGCTAATATGACCTCGCCTCGTGTCAAGTTTACTATAATCTACTATGAGACACTGAAGAGATATTTCTTTATTTGTTTCAAATCGAATCGCGTAGGCATTCGAGTATCTACTCACACATATTTTTATTTAATTTGTTGAATTGCAAAAATTTATGTAAAATGATTCACGGTTTAGTTTCTAATTTGACTAATTTTCTGAAATAATCTTTTGTTTTACCTTAAATATCCGTAGGTGTGTATCGGAAATATCCAGTTTTGTCTTAATTTGTCACCCTTTCACTCGTACGGATAGGGGTATTTAGTGGATTCAACAGGGAAAAAAATCAATAATTATCTTACGGAGTACCTACTTGGGTTTCGATATTATAATGTTGTTAGATACATACATGCATACATAGTTGTACGTAGTTGTAATCATTTGCATTTTTTTTTTTTTCTTTCGACTGAATATTGATTTCATTTATGATACTTTGTCGCCTTGTTTGGGATGGCAGACAATCGAGTGAATGAATTTGTTAACAAAACGATGAGGGGGAATTTTGCAATATTGCGAAAGACATTATAAGTTCATTACAATTCTCGTAATCGTATCTACAGTGGTATACAAAAAATTGATTTATATAAAATTAGTAACAATACAATGAATCCAAAGCGATCAATAAAATTCTGACTATCAATTAACAAATAAAAATGGCAAAGAAGCTCTCAAATGTAATAAAAATATACATACATATGTATCTGCATACGTACTCGTACATGAATATTTTCTTAATTGACGTCTGTTTTAAATTATTTTTGGTTAAACTGATGCCAAGGCGTTTGAAATTTTATGGGATTCTGTCTACGGACGCGTATGAATGTTGACCTTGAATTGAATATTTTAGGATCAATCTAAAGCCTAGTACGCTGTTCGAGCAGAATAAAATTGTCCATACAAAACATGAACGAGTTTCTGTTTACCATACGCAGTATATCTGCTAAAGCATCTACAAACATTTCACCAGCATTTAATTGCCCGGGATAATAAAATATAAGCAAAATTGTTGAAGTTTCTAATCATTTTGTTAAAAGAAACTAAAAATTCCCCTAGACGAGTCTCGCAAAAGTCTTTAAAAAATCGGTTCTCCTTGGGTAATTTGGAGAGCAGCAAACATTTTGTTTTACACGAACAGCGTACTACGCTTGGAGGGGTCTCCTAAAATGTTTTATTCACAATTAAGTCTTGTTTACTAGTTCCTCCCTACATGCTAATTCAAAACACCTTGTTAAGTAGTGTTCCTATGTATAAGGGTGTGGATAGGGTGATGTTTGTTCTTACAATTAGTATCTTTAACTTTGTTAAATATAAAGAAAGAACCAAAACAGGAACACCAAATGCTCCATCTGTTAAGGCCCATTCACAGCTCAGCGACTGGCGAATGGGCGAACTGCGAACAAACCATTTTTAGTACATTTGAAGGCATACAATTGACAACTTTACTATTCCAAAAGAAAGGAGCTTAATTTATAGGAAAAATGTCAAATTTTAATTAGTTTCTGCTAAGAAACTATCAATTCACTGATTTTTCCGCGAATAGGCGAATACTTTTTGCGAACTGTCAAATTTTATTCACATTCCACAGACGTGGAACGCAATGCACATTCGCGTGACCAAAACATTCTCGAGAGTTTAACCTCACAATTCTTTTGTTTTGTTCTTGGTGGTAACGAATGACAAGTGAAATTCGTAGATTGCTGCGACTAGAAAAAAAGTTGCTTTGAATGAAATGTCAAAATTTCTGAATATTCTCTCGTTCATATTTGCAGGTCGCTGAGCTGTGAATGGACCTCTAGAAAAATATTATTATAGAAATAATTCAAAAAATAAATTCAAATTTCTAGATTTTCTAGTTATTGGTACTTGTATCATAACTTTCTAATTTCTCTCATTGCTTTTGCAAGATTATCTGACAATAAAAAAATAATTCTTAACTCACCCCTATCTACCTTCATCCCTACTATGCGAACTTAAAAAATACCCTAGTAGGGGTTGTAGTCGCAACTTTAGGTTGAGTTGATAAGTATATAATGCAAAACAAATATTACGAGTAAAAGCGTAGACTGTTGAATGAGGCCAGTTAATTCGTTAGAATATTGCCTGTGAAGCAATCAATTTTAGTTTAATTTATCTAAGTGCACATTTATGCATTATTATCCGTTAAATTATTGTTTATATCTCAAATAAATTACACGGATATATCAAGATAATTTACTCGGATATAAACTATTGTAGTTATTTTCAAATTACATACTTATCTATCGAACAACGTAAATGCATGGAAATGAAGTTGCATTGATTCGTATGTATATTAATTATTGAACAAATCTATACCGGGGAAAAATTCAAAATTCCAAAGTCCACTATTATAAGTTTATGTCGCATACAACATATGTATCTATCTAGGTATGCAAGCCGTTAACTAGTTTGAACTTTCTAAAATATTCAAAAAGAGCATTTAGCATTTAAAGAAAAAATAAAAATAAAGTAAAGCAGCTTAGCATTTTCCCACATAAAAAAAAACCCGGTGCTCCCCATATTCATTTTAGCTTATAATACACGTTAGTCATGTTCAAATACCCGGAATTATGTATTTCAAATTGAAATTATACTCAGCAGAAAACGATATTGTGGTCTCGACAGTTGTATTTAGTACGGTTACGGTATTAAAATATAATTAAATGTAGATTGGACGCATTGAGCTTTTAGCAAGCAGAAGTTTCACCCGAAACCAGTCAACAAAATACACAAACCACTCACCGACATTGAAACCTTTTTTTTTGTTTATACTGTTTTAGCGAGAATAAAAATAAAAGACCTGCCTAGTCGAATTATATTCACGTGATCACCTCTTCTTTATAATTTTGGCCTCATTTCTATTTCTTACACTACCGAGTTTCGGGTATACAATGGCGGATAAAAGTCCAAATACGTTGTCTTGTATATGTATTTGTTAGCTAGAATATTGAAGTGTTATTCATTTCTATGTTGGGTTTTCATATCCTTGCCATCTGTCATCCATGGTGACAGGTAATTCATTTTTGTCTTGACATTTTACAATATGAATCTTTTAACTACTGCTCAACGCATTAAAATTGTTGCATCTTACTACGAAAATAGCAGTTCTGTAATATCTGTGTATCACGATTTAAGAACAGTAATGTTTGTGGTGTCGTAAGGCTTATGCATCATCGTAATCAATCAACTGAAAACAAACCGCTGTGAGTGCCTCAGTGGCCGTAAACCCGGAATTGTCAATTCCACACGTCGCTCAGCAATTGGACATTTTCTACAGTTCTGTTTGCCGTATTTTGCGCTTGGTCTTGCATTTTCATCTCTTCAAGGTCCAGCTTACACAAAAACTAAGGTATGCTGACCATAGAATGCGCAAAAGATATTCCGATTGGGTGCTGAAAAATCAACGCCAATTTTTCGAACAAAGTCTTCTTCAGTGATGAGGTCCATTTCTCGCTCGGCGACTACGTAAACAAACACAATTGCAGAGTTTGGGGTTTTGAGAATCCAAATGTTATCGTTGAGAGGCCATTGCATTTACCACGGGTGACAGTTTGGTGCACCCTGTAGACCGGTGGCGTGACCTGCCCGTATTATTTTGTGAAAATGACTAAGGCGCCACTGTTGGGGTGAATTCTCTGCGCTATGGTCAAATAAACCAACCAACCAAGATTGAAAAAATTTGATGACCGTCATGTAGTTCCACACAACACAAGTACATTTGGATCTATTGCTCGAAAAGTTCCCCGGCTGTTTAATTTCAAGATTTGGCGACATCAATTGACCACCAAGGTCGTGTGATCTGACTCCGTTGGATTTCTTTTTGTGGGGCTATGCTAAAGATTGTGTCTATGCAGACAATCCCCAAACTTTGAAGCACTTAAAAACTAACATCCGTGAGAAGTTATGAATACAATACTTCCCGAAATGTGCCGAAAAGTCATAGAAAATTACCTCACAAAAACCTAAATTTGCAAAAACGCCATTTAACGCACAAATGTTCGTCTCAAGAGGTGTTTATTTGACCGATTACACCTTCAAATGAACTTTCCGTGAAAACAGTGTCCAATTTTTTTTTTATTTCTCACAAAATGGTAGCCAATTCACATTATGACATTGCTTTTGCCCCACCTTGTATTTAAGAAGTTGCGTCCTACGAATCTGTTTTTGAGTGGAAATACCTATCTACACAACGATGTATTTTAAAAGAAAATTATTAGGATTAAAATTGTAGGTCTTCTCTATAAGGTACAGCATTTTTAGAATATTTCGAAAATTTTACGAAGTCATCAAGAACGTCAGACTTATGATCGGGATTTCTGGTTTTGAAGTCCTTAGTGCCGAATTTTTAAAAATTTTCAAAAATTGTATGAAATCTTCTAAAATATCCGACTATACTCGAATTTAGTCCACGACGGTTCTGACTTCACGGATCCATTTATAAATCCACAACTATTTTCGTAAACTATCTGAAGATGTATTTTACACCTCAGCAGAAACAGACATAAACATTAGAAGACTTGAAGGCCTTACAAACACAGGCTGATGGCGTATCTTTCAGGGACGCATTAGGACAATCCGTCTGATTAAAAACTTTTGCCCATCACTATTTTTTTATTTTTTTTATTTGTGCGAACCAACTACCACTGTTTGTGGTTTTTCGAACGCTCATTAAATCTGAAGCGTACTGCCCTTTACCGCTGCGTTCTCCTCGCCTCAAATGCGAATTTTCCCTACCAAAACGTAATTGGTATGAAAATTAATTCGTGGTGGCGCTCGCATCACTACTTTAAAAACCGCATCCATCCATCAATCTAACCATCCAGCCGTGAGCAAACTAGCCCGCCGAAACATAATATTAGGGATGCGGTCATTTGTATCTTTATCGTATTTTGTGTGTTCAAAGTGAAAACCTTGTGTAGACAGCATAATGTTGGAGGTGGGGTGTGGGCTGGCCAACCATCCATAAATTTGCAAACCCATCGTCAACAAAAACGCACACAAATGTGTAGTCGTCGCTGCCGTCAAATCATAATAAATTGATGAAATGCTGTTTTGTTTGGGCTGTCGAAAGTTTTCTTATTTCTTTCTCTCTCTTTGCATATAATTTTCGATATAATCGCATATCGTATGCGGCGAAATTTTATATAAGTTTTGCGCAGGCAACAGCGACAACGACGATGCCGAGGTATCTCCTCCATTGTTGGTTGGATTTGAATTTTGATCCGGCTTAGCATGGAGGGTAAAAAAAAGTGATAATGTGCCATTATTATTTTAATGTGTGGTTCTGCTTCCCTTTTTTTTTCTTATTTTTTTTTCAGTGCTATTGTTTTACTTTTGTTATTGTTAAATTGTTAAAATATACATTTTCATTTAAATAACATCATAGCGTGTAGTGTATGCATGCTGAGATGAAGAGGAAAAAATAAAGATACTTTTGTATCTACTCGTATTCAATGGCAACGGGAGTATGTGACTTAAGTTAGCGGAGAGATTTGCATATTTATTCGCAATTTGGGTTAGTCAATTTTTTTTCGCAAAAAAAAATTGTCTGAATACAAAAGTTGATTCGGTAAATTTCGCTCTAAATGTAGGGTACAATGAAATTTGCGAAATAGTCTCATGTCTAATGCCATTGAATACCTTAAAGTGGGCGTAACTTTGACATAAATTTCTTCTCGTTTTTGTTAAATTTTTTGGAAAATAATTCTTTTTGATTTATCTGGGTTTTTATGCTGAAGATAAACCATCCATACACAAGTTTTTGATTTATATGACTGCAGGGAGAGGTGAAGGAGAGACTTTAAAACTACCATACTCGTACATGCTGCAGAATCAATTAAAAGAGTTTAGCCAACAGTCACGCAAACATTGAAGTGCGAACAAAAAATATTTGCAATTGCAATTGAAATGTGTACAAGGGAAAATGTAGATGTGGTAGATACGAGTCCATGGAAAACTAGTTTTTAATGAATGAGAAAGAGTAGTTACTTCCGTGATAGAAGTAAAATACTTAAATTCTGTCTATTGCACTTGTGCCCACTGAATGACATTCTAGCATCCACTGGTGCTGGATAGGTATTTTTATATACTCACGACGAGAGTATACTTGGTTTAGCTTTAACACGCATATGTACCTATAATAAATCAGATGCACATTTAAGAGCCTAAATGTGTCTCTGGATGAAGCCGTCAATGAAAACTTGTGATTAAGTGTAAAGACATCTGCTGTTGGCATCATCGCCTAAAATACAGGTCCCCTAACAAAAAGAACTTAGAGAAAGGCGTATCGAAAGTTAGATGATGGTGCATGTTTCCGTCGTCTTTCCAAAAAGAAAATTTAAATGCTGATAAATGAGGAGGAAAGGCTCATTGCTTAATTCTAAAAAATTCTGATTACTTGTGAAGAAATAGTGAAGGGAATAAAAACAAGCATTAAAACTAAAAAGGCTCCAGGATTTGATTTAATTTCCGGGGAGATTCTGAAGGAGTCATAATCAAACTTGCACAGATTGTCAACGCTGCTTTCCGTTCGAAACACGTACCTCAAACGTGGTATGCTACCGAAGCCAGGTGAACCACCAGTCACATCGTATCGACCGATATCTTTGCTACCGATGATTTCAAAACTCTTTGAAAAATCTTTGCCTGAAAACCTTTTACCTGTAATAGAGGAAAAATCCCTAATACCATCACATCAGTTGGAATTCCGAAATAGGTATTCTACGACGGATCAAATTCACAGAATAACAGACAAAATAGAAACAGCTTTGGAGGAAAAAAGTCTATTCTTCAGTGTTCCTGGATGTAGCTCAGATATTTGAGAGGGTGTGACAGGCCTTATAGCTAAATTGAAGAGATGACTGCCTAGACAATTCTGCACTATTATAGAATCCTGCATAACTAACCAGTTTTATTTTTAGAATTAAGCAAGAGAATGAGTTTTCGGAAATAAAAGACATCAAAGTTGGTGTGCCACAGGGTACTGTACTGGGATCTACCCTTTATTTGTTATTCACAAACGACATACCGCTGAGCGAAAACACAACCCCAGCAACTTTTGCAGATGGTACTGCTATACTGACAGTGGGAAACACAATTCAATAATCGACAGAAACCTTCAAAGGAACATGAACAATATAAGCACCTGGACGAGAAAATGGAAAATAAAATTGAATGAACTTAAGCCAGTACACACAAATTTCACGAATAAAAATAAGACTAATGTCCCAGTATTTATAAATAAGAGCATTATGCTATATTCTAGCACGGCTAATTACTTGGGCATTTCACGGAACGCACATCTCAAATAGAAGTATGAAGAACTAGCTCTTTAATGTTAGAAAATGCATTGGCTTATTGGTAGAATTTCTTGTCTAACATAATACTTCTGTATATGCAAATCCTTAAGCCGGTATGGACCTACTTGATACAGCTTTGGGGATGTACAAGAAAGTCGGACATAGAATGCATCCAAAGACTTCAGAATAAAGTAGTTAGAAATATTGTTAGTGCACAGAGACCTACGATAGAGACAATGAAAAATAAATGCAAAACTAACCAAAATACAATTTTGTCAGAATTTTTCTTTTGGAAAATGAAAAAATGTCCATTTATTTTTTAATTATAAAAAGTCTTAAATAGTTTTGTTGTTTGGCCCAATTCAAAAAAATACAACACTTTGTCACTGCTGCTCAAAAGTTAGTTTTTGCAGTTTTAAAGCAACTGAAAGTCAAAACAAACCAACCTGTGCAGCAATAACTTACAAATATTTAGCGGTGGAAAATGAAAGGAAAGTGCATAATAGAAAAGAGTTTTTTACATTTAGATAATTTACAATTCTTTTACAGTGAAAGTAATAATTGGACAATTATCCAAATTAAATTATTATTAACTACGCGGCTCAAACATGCGGCCGAATTCAACGCAGGGAAAAATAAAAAATCAACGATTTGGATGAAAGAGTTACACGAAAGGTTAGAAACAGACTCTGAATTTTCTTTTACAAGAGAGGGATTTTACCAAAAATTCACGAATCTAATAATACCCAACGACAAATCTCTTTTTGGGACAAAATTTTATATTACATATTTCAAAACAAAACTTTCAATTAAGTTTTCAATTTTTTGTTTGGCAACACTGCCGTTCACAAATGCCGAAACTCGGTTGCGCAGGGCAGAGTAAAAGCAGCGCATAATTTGCAGTATTGCGCAACGAATGCGCATTCCTTTACATTTTTGAAATTTTATATAACACTAGTAAGAAAAATTGGCCAATGTTTTAATCGTTATTTTTTTAAAATTCTAAAACTGTTCGAAATATATAATATGTGAAATTAAAAAAGGCACCAACAAAAGTTTGCTGTTTTTTGAAACCTTATTTTATAATGAAATAACAACCAATTTAAGAAAATTAAATAAAGCTCCAATAAGAGGCAATTAATTTTTGTTGTTGTTTTCCGTATAATTTGTTGGGGCATTTCACTTTTATTTTGAGCCTAATTACGCCGAACCGTTAACCAAAAAAGTCAACATGCAACTTTTAAGTGCTAAAATAAATCGCACAGGCTTCCTGGTGCCAAGTCTCGCATCTTTTGAAAAAAAAAAAATTGAATAACATATCCCCGCACATATTATGTGAAAAATGGCTTATAATCAAATTTAAAAACATTTCATTAACCAATTTTCAAAAAGGTAAAGGTATTAAGTAAAATTATTAACAAAAATTTCAAAACAAAATTGTCATTAAATGAAGGACCTTTGTTTGCCAAAAATCTTACTCAAATATTTAATTCTAAAAAAATAGTAGTTTCAAGGTATAAATTTCGATTTTGCCCCAAAATGTAACATCAACGACCTCAGACCACAAGCACACCACAGGAAGAACAATTAATTTAAATACAGCGACACTTTAGAGGGTCACACCAGCATCAGTACAGATTCTGTTGCCTGAATGTATACATTACCTTCCAACGGAGAAATAAAAGATATTCGTTAGGTTTTATTAAAATATTTAAAATACTGTAACATAATGTAGCATAATGACTATGCTCCAAAAGTAGGCAACACATTCCGAAGTGTCTTTTCATTCGAGGTTCGTGTCCACGGTAAGAGACGGATTATGTCTAAGACGACGTGGCGGAATTAAGAGAGAATTATAACCACAAGAGATTATTGGCTGCAGCTGTCATCTTGGAATTATTACATCAGAATTTTCTTGTTCCAGTGGTCGAAGAATTTGCTAGAAGTTTCTGGCTATCAGAAATGCGACTATATAAGGACAGATGGCGATCGAGGCAGGGCAGTTGGTTTTCGAACCGCACGAAGAGATTGGAAAAGTGATAATCGGCGAATTTGTAATTTTGTGATAAATTAAAAGTTAAGAGTTAACAAGAAGAAGTAATTAGTTTGAATTTGTGAATTAAGTAATTGGAATGAGATAAAGTGATTTGAGAAGAAAGAGACCTTGTAAGGAAAGAATTTGCGAAGAATAGTATAGTGTGAACTTGAATTGTTCTATAGACTAGAAAATAAAGAAATAATCTCACAGAATAACGTTTTATCTACTCGAGCCGTAGCTCGCATATTACAATACAAAAGATTGACCGTAAAAATTCTGCGATCTATTAAATTCATGTCATTAGAGAGAGAGACAGCTTTTTGCCGAATTATCCTGCGATTGGATCTATACACTTCATCAAATGCAGTTGCCCTAGACCTCGACAGTCTTGCCGGAAAACATGGAGAATCTATCACCAGTGAAGGATCCCTTGATCTACCGGATTCTCACACCCTGCTTGTTCCAGAGCTGCATCGCGTCCCATACAAAACACATCCAAGAAACTCAAACCTAACAACACAGCTCAAACTGATCTGGCTTTAAACCATATAAAGGGCTTTTTAATAATTACATAACAATTTCGTATTTAAATAAAACACAGAATAATTGAGATATCGGGCAGAAATTTATTCCAGGTATAGTACACACGGTAAATTTAAGTATGGAATTCGATCTCGTTCATACGTTCCTGAGCTCCTCTAACGTTGTTGGCTTGTTGGCATAAACCAACGACTTAACGTAACCCCATAAAAAGAAGTCATTCGGCGTTAAATCGTATAAGCGAGCTGGCCATTTGACCGGACCATTTCTCGATATTGCACGATTACCGAACTTCCCCTTCAATAGATCAATTGTTTGACCAGCTGTGTGACACGTGGCACGATCTTATTGGAACCACATATCACTGATGTCAAGTCCTCCGGCATGAAATCCACACCCACACGGCCACTATTTGTGGATTCAATGGAGTCTCTTGAAGCACATGTGGGTTTGTTGCTAACGCATATTTTGCTTATTGACAAAGCCATTAAGCTGATTTTTCGATGAAATTCAGGATTTTCTTCTAACTTTTGCAGAGCCCAATCGGAAAAGTTTCGGCACTTCAAATGATCAAGAGGCTTCAGTTCTTGAGTTAATTTGATCTTGTAAGGGTGTGGGTCAAGATCTTTACGCAAAATTCGCCACAATGTGGACTGAGAGATTCCCAATTTCCGCGAACGGCGTGGAATTGACCGATTTAGCTTATTCTGAACTGAGGCACTTACGGCTGCGATATTTTCGGTACTTCAACCGGTGCGTTGTCTCACTGGCACAGGAATATTTAATAGTGAGTATGTTGACTCGAATTTATTTACTACAGCACGCACTACCTATCTCGTGGGTCTATTATTATGACCGAAAATTGGACTCAGAATTTCGGTAGTAATTTTTAATAATTTTCAAACGTTGCTCATTCGAGAACTTCACCATGATAAAAATGGAAACCTTGACTGACGTTTTGACATTGACAGATCATAAAAAAAGTTTAAGGGTGCATTTGTATTAAAATACAAAATTGTTATGATCCTATTGAAAAACCCATTAAATAATAAAAATATTTTGGCGCTAACAGCCCAATGCAGGGCCTAGCCTAGCTTCTCGCAATCCTTCATGCTGTGCGCCTCACGAATGGTTGCGACCTACAGTTTTATGCCGTCTGAGAAGCTTCTCATGGCAGTTTTACTCTCGGATGTTTGTCAGATGTTCGCGAGAGGTGGCACCGAGAATATTTTTTTTTTTAACCACGGATGAACAAATAACATGTCCGTCAGAATTTTTCATTTTTGCTAAAATTTTTTCTCAAAATAGTGATTTTGGAAGTCTCTTAGCACCAACTGATGAATTTTTCAATATTTGTCCATTTCAAAGTATTCCATACAATTTTTACAGATTGTCCGCATATTAGAAATATAAGGCAGAGAATCGCCTTGGAATGCATGAGAATAATAAACCTTAGAGACTCGAACTGGTTTGATGAGCAAAACAACCAATGCTTTGAGCATCGCAAATAAATTCTTTACTTTGCACTTCTTATTCTCTTGCGAAAACATTGTGCCTGGAAAATCCAAAAATGAATTACCAGTAAAAATCAAAAAATTCATATTTTGTCAGGAAAACAAATGCAAAACAATCACGAAATTTAACCAACTACGCCAGAGTGAGAGGCACGGCGACCTCACTATAAACCAACACCCCAAGAGTACACTGGTGAATCCAATCTATGACTTCCGTCTATGTATTCAAATGAAATAATTTTATAATCCACTTCTGTAGGCCAGCAAAAGCAACAAGCAATTTGTTGTTCCAACCAAATTTGAAAGAACATCATGTCTTATGCACGATTCGAACGAGTTCGATCAAATTGGGACGTAGTAGTAAATCACATTCGCCTGAAAAAGTGACATATTTTTTTTACTCTGCATGCGATATCTATGTAACTTTATTATCTGTGGTGATATCCTTATTTCAATACTTACGTGAGTGTTTCCAATCCATGTTTTCGGTTCTGTTTTCACGGATAATGCGCTTAAAAGCACAATTTATCTCATTTAATATTGAATCAATTGTCCAATCTCTTAAGTGTAGATATTTACGGAATGTGGGAATTGAGGCGGGATAGTACTAGGATTGGAAATAAAAGGTTAAATATCAATATTCTCTCAGTAAGAAAGACTTGGATGTTTTCCGGATTTCTATTATTAAATCGGGGCTTACTCAAATTTGAGTTTTAGTTTTTCTTTGTTTTTTTTTTTATTTTTTGCTAAAAATTGTATTTCTTTTTGTTTTTCTATTCTTTTTCTCTTCATTTACTATATAAATGTAAATACAATACTTTTTCTTACAAAGGAATAAATCGATTTTTTTTCTTCTTAATGATTTAAGTATAAATTTAAATTATACTTAAATCACAATAAATTTTTTGTTTTGTTGTTTGATGATTTTTTGCAAATAACGTTTTGTCAAAAAGAAAAGAAAAAAACGGTATGTGTTTTATGCCAAAAGTATGCATTAGTTTTCCCCAAAAAATTAATAATTTTTTTAGTTTACAAAATATTTTGATTTTTTTCTTTCAATTTAATTCAATAATTTTGTTGCTTTAAATTCATTGTTTTCGGTTTTTTTTTTTTGTTTTTAATTTAACTTTTTATTTACTAATGAGAAACATTGACGGTAAAAGATTTCTACAATCCAATTTTTTTTTTTTTTACAAATCTTTATCCAACTGAATATGTATTAGTTTTAAAATTAAATTTTTTTCCGGAAGTTTTTGTTTTCTTTTTTTAACCTACGACAATTAATAATTAATTTGTACAATCAAGTAAACTTAACGCTTGATCTTGTGTGTTTAAGTTCAAAATTTCAAAAAGGAGAATTGATCCGTTGGATTTTGTTTGTTTTGTTTTTAAATTATTAAACATATATAGGTACTTTATATATAAAGTTTCTTTTTTATTTTTCTTTTCTTTTATGTTATTTTCGCATTTGTTTTACTTGTTTAATTCTTTTTTTTTTAATACAAAAATCACAGAAAATATATAATATATACTTATTTATAATTAAAATTTGTGTTTTTCTTTTTTATTTAATTATAATTTGTTTTATTTATTGTTTATAAACATTTTTCCATTAATTTAAAATTAGAAAAAAGGAGGAAAATAAATTGCATGAATTAGTTAAGTTGTATTTAAATTGTTTATGTTTCACAATCCACTCAAATTTTTGACTGATTATTTATAGAAAAAGGATATGAATACCGTTGTTTTTTGATGGTTCCGGTTGGATTTACGTCCGCTGCCACTGCTGCTGCCGCCACCGCCACCAATAATTGTTGCCGGTGAATTGTGGCGTGAATTGCCACCGTCGCCTCCTGAACCGCCAATCACACCACCATGCTGCTTATGATGCTTATGATGGTGATTATTGAAAAATGAATCACCACTACCGGGCGATGCGAGGAGACTATTGCCACCGGAGCAACGATTTGAATTTCCTCCACCTGGCGACTGACGCTGCCAGCCACCACGAGTTCGGTGCTGCAACTGTCTTGGCTGCTGCTGCTGCTCGACGAGCAGGATAGTAGACTACTGGAAGATGAACGGTGTGAGGTGCTTAAATTTGTACTGCTGGCAATACTGTTGGAATGCTTTTTTGTTGTTGTTGTTGATTATGCTGATGATGATGATGATGATGATGATGCTGTACTGCTGCTACTACCGTTATATCGTATCGACATTTTATTACTGCTTTATTGTGCGAGTATGTCATCTTGTCAGCGTTTTTTTTTTTTTTTTAATATTATAAAGGTTATTTTGTTTTCATATTTAAAAATACTTAATTTTATATATCACACAAGTAATTAAAATACTTATTTCCATTAAGAGTTTTCTTTTTCTTGTTTTGGTTTCTTCTTTTTTGCTTTTGCTAGCTTTATTCTGCTCTTAATGATTTTTCTTTTTTTGTTCACAACTGCCTCTTGGTGTAGGCCAAGATCTTTACTCAAAATTCGCCACAATGTGGACTGAGAGATTCCCAATTCCTGTGAACGCCGTGGAATTGACTGATTTGGCTCATTTTGAACTGAAGCACTTACGGCTGCGATATTTTCGCTACTTCGACCGGTGCGTTGTCTCACAGGCACAGGAATATTCAATAGTGAATATGTTGACTCGAATTTATCCACTATAGCACGCACAGCCTGTCTGGTGGGACAATTATTACGACCGAAAATTGGAGCAAGCGCTCTTAAAGTTGCGACCACCGACCCAGAATTTCGGTAGTAATTTTTAATAACTTCCAAACGTTGCTCGTTCGTGAATTTCACCATGATAAATATTTATTTATTTAAATTTCTTTTTTTATGGATATATGGTAATAACTGTCGATTTGTTTTTTTGTTTTTTTTTTTTTTTTTATATTTATTATTATTATTCTTTTGGTTAACAATTTGTTTCTGCATCGATGGTCCTTTAGTGAGGAGGAAGAAATAAGAAACAAAGAAAAGGCACATGTAAAATATTTATTTATTTATTTAGCTTAATTCAAGCAGAACTTAATAACTGCACTAAAACTAGACTATTACTAAACACAACTTAAGACTAAGGCTAAGTACTTAAAAACTAAACTTAAAACTAAAACTAAAGTTATTAGGGCGGAGGAGTGGAAGTGGAATTCCGGAGGGCGTTTCTAAGTGCAAATCTGCTGCAGTGAAAATCAAAAGAGCTGTGCGCGCCGTTGACCAAACGTAGCATTCTAGACATTGGCTCGTTACAACCATAATTGGTGCGATGAAACTTGAGACTGAAGATGGGTAGAGACCTCAGGAGGCGTGGGTTAGTGTTAAGGGAGATCATTTGGAGCAGATTAGGGCAGTCGATTATAGGATCTTTGTTTCGCTTTATTGCAGATAAAATAAATATCATAAAATGTTGTGTTAAGGATAAACGTGTAATAAACCAGGCTTAAGGTTAACCTCGGACTCCATAATGTACAATTTAACTCGAAGTGAATAAAACTGAAATTAAGAATAACTCGAAAAATAAAATCCAAGTTAGTTTCGGTTTATTTAGACTGACCCGACATTCTATTCCGCTTTGGTGCCTAATAAAATCCCTACTATAATCCATACCAAAATCTTTAATTAGTGTACACCTTGTGTCGTTTTTATCTTTATTTACTTTAGCTCTTAAGAACAATATGTTGCAGGTCTTTATAGATTTAAAGTACACAACTCAAGGCTAAAAAAGAAAACTACAAATTTGTAGGCCTTCTTTGTTTAAGGTCTTGTGGTAAAATCTTCACAAATATTCCAAGTTTCGAAGCCGAATAGAGTGAAAAATGTTTGCAGAAAAACCGATATTGAAAAACAAACATTCAGGTCGAGCTCTATTTTAATGGAATTAATTTATAATATTTTCTCGTTTATATGTTGTACAGCCATAATTTAGCCACGCATCTAGTTCAATAATTAAAAAAAAAATCAATTTCCTTTGCCTTTTGAAAGTTATTGCGCGTTTCTAAAAGTAGAATTTTGTCATTAGTTCTACTTTTCCAGTTACAACACATTTTAAGTACGAACTTTTGAAATGTTTGGTAGTCTGCCAGATGCCGTCAGTCATTTTTTGAATGCACTTTCAAATCTATAAAATGGAATTTTTCTAACGCATACCGCTTTTTTTTATTAATATTTAGAGACACATATATGTAACGGGAGTGCCATTTGCTGGTTTCTTTTTAAATTACGTGTTATTTTGACTCTGACAACTCTTTCGCGCTAAGTGCTATGTTGTTGAAACAGTGCGAATTTTGAAAAGAAATTTCGGTCGAAATAATGCACCAACAGTGCCTGCTGTACGCAAGTTTGTGAAGAAAGTTCATGAGATTGGCATGCTAATTGATAACACAAGTTGACATCGTGTTCGTCCTGTGCGCTCAGCCGAGAATATTGGTGCTGTTGCCAAAAGTGTGCGTGGGATGGCAATAGCCAGCCGCGGAAAAGACGTTGTATCCCAAAAACTACCTTCTGATCAAAAAGTACCCGGAATTCTTCAATAAGTAGTAATACACATATTCCAACGCTTCCTTCAATCTTTTAAAGACTTTTTATAGGTTGATTTGGAAACGCCTTCAGCTCCTTCTCCGAATTCTCCCTTTATCGCCTCAATCGTCTCAAAACACTTTCCGCGAAGTGGTAACTTGAGTCATGAGAATAGGAAAAAATCACTAGGAGTGAATACTAAGCTCGCGAAACGTTGTTTTTGATCAAATAGTCGCGTACAAGATGAGATGTGTGAGCCGGTGCGTTGTCGTGGTGAAGAAACCACGAGTTGTTTGTCCACAATTGTGGCCTCTTGCGACGAATATTTTCCCCCAAACGCTTTAATACGCTCACGTAATACTCCTTATTTACTGTCTCGCCGGGCGGAAGAAATTCGAAGTGGACCACACCACGGCAATCAAAGAAAATTTCAGTCGACTCTGTCGTGATTTTTTGGGCTTTGATTCGTCTGAGAAACACCATTCCGATGATTGTTGGTTAGTTTCGATGTCATATTTATAGATCCATGTCTCATCGCCGGTAATGATGCCATAACATTTTGGCCCAAAGGAAGCATTTCTTTAGCGGCATCAATACGATGCTGTTTGTGCAACAAATTCAGCTGAGTTCGCGGAACACAACAAATACTGACTTGTTTACAAAGCTATCAAACAGATATTTGAGCGCCAGATGACAGATGTACCAACATACAAAAAAAAAGCTTTTGACAATATCTTAAGCGCGGTTTGTTTGAATGGGAAATTTCGGGTACTTTTTGATCAGAAGGTATAAGTAATTACATACATTAGAATTCTTGAGGTAAAAAAGTGGTGTAATTATTTTAGTAGACTAAAACTAATTATACGACATAGCTCTCAATTATATACATAGTTACTTTTTGCTCTAGTCTAGTACATTTATAAAATGTAAACTCCATCTTTACCTTTTCTTAAATTTCAGTCTCGTCTTGTTTTTAGAGTTTAAAATCTAGTGTCGAAATTTCTATATAAAAAAAAATGTAATTTGACCTACAGGAAAACATCAAACCTGACATATATATGTATATATATATATTTTTTACGGCTGGGGATTTCCTAATGACATCGCGGCTTTGGGTAATCCAAAAATAAAATTCCTTGTGATACAAAAACTGGACCGCGGATTTTTTTTTTTTCAATTCTAACAGAAAATAAAAATAAACAAAAAAAAATAATCAATTTCCCAACTTCAAGATTTTCACTTCTCAAAATTAATTCCACACAAAACCAACATTTTTTAACGAAAAAAATCGTACGGGAAAATCAATTTCACACAGTAAATTTCCACAAAAGATGCACAAATACATTTTCATTCACTGGATTAAAAGAAAAAATCGAAATCTGAAATTTTCAACCTCATGGGACTCGAATTTCCAGAATAATCTAATTTCAGGTTACTTCAACAACAACAATGAACTGAATTAATTATTAGTAAAACCGCCAAGCGAAAAAAAAGGAAAAACATTTCCTAGTGCGTGGAAAAATATAAAATAAAAACAGAGAATATTGTAATAAACTTCATTCATACACGTTGACAACTACATACACCTTCTATATAAAATTATATATTTGAATATAATTTACTACTTTTTTCCTTTTTCTGTGTACAGTAGTAGCTAGGATTGCACTCCGTTGTAAATAAATCTAAACGCTTTTAATTTACTATTATATTTAATGGCGATATCTCGCAGTACGATGATGTTTTTTCTCCTTTCGGAAAAAATTCAACAACTTCGAGAACCGTTTTTATACTCATCGATCGACAACGAGCACGTCTTCACTTTGCGAACGTTACGAACCAAGTCATCATATGAGTGATTTTCATTTCGTAAAATGAACGAATTCTTCGTCGAATAGTGCGTGGTGAATTTCAAGAGTGAATGGTGGGTTAGACTTTTCCTTTTTTTTCGTATTGCCTATCTCTTTCCTCTACCGTTTACTGGAGTGAATTTTGTGTTTTCAAAACCGTTGTGTGTGTTTGTGTGTGTGATGCCGAAAAGAGTGGCAGTAGCAACAAAACAATTATAATTCAAAATGGCTGACGTGAATTGTTCTTATGACGTTTTATTTATGATTTTTTATAACGAGTTGTGTAGTGAAATGGTGTATACTATTTTGATACGAATTTGCAGCGAAAAAAGAAACGAAAATATAAATAAGAAACTAGCGCTCATTGCTCCCACTTGTGAGTAGATAGATAGTAGCGTTGTTTGCGGGGAAGGAATGGTGAATACGGGGGTAAACTATGCAACGTTGACACATTCAACATTTGGCTGTGATTTTTTCAGTACCAATGTAATGGATGGATGATGAATTTTCTAGGTTGGACTTCTTTTTGTAGAGCCTTTAAGTATCAGTTTTATTGATAAGTAGACGCTTGTTATGCATCCACAGGTAGCTATCATAAATTAATATGACGACGAAACTAATCGTTGCGTAATAGGTATTTCTGAGTCACATCTGACTCAGGCAGGAACTTAGATTAGATCCAGATAGATATTCGTCGAGGTAGAATCAAATGGTGACAACCTTTTTCAATTACTTAATTCACAAATCCAAACTAATTACTTCTTGTTGTTAACTCTCAACTTTCAATTTATCACAAAATTACAACTTCGCCTATTATCACTTTTCTAATCTCTTCGCCACAGTTTAAAAACTACTGCCCCTTCTCAATCGCCATCTGTCCTTATATAGCAGAAGTTTCTGATAGCCAGAATTCTGGCTATTCTCCTCACATTGTTTACGTTGCTTTTAACTCCCGCTGTTAAAGACGCCTTTGAAACTTCCCGCAAAATCGCACGTTTTTCTCTTGGAGTTAATGCTGCTGGTCTTCCAGGAGACTTCATTTTGGCATAATTTTCAGGACTGATAATTAAAACTCCAGCCTTCAAAAAAAAATTAAATTTTTTGCGTCCCATATTGATTTTCTTTGAAAAAAGTTTATCAAATTTAAGACCAAATGATAATAAAACAGGAGCACAATTATTTTCACCAATGTTTACTTATCGACAACATGTCCTATCTTTTTCCCTCCAAAACAAGAAAATTAAGAAAAATATGACAGTGCGGTCTAAATACATCCTGTTGCCTAATGATTCAATCAGATTTGACAAATGTTACGCACTTCTTTTTTTTTCTTAGGAATTTGTCGGAGTGTCTTATAATTTTATCCCGGAGTGTCCCAAACTTATATATAATTTCCTGTCTGAATGTTTACTCCAGTACAGTTTTTAAACGCCTTAATTAGATTTTTACAAAGATTTTTTTCTTTTCAATCTTTTCTCAGGAGTGGTGAATCTATAACGCTGAACCAGTATAGTTAGTTCTGCTCTTGAATTGTTGGAAATTAAAGGCTTCTGGAAATATGTCTCCTGGGAGTGAATTCCAAAGTGTACTGTAGCAGAATGTCCGCGCGGTTGCCAGTCTTCGACTAGCTAACGGTTGGAGATTTGAAGTCGTTGCTGGTTTTTCTATTAAGCTCTCTACGCTGTCGAACAGATGAAGAAAATGTTTTGGGGCCAAACTCCAAGTTTGATTTGAATTCCCTTAGGAACTTAAGAACATGTGTTGGGTTCAGGGGCCTCACTCTGCATTTCGATTCGAAAGTCTAAATGTTCGGAAGCGGGTAATTACGTAGGGACTAACAAATGTTCGCTTAGTTGATTGAATAATTAAACACAAAAATAATTTTAACTTTCCACAGAAAAATGGCCAGCCTGGAATCTTCGAAAACACTTTGAAATAGTAACAAGAGATGGTGCATTTATTCCGTATGCATTTTGGCATTCGCGCAGAATTTTGACTGGAGTGAGTTGACGTCGAAATCCGAGGAGAATGACGAATTTCTTTCTGTGTTGGCGGTGGAACTTCAACCGAGCTTACGTCACTAATTTTTCCCTTCCTCGTCTCCATTTTTACCTATTGTTCTGAAATTAATATTGTTAGATTATAAGTTACTGAAATGCGTCTTCTTCTTTTTCAAAAACTACTAAATTGGCACCGACTAAGCGAACTTTTGTTAGTCCCTCCGTAATTGTTAATCATTCGCAAAAACACATCGCTTAATTGAGTTTCTTTTTTTTTAATTATTACTAAAGGCAACTTAAATCAAGAACGATTTAAACAAATATTCAGTTGTGGGAAGATGCTTAGTAACAATTTGTATTCGGTTGGAAAGGGTTAGAGAGTGTCAAATCAAATTAGAATCGAAAATCACTTTCGATTAGTTTTCAAATTCGAAACGGAATGCAGAGTAGGGCACCTGGAATGGGAGGTCAGACAACTTACTCTACTCTGAATTAGTGCCCCACAGTGCCTGAGAGGATGTGATCTGGAGTTTCTTAGGTTTGTTCGTTAACTTCCAGAGGTGTTTACGTAGTTTATAGTGTCCCACAAGGAAGTTTCAGGCCTTAAATCTTCTACGTCACGAGAGACATCCCAGCAAACTATGACTGACGCTGAGCGGTGTTCTTTCCGGACCTGTGAGACCAGTTCCTAAACACACATGCATAAACCCTACCATTTTGTTTGCTGAATTTTTCTGCGCAGAATCCTATTTATTAAGGGCCCCAGTCAACTATTTTCCAGTATAGAGTCTTAAGGCCCCCAGCGAAAAGTCTTTCTTGATATGGGACTCATTGGCTTCGTGTTGCATTCATCTCAAGAGCTTGTGTTTTCTGTTTTCGGAGACGGTCTCGTGAATTGAAGACTTTGAAGATGTGTGGAGGCCTTCATACCGCACTTATGAAGCGTTCGAAAGAGATGCGATTCTCTTTATCAAACCATTCCATCTTTATAAACAAACAATTGTGAGGTTAACTGCGAAAAATGTTATGTCAATCTCTGGGACGCCCAACCCTTGTGGGTTTGGTGCAGTTAAGACACAAACCTTGTTTAAGGGATATTGTCTTTATAAATCACGTTTTGATCAATGTAACTACTACTAACTGTGATATTAACTAAACAAGCTCATAGAGACGTCTAAGGAAATTCAAATAAATAAGGATAAGTGTATTTCAAAGCAGCTAAATTAATAAAATTAATTTATTTGTATACATTTATATCGAATATTTTGAATGAAGCTTTTTTGCGATCTTTCGAGAATTTTCAACGATTTCTGCTGCACGCTATTATACCTACCAGTGGCGTGGCGTCCATACAAGCCGATTCCTTCCGGCTTCACTTTTTCAATATCAAAAATTTTTATTTTGCCACTTGCCAACAATCACATTCAATTATTTGTTCATCAAACCATTTTTCATTCATAAATCATAACTTTATACACGCTCAAAGATGAAATGCTGCGACCACGTCGGTTGTTTATTCATTTTTACTCATTTTACAAACTCGCATACATAGCCGAACAAGTATGAACTCCGCTAACGAGAGACAACTTCTTTTTCAAAAGAAAAGCGTGCAATGAATTTTTTTTTGAAAAGCCGTTCATTTTCCGGCTTATGCATTCATTTCTTCAGTACGAACTTTCTCTATTCCTTTCTGGCATATAGTAGAAGTTTATTTGCGATTTCTTTGTCTAACATACATTCGCTTATGAGAAAAATAACCCGGAATTTCTCGGCTTTTGTGGATGAACATTGGTGGAGGAGAAAGGTTTTAGTTCGAGGGAGTTTTTTTTTTTATTGTAGGAAACCGAAAATCGGGTTATTGGGTGATGTAACGGTTCGAACGGCGTTTGAGGTTTTTCTTAAACTTGTTGGGTATAATTTTTTTGCAAATCCAGGGTTTTGAGTCATGGATTCATTCTGAATTTTTAAACTCATTTGACTCAATCTATGAGAGAGTAAGTGACTGCTCAGAACCTCCACGCAAACGCCGACTACTTAATATTGATTCAAAAACAAATTGTAGCCGAATTTTTGTAGCAATTATAGATAATGTTACAAGTCAGATTAAGAATAGGTATAGTTCATATATTTTCTTTGATTTATTAAACACATCAAAATATGAATATTTTTCTAATTCAATGTCGGATTACAAAATATCTTCTTTAATTACCCTATTTCCTGGCATTTTTAATTTTACTATTTTAAAAAATTAACTCAAAGTTTTATACACTACCCCTTCACTTAAAAAGCTTGAGGTTTTTCAATTTTATAAGCATTTTAATACGGAAATGCTAAGAGATACTTTTTCTCAAGCTCTAACATTGTGTGAAATCTTTTTAACCCTGCCTTTGACTGTGACCTCTATCGAAAGATCTTTTTCGACTTTAAAAATAGTCCACACTTAAGAAATTCCCACAAAGAGGAAAGACTCTCAGACCTGGCACTTTTATCTATCGAAAAGCACCTTCTTTTAGAAATTAAAAATAACTTAAATTTTTATGAAAGAGTTTTAGCAGAATTCGTAAAAAAGAATCGTAGGATAGCTTTAGAGTACAAATAGGTAGTACATAATTGTAATTGCTAAATTTTTTATATTTAACAACGCTCCGAGTTATCAATAACTTATATAGATTACTTTGCCCAGAAGGGTCACTTTTTTATGCGATGAGCTCATTGTCTGCGTAAATTACAATGCCTTAAAGTATAACAAAGGCGGCTTGGATTGCATATCTTAAGTCTGTGTTTCGAATAAGCACCAAAATGGTAAGTCTTGAATAAAACATTTTACTTAAACTTTTTTCGGCTTCCCTCTCTTGAAATTTCACCCCACGCCACTGATACCTACTGCCTACTAGCACAGATAATAAAGTTACATAGATATCGCATGCAGAACAAAAAAAAATTACCACTTTTTCAACGACAATAAAATTCTCAAACCTAAGGGTTGTTGCATCAATTCGGTATGAAACCATTTTAAGTTGTACAGTCGTGGTCCAACCATCCTCCAGTGTGTTGTAACTTCGATGTACACACATTTTTTTCTTATTTCGATTTGCTGCAACGCTTTATTTTGTTTTACGTCTCAATCGATCTTGCAAACGAACATATACGAATGACTGACTGTGACGCTGGTGTTTATCTGGATCGCTATACTGTGGTGTGTTTGTGTGTATATATTTATTGAGGAGGCACATCCTACATATTCATATGTATATATTTTGAGAAGGACGTCTATGTCGCTTTTTTTCGATTTTATTTTTCAATTTCATTTCTTTCGAGGGATTTGGCTGTTTTTGGTTTATGATTGAGCGATTTTTTTCGGTGGTATACTTTTTAAATATGTGTGATACACGTAAAAGGAAGTCTGGCGTTTCTTGTTGGATTTGTAAAAAATCGAAAAGAAATTTCCCCGATCCGAAAATTTTTGTATGTCCTTCAAATGAAAAAAATGAAATTTTGAGTAATTTGTGGAGGCAGGCATGCGATTTTAAGAGCGAAGGAAAATATTTAGTTTGTCAAAATAACTTTTCTTCGAAATTTATTGGCAGAAAAATGCTTAAAAGGGACGCTGTTCCCTCCTTAAATCTAAATTATAATTTAAATTTAGGCTTAAGTTTAGAAAATCTTTCATCTTTGCTACCAAAACGGAGAAGGACCTCTAGTAGTTTAAATATTTCTTGCGTTAGATGCAATAAATTATTAGAAAAATGCACACAAGAGGAGAAAACAAATTCTGAATAGAAAAATAATATATTAAGCTGCAGACTTAAAATTCAAAGCTTGAGAAGAAAACTTCGCTCTAGAACTAAAACGCATAACGCTCTCTCTTCGAACTAACAAAATATCAACTAGTTTATCATCGCAAATTCAAGTACTTGATATTTCAGAGCATTCAAAAATTGTTTGTGGTATGTTGATGGGGCTGTCCAAGTCCAAAAAATATAATGTTGCCGAAAGAGAACTTTCCCAAAACATTTTTTGCAGATCTCAGAACGTTTATAAATACCTTCGAGATAGATTGGGATTTAGACTTCCCCACGTATCCACATTTTATCGTCCGGCTCCTGTTAAAGGCTTACAAAACAATGTCCACTGTTTTCTGAAAGCAAAATTTGCATCATTAAGCTAACGTTAACGGAATGTAGTACTGATATTTGATGAAATTAGAATTCGTCCAAATCTCACGTACAATATCAAAAATGACTTAATTGATGGATTTGAAGATCAAGGAGTGGATCGAAAAAGATTGTACAACAACGAAATTTGTGTTTTCATTGTAAACGGCCTCTTTGATAGCTGGAAAAGTATTTTAAATTATTTTGTTTCAGCAAACTCTGTCAAAGGGGTTAACCTGAAGTCTATTTTAGAAAATAATTTCACAATTTTCCAAGAGCTTGGTCTGAAAGTGTGCGCTATAGTTTGCGACCAAGGAACTAACAACATGAAAGCTTACCAATTATTAGGTGTTACAGAAGAAAAGCCTTGTACAATTTTCAATAATGAAAAAATATTTTGTTTTTATGATTTTCTTCATTTATTAAAATCCATGCGTAATGTTTTACTCAAATCTGATATGCTAACTCCAGATGGTAATGTTTTCTTTGATGTTTTCAGAGAAATATTCAATTTAGAAAGAGATAATGTGGCTAAAACATGCTTGAAATTTACAAGTTCACACATAGCCCCAAATGCATTTGAAAAAATGAGTGTTCGCTTGGCAACGGAAACCTTTAGTAGGACAACGGCAGCATCAATACAAACTGCTCATCAACTTAATTGCCTAAAAAATAGTTTGAATGAAGCTCTAGCAATACAAGCGTTTACATTAAAAATGAATAATGCTTTCGACTGTATGGATAGTGGGTCTCATTACGATAAAAATATTTTAAAGCGTGGAGTTCAGGTCGGAAATCCAGCTTATAATGAGCTTAAACAATTCTTGTCTTACTTAAGATCAATGCAAGAGTCTACTAATCTTCCAAGGAACTTTTGTGTAAAAGGAATGGTACAGACAATAAACGGGGTTTTATTACATAGTGAAGATATAAGTGATGGTTTATTCGGGAAAGTTGAGTATTTACTTACAAAGAGAACTCATCAAGATATTTTGGAAAATTTATTTTCTATTATTCGCATTAAAGGCGGCAATAACAAAAATTCCTCTGTGTACGAATTTAATGTTTTGATGTCAAAAATTCTGTCCTCAAAATCTAATTGCTTTCTCTCCTCATAGTAATTGTGCTGATGATGATGTAGAATTTTTGAATTTAGATACCTCCCAGACTCAACCGCACACATCAAGAACTTTTTTATTACCTGAAGCACGCGAGGAAACTGCATTTGATAATACTTTGTTCGAAAAAGTGGTAAATGAAATCAAAATTACAAATGGAATTTCATTGAAAACGACTGCAATGCGTTATTTTACAGGATATCTGGCGTTTAAAATGCTTTTAAAAAACAAGTGTGCAAATTGTTCGAAATTATTTTTAAAAAGTGATGAACAAATAACATGTCCGTCAGAATTTTTCATTTTTGATAAAATTTTTTCTCAAAATAGTGATTTTGGAAGTCTGAACTGATGAACTGATGAATTTTTCAATATTTATAAGTTCCATTTCAAAATATTTCATACAATTTTTACAGATCGTCCGCATATTAGAAATATAAGGCAGAGAATCGCTTTGGAATGCATGAGAATAACAAACCTTAGAGACTCGAACTGGTTTGATGAGCAAAACAACCAATGCTTTGAGCATCGCAAATAAATTCTTTACTTTGCACTTCTTATTCTCTCGCGAAAACATTGTGCGTGGAAAATCCAAAAAAGAATTACCAGTAAAAATCAAAAAATTCATATTTTGTCAGGAAAACAAATGCAAAACAATCACGAAATTTAACCAACTACGCCAGAGTGAGAGGCACGGCGACCTCACTATAAACCAACACCCCAAGAGTACACTGGTGAATCCAATCTATGACTTCCGTCTATGTATTCAAATGAAATAATTTTATAATCCACTTCTGTAGGCCAGCAAAAGCAACAAGCAATTTGTTGTTCCAACCAAATTTGAAAGAACATCATGTCTTATGCACGATTCGAACGAGTTCGATCAAATTGGGACGTAGTAGTAAATCACATTCGCCTGAAAAAGTGACATATTTTTTTTACTCTGCATGCGATATCTATGTAACTCTATTATCTGTGGTGATATCCTTATTTCAATACTTACGTGAGTGTTTCCAATCCATGTTTCCGGTTCTGTTTTCACGGATAATGCGCTTAAAAGCACAATTTATCTCATTTAATATTGAATCAATTGTCCAATCTCTTAAGTGTAGATATTTACGGAATGTGGGAATTGAGGCGGGATAGTACTAGGATTGGAAATAAAAGGTTAAATATCAATATTCTCTCAGTAAGAAAGACTTGGATGTTTTCCGGATTTCTATTATTAAATCGGGGCTTACTCAAATTTGAGTTTTAGTTTTTCTTTGTTTTTTTTTTTATTTTTTGCTAAAATTGTATTTCTTTTTGTTTTTTTATTCTTTTTCTCTTCATTTACTACATAAATGTAAATACAATACTTTTTCTTACAAAGGAATAAATCGATTTTTTTTTCTTCTTATTTAAATTTATACTTAAATCACAATAAATTTTTTGTTTTGTTGTTTGATGATTTTTTGCATATAACGTTTTGTCGAAAAGAAAAGAAAAAAACGGTATGTGTTTTATAGCAAAAGTATGCATTAGTTTTCCCCAAAAAAATTAATAATTTTTGCTTCTTTTTAAAAAATTTCTTTCAATAAATGTAACATTCGATAATTTTGTTGCTCGTTTTTTTTTGTTTTTAATTTAACTTTTTATTTACTAATGAGAAACATTGACGGTAAAAGATATCTACAATCCAATTTTTTTTTTTACAAATCTTTGTCTAACTGAATATGTATTAGTTTTAGAATTAAATTTTTTTTTTCGGAAGTTTTTGTTTTCTTTTTTTAACCTACGACAATTAATAATTAATTTGTACAATCAAGTAAACTTAACGCTTGATCTTGTGTGTTTAAGTTCCAAACTTCAAAAAGGAGAATTGATCCGTTGGATTTTGTTTGTTTTGTTTTTTAATTATTAAACATATATAGGTACTTTATATATAACGTTTCTTTTTTATTTTTCTTTTCTTTTATGTTATTTTCGCATTTGTTTTACTTGTTTAATTCTTTTTTTTTTAATACAAAAATCACAGAGAATATATAATATATACTTATTTATAATTAAAATTTGTGTTTTTCTTTTTTATTTAATATTTAATTATAATTTGTTTTATTTATTGTTTATAATCATTTTTCCATTCATTTAAAATTAGAAAAAATTTATTTTCTTAAATTGCATCAATTAGTTAAGTTGTATTTAAATTGTTTGTTTCACAGTCCACTAAAATTTTTACCTGATTATTTATAGAAAAAGGATATGAATACCGTTGTCCGCTACCACTGCTGCTGCCGCCAGCGCCACCGCCACCAATAATTGTTGCCGGTGAATTGCCACCGTCGCCTCCTGAAACGCCAATCACACCACCATGCTGCTTATGATGGTGATTATTGAAAAATGAATCACCACTACCGGGGGATGCGAGGAGACTATTGCCACGGGAGAAACGATTTGAATTTCCTCCATCTGGCGACTGACGCTGGCAGCCACCATGAGTTCGGGGTGAATGAATGTTTTTGCTTGCGGAAAAGAATCCACTGATGCCGCCGGTACTGCCACCACCCATGCTGCTGCTGCTGCTCGACGAGCAGGATGGTAGACTTCTGGACGATGAACGGTGTGAGGTGCTTAAATTTGTACTGCTGGCAATACTGTTGGAATGCTTTTTTGTTGTTGTTGTTGATTATGCTGATGATGATGATGATGATGCTGTACTGCTGCTACTACCGTTATATCGTATCGACATTTTATTACTGCTTTATTGTGCGAGTATGTTATCTTGTCAGCGTTTTTTTTTTTTAAAATATTATATAGTTTATTTTGTTTTCATATTTAAAAATGCTTAACTTTATGTCACACAAGTAATTAAAATACTTATTTCCATTAAGAGTTTTCTTTTTCTTGTTTTGGTTTCTTCTTTTTTGCTTTTGCTAGCTTTATTCTGCTTTTAATGATTTTTCTTTTTTTGTTCACAACTGCCTCTTGGTGTAGGCCAAGATCTTTACTCAAAATTCGCCACAATGTGGACTGAGAGATTCCCAATTCCTGTGAACGCCGTGGAATTGGCTCATTTTGAACTGAAGCACTTACGGCTGCGATATTTTCGCTACATCGACCGGTGCGTTGTCTCACAGGCACATGAATATTCAATAGTGAATATGTTGACTCGAATTTATCCACCAGAATTTCGGCAGTAATTTTTAATAACTTCCAAACGTTGCTCGTTCGTGAATTTCACCATAATTCTTTTTTTTATGTATACGAGGGTGGTCCTGAAAAATGAAATAAGGAACACTCTTTTCGGTATAAAAACATTTTATTTTTCGACATAGTCTCCTTTTAGCTCTATACACTTCATCCAACGTTTTTCCAATTTCTTGATGCCCTCTAAGTAATACGATTTCTTGAGCCCCTCAAAATAAGCGTTTGTTCCAGCGATGACCTCTTCATGCGACCCAAATCTCTTACCTCCGAGCCATTTCTTCATGTTTGGAAACAAGAAATAGTCGCTGGGTGCTAAATCTGGGGAATCTGCTGGATGAGGGAGGAGTTCGTAGTCTAACTCATGCAATTTTGCCATTGCGACTGCGGACTTCTGCGCCGGTGCGTTGGCCTGGTGAAAAAGAACTTTTTTCTTCGCCAAATGCGGCCGTTTTTGCTCCAAATCGGCTTGGAATCGATCCAGCAGCTCTGCGTAATATGCGCCGGTGATCGTTTTACCCTTTTCAAGGTAATCGATGTGAATAACACCGAGCGTATCCCAAAAAACTGTCGCCATGACCTTGTTTGCTGACAAACCCGCCTTGGCTTTCTTCGGCTTCGGTTCACCAGGAGACTGTTCCTTGGTTTCTGGTGTGTTGTGGTGAATCCAGGTTTCATCCACGGTTACGTAACGGCGCAAAAACTCAGCCGAATTTTTCTGGAACATCGCCAAACACACCTTTGAAGTTGTCAAACGAATGCGTTTGTTGTCGATTGTAAGCAAACGCGACACCCATCTTGTGGAAAACTTTTTCATGTCCAAATTTTTATGTAAAATCGAAATCACTGAGCCATGTGATAAGCCTGTGGCCTCTTCAAGCTCGCGCACTTTCACTCGCCGATCGTCCATTACCAAACCATGGATTTTGTCGACCATTTCTGGTGTGGTGACCTCAATTGGGCGACCAGAACGTTCGGCGTCACTTGTGCTTGAACGACCGCACCGAAATTGAGTAAACCAGTGATGAATGGTTCCAATCGATGGTGAAGAGTCCCCATAATATTTGTCAAGCTTTTTTTTGGTTTGCGTGATACTTTTTTCTCGCAAAAAATAGTGTTTAATGAGCACTCGAAATTCACTTTTTTCCATTTTAATGAAAATGCTAGTAGGCGTCTATATAAAATGGCTGTTTTAGTGAGGAGGAAGAAAAAAGAAAAAAAAAGGCAAATGTAAAAATTAGGATTTTTGTTTCGCTTTTTGCAGATAAAATAATAGAATGATCCTAGCGATGAGGTGGACGTACAGCAGCTTATTTTCTGAGAACGAATTCAATGGGAAAATAATACTTCGCGGCATACATGACAAGATTGAATGGCTACTGATAGTACCAGAATAAAATACCGTATTTCCAAGAATTTGATCATTGATACCAGCGAACATAAATGATAAAGAAATATGATTGATTTTCCAGTTACGCAAGTTAGCTATATAGTTGTACTATTTATCAGTAAATTATATTAAGATTTTTTTATTTTTTTAACGTCTAAAGGAGCTTGCATAAAGATATGGTCTATCGCGATATGCAGCTCTTCCATTACAGCTATCTCCTTCCAATCTACCCAGCCAGACTAAAGGCTCAACCATAATCAACATTGGGAAACATAAGCTAATGTCATAACTGAACGAAATGCTTCGCTTTGTTCTGTCAATTTCAACCGATAACCATAAAAGTAGAAACATAATATGGCGCTCGCGCGGTCGCACGTTGCAGAATGAGTAGAATCAATGGGATCTTATGGGGTAACACCAAATGTGACCTCAGGCGTTTGGTCGGTTTTTGATTGTAAATATCGTAAGCGCCATATCAACCAACGTCGGAGTTAGAGCTACTCTCTACTATTGTCGCGCGTTCTGACAGCTCACAGCTGTTTTGGATTGACATTATTTTTGACTTGTTCGATTTTAGCAACAAAGTAAATCTTGTGTCGTGTATTTTAATTGACAATTTAAATTTTTTGAACAAAATTTAATTATGTTAGGGTATGCATACACATTTCTTTGCAAAGTTATTTCTTATATTTGTGTTCCCTAATAAAACTATAAAATTAAGAGTACATTTCTACTCTTGTTTCTGCAGCAAAATCATGTGTGGGAAAATTGAGGGAACAGAACATAATTCTGTCATATTCCTAACCTCTCAACGCCGGGCCGTCTTGGAGCCAGATTTGGTGTTGCAAATTTTGAGGTCGCGCGTTGTGACAAATATTATCGTAAGACGGTATAATGCCTGTCAAACGCGCGACCGCACGAGCGCCATATTATGTTTTGCCCATAATTCCTACTTTTGCCTGCATATCTACAGGGTGGCTGATGAATATTGCTACATTAAGAAACTCAAATAACTTTTTTTCAGTGTATGGAATTCATTTTTCTTTTATTCATGTTAAAGCTCATTCCATTTTATTAAATATAGCTTAATTAGTTTTAAAAATAATGGAATTTAAATGTCCCCCCTGCTCGTTGATGCATGTGCGGCATCTTACCAAAAAGTTGTTCATTATTGCTTGGAGAGTTGAGACAGGAATAGCCGCAATTGTTTCTCGAATGGATTGCTTTAGTTCATTCAAATTTGTTGGTTTTGCTTTGTAGACTTCCTGTTTGCAATAACCCCACAAGAAAAAGTCAGGTGCAGTAAGGTCAGGCGAACTGGAGGGCCAACGGAATGTGGAGTTTCTGGATATCAGCTTATTGGGAAATTTTCGTCGCAATTCTGTCATAACAGGCCGGGCTATGTGAGGAGTTGCACCATCTTGCTGAAACCACACAGAGTTGAAAGAAATTCTCATTCGGCGTAATTCTGGATAGAAAAACTCTCTCAACATGCTCAAGTAACGGTCTCCAGTAACTGTAACGGTGTGACCGTTTTCTTCGAAGAAGTAGGGCCCGACAATGCAGCGTGATGAAACTGCACACCACACTGTGACACGAAGTGGATGCAATTCCGTCTCATGGAGTATCTGTGGGTTGGAAGCACTCCATATTCGACAATTTTGTTTGTTTATGTTGCCGTTTAAATCGAAATGGACCTCGTCAGACATAAAAAGACAGTTCAACATGTTTCTGTCGTCTTCCACCATTTGAAGCATCTTCTGGCTAAATTCCAAGCGAATCGGCAAGACTGCTGCGTTCAGTATGTTGGCCATTTGAATTTTATATGGGAATAAGTCCAAATCATTGTGCATAATTGACAGCAATGACTGTCTGCTTATACCCATTTGAGCAGATAAGCTTCTTGTCCAAACTCTTGGATTGTTTTGTATGGCAGCAGCTACAGCAGCGATTGTTTCCTCCGTCCGAACTGAAGGGTTTCGATGGTACGGTCTTCTTTCGACTGTCCCATGCTCGGCAAAATTGTTAACAAGTCTCATTATGGTCCATCTGCTCGGAGGATTGCCGCCAAACGTGCGCCTATACTCTCTTTGAACCGAAACTACGGACTCCAGTGCGTGATAGCGGCGGACAATCCAAATTCTTGTTTCAGTGTCCCATTTATCCATTTTTGTTAAATCTAAAAATCAATCTGCAAAACAAAAAAAAAAATTAACCAGATAGAAAAAAAAGTTATTAAATTTTTTTTTTGGTAGCGGCTTTCATCAGCCACCCTGTATGTATCTGTCAAATCAATCTGCTCGTTTCTTTTGAAACATCATCCCACGCCCTTTCCTTTTTAATTTTATTATATTAAAATAAAAGGCATCCTTTTATCGAAAAGGCACCTATTTTTGCGAACACTTTCTATTAATATGCTCACAAATTCGTAGTCCGAAATTTTTTTTGGAAAATGTTCATAACGAACATGACAACTGTCAGATTTACATATGCCATGAGCGACTGAGAGCGCTCTCTCTTAAGTTTGCTTATGTATGCAAAAGTGAACGAACATTTAACGAATCGACGCTGGGCTTATTATGTGTTGGATGATAAGATTGTAAGTATTCGTGGGCTTACTTACATATGCGTGCACATGCAGGCGAATATTGATTATGTTTCTCACTAACAATTCACCAGACGTGTATCAAGGGCATCAAATGTCGCAGAATAGGTGCCATCCACAAACTAGTCCCTACGCTCTAGCATACAACTAGACAACACCTGTAGTCTTGCCCGTTTATCTTATGATAAACATATTTTGTCATCTTTTCGAAAGTCTGTTATGAACCAAGTGATTCATTCTCTCAGGAGAGGCGTACCTATACTGTGATAACGACCCGAAATGCCTGTAGTACCAGATCATCTGCCAAGCTCCGAAACTTTTTTTATTCACAGATCAAAAGGGGAAATGTTTTTTGATTTATGACTTTTACAGCCCTCTTAAAGAAAAAAAAAATAATACATTTTGGCGCTCCCACGGCCAGGGCCTGACTAAGCTACTGGCAGCTTTTTGACGTTTCCGCGGGGCTAGAGTCTCGATTGGGAGAAGATTTTCGCAACAATTTTACTCTTGCAGGCGTTCGAGAGAGGTGGTACCGTGGAATTTTTTTTTGTGTTCTACGGGAGTCGAACATTGAGTTTCTCGCTCAGTGATCGTGCACTTTTCACTTTCGAACCTGAGTCGTTCGTGTCATAAAATGTGTTAAGGAAAATTATTCAATTTTATATTTATAAGAATAACTCGAAAAATAAAATCCAAGTTAGTTTCGGTTTATTTAAACTGACCCGACATTCTATTCCGCTTTGGTGCCTAATAAAATCCCTACTATAATCCATACCAAAATTTTTAATTAGTGTACACCTTGTGTCGTTTTTATCTTTATTTACTTTAGCTCTTAAGAACAATATGCTATGCTCAATGCTAAAAAAAAACTAAAAATTTTTAGGTCTTCTTTGTTTAACGTCTTATGGTAAAATCTTCACAAATAATTACTAGGTAGTACTCCAAGTTTCGAAGCCGAATAGAGTGAAAAATGTTTGCAGAAAAACTGATATTGAAAAACAAACATTCAGGTAAATTCTGATATTTTCTCGTTTACATGTTATACATAATTTAGCCACGCACCTAGTTCAATAATTAAAAAAAAAAATCAATTTGCTTTGCATTTTGAAAGTTATTGCGCGTTTCTAAAAGTAGAATTTTGTCTTTAGTTCTACTTTTCCAGTTACAACGCATTTTAAGTACGAACTTTTGAAATGTTTGGTAGTCCTCCAGATGCATGCAGTCAGCCATTTTTTGAATGCACTTTCAAATCTATAAATGGAATTTTTCTAACGCATACCGCTTTTTTTTTTAATAATATTAAGAGACACATATATGTAACGGGTGTGCCACCTGGTGGTTCCTTTTTAAATTACGTATTATTTTGACACTGACAACTCTTTCGCGCTGAGTACTATGCTACCGAAACAGTGCGAATTTTGAAAAGAAATTTCGGTCGAAATAATTCACCAACAGTGAATGCTGTACACAAGTTTGTGAAGAAAGTTCGTGAGATTAGAAAGCTAATTGATACACAAGTTTCCTCCTGTTCGTCCTGTGCGCTCAGCCGAGAATATTGCTGCTGTTGCCGAAGTGTGAGCCTAAATCCGAGAACCTCAATTTGCCACAGATCTCAGCAACTGGCAGATCGATGTTATGCTGACAATCCAGAAACGATTCCTACGCTTTGAATAGTAAGATACAGTCTTTCCTTCCTAGTGTTGTCCTATTTGGTATTATGCAATGTGCTTGCCTTCTTTAATACATATGTATGTAAATATAATTAACTGACATTTTCTTCTTTGTTTGTCCATGCTTTGTTAATGCTTTGTTAAAATGTTTTTCCTGCAGAATAAAATAAAGGTCCAAGCAAAATTGTCTACCAATTCGTTTTCCAAATAGTGAAATAGAAATTCAAGAAGCATGTAAAAAGATAAGCAAAACTAGATTCATATGGAAGACTTATGCGGAGGAGGAAGTTTGAATCGTTTATAAACAAATAAATATTTTTCCCCTCTATTCATTGGTATAGGTTAGAGAAGTCCTAGACAGAAGAATTGTTTACCGACCAGGATGGGACCCAGAGCGTATACTATATTCCACGGGTATAAATAAAAAACCTAACCAAATCTAGCACAAATAGTTTCTTAAAGAAACCCATCCCCATCAAGAAAATTTAACAATCTTAACCAACTTCAGTGTACTCACCATGAAGGCAAAAACAAAATCACATAAACAAAATTTTTATTTCCCACAAGAAACCTGGCAACGTAGTAAATTGATAGCTACATTGCACGAGCAATGAGTGAGAAATACATACGGATATATATAACACAAGCACCGTTGCCAGATTTCAAATAGAGAAACGACCAAAATCATTCCAATTTGCCAAACAAAAACCTAATATTTGTAGGCAAATTGAAAATTAATACAAATGAAATATAGTTTCCCACTCAAGAAGAAAAACTTCTTACTCCATTATACGTCAATCGTTGCCATGTTGCCACGTTTATTTTCCGATGCGTAACATTTAAAACTCGTCATAACATCTTTTATTCGTTTTAAATGACACCTTGATTATTGTCATACGTCATGGTTACATGAACTTATTTTTTATTTTACTTGGATTTGAATGATGTAGCCTTTCAGCGCGAGGTAAAAATTCTTGCCGTGGCTTTTTGGGTAAGATAAACACAGTTTGTAACATAATGGAATATTTAAATGGAAAACATATTTTGCTTACTTTGTTGCTTTTAAAAAACACCGGCGCCTTGAAGGATAATCAACGAAAAAAATTAAATAACCGTTGTCTGTTCCCGCACAAAAAAAATAACCACTTTTTCAACAGGGAATTACTCTTTTTTTTAACAGCTTTTTGCTTCCTTTTTCGCTTTCGTTTTGCTTTTACACTCAAATTCTATTGTTTTCCTTAAGCGCGGCCTCTATTTTTTTTTTTTTTCTTTGCTGAAATATGCTTCTTTCTTCACACACTTAATGCTTATTTATTATATTACATGCAAATAGAAGTAGACTATATATGTATTTATTTTTGTTGTTGGAAATCACTTAATTTACAAAATGTACAAAAACGCTCTCTCCGAACCACTATAACATAACTCTCTCGAACAAATTTAAAATCGAAATGAGAGCTGTTTGGCTAGTGTTGAGTGGTTTTATGTCAGATGAACAACTGTGTGATTTCGTTAGGTTGGTTGTGTTCAGTGGATAGAGTTTCGTTGAGAGGGGAATAAATGCAATTACTGAAGAGGGCAAATGTAATAAACAAATAAATTTTATTGGTTGAAGAAGGAAATGAAACGAAAGAGACAAAAAGAAAAATCATTGGGTACAGTAATGTAGAATTGTTTTTGAATGATTGCGTTCAGAAACAAAAATAGTGCTCACCCAGCTAACATGGCTTTGTGCTGTCTATTCTTAATTTCCATGCGGAACCACTCGTATTTGATTGATTTCGTACCCACTTTTCGGAATGGTTAAAAACATATTTGGGAAATATGTGAAAACGTGCTTGGCTTGTTTAAATAAAGGTAGGTAAAGGTATTTCGAATTATCGAATATCGGTGAAACAAGTTTACCGAAGTAAAGTTTAACAGAAGAATGGGCTGAGGTTTCCAATATAGGAAATCGACTTTTCACTTAAAATTATTTTTTTTACTTATAATGGCTTATTCTAAGATATACTATGTAAAAATTTTGGAGAGGAAATTTTTTGTTGTATTTTTTAAAAAAAATTTAAAGTTTTCGGTTTTGACTAGTAAAATGCATGTTTTCTTCCTTATTAACTCAACAAAAGGGTGTTTAGTCGACTTGTAGTGCTAAGTATATACAATTTAACAATTAATGGACATAATTCCATTTCTTTACAGGGTGTTCAAATTAAAAGATTATAAGTTTGATTGGTTTTTATTTAGAAAATGGAAATATTTTTCGATTTCTATGAAATTTTAATATGTGATAGCAAGCATTTTTCTGAGAATTTTGATATATATATTTAAGGCTTGATTCCTCATCCACTGTTGGGCGGCACAAAACTGTTCTCTAATAAACTTAGCCCCAGGCGCCTGCCTGACAGTTGTTGACATACCCTTAGCGGAGCGTCTAAACCAGTCCGGGAAGTGGAATTTAATAAATTAATCGCGCGAAGCGCGCCACTTACCCACTTTTGCATATAAGTTAGCTTTTCGAAATAATTACCAAAAATCATCCAAATTTAATTCGGAATAATTTAATTTTTTTTTTTTTTTTGTTTATCACATTACAGTTATTTGATCTTGTTTTTGATTTGTTTTTAGGTATTAAGTAATAGTTCAAGGTAAAATAAAAAAAAAAATTTGTATAGTATTAATTTCCACTTAAAAAATTTTTTTTTTTACTATTAACTTTCTCTCAAAAAATTTTATGCTTTTAGACCATTTTAGACTAATTAAAAACAATACACAATTTTTAGCGAATTTCCTATATTGGAAACCCGCCCCGAAGAATGCGAGAGTGTTATCCGGACACTTTGTGATTTTTTTGCGATTAATAGGTACATCATACTTATAAATACGAATAAAACAATAAATACAGATTCTCTGATGTATTACACAAATACATGCAAAGTTTCAAGCAGATAACTTCAATGGTTTAAGAGAATACCTCAGTTAAGTGTCCGACATTAGAGGGTGAGGTTGTGAAGTGGTTTTGTTTAAAAAAAAAGAAATAGTGGAAGCATTTGCAAAAAGTAAGTAAATTAAGATCTATTTATAAATTTTTTAAAATTTAAAATTTTTTTAGTTCCCGGACACAGTGCCCGGATACTGAAAATATGAGGGAAAAGCAAAAATCTCTATCTTAAGCTATTAAATGGTAGTTTGGAATATATTTTGTGTTTTAATGAAAGAGAATTGCATTTCTCTCTCAATGTTTCAGTATTCGGACAGGGTTACCTGAGTTAAAATATCTGTGTCCGGGTACTGAAAAATTGTGTCGGAAGACAATGGCAACACCAATGTAATGCAAACCTATGTAAATACTAACCTATGTAAATGTATACATAAGTCAGGCCACACTAACCTCGCCATACATTGTACAGTTTTGACAAGCTAATAAATATGACATGTCTGACCGCTAAGAGACATTCTTACGAGTCAGTATACTTGAATAACACAGATTTAGTTCAAGATTCAGTTTCCGGACACCTTCGTTTTTAACGTAATTTTAAGTGTTTTTATTCCTTTAAACTTCCTAGGTAGCTTTTAAGGAATGAATTCAGAAATCATTTCAAAGGCCTTAGATGATATAAGGTTAAAACAAATAACTCTCCGAAAAGCTGCAGCTAAATATGATATATGTCGTTCAACACTACATGACAGGCTGAAAAATAAAAGGTTAATACGTGAAAAGGAAACTAAAATGAGTCCAGATCCTTACTTAACAGCTGAAGAAGAGGAACAAATTGGCAAGTTGTGTGCTGATCTTTGCAAATGTGGCTTTCCATTAAAAAGCAAGTTATCAGTTGCTGAATACCGTGCAAAAGATAATTTAAGATTCAAACAGAAAAACGCCATTCAAGGACGATAGACTGGGTAGACATGGATGCGGACATTTATAGAACGAAATCCAAATCTAGCTAGATCAACAAAAAAGACAGAAAAAAAAGAAAATTATTAAAAAAAGAGAGAAGTGTCAGGAGTGCTTCGACGAGCTGCAAAGTGATATAGAAGATGAAAGCCTAAAAAACATCGGATGTGATACCTCTGCCAGATGGTTTCATCTCAGCTGTACTTCAGTGGCAGATTTGGGATATGAATTAGCATCGAAAAAAGACTATAATTGCAAACATTGCTGTGATAGCAACAACCTTAATTAATATTAAGATACCTATAAGAAAAAAGATATAGAGTTTATTTTTGTTTTTTATTCTGTGAATTTAAAAAAAAACTGAATTTTTTTAGCAAGCTGTTTGTGAAGTTACCTAATTACTATTTTTTTTTACAATAACGTACCTAAGTCCTTATTTTGTATTGTTTTAACGGCTAGTTTACTAAGAAAAGTGGATTGTTAACCTTAGTATATAAGAAATGAACTATTTTTCGTTTGTTTTTGTGTTTTATTCTGTATACCTACGTATAATTAAAAAAAAAAACTTAGTTTTTTTCATAAACATGAGCTGTTAGTGTGTCCTTATTTTTTTTATTGTTTAGTGATAACTTTTATTAAAAAAAAAAAAATAATTTGTTAACCTTTAAAAGTACCAAACTTAATTATTTTATTGCTTATTTTTGTTTGTTTTTTCCTTGTAGACTTAAAAAAAAGAGAAACATATTAAAGTTATATTTTTTCAAAAAATAACCATGTTTCATTTCATAAAGACGAAAAAGAACTGTAAATTCGTACAAAATTGTCGTGTCCGGATACTAAAATAAAATTGTCCGTAAACTAAATTTTTCTGTCCGGATACTAGTGCAAATCGACTTTTTTAGATTTTTATTTTTTAAGCAAGCTTTCAGATGCAGTATTATAATATTTCAAAGCTTTCATAGTAAGTCGACGAATCAAACTCAAAGATAACAAATGTGTTAAGTGTACGCCTTTACCCTATATGCAAAAACTTGATCCGAAATGAAACGAAAATATAATGGGCGGGCGTTTGCAGGAAAAGCTTCCACATCGCTGTAAAATGTATCGGACTTGAGCATTAATAATAATAATAATAATATTAAGTTCTTTATTTCAAATAAACTATTTTACAGGAATTTTCATAGAATTTTTTAAATTTGTTTATACTTAAGAAATAAAGAAAAGACCAAACCATACGACATGGGCTAACCCGTCGTCGGTAGAGAGGGCTTTTTACTTTAAGCTATGCATTGACAATTTTATTTAATTAAATTACTCAATTATTAATTTTCTGTAATTCAGTGCGCTAATTATATAATGGATAACATTTTTCCAGTTTTCATCTAAATTTCCATCTAAAATCTCAATTAATTGTTCTTCTAAAAGTAAGTTTTTAGTAAAGTATTTGTACCTGATCTCCCTGAGTACGGGACATCTACCCATAAAATGTTGTATTGTTTCCTCCTCCTATAAATTGCATAGCGTGCACAATCTTGTTCCGCCGATTTTATAGCTATTTCCGTTTAGATGAATAAGATCTGCTCGCGCTTTCAAAATCCATGTTATATCGCTTTGTGTGTTTTTATCGTTGCAATATGCGTTACCCTTAGTAAAATCCAAGTATTTGTATATACGTGTTTGACTATTTGCGGGTTTAGATACATGATGGTGATATATCTGCTTCTTCAAATTGTCTGTTAGTAAAATGCAATTCCTGTGCCATTCGGTTTGTGTTAACTGCACATCCCAATCTAAGCCAGAGTCTAAGCTTAATCTCTGCAGTTCTTTGAACCAGTATATCTTTTTGGTTTTTATTAAATTTGACAGTTTGTGTGGTAGCCTCTCTGTGTTATATTCAAATAATGTTTTTGCAATGTATCGCATATGTAAATTTAGGGTATATATATGACCCTCTTCCGCTCCAGTTTCGAGTGCTATGACATAATTTGGGGTGAAAACAGGTAGTTTTAACAAACGTTTAATGAAATAGCATTGTAACTTGTCTACATCTTCAAAGCAAGAATATCCCCATACTTGTGCCCCATACGCTTGTATGGGTATTTAACTCCTAAGTACTTATACTCAGAGACTATTTTTATCGGTTCTCCTCTATACGACCACTTCTCCTGCCTTGCTAGTCTTCCGCCTTTTCTGAAAACCATTATTTCACTCTTGTTCAGATTTACCTCCATGCCCTAGGTATCACAATATGTTTCTAGTTTGTTTAACATTCTTTCCAGGATTTTAATATCGTCGGCCAAAATAAAGCTATCGTCTGCATATAACAGTAATCTTACACTAAACTGGCTTATAAACAGTCCTCCCCCAAAGCAAAGAGTAATGGAGACAGCAGGCATCCTTGCTTTACTCCGGAAAGAGTTTTAAAAGAATCTGAATTCTGATCCAGTCCACACTACCGAGCTTGTTTCTTTATACACACTTTGTAAAAAATTCACTATACTGGAAGACACTCCCATTTCAAGTAGTTAGTGCGTTAGTTGATTTCTTGGCACTCTGTCGAACGCGGCCTTAAAATTAACAAAAAACGCATAAACTTTTTTGTTTTCAGCGAATTTGAGTTGAATTATGGCAGTTAAATTGTATATATTATCTGCTGTGGAGTAATGTTTGCGGAATCCAGCTTGGTATTCATTAAGTTTATTGTGTTTTTCAACCCATTCTGATAGCCGTTAATTTATTATGCCCATTATTTTAGCTATACAGTTCATGAATGAAATGCCTCTATAGTTACATACCAAAGGACTTCTCTGCAATACCTCTATTTAGTGCCAGCTCATATGCCGAAGCTAACTTTTTTAAGAACTCATCCGAAGCATTGATAAAAAACTCATAAGGGATTCTGTCAACTCCCGCTGCTTTATTGAGTCTTACCATAGACAACATTTGTTTGATTTCTGCTGGTGAAATGGGCCTATATAGATCATCATCCAAATTCCACCTTGCAGCGTACAGTACGTCGACCGTAGCGTTTGGTGGATTTAGAAGCGATTCGAAATAGCTTCTGAAATCTTGGGCTGCAATATCCTTCCCGGTTTGAAAGTCTTGATGCCTTAATTTCTTCACCAAAGACCACCACTCTTTACTGTCTGTTATACTGCTAATATTTGTAAGAATATTTTGATAAAACTTTTCTTTTTTCCAGGTGCATATTACATTATATCTGTTTTTTGCGGCTAAATATTTTTGCTTCTCTTCTAGTAATGGTAGCATTATAGTAATGGTATTCTCGACTCTAACACTATGATCAAATTTAATACAAAAAAATTAATGCTTTAAGCGAGTCCTTTAAAACATGGAGTGAACAAATATTTTGTGATATCAACACACTGTGATAAAATATGTAACAGTGTAAAAGAGATAACAAATTAATATACAAAAAGACCCAATAAAAAATATAAACTTTGACGGTGCTAATATTAAAGATAGTAAAAACTTAGATGACAAATTCAATGCATTTTTCTTAAATAGTGTTATTGAAATAAATATTTCTATTCCGGTTGTTCTTTTTACTCCTCAAACCGATTACATGGTGCGACATTTACATTTAAAATTTCAAAATCTATGAACCAAAAAAAAAAAAAGAAACATCGTATAAAATATAAACGCTTAAATACTGCTAGATGCATGGGACAGAAACGGAGATATTATTGTGATTGCAATAAATAACATCATGTGCTGTCGCTTATTCCTGAAACGTGGAAAGTGTCAGTAGTGGCCCCTACCGATTTATGTGAAAATGTCCATTCCATTGACGTTCTTCCTATACAAGAAACATTTTTGGAAAAATTGGTTCAGATCCAATTAAAATAGTATTTCGAATCGAATAATTTATTCCTCAATAGTTAGTCTTTAGAAGAAGAGACTCCTGCGAATCAGCTTTAAACAGTGACATAAACAACGAACAAACTTACGCCATAGCTGTTTTTCCAGACTTTAAAAGAGCTTTCGAGACCACTTCTAGGGACAATCTTCGCTATAAATTAAGTGGATCCTTTTTGAGCGGAAGAACACAACGAACGTTGGTAAATGGTGTATCTTCCGGCAGGACAGAGATAAAAATGAGCGTTACTCAGGGATTTATACCTGAAGTGTTACTGTTTATCATCTATCAACGACATAAAGGGTGTACTCAAATACTCTCAGATCGCACTATTTGCAGACAGCACCTCGCTTTTTATATCAGGAAAAAACATCCTTGAGTGCGAACAAAAACTTCAAAACGACTTATATGGATTGAATGTATCTAAGTCAGAATGTATAGCCTTTAAATCACAGGTTAAACTTAAGAACTGACGGCCAAATTATTGAGCAAGTTGAGAAAATTAAACATTTCGGTATCATAATTGACTCGATGTTAACTTTTAATTTACATATAAATTATAAAATTAAAAATGTGAAATGTGTTCTCTGTCAAACAGCAACAATCATAAACGGTAAAATACTTTTTCCTCATATTAAAGAAATCGAGTGAAATATGTTAATAGTTTCAAGTTTATTTCAGCCACAATCAATAGTTTGCAATATTTCATTATGTTCGGTTTCAGTAATTTTTAAATTGTGAAAAAACAAAATTATTTCCCCAACAATTTTTTTTAACGATATAGGCAGCTATCCCCCTTTTCTAAAAGTCGAGTATTAATTTATGTAGATGTGTACGTATTTGCAGTACTTCATTGACGGTGGCGAAGTACTTCTAAATAGAGTGTGGATTGAAAGCAGGAAGAGCAAAACCCATTTTTCACAAGTCTGAAAAGTATTGCAAATTTAAAATATATAAAAATATTTCAGGAGATTTACTGTTTTATTGGCTAGAAACTCTAGCATCCACTTAACAAATAGCTTCAAAATGTAGGTCCATTTGGTAAGACCAAATGCTACTAGCTAATTAATTTTTTTCACAGTCTGTGTTAAGTTGCATGTAGCCAGATGTACGAATAGCTACACCTATTTTGCCACCGCCAATGGAACACAGTAAGTATTAAGCATTCGTTGATGACTACATTCATAGTTCAAACTTCTAAAAAGGCAATTACATATTGTTCTATTGTCTAAAATACGGTAACAGCGTGCCATTCCAATTGCTGAAACAGCAAAAAAAATACATCTATTCGCGTGATTTTATACACACAAAATTTCATAAATTTTCAGAGACTGAAATATGGGAAACTTGCAAGTACGCTTAAAGACTTCTATGTCGAAATGTCTAATTTTTAATTACGCAAATGGTTTTTTGTGGATATCACTCAACCTGTTTGTTCAAATATAATAAATATTATTGGCACGCTAATGGATCTACATAGTAAACAAATTGCGACAAAAAATGAGTTTGTTATGTCGTTGGTATTATCAACACTTCTGTTCGCAGACATTTAATGAAAACCTTTGTACACATAAGTTTTTAAAAAAATCTGAGAGAATGCAAAAGCATTTTATCAATGCTTGTATTCATATTTTGTCTAGAACTTAGAAGTTTTTTCAATGATTTTAGGACGCGAATGGGTCCAATGATTTTTGAAATATTAACGGTTTAACGGTTTTCATACTTTCTAAATACCAGAAAATAGCGGTTTTGTTCTTTTCTTTTTCTGCAAAAGAAAAAAAAAATATTTAATCTACAAAATTATTCAAAAGAAGAACTATTAGACAAGACTGGAGTATGGTATTAAAAAAGTTCAAAAAGATGCTAAAAATACTCTTAAAAAATTACTGTGGTACATGGTGGTAAGCATTGATAGAAATCGTTTACGTATTGAGTTTCCATATACCATAGACCAGTCGGAACTTTCCGCACGGAAATCGTACTTATGCGACTTTTCAGAATGCGCTTATCATGATTGCTTTAACACTATTATTATTAGAATGGGACTTCTGAATTTGTTTGCGATGTTAAAAAGCAATCTTTTACATAATTTGACTAAGCACTGTTTTTAAGTGTTCTTTATCTGAATAGTATAGATAGAACACTAATGGTTCTTGAAAAATATTTTCTAAAGGTGGGGCCTCACCATATCTTACTCCGTCTTTGTCTGATTTTGATGATTTAACGATATAAAGGTACGGATCACTAAACATGCGAGACCCGACTCGCACTTGATGAAATTTCTTCAATTGTCAGATAACCTCTTAGATAGTTGGTGTTAACATTAGTCCAGGAATGGAAGTCATCAAAATTACTATTGTGTCTACACTTCTATCAGGCCCTCTCCATTTATTTAAACGTTGAAGAGAAACGGTAAGAATTATGATCATAGTTTTTTGCACAATTGAAGTTGCACATGCTTTGACAACTACCTAAAGACTAAGAAAATCATCACTTTGGAATAGAACATTCCATCTACCTTTCGGTGGACTTTCCCTTTTTCTAGTAACTACTACTTTTGTCTCTTTCTGATAATCTGTATACATAAACATATATACATAAAGAGTCGTTCTTCCAAAAAGATATGGTTCATGGTTAAACAATACTGGCACTACTGATATAGAGGAACTCGGAAAATCGAGTCTGCCAATTCTATTTGGCTGTGTATTTATGACCGACTTTAAACTTTCTATTTCGAGCCGAAACGAAATCATCTGAATATAGATCTTCGGAGTTCGTCCGTCCCTGAAAAATAAATGGCGTTCCGACTCCACCGGACGTCATACAGCCCCAAATTATTACGCTGCCCCTACAGTGTTTTACGGTAGGAACCAGACAATCGGGATTGTAAGCTTCCCAAACTCTGCGACGCACGTACACTACGCCAGAGGAGTTCAAAAGCTGGAAGGAAGCAAGCAAAAACTGTGTGAATGTTTAGGTTAAAAAATGTTCATGTTCTTATGTTTCCAGTTAAGATTGTGGTTTATTATTAATTACTATAATGCAATGAACTTATTTTGATGTTACATTTATCGGATCATAAAACCTTCTCCCAGGCTGAAGCTGCCCAATCCTTATACTTTTTAGCCCAAGTAAGTCGTTTCTTTTTGTTAGTCTCTGAAGGCGAAGGCTTATTCCTAGCCTTTCTTGCTTTGAGGCCAAATTCGTTGAGTCGTCTGCCAACAGTTTTAAAGGAAATATCGATTCAATGGTAACCGCTAAGGCTAGCCGCTAAGTCAGAAGCTGCCTGCCGACGATTCTCCAACCACTCAATTTCTATAATGCGATCTTTTCTATCTGTGGTTTTACGTTTTCTCCCTCCCCCTTACTCCTTGGGTCTCGGCACTTCTTTTCATTGTGGTTTGCACCGCACAACTTTACATCCTTTCCAATCCGGAACTGAGAAATTCCCATGGATTGGAAAGTAAGAATCTTTGTACGTTCGGCTTCACTTAACTCCCTTGTTTTTGGCATTTTATTATTTATTTATATTGCCTTCAAACAATCGCAAGCAAAATACCGAAATTTATTAAAAACGAACTTCCTAAAAGCTACCTTCACCAGTCGACGCTCCACACGAAATGATGCATTTTTACGCAAAAATTGTTTTTCTTCAAAAGAAGTATAACGGATTTCAAAAACGTACCGTTATGACGTTCCGCACTATTAGCAGAAAAGCACAGCAAAGAATAGAGAACAATTTTTTGCAGCAGTTGGGAAAACAGTAAGAAAAAAGGGGGTGCCTAAAAAATTTGTCAATGGCTGTACATTTGAAAAACATACTAGAGGTACAGTAAAAACTTATTTACCCCGAATTCAGACCTGATGCTGAGGTCTTAATCTGTATTTTAATTTGAAATTGAATATTCGGAAGCCGATGATTAGCACTTAGTAATCTGAAAATCGGATTGAAGTTATTCGAGAATCGAACAACTTTTTGTTGCCATTTTCTTTCGGAAAATTGGCATTTTTGAAAGTTTGTGTGAAAGACGTCTCCTGAATTTTGTATTTAGCTTGCGGATTGATTATTATTTCTTAGAAAGTGAAAGATTTTTTTATGGAAAAAAAAGCATTTTATTGGTTTTTGTTCATTTTTACTTTTGTTAATGGCGATATTTTTCACCAAAAACTGCTTTATTTTCTGTAGATCCAAGACCCATAGTTTACTTGAAAATTACGTTTCCGTTTACAGAAAATTAATACCACCTGAGTTTCAAACTACACCTCTCTGTCTTTCTCTCTGTCTCTTCCCCTTTCCACAAAAACGCACGTGTTCTAAAAATTAGTATAAGGGTATTCATATCCCCTTTAACACGTGCAAATTATATATATATAAAAAAAAAAAAACCTCAATTTGTGTACTGAGAAACTCCAATGGATGATGGAAATTCACGTTCACTGCCAAGGAGCTGCTAGTTATTTTATTAAATTGTGTCCACAGGAACACATCGCTTAAAAGAAGAATTGAGATACATGCACTCGTATAATAAAATAAATTCAAACTAATCCTTGTTGCTTTTTAAATTATTAAATTATTGCTAAATGCAGTGTGAATCTAGAACACTTCTAGCAAATGTGCAGCACACTCTGGGGCCTTATTATGTTTAACGATTTTCGGTCACTCATATCGTTATGGCACCGTGAATCGATTTTGTTATACAAGGTGGCCCAAAAGTCCTCACTCGATTTCCTCAGGGAGTTACTTTGTTTGTTGATTACGTTTATTTAAATTCCGAAGTTAATATCGGTCAAGTGGCCTCCGCCAGAGTTGAAGCACATCGGACTCGTTCCACAGCATTTTCTATGACTTTTCTCATAACTTCTGGCGATAAATTCTCCACTTCTTGTCGGATGTTCTCCTTTAGGGCCACCAAGGCCGATGGCTTGTTCGTATAGACCCGTGAATTAAAAAAAACTCAAAGAGAGAGTTTTGGTAAATCACCAAAACGATCATTCTCATCGGGGTCGAGGTTTAGGAGGGCTTGGCTATATGGTATACGCGATTGGCGGTCTGCAGGCAATAGCTGGTGCACTTTTTGTACTTTGTATGGTTGCATCTTCAAGTCTTCAAACAAAATTCGATGTAAAGATCGTCTATTGATGCCCAATTGCGTGGCCCTTTGTCACAGCAGCTATTCGATCGAACGGCCGTTCCGGAGCCGGCCACGTCTGATACTGTCCGTGTTGACGCGAGCGCTTACACGTCAAGAGTATGCCTAGTTGGTGCCACACGACCAGGGATCCGACCAATTATTTGTCAAAAACATTGACACCTTATACCACACCTCCTTAGATTACAAATGAAAATACGTACATATATAAATTTGTGTATGCATTAGGTTTATTGTCATGGAATTTGACTTCATAAAACAAAAAAAGACAACAAAATTAAATATTTGGTAGAGTTGCCACGTGAAATTCAACTTAATACAATGTCTAATATAATATTTATAATTTTGTCAAAGAATATTCACTATTTCAAAACATTTTCCTAAATTCCCATTCAATTTTCTTTTCTTTTTGACACAATACCAATAGAAGGGCTTCAAAATAGCATGAATTTTTGCCGTTCATCAACATGTTTCTAGCAACATTGTTTGTTTCCACTCCCGTTGTATATAGTCATTACAAGTCGTGAGTACCGTTACCTGAAGTGCGTTTGTCATGTAAGAGTAAGATAGAATACGGTTCATCTTCATCTGCGTTGACGCTGGTCACTGACGTTTAGAAGCGCTAGACTCGCAACAAAATCCGATGCATTTCCCAATTTATCCACATTCATGGTTAAACATGACCTTTTTCTGACATTTTTGGTTCACCACTGTGGTAGATAGCATCCTTCTAGGTAGCACTGGTAAAAAATTACAGGCGTGTGACAGACCGACAACACGCTGTCGGTGTTCCTTTTTACAATTTATGTAGATACGGAACTAAAAAAGACTGCCCTTTAAGAAATAAATAAAAAGACGACTTTATTTTTCATAAGAGCTTTATTGTTAATTATTTTTATTACAAAATATTTTTTTTTTTTTTGTTGTTTCTTCAAATATGTATATATAATTCACTCCATCAGAAGTTTAAAATTTATTTTGTTTATATTATATATATATTTTTATTTTCTGTTATGTATGTGTTTGTGTTTTAATTTGTATTTCAATAAGGTTCTAATTCAAGGTAGTTCATAATGATAGCTAATTATATTTGTATAATGTTTATTTAAAAAAATATTGTGAAACCCACTAGATACAAACAATGATAACTCTGTTGTTTTTTTTTTCTCATTTTTATTTATTAGAAAATATTTTATTTATTTTTTTGCTCTTTTGTTACACAAAAAAACTCAAGATAAAAACAAAACTACATAAGAAAAGAAAAAAAAAGCTAACATTTGTGTATTATTCTAAAAAAATATTAAGACAACTAAAGCAAAAACCACAAGGAAGTCAGTATATTTTAATAAACATAACTCTTTTTTTTACAATCCTTTTTTTTTTTTTTTTGTTAGCAGTATACATTTTTTAACAGTATACAATTTTTTCATTTTTTTTTTTAAGTTTTATAAATGTGTATTTTTGCTTTGGAATGGAAGAGACATTTATGTAGCTTTTGAAGTTTTTTTTTTTTTTTAAGTATAAAAAAGATCGAGTGAGATAGAATAGTTCGTTTTGTAGAAGGAACTAAAAAGGAAAGTATTGTTTTTTTTATTATTTTTTTTTTTTTTTAAATACAAAAGCACAAAAGATCACTAAAAAGTAGTTTATATTTATATATATAATAATTTCATGCAAAAGTATTCCAACACCATTCAAACACTCTAAATGAAACAAATAGAAGCTTACTTTGGAAATATCTATTGTTAGGTGTTTGGAAATATCATAGAAAGTTTTCAGTTTTGAACAAAACTTTACAGATACTATTGTCCTTGATATGCAGTCATTTTACTGAAATGAAGCGAATAAATCGTGACACACGAAGCAACAATAAAGGGGAAACAAATCGTAGTAGATTTTGTCACCAATCCATTGCAAACTAGTAAATGGCCAAGTTCCAACTCAAAGTTGGAGAATTTCAGTCACTTCTTAATGTTCATGCTAGGAAGTCACACTGCGTGTTGATAAATGATGTATTATGAAACGAGTGACGAAAAAGACATTATTGTCTATTGCAAAGACAAAGACGTGAAAACAGAAGATTTTGGGTTCACCCCTATGTAATCCTGCACTCACTTATTTAATAATCTGTCATTTTGAAGATCATTTGTGTCGCATGTGACAAATTGCTAACTGGTTGCAAACCCGTTGGTGATTTCTTGCGTCGTGTGCGAGACGCCATTGATATACGTACATTGCCAGCAATGCTACCAAATAGATTGAATTATAAAAATCTACGCTGGGTTTCATTTCCGTCGTTTCGTTTGCGAAAGGTTTAAGAAATTCCGGAAACCGGGAACGCTTTAAAGAAACATGTCTGAAGAGCATTCAAAATAGAGAGAAATTCTCTTTATAATGTATTACTATATAGTATATCAATCTTATTCTCTAAAATTTTAAGAGCTGGCATTTCTACGATATATTCCAACAATTGACGTTTCCAAATAAAGCCAAAAATAAGTCTAACTGAAAGTAGAAAAAAAAAAATGTTTTCAGTATTATTAATTTATTTTCATCACCCAGAAGTACATATATAAAAAAATAGTTGATTTCCAAAATGCTTTGATTTTAGAAAAAAAAAAAAAAAACCAAAGTAATAATGGAAAGGAAGTTAAAAGTTGTTAATTAAATTTTTTGTTAAGAATTTATTTTGTTATTTTAAATTTTTAATATATAACATACATCACAGCAAAACTTTATATATATTTTATAGTTTTAATTATTATACAAACTATTTACGACTTTTTTTTTTGTTTACTTGAAAAAGTAAGTTTTTTTTTGTTATTTTTTTTTAGCAAAGTTTTGGTTTTTTAATTTTTTTTGTTTTTTTGTTTTGTATTATTTTATTTGTTACTGCATTCATATATCGCGGGTGCAATGTTAAAAATCATAAAAGAAAAGATATTGTGTAGTTTGCTTTTTGTTTAAAAAAAAAAAACAAAAATTTATGAGAAATGTAATAAGAACAACCCAAATCATATTGGTTATTTATGTTTTTTTTTTTTTAATTTGCAAACTCAACCTACAAAATATTCTCGATTGCACACAAAAATTTGAATAATATTTTTTAATAACACTTATGCTTTTGTGTAAACTGGAAGCGAAACAATTTTATTCTTTACTCTATCACTATCATCAAATCATTGAAAGTTATTTCTATTTTTACATTAAAAACACCACAAGTATATACATTTTTTTTATGTAAAAAAAAAACACAGCAATCATACAGTGTAAACAAATAAAATTTGAATTGTATCACTTCCTTCTACAATTACAATAAAAAAAAATTAGTTAAGACAATAAAAACAAAACAAAAGCAGTTCATCAGTACAAACAAAAGAAATTAGTTATATTTGATAGAAATATAATTATACAAAACAAAACGAAACAAAATTAAACAAATTATGCTAAATATTGTGAGATAAAAGCGTAAAGATGATTACAAATATTTGTATTAATTAATTAATGATTGTAAAAAAGGGGGGAAAATGGAAGAAATTAGGCACTAAAAATTGTTTATACTAAAATTAAAAAAAGTTATTAACAAAAAAGCAACATTTATGTACCTATGTACTCATCATAAAATGTTTCGTATACTTAAGGACTAAGGTAATGTTTCGTACTAACAAAAAAAAAAGTATTTAAAGCTTAACAAAACCACAAATGAATTCAATTAAAAGCTGATAACACATGTGCTAATGTTTGTGGCAAACAAACATACAAAACTAATTGCTTAATAAAAATTAAAGACATTTTATTTGTTTTACTGATAAATAAGCTCAGTGGTTGTAAAGAACTATAATGTACGCCCAGCCTGTAATAAATATTCTTATTATTCCCTTTGGAGTATGAATACACGATTGATTCGCATGTACCTGCTCCTACATGTTGTTAATCTGCAAAAACTCAGATCTTGCATATGTCAAATATTCAATCAAATCGATTGAGCCGTAGCCGAGAAATAGTAATTTTTTAAGAACCAGCTAATATATTAAGTACCGTTATACGTTTTTTCTTTTTGCGAAAACGTGGTACGCTATCTGATAGTATATGTCCACCATAACGCAAATACCGAATTTGATCAAAATCTCTGGAGTCGTTTTCGAGAAAATCGGCCATTAGTGAAGTACCGTTAATTGTGGGATTAGAATAAAAATTTCGATTTCGCCTCGAACTGGGACCCCACATCCCCAAGATATGAAGATTGATGAAAATCCGTTCAGCCGTTTAGACTGCAGTCGTGCGAACTAGAGACCTAATTTATAGAGTTTCTCTATCATAGTAATACCAAGTCTTATCAAAATTATAGAGATGGAAAGTTTTCAGGAAACCAATGCTTGATTTTAGGTGCAAGTACAAATAAGAAAATAACACTCAAAACACGCAACTGCATTGAATTAAAAACATACGATGTTAGGCAGATAAAAAGTTTTAACCAAATACATACAAACAAATTTTAGGTCTATGAAGGTTGATTGATGAATCCAAGTATCTAGCTTCAATTACAATTAAAATTGTCCCCTAGATCTTAAATTTTTAGAGGTCACTTCTAACTTAAAGTTGACTCTTACTCTAAAGTTTTAGAAATAAGACTTTAGAAATAAAATAAATTAGAGACCTTTAACCAAAAGATGATTCCAACTCTAATGTGGTAGATATATGCTATGCAACTCCATAAATCTTTACCGTAATCTAGGAAATACAGTCGACTCATATCCGCATTTAAGTTGAATTTAAAGTGACAACCAAAATATGAATAAATACGAAACAAGGAAAAAAAAAAAAAAATAGAGAACTAACATTCAAAGAATTAAACCAAGTTGTTTTTGATTTCTACGGAGCCTACTTTAGAGTCGACTTTAATATTTTCTATTTCTAAGACATAGTTAGAGTCGAGTCGTCGGTATTTATGCTGAATTTAAAGCGACAGACAGAACATATTTTTATACAAATAATGTCACGAAACAAGCGGGAAAAACCGAGAAACAATAAAACATCGTTTTCAAGAATGGCATTTCTTTGGCATATGTCTTACTTTTACTTACTGTCTTACAACAATTAAACCTAGTTCACAATAATGAAAATACAAAAATAACTCACAAAATGTTAGTTTCTGCGAAATGCTAGAGAAATATTAGAGTCAACTAACAAAAGTCTACTCTAGACACTCAACTATTATTATTGCTATTTCTCATAAATATTGTAACAGTTCTGAAAGCATCCATTAGAATATGAGTGAATGAATGATTTGGCCTCAGAATTATAGTAATAAAAAAAGTAAAGCCTTTGGTATTAATCGGATATTTGTTTACCGAGTCGAAATTTATTTCGAGGATACTGAAAGAGTAGAAGACTGCCTAAGATCTGGGGGATCAAGCACCATACGTATGCAATAAACTGTTAAAGGTGCCAAAATTAGGTGTAGATATCAAGGCTCGCATCATAAGACAATGTTAATACATTTTCGTAAAGTTATTTGTTTATTATTTCATAATCATTACAAGTCGTGTGTATCGTTATATGAAAATCGTTTGTCGCCGAATTAACGTTTAGGGTTATCAGCATTTAACCTACAATCATCTGAGGATAACACTTTGTCTTTCAAAGAAAAAAGTCCCCCTCATTAGATCAGATGACCAAACGTAAGATATTAAGAGAAACGAGTAAAATGTAAGCTTCTCTAAGCAATTCACCAAAAGACAAAAATTTGAATCAACACCGGGGGTACCTGATCTCTATGTTTGGAACCTTAAGTCATAGTATTCTGAAACGAATAATTTTTAATTAGTAATTCGAAATTCGGATTACAATATTCGAAAATCGCATAGAATGGTTTCCCAAAATGATTTTTAGAATATTTTGCTTTCCCTGAGCGCATTAATCATTTTTCGAAAATATGAACGAGTTATTATATTTTCATTTAATTGTTATCATTATTCTCAAGCAGTATGTAGAACTAGGAATGATATGATATAAAAGATGAAACTCATAATCTCTACTCTTTGGTACTGGAAGTCAATGTAGAAAATGTTAAATAAAATGTAAGCAGTTGTCAACCGAGACACAAACCTTCGAAAATTAATTAGTAAGCTAAAAAAGTTACTTGCTATAGAAAAGTGTATTTTATGTTCGTAGTATCCAAAGTCTATAGGGTGGTCCATCAATTTTAAGTGAATTTTACAAATTCATAACTTTGGAATGAAGCAATATTTTTCATTGTTTTCTCTTCTAGATTACATACTCCGATTTTGAATAATGATGCACTGGACGATCCCACAATGGGTTTTCTTACATTGGGCACAACTCCTCAATTGTAAGGACACAACGAGAATTTCGCAATTTTTTTAATGTAAGAAGTGTCTCGTCTAGAGATGCTATCGTGTGTTTTGTTGCCCGTCTTCGGCAAGGAGGGACTGTGTTCAATAAGAGACAAACTGGGAGACCTGCTTCCGGGCGTTCCTGAGACAACATAAGCAACGTTCAGGCGGCGCTCGTCCTAGCTACACATCCCACGGACGACCTCGCAGAGAATTTTAAGAAGGCATTTAATTATTTTCCATATAAAATTCAATTTAGGTTGTTATTGGCTCGCACACTGCTTTAAAAACAAAATCAAGACCGCTATTTTTTGGAGGAATTGATTATGTCAGGCAAAGCCCATTTCCACCTCAATGGCTTCGTCAATAAACAAAATTTGCATTTCTGGTGTGTAGAAATAATTCAAGAGTGGCAGATGCATCCACTTCGCACCATTTCCTTGAAGACGCAAATGGGGATCCAGTAACGGTAAATAGGGACGAGTATAGAGCAATATTTGAAATCTTTTTACATCCGCAGTTGGGTCACCTATCCCGTGCCCGTATGTGGTTTCAACAAGACGACGCTCCTGCCCAAACAGCTAGAGATACGATGACTATTCTTCAAGAAATTAGGTTGGCCGACTCATTTTCCGGATTTAACAGCTTAAGACTTCTTCCTATGGGGTTATGAAAGGAAAGGTTTTCGAGAATAATCCGCAATCTTTTGCAGATGTTAAAAGGGACATTAAGTCCCATATATTGGCTTTGACACCACAAACGTTGGAAAAAGTGATGGAAAATTTCATTAAAAGATTGGACTTTTGCGAAAACGAAAATGGGGATATTATTTTCCATTCTTAATACCATAAAAAAATAGCAAAGATTAAGCTTGAATATTCTTCTGGTTTTGCTAAAATTCGTTAACCAAATAAAAAGTTATATAAATTTAAAATTAGTTTAGTATTTTTTGCCACCCTATAAAAATTAGTTGGATATATATATATAGTTGTATGGTATTCACAGATTCAACGCGATTGATTGCATTTCTGAACACACTATCAAAGTAACTCGGCAAACAAAGCAAATACATCTTCATAAGATTCAAGTTTAAATCATTAAAACTCGAAAGGGGTAAATATTTATTACAGTACCTGACAATTATATGTATATTCTTTCTCTCTTAATTCAGTTCTCCCTTTTGTTATTGCAAAATCGATTACTTCATTCCCATTCAATTTGAATTTAGCATAAACATAAACTTAAAATTCTTTGGGCTATATTTTACATTGGTGTTTTTATATTTAATTAATGGTGTTTAAAAAGAAATAAAATAAAATATTCTTTTGAAGAAAAGGGGAACAAAACTCACTTCAAACACGACTACAGATGAAATTTCCACACATTGATATATTGCATAAAGTTTTTTTTTTTGTTATTTTTAATAAATTTTTACTCACTATACTATATTTGTTCTGATTAATGCACAAAATATTTTGAAAATTCTATATCTATTCTCAAGATTTATTATTATTATTTTTATTTTTATTTTCAGTTTAAAAAGTCTATAAGAAAATGTTTATTATTGAATTTTATTTTTACTTTTATTTTTTTTGGGTGGAAAAATCTTGGAAAGAGCTTTAAGTATTCTTGTTGTTTTATTTGTGTATTCGTATAGGTATTTATGTGTGCGCGGAGGGCAGGAAGGGGCGAGACTTTTATTTGTTTGTAATTACTAATTTAATTATTATTGTTATTGTTTTCTTTTTCTTTTGCTTTACCAGTGTATATTGCATACGTTTTCTAGTTAGATATATATTGTACACCTATACAAAGTTATATTTTATATATTTTTTTTGTTCTTTAAAATTTTTATTAAATTAAAGTTTTGTTAAAAATTACACGACACGACAACAACGATATTTTTAATATTTTACTTCATTTTTTTTTTTAATAATAATAGTAAATTGGCATGTTTTGTTGTAAACTAAATTTTGTCACGATATTATGTTTTTTTTTTTTTTTTTGTTTGTTTTTTTAAAGATTGCTTTTAAATATACATTTACATATACAACTTCTATTAAAATTGTTAAAATAGTGCTAAGTTGCTCTTCTCTTTCTTTTGATCTTGTTGTTGTTGATTCTATGTAGCGTAATCCTTTTTTGGAAATATATATATTTTTATATTCTTTCTTTATTTACGATAAAAACTATGTGGAGGCGCTGTTATATATAGTTAAAGTTACTAAACAATACGAATATATATCTATATAAATCAGTGTTAAAATACATACACATACATGTGGTGAGTCATTCTTTTTTTTTGTGGTAGATTTAGTTTTTTTTTAGTTTTTTTTTTTTATATATTTGGTGAAATTTTCATTAAGCATGGCATCACACGGAGGAGGGCTTAAGTTTAGTTTACACCCTATTCCATAGGGCATAATCATTCTTTTCTTTTAATTTGTAAAACAGTGAGCTGTAGCGGGGCGCAAAAAGTGGGATCGTTGTCGCTTAGTGCTGTTCATGAACTTCGAAGTAATCGGATGCATTGCCACGGCAGATGGGACATGTGCGATTTGACTGAAAAGAGAGTGAATACATATTGTTATAAACCAATAGGAAAGTAATGAATAATTTTTGACGTAATTCTTGTTTGAAAAATGTGCATTTAACTTTCATTCGCCTTTGTTTTTTTAGGGCACGACCACGTACTTGATCCATATGTGCTGTTCATTTAAAAATTGTTTAGATTTAAAATTTAGGAAAAATCGATCAGAACCAACAAAATAGACTAAAAGCTTTTTCGGGCATATGTCAAAAAATGTGTTTTTTTTTCTGTTTATTTATCCACTTAAACGTTATTATGTACATCATGGTTTAAATAAATTCAAAAACTATATCAATATTTATGATTTAAAGTAACACATCAAAAAATTTAAGGACATATATGTATTTACATGTCAAAAGTAACTTACAGTAGCGAACACGGAAAGTGCAACACCCATTTTTCACAGAAAAGTCCTTAATTATTTTAGGCTTCCGTTCTTTTTATGTAGGGCACAAGTAATGTCATAATGTGAATGTGCCATAATTTTTGAAAATGGCGTCAATTGACATTGTGCTTTGACATTTATGTTGTAGACAATGTCATCATGTTGTAGACCGATGACATCAATTTTACACCTTCAAATAAACTTTTCGTGAAAGCAGAGCCCATTTTTTTCATTTCTAACAAAATGGCAGCCAATTCACATTATGACATTACTTTTGCCCACTTCGTATACACATACATAAGTGCATAATAAGTCATTTAGAGTAATTTTAGTGATTGAAGTGACAACTGCTGGTGAACAAATTAATAATTTTTGACAAATTATAAACAATTGACCCTTAGACCAAAAAAGTCCAATAATTGCACTATTTGAAGTAACAGTTGACTGTTACCGAAATTAATAAAGATGTTGGACGCAATATTTCGACTCTGAGCAGGTTAATAAAAAAAAAAAAATTAACGGGCACAGCTGAACAGAAAAATAGGGAGGGATTCGCATGGGTAGGGCTACGTACTGAGCGACGAGCAACTGAGCGATTAAGCGACGCAAACAAACTAAAACATATGAAATCGTATAGTTGTGGCCACATAGTTTCTGAGCGATGAGCGATTTTTGTAAGCGATAGAGCGACGCCGCTCTGTATTCAATTTTGTTTAAATTTTTTAGTTCATAGCTTTGTGGCAAAACATTTTTCGTTGTCTCAACTGTCAATCGACTGAATAAAAAAAAAGCAGAAAGTTCACCTAATCAAGCGAATATTCTATCCAGCTGTCGACGAATTCTATAGGACGGTCCCTGAAGTAAGAATATGGAAAAAATAAGCTCTGAATTATTGATTTCAGCTGTCCAAAGCCGCCCGGTTTTATAGCAGGGTTTAAAATAAAAATTTTTACAGATAAGCAGTAGAATGAAGGTGGACACATTTGTAATTGTTCAGGTAAGAATATTATTAATAAATACTAAAATACAATTTTTTATTTAATGTCCAAACTCTCACCAATATTGTGTTAACTCATTTCTCATTTCTGACACCGAAGATGGTGAAATCTCAACTAACTTTGGCAACCAGATGCGAAAAGTGGACAGAAATTAATTGGAGAAAAATCACATTCTCCGATGAGAGCAAATTCAGCATATACGGATTAGATGGAATTCAGTATGTGCGCGAAAAACTGAAGTAAAAATTGACTTCAGCGAGCGGTGAAGCATCCGGCCTGCCAAATGATATGGGGATGTTTTTCTTACCACGGAATTGGATAATTATGCTTCGTTAAAGTAACTGTTAACGCGGAAGTATAGAAAAATATTTTAAGCAATCATTTGATACCGTCAACGGAAATACATTCCTCAGAGGCCGGCAATATGATTCTTCAAGATGGTAAGCCACTTTTTTTTGTTCACTTCTATTCACACATTAAAGAATTTATGATCGAAAAATAATTTTCCACGCTCAAATGGCCAGGTAATTTGCAGGATCTTAACCCAATTGAAAATCTCAGGAAAATAAACAACAAAATGCCTACCTCGATCAAAATACTCAATCAAGTGCTTGAAGAAGTTTGGTACAAAGAAATATCGGAGGAACATCTTTATAATTTAGTGGACAGCGCAGAGGCATGATAACCGATTTTTTTTTGGTCAGGAAGAAATTAACTTGGACGATCTCTGGTTCCAGCAAGACAGCGCTAATGACGACATCAAAAATAAACGAGCCGCTACAAAGTATTAATATGTCACCAAATTGAATGAATACAAATGTTCCTGCATATGAATTGCAAAATGTAAAGGTTTTATGGTCTAAAACTATGAATAAATTCTTAAAACGCTTGCTAACTACTTCAAAAGAAATATTTTTTTTTTCTACCTACAGTAGCTCTGTGTAGTTTTATTGGTCACAAATTGGTAAACAATTATTGGAAAATACCAATTGGTTTATTGTTTTTCTCATTGGCAAAGTACGAAGAAGTGAAGAGATGTGGGTTTTTGAAGGAGCAAGTTAAAATAGTATGTGCTTTATATTGGGCGCCATTCTTTGTGCACTGAGATTTTGAAAACTTTGTTAGCGAGTTACAATTCTTTTTGGAGCTTATTTTTTTTAACCATAATCAGGGTCTTAGGACACGCCGACCGATTTGTAACAGTTTTGTTAGAATGGTAAACTTGCTGAGTTCTGCTCATGTGTGGTGGGAGGTGCCTAGGAAATTTGAACGATGAATTCTTAACAGAGTTTGATTGCATCGTTTTGGATGATGGAAGCCATTATAAAGCTGACTGTAAGGAATTGCCAAACGTTTTATATTGCGCTATTTAAGAGAAATGTATCCGATAAATTTAACACTCGTAAGACCTCTAAATTCTCCCGGAAGTGTGGTGGAGAATTTATGCGCAAAACGATATTTATATTTTCGAGGGTCTGCAGAAGCGATTGCTGCCATTCATTAATGCTCATGAAGGATCCGTCATTTTTTGACCGGGTTTGGCTACCGCTCACTTATACAGGAGAACGTTGGAGTGACACGAAACAAATGACCTCCCGAGAGAGGTAAACCCGCCGAACTGTTCAATCCTCACCTGCGAAATGGAATGGGAATGGAGTGCCTGAAAAACGCAACAACCTAGGCAAAAATCAAAAATGTTATTCAATATTGGGTAAAAGGAAGCGTTGGAGTGGATAGTAACGAGGACGCCGATAAACTGTCGAAATAGCGATTTTGCGGGATCGGTGGAAATATCATTCGAGAAGCTAACCCTAGAAAATTCGCAAGGAACTTGCAACAAAGTAAGATGTTGTTGAGGGGCACCAGAAAGACTAGAAGAAATTTTCTTTCCAGATCTTTAGCCCAGACTTCGACTCTACTATAAAGTTTCCATTACATTTTGGTAACACTTTCGAACGTCGCCTGATCAGTTACATCTCTCTATTATTTGAGGATCCGTCGTCTTCTTCTGCAGCGCTACTTGCCAAGGACTTGTCGAGAGGTTTTATAGGATTATAACTGTTCGACAGAGTCATCAGCCTCAATCTGGTTGACGACAGTTGATCTGGGTATCGCCAAGTCCCTCTGTGAATGCTTTGATGCGGAAAATGAGTACTGGCTATGGTCATTTCGCAAGAAATTAAATTTCGTAGTGAGTTTTGAGACAAGAGAAAAAGTAAAGCTAATATGATAATCATTTTCACCTTCAGCGGTGATACTCCCCCAAAAGGAGATTTGCATAGTATTCATTCTACTCACTAGAATCTATAGGCTAGTGTAGATGAGCTCCAAGCCGTGTTAATTTTCAAGCTAAAAAGATAGTCTAGAATATCGTCAATTCTGCTAAGGATACTCGAAAAAAGTACCGAGAAAGACGACATTAGCTAAAGTGACGAGTTAAGTGCGGTCCAATTCAAAAATGCAGTGTTGCGGCAACATAAAAGCAACAACTTAAAAAAAAACAAAAATTTGGCAGTACTGTTCAAATTAAATGTTTTTTTTTTATAACATCAACGCAACCAAATGTCAAAATAGAGCAACCTGCGCAACACTTGCTTTGCTATTGCTTTCATTTGTTTTAGATTGTTTTGTTTGTTACCGTTCGTTAGCTATTATTATTTATTTTACCCTATATAAATAACTTATTACAATTTCAATGTTTTAATTACATAATATATGCCAATATTTTTTCGTTTATTTTTTTTTAGTGTTCATAAATGTCAAAATAAATTGCGCAGAGCAACAACAACAGTGCAGTAGAAGGGTAACAGCAACACAAAGCCGGTTGTGTTGTCGCAACACTGCACACTTTTTTTTGACGTTTTTGAATTCAGCCTGCGTCGAGGACTTGATTGCGGACAGAATGACTTTGTCGACTTCTTCGACACTTAGGTAGTTTTCGACAAGACTGAATTTGCTTCAACACCTAATAGGGTAGACCCCATACTAGTGCGTTGGTTCCTTGTGCTGCTTAAAGTAGATAGCAACCCCCACATTGGGTGGCAGTGGAGAGTTGTGTAGTCTGTAAAAGGTTTACCAACAACCTTGTGAAATTCATTAGTCGTCAGTGGAGGCAATTTACCGTCAGTCTGAGTGCGAACGTAATCCGCCTGTTACTGCACGTTTTCAACATAACTTTGTGACACTGATTTGGGTTCTTAGCCACGCAGGTATACCCGGAACAGCGAAAAGCTATCGTCGTAGCAAGATAGGCTGCAGTTTGTCAACTGATGCAACTATTAGGATGGGCTTGGCCGGAAGAAAATGTATGTAGACGTCAATACGTTCAAATTACAAAGAAGTGATTTGAGCATCGTTTTGGAACTTGTCACGGGTTTTACTCTTTTAAATCAGCATCTGAAAACTATTTGACTCAGTAGTACGTTCTGAGTCCTGCGAACGTGAAAGCCCGGCATTTGTTGCAATTAGAAATGTAATCTTAGGTAAATTCAGCTTATAAGTTAAAGAACAAATAGAATTTAATCATGCCGATATTTTGTGCTTTTAAAAAGGCACGGGTGGATGTCAGAACTGGGGTAAATCGTTAAATCCTGGCGAATGGATCGGAAGTAAAATTAACTAAAATGTAGCGCAAGGAAGTTGTTCGTTGACCTATGTACAATTGTATTGAATATTTTTAGCCTTAAAGACATGGACAAAACTTCGATTGCCTATCTCAAAAATAACCATACCAACTTAGTACAAGCGGCTATTTCTTCAGATCCTTGTTCACCACAGACTAATAAAAGTACTTCTAAAACTTGAATCTATGACTTCACCTAAACTTGTGAAACGCTGAAAATGGTATGCAATGACCAATTTTAATACTACTCACCCTTAGCCACTTATCTACACACTTGGCGTGGAACTCGTGTGAGCAGGGCAAAACACGAAGGACCTGCCTCACTTCAAAGTCGCACATGCAAACCACACAAGATGTTTGATCACCTGAAAGAAAATTAAAAAAAAAAAAAAAAAGTTGTCAAAAAGGATTTCACCATCACCTATAGCACAACTCACCTGTATGTGTCTCTGGATTAAACTTATAGCTTGGCAACTGATCAATTTCAGTTCGTGCCAAACCACGTGGTTTGGCATCACCCAAACGCTCGGCTAAGCTCAGCAAGGCCTCATAGTTCTCAGTTTCGTTGGAGTCTGGTGAGCTAAGCTCGTGTTGCCCATATGGCGAGAGAGGGAACATGGCACTGCAAGGAAGAATTTTTTAAGTCAGGTTCACAGGATATCTCTTTTTAAACTTACAGGAAGTTGAGTAAAAATCCAGGATTAATAATGCCAGCCTGTATCTGCACCGGTGTTGGATGTTGGCCACCGAGGGCTTGATGTGGCAGAGCATGATGACGATGTGGATGATGTGGATGGGCACCTGGTGGCCAATGGAATCGAGCGAAACGACGCTGTGTTGGGAATGTACGCCGGGCCTGACGGAATAATTCCATTTGATTTGGATGGCTCTGCAGGAAACGCTAATATGTGAGGTGTTCAATCGAATTTTTTTCATACGCAGTATTTCAACTCACCTCGGTAGAGATGAAGATCTGCTGCGGAGCCGTCGATAGCTGAGTCACCTGTGCTGTGGAATGCATATGGTGTGCGGCAGCCGCTGTAATCGGTGTAATGTGAATCGATGATGCGGCACCAGCTGGATGAGGATGAGCATGAGCATGGGGATGTGGACCATGTGGTCCGTGATGGTCAAGTGATTCTAGGGAAATGCTATCGGGTCTCTGTTGAGTGATATGAGCTTGATGATAGTTTGCCTGATGCGGTTGCGTTGGCGGTGGTGGTGGTTGCGGTTGTGGCACTGCTATCGGTGGAGCGCTTGATGAGAACGTACCAAATTGATGGTTACCCAGATTGCAGGTTTGAGCAAACTGTTGCGAGTATACACTGTGGACCTGTATGGGGTGCAAACAAAACAAGACTGCCTTAGAAAAGGGAAGACTGATTAAAGAATGGGGTGTTATATACCACCTGACACGGTGCCAGACGCGGTGGCGCTGGATAGGCACATATTGATGTGTGCGGACCGGACGAGTACGCCCATATGGGATCATGCCTTAGTGGCAAACTAACAGGAACTTGATTTATGTCCACCATCAATGGTGGTGGTGGGGGTGGTGCCTGATGTGGCTGTGCCGGTGGTGGTGTTTGCTGCAACAACTCCCATGGAGAACGCTGCTGTTGCTGTTGCTGCGACTGTTGATGGTGCTGTTGTTGCTGGTGGTGCATCGCAGCGTGTGGATTGTGGTGTGGATGCGGATGCAATTGGTTCTCGCGAAGTCGTGGACGACGTATTGGTGGACTGCCTTGCTGTTGCATTTGAGCCTGCGAATGGTAAAACTTTCAATCAATTGATGAATGGATGTTGCCTACAAACGGTTGTATTTCATATCACTCACCTGTTGCGAATGCGGTTGGATGCGCGGCGAACGTCGCTGCTCCCACACAGCGGGAGGCGATTGGCTCGGCATACGCGCCGATATGCGCCTACGTTTCCTGGATGGACTATCGGACTTTATGCCATTGTTGTTGTTGCTATTATTGTTGCCATTTGAACCACCTGCAGCACCACTCGAGTGGGGATAGTCGACATTAGCATTATTACCGTTATTATTATTTGTGTTGTTGATATTTGGGCAGTAAGATGGACTTGGTGTTTGATTATTACTATTACTATTGCTATTATTACTATTATTGCTATTCATAATTTGATTATTGTTGCTGTTATTGTGATGGTAATTCTGTTGCTGTGGACTGATGATTCTATTGTTATTTCCATTCCTTTCCATCATTCCGCCTGATCTGGTGTCAATATGTAATTCGGAGTTCCTTGAGTTTCCGTGACTCTCAAAATGCTATAAAATGTAAGAATTACAATGTAACAGAAAAAAATAAAAAATAAAAAAAGTAAAATATGTAGGTCTGTTCAATGACTTGCTCTAGAGTAGTCCGATTCCTTCGAAGAGCAAAGCGCGTACCTTAACATGCAGGTGTTAAGTTTATAGAAGAGATGTATACGTCTTTTATAAAGGTAGGTTTTTTTAAAAACTTTCTAAGGCATTATCCATCGAACAGACCAGAAGCAAGCATGAATTGTGGTGGCTGGGGTACAATTAAAAGAAAGTATTTGAGACAGAGTTAATGACACCCTTCTTAAGTCATTTAACGAAGGGAACCTACTAAACTTAGCAGTTTGGGTTACCATTTTACTAATATTAAGAAAGAAGGAAACGGCAAAGGTATCTTGTAGGTTCTGCGGTTTAATGAAGGATCGTTTATTCATTTCCAATTTTGAAAGCAATAGCTTTAAATTTGAGCTAGAGACAGTGAATGAGATTACGCTAGATGATTGGAATATCAGCTTTATATGCCCTGTCTATAGGAACAAAAACAGCGTAAGAATTATCCGTGCACTGATGAATGTTTCCATAATAATCAGCATACATCAGTATGGCTTCCGGTTCGGCAGATCGACAATAGACCAATAAAACGAATCCATTCGAAAATTACCATCTGTCCATCGAATTTCCAGCCACCTACGGAAGCATTCATCGTATAGAGCTCTATAAATCGATGGTTGATTTTAGGAGACTCTAGAAAATTGATAAAGTTGCTCCGCGCAATGCTGGGTATTAAACGATGTACTGTGTAATTTTGAAACAGTTGTTTTGAACTATTCTTGTGATTCGATTTAATTAACTTCGTACTGAAGCAGATGGTGCACAGAAACTGCAGGGTCAGGCAGACGATATAGACACCATTGCAGGTTTCCATCAAGCCATCGCAGAAGACTCTCCGGAAATCAAAGATAAGGTGAGTTAACGAATACAAAACCAAGATGCTATAAACAAGCAAAGAAGCATATGTCCATATTAAAGGTACAAATATAGTGGAGAGGAAGAGCAGCGATGCGAGATGTCTTCCATGCATTTCTGAAATAAAGTGCTTAGGAAATATATGAAAAACTTAAGACAAAACGACTGTCAACATTTACACACATGCATATAACTTCGAAGTAGCAAGAAATGTCTTTCTCATGGAAGCCCATCAACTACATTAGTTTGGTCACATTGGACAACAATGACTCAGCCAGAAAGGACCGGATATTCATTTTAATTGACTATAGAAAAAGATTGAAGTGTCTAAGTAGACAACTTCCGTGGACGTAAAGTTTGCCCGTTTCATAATTTGGGCACCGCGTGTTGCAAGTCATTGTTTGTAGACCAGCCCGGCACCATCTTTTCGTCATATTGTTTCATTTCTTACGATTAAGGTGAGACATGTTCCATATTATTTCCGTGCTAAAACAGAGTAGATTTATCAACTACCAACAAATTTGTCACACACCTGAAGTAGCACCCGTTGATTGTTGATGGAGGTAGCTTTATTAAAGATGAAAAAAATAAGTTGTCTCTGCCCAATGTGCAGTTCCCAGTTGACGCACAATGATCGGCTTTAATTACTATCGTAAATGGCAAAATAAATTACATTCAGATGAGCTAAGCCATTCTTAAGCTATAAGTGTGAATCTTGAAACATTAAAATGCATATATTGTGAGTTTTCTGTTAATTTGAGATATATGCTCTCGCGGACTTTTTTGTAGAGATTTTCTAGTCCTAACATTTTTTTATACAACAATTTCACGTATCCCTAAAAGTTTAGCCGACATATCAAATTTAAGGGGGCAATCAAATATTTTTTCCTGACTTGTGAGATACTTTACTTCCCGATTTCGACAATACTGAAATGTAGCTACAAACTTTCCCCAGAAAATAGTCAGTACATAGAAAAAACTACACAGAAATCGGTCTAGCCGTTCTCCAGTTACGTAGTGACTAACAAAAGTTCGCTTGGTTGGTGTCAATTTAGTAGTTTTTGAAAAAAAAAATATACATTTCTGTAGCTTATAATCTAACAATTTTATTTCCAAATTTCAGAACGATAAGTAAAAATGGAGACGAGAAAGAGAAAAATTAGTGACGTAAGCTCGGTTGAAGTTCCACCGCCAACACAGAAAGAAATTCGTCATTCTCCTCGGATTTCGACGTCAACTCACTCCAGTCAAAATTCTGCGCGAATGCCAAAATGCATACGGAATAAATGCACCATCTCTTGTTATTATTCCAAAGTGGTTTCGAAGATTCCAGACTGGCCATTTTTCTGTGGAAAATCCTCGACCGACGATACAAACGTGGACTTCACCAGGCTAAAATTGACGAAGATGCCAGGTGAACACAGAAGATGATAGCGGATGAACTGGGCTTGAATGCCATGGCTGTGTCACGAATTTTAAATTATCACCTGAAATATACGAAGAAGTCAGCTCGATGGGTTCCAAAAATTTTGAATGGAGAGCAAAAAGAGGCTCGTGTTTGTTTTGCTCAATATTTCCTGGACAAGTTTGAAAATGGAGAGTCAAGCTGCTTCAATAAGATCGTTACAGGTGATGAATCTTGGTTTTACAAGTACGACAAGGAAACCACAACAAACAACTTTCTTACACTCTCAGGCATTAATGAAATTCGCTCAGCACCTTATTCTCCGGATCTAGCGCCGTGTGACTTTTGGCTGTTTCGGAAAATAAAAAAGATTTGAGGGGAAAAATCTTCACATCTAATGAGGGGATTATTAATGCAGTCAATGCCGAAATCGAAAAGCTCCAAAAAGAGGATTTTGAAAGCTATTTTAAAAGATGGACCTATCGGCTGAAGAAATGAATTGAAATAAATGGGAATTATGTGGAGAAATTAAAAGAAGATTAAATATCTAAAGTTGAAATTATTTCTGTGTTTTATTATTCAATCAACTAAGCGAACTTTTGTTAGTCCCTGCGTATATGGTACGAAAGCGACTGAACATTAAAACACTGAAAACATAATAAAGGTGTTTATTGTTAGCTATCTAGCTATCTTAGGTATATGCTCTCCCGGACTTTTTTGTAGATCTTTTCAAACTTTAAAAGTCTCTCATAGACTATTTTCACATACTAGTAACGTTTAAAGTTTAGTCACCATATCGAGTTCAATGCACCACACTGAAGGAAACCGCAAAAAATGGTTAAGTGGTTCTTGAGTTCTAAACGGTCACGCAGACCGAGAAATATTTGAAATTTTATAGTATGTAGAAATAGAGAAGAGAAAAACAATATACCTAGTAGTTTTGAGCATACCAGGATAAGTGGAAGTATTGTACTCTTGGTTCGGGCATGCTTATTACGTTTTATCAATTTTGTTTGAAAGACGTATGCCCACATTCAGCGCTGACGCTTTCCATACATTTTCTGGTAGTATGCTGTTTATCTGTAGAATGTTCTCCTTTTAGACCTACAGAGTCTGTGGCTCGTTAGCTTACACAAATGGCTTAAAAAGCCCAGAGAAATAAGCCTGGAACTGTCACATTGGAATTGCATAGACTCCAATCCCAATTCGTTCAATTAGGATACCAGATAATACTTCCTTAGCGTTCGCCAGTCATATACGTCTTGGAAAAACTATGTCCCAATCACTTTTCCAGAATAAAATTCACAGCAAACATTGACTTTTAGAGGATGTAAATGCATTACATTACTAATTTGGGGGTTCTCCATTCCCAAAAAACGAGCTTTGCTTTTTGACGTGTCCACAGAAATGCTAATGAGCCTTCTTGAGGAGTGCAGCACTCCACTGTTTAACCCTAAGAATTTTACGTTATTCTACTATATAGTTGTGGAGATCCCGATGCCATGAGCCGGCATTTGCAAAAGTTGCAGCTTTTTCCAGTAAGGGGATAGTTATTGCGCCACCTTGTATATTGAAACAGTTTACAGAACTTCTTGCCCCCATGATTTACAAGTGGTCGGGGTTATTTAAACAAGGTAGAGAGTGATTAGAAGATGATGACGCCCTGGAAGACCAAGTAACGTCACAACATATGAAATGGTTCCAAAAGTTTTGATAATAATCCAGCCCAGGACAACAAATTTCATGTCAGCAGTCGCATCTTGAAAGAAAAGGCTGCGTTCGGTATTTTGCCACAAAGACTTTGTAGCGCAATGAGCTTAAACTCCTTGCTTCGATTGTTTCAGTAAAACGTGGTGATAATGCTGGCTATAAGAATGAAGTACTTGCAAATTGACTTACCATACCTTTAAAGAACAACTGTATGAGAAAATGATCCAGAAAAGTAAAGAACACTACGAGGAACGGTATTGGTAACCACTACGAAAGGTAGTGGTGACAGTATATACCCCTGACGGACTCCACTATTCTGCACGAGGCGATCGATATTTGACGCAATAATTATTATTTTTCTGATATATTGTACTCTGCAGGTAAAATGCAACTCACCCTTTTAAGAAGCTTAACAATAGTTTTTTTACCATACGCCATCCCCATAATGTTAATGTTTTCATCCATAGTGCCATCGTGTATGCTTCCTACAGATGTGACTCAACATTCTCCATCTCCTCGCTAACTGTAAATAGGATCATCCTGTGCTTGTTTTTTTCAATGACGACCCACTTTTCTTCCGTCTTGGGTTTGATTGCGTAGCCTAGCGTCTTATGATATCTGCTTACTCTTTCACAAGACTATGAAATGAGGTGCATAAACCAAAGATTCCAAGTAATGTGGACGCTGTACGATTGAAGGTAAATAGTGCAACCACATACAAACACTAGCTTATAGGTACATTCCATTGAGAGTTTAGGAAGAAAAGGATTTCCAATGCCTCAGAAGTTCTGTATCGCCTAAATTTGGAAGAGCGACCGAATGGAAAACACAAAAGCTGGGTTCGAAATGATGTGAAAAATATCGGAAAACAAAGCACTGGGGACGCATCAATGTTGAATAGAAAGTGAACACGTAAAGTTGCTGCAACTTGACAGGGACTATACAGCTATAGACACCAGCGTTCAATGCAGGAGAGGAATCACGACATTTGGCATAGAATTTCAGCAAGTTGAAGATTATGGCTAGAAACCATATAAGATGTCCGGTAGGAACAGTGGAAGTGGAAGTGTTATGCACTGCAAGCTCACCACAACTCATATAATATCTCAAAACCTTACTTACCATATTGTGTCTATCAAATAACCCTGAGCTCGTTGCGATACCGCTAATATTGCTAGCGTTGTTGTTTGTATTTCCATTGTTTCCAACATTAATGTTGATGTTGTTGAAATTATTTGCACCACCGTGACGACGGTGATCCACTTGCATCATCATTGGTGGAACATTATTATTCATCATGTTGCCACCACGGCGATTCGAATGATGATCGCCACTCAAATTGTTGTTCAAATGATTAATCATATTCATACCATTGTTGCTGTTGTTGTTGTTATGATTATTATTTAAATGGCTCGGTCCGGCCGCTCTATTTAGTATCATTTGTTGAGATCTTTGATTATTACTATTACTAACAGGTACAAGTGAATTTGTATTATTATTATTATTAATATTGTTGTTGTTGAACATTGTTGATGATGTGGCAGGTGTTGAATTAACAACAACGTTATTCGTGATTACATTTATTGTGTTATTCAAATTAATATTTATATTTATATGAGGAGATAGCGGTTGTTGTTGTTGTTGTTGGTGATGTTGTTGCAATTGTTGGTGGAATTGTTGTTGAAATTGTTGATGCAATTCATGTCGGCATTGTTGTTGTTGTTGAAGAAATTGTGGTGAAGGCGCATGATGATTATTGATTGGAATTATGTCAGTACAAGAATTTACATTCACAACATCAGTAGTGTTACCAATAAAGCCACTACCACTACTTGTTAATAGCGGGGAATTTTGTGTTGGTTGTGGATTGGTAAGGATTTTTTTCAATGTTGTTGTAGTTGTTGAATTTTTTATTGTTGGCAGTTTGGAAGCGGTAGTAGTAGCAGAAGTAGTAGTAGTAGATGTTGTTGAAAGATTTGTTAGCGGGGATATAATGGTTGTACTAGATGTTGGTGAATGTGCAGGATGGTAATGGCTATGATTATACTGATGATCGGCAGGTGGTGAATTCGGCGAATTCGAGGAGGATGAAGTAGAATGAATAGGAGGTGGATTTGGATTGTGATTTGGATATTGTATTGAGGTGTGATGGTAATTGTGTGGTGACAAAGGATTTTGATGATGGAACGGGTGAATGTTGTGATGGTGAATTTGGTGGTGGTGGTTGTGGTTGTGGAATAGATTTTCTTTGCTATTAGGACAACTTCCATTATTATTATTACTGTTATTGTTTAAATTATTATTACTGTTTGTTTGTACATCGCTGTTTTACAGGGTATTTATATATATATATAGAATATGTAACAAGTTTTTTTTTATATATTGTTTAATCAAATATGCAGTGGTTAAACAAACCCATAATGAAGAAGAAAGAAAAAACGAAAAAAGAAAAAAACAAGAATAAATGCCAAAATGCAATATTTATATGTATAAAATATTAATTATGTATATATAGAGGTATTAAAAATATTTACACACGCACACTAAGAACAATTACATTTCATTATTCCAAAGAAATAAAAAAAATTTAGTTTTTAATTTATTTGCTTTTCAATAATGCACACTACGGACTGAGAGAACAATTTTTTTTTATCGTATAAAATGCTGTTTTTTTAATTTAGTTTTTCGAATTTCCCTTGAAGCAAACCCATACAAAACCCAATCTCACTCTTACAGGAAGCAGCTGAAAAGTAGTTTAAATGGTTAAACGACAGTGACAAAAAACAACTCTACAAAGAGGGTGCTTTCATGGGAAATTCGAAGCTGCTGTAGTTGCAGTTTTCAGTTTAATGCTTAATTTTGGTATTTTTTTTTTTTTTTTTGAAAATGTGCTTTAAAAATTGTGGTGGCGTTTTTTGTTTTGTTTTACAATATAGTGGCATAGTTTACGAATGTATCCTGCTTAATGGACCAGTACTTGTTGCATTGACTTAAGCTGAAATCAGAAGACCGGTGAATAAGTTTGTGCAGAGATCTTGTTCGGCAAAAGATTAGCGAGAACTAAAAATTAAAATCGAAACGATATAGCTTTTTAAAGAAACATTTAAGTGACAGGCGCAAGGCTCTGTTTTGTTATTGAAGCAAATTGGCTAATCAATCGTTAAAATTAGTATCATTCTTGTCTTAAAGAAATAACGATGGGGAAGCCTATTCCCAAACAGGGCTCAACAAATGGCGCCCAACGTGGGGCTTAATGTGGAACTTTGTTGTGAATGAACTCTTCGACTCTTCGAATATCTGTATAAGCTGCATAGGATAAGCTAATGATAGGATTCTGTACCCATGGTCAGAGGTTACTTGGTAATATTTGAAAGATAATGTTTAAATACAAAAAAAAAAATAATAAAAATTGGGGATGTAGCTCAAGAAAATCAAAATATGTGTTACAAGAGAAAGACTGGAGATAGTGCAGAGTTTGTCTTACATATGCATGATGAGTGCAATGAAGACGTGTTATGTAGCATGAAAGACAACTTTACACATCGCTAAAGGAGCTGTCATAAGGATGACGAAGAAGAGTGCAGGAAAGAAGAAATGCTTCGGTCCTAGAGAACGAGACTCCCTCTCTAAATTGCGATTATGTCACATTGGGGAGCTGTCATTAAAGCAATGCGCTCTTATATAATTGTCTTCGAAATCAGAGTGCTGAGACCATCTCTACAGTGCAGGAAAGACCGACAATTTCACACTTCAGTTCTTGTTGCAGAGGATGGTAAAAAAACCTTGACTCAAAAAAAAAAAAAAATAATAGAGTTGTTTAAGGAGTCTAGAAAGTATTAGTACGTGCACATTCAGTAAGGAAGCAGAGGGAATTCTGGAGCACTCTCCAGAAAAATGCACTGATCGCTAATATAATAACCTGGTAGCTTACTAGATCAATACGAGAGACCTAGACCATTTACACACGAAGCTACACAAAAGAGAAATAAATCTGACAATAAGTCAATAGATTGTAGCTTGTGTATGACCGCAAATGTACTTTAATGACAATTCGCACATTTTACTGGTCGGTTTGCTAGGCGTGCTTGATAAAGAGTCTGAGGTGATTCAGTTTCCTACTATTACTCACACAGTCACAGAAGCACATCGTAGATCGTTACCGTAAAGCAGTCTTTATATATATATCCGTGCTTGAATTATGAGTAAATACACATCACTGGCCAGCTGATGACTACAATCATTTCTTAGTATCATCACTTGTGTGTAGCTCCCTTTGCGAACGACTTTACGCTCCTTACTGCCCGAGCACAATGCACGGTAACTGTGGCGTAGTACGCGCTGCCAAATGGTGTGGCGCTGCACTCATAAAATTCATCGCCCATGGTGTAGCACGTTATGTCAAATTAATTTTCACTTGAATCGCAGTTGATTGGAATTATGTTGTTTATTTTTGGAAAATATATTGTGAAAAATAGTTTTTCTTGTATTAAACATTGTTATATCTAAAATAAAATGGATGAAGAAGAAGAAGCTGTATTTTTACTGACTGTGGTTCAGATGTGCTATCTTGCATAGAAGCTACCTACTGGAAGAGAAAAAGCGGAGATGTTGGATGCGCACTTTGTACCAGGAAAGTAGTTCCAAAGGTTTTTTCGAGACCTTGTTTACTTTTATGAAAAAGTAAACAAGGTCTCCCCTTTCCCACAATATTTCCCTTTTTTTTTTTACAGATTCAACAAGTTTTTCAATGTCGCCTCTTCCAATTCTTCTATTTTTAGCGAGCTGTCAAACTTGTAGCGCTACAAAAGTTAAAAGTAAACCAACTCGTACTACCGCTACAGCTACTATTGAGTTTATATATATTTATACTTTTGACCGCAACGCGCTACGCCACACCTGCCTCATTGTGTTCGGGCAGTTAGGCGCACTCCACATGCTTACATAATTTCTCAGTCTCTCAGTTTATCAGTAGCAGAATACGAGCTGGTTGCGGAATACAAAAAAATTCTGCAAAAGCAGAGCGGCATGTTACTAGGTAAATCCACAGGCTGTGGATGGTGGAACGTCTTTTTCTAGTTCTTAGAAAATAGCTGATTGCTAAAGTGTCATTTGATGCATGTGCTGCCAAGTTTTCATGCTGATATTTTATGGCGAGGGCAACGATTTTTTTCGTATCTATTTTCTAGATAACAAAAAAATACACCTATTGTCTTAAGTGATGCAGAATATAAAAAATAATTGGTAGCATTTTTTTTTCTATATGGATACCGTGGTATTGTAATGATACCAAGTTGTTTACAGAGTCAAGTCATTGATAGGTAACTAAATTATTTCACTGACTGGGGAGTGCGGGGTATATTACAAGTTGGTAGAATACATTACAAGTTGGTGGCTTAAAGTTTTAGCGTAAAGATGGCTAATAAGGGTATTTTGTTGTAAACATAACAAAATCACACACGACTACGTGCGATCGTAGATTACCGATCAGAAAAGTTGCATTACAAAGAAGAATGGGCGCTTTTGGTTGCGCATATTTTGTTTGAGTTCATCAATAAAACTGACATCAACGTTTAAAAGATAGTTCAAGGAACAAAAGTTATTATGAAGCCAAAGTCGTAAGTGATGCGGTTTTTTGAAAAAATCAGTAAAGAATATGACCACAGATTTTAGTACTGATGGCGCCAGTTTTTTTCAGAAACGGTTAAAATTAGGAGAAATACTGCCATGGATAAACTTGCTGGGAAAGTTAATTCTTTCAAAAACCTTATCACTTACGATTTTGGTTCCACAGTAACTTTTGTTCTCTAAACCATCCTCAACGCGCTGATCCCATATTTGGTGGATGATCAAGAAAAAAAGCTATACGGGACGCATGCTTTTGAAAATTGCCCACTCTTCTTTAAACACGATATTCTTCAAGCTTTTCGATTCTACTTTTAGCCAATAATGATCTCATATCACTTAAACGTCGGACTTCCCATATCTCTAAAAACTTAAAAAAATAACTTCTATTGGAAAATTTTAATGTGAAGGCAATTAAAGTTATCAAATTCTAAACAGAATATTTTAGTTTTCATTTCTTTACATCAAATCTTTGTAAAACATTGTGCAAAGTACAAATAAAAAATTATAAAATATACAAAAAACATGCCAACATTGAGTATTTGCTCACCACTCATTAAAAAATATTAAATTCTAAGAAATCACACTAAAAATGTATGACAATATAAAACAAAATTATAGTAAATAGTAAGATTTTTTTTTTTTTGTTCTTAAAAACAGCCGAACTCACACATTGAGATAAATGGATTCCATTGCGTAAAATAAAATTAAAAAAAAATAATCACATTTAAAGAAATACTATTTAATTTGTTTGTTGGTACCGAAAGCACAGACAATTATTGTTAAATGCTCTTCTTACATTTACTTTGAAATTAAATATGATTTGATACAGATAATTAAGAAAAGTAAAATATATGTATAATGTATAAAACGCATATTTTCTAAGCCGCAGTGTGCAAAATGCAAAACTTTTTTTTGACGAAAAAATGAAGTGATTCATTGTAATATTTTCTAGACTTTTATTTAAGAAGTCAATTTTTCTGATTTTAAATCATAAAATAATTGATCTATGTTGCTACTTGAATCAGTTCATTTATCGTGCACTAAAACCATTACAATCTATGGATAAAGAGGCAATTTTGTAAACTTTTTTTTCACGTTGGTTAAGACTTTTCGACATCGAAATAATTGGATTAATGGAAATAATAATAATTTTTTTTTCTGACAAAATAATACCACGGAGGAGTCTAAATTAGAATCTGTTATTAATAATAAACTAAGTAATTTGTTTATCTTTCATAATAATACCTATTGTACTTCCTTAAATAATTAAGTACTCGAGTTTATCTGTCCCTTTTTATTTTCTAAATAATCTCGTTTATTTATTTTTATTTTTCAGCAAACATTTTTGCTGTATTCACAAATTTTTTAAAATCAATATTTCCTTTGAAGAGTTTTACATATAATATGGAAATTTTGAGATTTTATAACTTTCAACTTAGGATGCAAGTTGAGGAGAAAACGTGTTAGTATTATCTAGTCCCTATATTATCTCAACAACGCATAGCAGCTTTAGATTTTATCAATGCCAGAATAGATTCAAAAGCGGCGTAAAGATTGGTTTTTGGTTTTTGTTGAAAATGAGTGCATTGATAGAACAAATGTTGTTAATCCAAAAGTTTTTCGGAACACAGAACCCATAGTGCCTCCGATTTCTTCTCGACGGTAGGTTATAATTTAAATCTGGCACTACTGTCGATCTGTCAAAGATAAACAGTTGGTATTTGACATCTGTGTCATTTTTGCTAGCTCGTCAGCCCACTCGTTTCCATTTGTCACAGTTTCCTGGAAGACACAACAGAGAAACTTCACTATTGGGTATGTACTTCCCCATCTATTCCAAAGTTGCACTAAGTACAATAACATAAATCAGTAGTAAGATGAATCAAACATTGTTGAGCAATACTTAGCCGAAGTTCAGCAATACGAATACGAATACGAATTTGTCAAAAATACAGTTCACTAATTAGTACCTACACATACATAAAAAAATTTGCACGTTTCAAGGAGGAGTTCCTGTGATCGACGTTATTGATACTAGGAGAGCTTTTGATAACGTCAAACCAAAGTTGATTGCATTATTTACTCTCTAGGCTTAAAGTAGAGTTCTCGCTTGACGCTACACAATCATATTTCAAATCTGATGGTTAACTAGGTACAAGTAAACCTGAAAGGAGAACCCTGTGTTGTATCGAATCACCCGGATCTGATGTAAGGTGCTCACTCTGGGCTAGTAAGTGGATGGCGGAAGTAAACCTTCATAAAGCTTCACAAGAAAATATAAAAAGCCTCTACAACGAACGGCATCAGTCATTGCCCTAGACAACTCAAAGACATTCGATCGGGTTTGGTATAGTGCTCTATTAAACAAACTTGCCTCCTATGGATTACCACAACAACTCTACGGTGGGATAGAGAATTTTCTTCATAACAGATCATTTCAAGTTGTGGTCGATGGTGACTCTTCTAACATATTTGCAGTTATCGCTGGAGTGCCTTAGGTTTCTACATTTTCACCAACTCTGTTTTTAGTTCATATCAAGGACCTTCTAGGGACAAACGTCAAAATCTTCAGTTTTATCGATGACAACACCCTAATTTCATTTCGCTTTAACAGCATGCTCGTGAATGCAAATACATTACGTCGTCAAAGATGCGATCAACTCATTAAATGAAGACCTGCAGAAAATCTTGCAGTGGAGAAAAGCAAATTTAGTCGATTTCAGTGCAAAGTAAATCCAATTTACCGCCTTTGGCAGAAATAACTTTTCTACACTACCACAGCTTGAAATGTACGACCTCACCAACTTCCAAGTGGTTTCTGTCTGGTTTTGGAATGACAATCGAGTCTGAATGCTCTGTGATTTGGAAATTTCCCTAAACAAAACTTCCAATATACAATCATTAGCTCATCGAAGACTGGTAGCAGACCTATGCCTATAACGGGTTATTCATAGGATTTTAATTTAAAATAAAATAAAAAGTATTCAAGATTTCAATGAAATTTGTTTACTGTTTTTTAATTTTGGATTATGCCATTATGTGTGGACCACATCGGTTAAATAGCCGCCACTGGAGTTTTGCAAACTTCGATTTTTGTGGGGTAATTTTCGATTACTTTTCGGCACATTTCTGGCCGCGACCATAACTTCACGGATGTTGGTTTTTAAGTGTAGCCCCACAAAACGTAGTTAGATCACACAATCTTGGTGGCCTATTGATGTATCCAAATTAAACGCCCGGGAACTTTACGTAAAATAAAACCAAATTTACCTACGTTGTGTGGCACGTAGCACCATCCTGTCGGAACTACGTATACATGTCGCTCATATCAATAGCTTCAATATCAGGCCAAAAAGTTGGTGATCATTTGACTATAGCGCAGAGAATTCACCGTAACAGTGGGGCCTTCGTCGTTTAAAAAAAAAAAAAATATATATGGCCTAATCACGCCGCCTGTTCACAGCGCGCCTTAAACTCTCACATGTGGTGGATGCAATGCCCTCTCAATGATTAGTAAGATGCAACAATTATAGTGCATTGAACGGTGGTTAAACGATCCATATTGTAAAATGGCAAGGCAAGAACTAATTGCCTGTCATTATGGATGACAGATGAATTTGACAGATGCGATATGGCAGGGATGTGACCTGCTACGAGGGCAAGGTGAAAAGTTTTCGGCCTGACGCAGAGATGGCGTTCCAATTAGCAAAAATTTATGTTTCCTGCCTGGGTGCACTTCTCAACAGTTCGTATGACAAGTTTCAACTTGTTCTCTCAAGTAGTTTCTTTACACGAATTTTTGCAGTAGACGTCTTGCGTGTTTTTCGTTAAAATGGATAAACTTGAATATCGTGCGGTGATAAAATTCTTCGTTTTGAATGGGTTAACCCCTAAGGAAATTCATCCAATGTTGACCTTCCATGTCAACCGTTAAAAAGTGGGCAGTCGAAGCAGTGGGTGGAAGCCGGGAAAAGTCATGGCCAGTGAAGGAATACTGATGCTGGACCAAGTGTGTTGAAGTCAAGGAAGATTATATAGAAAAATAAAATCATTTTTTAACTGAAAATCGTAGTCTTTCATTGTCAGACCGAGAACTCGTATATAAGTACAGACCCTTTACTACAGATACTACGAGTATCATGGCAGATGTTCCTCTCTCAGTAGAATGATCCCTAGAAATGTGATATATGACCACCGCTATGTCCATCTAGAAACGGCGCGGACATGCCTTTATCAAAACTCCTGCTAAAGTACAGGTAAACTGTGATATTTTCTTCCAGGAGACATATTTCCAGATACCTTTAATCTACAACAGTTCAAGAATAGAACAGTTGGAGGGGCCCTGGCTCCTGAGAAAAGATTATAAAAAAATAAAAATGATAATACATAAGTAGTGAACCATAAATCTCTCAACGCTGCGGAAGGCAATAAGTTTATTATCTGAAATCTGCATAATCGGCTGTCAAGAGACATCGTGTTATGTTACTCCTCAGAGTGACCCATTACTTACCCATTTTGGGTAAGTTCTTATTTGATTAAAAGCATTATTTAACAAATCTTTAAGTTTAGTGCTTATATACTACATATTGACACTATTTTTCTACGCCCGGCTGAACTGAACTTTTGTTATAAGTAACGACTGCTAAATACCTGTTTGTTTATAAAATAATCTGTACCTTAAGTTATCTATTAATTTGGTTAAATAAAATCATATTTTCAATCAACATCTACCTACCTATCCTTATTTTATAAAATTTATAAAATTTACATTCAACTTAAATTCATTTCCTTATAAATTTTAATCTTTTTATTTTTTCTTTCTTTTTAAGTTTTTCCAGATGAAAATGGAACCATTTTAATGATGGTCATTACTTATTTGTATGTTAAGCTACTTTTTTTTTTCCTCTAATACTATACACACAAAAAAAAAGTGACCCAAAGTTCATTGAAACCAAAAAACAAATAGGATAGAACGAAATACGTTTTTGGTTAGCTGATGCATTTTGAATGTGTTTTAATCACAGCCAAAGAAATATAACAAATACATTGCAAAAATATGGAAGTATGTACGTATATAAGTATAAAACATTAAAAGCAAAGGTAAAGGTGATTTCTAGAAAATTACTGTTTTGTTTAAATGTATAAAAAATGCTTGCTTGACTATCCCTGATATTTTTATTTATTTTTTATTTCAGTTTGATGCAAATAACCTTAAAAATAAATTCTAATAAAAATTTAAATTCATAAGTTTATGTGTTAATATTTACTTTTCGTTCATTTTATGAATTGTTACGCACTAAAAACTAATTTGTGAATATGTGGTTGATTTTGATTAATAAAATAAAAGAAATATGAGCTAAATGAGAACACAGGGTGTTCCATTGAGTTCCTTTGTTCGTGTGAATATCGCATGAAACTAATAGTACTCATGTTATCTTTGTCCGGAGGCAAATCGAGAAACAACAACTATAAACAACTTTAAATAACGAATATTCATTTTAATAAACACGGATAGCTTCGTGACACATGCATTCCTATGATACATCCAAAATAATGAAATAAAAAATGCAGTCCAAGTAGGCATGACAAAGGATATGAAAATAAGCGAGAGTATGAAATATGACATTGGAAAAAGATGAGTTGCAGTAAAACAAATGTTGTTATTTAATTCAATTATCCATGAAGGCTGTGCTGTGCATTGAAATATTATTATGCATTTTTGTGTCATGTCCAGCAACAAACGTCAAGGTCCAGTAAATCCATTGCAGCATCATAGTTTAAGAATTAACCGGCCTGTGATATGTGCATACTCACAACTGCTGACGTTTTTTTTTAAATAAAAGTAGGCCCAAATGTTAGCTGGCGAAAGAAGTTACGTCAATGTAACCATCCTAGTTTACACCGTTCGATTTGGTCTGGGATCAAGACCAGGTATTGTACAAATGTCATAGGTGTAAATGCTTTGAATACAGCACTGTATAGGTACTGGTTGGTTCAGTCCACAAATTTAGGTGGACTTTAGACTCTATTTTGGTATCATCTACGATGCGCTAGATGGCGATTTTTACTCGTAAGGAAATGTCAAAATGTCATTTTAAAGTGCCACATTTTATTGTGCCACCAAATTTTCTGCTTGCGAATTCTGCGAAATTTATTTTGCATTGTAAAACATAGCGGAGACGAACAAAAAATAAATATAAAAGTTACAATTGGACGGACGATGAGACGTGAACATTGTGCTACGACAAACAATCAAAACTGTACAGATGGCGGTTTTGAAAGCAACAGTGACATCTATGCAAGAATAGATGTTTAGTGTAAACTCACAGGACTTAGACTAAATTTTAGTGCTGGCCGGACCAAATTCGGCGGTGTAAAGTAGGCCATTGTGATAAGATTATTCAAATAAAGAAATCAATATTAACAAACTAAGGACTTTCACATATGAAACCATTTGCAATCGAAACTTTGCCACTCGATGTTTAAATTATTTAACACAGGAATATTGACAAGACATATATCCTGGAATATGTTGCAAAAATTAAATCCAAAAAATAAACTCCAATTGAACGGAAATTTCTGCAGAAAGTTCTAGAATGTGATATGGATATGATATTGATAAAAAAATATGGGGACCGTTTTGAATTATGAGAACAAAAGTCCAATATTTGGAAGGATGAAAATATTTATGTAATATCTGCAAACGCAATGAAAATAATAAATTGATAATTAATTCACGTCAAATTTGAACGGCAATGTTTCACGAGAAGCTAGCGTCCTAGAATTACTGGAATCTATTTGGTCCCGGACATTTATTCTATCCAAGGATTGTCCAAAATCCAAAACAACTTTAAATGTGGAAAACAGTCCATGGTAGAAGCGACTGAAGCGGGTTAGCATCGCGATTTTGATCTGGCAAAATCTTCTCTATACACTTTATTCTATCCATCATTGGGTTAACAACCTTTAAAAGACTTAAGGTCCATTCACAGCTCAGCGACCGGCGAACTACGAACAAACCATTTTTAGTACATTTAAAGGCACACAATTGATAACTTTACTATTCCAAAAGAACAGAGCTTAATTTATATATCAATTAATAGGAAAAAAGTTAAATTTTAATTAGTTTCTGCGAAGACCTTAACAATTCAATGATTTTTCCGCGAATAGGCGAATACTTCTTGCGAACTGTTAAATTTTATTCGCATTCCACAGATGTGGAACGCAATCCAAATTCGCGCGACCAAAACATTCGCGAGAGTTTAACCTCACAATTCTTTTGTTTTATTCTTCGTTAACGAATGATAATTGAAATTCGCAGATTGCTGCACCTAGAAAGAAAGTTGCTGTGCATGAAATGTCCAAATTCGCGAATATTCGCTCGTTCGTATTCGCAGGTCGCTAAGCTGTGAATGGACCATTAAGTTATACAAAAAATTAAAAAAAAAAGAAGATAAAAGGAAGTAAGGAAACAAGGGTAGAATTTCTATTGCCTGGAGAATAATTAGGATTTAATGAGGCTGGTTTGCAATGTTCAATGCGTTCCGCTCTGTAAACGTACTTTTTGCGGTTGTGGGAAGTCGTTTAATTTTGGGGAAAAGAACGGTACGGTTCTCTATTTTAAAAGATTATTTGCTTTAGTTACAATTGAAAGCCAAGTTGACTCATTGGTACTAAGAAAAGAAGTCGTTGAATATTCGTCGGGTCATCGACTTGATAAAAGGTGACAATGGCAAAGCACGAGTAGTCAAAATAAGAACGAAAGATGGCATCATCAGAAGAGCTGATGATCCTTAACAGCAGAGCAGAGTACTAGGTATTGAAATCGCTTAAGAAAAATATTCTTAGTAACCGTAATGATGCTATGAGCAATGCTGTCCGCGATAGACAGCAAGGTCATAGTTAAAAGACGAAACTGAAGCAAAAATTGATGTGCGTCTGTCGCACAATATGCGGCATACTGGTCAGAACACAGAGAGGTGGCTGCTGTAAAAACAAATGCTATAGGCTCCGTCAAGTAGCCGTTATTACGTTTCGGATCTTGGCAGATGGACCGATACTACAGGAAACTCGGGGCGGTGTCACAGCGTTATAGGTTCACCTATCGTCAGAAAAGTTTATAAAAAAAAGAAATGATGACACCGTAAAAGGTGTGACTGGTTTTACGATTCCAAGGAAGCCGCTATGGGCTGGAATTTAATGGACAAATCCATAAATCGAGCTAAGATTTTATAACTGGTGATCCAAACGCTTTAAGATGGCTGTACTGGCTGAGAAAATTGGCTTTTTTCTTTGCCTACAGTGTTAGAGGTGTGAGTAAAGCATCATATAGACCGAATCCCATCTGGCTGCGTTCCGATCACAGCTCTTTCTGCGAGTAATACGATTACTATAACTGTGCGCAAAATGTCGTGATTATTTTCTTCAATGCGGATCACAGTCTATGGCATAGAGCAATCACAACAAGTCTGTCCTGGAGCAGAACATAGCTAGACCAGAGGCCTAATTCTCGCACATTATTTAATGGCAAACACCTCCCCTTGGAATATAGACGAAAGTTTACGAAGACCTAATGGAAAGTTAGCACAAACTGATGCTTTAAATATGTTGGAGCAAGTTCCTGTTTCCATTTCGAATCCTTCCGTATACCAGGCGAATTCACATTGCAATGAAAAATGTCTGTTAAAGCAACATTTAGGCAACATTTCATGCAAGTTCAACTTATTCACACTATAGTCCTTCTGAGGCAGTTCAACCTTCACCATTGAAGGTGCTATATAGACATGCTTGAAGACTACTTATTTATTATAAACATTCTTTTGGAACACCCTTTGTAACCATAGCAAACTATAAAGCGATTAAAATTATATAAATTTAAACAATTTTACAACTTCACAAATTATTTCCAGTGCGTTAATTTAAAATAATAAAGCATTTAAATTAAAAAAAAAAAATATTTATATATAAATATATTCATAAGAGAAACACATAACAGCAGCAAACCTACTACAACTAAAATTCCATTTTTTTTTATGTATATTAGTGGTTAGTATTTAAAATATAAAGAAAATACTAAAATTATTGCAAATTCTCAACAATTGTGACAGATAAACAAATACATTCTTGAGTTCAACATTTAGGCTCCTCTAGTTTATGTATAGTAAATGAACACGAAAGAGTAAAAAATAATAAAAAACAAAATGAACACCGCTTTTTATCTATTTTTTTTTTTAAATTCGCTCAAAAACCCAAACAAAATTTTGTTTAAACAAAATAATTAAATAAAAAAAAAAAAAAATAAATAAATACAATTACAAATGTGTGCACTAGAAGACGAAAAAAAATTCATGAAACACTTTTATTGTTCCAATATCGTACAGTTTACGATATTCTAATAGTGGATGGGTTAATTATGAAATATTGTTTACTGTTGAAGCAATAGTATAATACGAAAACGTATAAATGTATAAATATGTATTAAAATATAAATGTAAAATGTATATACGAGTATTACGATGGTGCCAATTCAAATAAAAAAAAAAAGAACTAAACCAACAAAAGGAAACGAAATGAGAAAAAATGAGAGTAATACGAAACAAAATAAAGGAACAACGTACGATTATTAATTTGATTATTATTATTTTTTTTTTATTAATTACAAAATTCACCCTTTAACCTAAAGCAATTTTTGTTTAAATTATGTTTGTTTTTTTTTCATTTTTAATTCAGTTAGAGGGAGTTCACAGGATGGAAAGCAGTTGTGGAAGATGTACTACTATTTAATTTGTTATAATCTGAGTTGGGTGGGGGAAGGGTTCAGTGGTTGGTAGTGGTGGATAAGGATATTTTTTTATTTTTATGGGGGTTCATATATCTTTTTTTTTAATATTTAATAACAAAAGTATTGTTATATTTTTTTTTTTTGGTGTGTGTATGTAATATATTTAAGGAGGAGATAATAATCGATAAACAAAATCTCTTACCCAAGTGAATTCCAAGGATCCATGTCCTTATACCACTGACCATGATTGTGATTGTTATTCCTTTGGGAATGATGCGGATGTGGAGAGAATAGCATACGACCGCGATGATTTCGTGAAGGAGCATTCCGTGAGAACGGACGTCTCGATGATCCGGGATGATTTGGATTAAGCATTTTCTAGATTGCTGTGCTGTTGTTTGCGTTGTTCGAATTCCTGCTACTGGTGAATGGTTGGTGTTTCGTTTGGTATTTATTTTTTTTGTTAGCGCTGATATCTTGAAATGCTCGTTTGAAGTGGTGTTTATGATGATTCCTTTTTTGTGACTGTGGGGGGTCTTTCTTCTTCCTTTGCCTGCTCCGTTGTGGGAGAGGTTTTGGTGTTTAGAGGTGGATGCTAAATTTGAAGAGGATAATAAATTTTGTTTTCTTTATTTTATAGTAGTTTTCATAACTGTTTGATCTTACTTTGGGAGAATGAGTGTATAATCCTTCGGAATAATAATGGAAGTTGCTGCCGTGGCAAAGTTATTTTCTTTTATATATTTTTTTGGGTATTGAATTCAACTGAAAATAGTAAAAAGTAAACCAAGATAGCTTTAGTATATAGTTTTACTTTCAAATGCAATGGAAAATAAAAAGAAAAAATTATAATGATTAAACCTGTCAACTCTGTCTGTCTACTTTTTGAATACAAGTTATGAGAAACGAATTATAAATTGCAAGAGCAATTAATATTCACGAGTCAGCTTTGGGGCCTGTACCAGAGTGTCAACAAAGTACCACCGTGGCAATACGTACAATTGCTAAAGCAGAGTGTAAGAAATCGAACTCGAAACCATAGTATTTCAAGCCCAAAGCGTTGCTCGTTTTCTTTCAACCAAACACTATTACAGCATGTTACACAGAGTAGTATGTATGTAATTAAAGTAAAGATTACATATTAAGTGTAAACCCCAGAGCGTTGTCAATTAAACTCTTTACGTTGCCAGTTGCTAGGTTAGTCTGTTTGCCTATGAAAAAGAAAAATAACGATGAAAAGTGGTCACGGAATAGTAAAGGTGATAATTTTTCACATTGGCTTTGCATCAGATTACTTATCATTTTGTCTAGTGCAGCATGAATGTGAATCAATTAGAACGAGTGGAGATGTTAATAAAATGTACACTTAAGTATTAAAATCGAAAAGGTGAAGGGTAAAAGCATATTGAACACTTTATTTGTACAATAATGTGCTCTATAATTCTTCATCCTGGAGAGGGAGCAGGTGGTATGCAACAATACACCAACCAGTAATACTATCGAAGCTAAGAGAAATAGTAATCCATCCAGCACTTAGTAGAACTGTAAATATCTACTATCCTTAAGCAAATCCAACGAAAATGAATCCGGTGAAACCTCAATACTAATCTGAGCAACTGTGCTCAAAATATTCTTAAATTATTAAATCATTCTGGCCCAATTCAAAAATGCAGTGTTGCAGCAACATGAAAGTAACAAGTCCAAAAATGCAACGATTTGGCAGTACTGCTCAAATCATATGATATTTTATTTTATTTTGCAACACCAGCGCAACTAAACGTCAAAACAGAGCAACCTGCGCAACAGTTGTTGTGCTGCTTCTTTCGTTTGTTTTAGATAAGCTTTTGTTTGTTACAGTTCGTGAGTTATTATTATTTATTGAGTGTATCAATAAATAATGTAAAATATGGATGGAAGATAATTTATAACAATTTTAATGTTTTATATTTTTTTGTATAGCATTGCAACACAACTGTTCATAAATTTTAAAATAAATTGCGAAGGGGAACAGTAACAGGATTTTGACGTTTCTGAATTCACCTTGTGGTCCTAAAAAAATATTAGGACTCCCCTGGTGTCACATATCCGATAGCGATGAGTAGGTAACATGAATGTACATTTTAACTTTTGTAATGATTTATCTTGCAGAATCACAATCCGATTTTCACTAGGGATATTGTAAACTGAAATCATTGCCGATAGGAGAACAGTGACGAGATAAGTTCTGCGTTGCCTCTGCACTTTCCAAACAGGACTGATCCTCGAAAAAAGGAGGCCCTCTGAACTGCGCCAACTATATAGGTATTAATCTATTCAATATCGCGTATATAGGTATTAATCTGTTCAATATCCTATCTACCATATTATGTGAACGCCTTAAACCTTTTTTCAACAATCTGATTAGTCCATATCAGTGTGGTTTTAAGCCAGAAAAGTCCGCCATAGATCAGATCTTTGAAAAAAACCCAAGAACTCCAAATCGGTACTCACCACCTTTTCATAGATTTTAAAGTCGCCTATGATACCGTCTATAAAGATGAGCTATACAGAGCCATATCTAATTTTGGAATCCCTGCCAAATTCGTCCGGCTATGCAGGATGACAATGAAAAATGCACGGTGCTCCATCAAAGTTAGCAACAACTTCACCGATGTTTTTGATGTCAGAAAAAAACCACGACAAGGTGATTTGCTGTCATGTGATTTCTTTAATATCATACTTGAAAGTATTGTACAAAATCTGGGGAACGATCTTTCAAAAGTCTGCACAACTATGAGCGTACGGCTTTGCTTTCGGGAGTATTGAAACAGAAGCGGCGAAAATGAGTGTAGCGCTTGCCGAGGTCAATACAAAATTAATACATATGCTATCATTAACATCGGCGACTTGGACAGAATACCACAATAGACAGCTGCAATTTTGAGGTAGTCAAGGACTTCGTCTACCTAGGCTCTGCTGTAAATTCCGACTACGACACTAGCGCAGAAATCAGGTAAAGAATCTGTCTTACCAACTGCTGTTTCTTTGGGCTAAGAAGGCAATTGAATAGTAAAATCCGCTCACGGACAATTAAGGTGACTTTATATAAGATCCTCATCATCCCAACCTGCTATATGGCGTAGAAACATGGGCGTTATCAAAGGTGAATAAAAACACCTTAGTTGTTTTGAAAAAAAATTCTTCGAGTGATTTTTGATCCCGTTCGTATCGACGGGGAACGGAGGAGAAGATATAACAACGAATTATACCGGTTCTGCAACTGCATCGACCTAGACAGTCATCTCCTGAGATGGCCAGGATATGAAGAGAGGAAGTCTACGAATCCATCCCGAAGGGGCGACGCGGTAAAGAAAGACCTCACCGTAGGAGCCACGCCCACTGATAAAATTTCTTAAAAATCGTGGAATTATAAAAAGATATCATTGCATCTGTTTTAAAAATTTCGCAACACTGCGCTCACAATATTAGAGGTGAATGCATAGGTTCTAGACGGATTGTTACTTTCTTGTATGTTTTTTTCATTCAATTAATAAAATTTGAGAAAGTAATAGTTCAGAATGCACGCGAAGTGATTCTGTGTAGACTATTTTAGGATGAGCAGTGAGTAGTGATAGTCACTAATTAGCCTGCTGAAATTATTTCTATTAAAAACCCTCAGCATAAACTGACACCATTCACCAGACATAGAAAAAAGTGCTTTCGATAAATGTAATGCGATGAATGTCAATTGTGTCAATTAATAAACTTACAGTCTACAATGTTACTATTACACAAGAGCCCTAATCCGAATGTTACTATTGCCCTCATACTTCACGTGCAAGTACCTACTTTCAAAATTGTATATGCCGGCTATTTTAAATTTGAGTACCAACCAGAAAAAAAAAACCTCTCACATCCTCTTCAAAATTTCATAAATCTCCAACAATACTTATTTATATCCGTCTACCCTATCGTTTACCTAATCTCGTTATAAAATACTCTGATTCATATTCAAAAATTTAATTCCATAATTAGTCTCAAACACACATTTGAAAGTGTATCTATATATCAGCTGCGGCAAATTTCTTAACATTTATTTCCACCTGACCTGATACAATAATTGTGGCTATAATACAAATTTATCTTAATAGAGCACATGCGCAAGATACAAACCTTAAATATTTGATTTTTTTTTCTTTCCGTCAGAGATAGACATCTTCATAACGGAAAAGAGATATCATGGCCCTCTAATTTCGGTTCAGAAAATTACATTATAATTACCCATTCCATAAAATTATAGCAACAGCAATAGGTACTTGGTTTCTTTTTTTTTTATTTCATATTTAAGCCAAAAGAGACCTTTAATGTGACATAAAGACATGTGCAAGACAAACGACCTGTACCTACTGTAATCGTTATTATTTTTTATCATTATTTCGTTAAGTAATCAAATTTAATTGAACATGATTCGAAGAAGACATTCGTTGCTCATTCGAATTGGAGCATCACCAAGACAAATTTTTGGTATACTCGTAGTTGCACAATTAAACCAGACCAGTTGTGTCATACTTGAAATGAATTGTTTTTCGATTTGATGTCATCTGATGAATACAAAATTTGTTCAAGTGAATTTGTAGTTCAACAATGGTTTGGTTGTAAAACATGTAAAACTGTTTGGGTGCATATATTAATAACTGAGATACATATGTATATTCGTAAATGAAATGATCTAAGTTAAAAAGAGATTATTTAAATTTTTTCCGGATAATCATCTACTACGCATATCTTGGATGAGATTCCAATTTGCTATTCATAATCATTATGACGCAAGCTTTAGTCTGGTACAGCATAAGAGAGCACAAGCACGTGTTTAACACAAACTTTAGTTCAACCTACTGAATTTAATTAATCAGTAAAGGGCCGTGTCGAATACACAGATGCGCAGTTTATTTTCGTTTGCTAAATCTAAATTATGTAACGTAATTGTAACAGAGAAATGAAATCACAAGTGCTAAATTTACCAAAATAGTGATAATTGGTTATGAAGTGTGGTATTATTAATTATTACGTACACCAATTTGGATAGGCTGTTTTTTTTTTTTCATACTTCTAATCGGATCTTCTTCTTGAAGTAGCTCGTTTCACGGAACTTGTTGTAATAAGAGTCAGTCCAAGGCAAATACCTATCTGCTCTAAAATCCACGAGTTGTGAACCTGTTCTACAAGATATGTAAAATCATGAAATTCAGATTGGATTGAAATTCACAAGATGATTGAATTTATGTATGTACATGTTTGCAGAAATTATTACGAATCTTCTCTATCTCTACCATATGTCTGACCGATTCGAAACAACTTTTTACTGTTTTGTGGTGCTCTATAGGGGGTAATTGAAAGCTAGAAATCACAACATTTGGTCACCAGGGGTGACAAATTTCATAAAATTTGCTTAACGGCTAAACTGTAAGTGGTTTATCAAAATATATAAAAAAGTTCGTGAGAGCATGCAAAGGGTTATTCAATTGGAAGTTTTTGATAAACTGCTGATATTTTTATGTCAATATAATGTTGAAGCATTGACATTAAACATGGCAAACTGACCTTGCAGATTTTCGCCATTCTGATGAAATTTCCCATTACTTTTCGACATAAATCTTACGGGAGTTTAGAAATAACCCGCCTTAAGGCTGAACTATAATAGTAGAATGCTTTCGTACGACCAGGATTTGTATTGTGTGACCATAATAGCTTTTTGCTTCGATTCGTTAAGTTTCGTTCACTTTAGCTCACTTACGAAAGAGCGAATGGATTCGAATGGACGCGCCGGGGAAACTTTGTGTGTAATAACTGCATTGTTTCTCGCGCTGTGTGGCAGGGGGCATCGTCTTGTTGAAACCATATGTCTTCCACCTTAATATCGCCCAGTTGATGCAAAAAAAAGAAGTATTGATCATGCCCCAATAACGTTCACCATTACAGCAGCATCACGTTAATTTTTGAACAAGTACGGCTCAATATCCGCACCAAACAGTGACTTTTTGTTGATGAATTCGTTGTCCGTGAATGACCCGTTCATTTCCATGACACCAAATGCGACAATATTGTGTATCAATTCAGTTGAAAGTGATCTTCATCGCTGAAGATGATTTTATTCGAAAAATCGCCATCAACTTGATGCTTCTCTAACACGCTATCAACGAAGTCACGACGTTGTTCATGGTCTGCTGGCTTCAATTACTGATTCAATTGGATCTTATAGGCATACAGATGCAAAGATGCAAATCATTCGTTAAAATGAGCTGCGTGGAGCAGTAAAAGGTTCAATTGCTGGGAACGATGGTGAATGGATTTTGATGGATTGTCACGAACACTGTCACTCACTGCAGTGATATTTTCGCGTGACAGGCTAGTACACTAACCCGGTTCACTCGAATTTTTCCATTAATTTCTTATCCGTAGCACGGGATGGACGGTTATGTACACCAACATTATTTCGTAATGAGCGAGTCGTGATTGTTCCCATTTCGGAGATAGGTTTTAACAATTAAAATGCGTTGTTCTCTTGCATATCGCTCCATAATTACCAATGTCAATGGTTAGTATTCACAAATGTCAAATATCAGCTGTTTACCTTTGACAGAACTACAATAGTGCCAGATTTAAATTATAAGCTCCAATTAAATCACGCTTTACAAAAAAATAAATAAAAAATTAAAAAAATCATTCTCCGACGGGAGTTGGTCACAGACGATTATAAAATGGGTTCGTGTCGTTGACGCAGCCCGCTAACAATCTTGGACATGGAGGAGCGATCATTGGAGAGGTTAAAAGTAATACTTGTTCTTTATATACAAATACATTAATTTATTATATAGAACAAATAAATAGATAAGTGAAAATAGAAATTTTATATTTTCTATATTTTAGTGTTTGGTTTGCTTCCATATCCCCAAAGTTCGAGAATAGCCGAATCGGTTCTAATGAAAATTCTTTCCCATGTATACAATATGGCTAAACTATAAGATATTATAACAAACTCTTATATGTGTGTCAAACTTTGTAAGAACAATAAACATTTCCGTCTTCTATGAAATATGACGCTTATCATTGCTAGGATTCTTCAGGTATCCCTGGCCTTATTCACCGGAAAAGGTTTCTTGTATGAGCGAACAGGGAATATTTGCTCAGTTTCATTTGAGTTGGTTGCACCAATCTTATAGAGTAAGTCAGCCATTTGATTTTCCATGTATTCCTTTGGGGCAGGGATACAATGTAGAATAGGCAGGTTTTCATTTGCTATTTCCAAAAACACCGTAGTTGAGTTAAGCATTTTATGAAAAGCTTGACTGTCAGAAGATATACAGCAACTTTGCAAACATACATTGGTTTATGGCAAATTCTGCCTGGAATATGGACGAATATTAATGATAAAGATCCATCCAAACTAGCAAATTTTCCAATGGCAGGGTTGTGTTGGATTATCAGGCATCCCCTGGAAGAATAACTACTGAGTAATTCCTCATATATCTCTTATGACCATATGACCAGATATAACAAGACTAATTTTGACAGATAAATATGACATATTAAATGGGAAATAAATACGTATGAAAGAATAAGACCGAAAATATTAAGAAATTTGGTAATACGACCATTTTAGTCAAATGGGTAGTTTAATATTTCGGCTATAATATCTTGTCAAATGGTCTTATAAAAGATAATGTGGTCCTGATTTTGTGGTCATATATTTGCCCATACATTTGGCATAGAGTGTAATCTTAGCCTTAATGCGAATTTATTAAACCGAAACTACTAAAACGGTGCGATTACATATTCGAACAAAATTAAGCACGTTAGTGTAATAAATAAATAATTTTATACAAATAGTATCCCTTCAGTGATTCATAGAAGTAACTAATGTCCAACTGACATTGTAATATCCTTAAAGTTATCAATTTGTTGCCCACAGCTGGCAGCTAGTTAGTCATTTGGATTACGACAATGAGTCGTATACGCAACATTTTGAATATAAACTACATATTTTCACTTTAAAATGTTTCACATTGTCGAAGGCTAACAAATTTTTAAGGGCTAGGCACACACATTAAAAATGTGTGCTGGGAATGAGTAAGACTAGAGTTTACAGTTCTGCTGGGTGTGGGTGCAGTAATGCATAAAAGTAAAATATTAACGTAGTAGATAAGTCGTATATAAAATATTCAATTTTCGATGGAACACAAAACAAAATAAAGTTTTACAAGTCCTAATCCTTTTTGGCACATTAGCAATGCAAACATTTGTTGCAAGTTCTTGCTGTTTCCCCAACATGAAACAAAGTCTTCGACTATATTTTATGTGTATTCTGCGTTACTTTATTATTAAAAAAGAAATCGTCTAAGGTCATGGTCAGTTTAAACAAATAAAACATGTAATTAGCGATGTCTTTAGACACCATCAGGCGTAATTATAAGTAAAAATTTGATTATATCATTTTTAATTATAAACTAATTTACATCAATTAAAATTCATAGAAGAATACACTGAATCAACGAAGTACGAGAAATGTTGGACCGACTGTACCCTAGGCAACCCATTTGAATATTTATTAATGGTGTCTAAAATCAAAATCTGTGGGTGTTCCCGCTTACAAATAAAAAACTTATTAGCACTTCATTGGAACTTGCAATAATTCAGACGGAAAAGCGCCCAAAGAATACCTGGCGACGCACAATCCTCAAAGAAGGCATCACAAGCAACTTATCCAAATGAATAAAGAGGAAGCGTTAACAATTGTACAGCAGCGAGTCATACTTCTGCACTTAGTGATCAAAGTGGTATACACACCACTTATAATGAAATGGCTATTAATGAACGAACCATATTGACCAGAAACGTATTCGGGTTCTGGGTAAAAAAATATCTACGAATCTGATCCATTCCGGCCACATGTATGAATATGCAAATAGTAAGTTGTAAATACATACAGTAAAGAAGATGCATCATTAATATGTATCAACCTTGAATTGAGCAATGTTTACGGATAGTGTTGCAAACACTTGTATGTACTTTTCAATTAATGTCGTCTTAATTGCGGTTGCAATTTGAAGTTTGCAAAGGCTTTGTTCAATGAAGAATATGCGATTTATTTCCGAAGTGTCATATATCGTGATGGTTGACGTGTGGCATTTCGAAGGTAGAGTTTTAATACATGGCTAGACGTTTCAAATATGATTTATACTTATAAAATCCACAATTTGATCAGAGCTAATCCACTAACTAGGAATTTATTTTAATTGTAGATGTTGGTGAGGAAGGTAGACTAAAAATGTATTAATAGAGTTTAAAGTTTTTTAAACAAGTTTCTATCGCATTAGAACATTTTGCACCATGGTCTTAGGCAAGGTTAAGTAAGCTACGATTGGAATGTTTAACAGGTACAGTTTGGCGTTAAATCGAGTCAAATGACTGTTTGACACATTTCCTTTAAATGGTATATTCGCATTTCCATTCGTTGTCAAACGGTATCAAACATCTTCCCAAACTGTTTGACCCCATATTACATTCTTTGACAGTGCCTTTCGAATAAAAATTTTACATTTTCTTAAAAGTAATTTAATTCAGATTATTTTTAATTACGATTACTGAGAGAGTAAGAGAAATAAATACTAAAATAAGCCGTCCAACGGTTTGGCATAATAACGTTGCACCCGGTTAAACTGTTCGACAAAATGTCAAATATTCGTTAGGTGTCAAACGCTGTCAACTTTCGTATTCCAAACATTTGACACAGAAAATTTAGCGATTACACTGTTACTCGAACTTTTTAGCAAAAAGTGCTCAAATCATTAGATATGAAATGTCACTAATGTGAATTGATTGATGACGGTGACATCGCTATTTGTTGCTGCTATATTCCCTATACATTTTTAAAGGCTTAAACACAATCCACAATCTGGTTGGTAATATTATTATTTTTTTTTTTGTGCAGCATACAGTTTTCTTAATAAAAACGCCTAATATGACAATAAATTGTGCGAGGAAGAAAACGTCCATGAACTGATGTTTCATTGTTCAGCATTCATGCAAAATTGACTTCCTTTATTCCATTCAAATTGTGCTCAGCCATCGGTAGGCTACAGCTCTCTGGGATTTGACCAATCGATGTAGTCATACTCTACGGTAAAGTAAAACATTAAAAAGAAATTCCGGTGCACAGGGAGCTCTGTGCTATATAGATGAATGTCTATACAAAGTGAGAATAGCCATGAAGTCCAGAACAATACAGAACAAGGTGGGCTGTACGAGTATAGAGGAATTGCTACCCACTACCCGTCGATATGCTGCGATAAATTAAACAGACTACGAACAAAGAATTCTATTTTCTTTTAAATAATGCATATGCCCGGCTATAAGTCAACATCGCTTGTAAACTTTCTTTTGTTATGTGAAGGCAAAAAAATATGGTAGCATGGAAGGCAGAATATCATACTTTTCAGTTTAAGTTCTACAATTTTATAAAGTCATGAATTTCTACGAAATGACGTCCCATGAACGTGCTGACCGGCTATTTGTTGAAAGTCTCCAAAGCAAAATTTCTTGGTCTATGACACCCGCCTGAGTGCAGCAGTTGAAAAGTGTGAACTAGGCTACGTTTCTATAACATCAACCGAGCCTGATTCATCGAGAATATGTATCATAAAAAAGACAATTGTCCTGAGTTTCATTTTTTCTGGTAGACTATTCCAGTGGAAATCTCTAAAAATTTATGTATTCATTTGGTATTACTCTGCATTGCGAACACAACTGATGACCTAATTAAACTAATCTAAACAATGAGAAAGAACAGAATAGCACATAGCTCCTGTTATGTCTTTATATGGAAATTAGGAACTTGAAACTCAACTGTAATTTCCATAATAAACATAATTCGCTTGAGAAATGGAAAATTTCAGTTTTTTTTTTTTTTTTTTAAAGAGAAACTTTAACGTGTAACGAAAAAAGTGTAACGCTTCGGGTGTAACAGAAAACGTCAACCATTGATTTTCTTAAAAACAGCCCCAACGATTTTGATTCGGTATTTTAAATAAAGGGTGGGCCATCTGTTGGTTTCTGTTGCTATAAAAAAAATCTATTTAATATTTTCAAAGTTTTAATTTCATTTAAATGGCTGCCGCGGCTGGCTTGGTAATAGCTCATACTGTCAATCCGATTTTGCAACATCACCAAAATGGACGGCCAACAAAATTGTAGCGCTGTCCGTCGACAGTAACGTTGTTGTCATCTTCATATTCGAAGAAAAATGGGCCAATAATGCCGTCATTTTAAAAACCAGTCACGCGCTGAGGATGCTTTCCTTTCTCTACGACTACGAGTGGGTTTTACAAGCCCTAAATACGGGAGTTTCGCTTGTTTTCATAGTCCCCGAGATGGAGATGCGCCTCATCCTTTTTTTTTTTAGCAAAATCGACATCAATTTCGTGCTGCTCTAAAGCCCAAACAGAGAGGCGATAACGAAGCGGGTGATCATTTCGCTTCAATTACTGAGTCAGTTGGATCTTGTATGGGAATAATCCAAGGTCTTTATGTATAATTCTCCTCAGGCTAGTGCAGTTATTGCTCAGTTGCTGACATCTGTGGCGAGTTGAGGTTCTCGATTTAATCGCACACTTTCGGCAACAGCAGCAATATTCTCGGCTGAGCGTACAGGACGAATAAGATGATAACTTTTGTTTTGTTTGAACTTTTTTCACAAACTTGAGTACAGAAGGAAGGTGGTGCATTATTTCGACCGAAATTTCTTTTGAAAATTCGCACTGTTTCGGCAATACAACAATATTGCTCAACGTTGTTCAAGCGTAAATCGATTCATTTCGTACCGCGGAGATATGATACTGTTTCTGTTGATTTTTTGAAGGCGAAAGAACTGTCAGTGTCAAAATAACATGTAATTTAAAAAGAAACCAAAAGATGGTACACCCTTTAGTTTAGACGCATGCTACAAATCAACATTCAAAGTTTATGTGACAAAAAATCATATAAAGGTACTTTTGAAAATCGGTCATATGTTAGGAACGGCATAATTGATTTCGTTTTGATGAGTTATACATATATCACAATGCTGTCTGTCTGTATGTATAGCCGACTGCAAGCATTTTCTTCAAACTTGATTTCTCTGACCTGCATGGTCAAAATTTGACGCGAAATCAGAATTTTCGTTGTATCCCTAAAATTAACGGTACTCTAACGATTTTGTTTAAATTTGATATTTGAGCTACCTTGGATATATGCTAACAGACGGCGAACCCGGTTTTTGGCATGAAATACGTATAACGGTACTTCTCTTATTAACCAGTTGTTTTCGGAAATTGGCTATTTCTCGGCAATGACTCAAACAATATTTGACATATAGCAGATTGTGGTGAAATAAATATTGAAGAATTTTCAAAAGACTTTATTTCGATTTTAAATTTCAGATATACATAAGTGATCTGTCGTGCTTTTGATTTGATTTACGCTACATGCTCGATTTTTTATGTTGTCGTAGCGAAATTAATGGAAATCTCTTTTCAGTGCAAATATTTCGAAAACGGTGCGTCCTGCGAAGAAAATTATTATGGTCGAAATTTTAGGTTTTGGAATTTTCTGTTGCACTCGATTTTTCAATATTTTCGAAAATCTTACAGAATATTCCAAATTTATCCCGAAGGTCGTGGAAACTACTTTTGAATTGAAATATATAAAAGCGTTCTACAAAAAAAAAAATCCGATCGAAAGTTTAGGCTCTGAAAGTCTCACCATGTGGAATAGAAATTTTAAAAATATTCCAAAATTGTACGTATTCTTACAAATTGTGCCGACTTTATCCCATAGTTAATGAAAGTTTTTTTTACAGTAAGTATAAAATATTTACGAGTATATGTGTCGCACTTGGAGGGAAATTTCCCAGAAATATTCAACGAGATATGGCCATAAATACTTTTATTTAATACTCGTACATGTGTAATTTTAAAACTGTAGATATACGTTACGCTTCCTGTAAAGCGTAAAATACACTGTAAAGTTTTAACTTGTTACTCATAAAGTAGACAAACAACGCTATTTCGATTTTTATAAGCTGACATGTATAATGAATTTCAAGTAAATGGGGGATAAAACAAGTTCCGATTAAGTGCACCCCGTTTAGATTAGGGACCTAATCAAACTACTAATCATACCTTAATCAGATTTTAAAAGTAATCAAATTATTTCTATAAAAATAGGATAAAAAAAAAAAAAAAAAATACGCAATTTAAAATAAATACAGATAGCTCCACTAACCTTTGATGTTTTACATAGTTTCTACCATCATGCTTCCACTGTTAAAATAGCGCTACCATCGACCACAAAACATGTAAAGCTCTTTCAATACCGCACTTTCTAATAACTTTACACCATTTGCCACTTCATATGTGTTATTAAATGCAATATTAAATATTGTGCACTAAATTTTTAACAACAAAAATAAAACTCCTTTTTCGAAAAAGATACCAATGTTTATTTTTTTATTTTTTTTTTTTTTTTAGTTACAAGACAGTAGGAAAAACAAACTCTACAAATGAAAAGAAGAAACAAAATACTCATCTCTTAACAATATAATCACAGCAACAAACAAATCCAATACCCAAAAAAAGTTTTTTTTTTTTTTTTTTCGTAAGAATATTAGCCCAATAAAAGAAAACATGTATACGCAGCGCACAGCTCGAAAGTGAAACACAGCACAACAGCATTTTTGTTTTTCAAATAAGTATAATTTTTATTTGTTTATATATATATATATATATTTTTTTTTTTTTTTAATTACCAACTACAAAAACAAATTACAAATTATTTTTTATTTAATCATATATTTTTTTTTTTTTTTGTCATATATAATACCAACAAAATAATATAGTTCAACAATAAAAAAAAAAACAAATGCAGGTTACAAAATGAATTAAAAATATATAATGTGGATAGTGAGATATTAATATAAGATTTTGTATTGTATTTTTACAGAGTAAAAGAAACTAAAACTAAAATTTGTTTATTTTTAAATATTGTTTGTTTAAAGCCATGCAAGAGAGTAAAGGGTGTTTGTTTATTTAATATTAATTTTATTTTTTCGAAAGAAATGAGGAGAAAAAAAGTATATTTTGTCGCTGGATTGATGGCGATTTTGAGTTAATTTCAATGTGTTCAAAAATATTGTACGTTAAAGGGGTGTTTTTTTTTTTTTTAAATTCATAAACAAATAGAAGAAAATGTTCACCAGTAAAACACTATAATGTTTTGATGCAATATCAATTTTTTCATTTATGATTATTATATGTATAATATATATTTTATTTTATTTTTTCCAACAAATTAAATGAATAATGTACACAATAAGCCAACATACATATAAATATAAATACAATTCTTCAGGATTAAAAAAAAAAAAAATAATAAATTAAGATTAAAAAAATACAATTATATCACTATTATCCAAAATGTTTATACAATGTTACAAATGTAAATGCAGATACAGAAAAACAAATTATCAATTCAACAACTATGTTTGTTAATATAGTAGAAAAATGGTTTGCATTATTATTGATTATTATTATGTAGGACATTCAAAATACAATATATATTTATTTTTTTATTTTTTTTTTCATATTTCAATGTTTATTTATTTTAATTACAAATTCAATGTGAAAAAATAAAAGAAAAAAGCTATACCAGAGTGAATAGCAACAACAACGGCAACAACTGTTAAATATAATTTATTATTATCGTTATTCACCTGGTAAACAGAATTTTAAACTAAAAAAAAAAAATAAAGTAACAGTACAAATATGCGATATATAGGTTTTTTTTTTGTTGATTATACTTGTAATGTAGATTATATGAGAGCATATATATTTCACAAATAAAATACCAAACCACCAAACATTATCTAAAATTAAAAAAACCAGAAAAATAAAAAAAAAATACATTATAATATATAGATATTAATTAAAATGGCAAATGTGGAAATGAGGATTTTTTTTTTTTTTGGTTGGTGCAGTAAAAGTGTGATTTTTTGTTAGTCTTTTTGGTTGTAATAAATTGAGTTTTGATTTTTTATTTCAACGATTCTAAGATTACGTAAAAACAAACACAATCAAGAATGTATAATATTTTGCTGTATGCGATAGCGCCAAAAATAAATTTGTTATTCTAATAACGTTTGCTCAAAACAGAGAAAAAAGAAAGGAAAATGAAACGAATACATTTAGAGGGGACAGAAATACAACATACATACCGTGTTCTTGCAGAGTGAAAAGCCTAGGTTAGTAGCTAAATATTATAGAATATTGTTACAGAAGTTTGTATTACAAAAAAATATATGCATAATGCTAATGGTCGAAAGCATAATAGGAATTTAAGCAATTGTTCTTTTTTTTATTATTCGAATTTTAATGCATTATGAAAAATATACAAAAAGGTAGTAGTAGTTACAGAATTCGAATGAATTGTCGGATAAACAAAATTATCATCGATATGCTATACAAATTACAAACATACATAGAAAGCAACTTAATTTTAATTCGCCTAGAGGTATGAGAACAAATTCGGTCTTAGATGCTAATTGGTGTTTCCTTATTGTCTATGAAGTCTTACGCTTTAAGTAGAATATTTGATTAAGAAATTATGCCACATTTGGAAGAATAAGAATAAATTTAAACGCCCAGACACATTAGCTGAAACAGACGTGTCACGCATAAAATGTTTAAAATCCCATTCATTACTGGGGGGGATATTAAAGTTTAGTGAAATTGAAAATCTTTTGAAAAAATGTAGGCGTAATACTCGTAGCATCCGATTTTATATGAAGTAAGCTGCGATATTCGAATATGAGAACAACTCAAGGGCAACAACCCCGATCAGCTGAAGGATTCTGGTTTTTAGTAAATGAATATCAATAGTTAGTTATGTCCTGTATCCCCTTGTGGGTCCTAGGGCCAATCGCCATGCAGATCCCCAATGAATATCAATGCACCCTGCAGCAATAGATTATGAAGTCTTTAGAGTAAATATTATTCAGAGAAAGAGTTTTCTTATTTCAAAATAGGGCCCACCTAATTTACTGCCAGACAACATTTACTTAAGTGAACCAAGTTAAGAATAAAAATAAGTCACATCATATTAAGGTACGCCAAGTTCCTTGCTACTTATGACACAAAAAATGATAAATTCAATAAAAGTTAATAAAACAACCATTCTTGTTCACAGAAACATAATAAAAATGCAACTTGATGGCCTAAATGCAACTTGATCGTGATGATGACATCAGGAGGACGGAAAGAAATACAGTGAATCATAAGCAACGACAATAATAGCGAAAAACAAAACAAAATACTCCCCAGTTATCTGGACAGCCACCCTTGGAGTTTACAGAAACTTAATACCACCTGAGTTTCAAACCACACCACTCTGTCTTTCTCTCTGTCTCTTCCTTTCCACAAAAACGCACGTGTTTTAAAAAAATGAGTATAAGGGTATTCATATCCCCTTTAACACGTGCAAATTATAAAAAAAAAAAAAAAAAACCAAACAAAATACATACATACGAGTAGACAGATTAAAATTTCAAATTTAAATTCATCGCGATGCAGTTGCAAACTTTACATCTGAAACTTTACTGTCCCAATTAGAGAAGTCATAATTGATGACTTTTGTGTCTAGTGTCCCACTTGGGAGGTGCTACCCGAATGCAGAGATTTTGAACTTTTCCCTTTTCTGTTTTCCACAGAAAAAGTGGAACGAATAGCTTTACGGCCGAATGTAGGAAGCGTAACCATACCACAAAGTTACGACACGATATTAACTTTATTAAGCTTATTTATATGATAAGCAATTTAATACTTTTTCGAAATGCAGAAAATAAAAGCAAACAAATTCATCAGAAAAAGTTAATGATTAACTGATTAAAATGTTTTATCAGCTAAAATTAATTATTTGATCAGCAAAATATAACTTTTTGACGAGCTGAAGTTAATTTTTCGATAAGAAGAAAATGAAAAAAATATCGGCAAATATATTAATAGATTATCTGAAGAATTGTTTCTTAACAAAAACAAAACAAAGGAAAGAGACAATGCTTCAAGAAAAAGAAGTAAGAAAAATTCGTCACAATTTTCTAAAATCCACAATCGTTTAAGTTTTTCTTGAATAACTGTTTCTTTCTTTTCGTTTTCTTTTTCTTGAAGGATTATTTCTTTTCGCATTTTCTTCGTACTACGAGTACATAAAAAACTACCACATAACTCAGATATTTGCGGAGAAATCATTTTTCTGCTGGTTCTTTATTTAGCTGATCACAAACTATATTCGTGCTAAATTTTTGAATCTACTTCAGTTTCGGGGCGAGGGGCTCGCTTCGCTTGCCCTTCTTCAAAATCTCAGTATTTAATTTTCGAACAGCCAATTCATTTCCAACGATGCAAACAGTTGTGTTTACGCACAGTTGTGTGTGCAAGTAACTACTAGAGTGCATCATTGGCTTGCTTCGCTCGCGGCAAAGTCTTTAAACTTCCAGTATTTTATTTTCGTGCAATCACTCGTTCTAATTCATTTGCGTTTTCTACATTATTACTTTTTTTGTGTAAATACATATTAAACATACATCATATTCAGAGCGTGTAGATCGCTTCGCTCGCGATAGAGACTTTACACTCTCGGTATTAGAAGTGGGTAGGGCGCACTCGAATTTTGCATAAACCGAAGAATTATAAGCTTCTTTGCTCATAACGTCGGAACAGTTTGATTGATTTAAAAGAAATTGGTTTTGAAGTTTGAATCCAATCTCGAATTGAATTTAATTTGAATTCAATCTGAATTATTTTTTTTTTGTTAGTTAGGTGACTTTTCTTGGCAAGATAGTTTTGTTCATCAGGTATTCACGAAATAAACAGTCAGCGAGGAATGATGTAGGAAATTGTGTGCAATTCGCGGGCAGTAATTTCGAGAGCACTAAATGAACAGTTATAACAATGAACTAGATGCGACTACAAGACATAATTTTGTATAATATGTAGAATATCCTTCAGAAGTTTTAAGTACTATACTACTTCGAATGTTCTAAACAAATTAGTGCAGAAGACCACATCTTAGTTCAAAACCTAAAATGTATATTTCAAACTATTCTCCTTGTCACGTAGTCGTAATCAGATTTGATTTTAATTTAAGAATGTTTAATCCCCGAACACTGCTACCACATTTATCTTGAAAATAATGTTTGTGGACAGATATACGATACTCTTATTTACATTGATACATGCTGACCTCCCAATGAGTTCTTTCAATACAGTTAAGAACTGTAGACTTAATGAAAGATTAAAACGGGTAAGGCATAACAAAGTCACGATAATAAAATGAATTACGATCACCAAAAGTGTGTTTGATAACTTTCGAAACACGATTTGAGTTGATCTTCTGCATAGAGACAACGTTTTTAAGAACGTATGTGTAAAGGAACCATTTCATTTATATAATTAAGAGATTAACATGTTATAAAAGCCCTGTAAGCTCAGTTAGTATTTTCTGGACTCCATTCGCTTCGATTATTTTCGATTTTTAACGGCTCCAGAAATCGAATATACCATTACACGCTTTTGAAATTTTCACTTGTGCGCCACTAAGCATATTATTAATCTTGGATTAACAAAATCGTAAAAGTGGAAAGAAGAAATTTACGACAATACTCGTACATAATAATGAGGAAATGTTTTTATGATTATCACAAGTAAGCGACTAAATTAAAGAAAGATGGTTTCAGCTTTCTACTATAACTAGTAGATACTTACAGAACAATCAAACGGAGTCGTAAAAAATAGTCATAAATTTTACAACGCAATATTAATTTTCCTGACTATTTCACATGATTTGTTTTTCGTTTTTTGTGTTTATAGCTTCGAATAAATAAAACAATTGCAGGGCCTTAAATAAATACTAGAGATAGTCGTTAAAAAAAACACATACAAAAAGTAACAATTCGTTTGAAACGAATCGTATGCTACTCATCTTCTAACCCATCCCCAATATAGTGGGTGTGACTTTACAATTCAAATACATCTTTCTACTCAAAGGATTTAGAGATTTTATGAGAACAACTTTTGTTTCACTTTTTATTAGAATAAAGTGGGCGTGCCCGTGTCACCATTTGCAACCAAAATTCACGGATTCTGATGATATATTCGCAATAAGAATTGACTATCACCGTAAAGAGTTTTGAGAAAGCAAAATACGGGCTTTCGAAAAAACACTCCGAAAAAGTGGCCATCTAGAATGTATGGGTGAAAGTGGATAAGGTGTAAAAAAAAAGTATCATATCTGAAATTAGAAAATCATGATCTTTGAAAAAATTTCCAATCCGATCTGCTAACACTAAGCTCTGCCACATTGCATATGTTTGGAAAATGATGAAGAATTCGGCATCCATATTACTTTTCATACGATACACAGTTTTCGAGATATTCCCTCCTTAAAGAGATATTCCATTAACTTCAGACTACAATTGGACATTTTGGAAAATTGCGTAGCAACACTTTTCGAAAAAAATCGACATCTATATTGTGGAGAATTTAAAAGCTCAAAATTCCGACTTTAATAATATTTCTCGTAGGACGCACCGTTTATTTTTATTTTCTAGGATTGCGTTCCTTGAATTTTGGAAAATATTGAAGAATTTTACATCCATTTTATTGGTAATTTTAAAGCCTAAAGTTTCGATTGCAATAATTTGTTCGTTGGATGTCCAGCTTATGAGATAATCACATTCAAAACGTCTAACATTTTGGAAGAATGCCTTTAAATTTTGAAAAATGCTGTACCCGTGTTGAAGAGTCTCAAAACCTAAAATTTCGATTGAACAACTTTTTCGTAGGCCGCACCGTTTTCGAGACATTCCGAAGGTACGTATATACATACTTGAAATGTCAACTCACAACATTTTCTGTCATACTCAATTACTTTACTGCGTAAGGAACAACGAATTTTAAGTAGCCGTTAAATGGTTAAGAGATTCTGTAATGGTATGGGCTGGAACTGACTACAACGGGAGGACCGAAATAAAATTTGTCAGTGGCAGAATTAACAGCACCAGTTAAATTAAGAGGTTTGCTTCAATTATTGCCGAGGAAAACTTAATTTTTCAACAGAATTATTCGGTAATTCATTCTTCCCGCCAAGTCTAGGAGTACTTTAACTCAAAAAACGTACTTTCTTAACCGGCCAGCAAGATCACCTGACTTGAATATAATTGACAACATGTGGAGAGGAGAGCTTGTCGGGCAATTTATGCAGGTGGAAAACAGTACAACAATATTGCAGAACGGGACAAGATGGATCAAAAATATGTTAAAAAATCGTTTAAAAGTATGCCTAAGAGTATGTTAGATATTGTAGAAAATAAAGGAACTAGCATACATTACTAATAATACGAGTAGAATATTGAAATTTTCATGTTGTTATTTAATTTTAAAATCTACCTGACCTATCTTTTTGTCCCAAAACAATAAAATTCAGGATTTTATGGCAGTGCAGTCTAAATACATCCTGTTACCTAATGATTCAATCAGATTTGGCAAATGTTATGCACAATTTTTTTTTTTTTAAGTATTTGTGGGGGTGTCTTGTCATTTTGTCCCTGAGTGTACAAAATAACGACAGCTGGAGACATTAGCCCTCTGTCAAACTGATTGTTAAAGAACCCAAAATTACTTGTCCACCTCATTTATATTTGCGTATTTTTTTGGAGAAGTGCAGCTCTTTCCAAATTGTTGTCGTCTTTGACGGTGATGACGGTTTTCGGAAGGGTTTAAACGAGAGCTGTCACTTATTTTTTGAGGGTTTGCGGAGGCAGAGCATTGTCATTGTTAATTGTCCCTGTAATTCAAACCTCATTGGGGAACAGCAACCAAGCATAAAAGGGAAATGAATAAAATCCAAGTTTCTCCAAAAAGGGGTTTCTGCCTGAATATATTTTGAGTAAATCAAGTCTGCCCCGGGTTTTGGATATGTCTTTAAAAAAAAAGAACGGACGTAAAAAGTGCTTTGTAATGCGCATTTTGAGGCGGCAAAATGTTGTTTGTGTGTTTTTTTTTTTTTTCTTTCGAGATTGGAATTCGAGAAAAATTGATAATAGGACTGTCCTAATAGGCTATGTGTATGTGAAAATGACAAAAAAAGATATAATTTCTTTCTATTTGTGTAGATTTTATATTCCTATCACCAGAAGCGCTGACCTTCGAATCACTTCGAATGACCTTAATCTAAAAAAAAAAAATCTATATTACGCAAATCACTTTTGAAAAATTCAATCTAAAATCTAATTACATTATTCTATTTCTTGTTAATGATTTATTTCATTTTCCTCTCATAATTGATGATTTCATTGATTGGACTAAACTACAATAGAGCATCTAGCATCTTTGTATATTTTTAGCATCATTCCGTACCATGACGCAATTGTACGAGTAGGTTCCATAACACCACACCATACTTACTCGTAAGTGTGATGTTTTATTAAACACTTATCGTTGTTACATTATTTGTTAGCCATATGCAGTATGCACACCAATCAGTTGTTTCTCACATTAAAGTTAAATTCAATGATTAATGGGTATGGGGTTCTACTAAGTATGTCAGCAACATGTTGTAACAGTTGTAACAGCGAATTTTTCACTTTCATCGATGAGTATCAATTTTTTTTTTTTTTCTTTTGCTTATTCTGATCGAAAGTCAAGAAAACAGCCCAATCATCCGGTTTGGGAATTTAAATTCAACAACCGATGGGACTGATAGTATGTACATAGGTACGTTTCAGTACAAGAAATAGTCCTCGTTTTTTTGCATTTTGCTGTACATAATTTGTTAAACAACTTTCCCTTGTTCAGGTTGAAGTGGACTGTGCTGTTTCGTTGGTGGAAAGTGTCTGTGGAATATTTATTTTTTTGAATTCGAAGATGACGACAATTTAAGCACAGACGGGTGGTATGGCAGGTAGTACGTAATTGTGTTGAATGAGTGGCGAATTTTTTTATTTCGTCTACCTTTCTTTGCACGAGTAACGTACCCTCTGTAATTGGTAATTCAATGGAAACGGAGAGGTGAATTGCTTTGAATGAAGGTGAATCAGAATAATCGCTGAAAAGGTTAATTTTATTACTCATTCTCGAGTCACGTTGTTGAGTGGATTCTTGAGTAGTTTTACTGGTAGAAGTTTTGTAAGGTTGTATTTCTGTGTTTTATTTCATTTGATGGGGGACCTTCGTTATTGTTTATTTTTGCTTTATGATTGGAATGAGTCAAGGAGGGCATTCATGCGCTGAGTTTCTTTATTCTTTGTTTTTGAAAGTCAAGGATTCCGCTGAGTGAGTTATGTGTTCCTAAATATTTCATTACAACTGGAAAATGAATGGGAAATGTTGTGATTCATTTTATTTCCTTGATTATTTGTAATGACACGTCAGTTCAACCAGAGGTCGACAACAATTCAGCAATGCAACTGGATAGAGGCGCGTCATGTTTGTGTATATGGTTACCCCATACTGTGCATTGTTCCTGATAAATATGTATACAAAAGTATTCTTCCCCAGGGTCAGTTTATTATTTCAACCAGTTTATAGGAATTGCGACATGTGGATCAAATAAAATGTTGGGGTCGTTTTACGGCATGAAGTCTGGTGCGGTTCACCAGGTTTTCACGATTTCACGTTGATTCGATTTGGTTTCTCTTTTTGCAATCGAAATTGTCTTAGGGTACACGTACATAGTATATCACGTTCCTTTTCCAAGAAAAGTTGAAATTGTGCAGACATTAAATTAATTCCTTTGAGAATTTTGGGGCAAAATACGCCCCAGAAGCGGGTTCTGGGGCGTATTTTGCACCAAGAACCTTTCACTCTTCACTTTGCAAATTCTTTTTTTTTTTTCATTCAAGGATTGCTTTGAACAAACAAAGCATACAGGTAAGTTAAAATTCACCTGAAACACCTACAATTTGTATGATCCATTTGATATGGATTGTAACATTCCATTGTAACTCCAATTACATTCAGAGCTCTAATTGACACTACTATTCTTTTTGGTTATCGTAATATTTACACGATAATACAACTCCTTGTCTTTTGTAGAACAGATTATGTTTGCGAAAAACTACTATAGTTATAGATTACTTATTTAGAAAATCATTTAATTTAGTGGTAACTCGCGTTACAACATTGAGACTCAATGTTTATTTCATAAGAATCGTTTAGTAAGTTCTGCTTAAAGGAGTTGAAATTCACAAATATTGTCACGTAAGAAACAAGGAATATTATGAATTTATAGAAATAAAATACAATTTATCAATTTAAATAGGAATCAACGATTTTCAGCATAACTCGCGTTACTTCAATTTGGTAACTCGCGTTACAATCGCATCGATCTTCATTAGCGTATTAATGCGAAGTTGAATTTGGAATGTGAGGAGTGAAAAGTTATTGGTGCAATTAGCCACTGGTTACTAATAGCATATCTTTCGTTTGTATTGCATATATTTTCGCTAAAACTATGTACTTATCACTTATACATTTAAAAAGTTGAGTACACATACTAAAGCAGGATTGATATATTTCGAATCTCCTCTTTGGCAAAACAGGAAGCCGTCAAAAATTACGATAAGCATTTGACAACAGCTTTGCAACTTTTCACATAGCACTTTGCGATTCATTTGCAAATGATACGTTCCACTAATATTTTAAGACAGCAAGTTAAAAATGTGCAAAGTTTTTACCAGAAAACTGAAAAAAAGTTTTGCGAAAGTACTACGTGAAAAGTTGCAATGATGTTTGGGTGAATAAGGCCTAGCTATAAATTAGGCAACAAATGTTTTAGTGCCTGCCGATCCAGCAACTCTTAGAAATAAAATAATTTAGAGACGACTTTTAACTAAATGCTGACTCTATCTCTAAGGTTGTAGAAATAAACTACAAATGACTACTCTAAGTTAGTGCCCATTCATTGGTATTTAAGTCAAATCTAAAGTGACAGCCAAAATAAACAAATAAACAGAGTGCATATAAACATAACTAAAAATAGTGATAAAAAGTTGTTTCATTTCTACGAAATGTTAGAGGGATCATAAAGTCAATGTGACAAGGTTGCCAAGGCTTATAGTCTAATAAAGTGTTGCTTAGAAGGTTTAATCAGTTCTATAAAACTATATAATATTATTTTTGATTCAGATTTCCGCGAAAGATTCGCAAAATCACCCTATCACTGATGCAGAGTGATGACCTTACTGGGCTTTTCAATAATTTTTTGTTTCTCTTGATTTAAAAATGATCGTCTACCGTACACTTTTTATCATCGAAAGCCAAAATGTGTCATTATCTCTTTCATCGGATTTAAGCTCTGAGTCAATAGTCACATCTATATATGGTATGTATGATACGTTATCATTTCCCGAACAATGATATCCAGTGTACAGTCGTGCACGCCTTTTTACGGCTCTGAATACTCGCATACAGCGTTTCAGAATCGCTTATGGCTAAGTAAAACTATGTATGTCCTTCATTCCTCATGTATTCCTGTTGATTTTAACCTCAATGCTAATGCATTTGCATCATAAAGATAACAGAATAGAGAAAGAAACAAATACTTTTGGTGAATAGGTTTGAGACTTGGGTATTGTTTGTATCAATTTACTACATGGTTGGTACCCGAACTAATGCGGAAGAATTATTCAGATTTTTTTTTGCATTTATTTTGACTGCAATTTCTAACGATTTTTTTTTTTTCATTTACGATCGAATTTCTACTAGATTTACGTTTGAAACTTAAATCAGCAATCACTATACTATGACCACATACGGAAGTTTTTAATATTAAACAGCTGCAGGATTTTATTCCATTCTGGTACAAATGTGCCCGCTTTGCCAAATGAGAGTATTGTTAATGTCTAGTGACACACATGACATGCAGTAATATGAGTCACACTGAAATTAGATCATTCGTTTTCTCAGAAATTGGTATCAAAGGTGTGTTGGCTGGGCTAAGTAAATAATGCAGGGTTATTCATTGTGTGCTTTAGTAGTTTTAATTTAAATAAAATAAAATGTAGTAAAGATTTCAATGAATTTTTTTTATTGTTTTAAATTTTGGACTATGCCATTATGTATGGAATAAAACATCTGTTAAATGACCACCACGGGAGTTTTTACAAACTTCGATTATTGCGAAGTAATTTTCGATGACTTGTCGGGTCATTTCTAGATGTATTGCGGACATAACTTCATGGATGTTGGTTTGTAAGTGCTTCTAAATTAGGAGATTGTCTGCATAGACACGATTTTTAGCATAGCTCTACAAAAAAGAAATCCAACGGGGTCAGATCATACGATCTTGGTGGCCAATTGATGTTGCCAAATTTCGAAATTAAACGGCTTGTGTCCTGTTGGAACCATATGCCGCTCACATCAATGTCTTCAATCTCAGACCAACAAAAGTTGGTTATTATATGACCAAAACGCAGAGCATTCACCGTAACAATGGCACCTTCGTCGTTAAAAAAAAAATGGTCCACAAGCTGCATCAAACTGCCACCCGTGGTGGATGATCACATTTGGATTATCAGAACTCTAAATTCTGTAAATTTATTTTTCTGTTTGTTTACGTAGCCGCCCAGGAAAATGGCCCTCATCGCTGAATATGATTTTCACGATTATGGCGATCATAGTCTGTCCTTAAATCGCCATACACAGATATTACAGAACTGTTATTTTTGCAGTAAGATGCAACAATTTTAATGTGGTTAAACGATCCATATTGTAAAAGGGCAAGGAAAGTACTAACTACCCGTCACTATGAATGACAGATGGATTTGACAGATGCCATATGGCAGGGATGTGATATCCCAACCTCAAAATTAATAACCCTTTACAAATCATTTACCATTTTGCCGTGCAATAGCAATCACATTTATTGTTGATAGTTTATCTTGTGCATTGACATAAATTGCGGGGTAGGGTATCAACGCCCAAACCACATAATGTCGTAACGTCGAAATAATGTAGCAAATTCCAAACAAAAATTCCAGATCTCTTATGAGAAAACTAAAATTTGCTTTATCGAAATCATGAAATTTATAAAAATAAAACACTCCACGTAACATTAAAAGTCCCCAGGTCAGTCATTCAATTTAAAGTAATTTAACTTTTTTTCAATTTGCGATTCTGGTAAGGTTCACTCCGAACACTCCAAAATTGACATAAAAAATTCTCAATGTTGAAAAAGTTGAAATGAGTATCTCAATATGTAACTTTATTCATTTTCCCTCTTAAATTATGGACACATACCTATATAATGAGTGATTTTTTTTTCTCCAAAATACTGACTGTAATTTACCATACCACATTCTGCTTAATAATTAATTACTCAAACAATATTGCTGCAGTGAACCCACTTTTATATTATTTGCACAGTTCTTTTGCGATTTAACTTATTAAAAGTCGATTCATTGGGCACTGTACGCCATCGTTCGCGTGGAGAAAATCACTGAATAAATTTGTATATCCTTGGGTTGGTCCTTTTATTTTCCTTGTTCATTTGATTTATTGATTAAATAATTTGTTTGTATGCTTTCTTCTTTATGACGAAATTTATGAGTAAATAAATCAAAATTAATCGAAATTATTATAGATATAGTGTCGAGATAAAAGAAGAATTAAAATTTAAATTTAAGATATTTAAAGTGTAAGCAGCTTATATGTAGGTACTTGAGTGTGAAATACAAGACAGAGTTATGGGTAGAATGATATATTCTGATAAATTTTTCTAGAGTGGACCTGTGACCTAAGAAGAGTATTGTTTTAGATTTAGATTCGAGTTTCTATAATTTGAAATGCATCATCTGTGCCTTCAGCGCTAAATATTTGAACTCAATAAATCCATTAAACATTGAACTTCAATTTATGAATGGAAATGTGTAGAATTTGTTTAACAATTAATATCAAGTAGTTTCCATATCAAGTAGTCTCGTTATACAAAAGCCAAAAAAGAAATAATCTAATTTAATCCAGACAAAATGTTCACTTCCTATGGAGCTTGAAACTTATAAAACTGACCTTGGCACGGTCAGTGATTCGATCATGCCGTCACATAACATTAACCATATAGTCAACGACGAGTATAAAGAACAGAGCCGAGCAAAGCGAATAAAATGAGGGAATATTAGAATAATAATTATAGTTTTGTATTACGAAAAAGAAAATGTGTATTCATAATATTTTTTTTTATTTTGTTGATGGTTATCTATAAAGGAAACGCCAAAATATTTGTAGAAAAGTTTGGGTAAATGTATTCGAAATTTTTTTTACGACTTTTTTTGATTGTTCTCTAAATACTTAGACAGAATGAATGAGCTTGTCATTGTTTGTTGGTGACATTTAGTTTTATTTAGAAACTTTTTATATTATCACCATGCAGTTTACAAATGTATAATAGGTAACGAATGTATTCGTATGAGTTAATTTTATGACTGGTTAAATAAATATTCTACTCAACACGAATTTGAAAGGAACGTGTAGCGAACATGCAACCTTGCCCTCACAGTCTATGTACTATAGGGTCTTCCAATAGGGACTTCCGAATGGTGACAGTTGATAGCGACCATATTGTTGAAGCTATATCTGTCAAATTGGCTGTCATTTATTCAGTCTGTTTTGCCAAATCACCATGGACGGATATAGGGTTTTTACGGTCGCCATAATCGTCCTTCTGAGAGGACTATTCGCAGTGTGGTGGATAAATTTGAGTCCACTGGTTCAGTAAACGATCGACCAACACCCGTACGTCGACGAAACGCAAGATTTGCCGAAAACATCGCCGCTGTCCGTGAGAGGGTGCGGGAGAATCCGAGGCAGTCGATTTCGCGTCGCTCACAAGAACTCGGCCTTTCGCAGACCACAACTTGTCGAATCTTGCGTCGTGACTTGAGCCTGCACCCGTACAAAATTTAACTGACCCAGGAGCTGAAGGTAAATGATCATAGACAACGACGTGTGTTCGCTGAATGAGCTCTGGAGCAGTTGGAAACTGACTCTAATATTCATCGAAAAATCATCTTCAGCGATGAGGCCCATTTCTGGATGAATGGGTACGTCAACAAACAAAATTGTCGAATTTGGGACGATACCAGAGATCCAAGAGCGTCCAATGCATCCCGAAAAAGTCACTGTTTGGTGTGGATTTTGGGCTGGCGGCGTCATCGGTCCATATTTCTTTGAGAACGACGTTGGCCAGGACATCACCGTCAGCGGCGAGCGCTATAGGTCGATGATTACCAACTTCTTTTGGCCTGAATTGGATCATATGGACACCAACGACATGTGGTTTTAACAGGACGGCGCTACGTGCCACACAGCTCACGCCACATTGGAAATTCTGCACGAGCGATTCGAGAGCCTGGTCATCTCACGTGGAGGTGATGTGAACTGGCCACCGAGATTTTCTTGTGGGGTTTTCTGAAGTCGCAGGTCTATGCGAATAAGCCATAACCCACAGCGGCCCTCAAAGCCAACATAACCCATGCCATCGGTCAAATTCAGCCTGATTTATGCGTCAGAGTCATGAAAAATTGGACATTTCAGATGCGCGCCACCCAGAGAAGCCGCGGCGGATATTTGAACGATGTTATATTCCATACATAATGGCATCGATAGGCCTTTAAAACGAATAAAAAATGTCGATGCTATCTCACACACACTTTGTTTTATTTAAATTTAAAGATAGGAAGCGCTTAATGAAAGACTCTTTACATACGTTTAGAGACATGTTGTACATGCACAGGCACAATACTGACATGCTAGGATTCCAACTACATTTATCGACTAAACGATCAGCAACTCAATGTAAAGGGGCATTTAGTGAAACAAACAAAATCGGCAAATATTTATGTACGTACGCCTATAGATTCATCAAGGAATTGGACAGGTGATCGAAACTCCAAATAAATAGTCTTTAAATGGTTCCAGAAGATGGATAGAGTATTTCGCGATTTTTACCTTAATTGCATGATTACTTCTATTCTGTTGATCAGGGGTACTGGTAGTAACATTATATGAAGTATTACTAGGAAATTTTCTAGGGAATAAAACTGTATTATTGGAATAAAATGTTTTGGGCGAAATTTTGAAAAAATCGCAATTAGACAAAACAAAAAAAAAAAAACACGGTTTTTTCCTATTTTCTAACTTTAAGAAGCAGTTACATTTTTCGGGGCACCAAATTCAACAAACCTAATTTTTTGACTTTCAAATAAAAATAGCAACTTAGGGGAAGCAATTACACCCCCTCCCCACCGATGTAATTTTGTTTTCTTGTTGGCTTCTTAACCTGAGGCACTCCGTATAACATACATTCAAACCAAAGGAACTATTAAATCTCCGTCCCAGTCTCGCAATGAGCACACACACACACAATTTCATCTACTGCTATACAATCGTTAGTAGTTAAAGATGCGAGATGGTTTGACTGACCTGTTTTTTTTTTTTAAACAGGAATGTGGCCAGAAAGATCTATTGTGTCAGAGGTGACTTTTTACGGCAGCAGTACTTCTACTTTCCTTATGAAAGCTATAATTACGGCTGCGGAGGATTTCCTTAAATCTTATGGAGATATTATCTCCTTAAGGAAGAAGTTTCTCCTACTTCTACACAAAGCTACACACTCACATAGTCCGTGTTCTGCAGTTTCGTCCTCTTATAGGCAGAGGCGGCAGCTGATATCCTCTGAAATTCTCATTTTATTTAGGTGGTAGAGTAATTGGCAGTGACCAGTAAGGAAGCTCACAAGCCCTCTTATGTCGTTTCTGCTATATTTTAGAATATCAACTGCCTTTTTTTGGAAGGATTGGACAGCTCTTTTAGTTTGTCTGAGACCTTGGGAGTTATTCCAGTGGGAAATGCACATGTTGCGTTCCTAACTGTTTAGGGTCAGTTTAAAGGCAGAATCAGATATTCCGCAAAAGGTTTCAGGTCCAATGAACAACTCAGAGGAACCTTTTCTGGCTAGCAGATCTGCAGTTTTGTTGCCGTCAACGCCTACATGACCCGGTACCCACCACAATTTTACTTGATTGTACCGGGCCACATTTTGTAAACTGTGGTGGGAGATCAGTGATTTAAGCGCCGCTTGGCTGTCGGTGAGTATGTGTATAGCGGCACCTTTGACGCCTACACTAGGACTCTTTTCAAGTGATTTCGTAATCTTGTAATTGGGTCCATACACACCGGCGCCAACTCCTGAATCCAAGAGTTTAGGATAGTATAGACAACTGATTTATATCTTAAAATTATAGTAGATCAATATTCCAGGAACAAACCTAAATTGTATTCAATTCTTATCTTCTTTTTCATGTTTTAGAGGTTTCAACATTTCAAGCTTTTAGGGTGCCAGACCCTAGGATCAGTGGGTTTCGATCCTTATGCAGAATAAAGGGGAAATCTTTAAAAATATCCTACGCCCGAAATTGTAAAAATAAAAAAAAAACATTGCGAATGGATCAAATAGACTTGAGATACGTCCTTAGATGCCGTTGTTAACAATCTACCCTATACGAGAAGACATACTCGCAGATTTAAATTAGTAGAAGACAACCTAACACTGCGATCAAATAAGTCTTTTTACTTACCCAGCTAACGTTCCTAAGACTAGATGTTAAGTTTAGTCTTAGGAAGGTTAATGGTATGTTCTAGTGTAGAAATTTGAAGGATAGGACTTCGAGAATCTGTCTTCAGAGTTTTATACTAGAATTCCCAAAATTGACGAAGTTATTGGTAATTGAATCGAATTGAACGATATCTCAAAAACTAAGTCCGAATGACCGATGTAGAGTGCAGCTATAGTAACTATGCCTTTATCCTGTAAACCAACAATATATGGAAAACAAAAAAGTCCCTATTTCATATTTATTGAGGATTTTTTTTTTATTTTTCTATGCCAGAAGGAAAACAGCTGGAATCATGGATATTATTTGGAGTCATTAATCCTTTCGTGGTGCAAAAATTTGTTCAACAACATTGCTCATTTTAGTTTAAAAATTTTGTACACAATTTCAAAATTTTAATAAAAATATATGAAAAGTTGGGTTGAGAAATCGTTAATAGTTACTTTGTAAAGAAAAGTGGATAAAAATCGGTTTCTAGAATAGAACACACCCCTAAGATGCGCAGGTTATGCAGTATCCTGAGATTGCAGAGGCGTGCCAAAACGCAAGTGTGGAGGGTGAAGTGAAAATCGAAGTACATATTTGGCTCTTCTACAAGCTATGGCAAGGTTTCTGATCTTCCAGCACAATTTAGCATGCGTCTAAGGGACTTTTGCCCAACCTTTTGAGATGTTTAAGAGCCTTGTATGAAAAGTTTTTAGTTTCAATTTGAGAGCTTTTCTTGGAATGCTCAGGTAGATTTTTACGAAAAGCATTACCACTGAAATGGAATTTTTTTTGAAAAAGTTTTGTTAAGATACAAACCCAATTAGTTTCTCTAATTAAATCCAGGGTAGTAGGCTTATTCGCTCTTACTTCAGAAATAGTATAATAATTTGTGAGCACACATATCCCAAGTCCTTAAATTGTATTTTGTCCCTCTTTATCCAATCTCGAAATTCTCGTTGTTGATTTCCCCCAAATTCCCTCACTTGGTCGTATTAATCTGCCTCAAAAAGATAAATGCCACTTAAATTAGCCTCTTAAAGACGAAACGAGTCAGCCTTAATTATTCCAATCTTTTCTCCTTACTCTCCTCGCTAGCTTGTTGAGATTCAACAAAAATAACTCACACAGAAAATTTCATTAAAACTACGTTTATCGCACAATAAAAAGTCTCTTCAATCTCTCTCTATCTCTCTCTGTCTTTTTGTCGTCGCTGGCTGTCTTTGCCATTTACACAATACCTCTTATTTTTTGTTGTTGTGTAATACATGACCTCGTCTGTCGGCTGCGTATTTGAGATTTTCCAGTACCAATGACAAATTTTGAGTGCTTAAGATGAGAAAACGGCACTTGTATCTGTGATGGGTCCTTTTCTTTCCTTTAAAACCCGTATTTCCCTGAAATAATGATCAACACACATCCATTAAAGCAGTTGAAATGGTTTTTATTCTTCTTTATCACACACGCATTATATTTCTCTTCCAAAATATATATATATAAAAAAAAAAGAATAAATGTTGTCAAGTCCTTTGGAATATCTGGTGGATTTCAGGTTTTAATATCCCTCTTCTTATCGATTTTGTGTTCCTTTGAGGCCTTCTCAAAGGATGTGTTTCTACTCAGCTGTATTTTATATGTACATATCTAGATACATCTCGAAAGTGCTCATTCATTTGGACAGATGTTGGGTGTAAGGTTACAGGTACTCATCGTTTTCCTTTTACAACAAAAAGGTTCTATTTCATCTGCCTTTGCAGTTTCACTTCATCATCAGTTTTTTATTTTGTTCCCACCAACAAACCGACCACACTCGGAGAAAGAAAATTGTTCTTCCTACGAAGCATTTTATTTCTTTCGAAAATTCTACCTCCCCTTACAAGTCTGTTCTGTATGTTCTCCTCATGTATAATTTGCGTCCATTTTCAAGCCATAAATTACAATTTTACATCAATCGAAGGAGAGAGGGCGAGGTCGGTCATTCATAACATATGCATGACGATAAGGAGCAGGAGCAGGAGCCGGGAAGGTGCAATGCATTTTCCCATTTTGATTATGGGTTCAGTTTTCTTTTTGTGTGAGCTCTATGCCTATTCGTTGGGGGTTTTTTGACCTCATTCCGTATGGGGTTTGATATCCTAACGTGGAGTGGTAGTAAGTGAGTTTCTTATCTCGCTTAACGTTCCAATTTTAGATGAAGTGCTGTAATTACACACTCATGCGCACATATGTAGCACAAAAATGTGCTGGGAAAATGGTTGGGTGGAAAATGTAAATACTGACGGAAGGAATATTTCAAACATTTTATCAGATATTGCCGCACAATATTCAATATTTACTCAATGTGTAGCGAGAATATGATATATTGTGGGCTTAGGGGTTTCGATAAGGTTTCTTTATCTATTTGGAATGGGATATGAAACCAGTTCGGGGAAAAAGTGTATATTTTGTTCGGTTGGTGACGATCATTAACTTACGTTGGTGTTTTGCTTTCCGTTTATTTATGTTTGAAATTGGAAAACAATACCAGAAAATTGATATTTTATGAATGGATAATAATTGAAAAAAAAAAAAAAAACTTGGGGAAAAGCCATTCCTTATCTACCTCACGTGCTAGAAAACCTAAACTGAAAACCTGCTGAAAAAAGTAACAGTCTTCAAAAATGTAAAAGAAATATTGAACAATAATATTCACTATTCTTCCTGGCCTCAGTTTTTAGACTTAAGTAAATTGATGCCCAGCAAGAGACTTTATTTAAAATCACCCTAAGTCTACTCGATATAAGCCGTGTTTCTTTGTAACTTTATATGAAGTTAAGTTTCACAAAAAACAAAAAAAAAAATCAATTTTCTATTTTGAAATTTGGTACTACTGACTTAATTGTTAATTTTAATAAAAAAAAATTCAAGATATTAGGCATTTTTCATGTCTGACAATATGCCCGATAGTTGGAATGTGTTATACTGAGTCACATCGATAACTGTGGATAATATCGAAAGTTACAGAAACTCTATACCCAGTTAATGGTTGTTTTTGTTTGCTATGCGAACTTTCCCTGAACTAGGGATACTTATCAGAAAGAGACGCGGCTATGTTATTAAACTAAAAGCTTATGTCGACACAAGTATGTTTTTCATTTCTTTTTTTCCGCGGTAGGAAACGCTCCACTCGAACACACAGACTCAATAATGGTCCAAGAAAATCAGCTCCAATGAGCTGCTACTTGATAGGAGCAAAGACAAGACAATCTCAGAGGAAGTGTTCAGCAGTGTCATCACCTTCTCCACAGACATTGCAGATGGAACTTTCGCTTAAGTCTAGAACATTGAAATGCTTGGCAAAAGTGAGATGGCCCTTAAGAATGTCAGAAAATTATATGCACTTTCAAAAAGCCAAAGTAGGTTCAGACCTTGAGAAGTTCTCCTCTGAGCCTTGCCTAGAAAGTTCATCGAACACCTCATTTTTCTTAATCCCATTGTGACTTTGGATCCAAACAAAACTCAGTCAGTTCAACCTTACGACATAATTCACCGAGTTCTTGCATTCCCGAACTATTTCGGAAGAAGTCCTTAAGCGCAGTAATCTATCGTCACAGACTCAGATACTCCGCCTATTCCACAATATAGTTTAAAGCCATTAGGATGCATATTTGCCTAACGAGATGTGAAGCCAGATGTTGTTGACACCAGCACCAGACTTCAGATTCCGGTCAAAGATAGTCTTGGAAGTGAGGAAAGTCGACTTGGAATGTAGGCAACAATCGGAGTTCTGGTGTCATCGCGTCAGATGGCATATCCATAAGACAGGAGTCAAAAGTTAAGTGTTCCGCAGGGTCAACAAAACCCCAGTTCGGTTTGTATCAAAAGACACCTCGGTAAGACGGAGGGGTGCTGTCCATGATCAAGGGAAGTTCAACAGCCAGGCGTGCTAGGTAAGGTCCCCGTGCAGACGTGGCAAAAAAACATTTCTTTATAGTTTAATGAAGAAGCAGTGATATATTTTCGCGAAAGCCATTTCCGCCAAACAGACGACACATATATATGCTAAGAAAGGTTTTATCATTGTCGTGTAGCCATAGACACTTTGTTGGTTATAAGACCCATGTCTGGCCAAAAGCACCCTTACACTGCCAGAAAACTGTGAACGTCTTGGGTGTCTTCGACTCAACATATTTTAACCAATGAAGTTTACTATCCAGGATGACTTCTAAATACTTAACTTCATTGGAGATTCAGATTGTGACACGTAAAGAGAAAAACCTAAACTGAACTGGCTGAGTCAGACCGATCAACTTAATTTGTATCGTAAAGAGAAAAACCAAAATTTTGAGAGAAAAGCCCAATCCTAGTGAGTATTTATCTCCACCAATTGTTGGTATAAAAGCCATTGGTATGTAGAGCAGTAAAAACTATCTTTAAAGTTAACCGCAACTGACTTATACATTGTTCTAGCATGGCCGGGTGTATTCCATTACTACCAGGGGACGCGACAGCTTATTTGAAAGTCTCGTCCGTCATCAGAACCGGATTCTAACCCAATTATAATCAAGAATGTATTTCTGCGTCACTTAAGTATCAGTCGTGCAATGTTTGACAGCATTTCATGAGAAGTGACCCCAAATGATGCCCCCGATAACCTCTGCTGAGCAAATCAAGTATACAAAGGAATATAATATCGCCTGACAAAGAGCAATAAACCCAACAATCGCTTAGTCTTGAATAAATCAAGAAATGCATTCATAAATTTAAAGCGGATGTTCTAATAGATCTCTCACGATGCAATGCAATCACACGTCCAGTCAGCAATTAGGCTAATACAATACATTAGCACCATTATTAAAGAGGTCAACGTTCCTGCACATTTTTTGTCACCGCATTCAACTCAGATTTCAAAATGTTTCTGGCTACCAAATCAGAAAAGTACGTAAACACCTGCGAAAAGACTCCCAATGTCATTGGATACTTGCAGTCGATTCATAGTCAGTTTTTTTTTCCGAGTACGTGCAAGGAGCCTACAAGTATGATTGGATATATTTTAATGAACCACGTAACTGTAAGCTATGGTATGCAGTGAAATCCTTATGGAAAACAAATTAAATCAAAACGTGGGACATATTTAGAGTCCAAAAGCTCTGATACATGGACATAGACTTAAAAAAAAAAATTATGATCATTAGATAGAAACGTCAAAAAAGTATTAAATAACTTTCCATTAAACTCAAAACAAAATAAAATGCGAGTCGGGGTTCGCGCGATTAGTGTTCCGTACAGGTGTTTTATCTTTATCCTAATTTGACGTTAGTAAAGGGATATTCATTTCGAGATTTCACATACCTGCCATATGGCATCTGTCAAATCCATCTGTCATCCATAGTAACAGGTAGTTAGTTGCTTCCTTGCCATTTTACAATATGGATGGTTTAGCCACCGCTCAATGCATTAAAATTCTTGCCTGCTGACCACAGAATGTATACAACATATGCCGATTGGATTGTGGAAAATCAGCAAGTTAAAGCCGTTTTTCGAACAAAATCTTCTTCAGCCCATTTCTCGCTCGGCAGCTACGTGAACAAACAAAATTGCAGAAATTGGGGTTCTAAGAATCCGAATGTGATCGTTGAGATGCCATTGCATTCATCACGAGTGACAGTTTGATGCTGTCGACCGGTGTCGTGCTCGGACCGTATTTTTTTTTTAATCGACGAAGACTATCAAATGATGTGACCGACATGTGATTCCAACAAGACGGGGCTACGTTGGAATCACATGTCGCACACTAGCATTCTTTACCTTTCTTTTTCACGTGCGACATCCATTTGAGCTTTGCGTATGAGGTAATTAGCCTCGTTGGCGAACGGAATATGGAACGAGTTTATAAGGACAGGCAAGCTGTTAAATTTCTTATAAGTGAAATTTACACGAACAGATTTGGTTTCGTTGAGGGCGATCCGCCAAGACTTTGTCCATTCATTTACATTATTCAGAACGCTTTGCAGTTTTACAATTGTTTCTTCGATCCCTGAGACAGTGCCTTCTTACTGCGGTATATAAAAGTTATAGAAGCGGACCAAGAGCGCTTTCTTGCGGTACGTCAGCTGAAATTTCTTTAAATTAGGAGTATTCATTTTGGTGTCAAACACAGAAGAGTCTATTCCCGAGATGTGAGGTCAGTATGTTATAGAGGCGTACAGGCAGAACCTGTGGTAATTTGAACTTCAGGATCTTCTTATCAAAAGCTAACAAGACATTAAGAAATATGCTTGATCAATTCTTTTTTTCTTCAAGAGCTTTCTCAATTACGTCAGTGATTCTATGTATCTGGTCAATGTTTGAATGCTTGCTTCTGAACATAACCTCGCTTGAGTAATATCCTCTCAAATATGGTAGATATAATTGGGAGAAGCGAAATGGGGTCTATACGACTTCTAGTCACTCGACGGTTTTTCTGGTTTTAGTACCTTATGATTTCCGCAACTTTCGATTGACTCAGGACATATTCCACTTTAAGCGCAGCGTTTATGATATTGAGAAGCTTTTCTGGCAACAATGGGGTTTTTTATATATTACCAAAATTTAGCCTTATTGCTAGTTTTGTAATGAAAAACTGTAGTGACTGGACGGTTTTTTCTCACAATGCTTGAATTCTTCTCTTCATCACGTATCCCAATCTTTGTATCTTCAACACCAGAATAAAGTCTGAGAATTATGATTCAGATTCTTTAGCCTTATTGCTAGTTTTGTAATGAAAAACTGAAGTGGCTGGACTGTTTTTCCTCACAAAGCCTAAATTCCTTTCTTCATCACTTATCCCAATCTTTGTATCTTCAACACCAGAATAAAAACTGAGAATTATGATTCAAATTTGCATCACCTTATTATGATACAGATCGTTAAGACAGGTTTCATTCATACACGAAAATCCTGCAGCAAGACCGTGGATTCACTTTAAAATAATTCGGGACGCAAGCCTGTTTGAATAATTTATTTCCACCACTGCATCATAAAATGAAAATTTATCAGTCAAATTATTGACTCCTCAACTCAGCATTTTACTCAATAATAAAAACACGTTTTTAGTGTTCTGTAAATAAAGTTCAAAGTCATACACATTCTTGCAATGTCAAATTACATTCTCGTGTCATTTTGACAAGTTTCATGATAATCAGCTAAAAGTCATTCTCCTATAAACTTCACAGTTAAATATGAATATTTATTCAACAGCGAACAAATAATGTATTCACCTTTCTCATAACTTCCAAGGACATTCACTTCAATTTACCCAACACATTCTGAGCAAATTCATTCGATCACAAATAAATGTCAAAAAGAAACTACCCATAATTATTACAAAAAACATCTGTTGAGAACAAGTTTTTCTATAGAATGAAATTATCACTGAACCTGAATAACCTTTAAAAAAAAAATCCAGATTTCAGTAATGATAAGCGTCTTAAGTGAGGTAAATTACCTCTAAAAAAAATATCTCCTTTCCACATAAGAACTTAGAGGGAATATATTATGAAATTTAAGTGTTTTTCAAGAACCTATTGTTTGTGTGAGTGTACATATATTAAATTTACACATATTAGTAACAAAGAAGGTGCATTGTTCGAAGATCTACTCCGTTTACCCTCAGAGGGTTATTGACCACAAAAAAAAAAAAAAAAAAAAACAAAGGACTTCCTCTCTCTCCAAAAATTAGACGTGATTAAGTCTTGAGAGGTCTGTACTTAATACTCAGGTATCCATGAAATACATTTTTTTTTTTGTATGCACCTCGCCATTGGACAATTTTCTCCTCTCCCATACAATCTCTTGGAACTACAAAATGGAAATTAAATAAATCCAGACCTCGTCTGGCCTGTAATCTTAGATTTTTTTTTATTTTGTATTCTTCGAAATTTTTCTGCCAAAATGAACGCAAAAGTAAATTCGAAACGAAAAAAAAATGAGAAAGCGAAATTTTGTTGGGCCTTCGTGAATTTTGTTTTCTTCTTCGTCAAAGAGAAATCGCTGGAGAAGAGCAACAAAAAAATATATATCAGAAGTAGTAGAAGCAATAGAATGAGAGTAGAATGACCTTTTTACCTTGAATCCCTTTTGAAGGTCTATCGTTTTTTTTATATGAAATTGGTCTCCACGAATGCAGGAAAAAAAAAATAGTTCAATACAATAGAATTAAAGCAAAAAAGGATCCCAAATCATCGAACTGAACGGAAATTCCATTGAAAGGATTTTTCTTTGCTTTCTGCTCACTTCCTTCAAAGGGACGTCGTTTGAGCGCATTATGAGAAAGGCCGATAAACTGCAGCAGCAGGAAAACTAGAAAAAAATCCAAGCCATCGATGGACACTTGGATGAGTGATGAGAGGGCGGCTCCGACAAGATATTGAATTTCTTTGTTCAGGATGAGTGACGGATCGAGTGTAGTGTAGGCCTAGAGGGACTAGCTGGTGTATTACTACGACCTATGTCTATCGCTGAATGGGAGTTATTATGCCTCACTGGCTGCTGGGAATGGGCGCCTCCTGTTACGGATGAATATTTTTCTTCTACTTTGCCTTGAAGGCAAATCAATCGTTTCTTATTAAAGCAGCAGGCAATTTTCTTCAAAGGATGCTTTGTTAAATGAATTCAAAATCTCATCATATTGAAGTTATGGCAGGTTTATTGGATTTTTTTTTCTATGAAAATTGCGGTAAATTTATGCATACGAGTATTACTGAACAGCTCGATGGGGAATTTTTCGTGCAACGAAGTCAGACCATAATGGATGTAACGAAAATTCCATCAGGTTAACTCAACCAGTAATTTATGCTAACAGTCGAGTAGCTTCATTCCTTCATAAATGAAAAAAAAAAATCACAAACTTTGACAAATTCAGAAGAAATATGGGACATTCCACTATGGTAACTCACGTTACATTCACTGTTCTGATTGACATTATTATTCATTTCAGTTTTCACAATATTTACACAATATGGGTTATATTTCCTAGTGCTAGTGGTAAGAATACAAAGAACTACGATAGTTATAAATTATTTATTTAAAAAAAACATTTAACCAACATGTAACATGTAATGTAACATGTGTTACAAGGACACGATGTTTTATGCACAAGTCTCTTAAGTTCTGATTAATTAAACAATTTGAAATTCACGAATATTTTCACGTTAAAAACTATAACAAAGAACTATTAAAACAAAAATATGATTCAGTAATTTAAAAGAAAATCAAAAATGTTCAGGGTAACTCGCGTTACAATCGATTTTCATACATGAATATAGTATCTTTGAACATTTTAGTGATAGTCATTCTTCATAGCAGCAGTTTTAAAAATGTAATCCAGGCATTTACTAAAGTTAAAGGGATATCTGAGAAGACGAGTCATATGAATGTTTGCATGTGCGGATTTCTACTACGACATGTTTTACATCGCAGGACACTGACAGGTGATCTCAAATAGAAACTTGAATATAGTGCTGCCACGCCATGAACTTAATTAAAGAGTAAAATGTCAATTTTTTGACTTTTCAGTCCATTATTCACACTCCACATTCCATTCGCAAAATGAAAACCCTTTCAAGTGGCATGCATGTCATGTAGAAATTAAAATTCGCATCTTCACCAGAATTAGAATTGCGTGTTGGTAATCGTAGAAAACTATTCAAATGAAAGTGACGAATGTCTTCATGTTTTCGCTTAAAGATTTCCATTAAAAGAAATTGCTAATTGCTTTTTTTTCTTTTAGCTTTTATTTTTTAAACAAATAAGAACAAAAAAAAAACTCAATTTCTTTGCCACCCTAACTAAGTAGGCTACAAGCATTTTCTTTCATTTTGACTGGAAACTGGAAATTTTTCAGCGTGTCACTCTCCAGTGCTCCATCCGTCAGCGATTTCCTTTCGCAATTAAAATGATGGAGATTCATTTATTTTTGCCCCTTTAATTTAGTTTTTTTGTGCGCTTGCCTCTGTTTGTTTGTAGCCATTTCGGTCCATCATTATGATATCATAAGGCCGTGAGACCAAAAAGTCAACAGCTGCATTAGTGGTGATAAAAAAAACAACATAGTCCAAATTAATCCGTTGGGTTGTTATTTTTTATTCCGACACTTTTGTCGGACTTGCTGATTGCTGACGGATTGAAAATGAAAAATTTCGTGTGTCTCTTGAGTTTCAGTATAGTTTCGAGTACAATACAGTGTGGGCGACAGGAAAGGATTTTGAAGTGAGATTCATTCAGTGGAAACGTATTCATGTACTTATGAGTAATTTCGATTTTCATAAGAGAAGATTACTTTAGAAGCCAGAATAATTGATTCTATAGATGACATGTCAACTATGATCTGGAGAAAGTCGTTTTAGAGAAAAATTTTACGACTTCGCAGCATACTTAATGCAAGAGTAAGTCCGGAAACGCAACCCTATTAGCACTACTGAGGCTATTAAATCAGTGCTTAGTAATCCAAAGTTTATCATCCACGATGCTTAACTCGGATAATGATTTTCAACATTTTTGAAAACTTATTCAACGAACATGCGACACAGACTTGGGTAAGTCGACTAAGACCAGATTTTTTAGGAATCAAGCATCTATCTAACTGCTGTATGGTCGACCAATATTCTTGAGAATACTCAATCTTGTCTTAGGTAGGGCTATCAAAGGCTTCCTTAACGTCAATTGAGTTGTAGATCCTTTTCACCCTTCAGCTCGCGGAAGATTTGCATCTTAAATAGGCGCTCTGAAAAGCAGCTCTCCGCGTTTCAGCTATATGCCTGTTAGTTTTTCGAGGCATAGTGTAGTGCATAAAATTTAAGCTTTTTAAGCGGAAGTTGTGAGTTCAAGTCCCAGGTGGAGACAAATAATAGCTCCTCCTGGTTACGATCAGACTGCCACTAGACGGGTAGTGAAACGAATAAAAGGTTTTTTTTTTCGAACAAATTCAACAGTCTGCGAATTTTATACCTTTGCACCCAAAAATAAATCGTGTTCTCAAAAATGTTGCACTCAATAGTACAAGAAAATACTATAACTTCTCTAAGCTTTACACAAACAATTTCTTTTTATCGAAATCGGTTATGCAATTTCAGAGATGTAGTACCGTTACATGCATATTATTCCAAAAATTTAGAATGCAATTTTGTGGCATGCATTGAATTTGATCAAATTTCTTACATCTGTTTTCGAGAAAAGAAGCGTTTCACATTTTCGTTACACCCAAGTGTTACACCTTTTTGTTACACTCTAGCATATTTACTCAAAAAAGCGTTACATGCATGTTTAAACATCTTGGCCTTTAAGGACAAAATTTAAATAAGGATGATTTTGAATGAATGAATAAACAATAATTGGAGTTTGGTATGTGATATCTTTTATGGTCCATCGGAAATTGTCTGCTCGGTGGTACCCCTTCTTGTTAACCATACTTTAAGCTACATTGAAACAATCATTAGAGAGAGGTCGAAACTTTGGCAAAATAGGCGATACAAAGAGCGATATCGAATCTGGTGGTGAGCAATGATTTTGGTTATTAATGTTTGTTATGGCGGCGCGGCGGTGGTAACATCGAAATGGAGAGCAATGATTTTTTATTATTTTTTCGTTTTCGATTTTTATTCCATTTTATTAGTGTTTGTTTATACTTTGACTAAAAACTGATTCTCTACTCTTTTTTTTGCTTTTGGTTTGTTATGGGATTTTGTTTGTCTATTTCTTGTTTATCTCCATTGTCTGAACGTGCGATTGTGTATAGCGAAAAGAAGGGGGCAACGGAGTGGGTAATCATCGAACAAATATTCTTCTTTTTCGTTTTTCGCTTGTCTTTCCGCTTTTGCTTTTATTGTATGTACCTACTCTTCCTCTTCTCGCGCATTCTATTTAAAGATAGCACATTTTGTTTTGATACTTTTTTATTTTTTGGGTGGATTGGAGGAAGACAAAGGGGGCCTGCCTCTGCTGGATTTCATATACATATTTCGTTTGCCATTTGAATAAACAAGATCTTGCTTCTTGAAATCGCTGTGCGTGACTGAGAGATGAAATGGATGGCAAACTAATGATAAACTTTAATAAAAATGAACAAAAAAAAAAGAGAAGAAAGAAATGAAACATCTTGATGGATGGAAGGAAGGAGTGAAATGGTGCAGAATACAAAGTTTTGATTGTGATTTGCATTTTTCAACTTTATTTCGTTTTTTTTTTTTTTTTTTGTTAAAATGTTTCTATCCATCAGAGAGTTTAAAAACTGATAAGGAGTTCTGGAAATAGGATATATGTACATACTTTGTGAAGTGCAAAATAGGATTTATAGATTGTTTTTGGGGATTTGGCAACATTTACAACTTGAGTGATACATTTTAATATTTTAAATAAGTGGGAGGAACGAAGATATTTATAGTACACCATTAGGAGACAAAGTGTCCTGTCTATATTTTAAATCTATAGGTTTTGGGTAGAGGGTATCAAAAGTACTCAATACTAACCCTAAAGAACTGCAAGCCAGAACGTTATATGAATGAGCTATTGGCACAAAATTACTCCCAAAACTTAAAGAAGGATTTTTACAGATACAAGGCTTTGCTAAAGAACAGGAGTTTGTTGAACATTTTGTTCGAAAGATGTCTGTGCAGAATTAATCATTAAATAATCACAATACGTGAGAAACAACAAGATTTCTCTTAATACCAATATCCCTAGAAGCAACTTTACTGTTTACAGGCTATAAATAGTTAGCAGTCAGTGTCGTTACCAGACGATGTCACCTAAAACGAGTGACGGGATAAATCTCGATATTTGGATTTACAGTATGAACACAACTTGAATTTTAAAATATGTTTAGCAAAGATCCAGGGAGTTTTAAAAGACCTTATATTTCTGTAGGGAAATGATTTACCAATTATTTCTGGTATTCACTACATAAGGATACAAATACAAAAATTCATAAGATTGAGACCATTTGTATTCTCAAAGTTGACATCGTAATGCAAACTCCAAATCCATACATGCCAAAGACCAAAAATCATACAAAAAGAGATGTTGACCGTATACAAGGAACACTTCATTGTCGACAGTTCTGATGTGGTCAGGTGGTCGGGTTAATTCAAAAGGGGTAGTGAGAGCATTGAAGACTACCCATTCAAATCGTTGGGGCAAATGTGTAAAAACTTGAACTGGAAGATGCTCAAATTAGAGTGTAAGTTAACGTATCCGTTGGTACAATTCATTCTAATTTACATAACAGCTCAGAAGGAAATGCGAGTTGATGTAGAGCTCTGTGGTGAAAATCCTTTGAGCGTTATCGAGCGCAATATTGTTGAAAATTAAATTTAAATCCATCATCTAACCAATCCATCAGACTAACCAAGGGTCCATGTTATGAAGTGCTATACTTCAAAGAAATTCAAAGCCACGCTCTCATGTTTTTCTGCGAATGTAAAGGAATCCTTTTGACAGAATACAAAATAAAACGTGAAACAATTAACGGGATATCCTATGCTGCTAGCCAAAGATACGAATGTAACTTCTTCCATCTACCACTACAGAAAATTGATATTTAGTGGCAAGTACGCCCACTAAGGTAACTTTGCTGAGAATCACCCAGAGAAGATCATAGATTTTTTGACTACATTTACAGTGAAAAAAAAATCTAAGGAGTGGGACAATAGGCTTGTTAAAGAAACCGCACTATCAAAGAATTTGAGAGAAGCATACAGAGAACAGAGTTCCTGCTAAGAGCTAGTAATTTAAAAATTAAATCCCGATGTCACGTATGCTTTTTGGAAATTTATTAAACTTCGAGATTTGTACAATGAATGAGTAGAAGGGCTTATAAACACCGCGACTTAAAAAATCTATTGTGGCATGTGGCCTTAGAAGATCTTAGCAGTGGTTGTTCTCCAACTAAAGCACTTCGTTTACTGTTGTTTCCCTTAGAAAATGAGAGCCTTGACCAGATCTAGAGAAGGAAAATCACTCTCATCTATTTAGTTGGCTACCAGGCAGCTTACCCACTCTGTTGCAAGTCAGTGTCCCAATATGGTTCAGGTTCTCTCTAATTCACTACATGTCCCGGTTTTATTGCCCTAGCTCCCTTAGTTGTTCTTTTAGTTAACAAAGTGCCTTTGGTAGGAGTTCTCTCCAGAGCTTAGCTCTCTAGCTTCACCATGAAATTATTTTGTTTTTTTATAACAAATAAGCCCATATACACAGCATAATGAAAACAGCTTCGTGTAATGGCCTTAATGCGGATTCAGCGCCAACGATTAACCGCTTGTAGACAATTTCACACATGCTATAAAGTTAAACACTTAAGTGTTGGACTGAGTAAAGCCGTGAGTTCGAGCAACATCGTCAAGACGAAGTTTAAGAAAGAAAAAGAACATCGTATTTCTCGGAAGAGTGAAACAGGATAATCAATACAAGGTTTGTTAGTTTAAGTTTTCACAGCATATCACTGCCTTTTTGACAGATTAAACCTCTGCGAATACCATTATACATGTCCTTTCGTTAGGTACTATCTAGGGGTGGCATATGTGATGCATACTTCTAGTTCCACTTGGTTGAAAATGGTTTATGTCCTCGCCCTGTGCTCTAAAGCATTGATTTCAATAAAAAAAATGCAGCTTCTTCCTTTAGCAATCAATCTGATGACCTCATTTAAATTTAAATATAATTTCGGCAAACTGCTATAAATTTAATTTATTACACTCTTCCTTACACGTGTGATTTATATTAAATTGTAAAAAACTACCTCCACGTACGTCATTTTCACGTCTCTCTATCAGTACTAAATTTTCTTTTCGTCAAATGATAATTAAAATATCAACAACATTCAACATTGCTTGTGCCAAATTCGCATAACCACTGACGTGTTAAACCTAAATCTTTCCTCAGCTTCTAAATATACTGGAATTGTATTTGTTTCACTACAAAAAAAAGAAACAGCTGACGCGTTTTCGTTATTTTTTATTTATTTTTTTTTAATAATAATACTTTAATTTAAACAAATATTTCTGTATTTAGTATTTAGTAAACAAACGACGCAAATAAAATTCCATTGCACTGCCCACATAGTTTTTTTTTTTTGCCAAACAGTTTTGACACAAGAAATCCAAATAATTCTCAATTGTATTTTAGTATCTATTATTTTCATTTTATGTATTCAAAAATACCTAATTTTAAATAAAAAAATCTTCTAAAAATAGTTCAATGTTTAGAAAAGTTTTTGGAGACTATACAAAGAGAATTTAAATTATTAGCTATATCCACAATTATGAATTCAAAAATAAATTTCGAATTTAACTCGTGGATACACTTAGATACGTAAGGTTGGTTTTGGAAAGTAATATGTAATTGTTTATTTACATCGGCTTGGTTGGAATGGAAAGAAAACATTGGAGTTGATTTTGTTTTTGTAATGGAATAATTGAATTTTGAGGCTTTATATTTGAGAGAATTTTTTGAATTACATAGATGTTGACGGTTCATTCGATCATAAATACGTATGCCTCAAGGAAATAAATTCTGGATTACCCTTTAGAATTGTGCACTCACAATTCGTTACTTTCGATTTAAAGAAATCATTTTAGTATTTATTTCTTCATGGGTCACGATTAATTTGAGCAAGATTACTGCACCACTTAAAAGGTTGGTATACCTCAAGGCAGTCATTTAAGGCCCACATTCCTCAACCTTCTTTTTAATTCAAAAATCTACGTTGAAAACTTATTGACCTTTCTCTGTTGCGCGTGTATCTTTTTAATATTTCCATTGTGACATCATGTCACAGTTTTTTCCCTTTTCATCTGTATTTTCCACTTCGTTTGAATTTCAGAAAAAAAAAAGAGGAAACCTGCAAACATTATTGCGAACATCTGCTTTTCATATACAAAAGCGAAAAATGGAAAAAAATACAATTTTAACCCCACAATTTCCAATTCGTTTCTTCTTTGTGCTGTCTCCCTCATCCAACTTTCCAATGAGTTTCTTAATTCTGTCTTCCCCGCATTTCTTCTTTATCTGTCAACGTGACATCTGTTGATACTGCAACACAAAGGAGTGAAAAAACAATAATTACTCACACAATAGCAAGGACATGGTCGGTCGGTGCGGTAGGTCTCTTTCTCTCAGCCCCCCCTGCTCCCAATATGTTTGTTTAATAACTCCCCACTTGAATTGAAGTTTTTCGATTTTATTTCCATTTTCTCATTGATCCGATGCTCAAGTAAAATCAACTGTCAATTTGACATATATATATGTTTTTTTTTTTTTCTTGTCACTACACACCATATGGATTGTGTGTGCTTTAGCTCTGTGTACTTTTTGGCTTTTCTGCTTTAAATGGTTCTCTGTATTTTCATTTTTATTTTAGTAGAATGGAATTTAATTAAATCGATGATTGAGTTTGTTATTTGCGCGCTGATCAGTTGGGGGTCGAATTGTTTGGAGGGAATGTGTCAAAAGTGAGGAAATGAGATATTATTATTTTTTTTTTCGTTTTTCACTTTTCATATTGATTTGGGGAGGATAATAATTTTCCTTTTTCAAATCCGATGGTCCTGGGTGAGAGGAAATAGCGCCCGGAGATGTTTGATATTTCACAGGTTAAGAAAATACAGTGATGATGTAATGGCTATAATGGAGATGGCTTGATAAACTGGTGTGACGGTGATGAATTGCAGATTATCACACTTTTATTATGGGCGTAGATAAGGAATCAGTTGTGTCGAAACTTGTGGCGTTTTATTGGCTAAGTGGTGTTCTTTTTGTTAAATTAGGAGCATCGGAATTTGGAAACATGTTTTGCATAAGAAAACTGTTTGGCACATTTATCACAAATCTTTACTGGAAATGTGCCATTAAAATGTACTGGCAACACTTTGGTGTTTATGTACACCGCATGGATTTGCATTGCTTAAGAGGTAATAAGTTAAATGGACTCCCATAAAAGGAGAAGGAGCCAGTAAAATAAATTTGAAGCGCATGTGTTACGAAATATATCGCCTAAATATAAACTAATCCATTTTAATATCTTATGCCATGCCAAAAATGTCTTGCAAACTACAGGGTGATTCAGATGTTATCCTCCATTGGCTGAAGGTTATCTTCAGATGTTTTTTTTACATTCCCTGGTCAGATGTTCATGTAGCTTTTATACCTAAGGCAGGAAAAAGCTCCCATGTCAACCCCAAAGATCTCAAACCGATAAGCCTATCGTAATGTTTCCTGAAAACTGAAGCATTAACTCGAACTTAGTTTGGGTGGCCATAGTGTAGTGGTAACATCATCGCTTGTCACGCCGCAGGTTCACGGTTCAAATCCTGATGTCAAGCTCATTTCAACTCTACTGTGAAGGCATAACACTGGCAGTGGGGTGGTCATATGGCCAAAAATGCAACTTGACCGTGATGATGACATCAGGAGGACTGAAAAAAACACTGTGAATCATAAGCAACGACAATAATAACACAAATGCTCCCCAGTTATCTGGACGCCACCCTTGGAGTTTACTGAAACTTAATACCACCTAAGTTTCAAACCCACTACACCAATCGTCCTTTCTCTTTGAAATAATTTAAGGGTATTCATATCCCCTTTGGCGCGCGCAAAAAAAAAAAACCCACAACAGGAGGGCATACATAGGTGCTCGCAAGCACCGTTTATGTTATACTGATTAATGGAGTCAAAACTCGTTTACCGATGAGAGTAGGTGCTGTGATTATGAAGCCGCTAAGGTGAAAGTTATATCTGGTCTGATATTGTTCTAAATGTGCCATATGACGATTTGGGGTGGCACATTATGTTCAGTAGCTCGCATGAAGTTAGTCATTGTCTACGGCAGTTATTGGATGCAAATACTCAGTACAAACACCATTGAAGCGCCTTTCAAATGGTTGATTTTGAGATTCCATGCATTTTGCGAATATTTTGAAATTCTCTTTGAAAAGTATATTTTTTCTTAGCAGTTATTGAAAAGTGTACTAATAAAAATTTATCAAAACAGCTAAACTTATCACTTTTCGACAGAACACTTATCAAAACTTGTATGAGTTCTTTTCTCGTTGGTGTACCAAAAAGTTTTCGAAAATTATAATAAGTTGATAATTAGTAAGTGATAAGTCTTTGGAGATATAGGGCATTGGTAGTAAATCAGCTACTGTTAAATATGGGCTCTATTTCTCTAACTGCTTATCACTCATAACTTATAAACTTTAAAATTAAATCCGATGACGTGTTCGCCTTCCCACAGAAAGGTTCTGTTCCTACGAAACGGGTTTTTACCCCATTTTCCGCCAGCTTAACAGCCTCTTTATTACCATTCACCCCAATGTGGCCTGGAACCCAGCACAGGGCGATATCGTTGATCTTGCCTAGCTTTAGAACTGTGTGTCCTTTATACTAAATTCAGTGTCAAATTATAAGGCAATGGGTTCGTTCAGAGCTATACGAGTAATAATATTTATGAGACTTCGAAGTTTATCAAAACTAGAACTAGTTGTTTAAAATAAAATAATGTGACAGAAGTAATTTTCAAATTGCATTTCCGATGCTAAAGTCTGAATGTTTTACTTTATTTTATTTATTATACATATATTCACATTTTTAACCCACATTTTTCGAAGCAATATGACATAACCCACTTTAAGACCGCTTTCCCCTCAAAATGCATTCGGCATTTCATTTCTTATCAAATTAACTGATTGATTTTGGAGGTCAATCTGAATTTAATTTTCTATTTTATTTAATTGCTAAAAAAACCTGTTCATTTTTACGATATATTTATTACTTAGTTAGACCTGAAGACATTTCGTATAAATCTGTTTGACATGCTGTTGGTAATAGCGTGCGCTACAACTATAAAAGTCTATGAATACTTGTAACGCAAGGAAAAAATTAATTTTTGACATTTTGTGGTTATATGTTTGACATTTTAGTTCTAAGATCCGTTTCCTTATTCGTTACAATTTACTAGTTCTGACATTTTGTTCTAAATGGGGCTAAAACTGTCAAACTATCGGATGCAGCTGATATCTACCCACTTTATGCAGTCACATTATTTAACCCTTGAAGAACCACAATTTTAACCACACATTCATATTCAGTGCATTACACACAACTACGCAATTACTTTCTTAATTTGAATAAAAAAAAAAAAAAAAAAAACTACAAAAAGAGTGCCTCTCGTATGCATATGAAATTTCAATGTAAAAAAACCTTGAAAGGAAGAAACAGAGAAAAAGGCACTTTGGAGGAGGAAAGTACGATAGTTGGTCTACGTTGTATACGTGTACTGTATTTAAAGCATATAACCAACGTAACGATGCGGGAAATTGCATGATAATATAGTGTTACGAGTTGAGAATTTTTATACTCTCAAGTTAAGCGTTTTCATAATTTATGGCCGCTCCTGCCTGTATTGTGTCATTTAAGGGATAGATAGAGATACAGAATCTCTCCATTAATGCGCTCCCGCAGGACATAAATATTCAAAACAGCTTGCGAATTATAATGAATTTATATATTTAAAATTGAATTACTACTACTTTCGCTGGGTTTAACTCCAACAAGAGAGAAGTGAATTCATTTAAATTTTAAAAGAATAAATAAAAATAAAACAACAACACAGATGCTATTTATGGGATTATAAAATAAAATATTTAACAATGCTGTCACGTAGTTAATATGAAAAATGTGTTTAATACCATTAATTTGTATGATATTTTACGGATTTCGTCCATTTTTTTTTTTGCATTCAAATGGCATAAGCAATTGTGTAGACTGTAGGACAGGGTGTAGGAGTGAGGTATATATATTTTTTTTTCTAAAAAAAAAAGATCCCGTTTTTTTTTTCATTGTAATGGTTGAAGGCATGAGGAGCAATGACCGAACGTAGAAACCTCAATTTCTGTCGAATATAAATGGCTATAAGCCGAATATACATGAAGTACGAGGAGAAGTGTTTCTGAGAATATTGAAAGGTAAACCTGAAGGTGGATTGGAGTAGCTCCAGGAAATACAATAACCGGAGACCAAATTTATAAACAGAGCACGTTTATGTCACGTAGAATTGAATTAAGTAAAACATCCGCAACGTAGCAGACCGTCTTAAGGGGAATTTGATAAAATAGGCCTGCGGATGAATTTGAGAAGTTGTTAGAAATACAATCGGCGAGGGTGTCAAGTTAAGTGGACTGTGAAGATTATTTTTTAATTTATTTTTTTCTTAGGAGTTTTGCGTATTAAAAAGGAAAAGAATTAACATTTTTGTTTACTGAATATACAGGAAAGAAATCATCAAGCTCTCAAAGCAGTAGCACAGAAATTGGAGATGTTACTATGATGTTGGAATTAATCAAAGAGCAGCATGATTCAATTTGCTTTGGGATCCTCCCGCAACGACAACATACTCGTAAATACCTTGCAGATCTTCAAAGAGCTTAAAATTTACCTACATATGTACCTATATTAATTACTAACTGACTCGTCTGGATTCGCCCGTCCCATATAAAATGAACATATCAACATGCGCGAGGATTGTAATATTATGTAAAAAAAATTAGTATACCCAAAACATTTATGCGGTTATATGTCTTTTACCCTAACCAGAGTATACTAAGTTTCATACATAGTTTGCAACATCGAGAAATAATAACGATAGACGACCAAAATTTATGTCGATCTGGCCATGTCCGTCCGTATGTCACCACTTGGTATATAAGCTCTCTAGAATCCGAAGCAGTACAAGTGTGCGTTTTTCTCAATATTTTTGCTAGAAACTGAAAAATATTGTCTATGGAAAACATGTAGACTTTGACTTTCTTTGCATTTCTTCCATACATTATATATGACCACGCCCATTCTTTGGGGGCGTTTTCTTTAAAAAAAAACATATATTGCTATTCCACAGCTATTTACGGTAATGGTAAAGTCTTATTGTGAACATCTCATCAGAATCCGCGTACTTCGGTTACAAATTTTGGGAGCCACGCCCACTTTCTGCTAGGAAAAGGTTGTAGCAAAAGTTTTGTAATAAATTTTCCTTTATTTTTTATCATAGTCCGTTTTAAAAATTCCGCAACGCCGTGCTCACTTTAGGGTAAGTTAAAAGATGGGGGATAGGGTATCATACGATTCGTTCTAGACAGATTGTATCTTTCCTGTATGTTTTTCTAAACCCTAAGCCGATACTGAGCGGATGTGAACAGAAAACCCCGGTCATTGCTCGGTATTCCCTCCATACTGTACCGACAATATAGAAAAAAGTTTTAGAAAAGGCTGGATAAATAAAATAAAACCAAAATCACACACAACTGCACAAATCCATTTACTGTTGCTGACTATGGTATCGGTTGATTGAAAATTGATGATTTAATAAAGAACTTCTTTTGCTACTGATCAGATTTAGGACATCGCCCGAAAATTTGTATAGCTTAGTATAATAGATTCATCTACTAAAGACATATTAATTTTGGTTCAAAAAGGATAAGCTGTTTTTATGTTATGCAATTGTGATTGAATCGTGGTAAACGGAAAAGGTAATTTTTAGGCTTTCAAATCTCAGAGATGAAATGATGAAATCGTTCAAAACTAAAAGGAAGCAAGTTTCAAGTTTCTACAGGGGTTTCACAAAAACGGTGATGAATATGTCAGTCAATTACTGGATTTTTGCATTTTAAATTAATTATAATTCAGCCAACTGCTTACGAACACTCTCTGGCTACTAGTTTTAGAAGTTTTTCTGTCAAAAAGTGAAATACATACGACACTGTTCTTAAGCCCTTGTTAAACTATGAACTTAAAAATATAACTAACTTACAAAGCAATACTTGTTCTTCGAATATGTATATATAATTTCATTTCCATAACTACTTTCAGTTGAATTACGTAACTCGACTCGACATTGCCTCGTATGGGAGGCAATCTGTAACTTCAGTCACAAACAAGCAATGACGGCTTGAAACTGTCAAAAATTGTCATAATCTCGGCAAAGCGAAAGTACATCAAACTTGTCTTTTGATTTTGCTTCTTGTGACTTACGGAGTACGGAAATTTCTCACTCCTAGTGACAGTTTTTGTAACAAATTGACTTAGGGAATAGGGGTGTTAGGATGTGATTAATTTCTCTTCGAACATTTGTGACAAATGCGAATTCGAAGTTAATGTGTTTGGCAGTAGCCAACGTTCTCGAACATTCTACATGAATGTATGTAACGTATCAAGGACTTGCTTCAGTCTATAAAAAGCCTAGGCTTCCATAAAATAGATCCTAGAATGTTACCATCTACGAACATTGCTATAAAATCCTCCAGCAACTTTACCACCATTTCATTTCCTCCATCATATTGATCGTTATGCGATCTGTGCTCTTAATTCCACTAATACCTCGCGGGTAATATCACCCATTAAGAAATAGTATGCCATTTACATTTAATTGGGAACACTGCCCAAATGTTAAGCAAATTAAGAGAAGAGGTGGGATATAAAAGTAAATTTTCCTCTTTTTTGAGAAAAAAAAAAAACTTCCCTTTGCGTGATTCGTTGCCAAATACAGAAAAAATTAAACCAAACCAGGATAGCAGTAGCATAGGCGAACTTAACAACATAAAAAAAGTTCATTATCAGGAAACCATTAAAAAAAAAAAAAAAAAAAAGAAGGAAAATTTGTTGGTAAAACATTTTTTGGCACGAGTCACTCGCATATGATGAGTGAGAAGGAGCAGTGGTGGCACATTCCCGGTCTATGTTCATGGTGATTACCAATTTTAGCTCTAAAAGAACTCAACTTTAATGTAAGGGTTCGTTGTGTATGTGATGCGATAGGGGGTGGTATCAGACGCTTTAAGCCATCTAAATGATGATGGTAGCCGTCCATAATCCCCTCAAACGATATCGGGGATGGTTTTTTTTTTTCTGTTCTGTTTTTCATTTTTTCCTCTCAGTGTGGTGCTCGGGAAATATGTATTTTGGCAGCACCAACCACCACACCCCCTTAATGGAATTTAGATTTATATGCCTGCCCAAAAGGATTTCTGGACTTTTCAGTACCATATTTTTCCGACCACTTTTTGTTTGCTTTGTTATCATTTAATGAGCCACGGAGGAGTACCTATCCATTGATTGTGAGTTAAAGTTAGGCGGGTACCGGCGTTGACGATGGCCCCACTAATGACACACCCGGGGGGGTTTTTCTTTGTGCTTAAGCCAATGCCACACTCCACCCGTTTAACCACAAAGAGTTTGATATTAATTCCTTTGTCATGATTTGTTTTTCCACAGAAAATATTTTCATTATCTATCATTCATTGGGTGGGGGTTGTGTGTGTGCTTGTTTCAGCGGTTTTTTTTTTTTTTGTTTCCTTATCAGTCTGACAGTATTTCTCTCCAGCTGTCAGTTGCAACAACAAATGTCACATTACACACCAGCACCACCCTGCCGAGTGTGCAAATGTAAATAGTAAAAGTTTTTCTTATATTTCTCAACAGTTGATGTTAAAAGTTTGTTGACAGTAAATTGCCACAAAGATTTCACACTTCGAAAAGGTGATGACATTTAATATCTCGTGGAAGTAAAGAAACTCATTTTTGTGCTAATTTTCTTTTCCAATTTACTGTCTGCAAATTTGAGAAGTTACTGTTGGTGACCGGAAGAGCTAGCCGTCATTCAAAAAGTCACGCACAGAACCAACCACCTTTCGGTTGTTCTTAACTAAATGTAACGGAATAAGAAAGAGAGAGGGCCCTGAGTTGAAAAGGGAATTTTAAATTTCCTTTATTGAAATATTCATGAGTTCTCCCGTCGGAAACTCATGCAAAAGAAAAGAAATTATGTACGCAGTGTAAAAAAAAAAAATATATATATATTTTCTTTTGGCAATAAAAAAATATTGCAGATGAAGAAAGAAGGAAGACAGAAGAATTAAATTTTCTACGGAATTTTGATGCACGTTTTGTTGGGTGTCAAAGTTACGGATACAATACGTGTGGGACGTTTAATTTCAAAGAACAAAGGAAGAAATTTGCGATTTACTTCTCGGTTGTATGCTAATGTAAAGAGGCATTGATTTCATTAGCATTTTATAACAGAGAAAGAAATGTTGAGTTATTTTTATACGTTTGTAGTTTGGATAAAAAAAAAAGAAAGAGTAAAGTTCATTTGGAGAGTTAATGAGTGCTTAACTATATTTAATTGAGAACGACACGTAAAAGGTCGATTGTGAGAAATATAATATCGTGATCATTGTAGTCAGTTCAATGTGAGTCAGAACTTTGCGTGAATACCGGAAATTGTAGAGCTCACGTCATCTCATGACATCGTAAAATATTTTCATGTCTAGAACATAAAATTGCAATCATTTGGATTGGCGGATGAAATTCTCTCTGTTCGCGGAACAAGGCAAACAACTATTGGCTTTTTCATCAGCATAAAATGCAGTAGAGTACGTTATGGAATAAATCGATTTCGATTTACGATTCGCTTACTGCGAAGCCTGTGCACCTGATGCACCATTTCGTTGCCCTTATAGAACCGCTGTAAAAAAAAAAACGCGCGTACCTTTTGTTGGGCGTCAATATTTTCGCGCATTTTTGTAGTTAGGCAAAGCAACGTATCAACTTTAAGATGCCTAACTTCTTACCTATGTAAGTAGGATCGGTGTCTGTAAACGTTAGATTGAATGACCAGCTAGCTAAACAAGAAAGTTAGGCAACTTTTTAAAGGTTCGCTCTCACAAAATATAACAAAGACCTAAGACAATTAAAGCGAGCTGCTTGAAGGCAATGCTGCCAAAACATTGCTGATATGCCAGTACTAAAAGATCACTCTAATTGTGCTGGAGTACTTAAGAAAACTAACAGCACCTACCGAGTGGATGAAACTTGAAACTTAACTTCAGCTGCACTTCCTAGGTTCGTCCATTTCTGAATACTATATAAACCCAAACAGTACCAGGACCAGTAGTACATGGCAGCATTCTAGCCGTATATGACTATTTAAAGCCCGTGGGCGAGACGATATTTTTCCGGCACTTTTTCAAAAGTTATGCACTAGTCGATTTATTTAGAGTTAACTACATATATACTCGTATATAAATAAATAAATATTTTTGTTCTCACACCATGTACATGGCTTGGCCTAGGTTCTCACAGCCATTCGTGCTGTGCGATAAGGAAAGGACCTACTGTTTTATGTCGTTTCCGAAGGGCAATTCGGTCGATTGAGGAAACACAGGTAATAGGCTTACTGAGCGCCCTAAAATCTTATGTAAGTCAAACTTTTTTTTTATCTTGAAAACGATGGGAAATCTCATAAAATTGTCTACCCCTTTGCACTGGAGTCAGTATGTGTAGACTAAAGGCAAATCCACATAAGCGGCCCTATACCACTCTCACATAGTACTGACAACGATAGCAAGAGCAATCAGTGGTAGAGACCGAAGATTCGAATAAGAGATGGATAAGGGGCACGTTGGTAAGTCGGATAATGACTTCTTCTTCTGGAGGAATGCCGGTAATTACAGTCAAAGGCTACCCCCAAGTGAGAGTTCTCTCTCCTTTACTGTGACCTTTAGTCATCGAATAATAGAACTTCACAATTCAACGTCATGCAATGCTCTTTGAAACATCTTTTAGAATGGTGCAACAGAGAAGGAGAAAATGACTCTCCATCAATCCTTGTAAAAATGTTCTAGTATTATCAAGAGAAGAAATGTCAAACTTTTATTCCAATGAAATTAAATATCCCTGATTTCTACCTCACAGGGCGATCTATTAGAGCATTATGGGTCAGTCGACATTTATAAGGTAGAATTTCGGGTCTTAATCCAATATGGTGGTCACGAACGCGACCATAGTTTGGTGGCCAAAATTATACGACCAGATTGCGGCAATGAAGGCTGAGGGTCTCCAAAGAATTACCTGTCTTGGTACCATAGGTGCTAAGCCATTCTTGTGCTGCCAGATGTGCTATTAAACTGCAGCTAAAGCATAAAGCATCTATAAACCACGCAATCTGCTGTACTTTTACCAGACAGAATAAAGTCAAACTTGGTTGAGTGCCAGGTTACCAATGCAACTACGAATGAAAACTATTCAGGGATGGCTCGTCTGCATCATTCTTAGGACCTTTTGTGGCGTCAATTGGGTGGTTGCCATAGCTTAATTGGGAGCACCAAAAATCCACAAGCAAATCCCCAAACTTAATAAGGAAAACATAAGGAAGCTGGTGGGTTTCCTCACAGATCACAATTGGCAGAGTTACAGTGCTGACTCCGTCTGGAAGAAGAGGAAACATCTAATCATATTCTTTGTAAACGTCCGACACTCATCGGGGTATTTTTTACAAACAGTTTATCAGTATTAGTATGTGTCCTTGGCTGACACGCCCCCAAAAAGTGGGCGCAGCATAATCATCATCAAAAGTGGGCGTGGCATTATAAAATGTATGGACGAATTGTAAAGAATGTGAACGTCTATATATTTCGTTAAGTCGATATTTTTCAGTTTTTATTAAAAATATTTATAAAAGGGCATTTTTTTTAAAAAGTGGGCGTGTTTGTGGGCGAATCTTAAAATTTGTTAAACTTGTACTGGTTAGGGTCCTAAGAAGGTTAAATACCAAATTTCCTAGCTCAAAATTTAAGGCCCAAAAAGTGGTAACATAAGGACGAACCGCCCGGTCATGGCTAGATCGACATAACTTTTGATGGTGATCACTACTAGACTGTCATAATAGCAGATAAAGGGCTACACACTACAGTAACCGCAGAGCTTGTAATAAAGAAACCACAAACAGGGAAATGATAAAATTAAGGAAATTGCAAAAATGTACGTGCTTACCCTCATAAGATTAGAAAAAAAAATACATTTTAGATGAACTAAGCAAGCAATATTGTGGGTCTTTAAGTCATTTGGTATAGAGCTTCTGATATGTATGTACATACATTGTACATTAAGGTGATTATAATGAGCACAAGTCGATTGCTGCTCTCATTGTTTATTTTTTCTAATGACTACTATGAATAAAAATTTGACAATTATTACGTCTGGGGATTTTAGACTGTCATAGATCAATAAGGTTAGATTAGGTTTATTTGAATGATAATGTGGGTCAATAGATTTCATATTTTAACAGTCAAGTACACGTCACACCCTAATATTAAATCTATCAATAGGTCTTCGAAAGAAAATCACTTTATGACACATGTTCTATTTAGTCCTCATTCTCAGCAATTAAGAACTTGTAAAACATCTGACTGACACTCTTGTACATAATATCGATTGAAATGCCCCCTTCACATTAAGTGGATAAAAACCTGAAATTGGACTTCCCCACTTATAGTATCCCCAAATATTAAAATAACATAAATATTTAAAGCCCTTAAACGATACCGAGCTCCAGGCAAACTTCCAATATTTATCCTTTTAATGTCTATACTCTCAGTTAATATTGTCATTTGTCGATGGGGAGGAGGACAGCCTCAAATATAAATTCTTTATCAGTAGTCCCTCGAGCTATAAGTAATAACCTATTGGCAATTTCCACTCAACTTTTAAGTGTGATAAATAGCTTTTTACCTCCCGAGTATGAAGTGTTTCCCCATTGGAAATGTAAGGGGACTTTATTCACTTGTACAAAATCTATCAGGCATAAAATTTCTTTCTGTATTTTTGGAGCATAATTTCATAAATTCACCTACATTGTGTGTATCTGTTATAAGAAAAAAAAAAAAAAAAACATCGCACCCTCCTCAAAATGTCTTCATTTCGAAATCGAAATTGATGAAATCAACATCTGAAAGATTGCGGATAGATACATCTTTGACAAAATGACAAAAGCGATTAATAATTACTGGATCTGGCATGCGACTACGATAAAAAGTTCAAAATATGATTAATTACTTAACAAATCGCTGGCAGTCTATGCATTAACGTATATAATTTTGAAGGTCCCGCTAAAAAATGTTAATTGATTGTCATAAATTTTTATAACGAATATATCTTTACATAAAAATATTTAAATATGATGGCTAGACCAATGGCGTTTTTTCAACTCTGTCTCAATGACAAGCCTAAGCCTGAAGCAGTACTAGACTGATGAGTGTTAATATTCAAATTTATTATTCTCTATGTGGTTGCAGAGTGATTTTATACAAAAATATGCAATGGGATGGGCTTTAATGTCCGACACGACGAATGCCGACAAAATAGATGAAATATTCGATGCGCCTAAGACTGATTAAAATTCGACCGGTAATGCTTAAAAACTCAGACATTCTTCCTTCATGGCTCAGATATTCACATAAAAAAGTTTATGTTTCCAAAACGTGACTGAAGGTTTTTATCATTTTCACTGCTAGTCAGTATCAACTGGCATCGTAATTTGCATAAAGTGTAATAAAACATTCGGTACCCTCTATAATAAACAACCTGTGCACAATTCAGCCTAAAGGCCCTTTAAGTCCTAGGAATCAAATCTAGAGAGTTTTTACTTCTCTCTTTTAATTCCGCCTGAGAGTCAGGAACATTTCATATTGGTTTGAAACTCAGGTGATGCTTGTTTCACTTTACTTCATGGTAGGTGTCCCAACTAAGCCGGATTTGCACTTAGATAGGTGCCCACGAGACGGAGACTGGTCTCCTGAAGTCATGATCGAGTTCTCGTCATTCTGGGGTTGACAGAGGCGTTTGGTATTTTCAGCGTCTCTTCGCCTAGTCTTCTTTTATGGTTCTAATTTATTAAGTGTCAAAGACTTCGGTAGTGCCCGAAAAAATGTGTTACAGGTATACCAGCATTAAAGTGAAACTTCTTCAGCCACAGCATAGTAAATTTGTTCGAGTGGAAGCTGTGACGCTATGGTATACTTTCTCGAAAACGAAATTTGGTATTTTAGTTGGTGTGGATGCATGCTACCAAATTGTATCCAAGGTACTTAGAGTAAATTTGTTCGTGTGTAACCGAAAAAAGTGTAACACTTCAGGTGTAACGAAATTGTGAAACGCTTATTTCAGAAAAACGGTTCTTACGATTTTGACCGAATTTAGTAATTTAGTTACTTTGGATTCATGGCACAAAATGGCATAGGTTTTTGGATAAAAAAGTAATGCACATAGCGGTACTTTTGAAAATCGGCTCTATCTCAAAAACGGCTTAACCGATTTCGATAAAGTTTTGATATTTTACTTAGTTAAGATGAGCTCATTCTTAGAGGATTAATTCAATTTTAAATATAATAGTGATAGGAATAAATCCACTATCAGCTCGGGCACTAACAATCGATGCAAAATTTGTTTTTTTGATGAGTTTTCTGGTTCAGCCTTGGAAACTTGCACCTAGACCTGTGTCAACCATTACTCTCTAGTTGGGAAGACAGAAGAGGACGGTCTTTTTAAATTTTGTTAGGATAACAGGTACCTAGATGGGGCCAGCATTAGCATCTAAATATTTATCGACTATCCGAGCGCGCCCTGACATTCTCGTCTTTCGCTTAGATGATTTTAAAAGCGTTTTTGCCTGGAGACTCCAGCATATGCCGATTTAATATTCTCCAACCGTGCAAACTCTATATCTTTGTTATAATTTTGTTGTTTCTGGTTTTTTTCGAGGTTTGCCATCATGACAGGCGTCAATATGTAAGTAATGGCCTAACGATCACAATATTCATTCACAGAATGGTCAGAGGACCATGCTCAGCTCATCCGTTGGTCATTCGTGCGGGAACTTCCGCTACATTGAGCTGATTGTCCCCTACATAATAAATTGCTATATTACCTCAAGAATACTTGACAGATTTTGAAGGATTATCCTAGCTTGGGGATTGTGCACTTTGTCCACCAGAGGAAACGCCCTGACTGCAAAGGCTTCCTTCCCTACACACCGCCATCTACCGTGTAAAGTCGATTACTTCCTTTTAAACAATTTCTTTCAATATATGCGACTTTATTTTTAATTTAGAAATAAATATAAAGTACCTACCAATCCTTGCAACGAAAAATTCCCTTTTCAATCGTGTGTAGGTAAAAACTCTTCCATATTTATCTATCGATTTACTGTGTGTATATGGGGGGAAGCTCAAAATTAAGGCAATTTTATTGCGCGTAAGTTGAAGTGAGATAGCCAACCAAAATGGATACATTTATCCACTGAGAATATCTGGGGAGCCCCAGAAAGGAAGGAGTGTATTCAACACACACACTATACCCAAACGGAAAGAAAGACAAAAAAGAAGGAACGAAAATAAAATGGAAGGCAAAAGTCCATAAGCATTTGTTATTATGTCGAGCGTGGTATTCGTTTTGTTTACATTATGCTCCCTCATGCCACAAAATTTGGCATCACCAACACTACCCATCTAGGACTGCTGTGCGCCTTCGAAATCAAAGTGTAAACGTTGAGGGCGTTTTATGCACACCATGCACGTACACACAACAAACACCCAAGAATCTCATGGATATGTGAAGTTTTTTAAGTGCCTTTGGGGGGCTGCCAATCATCATCCCTTGTGTGTTAGTCTTCTTCTTTTCAGTTTGTTTTTGTTTCGCCTTCGCCTTTCTTGTCGTGACTTTTCACTCTTTGGGTAGAAGAAGCTTCCCCCTTTTGGCCGATATCCGCTTGTGTTTTCTCAGAGTATAAAGCGGCGGCGGACGGGTTAATCTCTTTGATTCTCAACTCAACTCATATACACACCACTCCAAAGATATACACCAGATACACGTTATACTGATGATGATGATGGGACTACTTCCTTCTTGTTTTTTTATTGCTCCACTGTGCTTCACTTGTGTAGGTAGGTCTGCGGCAGCCTTGCCTGTCGTAATCTGCTCCACACCATATTCGAATTGGTAAATAAAGTGGAACTTTGTTGTCGAAGAGGAGTAAACTTCGTGAATAGCATTGGTTAGTACCTACGGCCTCTGAGTGAGGCCTGTGGTTTGGGGTAAAAGAGAGTCATAAACGCTCATTCCGAGTCCCCTAAGAATCTTTACACACCGATTTGGTTAACTACCTACTCATCGTTGAACCGAATTGAACTCGTAATTTTCCTCACTCTGTTCTTCAATTTGTTACTTAGTTTGTTGCCTCAGCTCCCGGCTCGACCCTCCCCGACCGCTTGGATATTTTCAGTATCTCTTGGATGTCATCTGGCAGCAAACAGAACCAGCAGCACCAGCAGCAAAGTGCATTTTGTGGATTTGTTTGATAACGAAGACAAACAATGTATGCGGTTTTCGGATTGTTGTCTCTTCTCATTTTCTCTCTTATGTTCCCTTATGACAGAGTATCTCTTGGTGATTACGAGATATAGTCTTCGTCAACGATGACTTCCTTTCAATATACACGCGTAAAATAAATGAAAACATAAAAACTAACAAAGAGAAGATACTTTACTTCACATTCTCCTCCTCCTCATACTCCTCTTCTGTGCGAAGAGTATAAGGAAAATATAGATGAGGAGGATACGAATACGATCGAGGTCGACCATTGTGTGAGGAAATTAACTGCACTCGAGATAATGGCTTAAAAAAAAAAGCGAAATAACATTTTCAAGAGATTTCTTTCCCCTAGTAATGAGATTGCTGAAGGGTGCCATCATCTAACGGTATACACAAGTGTAGTGGTTAATTTGAAAACCAAAAGCACATTTATGTCGGGGGTGGGATAATAATGTAAAAAGGAACATGAAAGTTTAAGGCTCAAAGAAAAAAAAACACCAAAATACCCTCATAACCACGGATGAAATTATAGTAACTCCCCTTATCAGCACAATGGCAGACCATCCTTTTTTTTCCATAATGGTGGCGACGACGACGGATATGATGTGTTTGTTTTGCTGACCATACACACAGTGTTGCCATTAAAAAGAGTCTAATGTAGAAAATTTTGTTTGCCGTGAGGCAGATTATCAACTTGCGGAAAGTAATTACATAAAAATTAGACTTTGGTTTTTTATGAGTATCACTACCTGAGGTCTTGTTAATTGTTAACTCTTTGTTAATAGGATTTTCTGCGAAAAGCAGCAGGAAGTTCTGGGCAAATAACTATTATTTCAACTATTTTTGACTGGTGTTGGAGTCTGCTTTGTAGAACGAGGACGAGAATAAAAGGTAGGTAGATACCTAAATAGTTTATGTCGTAAAAAATGTAATATTAGAAAAGGCTTTAGTCAGTTTGCGTTTCACAGTTTGTTTTTCAAATGTATATTGACAGATACTTAAGCCTTCTTAAACTGTGCTGTGCTACCAACTCCATTGAAAATATTTCTTTGTTTTGATTAGCCATTGAGAGCTAAATTTTTTTTTTTTTTGATTTTCACACAGAATTTAGAATCTCTTAATTACCATCGACAAGAATGTTTGCGGGTCACTAGCTGTAGTACCTTATCTGACTCTGTCCGTGATCTCGTCTTGACCGTATTGGGCAAGAGTTAAATAAACCAAACACCTGGTGTTTTTCAAAAAAGATCGTTCAGTTATCCAGTATATTAACAAATCTAAGCGTTAATAGCGCTACGTAACACATCTATGATTCATCAAACTAGATAAAATGACGTCTGTAGTCAACCATTTTGAAAACTACATATCAAGATTTCAACCATGATTTTTTAACTTTCACAAAACTGCGTCTAGTGCCCACCATATTTAATTTCTTGAATAACCGTATAGCTTAACCAGTGATGCCCACGAGACCTATACGGATCACTTGATGCTTAATTAGCAAGACCGCAGACGGACAAATCTACTCTACTTGTCATCCTACTAAAGGGCGCTTAATCTTTAAGATTGAATAAATAGAGCTGAATGTGAGGTATAACCGAAGCCTCCATGGCTTCGTTTGCACTAGGCGATCCGAGAGACGCAATTTTAGATGACTCTTCCACATAAATCGGACTGGATTTCAACAATGTCTTGAATGACGTTGTACACCAGGTCGTGAATTGTTGTTTATTGGCGTAAAATTAAAGCTTTAATGTAGAACGATCGTTGACATTAGCTCTTCTCTAAATAACGTGATCTGGAAACTTCTCCCTCAATAACGCCATTATTTCATTCACTGTATGACACGTAGCACCGTCTTGCTGGAATCACATGTTGTCTATGTACATACATATCATCCAATTTGGGTAAAGAAAAAATTGGTTATCATCTCGATACCTTTCGCAGTTGACAGTTACCGCCACGCCGCTCATTTCGGAAAACGTAAGCCGCTTGACCAAATTCATGATAAACAGTGAGTTTTTCTAGATGTAAAGGAAAATGATCCCATTCAGCCAAAAATGTGCTTCTTCGCTAAATATGATTTTTCGTTTAGCGAAGAGAACATTCATTTTTATAATAAATTTTCACAATTTCGACGCGCTGTTGAAAAACCCTGTACATTGGCTGCGTTTCAATTACACCAAATTTGCTAGCCGCTAGTAGCTTACACTTTCTTACATCAAATTGTAGTAAAGACTAGTGTTGTCAATTTCCAGCCACAAACGAATAAACAAAATTTAATTCCACAATTATTTTGACAAACGATTGGTTTATTTTTTCATTTAGCGACTTTCTCCTGTAGCGCTAGTAGCGGAAAGTTTTGACAGTCCTGTCATAAAAAGTCATTTTGCTACATTCTAGCAGAGTGCTTGGAACGCGCCGATTGATTTGGCATAAGCTCCATCAGAAGCATTCGATCACAGGAAACTACAATTGAGCAGAATGTAAACAGGATTGGTAGTTTCTTAAACAATTTTTGTTAGAGCTACAGGGACTAGGAGAAGTCAACTCTTTAGTCGTGCTTACATTTCGTAGCTTTGCAGATGGGTCGGTACTACAGATATCTCAGGGCGATATTACAGCGTTGTAGGTTCAAATATCCTGAGATAAGATTTTTCGCTCTTAAGGAAGTTTTCTTTTTTTTGGAATTTAACATACGAGAAGGTAACAACTCATGCTTTTTTACTAAATTTCGAACAAATCTTTACTGAATTTCAAAACAGTCACTTCATTACATAATCTACAACACTTTATTGTGTCTATGTCTGTCTGTATGAATGCACTTATCTTGAGATCCACTGAACGGATTTTGATGATGTTTTCACTATCCTATGGATAAGAAGATTTCAGTTTACAAAAATGTACGCTACGTCTTTAAAAAGCCGAGCAGCGAACATAAACGTTCAACAAACGTCCAACAAATAAACGAAGGGACAAATTTGCTGTTGATTCGTGAAAGGGACATGACAACGATGGCTCGTTGCCGCGACCCATCAGCTACCGCGGCCACGTATAAGCTATCGACAGCGATGTCAAAAGCAACACTTTTCCCTAGCACTACAATAATTATATTAACTCACCATATATATTAGATACATATGCATGTACATACATCATACATATATGCACATACCAAATCCATAACAAAATTCGCCCCAAACAGCTCGAAGAAAATATTCAAGACATTCTGCTATGAACTCAATGTAGCGTGTTACTGTGCCATTACTTCAATTGCTATGAAATATATTACGAATTTTTACATTTTGACTCAATTCACGAACATTAGGTGCAAAAATAAATTTTTGGTCTGAAAGAGGAAATACTACAAACACTATATTCATTGTAATGGAAATGTTTCATTTTGCACATGAATATTATTACGATTTGGTGCGACTTCTGTTACGGGTAAATGTAGGATTCAATATGAAGTAGTAAAAATAAAATAAAAACGGAAGTGTTATAGACGTGTTTTGGTTCGTGCAAAGACGAGCGCGTCCACTAGTGGCAGTATAAAATGATTTTTCTACAATTGGATGTTTTAAAATTAGTGGCCATACATCCCGATACAGGCGGGACAGTCTAGCTTTTAAATTATGTTCATGTTCACACTTTTGAGGTGTGTTCCAAAATGTCACGAAAGTTTATGAAACGTTCTGTTTATCAGTGTATATTCATACATTCCATACACAACAAAGTTTGATGGAAATTACTATAGTTAGGAAGGAGCTAAATTAAATTAGGCAAGTCGTGAAGCCAGACGTTGTATACAGGTACGATTGTTATCATTAAAGGATCTAAATCAAAGCTGTAAATAAGGAAAATAACTGCTCAAAGGTGTGCACATGTTGCGGGCTACTGCATGCCTTTCACGTAGCCCGCATGCATGCAAAGAAGTTGTCCGTCATTATGGATATTACTAGCTAAAGTTCGTAGCCTTATTCAGGTATTCTTTTTTTCTATTTTAGGTCACATTGTGTTTATTGCTCAGGGTAAGGACGACATTAAGCTTAAAATGTTCGTGATTAATACCCATAACAACAAACTAAATTTCACGCAAATCGGTTAAGCTCTTATGAAATTGAGAGCTGTCATTCGGTGGAAAGACTAAGAACCTCAAAAACATTGAATCTCCGTTCTGAGCGAATGAGAATGAGTACCAAATACCTATATACCCGCACCCTTCAGACTTAGTAGGGGCCTAAGAGAAGTAGATTTGGTCAAATATCGAAGATTGAAGAATATGAAGATTGATAAATAGTGAAGCAGATTTTGAAATTGAAAAATTCCATTAGGATGGATGAAAAGCAAAACTAATATCCTCGTATTTGGCTATAATGGCACTTCGTATGCACTAATGTAAATTTGTTATACCTACAGCAAGTTCTAACTAAACCCCTTGTCAATTAATTTATTCCAAATTGTATTTCTAACGATAGAAAAAGTGTTCTGCAGTTCTTCAAGATGGAATAACTAGACTTCCTAGAAAGAAGGGCGGACTTGCTTCTGTGCTTTTGGAACATGCTCGTAAACTAACTAAAGCAATAAACACCCAACAAAGCAGTTAACACTCAACTTATAGAAAGGGTCCATATTCGGATGGAATCTGGAAAGGGAGAGACTTTCGCACTACGTATCTAGGGTCAACCACAAGAATACGCAATTTACTAGCTCTGCCACATCTAGAAAGTCAACTTGTAAGCAAGACTCGTGTGGATATCGATAGGACTGTTTGAGTGGTGTGTTGCTGAAACAGTGTGAATTTTGAAAAGAAATTTCGGTCGAAATAATGCATCAACTGTGCTTGGTGTACGCAAGTTTGTGAAGAAAGTTCGTGGGATTATTGTTGCTGTTGCCGAAAGTTTGCGTCTAAACTTGAGAACCTCAACTCGCCACAGATCTCAGCAACTGAGCATTAGACGCACTAGTCTGAGGTGAAATATGCATAAAGACCTCGGATTATTCCCTTACAAGGTCCAACTGACTCAGGAATTGAAGCAAAATGACCACCCGCTTCTCTGTTTAGGCTTTAGAGCAGCTGGAAATTGACGTCGATTTAGCAAAAAAAAAAATATTTTTTTCGAATGGCGGCGATGTAAACAAGCAAAACTGCCGTATTTGGAGCTCAGAAAACCCATACGTAGTCGTAGAGAAGCGAATATATCCTCGGCGTGTGACTGTTTAGTGTGGTTTGTGGAATGGCGGCATTATTGGCCCATTTTTATTCGAAGATGAAGATGTCAACAGCGTTGCGGCCAACGGAGAGCGCTACAGAGACATGATAACCCATTTTTTGGTCAGAAATTGAGGAAATGAACTTGGACGATCTCTGGTTGCAGCAAGACGGTGCTATGTGCCCTACAAGCCGTCCAACAATCGATTTTTTTGCGCACTAAGCTCGTTTTGGGGATGTTGGTTGGCTTCTGTGGAGCTGCGATTTCACGAAGTTGTATTTTTTTTTTTTGTGGGGTGCCGTCAAAAATCAAACAATTCAAACAATTAAACACAAATTGATCTACCTATTCGTGAAATAGAGCACCGAACCATTGAACATTTTGGGTTGACAGGATTGGCTACTGCCAAACTAGTCGCGGCATCCATTTAAATGAAATTATTTTCCATAAATAATCGGAGTGTACTCTCTTCAATAGCAAAAAATATTTTAAAAATATTAAATAGATTTTTTTTTTTAAAGAAACCAACTGTTAAGAGCTACAGATCTGTCTCAGTAACTCTTAACAGAATAATTGCAACTGATCGCATTCTTCTTTGTTTTTGACAGATGTGCATACAAGGAACTGTTGTGCATATAAAGAACCGTTAGTTTGACTATATTGTTTTCATTTTATTCAAACGAAGCAGTCGCTATGTACTATATCATTGAAAAGTAATAAGTGTTTTTATTATTTTGGCCATAGCTGTAGGTACATACATACAAGGGCAAGGTGAAAAGTTCTCGGATTGACGCAGAGATGGCGTTCCAATCAGCAAAACTTTATGTTTCCTGCCTGGGTGCACTTGTCATTAGTTCGTATGACAAGTTTCAACTTGTTCTCTCAAGAAGTTTCTATACACGAATTTTAGCAGTAGACGTCTTGCGTGTTTTTCGTTAAATTGGGTAAACTTGAATATCGTGCGGTGATAAAATTTTTCGTTTTGGATGGGTTAACCCCTAAGGAAGTTCATCCAGAGTTGACAAAAGTTTAAGGGGACTCTGCTCCTTCCATGTCAACCGTTAAAAAGTGGGCAGTCGAAGCAGTGGGTGGAAGCCGGTGGTTCAGCGCCAAAAAAAGCCAAGTCGATCGCATCTGCCGGAAAGGTCATGACCAGTTTGTTTTGGGATGCGAAAGGGATCCTGTTAATTGATTACCTTGAGAAAGGCAGAACAATTACAGGCGAATATTACTCCAATCTTCTTGACCAGCTGGATGCCAAAATTCGCGAGAAGAGCCCTGGCTTGAAGAAGAAAAAAAATCATCTTTCACCAGGACAATGCACCTGTACACAAGTGTGCGTTGGCGATGGGAAAACTGCGGGATTTGGAGTACGATTTGCTCGGCCATCCCCCCTATTCACCGGATTTGGCACCCTCAGACTTCCATCTGTTCCCAAACTTGAAGAAATTTGTTTCTGGGAAGCGCTTCGCATCCAATGCAGAAGTTGAGAGGGCCGTAGATGAATTTTTTCGCAGCCTTCCAGACTCTCACTTCCGAGAAGGAATACTGATGTTGGAGAAACGCTGGACCAAGTGTGTTGAAGTCAAGGGAGATTATGTAGAAAAATAAAATCATTTTTTAACTGAAAAAAGCAGTCTTTCATTGCCAGGCCGAGAACTTTTCACCTTGCCCTTGTATATACATACAGTGGTGGTCAAAATAATAAGAGTGAAACCCTTTTGCTCGATTATTTCGATATAACAGCTATATTTTATTATGTATGATTGTGAAATGTATTCGTATTTTTTAACTAGAAGTTATTTCTGTAATTTAGACAAACTTTTATTTACAAAAATTATTGTTTAAAAAGTAAAATCTTGTAAAATATTTTTCATTGGTCTTTTCTGCTGGTCAAAAAAATAAGAGTGTTTCTTATAGCTCTCTAAAAAAAGAATAAAATATCAGTTAAGAGGCAATTTTATTAAGAGAATGAGTAAAGGGTCACCTGACAGCCTCAGTACTTTGTTGCGTGACCTTTGTTTTCGAGAACTGCTTCACATCTTCTTGGCATAGAGTCGATAAGATTTCGGCACGTTTCGACAGGTGTGGCATACCATAACTTTTCAATTTCTTTCCACAACGCCTGCTTATTAGATGTTTTTTTGACAGAAACTCTATTCTTTAAATCTTTCCATAGAATTTCGATAGGGTTTAAGTCTGGCGATTGTGATTGCCATGGCAAAACCGACACATTACGCTGCTCAAACCACCTAGTCACCACCTTGGCAGTGTGTTTGGGGTCATTATCTTGCTGGAAGGTCCATATTAAATCCATATTGTCCTTTGCATAAGGAAGCATTATGCTCTCCTAAATGTCGAGGTACAGTTCTTTGTTCAAATTATCCTTTATCCAAAAGATAGGACCAACTCCATCATATGAAAAACAACCCCAAATTTTGATGTTACCACCACCATGCTTAACTGTCTTCGTGGTGTTCCTAGGATTGAGCTCTTCAATATTCGTGCTACAACACATGGAGCACGATGAAGAGCATCAGCGATAAATTGATACGATTTGAGTTAATCTCCAAGTTTGAGAATCAAACGCCGTTTTGCCTTCGAACAATGCTTTCCGCGTCCCATAACTATTTAAAAATAATCTCCCAACACACTTAAATACAATTCTTGTAATAAATTCAACTAAATAATTGAAGAACGAGGTGAAATATGCCCGAATTACAGGAGATCTACACAGCACTCTTATTATTTTGTCCACAGTAAAAGTGAGTTTCATACATGAAAGTAACGGTGCTTTGACAAATGCTCATGGAAATTTACCAGTGTCACTGGAAATGTGTTACAAGTAATGCAATGGAAGTTCGTACACCTAATTTGTTTCAGTAGAATAGATTACAAAGATGGGATTTATGAAGCTTCGAGAGCATCACAATTCACTCTTATTATTTTGACCACCACTGTATGTGCCTATATATAAACCCATGAATAGGTATATTATCCGGATGTGCATATTTATGTAATTGCATTGTTCACATTCAAGAACAAAATTTACAATTTTAAGATACAACAAGGCCCTATAAAAGTCTTAAAGAAGTCGCTAACTCTTTAAGAAAATAAAATTGTGTAAACATTACAGTTTTCTTACTAAGTAGATATGTACATAACTACACAAGTGTGTATCCAATTTCAGTCTTCCTTTTAAGAAAAAACAGAAACAAAACAAGGAAATCCAAACAAAGGAACTTTACGATTTCCAAGAAAAAGGCACTTCAAGAATGAAAACATAAAACATTTTAAAACGAAGTGAATGCACTTTTATCTTCTTTAGTGTGTATCTACAATTGATTTCTACAATCGAACTTATCAGCTAAAGTAAAAGCTGCTCTCATTTTATATTTCTCCTTCGCCTTTAGAATGAAAGAAACCCTATCCGCGCAAGATAACCTAAAAAAAAAAGAAGAAAAAAAAAAAAAAGACGCCCATACTCACGCCCATAGTATCTTAAGTCGTTATCTGATATGGCATCAACTTCATTTCCACACACGACATCATATGGAACTCAGTTCAAAGGAAAATACCAAAAAACGATTAAAATATGCATAAAATGGAAGAAAAAAAAAAACCGATTCCTCTAATCAAATTCGCACCAATACAACTATCAGAGAGCGAAATACACCCATAAAGCTCGTCGTAATCGTAATCTATTCAAAGCGGGGGAGAAAGACTCAAATAACAAAAAAAAAAAAAAAAAAAAAAAAAAAAAAAAAACAACAACAAAGAAGTACTCCACAGCCACTCCAATTGCAAATGCAATCAACCGCAGTAAAGGAAAAAAAAAATTCATGGAGGACAACGACTGTTGTAAAATGTTTTGGGGCCATCCACACATATTCACCACTCTCTCAGCGTACCACACACATCACACACGAACAATTCTACAATATTGTTTATTATTTATTTATTTATGCTTTTTATTATTCAACTCTTCCTTTGCCTCTCCTCTTCGTCTCTCTGTTCGGTTTTAGATAACAGACAGGCAAAGCCAGGCCTTTGTTTTTGTTTTCCCATCCCATACCCTTATTTTCTTTCACGCCGTGGAGATTCGAGTGGAAGATGAATGCAAACAATATTTCACCTCACACACCACACCGCACCGCACCGTGTGCGTGTACACATCCAACCGTTTGTCCGTCACCACACCATCATCGTTCCGTTCTCCAACAGAAAATAGAGAATGGGAAACCACTCAAAAGTAAATTAGAGATGACAGCAAAATTGAGTTGGTTTTCATTTTCATCATACAAACCCATACATTTCGTTTTTCTGTGGGTTTTCTTTTTGTTTTTTGCTTCTCTTGGGTCTCTTATTTACATAAAAAAAAATGAAAAAAAAAAAAATAATAATCACCTACTACTAGGCAAGGCACATGCTCAGTTATAGAAATTTTGATGGAGCTTCAGCAGCATTTTTGCTTTATATCACTCGTTTGCCTGCATATTCTCTCTCTAATTGCAGTTGTGAGTGGACGACGAAATAGGAGGAATAAAAAGAAACATGTTTTTTCGTCCAATTAATGATAAGGGGGCTTTGATTAAATATTTAAATTATTCGCTGTTTTTTTTCTTCTGTGGATGCTGTCACCGTCGAAATTTACGACTCGGGCAGTGTTGCCAGTGGTTGTCAGGTGTAAAGAAATCAAAAAACTTTCGCGCATATTTTTTTATTTTTATTTTTTTTATAAAAAACGGAAGCAACTACTTGCCGAATTCAAAAACATCACGCTCCTACAGAGGAGAAATGTGATGTAACCGAAAAATGCGTCTACGAATTCATAGATAGGACATATGAACGATGTCCGAATACTAGGTACATATGTATATGACGTCCAAATCGTACAGATACCAGCATGACTACACCCTCGGAAACGGACTCAGGCTGATTGACCTGGCGGCGTGGCTAAATATTCAATCATTCAAAAGGGAACTTGAAGGTTCCAAGACCAACAATCGTCAACCCAAGGAATTATATTGCGATAGAACTTTCTGAGGAGCCAACATCGACTCGGACCACTACTACATAGGTGGTAGCCAAAGTACGAATGCGGAAATCCAGCAAGCAAACAGACTGCCAGAGGATTTATCGATCGAGGTTACCCTAACCTTTAGACAAGCCCTTTGGTGCCAGCTTCAACTGCAGACGATCCATAGCAACATTGCCAACAATCCATCAGAAATCCTTACTCTGACGTGCTCGGCGATCACCAACAAAAACCTGGTGCCTTACCAAGAGGAGTACACAGCAGAGCTGCAGAAGACGAAGAGTGCTCACAATATCTACGAATAGAAGAGAAAGAGGAGCACAGGCTTTTCCGAAAGAAGAAACAAAACGGCATGGGAAGTGAGTGGTTGAGTTAATAGAGGTGACGTTCAAAAGCTTTACCAAAAAGTAAAAAAGCATATGGACCGAACAGAAACTTGTAGAGATAAACAGGAAAAACTCCTATTAGAGCTGCCTTCGGTGCTTGAGGATTTGAAAAGAGCGATTATGCAGACTGTTTAATAAACCATTCAACTGGGATGATGACAGCTAATACTTACGTTTACCCGACCAACACGAGGTGAGAAAAGAAGTATTTGAACTGAAGTTGATGCTCTACCAGCCGAGCTATTCAACGCTGTAGGAGATGATTTGGTGGAAGAATGCACCTTGCTCTATCAAGGCTGGTAAGAATTTGACCGAACCGTTTGATGACAGAAACGGTCTAAATCAAGACGATGCGTTATTTTGTGACTTCTTCAACATTTAACTTGAAAGGATTATACCAAACTTGCAGGCTAACACCAGAGATAAGTTTGGCTGTGAACGGAGACAAAACGAAGCATATGCTGTCATCTAAATAGGTTTATAAGACATACCTATACAATCCTTTTTATCCGTTCGCTGGCTAAGAAATCTGTTTTTAGTAGGCTTTGAGGTATAAAATACTGTTTTCCGTGATCTTTAAGCGAGTTCAACTAAACGATTAGAATACAAAAGTACTTTTCAATAAAAAAAAAAAAAAAATCTATTGCTAGCTTTAGTAGGTTTTGAGGATTATAAGATATTTTAGACCAAACAACATATTGATAAGCCTTGCTGATCCCACGTTAAGTGCCATTTTGTGGTCTACATAGGTCTTTAGAAGACTTAAAGTTGAACGACTATTTTTGTTCTCAGAAGACGTAAGAGTTTTCTAAGGCGTTCAAAATCTATCTAAATCTAGACATTTGAAGGACAACTTTAGGTTTGTATTTCCTAAGAAAACCAGTCTCAAAACACAAAAGCGTAGGGTTTACCAACATTCTCCACATTTTGATATCATATTGAATGCTGGGGCCTATTCCAAGAAACATTTATGCAAAAACTTGTCACAATCTATTGAGGCGTTTAAAAACTGTGCAGGGTATTATTCAACCGATTTATTTATATGATTTTTAAGTCACAAACTAGTTAAGAGGCAAATGGATACAATTTCAAAGAAAACAAACAAAAAGTATCTCAAGTATTTTATTGCTTGTTAAATTATTCGATCGTACATACATATGTAGATCGTATTCTGAATTTAATTTATTTAAAAAGCGACCGCCTTAACATGCAGTTCTTCCTCTTTTTCTTCAAAATTCGCATAGAGTCTTTTATAGATGAACACTAATTTATACAATATTTTATCTTTCGTTCTCAAGGTAAAACCGCAATTTTTGATTTAAAAAAAATAAAATAAAAATAAGTTTATGGTTGGAATACGGGGACGTTACATATAAACGGTGATTCAATTGGAGGTTACAATTTAAATCTGGAATAAACCGCATTGGTTTTTAATAGTGTTGAGGCATTGACTTGGAACATAAAAATGATATCGCTGGCTTTGCAGGCTTCCGGCCTAATGTTTCATATAACCCCAAAGAAAAAAATCCAACGGCATGATACCGCACGACCTTGGCGTATAATTTTGGTCACCGAAACGAAAAATTACACGACCAAGAAACTTTGTGTGCAATAACTGCATTGTTTCTTGCGCTGTGTGGCAGGTGGCACTGTCTTATTGAAACGACATGTCTTCTACATCAATATCGTCCAATTGGTGACAAAATGTCCCAATAATGTTCACCACTGACAGTCACAACAGCATCACGAAAATTTTCGAAAAAGTACTGTCCAAAATCCGCATGAAAAACAGTGAGTTTTTGTGGATGCATTGGTTGTTCGTGAATGGCCCGTGGAATTTCATGACTCCAAATCCGACAATTTTGTTTGTTTACACAGCCATTCACCTGAAAGTAAGCATCTCCACTGAAGGTTATTTTGTTGGTTAAATTTTCCCCATTTCGGCGGTGAGTTTTAACAATTAAAACGCGTTCTTCTCTCTCATACCGCTCCATAATTACAAATGTCAATGCTTAGTATTCACAGATGTCAAGTATCAGCTGTTTGTCTTTGAACCACAGTAGTGCCAGTTTTAAATTGTAACCTCCAATTGAATCACCCTTTTATGTATATACTTATTTTGGGAGCATGTTTGTTGGGTTATTATTTTATGTTTTCAATAGACTGGGAAAATCGTATTGCAAGGGAAACTGGCATGAATGCAATTTAGCTCCCAAGCGATTTTTTTTTTTACTTTTTCTGATGCGATTCTATGCGTTTTATTGTACTGATTTCAAATTTGTTCAGGCGTTAAATCAAAAATTCGCTTGAAAGCTAAAATACATCCCTGTCGAGAAACTTGTAAAGCAGGGTGGCTAAGTCGTTTAACTTTGAAAAGTGTATAGAAAAACGTTAGCTCATAAAAATATGGTATACAACTAAAAAAAAAAATTCAAATAAGACAATTCACACAAAACTATCATATATTCTTACTGAAAAAAAAAAAAAAAACTATCTCTGGCAACACCTAACTAGAACAAGGAGAACAATACAAAGTTCACTGTAAATCTCATGTGAGCTAAGCTTAGAAAAAAATATTCAAATGAGTGAAACAATTTGACAACTTCCGCCCTAGTAAATAAAATTCTACTTTCAACCCTCTCAAACCCCTTGATGTACTAAAACCCAATCTCTACAAATTCCTCTACAGAGGAAGTCATTTTCCCCGCAATTTCAAGGAAAATCTATAAAAAAAAATTTGAATAATTGAATAATTACAATTTTTGCAGTTAAATAATTCCTCCCACCTTGTTCTCACTCCTTTCTTGCTTCCGTGTCTATTCTCTTTCTCTCAGCAGTTGTGAAAGGATCCAACCAGAAGATTCTGTTTGGGAAGGGAAGCGAATCCTTACGATTCCACCACACAATCTCTCTATCTACTATTTCACTTCTTTTTATTGCATGACACTGCGGGATTTCCTTTGTAATTTTCTTTTTCTTTCTCTTCTTTTTTTTACTCTCACTTTTGTAGTTTTTTTTTTTTTTTTTTTTTTTCTTCGTTACACTGAACAATAAGCGAAAAAGAAAAAAAAAGTTTTTTTTTTTTTTTATTCAACTATTCTGTGATGGGGGTATACCAGATTTTCTTGTCTTATGCAAAATTTTCATGGGTTTTTTTCTATTTTCACACATAAAACACACGCACACGGGGGCAAACAATTAAAATGGAATTTTCTTTAAAAAAGAAAAAAAAAAAACAACCAACTCACAAGAAAAAACAGACAAAAAAAATTCAAAACGACGAAGTAGTATATTACTGGAGGAACACTCGGTCTCGCCCCGTCTACGCGACAAATCTGTGTAATAAAATTCTCTTGTTCGAACTGTGGAAACGTTGAAGGCGAACCGAATACGAAATATCCAATATTGATCCGGCACACATGAGAGTACACTCACTCGAGCGATATGGAGGGAAAAACTACAGAGAAATACAAATAAAAACAATAATGAACAAGGCAAACTACTCAAAAGCAATATACACTCAAAACAGTTACTCAGAGAGGTGGTTTAACGAAGCCAACAACAAAACTAATAAAACCACTCAAACACAAATTCATTCACAGCGTTTTCCCTTTCATTCTTTCGCACTCAATAGGCTAGGCTAGACACGCACACACACTCACCACCTTTGAGTTCACTCACTCGGGAGAGTATATTTGAGGAAAATTTCTGTACACAATGAAACGAAGGAGAAAACGTAATTAGAATAATGAAAGAAAAATCTTCAACGCACAATACACACAGAAACAACTTTTTGCGGGGGGGGGCGATAAAGAGAGAGTATCAATTTTTTCTATTCACTTTGGAGCACTTAGGTATATTTTGGGAAAATAATTGTCGATTATTGATTGCGTTTTGTTTTTTCGTAATCACATACACTTAAGTTAGTTGGAAATTCGTTGAGTGTACAAGTTTATTGGAAACAAATTGGAAAAAAAAGATGAGTAGGAAAAAAGTTACACAAGCGAAATTTACCTTCCTTTGTCACCTGCGCCTCTACTTCGTCTGATTTGAGTGGATTTGCTGGCAAGCCCGTGTCGCGAAATTCAACGAAAGTTGAACGAATTTCTTGCTTGAGTCTTCTCACTTTCAATTGGCTGACTTGACACAATCGGATTCGGGCAGGTTCACAACGGTTAATTGAGACAAGTGTCAAAGTGGATGTTCCATTGTGAATGAATGGACAGGTGGTTGGTGTATTCGATGAGAAATATGCTTATGGTGTGGTTGCATTAATGTCTAAACTATTCGTTCGCGTAAATAAGACAAAAAGAAGTATACTACTGCGTCGCACGTACTTGCAAGCTTTACCGAGGATACGTATACCAAGAAGATTAAGAAGGAACACTGACAAATTTGAAATGACCTGTCCAATCACCCGACTTCAACCCAATAGAGCTTCTTTAGGACGAACTTGACAGAGAGGTTCGAAGACAGTGTCCAACATCGAAAGCCAATCTTTGGAAGATCATTCAAGCAGCCTGTAGATCAATAACATTGGAAAATATTAAGAAGCTGATCTTGAAGCTTAGAGTACGAGGTGGATTTTATAAGTACCTTACTGGACTAGCATAAGTCAGAATTGGATGAACGAAAGCCTGGTAACATATGACCTTCACATCGGATCGCAGGCAGTTGGAGTAGAAAAGGCGTTTGAGAAACTTAAATGCCACTCCTGCCTATTGCAACTGCGTATTTATGTGGCCATTATAGTACAAAACTTAAACCAATGAACACCTAAATACTTCAATCAAACACAAGTCGGTGTATGACAGGTCAGGACAAAAACAAAAAAAGAACAAAACATTGCTTGACAGCAGAGAGACAGCGTTAGACGAACCCAGTGTTGCCGCTGCTCTATGACTAACGTGTGTTAATATGCATCAACTCGATGCAAAGGCTATTAGAACTCGTGATTTGCAGATTTTTCCAGTTCCGTCTCAAATTCGTATTATCGCATGTTATCGAGGTGCGGAACAGTATGGTTTGACATTTTGAGTGATTAATCTTGAGTTTCCATTCTGAGCAAAATTCCTAGAGCTTATTAAAAATTAATTGGAGCTAACTTTGAATGTCCTATATTTTCCAGCCACTTGCATACAGAATAACGTCGTCAGCAAACGCTGGCGAATTACCCAAGCATAACAGCATTACTGAAATATAGATGTTAAAGAGGAGCGGTGCTGTAACTATGGGCTGTGGAACACCATTGATGACATTAAAAACTTTAGTCGTTGTGTATTGTCTATCTGTTATACCAAGAATTTCTTTTCGTATACCATAGATATAATCATCTTCACAAGCTGATATGGAAATTCATATCGAAGAAGTTTTTGTTTTTGTCGAAAGTTTTTTCATCGTTTAGCATGCACCGCCGAATGATTTCTTTGAACCCAAATTGGTTCCGCGGTATAATCTCATTTCTTTCGCAGATGAACAAAACTAATGACTACTGATTGATTATTACAGTTAGAGAGATCAGAAGGATCCTTCTTCTTTTTTTATTATTGGAAAAATCTGGGTTATATAATAACTCGTGAAGTAGTAGTTACAAGAAGAATTAAAGCTAAATGTAGGATCTTATGAGTATATAATCTATGAGTAGTTTCTTAAAAGTGCTTAAAACGGTCATTACGAGAGTGGTAACTGTCATACCGCGCCTCGCAGGATTAATTGTAGTTCGCCATTGTGTTTTTTAAGTGATTGTTTAAAAAGTGTAATAAAAATAAAAGATTGTGAACATATATAGTGTTTAATTTATTTTCAAGCCAAAATTAAAAACAAGTAGATTGATATATTGGCTTCTTTTGTGGAAAGAAACCATGACAACGCCAAAAATTATGTAAAAAGAATAACTTGTTTTCTTCTTTTTCTTGATTTATTAACACAAATGATATATATTTAGGGAAGAGAATATTGTAAATAGCAACTAATGTTTTTGTTAGCTCGCCTGACACGTTTGGTTGCGCCATATCAGCAAGGAAGTTTTGCCCAATTCACCTTTGGAATACATACAACATTTGGGATATACTTATGTACGTTGACTTGCAACTCGGCAGCTGGCTATTAATCCCAACCAAAACATGTAAATGCATCTAAGGTGGCCGTTGTGTAGTGATTACATTATCAATTGTCGTGCTATGGGTTCACGGTTCAAATCGTGATGTCAAGAATCAACTATTTATTTCGCATGAAATAAATAAAAAAAATCGATGAGCTAAGTCAACTCTACTGCGAAGGCATTACACTGGCAATAGGGTGGTCATATGGTTAAAATGCAACTTGATCGTGATGATGATATCAGGAGGACGGAAAAAATACTGTGAATCATAAGCATAAGTCTGGAGGCCCTTGGAGTTTAAAGAAACTTAATACCATCTGAGTTTCAAACCACTACATCAATCTTCATCAAAACGCCCGTGCCCTGTAATAGTATAAGGGTATTCATATCCCCTTTGGCGCGCACAAATTATAAAAGAAAAAAAAAAATCTTCATTCAGTCGAAGAAGTTATTTTAAAGTTAAAATAACAAAAACAGAATGAGGGAAATACATATAAAATATATATTAAAGGAACCTTGAATCTGGGCATTAGATGAGTTGTTTTCCTGTTATGTCGCCTTGAAAGTCTGGTAGTTTTTTCTTCATCATCACTCCCGTAGAAATATTAGCTGCTTAAAAACATGTTTAATAATAATTTACAAGTATTTTTATTTTATTTATTTTTTGGCACATATCAATGTAAGCGAAGTTAGTTGCGCTTCAACATTTTGTTGCCCTCGTACTCGTTACATGTAATCGTTATTAGTCGTGGATATCGTTATCTGGAAATCGTTTGTCATGATTCTTGTCTCGTACTCGTAATACATAATAAGGCCCCTGCATAAAGAAGCTGAATGGTGTCAAGTATCGATGATGGTTTGATTCCATTTAGCTGCAATGTAGGCCTTTGTATCCCTGTAATGACTTTAAGGGTGGTGGATTTTGGCGGTTGTTATACACAAATATATGTAGGAGTATGTTTTACAGTTTGTACTGTACGCCCAAATGATTTATTTTAAAATTTGGACCCAAGGTTTTTCTGATAATTCTTCTAGATGTGTAGAAAACTATTATTACATTAATGCTTTGTTTTCATTTTCCCAGCTGTTTAATGTATTGTAATATGCGAGCTACGGCTCGAGTAGATAAAACGATATTCTGTGAAATTTATTCCTTTATTTTCTAGTCTATAGAACAATTCAAGTTCACACTATACTATTCTTCGCAAATTCTTTTCTTACAAGGTCCCTTTCCTCTCAAATCACTTTATCTCCTTCCAATTACTTAATGCACAAATCCAAACTAATTACTTTTTCTTGTTCACTCTCAACTTTCAATTTATCACCAAATTACAACTTCGCCCATTATCACTTTTCCAATCTCTTCGCCACGGTTCTAAACCAACTGTGTCTTTTTTGATCGCCATCTGTCCTTATATAGCAGAAGTTTCTGATAGCCAGAAACTTCTAGCAAATTCTTGACCACTGGAACAAGAGAAATAATTCTTGCAGTTATAATTCCCTTTTATCCCTGATATTATTCGTCTCTTTCGTTGACATGAGCTGTGGAGACTTCGTCCCAGACACGAACCTCGATGAAAGGACAGTTCGAACCAAAATTCTGCCAGAATGGAAAGTCACTTCGGAATTTGCTGCATAGACATAGGAGCGTAGTTATTATTATGCTACAGTATTAAAAGATTCGTTTATTTACTTGCTAGCTTATTAATTGTTTTATAATTATTTAAAAATACAATTTATAATTATTTATCTGCGGCGTTTTCTGACCTTGAAATTTTAGACTTAGTCAGTATCAAGCCATAGAAGGCCACGAGAATACAGATAGGAATGTAAAAACTTAAGGAATATGAATATTTCTTTACTCATGCAGATACATTTCAAGAATATAATACCACAATATATATGGAGGGTAGCTTAGTTTAAGCTTGCTTAAATGGTTGCAAAACTTCAGTGGCGAATCTTGGGAAAAAATATGAAACAAAAATGTAATGACGATGATATTCTAATATAGTTTGGGCTTAGTTTCTGACATATACAAGTCGAATAACTGTTAAATTTGAGGTAGCCGGAATGGCAGAAGAATGGCAATGCACTTTATATCAGTTAAGTACGGTTAATGGAGAGAGGTTCTGGCCCTGTAAAGTCTTTAATTTGTCTTAAATCTTTTCCCATAGACTCTTAATGGTCCATTTCAGTTTGCTTAAAATTATCTATGTGCGGTGTTTTGTGACTTTGAAATTTCAAACTCGGTCGGTATTAAGCTATAGGAGCAAAGATAGGGATGTTAAAAGTACAGAATATATATCTTTATACTTCAAACATGTAGATACACTTCATGAATATAATACCACAATAAATGTGGGGGATATCTCAGTCAGATTGTTACAAAACTTCAGTGGTGAACCTAGGCACAATTTTTAGACGAAAAGTTTGGGCTTAGTTTCCAAAAATGAAGGATTTCCGCATATCAGTTACCGGAGGAATGGAAATGAACCTTTCCTCAGTTAAGCACGTTGAAGATTTACATAGCATCAATTGCCCCAGTGCTCTCTTCATTAAAGCCTCCAAAAACTATAACCAGGATTCCTGAAGGCTCGGGATTTTCTTAAAAGAAACAGTGCTGCAATTTTTTCATTAGACGTCAATTTGAGAGTTTGAACATCATCTGTCTAAAGAAGACAACACAGGAGCTGCTTCTGTACAAGTATGTCCGATAGATAAAGTCACATTTCCTATCCAAATTTGGCCCTATTTTGTTTTATGCGTTTATCATTAAAATTGCTTCAATAATTTTAAAAACAAATTTATTTTCCACATCACTTAACTTTAAAAAAAAACTCCTTTTCACAACAAAAATAATTCTAAAAGAATGTGCAATACTCGTATGTTCTTAATCATAAAATAATTTTTTTTTTTATAAAATTTTGCTTTGTTTTAGAAACTCTAAGAAGACAGTCAAACGCTCTCCGTATGCAGGATTGTCAAATACTTTTCGTCGATTCTCTATAGCCTCATTGGTATCCAAAAGGAAATTCATTGCATCCGCCAGCTCTTCATGTTCGTTAATTAAAATTGGCAACATACACGTGGCAGTCGATAGTCCTTTTAAAAAAACGGATATAGAAATTATTCCATAATTTAATGCAAAATTTTACCATGAAAACCCTTGTTAACAATTTCCCTCTTAATATCCTCCACCGTTGGTATCCTTTGGTCATAATTTAATTTATGCAAGATATCGGCTAAAATAGAATGATATATCCCTATAAGTTCATCTCTTTGATTTGAGAATACATCCGTCGGCCATGATGAGAACATAAACCAATTCCAATCGATTCCTGGTGAACCGAAGTAGCCTTCTTGGTAGTCGACCTTTGAAGAAAAATCCAATACTTTTAGTTGCACAAAGAAAACTTAAAAAAAACTTACAAAAAGAACATCCTGGTCCCCTTGGAACATCAAATTATTCACCCACATATCACCGTGATTAAGGACATGAAAACGATCCGCTGTATTCCTACTGAATACGTTTATCATCTTTGGTATAATTTTGGCACCGAATTCTTCTAATTTTGGTACATATTTCTGTAAGTTTACATTGGTCTTGCAATAGTCGACAGTCGATTGAACACAGTTGATGTAAACATCATGTAACGGTGTAGGATTTTCTGACACATTGCCAGCTAAATGGTATTTGAATATTTCAGGATTCTGGTAAAATAAACTCGTTAGTGTGCAATCAGAATACAAAAGCAATTCCAAATTACTAACCTTTCTGTAGAGAACCATGCTGGTTGCATGAAATCTGGCCAGCTTCTGTAACACTAACGTAATCTGGTCAAAATCTAGGCCTTGCTTCACGTCAACGATGCGATAGCCTTTAAGTTTAAGGTTCTCCTGGACAATGATGCGTTCGTCGACATAAATTGCTCTAATAGTGAATACAGAATACTTTTTCATTTTGTCTCATACTGATGTTATACTTTCTGACTTGGTTCAGTTATTTGATTCAACGAGTTGAAAGTCCAACATCAGCACAACTTACCTTGGCCCGAAAATAGTATCATCACCGATTGACTTCAATAAACCCTCAGCCTCTTTCATAATCACTTTGTAAATCTGCGCTTCTCGCTGGAAAACATTAAAATCCTCTTCGATGGCGGACATTAGCTCATTGTCTAGACGGGATTTGACAATTAGAGAAACGGATTCCGTAGTACCATGCTCGGTTACGAATTCTACCTTAAGTAGGTGCATCGCACTGGCATAGTTTTCACCCTTTGCGGTAGCTGGCTCCTTTGTGAAGGATTTAATTTCCTTCACTGGTGATGGGGAATATTTGGTGATGATTTTCAAAACGTAATCAGCATCGAGCCATGCTGGATCATCACTGATGGGAGAGTCACTCATTTTGATGAGAGGTGCTGAAAAAAACAACATGAAGTAGAAAATTCAGAAAACTGTGATGGAGAAATTTTGGTAGAAGAGCTGAACAACGAGGATATATATTCATGTTTAGGAAAAAAAAGATAAATTATAGTCTGTTTCCTGTGCCATGTTGGTAAATGGATAAATGAAGCTTTGCTAAAACATGTTATATATTTATGAGAAGCGATCCGGAAACGTTTAAATTGTACAAGTATTGCAGGCTTAGAAAAAAGGCATATACATACATATAAATCTTATGATGTCTTGGAAGAGTGGGCTTCCATGGTTGTATCTATGATTGGTTCGCTTCTTTTCTGAAGGATAGAAAGCAAAAGGTCGTAATAGAATCCAGTCTTAGTAACCCTAAAACTATTAAACTTGGCGTTCCCTAAGGGGCTTTTCGTGGTCCTATTCTGTTTTTAATTTATGTCAATTCTATTTTTGAACAACCTGGAAAAGTTATGGCCTTTTGCATAGGAATCGCTTAGGAATCAGTTAACCCCATGAACTTAGTGACTGATATAAATTATGACGTTTATTTATGTAGAGTTTGGTTTGCTATACGTAAACTATTGACCATTAATAAAACTAAACTTATTTTTTTAGCGTTAGTACAGAAGTGACCCCAGATACTAATGTTACATTCCATGCATAAAATTGCGCAAGGTAAAGTGTATTTATTTTTAGAAGTTTGTCTTTTACATTCGCAATAATTTTTCCAGTGACAGCCAATTTGACAGCTGACAGCTGATTTTACTCAATTTGGTTTGCCATTTCATTATGAATAGACTTACGTCAGAACAACGCTTACAAATTGTGCAAATTTATTTCGAAAATCGTGGTTCAGTTAGCGGAACTTACCGTGGGCTACGTCCATTTTACGGTCGACATAATCGTCTATCCGAGCAAGTAGTTCGAATAACCATGAATCTTTTTCGCACCACGCATACTCTAACTGATAATACGCATCCGTTTTACAGTGCGCACCGAAGAATCTGCTGCTGTGGAGCGTAGTATTGAGGAGGACCCAAATGAGTCGATTCACCATCATGCACAGCAATTGGAGCTGTGTCCATCAACTTTATGGAAGATTTTGAGGACGGTTTATGAGCTTGCAAGATCCAGTTCGTGCAAGAAGTGAAGCCGCTTGACCATTGTGTGCGTCGTATATTCGGTGAATGGGCCGAAAACGAGATTGTTCTTAATCCTCATTTTCAACACAAAATTTTGTTCAATGGCCCATTTTTGGTTGAATGGCTACGCCAACAACCAAAATTGCCACATTTGAAGTGAAGAAAATCCACAAAAAGTCAATGTTTGGTGTGCTTTATGGGCTAGTGGAACCATTGGTCCATATTTCTTCAAATCTGATGCTGGTCAGAACGTTACAGTCAGTGCAGAGCGCTATAGATAATGGTTTCTGACTTTTTTGTTCCCCAATTGAATGGTATTAATGTAGAGAATTAAAAGAGCGCATAATTTCGCGTGATTGACCTGTGAATTGGCCTCTAAGATCGTGTGATTTAACATCTTTGAATTATTGTCTGTGCGTATATGTAAAGTCGCTAGACTATTACGATAAAGCAGAGACGATGGACGACTTGGAAGCCAACATTCGCCACGTTATATTCGAAAAAGTGGTCGAAAATTGGACTTCCAGATTGCGCTTTATTTGAGCCAGGCGAGGCGTCTATATACCCGAAATCATATTTAAAAATTAATGGCATAAAATTATCTTTCCAATAAAGCCAAAACCATCTGTATTATCACGCTACCTTCATTCATCACTTTTTCAGGGTACTTACGTAGTAACAAAATGTAAGTCTGTCTGTCTGTCACAGCCTCATAACTTTTGAAGGTTCAAATTGAAGGTTAATTTTAGAAGGTTCAAATTAGGCCATATTTGAGTTTTGGTAATCAGTTAGATCAATAATAAAATTTTGGAAAAGTTCAAAAACAAACTAAATTTTGAAGTAAAAAAAAAAAATTTTTTTTTTATAAATACAATATGGGTATCAAATGAAAGGTGATGCGCCGATTTCAGAAATATATACTTCCGTTGCTTTTACTTTATTAGTTTTTGAAAAAAATCCAAAAAACTGTCAAGGATCACAGAATACCTATGGGTTTTTCATAAATACATGTATAGTTATGTACGTCTCGCCTGTCCATCTGGTTAATAGTAATACACGTGTAGCATATAGTTTAGAGACTACTTTCGTGCGCACCGATCACCGTCCGAGATCGTTTTTAACCGTTCAATACAAATGTGGAATAACTTGTCTACCAAGATTTAAAATTAACGTGCACCGATACCTCCTTATCTCTCCACTGTTTAACCCTTCCTTATACCTTTTCTGTTCACTCCATCACTGGGTTTCACAAACTTCAAAGAACATAGTTCGTCAAAAAGAAAATTAATTAAAATTTAAACAAAACCGCTAGACGTTTACAAGAAAATCGATGTTTTCAAAATCGGTCATTAGTGAAGTTTCATAATTCATACTAGTCTCAAAACTAACTTTTGAGGCCAGGCAGACGGACAGACAAACAGATGGTACTGGGAGGCCCACTTTTTTGAGCCAAGATTGATCAAAATCCCGAGTTCTGCACCTTATAGGTGCAACTAAAAATTTAATCGTAAGGTATATTTGAAAAACGATCAGAATTTTTTTCCGCCCGAAACCACTGTGCGGTCCTGAATAAAAATTAGTAAGATCCCGTGTAGATACCATCTACGTAGTGGAGGGTATAAATTAAAAAAAGATCGTTCACAGTAAAAGAGCTTGAGCTTTTAAGAGGCCTCTACCCAGATATTGAGCACAAATCGAGAATTTGCGAAAAGATTACTCAACATGTGAAGCCAATAGTAAACCGATTGAAACAAGTATATAAAAGAATGATGTCTTATTTGCAATGTGGTTGACCAGATTTTTAAAAAATTTTTTTAAAGAAATGACAAATCGGTTGCACAGCTTTCTATGAGAAAATGATGTACGAGTATGCATAAGGTCATCTTGGACTTAATAGAAAATCATTGAATAGACCCGTGCTACAACTTAATAAGCTTTCTACTAATTTTCATTGAATTTATTACCAATCCAAAATTATTGCTGATTAAAGTGGATTTCTTATACAATTTGAATTTGCTGTCATTTCGTTTTTAGCATCAGCTTGAAGTCAGAAAATGTGACACTAAAGTAAAAAATTAGAATTTTTTGATTTCACAGTCGGTTTGTGCGAAAGTATCAGCTAAAAGCTTTACTTTTTGCGACTATCGATAAGAATCTGTTTACTTGCTTTTAGTGATAGTGAGTTAAAATAAATTAATAACAAAAACAAAACAAAAAAATGGGAAAACGCAGAATACGTTATAAATGTTTGAGAGAAGAAAAAAATAAAATTTATTCACGCCGAAGTGATGAAAACAAAGTGAGTAGTGTTGTTATTGAAATTTGTATTTCCTCATACCTATCTGATGAAAGTATATACATACCTATAATATATTGTTTTAGTGTATCCGGTTTTCTTGCTCCTATAAAGCGCAGGGGATAATTTTCTTGTTAATTTTTATCTCGAAATCTCGATCAATTTTTGCATTATGTACCTACACTATAATAGAGAAACTCGAATGACTGAGTGTCCCAATTCCGTCCGTCTGTACATATATTGGGTATCTATCAAATATCGCCTAAATATATACATTATATATACATATTTGTTCAGACCCAATATTTAAATAATTTCTGCAAAATGGAAGTATATACTTTATCATTTTTATCTTAAACTTAGATACACCCTGTATAATGATAAAGTTTTCCACAATTGGCAAGAAAACATTTTTTTTCATTATTCAATATATGTAAGTCCAGTCAATAGATATGTATGGAGGTTTACTTTGTAACAAATCGGGTACATTTGGCGAAGCCATACATAGATTGTGATGAATAGTTTCCGAGTTACTGGTAAGTAAAGCAGAGTATATTTCCAAAGCTCTAAGAAACTTTCTTGTCCAATCATTTTGATGTAAGAATGAGTTGAAACTACGTAGTTTTGTCTTCAGAAGCCCATGAAGGTCATGTTAAGCTGAAAATTCGGGCACTTATAGCTTTAGATTTTTAAAATACAGGGTGTTGCAGAGAGCTCATTTGTTTTGTCTCTATTTACTAGACTATATGTGTATATACATACTAATTTATAATATCACTTTCAATACATCGTATGTATATATGTAAATGCGACACCGATAGTACTTTTTTTCGTTTTGTAATATTTAGTTCGCAAAAAACAAATTGCGAAGTTCCAGTTCGTTCGATGAACGAGCGAATGATTTTTATGATATTTCGACAAATGAAGAATTATAGTAGAGACTAACCCAGTTGTTTATGACCCAGACTACGCATCTTCAGAAATACTTTTTTTCCGAAAGTCTTTTTATAAAAATGGAATCATCAGAAATGGAGAATCTTACCCCGATAGAAGGGAGAAGAATGGGTGACATTGAAAATTTTTTCAAAGTTGATCAACACTGCTTCCAATTCGATTGTAATATGCAGAATTTTAAATTCATCAACGAAATTAAAAAAGGCTTTGAGAATGAAATCATTCTGAACTGTAGTATTGAAGAACGAGTACGTTAAACGAGATCGTTAAACGAAAAAATGCTAATACACTCGCTGCTATACTAGGTATAACAAGTATCGGTTGTGGATACTCGCAACCAGAAGAATTTACTTCAATTTTAAGCACATATTCATCATTCAGGTCTCTAGGCAAAATTTTGAAAAGTTATAACCGTTCCATCTGTTGGTTTTTTTTTTTAAATTGCCATGAAAAAAAATTTTATTGATATTTTTCAAAGTTGTTTACTTTATTGAAGAGGGTACATTTTCCGATTAATTATAGAACATAATTTTATTTAAATGACTGCCGCGGCTGGCTTGTCAGTAGCCCTTAACGAGGATAACTTTATCAAATAGCATGCCAATCCCACGAACTTTCTTCACAAACTTGCGTACGTATTATTTCGACCGACATTTTCTTTTTTTTTTTTGTTTAACTTCGCACTGTTTTGGCGACACAGCACTCACTTTGGCAATAAGTTTTCAATATTTCCCAACGTTGTTCAAGCGTAAATCGATTCATTACGTACCGCGAAGATATCATACTGTATTTCTGTCAATTTTTTGAGCGCGAAAGAACTGTCAGTGTCAAAATAAAACGTAGTTTAGAAAAAATAAATAGCAGATGGCCCACCCGTTACATATTTTTTTACTAGGAGGTCCATCCGTTGGGTGCTTGAAAATTTAATTTTCTTCGAACTTGAAATTTGGATTTTTTTGTTTGTCGAATTTTGCAGACGCAGCGATGATATGTAGGTGTGTATGTTATCTCTTTGGTGGTTTGTTGGAGTGATAAATGAATGATGATTAAATTAAGGTAATTGATGTACGTCAAAAAATTGTGAAGAAGTACGATAATCGCGTTCCGGGCCTACATACCTATATGTTGTGGATGACACATCGAACATACAAATATTTGCCTACATTGTATAATATCTATGTAGATATGTACATAGGTGTTAACCGAAGTTCATGTATGATGTGTCGTATTAGAATATGAATTTGCATTTGATGGGTTGGAATAATTTTAACTTCAAAGAATTCCGTCGAAATGATTTACTAGTAATACACGCGCAATACCTTTTTTCAAATAGCAAAATGTACATATGTACCTACTAGTGTGGACCACCCCAAACTATAGGTGCATACATATGTAGGTGCATATATATTGTCCACATAAAAACTAAAAACGGTAATCGCACTTATTCACAATTTGTGTGGATTTATCAATCATTCATTCATCATTATTGTTATAATCGTCATTTAAAAAGAGTTTAATTTTCTACTTCACGGTACGTACTCATATATTTTCCCTAGAAAAATTTCATATAACTGTGTCTATCCGAGGTACTCGTATACAGAAGCCCTCGGATGACCTAGATAGCTGCAATTTCTTAATATTAGTCTCTTCGCATAGTATAGTCACATACAACCAAACCTATCCCCCTATAAGTAAAAAAAACAAAAACTTTAAATCCTAAGAAAATTATGAAACAAAAATAAAAGCAGCATTTCCACCTATCTCTATCTATAAAGAGTTATTCATTTCGGGGTTGGGATATCACATCCCTGTTATATGGCATCTGTCATCCATAGTGACAGGTAGTTAGTTTTTGACTTTCCCTTTTACAATATGGATCGTTTGTATTTGTTTTAAAACGACGAAGGTGCCACTGTTACGGTGAATTCTCCGCGCTATGGTCAAATAAATAAACTCCCGTGGCGGCCATTTAACCGATGTTGTATTCCATACAAATTAGCATAGTCCAAAATTTAAAACAGTGTACAAATTTTATTGAAATCTTTGATAATTTTTATTTGATTTAAAACTAAATTCTGAAGCACAAAATGTATAACCCTTTATTATTTATATCTGCTAGTAGGAAAATCATGGAACGCCCTTTTGGCCTTACAACAGCTGATATCTGGAAACTCATTATATTTACTAGAGGTGAGTAACTATCGGTAGTCATCACTTTCGATTCAATTCAATTCAATTCAATTTCAATTTATTCAATTTTGTGGTATGTACATTAAGATAAAATCTTTTATAGTACTTAGAATTAATATCGAGATCTAGACATGTTTAATCATTTTGAATACAAAACTTAAAAACTAAGAAACAAAATTTCATGGTGGAATATAGTGTGTAAGGGAATATACAATAAATAGTTTAAGTATGCAGTGAAAAATAATCAAGGACTGCACTTTTGAAGCGTGTGGTATTGGAAATATTTCTTATACTTAAAGGCAAAGAATTCCATAATTTAATCGAGTGGATGAAAAATAGTCGGGATGAGTTTAAAAAGCGATGTCGTGATGGAATTAAGCTAAGGGTCCTGAGCGAACGAGCGAAATTAAGTTTTTCATACAAATACTCTGGCGTCTTGTTTTTTATAATATTGTGTAAGAAAATACAATTTCTAGCGTTGATGTATTGTTGAAGGGTGGTACCAAGCAAATTCTTTGAATATTCAGATACATGGTCATATCTTCGAAGACCATAAACATATCTCACTGCATCATTGAAAGCTACTTGTAATTTTCGTTGTGACAGCGAATCGATATTACAGTATACTACTTCAGCATAAGTTATTAAGGATAACACAAGACTTTTAACAAGCTTCCTTCGAGTTTCAGTAGGCGTAAAATTAGCAGTTATCCAAAGCTTGCGAATGCATCCATATATACGCCTGATTACAGCGTTGGTGTGATTGTATCCAGAAAGCTTACAGTTAATAACGAATCCTAGACTAGTTACAGTGTCAGCAACTTTAAGTTTAGTCCCAGAGAGCAACACATCAGGCAGAAGGTTAAAGTCGAGCATTTGATTGGATATTGGAATAAACTGGGATTTCGTTGGATTTAAAAGCAATCCATTAGTAACCGACCAATTGTGTATACCAGACAAATCCTCGTTAATAAAAGTGACAAGCTCAGTTAAGCTATTAACTGGCATAGCCGAATATAGCTGAACGTCATCCGCATACAGGTGGACAGAAGTGTATTTACAGACAGATGGCAAGTCCTTTATAAATATACAAAACAGAATTGGGCCCAAAATAGACCCCTGAGGTACGCCCTGTTTCACAGCAAGAAGTTCTGAGGAAGAATCGTAAGTCACAACCCTCTGAAATCTATTGGAGAGAAAACTTTCAATAAGTCTCACTGCTCCGCTACCGAACCCAAACAAATTTTTTAGTTTCCATAAAAGGATTTTGTGATTTACTTTATCGAAAGCCTTCGAGAAATCCAGCAGACAAAGAAGCGTAACATGTCCTCTATCAAAATTCTGTCTTATATCTTTATATTATGTTGACCATAGCTGTGGAACAACTGTGGTTTGCTCTGAAACCAGATTGTCCCGCATACAGTAAGCGATGGAGAGATAAGTGTTTAAGAATCTGTCTTGCTATGAGCTTCTCAAAGACTTTCGACAAGCACGGTAAAATGCTGATGGGTCTGAAATCAGCAGCGGAGACAAGAGTCACCTTTTTTGCAACAGGTATTACTCTAGCAATCTTCCATGACTTAGGGAAAGTTGACGTTTATAATATGTGTTAGGTGGGATATGATGTAAGGCAGAATGAGTTTAATGAAACGCAGAGGTAACCCATCTTCACCAATTGAGTTTGATTTTATGGCTGCAACACAGCTAATAACCTCATTTTCACTTACCGCTTCCACTTCAAAGTCCCTTAACGAATGCAGAAATGGATTGGAGCTTTCAGCTAAATTGAAACTTAACTCTTCAGTACTATTTTCAACAAAAAGCTTATTCAACAAATCGGGATCAAATTCACACTCAGCGTTATTTTTGGCATTGGAGATACCAATCTGTCGCAAGTTATTCCCGATAACTATTCGATTGTTTTAATTGAACCTTTTTATAAAATCTAGTTAAACTAACAAAAATCTTAAGCTGTGTAAAATACTAGTCAAATTTTAATTAGATACTAACATTTGTCAAGACCTAATCTACTAAACTCCAAATTGACTAAAACAATTAATATTAAAAACTAGTTTTAGAATAAAATCCCGAAGCAAAATAACGATTTTTTGCTAACTAACTGCTTTGATACAATGTCATTGACTTTAGTTACCAATAATTCGACAACACTTTCCGGCCATCGATTTTCGTTTTCTCATTCCATCGAAGACATTCAAATTTCAAAGAGCAGTCTAAAATGAATTTTAATCAAATTTCATTGATTTTTAATAGAATATATTAATAGAGTAAGTGATATACTAATCCTAAAAGATTTTAATTGAGAAACAAATAATTTTGAGCATTTACCGACTGTTTTCGGCTTTCATTCGAAGGCCCCATCGCTAATGGATTGTATTGACAGATGATGTTTTTGTCTTGTTCTTATCTAGCTAGGAGTTGTAGCGAGAATTTCTTTGCTATATCCCCTCTATATTTCCCCGCTAGCTCTAGTAGCGGAAAGTTTTGACGACCCTGTCATCCTGGTACAAAAAGTCGTTTCGTGTTGGTTCGTTTATTTGTAAATAGACTTCAATTTTTGAAACAATTCTCTATTCGAACTATCGTCTCTCCCAATTGTTTGTGGCTCTGCTCCAAGCTATGTTTGAATCTGAGTTCGAAATTTTAGGCAGAAGCCTCTTAACTACTCTGCGGTTGAATTTTTATCTGCAATTTTTATTTTACAAAGACCGCCCTCTCAACAATTTGGGGAGCAGTACTAATTTGTTTGCTACAATTTTATTTCAGTCAAATCAACCTTATCACTAAACAATAAGCTGATTGTAAACTTATCGAAAGCAAATCTCCTACTCCAGTGCAAGTAAACGAAAACCAATAAAATAAAATCCATATTTCACATATGTACGAGTACAACATCTGCAACCACTTGAAGCGTGTGGCAAATACTCGATGCAAAGTCGATGGGAGACAAAAAATTGTGCCACAATGCGGCGAGGGGCTCGACCTTAATTGAATTTAACCTGAAAATGAAGAAATTAACTCTGATCAATTACCTCAATTTGTTGTATTTTATTGTTTTATTGTAGATCAATTTTTTTATGAACAAATTGCCATACATAAGCAACACGAAGTGCAAGTGATTCCAAATCGAGAAATAAAGTCTCCTCTTCCTCGTGCATCCTAATGAATAGTTATGCAACAGAAATTATTACACTCTCCATCTCTAGTGTGTCTGCAGGCCTGAATTGCAAATTTCTCGTTTTGTAAATTCGCAGTTCCACTAGATGCATAATGCAACACAAATAGATGCCAGCGGGAGAAAAAATATTTAAGAGAAATGCACGCAATGTGTGCAGTAGTTGAGTCTAGTATTCTGATGAAAGCTTCCATAACTTCCATATTAAAATTAAATGCTAAGTCGCGTGGCATTGTTAGGAGCCGCGCATTGTATGCTGTTATTGATTCAATGCCAAGCCTAGAGACCGGATGGATAGGCAGTGCATATTTTAACGGGGATGTGTATTGCAAATGAGTGTTATTAATAAATCAGATGAATTTTTTTATGAAATTTCCCTATTGGCGGGTTTTAAATTAGTTATTAGTTTATAGCATACACGTGCAGATCTAGTGCACACATTTTGCATTGATTATTTGTTTCAAAGTCAAGTTTGTAATGGAATTAACAACTTTGTCATAAAGAAAACAGGTTTAAAACTTAACTTATGGGGATTTTGAATAAGTTTTTATTCTAAACTGTGACCTCACCTCGTCTGAAGAGCATGAAAGCGGGTTTTGAATATATTTAATGCTTTCTATAGGGTCTTTCAATAGCCACGCCTGAACTTTGACAGACGATTGTAGTTATGTTTGAAATGACAGCGCTGTAATTCTGTGACGATCGTCTTCTGTCATAGCTGTCATTTAATCATGGAAAACTACATAAACGCTTCAACAGCACATGTGTGCCATGTGAAAATAATCTGCAACGACAAAGAGCAATTTTGACTGAATGTCTCCGTATACAATCTAAATTTTCGGATTTGGGACAATGTCAATCTAAAATAGTTTCAGAAGCTGCCTTTGCATTTAAAAATCTCACTATTTGGAGTAGATTTTGGTCAGGCGGCTTCATCGGGTTATAAGTCATTCGAAATGAGAGAGGCGAGGCGGTAATTGTCAACGGCGAAAAGTTTTGAGAGATGATAACCGATTTTTTTTTTTTTTTTTTTGTTTTACCTGAGTTGCATGATTTGGACATAGACAACATGTGGTTCCAGCTAGAAAGTACCACGCGGCGAATGAAACAATGGCATTATTGATTTTCCAGGTCGCGTTATTTCAAGAAGAGATGATGTCAATTGGCTTCCACTTTTCCTTTGGGGCTACGTTAAGTCTTTGGCTTATGCTAATCAAGCAGCAACAATGCACGACCTGGAGAATAACGTCATTCAAGTCATTGCTGAAATTCAACCCGATTTATGTGGAAACGTCATCCAAAATACGGTATCTCGGATCACCTCCACAACAACAATGGCATTGAAGGTATTGTATTTTAACACGCAATAACAATTTAGGTCATACCTCACGTACAGCTCTTTTTTTCAATTTTAAAAATCGAGCGCCATTACTGAAAGATCCTTTATTATACTCACGAAGATCGTCTCTCTTAGTGCAAGTCATCTGCGGATATTAACCGTGTTTTTTTGTGAAAATTATCCCTAGTTTAGGAAAAGTTCGCATGGCAAACAAGAACAACAATTTACTTGATATACAGTATTAGTAACTATAGATATTATCCACAATTACTGGTAACTGAGTAGAGCACATTTCGATTTTCGGGCAACAGATTGAACGAACAGAATATAAAATAGGATATCGTTTTTTTATGAAACTTTACTAAACTTTGAATAAAGTTACAAAGAAACATGGTTATTGTATTGGGTTTATAACTTAATTCGTGCGGTTTTTTGTCAAAATTTGAACGTTTTTTTAAGAAAAACATGTATAATAGTATTATTCAAAGTATTGCCCAACTGAAGCTACGACTTTTTCCCATCTTTCTGGCAATTTGTGGATCCCATCCCAAAAAAACAAGTGAATTTTTGATATTCTGCTCTGATGTGAACCGTATTTCAGTGAGGGCGTTCTGCATCAACCGGAACAAATGGTAGTCAGAAGGGGCTATATGGCGGGTGGGGTAAAACTTCCCATCCACTGTTTTCCAAATAGTTCTTAACCGGAATAGCAACGTGGGGCCGAGCGTTGTCATGATGGAAAATTATTGTCTCGTGTCTGGTCGCATATTCCGCGCGTTTTTCGGCTACTGCTCTCTTCAAACGGATTAATTGTGTTCGGTAGCATTGTCCATTGATGGTTTCACCCGGTTTTAGCAGCTCATAATACAGCACACCCTTCTGATCCCACCAAATACAGAGCATTACCTTCGAGCCATGGATATTCGGCTTTGCCGTTGATTTGACTGGTTGGCCGGGTTTCACATATGATTTTTTGCACTTGGGGTTGTCGTTATGGATCCATTTTTCATCACCAGTAACAATCCGATGCAAAAATGACTTCCTTTTGTGGCGTTCCAGCAGCATTTCGGACATGCAAAACCGCCTTTCGACGTCTCTCGGCTTGAGTTCATGTGGAACCCAATTTCCTTGTTTTTGAATATATCCAGCTGCTTTTAAACGTTTTGAAATGGCTGCTTTAGTGACACCCAAAGATTCTGCGAGCTCTTCTTGTGTTTGGCAACAATCTTCATAGAGTAATGCTTCCAGTTCTTCATCTTCAAACTTTTTTGGCTGCCCAGGACGTTCTTCGTCTTCCAAGCCAAAATCACCACTTTTAAATCATGCAAACCACTTTTGGCACGTTCGCTCAGCTAGCGCATGTTCACCATAAACTTCCACCAAAATACGATGACTTTCGGCAGCAGTTTTCTTCATATTAAAGTAATGAAGAAGAACTCCCCGCAAAAACACTTTTTCAGGCACAAAGTTCGACATATTTGAGTGAAAAAAAATTATTGTTGTTTACCCTTCAAATGAATGACATATACTGAAATGACGTATAATGACAGTAGCTTTCCAACGCATGTTCCAATGGAATAATAACAATGGAATAATACAAGTTACGCTATCTCTTAGCAAACCGCACGAATTAAGTTATAGGCCCAATAGAAGATACGCAAGTTCTTTACATGAAATAGTGCATGGCTTTAAATATTATTTTCTTATTATTATTTTCTTATATTGCGCATAGCTTAATTATCTTATAGTAGTTTACATAAAATTATTGGAAAAAATGTTCAACTTTATAAAATAAATATTTTGTATGGGCCTGGCATAACTTCTCGCAGCCAATCATGCTGTGCTAATCACGAATGGTTGAGACCTACAGTTTTATGCCGTTTCCGAAGAGCAATTGTTTTTTGATTAAGAGAAGCTTACTCTACATATTATGGCAAATCATTCGGAAATGTCAGGGTATCCGGGCCGTTAGCACTAAATGCACCCGAAAGGCTCATTATGGACATTACGGACTAGATTATGAACAGATTGTGTGATACCATATCCCTCTTTGCTATCAATACACCGATAATAAAGTAATGAAAAGAATCCAGAAAAAGTTTAAAGTTTCAAAAACAGATTAAAACTAAGCGGAGTGCCACCACTAGTCTTAGCTTTTTGAAAGAAAATATTTTTTTTTTACAGAAAGCACTCCAATAAAAATTAAAAACAATAATAATAATATTATTTACTATTTTGTACTTCAGGATTTTAATCTATTTATTGTATCTAAATATATAAAAGTAAAACTCTGTATGCATGTTCCTTATGGACTGCTAAACCCTTCAACCGATCATCATGCAATTTTAACCACGTATTACTTACATCAAAAGCATTGTTTTGACATAAAAAGTTTAAAATAAGATAAAAAGTATTAAAGATTTCAATTAATTTGTTTTTACTGTTTTAAATATTGGATAAGACCTACGAATATAATATAATTAAATTTAACAAGGTACAAAAAACAGCGTGGATAGGCATTACAGATGCTCTACGGTCTACCCCGTCTGATGCTCTAGCAATCCTTCTGCATCTTTTACATCTAGGCCTAGACATAAGAAATATTAAAGGACATAAAGTGATCAGACTCAGAGAGTCTGGATGCTGGACTGCGAAATACTATGGGCATAGTAATATACTGGACTCTCTACCGAGAGAACTCGTATCGCCCTCAACAGATTACATTATCCCCAAAATTAATTTCATAAAGCGTTTCGACCACAAGATCAGAATGGCAAGATGGACTGCGGAGTAGGTGCAGGTCCATCGCTAGATGGACAACTCAAGGCAATCCTGATCTAGGTTCCAGGGCATAGTAACGTTTGTGGAATCGAACTTGCTGATGAACTGGTCAGGCAAGGCTCAGCCCTCCACCGCTCACTTGCGGAATCAGTCCACGTTCCTCTTGGAGCAGTCAAGGTAGAAATCTCCTCAATATTCCTTATTAAAGCCAACCTCAGATGGACTAGGCTAACAAACTGCTATCCAGAAGGATGTGGCCAAGCTACAACAAAATTAAAACAACCGACAAACAAACAAACAAAACAATCGCCAGTTTAACAGCGATTACTACGGGTCACTGGCTTATAGGAGACCACGCATTCAAACTAGGTATCCCACACAACCCACACAACACACACTGTTGCAGTGCAATGTCCCAATTGAAAGAGAAACCTCTATCCACTATTTATGCGCCTGTCCGGCACTAATTAGGGTCAGATAACGGGCATTAGGAAAACCCTCCTTCAATGCACTAAAGGAAGTCTCAGAGACAAACACCAAAGGACTTCCAGAACCGCCACTCGTACTTACCTACCCTAAATATTGGACTATGCTTTGATTCTTGTGAGGTAATTTTCGATGACTTTTCGGCACATTTCTGGCTCATAACTTCAAGGATGTTAGTTTTTAAGTGCTTCAAAGTTTCGGGATTGCCTGCACAGACGCGATCTTTAGCATAGCCCCACAAAAAGGGTGGCCAATTGACGTCGGCAAATCTGGAAATTAAACGGCCGGTGAACTTTTCGTGCAATTCGGCCAAATTTGCCTGCGCTGTGTGCCACGTAGCACCATCCTGTTGGAAACACATATCGCTCATCATCAATATCTTCAATCTCAGGCCAAAAAACTTTATTGCCATTTGAACAAAGCGCAGAGAATAGTGAATTCACCGTTGCTACAATTTTGTTTGTTTACGTAGCCGATGGTCGAGAAATGGGCCTCATCGCTGAAGATTTTGTTCGAAAAATCAGCGTCAACTTACATATTACACAAATATTTTAATGCGTGATGCTTAAGTGATCCATATTATAAAATGGCAAGATAAGAACTAACTACCTGTTACTAGAGATAACAGATGGATTTGACAGGAGCCATATGGCAGGGATGTAAAATCCCATCTTCGAAATGAATAACTCTTTATTATGCATTAGTGTAAAATTTCTCATTAGTTTATGTCTAGATTGTAAGATGGAACAATTTTAATGCGGTGACTAAAGGATCCATATTGTAAAATGGCAAGGCAAGAACTAAATATCTGTCACTACAGATGATAAATGGATTTGACAGATGCCATATGGCAGGGATATGAAATCCCAACCTTGAAATGAATAACCCTTTCTTATTCGTTAATGTAAAATTGCTCATTAGTTTTATGATTATATTGCAATGTAAGAAAATAGAAAAAAATAAAAAATCAACCGTGTCGACTGGCATGAACTAAAAACCAAACTTGAAACAAACAGAAATTAATCATGAAGTCCAAAACTCAATAAGTCACGGATGGCAAGCAATTCACTTACTAATGCTGAATACTGTTTGGTGCTCGTATTACGTGTGCTCATTTTAGCACATTTTCAACGACTTCCCTTTCACTGTAGTAATTTCATTTTAATTGCATTTCACGTCAAAGCAGGACGGAATAAAAAAAATAAATTACCTAAGTCGAAGTTATTTCGAAACGCAACAAAAAACTTATGACGAATCCTAAAGCTTTATAGTTTGTAAATTTGTATTCTTGCATCGATTACAGAATTTTAATGAGTAAACAACGATCTTGCTACAGCATTCATTAACAAGATATGTAAACTATTAACAAATTACATCTCGTCTTTTTTCTGTCATCCAATATTATGGTGAAAAGTCGTACACAATTTATCCAGATTAACTTGATATGGGAACGTTTTTCCCCAGAATTCCATATTACGAGCCACCGCAGGCTGAATGCTGGGTAAATACGTCAAAAGACCTCAATTATTTGACCACAAAACAGGTTATTCCGAGAGTCATTTATGTCAGTCGTCTGCTTCTCTTTACTTCTGCCTTTCCAAAGTTTATTGGAATACATTTAAATATTTTAATTCCGAATGTGTTAATTCCCAAATTCACTGGTAACCCCTGACTTTATTACACACTTTATCGAAATTTCGATAATAAAATTCATAGATATTTGTTGATACGAAAAAAACACCGAACTACAAAACAAATATAATTTATTACTTCATAAGTATAGTTCTTATCTATGATTTGGTTCTATTAGATACTCCATTTTTAACGGACGATAAGTTGAAAGTCTATCACAACTGGAAACACCTCTAGATACTCGTAGCTATTTCTCTATTCACTATCTGAGCTTAACTCATCACTGTACCTAGGGTTAAATTTATATATTAAACTTTGTCCTTATCACCACTTTAAACCAATTCAACAGTCGGATAGAATTAAAAACAATTAATTAACATTCCCCAAAATTTATAGTATAGTACTCGTACATACTCTCAGTACACTTTGTTGTTAAAGCTTTGTTCTATTAGATACAATTATCCCAATGTGAACTTTTTTTTTTTTTTTGTTATTTTACTGGATCTTCCTGTATGCGTTACCGGATTAATTGACCGAATTATGTGTGACAAAGCATAGAACAACATACACTCGAACTTGAAATTATACCATACGTAATAAAATGACTCGGTTAACCGACAAAGAGAATTCAAAACGAAAACAATTTTTTATTTTGGGTTTTTTTGGTAGAAATTATTCACCTCTTTTATTGTTGTTTTTGCAGTCTATCTTATAGCACTTTGGAATTTGATTTGTTTTTGTAGCGCTATTAACACTTTCTGTCTAGTTTAGTGCAAAAAACACTTGTAACCGCCAATACGCGTGCCGCGACTTTTCAGTGAAATGATGCGAGTTGTACGATCGTTTGAGGTCGACTAATGCTCGTATATTTTCTATGTGTAACTTTTAGTTTCAGCTTGCAAGTTTGAGAATCTCACGATGGGCGCTTTGTAGAGCGATGACTCGTGAATGAAAGAGGGATTGGAAGTGGAGGAGTTTTACGAGGCAGTTGCACTTTGTTTCGAAGAAGATCGTGAAAAATGAATATACATCGGAAGAGTGAAGAATATACACTCGTGAAGCTTGTTGCTCCGTAAAAAACATGTTAAGCAGGGACCCAGCCATTGTCGCCGGTAAGGTACCACCACATCTTGCTATTGGCCGCGTAATGTAGTCGTAATTATGATCACGTTTCGGAGTTTGGCAGATGAGCCGGTTTCGTCTTTCCTAAGCGAAGTTTATAAAAAAAGGTAAATGATGTTGACAGGTGTTTCAGTCAATGGTGGGCTTTGAAACATTGAAAAATTAAAAACACTACATTAGTGGTGACGATGGTTGGTAGCAATAGCATCACATATTTTTGTAGTCTTAAGGCTCAACCATAATAAACATTGGGAAAGATAAGGTAATGTCATAACTGAACGAAATGCTCCCTATGTTCTGTCAATTCCAACAGATAACCATAAAACTTTTACCAGCATTCCTATCTGTCAAATCAATCTGCCCGTTTCTTTTGAAACATCATCCATTTGATTTGATTTGATTTATTTACCTACGACTTTAACAATCAACAGGCTTCGAAAAATTCATAACAAATTCAGTAATTAATTTACATTCATGACTTAACTTAAGACTAATAATAGTGATGACTTAAATTGAAATCTGGTCACAGAAACATCTAAGTTGGTATATACTAAGTTAAAGAGCTTACAACACTGGTTCAAGTAGACCATAAACGGTAGAATACTCTAGAAGGAGCATACAAATTTATACAATTAAGCAAATTTGAACTATCGACCGTTGCACATAACATATCACGAATAAACATACAACTGAATGTTTTTCTTCTCGTTTCAAGGGATTGCATTCCCAATAAAAGGCATTTAGATCGATAGGGGTGATGAACATTGGAAGCATTATCGCGACAAAAGTGACGCAAAGGAAAACGTAAAAATTTATTTTGTACCCTTTCAATTCTATCAATATCGTTTTGGGCAGTCGGATTCCAAACAACACAAGCATATTCCAAGATGGGACGAACAATACTACAAAATAAAGATTTCAGGGTGTAAGGATTCTTAAAATCAGAAGAACTTGTCTTAAGAAATCCCAGGATTGAATTAGCTTTAGAAATCATAGAGCTTATGTTCAGATCAAATGTAACTTTGCTATCAAAAATTACGCCAAGATCCTTAATATCATTCACCACTCTAAGAGGTATATTATCTAAGCAGTATAAAGGAACAATATGGTGCAGTGTTCTATTATAGCACATGGAAGCACACTTATATTTAATTGTAAGTCATTCAATTTACACCAAACTATGAAACTATCCATGTCTTTTTGCATCAAAAGACTATCACGAACTGTTGAGATTATGGAATAAATCTTAACATCATCAGCATTCATAAGACAGTATTTCAGTATGCCAGGTAGATCATTGATGAACAGCAGGAAAAGAGACAGGCCTAGATGTTTGCCCTCGGGTACTCCCGAAGTCATATTAATCAGTTTTGAGAACTGATAACGACAAATTGCTTTCGCCCATGTAAATAGGATCTAAACCAGCTGAACAATTATCCATATATGCCCTTTCCTTTTTCATTTTATTAAAATAAAAGTCATCTCTTCTATCGAATTTTCTATTAATATGTGCACAAATTCGTAATACGACATTTTTTTTTTTTTGAAAATGTTCATAACAAACATGACAACTGTCAGATTTACATATGAAATGAGCGACTGAGACCACTCTCTCTTATGTTCTCTCATGTATGCAAAAGTGAACGAACATTCAACGAATCGACGCAGGCGAATGTTGATTATGTTTCTCACTTTACTCGTGAGAAACCTTGTAGACGCTGCAGGCAGTATTTCTGACCTCTTCGGGTTCTGTTTCTTCTGTACGCTTTCTCACTTCGTCTAATTTTTCGGGAAGGTTTGATAATTTAAGAAGGAAATCGGTCCATCCTAGGAGAGACCAGGTAGTTTGCTTACCACTTGGAAATTGCAGGGATTTTTAGTTTTTAAATTGAAGTTTCTCTAGCATCTCCCAAGTGTTGTCTCTGGTGTTGTGACTTGCATGCATCCCTTTTTTTGTCGGTTGTATTTTTTATAATTATGCTGACCTCAGCGCCAGTGTCCACTACTAATTGTATAATGCCGATTAGGTCTATATCTAAAAACACTAGGGTCACTGGTTGTTGGCAGCTGAAGGTACCCTATTTTATTTGATTACTTTCGACCATTCTCCGATGACGTTCAATTACTAAATGTCCTCGGCGTCCAAAGAAGTCACACATTGTAGGGACATTATAAACCCATGTTGAGCTAGTATTGTTTCTTAATTGAGTCGTCCTGTTATTGAAACTCGTGCTATTACTTAGAGGGTTCTCCTTTGAGTTATTTTGATTTTGGGTGCGATTTCACCGACGGCAATCGAGGATGTCATGTCAGTTTCCAATGCATGCTAAAAGGTGTAATTTTTACGTCTGATACATCCACTATAAGTGTGCCCTCTTTTGTGTCAAAAATTGTAAGTTACGTCGACTGTAATTGATTTGTTCTCTTTTTGATCGCTAAAGCAGCCCGATAGCATGAGCCTACTATTATTATCATCCATTGATCCGAAGGTTCAAAAACTTATTGAGTGTAACACTACTGGAGGTTTTCGAAAATTGGATAATTGGATAAATTGAGTAGTGTTGTCTTGTGTGAATAGAGCCGTCTGTTGTAGTTGTTCCATATCTAATGCTTTTTGAATCATTTTTTCTAACATCTCTTCACCGATTGTTAACAAAAATTGACAGAGGTGGGGGTTTGTAATGTCACTTTTAAAAGCATTTTTCCCAAAATCGTCTAACGGTAAATTCGCAGCTGCTCTATAATTCTGGTCAGCTGCCTCCTTACCTTTGTAAGAATTCAGAATTTACTTTTATCTTGCCCTAAAGGCGATGAGAGTTACATTGTTATGAGTTTATTTATTAATTCTTGGTAAGTCCTCCGAAGCAAATAGATACGTTTGAGAAGCTTTCGGCTTTTTGGTTGATATCAAAACTAACAAATATTTATATTCACGCACAATTTCTATCGCCTCATCGTTATACGTCCATTTTTTGTTCCGAGAAAATCGTCTTCGCTGTCCCGAAAGACTACTATCTTCGAATTCCCAAGGCTAACAACCAAGTTCCAGCAATTGCAGTATTCCTTGCAGTATTCATCATGAGTTGCATACCATCTAGTATTAAATCGTACAATATCGTCCGCATACATCAGTGCATCAATTATGTCATTGCTAAACAATATAAACAGCAGAATACATCCTTACTTTACACCCATTGATATTGTGAATTCACCGGAGATCGAATCTCCATCCCAAACATACGCTACATTGTTGTCATACCTACATCGACCTCGAAACTGTCGTGCTACAGAGTCGAAAGCGTTCGGAAATCGACGAAGAAGGCGTACAGCTTTTCATTTCTCTTTTATAGTATTCCGCAATATTAAAAGTAAATATTTGATCAACAATAGAATATTCTTATATAATCTTAAATCTCGCTTGGAACTCAAACAGAACTTTCCTGTTTTTGACCCACCACAGGCTTAGTGTCAAAAACCGAAGCAGCGATCAGCTTGGCTGAAGTATTTAAAAAGGATATTCCCTTGTAATTTGATGAACCATTGTAGTCACCTTTTTATGAAGCGAACATTGGTTTGTAAAACTGTTATAACTATTGTATGCTACTAATTTTTAATTTCGTATACTGTTGCTAATGTTCAAACAAGATTCTCAATGCGTTGTCTGTGGCAGATGGCAGAGTCACGCTTTTTGATTTTGGTGCACAAATAATTGTTAATATTCAAAGAATATGTAAATTTACAAAAAAAAAAAAAAAAACTGAATAAAAATATTACTGCGATTGACAACCTAAAAGAAAGAAAAATATAGCATGGCCCTTCTTAATTTAAACTTTTCTTTGGATACACGAGCATTGTGGAAACAGCTTAATCAGTGTCCATGATACATGGCCTGTGTACATGGGGCAGAAAAGAAAACTGTATGACAGATAAGTACGCATTATCCGAAATAGACTAGTTAAATAGGGTTTTCAATGAATTAAGTTTTACTTTCGATTTTTGTAATATCCGTCTACGCGGACTTGAGTCCTTAATCATCTGTTCTAAGTGAATCCTAACCTAGACTTGTTTCTTTTTCTCACGCATAATCGCAGATGCATATGTTGTGTAACTTTATCTTCAACTACTCGAGAACCATTTCTAAATGGTTACCTAAAACAGGATGTAATCTATAGGGGCCTGACCGCATGCTATTTTTATAGTAAATAGTGAGTTGTACATAAACGCTTCGGTCCGGAAAGACATTGTATCCATCCCAGAGGGACGACGCTTTAAATGAAGACCTCACCTAAGGTGGCGCACAAGTGTGGAAAGGGACCTCAACCAACTTCGTGTGAAAAGTTGAAGGCGGCTGGTACAAGATCGAGTTGGCTGGCTACGCTTATTGATTTAGGCCCAGATCCACCCCGAACTGTAGCGCCATCTGAAGTAAAAGTGAGTTGGCTTCTTGAGCGCAAGGTTATGCATTCAAGTACCAGTCGGGGACAAAAATTTGTCTTTCAAACAAAATAAAGTGCACGACTGGGTCGCACGTACTTGCATCTATAAGCTGTTTATTTACAAATCACTTATATTTAAATATTGAATAAATTCATTAAAATTTTATTTCACATCAAATTTGACGTACAAATTTGTTTATGTATTGATTTCGAACAGAACCGATTGAGTCATAGCCGAATATAGCAAATTTTCAAAAACCAGTTGATAAGTAAAGTACCTACCATTATACGCATTTTTTTGCACAAACCTGGTACAGCATCTGCTGGTATATGTACACTATAACTCAAATATCGAACTGAAACAAAATCATTTTCGAGAAAATCCATTTTTTTCGAAATCGACCAATAGTAATGCACAAATTCCGATTTCGCCTCGAATTGTTACCCTACAGACCCCAGCTATTCAGGCGACAGTCCAGCATTCAGGCTATAGTCTAGCATACATACAGACAGACGGCCAAGCCACAGTTGAGAGACCCACTTTTTTGAGTTTCGCTATTATATTATTATAATGTCAAGTTTAATCAAAATTTGAACATCGAACATTTTAAGGAAATTATTACTTGCCTTATAGGAGCAATGATTCTGTACGGGTAGGAATTTCAACATCTCATCCTTTCGGGGGAGCCCTGGACGAAGTCAATGATTTCAAACTCCTTGACTGGCAATAAGTGTAAGCAAATTGTCTTGAGGCTTTGAAAAATAAAAGATTTCAAACGCACGGCTTGAAGGAAGTTAGCGGTTTAGGGGAGAGTTGAAGATTGTAGGTTTCCGATCTGTCGTATTAGAGTGTGTGCCCGAAACAGACTTTGAAGTATAGGGAAGTGAGCAAGGTCCTGCCCGTGAATACTACGATTGAACAAATCGCCTTGAGGCGAATGACGATTATACAGACTAAATTTTAACTTTAAATTCGTTTCTCGCAGTAAAACTAAGAAGTTTCTGGAGAAAAGCTCTTTTGAGCTATCAAATGTGACGATTACCAATATCATTTGCTGGGCACCCTTACCTTATCAATCACATTATTTACTTTCCCACCTTCATATCTATTGGCATGTTCAGTTTTGTTTTACATGTATCTAATTCTTTTTATAGGTTTTCGAAACCAGGCTTCAGACTACGTGTGCACTGTTGCAATCTACAAGTGCAGACACGTGTTTATCAGTGAAGCATGTCGAATATAATTTCAAATTGCTCTCAACTTCCACGGAATTTCTTTACTATTTAAATTTTTGATTTTCAACTTGAGTGAATATTCACACGTTGTTTTGCGCAGCAGCGATAACAATGAGTAATAAATTAGGAAAAATGATTAATTTACCTGGCCAAAGTGAAATAATGTTCAGGTTTGGTAAACCTTTCATTTTTTTGCGATATTAAATCCCATTTAAAACAAGGTAATTGTTTTCGTTCATTACTCTTTATATCTCTAAAAATAAAAAAGAGATTACGTTGACTCAGATTATAATTAAAATTATATTTCGTGCATTTTGGGTGAATTTGGTGTACCCGCTTTGTAAAGTCTTATCGTAGCTCTCTCGTTAGCCAACAATTAATTTGACTCATATGTAACGAATGACGCTTCCTTATCAGTCCCACAACTGGAGTAATCGGTTTGTTAGTCACTTACATACAAATACAAGTTACAAGTATTTTATCAAACATTTTGTGTTGCCTACTTGAAAGTAAATGTTGTAGAATTTGAAACATAATCATCGATCTTGTTCTGGAGTAGATAAATCGCAGAACAGGTGTTAAAACTTGTGGCACTATTTCCATAACATTTTTTTTTTAGGTTCAAGGTTTTGTTGTTGATACTGACAACTTTACAACTTTGCACGCAGCTTGAGGGTGTAGTGAGGAAATCAAGCACAATCTATGAACAGGAAAATTAAATTCGTCATGAGGATGAAACGTCATTAACTCAATCAGTTCTCAACAGTCGGCACAGTTACAGTTGGCCCTGTATACAGACAAAGAAACGGATTGACATGCAGAATAGTGATAGCCATTTATTTGAGTTCCCCGCTAAGTAATACCATTGTACAGGGTGCCTTAGAACTTCAATGAAATTTGTTTAATGTTTTAAATTTTGAACTATGCCATTATGTACTTATGTATGTAATACAACATCGTTTAAATGGTCATCACGGGAATTTTTGCAAACTACGATTTTTGTGAGGCAATTTTCGATGACTTTTCGGCACATTTCTGGCTGTATTGCGGCCGTAACTTCATGAATGTTGGTTTTTAAGTGCTCCAAAGTTTGGGAAAAGTCTGCATAGACACGATCTTTAACGTAGCCCCACAAAAAGAAATCGAACAGGGTCAGATCTCACGATCTTGGTGGCCAATTGATGTCGCCAAATCTCGAAATTAAATGGCCGGGGACGATGTTGCCATCGACGAAAAACAAAGAAAGAGAATTTTGCACTCTATTCGCTTCCAATTCCGATGAGTCACACTCATAATCAACGCCAACACATTAATATTATTTTGGGTCTGGCTTTAACCATAATTTTTCTTTTTGCAAAAAAGTATTTAGAGTGGAAACAACAACAACAACTAACAAAGAACAGATTTTGGCTTTGTTATTTTAGCATTCTCTTTTTTGAATTTCTAGCAAAGAGTAGATTGTGGATAAGAAGGGTCAGATAGGAAAGACGGGTTACTCGTGACCGTGAGGGAATTATAAAATAAGTATAGGGGTCGAATGTAATAATGCAATTATCAGGGTGGCAAGTTGTTTTTACACTGAACAGGTTATTCGTGTTGGAATTTGTTGTTAATGAAAAGTCAAAAAGTTTTATTTCAAGATACAGTGTATCAAACTAATATTCGTACACCTGCTGCATATCACTTTATCTTGCGCTCTTCTACAAATTATTAAGAACTAAAAGTAGAAACACAATGTGGCTTTCGCGCGGTCGCGCGTTTACAGAATGAGTAGAAACAATGGGTTCTTATGGAGTAACACCAAATGTGACCTCAGGCGTTTGGTCGGTTTTTGATAGTAAATATTGTAAGCGCCACCTCAACGTCGGAGTAGAGCTACTATTGTCGCGCGTTATGACAGCTCACAGCTGTTTTGGATTGACATTATTCTTTGACTTGTTAGATTTTAGCAACAAGGTAAGTCATTGTGTCGTGTATGTACTCCGAAATGTTAGCATTTAATATGTAAACATTTCTAATTGCTAATTAATATTTTTGAACACAAATTAATTATGTTAGAGTAGGTAGAAGTTTTTTTTTTATTTTCTTATTCATACACATTTGTTTGCGAAGTTATTTCTTATATTTGTGTTTCCTAATCAAACCATAAAAATAAAAGAAGTACATTTCGACTCTTCTTTCTGCCGCAAAATCGTGTGTGGGAAATTTTAGGGAACAGAATATAATTCTGTCATATTCCTAACTCTCAACGCCCAACCATCTTGAAGCCACATTTGGTGTTGCAAATTTTAAGTTCGCGCGATGTGACAAATATTATTATAAATCAGTAGAATGCCTGTCAAACGCACGACCGCGCGAGCGCTACATTGTGTTTTACTTATAAATGATTATCATGGCAGTCGTTGATGACAGCACATTACACAGAAATACTTCCTCTAGTTTTGAAATGATTAAACGTGAGTTATGATTTGGAGATTGGATAAATGAAAAATATAGACCAAAAGTAGATCAAATTTATATTCGCAAAGCGACTATTCAGCTGATATTTGACGTACTCGTAAAGTACCGTTAGCTGCTTTGTATTCCTTGTCTTTTATGAGCGAAGATAGTTCTCTGTCGTATTTGGAAGTTTTTTTTTTTTTTAATTGTTGGTAATATGGGACCAAATGGCTATGAAACATCCAATGAGTTCCGGCAATTGATATTAAAGCACTATAATGTGGGAAAGTCATATAATGAGATATCCAGATTGGTAAGTCAGTAAAGTATTATAAGTAAAAAACAAAAAAAAAAAACATTCGAACTACTGAACCAAAGCTTGAGGAAAAATTAAGTAATCTCGGTAAACAATTTTTATAGAAACATTGAGAAATTGCATCCAAGAGCGTTGGCATAATGGGTGGGTGGTCATAAGTCGGACCAATAGAAGCAAGAGATTGGAGTTCGTAAAATAGTACCAAAAATGCAACGTCCATGGGTCAGATGGTCGACAAAAGGTTTAGCGAGCAAAGGTAAAACATGGTAGATGTTCATGGCGTAGGGGTGTTTTTCCGCGACAGGTGTAGAAAAATTGCACATAATTGAGGGAATAATGAATCATAAACACTATATTAATATCCTTAACGAAAATGTTAATGTCAGTGCTGTTCAGTTGAGTGTTCAGAATAATTTTATATTCTACATGGGCAATGATCCAAAGCACAAAGCTTATGCAACTCGTCAGTGGCTGCTTTATAATTGTCAAAAAGTAATGAAAACACTCCACAATCTCTTGATATTAATTCGATAGAGAATTTGTGGGTCGATAAAAGAATGGGCAAACATTTTCTCCAGAAATTAGTCAAAAACTTGTTGAATCAATGTCAAACCCTCCCAAACATATCATAGCTAACAAAGATTGCGCAAGATTCTTCGATCTACATACGAAGCAGGGTATGATGAGTGCAAAGAAGGTAAATATAAAAAATCTCATCACACGCTTGACTGGGATCAATGGTGAGGGCGGCAGTAGGGAACCGGTGTTTATATAAATAACTCACTTACTAAGTATAAGCAAGCTCTCTTTACGAAGGCTTTCAAAAGGCAAATGGACCGAAGATGCACTCCTACAGTTTTGTGGCAAAATAGTGTCAAAACTCCATGGGAAAAAGTGCTGATTTATTTATTGATATAACCAAAGAGTTTGATATGGTCAATCACCTCAGCCTACTCAAAAAACTTGAAAAAACGGAATTTCATGGATTCATGTAAGAATGGTTTGAGTCGTACCTAAAAAAATTAGTTCTAAAGAATGAAGGTTATCAGGAGTGATCTTATTATCCTCAACTCAGGGGTACCACATGGTTCTGTTCTAAGACTTATTCTCTTTCTTAACTACACCAACTCGCTTTTTATACTTAATTTGTGCACCAACCGCTTTTGCGGATGCTGTAGGTTTCTCATATGGTTCGGATACTCGTCTAGAAGCATATGATTTCCAACATATATTGGGTCTTAAATCTTGTAAGAATTTGTTTCTCTGAATACATGTCTTTTAGTTTGTCGCCTATACTCTATCTTGAAGTGAATTATTATATTCACACATCGAAGTGCCAAAGGAAAGTGTCAAATTTCCTAGTTGCTATTGTGGTTTGTCTTCTCTTACCTTTAGCGGCAGCCTGAACTACAGTAATACTGATCGAAAACTTTAGTGAATTTAAATACCTAGAGCTTACCATAGACTCTAGAACGACCTTCTCGAATGATGTAGAAGCTTTGAGCAATTATTTTCATTGCACGCCTAGGCATTTTTTTCTATTTGCATAATATCTAAGCGGAAGTATACGCCGGAGGCAATGTTTCGAAGGCTTATGACATTTTTCAACAAAGGCACAATGTGGTGCGAAAAAAATCAGAATATCAGGATAAACCATACCATCCTTAAAAAAATTAAAGCGTCCACTTAATTCCATATTGTTAAGCCGTTTCAAAAGAATGTGTAAAAATGTTAATAAGGAAATTAGGATGTACCGTGATAGGTACTATTATTCCAAAGGACAAAGTGCCCAAGGCAACCCTAGAAATGAATGCAAGGTGGTAAATAGTATCATCGACCATAACTGTGTTAATATTCCTAGCACTATTGTTCTAAGTAATCACGGTGCTGATATTATAGATCCTACATCTATAGCCAATGAATTTAATGACTTCTTTGGCTCAGTAGGACAATTGTCAATAAGAGTTTAGTGGAAAGTACATCAAGTTGCGGAAATTTCTTTTTTGAACAGATTACTGGGCTTGAACTTTTACGCATTATTAACTCTCTGAACAACTCGTGCTCCGAACTTATGTAGTAGACATTTTGGCTCAACTTTTTAACCTAAGTATTTTAACTGGAATTTTCCCAGACAAATTAAAGTGTGCTAACGTGAAACCTCTTTTTAAAAAAGGTAATAGAAAGGAGAAAAACAACTACAGGCCAATTTCCCTATTGTCCACGGTTTCTAAAATTTTTGAAAGAGCTGTTAAGAGTAGAATGTTAGACCACCTCAAGAGGATACATTTTTTTAGTCCTGCGCAGTATGGGTTTAGGGAGGGTCTCTCTACAGAAGATGCACTTCTAGAGTCCTGCACGTTGATAAATTAGGGACTGGATGATAAAAAATGTTGCGCTGGTCTTTTCGTAGACATAACAAAAGCGTTTGACATGGTTGACCACGACATTCTTCTGAACAAAGTATATAATGCAAGTTTTCGCGGTAATACAAAAAGTAAAAATTGGCGACTACTTTAGTAACCCGATGGTAATAAACCTAGGTGTACCGCAAGGTTCTGTCCTTGGCCCCGATTTGTTTTTAATTTATATTAACTCGTTATTTAATCAACCATTTGTTGGAAAAGTAACTGCTTTCGCAGATGATCTTGGCATTGCATATGGTTCAACAAGCCCTTTGGATCTCATTGCGGATATAAACTTTGATATTGACTTACTAAGAATCTGGTTTGCGAAACACAAATTAGTTATTAGTAATAAAACAAAACTAATGTTTTTCAGCCTAAGTATGAAGGAGTCTTTAGATTTTTTAATTTACTTTCATGCTCAGGATTGTGCTTGCAACTGTATATGCAGTGGAGAAAATCTTAAGGCAACATACAATGAAGGTGAAACTTGTAATGTTAAGTGTTTCAAAATTGAAATAGTTCAGCAATTCAAATACCTAGGTATTCTAATTGGCCAGAATATGAGCTGGTCTGAACACATTCTTTCGTTGAAACAATATTTCCGTTCGGTCATCCGTAGTTTTTACCGCCTTAAGAAATTTTGTGACTATAGGATCTTAAGAATGGTCTACTTTGGTCTGTTCCACTCTAAGTTACAGTATGGAATAACCTGTTGGGGGGCGCCTACCAAACAATAATTCACCCACTTATTGTTTTGCAAAAGTGCGCTATTAGGAAAGTGTCCTTATTTATGAAGTCTGGTAATCGCAATTTCCGACTAATTTCAATTTATAAATTAGGTGTTAACTTTTCGCACTCTGTATTTCGATCCTCCTTTCCTTATTACTGCATATCGTAATTTTTATTTTATTTCATGTAATCGTTTATTCAACAATCTTCCTCAGTTAATCAAGACAAACTTGGAATGTTTCTTAAACTAATAAAATATTGGCTTCTGGAATTCAACTTCGCTGGCATAGAAACTGTTCTTTCTGAATATCTGGTGTAATTTTTGGAATTATTTTAAGGGTCGTCCAACCAAACAAAATACAGGTGAATGAATATGAATTTGAACACGATTTAGTTTAATAAACTTTTGCCATTATTAGTTTTTGTTAATAATGCATTTTTTTTTAATATTTTGATTGAATAAAAAATAGTATTCACGCAGCAGATGTTTTATTTTATTCAGTTATCCCCTAAAATGTCTGACTTTATCAAATGTACAAAATATGAGTTTAATACACTCTACGAGTACGTATTCATTTGCGTTAACATTTTTCAATGGAAGTTTAAATGTAGATTTTGCATTTTGAATGATTTTCTGGTTGAACTTCGGAATTGATAATATTTTATTTTTTTTATTATTTAGGTAACTAGTACATGTGACCGCAAAGTAGGCATACATACAGTGATGAGAATAAGTCATGGTACCTTGCATTAAGTTTCACAAATTTGTCACTAAAATATATTAATAATAAAAATAAAATGTTGGTTTTTCTAATTGTAATGGAGTGTGTTCTTCAATTTAACAAACAAAAAGTAAAGATAATTAATAATGTGGAGAACATAAATCAGAACTTGCAAATTAACTCTTTCAACCACAGTTTTATACGGACGACTTTATAAAGAAAACAATTGCATTTTAGGTTTTATTATTTGGAAAAAAAATAGTGTACAGAAATTCTTCATAAGGCTTTTGAGAAATAAGGTGGTTATTTAACTAACCACCGTGGCGATCGGCCATATAAATATATATAAATAAGAATGAAAAAGAAAATGTTATTTACATGAAAAATATACGAATAACTTATTTCTTATGAAAATCTGAAAAACAATTTTTATCTTTGCGAATACAAATAGGTACTTTACAGGTTCTGCATTGCCATACAGTACGAGCTGGATTTTGTTTAGTGCTGCATTTCGCGCATCTTCGTGAAGTAGATCGCTCCCGCTGATGCAAATTGCTTTCCGTGCGAAATTCTGTCGGAACTGATGGCTTGTGGCGTTTTATTTGGACTGGTAATGGAGAAAAAGATCCAGAGCTACTGAGAGAACGTCTAAAATTAGATTTGTAGTTTTTTGCCTTTGCTGGTGCTAGGATCCCTTGGTAAACACTTCTGCGGAAGTCTTTTGTGTCCAGTTGATCCAATTCTGGATAATGTTCTTTCCGTAGTTCTTTATATAGTAAAAAGGCGTTTATGACAGCGCAGTCAAAAAAGTTGAAAAAAATTCGATGCCACCATTTGTGAGACTTCCTGTCGATGGCATAAGTGCCTTTTAGTTGATGAAATTTGTCAACATAATTCATACAGCTATTATACTGCATGACAGCATCTGGACAAGTTACTTTAGTCCTGTCTCCATTGCGGTCCCTACGAGTCACAACACCTGTTTTCGTCGGATCTAAATAATTGGTAAGAATAAAAACCGATCTTTTGTCTTTCCACTTTATAATTGCGACATTAGTATCACTAACCCTGTAGTCAAACTGACCTCGTGTTAAATTTTTATTTTCTTTTAGTTTTGGTAGATGTTTCCGATTTGAATTCACAGTGCCGCATGCCAATATATTATCTTTTCGTAGGTCAACTTGTAAGGAATAGCTATTGAAATAATTATCAAAGAATACTCTATGGTTTTTAGATTTTAAGTTTGCGCAAAATTGTCGAACCACCTTTCCACCGAGATCTGTCTGTACGACATTTCCTTCTTTTCCAGTGTATATCTCAAAATCTAAACAATATCCGGATTCAGCACACTTCATACAGACCTTATATCCACGCTTGATTGGCTTTTTTGGCTTTAGATTGTTGCGCCCTTTGAATTTTATCATGCTTTCATCAGTAGCAATGTGTTTGACGTATAATAGTTTTTATCAATCTTTTCAGGATATCTAACAGCGGTCTGACTTTATAAAGCTTGTCATAATTAGCGTCGGTTGTATTAGGCATAATGCTGTTATCATTGAAATGCAAATTATTGAGAAACCAGCCAAAGCGGTTGAGTGGCATAAAAGATGATATGTAAGGGTCATACAAATCAGGAGCAAAAGACCAGTAGTTTTTATAACTAGGCATTTTTTTTATTCCCATCACCAAATTCAGAGAAAGAAATACTTATATTTCTTCAGGTGTGGCAAGTGCATAAGCAATTCCTTTTTGTGTTGCGTATAAATTTGTTTGAAAACAAATTATTTCTACAAGATCCTCTGACCAAAGCAAGCGGAAAAGCTGTGTATGTGTGACATTCTCCAAATCATTTATATCATTTGGTATACCTCCGCTTCCCGTAAACTCACTCGGTTCTTCTATTCTGAAGTTTTTATTCCACTTTGGTTCCACCACATTAGATGAGTCTATAACACTTGAAGGTTCATGACAAGTTGAAGTGCTAGCTTAATTCGACAATGGTTCATCATCATCCGAGGAAAAATCATCAAGCTCTGGCTGTAGCCCTGGAGGAATGTCGCCAAGCGGTCCATCATTGTATTCTTCGTCTGGCTCCACACTGCAATCACTCCCACCATCTGAGGGAATGTCTTCTAGAAGAACGTCTGTAATATCACCTTCATTCAGAACACGTGGCATTCTGAAAATGTAACATGCAAATACGACAACGACATGAATTAATTAAAACCTTCTATAGTCACAGTGGTTAGTTAACTAACCACCATATTACTTTCATTATTTATAAAAAATTCATTATTGAAAATATTTATTTTTATTATAAAACAACCAAGCACTCTTACCTTTTTTATAGATTTTCAAAGTTTTACGTTGAAAAAATGACACTGCACTTGTTTTGTAAAAATTCTTATAACCCGACTCAATTCCAAAAATTCCACAAAACAGTACTAAAAATTATTAAAACAGACATATAAATAAGAATGTCATCGATAGGTGACGTGGAAATATATTTTAAACAACCGCGAACTAGTGTTTAGAATACTAACCACCAAACCTGAAAGAGTTAAAACAATAAAATTGTAGTGCAAAAGTCTTGGCACTCTTACAATTTGTAAGGCACCACTGTATGACAAGATAGCATTAAATTCTAGTTCAACATAATTCTGTTATAAGTAAGGAGATGACAATTTGAGCTGTGAGTTTGGTTTACAATTTTTTATTCGTGCTACGTAATAAGTAAATAAAATTGCGTAAAAGTTAAAATTGCAAAATAAGCAGGAATGAGTTGACAATAGAAGAGAGAGAAACTTATAAATTTCCACAAACAAGGAAAATCATATCTTATAGTTGCTGAAATAGTCGAAAGGATGATGAAAGTCAAAATTAAAAAAAAATATCTTACATTTGTCAAGGGTACCAAGACTTTTGCAACACATGTTTTATGGAATCATATAAAATATTATTTTTATTTATTATGTTTATTTTTATCAAGCTAGATTAGTTTAGTATACAAACTTAAATTTGAACGCATGGTTCAGCGTTCGATTTGAAGAAAGGTTAGATTTCTTTTCCAACAATACCCATTTAATGAAGACATAATAAAAGTTAATTACAAAAATCTTAACAAAGACGAATTAGCTCTTAGTTATTCTTACTTCTAATTCCATAGAAATCTTTATTGATTTTTTTATAGAAAATTGTACTAATCCAATTAATACGAACTTGCAAATGGACTGCTTCTGCTCGTCATTAGCACATTTCATGCCTTTAGATGTTGCAGTTTTTAAGGTGGCCTTTAACAGTTATTCAATTAGGTTGGCCCCATGTCGTCTTTCTGCAAACTGGTGTTCAAAAAGTGATTGCTTTTGACATAAATTTGGAACTCTGTAGTCGGAACAGTTCATTTTTCAAATCCAGATGATGAATTACGCGTAAAATAAGCCCTTAATTTTATTAAAGGAGTTTGTTCTCTGAATTTATTTTCTTATCTGTCATAAAATTAGTGCAAATTTCGCAATTTATTTTTCTATGCAACTTAAAAAACGGAAGTTTGTGGAAATCCCTGAGTCAGTCAAGCTGGAATGCGACAGACAAACAGTCGTAATAAGGACAGGCAGTACTAACAAACGCCAGATACCGCCACCAACAATTATCTCAAAGATTGAAAGATTTGGTGATATGAAAAATCGAATCGACATCCTCGAAGATTTGGTCAACAATTAGAATGTTGGATGCTAAAAATCTTATTAAAGTAGAAGGAATAAAAGATAACAATAGAGAACTAGCTACAACTAGCTAAAACACTGAAAAGATTTACATTATTAGATCTATAATGGACAAAGAAAAGTAAGCTGACTAGCAGTCAGCGCCAAAAAACCAACTATCAACAGACTAGTTGCAGACAAAAATAACAAGGAACCATGAATAAAAAAAACTTTAGAAATTGCAACCTGGGATGCAAATGGTTTTTCCCAACACGTAACAGAAGTGTACATACTAGGTGTAGCAAAAGTAATGCCATAATTTTTTGCAAATGACGTCAAATGTCATTGTGCTTTGACATTTATGTTGTAGACAGATAGAGAATTATGCTATTGAAAAAGTGACTGGCTCTTATTTTTTTGAGGATGCCAACGGCACCACCGTAACCGTAACTGTTGAGCGCTACAAACATATGTTAAACGAGAGCAAATTGCTGAATTGGCGCTCGACCATTGTTGGTTCCAGCAACCGCTCACACAGTTAGGGCAACGATGGAGATTTCGAATCACCAATTTCCGGGCCTTGTGATCTCCTGCTTTGGCGATTTGAACTGGCCGGCCAGATCGCCATATCTGACGGAGCCAGACTTCTTCCTTCGGGGCTTTTTAAAATCTCGCGTTTACCACAATAAACTACAAAACTTGCAAGTCTTGAGAGCCAACATTGAAGAAGAAATCACCAGATGTTTTGCGATCAAAAATTCAAAATGCGGTAAAACGAGCACAAATGTGCATCTCCTCAAGAGGTGGTCATTTGACCGATATCATTTTTGAAGCCAATTCACATTATGATGACATTACTTTTGCCCTACCTTGTATTTTCATGCAATGAAAATATTGACATTTCTGCAACCCATTTCTGCGACCCATTTTACACAAGCATCCCATATTTGATTCGCTGACTATATGTACCCAGCTGATAGAACTAGAGGAGGAATAGCTATTCTTGTAAGGAGTAACCTACAGCTCTACGAAGCAGCTAAAATTTCAAATATTTATTGCAAGTAACTGCAATTAGCATCGAAACCAAAAACAAGGAATTTAAAATAGCAGACAATTATTGCCCACCAAGGTACTCTCCCGCACAAGAAGACTCTTTAAGATGTTAGAGAACAGCTTCATAATCGAGGGTGATCGTAACGCTTAACACACTTACTGAAGATCTAAATAAACAACGACAAAAGGAAGCAACTCTTCTAAGCAGGACGTTACTTGATCTACAATTTTGGGAGTTTCAACTTATTGGCCATTTGACCAAATAAAAACACTGGATCTTATAGATTTCCTTATAGTGAAAGGTACTTGTATAAATAGAATGCAGGCTAAAATTGTAGTGACGTATCGCCAGATTTGATTCTAACTATACTATAAGTGAAGAAATTATACAAAATGAAAGTCGCCAAAGGCTCACGAATAATCTAACTAATTGGTGTGAAGTCAGAGAAAAGCTGGAAGGTTTTATTAACGCCATTAGATAGAAAGAGCCAAATTCACATGGAAGTCCAACTAGCAGCGGAAGAAAACACACCGGCAACGCAAACCAAAAGACAAATCACAATTACATATCCAGTGGACATTAAAAAAATGGTACTAGAAAAGATACGAGCCCATAGGAAGTGGTAAATGACCAGATATCCGGAATACATAACTATCCTCAATCGTCTAAATAACAAGTTAAAATATTGTATTACCGAATTAAAAAATTCCTCCATTAAAAAAGTCCTACGTAATTTAACGACTGATAAAAACACTGACAATTCCCTCTGGAAAGCACCGAAATATTTAAAAAGGCCGCAACATCAAGCCCCACCATTGAAGATACCCGATGGAAAATGGGTCCGAAACCCCTAACAGAAGGCTGATGCTTTTGCAAAACACCTGTCGGGCGTTTTTAACCCTCTAACAGGCAAAGTTAAAATAACGACGTAAGGTAAAGCTGAATTTTTGTTTAGGTTAGATATTAGTGTAAGAAGCACGGATTTAGTGACGAGGTGAAAAACAAATAATTAATTTAGTCACAATGTAAACAAATTGGAAGGCGGCCTCAGGGCAGCCTTACCCGTTTAAGCATAAAAAAACAATAAGGTGTATATTTGTTGGAAAAAAAAGTTTTTTATTTATTGAAAAAAATCTAAATTATTTTCTTTCTTTCGCGTTTGAACAGCACAAATGAAGATCACATTTCGAACAAATGCAATGCATTTGCGATGTTTTGCAAAGTTTGCATTTTTTTTACCTCCATCTTTGCCAAGCCATCGATATTGTCAGCCACAGGATTTTTTGCCCTCTGACCTCTGAAAAAGGAACTATAAATTCAATAATAACTTGAAACAAAAATGATGTTTATAATACAATAATATAATAAATATATAATAAACGTAATTGTTGAAAAAAAGAAATAATAACATACCGGACCCAATAAAACCACCAGCTGATGGTACGATATTTGGACCAGTATTTTCGACAACGGGTAACGACGATCGTTTTCTTTTTCGTGGCTGGATAATTAATGCATTTGATGGTTGTATTATTTCCTCTGCCACTTGTTCTGTTATTGTTCCTGTTGCTACTTCTACAGTTGCGATTGTAGGAGTTGCTTCTACTGAAGTCGGTGGCTGGTTTGATAATGAAGACAAATTGATATCTCGAAGGAGAACATCACTTGTGTCTGCAGAGTTCATTTCACCTATACATTTAATTATGAATTGGTCATCTTCAGGTGATACTTCCTCCGGAATATAATCGGGATCTTCGAGATCATCATCACTAAAAATCATCTTCGTCTGAATCTAATTGGACCGAATCCATTCAATTTTGAACCTTTTCATCAGACATTTTGTATAAATCATTTTTTTTTTTTTTTTTTTTTTTCAATCACTATAGTATCTTTCCATTTCTACAAAAATTAAGAAATAGAATTCGTTCACAAATAGTCTTTCAACAACGAAGAATAATCACACGTAGGGAAACATTTTTACGCTTAAACGGGCAAGGCGGCCCTGAGGCTGCCTTTAAATTTTTGTCGCTAAATCACATTTACATATTCAATTCACACTGAATACAAATAATACACCAAAATACATGTGCATAGTACTTACCGAAAAAAATTTCACTAAAATCTGAGAGTTGGAAATATATTTTATTCCATATTTAATTTTACACTAAAAGATCAATAATTTTTTCGTCTTCACTCACTGACTTGTCGCACAAATTGCACTTTTGCTGTCAAACTCACTAGTATGAAACTTACAAACCGGTAAAATTATACGAAAAGCTGTAAATATTAATTGGGCGCGAAATGTTTTACGATTCAAATTTAATTAAATTTATGTAAAAGCTGCCTCAGGGCAGCCTTACCTGTTAGAGGGTTAAGCAAATAAATACCCTATGTCACTACAAGAGGTATAAGAAACATGTACATTTCAAAAAAATCCATCTCTTTTTGTGTTCATGCAGAAATATTTCGACAAAAAAAAAACGAGAAGTTATTTTATTTTTAAATTTACTAGTTATTCTTAGTTCCATTCTCAACATCGATTCTCGAATCTTTTCCATGGCGTTGCAATCGCTAGTAGGTTTTTCTCGCCATCCAATTCGAATGACAGCTGTCATTTATAAAAAAAAAAAATCATCTGTCATCCACAAGTTGAGGAGTTCCGGCACAATTTTCTTCATCCCAGCGTTGTATTTATGAATAAAAATCGATATTCTGACGACACTTTAGCCAATCCTTAAAACAGTTTATTTATAAGTTATTAGGTAAATTAAAATTTTCGCTGTACACACATATACTCAAAGAAGAAGTCCTTTTGCTGTGGTTTCTTGTAAATGAAAAATCTATACAAACTGAAGAATCCATTGTAAAAGTTACTTCGAAGGCACTCCTCTGCACGCAGCCACCTTTTTTTTAAGAGCGGTAAGGTTAGAATTTTTTACAAAGTATTCCCAGAGTCCCTGTGGATAGAGTAAAAATCAATAAAACAAGTATTTTTCTTTGGAATTAAATGCAAAAGTAACTGGTGTTGGGTTTTCTGAAATAACCAATGTGACCATCCAATTTTGAACAACAAAAGTTGGATTCAATCAGTATTGGATATTTTTTAGAAGAACCCAGAAACGACAGCCAAGCAAAAATAATAGAACGAACATTTTTAGTTTATACACAAATTTTAAATAAAAAAAAAACCGTAGTAATATTCGCGTGTGGTGAATTAACTTAGTCGAATAAGATGGAAGGGGAACAGCAGCCAAGTAAAAGGCCACGAATGGACGCCGAACAGAAGGCGATCTCAGAGTGTGCGGTTGCAATGAAAGTGGCCGGCTTCTCGTTGAGTGCGATCGAGGAGATGAAGACGCGTGTAGAGGTGAAGAAGGAAAACGCTCTGGGGAAGCAGTTGAGAGAATTTCAGGTGCTGGACGAAGTTGGATCTGGATCGGATGAATCGGGTAATTTTCGCACTACGATTGCACTTTAGTAAATTTTTATGTTTTTTTTTTCAGTGTCTATGGTGATTTGTCATGCAGGATTGCGGAAATATGTTTATTTTATCGGTCTTTTAATTCGGGGAATGATCTCTCTGCTTGTCGTCCTATATTTCACGTCCAAACTAGGAAAGGGACGGGGTGTAGTGGTAACATCATCGCTTGTCACGCTGTGGGTTCACGGTTTCTGTTGTCAAGAATCATCTATTTATTTCTCATGAAATAAACAAAAAAGTCGATTAATTGCGAAAGCTAAATCAACTCTACTGCGAAGGCATAACACTGGCAGTAGGTTGACCGTATGGCTTGATCGTGATGATGACATCGGGAGAACGGAAAAAAATACTGTGGACCATAAGCAACGACAATAACAGCGCAACAAAAATGCTCCCCAGTTATTTGGACGGCGACCCTTGGAGTTTACAGAAACTAAATACCACCTGAGTTTCAAACCACTACACCAATCTTTCTCTCTCTCTCTTTCTATGTATAAACGCTCGTGCCCTGCAATATTATAATTGTATTCATATCCCCTTTGGCGCGCGTAAATTAAAAAAAAATCAATATCGATCTGTATAAACAGAAAGAACTAATTTCTTATATGTACACTACCCGTTCATACGTTTAAGACAACCAATCATCATATTTCCTTTAACCCCGGATGGGGCATAGGGCGGCAACAAATCTCTTCCATCTTTCTCGGTCTGCAGCTAGATATTTCAGCTGCAGCCACACAGATCTCCACGTTGTTCTTGATCCTCCAACCCGTCTTGCACCGTTAGGATTCCATTCGAAGGACTGCTTCGCGATGTTGTCATTTGGTTTCCTCAGCGCTATGTTCGCTGTCTTATCTCGACGTCCGACAGCTTCTGCCTCATTTTACGCTACAATTCTTGGTTGGATATAATTTGCGGCCAGCGAATCTTTAGGATGTATCGCATACAGCGATTAACAAAAGCCTGTAACTTTCCCGTGATGTTTGCCGAGACTTTCCAGGATCGCAGGCATACAATAGCTCAGATTTAACGTTGGATTCAAAGAGTATCAATTTAAAGCGTAAGGAGATTTGACTGGATTTCCAGGCAGTTAAACTGTTCGACCTCCTCAATTGGCGTCTGCTTCTTTTTGTCGTCCTTAGACCGACCGACTCTCCATGCAGTGATTGACACATCTCGCCTAGCTCTCTGATGGTACTTGCCAGTAAACAGACACCATACACCATAGTCCAAAGGACATAGACTTTCAAACAGTCTCCACTGGATGTCATTCTTAGACCGACCGACTCTCCATTCATCTGCAGTGATTGACACATATCGTCTAGCTCGCTGATGGTACTAGTCAGGAAACAGACATCGTCAGCATAATCCAAATGACTTAGACTTTCAAACAGTCTCCACTGGATGCCATTTCTCTCAGATACACCTACAGTGGCAGTCAATACATCATTCCCATGCAACTCAAATAGTCTTATAACAGGCACAAAACTTCTTTGGGCAATACGTAGTTTCAAACCGTTTAGGTCAACATGATGTGATGGCGTAATACCTGCTGAAATTTTTATTTTTTTTTTTTATAATTTGCGCGCGCCAAATGGGATATGAATACCATTAAATTATTTCAGGGCACGGGCGTTTGTATAAATTCGAGAGAGAGATAGATTGGTGTAGTGGGTTTGAAACTTAGGTGTTATTAAGTTTCAATAAACCCCAAGGGTGGCGTCCAGATAACTGGGGAGCTTGTTTGTTTTGATTTTTGTCGTTGCTCTTGATTCACAGTATTTTTTTTCCCTCCACCTGATGTCATCATCACGATCAAGTTGCATTTAAGCCATATGACCACCCTACTGCCAGTGTTATGCCTTCGCAGTAGAGTTGACTAGGCTTTCGCAATTGATCGACTTTTTTATTTATTTCAGACGAAATAAATAAATGACTGTTGAGATCAGGATTTGAACCGTGAACCAAGAGCGTGACAAGCGTTGATGTTACCACTACACCACGGCCACCCTCAACAGACTTCGGATATCATATTCTCCTGGTTGACAGCTATTTTTAAAGGCTGTCTGGATTTAGATCACATTTTCAGGTTATGGACAGTAAAAGTTGTGTTCATACCTAAAGCAGGAAAAAGCCTCCACATCTGTCCCAAAGGCCTCAGACCCATAAGTCTATCATCTTTGCTCCTAAAAATCTTAGAGAGGTTAATCAATAGTCATCTCTGTCGCACGTATTGCTATAAGGTCAGAGCGGTGGAAACTGTTCTACACTCGCAGGTACGCACCAATGATAGATCATTAGAGTGTAAGGAGTATACCATGGTTTATTTCCTTGATGTCCTATCCCCCCTTCTCTGGAATCTTCTGGTGAACAATCTACTCTTTATCCTGGAGGGGGTGGGCTACATGGAGATCACTTATGCTAATGTTGCTATAGTTGTCTCGGGGAAGCACGTGACTATTGTATGGAGGTTTATGCAGAATGCCCTGGTTAAACTCTTCCACTGGGCTCATACATATGGACTGGGGGTAAACCCTCAAAAACTGAATTAGTCCTCTTCACCAGGAAATATGAAATTCTTTACTCAGTCCCTCCTATACTGAATGAAACCAGCCTCGTTTTTACAGACAAAGCGAAATACTTGAGCCTTATTTTGGATAGGAAACTTAGCTGGAAGCCCAACATCCAGGAACGCGTTAAGAAAGATACTATAGCTCTATACTCTTGCAAGAAGGTCATTGGTAAGAAGTGTGGAATGCAACCCCGTATAACTTACTGATAATAGCGATCAAAGAAGCTCTGTCTTGGATAAAATGGAATGTAATATTTGATAAGGATATCCGCATCTTCACTGATAGTCAAGCTGCTATCAAATCTCTGGAATCGATCTCTTCTACATAAAAGGTCGCTCTAGACTGTCGCTTGCCTCTTAACGAGATGGCTGAGCAATTTAACATTCACCTGTACTGGGTACCGTGTCATAAGGATATTCCAGGGAATTGTAGGGCTGATGATCTCAGGCTTGGCACAATTTTGCATGCTTCTCTCTCTATGTAAGCAATTGCGCAAGCTGAATGCAATCAAGGAAAACAAATTCAGGTGGGAAACTGGCATCAAGTGTCACGTCATTAGACAGTTTTGGTTTAAGCTGGATCAGAAGCGCTGCTAACCTGCTCGCAGCTGCTCATTTTGAATCTGACGCTGTGGAGGGAATCATGGTTTGATGCTTAATTGAAGTTGACACATGTTTGTCTAGTCTATGCACATAATTATTCACAGCTAACCTTTACATGTAAAGGCCGTCCCCCATTCAAAACCGGTGGACCTGTCCGGTAGCCTTCAGCACGGCTTTTGCAAATTTCTCCATATTCCTCGACTCCGGGCAACTTCAGTATTCACCACCTTATCGATGGAGAAACCATGTCATTTCTTTTGGGGCATCCTGCAATCCGATCAGTTTCGGATATCGCGTCCTTGCCTGGTCCATTTCACTCGCCTCTATTGCCACTTTTCTTGGGCACCGTGTTTGTTGTTAAAGCGTATGAGTGGACTTATCAAAGTGCAGTACAGTCGGGTCCTGCGCGGTCGGTTTTCTTTGCTTAGCCCTTGATAGTTACTGATGAGGCCAAGCCTTGTACCAACTGGTTACGGCAGGTTTGGACAATCCCATCACGTGTCTGCTGGTATCAAATTCTACATCCCCTTACCCAGTTTGTCTTATAGGACAGTCAGATCTATTTCTCCAAACAATGTGCAATGAATCCAATAAGATTTCATGAGACAAATATAAAACTTTGTATAGTCTGTGTCTGCTATTTACTTGCAATTTTTTTTCTATCGCCCAATCCGTTCTTTGGTCTACTCCGTCAGCACTTGCACTTAATTTACAAGATAATTATTTTTAAAGATGGCAGCGATCAGGAGCCAGACTCTTCTGATCTAGACTTGGACGACAACGAATTAGACAATTTGTTAGACGAAGGCCTACCTGATGCCTTGAAAGGACCACAGAAACCTAAGTATGAGGAGCGATTTAAAACTGTCTTAGAAGGTAGGAGATCTTCCAGTAAAATAAATTCTTCAAATCCACGTCTTTTTGTTTAGAGAAAGGCCATAATCATTTTGAAGTTCTTCCTGAAGGATGGGTGCAAGTGACACACAACAGTGGTATGCCCTTGTTCCTTCACAAACAATCGCGAGTTTGTTCCGTTGCTAGACCCTACTTCTTGGGTGCTGGCAGTGTGCGGGTGAGTGATACACATAATTGTGATTCCATCATCTTCATGCGTTTTATTCCCAGAAACACGAAATACCTTTAAGTGCAGTCCCTTGCCTGGGTTATCGAAAAGCTCTCCTAGAAGAAGATGCTGAAGAACAAAGAAAAAACGAAGCTGAAACACAGAAGAACTCACTGCCAAATGAAAGCTCTGACGAGTGTCCATTTAGAACAGGTGATGCAAATAGTCTGTCCAGCAGTAGTGAAGATAGAACTCAAGAATGCAATGGCGGATCGAGTAGCCATGGAGCTCCATCTCATCCACCAGCAGTGCCTGCAGCGAAAATTGTGACAGTGAATGAGAATACCAAAGCACAATCACTAACAGCCCAGGAATTAACTGAATATTGCAAGAGATTATTTAGGTTTAAAACAATTAGAGTGCTGAGGTTCAAGTCGTGGAATGCGCGCCGCAAGTTTACCAAGAATCGGAAGCACATAAAGAATTTGCAGAGGCCGACACTACCCGATGGCACAAAGCTAATCAAATTTCCTATTCTAGCGTCGCAAGGTGAGGCGGCTAAGAATTCGCGGGCGCGCAAAGAGTGGATCATGAATCCGAACGGGAAGAGTTATGTTTGTATTTTGCATGAGTATGTGCAGCATGCACTGAAGAAGCAGCCAACGTATGAGTTCAGGGAGTTGGAGAATGCTGCGACACCTTATTCGGCGACGGTTTCAATAAATGAGCTGAAATATGGTACGGGGTATGGGACTAGTAAAAAGCAGGCGAAGTCTGATGCTGCCCGAGAGACCTTGGAGATTCTTATTCCTGAGATGAAAGACAAGATTACGGGCATTAAGACGGATAAGGTGGCGGCGAAGTCTAACCATAAGGACCTTTCGGTAGGACGCTATTAAGAGAAGTTTCTGAAAATTTTAATTTACCTCTGTTTTCTAGGTCTTTGATGATATTAAGATTGAGGATCCTCGCGTGGCAGAGTTTTGTAATAAGACTACGGAGCCCTCTCCACATGCTATACTCTTGACGTGTTTACAGAGGAATTTCGGTCTCGGTGATGTTCAAATTAACTACGAAATCAATCTAACGAAAAACAAGAAAAATGAATTCACAATGACTGTGGGTAAGCATGAGGCGAAGGTCGTATGTAAGAACAAGAAGGAGGGCAAGCAGCTGGCGTCGCAAGCTATTTTGCAGGTAAATAGATAAATTTATATTTCTTCTATTGAGGTTGTGAGAGCGTGTAATTTAGTATGGAACAGGAACGAGGCGGCATAGCAGAAGTCTTTGCCGATTGAGCATATCTAGAGTTCTCTAGAAGTGGACTGATAGATTTAGTGTAGGAGATCCATTAGAAGTGGCGCAACTTACACAACCTATGTTTTTACGCAACCATTTATTCAATATGCATTGGTCGATGTAGATAACACCCATAAATTAAGGCCTACAGAGTTGCGCTCCAATCAAAGACTAGAGTTGCTCGTCAGTACCCTGACCATGAAGAAGTGAAATAAATACTCAAGCAACAGGATATTAACGAGATGAAGAGTGGATTTAGCTGGGACATTGGCTAGAACTTTTGTAGGAGCGTAAGAGCACGGTTTCTACTATGTCTACGCGCCATAGTGTATAGTTGTGTCTCCGATCCCTTCAGCTTCTTCTTAACTGAAGAAACTCCTCCTCACGAAATAAAACTATTTAACCTTACCTAGTGGGTTTTGTTACCATTTATACCTGTAATTGATGCGCTGACGGCTTCGCTTCTCATATAGTACTTCATCAGAGGCCGAGTCGTAAGACAAGTCTGCAGATTTTTTGTGACTTTGATGGTCACTTTGTAAGTGCAGTACCCATATAAACAAGATAAAAATACTTCTCTGACTCTATAAACAAATACCGAGCACAGCCCTTATCTACGGTCGGCACTAGGACTAAATAGAGCTTCCCTCCTCTGTGTCGGTCTCCACTCTTTGATCTTCCTCCAGGTATGTACACACAGCCACGTGTTATGGCGTCTTTGCGATCTGGCGCCGGTACATTCTGTTCCGCAAACAACACATTTTTTACAGCACTTCAGTGCTCCTTTTTATCCTTTAGCATGGTGCTGTGTTTCTTTCGCAAGATTGGCCGTAAACTGTTGGCGCACTGTCAGTACTTTATCTGGCTCCTCGCTTTGGAAGGCTTACAATACGAAGATGGATATAAGCTACCATGAGCTAGTGACCTCGTTTCATTCTGAAATGTCGGTTAGTCGCCTGTTTCTAAGTGACTGATCACAATATCATCAATTTAGTTGATACTTCGCTGCCGGTCAATCGATATCCAGCTAGCCTAATGACCTCTTCGTCAAAACATTACGATGATAGTGATCTGAGGTAATCAATACTTCCGCCAGTATTAACATCAAACCTGTAAACATAGTTCCTTTTATGATATAAAGATGAAGTTGTGGTAGATTTAGGATGACTTCTAGCGCTGCCGTGGGAGTAGTTCTCATGGCTCCTGTAGCACACACACAAGCTAGTCTTTGTAATTTATTGAGCCTGTCTTGTGTGGACCTTTGTTTGGTTTTTTGCCACCATACGGATGCCGCGTATGTGACAGTAGGTCTCGCTATGGCAGTATACATCCATAGAGTCATTTAGGGATTTTGTCCCCAGTTCTTGCCAAGAAGACTTCTGCTGGTCCACAGGGAGATCCTGGCTCTATTGCTTTATTGAGATGAGAATTCCATGTGAGTTTTTCATCCAGGGTTACCCCAAGGAATTTGACTTCTTTCGATAATTGTATTGTTTCACCAAAGAGTGTGGGTTTTTCTGAGCCTGTCGAGCTTTCTTCTCTTAGTGAAAGCAATTATGGTACTTTTCTTGGGGTGGACATTGAAGCCAACTTTCCTGCACCAGCCGGCAACTAGATTTAATGCTAATAATAAGGCGATCCGAGATTGTTTCTTCGAATTTACCTCTGATTATGATAGCAATGTCATCTGCGTACCCTTAGACATAAAAGCTATCATTTTCGAGTATTGTCAGCAGTTCATTGACTACGATGGACCATAGCAGAGGGGAGAGAACTCCTCCTTGAGGGCATCCTTTCGCAGCAGTGATGCTGATTTTATGGTTGCCTAGTGTGGTTTTTATCATATTTTCTTGGCTTCTAGCATAACTTTTATCCATAGAAATGTATTCCGTCAGATTTAATTTGTTTAAATGATATTTCAAGCAGCAGTGGGCTAACCGAGCCTTAGTTATGAAAATTGTCAATGACTAAAGACCACAATCAGGCCAGCCTCTAATAGTTGTAACAAAACCCTACAATCAAGCCAGCTTCAAATTGTTGTAACAAAACCCGACACTTCTCTAGAAGAAATGATTATTTGACTTCTCCCTACTCCATCTGTTGACTAATGGCTCTAGTTATCGAATCATGGCCGGTGTTATCGAAGTCGCCATGGCTAGAACAGCGCAAAGAGCGATATTCTTGGACATTCCCTCTGTCTTTGCCAAGGTGATGGAGAGCTTTCTTCGTAGATTTTTTCTCTAGGATTTCTCTAAAATAGATGTGAATCAAATGTTGACGGTCGCGGGCAGGCAAATTACCATGGTATCTGTGTGGTGGAATGTCCTGTTTCGTTGACTTTTGATGATAAGCGATGTGTGCATTGATAATAAGCGATGTGTGCATTGATAATAAGCGATGTGTGCATTGGTGGTTTAGTCATTCTGGTTGTATGCTGTGGTGGAATGACGTGATTCGATGACTGATATGTATGACCGTGGTGGAGAATGTGTGCGGATGCATGAGCGGGCGAGGTTTGTGTGTGTGCCGTGATAGATGGCGTTGTGTCGTGGTTATAGTGGAAAACCCACCTACATACTACAATACTGATATATACCCTTAAATCATTTCCCTTTGCAGATCCTCCATCCTCATATAAAAACGTGGGGTTCCCTGCTTCGACTTTATGGCAACAACTCAATAAAAACATTCAAAGAGAAGAAACTCGAAGAGCAGGAGATCACAGTGCTTCAGAGTAAAGCCGCTATCAATCAACCGAATTATGCCATTTTAGATAAACTAAAGATCGAAATGCTAAAGCTGGCAGAAAAAAATAAATCCGTGCAATCAATGGGCACATTCATTCCACCCAACGACGTTGATTTGCCAACATCATCGGGCTCAAATCTGAAGAATGTAGAGCTTTAGCATAGATCTATGAAGAAAGACTGCAAACAGGTTCCGACTTAATTTTTATTTTATTTTTATTCGTATTTACTATAAGATTACTTACCCTCAAACCTTAAACTTGATACCATGGCCAAGGACATAATCTTCGTTAAGAAAATGCTGAAGTGGAAAACTATTTAAAAAAAAAAATCCTTTAGTAAGCGCACAGTGTATGCACATATAAGCGAAGGTTACACGTAAATAAAGATGTCGCAATTAAATGTGCAAATAAATTAAGAAAAACAAAAGATAGCGATTACAGTGATACTTGCATTTTGTGATGTTATAACAATTTGATAGAACCCTCAAACTCTACTAAGAGGAGAACAACACTATAGTAATTGCAACTATAGTAATTGCAATTCATATAGATTAATTAAGTACAGCAACAAAAGACTCTTAAATACTGTTCTTGCAATATTAAAAAGAATTATAAAAAAAACTTAAATAAACATACGACAAGAGTTAGCAGTCTGTGGTGAAAATGTTAGACACAATAGGGTAGTCCGTAAGGAAATAAAATAAAATAAATAAAATGTTGGTATTAAATAGCATTAAGTTAAACAATGATCAAAATTAAATGCAAAGAGTGATAATGTTAATAATAAAATCGTATTAATTTAGTCAGTAAGAATGATGAAACAAAAGCGTAGTATCTATGATGTCTACGATGTCTATGACGCAAACCTGAAGCATGTAAAGGGATTTTCAATAGGAACAACAATTTTGTATTTTAATACAAACGCGCCCTTAAACTTTTCTTATGATCTGTCAATGTCAAAATGTCAATCAATGCTCACATTTTTATCATGGTAAAGTTGACGAACGAGCAAAATTTGGAAATTATTAAGAATTACTACCGAAATTCTGAGTCCGGTGGTCGCAACTTTAAGAGCGCTTACTCCAATTTTCGTTCGTAATAAGGCTGTGCGTGCTATAGTGGATAAATTCGAGTTAAAATATACACTATTGATTGTTCCTGTGCCAGTGAGACAACGAACCGGTTGAAGTATCGAAAATATCGCAGCCGTAAGTGCTTCAGTAAAAAATGAGCCAAATCAGTCGTACGCCGTTCACAGGAATTGGAAATCTCTTAATCCACATTGTGGCGAATTTTCCATAAAGATCTTGGCCTACACCCTTACAAGATCAAATTTAACTCAAGAACTGAAGCCTCTTGATCATTTGAAGCGTCGAAACTTTTCCGATTGGGCTCTGCAAAAGTTTGAAGAAAATCCTGAATTTCATCGGAAAATCATCTTCAGCGATGAAGCTCATTTTTGGCTTAATGGCTTTGTCAATAAGAAAAATATGCGTTATTATCAAAGCAACAAAACCCACATGTGATTCAAGAGACTTTATTGCATCCACAAAAAGTGACCGTGTGATGTGGATTTCATGCCGGAGGTGTGATTGAACTGTATTTTTTCGTCGATGGAAATGATACCATGTTACGGTAAATGGAGTTTACTATCGTGCCATGTTCGAAGACTATTTTTGGCCAGAATTGAATGAACTTGACATCAGTGATATGTGGTTCCAACAAGATCGGCCACTGCCACACAGCTGGTCAAACAATTGATTTATTGAAGGGGAAGTTCGGTAATCGTGTAATCTCGAGAAATGGTCCGGTCGAATGGCCAGCTCGCTTATGCAATTTAACGCCGATGGATTTCTTTTTATGGGGTAACGTTAAATCATTAGTTTATGCCAACAAGCCGACAACATTAGAGGAGCTCAGGAACAATATCAAACGCGAAATTGCCAACGTTCCGGCCGATATGTGTGGAAGAGTGGTGGAAAATTGTCTCCAAAGAATCGATCGCTGCAAACGTGCTCGCGGTGGTCATATGAACGAGATCGAGTTCCATACTTAAATTTAACATGTATACTACAGCTGAAATAAATTTCAGCCCGATATCTCAATTATTCTGTGTTTTATTTAAAAACAAAATTGTTACGTCTTTTTTTTTGTTCATGAAATTTTGGACCATGAAATGAAAGCAAAAAAACATCATGGTGAACAAATTATATAGTAGCTATGGACGAGCTGAGTGCATAGACTTTAAAAAGAATCAATTGTAAGTCAAGTGAAATAAGGAACGTATGGAATTTGGAATTCAATTTATTATAAAAGTTACTCAAGAAAAAACATTTATTCAAAGGCAGGGAACGATCCTGCAATAGATATTGTTTTAGTTACTTACGCTCTACCTGAGTCGATATTCTGTAAATTCTACCATAAGACAGATTTGTAATAAAACTTTAATAGTCGTATGACAAAAGGCAACGGTAATCGGGATGAATAATGTAGAAGCAAAGACTATAGTTCACTAGGACGTCAACATCAACATCAAGACTAACACCAACTCTTCTTCTTCTTCTTACGGCGAAGTTATGATCCGGAGTAGAAGGATCACAACCCTCCCACTTTACTGCATCCCTACTGGTCCGCTTGTGGGGTTTGCCGGTTTGACCTTAGAAAGTACCGGCAGGCTTCCCGGTTTCGGATCACTTCGTCACTGAGGCCAAACAAATGCTGGTGTTTTTGCATTTGTGTGATCCAGTTGTTTTTTGGTCTGCCTTTTTTTCGCGATTGCGTAGGAACGTTGATTGATATTGCCTTTTTGACGGGGTTCGAAGGATCTCTCCTTTGAACATGACAATAGCAACTAAGCCGGTCGTGCTCTATCTCGCTTGTGATGGGTTCTTTTACATGAAGGCTTCCTCGAATATTCGAACTTCTTATTCTATCAAGCTTTGTTACTCCTGCTGTAATGCGAAGCATCTTCATCTCGGCTGCCATTAATTTGCCCTCATACTTTTTGTACATTGTCCACCATAGTGAACAGAATATGAGCGCTGGACGTACAACTGCGGTGTAGAGCCTTCCTTTCATCTTAGGGAACATTTTTCGCTCACAGAAGATTGCAGAGTTTTCCCACCACTTCATCCACCCTACGCTTACACGATGATTGATGTCATCATCACAAGTTGCTTCGCTATTGATTATAGATCCCAGATATTTGAACTTTTCACACTTGGGAAGCACTTTTCCATTCAAGTAAATGTCTGGAATAGGCCGGTGTGGATCAGAGAACGGGCAGCACAGATACTCTGCCTTTTTCGAACTAATACGGTACCCATTTCCCTCCAAAACATCCACCCATACATCAAGTGCTCGTTGCAAGGCCATTTGATCTTCGCTTATGATAGCTCCATCGTCAGCAAAGAATAACTGATGCACTTTGGGGTCCGTCACTTTTCCTTCAAGCAGATAATCAAGGACTACAATAAACAGCAAAGGACTAAGGACACTTCCCTGGAGTACACCGACTTTGATTAGGAACTCTTCGGTGACTGCTGCGGGACATCTTATTCTTGTCCTTGCTCCCTCATACATGTCCATGAACATGCGTACGTAGTTTCTGAAACTCCTCGTTGTCTTGTCCACCCATAAGAGATCTCTAGGTTGTCTATCAAAGGCTTTTTCAAAATCAACCAACAACAGAACGGTAGTTATTGCAGTTTCGCGTATCGCCCTTCCCTTTGTGCAAAGGTAGAAGATAACTTTCCCTCCACTGATTAGGCATTGGATCACCGCTCATAAGTTTGGAGATAAGAATCATGAGCCATCTGGACCCGATGTCTCTCATCTTTTTCCAGAACTCAGAGGTTATCTCGTCTGGCCCAACTGCTTTTCTTTTTTTGGAGTATTTGACGGCATTCCTAACTTCTTCGAAAGTAGTGTCGGATACTTCGTCGAGCGGCTCTTGGAAAGTGTACCCGGGGAAACTGTTCGTTCAGAAGTCTTTCACAATACTGTCGCCATCTGTGGAGAATTTTGTCGTCTTCCACAAGAAGCTGGCCTTGAGCATTGTTAATGAACTTTGGGGAACGAATCTCCTGAGCATTTCTTCTTCTCTGGGCGGCTATTTTTGAAGCTCCTGGATAGCCTGGTTCGTATCAGACGCCGAAGACGATATTCCCTCCAACTCCCGGTAGAGGCCTTCCATACTTTTTGCTTGAAATTGGGCGCGCTTCTACTTCGCGACTTTGCAACATCTATATATCACTTCAAGGCGAGCTTTTTCATCTCTATTAGTAGAAGAGCACTTTGACCAAGCCTTTAAAGCCGTTTTCTTTTCCCTTATCACTACTTTAGCTTCATCTGTCCACCTTTCGACGTTCCAAGCAGTGATTTGACTCTCTCCAAGCAAGATCGCTGTAGGGAATCCCACATATCTTGTGGTCTGCACTCCTCATCACCGACCTCATCGATGATGGTAAAGAGGTAATTTGTCATGTTAGTAATAAAAACTTCGCCTTTTCCTTTGTCCAGCTTGTACTAATTGATTTTCTCAGCCACCTTTGTTTGCTTATTTGTTTTCTTCCCCGTCCCCATACAAATTTCTGTCAGGAGGAGACGGTGGTGCTGGGCGATCGCCTCTCCCAGGATCACTTTGCAATCTTTAACGCGGGGCTTCATGAAACTGGCTACCAAATGGTAGTCAATCTGGGTTTCATTTCCACCACTGCTGTAAGTGATCAGGTGCCGGCTTTGTTTGACGAACATGGTATTTATCACGATAAGACCGTATGACTTGCACATGCTTAGGCTGTCTTCACCTGGAGAATTTCTGGTGTCGTACCCCAGTCCTCCATGGCAGTCTTCATAGTCTTCATTTGTTTTCCCAACATGTCCGTTCAAATCTCCGCCAACAAACAAAAGCTCTTCCTTTGGGATGTTTTTGATGAGGTTGTGAAAATCCAGCTAGAATGCATCTTTTTCTCTCTATTCGCATCCGACTTGGGGAGCATATGCGCTTGCAATATTCCACACCTCACCCTGTATCACCAATTTGAAAGGCATCAAACGGTCACTGGATTTTGAAATGGTCAAGATGTTGCCAAGTAGCTCTGCCGCGAGGATGATAGCAATTCCGTTTTTACCTTGTTCCGATCCATAGTAGAATATCTTGTATATCATTTTTGCCGCATCTTTGTCAATACTCCCAAAAGCACCACTGACAGCTCGCTGCGTTCATCCAATTATGTCAATGTCGTCGGCGTACGCGACTAGTTGTACAGTCTTTTGAAAGATCATATCCCTAATATGAATTTTGTACAAACCTTTCACGTATGATTTGTCAGCTTGTAGTTTTTACGGGTATTAATGGGGCAGCGTGCATTCTCCACTGTCATCCTTCACAAATGGTTTGGCGGGGATGTCAAAACTAGACATGGCTCTGTATAGCTCGTTTCTATATAGGCTACTCGATTTGGAGTATCTGGGTTTTTTCCCAAATCTGCCACAATGTGTATGTCTGATCTATGGTGGACTTTCCTAGCCTAAAACCACACTGACACGGACTAGATCAGATTGTTGACAAAAGGTTTAAGGCGTTCACATAATATGATAGATAGGATCTTTTACGCGATGTTGAGGAGAGTTCAGAGTGTCTCATTTCTTGAGGATTGGGCAAACCAAATTATGGTAGGCAAAATCGTATCATCACCTCCTTGCGGAGCCTGCTGGATAGCTAGTCTGACTGTACGTATTTAGCTGAATACCTGGGCCTGCGCAAACACAGCTGGGTGAACTTCAGCATACATGTATCAAACCGGACGAGGCATCTCTGCCCTGATTGGCTGAAATCTGCGTCTCAGAAGTCTAACAAGCGTTCCTCAGAAGGAGGACATGCGGCAGAAAAATTCACTCGATAGAATCAACGATGGCGTCAACAGTCAGCTTAATTACCTTATATGAGTTAATTCGACATATTCGGAGTTCAGGTCAATAAGGATTTTCAAGACTTCGCCAGGGTATTGAAAAAGAGTGGGCTACTGGCATCGGAATATCCGATCCTTTGCCCTAGTGGTTTTAACGAAGGATCTGGCCCTTTAGGTTGGAGCTATGCGTAAAGGCTGCGGGTGGGGTAAAGGCTGAACTATAATAGTCGGAAGCTAATGTCATAATTCTACGTTAAGTTTACTTCAGTACTGTCAATTGCTCAAGTAGCCCATAATAGGCGTATGTGTTCGGAAGCAACTGTCAAATCGCTTTGCCTGTCATTTCAGCTATTGTGTCGAATTTTCGTACGAAAGAGCGAATGGATTTGCTCTTTCCTAAGTGAGCAAAAGTGAACAAAAACTTTACGAATCGAAGCGAAAAGCTATTATGGTCACACAATACAAATCTTTTGCATTTGCACTGTTTCGGAAGTGGTCGTACGAAACCATTCTTCTATTATAGTTCGGCCTTAACTCCCCTACCATGGAAAAAGCTTCTAGTTCTGAAGCAACAAGTTATGCTCCAAATTATAGTGTTCCGTTAAAATTTGAATATTATTTCTTTCACCTGTCCACTGTAATCCCATTACAAAAAATATTCTTTCAATGTTGGAATTTTGATCCAGGTATAGCGAAAAAAATTGACATATTTTTAAGAGTTGTGCATAAAATTAACTTTTCAAACAATTTTTGAAATATTGTACTCATTTTTAATGAGTAAATGAAATTTTAAAGAGGAAAATGGAGGGGTTTGCATTCAAAAAAAGATCCTACAGAAAGAAAAGAAAAAGAAAAACGTGTTTTCTTTAAAAGAGATGTAATGGCAACCCTAGTGCATGCTTATGCACAGCTCTGATACAATGAAATGCTTATGTCGTGTAAAATGTTAGTAAAATTTTAACTAGACATTAAAATGCTTGTCAAGACCTAACGTACTGAACTCAAAAGTGACTAAGAATGCAGGTAACTTCATAAATGTCAAATGCTGAAATTTTTGTGCATTCCAATTTATCCTGATATTCATTTTGCGCTGAAATGTTTCCGTTAATGTGTAAAAGAAATTAAAATTAAAAACTAGTTTTAGAATAAAATTTCGAAGCGAATAACGATTTTTTCCTAACAAACTGATTTCGACATTTTGTACAACTCACTAAAATTTCAGGCATAATATGTTGTTTAAAATAAAGTCAACTACTGGAAAAAATTAACTAATTTTACAGTCAATTTGGGGTCTCTGTACAAATCAGCAATGACTAGTTAGTGTCTAGAATAATGTATGTGTTCAATGTCACTCGTCTTTAGTTACCAACAATTCAGAACATCTACTTTTTTTAATTAATTTATTTATGGAATGATTCTATCAATAACGCTTTCCGACTATCGATTAAATATCAAAGAGCTGTTTAAAATTAAATTTAATAAAATTCTATTGATCTGTAATGGAAAGCTTAGTAAGTGGTATACTGATCCCAGAATGTTTTAATTGAGAAACAAATAATTTCGAACATTCACTGGATGTATTCGTAATTATCGATAGTAAACGATAGTTTTTTTTTTTTTTTTAAATATCGATTATTTTCAGCTTTCATTCGAAGAATGAAGACGACCGCATAGCTAATGGATTGTATTGACAGATGACGTTTTTCTCTTGTTCTTATCTAGCTAAGTGTTTTAGCGAGAAATATCTTGCCATATCCCCTTCACATTTCCCCGCTAGCGCTAGGAACGGAAAGTTTTGACAGCCATGTCATCGTGGTACAAAAATTGGCTTTGCTACATTCTACAAGAGTGCTTGGAGCGTTTATCTCAATCCTCATTAGCAGATTACTTCTTGTACTCCTTCTTCGTTTATTCAAGAATATCATTTCTGAAAACGTAACAAATGTTTGTTCTTCGATTTCAGAATTCCCGCTTGATTTCTCTGCTGCAGCTAAGTGTGTCCACTGAGTCCATACTAGGTAGGGCTGATCAGCTTTTGATAAAATTTGATTAACAGAGTGTTCCGAGATATGGCAGTAAAGTTTTGAAAATCTCCCAGAATTTAACACTATATGTACCTTTACTTGGCCTTTAGGTACTCCATAATTCATTAAGATTCGTTTCTAGTTCATTTATACTGGAATTTGTATGTACTTTGTCCGCACAATTCGCATTTTTTCTAGTAAATTCCCTAAATAGCACGAGAAAAACAACACACCATCAATTTATATTTCACCATTCTTTAATTAACCTTAAATATATTCGTTTTCCATTTGCATTTGTAAATATTTACAAAAATAAAATAAAAATTCAAATATTCACAGTGCAGTGCATCATCAGTCGTAGATTCTTTCGGCTCTCCAGTATTACCCTTTCATTGTTTAGTTCGCTTGTTAATTTCTTATAGTATTAAATATTTGTTTAATATTGCTCCAAAGAATAAAATATATACGGCCACGTCCACGACGAACTCCATTCTATCCCGTACATATTCAAAAATCGAATGAATATATGAACTGACTGCCATAATTGTGTTCTACCGTGTCCAATGTTTACGACAGGAACTCCATGATACGACTACCTTACCCACTAATTACAGTGCGTGGCAATTCCAAGGCAGCCAGTATTTTCTTAGATTTAAATTATTTGCATATTTTAAGCGTAGGTTTTGTGAAATAACTTAAGCTCAGTACACAATATTGGTTCCATTTTTAATAGAAATTAACTATATTTCTGTCTAATAGTAACAAAAGAATTATAAAAAACAAATTAACTACAGGCTAAGATTTAAAATGGCAAGATTCTTAAACTTTCTCGATCAGGTGGATGTAGAATGCAGGATTCGAAACAACGTTCAAATCTTTAAAGTCTCCGAAAATTTTGTGATCAACATTGTCGCCAAAGATACTTTTTAGCATACTAGTAAATGTTCTTAGCTCGTGAGGGTAGTATGAGAGACGGAATTCACTCGTTTCGTTGTTCGCTTCAATTTGATAGTCCATCGCAACTAGAGCTGGTTTGCCACAGTAGAAAAGAACTGATGTTTTGATGTCAGCTGTATGGGCGGTCTGCAAAAGGATAATGATAATATTAGTATGAGTATCATATGAGTACCTAAATATATATAATAGGAAAGCATTGTATATTTAAAGACAAGGTTTAACTTTTAGCTAAGCTAAATAATTCGTATTCTTAAGTTCAGGGTCTAATTCGGTCTGTATCGGTGGAAAGTACTAAGTACATGGATTTGGTACTTGTGCACAACTACTTTTCAAGTACCGTTACTTGTCTTTTTTCTAAGTAACAGCACCCAGGTACTCAAGTACCAGTAGCTGGTATAACACTTGTACTTGAAAAGATTTAAGTCCTTAAATATTTTTCTGGTTAGGTTTGGCAGCACTTTAGTGAAGCTTTTCCTAGCAACATTGAATACATTCCGTTAGTTCTTTTGTACACTAAGAACAAGCCCTTATGGATATCTATGCCAGAAGGTTTAATTGTTTAACATGCTGTCGGCAGTTCAAATTAGGACTCTCTTTCTTTACGAATTTCTTTGAAACTGGGACATAATACGTCTCTGGCAGCGAAAAACGTTAATGACACATTTTAGGGTGAAGCGGTAAATGAATCGACGTTGGTTTAAAGATTTTAGTGTCGAAAACGAATCACGTGGGAAACCGGAAACCGTAATTGACGACGATGCTTTAAGAGCAGTAGTAGATGCGGACCCAACGAAATCAGTGCGGGACATTGCACAGAATATGGGAGTGTCCCCCATGACAATAAGTCTTTCTCTCATAGGAAAGGTAAAGAAACTCTATAAGTGGATACCTCATGAACTGAACGAGTCCCAACAAATACGGCGCCTAGAAATCTGTGCATCGCATAGCCGTGGATTCTGCATGACAACAAAAAATCAAAACACATCCCCAAACCCAGTCTTCAGCCAGATAAGATTATGGTGACAATCTGGTGAATATCGAAATGAACAAACCACTTTTCTTTTCTTCAGCCAGGGGAAACAATACTCGTAACCGCCGTCAAATATTGTGAGGAAGTTGGCATAGTGCATGTAAAATTGGCTGAACAGCATTCTATTGCATGACAATGCTGGACCCCATACCTCACGTGTAACGGTGCAAAAACTGTTTTAGTTGGGATTTTAAATTCTTCCCCATCCACCGTACTCTCGATGTTTCCCCAACGGACTATTACCTTTTCCGCAGTCTGGAGTGAAAATATTCCGAAACCGAGCAGAGGTCATAAAAGGCTTAGAAAATTCCATAGAATCAAAAACTCAGAACTTCTATAAAAAATAAAATATTTGACCTTGAATTATGCTGGAAAGGGTTACGCCAACAGATCCTATGTTGGTAAATCGGATATTTCATGTGGTACAACCTAATACCTACTCGAGTTTTGTTTTGTGTTCCTTGTAGAAATGGTAAACCTGACCACTAATACGAAGTGTCTCCGTCAGTCCGTGTGTTTATCACATACTAAGAGCCATTTTGCATAGATCGGTTTCCGCCGGCCGGTTTTTCTACGGAATCAAATGGGAGCTTTCACGTACCTACGAAGTGGCCGGTCGCTGGACCGGCATAGTGAATGTATGTAATGCATGTGGCTATATGAGCGCTTTCTCATACGCCGGCTATTGCCTCAGTTTATTTGAGGGGAGTCCATTTATGTGTCACAATTGTGAGCAATATATGAAGGAAATATAGATAAAGACACGACTGAAGTAACGCCACCGGTGAAGAACCGGTGTGTGTGAAAGGGAACAATGGTTGTTTTTTTTTTTGCAGAACTGTTTTTCGGCGGGCTTTAATTTTTTAACCAGATGACCTACAGAGTCGAACATTTAAAACTTTATAGGGAAAACCATCAGAAATCTGAGACAACTGATGGCTGTGACTACTGTTTTCATCACCTGTGTATTGAGCAACGAATTTTTAGTCGCCGTCAAATGGGAGGAGGTTCTGTAATGGTATGGGCTGGAATTGTCTACAACGAGAGAACCGAAATAAAATTTGTCGGCACAATTAACAACCCAGATATATGGAACATATTAACGAACCAATTGAGAGGTTTCCTTCAATGATTGCCGAGTAAAACTTAATTTTTCAACAGGCAACCAACCAAATCATTGGAATAGTTTTCTCTAAACTCAATAACAGCTCTACATAGATTGCCGATTGTCTCTTATCGAGATGGCGGAGCAGTTTCAAATTCACTTTTGTTGAATGTCAGGGCATAGGGACATTCCAGGGAATTGTAAAGCCGATGAACTTGCCAGGCATGGAACAATGATACCCATTCTATCAGATGAAGGTACTTTGAGTATACTGCTCGATAAACTTGAATTAAAGCTGGATGTTATCGAGACAATAAATCTTAGGTGGACAAGTGGTACAACATGTCTACCGACAAAACAGATTTGGCCCAAGCTGGATCTGAAATTCTCTAACAATGATCTTTCTCTTAATAGATTGCATATTAGCGCTGTCTTATAGGCAATCATACAACAAGGTTTGGCGAATATTGAAACGATTTCTGTAGAAGCTGTATGGATGGAAAGAACTTAAACTTTTGTATACATGCCCAGCTCCCTAAAAGAGAACACCATTTAGGAACTTTCTACTTCAGCGACCTTAGCGATCTGATAAATGCAGACATTAGAAGCCTCATACGCTTCACCAGAAGCTTCAATTAGTTCAACGAGTAGTAGAACAATTTTTCAGCCAAGATCCATGTGGTATCACAGTGGACTTACCATAGATCTAGCAGACTCTTCAACCTAATCATTCCCAGACTTGTCAAAGCTGTTATCAAAGCTGGACGTTGCCTACTTTTAAGTATTCCATACAACTTGACTATGAGTGAAAAGAAGCAATAGGCAAACGATCCTTTTACGGTTTATTTTCAGCTGGGGGAAAGAGGTGGAGTGGTGATAATCCCTAAATCAGAATTAATAGATATCTTGGATTCTTACTCAGTATTTTGAATTCAATATTCTACAATATATTCCTGCAATATAGTTCTACGTCATTCAAATATGTATGTAGAAATAGATAAGTAAACCATTAACATAGGTCATTCATTTCAATATTAAATGTAACTCTTTTCAGACCGCGCCGATGCATCATATGAGTGTCGCTTTTAGATACACAATTTGGTCACTGTACTCACTTCGTCGCATACCGCAGCGATCGCATTTCGGCAATGCAATGTATTAATTCATAATGAAGTCAAACGATTGTTCGAAACTGAAAATGTAGGCTCCCAGCTTTTATAACCGGAATACCCGCTGACCAGCCTCCAGTTCAAACAATATCATCAGAAGCACGCGATAAAGATAACAATAAGGTGTTTTTGCAGGAATACTATTTAACAGTGTTACCAGAAGGTAAGAAGGACATGTCTAGGATACCAAAGACCTGCAGGGACAATGCAGAAAAAGGAAACCTAATATTAGAGTCAGAGTCGTTGCTGGGAATCTATGAAGAATGAAGAATGCAATGGCTGCAGACAGTCTACTCTACTTGTTTATGAGGACATCAACGCAAATATTAATATTACATCATGGCGTTGGTCAGCGCCAACTGACAAGGTGCGTCGGACCTTCTGTTCGAATATCTCAACTTAATATCGAAGGTAAACACACAGGCAGTCCAGTAGGGATGCAGTAAAGTGGGAGGGTTGTTCTACTCCGGATCATAACTTCGCCGTAAGCAAAAGAAGAAGAATATCGAAGGTGTAAATGAAAGTGACTACTTATCAAAACTATTATTGACTAACAACATCGATACAGCCGTCATCCAAGAAACGCACACTGCATCGGACGCTGTTCAAAAGGCTAGAGGCATTGTGCCGGTTACTCTCGGATAGGATCCAACTACCATCAATCATATGGATCAGCAACCTATGGGAAAAACAGTACAAGGGAGTAGCGCAGACTCCAGAAACAATATTTTCACAATAACGATCCAAATTGGAGGCCTCCACATTGTAAATATATACAAACACCTTGGCCGCCTAATGTGCTCGAAATCCCAGATCAATCCACAGTCTTCATTGGAGATTTTAATATCCACCGTAACTTGTGGAGATATGAAAATAACGACCATAATGGAGATAAGCTAATGGAATGGGCAAAAGATAAAGTGACCTTTCACTCTAGTAGATGACAGAGAGGCTACAACCCGGATCTGTACTTCGTAACCTGAGATGCGGAACACTATTCCCTCCTTGAATAGTCGACACCGCCCAGTCTTAAACGATATCGGAATCCAAATCCCAGTAACTGCTTCCGTACAAAATGCACGATGGAATTTGACCAAAGCCAATTGGAATAGCTTCGCAAATGAGATCGACTCATGTTTAAGGTTCATTCCGTTGCTGACCCAGAACTATGACAGATTTGTTGGAATTGTTTTCGGGAGGAGTACATTCTTGGGTGGACCGAAGAAAGCGAACGACTATGTGATACCTTTGAGGTATCTGGAGACCCCGAAATTGCAAACAAAATACTGAGATTGCTTGACGAGATCCACAAAAAACAAATGTCAACCATACTTAACTTCACCCACTGTAGCAGGAAAGCATGGAGTATGCTACGGAGGAAGCAATAGCTCTAACACTACAAGTTCCTGCATAAATCCGATCAAAGTGGCTAGCCGCATCGTAGACTTTTCTTGGACAACGAACATACGGGAAAGGCGGCGCGCGGGGTCTGATGACATTTACTCGGAGTTTCTTGAACAAAGCGGAAAATACACAAGACGATGGCTAGCGAAATTCTACTGAAATCAGGCACAATCTCAGCTTCGTTCAGTCCAACAAAAGTCATAGCTATTCTCAAGCCAGGTAAACCTAATGACCTACCGGAATGTTATTACACTATAGTGCTCTTAAGTACTTGCTACAAACTATTTGAGTGCCTCTTCTATAATCGGATAAACCCTGATATCGGCGAAATCATATTTATCGGACAAGCTGGATTCCGCGCTGGTAGAAATTGTACGGATCAGGTGCTATCATTGACATCGAAATGCAGATTCAAATCTCCAATTATGGGTAATTTGCTTGAAATGAAAGCAATTTTCTGGGCGGCCCGCACGCTTGACATGCCTGCTCTAGGTATAATTAGCTCAACTTTGGTTGTACATTTCGGGCAAAAAATGACACCAATAAAGATCTAGTATAATTGATAGGATGTGTTCATAAAATTTCGCATGAATCAAACTGCTGTTGTTCTACTTTTAATTTTCTATTTAGGGTCAGAGAGATGTAAGGTGACGTGGAGTAAATATTGAAGCAGAAGTAGTAGATCCTAAAGCCAACAAATTAAGCAAATCAACTTCGAATATATGATATTGTAGTAAATTAGCATCCCTGATTAGGTACTTGTCTACTCATAGCCAAACAATGATAGCTAAAGGGCTGCCTAAACCCTCGGTTATCAGTTGCCTGTTAATCGATCTACTTCTTATCAGTATCAGATGATAGCAATCCCCAAAAACGACTTGATTATTGGATTTTATTATGTTTATATAGAAATATCAAATAAATCACTCAAGTCGCACCCTTGCTATGCGGATGCACTATTTCTTGACCTCAGATGAATTTAAACAGACTACCTTATCGCCAGCGATAACCCCAAGTGGAAATAACCAGCCACAAAATACAATACATACACACTGACAGTAGACTTGATAACGTAACCGTAAGTTTTCAAAATCCACCATCACTGTCATAGATTCGAGTTCTTATTAAACAAATTAAAATTTATAAAAATCACTCCAACTTACATTATAGTACAAGCTCTTGGCTGGTGTTGCTCCAGTCTCCAAAATATTATCATAATTCCTGTGATCGATCAGCAGCATACCACCAGGTTTCAGGCATTTTCTGAAATTATTCACAGCCTGCTTCTGTTCTCGTTGATCACCAAACGAGTCCATCATGTGGGCGAATGAATTACCCAAACAGATGACGGCATCAAAACCATCCTTAATCTGGTCCTGGATGTCATCATACAATGTCAACCAGTTGGCTTCCTCAATGACTAATCACATGAGAGAAAATCAGATGGGAAATGTCAAATCACAATTTGCAACTCACTCCATTTATCAAAAGACTGTTCTTTACGACGATTCCAACGCTCTTTCAGGGCATACTTCAACATCTTATCGGATGCATCTACAGATACCACCTCGAAACCCTCCTCGAGCAACATGATTGAATCAACGCTGAAATTTACATCATCCAATTGGTTGGTGTTAGAAAGCTTCCACGCACTCTCTCTGTCCATTTGATATCCAAAAACTTACCCAGTTCCACAGGCGACATCCAACAATCGTTTGCATCCTTTCGCTTTTAACAAGTCGATCAGGAAATTCTTATAATTATCCGTTCGAGAGCGTTTATCTCCAATAAAAATTTCCCAGACTTTGGCTGCTTTACCGTCCGCGTATTGATCGCGTACACCTTCTGCAGATATACCCTGAGAACGGGCAACAAATACACTATCGGCTGTTGCTGGCATCTTTAGGCTTTGACTAATTCCAGTTGACTGACTCTGATCACTCGGCGTTAAGCTTTCTTGTAACTATCTATCTGTTCTAATTGACTATAAAACTTCGAATTTGCAAAAATCGGTCGAGCCTTTGACTGAGTTATCTTATCAGCTTTCTTTTTTTCCTCCGTGCGCCCTGACAATGACCTTAGACGTTGGCATGCTATTCTGCCGAAATAGTGAATGGGAATGAAGGGGGACAGCTTTTATATTTCTGTCGTGTGTTTCGGTATGAAAAAAAGAGAATAGTGGGGGCTCTTCGCTATTTTTAAGCTTTTTATAGGCAGCTTGCCTATGTTGATTCATTTATTTTCAATCTAAATTGTTTCAAGCTTTCGGATGATATTTCTTAGTGATAATGATGGATGACTATGGACTTTGCATATAAAAATGTAAACACGCGAGAAAAGCTTTGAAATAGTTATAAGTTTTTGGGAATTTCACAAGTGTTGCCAAGGTTGATTGAGCACGGGTTTCTTTCCGATTACTTTGTTTTTTGCATCCTAAGCCTATAGTTGCAGTCCTAGATGTCCCATCAGGATTGTTATAAATTCGCTCTAACTGCCGGAAGCACATTTCTCTCTTCGGGTAATATTCGATAACTTACCGCATCCACTTACTTAGTAGAATCTCGAGTAAGTATGTTAATGTGTAGCCGTTGACATCAGTCATAGATCAACAGTCGGTTCCATTGTATCTGGAACCGACTGTTGTAGAATATAGTATTCTGGGAAAATTGAGAATTAAGTCCCAACCGGCTTCGTCTGTCCTGTACAAATGCAAATAACTTTGCAATTTTGAATAGATTGTCATACGAAACATTTCTCTTAAAATGTATTACTTTTATTGTTTGGTTGTCTATAAACCTTCCTTAAAAGATTTCCTAAACAACAAAACACACGGCATCGCGATCGGTTTGATCGCTCTTGAGTTATAGTGTTACAACGCGAAAAAACAGGGAAATAGACCTCTTAGTTTCCATTAAGGATTAGAGATATTTGGTTATATGTAAACCTTCGCTGAAAAATACTCTAAACAAAGCAATATCCATTGAACCGACATAGAATTCCGAAGAACGTTACTGATCACCACCAAAGAGAATAGTGGCGATAGTATGCAACCTTATTGGATACCGCTTCGGATCTCAACTTCTTCATAGAGCCTACTCCTATGCAGCACTCGTGACATTTCCCACTTTCGTAGCCTGCCTAATAATGGGTAACAGTTTGTCCAGAGTACAACTTCTGTGTAAGGAAGGGCATATGAATTCTCTATTTGCACTTTTTTTTTTTTTTTCAGATCAGAAAACGCTACACTGAAGCACTCAGACGCAACTGGTCCATTGTACTACCAAAAAGCAAACCCAGTTTTACCCATTTTAATGGAATTTCCTCGTCTTTCGGAGAAAGTCAAGTAACCGCTTCAGTGATGAGGAGCTTACGGTATCAGCACTCACCAGAGGAAGTGTTTCGAAGTGTTTTCGCTCTCTTCACAAGCGTCGCAGACTGTTGTCACTTAAGCCACACTGAGGTGTTTAGCAAAAGCAAATTGTCCCGTGAGAAGAAGATATCTGCAGTTGTTTTCGGGAGCCATGACCGAGGACGCAGGAAAACCCAACGCAAGTTGGGGCCCTGAGAAAACCTCCTCTGAGCTTTGCCTTGCAATCTCATCAGAGATCTCATTTCCCATGATTCTGGTGTAGCATGAGACCCAGATAAGAATCACAGAGTTAAGCCTTGCGACCGAATTCAGAGAGTTCTTGCATTCTAGAACTACCTTGAAGGGTTGAGCAAGGCCTTAAGCGCAGCCTGACTGTCACTATAAACGCAAATACTTGGAGCCTTCCACCTATTCCTTATAACATAGTTCATGTCGATTAGGATTACTTAAGTCTCCGTTTGGAAAACAGACGCATATTTGGCCATCGGAAAATGCAACCTGATGTTATCGTCCTTCAACACCAGACCCCTGACTGGTTATGGAGCCATTCGTGAAATTTCGGCTACAATTCTTTCCTGGTTCAGATTTTGGCCGAAGCCAGTCCTGAACGCAGTGAATGACGGACGCAGCTTTGTGGTGCTCTACGTGAATGCCGCCAAGTTTTACGTTTATTTTAAGAGTTCTGATTACGCTAGGAATTCTAGAGTTTTGGACATCGTATAGCTTATCCAGGCTTTGGAGCTCCAAAATGTGTTTTAAAAAGATGAAAAACCAGCAGAGAACTATTCGAATTCTTTAGCGGGTATTGCCGCAAGCTATGACCCATTTATTACCTTTTTGGTGATTTTGAACACGATTCTGCTGTCGCATCTACTTGCTGGTTCTTGGGTTTGTTCAGCTAATGCGTTGATAAAATTTGATTTGTACTGGGACTCAAACTAGCTTCAATCCTCTACACGAGTAACTGCAATGTGAACTTTGAGTTGTTTCCTCCCCTCGATATATATGTATGGATATATCTGCGGTCAACCACGTCCTGTGGCCTCGCTGATTTCTGCTGACAATACTTTCCGCTCCAGTTAAAATCATATTTTTTTTACAATACTCCAATGCTCCTTTATATTTAGTGGCGTGGCAAAATTGTCTCTAAATCTGTCGGTGTCAAACCTGGCTATGACATACTCCGATATGACTTTAGAAATTGCTTTACAAAATACAGAACATTATTATTCATAACATGGAGTCATATACAGGCTTGATAATAAATGAATAGCACCCTATGCAAATGTATAAAAAGCCTTTGTATCAGAAAAATTCAATGCGTATAAAAAAAAAAAAAACAAATGGTATGTGGACGAAGATTTGTTTGTTCTTTTTATGATTTAATATTTAGTTGGCCTTCTATTGGCCTTTATCACTGCAAGGACCATACGATGCATGCTAGCAACTAAATTAAAACATTCTTCCGAGCTGATTTCTTCCCATTCTCGTCGTATAGTGCTCTTCAGGCCTACTAAGGATGTCGGATTATTGTTCTTTATTCTCCTTTTTAGAAGTTCCCATAGGGTTCAGGTCTAGCGATTGAACCATTCTTTTTGGCTTAGCCATTTAAACACAACAAACTATGAATGAATAATAAGATATTCGGAAAAAACTGATGTGCACACTTTCACTACTATTTTCGAAGAGATCCCAATTACACGGGAATTCCCCATAATTTAGTCATTAACGGGTAACGGATCCTGGGAAGTAAAATATATTCACCTAACGTATTTTATAGGGGGTGCTTTTACAGCCAAGGCTGTATGTATGCCTCTCTATACCCATGCATACATATTCTTTTTTTAGAGATATAAAGGGTTGCTCATATGGCATCTGTCAAATCCATCTGTCATCCATAGTGACAGGTAGTTAGTTTTTGCTTTGTCATTTTACAATATGGAACGTTTAACCAGCGCTCAACGCATTAAAATTGTTGCATCTTACTACAAAAATTGACAGATGCCGAGATCAGCAATTGGGTATATCCTACGCTTGGATTTTCATCTTCATTGGTATAAGGTCAAATGATAACCAATTTTGTTAGGCCTGAAATTTAAGACATTGCTGTTAGCGACATGTGGTTCTAACAGAATGGGGTTACGTGTCACACGACAAATTTGGCTCTATTGCACTAAAAGTCACCAAGGTCGTATTGAATTTCTTTTTGTGGGGCTATGCTAAAGCTGGTAACTATGCAGACTTTCCTCAAACTTTGAAGCACTTTAAAACCAACATCCGTGAAGTTATGGCCGTAAAGTCATCGAAGTTTCCAAAAACTCCCGTGGTGGCGTGGTCCAAAATTTAAATTAATTTAAATTTAAAACCCTAAAGCACAAAATTAATAATGTACAGATAAGAGATGCTCTTTTAGAAAATAACAACTTTTGCGCTCAGCCTCTTGCTTCAGATAACGAGTTTACTGTTAATTGTATTGTAATAGCAATGACATGATTTTTGTTTGATAACATCGGGTGATGTATTCCTCAGATCTATCTTGTTCACGCCCTCCATAGGCATTAATTACGACCGAAGCTATTTGAAATTTATTAAAAACAAAATTACAATTGCAAGTCACGTCAAACGTTGATTTACGTCATACAACAACGTATATGACGGTATATATTTACATTTCATAGCAGTTTTTCAAAAACAACATCATTGGGGGTAGCGAATTTCTTATCTCTTTAAGGCATAGGTCGAGCCTTCAATTTCTTTCGAAAATACATTTTTATTTACAGTAATTTTAGAGTCGAAAATATTTTTTACTTTGAACTTGGCTCTTGAAATAATTATTTCAAAATACTCTTGTGTCTGCTGATGGAAAAGGTGATAGCATCTTTTTATTTTTAGGTTTCAGAAGCTCCTTTATTTCCAAAGCTGAATGACTGAAATGCAAGACCAAGAAGATCATAATATTGTGCTGCTCTGTAAGCGATCTGCCATTCCCTCTGGGAATCTATATTTGCATTGTGTAGTAATACCAACCCTGTGTTTTGGAGAGTAATTCCCAAATTTCATTTCTTTGTCGAATGGACTCATTTTTGTTAGAGCCGACGGGAAACTAAGGGTACTACAATGCTCTGTGTGTATTGTGTGCATTTTCATAGCTCTTACGTATTTATGTATATATTTCTACATGCATGTCGAGGAAGCTACATAGGACAGGCCTTTAATTGGCTGTTAGCGCCATCAACTTGTCGTGGATGTACATAGAAGCATTCTGAGTGCTGTTGTTGGAATACTACGCAGCAGACGCCTCCACCTCAGGCTTCTGAGTTTTTCTAAGGAATTCTGGATATCTTGACTTGTCCAGAGATATATCGAAGATGGCTGGCAAAAGCAAGTCTGGACCCGGTACGGACTATTTTATTTTTTTAGATATCGAACTAGACCATTTTTTTTGTTACCCTTTTTGTCTTCCTTCCACGAATCATCTTACCCAGAGTTTCTCGGGCTTTCTTCCCTGACCTCAATTCTACATATCATAGCGAGCATTTGCTTGAAGGGTATGAATTTAATTTTCTCTAGGTATCATCTTGGCCAAGTCCCATCTTCTGTGAACGTTTATATCCTGTCGATGTCGCTATTATCCATTTGTTAATTTCATGTGTGGTAGCGGTAGAGCCTACCGACATTAAAGTTTGTCTGTACTTCTACTCTGTGGTGTTCATTAGAAAGCCATTTCTTGGTCATGTTCCCTACCATTACTCTACCTAAAGTAGGAAAGAATTCAGGATTTAGAAATTCTTAGGCTGAGTATCGTGGTTTTTCAAATTGTTCTTTTGGGGTGTATAAATAATATTTCTACTATTGGAAGACTGATTAGTAACTGAAGGTGGGTAATATTTCTTATGAAATTGGTTTTACCGTGTATTTCTTCACCAATATCGACACTGTTTCTCTTGATGAATATGAAAACGCTAGTTAGTTCCAACATAAAGTCCAGTTTTCGAGATCTAGCTTCATTAAAGTGTGAACTTTGGAAAAGTGTATTTAGAGGGGTCTAAACGCAAAAGTGGCAAACTAGTTTTTTTTTTTTGTACAATTCTTAAGGATGCATATGATCTGATTATAAACTTGTTTAACTTCAAACCTGCCTAGGAAATCTTCAAACTTCCTTATTTTAGGAGAAACCCCATAAAAAGTTATCTTTTTAGTATCGCAGATATAAGAATTTCGTCACACCTGCAAAATCCTAATTTTATCGTATTTTTAACCGTTTTTAACCGTTTTGACTTAAGGGGGTTTTCAGAGTTAATCTCCCGATCACTACTTGATAAACTGAAGTTTTCATTACCAGACTAAGGCCGAATTGCAGATGAATTTCCTTGGATAACTGCTCCGACTCTGCAATTCTGGTATGGAGGGTTTAACAAAAGTACGCTACGTAGATGTCAATTTATTAGTTTTTTAAAAGGTCTAACGATATTCAATCCAATATTCAGCAATCCACTTTGCCATTCTCTTCGGATTTCTACGTCAACTCAAGCCAGTGCAAATTTTCCACGAATGTCAAAATGCATATGGACTATTCCTACTGTTTCCATATAGATTTAAAGATTTCAGACTGAGGCATCGCCTTGGCCATCCTTGAATCTTCAGGATGTATCGCAGACAGCGATTAAGGAGAGCCTGTAACGCAAGGTGTTGATGTGATCGACGCACAACCGACCACTGCAAAAGCCCCCTTGATGCCGTTTGAGTGTAGTCTCGATTCGAGTATTATTGTCTTCAACATTCTATGATGCACAATTTTGTCCGAAGTGTCTTGGGATATCCAGGAGTCTTTAGCTCCAGATTGTCTGGGCACAGTTTCGGATCCAGCTTCCATAAATACGCTTTTTGTTTCGCACCACATCGCGTCAATTAATGGATCCCCAATTACGTTTAGGGACGTTGCTCTGTCGTGCAGGGTGATGGTAATATTGCGACATATATTGAGGTCATTAAAACTATTCGTAATGAATTTGGTTATCCTCGTTGCATTCTCTGAGCGCCGCAGCACAGCCGCCGTTCGTAGCTTAAGACTTGTAAGTAACAAGTGATGATCACTTCTTACGTTCGTGTCTCTTTCATTACGAATCAATTTTGACTTTCTCTATCGCTGTTGCACCATGAAGTGGTCAATAGTTTTGTTTTCAGTTTGACTATCAGGAGACACCCAGGTGATTTTATGACAGGTCTTATGTAGAAATATCGGCTCTCGGAGCGCTGCTGTACACCGCGCTAAGATGGGTACAGCAAGCGGTTTTCTCTTCCCCGGTCGCTTCATTTGTAGGGGCGTGTTGTAGGTGTGATGTTGAGGATTTTCGAACGAAACCTCATAGTCTCTCATAAATTGGTGCCCAGGAAATATAATGCCTATACCGAAAATTGTTTTGGGGACCCAGTTCCATTTGTTGTCATATTTCACGTAAAAAAGGTGAATCGTCCTCCCCGTCCAATTACCGACCCATTGCACTTACGTCCCTTCTTTCCAAGGTCATGGAAATGCTGATAAATCGGCAGCTTATGAAATAATTCGATTCACGAAAACTCCTTAATGACCGGCAGTATGGTTTTCGTAGCAACAGGTTCACTGGTGATTTGATGGCATATCTCACCGAGAAGTGGAACCAATCTTCCCATCACTTCGGCGAAACCAAGATGGTTGCGCTTGATATTTCAAAGGCATTTGACAGAGTTTGGCATCAGGCTCTTTTGGCGTCGATCTTCTTCAATGAATTAGAAATTACCTTTCGGGACGTTCAATACAAGTTGTCTTGGACGGCTTCAAGTCTTCAATTCACCAAATAAATGCTGGTGTTCCCCAAGGCTCTGTTTTGCCTCCAACTCTCTTTCTTATTTTTATAAATTATCTCTTGTCTGTAACTTCTAATCCAATCCATTCCTTCGCGGATGACAGTACCCTCAGTTTTTTAATTTTTGTTCCCTAACTCACGTCCTTGCTCTTCGGCCGTAGAAGAGGAACGGCAACGTATGTACATTAAATTCCGACCTGGACAGCATAATCAAATGGGGTTCAATCAACAGAGTGGAATTTAATGTTTCCAAAACACAATGCTGTCTTCCGTCTCTCAAGCGAAACGAAAACCCTCAACCATTATCCATGGATGGTACTTGCATCATTGAAACCGAAAGACTTGCCATTCTCGGTATGTGTATTAATAACCATCTTCGATGGAACGATCACATGTTCAGTCGCCAAAAATGCTGCCAAATGTCTAGGGTTCTTTAAACGGTACAAGAAATATCTTACCCCGTCTGATCTGGCCTCAATTTATAAGGCATTCATCCGCCCTAAGCTGGAATATAACGTCCATATCTGGTCTGGTGCACCCAAGACCGTTCTGCACATTCTTGATAGGGTACAGAATCGCGCGTTAAAACTTATAGGCGATAGTGACATTGTGAATTCCATTCATTCACTAGAACATCGGAGAAATCCCTGTTTTATCGTTTTTTCCACAAATTTCACCCACAATACGCGACATGCGTCGAATGCACATCAGTTCACCCTAAAGCCTAACTTCGGTCGTACTGTCAAATATAGGGATTCGTTTATAAGCCGAACGACACGAATGTAGAATGATCTACCGAGCTCTGTATTTCCTCATCACTACAACCTTCAAACATTTAAAGCCAACGTAAAAAAAAAAAAAAAACTCATTCCGCCATTGGTGTTTTCCAAGACACTTTGGATGGCTGATTAAGGCCGCCCGCTGTGGGAAAACAGACGCATTTTGTAACCGCTCAATATGGAATATAGGAAACAGATTCTACCAGCTGCTGCCATGCTGATTCATACCGTTGACCACTGCCTGTAGTTCATCCACCCTTAGGTTGTGATTTCTCACTCCCAACGACAAGAGATTTTCCATTGCTAGTTTGGTTGCTTATTCAGTCCTTCAGTCCCTGTTTCGCTCTGCCGCCAAGGACGTTGCCCGTCATTTACCATGGGAAGGTGCGAAATAGGGATTTTCCCTTCATCGGGACTATAAAGAATTGGTATTATATAGAACTCTCTCCAGTACTTTAGATGATGAAAAGGCGATTTTGAGGAATTTTCCTTTGGACTTAACAATTGTGCTGATATAAATGGGAATTATGTAGAGAACTTAAAAAGTGATGAAAAGTAAAGCTATTAAGCTAAAATTGTCTTTTTTTCAAATCAACTTTGCGAACTTTCTTTAGTCTCCTCGTATATACATACCTCTTGATAAGTCGAAGTCTCTTCATCCATTCATTCATTCATCTCATCTATAGGACTTCCTTGGGTGGGTGAAAGGATGCTACCTCTGCAAACTAGTACCGTGGATACCGCAGTCTTCCTTATAAGTAAAGCCTGTGGCAAAATTCCAAGCATCACTTACGTCGCACATGTTTGAGCACTGCATGAGCCCCACACATGCCAGTCGCTGTACATTACCGAGTGCTTTTCTACGAGTATAATCTATCTTTTATTTATCACTCACCTATACACCTACGTATTTAACCTGTATGGATTTAAATGGCGATAAACATTTGATTTTGGATTCGCAAATGACGTCGAATTTCAAGCAACTATCAAAGTAAAGCACGTGGTAGCGGGTGGCTGTGGTATAGGTATTGCATTCAAATCTAAGCGAAAAGTATCTGTCAACAAAAATAAGGAGACATTTTTTATTCATGCGCAGTGTTATCTTCAAAATCAAACAATTTTCTATTCATAGTTTACATTCACTTTTAACAGAAGTTTTAATTAAGCAAATTGCTGTGGATGATAAGATTCACATTTGATTTGAATTTTAATTCACCAAATTTTCGACTATGTATAATATAGGGGTATTATTATTCTTTTACGAGTCGAGTCGCTGATCTTTCTTGCATACTAAACCAAGAAAAGATTACAAATATTTGGAATGGCCTTTCAAAAGAGAATTTAACTTCCTCGAAGGCCTATGTGTATTACTACAATATTTGCTACATACATCTATAGATACACTTATATATCTCCTGCGCTGTAAAGCAAGTCTACTCCGCTTTCGATATTTTCAATTTCCAACTTGTTTGTAACGAATTTCTATTTTATTCTGTGCATCTATTACATTAATTTTGTTATAATGGGGTATATAAAAAAGTCGTACCTAATATTTAAAAATTATAAATTAGTATTACAGTTGGGCCTTAACCAACAAGCGTATCCAGCCACCTCGATCTTGTGCTAGCCCCCTCCAGTTTTACACATGAAGTTGGTTGCGGTTCCTTTCCACTTGTGTGCGCCACCTTAAGTGTGGTTTTCCTTTACCGCGTCGTACCTCTGGGATGGATTCGAAGACTTTTTGATCCGGAGTGTTGATGTTCATTCCCTATACATGTCTTAGCCATCCCAAACGATGTATTCGAACCCTTCTGACTAGGTCGATGTCGCTGTACAACCGGTATATTTTGGTGTTGTATCTTCTCCCCGTCGATACAAACGGGACCAAAAATCACTCAAAGAATTTTTCTTTCAAAACAACCAAAGGTATTCCGCCTTTGATAACGTTCACGCTTCAGCGCCGTATAGCAGGACTGGGATGATCAGGGTCTTACGAGTATATAAAGTCACTTTAGTTGTTAGTGAAAGGGCTTTCCTACTGAATTGCCTTCTTAGCCCTAAGAAACAGCGGTTGGTAAGAGTGATTCTTCGCTTGATTTCTGCTCTGGTGTCATTGTTTGAGTGCACAGTGGAGCCTAGGTAGACAAAGTCCTTAACTACCTCAAAATAGCAGCTGTCTATTGCCACATTCTGTCTAAATTGCCGATGTTAACTGTGACATCGAAATCGGATGAAGTTTTTTGATGACAGCATAGATTTTGCTTTGCCCTCGTTAACCGCTAAACCCATTTTCTCCGCCTCTGTTTTAATACTCCCGAAAGCACCACTGACAGCCCGCTGTCTTTTTCCAATTATGTCAATGTCGTCGGCGTACGCGACTAGTCGTTTGAAAAATAGTACCCCAGATGTACCAACTTGCAGCCTCCATCGTCATCCTGCACAGACGGTTGAGTTTGGTGAGGATGTCAAAACTAGACATGGCTTTATATATCCCTTCTCTATAGTCGCTAACAAAGGCGACTTTAAAATCGATGAAAAGGTGGTGAGTATCGATTTGGATGTCCTGGGGTTTTCCAAGATCTGCCACAATGTGAATGTCTGATCTATGATGGACTTTCCCGTCCCAAAACCACACTGATACGGACTAATCAGATTGTTGACAAAAGGTTTGAGGCGTTAACAAATACGGCAGATAGAATCTTATAAGCTATGTTGAAGAGACTAATAATCCTTATTGACAGGGAAATTTTGATCTTCACCGCCGTTTCACAATTTACAGAAGTGATCTTTCCAAATTCTCAGCACCGACTGTGACTCTACTACTCGATTTCTTTTCCCTTCTCTTCTGCTTGCAGATGTCGTTAGCATCTCTCGTCACCCTATGCAGGGTCGCTTTATAAGCCTCTTGCTTTTTGCCTGGCCCATCTCATTGCACTTTTTGGATGGTGGTGATGTCAGCTTTATAGCAGTCAGTCTAGTACCTCTAAAGCCTAGTATCTAAGGGTGCGAACATTCCATGTGAAGATCCGAAGGTCGTTGTCCTTATTTCGTTTGCTAGGTTCGTCAACAGTAACATCATTCTTATCCCGAGGTTTATTGTTGTTTCAGAACCAACCTGAGGGGCCAAATTCTTAGTTAGATATTCGAATGCCAGTAACCCACTACGGCGATACGATCGCTGCCGGGCTAGAAAGTTTTATAAACCTAAGATCTCTTATGGAAACAAAGGAGCAAATTGACCATGAAGTGGAAGAATTCATTGCTGATGTTGAACAGGCGATAAAGGAAAGCACAGCGGCTAAATTTAACAGGACAACCTGATACAAAATACCCCGTCGAAATAAAAAAGGGCTCATAAAATGGTTCGAGGTTCCCAGACGATGCTGTTTTCAATCGTCACAATAATGAACTTAAAAATGAATCTGTGCATTCACTTAGTAGATTTCTACCAATTTTAACGACGGATACATTCACCGATTAAAAGGCTGACCTCTTCGCAGAACATCTCTCTAACGTTTTTAAGCCATGCTCTTCAAGTGCTATTGAAAACCTAGAGTTTGTTGATAAAAGGGACGAAGATGAAATTCCCCTTTGTCGGTCAACGATCTAAAGAACAATAAGTCGCTTTAGGGATGAAAGTCAGGTCGAATCAAAATGAAGATGAAGGGAGTCCATCGAAGGTCACTTGAAGGTGAGGCGGAGTCGGAACGATGCACTATAACATCAAGACATTGAAACAGGAGGTTTGATGGTATGGGGCTGTATATCTGCATCTGAGGCCGGGAAACTGGAAAAAATCGAAGGAATCATGGACCAGTTCACCTACATTAATATCCTCAAAAGAAATTTAAAAGACAGTACTGAAATGCTGAGAATCTTTGCCCCAAACATACGGCCCAAATTGTGCGTATATGACCACTGTTTAAAACTTCCCACCTAATGCGAACGCGCCCGCAGAGTCCAGATCTCAATCCCATTGAGTACCTGTGAAATGAATTAGGATGAAGGATTCGAAAGCACGAAATGCGGAATAAAGCGCAACTAAAGGAGGCCTTACTGTCACAATGGAAAGGTTCGTGCACAGAAAAACGAGTGGCTTCTATGCCAAAGGCGTTTAAGGGAGGTCATTAGATTGAACGGATATTAGATATTAAACAATTTCCCCATTTCTTTTACAGCAGTACGCAAACTTTTGTGGAGTGCATTTGATAACTTGTTCTACTGAAATACACCCATTTGAAATATGTAATATTTACTATTTTACGCCTCTATTTTTCAGATTTCCATCGCTGTACGCAGACTTTTGTAGAACACTGTACTGTTTAATAAAAAAACGGTAAACGATTACTACCCATCCTCGCGTAACAAATAACGACACATGTAAATGGGTTCATTTCGAATCATGGGAGGTACTCTTCTTTTCAGTTTCTTTGACTTGAGTTTTATCAGAAAATCATCTTCAGCGATGAAGCTCATTTTTGGCTTAATGGCTTTGTCAATAAGCAAAATATGCATTTTTTGACAGCAACAAACCCACATGTGCCATTCAAGAGACTCCATTCCACACCGTGTGGTGTGGATTTCATGCCGGAAGTGTGATTGAACTGTTTTTTTTTTTTCGTTTATGAAAATGATCGCCATGTTACGGTTAATGGAGTGCCATGTTGGAAAACTATTTTTAACCAGAATTGGATGGACTTGACATCAGTGATATGTGTTTCCAACAAGATGGTGCCACATGCCACACAGCTGGTCAAACAATTGATCTATTGAAGGGGAAGTTTGGTAATCGTGTAATCTCGAGAAATGGTCCGGTAGAATGGACAGCTCGCTCATACGATTTAGCGCCGATGGATTTCTTTTTATTGAGTTTCGTTAAGTCGTTGGTTTATGCCAAAAACCCAACAACGTTAGAGGAGCTGAGGAACAATATCGAACGCGAAATTGCCAACATTCCGGCCGATATATGTGAAAGAGTGGTGGAAAATTGGCTCCAAAGAATTGATCGCTGCAACCGTGCTCACATGAACGGGATCGAATTCCATACTTAAATTTAATATGTGTACTACTCAATTATTCTGTGTTTTATTTAAATACAAAATTATTATGTCCTTATTGACAAACCCTTTATTTTAAGCTGGGGAAGGGAACTGTCCCGTCGATTATTTTGGAATCAGCTGAAATGCTTCGGAATGCCCTCTTCCCCATCTACGTATCTGAACCGAACCATGAAGACTGCATTCAAATTTGCTCTATGGAATGTGTCCAATTATATCGGCGCGATTGATTTCAAACATATTTCCATCAGATGTCATTAACTTTTAAAATGTTAATATTTTGTGTGAAAATAATAAATGACCAATACATTATATTTTATATTAACAGAGATATATTTAGAGATCATTTGGTTTTAAAAACATTGATTCAAAAAAATAATAAAAATCAAAAATCAAAAAGAACTGGAAATTTCAGGCTTCATTAATATTCGTTTTTTTTTACTTTACTTTTATTTCCCTCAAAATACAACCTTGTAGAATATTCCTATTCCATTCGCCAACCCTGTTAATACTTACATATAAAACGGGGAATCCCACATTAACCAAAGTGGATGAAATAAATAAAGCGCATCAATAGTTTTTCAATTTTAAATCACAATGGGCCGTAAAGGGAAAAATTCGACACTTGGATAAAGAAAATTAGTAATTTACCATTATGGGAAAGGCGAAACATACCAAAATGTTGATGAAATGTTGAATATGAGACCTAATACCGTCGGCGACATCGTTCGTAGATATAAAAATTAAGGCAGAATTGAATATACTCGTAAAAAGCAAACAGGACAACCAAAGAAGCTTACCGAGAAGGAAGAACGTGCTATAGTCCGAAAAATTAAAGTGAATCCTCGCTTAAGTGCTCCGAAAATTGTTAGCGAAATTTTGTGTGAATGTGCTTCAAAAGTACGCCGTACCATCAATGCGAAATGTTACAATGGCCGAGTAGCTAGAAAGAAGCCTTCTGTGAATTTACGCAAAGGAACACATAAAAAAGCATCCAAAGTGGTGGGAGGACGTTATATTCCTAGATGAAAGCAAATTCAATCTTTTTGGAAGCGATGGAAGGACTATGGTATGGCGTAAGCCAAATGAAGAGTTAAAAAGTAAAAATATACCTCCAACAGTAAAGCTTTGAGGAGGTCGCGTCATGGTATGGGGTTGCATATCAACTAGAGGTGTCGAAAACCTGGTGTTAATCAACGGAATCATGAACCAGATATCTTATTTAAAAATTTTAAAAGAAAAATGGGAATTTCGCAAACTTTTAAGTTACACCAAGACAACGACCCGAAACATAAGGCCTATACTGTTCGAGAATGGCAGCTTTATAATTATCCAAAAGTGTCCAATCTCCTGATATTAATCCCATAGAGATTTTTTGAGATTATTTGGATCGCCTTATTTGTGACAATTCAGCATCTTCTCTAAATGGACTGAAAATGAAAATACAGGAAGAATGGGACAAAATCAGTATTGAGTATCTAAAATAACTATTTCTAATATGCCAAACCGTCTTAGTGAAGTTATTAAAAATAAGGGTTATCCCTATTAAAAACCGAATATTAATGAAGCCTGTAATTTTGAGTTCTTTTTGGTTTTTGATTTTTATTATTTTTTCGAATCAATGTTTTTAAAAAACGAATCCCACCAAGTTAATATTGACATTTAAAAAACCGTTTATATAAAAACTGAATATTAATGACGCTCACTGTACTTGCGCTTTGTTAAAATCTTACTTTAGCTATTCTTCAAGCTAGTTGATTTGGACCGTTTTTTATTGAACAGACTGTACATTCATGATATTCTTCTTGACCACACTATTCTTTGGAGCATACGCACTACAAATAGAAAAAAAAAAAAACAAGGATTATAATTCTCATCACCTGGTGGGCGTTCAAGAATTTGTACTCAAAAATATTCCATTTGAATCAACATCACATCACACCCAGTCATTGTATGGAAGAAATTTCAAAGCGAATGAATCATTATCTCGATAACAAACAAATAAATAAATAAATAAATCCCGAAGGAAGTAGTGTAGGCTGAGGGTGGGTTATACGAAATAGGAAATGTTATCCAATGTGCAGAATACATCACATCAACCACTAAATTTTGCTCGTCTATATAGTTTACACTCACTTTTACCATGAATATAGTATGAATACCAGTGTGATGGCAGTATAAACTCATAACAAAGTGACCTGCTCTTGGCCTACTTTAGTATCTTTTCTCCCATTTTATGGGAGCTGATACAAAATATTTGGAATGGCCCTTCAAAAGAGAATTCAATTTCCTCGGGGGCCAGATAATTATATTTTAATATTTTCAGTCATAATAGTAACTACGTTTTCGAGGTTTTGATGTCCAGAGACAATGTCTGTTCTGAGTGAAGCAACCCCCAGAGAAAGGTGTTTGGAATTTATTTTCACACCTTTTGGTGATAATTTATCCAAAATTATCGTGAAAGGTGGGGATAAAAACAAATGCAGACTGCAGATATGATAAGACTTTGTGCTTATTGGAGGAGAGCTGAGCGGCCCAAGTGGGGTTGGTTGGTTTGAGTTTGATCCATGAAGAGGAGTGCGCGTGGTGGTGTCGTGTGATATTGAATGAGAATGCCTTGCAATAGTATACAATCGAATTTTTGACAACAGTTCGTCGATTTTTAAATGACTTTCTTTTCATATCTGTGGTAGTACAAGGGGTGATAAGTTCGCGGCCTACCTAACTGCCCGGACACGATGAGGTAGCTGGTGCGTAGCGCGTCGCGGTAGTGAAGGGGTCAAAAGTAGAAATCTGTGATAATATAACAGAGTATCTTATGTTGAAAATGATGGTTTCGAGAAATTTGCATTTTCATCTAAAATGTTTATTTTTTGTTAAATTTGTTTGCGCCCTAGTGTAATGAGGTGTGTATAGTTTAAGTGTTATGTTAATTTATGAGAAAAAATAAGGGAATGCAGTAATAATTGAGTTTTTAAACTTAAGTGCTTATGTAAAAATCAATTTTGCAACAATTAATATCTTAAGTAATATACGATTTTCTTTCAAACCTAAAGGGCGACCAGATAGCAATGATAGTTTCTCCAATTATTATGTTTCAGCAGCTGTCAAAGTTACCAATGACATCCAACTGTCAAAATATGCAGTAAGGTTTGGCAGTTCATCATGCATCGTTAGACGCTTCCTGAACATGTGGACATTATTAAGAAATATCGAAATTCCGGCTCATTTGTAAATACGCAACGTGCATTTCGTCGTGAGGTCGGTCGTCATCATGGCTTCAGTGTGCAGGCAATTCGTCGCACGGTGGAAAAGTTTGAGCGTGAGTACACTCTTTTGGGCCTTAAGGCATCAACCAGATAGAGATCGGTGCGAAGTGAAGAAAACATAGCCGCCATACCGGCCAGTATCGAAGGAGACCCAGAAATGTCGATTCGGCCTACATCCATACAAGATTGTGCTGATGCAAGAGTTGAAGCCGGACGACCATAGACAAAGCCGTGAGCTCGCTAATTAAGCGCCGGAAATGTTGGACGGAGATCGGGATTTTGGCCAAAAAATCATCTCGGACGAGGCCCATTTTTGCGGCTATGTCGACAAGCAAAATTGCCGTTACTGGAGTGACCACAATCTACAAGTGTTAACTCAAGAACTGAAGCCTCTTGATGTGGTGTGGATTTCATGCCGGAGGTGTGATTGAACTGTATTTTTCCGTCGATGGAAATGAGCGCCATGTTGCGGTGAATGGAGTTCGCTATCGTGCCATGTTCGAAGACCATTTTTGGCCAGAATTGGATGAACTTGACATCAGTGATATGTGGTTCCAACAAGATTGTGCCATTGCCACACAGCTGGTCAAACAATTGATCTATTGAAGGCGAAGTTCGATGGTCCGGTCGAATGGCCAGCTCGCTTATGCGATTTAATTATCATTAGTTTATGCCAACAACATTAGAGGAGCTCAGGAACAATATCAAACGCGAAATTGCCAACGTTCCGGCCGATATGTGTGAAAGAGTGGTGGAAAATTGGCTCCAGAGAATCGATCGCTGCAAACGTTCTCGCGGTGGTTATGAACGAGATCGAATTCCATACTTAAATTTAACATGTGTATATTAATTATTCTGTGATTTATTTAAATACAAAATTGTTATTTTATTATTGAAAAACTCTTTATTTTCAGCTGGGGAAGGGAACTGTCCCGTCGATTATTTTGGAAACAGCTGATATGCTTCGGAATGTCCTCTTCTCCATCTACGTATCCGAACCGAACCATGAAGACTGCATTCAAATTTGCTCTAAGTTCTAGAATCTATGGAATGTGTCCAATTATATCTGCGCGATTGATGGCAACCATATTCCCATCAGATGTCCACCGAAAAGTGGCAGCCAACACTCTGCTACACGAAACACTTTAGTATTGTTCTAATGGCTGCATGCGACGCAAGATATCGGTTTGCATGTTCATATTGGTGCATACGGAAGTCAAGAGATTTGTGTGGGAGAATGCTGAAAAAATCTTCGCTAGGAGGGAAGAACGGGCCGAAGCATTGTTTATTCAATCTATGATAGATGCAAAGGAATAATTCATGTACATATACCATATATATGTGTATGCATTTATAGTTGGATAATTTTGTTTGCTATAAACGTGGATGACAATATAGAAGAACTGTCTGATTTAAATTTTATGGAACACAGCTGCGTTATCAGACGAATTAGCAGACCTTTTTTCGCAGCAGACAGTTACCATCATTCATCGCTGTACCCTAACAAAATCAGAATATTCTAGTGCGATACTTCGAGACTCTATGCATTTTGGAGATAGAAAGCTTGTTACATCGCCTAAACGTTCAAAAGGCTCCCGGGCAGATGGTATCAGAATCTTTGTTCCCATTGTAACAAAGTTTATAAATCTGAGCTTCTATAAGTCAACAGTATCTAAAAAGCTTAAAGTATCAGTTGTTCGACCAAATACAAGGAAGGAAGTAAAATCCACTTAACGAACTATCGTTCAATTTCGATCTTGCCTGCCATCGAGAAGAACAATATGGCTTCCAAAAAGGTAGAAGCACCAACCAACAATTGGAGACTTGGTTGATACCAGCTTAAGTAAACGACATCACGTACTATATTTTATTTCTTGACTTTAGCAAAGCTTTTGATACACTGAATCATAACAGGCTTATCGAAGCTATATTAGGGGAAAATTGGCATACTGATTAACTGATTACCTAGAAGCAATGACATTTCGCGTGAAAATCAGGGATTGTTGTATCAGTGAACAAAAAGTGCAGTATGGGGTCCCGTAAGGCTCAAAACTTGTCCCACTTCTGTTCATATTGTATACGAATAATTGCTAAAATGTTTGAAGAGGGGCTTCCCGTTTGCCTATGGAGATGACACCGCGATTGGTGTCTGTCATCAATCTGAGGCATCACTATCGATAACCATTTCGCCTGGGTCTGGGATACTCATACGAGTATAAATGATCTTCGGAACAAGCTGAGGTCCCTGTTTGCGTTGGCCTGTTTACAGAAAAATCTTCAACTTGTGTACAAAGCAAGTGTACCTTGCTCTTATAGAGTCCAGGCTGAGGTACGGAGTACTGGCTTGGGGAGGTGCAGCGCAAACACACATCGAGAAGTTGCAGAATATCCAAGATAGGGCGATCAAGTTAACATTTAGAAGAGGCACCATAATCAACAACGTAAGAGTCGTGAGAGTTAAGAAGATATTTGAAATGACGGCGGCGCTGGAATATTGTAATATGCGAGCTACGGCTCGAGTAGATAAAACGTTATTCTGTGAGATTATTCCTTTATTTTCTAGTCTATAGAACAATTCAAGTTCACACTACACTATTCTTCGCAAATTCCTTCCTTACAAGGTCTCTTTCTTCTCAAATCACCTTATCTCCTTTTAATTACTTAATTCACAAATCCAAACTAATTACTTCTTCTTGTTAACTCTCAACTTTCAATTTATCACAAAATTACAACGTCGGCTATTATCACTTTTCCAATCTCTTCGTGCGGTTCAAAACCCAACTGCCTTGCCTCGATCGCCATCTGTCCTTATATAGCCAGAAACTTCTAGCAAATTCTTCGACCACTGGAACAAGAAAATTCTGATGTAATAATTCCAAGATGACAGCTGCAGCCAATAATCTCTTGCGGGTATAATTCTCTTGCTGTTATAATTCTCTCTTAATTCCGCGACGGCGTCTTAGACATAATTCGTCTCTTACTGTGGACATGAACCTCGAATGAAAAGACACTTCGGAATGTGTTGCATCTTTTTGGGGCGTAGTTATTATGCTACATTATGTTACAATATTATGACGACCCGAAATTCCGAACACAAATCAGTCACCAGTTTGATACCAGACGACGAGCGGAGGGAATGCATCAACTTCCTTCCATTATAAATGAGTGCCCAGAATATTCAACAGCCTACCTCAACATCTGAATAGCATAAACCAGGTCAATGTCAGAAAAAATAAAATTAAAATCATTTCTATTATAATAGAAACAAGATCGTAATAAAATATTAGAAAACATTAAAAGTAAATTCTCAACTTAAATTGAATTATATTTAAAACGAAAAATCTTACGAATAATCTCCTGCAGATAAGTGGTTAACAATTGTAAAAAAAAAAAATGATAAAAATAAACTAAGCAAATAAATAAAAAAATTGTGTATGCTGAAAAATGAAAGGCTCCGCAAAAAAAAATAAGAGTTAAAAAGAATAAAATTAAAATAAGTTTAACTGCTAAAAAAAAGCGACGGAAGTAACAAATATACCTTCCCTTCAACATTATATATTTGCGCTTTGTTAAAATCTTATTTTAGGTATTCTTCAAACTACAGGGTGGCTGATGAATATTGCTACATTAAGAAACTCAAATAACTTTTTTTTCAGTATATGGAATTCATTTTTCTTTTATTCATGTTAAAGCTCATTCAATTTTATTAAATATAGCTTAATTAGTTTTAAAAATAATGGAATTTAAATGCCGCCCCTGCTCGTTGATGCATGTGCGGCATCTTACCAAAAAGTTGTTCATTACTGCTTGGAGAGTTGAGACAGGAATAGCCGCAATTGTTTCTCGAATGGATTGCTTTAGTTCATTCAAATTTGTTGGTTTTGCTTTGTAGACTTGCTGTTTGCAATAACCCCACAAGAAAAAGTCAGGTGCAGTAAGGTCAGGCGACCTGGGGGACCAACGGAATGTGGAGTTTCTGGATATCAGCTTATTGGGAAATTTTCGTCGCAATTCTGTCATACAGGCTGGGCTATGTGAGGAGTTGCACCATCTTGCTGAAACCACACAGAGTTGAAAGAAATTCTCATTCGGCGTAATTCTGGATAAAAAAAACTCTCTCAACATGCTCAAGTAACGGTCTCCAGTAACCGTAACGGTGTGACCGTTTTCTTCGAAGAAGTAGGGCCCGACAATGCAGCGTGATGAAACTGCACACCACACTGTGACACGAAGTGGATGCAATTCCGTCTCATGGAGTATCTGTGGGTTGGAAGCACTCCATATTCGACAATTTTGTTTGTTTATGTTGCCGTTTAAATCGAAATGGACCTCGTCAGACATAAAAAGACAGTTCAACATGTTTCTGTCGTCTTCCACCATTTGAAGCATCTTCTGGCTAAATTCCAAGCGAATCGGCAAGACTGCTGCGTTCAGTATGTTGGCCATTTGAATTTTATATGGGAATAAGTCCAAATCATTGTGCATAATTGACAGCAATGACTGTCTGCTTATACCCATTTGAGCAGATAAGCTTCTTGTCCAAACTCTTGGATTGTTTTGTATGGCAGCAGCTACAGCAGCGATTGTTTCCTCCGTCCGAACTGAAGGGTTTCGATGGTACGGTCTTCTTTCGACTGTCCCATGCTCGGCAAAATTGTTAACAAGTCTCATTATGGTCCATCTGCTCGGAGGATTGCCGCCAAACGTGCGCCTATACTCTCTTTGAACCGAAACTACGGACTCCAGTGCGTGATAGCGGCGGACAATCCAAATTCTTGTTTCAGTGTCCCAGTTATCCATTTTTGTTAAATCTAAAAATCAATCTGCAAAATAAAAAAAAAATTAACCAGATTCATTAAATAGAAAAAAGTTATTAAATTTTTTTTTGGTAGCGGCTTTCATCAGCCACCCTGTAGTTGATTTGGACCGTTTTTTTATTGAACAGACTGTACATTCATGACATTCTTCTTGACCACACTATTCTTTGGTGCATACGCACTACAAAAAGAAAAAAAAAACAAGGATTATAATTCCCATCACCTGGTGGGCGCTGCACAGTTCAAGCATTTGTACCCAAAAATATTCCATTTGAATCAACACCACATCACACCCACTCTTTGTACATATGTAGGAATGAATCATTATCGATAACAAATAAATAAATAAATCCCGAAGGAAGTAGTGTAGGCTGAGGGTGGGTTACACGAAATAGAAAATGTTATCCAGAATACATCACATCAACCACTAAATTTTGCTCATCTATATAGTTTACACTCACTTTTACAATGAATGTAGTATGAATACCAGTGTGATGGCAGTGTCTCCGCACAACAAAGTGACCTGCTCTTGGCCTACTTTAGTATCTTTTCTCCCATTTTATGGGAGCTGATACAAAATATTTGGAATGGCCCTTCAAAAGAGAATTAAATTTCCTCGGGGGCCAAATAATTATATTTTTTAATATTTAGTCGTAATGGAGCTACGTTTTCGAGGTTTTGATGTTCAGATGCAATGTTATTCTCTGAGTGAAAGAAACCCCCCAGAGGAGAAGGTGTTTGGAATTTATTTTCACACCTTTTGGTGATAATTTGTTGAAAATTATCGTGAAAGGTGGGGATAAAAACAGATGCAGATATGATAAGACTTTGTGCTTGTTGGAGGAGAGCGGAGCGGTCCAAGTGCTTTAATTGGGGTTGGTTTGAAACATGTTTGACCCATGAAGAAGGGTTGCGCGTGGTGGTGTCCTGTGATATTGAATAAGAATGCGTTGCATTAGTGTACAATTGCATTTTTGATTGTACACTTGACTTTCTTTTCTGTTGGGTATTCAGAAGAAGACTGAAGTAGTAAGCATAGGCTATATCAGTGTTACCGAAAGTACTCCCATAGGAGTATTGTACTACTGTCAGCACCTCCGTACTCCCGTACTCCTCCTTTCACATTCGTACTCCTTTTTTTTTTTTTAAAGATCTAAAATATCTTACACTTGTAGCAAAGTGTGATTTCAACCTTAATAAATTTAATTCACTTCAAATACTACTAACTTAACGGAATTCGTATCTACGACTCTGTGTGCATTAGAAGATGGCAAAGAAGTTGATGTAATTGCCACAGATTTTAGTAAGGCCTTCGATAAAATCTCGCACAGAATCATTCTTTTTAGACTCAAATCCCTTGGCTTCCAACTGAGTTTCATTGGGTGGATTAAATCCTATCTTGAGGAACGGAACGCCAATACAAAATACTATTTAGATCGGCTGTATCCGACACCATTAAAGCCACTTCCGGGGTCCCTCAAGGTAGCCATCTTGGTCCCCTGATTTTCATTTTGTCAATTAACGAAGTTGACTTCATCATAAAAGACTCTTATCTATCCATCTACGCTGATGACATGAAAATCTTCAGGCACATATTAAACCCCGCCGACTCTTGCCCACTTCAAGCTGACTTGAACAACTTTTCAACCTGGTGTCAAAAAAATTTTCTTGAGCTCAATGTCAACAAATGTCAAGCTATTACATATTCCCGAAAGCGTCTTCCAGCCCCTAGATCCTATTTTATCTCTGACGAGCTCGTCCCTTCTGTAACTTTATTACGCGATTTGGGTGTTATCTGCGACAGAGAACTAAATTTCCGCTGCCATATTGACAACATTATTAGCAGAGCCAACTCTGCGCTTGGTTTCGTAAAACATTGGTCTAAAGAATTCTCGAACCCCTACGTCACGAAATCTCTCTACTTCACATTTGTTCGGCCAATCCTCGAATATGCTAGCCAAGTATGGTCCCCCTATCATGATACCCATTCCCTTCGAATAGAGGCTGTTCAACGCAGGTTCATCCGTTTTGCTCTTCGAGGTCTTCCTTGGTCTGACAGGCATAACTTACCCCCCTATGAGAATCGTTTGAAATTAATTAACGTACAGCCACTTAAAATACGTCGAAAAATTGCTGACATACTCTTTGTACATCAGCTGTTAGCAGGAAACATCGACTGCCCTAATCTGCTCCAAATGATCTCCCTTAACACTAACCCACGCCTCCTGAGGTCTGTACCCATCTTCCGTCTCAATTTTCATCGCACCAATTATGGATGTAAGGAGCCAATGTCTAGAATGCTACGTTTGGCCAACGGCACGCACAACTCTTTTGATTTTCACTGCAGCAGATTTGCACTTAGAAACGCCCTCCAGAACTCCACTTCCACTCCGCCCTAATAACTTTAGTTTTAGTTAGTTAGACCCTTTAAGTTTAGCAGAAAGCGCTACTGAAATAATTTCTTCCATTCCTGATTTGATTAATGAAAATGAAATTGAAAACCTTGACATGGAGTGGCGAACACTAATTAATCAAACTATGGTTTCTAATTCTTTAGAAATAGAAGAATTTTGATCAGAGATATTTTTCTTAAAATATGCCCTTGATGAAACACTTTTACCCTCTGACAATGGATTTTGTAAGTGCTTTGTTAAGTCTTCCGCACAGCAGCGCAGCGGCAGAACGAGTTTTTTCCCAACTATTTCTCATTAAAGATAAAAAACGGAACAGATTGGAGGTAAATACATTGAATGCAATTATGAGTTGCAAGGAATTATTAAATGGAGTTGATTGTAGTAAACCGAATCCTTCAAAAAAACTTTTAAAGTCATATAAAAATAATGTTTGCTTCTTTTTTTACATTTTTGTTACACTTTTACCATATAATATGAAACAAAATACCTTGCTTTAGAAAAGACACTTGTATTTAATGTATTTAATACATATCTCGTGATTCAATAAGTTCTTAATTTTTATTTTAAAAATAATATTACTATGCATTAAGCTATCTGCTATAAAACAATTTTTTTATAATTGAAGATATATTTACTCACTTTCGTTATTAGAATTAATAATTTATTTATTTAAGTTTTGTTTTTTTTTTTTTGAAAAAAGTTAAAAAAGAATTTTTGTGCACACACTTATTTTGGAGAATGAAAAATGTCTGTACTACTATTTTTTTCAAAATACTCCCCTTTTTTGGCTGCAGTACTACCTTATAATATTTATCTCCGGCAACACTGGGCTATATAAGTTGTTAATACAAAGTGTAACTGCAATTGTAATGAGGAGTTGCCAGTAATACGTTTTCAACACAACCCCTCAATTCGGATTTATTAAACATTAAACTCAACTAAGCATTTTTAAAAATGTAACATGTTTTGTCTGGGGCCTTATTTTGTATTCTGTTTCTATAGCAAATATATTCGAAATTCGGAAATTGGCATTTTTTCTATTTATATAGAAAAGACCTCCGTCCGAATTCGGAAAGAAAAAGTGATACCAATCCCTTTTCGGAAATTTGGCATTTTGTATTTCGAAATTCGTCATCTGTCATCTGTTTTTGCGGATATTGAAAAAGGTTTATTGTTAGCGAATGTGTGATTTGATAAGAATTTTTGGGTAAAATGTAAGTATTTCATGAATAAATGTATGTTTAAAAATATATGTAGTATGGGGCCATTCCCAAACACCGACAAACCCTATTGGACAGACGACAATAGACAACACATACCAGGAAGTACATACTGACGAACGCCAGCAACATACTCTGGAAACCAACAGGCGACGATTCCGCAGACAATAAAGTATACAACGTACATACAACAATTAAGAAAACTACCACGCCACGAACTACGGTGACAGTAAAAGGCTCACCACAGTAGCCGACTAAAAAGTACATATTACCCGTTAACGCTAACAGACTAACGACAAGATCGAACGAGAATAAAGACGAACGAAATACAAGACCACACAGTAGTAGACAAACCGCTGGGAAGTAAACACGCAAAATTCTAACCGCCGCCAAGCAGTGTATTTAGTTATTAAAGAGTTGAATAAAAGTGTTCTTTGTTTAAATTGAAGGAAAGAGTTTTAATTTGGACTTCGAATGAAGATCCTACATATATAATGTGTTTTATTTAATTATATAAAGGGAAGTGGCCAATAGTTCACATACGAAACCTGGACAATTCGAAGTCTTGGTGCAATTTATGGAGACCCACGCAGATCTGGCCAAGGGATTCATTCAATCGTCGGAGGGAAGGCAGAAATCGAACCAACTGTGGACTAGGCTTATGGAAGCCTTAAATTCGAAAGGCCCGCCTATTCGTGATATTAATGGGTGAAAGAAGGTAAGAGTGAAATTAGTTGACAACATTTGTTTACAAACAATGTATTTTTAGGTGTGGGCTGACTTTAAAAACCATGCCAAATCCAAGCTGCGAAAAAATAAAGTCAGCATACAAGCGACCGGCGGAGGTCCAAGCAAAAGTGTGCCACTTATGCCATTAGAGGAAAAGGTAGTGAAAATTTTGCACCTCGAAATGGCTGTAAGTGGCATGCCGCTAACAAAATCATTTGGCATACCGTCTCAGCACCAGCCACTCGAAGAAAGCGTAGAAATGGGCGAGGACGATGTCGAGAACAGACCATCAGTGTTGCCTCCTGTAGACGCGGGAGGACCTTCTTGCTTCTGGCAGAAAGTAGGTTCTGGCAGGATAAACAATACACCGTCTTCTAGAAAGGCAAGTGCGAAACCAGGAGAAGTATCACGCAGAAATGGTAAGTGTATTAAAAGAAATTAATTTTTTTTTTCCCCGAGAGGGTGAAAATCTTCTGAAGACACCATAAGGCCCGACCGCGCGTGCTTATGGTAGTTTGAGGTTTTTACTCACTAAAAACACCACTCTTCAAGATTAATACTACAACTAAGCCGACGCTTATCCAACAGTTTTATTTTCGCTTAGGAGACTCGTGATTTTTGGAAAAAGATTTTCGTACGTAATTTAAAAAGAATATAGCGCTTTAGACAATGAAAGTTCCTGCTGTTTTCACGACCGGCATATACTATAACGCGAGGTCAAAAGGTTTTGTCCTTTGCAGACGACGAATTGAATTTTTCGCGTCAAGTAGTTGAATGACGGTACTGTTACAGTGACACGATCTTTGTGTTTGCGAGCAAAATTTGTTATCTCTTCGACGACGCTAGGAATTCCCAGGTCCCGATGAATATCTTCGTTATGTACGTACCTCGGTGCGCTAACGATCGTTCTAAGAACTTTATTTTCAAAAGTTTGTAGGATGTTTCTATTGCTTTTCCTGGTACAACCCCATAGTTGTAGAAAATACGTCCACACTGTCTAAAGCTTATAGATAAGCAGTTTGTTATGTAGGCTCAACTTCGAATGTCTTCCGAGTAGCCAGTATATTTGTCGGTATTTGTTTTCGAGGTCGTCGCGTTTCTTTTTCTAGAGTCATTCCTAGATATTTTGCTTCGTTCGCGTATGGTATTTGAGCCGAGTTTAAATATACGGGTAATCTGTCCACTTTTATGTAAGTAAAGTTGACGTGAGTAGATTTGCTTTCGTTCAGCACAATACGCCAAGAATTCGTCCAAGCGTGGACTTTGTTAACAGCATGTTGCAGCTTTTCAGTTGCTGCTTCAATTGTATCGCCCGTTGTCAATATCGCCGTATCGTCCGCAAACGTGGCGACGACGCAGTTTTTTTGCTGCGGGATATCACGCGTGTGGAGTACATGTATTGTAGAAGCGGGCCGAGGACAATTCCTTGTGGGACTCCGGCCGGAATCTCCTTGAACTCAGAGTAATCATTTCCGTGCTTAACAAGAAAAAGTCTTTCGGTGAGGTACGATTGTAAAATTAGAAAGAGATGCCATGGCAGTAGTCGTTGCAATTTATACTCCAAACCTTCGTGCCAAACCTTATCGAAAGCTTGTGAGACATCAAGAAATACACCATAACAAATCTTTTTTTTCTTCGAGAGTTTTCTCAATCACGTCAGTTATTTTGTGGACTTGGTCGATTGTAGAATGTTTGATTCTAAATCCAAACTGATGGTCAGGAATCAGACGCCTTTTCGTCGATTACGAGTTGTAGTCGTTTAGAGAGTAATTTTTCGAATATTTTAGAGATAACCGGCAATAGGGAAATAGGCCGATATGATTTCTTCTCATTCAGAGGTTTTCCTGGTTTCGGGACCATTATAATCTCGGCGACTTCCCATTGTCTCGGAACGTAGAGTAATCTGAACGAAGCGTTAATCAAATATAGCAGTTTGATAAGAGCTTTATTCGGTAATTCCTTGACCACCTGCGCCGTTATCAAATCGTAACCCGGTGCTTTTTTCGTCTATAGATTTTTAATCACTTCCCTCAGTTCAATCAATGCAACTTTTTTTACTTTAAAGTTGTCAGATGTCGTGATTGGGGAGTCGGGCGTTATCAAAGGGCCGTCGAATGGCTTAAACGTTTCTTGTAAGTGCAAAGAGTTCTGCCTTTTCTTTGTCGCTCTTGGCCCAAGTTCTATCGTTTTTCCGAATTGGTGCCACTTGCATTTGAGGTTTCCGGATGCCTTTTAGCGCTTTTCAAAGTGAATAATTTGATTCTCTTCCAGTGGAGAGATTTTCAAGGTAGGTCGCTATCTTATTGCTTTTAAATTCCCGAATACTATCTCTAAGGCGATTGCATAGTCGGTTAAGGACCTTTTTATGCTGCGGTGCACGAGTGATTTGCCATTTCTTTCGTGCTTTTCTTTTCTCCCTCACCAGTTCAATGATTTCACTTGGATACTTTTCGTTGCGGTTAATCTTATAGCTTCTAGAAGGAGTGTTTCTCCATGCCGCTCTTTGGATTGCTTCCACGAAACGATCAACTTCGTCCTCTAGTTCACAAGGTGTTTTAAGTGATACATTTAAGGCGACATTTGTTTCGCAATCATTTCTAAAGCCCTCCCAATTTGTTCTATTGCTAGTAAGTCTTGGAGGTCCTTCTATCTTGATCAACGCTTCACCAAGTAATAAAATTACCGGAGAGCGATCAGAAGAGAGATCAAAACTTTCTTCGACTGTAATAAATTTATCGTAAATACCTTTTGAAACGAAAAAAACGATAAGATCGGGAATTTTTTCTGAGTCGGTTGGCCAATAGGTGGGTTTTCCTGTCGAATAAAAACAACAACCGAATTCATTTGCCAATTCGTAGAGAATTTTTCCTTTAGATGATGTACATCTTGAACCCCAGAAGGTGTGCTTCGCGTTGAAATCTCCACCAATAAGGAAATTTGAACCAAGGGCATTGAAGACACGAAAGTAGTCGTCTTTTTCAAGCGAGCATCGCGGCGGACAGTAAACAGACGCTATGTTGTAGCTCAAGTGTTTATTTTTAACCCTCACCGCGCACAACTGAAGTTTTTCGAGCTCTATGTTAGTTTTAACGAATAAGTTAAATTTAAGTTAAATGTTTATGTTTAAGTTAAATTCCATAACAAATAAAATGAAGTATTTTTAAAATGAAATTCTGTAAAAATTTATAACAAGCTACATATATTTTAATTCATTTCTTGTTCTTGCGGCAACATTTTGTAAGTCATTGCCTGTGAAACTATGATTTTTCTCGAAGCGGAAATAATATTCATTTGTTAATGGTTCTACGGTAGGCAAATCCACTTTAAACTGCAAGCAGATATTGTAAAGAGTACAACAAGAATTAAGAATCTGTGTTGTTTTCTGGGGGGAGTAAAAGAGTTCTCGAGCTGCCAGCAAACATCTAAACCTGCCCCTTAAAACGCCGAAAGTCCGTTCAATTAAACTTCTGGCGGTCGAGAGTCGTTCATTGAACTTGGATGCCGGTGAATTTTCAGCTGCTGTAGGGTGTTAAAAGCCAAGGTTCAAGAGGGTATCCGGAATCACCTTTAACATAAATAAAAAATTATTAGAAATGTTTATTAGTTATCAATTGGAGTACTTACCTAAAAGCCAAGAAGATCTGTCTCCGTTGAGAAAACTTCTTTAAATATAGGCATTCTCAGCACTTACGCCCCATACATGTGAATCATGTGACGCACCTCCATAGCATCCATTTACAGCCAATATTTTCTTATTGTGATCGCTCATCTAAAGAAAACCCTAAGTTTTGATTTTTAATATTTCGTATTATACTTACGATCATGGCATTGATCCTATGTTTTAGCTTTCTATTTAGGAATAAGTGTGCCGTCAATCGGGGCCTAATTATTTGAATGTGAGTTCCATCCATCACTCCAATCACTCCTGGGATACACGACTTCCTATAAAAATGTTGCTTGGCCTGATTTTTGTTTTCTTCTGATAGGACAAACGAAATATGCCTCGGGCAAAGAATATCTTCTATTGCCTGGCAAGTTTGAGATAAACACACAGGCAATCTGGACTGGCTAAAATTTGCCAAGCTATGCTGACCAATTTGGTGCTGATAGCCCCATTGTGCCAAGAGTCTTCTGGCAATAGGAAACTTAGGTTCAATTGCTTCCACCGTGTAGAGGAATGCTTCTTTCGACAGCCGAAAGTTTTTCACAAAGCTATAATATATAATACATAAATTCATTAGAACATTTGCATGGATTTTTTACTTAAATAATAATTCAAATGTCTCACCTCTCATGGCTCAGTTCCATAATGTTCGAATGATCCCTAAGTCTCCTTCGTTCGATGCTTTCAACTCTTCTTTCGTCATCCTCAAACCAAATACCTACACTGTCCATTTTTCCTCTTATTTTAATTTTCAATCACCTTGATTCACTTTAATTATTTTGAGAAATTAAAAACAACATTCACTCAAATATAAACAAAATTTCCAAGTAATTTAAGTGACGTTTGGTAACATTTGTTTTGACAGTCATAACTTTCGGAAATGTTTGGTTTTGAATTGGAAGCACTTGCACCCAATCCGAAAACCGTACAAAATACCAACTCATTTTAGAATCGGATTACATTTCCGAATGGAAATCCGAATCCGAAAGCAATACAAAATAAGCCCACTGTTTTAAGATTTTAGTCAACACGTCAGCGACAATTTCATCTGTCGAAATATATGCTAGTGTGAGCTCCTTCCTTTCATAAACATCTCGAACAAAATGCATCTTTATGTCAATGTGTTTGCTCCTAGCGTGAAAAACTGGATTTTTTACCAACTGTTGAGCGCTCAAATTATCGCCGTAAAGTATTGTTGGTTTGGTGACTAAACTGCTAAATCCCATTTCGCTTATGAGGTTACGCAAGAACACGATCTCCTTCGATGCTGAACAGACCGCCATATATTCCGCTTCAGTGCTACTAAACGCCATTGTCGGTTGCATTTAAGATTCCCAAGACACCGGACTGCTAGCCAGGAAGAAAACATGACCCGTAAAAGATTTTCTGTCATCTTTATCGCCAGTCCAATCAGCGTCAGTGTAACCATACAAATCGCTCGCAGATTTCCTGTAAATAATCTGACAATTTATAGTATTAGAAAGGTACCTAAGTAAATGTTTCGCTGCAGCAAGATGTTCGCTGTGTGGGTTCATATTATACTGTGATAATCTTATAACTGATTGAGAAATATCGGGTCGTGTGGAAATGCTCATAAAATTTAGTGAGCCGATTAAAGATTGATAACGTTTTTTATCCACCTTGGAGCAATTTTTGCAGCCACCATAATTTCTCAATTGCGTACCAGGATCGATTGGGGTGCTCACTTTTCTGCAATCGGTCGTGTCAAAATCACGTAAAAGGCCCTTTATCAGCTGCTGCTGGCCAAGCCTAATTGACCCCCTTGTACCATCAACATCACCATCCTTCACTCTAGCATCAGTTTCAACAGCAGCAGCAACATGCAAAACATCATCTTCAGGTTCCAGAGCATCTTCGAAAACACTTTCAGCATCTGTTTCTGATTTTATTTGTGGTGTCTTCACTTCGATTGTTTATGGTATCTCAACTTCAATTTTAGGAGGTTCTGTAAGAAGGTAATCAATATTTTTACTAACTGACTCATTACTCGGTGTTTCGATAAACTTAACATCGACTTATATGTATATACTTTACCAATCTTGCGATCTTATAAACGGTACGCTTTGGACTCACTTGCATAGCCAATCATGACACATTCGATGCCTTTTGAATTGAACTTGGAGTTTCCTGGTCGCTTGTTCAACATGAACGCCTTGCATCCAAACACTTTAAAATGAGAGACAGATGGCTTAAAACCTGTCCAAATCTGGGATGGTGTAGCTCCTTGTAATGTACTACATGGTGAACTGTTTCTTAAGTACACGGCTGTACTCAGGCAGTCCTGAATCAATCAACATGCAACGAGCCATCTCAACGATTGTTCGATTGGCCCGTTCCGCAACTCCATTTTGCTGTGGTGTATTATCCAAAAATTTTGTAAATAACCAGTTCACAAACTCAGAGCCATTATCGCTTCTAAGGGTCTTGATTCTCTTCGAAGTTTGCTTCTCAACCATGGCTTTAAATTTCTTAAAAATGTCAAGAGCTTCACTTTTTGCTTTTAAAAAATAAACGAAAAATTTTCTTGAAAAATCATCAACAAATAGCGAGAAATAATTTGCTCCTCCAATAGACGTTTTCCTCATGGGGCCGCATATGTCAGTGTGAATTACATCTAAAATACCTTTACTCCTATTCTGTTCATAGATATATGGCAACGAACATATCTCTCCTTTCAAGCAAACTTCGCATTTAAAATTAAATTTATCTATCCCACCTTTCAAAATTAAACCTCCTACCAAGTCGATCTTTTCAGGTGGTTCAAGCTTTCTCCATTTAGATGGCTATAGATCGCATGCCACACATAAAAATCATTGCCACTTGTTTCCTTTAAACGCGTGCATGTTCAGCTTGTCCGTTGGCTCTTGGTCACCTTCCTACTATCTTCACATGCTACATCCCGTAGTTCTTTGTAAAATTTTCAAATTCTTTCGAAGTAAATGCAGTGCACCGGTCAGTGGTGATTCGTAGTGGACGACCATAAACCACCATTAAATCGACTAAGACGTTGCCAACTGGTTTAGTCTTAGTGTTACGAAGAGCTTTCAGTACAGAGTATTTACTGAAGGCGCAGACGATTACAAGAATGTAGCTGTTGTCCTTAGTTGGATGAAGTTGTAGCACGCCAGATTTGACCGCCATAGGAAGAGCATCCTTTCAGAGCACGTCACGTCCCAATAGTATCTCGTAAGGGAGTATTCTGTCTGGAACAATATACAGTGTGGCGTGTAAGTTACGTGTGTCCAATTGCAATGAGTGTCATGATTTTTTCTGCAACTTTGACTTCGGATCCTCCAAACCCAATCAACCGCTTCCTTGCTGGATGTTGTTTAATATCCGGAACTTGAGATTCTTGAATGAGGAGACATCACTGCCCTTATCTGCAAATGCTGAGTATTCCTTTTGCTCTAGTTTAATCTTCATCATTACTGGGGGTACGAATTCTTCTGATGACGACGTGACTTCGATTTTAGAAATGCTCGTCTTAGAGGACATATGACAATTTTTCGCTTCGTGACCCAGCTTGGTGCATTGTTGGCAGCGAACTTTACGTTAAGGTTTTGGGCATTTCGCAGCTATGTTGCCAAACTCGTTGCAGTTAAAGCATTTTACGGCCTTGCGCTCGTTGTTGTATAGGACCTCTTGACTTTCTGGCGCTGCTTTCATTTCTGGTATACTTCTTGGTGAGGCTGGCAGGTTCTCCAGCGACCGTAGCAAGACGTTGCATGATTGGAGATTCATGGCAAGCAGCGTGCGTGTAAGTGAGATATCGTTAATACCACCGATAATGTAAGAAATCAAAGATGGTTCGTCTAACTTACCTCGCCGTCCAATGTTTAACAAAAAAGATTCGTTTGTTCTGCGCCTACGTTTCGCCAACTCTCGGTGCACCTCAGCCACATTAACGAAGCTTGAAAAGTCCGTTGCTAGAGCCTTCGTGAATTATGACCACGTTTGGAATACCGGCTATGCATCGGCCCAATCTTTAGACACACCCGCGAGCTTGTGTTGCACTGCCGCATCTGCTCTATTTTATCGATGAACTGGTTTGACGTTATGGTCCCTTTAAGTGTGTCGAAATCTGGGAGTACTCCGATATATCCTGAATTCGATTGGATTGATGCCATTGTCCGCTATTGCCGTTTACATTCCGTGTTGGTGTCGTTTGCCTTTCTTTTCTCTACTCCGTTGGCGTTGTCGTTTGCCCGTATGCTACCGATCGATCGTTCTCCTCGAATTGTCGCGTGCCCGTCTGCTCGCGATCATTTTGCTTTTTGTGTTTTGATACACGAATAGGTATATCCCACTTCTGAATTGTCACAAAGATAGCCGTTTTAAATTAATTTGTCCTTTATTCACACATAATTGAAAAGAATTAAAAGAACACATGGAATATATATAAAGATGTATAAAGGTAGGATGTAGCGGTGACCCAGTGAAACACGTCTGTCTTCTGCCACTGATCAATCAACACTCCCTGACACACGTTGTTGTTATTCCTGACTTTGCTGTGTTGATTGTTTTTGTCTTCGGTTTCGCACAAACAATGCTTGTTCTGGTGCAATACTATTTGATTCGATCTCCTCCCTCCTGTATCCTTCTTCCAGAAGCTTTATCTTTAAGTTCTCGCACTTGGGTAAAGTATCTCTCGCTTCAATTGCAAGAACAAAATTGTCATAGCTGTTTGGAAGGATAGAGAGCAAAATTATTGATAAAAGTTCATCTTGTAACTCAATACTTATCTCTTTTAATTTTTCGAAGAGAGATGAAAAATTATTGAGATGCGGTAGCACGTGGGTATATCTTGCATTTTCAGCTGTAATATTTGCTTAAACAGGGTAACTTATCTTGCTGGCCCTTGTGGCTGGTTGGTATTTTGTAGGATAATCCATGCTTCATTCGACGTTTTACAATTTTTTATGTAGTTGAGTTGAGACGGCTTAACGCACAATAGAATGGTCGCCAATGCCTTCTCGTCTTTATTGCTCCAATTAATTTAATTTAATTTTGGTGGGGGCGAAAGCCCCCATTTATTTGGCTTATTAGAAGCTACAACTAACTTAAGGCTAAAACTTAAACCTAAAACTTAAAACTAAAACTTAAAACTAAGACTTAAAGCTAAGGAGAATATTGAAGGAGTTCGGTTTTGAGGCAGGGGGGTGCTGAGGTTAAAATCAAACTGGGTGAGGTTTGAGTTCACTTTTCGCAGGATACAGGAAATTGGTTCATTAGATCAATATGAAGTGCGGTGGGACGGTAGATAGAAAAGACGAGGGCATCGTAAATTTCGTGGGTTGGTATTGAAAAAAATTGAATTATAAAGAGATGCGTAATCGACAGAGCCTGAAAGAAGTCGATGAATGAAAAGAATGTCTGCAACATTTCTGCGTTTCTCTAGAGTACTCAGGTTGATGAGGTTGAGGCGGTCTTGATAGGGAAGCAAGATAAATGGATCGTTCCAAGGAAGACCTCGAAGGGCAATTCGAAGAAATTGACGTTGAACATTCTCGATTCTGGTCACATGAACTTGCTGAAAGGGTGAGGCGCACAAAGGTAATGTAGAGGGATCTGGTCACGTAAGGGTCGGAGAATTCTTTGGACCATCGTTTGACAAAGCCAAGTGATGAGATAGCTTTACGAATTATCTCATCAATATGTAAACGGAAATTTAGTTCCCTATCGTACAATATACCAAGATCGCGGAGAGATTGAACGATGGATATAGGTTGACCATGGAGAAGGTAATGGCGGGCGGAAGACATGTGGTGCTTACGTGATAAGGTAATGGATTGACATTTGGCGATATTGACCTCTAAGCGATTTTGTAGGCACCAGTTAGAAAAACTATCAAGGTCTTGTTGAAGGAGGCAGTAGTCATGTGGTGAAGAGATGGCTTTGAAAAATTTGGTATCATCAGCGTACAGAGAGAGGGAAGAGTGTTTAATAACCCTCTTGACATCGTTTATGGTTAGAATGTAGAGAAGAGGACCTAGATGGCTGCCTTGCGGAACACCAGAGGTGGCCAAGAAGGAAGTCGATAAGATGGATCTGAAGCGAACTTTGTAAGAACGGTTTTCCAGGTAAGAAGATATGGGTTCGAAACCGAGGGCAGACAATTTGAAGAGGATTAAGTTATGAGATACCTTATCAAAGGCCTTACTAAAATCAGTTGCAATAACGTCGACTTCTTTGCCATTCTCTAAGGCAGACAGGGCGAAGGACACGAATTCGACTAAGTTAGTGGTAGTTGATCTACCTTTCAGAAAGCCGTGTTGGGTGGGAGAGATAAGAGACTTGTACTGAAAGCTTAAGGCTTCGTATAAAATACTTTCGAAAAGTTTGGGTAGATGAGAAAGTTTAGCAATGGGGCGATAGTTTGTTACTTCGTTCTTTGATCTCTTTTTGTGAATGGGGGTTATGAAAGAGGTCTTCCAAATCTGAGGGAATTCTCCTAGTGATAGAGACAAACGGAAGAGATGAGAGAGGGGGAGGAAGAGAATGGAAGAGCATTTTTTAAGAAAAATGGCAGGGAGACCACCTGGGCCGGGTGAGAATTCATCATAAAGATTTTGTAGATTATTTTCAATTACAGCAGTATCAAAAGGCAGTGACAGAAAGGAGCCAACGGAGAAGTTAAGAAGGTGAGTGAAGTAAGAGGGGTCTGGTTCAAAAAAGGTTGTCGGCGAAGGATTGTTTAAAATAGGTGGCAAAAAAGTTGGCAATGGTTTGCGGATTAGTTGAAGATATGTTTTCAAAAGAGAGGGACGGAGGTTAACCGTCAGATTTTTTTTTTTTAGTTGACGAATTGAGAAAAATGACTTGGGGTCGTTTATAAGATTTGCTTTCGCGTTAATTAGGTGCCGCTGGTGGAGAGAGTTATAAAGATAATTGAATTGAAGGTAGGAACCGATATAAGAATTGGTACGAAGGAAAGCTGTTTCTCTTGTTACGTAAGGCGCGAAGTTTGCGATTATACCAAGGGGGGCATGAAGATGAAGTTTTATGACGCGAAAAGGGGACATAAAGAGAAATAGAATTAAACATTTCTCTGTAAAAAATTGTGAGGGCTTAGCAGTACTTCCTTGCTCGAGTTTTACCTCATCTCCACTCACGTATGACCACAATTCGCTATGGATCAACACGCTTTTAATTTGTAGTTTCCATGACTCATAATTCTTTTCGTCTAATCTCTCGATTTGATACAAAAAAGACGCCATCATTTATAATTTCTTAAAATTTTTTTTTTTATCTTTATTCTGGGCCCATAACCTTTTGTTGGGTATTCAGAAGAAAAGACACACGAATCTAAATTCGCTGAGGTTTATTATAAGACTAGGTAAAGCATAGGCTTAATATAAAGTGTAATTGTAATGGTAAATTGTAATTGTAATTATAATGAGGAATTGCCAGTAATACATTTTCAACATTTTCATTTCTGTGGTAGTACGAGGGGCGCTGATAAGTTCGCGGCCTAACTGTCCAAACACAATGAGGTAGCTGTGGCGTAGCGCTTCGCAGTAGTAAGGGGTGTCAAAAGTAGAAATATATACAGACAATGGCAAAATTATTTGTACAATGTAATACTTACACTCACACGTCTCTTCAATAGTTTTTGAAAAATTTTATAACTTTTGAAAAATTCAATATATCACTTATGTTGTTGTTTATTATTAATCTTTTAAATCATCTTGAAACGGAAAAATAAAAAAACAAAATCCAAATTCAAACAGTAACGGTTAAAACCATGGAAAAGAAAATGGCAAAATTATTGTGACACCACTAAATGCCGGCAATTAACTGCTCTGGACATGTAACGGTAGTCAAATTCTTCGACTATTCAATGCAAAGTGATGCAAGCAGTCATTGTTAGTAGTTCAGCGTCATCTTTACTCGAGGTAATTCTTTTTAAATGGCTATAACTAGGCAAACAAGGGTTACTTCGAAAAGGTAAGACACCCAAATTATTTGTTCTGTGTTAACTTATTTAAACAATGATCGTGAAAACATTATTAGTGAAAGAACATTACGAAGAAGGTTGAAGGAAAATAAAATCCTAGCCTACGTCATACAAAAAAAAAAACCTACATAACACCAAAAAATAAGAATCTGAGGCTACAATTTGCTAGGCAGCATTTGGAGAAGTGTGCTCTGAATTGACGAGACTGTTTGTTCTTTGGATGTCAGCTATGGCCGAAAATTGAATCAACAAAATGGAAGAAATTTCAAAGTGAATGAATCATTATCGATAACAAATAAATAAATAAATAAATAAATCCGGAAGGAAGGAGTGCAGGCTGAGGGTGGGTTATACGAAATAGAAAATGTTATCCAATGTGCAGAATACATAACATCAACCACTAAATTTTGCTCGTCTATATAGTTTACACTCACTTTTACCATGAATGTAGTATGAATACCAGTGTGATGGCAGTGTAGCTTTATAACAAAGTAACCTGCTCTTGGCCTACTTTAGTATCTTTTCTCCCATTTTATGGGGGCTGATACAAAATATTTGGAATGGCCCTTCAAAAGAGAATTCAATTTCCTCGAGGGCCAAATAATTATATTTTAATATTTTTAGTCATAATATAACCACGTTTTCGAAGTTTTGATGTGCAGATACAATGTAATTCTCTGAGTGAAGCAGCCACCAAGGAAGGTGTTTGGAATTTATTTTCACACCTTTTGGTGATAATTTGTTCAAAATTATCGTGAAAGGTGGGGATAAAAACAAATGCAGACTGCAGATGCAGATATGATAAGACTTTGTGCTTATTGGAGGAGAGCGGAGCGGCGGCCCAAGTGCTTTAATTGGGTGGGATTGGTTTAACCCATGAGAGGGGTGCGCGTGGTGGTGTCGTGTGATATTGAATGAGAATGCGTTGCAATAGTGTACAAAGTAAAAATCTGTGGTGGTCCGATCAGCATTCTACCTTGCTTATCGAAGGCTTTCGAGAAAATAATAGCAAAACAAATCAAAAAGCACCTGTCTATCAATAAGTTACTGAGTCCTCACCAATCAGGTTTTAGAGCTGACTGCAGCTGTTCGACAGCCATGGTCAATCTACTCGAAGAAATAAGACAAGATTTTGATAAGGGTTATGTTTCTTTTCTTTGTCTGCTGGATTTCTCTAAGGCCTTTGATAAAGTAAATCATAAAATTCTGTGTTGGAAACTGAAGAACAACTTCGGTTTCAGTGATAGGGCAGTGAAATTGTTAAGTAGTTTTCTTTCCGGTAGGTCGCAAAGGGTTTTTTCGGGTGAAAGTTGTTCGTCCCTAATGAAAATCAAACAAGGTGTGCCACAGGGCTCAATCTTAGGACCGATTCTCTTTTGCATGTTTATTAATGACCTTCCGTCTGTGTGCAGACATGCTTCAGTACATCTATATGCAGACGACGTTCAACTACACCTAGCAAAACCATACTCCCACCTTAATGAATTCGCTTTTCTCATCAACGATGATCTAAAACGCATCTACACTTGGTCAGTGGCAAATGGTTTACTATTAAATCCGTCAAAATCGCAAGTAATTCCAATATCCCAGAAAAAATTTAACCTTAATCTTCTACCGGATCTGTATCTAAATAGTAATAAAATCAAAGCTGTTGAATCAACCACTAGTCTCGGATACACAATTAATCGAAATCTGTCTGGTTACAATCACACCAACGTGGTCATTGGTCGTATCTACGGATGCCTTCGCAAGCTGTGGCTAAGTGCTTATTTTACTCCACTGGAAACACGACGAAAGCTGGTAACAACTCTAATCTTGCCCCTTATAATGTATGCTGAAGTTGTATATTGTAGTCTAGACTCGGTATCCCAGCACAAATTACAAGTAGCCTTCAATGACTCGGTGCGTTACATCCACGGCATTCGTAGATATGACCACATATCAGCATACACTAGGGATTTACTAGGTTGTGATTTGCATCAGTATATCAACGCCAGGAACTGTATATTCTTGCATAAAATTATTATAAATCAAAGTCCTCCTTATTTGTATAACAGGCTTAATTTTACTCGGTCGTCACGAACCACCAATCTAATACCCTACCGCTGCAATTATCTTAATTCCTCGCGCTTGTTTTTCATTCACACTGTGAGACTATGGAACTCTTTACCCTCGCATATAAGAGCTATATCAAATCACTCCAATTTTAAAAGTATATCTCCTATATTTTTCCACACCTCAACATTAAATCCCAATGTATCTCCTATCTATCTCTCCTCAAGTTAGTTTTAAGAAATTTTTTGTATCTAGTTCTAAGTTTTCAATGAAATAATTGTTTTGAACTTACACCTCTAATTACTAAAAAAGATTCTATCTTATTGTACAAACCATTTAAATGAAATAAATAAATGAAATGAAATATAACAGAGTATCTTCTGTTGAAAAAGATGGTTTCGAGAAATTTGCATTTTCATCTAAAATGTTTATTTTTTGTTAAATTTGTTTGCACCCTAGTGTAATGAGGCGTATAGTTAAAGTGTTATGTTAATTTATGAGAAAAAATAAGGGAATGCAGTAATAATTGAGTTTTTAAACTTAAGTGCTTATGTAAAAATCAATTTTGCAACAATTAATATCTTAAGTAACATACGATTTTCTTTCAAACCTAAAGGGCGACCAGATAGCAATGATAGTTTCTCCAATTATTATGTTTCAGCAGCTGTCAAAGTTACCAATGACATCCAGCTGTCAAAATATGCAGTAAGGTTTGTCAATTCATCATGTATCGTTAGACGCTTCCTGAAAATGTGGACATTATTAAGAAATATTATCGAAATTCCGGCTCATTTGTAAATACGCAACGTGCATTTCGTCGTGAGGTCGGTCGTCATGATGGCTTCATTGTGCAGGCAATTCGTCGCACCGTGGATAAGTTTGAGCGTGAGTACACTCTTTTGGGCCTTCAGGCATCAACCAGATAGAGATCGGCGAGAAGTGAAGAAAACCAAAAAATCATCTCGGACGAGGCCCATTTTTGCGGCTACGTCAACAAGCAAAATTGCCGTTACTGGAGCGACCACAATCTACAAGTGTTCGACCAAACATCAGTGCATCCACAAAGATTGACTATTTGGTGCGGTTTATGGCACGGCGGCATCATCGGACTTTATTTCTTTCGAAATGGGGAAGGAGACACCGTTACCGTCAATGGTCCTCGGTATAGAGCGATGTTAACCGACTTTCTGTGGCCAGAGCTCAACAACATCGATATATCCTAGCTGTGGTTTCAACAAGGTACATGCCATACAAGCGACGCAACACTCGAAAAGGTGAAGGAGAAATTTGGGCAGAGTTCATCAATTGGGCGCCCCGATCATGCGACTTGACACCCCTCGATTATTTTCTCAGGGGCTACGTCAAGTCCTTAGTCTACGCCAACAAGCCAAGACCTTCTTCGTCACCTTCGGTCAAATCTGGGTGCAAGTCTACCATTTTCTTAACATTCAAGTTTCGATAAAAAGTGTGGTAAATGTTGTCAATTAATGGCGGCATATCCAATAAATCTTGTTTTTTTTCTTTTCATTAATTTGGAGAGGTGTAGAATAACATTTCTGCAAATTCGTGATTCTAATAGAGTGAAACCCTCGACGTCTTATATTTAGCGTCCTGAACTCTTCGGTTTCGCTGAGCGAAGTTTTGAAGTATGTATATAGTACCAAACTCCCTCGTGAATGTCATCCACTTCACATTTTGCCAAATAAATTTCTGCCCGTTGTTATCCATCTTCCGCCACATCAATTTCTCCTTTGTTACGGCTGAGAAACTAAAAATCTGATCTTGATTTATTTCCTTAAAATCAAATTGTTCTCACAAATTGGTACCAGTCACGGGGATGGTGTATTTGAAAAGTTGTTAGCTTCTCCTTTTTTTTCAATAACTGCATGATCAACGTCACACTCACACTGTGGGTATGCCCAGGAAGAAGAAACTAATGGTCCATAGTCTCAATCGTGTTTTCCAATTGTAAAAGTCAATAAAACTGTTTTTATTCTGTCCAGGACAGCAATCACTGTACAGAACAACGTGTCTAGTATCAGTTGGTAAATTTTGAAGGTGGTTAAATACACATCTCGTTTCCACCACGATTTCCTACCATTTCATGCCACATATAACATACTGGCTGGCCCGTCTTACAGTCATGAACCGTAAGGTTATATGTCCACAATGGGCGTGGTGATGACATCAGGAAGATGGAAAAAAATACTGTGAATCATAAGCAACGACAATAATAGCAAAAACAAACAAAATACTCCCCAGTTATCTGGACAGCCACCCTTGGAGTTTACAGAAACTTAATAGCGCCTGAGTTTCAAACTACACCACTCTGTCTTTCTCTCTGTCTCTTCCCCTTTCCACAAAACGCACGTGTTCTAAAAATTAGTATAAGAGTATTCATAACCCCTTTCACACGGGCATATTATATAAAAAAAAACAAAAAAACTGAGGATCTTAAGAATGGTTTTAAAAGGCACTGTTCCAAATCGAAAGTAAGAACTTTCATCGATGTATCAGCTCAACCTTTGATTTGTCCGTTCTTTCGATTTATATGCGTATTAAGCTTCAAGATGGTGATGCTCTTGTTATTTTTTAAGATTCTCACGTTCCTCATCAATAGCAATGTCAATTTTCATTTTTAAAACTTCACACTTATGACAAGTGTCTAATTTAGGCTTTTTAAATTTTAAATTGAGAGTGTTAAAAATCTTGGAAAACTTGGAAAGAGATATGACTGAACCATATTTTTCCAAATAAAGCCGAAATAGTTGTGCAACTGATAAATCCCTTGACAAGTATCTTTTAGATGTATCCCGTCTGGTGTAGTGGGATTCATAAGATGTGAAGCTGTTTATAAACTCAATAGTCTCATTTTCCTTTCCCATTGACATTTTTTTGTGGCCAGGTTGTTTTCCGCGCATATCACCATTTGTATATGATTGATCATTGTATCAGACTATCTACAATCTTATTCTCTCACTCGAACACCTGTACTGGTACTTCTATCATAAGTGTTCGGTATAAATATATGGTTATGTCCCGCCTGTCCGTCACTTTAATTGCGGTACACGTGCGGCATCTTCCGGACATCCTCATATCTTTTCCTGCTTTCGAGTGCACCGTGAAATTCAGAAGATCGTTTTTTAACTACTCAACAGGAATGTGCAATATTTCCTGAAACTTATAACCTGCAACGATTCTAAAATAACGCGCATCTGCACCCTTTTCCCTGCAATCTTTAATTCTCCTCTATAGCCTTTCTTTTCTCTCCATTATTGGTTTTAAAACCATAAAGGACTTAGTCCTCAGTGGTGTAGAACATATACAAATAAAAACATTGCATTTAAGTTAGTCTTATTTCCTATTTAATTTATATATATGTATAAAACTCAATGGATGCCACAGTGATCGGGTGCCAAGTCAAAGCTTTCATTGACTTAGGAAGCGACTGTGTCACGTTGCGTCATACAATTGCCAAGGATTGTGGTATTAGGTATGTTGAGGACCAGAGGCGCCTAGGTGGGTTCGGAGGAGGAGTCTGCCGGACAATTGGACAGGTCTATGCTGAGGTAACCGTCGACAAGCTCACCTTCTGGTGCGAAGTCCTGATCGTACTGCACGAAAGCCAACCATATGAGATGCTGATCGGAAGTAAGCTGTTGGACCAACCACAGGTCAAATTGGTGAAGTCCCTCAACTGTCTCTCCATTACGGACTGCATGGCTGAGACAGCTAGAGCACTGATAGTATCGGAAGGGGTTCCTGGAGGCGGTGTGAGGAGCAACCTGGCGTCGGACGATCTTGATGTCGGGGAGCTAGAGGAGTTTGATTAAGAAACTGTCCATCAGCCTGGGAAGTTGGCCGCACATGTGGACGCTTTAAGCCGACAACCAGTGGAAGATGAACGACAGGTGGAGGAAGCGTCTGCTCTAATATTAAACGTCCAGATATCGGACAAGGATTGGGTAACGACCATGCAGTGGCAGGATCAGAGACTACGAGACATGATCTTCACACTAAAGGCAGCTGAGATTTCGTTGGCGAAGAAAAAGCTGCAAAAGGACTATGTCGTCAGTGGGTACCGTCTCTTCCGTAAGGTAGATGAAAAAGAGAGGTGGGTGGTCCCCAAAGCGATCCGGTGGAGGATTCTTAAGCTGTGTCACGATGATGTCGGTCATCCCGCTGACGAGAAGACGCTTGGAAGGATCTGAAAAATCTTCTGGTTCCCGAAGATGAGAGGATTCACCAGGAGTTATATAAGAAAGGGGGACTGATTTCCGTCCGGAACTGCACGACGAAGGTGAGCCCATATCAGCTGCTATTTGCGTACACCCCGAGGAGTAGTATGGGTGACAAACTACTGCTGGAGCTGGGGGAATAGACGTGGGTAGAAGCCCATGAAATGGAAATACGGCGAAGTCTTGCACTGAAGAACATAGAGCACACACAGGGTCGTCAGAAAGCGGCATTTGATGCAAAGCATAGGCCACCGACGCAGTCTGAGCCGGGGGATCTTGTACCAGTCGAGAACGAGCCGGCAGCTACAGGGGATTCGAGGAAGCTAGTGCCACCCTACCGCGGTCCATACGTGGTCACAAAAACGCTACCGAATGATAGATACGTCGTGGAAGACATCCCCAACATGCAGCGGAACTAAAAGCTGAGTACCATTCATGGCGTCCGATAAGATGAAATGCTGGCACATGTTCCCGGAAGAGGGTATTCCCGACAACGCCAGCAAAAGTGACAGCTCTGATCTCGAGGGCGAGATCGGGGATAGGATGGCTGAATTGTAACGCTACGAGTATATACGAAAACGTATATTAGCCCGCGGCGGAAACTGTAGGATAACCAATATTGTATTACTCGTCAACGGAGCCAGACTTCCCAACGCAGTCAAAGAGTCAATAAAGTTAGCATTGTAAATAACAGTCGAGTTTTATTTAGTTAACATATATTTCTTTTTGTTAGGCGCAGCAATGAACGCCGCGTACCCGCTAGTTATAAATCAAATAAAACGTGCATCATTTTGTTTACATTATTAGTTTTTTATTACGATTAAATTCTTATAATTCATTATAATAAAATAAAAAAAAAATTAAAACATTGCACAAAATAATAATCTAATAAAAAGGAATGCATTAATGTAAATTAAAATAAATATATTCATAAGTATATATATAAATATTGCACACTGTATGTTTACGTAATTTGCAATGGTAATTTCTATTGCACAATTAATTAAATAATTTTCCACTCGGCTTACTTCGATAAAATTAATAAAAATAAAGACATACTGTCACAATGGCTTCATTATGTTTGTGTACCTACTATTATGAAATAAAAAGGAAAAAGTAGCAGCAATTCCATTACCAAGAAGATTTTCCCCCAATTAAATGCAAATTAAATAAAAAAAAAAGAAACTACTATAGCTAATAATGTTTTTGTCTCGCAAAAAAGTTGTTCCAATAGATTGTGTCATTAGTTCAGCTCCACTCGCAGATACATTGGAGACTCAATTAATGCCATCCAAATGACAAATCAAACAATTCCTCTACTCTAACCGCTTAATACTTTCTAAACATTTACTCCACTTCACCGCTCCGCGCTGGCAACAAATCGAATGCAAAACAAAAACAATGATGCACATGTGTAGAAAGAAAATGTCAATTAAATCCAATAATTTATCAATTATAAAAATAATAGCAATTACTATACATAAAACTAAAAAAAAGAAGTATCTATCGAAGAGTCGGTGCACATGTATCTCGACCCGTTTAAGTTGCTCCATCATTAGCGGTGGAAACTTATGTTTAAGGTGGAATTTTTCTCTTCCTTTGTGGCACGGTTTTTTCTCTCCTTCTTTTCGCTGAAAAGTCGAAAGAAGAACGAGAAAGAATGCCATTCGAGTGCGGATAATGTATGTTTAACTATCTAAAGCAAGAAATGTATCTATAAGACACGTTTTGCCGCTCAAACTCTAAGCTCTAATATTGTATCTGTACAGTAGAAGTATAAATCATTCCCAGTGGCGTCATGGCAAATACCCGAGCGTATCTTCTAGCGAAGCGCTCACGGCTCGCATCGACTGATAATGGCCAGAGGTGGAGTGATCTTTTAGCTTATCACTGACGCTGAAGGTGCCACTCCCACCACCACCGCCGGCACTCTTCTCGATTGCGCTCAGTTTCGTTAGCAGATCATCAGCGGAATATGACTTCTGAGATGCTGAGCCTCCAACGATGCCGCCACCACCGCCTGACGAGGATATCGATCCCGGTGTGCGTTGCTTATGCCGATCGATTGAGCTTGATAAGGAATCTCGCCGTTTCGAATGCCTCCGACCGGAGCTAGCAACAGACGAACTGTTCGGTGTTTTGGTACTGCCGCCACACAAACTCTTGATATCGGTGGTTTGACTGAGTTTCACATCGGCGAAGAGAGCCGCTGCTTCCACGCTTTTCTTTACGCTCAGCGCCTCGTGTGGCTGCACGGATTTGCCATTACCGCCGATCGTAAACAACTCATAGTCCAAGGCCAGCTTATCGCACGGTTTGCGCGTTTGCGTTGTTCCCTGCTTTGATGTTCGTCGTTGGGGGCTATCGCGCCGCCTATGTGGACGTTGACAGTAGCACTTGCTAGCGCTGACACAACTGTCTGTGTCGCACCAGGTTGTGGTTTCCGAGTGTGTGGTCTCTTCCTCTCCATTGGTTGTCTCGACCATGGAACAGTAGCACTTGTCCTCCGATTTGCAGGATATCAGCGACTGGCGATTGATTGATTGGATCCCCTGCGATGGTGGCTTCATATTGCAGTTTTTTGAGTGCGCGCGGTGTGCTTTAGTGTACGTGCCACTGGCAATGGTCTGCGAACCGTTTTTTCTTAATTTCTCATTCAATTGGTTATGATCCGCACCCAGGCTGCAGTAGCAACGATCCGCAGACACACAGGTGCATGCTTCCGAGTCATAACTACATTCCGAGCACGATACGTAGCTAAAAGAAGAAATGAACATAATTAGAATGACTGTGTAATGTTAGACGTCTTCCAGAGCCCCCCCGTCGTGCATTCAGAGATCTTTTATTTTTTGTACACTCACCCACTTGAGCTGTTTCTGTTGATGCCATTGAACGCGTGCTCATTTCGGACAACAGATACATCTGATCCACTGGTAGCTACACGACTTCGATTGTGGTGCATCTGTTGCTGTTGCTGCAGATGGGATGGTGTTGATTTTGTTATCGTCGTGGACAACTCCTTTGTCACAATCGGCGGAGGCGGTGAGACGCAGTGTTTGATCTCTTTATTCCGAGGCGGTTTCGGAGGTTTTCCGCGGCATGCGCGAAACTGGCCTAACTGAAAAACCTTTTTGAGGCCTCTGGCGCCAAAAAACAATGTCTTGGGTTTTTTCTGCAAAAGAAGGAAAAAAAGAGAGATAATCAAATGTGTTTACGTTAATTAGTGACAAGGCTAATTTTTTCTTTAAATAGGCTAGGACGAATTCACGTGGGAAATGGAGTGAAGTGGCCGATGAACTTGAAAGAAAAGGGTAGGAGACCGAATTCGCTGGACCAAAGTCGTACTGCGAAATGGGACAACACAAAATTCGTACAAAACGCTTTAGTCTTGGAAGTGGTGATGATCCTCAGCTGAGACATGCCAACAAAAAATTAAACCTTGGGTACAAAACCCCAGCGCATCTTCCTAAGTAATGGGCGGCACTGATCCACAGAAGGAAGGACTAGTCACCAAGCGAATTGGACTGGAGAAGGTGCTTTAGATCGAGCTTCTCATAGACTAGAGCTTCAAGTCGCCCCTATAACTTGTCTATATATCTATTTGCACCGAAGTTCATTAGTCCAATGCATTAACCACTTGAGCCATAGGGCCCACCACCTCATATCATAAATAGCTACAAACTTGAACTTAAAAGAGCTAAGCGACTCATGGAAAAGATTATGCCAAAGTTTTTATGAAAATTTTCTCGAAACAGCATAAAGGTATCCTAAACCAAGTGAATACCTCGTGTCTCAAAGTGCCTCCTCTTATCTTAAGCATTCTAATATTTCGTAATAAGAAGGAATATTTCCGAAAAATTGGTTGTTTCCAGTTTCCTATTCAACATAGCATATAATCCAAAAGGAACAAACAAAAATAAAACTATATACTGATGTCTTGCAACTTTTCTTAGCAGAAATAACCACACAAATCCATCCACTGGTGCACCGCTGATGGCAGTGAATTGATTTGATGAAAATATCGAACTTATTGCTTATTGCTCATCTTCAGGATAAAGCGCGAATAAGGTGAAGAAAAAACTGCACATACATATACGAGTATGTAGGTACATACATTGAAATTGAATACGCTTTTTTGGTGCATTGTGGATTTGCGATATTTACACTTGTACAAGACGAAACAGGATATTCAACAGAGCAACCTACAGCGACGCCTAAAACTGAGCAACAGGTACTTAATTTTATATATATATTTTTTTTTTATAATTTGCACGTCTCAAAAGGGATATGAATACCCTTATACTAATTTTATGATACGGACGTTTTGTGGAAAGGGGAGGAGACAGAGAGAACGACAGATTGGTGTAGTTGGTTTGAAACTCAGGTGGTATTAAGTTTCAGTGAACGTCCAGATAACTGGGGAGTATATTTGTTTTGCTGTTATTGTCTTTGCTTATCATTCACAGTATTTTTTTTCCATCCTCCTGATGTCATCATCACGATCAAGTTGCATTTTAGCCATATGACCACCCTACTGCCTGTGTTTTGCCTTCGCAGTAGAGTTGGCATAAGCTTTCGTTTTTTATTTATTTCATGCGAAATAAATAGATGATTCTTGACATCAGGATTCGAACCGTGAACCTACAGCGTGACAAGCAATGATGTTAGTACTACACCATGACCACCATTGTTACTAATTGCTTAGATTTTAGAAAGTGGAACTGGTTACATTCCATATTGGCTGTTAAAAGGTATGAAATTATTTCGCTTTTGTTCTAAAAAAATTTCTAAGATATCCATAGCGTAAAAAAGAATTTTTGGAATGGTGGAAAAAAAAAGTGAGAAACTCTGTTCTTTATGGGTCAATTAAGATGAACTGCATTATGGGTGTACATACATACATACATACATACGTATATGTGTGTCTTTCTTATTGAAGATTTATTATGACAAGTGAAACCCATTTTTCCGGGTATTCAACTCAACGTTGGGTATTGCCGTGAGTACTATATGTATGTATGTATTTATTCCGTTTTTAAATTGTATTGTATACGGGGGTTGTTCCATAAGTCAGTGACTTTGAAATTGAATACTTGTTTTTTTCCTCAACATAGTCTCCTTTCAGCGAGATACACTTTTCGCAACAATATTGCAACTTTTTTAACCCTTCCAAAAAATATGATTTCTCAAACTCTGCAAAATAGGCATTTGTTGCATCGATAATTTCTTCATTCGATGAAAATCTTTTTCCGCGGAGTCATTTCTTCATATTAGGAAACAAGAAATAATCACACGGAGCCAAATCTGGAGAGTAGCGTGGATGAGGGATGCAGTTCATATCGCAATTTAGCTAATTTTGCTGTGACTACTGCGGACGAATGAGCCGGTGCATTATCGTGATGAAACAGCACTTTTTGTTTCTTCAAATGGGGCCGTTTTTCCATCAATTCTGTATTAAATTTATCTAATAAATTGGCGCAGTACTGTAGTACCAAACATACATACAAAGTGACGCAAAAGTCATCACGTTATCGGAAGATGCTCTCACTTTAGCAAATGGCGTCTTATGTCATCGCGACTTTTGCATTTGTGAAGTAAACAGAAGCGGAATACATTAATTGTGTCAATGTTTTTGACAAATAATCGGTCGGTGTTTTTGGCTCAACGTGAAATTCGTCGTCGATTCCCTCGTCTGGATACCGAGTTGGTTATCACTGATTATCACTGATTCATTTCTTGGTAAATAGATCTATTGGCTATGGAAGACTCTTCGTCAGAGTGTTTCGTTATAAAAAAATAGACCAGATAGCAATGATATTTTTCCAATTATTATGTTTCAGCAGCTGTCAAAGTTACCAATAACATCCAGCTGTCAATATATTTAGTAAGGTTTGTCGTTTCATCATGCATCGTTTGACACTTCCCGAACGTGTGGAAATTATTAAAAAATATTATCGAAATACCGGTTCAGTTGTAAACACGCAACGTGAATTTCGTCGTGAGGTCGGTCGTCTTTGTGGCTTCAGTGCGAAGGCAATTCGTCGCACCGTGGAAAAGTTTGAGCATTAGTACACTCTTTTGGACCACCAACCAGACAGAGGTCGGTGCGAAGTGAAAAAAACATAGCCGCCGTAGCGGCCAGAATCGAAGAAGGCCCAAAAATGTCGTTTCGGCGCCGATCAGCTGAATTGGGCATAGCCAGAGAGTCAACCAGGCTTATTTTGCGTATTTGGCCTAAATCCGTATAAGATTGTGCTGACGTAAGAATTGAACCCGGACGACCATAGACAATGCCGTGTGTTCGCTAATTAGGCGCTGGAAATTCGGATTTTGGCCAAAAAATCGTCTTCTCAGACGAGGCCCATTTTTGGCTCAGCGGCTATGTCAACAAGCAAAATTGCCATTATTGGACCGATCACAATCCACAAGTGTTCGATCAAGCATCAATGCATCCACAAAGATTGACAGATTGGTGCGGTTTAGGGTACTGAGGGAACATCATCGGACTTTATTTCTTTCGAAATGAGGAGGAAGACACCGTTGGTCCTCCGTATAGAGCGATGTTAAGCGACTTTCTGTGGGCAGAGTTCGACAACATCGATATATCCTATCCGAGCTGTTGCTCTAATAAGACGGCGCTACATGCCTTACAAGCGACGCAAAGCTCGAAGTGGTGCAGGAGAAATTTGGCGACTGGGTCATCTCACGGCGAGCCCCTCGATTATATTCTCTGCGACTACGTCGAGTCCTTAGTCTACGCTAACAGTCCAACCACTTTGGACGAGCTCGAGGATAACGTTTGATCTTGTTCGATCGAGTGTATCTTGCAGACGTTCCTTTATTCACCCAAAAACTACTTTAGCAACTGCGGGAAGTACGCAAATGCCTCTCCAGTTTTCGCACTCCACAAGACTACCTTTCTTAGGGAGCTTGGCAATCATTCCCGTCTTCCACTCGCAGCGGAAACTTTCTACCTCCCAAGCTCTCTTTACAAGAGGATATAAAAGCTCTGCTGATGTTGTTGGAGCGGCTCGCAGCTTAGCTTTGTTTAAATTTAAATATCCAACCCTGACTTTAAACCTCTTGGTGAAATGATTTGCTTTTTGGCAGAGAAAATCTGTAGAAATCGGAAAGTGAACGCAAAAATTGACTCTAACACACAAAGAACAAGAAGAAAAAACTTTCGCAGAGAATACCGAAAAACCAATTTTCGAATATCGAATTTCCATATATCATAGTACTTCACCCAGTAAGTAACAGTTGGTACAATATGGAAAAATATGTCTAGACAAATAACTGCAAATATCAAAAGAATAATATTAGAAGAATCCAAACTATTGAGGAAAAGTTCACATTCGAAAAGTGGAAATGTATATATTTCTGCGTTCACATTATCGAGGTATGTACCATAGCCACAGTACCCTAATTCTGTTTAGCGGCTAAATAATGCATTCAATAGCAGTCCATTCCATTCTCATTCTTTAGAGACCGAGAACAGATAAAAAAAACTCTCCCACCTAGTACATACGAGTAACATTCCCATCAAATTCTCATCTCTAAAAATCTTATCAAATTTTGAACAACTACCAGCAAACGCCGCATTAGAGCATATAACATCAAATTATTCGCAATCGCAATATGCATGTATCTATCATAGTACGTATGTAGATACGGATATGTAAATAATTTCGAAAAAGTGTCAAGGTCAACACTGCTGTCATTTCAAATTACCACTAGACGTCCAAAATTCTGCATCTGCTTTAAAGTCGAACATGTTATCTTGCTGCACAGCACCACCCCATCATACCTTACATTGAGGTTGAGTACAAAGATAAGAATATATAGTAAAGAATGCACTATTGAGTGTAAATAGAAGAAAGATGAATGAGAGAATTGTTCTATGGAGTGCGCAAGACTGTTCATTCAATCACAAAGTTCACATCATCTTTTAGCAGGAATTTATCATAAGTACCAGTGTGGTTACGAGAAAAAGCTTGGAGTTTCGTAGTAACACAATCCTTTCAGGGTTAACAATACTTACTTACTTACTTACTAATTTTAAGAAATTTTTGGGGGCCTGTAGACGAAGGGCCATTAATTATTGCTTGAAGTGCGTGTGTGTCTTGTGCGTTTTATAGAGGATAATCTGTATCTGTGACGGGTTAATGTGTGTAGAATAGATCATATCTCTATAGATGTTGGTTCACTAAATAACGAGAAAAAGACACTGCAGCCTACTCTGCCACTTCCATGTGGAGCCATCTGGGAATTTCTTAGGAAATTGCAAACTGGAGAGGACAAATGTCGAACATCCTGCGGCATACTACAGGATACGGGGTTGGTCTGTGACGACCTTTGGCTATATACAACGGGCAACGATAGTATTTTGGGACGTGGACATGAACACTATCCTCTGCTGTGGAAAGGTTGCTATGAGCTCCAGATTCCTCCAACTTGAACGGGAATTCATGTGGTGTAAAACTATAGACTAGACTTTTAGATGTACTCGTAAAAAGTGCATCTCTCGTTTTGGAGATGACATTGGCCCTCAAGATCGCCCGATTTGACAGTTCCAGACATTTTATGCTTTGGGTGTTTTTTAAGTCATGGGTCTATACGAACAAGCCAAATACCTTGGTGGACATAAAGGAGAATATCCGACAAGAAGTGGAAATTTATTGCCAAAAGTTTTGAGAAAATACATGGAAAATGCTGTGAAACGAGCCCGAATGCTTTAACTCTGACGGACAAAAAATTAAGCGTCAAAATAAACATAATCAACAAACAGAGCCGAGGGTGGCCGTGGTGTAGTGGTAACATCATCGCTTGTCACGCTGTTGATTCACAGTTCAAATCCTGATGTCAAGAAAAATCTATTTATTTCGCATGAAATAAATAAAAAAGCCGATCAATTGCGAAAGCTAAGTCAACTCTACTGCGAAGACATAACACAGGCAGTAGGGTGGACATATGGCTGAAAATGCAACTTGATCATGATGATGACATCAGGAGGAGGAAAAAAAAAAAAAAAAAAAATACTGTAAATCATGAGCAACGACAAAAGCAAAACAAACAAGCTCCCCAGTTATCTGGACGCTACCCTTGGAGTTTACGGAAACTTAAAACCATCTGAGTTTCAAATCACTACACTAAATCTTTCGTTCTCACTCTCTCTTATTCACAACTCCCGTGTCCTGTAAGAGTATTCATATCCTCTTTGGCGCGCACAAATTATAAAAAAAACAGAATTTTATTTATTTACAAGCAAAGTAACTGCAATTAAAGATTCATAGCGAAGTGTGATGCACATTCATCATGGAATCACAAATATCGAATCATAAATAATGCAAAGAATTTTGGTTTTATAGCTACATACTATGGTATGTATATGTACATATGTGCGTATTGATTACATGTTATGCTTATAATTTGTGGAGTCGTTCTAGAAACTCTGCTTTCTGTGGACCAAATAAAAAAAAGAGTACATTATGTATGTCGAGTTGACAGATGCTTGTAGTACCGGCCCATCTCCTAAGCTAGAAAGGTGTGATGCGGTTGCCACTCATTCGTTGACAAGGCGGTGGATCCCTGCCTACAACCTGTGTAGGGGAAGTGGAAAGAATATGCAAAATTGAATGCATCTACAGCGCAGGATGTCAATAAATTTATAACATTCATAAAGTTCACACTTAGTTTTGAATGAAAACTCATAAAACCCTTTCATTATTGATGGATGCTACAATAATTTTCAGATGGCCTTTCATCGAAGGTGAGTACATATGTATGAATGTGTACCACCTGAACTTCAAAGGTGGATGAGTGTTGAAGTGTGTTCTGAGTGTTTGCAAGGTTTTTCTGTTCACTAAAATTTCCACATTAAAACAATTTTTGGAATGGTCCCACAATTATGGGCCAATTAAGATGAACTGCAGACAATTTTTACGAAAAAAGGGACATTCTTTGAGGAAAAATAACGAACTTATTAGTTCGAAACCGGTATGTGAAATACAGTAAATACATTACATACCGGTTTCCCCGGGACGGTGAAAAATCGGTGTGTGTGAAAGAGGCACACTGGTCGTTTTTCTGCCGGCCTTTGGAAACTGCGTGTGTGAAAGGGTACGAACTCAATCCTGGTTATTGAATCTTCAAAATATTTTACGAAAATGTATTTTCAGCAATTTTAAAAACTATTTTTTTCTTCATTTACCACTTCCTAATTCGCGACCTAAATATTAAAATTTTATTTTCTAGCAACAATAGTCTGCCGGTGCTCGTTGAACAATAGCCGTAGGTAGTATTCTCCCATCTCTACCCATTCTCTGTCCAAAAGCAGTAGAACTTCATTTATTAAACCTACTACAATACCATTCTAAGTTGAGTAGTTTTCAGACACTCTGAGTGTGACACAATATCTACTCTACACTTACCAAACTTACGTACAAAGTGGCGCAAAAGTCATCACCTTACCGGAAGATGGTCTCACTGTAAATGGAATCTTATGTCATCGTGAATTGATATTTGTGAAGTAAATAGAAGCAGAATACATGTTGATATACCATGGTTTGCAATACTCTTCAAGAACACGGAATAATTGTGACAATGTCTTTGACAAAAAATCGGTCGGTGGTTTTGGCTCAACGTGAAATTAGTCGTCGATTCCCTGGTCGCGTAGTGCCAATTGGGCAGACTGGCTCAACACTTGACTGTAGCAGATGTGGCCGGCGCCGAGCAGGCGTTCGGAAGAGAATATCGTTACTATGGCTGCAGATGTCCAAGAGGACCATCAAACATCAACCAGACGACGGGCCACGAAATTGGGCATCAATGCACGACCTTTACGAATTTTGGTGAAATACTTGAAGGTGTACTCGTAGAAAGTGCAAAGTGCTTAATTTCTCGTTTTAGCGATTGGCACTGGTCCACAAGATAGATTGATTTGACAGTAACCGACTTTTTTTGCTTTGGGTGTTTTTGAAGTCACGGGTCTAGAAGCTCTGCTTTCTGTGGACCTAATACAGGGTCTTCCAATAAGGACTTCCGAACTTTGACATATTGTTGAAGCTATATCTGTCAAATTGTGGTGGATAAGTTTGAGTCCACTGGTTCACTAAACGATCAACCAACACCCGTACGTCGACGAAATGCAAGATCTGCCGAAAACATCGCCACTGTCCGTGAGAGTGTGCAAGAGAATCCGAGGAAGTCGATTTCGCGTCGCTCACAAGAAACTCGGCCTTTCGCAGACCACAACTTGGCGAATTTATCTTAGTGACTTGGGCCTGCACCCGTACAAAATTCAACTAACTCAGGAGCTGAAGGTGTGTTCGCTTAATGGTTGCCACTCATCCGTCGACAAGGGGGTGGATCCCTGCCTACCACCTGTGTAGGGATAGCGGAGAGAATATGCAAAATTGAATGCATCTACAGCGCAGGATATCAGTGAATTTATACCATTCATAAAATTCACATTTGGTTTTGAATGAAAACACATAAAACCTTTTCATTATTGATGGATGTTAAAATAATTTTCAGGTGGCCTTTCGTCGAAGGTGAGTACATATGTATGAATGTGTACCACCTGAACTTCAAAGGTGGATGAGTGTTGAAAGTGTGTTCTGAGTGTTTGAAGGGGGTGTTCTGGTAAAAATTTCTCTACGCATGAATACAATTTTTGGAATGGTCCCATAAAAAAACAGAGAAGCTCCTGCTCTCTATGGGCCAATTAAGGTGAACTGCAGACAATTTCTATGAAAAAGAGCCATTCTTTGAGGAAAAATAATAAACAAAACCTTTAGAGTTTTAGTTCGAAGTTCCTACTGTAAATTAAAATTTTCAAATCAGAAGTAAAAAATTAAAAAAAATACACTTTAGTAATTGTTAGCAATTTTAAGGATTAAAAAGATATATTTACGGCCTAGCAATATTTTTTGTCTAATAATTTTTTTTTCATCATTCACCACTTCCTAATTCCCGACCTACAGATTTAAATTGTTGCAACACTGGTCTGTCAGTGCTCGCTAAAGAATGGCCGTAGATAATATTCCCCCATCTCTACCCATTCTCTGCCCAAAAGCAGCAGAACTTCATCTACTAAACCTACTGCAATACCATTCTAACTTGAGTAGTTTTCAGACACTCTGAGTGTGACACAATATCTACTCTACACTTACCAAACCTACATACAAAGTGGCGCAAAAGTCATCACCTTACCGGAAGATGCTCTCACTTTTGTAAATGGCGTCTTATGTCATCGTGATTTGACATTTGTGAAGTAAAAAGAATCAGAATACATGTAGATATACCATGGTTTGCAATACTCTTCAAGAACACGGAATAATTGTGACCATTTTTTTTTTTTTACAAAAAATCGGTAGGTGGTTTTGGCTCAACGTGAAATACGTCGTCGATTCCCTGGTCGAGTGGTACCAACTGGGCAGACTGGCCGGACTCGGAGCTGGCGTTCAGTTGAGAATATCGCTACTGGGGCTGCAGATGACGGGCTACGCAATTGGGCATCAACAGACGGCATTTACAGCGAATATTGGTGAAATACTTGAAGATGTACTCGTACAAACTGCTTAATCTCTCGTTTTGGCGATTGGCACTGGCCCGCAAGACAGTCCGATTTGACAGTTCCAGTTTGTTTTGGGTGTTTTTGAACTCACGGGTCTATACTAACAAGCCACAGACTTTGGCGGCCCTAACGGAGAATACCCGACAAGAAATGGAGATTTTATTGCCAGAAGTTTTGAGAAAAGCCATGGAATATGCTGTGGAATGAGTCCGACTGTGGATCAACTCTGACCGGAAAAAAAATTAAACATCAAAATAAACGTAATCAGCAAACAGAACCAATTCTATTTATTTACAAACAAAGTTACTGCCTTAGGAAATTGAGTGTGGACTTTTGTGCCACCTTGTATAATACCATTCATAGCGAGGCAGAAGGAATTTGGTTTTAAAACAGTGTGGGAGGGGGCAAATGCGCAACTAACCAAGGAATTCCTAAATGCATCCACAGCGCAGGACATCATTGATTTTATACCTTCATAAAGTCCACATTCATCTTCAATTGAAAACTTGATATTATTGATGTGAGTTAAATAAATTTCACCATATTGGCGTATTGATTACATGTTACGCTTATAATTTTTGAAATGGTTCCAGAAGCTCTGCTATCTGTGGACCAAATGAAAATAAAAAAACATTATGTATGTCAAGCCGACACACTGTGAGAGCCCCCCGAGATGCCTGTAGTACCGGCCCATCTCCCAAGCAAGAAAGGTGTGACGTGGTTGCCAGCCATCCGTCGACAAGGGGGTAGATCCCCGCCTACCACCTGTGTAGGTATAGTGAAGAGAATATGCAAAATTTAATGCATCTATGGCGCAGGATGTCAATGAATTTATACCACCCATAAAGTTCACACTTGGTGTTGAATGAAAACTCATAAAACCTTTTCATTATTGATGGATGTTATAATAAAACAATTTTCAGGTGGCCTTTCAGCGAAGGTGAGTACATTATGTATGTATGTGTACCACCTCAACTCGAAGGTGGATGAGTGTTGCAGTATGTTCTGAGTGCTTGAAGGGGGGTGTTCTGGTGAAAATTCCTAAGATATCCATCACATATAAAACAATTTTTGGAATGGTCCCATAAAAAAGAGAAGCTCTGCTCTATATGGGCCAATTAAGAGGCAGTCTTTGAGGAAAAATGATGAACAAAACTTTTAGAGCTTTTAGTTCGAAGTGCCTACTATTGTATTAGAGCCATTTCATATACACCGGTTTCAGCGGGCTGGTGAAAAATTAGTCACTGGTAAAAAATCGGTGTATATGATGTGAAAGCGAACAATGGTCGGTTTCGTGCAAAGGTTCGAAGTCAGTTCTGGTTTATAAATTTTCAAATCAAAACTAAAAAATTAAAAAAAAAAATACTTTGGTAGTTTTTAGCAAATTTAAGGATTAAGACATATTTTGGGCCTGGCAATATTTTTTGTTTAATCATTTTTCTTTTCTTCATACGTATATACCACTTCCTAATTCCCGATCTACATATTTAAATTGTATTTTATGGCAACACTGGTCTGCCGGTGCTCGTTGAACAATGGACGTAGATAGTATTCCCCCATCTCTACATCTCTGCTCTGTCCAACAGCAGCTTAAATTCATCTACTAAACCCACTGCATTTGAAAGTAAAGTGTGAGTAATTTTCAGACACATTTATCATGAAATCTCAACCATCGATAGGGTTAAGGTGTTTCGTCATGAAATCTAGTGTGTGGGAGTGCGAGTGCATATAAATGAGGAAATGATAAATTGCATCTAGAGCGCAGGATATTATTTATACCATTTATAAAGTTTACACTCAGTTTTAACTGAAGACTCGTAAAACCATGCTTTTACTCGTACCAATGGTTATTCAAATCATTTTCAGGAGGCCTATCATCAGGACGTGGGTGGAAGAAGCAGAATTTGGATTATTATGATAAAAATATCATAAAATTAATTTTTTGAATGGCCCTATAAAGGAGAGCTCTGCTCTCCCTATGGGCCCCATAAAAATAAAGTGTTAATACTTGAGTATACATTCTACATTTGCACTTACTCCCGTTAGGTTACGGGAATACTACCTAGTCCTGCCATAAGTTATGTTACAAGTGCAAAACGTTATAAAAATTTAGCAACAAAACATTTGAGGTTAGTGGTCGAATGCAATAAAAGTTGTTTGAAAACTCATCTTGCTCCATTAAATAAGGTATTCGTCGAATGACTTCTAGGCATCTTCTTGGTACACGTTTGACTACTTTTCCACAAACCCCCACCAAACCATTACCGAAGCAGGATGATGGCCGCGCTGTACCCTTGGTACTTCCTTGTATAAACTTCCTTGACGGTGAAAATCTTTTCGTCCATAAAAGGATATTTTCGTGGCCGTTGTCAGCGTGCTAGTGATAGCTTAATTTGATTTAAATTAATTGTCAATACGAATAGATGACCGACGAAAGGCTTTCATGTTGAGATCATCTCAAATGAGCGTTGACATGGATCTGATGAATATATTGAGAAAAGGATCGTTCCTGTACAGCTTTTACAACAGCGCTTGTACGGGCAAGAAACGGACGACCACTTCTTGGTCTGTCTTCTAATTGAGACGATTCAACAAATCGATTTATAGCATGGTACATACACATTCTTAATATCCCGAGAAGTTTTAGTAATTCAAAAACTTGGTTAGCATTTTTTCCAAACTTTTGCAACTCTATGACAGCAATACGATTTTTTGTATACCCCACCCCAGGATAACCAATCAGTAGCTGCAAGCAAACTGTGTGATATTTATTGAGTTATGTAGTATACAGTCACTCAGAAAAGTGTCCGTACACCTCCTACTTACAATGAAAATACGAAATAACTTTTTTAATTATTTCAATTCATCAATGAAATTTGGCGAAACTGTACTTGATATATTTTCAAGTGATATTAATTCATTATTATATAATATAAGTTTAAAAGGAAAAAGCATAGTAAAATAAAACATAACTTCACACTGTACTTCAAAAAAGTCTCCGTACACGTTGAGTTATTCTTCGAAATAGCAATGCATTGCAATAAATCGTCCGCGTTAGTACTTGGTAGGGTAAACTTTACCCTAGATTAGTGATTGCATGTGCCGTTGCATCGAATTCACCAAGTTTCATGTTGTGGCAGAATCTATTCGGTTCCATTCTTCTTTTAGTTTTTCTATGAGCACTTTCTTGCTCGTTATTTCGTATTTCCGACTTCTTCTCTCTAATTCTTCCCAAAGATGATCAATGGGGTTTAAATCTGGTGATTGTGGAGGACTATATCTGTTTGGGACTCTATACAATAACCACTACCTAACAATGTGGGATGTGTGTTTAGGATCGTTATACTGTTGAAACACAAATGATCCATGTAGTCCCAATTTGTCTGCATTTTCATGGAGATTTTTTTTCAAAATGTCAAGGTACATAAATCTATTCATAGTCGACTCCACAATCACCAAATTTCCCACCCCAGCGGCGGAAATACAGCCCCACACCATCACATTACCTCCGCCATGCTTTACAGTAGGTGCAAGATTCTCTTTTTGCAGTGTTTTATTGGGTTGGCGTTATACTTTGCCCCTTCCATTTGTCTGGAAAACTTGATATTTGCTCTCATCTGTAAATATTACAGAATCCAGAAACCCGGGAAAGATTTGTCGACAGCAAAGGGCTACAGACCTATTAGCCTAACGTCCTTTTTACTAAAATCAATGGAGAGAATCTGTGATAACTACATCAGAACACAGATTACAATTCCGCGGCTGTGTCCTAATCAACATGCATATCTCAAAGGAAAATCAGTTGAGACGGCACTGCACCAGGTTGTATCCACAATAGAAGATGCTTTTGAAACCAAGGAATCAGTCGCAGGCGTTTTTCTAGATATCGAAGGGGCATTTAACAATGTGAAAACTCAAAAAATTGTGGAGGCACTCTCCATATACTGTAATAACCAAATAATAAACAATTGGCTAGAACACATGCTTACAAACCGCATTATCACAGCTTCACTGGGAGACGACACAAGAAGGGGAACAGTCCGTACGGGAACACTACAGGGGGGGATAATATCTCCTTTTCTGTGGGTGCTCACAATGGACAACCTTTTAAAAGCACTGGATGGAACCTGTGCGAAATGTGTAGCGTACGCAGATGACCTAGCCGTTCTGATAAGAGGTAAGCACCTGAACATCATAGGAGAGCTTATGCAAAACACCCTTCGAATCATAAAAGAATGGGCGGAGGAGAGTGGATTAGAAATAAATCCAAATAAAACGGAAATGGTTCTCTTTACAAAGAAAACCAAAACTAGTGACTTTCACATTCCACAACTCGGAGGAGTATCACTACAACTCCGCTACAGCGTCAAGTATCTGGGCATTATATTAGACAGGAAACTGACCTGGAGAAAGAACCTGGAAGAAAGAGTCACCAAAGCAAAGAGAGCATATTGGATATGCAGGAGGGCCATCGGGAAGTCATGGTGCTTGAAACCGAAACAGGGCCACTGGATATACGAATGCGTAATAAAACCCATCATCTTCTACGGAGTAGTTGTATGGTGGCCAGTGATGAGCAAAAAGTATGCAAGAGACTTGCTAACTAAGGTGCAGCGTATGGTCTGCCTAGGTATTACAGGAGCACAATCCTCAACACCAACCGCGGCCATGGAAGCGATACTTAACATTCTACCAGTGCACCTCGAAGCGAAAAAGATTGCCGGTATTTCAGCCTCACGGCTTAAAACTATCGGCCATTTCACTGGTGGTGCAAATACGGGACATCGAAAAATCACCGAAATGATAAGAGTAATGACACTACTCATCGATTGCCCCAGTGATGTTGTTGGGAAATCGTACACATTCTCCAACAACTTCGAAACAATTTTTCCCGCAAGAGAATATTGGACGTATGAAAGAACGACAAGAAACTCCAATGGGATATCGGTTTATACAGATGGCTCTAACATATCAGGGGAATCAGGGGCTGGCATCTTTAGTGCTAACCCACCGATTGAACTTGCTATTCACCTAGAACCATTTGTATCGGTGTTCCAAGCAGAAGTCTATGCAATTATGAAGGCAATCGAAATACTCGCAGAAGACACCAGCGAAGAAAGGCAAATTGACATCTGCTCGGACAGCAAAGCAGCAATTAGCGCGATCACAAACCCCATGTCGAAATCACTACTAGTAAGGGAGTGCAAAACTAAATTGAACTTACTTGCCAGACGCAATAGAGTCCGTCTCACATGGGTACCGGGGCACGAGGGTGTACCGGGCAACGAAAAGGCAGACGAACTAGCAAGGAAAGGAGCAGGCAATACAGAACTGAACCAATAACTACTGGACGAATCTAGACACGTGCAAAGTGGCTAGATCTGTAATAACCAAACCGAGTAACAACACAGCAAAAAGAGCTCTTAACTCAAGCAGAACACAATTGAGATTGATGGTGGGACTTTTAACAGGGCACATCAATCTCAACAAACATTCGTTCAGACTCGGGATAGCTGATACAGCAATCTGTGCCAACTGTGAAGAGGAGGAGGAAGATATAGAACACTTCCTCTGTCACTGCCCCGTTACAGCGAGGCTAAGGCTGAAAATTCTGGGATCTCCAAGGATTCCGGATATTACACACCTCAATAAGAAAGGAATCGGGGATATACTGGAGTTTGCCAGACGAACACTACGATTCCCCGATCACTATACGATATAGTTGATACTACCCATGATCCCTAGACCTAAATCCTCTCAATACATAATTCCCAAAACACATCACTATTCCTTACAGTTACGCAGATGAGTGGAACACAACGGGCCCAATGGAGGCCTAAGTGAAGAGCATAAGCTCACCCTCTCAAACCAACCAACCAACAGAATCCAGAAGCTTTAAGGATTGTCCAAATGCTCCCTTGCAAATGTCAGCCTTTTAACACGCTTTTTTTGCGAAATGAATGGTTTTTTCCTAGCTATGCGACCGTTATAATTATTTTTTCGAAGCACATTTCTTACGGTTTCATCACACACTTCAATGGAAAACTTATTTCTCATGTCATTCGCGATTTTAGGTGCACTTATTTTTAGGTTTTTTCCTATTTTACGCACTATGACTCGCTCCATGTGGTCGTTGAAAATCTTCGGTCGTCCACTTCGCCTCTTGGATGTTACCGATCCCGTACTTTTAAAATTTTGTATTATATATTGGACCGTTGAATGGCTTTTTCCAACGATTTGTCCAATTTGCCGTAGTGACTTTCCTTCTTCGCTAAGTTTTACGACGAGTTTTCTTGTATCAACGGGGACTTCCTTGTTATTGGACTCCATTTCACTGACAACAATAACACACGCAACACTATTACAGCAAAGTTAAAGTTAAAGGAGGTGTGTACGGAGACTTTTTTGATTGACTGTATGTTCTGAAAAAAATTTAACGATACTATTCCTAATGTTATCTTAATACAGTTTGCGCTGGAAGTTTTGTAATAGAATTTTTGACAAGACTAGGTATAATAATTCTAAGTGAAATAACTCAGCGACGATGATGCAGGAAGACCTAGAGATTTGTTTGGATCCTTTGATATCCTAGACCGAGTGATAAGACGGGACTTTTCGAAATTCAAACTCTAAAGGGCAAAAACGTTTTGAAATATTCATTATCTAATGGACAACTTAGTACTATTAGTATTATCTGCATAGGAGTTCCTCAAGGTTCTCTGTTTGGTCCAATACTTTTTTAAGTTCTTATTCTCGCTTTTTTATCCAAAAATATGGCATGTACTTTTCACAGTGACTCTGTTTAAAATCATTAGCTGGAAGTTTTAAGGCATTGGTTCAAAATGCATAAAATGGCAATAAGCGAGTAAACTAATATTATGTTCTTTAATAAGTACGGCACTGAAGTAGGCTATGGATTATTCTTCTTTTATTGTGCAAACTAAAACAAATAAATATAAACATGGTAAGTATTTTTGCTCGGAATTAAAATCGCAGACATTTTTTGAGTCGCATACATGCTCTGATAAATATTTTAATATTAAGAATGTTAATTCACATTGGGGTTTTGCTGGATAAATATTTTAATATTAAGAATGTTAATTCACATTGGTGTTTTGCTGGACTAAAGTTGAGTTGGTTTGACCATACTAATGCACTTAAGAAGTATCTTATGACTGCCACAAATATAATTTTTACATTTTTATTGCTCACGAGATCTTCTTGAGTATATATATTATGATTTCAAAGCTTGAATATGGCATAGTTTCTCAAAAACATGTTATTCGTCTTTTTTGTAATAAAAAGTCGTAGAAATGGTAGTTTAATACTTTTCAGAAGCCTTAAATATCTACGATGCTCTTCTAGCTATGACCTCGGAATATACAACCAAAATCTTCCCTTTAGTTCCACATACAAGTTATCTTCAAATTGTTTTTAATTTGTTTACTTCAATTGCTTCGTGACTTTTTAATAGCCTACCTAATAACATTGGAAGTATAAGAAATGAATCCATCTTTCTCAAAAAAAGTAAAACTATGGCTTTCAGACCTAAATTATGAAGATGTTTGAGACTGTTTAATTACTTTATTCTTTCTTTATAAATTAAGTGCCTTAAATCTTTTATTCAAATATTTAAAGAGAGAGAAAAAAGAAGAACTATAAAAATCTTGTGACCCCTTTTCACTGCATTCCAAATCTGCTACGAGTATATTGTTATATTGCTATGCTTTTATTGCTGCTTTCGCCTCTAGTTATAGATTGCAGATACTTTATTAATTCAAATCAAGCTAATCTACAATATGTTAATCATAGTTTTTTGTAGTATTTTTTAAATGTTATGAATTGATAAAGAAAAACAAATTTTCCATCAAATTATCATAATAAATGCGCAATCAGCAGTGCAGCAGTGGATGAGTTGGGGCGGTTGTGTGCGGAATATTTTTTCCTAGTTATTTTTTTTTTTCTTTGGTTAGATTTTTATTTCAATTTTCCTTTTCTTATTATACCCCATCCGTAGGAATATTATATACATATGTGCATGTTTGGAACATGAAGAAATAATAACCATATACTCGATATATATATATATAACTCTGTAATCAACATCGATTAAGATTAAGTTGAGTCGATCGAATCATGTCCGTCTGTTTTTTTTTTATAATTCGCGCGCCAAAAGGAATATGAATACAGAGGAGACGCCTGTGCACATTGGTTTTGAATGCTTGAAGGTTGTAGTGATGGGGAAATACAGAGCTTGGTAGATCAGACGGGTCTTAAATTTTGAGCTAGAGATATCAAATTTCAGCACAAGCTGTAAAAAATTTGAAGCAGAACAAACATTTTTGAAATAAGTTCACAAACTAAAAAAAAACTGAAAAATATCGTCTTAAGAAAATGTATAGACGTGTTGACTTTCACTACATTTTGTCGATACATTGTACAGGGCTACCCCAGCTTTTTGTGGGCGTTTTCTTAAAAGAACAAAAATTCTTTCGAAAAACTGTTTGGAGTGATGGTTTAAGTATTTTATTACTGTCTATGTATATCTCACCAGTATCCGTAAACTTTGATTACAAATGGAGACAGCCACGCCCACTTTATCCTAAGAAAAACTTTTCTGATAAAATCTCTTAAAAATCGCGGTACTATCGTCTGCTTAAAAAGATGTCATTGCATTTAACTAAGAGGGTTACGACGCTACAGAGGGTTACGTTCCATATGGATTGTATCTTTTTGTTGTCTTTCTTCAAGGGTCAGTTATAATGGGTGGGCCATCTGCTGTTTTTTTTAAATTACATGTTATATCGACACTGATAGCTTTTTCGCTCTCAAAAAAAAAAAAAAAAAAATACATAAACACATATCATATCTCCACGGTACGAGATACTCATATGATGTTTAAGCTTGCTTGGAAAATATTGAAAACGTATTTCCAAAGTACGTGCCGTGTTGTCGAAACAGTGCGTATTTTGAAAAGAAATTTTGGTCGAAATAATACACCAACCGTGCCTGCTGTAAGCAAGTTTGCGAAGAAAGTTTGTGAGATTGGCATGCTAATTAATAACACAAGATATCCTCGTATTCGTTTTATGCGCTTAGTCGAGAATATTGCTGCTGTTGCCGAAAGTGTGGGCCTAAACTCGGGGCGGCATTATAGGCCCATTTTTCTTCGAAGATGAAGACGGTAACAACGTTATGGTGAACGGAGCAGTACAGAGGCATGATAACCGATGGTAACCATCCAACAATCGATCTTTTGTTTACTAAGTTCAGTAATCGTGTAATCAGCCATTTTGGAGTTCTTGCTTGGCCTCCGCAGAGCTGCTTTTTGACGTCGCCAGTTGGACTTTTTTTTGTTGGGTGCCTAGAAAGTAAAAAACCAACTCTTTGAACTTTTGATCTTGATGAAACTTTTGTTCATACCCTATCCACAGATAGTGGTTGGTGTAGATCCTGATTTAAATGCACAGTTTGAAATATAGAGAAACGCCTATTTGCGATGAATAAAAAAGAAATTCGAATCTTGATATGCGCGCTACCAGGACACTGCGCGATAGGGGAAACGGCTGCCAAACTAGGCAGCAAAACACCCGACCACTGCAGGAGCTGTCAAGATAAAGAGGAGACAGAAACCATAAACACTTGTTATGTGATTGCCCAAATCTTCAAAACCGCCGCCTCCGTCATATGGGAAACAGACTTTTTGACGAACTAGGGGATCTCGTATAGGCTTCATGAACAGCGCAGGCTGGTTTGCAACAGAACCCACCGCAAAACAAAGGTTTTAAATATAGGTTCCACACAACAAAAAGGGATAAGCACTTAGGTGCACTTCCGTCCACACTATCCTAACCTAACCTAACATAGAGAAACAATGTAGATACACCCTTAAATTTTAAGCTAGACGATTTGAACTTGGTGCAAGTGTTCCTAAGATTTAATAGAGTTTTGAATTTGTTTGAAAAAAAGCCAATGGCCACGACCATAATTGTGTTAAATTTCGCAAGACATCTCTTCTAAGTCAGTTTTCTGTCCTTTCGATGAAATTTTCCATTACTTTTCATCATAAATCCTATCGTAGGTCATAAATAACGCCTGGGATCTTGTCATTTAGCTCTGAAATCGTTCGGAGATCATTGGCGGACACCTTTTCACATAACCCCAAATAAAAAAAATCCAACGACGTGATATTGCACGATTTTGTTGGCAGATTTTTGTTGCCGAAACTTTGTGTGTAATAACTGCATTGTTTCTAGCGCTGTGTTGCATTGTCTTGTTGAAACGACATTTCTTCCACATCAATATTGTCCAATTGGTGCTAAAAATAATTTGTTAGCATGTCCCGATAACGTTCACCATTGAATGTTACAGCAGTAAAGTACTGCCCAAAATCTGCACCAAACAGTGACATTGGTTATTTGTGAATGGTCCGTGGATTTTTCTGACCCCAAATGCGACAATTTTGTTTGTTTACGTAGCTATTCAGTTGAAAGTGAGCCTCATCGCTGATGAAAATCGCCATCAACGTGGTGATTTTCTAACACCCAACCAACGAAATCACGACGCTGTTCATGGCCAAATCCTGAGTCAATTGCGTCTTGTAAACATGCAGATGTTCCTGAGCTGTGTTCCATTCGAGAGAACAATGTGGAATGAATTTTGACAGATTGTCACGATCACTGGCACTCACTGTTGCGATATTTTCACGTGACCGGCCAATACGAGGACTCATTGGTCTTTGCAAAATCCAACACTGACTAGGTTCGATCGAATTTTTCAATTAATTTCCTAACCACAGCACGAGATGGACGGTTTTGTAATTTTGTTGACATTATTTCGCAATGCGCGAATCGTGTTAATATATAAATTTGTCACACTTCGGAGTTTGGTTTTGACAGCTAACTGCGTTGTTCTCTCGCATATCACACTATAATTACAAATGTCAATGGTTAGTATTCACAGATGTCAAATATCAGCTGTTTGGCACAGTAGTGCCAGATTTAAATTTTAACCTCCAAATAAAAGGGTGATGTTGCTAGATAAAGGAAGAGTGTCATGAAAAACCAATGTAGTTATCTTATAGGAAATTTATTTCTTTTTCTATTTGCTCCTTATAATTTTTTACGTAATATCATGCATTTCAGAGGTAATTGCGAAAATCCACAGCTAAGTACTACCCCATCCACCATTTTTCCAAGATGGCGGACGTTGCACAGGTCGGATCGTGCAGGGTTTTTGAGGACCTGGACTATTTGTATTCGTAAAAAGGAAGCCAGAGTGCATGGCGCAATCAGTTCAACTACAGTTTTCCCCACCCACTCATACGGCCATTTAACCGTCAAATTCCCATTCCACTCACCTGTGAATTTGTGCTATTCCTTCTCTTCAACTTCTTTTTCTTCTGTCGTCGCATAATATTCTTCGATCTCTGATATAGTTCATCCTTCGTCAGTGTAACAGCTAACTTTAACAGAAACTCCTTGTAAATTGGTTTCAAATCGTTAAACGACATCCCGTCCGCGTCGATTATGGCATTCAAAATGTCATCCAATGAATGAAGATTCTCATGCAATCTAAACTCATTGAAGAGTTCACTGAATCCCAGAGGTGATCTGTTTTATAAAGCAAAGCGGTTCCCTTAAACAAACTCATTTAAATATAATTGGCAACACTACTTACCCGCCACCTCCGCCAATTTTACCGCCCGAATGACGGCGAGCAGCACGAGATTTATACCGTGTAAGCCCTCCCGTATTAAGGAAGCTACCGGATCTAGGTATTGCCACTCGAGTCAGGATGTCGCCGTTTGTGTCGAAGCCACGGGAAGCTGTGCCCGTATTAGTACGATAGAGACTGTCTGTTGGGTGGCCTGAGTGTTTGTTGTTGCGCCTCTCCACACCGCTATCACCACCACGGCAGTGTTTCTGACCGGAATACGATGAATCACAAGGATCTGAGTTTTCCGAGTTCGAACGGTGTTGGTGTAGATTTGTGTCCTTTTGAGATATCCTACTGTTGTTGATGTTTTCCTTAACAGTTGCCGCTGTTGGAATCGGAGGTGCCCGTTTCGTTTTGTGCGACTTTCGTTTACGTTCCTCCGTTGTGGTCTCCACACTCTCGTTGATCACATCAATGCTGGCGCTTATAGAATTTCCCGGAGTGTTACGTTTTTTTCGTCCCGTTCTCGATGGCACTGGTGGTCCTCCGCGATGAGAGCTACGTACGGAATTTTTTCTTCCCACAGAGACACTAGCCACCGCTGACCGAGACATATAATTGGAGCTAGCTAACGCTGAACTACTGGCAATGCTTATACAACTGACGCCATTTTGATTACGTGGTGTTCGTCGTTTTGTATTGCGGTGACTACTCGCACTTACATGTGCCATAAGGCTCTGATAGAGTGTGGCAGCGATGACAATTGCATCTTCAGTGCTCTTACAAACGAAACCATGGCATTCGAGAACTTTTGGGACACCAGAGGAACGCATCACAACAGCGAAAATCGGTGCATGTAAGCTGGAGGCGATCTTTCGTTGATCGGAGGAGCTTGAAAAAATGGCATTTGAGATAAAAAGCAAAGAAAGTCATTTGGATAAACTCACGATAAAGGCTGGAACAATGTGGATTTGTCAATGTTTTCTGGGTCGGTTATCAGCGGCAGGAATGCCGCACCACCCTCCTTCTCCGAGACGACAAACTTCACCGCTGACCAAACTGCAATATTATGAAAAGGTGTGATATTAGAGTCATTGCTGCTGTTGCCGGTTTTCACTCGTAGTCCTGTTGCACAGATGTCCAAAAATCCGGAATTCGATCTCTGTGGGGAAAGAAAATGGGGAATGATTTTAGTCTTGTAGTCTTCAAAGTTTTAAAACGAAAATTTATATGTATTGTAGATACAGTCTAATTTTCTTCTTCGAACTTAATCTACGTTTTAATCAGGTTCTTGAAATAAAACTCATGAAATTCCTTTGCTAACGTCTAACCCGACGTGATAATGAAACAAACGCACATTTTGCTTTGCTTAATTTCCGCTTGGCTCAGCTGTAAGAATTTTCAGCACCGTTTTGGCTTAAGAGCACCTGCGTCCAAAATTTCAGATTTTCGAGATTTTTTGCATGCACATCGGAAAAAGGACCCAATAAACATTATATGTGATTTTCCCCATAGGGTCTTCGAGGATTAATAGAATTTCCAAAAAAAAAAAATACGTCAGAGGACGTACGTGAATGCGGACGTATGTGAATATGAATTTTAAAATGCGCAGAGTACATAATGCGAGACTAGTAACGCATAATTTCAGCGTAGTCTTAGAGACCATGAAATAAAGCATATATCTCATCTGTAGAGCAATTCTACTCGTGCGTATACTCGTATATGCATATGCAAGATCAAGCATATTCTTACTCTTACTTATCCTATGGTCACCTTGATTCTTCCAGCACTATCTTAGAAAATAAAATCCAATAAGCTTTCCAAGAGAAATTCGATACCAGATTTTAATCGATTCGCTTAATGGGAAATCATCTTCCCACGGCTAATGGTGAAGGGCTCATTTGCATGCCATTGAAATCGTGTATAAAAATATTTCAAAGATCAATTAAGATATTAGATACTCAGTGAACGTGTTAACATTTTAAATGTTCAAAGGTGTCGGGGAGAAAACCCCTAAAAACTGCGCGTGGCCATGTATAATGTATGAACGAAATGTAGAGAAAGTCAACGTCTATATACTTTACTTAGGCAATATATTTCAGTTTACAGCTAATATGTTTAGAAAAATGAAATTTGTTTAAAAGTGGGCGTGTCTGTGGGCGGAATTTCAAAATGTTTGCACGTATACTGTTTTGGATTCTAGAAAGCTTATATACCAAATTTCATATTCCTAGATCAAAATTTAAGGGCAAACAAATGGTGACTTGCGGTAGAACGGACGGACATGATTAGATCGACACAACTTTTAATGCTGATCACAAATATATGCACATATATACTTTTGGGAGTCTATCGTTATTATTTCTGAATATTACAAACTATGTATCAAACTTAATATACTCTGGATAGCTTGACAAATGGTTTGCAAGATAATTTGTATATCTTTTCACAATCTGGCGGGTCTTGCTATTAATGCCATTACTAAGCCTGGTGAGTAGCAAATTAGAAGCATCCAAGATTTGGCTAAACTTTTCTCTACGATCGATCTTCAAAGGGTTTACCTCAAAGTTTCAGATGAACACCGCATATGGATAGGCAGCAGAACTTAAGTGGTAGGTTGTGCTACGTGTTTGTGCACATGAACACTAGGGTGGTTTTTATTTAGGTTATGGGCGAGCTTTTCACGGGCCGTCCATCAAAATCGACTCTAAATAATAAAGAAAAGTTTTACAAATACTTAGGCTCGGTAGCCTAAGTAGCTTTCCTGTACATAGAAGACGCTCTTACCAACGTCTATTCATTTGCGGTAACAAATGCACTGTATAAAGGTGGACAGCTCACTTGGTGAGGTGATACTGCTTATTAGTCGGATTATCAAATAAAAGCTGGGCGGGACATCTGTTTGTCAGTAGGGATACCCCACAAGGTGGTGTCCTATCCCCACTTCTTTGGAATTTGATGGTTAATGAGTGAATAATCCTGGAGGCTGAAGGGTGCGAGGTTATCGCCTGTGCGGATGGCGTTGCTATAGCAGTCACTAGTAAATACCTCCCTATCTCTAAAGAACTCTTACAAAACACTTTAAATAAGCTATCTAGATGGATAGCTCGTTGTGGTCTAGGGGTAAATGCTCACAAAACGGAACTAGTCCTCTTTTCAAGGAAATAGAAAATTCGAGTCATTGACCCTCAATGCCTTAATGGATTGAAAGCTCGAAAGCTTAACATTTTCCAACGAAGCAAAATATCAGGATCTTATCTAAGCTGTAGACATTCACGAAAGAGTAAAGAAAGCCGCTGTTGAACTTTTTTTTTTTTTTATAATTCGCGCGCGCCAAATGGGATATGAATACCATTAAATTATTTCAGGGCACGGGCGTTTTAAGAAATTGAGAGAGAGAGAGAAAGAAAGATTGGTGTAGTGGGTTTGAAACTTAGGTGGTATTAAGTTTCAGTAAATTCCAAGGGTGGTGTCCAGATAACTGGGGAGCTTGTTGCTTGTTTTGCTTTTTGTCGTTGCTCATGATTCACAGTATTTTTTTTCCCTCCACCTGATGTCATCATCACGATCAAGTTGCATTTAAGCCATAAGACTACCCTACTGCCAGTGTTATGCCTCCTGATGTCATCATCACAATCAAGTTGCATTTTGGCCATATGACCACCCTACTGCCAGTGTTATGCCTTCACAGTAGAGTTGTCTTAAATTTCGCAAGTGATCGACTTTTTTATTTATTTCATGCGTAATAAATAGATGATTCTCGACATCAGGATTCGAACCGTGAATCAACAGCGTGACAAGCGATGATATTACCACTATAAGACGGCCACCCACTTGTGGATCGGCAAACGATGCTGAGATTCCATTCAGCGGGCATTCTTCCGTCCGATGAGTCGGTGTTGCTTGCTTCCATCAAGTCATCTCCCGCTGCCTTAGATAGCTCGGCAGGTAGACTGTCCGGTGCGGCAGCCTTGCTAGACTTAAGTTTAGATATCGCTATCCTCACTTCATTTTGGTCGGGTGGACGAAAGTCCAGGTTGAATAGCTCGTTCTGTCTGACGGCAGAATTTGGGTCGTTATTTCATATCTACATTAAAAGATACATTTTATGAAATCAATCCATGCTATCATAGATATGATGAATCAACTCTAGCTTTGTTGAATTTAGTGACATCTACAATGTATACTCCTTATGCACATGTATGCACATGTTTTTGAGCTGCATTCCGTGCTTCCTCAGTGTATCGAGGGAAGAGTACTGAGCAGAGATTTTAAATAAAAACAGTTTATATAAATTTTAAATAATCTTATTATTTATTTGGCCCGGCGCCGACTGCCACCAATGTTACAGCAGTGGTTCCCAAACCCTTGATTGCGATCCAATTTTGGGGTAACAAAATTTTTTGCAAAAGATGAGAAAACAACTAAATGTTTTCGAATCTCTTAAAAAACTAAAGAAGCCAATTCATTTGGAATTGTGAAACGTTGTATTCGGCACACTATTTTGTATATCAGCCGCGACTCGGTCAACAATTTCTAAAAATACCTTTATTTATGCAAAGCTACATCACCAGTCATAATCATCAAATATTTGCATACAAACATTCCCTTCTAAATTGGGTCTCCTATAAAAGCAGCGCCATCCGATTAGTAACTCATAAGAATCCAATATTTTGTAAGGCATACTTACTTACTTAATAGGCCTGCTTTCGAAGGTGCCCAAGATTTGCTCTGTCGTCTTGCTTATCGCCCAGCTTTCGGCTCCGTAAAGCACGACTGGCAAGATCAATGTTCCCTAGAGCATGATTTTGGTCCTTCGGGTTAGGAGTTTGGACCCTAGCTGTTTAGACAGGCTGAAGTAGCAACGGTTGCCTAGGGTTATCCTGCGCTGAATCTCATTTGTGGAGTTTAGGTTTGTCCCGAGGTAGGTAAACTCATTTACTACCTCAAAATTTAGGCTGTCGATGGTGATATTTTGTCCAATGCGGTGTGCGACGGAGTTGTTTCTGGTCGATAGCATGCACTTCGTTTTACTCTCAAGACTAACTCGTCTAGCCTCTTCTTCAATCGCCGTAAATGGTTCAATTGCGGCACGTTGGGAGCCCGCGATAATATCTACATCGTCAGCATACCCCAACAGCTGAACAGATTTGAAAAATATAGTGCCTTCCGTGTTACCACCTGTCCGCCGCACTATACTTTCTAAAATGAGATTGAAGAAGAAACACCGCGTTTCCTTGCCGAACTCCAGTGCGTGTTTGGAAAAATTCGGAGGTTCTACTTCCAAGTTGCACGGTGCACCTCGACTTTTCGAGCGTGGTGCGACACAACCGGATCAGCTATTTCGCCCCGTGGCTTTATTGTTCTTCAGCCTTCTCAAAGCTGTGCCGACTTCTACTAATCTGGGTGGAAGGACTATTTCATGCACCGAAGCTGGGTTTCCTCATACCTTAGCACTCTTTCTAGGTCATGCCCGTTGAGCAGCTGCTGGAAATGCTGCTTAAACACATCCACAATTCCTTGCGGGTCAGTGACAAAATTTCCCGCACAATTTCAAAGAGCCTGCATGCCCGGTCTGTAACCAGCAGCAAGGTTCTTAGTTTTTTTTTGAAAAAGCTACGTTCCTGATTTATGTTTCTGGACTCTTCAATATCCTTGAGCTGGGAGACTGGGAAGGTTCTTTTCTTTTTACGCAGTAGTTTTTTCTCCTCCCTTCACCGCTCGTCCCGCGGTGCCCTGGTTTTTCGTTCGAGCGGGGGTGATTGGTAACCCAGAGTAGTTTCGGCTACTTCCATGATGGCAGATCTGCATTCTGACCACATATTGTCGGCTGATGATCAGCGCAGGTTTGTCTCGAGTAAATCAATAACAGTAATCCAAAGTATCAGGATCATAATGAAAAAAAAACATCGTGATTCCTTAAAGGACTTGCATATGTTGTTGGTTGATTTTGAAAAAGCCTTTGATAGACAACCAAGAGATCTCTTATGGGTGGCGCTAAGACAACGAGGAGTTCCAGAAACCTACATGCGCGTGATCATGGACATGGACATGTATAGGGAGCAAGGACAAGAATAAGATGTCCCGCAGGAGTCACCGAAGGTGTACACCAGGGAAGCGTCCCTAGTCCTTTGCTATTGCAGTCCTTGATTATCTACTTGAAGGAAAAGTGATGGATCCCAAAGTGCATCAGTTATTCTTTGCTGACGATGGAGCTATCATAAGTGCAGAACAACCGTCCTGCAACGATCACTTGATGTATTGGTGGATGTTTTGGAGGGAAATGGATACCGTATTAGTTCAAAAAAGACAGAGTACTCGTATCTGTGCTGCCCGTTCTCTGATCCACACGGGCCTATTCCAGACATTTATTTGAATGAAAAAGTGCTTCCCAAGTGTGAAAAGTTCAAATATCTGCGATCTGTGATCAATAGCGAAGCAACTTGTGATGATGACATCAATCACCGCGTAAGCGTAGGGTGGATGAAGTGGTGGGAAAACTCCGCAATCTTCTGTGAGCGAAAAATGTTCCCTAAGCTGAAAGGAAGGCTCTACACCGCAGTTGTACGTCCGGCGCTCATATACTGTTCACAATGCTGGACAACGTACAAAAAATATGAGGGAAAATTAACGGCTGCTGAGATGAAGATGCTTCGCATTACAGCAGGAGTAACAAAGCTTGATAGAATAAGAAGTTCGAAGATTCGAGGAAGCCTTCATGTAAAAGAACCCATCACAAGCAAGATAGAGCACGACCGGCTTAGTTGGTATTGTCATGTTCAAAGGAGAGATCCTTCGAACCCCATTAAAAAGGCAATATCAATCAACGTTCCTACACAATCGCGCAAAAAAGGCAGACCAAAAAGCAACTGGATGCAAAAACACCAGCATTTGATTGGCCTCAGTGACGAAGTGATCCGAAACCAGGAAGCCTGCCAGTACTTCTTGAGGTCAAATCGGCAAACCCCACAAGCGGACCAGTAGGGATGCAGTAAAGTGGGAGGGTTGTGATCCTTCTACTCCGGATCATAACCTCGCCGTAAGGAAAAGAAGAAGATTGTTGTCACCTGCATATTGGAGAGTCTTTCACTCAGTTGCTCTTTGTGGAATCTGGCTATTTCCGGTGTGCTTAGGCGTCCAATGTTAAACCTCCTTTTGGTTAGATAGTGCAGCTTCTGTCATTCGACAGTCGAGCTCTGAATCAGGCTGCTATTAGTGATCAGAGCCGATATTTGGCCCTCTGAATGTTCGCACAACCAGGATATCCTGTAAGGCATATCTTTCAAAAGTGAATTCAATTTCCTCGAAAGCCCATAGACAATACTAAAAAATGCGTGACTCACTTACGAGTGTTACCACTTTTAATAAAATTTTGCCAAAGACACATACATTAAAATAAAATTAATTATTCACTGGCACACTATTTAATGGAAATTTCTCTTTCTTTCCAAAAAAAATTCCAATTTAGCAATTAAAAATCTATATCTAGTTCCGTTAATTTATTCAAGTCTCTTTCTTCTATTCACATAAAAAATTGTTTTGTTTGGCCCAATATCCATCCCATGAAAAATAAGATTTATTAATGAACACCAAAAAATATTAAATGGCCAACTGCAATGTTTGAGGTTGATTATGCCACCAAGTGTGTGTATTTTCGTTACATGCAACATGGGGATATGTAATAGAAACTATACCGCCGCGGAATTTCCCTTTCAAGCAGATGTTCGTTATAGCGATAACAATAGACAAGTAGCGCATAGTGAACAAAGTAAATATAGAGCTGGTGTTCACGCGATGGAAGCGATGTTAAATAAATTTAACTCGGGCTAGCCTTCGTGTATCTATTCAAAAAAGCGGATGCAAATGCTTCAAGAAACCTTCCTGAAATTGCTTATTATAAAACATATTACACTTCTGGAATGATTTGAATGTTGTGCGGGCTTACATCCCTCTTAACCACTGTGGAGCAATGGCCAATGTGTAATTTACTGAGCTAATTAGTTGAGACACGCAAACTAAATGAGTCTTGAAAGCCGTGTATGAATTTTGCAATTCAAATGGAGTCGGTGTCGGTTTTGATTTCGATTTTTCGCTGGGAAACTCTTGGGGTTGGACTTTTGATTTAATCCAAAAGGAATTTGTGCAATCAGTTTTCAAACACCTTCACAAACACCACATCACATTTTATCGAGTGAAACTTAATAATTCAAGTTTTTTCTTTGTTTTGTGTCAGCCAAACAATCTAGTTTGGCCACTTTGTTACGACTGAGTGATTGGATTAAAATTTTGTATTAATTGCATCTTTACTTGGAGTTGCAATCTGGTTTTAGATATTTTGTAAACTGCAATCATCTTGATAGCAGCATTTCTTTTCTGTATCTATGTGGTTTGATGTTGAGACAGCCAGGAGGCTTTGTGAGGTGTATGATCTGAAGTGAGCGCCATGACACAAATGAAATCATATCAATTGCCTCAAATAGGCAACTGACAGTATTACCATGGTGCGCTTGACTGAACATAGCTTGTGAGATGAGATGGTGAAAATTTTAAACGGTTTTCGATATGCTAACATTGAAAATGATCAATGGTTTATCCATGAATTTAGCGACTTATAGAACAGCATTTAAGTAGACCTAATCGAAAAGGATGAAAACACGTGACAGATACTATGGTAAAGCCTCGTCTCCGCCCTGGTACAATAAAGAATTACGTACCAGGGCGGGGACAAATTATGGCAAATATTTCTAAAATCTAGATCTCGTTTTTCCTCATCGTGCCCATCTTTCTATTTCAATTATATGAACCAGTCTAATCACAGATCTCAGACGGTTCTACCAGTTCGGATGGATATCCTTCTGCCTTAAAATATCTTAACGCATCCTCGCCGAACCCTAAAATAATCGCTAATTTTTTTAGCGCGTCTTATACCGATCACGGGGATGACTCTAACATGCACCATTTCAGCCATATGAATAGCTGCTCACAAACCTCTTTGGTTTCTGTTGATTTTACTGGAGAAATGGTAGTCCAAAAGATTAAGGCACTCAAGGATGACTTTTTCCCTCGTCCAGACGGTTTACCTCTTATTGTTTTGAAAAAATGTGCAACCGTACTGTCGCAATCTCTCACGGAACTGTTTCAACTTTTTCTCTCCAAGTCTGTCTTTCCTAGATTGTGGAAGGACTCCTTTATTCTCCCCATTCATAAAAAGGGTTGTGAGAATGAAATATCCAACTAACGACCTATAGCAAAACTGTCCTGCAACGTACTTTCACTGCAAACCAATATTTTCAGCAAAGCAATATGATTTTCTAAAGGGTAGATCCACAACAATAAACTTAACGGAATTTATATCTGTTGTACTGTTTGCACTACAGAGTGGTAGATAAGTTGACGTAGTAACCACCGACTTCCGCATAGGCTTTCGACAAAATCTCGCACCAAATAATTTATCTGACGCTGAACACCCTCGGTTTTCCACCTTTCTTTACCTCGTGGATTCGATCTTACCTAAAAAAAACCGCCAATACAAAGTTCTCTTCAGATCTCCAGTGTCTGATCCCATTAAGGTCACATCGGGCGTTCCTCAAGGTAGTCATCTGGGACCAATGATCTTTCTCTTAACAATAAGCGATGTGGATTGTGTATTAAGCGACTTTGATCTATCCATCTACACAGATGATATGAAAATTTTCAATCAAATCTGATCCCCAACCGACTGCCGATCTAGACAGGTTTTACATTTGGTGCAATAATAACCGTCTTGAGCTGAACGTCAGTATATGCAAAGCCATTACATATTCCCGTGAACGGATACCTCTCCCAATTAGAGCTTACCACTTTCACAATGAACCAAACTGTTTAGTTCCTTCATTATGTGATCTCGGTATGATCTGTGATAGGGAACTCAATTTCCGTTTTCACATCGATCACATTATAAACATAGCCAATTCCACTCTTGGTTTTATCAAACGTTGGTCAAAGGAATTTCTCCAACTCTTATTTGTAGGGTTCCATTTAGAGTATGCTTGTTAAGTTTGGTCATCCTATGTCGACATCCATTCCCTGAGAATTGAAGCTGTTCATACTCTTCGCCTTACGTGGTCTGCCTTGGGTTGACAGGTATAATTTGCTTCCCTATGAAGATCGTCTAAAACTCTTCAATCTACAAACTCGCAGAAAACGTCGTGAAGTTGCCGATATACTCTTTGTGCATCAGTTGTTAACGGGACAAATGACCTTCCTTTACACTAGTCCTCGTAATCTTAGGTCCGTTCCCCTATCCCGTCTTACATTCCATCGCTCTAATTATGCCCATTTCGAATCCATCTCAAGAATGCTGCGAGAAGCCAATAATGCACAACGTACATATTTTGGACTTCAATCTCACCCTGTCTAAAAGAACTCCCTCTATGCCATCTTGCCTCATTAAGCTTTTAATGTCAGTAACAGCTTAAAGGTTTAGATTGTTTAAGTTAACTGCTCGTATTAAGCAAATAAATAAATAAATACAGCGCACAGTAGCAGGACCTTTAATTCCATGATCCCAGAGTTTCAGACATATAAATGAAAGCCTAATGGCAATAATACCGACGTTTTGGTACTCGCCGGGGGAATTCCCAGGCGGTGGATAGGGGTACGCTGCGGTTATCTTCCGGGCTTAACAAGACCATAATTTCTTACAGTTAAATTCTTGTCGCGAATCAACCCTAAGCAACAGAGATGAAGCAAAAGCCGATTCTGCAAGAGGTAACCAGTCTACTGAAAATCCTCCCGCTGGTACGCCAGCTGCCTGACCAATAAATGCGCAGTCTCAAACCTCATCTGGTGAAATGACTGAGATGCGCAGCTCTGGTGTCACTGGAACCTTACTACGGGTTGAGCATGTGAATCTACCTTTGGATGGGCTACCTTTTAATGGTACAAAGACGAGTTCGATGAAGACTCTAAAGTTGAAGAAGAAGACGCTCTTGTTGCTGACGTTACGTATCGGTAGAAGCTCCAAGTAAAAGCCGACAATGTTACTGTACCAGTTCTTTAACCCACTCCAGTGGTGGATAGTGACAATTCGATTGGGCTGGATAGATCGCCTGCTGCCTGTTCTGAATCTGCCTCAAAGATTGACGTTTTCTTCACTCAAATTTAATTGCATCATAGCATAGCGGCTACCGCTCTGTTATGCAACAGTCAGCAATAAAATGCATCCATTCCCTCAACTAATATTAATACAAGAACTGTGGATATTAAACAAACGTATTTGTGGTTTGGACATGGCCTGCCAAACAGGTTAGAGTCCTCGAATCCTTGATGTTGATCATAGCGACTAAGGCAGCGGATATAAAGCGCATTATAAGGCGGGTTATCTCTTATTTACACTGGCAAGCAAATCATTTCTACTACAATACCTCAAAAAGTTCATACACAAACAACAATATATCCCAAATGCAGGAATAATGAAATCTGGCACGGCACAGGACTTGCACCTATAAGAGCAAGTATTACTTTCCTGTCAAAGTTGTCATTACTATAGGACGGGCCATCTGCTGGTTTCTTTTCAAATCACATGTTATATTGACACTGACAGCTCTTTCGCGCTCAAAAAATTGACAGAAACATAGTATCATATCTCCGCGGTACAAAATGAATCGATTTACGCTTGAACAACGTTGGAAAATATTGAAAACTTATTTCCAAAGTGAGTGCTGTGTAGCCGAAACATTGCGAATTTTGAAAAGAAATTTCCGTCGAAATAATTCACCAACCGCAAGTTTGTGAAGAAAGTTCGTGAGATTTTTTTCTGCTAAAGACTGAGGAAATGAACATGGACGATCTCTGATTTCAGCAAGACGGCGCTACGTGCCATTCAAGCCGTTCAGCAATCGATATTTTGCGCACTAAGTTCAATAATCGTTTAATAGGGCGTTTTGGTGTTGCTGCTTGGTATCCGTGGAGCTGCGATTTGACGCAGTTGAACTTTTTTTTTTGCGGGCGCTGTTAAAGATCGATGATATGCTGAGAATTCAGAAACGATTTAGGCACAGCACAATATTGATCAAGCTATTCGTGATATAAACTGTGTATTTTTTAGAGGTTTGTTTTTCGAATTGGCAATACTTTTTTTTCCAGCGACAGCCAATTTGACAGCTGACAGCTGATTTGTGCTCAGTTTGGTTTACCATTTCACCATGAATAGGCCTACGTCAGAACAACGCTTGACAATTGTGCAAATTTATTTCGAAAATCGTGGTTCAGTTCGCTAAACTTGGAGCATAGTATTGAGAAGGACCCGATTGCAAATTGGAGCTGTGTCCATCCAAGATTACGAAAAGATTGGTTTACAAGGTTACAAGATCCAGCTCGTGCAAGAATTGAAGCGGCTTGATCATCGTGTGCGTCATACGTTCGGTGAATGGGCCAAAAACGATATTGCTCTTGATTCCCATTTTCACCACAAAATTTTGTTCAGCGATGATGCTCAATTATGGTTGAATGGCTACATCAAGAAGCAAAATTACCCCATTTGGAATGAAGAAAATCCATTATTGAGACGCCGTTGCATCTACAAAAAGTCACTGTTTGATGAGCTTTATGGGCTGGTTGAATCATTGGTCCATATTTCTTCAAAAGTGATGCCGGCCAGAACGTTACAGTCAATGGAAACCGCTATTGATCCGTGATTATTGACTTTTTCGTTCCTCAATTGAATGGCATTAATATGGAAGAGCTGCGGTTTCAACAAGAAGGCTTAACATGAGGCACAGCTCGCGCCACAATCAATTTATGGAATGAGACATACGATGAGCGCATAATTTCGCGTAATGGATGTGTGAATTGGCCTCCAAGATTGTGTGATTTTAGACCTTTGTATTATTTTTTGTGGGGATATGTGAAGTCGCTAGTCTACGCCGATAAACCAGAGATGATGGACAACTTGGAAGCTAACATTCGCCACGTTATTTCCGATATACGGCCTCGGCTGCTCGAAAAAGTGGTCGAAAATTGGACTTCCAGATTGTGCTTTATTCGAGGCAGCCACGGTACCCGTATGCCAGAAATCATACTTCAACACTAATGGCATGAAATTATCTTTACAATAATACTGATACCACGGCCATTACCATGATTTGTATGTGCTTTATTTCATTTGAAAGTGCTATACCTCTAAAAACAAACACCCTTTAGAGCCCCGAACCATCGAAAATATACGAGTACTACAAAATAGGGTTGAAAGGATGGGCTACTGGCAGGTCACCCGCGGCATACATATACATTAAATTATTTTCCATAAATAATCGGAATTCAATGAAGCAAAAAACTTTGAAATATGTTAAACGATTTTTTTGCTTAAAACAATTTTAAAAAGAAACCAATAGATGGTCCACCCTTTGCATCCCGTATTAATGCATAGGATAGTCCTGGGCTAAGCGGCTGGATAGATTTTCTTGAAAAGGATATAAAACGATGATGCAAAAATAAATTAAGAAAATACTTGAAAATGGTTTCGCCACTTGCTTGGATCGCTTACTACAATATACATTCAGGACAAGTTAATGGTTCTGTTCCTGTGAGACATAAGCCCCATGAATCACAACGGAGACTTATTTTTGAAAAGCTATTTTGAAATTTGTATACATTCACTTACATCTCTAGCAATTTCACCCAAGTATAAATCCCTCAGTGGCTCCTGTAATCCTTGCAAACTTGTCACTTTATCCTTAAGTGGTAACGATCCAAGGCAGGTTACAGCAAAACTGCACGTTGCATCTTTAGCCACATCTGTGAACATTCGTTCAATTTGTGCTTGAACACTGTTACTGATCCGCCGTACATCCTTCTTCATTGTTTCTGTAATAGCCTTCGGTTCGCTGGGTTCCTCCAGTAGAATTGACCTCGCACTCTCGCCCGCCGTGCTGGCCAATTCACTGCGGCCATACATAATAATGGAGCGTGTACGATGCGAACCGCGAGGATCATCAAAGCGGTTGCTCCGAATTGATCTGAAAGAAAAAAAAGAAAAGAAAAATTGTAGAAAATTGTAAAAGTTCTCCCCAATAAGCGAAAGCCTGCTGTGAAGATACACAAATAAATTAACAGATACTATCTAACAAGTAGATACTTTAGACAACTTCATCTAATGGGTGCAATTAGACATGGTTATGATTTTCTATGTGAACATTTGTATCTACTAACGAAAATGTTGAGGATAGATACAAAAATGAGGAAACAGAACAGCATTTCCCCCTGGGAATATTCTAAGCCAGTTGATGACAATTATCAAATTAGGCGACTGTGTCATCGTAAATTTGTTTGCCTTGTAATGTGATCTGGCCCATGATAATGGTCACATCTCATTAGGAGTTTCCCTACCCACAAATTAGTCAAAGTGTCTGCAGTAAATGATGAATGAATTCCGGTGTGATTTTGATTGTCTTTTTGTTTATTGAATTGGAAATGGGCCAGTGACTAAGTGGGATTTTTGCAAAATTAATTCATAAGCTGTGAAAAATTATCAGCGTTTTTTTTTGTAAAAGTTTTGACACTTTTACTGAGACTGTGACTAAAATTTATGGCACTATAAGCAGTCTACTTTTGAATGTGAAACCATAAACTATCTTCTAAGAAGATCAGAAGAGAATAAGATTCCGAGTCTTTGCTTTTACAGTGATACAGTTTGGAATAATTTTGATCTGATTTGGACTTTCACTGAACGAAATGAGATGCATCGAAAGGAATTCCACATGTGCATGTTTAATTTGAATGAGACAATAGGCGCCCTTTTTTAGATGCATCCAATATGTGTTCCCTTTTTTCCTTTGTTTTGTTTTGATGAGTGATGAAATAAAATTTGAAATTCTTTCAGAAATGTCAACCGTATACTAATAGGGAATGAAATGTTAGAAAAAACAAAAGGTAGAGTTTCGTTTATATTAAAAGAGTGAATGGTTTCACGTGATGGACTTCATGGGGCTTTTATGGGTTTATTTGACGGTAGAGCTAGGAATGAATTTGAAGTTAGTTGTTAAAAACAACATGTAGAAGGGGTTTTAATAAACGTTTGCTGACCCCACACTTTTTGGATAACTTTCCAAACAAAACATCGTTAAACTATTAATTTTTTATACGTTTTTCAACAGCTTAATCATAATCGATTGGCTTTCAAATAGTGTAGCTATGAATGCCAAGAATCTGAAGAAAAAGAACAAAATGTTGTTCAACTCAATTTTTTTTGTACGTGGGTAGGTGGAAATCTTCATTGAGGACTGGCAGCGCGTGCTCATAGCAGTGTGAGATTTTTACTCCCTAAAAAGACATCCCTTCTTCTTGCTGAGTACAATTAAGTTACCTTATCTAGAAGTTTAAGTTTCAAAGAATTACATATTCTGTAGCGTACTACCATCAAAAGTACCCGCTGATACCGACATAACGAGCGGCTACTACTTATTGCGCTACATCGAACGGTTTCGTTCTTTGTAGTCGGCGCACAAGGTCTGTTGGAGTATGTTGTCGTCACAATGACCATCTGCAGGACCACGCTTTTAATGGACCTACAGAAATTGATGAGGCAACGTCAATATTATCAAAAACATTGGGTAAGGCCTATCAAAAGCGGACAGGCTCGCTGCGGATAAATAAACAAAAGGACACACCTCCATGGTGGTCTAAAAAACTGAACATTATGAAAGAAACTCTTCAATATGACTAAAAGAACAAGGTTAGATGAAGACTGGGAAATATATAAATCCAGTCCAAGAAAATTCAAAACAGAAATACGAGTACAGCGCTCTAGCTTTCTGTAGCGAAATAGAAAGTACCGCTGAATCAGCAAGACTCAGAAGGGTTCTTTCCAAAGAGCCGGTGGAGTTAAGCTCCCTAAAAGACACGCCTGGCAATTGGACTGACTCTAATAAAAAGACATTAGAAACTCTACTGGATGCTTATTTTCCAGGATGTATAGTAGGTAGAGATGACATCTCTGGTAGCAGCAGTAGTAGACACGAAATAGCGCCGTCTGAATTGGTTACGGAAGAAAAAATATAAAGGGCAACATGCTCCTTCTTACCGTACAAATCCTCAGGCACGGACGGCATTTTCCCGATGAAGCTACAAATAGCCAAAAAAGATATAACGCCGTTTCTAAAGAGACTGTTCCTTGGTAGCATTCAATGGGGTCAAGTACCAAAGGAGTGGCGGGAAGTCAAGGTTGTTTTCATTCCCAAAGCAGGTAAAGCTAGTCTTACCTGGGCTGGTGACTTAAGAGCAATAAGCTTGACATCCTTTATTCTGAAAACCTTTGAAAGGCTTATTGACATACACATTCGCAGCAGGCTGAACCACAGTATAATATCTCCGACACAGCATGCATATACGAAAGGTGAAACTGCACTTCATAGCGTTGTCAGTACGATTGAAAAATCAGTGAATAGAATGGCCGCATTCTAAGACATTAAATGGACCTTTAATAATGTCACGGCGGATTCAGTAGAAGGTGCCTTCAAAAAAACTGAATATTTAGGACATTCTGATCAGATGGATAGTTTTCATGCTAAGAAACAGGTACATAAACACAGAACTAGGTAATGCGATACTAAGAGTATTAGCTGGTAGAGGTACTCCGCAAGGAGGTGTTCTCTCTCCTCTACTCTGGGTTATTGTGCTAAATGAAGTGCTAATAAAACTTAGATTGAAGGCACTCCTTTTAAAATTTTGGACAGGGCTAAAGATCTAGGGTTAATACTAGACAAAAAACTAAATTGTGGACTAAATACAAGGGAGAGAGCAAGGAAAGCTAGGATAGCTCTCTATACTTGTAGCAGAATATTTGGGAAAACTTGGGGCCCCAAACCAAAAGTCATTTTCTGGCTTTACACAGCAGTTGTGAGACCTATATTGACTTACGGCAGCCTAGTATGGTGGCCAGCTGCAAGTAATGGCACAAACCTCAAGATACTAACCAGAGTACAAAGAATGGCGTGCATTGGTGTCACAGCAACTGTGAGAACCACACCAACTGCAGGATTAGAGACCATACTCAATCTATTACTTTTAGATCTATTTGCACAGGAATCTGCAGCTAGAAGTGCTCTAAGATTAAGCAAATCTGAAGGTTGGAGGTCAAGCTTGACGGGACATGCGTAGATTTTACGCAAATATATGGGCGGAGACTACATAGTGCCCTATTTAGACTTTCATAAGCCGTTTTCCAATTTATTTCCGAGTCGGAAGGAATGGGAAACTAATATCCCGCTAAATGATATGATGTATGATATGAGGATATACACGAAGATACACCTCACTTCCTGTGTCATTGTCCAGAACTCTACCACCATAGATTCAGAAATATTTCTTTCATATTTCAGGGAAATATTTCTTCCAAGTCTTAGAAGAACTATCAAATGTATCGGTAAATAAGATAACCAAATTTATAAATGCATCGGGTTGGTTTACGAACCGATAGAGTTCACGAGTGGGGAAGCTACACTCCTTAGGCATCACAATGGATCTACATTGATCTAAGTGTGGAGTAGTAGGTCTTTCACCCTTTACGTCAATACATCAAACCTAACCTAACACACAATGACCATGAAGACGAATATGGAGTATGCGAGCAAAGTTTTTCAATTCGTCTACGACGGTAGCTATTCCTAACTCTCTGTGGATATCATTGTTCTTGATATATCATGGAGCATACACGATTGTTCTTAGCACTTTGTTTTGGAAAAATTGTAGTATATTTATATTAATTTGGAATGTCTTTCCAATAGCCATTACATTTGTCTGAATCTATTTTCGAGCTCGTTGCGTTTCTTTTAATTTGCGGCTTCCATTTAAGAGTTAACATGAGAGAGTAGGAACAAGACAGAACCCAGAACACTTCCTTGTGGAACTCCGGGAGTGATTTCCTCAAATTCTGAGTATTCGGTTCTGTGTTTAATAAGAAAAAGTCTGTTTTTTTAATACGATTCTAAGATCTTATGTAGGTGCTCCGGAAGAATCTGCCTTAGCTTATATTTCAAGCCATTGTGGCAAACCATGTCGAAGGCTTGACAGAAGTTAAGAAAAGCCATCCTTAAGAACAATATGCCAAATCTTTGTCCATTCGCAAATTTTATCCAAACCTCGTTGGAGCTTTTCAGTTGCTGACTCGATTGATCTTTCCATTGCCAGTATAGCCATATCGCGTTTAACACAGAAAAATCTTTTGACAAGGGTGGATTCTAAAATTGTGTATAACTGTTTGGCAAGAACCTGCCTTAGCTTATATAGGGTCATCCAACAAGAGGTGTCATTTTAAATTTCACGTCATTGTCTAACTGTCAACATTCTCGTTTCAGCTATATCACGCCGTTGGATTTTTTTTTTTTGGGGTTATGTGAAGCAGAAGGTGTATGCCAATGACCCCCAAACGATTCCAGAGTTAAAGGACGAGATTCGACGCGTTATTTATGAACTACCGCAGAATTTATGCCGAAAAGTAATGGGAATTTCATCAAAATAACGGAATTCTACAAGACCAGCCACGGCACCCATGTGGCCCATATCATTTTTCATGTTTCATATCAGTGCATCAACATTATATTGATAGAAAAATGTCAGCACTTTATCAAAAACCATTGTAGTCTCCAATTCAATTACCCTTTATGCATATCTTTTATATCTACAATCCTCAGATGGGGAATATAGTTCAGAAAATATATAAATAAAACCTTTTTATGAACAATATTAACCAGATGAAAACTGGAACGCGTATTTAGAACCCCAGGTGAACAGATTGTTCATAAATCAGTACTCAATTGAGGAACATCTTTAAGGTAAAAACCAAAAAGATAGTCCATTGGGTCGTATCACACAGGGCTACAAGGCCTTCCCTGTCTATCACAAGTGTGTGCAATAGAAAAGAAAACCCGCCCCTCCTGAGGGTTAGTCTATTTCTATGAAGTGTTCAAATTTTATCATGCTTCTAATTACCATCCTTCTAAAGGCTGTCCCAAAATGCACGCAAGTAATTTTGATAGAATACAACCTGTGTGTTAAAGTTTTTTTTTGTTTTTTTTTTTATATAGCGCTCGATTTGATCCTTCAAGGCGTGGGTGGTCGTGGGCCTAGAGAAAAGAGTCAAACGGCGTTAAATCGCATGATCTGGGCGGCCAATTCTGATCACCAAAACGGAATTGAATTGTTTCTCGGGCTGTATGGCATGTGGCACCGTTTTGTTAAAACCACATGTCGTCGACGTCCATATCTTGAAATATAGGCACAAAAAACTGGATTATCATGCACCTTTAACTGTTATTGCCCGACCAGCCGCATTTTCAAAGAAGAATGATCCTATGATGCCTCCAGTCCAAAACCCGCACCAAACAGTGACATGTTGTGGCTGCATTTGTTTCTCAACAATTACTCGTGGATTTTCTGAACCCTGAATTCGACAATTTTGACGATTAACAAAGCCATCAAGATTAAAATGAGCCTTATCGCTGAATATGATTTTGTTTCAAAAATCAACATCCACTTCTTGTTGTTCCATAATCCAGTAGGCTTCAGTTCTTGAGTCAATTGCATTTTGTATGCATGAAGATGCAAATCTTTCGTGAGAATACGCTGTAGATAGCTTCTCGAAATGTCCAATTCTTGACCATGGTGCCGAATTAATGTTCTTGGACTCTCAACAACACTCTCACCAACTACTTTGATGTTTTGTTTTGAAAGGACGGCAAGAGTGGCTAACGTCACTAATTGATACAGTCTCCCTAAATTTTTGAATTAATCTCTTCATAGTTGATGAAGTTAAATCACTATTCCGGCAATATTTAGTACGAAACTTGCGAACTGTAGCTGCCAAAACTTCACTATTTTTAAAATATTGCTCAACAATGAAAACGCGTTGTTCTTTCGTGTAGCACTCCATTTTTAATAACTCTGAACTGTCAGCTGTCACGTTGTCTCTTTTTTTCGTTGGCAACGCTTTACCGCACATATGGCGCAAAATTCAAGTCTTGCGAGAATTTTGGGACACCCTTTAATTAATATGCGTTTTAAGAATCAACTTTCAGACACCAAAGTAAGCCCAAAGTAATGGACAGACGGTCCATTTTCGTCTATTTTCTCTTTTTATTGTGTAGTGGTTGACTTAACCAGGAGGCATTTAATTTGAACCTAGGCCGCTGTTGTTGATTTATTTACACAAAATAGCTTAGATCATTTTACCCCTCTCTAAATCGGTTCGAAATAATAATTAGGAACATAAAAATACACTACACTGAGGTGAGCTGTAGAGGCAATCTCTCCAAATTTGAAGTTTCTTACTTAAGCTGTTGCTAAGATACAAGACTTCTAAAAATCACTTATTTTGAAACAGACCGACTGACTCACTGATCATCAAAACCAGTGCTTTCCGTAAACATACAGCCTTGAAATTTGGTACAGATGTACGAGTAGGACTTGGAGTGTAGAAAGAGAAAAAAGTCAAAAAATCGGACTTTTCGACACTGTTTCTATGAAATGGGCCGGCCAAAGGTATACTAGTATAATAGAAGATGTCAAAACCATACTTTTGGCCAGCACAGAAACTTGAAAATTTTTAGTATTTGGGGTAAAGAAAAAGGAAAAGGTCACGCCTAACTTCTAAATATGGTTTGTGAGGGTATATGAGTATGCTCTAAAGTTATCGAAAGCTATGGCTGGTACAGAAATCAATGAGTAAAAAGATATAAAACTTTCTTCCCTCTTTTTACCCAACATCCATTTGTTTACACTGTTGTTTTTGTAATTCAATTTCGTGTCTGTGAATACATGTGAGCAAAGAAACAATACTTTAGACACGATTGATCCTCCCGCCAAAAATATCTCGTCATATTCACGTAGTGAAGCAAGTAATTCAAGGGGTGTGTTCAAAAAGAGAATCTGTTCGGTTTAATTTTTAATACCGGAATGCAGCACTGGATCTTAAGATTACTGTATATTCCAATAGTTATAGAAAATTAATTACTCTGGTAATTTGTGAGAAAAAAAAATCAACTCAGGCTGTAATACATCCATTCGGTCGACAACATTGTTCCTATGTGAATGGACTTGTCCAATTAATTTAAAAAAAAAAATCATTTCGGACCTAGAAAATCAAGAGAGAATCCGAACTTAATGAACATATCTTTTTTATTAAGTTGTTTGTGGGATGGTTTGAGTGGATGGTGCGTTGGCTTCTTGACTGGGAGTTGTACTATAATAATAAGTAACTTATAACTAATAAATGAAGTAAAATACTGCCTGGAATCCGCTAAGATAACAGTTGATAGTTGATAATCAAAATCAAGTATTTTGTTGCTTGAAAGTTGATAAATAAATTGACTATCGCTTTTTTGCGAACATTTTCGTATGACAGCTATTTAGGTGTCAATTTCATACATTTATTTAATTTTGTGTCAATTCATTCATTTGTCAATAAAAATTCTTTAGTTTTGAACTGTGTAACACTTTCCATGTTATAAAAGGCTGAATAATGTTGAAGTTGTCATTTTCACATAAATTATGTTGTAATAGCTTATGTAGAACTACTCGTAAAGTGTAGAGGTTTTTTTTTTATATATTTTTTAACACAATTGTACACACCTTTAGTAAAAAGTAAAAGTGATCAAGTGAAAACCTATCTTTCATCTGTTGGAATCTATTTGCAAATGCATATGCATTTCATTTAACAGCAATGACAACCAACTGACATTTGGAAATAGGTAGTACTGCCAAGTACTAAACACTATTTCGTGATCGTTTTACATAGAAAAATCTGTCAAAAATGTCATTATCAGCAATCAACTTCGGCGATTTTATTTTTGGCGGATATGCTTGGGTTGCACTATAAAAATTAAATAAAAATTTTACCTATTGCGGTTGAAATAATCCGAACATATTTCAATTGTATAACAATATCTACGTTCAACAATCCGAAGTCTTTATCGTCTCAGAAAATTCTGTGAACAAAACTTTAAAAACATTATATTTTGGAATATTTGAGTCAAAATTGGGATGGTGCCTACCAAACAAAACTTAAGCCATTGATTGTATAACAAAAGTGCGCTATCAGAAAGGTATGTGGGGCCAATCGTTTATCTCGTTCTATGCTTTTATTCAGAGCACTGAAAATTCTGCCACTTAAAAATGTTCTTTATTAGAGGTGCTTATTTACAGAGTCCAATTTCTAACACCCGTAATTTGCGAAGCAACTCAACTAATGTTGTCGTTTTACCTGCTTTTGGTACTACTTTATTCAAAAACTTTTATTCCGATGCAAACTATTTAATAAGCTTCCCATGAATATTAGAGGTATAAGATCTTCACCAGAATTTCTAAAGTACGTTAAAATGTCACTTCTTGATTTTGATCATGAAGAAATCAAAGTTTTGCTACACTACTCGTATGTTGTTTGAATACAAGTCAATTGTTCTACATTCCTTTTTTGTATGCTATCTCGTTTTATTTTATTTCTTGAAATTAATTATTTAAATACTGTTCACCCCACATTTCAATGAATTTTCTTTTATGAATTTTCAATAAAAGATTGTTAAATCAAGAATAATGAATTAAATAAAAAAAAAAAAATATAATCGTCGTGGAATTATCAAAAATGTAGAATTTCTTCTAAAAGGAAGTGCAATACTCGTATAAATTGAACCACTCGGAAAAATGACAGAATATCAAATCGTAATTTTTATGTTTTAAGCTGCAAAGAAAACAATGTAATGACTGAATCAAAGATCCATTTTATAACAAAATAAGGTAAAAAGGAATACAGTATTCTTAATTCAGACATAAGACATAATTCAAATAGTCGTAGCACTTACTGAACATCCCCCCATACATTCTAGTTTTTCTAAGAATACATCAACTTCGGGGTGAATTCACGAGTTTTAGAGGTGAATTCATGAGCTTTGGAGTTGAAGTTACGAATCGACCGCCATCTTAGGGTGAATTCATGGATTTTATACAAATGTGCGTGGAAATGAACAATATGCGTAAGTTACCTTGTAGGCACCTGGTTCCATATCCAGTCAACGTACAATCCTGAAATTTAGTACAGAGGTTGTAGACAAAGAAAATGAAAAACAAGCGGGTGGCGGGGCCATAGAATCATTGCGGCACATCATTTTAAAGATTCCTTAACCGTTCATCTCATCTCAATTGGAGTGGTTTAATTATTATTAAAAATCCTTCCATATATAAGACCTTTTGTAATGGAAATACGTAGGTTTGTGTCTTACCTAAAATTATTTTGTTAGGTATTTATCATTTTAAAGATTCCTTAACCGTTCATCTCATCTCAATTGGAGTGGTTTAATTATTATTAAAAATCCTTCCATACATAAGACCTTTTGTAATGGAAATACGTAGGTTTGTGTCTTACCTAAAATTATTTTGTTAGGTATTTATATATATACATGTCTAGTCTTTGCAAAAAAAGTATTGATGTCTAACAAAAAACATTAAGTACAAAACTGCCCAAGTTCTTTTGCTCAAAAATCCTGGAACTATTCAGCCACGAAAAGGAGTGAGATATAAAAGCGTGCCAAGAGTTAAATTTGTTGCAATGCCTTTCCAAATAAAATGTAATACTTGGCAAAAGTCTATTTTTGTGCGTAACAGGTTGAACTTGGCACAAAACTTGGCCAGTTTTTTTACTTTAAGGTTTTTGGTTATACAAGCTCTTACAAACTCGTTGAAATGATTTTCATTTGATTTTTTCGAAAAGTGTGTTAGAAACCGAAATGGACAGTTTTCCAAAATTTGGTTCGCCATAACCTTGCGTTATGTCAAATATTATTTGGTTATGAATTTCGAACAAATCATAGCCAAGAAATGATACTCAAAAATCAGCCGCATCTCTATTAACGTCAGTGCTGTCCAAGGTAATGGAGAGCATTGTTAACAACCACGTTATGAGTTATCTTGAAAGAAATCATCTCCTTGATGACCGCCAGGATGGTTTCCAGCAACAGCGTTCCACAGGGGACTTATAGAGTGCCCTAGTTAACAAGCATGAAGCTCGGTGACATTTCCGCGAAATTTTTTTTTTTTTTTTTTTATAATTTGCATCCAGATAACTGGGGAGCTGGTTTGTTTTGCTTTTGTCGTTGCTCATGATTCACAGTATTTTTTTCCGTCCTCCTGATGTCATCATCACGATCAAGTTGCATTTTCAGCTATATGACCGCTCTACTGCCAGTGTTATGCCTTCGCAGTAGAGTTGACTTAGCTTTCGCAATTGATCGACTTTTTTATTTATTTCAGACGAAAGAAATAGATGATTGTTGACATCAGGATTTGAACCGTGAACCAAGAGCGTGACAAGCGTTGATGTTACCACTACACCACGGCCACCCTCAATGGATTGTGAGTTTTTTTAATTGGTCGATCATTGCAGGTTGTATTAGATGGATGTTCTTCTGCACCATTCTCGAGTAATGCATATGTCACAGGGTTCTGTTATACCGCTGAGCCCTTTTATGATTTATATCAATGACCTCGTTTCTGTTACTCGTAATCCGATCTATTTTTTCAGAGATTGATGCATCAATGTGGGATACTAAAGCGGTCAAACTCAAAATGGGTAGAGTTGATGTTGGGGAATCAATGGTTTGCCGATGGAATCAGCAGATTACTGCTGCAAAATGTTGTGCTAGATGCCTAGGATTCCTCAAAAAGGTGAAAACGGCTTTGACCACAATCTATATACTTTATCTTCGGCCGAGACTTGAAGATAATCTGCTTGTTTGGGCAGGGGCTGCCGTTACATGCTTGAGTTCCCTTGATAGTGTTCAGCGACGAGATTGTAGACTGATCGGTGATATTCACTTCATAAATGGATTTTACAAACCTCAAAGAACACAGTTTCTAAGTGATAACCTGGTATGCCATCTGTTAGCATATAACCACAGCAATTGGAAATATGTGCGACTTTTAACAGTGATCTACATATATCCGAAATACTATGCCTTCTTTATATACGTACAATGATTTTAAAACATAGCTTGCCATATTTCTAAAATATTTAAAAAAAAAATATACCAAGATAGTAATAAAGTCTTCAAGAAGCTATGCAAAAAAAAGGGCATTCGTTACATCCACAATCTTACCAATGAGCTCATGACAATAAATAATTCTAAAACTTACTGGAGAGTAATAAGGAGGCTGAATGGTGTTAGATGCATTAAAGGTTTGAACTTGGATGCTAATGCTTTAGCAGTCCATTATCGAAGTCTGCTGAATGCAAAAAAAAACTTGCTTTGCTGGTAGAATCAAGAAATTTCGTCTGCTGAAGTACAAAAGGCAATCGCTAGAAGCAAAAACAATAAAGCTCCAGGGGTGGGCAGAATTACCTTCGAGTTTTTTTTTTTTTAAATGCGTCAACGAGTCTTATACACCTAGTTACGGAGGGAAAGCTTCAAGAAGAATATAATACTTCCCCTATTGTATCTCGCAATCCAGGTATTGGGGTACTTCTTTCCTTAATACTCTTCTGAAATTGTTTAGGAGTGTTTTGCTGCAACGGTGTCTATATGGGTAGAATCAATAGAACTTTTGAGTGAATTTCAGGCTTGGCATTAAAGCTACTAACTACTCAACGTTTGAAAACATCTTTGTATTGACTAATGTAGTAACCGCAACGATCTGCCAATTTTTTGCTCGCTGTGCAATTTAAAGGAACGGGAAGATGTGTATCACTTTCTGGGAAAATACCAAATTCTTCAGGAACTGAGGAGACTATATTGAAAGTAGACTGTTCTATCGTGGGATGAAATAATTCAAATCTTGAATTGCAAGAACTGGAATGTACCTGCATTGGAGTACAGAAAGGAATATATGGAACTGTAGGAACTGCCAAGGAATTAAGAAAAGACTTGAATGAGAGATGTTATAGTAACGTCAGCAGGTGGAGTTTTCGACGCCGGTTAAATGAAATAGGTCTTCAAGTCCGTAGATCTGCAAAAAAAACCGCTTTTATCTGCAGTAATGAAGAAAAAAAGATTGATGTGGGCCAAAGAGCACTGGGAATGGACCGCCAATGATTGGAAAAGTATTATATTTGCTGACGAATCCAAATTTAGTTTGATTGGACCTGGCGGAAAGCAGACAGTGCGAAGGAGAGCTAAGGAGGGATATTTAGACGAATGTTTGCTTCACACCGTTAAACATTCACCATATATTATGGTTTGGGGATGCTTGACAAATTGGGGTCTTGACCGTATTTTGGACGGTTCCATAAATGCAGCGAAATACAAAGAAATCATTGCTGATGGTCTTGTTCCTACAATAGAGGAGTTATGCTGCTACATCCCAAATCCCATATTTCACGATGATTCTGCTCCATTCCACAAGTAAAAACAAATTTTAACCTAAAATTTAAATTCAAAACCACTTCTAAATATTATTTCCTTTCAACAGATAACCCAATGCAAGGCAAATATTGGCCTTGAATCCCTATATTGACCAGAAAATAACCCTGACCTTAATATAATACAGAACTTGTGGTGAATTATGGGTCAGAAAGTACGCAACAAGGTACAGCTCAAAACAGTCATAGAGGAAGTGTGGACTAAAGATAGGAAATACAAAAACTTTATGACTCTATGGCACGAAGGGTCCAAAGGCTAAAGGCGTTGTTACAACATACCGTCTCCCTGCAATGTATCTCATTGTATTTCTCCGAATTAACAAATGACTTAACATTCAGAATTTGTCTCTGTTATATTAGGCAGACTTTCCTAAAATAGGCAATCTTTCATTATGTCATTACATTTTATTACAGACAATTACACCGATAATAAATTAACAAAAAAAAAAAATAATCTTTTGCAGTATAATACGAGCTTAATTTATGTAATTTGATTCGAACCCCCGAGAGTAGCTAATCTTGATATCATAACCAATTCTTTTATGCAACACACTATGCATTTAAACAAATAGTCAATTGCTCTCCACATATGACTTCTCAAAGCATGTCCGCTCTCCCAACTACCAGTTCTCCGATGAGTGTGGGCTTTAAAATTGTATCTAACCCGCTTAAACGCAACAGCAGCACATGTTATTATGTATACATCTTCAGGCTTGAGTAAGTGTGCCAATACATTTAGAACACCGAACAATTTATGGCCACATCATCGCCTCATTAGATCGACTGAAGTTGCATTTCCTGATTCAGCCGAGTCCCACTTTTCATGAAGATCGCCACCAACCAGGCAACAAGTAGGCTCGTAATTAATAAGCAGAATGCCGCAATAATGGAGGTTAATTGGTTTTTTTCCCCCCATCAACCAATGTTTACACCGAATTCAAATTGAATATTTCGCAGTTATTCATTAGCTATGCAAATGGCGGAGGCTGCCCTAAGTGCAAGTGAGACTCTTGACCTGAGATGGTTCCCAACAAAATGCCCATTTGACAATGAAAACTGCCGAAATCTCTTGCTTTGCTTAATCGAACCAGTTCTTCAACTTTCATACTGGAAAATTTTCAGATTAATCTCTTACCAGCATTACTAGTTTTATTTGCATCTATTAACAACAAAAAAAAAAGTATCTAAAGCAGTATTTTCATAAAAGAAACCAAAGGAAATAGTGTTTAAGATGGTAAAACCTGTAAAGTTAAATGAAAAGTTCATCTCTGACTATACTCGTAGAGTGGAGGTTCTCTTCGTTGGAGATACACACAAGATTGAGCACAATAATTTGTCGGTTTTAACTTTATTAATGAAATGTATCTTTTTATTGAATTTTTGTTGTTGTATCTTTTTTAGGAAAAAATGTATGTCATATGGAAATTAGACACTAAGAACGGAACTTTATTTATTTGATTGTAAATAAATTTATTCAATAACGTTTCTGTTGTATGATGGTCAACATTAAGAACGGTATCTAATAATATATTTGTTAGGTAAAAATCTGTTGGATGGTTTGAGAATGGAACACAAGAATGTGTAAATGTGCATTTTATGCAAACAATGCTATGAGGGGGAATTGTGCTAATTCCAGATGAATGGGAACGTATAGTGAGTCATATTTGAAGAAAGATGAAGGTATCGAGTGTCCGATGGCACTGAAAGGATGGTTTTCGAAATAGGCTATCAAAAGATGTCATCACTTTTTAGAGTGTCAACGGTAAACATTAGTCATATTTAGTGCATGTTAGTCACTTCGTTTAGTACAATAAAACTCTTCAGTGTATTGTGGATCTACTGGAATGAATGTTTAACCAAATTTCAAATACAATGTTGAGAGTAGCTGCAACTGGTATATCAGCGAACAACAGAAGTTCATCTCATCATTTACTGATCTTAACACTTCGCTTTGACTGTAACATCATTGGCAAAAGAAGCTAAAAGAAACGCTTAGAATATCTTGTTGCAATCAGCAAAGAACTGACCAGAAAACTTTAACATTTGTTCGCACTAAGTCTTTCACAACTGGAAATAAAGCAGACATGAAGTACCTCGCCTTAGCTTTTCGTCAAATTTTCGAAAGAACTTGTTCCTTAGCCAAAGGTAAATGGAATCGTGAGCTATCAACCATAGCGAAAAGTAAAGAGAATTCCATAAATTGCAACCGTTTTACAGAAGGTATAAAAGTAGATTCGAAAACAGCAGAATAGCAGAAATTCCGCAAACTAAGAAATGTTCTAGGACACATTTATTCACCGAAATACCCGGAACTCTCTTGAGCACGCATCGCCCGGGGTGTCTCATAAGAATAACCCAAAGAGAAGAGGGAGTCAAACGCAGTTCCTACTATAAGTCAAGAAAGCGGCTTTGTGCAAAGAGGATGCTTTAATTGAACCGACATACCACCCACGTTAAGAGCAGGCAAGGTCATATTTATACCAACCGCTACACTATAAAGAGGGTGGTAACATCATCGCTTGTCACGCTGTTGATTCACGGTTCGAATCCTGAAGTCAAGAATCATCTATTTATTTCGCATGAAATAAATAAAAAAGTCGATCACTTGCGAAAGCAAAGTCAACTCTACTGTGAAGGCATAACACTGGCAGTAGTGGTGGTCATATGGCTAAAATGCAACTTGATCGTGATGATGACATCAGGAGGTCGGGAAAAAATACTGTGAATCATAAGCAACGACAATGATAGCGACAACAAAACAAAATACTCCCGAGTTATCTGGACAGCCACCCTTGGAGTTTACAGAAACTTAATACCACCTGAGTTTTAAACCACACCACTCTGTCATTTTCTCTGTCTCTTCACCTTTCCGCAAAAACGCACGTGTTCTAAAAAAATTAGTATAAGGGTATTCATATCCCCTTTAACACGTGTAAATTATGAAAAAAAAAATCTGCCTGGTAGTACATACAATTGACCTAAATCAAGTCTGAGTGCTTCGGGCTTTGGTTTAAAAAAATTCAAGATTAGAAAAAGTAGATTATAGTTATTGCTGCTTTTGCTATAAATTAAATAATTTGAATAACTATAGATTTAGGCAAACAGACGGCCACCAGTGCAGACTTCCGTCTAAAAGCCTCCTCAATGCGGTCCAATTCCCAGATCACTGTAGCGCATTTCAGTTCGAAATAATGGCGATTAAGGAAGCTTTATTCATTTCGAGGTTGAGATTTCGCACACCTGCCATATGGCATCTGTGAAATCCATCTGCCAACCATAGTGACAGGTAGTTAGTTGTTGCCTCGGTATTTTACAAAATGGATCGGGACAACAACCAGCAAAAATTCTTGTCTATCAGTCTATTGGTATCCATTGAAGATCAGAAATTTAAACTGCGATCAATCTCCCCAAGCCAACAAAGCAGCTGGTCTTGATGGCATACCCATCCCAGGGACTGGAAGGACGGTGTTATCGTTAATATTCCAAAAAGACGATCTTAAGAACTGTAATAACTGGCGTGGTATTAACGTTTTGCACGTTTTTCCGAGCAGATAAAGGTTAGAATCGAGACTATACTCAAAAGGCATCAAGCGGGCTTTCGCATTGGTCGATCGTGGGTTGACTACATCAACACCTTTCAAGTCAATGCTTTACCTCATGTTCGGGGATTTCGAGAACGCCTTTGACCGGGTAAATCGCGAATGTATATGGAAATCTCTTCTTAGGAGGGAAATCTCCTCAAAAATAGTTGCCTATTATGAAGGAGTCCTAACATAATGCAAGGTGTTCGTTCTGCACAATGAACAGCTCTCCGACTCTTTCGAAGTGCAACAAGGTGATATTCTGTTGCGATGTACTGACTGCCACCGTAGGTGTATCTGAGAGACATGGCATTCAATGGAGACCGTTCATAGTCCATTTGGACTATGCCCATGATATCTGTTTCCTGGCAGGTGCCATCAGCGAGCTAGACGAGATGTGTCAATCACTGCAGGTGAATGAAGAGTTGGTCGGTCTAACGATCAATGGCAAAAAAACAAAACAAATGTCCACAGGCCGCTCTACACATAGGGTACTATTCTGAAGCAGATTCCAATTGAGGCGCTCAAACAGTTTAACTACCTGGGAATTTTAGTAACATCTGATGGCGGACGGACCTTTGATATCCTTTCTCTAGTTTGGAAATCCAGTCAAATCTCATTACGCACTAAGTTGTGACTCTTCGAACCCAACCTTTAAATCCGTGCTACTGTATGCCTGTGAAAGCTGAAAGGTCTTGCAAACATCACGAGGAAGTTACAGGCTTTCGTAAATAGCTGTCTGTGATCCTAAAAAATCGCTGGGTGCAAATTATATCCAACCAGGAATTGTGGCGTAAAACGAATCAGAAGCTGTTGGATGTCGAGAAAAAAACAACGAAAATGGCGCTGGATTGGTCACAAACTGAGGAAGCCAAATGACAACATCACGAAGTAGTCCTTCGAATGGAATCCACAGGATGCACGGCTGATTGGAAGACCAAAAATAGTCTTGACAAAAGTGACTACTCAGAGGAAAACGTGGGAACAGTTGAAATATCTAGCTGCAGACCGAAAGAGATGAAAGAGATTTGTTGCCGTCCTATGATGATGATGAGATGACGATGATGATGAGATGACGATGATGATGAGCTGCAGTAATTTGAAGGTTTATTGAAAAAAAACTAGAGTTTCGAAGACTGAAAGATGGAATATTTATATTGAGAAGGCATTTCTTGGGAGTTAATTTTGCAAGTGAGAAATTGTAGATAAAGATGCTAGTTATTACGGTCCGATGAAGGGAGATATCTAAGGGCAAATCTAAGATAGCTTCAATTCTATCAACGTGAACTTTGTAGTGGGGACACCAAACTATAGACGTGTATTCCAAAATTCATTTTATAAAAGATAGACATGGTGTTTTAATAATATACAGATCACAGAACCCACAGACTTTAGTATTCCCCATGCTGTGTTAGGTTCGTTTGTAATGCATAACATGGTTACTAAAATATAATTTAGAATCAAAAATGACACCCAAATCTTCAATTGAAGATACACGAGTAACAACCTTACCGCCCATAAAATATGTATGCATATGCATGCGAGGCAGTTTAAGACGCGAAAACCTAATAACAGACCATTTGCTAACATTCAAGAAGAGGAACTCTAAATTTTCAAACACCACACATTAAACTTTTGGAGGCACACGTTTAAACGTTGGAAACAACAAATATCTTTGCCCAACATACATATTTTAAAAGCGCAAGTAAACATTTAAAAACATTACAATAGCATTAACTAATAAGATAAACAAGAGGGGACCTATATGGCTTCCTTGGGGGACACCAGAGGTAACAACAATTTTGTTTGAACATTGGTTACGAAACTTTACAAACTGATTTTTATTACAAAGATAGGACGTGAGCTACTGTAGATACATTTTTCAAATTTGTATAGTAAAATTGTATGGTCAACCCTGTCGAATGTTTTACTGAAGTCAGTGTAGATTACATCAACCCAGTCACCTTCAGAAATTACAAAGTCTGTTAATAGGATGAGATTACGTGTTGATTATTGCATATTAAAGATTTACAGAAGAAAGTTAATTTTTCGGTAACCAGCAAATCAAATAGTTTGGGAATAGATGACTGTTACAAATACCTGTGTAATTTCAGATTTTACTTCTCCTACTTGGTGCGAAAATAGGATTTATAAAAAAACTTTTCCAAACAGATGGAAAAATGCCAGTATTCAAAGGTAAATTGAACAAGGGACATACAATTTTGTGAAGGTAGACCGTCAGTGTCGGCAGTTGGAAAGAGTCAGGAAAAGAAACAGTGGAAATGAAGCCCAGACGACATGTCTCATGCAGCAGGGAGCGGCAAGCGCTGAACCCATTTTTCAAGCAGCAAACTGGGAAAGAAGAACATAAATTGCTAACCAGCTCCGCGAAGTAATACCTAACTGTAGTACCACGGGGAGAGTGATTGAAGTGTGAAGGGTGTGGTTTTATGGTTTATTCCTGGCATCAAGATCATGCATGACAGTAGCCCGTACTACTGGTGTCTTTAGAAGATTACACATCCCTTGGCGCAACTAAAAAGACCGTCAGGATTAGGTCAGGTTTTCTTCTGAGATTTAAATTTTCCGAAAGACAAGAGTTGTCCTGTTCGGAAGATAGGAAAAGAACTGATCATCAATCTGTAAATCTTCATCTGAAGAGAGAGATTGAAAAAAAAATGCCAAAATATAGTGTATCCGGCCTACGTGTTATATCACAGCTCTTTCGCGATCAAAAAATTGACAGAAACATATGAAACGAATCGATTTACGCCGAAAGTGTGTGCCTAAACCCGGGAACTCACCTCGCCAAAGATCTCAGCAAGGGAACATTACACGCACTAGCCAGAGGAGAATTTTGCATAAAGACCTCGGATTATACCCTTACGAGGTCCAACTGACTCAGGAATTGAAGCAAAATGACCACCCGCTTCGTTATCGCTTCTCTGTCTGGGCTTTAGAGCAGCTCGAATTTGACGTCGATTTTGCTGAAAAAAAAATATTTTTTCGAATGAGTCACATTTTCATCATTCAAGCAAAACTTTATTTGGGGCTCAAAAAACCCACACGTAGTCATTGAGAAGCGAAAGCATCCATAGGGTGGTGCTGCTTGGCGTGGTTTATAGAATGGCGGCATTATTGGCCCATTCTTAGAAGATGAAGATGGCAGCAACGTTAAGGTCAACGGAGAGCGTTTCAGAGGCATGATAACCGATTTTGTTTAGCCAGAAACTGAGGAAATGAACATGGACGCTGTCTGCTTCCAGCAAGATGGCGCTACGTGCAATGCAAGCCGTCCAGCAATCTATGTTTTGCACATTAAGTTCTGTTGGATTTTTTTTTTTGTGGGGTGCCCTTTAATCTCTTCAGTCCCCCGGTATCATATATGGTACCTTAGGCTTTTACACTTTTTTACTCCTGACTTGATGCAGATAAAGAAAAATTAGCGAAAGTATCATATTTGCTACATAAGAGAGATTCAAAAAAAAATGTTGGTTTGGCACTACCGCACTTTACATACGTCATTGTTAAGTGATGATAAATGATTCCGATTTAGAGGCAGATGAAACCAGTACTGGAAAGCGGCTAAGAAAAGCACAACCATTACCTCCTGCTCCCGCGAGGACATCAATGGCACATGCCAGAAATTACGAATACTGAGGGTTCGCACCGATCCAAATGTAGGGGACCAGGCTGTATGCACCTAATGTATGTAAGATGCAGCAAATGCAAAGTACACTTATGCTTCTATAATTTAAATGCGAATTTGTATTTTTTTTACTTCGCCAAGACCCAAAGTATCAGGGGTGATACTTCCCCTAAATACTTAAATCCTTTTTGAAATAAATTTTTAACTCCGAATACAGTTTTCTTATGGCCCAAATGTTTTGTTTAAACAAAAAAAATCCTTCTTTCATGACTGAGGTGGTTAAGATCGATGTTATGTTGACAATCCAGAAACGATTTAGGCACTTAAGCACAATATTGATCGGAGTTATTCGTGAAATAGAGCCTCGAACCATCGAAAATATACTTCAAAATTGGGTTGACAGGATGCGCTACTGGCAAGCCAGCCGCGGCAGCCAATTAAAGCAATTTTTTCCATAAATAATCGGAAAGTATGTTCTCTTCAATAAAGCAAACAACTTTGAAAAATATTAAATGGATTTCTTTTTTATAGCAATTTTAAAAATAACCTAACAGATGGCCCACCCTTTGTAAATCAAATATGCATAGTAAAGGGATGATTTGAATTCACATCTTTACTGTGAGTAATCCTCATTCAAAAAGTGAAGACGTCATGTCCTGTTTGCTATATTTTTATATATTTTCTTCATTATCCCAGGACAAAAATTCCTTGACAGAATTTTTCACACGAATTACAGGACCAAACTTAGAAATTATCTTATAAATGACATGACTCAATCAAATTCAGAGCAAAGTCCGGTAACTCCCGATGAATGTCGTTAATGTTAGCAATTTTATAGTCAAAATTAAAAGATTCACAAAGATTAAGCGCTCTATTGCTCAAGATTGCAAAACAATCTTTTTTTGATTCTCAGCCTCACTTATACTCACCTAACTTATTCTAATGAGATATTCACGAAATCTACGACCATCACTGATAATTCGCTAATAAGGATAATAACTAATTTAAAATAAAAATCAGATCTACAGATCTTCTTCTCTATGGAACTGTTGCCACTCAACTAACATGATGGTGGAACTAATCGTTGAACATTTGATAATAATTTCTTCCATTAACTCAGATAACCAAGATGACAATGCCAGAAATCTTCTTCATTAAATGAAATAAAACGATCTCTCAAACCATTCAAACTTATAATTATCAGAAGATAAAGCATTGAACTCGTAAACAAAACATTCCTAAGCATAATTAAATTTTTGCAAAAAAACACAAACTATGTCAAAGTTATTATTTTGCTTATCTTTATGGTACGGGTATACGTAATTTCAAAAGGAAGCCATAAACTCAGTTGAAACAAAGCCATAAAAGAAAATTTAAATGTCAATCCAAATGTCAAGATGACCTTTTTTTTAGTTTTTTTTTTTTTTTTTTGTTTCCCCTTTTACTCCTACTCCTACTCCAACACACACAATAAAAATCCATTCTTTTTTTGTTAAATAGTATCTACTGTATACTCGCACAAGTATCTTTAACAACTCACCTTGTATCGTCAAACATCAGATCGATTTTAAGTTTGTATATTGAATTTCTGCTAACACTTGATGCGGTTTCCAATTGATCACCGTCGAGTAAACGAAATCCTGATGAATTGCTTGATGTCTTTCGTGGACGACGATCACCAACGGCTCCTCCACCTCCACCACTACCACCAATTTTACTAATACTCAATTTCGGTACGGCAACAGTTGTATCCACTTTGCACGTAACCATGTTTGTTGCTGATTACTCTCTCAAAAAAATATTTTGATGGTTAAATCAATTAGTAGCTACAGATACTTTTTCTTCTCTTTCTTTTGCTATTTCCCAAAAATGCACTTCAATACACGCAACAAAAACATTATATGGATTTTTTTTTCTGTAAAATTTTGACGTCCAATTAAAAGACGATGTCAAAAAAAATTTACCAAGTTACCACACATTTTTCTTCTTCTTTTTTATTTGTTTCTTCTGTAACAAGAGGGATACCCAAACACTGAACACTACCGAAAAAAAAAAATTTGTTTTCTTTCAAAAAACTTTTTTTTTTTTGATTTACTTTATTGCGAAAAAAAAATGAGAGGAAAATTGAATGAGATTCCACTTTCACTTGAAAATTTATAGCTTTTCGATGCGAATGATTTGTTTTCAATTTATTTATTTTTTTTTTTTTGTTACACTTATAGATACTCCTTATAGCGGGCGATCGATAGTAATGTATGTGGATATAATTTTTCGCGAATTTCTCATAGGTTTTCGTACATTTTCCGCGGAGTTTTCATTACCGTGCTGTCGGCATTTGAATGATTATATTCCACCTACCGACGATAGTAGATACATTAACCGCGGTTCTCGATGTTTAGATACATCTTTCATCAAGAGTATGCCTTCTTTCACTCAGCTTGTAACGATCAGTGATCGTCGTGTGCTAGATGTTATGCAGCGGCGCGTGATAGTGTTGTGCGTCTTACTGATGGTCTACGCGAACTGAAGTGGCCAAGTAAATTGAAATCGTAACAGAGGCAATAAAGTTTAAGCTTTGACTTGGAATGGAGAAGAAAAAATACTACAGAGTGTATCTAGATTTTGTTCGTTTGTTTTCAGTGATCTTCTTCTTCGACGGTGTGTTGTGTTTTATTGTAACGGTTGTTTGATGCTGGTTCTGTTTTTTTTTTTGTTTTCCAGCCTGGCCTGGTATATGTATGAATTTTTGGGTTCATAAGCTTTTTCTTTTAGAAAAGAATTCGCTCAGCCATGCCGATCGTGTTGATCGATCCTCGACCTGTCGATGTTGCGTATACAAGTACTTGTATCGCATGCAATTGTTATGAATATATGTTTCTTTTTTTAAGTAACTTCTCCCATCATTGATGGAATAAAATGAGCGGAAAATTCGAAGAAACAAATAAATCTGCGTTGCTCCTCTGTAGATCTGCATACAATTTCATCCAATTATCATTGCAGTCAATGATTGAGTGAATATTATGATGAGATTCAAATTCCTGGAAAAGAGATGAAAGAAATCACATGTGAATTCTTGTATATTTATACGTTAAAACTTATAACACAATGCATGCGTGTTGTGATAAAGTATCTGTTAATGTTTGCACTTTATGCGATTTAATATGATTGAAGCATGAAAAATAATTTTTCATTCGTATCTCTAGTTTGCATCTTGTACGCATAATTAAAATAGATTGAATGTGTTTTACGTGTCAAAGATCTGAAGATTAATGCACCGCGGTGTGTTTTGTAATACAATAATTCTGTTGATTTTGAAAATACTTACTCAAACTCAGCTCATATAGGAGGAATGGTAGGTAATAATGGCAATTAAGTGGATTTTCTTTGCGTTTAAAGAAAGTGACATTTCAATTTGGTATAATGCCTCGTAAAGCGGTAATGCGATGGTGATGTAATGTATACACGCTTAAAGTATATTGTCGGTTGGTTTGAGGAATTAAATGCATTGCAGTATGTTTTGACGGCTGCCGTAGTGTAATTTAAGTTTATTTCCTAGGTGTAATGAAGGCATTTTTCATGAAGTTTGTGGAGGAAATTGATCGTGTAATTGAAATTGTTTCATATGTTGAATTGGATAGCTGCTGGCTATGATTGCCAAACTTAGAATGGTTTGTAGAAGTAGTTACATATCTCATGGATATGAAGTATGTAAAGTGTCAATTTGGTGAAAGTTAGAAAGAGTGCAAAGTCCTAAATTTAACACCGATCAAGTTTGTAACTTAATGCTTATTCTACCTCCTGTTACGGGTTCTTGAAAATGTGTTTCAATTAAATTGGAAAAGGGTTTTTATTATCAATCCACTGTGACGCCAATCGGCATGGAAAAACCATTTCCTACAAGACTTCTTCCTTCTCTGAAAATCCAAGGAACTGAAAGTCGGATGCGCCTTAATCAAGATAGGAAAAGCTAAGTAAACGGATGTCATTGACTCTCGTCTTTAATAGCATGCGGAACAAAGACTTTCGTGGAATTTTTATTAGACACTCAACTAACCTGTTTCTCTTATCTCCCTACAACAGTGCAGATCAAACCAGGGCCGGAGTCTAGCCCCTGGTAATCTCATCATGTTATCTATCGTACGATGATCTGATGCTCCCACCAAACGGAGGACAGGCAGGAAGTCTTAGACGTGACATTGACACTAAACTCCGACTTCCTACAAATCAGCGCCTGGAGAGTGTCCTTTTTCAGACCACTTATTTATCTGTTTCAAAATTAAAGAGAAAGTAGAACCACCGAAATCTTATCAGAATCCCAAGAGAACTGATTGGTGATCGAATCAGAAGTAACTCGTCTGCTTTCCAAAAATCCTTGTGATTCCCCTGACAAACGGCAAAAAAACCACAAACCAAATGAATGACCGTACGACAAAACGCAAGAATGCTTTACAATATCGCAAAAAGAAGAAAATGTCGCTTAGATAGGGAAAGCAAAGGTAATCTCAAAAGGAGCTCCTTGGAGAAACGTTTGCAGTGAAATTGAATCTACCAAAGACGCTTTTAGATTAACAAAAATTCTATCAAAAGCGCAAGCAGCTCCAGGGCTCCTCAACAAATAGGATGGTTCAAGGACAGGCTCATGTGACGGTATGTTAGAAACAGTCATCAGCATACATTTCTTAAGATGTCTTATAAATGGAGCAACAAACAATTAATAATACCACAAACGAGCTGGGTTATAAGATCGTTGATGACAAAAGTGTGGCATGGGAGCCAATGAAATAACCCCAATGGTGTTGTAGAGCATCAAAGATTACACTGCCCCGTGGTTCGTAGAGATCTTTAGTGGTTGCCTAAACTATAGATATGTACCGCTTTGCATGGATAAAAGTAAAAGCCATTCTTAACCCTAAACCAGTGTAGCATAGCTACATAAATACAAAGGATTTTAGGCCAGTCAAATCATTCATTCCACCATCCTAAAACACTTAAAAGATTGAATCCAAGAGACATCTCACCAGCCCCATATAAATGAAGTTTTAATGAAATTAGGGCATGGCAGAATAAAGGTTGTACCATACGCTGACGATGTAGTCATATTGGCCACAGGCAGAGAATCCTGCCAACTTCATTAAAATTATTACAATCATCCCTTAATAAGCTAAACAATTGGGCTAAGAATTGTGGCCTTAGCGTCAACCCATAAAAAAACCAAGTTAGTCCTATGCACTACGAAAAGATGTATACCGATATTCGAGCTCCCGCAGTTAAGTCGAATAAAAACTCGTACTCTCGAAAAAGTCAAAATATCTCGGCTGTATTTCAGACCAATGGAATGAAACTGGAAAGAAGATACCATAAAAAGAAAATAACTAACCTAAACCTGTCACCATCCACTGGATACATACACCAATTCTAAGGGCCATCCTAACCCACGGGTGCATAGTTTGGTGGCCAGCTGTTGATAAAGCCACGAATCTAAAAGCACTTGCAATGCCTAGCATGCATTGATACAACCAGTGTCATGAGACCTTCCCTGACCGCAGTCCTCGAAACGAGGCTTGCATACCTATACACTAAAGAAATAGCAGCAACAAATATCCTACAGCACGCACATTTTTTAATAAAGGGCCAAATAGGTCTTCGCAATATAACAAGATGGGCAAAAATAGAATATGAAATCCTTCGCTTCTCTAAAAGTCTGAGTTGACAACAGGGTAATAAATCCTCAAAATATTGTCTGTTTTCGCAGACGATTCCAAAATGACAGATGAAGTTGGTTCGGGAATATTCTCTGATGAACCTGCCACCGCCCGGTCAATAGAAGTCTTAGCTATCACCGAGACTTCTCGATAAATGTCCAAACAAACAAATGGACATTCGTGTAGGTATCCAAGCACCGACCAAAACCTTCTCATCCACAAAAATAAAATCAAATCTAGGAAAAGATATGCTTGACTCAAAACTCAACGTCACACTGTGTTAGGTCCCGGGTCATAGGAATGTCCGCGGTAACGAGAAGGCCAACGAACTAGCTAGTATAGGAACTGAACTAGAAAGCAGAATAAGCATGAACTTCCTTAAGATGGCCGATGAGAGATGACACAACAAACAGAAAACAAAAGACCTTTTCACGCTCAACAAATCGCTCTTGATCGCTCTTTTAATAGGTATCTTAACAGGCCACAAAACATTGGCGGCCCACCTGACAAGAATGCGCTTGAGTACATACAACAGAAATTAAGTGGACTCTGCGAATGCCCAAGCCTCAGCAGAACCAGAATGACAGCAATCAGTCATTCCATCAAAACAATTCTGAAATTTACTCTGGCTTCGCGGCACTTGCACTAGCTCTCTCTCTTTACAGGTGCGGCTAAAGTGTCTATCCTAAAATGGGGACCACAATGCATCCATATAGATCCGAGTGAGGTTGCATATTTTTCCCCATAACCTAACCTAACCTAGTAGTATTTACGCAGAGTAGAGCTAGCTCAGAACGACTACTGTAGTATCTGCAAAAGCTGTATCCATTGATCTGTGTGCTCTAGATCTTAGGAATGGGTTATACCTAAATAGTATCACTTTATTTGATTCTGTCCTGAACACTGAAGAAATGTACATGCAAAAGTGCTCCCTCGATTTCTTAAGGCAATAACTTTGTTTGTAAATAAAAAGAATTGGTTCTGTTTGTTGATTACGTTTATTTAGATGTTTAAATCGCAAAGATAATATCGGTCAAGTGGCCGCCGTCATAGTTGATGCACATTCGGGATCGTTTCACAGCATTTTCCATGACTTTTCTCAAAACTTCTGGCGATAAATTCTCTACTTCTTGTCGGATGTTTTAATTTAGGATCGCCAAAGGAATGGCTTGTTCGTATAGATCCGTGACTTTAAAACTCGCACGAAAGGCGAAGTCTAGAACTGTCAAATCAGGTAATCTTGCGGGTCAGTGCAAATCGCCAAAACAAGAGATTAAGCGGCCGGAAGAAGGGAGGAGGGCTGTAATTTACACGCAATTTCCGGTCTGCAGGCAATATCTGATGCACTTTTTTGCACTTTGTACGGGTACATCTTCAAGTATTTCACCAAAAATTCACCGTTTATATATGCCCAATTGCGTGGCCCGTCGTCCGGTTGATGTTTGATGGTCCACTTGGCTATCTGCAGCCACAGTAGAGAAACTGTTAACAGAAGGACTGCTGGGGGCCGGCCACGTCTGCTACTGTTCGGTCTCCCAGCCAGTCTGCCCAGTTGGTGCTACTCGACCGATCAATTTCACGTTGAGCCAAAACCACCGAATGATTGTTTGTCAAAAACATTGACACAATTAGCAATCTGTAGTTTACCCACATGCATTCTGTTTCTGTTTACTTCACAAATGTCAAAGTCGCGATGACATAAGACGCCATTTGTAAAAGTGAGAGCATCTTCCGATAAGGTGATGACTTGCGCCACTTTGTTTATATGTTTGGTAAGTGTAGAGTCGATATTGTGTCACACTCAGAGTGTCTGAAAACTACACACACTTTGTATGGTATTGTAGTAGGTTTAGTAGATGAAGTTCCACTGCTGTTGGACAGAGATATGGGGGAATATAATCTACGGCCATTGTTTAACGAGCACCGGCAGACCAGTGTTGCTAGAAAATAACATTTTAATATTTAGGTGGGGAATTAGGCAGTGGTAAATGAAGAAAAACAAAACATATTGCTAGACCCAAAATATGTCTTTTTAGTCCTTAAAATTTGCTGAAAAAGCATTTTCGTAAAATCTGGTGCACAACTAAGTTCCAAGTGTCAATAGATGGCTCCAGCAGTAAGTGCTGGTCTATTTTGACATATCATGAGCCGAGGTTAGACATATGGTAAATAAACTGTTTTGACACATTAGTGATTTTGTTTTGGCGTCATATACTTTTGGTCATTTGCGGGAAGAGTTGATTTTCTTCTTTCATTCGAAGGAAACGGCGGCTGGAGCGCATCGAGAGCTCCAACAAGTTTACGAAGATGCTGCTCTAAGTAGAACAACGTGCCGTGATTGGTTCCATCGCTTCAAAGACGGTGATTTCGATGTTGGCGACTGTCTGCGTGAAGAAAGGCCAGAATCCTTCGAAGACGCTGAATTAGAGGCATTGCTCGATGAGAATCCGTGCCAAACACAAGAACAGCTTGCTTCAGCTTTAGGAGTTACCCCTCAAGCCATTTTCAAGCGATTGCGTGCGTTTGGAATGATTCAAAAAACAAGGAACTTGGGTTCCTTATGATTTGAAGCCAACTGATCTCTAGCGTCGTTTTTTCGCCTGTGAACAACTGCTCCAGCGGCAAAAAAGGAAGGGTTTTCTTCATCGCATCGTGACGGGTGATGAAAAATGGATTCATTACAGCAACCCAAAGAAAAGAAAGTCATGGGGACTGCCCGGTCATGCTTCTACGTCGTTGGCTCGGCCGAATATTCACGCTGCGAAGATTATGCTGTGTATGTGGTAGGACCAGGTCAGTGTCATTTATTATGAACTGTTGAAAACCAACGAAACCATCACTGGGGAACGGTATGACACCCTGTTTCCACCGGCCGGCAGAAAAACGACCATTGTTCCTCTTTCATACACTTTTTTGCCAGGGACTGTTTTTTCACCTTCCCGCGGAAACCGGTATGTGAAATACAGTAGGTACTTCGAACTAAAACATTAAGCTCGTTATTTTTCCTCAAAGAATGCCTTTTTTCATGTCTGCAGTTCATCTTAATTGGCCCATAGAGAAGCAGAGCTTCTCTTTTTTATGGGACCATTCCAAAAATTGTTATACTGCAGAAAACTGTATTTTTTTATTCAGCGACATATTCTTGCGACAATCACTCACCCACCTTTAATAAATGTTCAGGTGGTTACACGTCCATATGTACTCACCTTCGTCCTACAAAGGACATTGATGAAAGGCCACCTGAAAATTATTTTAACATCCGTCAATAATGAAAAGGTTTTATGAGTTTTCATTCAAAACTAAGTGTGAACTTTATGGATGTATAAATTCAGTGATATCCTGCGCTGTAGATGCATCCTATTATGCATATTCTTTCCACTACCCCCACCACACAGGTGGTAGGCAGGGATCCACCGCCTTGTTGACTGGTGATTGACAACCACATTCCACCTTGCTAGCTTGGGAGATGGGTCGACATACATAATGTGTTTTATTTTTATTTGGTCCACAGAGCGTAACATGTAATCAATTAGGAAATTTATTTAACTAACATCAGAGTTTTCAATTGAAGTTAAATGTGGACTTTATGAAGGTATAAAATGAATGATGTCCTGCGCTGTGGATGCATTTAGGAATTCCTTGGTTATTTGCACTTTTCCCCCCACCCACACTGTTTGTGTTTTGAAATGAACTTTCTTTGCCAGTTGGTGCCACGCGTCCAAGAAATCGACCACGAAATTTACGTTGGCAAAACCACCCATCGATTATCTGTCAAAGACATTGTCACAATTATTCCGTGTTCTTGAAGAGTATTGCAAACCATGGTTTATCTACGTGTATTTTGCTTCTATTTACTTCTCACAAATACTCAGATTGGGATATGTCCCAAAAGTTTGGCGAGAGATTAGAGTGGTTTTCATACCAACGGCGGGCAAAATACACCACGCTAATGAAAAGGACTACAGACTAATAAGTCTATCATCATTTTTTAAGCCTAAAGTGGTACACTGGCTTTACACTGCGGTTGTAAGATCCATTTTGACCTATGGTTCGATTGTCTGGCGGGCAACGCTCAAGAAGAAATACCAACTTGAAAGCGTTACAAAGATTCAACGGGCACGCTGTCTGGTGGTGACGGGATCGATGAGATCAACACCGACAGCAGCTCTGGAAACAATACTGAATCTTCTTCCACTTGACATATACTGCGGGAGCACGGCAGCTAAAACTGGGGGAAGCCGGTCTATGGAAAGCTAAACCCTATGGTCATGCCTCAATTCTAAACCGATGGAATACATTGAGACTCCGGACGAAAACGGACTACATCATCCCCATTCCAAACTGTAACCGAAAGTTCTCTATTAGAAATCCTAGCAATAAAGAATGGGATGAGGGAAGAATGAACTGGTCATCTTTACCGACGGATCCAATATGACTGCCGGTACTGATGCCGGCATCTACTGTGAGTCTCGAAATATACATCGCTCGTTTAGACTTAAGGATGATTGCAGTGTCTTCCAAGCCGAAATTGCCGAAATATTTTATTTTTGTTTATTTAGTTTCAAGCAAAACTTAAAACTAAAAACAAACTTAAAATTATTTTTTTTTTATTTATGTGCCCTAGGGCCCACTACTTACAAACTACTGGAGGTTAGGCATGATCGAAATGGAGAAGGGCATTACGGAGTGTGCTTTTGCTGTGCTTCAATTCAAAAATGTGTGTCGCATCATTTGATTTCCACAGCATTCTTGACATTGGTTCGTAGTAACCATAATTAGTGCGATGAGGAGATATACGGGATAGGGGAACGGACCTAAGGTTGCGGGCATTAATATTGAGAGAGATCGCTTGAAGCAGGGCGGGACAATCAATGTTACCAGATAACAACTGATGAATGAAAAGTATGTCGGCAACATCAAGGCGTTTTTCCAATGATTGAAGATCAATCAATCTAAGACGATCCGCATAGGGTGGTACGAGTAGGTTAACGTTATCAGCCCAACCGAGACCGCGTAAGGCGAAGCGCATGAACCTGCGCTGCACTGCCTCAATTCTCATTGTATGGGCAGCATAATGGGGCGACTATACTTGGCTGGCATACTCGAGGAGGGGTCTGACGAAGGTAACATTGAGGGATTTAGTTACGTATGGATCAGAAAACTCCTTTAAGCAGCGTTTCACAAAGCCAAGCGCTGAGTTGGCTCTATTAATGATACTGTCGATGTGTGAAAGAAAGTTGATCTCACTATCACAGATCACACCTAAATCACGTGCTGATGTGATTAAGAGTACAGGCTCGTCACGAATAAAGTAGACCCTAGGAGGTGGTGGCAGATGTTTGCGTGAGTAGGTAATGGAATGACATTTGTCGATATTAAGCTCTAAGAAATTTTTGTCACACTAGATGGAGAAACTATTCAGCTCATCCTGTAGAAGGCGAGAATCAGCGGGAGATGAAATACGCCTAAAGACTTTCATATCATCAGCGTAGACCAGAAGGTTGGAGTTCTGAATAATATGTTCGACATCGTTTATCGTAAGGATAAAGATCACAGGTCCAAGATGGCTACCTTGAGGAACCTCCAAAGTTGCTACGAGTATATATATTGAATATCTAAATACTGATCACCAATACAGACTTTGTATTGGCGATCAGCTAGATACGATTTGATCCATGATATGAACCGCGGTTGGAAACCAAGGACTTCTACTTTAAAAAGAATGAGTTGGTGAGAAATTTTGTCGAAGGCTTTACAGTGGCTTAAGTTGGTAGTTGTTGACCTACCTTTAAAAAATCCGTGTTGCTTTGTGGAGAAGATTGGCTTACAGTGAAAGAAGATCGCGTCATAAACAATGCACTCGAAGAGTTTAGGTATACGTGAGAGCTTAGCAATAGGCCGATAATTAGAAATTTCACTTTTGCAACATTTTTTGTGGATAGGTGTAATATAAGCGTCCTTCCATAAGAAGAAGGGCAGTCAGGGGCTGTGTCAAATGATTCACACATTCTTTTAATAAAATGGGGGGGATACCGTCAGGACCAGGAGAGTAGTCGTCTTTAAGTTGATTAATCTTATTAACAACCATTGACGGTGTTATATCCACAGAGACGTGGAAGGTTTCAGCAGAGTTGTTCAAGAAGCGGAAATAATCAAGGTCAGGTTCAAGGATGTGGCCAGCGAATGACTGGCTGAAGAAGTGAACGAATAAGTTGGCAATTATTTTAGGGTCTGCCGAAGAAGAATCTGAAAAGGTGAAAGTTGAAGGATAGCCGTCAGATTTACGTTTGACATTAATAAATTGAAAACAAAGTGCTTGGGGTCGAAAATCAGGTTGGATTGTATACGGTCGAGATATTGAAGATAAAGCCTTTCGCAGAGCTCAATGAAATGGGTGTATGTGCGGAAGTACTTAAAAAAGTCGGAATCAGATTTGGATTTAAGATAAGATTGCCACAGTTTATTTCTTTTGTTGCAAAGTGAGCGTAACTCCTTGTTATACCAAGATGCAATTTTTATGAGGAAGGTATGGTACCGATTGGACAAAAAAGGCAAAGATATCAGAGTAGAAGATCAGGAGGGCATTGTCGACAGGTAAGAGTGTAGAGACGGGACTTATGTTAAGGAGTAAGCTATTAAGTTTGTGGAAATCTGATTTACGGAAGTTAAAGCAAGAAGAAACTGGGTTTGAGTTAGCGTTGTAGGAAAAGGTTACAAGTAGGGGGGATGAAAGCGGTCCAAAGTCGAAAGAAGATGATTGCTCTCAGAGACTGCGGAATTATAGGCGTCGGAAGAGAAAATGAGGTCAAGTTGCCTATTCAAATTATTTCCAATGCCACTTACTTGGAAAAGTCCAGAGTCAGAGAGCCAATTGGTTAGTAAGATTTCCTTATCAGATGTGGCCCAGGGACTCGTCATCAAATTGCGACCATTGAGGATGGGTAAGATTAAAGTCCCCCAAAATAATGGCGTCATCGCATGGGTCCATGGAATCAATCAGAGAGTCAATGGCATTAACGGCAAGCTGGTAAGACCCAATTGGTTGGGATGGGTGTAAAAAACAAGCTTGAGGAAGATATTTCAGGGCAAATAATCAGCATCTATGTTGATAGCCAAGCGGCCATTAAGGCGTTAGAGTCAACATCACTAAGATCCAAGCTCGTAAATATTTGTAAAAAATTACTGGATGTTATCTCAGCGGCCAACACGGTGACCCTGTGCTGGGTACCGGGCCACATGGATATCTCAGATAACGAACTAGCCTAGAAGGTTCACTTATAAGCTTTTCGTGGGCGCTTCTGAGGCTAGTGTACCGCTTAGCACCCTGTATAGGGAGATAGGCATCGAGTCCAATGAAGAAGCTAATGAACGCTGGTGTCGATTAGATACTTGCGCTACTGCCAAATCATTATCGCTGGCTACGACAAAATGAGACCTATCAATCAATCGAAGGGATATCGGTATAGCTGTTGGTGTCGTGACAGGACACCGTTTGATAGGTAATCACGCAGCACGGCTAGGGTTACCTCATAACGACTACTGTAGAAGCTGCATGGACGTAGAGGAAATAGAATCCGTTCATCATCTCCTGTGTGACTGTCCAGCTCTGGCCAGCAAAAGAAACCGTGCTTTTGGGCGATACTTATTTTCAGAGCTAGATGAGCTAGGTAACATTGAGCTAAGGAAACTCCTGAAATTCATACATTTATCTGGGTGGGTTAGCCTAGCAGTCGAAGATTGAAATTTCTAGGTTCCCAGGGTTCTAAATATTGGGCGCAATTGACTCTTAGTGGTCTAAGTGAGCTGTTGACAACCCTGGCAACAAGGGCACCCAATTACCTAACCTAACCTACTTCACAAGGCTGCAATGACATACAACAATGAGAGCGTCTTCCTAATAGGGTAATGACTTTTGCGTCACCTTGTATAAAGGACCAAAAATCGAGTCTGAGTGCTCTGGTGGGTTGCAATTTACTTTAGAGTATCCGAACATTGAAAAACTTCACTTCAGCATTGTGTGTGACGATGATACACAAACTTCACTTCAGCATAATACATATGCATGTACTATTAGAAGACGTCAGCGAAGATAAATAACTTCTTATCCATAATTCACAAATCGTTTTGCGTAAATGAATATTAATGTTCGGCTTATACCCAGGAGAAGCATTCATTATATTATCATAGATACATTTGCTGTGATTGGTTACCTCGATTTGCCTTATTAAACAGAAATTAGCAACATGATTTTTGCGCAATAAATTACAAGTTTTTGATCATCATTTTATGAAATCAAAATTGAGTGGACTAAGTGGTTTCGCTTTCGCCAAATATGATTACCATCTATGTTGATTGATTCTCTAAATTTATTTTTAATATTTCAGCTGAATTTATCGCAAATATTACAAGAGGTTGTAGAGAATAGGGCGATGAGGTTAACGCACCGATATTCTGTGTTATTACAATCTCCTCCTCATAGGCAATTAGAAAATCCTAATTAAGTAATCGGACAGAAAGGCAAATCAAATTATAACCCTTCAAGCAACATGCCATACGCACTGATTAAATTATATAATCCGCTATAAGTGGAACCGCATACGAGTAAGTAGCAAGATAAAACCCTAACAACCCCAACTGGTACTTCATCTTAACCACGAAACGCTTGAATGCTTCTCCAAAAAATTATACACTCCCATATGGTTTACGTTGGATTATTTTAACGTAAATATGGTAAATACAAAAAAAAAAAAAACCTTCATACTTGATACGCAATTGTAGGCAGCTAAGTGGTTGGAAACTTAAGAATGTAGTACATAACTACGTATGTGTATCTGTGAATGCCTCATCCGTCCAACCATCCATCAACTACACCACACACCATGAAGAGAAAGTGGTGAATCTGCAAATAAAGATATTCGTATCTTTTGCACTTGATATTATTTATTAGTTCATTACCACTGTTACTGTCTGCCTGGCTTGTTTGTTGTTTGCCTACAAGACACCTCCCACCTTCTTGGATCGTTAAATTCTAAGAAAAAAAAAAACAAGAAAAACCCCCAGAGGCCCTCAAATAAAAGTAAAAACTTTATTTCGCTGCTCCTAACGACAAAATCACTCTTCTATGACCTTAGCTAGCACTTTAGAGTTACAAGAGACCTCGGTAAAAACAAATTCAATTTCATTTGACCGACTTGCGCATGTCTTGTGCCACCGATACAGATAAAAAGATACAAATTATATCTTGCGATTTTCTCCTAGCACTACTGATAGATACGAATTTTTTTTTTTTTTTACTGGTATCGCACACAAGACAATAGCAAAAACGGACAGATAGTAGACATAAAAAATGCAACAGAAATGCACTCAGTGTTGCGTTGCGGAAAACGAATACAAGAAAATGTATCTCAATGTGTTTTTAACCGAACAAATTAAGCCGATGCTACTTAAGACACATTTGTATGTGATTTTGCACATCTTAACCCAGTAGCAACAGAAAATTATCTGAAAGATTCGCTATGGTTTATTGTAACACAAGTTACCTGCAGCAGGTGACTAAGAGTGATTGTACTAAGTTTGCAGATAGAAAAAGAAAAGAAAATGAGAATTCGGTTGTGGACAGTGAGTAGAAGTAATGAGCTGAGGTCAGTCGAGCCGTCAGATTTGGGTTCTTGACCGTCTGACTGGCCTTAATAAAGAGGCACCAGAGAAATGGTGATGAGCTACTTTACTGGAATAGAAAATGAAATTAGGCTTGTTACACGGAATTATCTTGTAAGTTTTGTAATTAGTAGAAAATGGCTGTAATGCGGTGTGAATGAAGAATAGTGTGTGTGTGGTTTCTGTCTTTTTATCCTTTTTTATTAGAGAAAGATTTGATTGCCTTACAACTAAATGCGAGTACACTGTCTGAATTTGATCCTTCACACAATCTCTGCTCCCTCGGGGGACCAAACAACAACAACACAATATACATATATGTATGTATGAATCGACATAAACGAATAATTGGGGGGCAACCGGGAGGAAGTGGAGAACCTTAGGTAACCAGCTTGTCAGTAAACCACACCTCCAATTCCTACTCTCATGTCCGCGATTGGTGCCGCTAGGAAACCTGAGCAACCTTGCCTAAGATGGAGTACCCCCAACTTCCGTGGGAAGCAAGGTCAGGGTCAACGAGAGAGGAAGCTTTGATGAGGCTACGCTGAAATGATCTGTTTAAATGCTGATCAAAGTATGTAGGGTCAGGTAGGGCCCTACATCATCGGAAAGGTGACGGGTGAGTATCTAAACAGCAGCACCCATATCTCTGCAGTGGAGATACTACCTTGCGAGTCAGGTGGCAATCGGTGACCATTTGATTTTGATCAGATTCTAGGGGATTTTCTCCTCGAACATCGTATCCTGGAGACCCGTCCAATTTCAAAGAAACACCTCCCAGCGTCATTGAATGGCTTATATAAGCAGATAAAATACGTATTCTCGCTCTTCATGGCGTACATATTTCAAATAGGCGAATCGTAGACGTTGTGGGATGCCACGCTGTGAGATGGCTTTTGAAGAAATTAAGCTCGACGGACAGTACAGAGAGGTAACCTGTGATCGGAAGACCGAAAAAAATCGACAACGCGGCAAGATCATGTTCCGCATGTTTTTAACGAGCGATGTTCTATTAACAAGATTGATGTGGGCAAAACAGCACCGGGAATCATCTGCCAACGATTGGAAAAGAATCATATTTTCTGACGAATCCAAAATTAATTTGATTGAACCTGACGGAAAGCAGACAGTGCGAAGGAGAGCTAAGGAATGATATTTAGACGAATGTTTGCTTCCCACTGTTAAGCATTCGCCATATGTTATGATTTGGGGATGAATGACAAATTGGTATCTTGGCCGTATTTTGCTTTTGGATGGTTCCATAAATGCAGCGAAATACAAAGAAATTATTACTGATGGTGTTGTTCCTACAATAGAGGAGTTAAGCTGCGACATCCCAAATCCAATATTTCAAGATGATTCTGCTCCCTATCATCATGCTGCTTCCGTAAGTAAAAAACAAATTTTGGCCTAAAATTGAATCTCAAAATCACTTTTAAATATTGTTTTCTTTCAACAGATAACTCAATGCAAGGTAAATATTGGCCTTGAATACCTAAATTGGCAAAGAAATAGGCCTCACCTTAATATAATAGAGAACTTGTGGTCAATTATGGGTCAGAAAGTACGCAACAAGGCACCTATTGAACAATTGAAGAGCTCAAAACAGTCATAGAGGAAGTGTGGATTAAAAATATAACAACAGATGAAATACAAAAACTGTTATAAAGGCTAAAGGTGGTGCTATAAAGTACTAAGGAAGAATACAAACTGGATTCCCCGTAAAAATTACTAATTAGTGTTATTCAATGTTCTCTTCTTCATGTTCAAAAACATTTGTCCAGCCCGTCCCTAAAAAAGGCGAATCTTCCTCCCTGTCCAATTACCGACCCAATGCAATTATGTCCCTTCTTTCCAAGGTCATGGAAACGCTGATAAATCGTCAGCTTATGAAATATCTCGATTTACGAAACCTCCTTAATGATGAATGGTTTTCGTAGCAACAGGTCCACTGGTGATTTGATGGCATATTTCATTCAAGAAGAAATGTCCATCACTTCGGCGAAACTAAGATGGTTGCGCTAGATATTTCAAAGGTATTTGACAGAGTTTGGCATCAGTCTCTTTTGTCGAAAATGCATGCAAATGGCATCGATGAGTCTCTTCTTCAATGGATTAGAAATTACTTTTTGGGGCATTCAATACAAGTTGTCTGGACGTCATCAAGTCTGCAATTTCCCAAACAAATGCTGGTGTTCCCCAAGGCTCTGTTTTGTCTCCGATTCTCTTTCTTATTTTTGTAAACAATCCTTTCTCTTCAACATCTAATCCAACCCATTCCTTCGCTGATGACAGTACCCTCAGTTTTTCATACTACTTCCCTAACTCACGTCCTTGCTCTTCGGCCGTAGAAGAGGAACGGCAACGTATGTACATTAAATTCCGACCTGGACAGCATAATCAAATGGGGTTCAACCAACAGAGTGGAATTTAATGTTTACAAAACACAATGCTGTCTTCTGTCTCTCAAGCGAAACCAAAAGCCTCAACCATGGATGGTACTTGCATCATTGAAACCGAAAGACTTGCTATTCTCGGTATGTGTATTAATAACCATCTTCGATGGAACGATCGCATGTTCGGTCGCCAAAAATGCTGCAAAATGTCTAGGATTCCTTAAACGGTACAAGAAATATCTTACCCCGTCTGATCTGGCTTCAATTTATAAGGCATTCATCAGCCCTAAGCTGGAATGTAACGTCCATATCTGGTCTGGTGCACCCAAGACCGTTCTGCACATTCTTGATAGGGTACAGAACCGCGCGTTAAAACTTATAGGCGATAGAGATATTGTGAGTTCCATACATTCACTTCAACATCGGAGAAATATTTCCTGTCTCTCCTTATTTCATTGCTATTATCTTAAAAAATGCTCCAGCGAAATAGCCAGGTGCATTCCTCCCTTTCAAAATTTCACCCACAATACGCGACATTCTTCGACGCGTATTACTAACGACTAAAGCCAAACTTCGGTCGTACTGTCAAATACAGGGAATCGTTTATAAGCGGAAGGACACGAATGTACCAGGCTCTGTATTTCCCCATCACTGCAACCTTCAAACATTTAAAGCCAGCGTGCACAGGCTTCTCCTCTGTTCCTCTTCCCCACTTTCCTAAAGGCCAGTGGCCTGAACAAATATAAAGGTAGTCATTTAACGCTCGCAGATTATAAAAAAAAAAAAAATGTTCCCTTTGTCATGTTCCGCATAGACGAAAGCTGTCAGAGGAATTCGAGATCCAAAGTGGGGTCCGACAAGGTTGCATTCTATCGCCGATACTTTTTTCATTGATGGTTAGCGATGTGCTTCGCGCAGCTTTGTCTACTGGAAACGGAGGAATTCGTTGGACTCCTACACCTCAACTCAAACATCTGGACTACGCTGACGATATTTGTTTATTCTCTCACAGGATTATGGAACTCCACCAAATGACAGCAAGTGTGAATAGGGAGGCAAATGTCGTGGGGTTGAAGATTAACACTGCCAAAACCAAAATGATCAACCTCGGTAACTCAAGTTAGCATTGCTGGACAACCGGTAGAGATAGTAGAGAGTTTGCAATATCTTGGAAGTATTGTCCAGGTCGGAGGTGAAACCGAACACGATATTGTCAACCAAATCGGCAAAGCAAAGTCTGCGTGTGGAATGTGCTAATACATTACAATCAACTTAAACACCAAGCTACGACTATTCTGATTAAATGTTGAATCCGTAGTGGTAAATGTTGAATATGGGTGCAGGATAGAAGGTGACCGCTACTATCACAAAAAAAAAAACTTCAAACCTTCCTTAATAGGTGCCTACGGAAGGGTATACTGGCCTAATCGTATCTCTAGTGAACATCTTTATCAGAGAACGGGTCAGGAACCAATAGGTACAACCATCCAACGACGGAAGTGGCAGTGGATTGGTCATACACTTCGAATAGGCGACAGTTCCATAGCAAATTACTCGTACTCAATGCAATGGAATCCGTTAACACAAGGTGGTAGAAGAACGGGTTGGCCGAGAAATACATGGCGCAGAACAGTTGAGGAGGAGTCACGGCAATTGGGGAAGAGTTGGAGAAAGCTGAAGCTCATTGCCAGGAACTGTATGTAGTAGAGGCCCTAGGACCCACAAGGGGAAACAGGATATAAGTAAAAAAGTAAGTAATGTTCCTTTAATTACTTTTAATACAAAAAAGTGGAAAAAACTATCCTAATACTTTTTATACCCTTTTCTGCTAGCGTCTACCTGCTCTTACACTTTTGTCGCATTTGTGGGAAATTTGGTCACAAATTGGTAGTTGGCGTTAGGAAGGACAATGCCTCATAAAATGTCTTTAGATATATTTAAATTTCAGTGAAATACAATACGTTTTAGAAATGATGCATGGGTGGGGCGTGTATATAATAAAAATATTTCATCATCTTATTGCATTCGTCGGACTGTATTCGCAGATTACATGCCTTGTCGATTTCTTGTCATTGCCTACTTTAACATTCAGGTCGCTCATCACAACGATAATGTCTCCATTAAACTTTAAAGTGTTTGCAGCAACTAATTACCTCCCGTTGGTGTGTAATACTAGATGATGGCAATTCATCATTCAGTCACCAGTCTCACGCACACTTATCAACAAAAGCAAGACTGTGTCACCCGTTGGAACGAAGGTGGGTCAATAAGTCCCTGAAAAATTAAATAAGGAACACTCTTCTCGGTATAAAAACATTTTATTTTTCAACATAGTCTCCTTTTAGCTCTATACACTTCATCCAACGTTTCTCCAATTTGTTGATGCCCTCCAAATAACACGATTTCTCGAGCCCCTCAAAATAAGCGTTTGTTTCAGCGATGACCTCTTCATTCTCTTACCTCCGAGCCATTTCTTCATGTTTGGAAACAAGAAATAGTCGCAGGGTGCTAAATCTGGGGAATATGCTGGATGAGGGAGGAGGTCGTAGCTTAACTCATGTAATTTTGCCATTGCGACTGCGGACTTGTGCGTCGGTGCGTTATCCTGGTGAAAAATAACTTTTTTTCTTCGCCAAATGCGGCCGTTTTTGCTTCAAAACGGCTTGGAATCGATCCAGCAGCTATGCGTAATATGCGCCGGTAATCGTTTTATCCTTTTCAAGGTAATCGAAGTGAATAACACTGCGCGCATCCCAAAAAACCGTCGCCATGACCTTGGCCTTCTTTGGCTTCGGTTCACCAGGAGACTGTTCCTTGGTTTCTGGTGTGTTGTGGTGAATCCAGGTTTCATCCACGGTTACGTAACGACGCAGAAACTCAGCCGAATTTTTCTGGAACATCGCCAAACACACCTTTGAAGTTGTCAAACGAATGCGTTTGTTGTCGATTGTGAGCAAAAGCGACACCCATCTTGCGGAAAGCTTTTTCATGTCCAAATATTTATGTAAAATCGAAATCATTGAACCTGTGATAAGCCTGTGTCCTCTTCAAACTCGCGCACTTTCACTCGCCGATCTTGCATTATGGTCGACCATTTTGGATTTTGTCGACCATTTCTGGTGTGGTGACCTCAATTGGGCGACCAGAACGTTCGGCGTCACTTGTGCTTGAACGACCGCATCGAAATTGAGTGAATGGTTCCAATTGATGGTGAAGAGTCCCCATAATATGTGTCAAGCTTTTGTTTGGTTTGCGTGATAGTTTTTTCTCGCGAAAAATAGTGTTTAATGAGCACTCGAAATTCACTTTTTCCCATTTGAACGTAAATGCTTGTAGGCGCCTATATAAAATGGCTGCCACAACAAAACTATTTGACAGATCTGTCTGAAAATTTGGGTGCGTTCCTTTGAAAGATGATTCTTGACAAAAAAAATTTAAGGTGACGACACAATTTGTGTTAATTTTCAGGGACTTATTGACCCACCCTCGTAAATGCAATTCACCCGCAATTAATTCCAAAATGTCCAGCTTACTCGTATGCCGTCTAAACCTTTCCCTCGATTGTAAATTTCTGATTCTGATAAATGCGATCGTCCTTAAGTACAAGTACTTCGACTAGATATCAATAAATATTGCTTGGTAGAGACCAATTTCTACTGCCACTACTGTCTAAACACACGACACTATCATAAAAGTATCACTTATCTGTATTTTTTTCTTTTGCTCATCTTTACGAGTATTTATCCGATCATGCCCCTCACAGCTTTCATGCTCAGCATCATTGGGTCGCATTTGCAATAATGCTAAGGTTAAGCACTCCAAAAACGATTGTGCAATTTTGCAATCATGATGCAAAAGGGCTCGTGCTCGTGCCGGTGTCACCTAACCATAATAACCATAGTCAAGCTCAAGCTGGGTTCCACCAGATTGAAAGTGAAGGTTTTTTTTCTTTCTCTGGCTTGTCGTGTAGAATTTTCTTGCCACATTTTGTGACGGTTAAGGTGAGAAGAGACTTGTCTCATTGTTGACAACTTGGGCTTATTTAATTTGGATCTTTTGTGAGTGCTTTATCATCGCTTCTCGGATAAATCGAATTAGTCTTAGCCCAGTTTTTTTTTTCCATCTCTCTCCATCTGTCTGACCGAACTACGAGTATTGTGTTTGATTAGGTAATGGAAACATATGAAAAGAAAAACTCACTAATTACAGAGTTACATCAAATTTTGGTTGTCTTGTGAGATTGTGGGCCAGGGCAGCAAGGTCGGTTAAATTGGGAACAATGTTGGAAGAAATAAAAGTAAGTTCACAACATTAACCGTGGCTGATTTAATTATTATGGATGCAAGGAGTTGTTTTGTCTTTTATCTTGGAATTGAAGCTCGATTTTGATAAATTATATCACACTTTGTGATTGATAGTTTGGGCGCTATGAAGATTCCGCACTCCGATTAAATTTATCTTCTGTGGTAAATAAAATGTAGCCTTGAGTGTGATTTAGCAATGCGCTCGGCTTACTTAGTATCGTGAAATATAGGTGGAGACTAATGCAATACTATGAACAATGGATTTGGCACGGTTAGCACTTTATGCCTCAAAGTTTCTGGCGAAATGTATGGAACTGTGGGAAAACTTACTCGTAAATCTGAAATGGACTGATGATGTTCCCAAGTAGAATTTCTCTCTTGCTTCCATTTCAAAGCCATTCGCATCTGAAAGTCTAACTGCGGTAAAAACTATTAAGCCTCAGATATTATTGGAACTGTGATGTGCTGGCTCGAAATAATCTAATGATGGGAACTAGCGAATAAAAGCTACCGCCTTATTCTAGAGCAGCGGTTTTCAAACCTTGTAGACCCACAACCCTCTACGTACATTTAAAACAAAAAATCCTGTGGGGAGCCTCTTTTAAAATTTATAAATAAAAATCCTTTTCAAGAGCTGCATATCCTGTGTTGGTCTGCATATCCTTAAGATAGTTGAGGGATCAGCTATTAAGGAAAGGATTAGCGTGGTGCAATACGTACTTACCTGCTGAACTTCTTATAGGTCACGGTTCGAATCAGACGTGCGCTATCGTTACAATTTTTTCAAAATCAGTACCTAACACTTTCTCTTCCAAATGAAAAGGTGAGTGCTCTGCTGATCATATATAGTACAGGGTGCAACAACATAACTTGATTTTTTTTATAGGCTCGCCATCGAGATGTTGGAGGGCGTAGCGAAGTGGGAGTGGTCTTATCAGGCAGACCGTGTGGAGCGTACGTTTGCCGTCGATGCCTACTTTCCTAACGGAAGTTGTGTGATCGCAACCAAGTGCGCCTTTCCAAATCACTTCAATGTAGCCCCTTTGGGCCCTGTCCCGGATCGGAAGTCAATTGCTACATGAGTCGCTACGTTCAGACAAACCGCGAGTACGACAAGACAAAGAACTGGAGTCCCTCGGCCAATCAGATCACCTGAGAACATTGAGGCAGTGAGAGCTTCAACTTTCCGATCCCCACGGCGTTGTTGGAGGAATTTTTGTTTCCATGACTTGATGAATTGGACTTTGAGGACATTTGGTTCCAACAGGACGGAGCAACGGCTCACACTTCAAGGGCATCAGTTGCAACACTTCCCGCAGGGCCTCATCTTAATAAGGGGCGATTTGGAATGACCAGTCCAGTCTCCCGTTTAGTTTGTGGGATTTTTTGAAATCTCGCGTTTATGTCAACCGTCCAAGGACGCTACAACACCTGAAGACCAACATCCGGCCAGAAATTGCCAACATACCTGCTGATATGATGGTGAGGGTTATGACAAACGCCAGCACCTACCTGATATGATTTTCAAAACTGTGTAAAACAAAACTTCTACATTACGAGTATAAAAATAAAATTAAAAAATGTCTGATTAATAAAATGTGTTTTATTGCGTTTTGAGTGAAGTTATGTTGCTGCACCCTGTATATTGATTGACATTTTTTGACGAGTGATGCGAGAAGAATGTAGCTGGGCATTTGACTGGATCACTATCAATTCCTTATATTTCCGTCCCATTTTAGGTTAAAGGTTAGTTTTGGACTAGAATCCTATGCAGGTGCAGTGTGGTCTTGAAAGCAGAAGACTAGATATGGGAGTTATACTCACGCTAAGGACAGATGTACCTACTTATATAGATATGTGCCTTATAGTGGTCACATCGGAAGGTCTAGAGTGTTTTTAGAAGTTTAAGAAAATCTGTATATTTCGCAGCGATTTTAACCAGGAATTGGAAGACTTGATTTCTGCGATAGAAATGCAATTGTAGTCATTCCTAGCTTGTTTGAACTGTCTTTTTTTCAGAACAACTCCATCACAATAACAATAACTAACAGCATTTTTGCCACTCAGGACACAAAACGCTTTTCTCAAAGATAAAAGATAAAGTTATAGCATTCCTTGCATCTAGCTTAGATTTACCCATACAGGTTAGAAACCTTGTGGATACCTTGAGGTTTCAAGCGACAATCGTCGTAATCTATTAAATTTTTATTTAAGAAGAAGTGATTCAAATCTATTTGCTACCTCGACAGTATTGCTTCAGGACCCCCCAGGGGTTCGCGACCCACACTTTAAAAACCGTTGTTCTAGAGTATCAAAAATACAAATTCTTTCGTAACTATTTTCATTCATTCAGCATTCGATAGTATCTATAGAGTGATTGAGCTGAGTAGGTTTCAAAATGTCCGACTTTATCCTTTTTGAGTGCGAATATCTCGAAAATGGTGCGTCGTACGAACAAAACTATTTCGACCGACCATTTAGGCTTTGAAAATCACTACATGATGGATTGAGATTTTCGAATATTGTCCAAATTGTCCGGCTTTACCCCAAAGTTAATGGAAATCGTACCTACTTGAGTGTGAACCGAAAGGAGTTTTTTTCGTTAAGTATAAGCTCTGACCCCATATGTCACAAGCCACCGTTGATCTGCGTATTGAGTTTTCTTTTTAATTTACGGCTTACTGAATGAATAAATGAAATAATTCAATAGCTGACATCATTCAGCTACTAACTATCGATAGTTGGATTCGCCCAGCATGAAATTAGGCCTCAAAAGAATAACTAGCTACTACAGTTGTCATCAAAACCTGCAGTAGCGATTCTGAAATTAGAGGGTCCGGGGTATTTTTTTTAAGCTCACCGAATGGGATAAAAAGAGATGGATATATTTCAATTTTCTTCACTTCTTAGATCTATAGATTCATACATAAAAATAATTCTCCAGTTTGCCCTCAAAATGCTCGTCTACGAGTACCTGTAGCCGTAAAATGCTTTCCACGTCAGGCTTTATTCAAATTTTAGAACAGGTCAGTACTGTAAGGTGGACGAGCTAATTCCCGAAGTCACATAACTTTATAGCAGCCACAGCAATGTGCGCCTTGTAAACCGGTGCGTTGTCATAAAGTTATAGTACGCTTTTTGTTAATCTCCGCCTCCTTTTAACCATCTTTGAACTTTAGCGTAGTATTCTCCTATAATTCTGGTGCATTTTGGTTTATAATTCCTTGTGAGTTCCAAAACACTGTCGCCATGATCTTCCCAATTAATGGTACGACCTTGAACTTCTTGGGGGATGGATAACCCCTTTTACGCCAATTCATGGACTCCTGCTTTGACTCAGGGTCATAATAATGGACCCAAGCTTCATCTCCAGTAACAATTGTGTTAACAACTTCTGCTGGATTGTCGCCACACAGCTATGACATCTGCTTACAACATTCCACACGGTATTTTTTAAAGTTCAGAAGCTAAGTTGAAAGCTGAGTGAACAAGCTGCTCATATCGGATTTAAACCACGGATCATGAAATCCTTACACTCAGTACGTAACCACTGGGCCACGCTAATCTCGAGGATTCCATCTATTCGGATTAATAGCTCCTTCTCGAAATCCGTACTCTTACCTACTTGTCCGGTTCTCTAGTCGTGAGTAGTCTCTGTCTGAGACTTCGCATCCTTCCATCTTCGTTTATCCCGGCAAGCTGCGTGAACGTCCTATTTCTCGTTGCTGGAAGATGTGATATTTCAATACCCGAGATTGATGTGCCCTCTTTCATAATTGCAGTTTTCCGCTGTGTGCCTAAAGAAGCTACAGTGCAACCAAATTCATAGTTAATACCAGGATATTGGTCCGAATATACCGATGACATGCCATTAATATTACTATTTTTGCATCTATTTCTCCCAAAACCGTGATCTCTGAAAAATCTTATACCTTAACTTCAAATATTTCAAAGTACGAGTAGCTCATATGCATATCAGGTAAGTTGTCCAATCTGACTGGAACTGTAGATTCCACCTGGGGAAATCTTTCACTGCCCCCTGAAAGTTTGCTTTATTGTGTACACTTTTGAACACCAAAACCTGTGGTGGTCTGAGTAGAAGGTGGTCTGACTAGAAGGTGTTGCGAATAGAAGGTGTGTTCATATCGACGCTTCTGCCTTTACAGACCACACATTTCTACCCTCCAAACCCTTTGTACTGAACTCACAATTCCAAACTCTAAAGTTGAAATTCGTCTTGTAACAATCAATAATCCAACTATTTAGCGTTAAGCAGTATCTATTACCCAGCGGACATTGGCTCGTCGAAGAAGAAAATTAGTCCCGCTTGTGTCCTCCACATGAGACATATTCTTAAGTGATGACAATCTACCAGCTGAAGGAATGGATAAGATTGCACAAGTTAAAGGGGTCTTCGAATCCCTTCCCCTAGGTGCGACTGAATCTCTGTTTCAAAGACCAAGTGATCGCGGATGCTAAGAAGCTTGATTGACCTATCGAGTTGAAAATGGAAGACTGTAGTGTCTCAGGCAAAAAGTAAGAATTTTTCTTCGATTTCGACTTCTGTTTAGAGTGAAACTTTTTTAGTCACTGTAGAGTAAATTTACTCGGGTGTAACGAAAATGGTGTAACGCTAAAGTGAAACACTAATTTTCTCGAAAATGGCTCTTACGATTTTTACCAAATTTTGTATTTGAGTTAGTTTGGAAACATTCTATAAAATGACACTCATGATTTTTGGAAAAAATTCATATAACGGCACTTTATTAAATTTGCTTGGTTGTAACAAAAAAGTGAAATGTTTATTTTCAGGAAAACGGCTCTTACGATTTTGACAAAACTTGCCATTTGACTTAGTTTGGATGCATTCTATAAAATTGCACTCAGGATTTTTGGGTAAAATCCACATAACGGCACTTTATTAAATTTGCTCGGTTGTAACAAAAAAGTGAAATGTTTATTTTCTCGAAAGCGGCTCCAATGAGTTTGACTAAATTTAGTATTTTAGTTTATTTGAATGACATAAGAGGTTTCACTTCCCAATGCGTAAGAAATTCACGCACAAATCTTCTTTTTTTTTTTTGTTTATGCTGTAACACTAATCATACCTCTGCCGTCTAGCTTTGGTTAACAAATTCGATTCTACAGCATAAGGTCAAAGCCCGCTGAGAGCTCCCACTCAATAGATTGTGTAGTTTTGTGCTAAAAACCTTCATTTGCAAAGCAGATATTAGGTGAAACCTGATCTGCCTGCTGTTTACAACCACAACGCATGTCAGACTCATGTAACGCTCAATCAATCAGGCAGAATATCTTTAAATCCCTAATTTCTTGGTTCAGCTTCCAATTCGCATAACCTTAAGCTACTGGACTGACCTAAAATTAAAGGAAAAGGTTTAATTTGATGCAAATTACAGATTCCAATCTGCATTCAATTATCAATCAAACCATGCTTTCGCCAATCGGAATGCCAAAGCTAAGATCAACAGTTTTACAGACCGAAAAAAAAAAATTAATGCTCTCCTACATTTGCGCCGTAATTAATGCAAGCCTCCATGTTTCGACTAGGTAACAATTTATCAAAATTCAGCAAAATGCATGTGTTATAATATTTATTAGCTTTCACTGTATTTTAGACTTTTTTTTTTTTGTACGGATACATAGTAATTAAGAAGTTCATTTATTTTGAAGTAAACGATCAATCAGCAAGTGCACGAAACCTGACAGGAATCCACCAACAAAACTATCTGTTTCTACCTCCTGGCTGTCATAATGTCCATACTTCTCACTCGGTATCTAATTACGGTCGAGCGGAGCGCATGACTATGATCTTCATAGGTATCCGTCAGTTACGCAATCACCATGTGTGTTACACACGAAAGGTAATAAAAGTTTTACGCAATATGGCGGCTCGTCCCCCGGAATCACCCGAGTGCCAAAAAGAAAATGCTTATAAAATGTCTGCGCAAAATTGTTATTTTATTTTATTTTTTATTTCGTTGTTGTTGTTGTTGTTCTTATTATTATAAAATTCATTAGGTCTCTTGTGTGTAATTAAATAAATCGTACAACAGTTCCCCAGTTCCACAATGATGACATTTCCATTTGTTAAAGTAACAAGCGCGACGACCGACGCTCCAACCTATCATCATACATCATCGACGAAGTTGAAGGCGAATAGTATCTACGAGTATCTTATGGTCAATTCGATATGCAGAATGCCACTGAAAAGGTGGCATCTGCGGGAAGACATTTTAAATTTGTATCCAATTTCTTTGGCTTTTGCTTTGCTACACATTTTTTTGCGATAAAAAATAAATAAAAAAAAAAAAAAAAACTAAAAGTGAAAGGTGTCATCGGGGCTAACGATTGTGATGGTGCGCTTCCGTGTTTGGATTTACTTTACGTACGCAGCGATGGTGGCGGCACTAGTAGAGTGTGCAATTAATACCGATTTTGTGCCGTGAAAGAGTTGTTACACCTTATTGGAGGAATTTAATTACCCAGATCGGCTTATTAGTTGTTGATGTGTATCTTATTGAGGGTTTTTTCTTTCACCGCGGCAGATACAATTGAAAGTCATGGGCAGGTGTTGGGATTTGTTTTCGACTTATTTTCGTTAACATGATGGAGGCCAATTGGTTTAAGATGACTTGTGGGAATGAGATAATTAAACGAGTTACATAACAGACTTTAAGTTATCGTTAACGTTTTTAATGGCTGTGGATGAGAAAGTCCTGAAAACCTTGAAAACCTGAAGGAAGACGTTTTTGTTAGAGGTATAGAACTTTCAAATGAAAAAAACATAAATAAAAACCGTGGTAATGGCCAAGGTGTTGGCATTATTGGAAAGTTAATTTTATACCATTAGTGTTTGTAAAGGGTGGTTAAATTTTAAGGGCCGATGTTGAATGTGAACCACACCTAAACGTCAAGTTTTTTTCTGCATTTCATTTGACATTTCTCAATTTCAGACTAACTTAATTTGAACCATGGAAAGATACACAATCGAGCAACGCGTTAAAGTTATTCAGGCTTATTATGAAAATGGGCGTTCAAATCAAAATGCATATCGTGCATTTCGTGATTCTTTCGGTCAATTTAATCGTCCAAATGTGCGTACAATCGGAAAAATCGTGCAAAAATTTGTGCAAACCGGGTCTGTAGGAGATGTGAAAACACCAGTGCATGCTCGTACAGCTCGTACTGCAGAAAATATTGTTGCTGTTCGCGATAGTGTGGCTGAAGAGCCGTCCACCTCAACTCGTCGTCGTGCCCAACAATTGCACCTCTCACGCTCGTCGTTGATGAACATTATGCATAAAGACTTGCATTTACGCGCTTACAAGGTGCAATTGACTCAAGAACTAAAGCCTCTTGACCATTTCAAGCGTCGTCAATGGTCACAATGGTGGCAAGAAATGGCAACAGTGGATGATAAATTTTCGAAGAAAATCATCTTCAGTGATGAGGCACATTTTCACCTCAGTGGATTCGTCAATAAGCAGAATTGCCGCATTTGGGCGAATGATAATCCAAGAGTGATTGTCGAAAAATCAATGCACCCACAAAGAGTGACTGTTTGGTGCGGTTTATGGGCTGGCGGCATCATCGGGCCGTATTTTTTCCAAAATGAGGCCGGTCAGGCAGTTACTGTGAATGGTGTTCGGTATCGTGAGATGATAACGAACTTTTTATGGCCCGAATTGGAAGATATGGATGTGGACGATATATGGTTTCAACAGGATGGTGCCACTTGCCACACAGCTAACGAAACAATGGCACTTTTGCGCGACAAATTCAATGGCCGTGTTATCTCACGTGGTGGCGATGTCAATTGGCCGCCAAGATCATGTGATTTGACACCGTTGGACTTCTTTCTTTGGGGTTATTTGAAAGAAAAGGTGTACGTCGATAAGCCAGCAACAATTCAAGAGCTAAAGGATGGGATAATTCGGCACATTAACGGCATAGAACCTCAATTATGCCTCAGCGTCATCGAAAATTTGGACCATCGGATGGAGGTGTGCCGCCGAGGTCGCGGAGGCCATTTGGCCGATATTTTGTTCCATACATAATTGAACCATACCAATATTATCATAATAAAAAGAAATGACAGTAATTTCCTAAATAATTTGTGTTTTATTCAAAATCAACATCGGCCCTTAAAACTTAACCACCCTTTATATGGTTTCGGGAATATTGGCGCCGTGGCTGGCTCGAATAAAGCACAATATGGAAGTCCAATTTTCGACCACTATTTCGAGCAGCCGTGACCGTATATCGGCGATATCCCAAGTCGTCCATCGTCTCTGGTTTATCGGTGTAGACTTCACATATTCCCACAAAAAAATAATCCAAAGGTCTTCCGAGTAAATCACACAATCTTGGAGGTCAATTCGCAGGTCCATTACGCGAAATTAGGCGCTCATCGAATTGCATGTTGCGTCATCTTGTAGAAACCATAGCTCTTCCACATTAGTGACATTCAATTCAGGAATGAAAAAGTCAGTAATCACGGATCTATAGCGGTTTCCATTGACTGTAACGTTCTGGCCGGCATCACTTTTGAAGAAATATGGACCAATGATTCAATCAGCCCATAAAGCTCATCAAACAGTGACTCAACAATGGATTTTCTCCATTCCAAATGGGGTAATTTTGCTTCTTGATGTAGCCATTCAACCATAATTGAGCATCATCGCTGAACAAAATTTTGTGGTGAAAATGGGAATCAAGAGCAATATCGTTTTTGGCCATTCACCGAACGTATGACGCACACGATGATCAAGCCGCAAAATCTTCCATAAAGTGGATGGACACAGCTCCAATTTGCATTCGGGTCCTTCTCAATAGTATGCTTCAAGTTTAGCGAACTGAACCACGACTTTCGAAATAAATTTGCTCAATTTGCAAGCGTTGTTCTGACGTAAGTCTATTCATGGTGAAATGGTAAACCAAACTGAGCACAAATCAGCTATCAGCTGTCAAATTGGATGTCGCTGGAAAAAGTATTGCCAATTCGAAAAACAAAACATAAAAAAATACCCTTTATTTGAACCAAGGTAGAATACATTTTTAAGACTGCTTGACTGCTGAACTTTTCAAGATTACTGTTATAGTCCGCAAAAAATAGAAAACAAGAAAACATCTGCCTGGTGATGGATGAGCTTCCTAGTGCTAAATTTTGAAAAAGGGACTATTTAAGAGTTGGAGGTGTAAGAAATATTGCCTCCTCTTTCTCTTGAATAACAATAAATTTTCACTGTCATATTGATAGCATTATTAGCAGAGCCAACTCCGCGCCTAAAAAACCTGAAATACCGAACTTTTATTAAAATCATAACTTTTACTAGTTACAGGGATTTGGAAAATACTTCTTACCTTCTCTTACTCTTATAACTGATTATAGCCTCGTTGATATAGTCCTGATAAACTTGTCAATAAAATCATGTGGTCTAAGAATCTTCTAAGGTAAAAGGTGCTGGGCTGTCTACCAAGTTGATTTCAAACATATTTTATGGGATTTAAGTCAGGTGAGCAAGCTGGTCAGTTTTTGGTATCAGTGAGAGTACGAGCGGTATCTTGCCTTAAAATAAAATTATCGCCAGTGTATGGACCGAATGGCGCTACAATTTCTTATAAAATTGCTATCAGGCATCGCTCTGCTGTTAAACTACGGTTCTCTTCGATGTGAAGCTACGAGTATGTGCAAATGCCAATCACTGACCCTACGCGATAAAACTCTGGAAATAATGTTACACTTCCCAATCGTCTCCAGATATTTTTTGGTTTCCTATCGTCGGGCTTTGTCCGACCGAAGGTTCAGTTTCGGTTTTGAGCAGAAACTTTAGTTTCGCTAAAGTTTCGGTTTCGGCCAAAATGATGCCGGACTTCCTACAAAAATCACTCATTTAGTGGTGCACAACACATAGCTCAGGTAGTTGTCACTCTGGTAATACGTTCATGCATATTTATTGTTCTGCTTGAATATTGTTTTTTTTTTTTTAACGTCGTTGATTTAGCTGCTTATGAGATGATTTATTACAAAGGTCTCCGGATTAATATTTGCATTTTTGCCCCGAAAAAGCTGTTATAAGTACACTCACGAGTATGTTCGGATTCAGTTTCGGTTCGAAAACTCAGTCGGACACTACTAAAGAGCACTCGGTTTCAGTTTTACTGAGAGCAATCTTGATACTTTCGAGCAAAAGATGTACAGGCAACTCTAACCTGCGGCGAGCAGGTTAATTCTTTTCTTTTTTTACTGTTTTCGGCCGGACACTTGTCGCACTTATTGAAGTCTATTTCTTGCCTCAACTACTGTTGAAGATTTATTTTTCAGAGCGTATTCTAGTGTTCTTCACTACTTTTTACATAGTACGACAACACTGTTCAAAATCTTCCAGTCTTCAGGACCAATGAATTTCATCGAAATCAGTTTCGTGGTTCTTCAGAAAATAAAGCTTCACTTTCACCAAATGTGGTCTGGCTTCGGTCCTGGTCACTATCCGGTCATGTTGGTTTTTCTCCAAAGTGCGCACTATGCGCAACAAATCGATTAACCACATGAGCATTGGGGAACATAAACCATATTTATTATGGCAGTTGGCTTAGTGACCATATCAATGACTAGATTGTAACCAGGTTCAGTTTGTGAGGGGTTCGACTGATCTGAGCTGCTATATTGCATGAAATTTGCATATGACTGACTTTCTTAATTTCTATTTTAGGTAATCATTAATAATCAATAGCAAGCCTACTCCATTGTGGACACATACAAGATCGATCATAGAGGGTTATTCATTTCGAGGTTGGGATTTCACATCATTGCCATATGTCTAATTCAACTGTCATCCATACTGACAGGTAGTTAGTTCTTGCGTTGCCATTTTACAATACGGATCGTCTAACAACCGCCATAGACCATAGAATGTACAAAACATACGCCGATTGGGTGCTGGAAAATCAACAAGTTGACGTCGATTCTTCGAACGAAATCTTCTTCAGTGATGGTGAATGCCCATTTCTCGCCCGACTGCTACGCAATCAAATAAAATTGCAGAATTTTGTGTTCTGAGAATCCAGAATGTGGTCATTGAGAGGCCATTATATTTTTGAAAACGATAAAGGTGCCACTGTTACAGTAAACTCTCTGCACTATGGTCAAATGATAACCAACTTTGTTTGGCCTGGGTTTGAAGGGGCTACATGCTACGCAACACAGCCAAATTTGGTTCTATTGCACGAAAAGTTCCCGGCCATTTAATTTCTAGATTTAGCGACATCAATTGGCCACCAAGATCATGTGAACTGAACTCGATGGATTTCTAATTACAATTACAAAATTTACACCACAAATATAAATCTCCCATCTGACTACTCGAGAGAACGCGCATTGTTATGGATTGCTCGGTTCGCCACCACTATAGCAGCTTATCAGTTTGCCTACCCTACTGATATTTATTCTGACAATATCCCACGCTTTCTAATTGCCTCCGGGGTGAAATGATTGCTCTAAACCCCTTTAAGTAATGATATACAGTAGGTTCTTCCTGTCATACAGTAGATGCTCAAACGCTAACCTAACCTAATCTGACTCTCGAAGCAGTGAAAGATATAAAGAATGAAGACGTTCATTGCACAAAACTAATCCGAAAGCAATTTAATCGAACAAGAAAATAATTCACCTAGAACCCGAAGTCATCTGCGAATATCTAGGAAAGGCAATTTGTATCTTCACCTCTTTAACTGCACAAATGCTTTGCCTCTAGACCACGTCATTTAGCTTTTTATGAAAATACTTGAAGATACATCGTAATCACTCATACAAAATGCATTTGGCCGCCAGCCCCTTTCAATTTAACCCTAAATGAACGCCAGAGTCATTCAGAATCATTATTTATGGTCTTTCATTGTTTCTTTCCTGTCCATAAATTTCTTTTCATAATTCATACTCCAGACAATGGCAACACAATACAATACAATAATCTCCCACTCCCATTTGGAAACTAATTACAGTTCCTGCGGCCATTCACAAATCATCTTTATTGTTCTTGGCCAATCTTCAAAGTGACGCTACACACGAATCCTACCTAAAATCAAGATGAACAACGGCCAGCGCGTCCCTCATAATAATGCACCTCGACGCAAGCGCAAAACGCATAAAACCCAGCCAAATGGCAAATGTGAAGCTTCTCTCGACCGTGAAACCGTTTCATTACCTCTTTCATGTCCGAAGAACTGCATTCTCATTATGTGTGTCCGTGTGTCTATACGTCTGTGCTCGCTGATCTTGGTCATGAACCTGTAATTCACTACCCCGCCTGACCGATCATAATGAAACGATTGCGGTCACTCTCGCGCATATTTTTCCTTATTAAGCTTAATTTTGAACCTAAAGACCGGCCAATTGGGCCTTACATGTGGGGGCCTCTAATGATATCTTCTGGAAGATGGATATATGGAAATGGGTCACTTGGTTGAGAAAACATATTGCATGGAATTCGGGTTAATAGATTACCGAATTTTCGTTGAGTGCTAGACAAATGCTAAGTAGGCCTATAACAATTTCGCACCTAGGCCATCCCAACATGAGATGCTAAGTTGAAGATAATTTAATGGTTAACCATATTTTACTTCTTGACCAGTGGGATGAGTGGTTAGGTTTAGTGCGTGTGTGGATGGTGTTGAGTTTCGAATGTGTTTATGCTAACTTTTATATCTGGCTGTTTGTTTAAACGTCTGCACATGCTATGGAATTAAATGAGTTATTTGCAGATTCTGTGAAGATGACATGCGCATGTTTAGTTTGAATATTATTTTTAAAGGTATTTCAAGATTTATAGTCTTTCTGTTCGGTTTACGTTTTTACAATTTTACGACTTTAGTCAATAAGTGAAATGCTGTTTGAGCTCGTTATACTGTCAAAATATATTGGCAATAAATCGGTTATGTTTGTTTAGAGATAGTTAAAGTGAATCATTTGTTTGCTCAAGTTAATCTTGCAAGGCGGGCACGATACTCATTTAGTGCTTTAAGACCGGAAAGTATGGTCTTCTTATGAGTAAGTATTAAAATTTGTTTCAGAGTAGCGATTTTAACTATCGCAAAAGGCGGAGAAGTTATTGGTTGCTCTATCTTTGTTTGGCTTTAACCTGAGATTCGTTACAGTGATTGGTAAGGTGGGCCCGAACTCATCTGCATTTATGCCAAGTCGGAGTTTTTGAAACAGCGTGAAATTGCTAAACAATACTTTAAAGGTTCAAAGACTTCCAACTCCACCTTCATAGATTTCTGCCAGTAATAAAGCCGGAAGTCACAAATGTATCATAGAAAGTAAATTTACTTTGTCTGGAATCGGTGGAAGTCCAACTTAAAAATCCTACGGAAGCATAGAAAAATGTTCAGTACACACATGACCAAATGTTGGAAATTTTCGGAAGTCACATAGTTTTCGAGTTTTCGAGAGTTACATAGGTGTAGCGCATGTGATTTGTTCGTTGCAATTTCGACTATCTGTTTTATTTGTGCTCTTGTGTTACTTCTATATGTTCAGAACTGTGTTAATATTGTGCCAGCGTTTTATAAGATGTTGGCGAATGGGCGGTTAGTAACCCGACTTGGTCTGTTGGGAATATTGAGCACAACTGTTCCAATTTGGAGTTTTAAGACGATTGACTACAGGAGATGAGAAGACCATCAGCCAAAATTATTTGTTTGTGGGAAGCAACTTCGCGAAATTCAGGTCAAAGTCAGAAGGTACTCAGCCATTTAGTCACTTCCAAAATAGTTCTCTGAATTCGGCTGCAGGGCTGACCTCACAGAGACTTTCTGAGTTTCAGGTCACAATGGGATTACTAGAAATCAGATCTCCAATGAACTTGCTAGACAAGGAGGAGAACTTCTCACGACCTGGTTAGGTTTTTCTGCGTCCTCGGTCAGGACTTCCATTGACAGTTGGATTTCTTATGAACATAATCGTGGGTGTCATGACCCCTTCGGGATGTAGATAGACTAATTGAATACTTCCGAATGCCTGTAAGAAATCGCTGACATTCTTGCTGTCCCTTAGTAGAAAAGACTGCAAGCGTTTTGACGGGCCATTCCACTTTTGCCAAGCATCTTAGTGTGCCAGGCTTAAGCGACACCACCATCTAGACGAGTTTTTCCTAACCCGACAAAAAAGGCACAAGGAAAAGATCAGACTACCAGTGATATTCATCGCAGCTGCAAATGAGAGCCTTATTTCAATATTCATCAGACAAGGTCGCAATGATGAAGCGAAAAGATAAGTTATAGCGTTTGCCACCAGAAATTTTTTGAAATACTGTGGGTCTTAAATTTTTAACCGCAGTGGACGAAATTATCCAGAAATATAGAACACCCCTCTATCTACGAAACTTTTAGTGCGATAAATCTTAAAAAAAATGAGAGTAAAGTAAGAGTAAGTAAATATAACACAACTTTTGGCACAGGCATTGTTCGAAAAATAAAATAATACTTGGGGTGAAAAGTCACTCCAATATTTCTCGCCATTTAATTTTCATAATTTTCAAATGCATCCGACTTAACTCAATGCGCCAAGTTGTTGTTGTCATTGATGGAAGGCACTCCTCCAACATACAGCTAACATCGACTCTGATCAAACTGCATTTACGAATATCCATCGAAGCTCTTAGGTGATCAACAACTACGCCGAGGAAATTCCGACTACAGTCGGAAGTGACCGCTACAACCTATGCTGACCGCGTATCCATCGAGCTTGCCAGAAATCCCACGACCAGTGGCAACGATGTCAACAAGCCATTAGAAACGTTGCGTCAGAAGTGTTGGGCTTCTCACAATCACCTTCGAGAAACCAGTGGTTCGACTTCGAATGCGCTCAGGCAAACAAATCAGAAACGGAGGCGTACAGGTTGTGGTTCCAGAAGAAAACAAAAGCGGCTCATCAGCTCTATGTTGGCCGAAGGAAGCATGAGGAACGCAGTCTCAGGAGGAAGAAAAAAGAACTCCAACAGCGTGAAGTCGGAGAGATGCAGAGATGCTTCAGCAGAAAAGAGGTGCAAAACTTCTAGAAAAATGTGAAACAATCTACATCAGAATCCACGAGCCTCTCTGGAACCTGCAAGGATTGTGATAGAAATACCGTACGCAGTAGATGCTTAACATCTGGCGAGACTACTTTAATGAGTTACTAAATGACAGTCATGACCAATGACCAATGAACGACCGGTACCATTCAATCTGAATGACAACCAAGACTTTCAACCGCCCGACCAAAGTGAGATAAAATTACCCATCGCCAGGCTAGAAATGTACAAAGCAGCTGGCGCTGATGGGCTACAAGCAGAGCTTTATAAACACGCTGGAGATGACCTGGAAGGAAAATATGGTCGGAGGAAAGTATGCCCGCCGATTGAAATCTCAGTATCATCTACCCGATCCACAAAAAAGGAGACCGCCTACTCTGCACCAATTACAGGAGCTTTAGCCTTTTAAACATCGCCTGTAAAATTCAATCCAACGTTTTATGTGAACGTCTCAAGCCGTTTGATGATGATCTAATTGGACCTTACTAATGCGGCTTCAGACCTGGAAAGTCTACCACCGACTAAATATTTCCATTGCCCCAGATCTTGGCGAAGATCCACGAATTCAATATCTGTTCATCGATTTCAAAATCGCTTATGAGAGTGTGAATAGATTAAAACTATACCGTGCCATGTCCAGCTTTAATATCCCCGCTAAACTGATAAGACTTATCAGGATGACGTTTTTTGGAAACGATTGTACTGGAACCTTCAACACCAACAGAGGGTTAAGACAAGGTGACGCACTGTCATGTAGTTGCTTCAATATTGTAGAAAAGGTAGTACGTAATGCAAAGGCCAATACATCAGGTAATATCTTTCAAAAATCCAAGCAATATCTTGGGTTTGCTGACGACATCGACATGATAGAAAGAACTAAGCGACCAGTTACTGGTCCTTTCACTAGCTTGGAGATAGCAGCAAACAGAATGGAACTGGTTATCAACGAGGACAAGAAGTATTGTATATGCTTTCATCATTAACAAAAGTCGGCTCCCACCGCAGACTTGGTCAGAACGTGACAATTGATAGGTATAACTTCGAGGCAGTGAAGGAATTTATCTACCAATTGAGGAACAAAGCCCTATCGAGAAGAACCAAGGACGTGCTGTACAGTCATCATCCCGGTCCTGCTCTATGGTGCAGAAATATGGACCCTTATCCAGTCGGATGAAAGCTCCCTTGCTGTATTCGAGAGAAAAGTCCAATGCTAGATTTATGGTCCTGTTTGTATAGAGGAGCAAAACAATATCTGACGAAGATCGACGAGTTGTACATACGTGCTGTACAGCGACATAAGCCTTAAAAATACGTATACAACGGTTAAGATGGCTGGGTCATGTGGAGCGAATGAACGTCGATGCTTCAGCCCGTAAAATCTTCAACGCCATACCAGAGGGATCGAGAAACCAAGGCAGACCTCATCTTTAGTGGTGTGACCAGGTAGAACGAGATCTCCATCGACTAAGTGTACAAAATCGGCTGGAGAGGCATATTATTTGAGGCCCAGGAGCACCACGTTTTGTATCGCCAACGAAAGCTTAACTCGCACTTGACGATTTTTTTTTCCAGGTGTGACATTACTTGCGATATGTTTCTGGGGTACTGGTGTAAAAATTTGCGTAAAAGCTGTCACCAAGGTAACTAAACTCGGAATGGAGCTAAACATTCCTCACTTTACCAAACAAATCAGCCTATAACCAGAAATCAATCAGTGAAGAGATGTCAAACTTTCATCCCTCTTTCCCTCCAACTCCCATTAGTTTACATTTTTGTTTTTGAAATTTAGTTTGGTGTCTGTGAATCCATGTGAGCAAAGCAACAACACTTTACACATGACTGACCCATCCGCCATTTTTATGGGATGACACAAGTTATTCACGGGATGTGTTCAAAAAGTGAATATGTTCAGTTTAATTTTTAACACTGGAAAACAATGAGGAATGAAAAGAAATAATAATTATATTTAAGATTACTATTTATTAGTGTATATTCCAATATTAATTAAAAATGAATTGCTCGTTTGGTTTGTGAGAAAAAAATTATACACGATCAAGAAATACAGAGACTGTGTAGGAGGGAATACGTTTTGTTATCGAGATGTATTTCCACAGGGTCACCCAAGAAGAGAAGATCCACATTTATAGGAAGGAACCCCAGAGGTAAGGTTCGATGCGTCTACACCTGAATGACTGAGGAGGAGCTCAGTCGCGAGCTCGAACTCTGAATATCTGCTAGCCTTCAATTTAATTCCTCTTACCTACATATATACAGGGGATGAGTGCAGACAGCCTTATCTTTATCGATATTCATAAAACTACGTGAACAAAACCTTCAAAAATAAATCTAAATCAAAGAGTGTTCTATGATCGGGTATTCCTAGCTCGATAATAACCTCGATCAAGAGGCGACAGTAGAAGAAGAAACTATACTTTTCCAAGTGTCGGATGTGGAGAATGTTCAGACAATTTTGGAATAGCGGCCTTAGTATATTTAGAGATAGACAATCAAGAACAAGCAAGGGATAATGAATATGCCGACATATGTATGTATATCGACAAATCGAGCAGGGCTAACGCTACGTTTTTAAACTGCAAAAATCTTTCGTTTCCTCTTTAATCTTACCTTTTCCTCTATACCCCTTTCTCTCTCTCAACCACTGAATTAATATTTAAACTTTAAGAGACATAACCTTAAATGATGCAGAGTATTTATTTAAAAAAAAACGTTCCCATGTTGGAACAGCTGATCCATTGCTCATTCCTCTTTACAATGTCAACGTCTTCAACAAAGAGACCAGCGACCAAGATTTGGGGCTCTATTTGACGAATAGCTCGATCAATATTGTGTTTAAGTGCCTTTCTGGATTGTCAGCATAATATCGATCTTTAACCTGTAACCAGCGGATAGTCCACCCGTTACTAAATGAAATGCAAACAGTTTAAGGAATTTCTTGCCCTGGTAGAAACATGGTTTTCAAGTAGTCGGGCTTATTTAAGTAAGGTGGAAAGTCATTAGAAGATCAGACAGCCCTGGAAGACCAAGTGAAGTCACAACACATAAAGTGGTTCTAAAAGTCAAATATGCTCTCATGAAAGATAGTCGACTCAAACTAAAAGAAATTGCAGAAAGGTTCCAAATATCCGGAACAACGGGTTTCAAAATTCTACACGATCGTCTTGGGATGTCAAAAATCCATGCTTATACTAATATCGTGTGGAATGTTGTAAGCAGTTTTTGTGGCGATAATCCAGCAGAAGTCATCAACACAATTGTTACTGAAGATGGGACTTGAGTTCAGATGCTTAAGAGAATCTTTTTTTGTAAAAAGGAGGGGGAGATTAACAAAAGGTGTTCTTTTATTTCATGACAACGCACCGGTTCACCGGCACCAGAGAATTATTTGTATTAGAAAAATTAATCTATAGATCTTGTGTATTTATGGTCAAGGGATTATATTGAGAAATACAATTTTAAAAATGAAATATATCCGTCTCTCTCTATCCCATTCCGCGAACCTAAAAAGTTGCCCTCGTATGGTAAACTAAATTTTCAAACTTTTAAAAGCCATTTGGAAAAATTCCAATATTGCCGCCTCGTGAATTTTGCCTAAATTTGAAATGTGAACAAATTACGAACGAACAGCATTTACACATGAATGCATGGAAGAAGTACGTACGACCCACTCGTGTATTTGATTTTAAAACCCAGTCTGTTGAGTATGACATATTTCCCGTTAAAGGTCCTAGGTCTACGTTCTTATAACGCTATGGAAATTAACTGTTTTATGATGCACTCATACAAAAACTCTAGACTGCATCCTTTTCTTCTTAGGAATAATGTCAGTCCACCGAGTCACTGCAATGGGAATGTGTGCAGTTTGAAACATTTATTGCGTCAATGCGAGTTTTTTTTTTAATTAACAACCTGAACAATGCCTAGCTAGTTTATTCCATAATATTGTATACGCCACTCATAATTTCAAATTAATTTCTTATCAACATTACATGTCAACATCTGAACGAACAACGTAAACAATTTGCACTCCCGTGTGTCCACGTCAATAAAGAATCAACAGTTGTTGACTGAGCCAATTTAGTTCATCCAAACAATTATAGCCAACCGATCGGCCATCCTCCACAGCATACCTGGTCGCGGTTAAAAGAATCCCTGCTCTGCTCTCCAGCACCTCCGTCTACGGTCCATTGCGCATTTCAATTAATTTTTTAATTTTTTTTTATGCTCAGCTAAGCATATGTGTGACTCCTTTTGCATACTTCTCATCTGAGATTCTATTTAATCCAGAGCCATAGAACTATCTTAGCGTTGAATCCAGTTTTTTTTAAGAATAATTGGGTCAGCAGTGACAGAAATTGCGATGGCTAACTGAACTTGAGACTTGCGCGACAACATTTTATTTGTACGAGCGGAAAAACCAGGTCTCCTGTCTGCACACAGACGGCGACAGGCCAAACTGGTCCACCATTGAATCTTCCTGCAAGCAATTTATTCGAACACCGCAGCAGCATCTCTTCGGTTGGCAGATACCGTTTCGATCGATGTGCAACAGTGCGCCGCACGGAAGCTTGATCGCTTTGCGTTCCGCAAAATAGAAAACGTCAAACGAGTTTGAACGGAGCTGCTGCCTCCCCTCTCTGCTAGGAGAGTCCCTAGTCGGCCGAAGGCGATCGTGCATAGTTGATCCTCAAATTGGATGCGCGACAGTTATACTCAACTTGTATCTGTGTGGTGGTTGGCCAACAGAGACTACTACTGATTGATGAGTTCATGAGATCAGAAATTGGAGCAGATCGCGACTACGCGATGTAGCTGGTCAATCCAGCTTCCATAGGTGGGTCAAAGGCATACCTTCTAATCAAGAAAGATTTACTGCTCAGCGCGAAGAACGGTTATGTTTTGATATGCCTACATAGGGAATCGATGGAAATTGGACGGGGGATTCTACTATAGGAGCTGTGTTCGGTACTTCTCTCTCTCTCTGGAGGCAATTACCCGCGGTGTGTTACGCAATGATGCGAATATGCATCGGGAATAAATAATTGAAAATGCACAGAGAATACAACATGATTCAGAGATACATCTCGATGATGGATGAAAGATGTGCTGTTAGATGGCTCAAAAGTTGGCTAATGAACTCTTGTATCTGAGGTGAGCTATCGGAATGAAGATTAGATCAATTATAGATTACTTTGTGAGTTACGGTATCATTAGCTGGATGTTATACAAGGAGAGCATACTTGTTGACAATTAAGTGAGCTGGAAGACATTTAGCTTAAGGAATGTTTGCTTTGAAAAGAGTTTCTTTTTTTGATTCGGCGACAGCTGTTCTGATGAATTTAATCATTTGTGAGGTTAGATTCGTTCTTTGTCGCTCTTATGATCAAAATATTGCACCGAGTCTTTTAAGGCAGTTATTTCCGAGCCATTGGGGAGCTGTGTTCAGTAGCTTGACAAGTTCGTAACCAAAAGTTTGACAGCATGGACAACGTCAACGTGGGCGCGTTCATGCGATGTAAGCCACTCATCTTGGGAGTAAGTGAGATAAGCTGATTAGACGGGGATGAGTTCCAATCACCAATGGATAGCGCTTTCTTAATATGGAACGAGTACCCACCTTATGGTACTAACTTTGATTCGATACAGTGGGGACATGTGCTTTAACGTCAACAGATTAAAAGACATCGCCAAGGAAGCATGAAGTTGAAAAATGTTGACTTGTGTCCGGAATAGAAAGTATTAAGATCTCAAAGTTATCCGCGGACACCTTAAGACGGATCTATGAACGGAGTTATTTTAAGCATTACAACTACCCATAACTAAAACAAAAAAATTGTCTCAGTATGGCGGACGACACTCGCCAGGAACAGCATACGATGGCATGTGGTCGATACCCTAAGACCCTTAAGGAGACACATGACTCTTTAATTCATTCTCGTTTGGTTGTAAATTTCGCTACTAATTTAAATACAAATTCACGTTAGTGTAGCTCTGGGTTTTCCTATGACTGACCTATAGTATATCTGAAATTGTATCTTCTGTCGTATCATCTTTTTCTCTATCTTCTCTTTTATGGTTGTAACCAGTGTTGGCCTCTCCATCCCTCTCTCTAAATGTTCTTATAAAAGTAAAAAGTCAAAGAAAATTGTTGTTAGCGTTCCGTACCAGAATGGTATAAACAGAATACTCAACATTCAGCACGGTGTCTGTCTGTCCATCTGTCCATGTGTCTGTCACACGGTTGTAGCTTTTGAACCATTTGACCTAGAGCGCTGAAATTTTGCATAAAAACAGGACTTGGTGTTCCAAAAAGAATCAAGAATATAAAAATATTTTTATGAGGAGCATAATGTACCCTAAGAAAAAAAAAGAAAAGTATTTAGTTCCAATTTATCAAAATAAAACTGAACTTCTAAGGAGGTTTTTGTGATAAATTTCCTTGAACATGAAACCGAAAACCCGTTCATTGGCGATGTGCGTCTGCGCCCCCCCTTTCCCTCTCTCGCTCTCTTTTCTCTTTCTTTCACTCTCTCTCTTTATAACCGAAACTATTAATGCTGGGTGGCTGACATGAACTGTTACTAATTCAAATAGCTGTATTTTTTTAATTGTGAATATTTTTTATTGAATCCAAAGAAAAAAATTATGGAAATTTATTCAAATTCGAGGAAATGAAGTGCGGAACGTTTTGTTGCAGCCATTCTTGATTTGCTAGGGCTTTGTGGGAAAATGCAGAGTCCCCATGGCTTCAACACAGCTTGCAAGACAGTTTCACGATAAACCTTCGAGGAGACCGACTACCGGCAGCCACTGCGGCCCAAACCATCAAAAACGGTGGCGTTTCCATTGTCGATAGAACAAAAACTAAACATGCGATAAAAAAAACAGCGCTCTGTCATTCGTAGTTTGGCAGGCACAGCGACGTTTATAAGTAAAGCGAAAATTATAAAGAGACTGATCAGCCAGTAATTTGTCGGCAGTCTTTTCTCGTGAGGTACGGCAAGAATGCCGCGGATTTCTTACAGACGTTCAGGAACATTAGTTTAGTTTGTCTACATCATAGAGAGTCATATCATCCACGATTATGTTCATAGGAAACCCAACCAACGCAGGCTTAGGTCCTAAGAAGTCCTCCCTCGAACCATGTCTAGCAAGTTCATGGGAGATATCATTTCCAGTAATCTCATTATGACCTAAGACCCAAACGAGACTCAGTGAGTTGAACCTTTCCGACATAATTCAAGAAGCTCTTGCATTCTCGAGATCCGTTAAGGAGTTCTTGAGTTATCATCCCACTCATGCTTGATCCGATTTTGACACTTGCTAGACGAACATATCAGGATGTATGTACTTACGAAATACAAATTAAATTTCATCAAAATGTCTTTATTGGTTCTCGAGCGAATCGAATCACTTATAATGACGGAAAGGAACACTAACCGCGTGAGGCCCGACTTGCACTTGACGATTTTTTTTTTTGTTATGAATATGTAAAGGTGACACAAAAGTCATCACCCTATCATGCAAATGGCGTCTTATGTCATCGGGACTTTGACATTTGTGAAATAAACAGAATACATATAGACAAACCATGGATTGCCATTTTTTTCTCTAGAAGAACGCGGAATAATTGTGCCAACGTTTTGACAAATAATCGGTCGGTGGTTTTGTGTCAACGTGAATTTCGTCGTCGTTTCCCTGGTCATGTGGGCAAACACTGCAGCAATAAGCCGCTCGCATCAAGGAGACTGGCTCAAAACGGGATAGTATCGGACGTGTTCGTCCCCGGAGCAGCCGTTCGGTCGAGAATATCGCTGCTGTGATTGCAGATGTCCAAGAGAACCCTGGACATCAATAGACGCTACGAGAAAATGTGGTTCCAGCAGAACAGTGTAACCGCACACATAGCACGAGCGACAGTGGACATTCTGCAGCAACCGTTTCCTGGCAGTTTAATCTCTCTTTTTGACTATTTGCACTGGCATTTTCGTGGACTAGAGCCAAATTTTGTTGTGTTATGTGGCACGTGCTGTTGGAACCACTTGTCGCTCACATCAATGTCTTCAACGCACAGGCCTTACGACATCTCAAACACTACCGATTTTTGAATTTGGTGATTGTATTTCGAATTATTTGCTCAGTTGGACGATTATGAAGACCATAATCTGTCCTTAAATTGCGATGCACAGATATTATAGAACTGTTATTTTTGTAGTAGGGTGCAACAATTTTAATGCGTTGAGCGGTGGTTAAACGATCCATATTGTAAAATGGCAGGGCAAGAACTAAATATCTGTCACTACGGATGACAGATGGATTTGACAGATGCCATATGTGTGTGGAGGATTCAGTTTTTTGTTGTGGCTTGTGCTTTTGTTTTTGCGTTCCATTCTACTTTGGACTATTTCACTGCGAATCGTTTTTGTGTAGAGTTATTGCGCAAAAAAAAAAAAAACAGACATCTTAAAGCCCTAATACAGGGCAGACGAATAGCTTTGTAAATTATTAATAAATGTTAATTTAATTATACATTTACGGATCAGATAAATGCCACAAGTATGAGCTTTGACAGCCCGTACTAAAATCTGTAACTATTAAGTTTCAAGCAAAAATAATTGCAGCTCCATAAAATTTGCTATTTTTGTAAATTTTAAATTCTGGGTTGAGTCGAGGACACATAAAATAAATAAATATTTTGGCGCTAACAGCCCAATACAGAGCCTGGCCAGCTTCTCGCATCCACTAGTGTTGTGTGCCGCACGAATTGTTGGGACCTACAGTTTTATACCGTTTCAGAAGAACAATTTTTTCAATTGAGAGGAGCTTCTCATGACAATTTTAACTCTCGGATATTTGCCAGACGTTCCCGAGAGGTGGCACCGTGAGAAAACATTTTTTTTTCCTTTTTCTTGGATTCGAACTTTGAAACTCCCGCTTACCACTAAGCCACGGGGGCCGACACACACGGCGAGTATACATAAGACTAGGTATTTCTTTAATTATTTTTAAGGTTTGATAGATCTGAAGTCAATCCAATTAGTCTTCTAGGCTACAGTTAGTTATACTCGAGCGCCTATAGAGACGTTCTATACAGAGCCATGTCTAGTTTTGAAATCCCTGGCAAACTCGTCCGTCTGCGCTGGATGACGATGGAGAATGCACGCTGCTTTATCAAAGTCGGTAACAACATCACCGAGGCTTTTGATGTCAGATGTCAGGACTACATGACGCGCTGTCATGTGATTTCTTTAACATCATTCAAATGGATTGTACAAAATTGTCAAGCTAACATCAGGGGTACGATCTTTCAAAAGTCTGTACAACTACTCGCGTACGCCGAAGAAATTGACACAATTGGAAGAACGCAGCGGGCTGTCGGTGGGGCTTTCAGGAGTATTGAAACAGAAGCGGTGAAGATAGGCTTCGCGGTTAACGAGGGCAAAACAAATTATATGCTGTTGTTAAAAAAGGACAGTCAACATCGGCGATTTGTACAGAACGTCAGAATAAACAGCTGCAATTTTCAGGTAGTTTAGGACTTTGTCTAAGTAGGCTCTATTGTAAACTCAAACACTAACACCAGCGCAGAAATCAAGCGAATAATCACTTTTGCCAATCGCTGTTCCTTTGGGCTAATACGGCAATTAAGTAGCAAAGCCCTCTGAAAGACAAGGGGACTTTATATAAGACCTTCATCATAGCAGCCCTGCTATACTGCGCAGAAGCATGGAAGTTATCAAAGGCGGATGGAAACACCCTCGGCTATTTTTTTTGAAAGAAAGTCTATGAATCCATTCCGGAGGCACGATTCGGTAAAGGAAGACCGAATCGAAAAGGGACATCAACCAATTTCGTGTGAACTTCGCTGTCCACAGGTATGTTTTGTCCTATGTAGCGGACAGATGTTCCTCTATTTGTTGATAGCATGTAGGTATTCAGTATTTTTCTTATCCACTTCAAAGCTGGTTATTCAACTACGACCACGGACTACATTCTAGTAGAAAATACTTATTCAATATGTTCATTCGATTCTGAAGGCTTCAAATACAGTCTTCAGTGAGTCTTCCTCCAAATGACGATAACTTATTCCGGAATCAATTTAACTCCCTGCTAAACAACTAAGATTAGGACTTGCCTCCTTATGCTAATATGAAACTTCCTCTATTATATCACATACCTTGCATAATCCAGTTGCGAAACATCCATGAATATGCAAACGCTGCTGCGCGAATATACTTCCTTCCTCACTTCCAATCGAAAAGTTCAAAGTTAAATAAACAAAACATTTAAAATCACATCACTTTCACTCGATTGGGTCAATAGACAGATCACCCCGAAGTCTGTTTCCATCTTCCACTTGAAACGAATAAAATATTTATAATGGAAAACTTTTTATAATTTCCCACTTTTTTTTCTTTTTTTATTTATTTTTCTTGATCGCGCATATTCATGTGTATTCATGAACTCTGCGCACAGTGAATCCCGCAAACACTAACCACCGACCACCATTGTGCCTCGGCTAACTTCCGATCGTGTCTATGTAAATGATCCTCACTAACTCGCGATCACATTACCAGCCGAGTCAAGAGATTTGCTTCAACTGCATCCGTACGATCGCACACGGGTCGCAGATACTTTGGGGATCCGCAAAAATGTTCAATTAGAATCCCGTGGATCTATACGCTTGTGTGTGGATCATTAGCAAACTTGTTCCCATCCGGTCAGCGTGCATGGGTGCAGTAAATCCTCTCTCCATCCTATGATCTTTACATTTTTAGGTCAGCCCCGGGAACATAAATTCAAATTCTGGCTCACGGATGGGAGTCCGGTGGATTACCTTGACTTATATTTTGCATCTGGCTGCAAAGAAGTCCGATGAACGGTGCTTGAAGTCTAGAATGTTTGCTCTTGGTATTGGGTCAGTCAGAAGGAAGCTGTTTAGAATGGCAAGGAACTTGTTTTGACGGAATATTAATCGTATATAGGTCGACGTGAGGATAACACTTAGGGAGAGAGGTGCTCTGTCGTGCTGTTCGAATTGGGTCAACATGGTCTGTTTGATTGTTCAGCTTGTTGGGCTGTTTAGATTGCAATGGGGGAAGCATACGAGTGTAAGGCAAATATTGGCGACAAATATCGAAGCTGTGAAGAGATTAATTTTGCAATATGCATATGAATCGCCACAGTCTAACGGTTCAACTTGAGAACGGAGGTGATGGCTATTCAACGTGTGTGTGCCGGTCGGGAATTTGCATATTAAATTGATTGCGGTGATTGGATTGGGAAAGAATAAGAAAAAATAACAAATTACCCAGACGGGCTATTGAAAGAGAAGAAGTTGGGAAAGTTGCAAACACTTAGATCCATGGTGCTTTGATTCTTTCAAAAATTACGTCAGCTTAGGTTCGGTAAGAATCGGGTTTCGTCTTCATCGGAAGAGGAAGATATTGTATCTTTAAGGGGATTCAGAGGAAATTTCTATTTTGAGAGGACTGTGACTGTGAAAGAATTAGGTGAAAGAAAAGTTAAGATGCTGCTTTACCGATCGATCGGTGGTACTGAACTCCTACGGAACTCTTCGTGATTGCGTTTCGAAGTATGGCAAATATACTTATTATAATGAAACTCTACTGTAACGAAAAGGTGGGTATGATTGCACTTCTGCTGAAGGAAGTGGGGGTGTGGGCATCATCATCTTGTCTTGTCAGACAGAAAGTAATTATAATTTAAGGACGCCTATACTAAGAGATTCACTACAGAAATGATTGGATAGACTGGAGAGACACTAGGAAAGTGAATATGGGCATTAACACCCACTATGGTTCCGTAATGGATATCGATACATTAGCTGGAGTTTACAGTGAAAGCCGTTTCTTTGGAATTAACAATGAATGCAGTGTTTTACAAGCAGAAATCACAGACATTATCCAGGCTGCACAAGTGATCAAAGAAGACAATTTCATCGGAAAGGTTATTAAGGCCATTAAGTCTCTAAAGTCAGAGGTAATCAGATTAGTAAGAAAGACTCGGCACGTATCCCAACAGGATATTATGCGATAGCCGCTAGGCCGTCTAGGCTAGGCATTAATTCACCGGACTACTGCAGGAGCTGTAAGGATACGGATAGGTGTAGAAACTAAAACTTCAAACACTTCACCTTCGCTACATGGGAAACAGACGATTTGAAGAACTAGAGGACCTGGTGCAAGTTACACTAAAAAATCAAGATATGTTTCATCAAGAGAACAGGTTGGTTACGTAGTTTAGAACTGGTATCACAGATAAAAGAGCAACATAACAGACCAATTGCAAGCACGTCCCATAGTGCACTTCCCCCCAAACCTAACCTATAGATACCATTGCGGTGACTCTTTGACAGGTATCCGAGCATATAAAAATATCCCAGGTTTCTTTGAAGGCTCCCAGGGTTATTAAACTCAGTCAATTTTTTTTGTTTAAACTTCTCTTAGTATAGGCGTACTTATAACGCCGTGACAGCGCCTCGAGATGCTTGTATTAGCGACCCATCTGCTGAGCTCCGACAAGTAATTAGGACTACTACACTAGAGCAAGATGTGGTGGTATCACCCTGGGAGATAAGGGGCAGAGTCTCTGTCTATTGCATGTGTGAGCAGCAGCCGCCTTTCTGGAGTCAGACGCTGACCGCACATTGTGTGACAGACGTACCTGAATTTCAACATTCACCTGTATATTGTACATACAAGCATAACTTTTCCAGGGGCTCTTCTTCTTGAACAGGTGGCCTACGTGAGCAGTGACAGTGCACGACTTTCGTTCTTTTAGGACAGGACTCATTAAAAGTCGACTGCTCTGTGTTATCTGTTTATAAATGTTGCTATGTCGGGTATCCATTGCTTGGTCATCTTCCATTTGTGGACTGATTCCACATTTGCTGCCATTCGCTCATACTTCAAGCTCTTTCTCTAAGCAAAGCGCTGGTTTCCTGAGTTTTGGCATTGTAGTTTCTCTGTGGTTCACCCGCGAAAATATCGCCCAGAAGCAATACCGCAATGCCGCATACATAATGATAGATTGCACCTCCAGAGACTCATTCACGCGAGCAGCTTTGTCGTACGATCGCTCTACACTTTCTTTGTAAGCTAGCCTTTTGCCAATCAGAGCCCTCAACCAACCACTCCGTCCTTTGCTCAATAAGCTCAAGTTCAACTGATGATAAATACTGTCTAACTATTTGAACAGTTCCGATACAGATGTCTTGTATTTCTTTCCAAGAACCCATCTTTGCAAAACATCACCAGATATGAGATATTACCTACATTTTACCCTTCAGCACCCTTCTCTCGAAGTAGTTCAACACTAATGGTTCTAATGGTTTCCCTGACCATTCATGCATTGCACGCCTTGGCCACTTGGAGTGATGTGGGTCGCCATGAATCGTACCGCATGGGAGAGAATTCCTTACGAATGAGATGTCCATCATCGACCCTATGTCATTTCTGCTGAATGTGTGCTCATCTCCCATACTAAACCAGATCAGATCCGAAGCAGAAAGTGCTTCTAGCAATGTACTACCTCTCTTGTTAGTTTCCCCGCTAGATAAATCAGTGGCCCATACATTGCAGTGACGACCTCTGAAGTATTCTGCAAACTTATCCCGAAAACTTCCAATGGACGCTTTAGGGATAACAGCATCAAATATTCCGTAAGTAAACTTCTCTTCCCCTCGGATCTCCGGAAGAGACAGTCTAACTGTAACTAATCGACCTCCACGCTCAACTGTTCTGTAAATCAACAATAACAAGGTCGTAATTGAATTTTGCAATATTAGAGGTCTAGGATTCAATAATTTGAATGTAAACTGAGTCCATCAGCCTTTAAAAGGAAGGAACCACAAGTGCTAGTCTTAACTGAAAGTCAAGTCAATTCATCAACCGATGTCACACATTTACGTTACCAGGCAATGAACTGCATACCTGGTTTATATTCAAGGATGGCCTTTGCCTCTCTAGATGCAGAAGTCGATGAAGCTTGATGCTCTCGATGTAATGTCGTTAAATCTCGCCCTACATGGTGCATTTTCCTTTCTCCAAATAATGACCAAGACCAACTGGCTACAGATTCATCACCCAACACGACAATCTTCGTCGACTTCAACGATGCTCTAACAGAATGGATGAGTCAGCCGAAGCTGAAGTTTTGTTGAAAAATCCACATGGTTTCCATACAAAAATGTCTGTCGCTTTAAGGATTAATATTAGCATTACACCCGCAACTGACTGATAGGACAACAGGAGTTTTTGGTATCGTTTCCATAGGCTAACGTGTGATTAAGGAGTACGGATAGCAAAGTTTGCTGACGCCTAGAAATGAAGCTATACATTCCCCCACTAAGCCTCTGGCGAACCTTGGCTCAACAAAGATTGTGAGCAGGCCACTGTTGCAAATAGAGGTTATTAAAGGAGTTCCAATCCAACCGAGCAAACAATATCCAGTTTCGTCAGTCTGCGAAGCACGTGTAATGAAAAGATCGAATTCGAAAAGAAGAAATGCAATCAGAGGGATTGTTTTTTATGAGGGATGATCACTCTTCCTTCCTAGCGTCATCGTCATCCTTCCTCATACACATACTAATGTTCAAGCTCAAGCTTGACTTAAGCTTGACGTCAGACTGATCTAAGACAGAGTTTGACATGTGCTTGGCCTCAGCTTAAGTTCAACCTTTGTCTGATCTGAGCAAAAATTAAGCTTGGCTTGAGCTTGATTCGACCTTGTGCTTGATTTCAGATCATGTTCACATTCAAGATCGTGGTCATGCCCCTGCTAATCATCCGAAAGAAGTTTTTAAACTGCTTGTGTAGCTTAAAGCCAAGCTAAGTTGCAAAAGGCTTTGGCCTTAAGCCAGAAAATTTGGCTATTAATCGAGAATATTTTCTACAGTCCAAGGTCGAAAGGGGCATGAATAATTTTGATCTAGAGTTACCCTCTGTGTTATGCATTTGAGCTTCTCATTCGTCCGCTAAAAACATAAAAAATTTCAACTAAAGTCAATGCACCTGAAAGTGCTTCCGTTTAAATAAAATTTATTACAAATGCATCCAGCTAACATTTGTCTTCCATTCCAAGTATTAGAGCATGAAGACAGCTACGAATATATACAAATGCACAGAAAAACTATCTTTAATTGGTATTTATGTATCATACTCGTATATCTCCGCTGTGTTCGTTAGTCTAATTGGGATGACTATTTTAATGGGCAATGACCTAATTTGGAAAATCATAGATAGCAGATAGGTTATAAAGATTTCAAACCGTATCTGCCCATTTTTCGTTGGCACTTTCTGTGGAAATGAAAGTTCCCAAACGATAAACTATACACAACGTCTTATCTGATAATATTTATATGAAAGGCATACGAGTATGAAGGGTGTTCGAATGGTACCTCCTTGGGCGTGAAATCGACATGAGATCAAAATATTGTTTAAATGTGAATAGCCACTACAAAGAGCAGAGGCTGAAACTATCTTATTATAATTTCCATACATTAGCATCTAATCAACGACCCTGACTTTGGAGGTTTTCTTAGTTTAAGATTTTGACAACCGGTTGAGAGTGCGACTTCAGAGTTATCAATGTTGAGGATGTGTAGTGTATTAGGGTTATTCATTTTGTGGTTTAGGATTTTAATTTAAAATGAATTAGAAAGTGTTAAAGATACCAATGAAATTTGTGTACTGTTTTAAATTCTGAGCTTTGCCAATATGTACGGATTACAACATCGGTTAAATGGCTGCCACGGGAGTCTATGCAAACTTTGATTCTTCGCGGTGATTTTCAATGACTTTTTACCACATTTCTGGCTGTATTCCTTCACGGATGTTGGTTTTTAAGTGCTCCAAAGTTTAAAGTTTGTCTGAACAGACACGATCTTTAGCATAGCCTAACAAAAATAAAACCAGCGGGGTTAGGTCACATGATCTTGGTGGCCAATTGATGTCGTCAAAGCAAAAGAGCCAAATTTGCCTGTGCTGTGTGGCACGTAGCCCCGTTCTGTTGTAACCAAATAGCGCTCGCATCAATGTCTTCAAAATCAGACCAAACAAAGTTGGTTATCATTTGACCGTAGCGCAGGAAATCAACGTAACCGTGGCAACCTCGTCGTTTCCAAAAAAGGCCCGATCACGCCGTCGGTCCCTAGCGCGCACCAAACTGTCACCAGTGGTGGATGTAATGGCCGCTCAACGATCATTATTTGGACTCTCATTACCCAAAATTATGCAATTTTGTTTGTTTACGTATTCGCCGAGCAAGAAATGGTCCTCATCGTTGAATAAGATTTTGTTCGAAAAATCGGCATCAACTTGTTTATTTCCCAGCACCCAATAGGCGTATGTTCTGCGCATTCTATGGTCAGCACAGGCTTTAGCTGTTGTGTAAGCTGAGCCTTATACGGATGAAGATGCAAATCCAAGTTGAAAATATGCTTTCGGCCATTGAGGCACTCACAGCGGCTACATTTTCATTACAGTGATGCACAGGCCTCACGACCTGAAATCGCGATACACAGATATCACAGAACTGTTATTTTTTCTTTTAGTAAGATACAACAATTGAACGGTGATCAAACGACCTACATTGTGTAATGGCAAGGCAAGGGCTAAGATACCTGTTACTATGGATGGCAGATGAGTTTGACAGATGCCATATGACAGGAATGTTAAATCCCAACCTCGAAATGAATAACCCTTTATTTATTTTTCGGTAAATTTTCCTAAGAAATTTCCAAGTGAAAAAAGCAAGCTACATTGAAATCGGTTCAGTCCTTATTAAAGGTTTTATTTTAAATTTTTCCTTAGTTCTTCATATGTAGGAACGCAGGAACGAGTGCCTATGTGTTAGAACATTGCCCTTTCCATCACAAGAAACGGAAATCTTGTGACCTTTCTGATTATACATACACATATGTATGTAACCTAGCGGCAGCGACTCGTGCTACTCCCTAAAGGAAATAAGAGATTAACTGACGATGGCAATATGTAATTTCGTAACAACTCTTCAAAATGAGCTACGGAGAATATAAAAGCTAAGAAGAGCAGCAACAGAAGCATCAGAAGCAGCTGGCGCAAGCTGTATAGCATGATTTGTTAACCAACCCCGTAAAGCTAGTAGGTTGGGTTACTAGTATCTTTAGAAGATTTCTATGGGCGCAACAAAAAACAAAAAAAAAAAAAAAAAAACAAAGAAAGAAAGGCGGCAATCGACGTAGCAGAAGGCTATAGAGAAAAAAAAAGATGAAGAGTAGGTACCGCCCTAATTAATTAGAATAGTAGCCGATTATTTCAGAAATCGGATTCTCTTAAATAACACCGACGACACGGCCTTAAGGAGTACAAAGTGACTGGAGGGGTTCCACAAGGACCAGTGTTGGGCCCATTGCTGTGGAACATTATGTACGATAGAGTACTGCGATTACAAATACCAGAAGAGTCGAAAATCGTTGGCTTTGTGGATGATATCGCAATTATAGTTACGAGTACTGCCAAATTGGTGGAAGAGGTGGAACAGTTATGTAGCTGTTCCACCTTCCACCTTTGAATTGTTAAATAATAGCTCATTTCGTTTGAATTGACGCTGGCTGAATACAAAGGCGGTCCTCATAACCAGCGAGAAGAAAACAAAACCAGCAATATTCTCCAATCGGTGGTCACCTTACGGCAACTAAGGCACATCTAGCATACGCAAGCTAGAAAGTGGCAAATGCAAGCGGTCGACTATCGCGCCTCATGTTAAACACTGGAGGACATAGTCTCAGACTACTAATAGCAGGAGTAATCACATTCATAAAAGTGTACTCCTCACCGGTATGGCATAAGACTACCACGAACAAGTCCTACAATAAAAAAAAAAAAAAAAAATTATGTACACCTTGAGGGCAAGCTGTGCATACCGCACAAAATCATAGGAAGCAGCACTCGTTGTGGCAGGAATTGTCACAATTGACTTACTTCCAATGACAAAATGAAAACAGGCGTAGGTGCGGGTATCTACTCTGAGCCGCCCGGTATATAAAAGTAAGTTCGACTTCCGAACCGCATCAGTATTTTCCAGGCGAAGGTCCCAGCAGTGATAATAGCCACCCGTGAGATGGCGATGCTTTTTCATCGACGATTACTGCTACAGAAAAAAAATTTGTGAAGTGCTGTCGAGAGGAGCTAAAGGTTCTTTGAAAACAGCACAAGGTAAAACTCTGTTGGGTCCTTGGACAAGAAGGCGCACCAGTGAATGAGAAAGCGGACGAACTGTCAAGAAGAGGTTTGGCATTAAGCCCAGACCAATCCACTTACAACGGAAGATAGTATACTGTATGTAGGAGTTGTGGTGACGAAGAATTTGTTGAGGATACAATCCACTTTCTTTGTCACCTCCCAGGGCTCCCTCCCATCAAAGAAATAAATTCCTCGGACGACACTTTTTCCAGGATCTAGAAAAACTATCTGGCAAAACGGTGAATGACATCTTGAACTTTATCAAATCCGCAGGATGGTTTGTACCATAAGAACAGTAAGTTTGGTTACTTCCTCTTATATGAACCTCACGGGCAAGGTACTTTTATTCTTTCCCCCGGATGGGTAACACAATGGGTGACCTGAGTGCGGGGGAGGTTTACCCCCTCCCGTAGCCTACTAACTTACCTAACTTAACCTATAATGAACAAAAGTAAATTTACTACCAAAGTCACTCTTCAGTTAGTACTGCTTTGATGTTCAGAGTGACATACCTAGACGTGAAAGAACCCGAAGTAAAGTGGAAAGAACCGTGGAATACCTCTAACAAAGGCAAGTGGACACACCGACTTATTCCGCGTATCCACCAATGGATCGAAAGACGACATAAAGAGTGTGATTCTTACATAATACTGTTCTTGATGGGACACTGGTGCTACCGCACGTACATACAAAAGTACAAACGTGACGATAGCCCTTACTGCGTTGGAATAGAACCAACGTTGGAATAAAATCAACGCCGGAAAGAATAGTTTGAGAAGTGTTGAAGGACGAAGTGTAGATGGAATGTGGTAGCAGAGTTTGCAAGCCTAACTATATGCATTGGAAAAGCAGAGAAAAGAAAAAAAAGCAAACGACTACAATGCGGTGATGCCCTTTCACGATTTTCCCTACGTCGTCGCCCTAAACTCTACAACTGACCTGATACACCCTGTATCCAATTACCAATCCAACATCCGTCTCATCTCAATCTATGAATTTATAATATCTATCATGTTTCGCAAAATTAACTTTAATTTATTCAGCCGTTAACCAAGTCGCCTCAAATTAATTTTTTTCCTTGTGTTATTTCTGTTTATGACTTTTGAACTAATTTGCAAATTAATCCAGCAATGAAATACAAAAAATAACTGTTCAGACACATCTGATCGGTGGGATCACAGCATTATTTCCCATAAGATACACCTATCTCGATCGGCGCCTTGGACGACTTTCACAAGAGAACGAGTATCAGTGTCTATGCAGGATGATTGAGCGAGACAGAAGAAATTGTCGCATCGCACTGCACATTGAAAACTTGATTGGAGTTCTATCAAATGGTATTACGAGTATATTTGTATCTACATAGTGTCACCGAAGAATAGAAAATGTCAATTTAAGAAAAGTTTGTATAAGTTTTCCCAAAATCTCGTTTAGATGCGATTTTATATGACGGCAATCCGCTTAGAACTCGTTTTGTCCATGAGCCTTCAAATAATGTGTCCCACATTTCGATTCGACGTCGCTGTAGCCTAAGATGTGCCGAAACGAGTTATATAGTTTAGAGGTTGATTCAGATTCTCAATTTGAGATGATTAGATGAAAAATGTCACTCTTGATTGCATGGAAATTCGTAAAACGTTATTCAAATGAATGTGGAACACACGGTTTTGATTGGAGAAGTGTGAATATGGAATGAAGTCTAAAGTTGCCCTTAAAAGGAGATTTAAGTCAAGTTCGACAACGACTAGCCATTTGAAATGAGATACAAGTGTGCACTTAATTTGGAATGCAATTTTATCCATATTGGGTAAATTGAATCTCTTAGTAGATACGAGTATCACACAGACTATCTGCCAACAAGTTTTACGTGACTTTGAAAACGCAAATTGAAGGATAAACTGGAATCAGCAGTAAGTTCAAGGAATTTAAAGTTCTTAGCAACCATCAGTATTGCAGTTAATGGCGATCTATGGAAGAAGGTCACCATAGTTGTAGAAACGAATGGATTCAATTTTATTAGTGGCGAGCTGTAACCCCAGTGATGGGAGACTTTAAACTTCCATAACTTCAATGAGCTCAGTCTGAAGATGAATCTCATTTTGTTGCTACAAATCACACCAAATGACAGAGAAATGTCATTCACTCCGACACTGGGCTTTTCCAAATCAATGGCATTACTAACAACTTAGGTAGGTAACTCGATCTGAATTTTTTTGCTCATTTCTTCAGCCATTTCTTGAACGTGACCATGACTACTTTAGTTATATTTACGGCTGTGCTCAGTCTCAATAAATATGTAATCGACTTTGTAGAGAAGATTAATAAACTGAAGGATTAAGTCTCAATATACTGACAGCTGCTGCAAATGAAACGGTTGAACAGGCTTCGGAACTGGCAATTTCGAATGGGCTCCTGACTAAGAGCAAGCACTGATTGTGCGGCGTCTGGTCAAAATACCCTGAGGGATGGAATGCCTGTCGAACAAGGCGACTAAAATTCATACAGAGAAAGTAACAGATATGTCTGTAACGCGATGTGTGTCTGACCCCAGAGGGATATCTGCTGTACACACAGGTGGTATGCAGGGCTCACCCCTGGTCGCCAGGTGAGATATTATCATATCCTTCTGTATATTCCGTGAAGTATTCGAGACTTGGTTTCAGATGGGCCGTTACTATAGGCATCTCGGGGTACTGTCACAGCGTTATAGGTTCGCCTTTGAAAAAAAAAGAGATTGCAGGTCGGCAAGGGTTACTTCAACTGAAACCCATCAGCCACTGGGACCTGAACGTTGCGTCGCTTGTATGGCATGTAGCGCCGTCTTGTTGGAACCACAGATCGGATATATCGATGCTGTCGAACTCTGGCCACAGAAAGTCGCTTAACATTGCTCTATACCGAGGACCAACGGTGTCTCTTTCAGCATTTCGAAAGAAATAAGGTCCGATGATGTCGCCGTGCCATAAACTGCACCAAACAGTCAATCTTTGTGGATGCATTGATGCTTGGTCAAACACTTGTGGATTGTGGTCACTCCAATAATGGCAATTTTGCTTGTTGACATAGCCGCTGAGTCAAAAATGGGCCTCGTCTGAGAAGATGATTTTTTGGCCAAAATCCGGATCTCCGGCCAATATTTCCAGCGCTCAATTAGCGAATTCACTGTGGTCGTCCGGCTTCAATTCTTACGTCAACACAATCGTATACGGATGTAGGCCCAAATCCAACCGCAAAATAAGCCTGGTTGACAATCTGGCGATGCCCAATTCAGCTGATCGGCGCCGAATCAACATTTCTGGGTCTTCTTCGATAGTGGCCGCTACGGCGGCTATGTTTTCTTCGCTTCGCACCGATCTCTGTCCGATCTCTGTCCGTTCGGGAAGTGTCAAACGATGCATGATGAAATGGAAAACCTTACTGAATATTTTGACAGCTGGATGTCTTTAGTAACTTTGACAGCTGCTGAAACATAACAATTGAAAAAAACTATCATTGCTATATGGTCACCCTTTATCGCTCCTTTCAGCTACCGAGGACAATCTTGTGTGTGCCAAGATTTGGTTGCTGCAGCTTTGAGAGACGAAACGAGTGGAGAATGGCAAACCTTCGTCTTTGCGTTCGATTTTTTCCTCTAATATTTAGTAGAGCCTCCAGTACAGCAGTGGCTATAGTGATACCAAGAAAATGGGACTAGTTACCCGATGCAGCAAATTCAACATGCAAGGAATTCATCTGCTGGATTTTATATATTGTCTGATCCAACCATTAACAACCTTCACTGATACGAAAGCGGTAGTCTTTAGTCTTCTGCTGGGTGTCATTTCAGGAGTATACAGATTGCAATTAGCTCATAACTACGCTTGTTCACGAAGTCACGGAACGAACTGAGTACTTAGCACAATGAAATACAACTGGCTTATGTATAACCTACCCTATTGCGTCTTTTGAAGGCTTCAAGTCACCTGGTACCGATGGAATATTCTGCAACAAGGTATATCAAGGAAAGAGCTATTAAAGCTATGTTTGGCCTAAATGGAGGTGGTTTTTTGCTAAAATCCACACTGGAGTGGAGTGGCGACATCTGTCCAATGGAAATGCCGTCTTATGCAATGACACCATAACTTCCACCGTTGCTCAAATTTAAGGTCAACCTACATCACATTCGGAACAGACTTTGGGTAGAACTCGAGCCAGTAACGAATTTTAATAAAGTTTTTACGGACAATTCCAAAGCCGATCAGCTGACTGGTTCTGATATTAGTCTTCACTACTCGTAAGGTAAATGGAGACTTGTACTATTCTAATGACTTGGAGGCTATGATAAAAAGTAGAGTATTTGCTTCAACTGCCAATTTGAACTTAAGACTTTGCCCAACCCTTTAACTACCTCCAAATTAGTTTAAAAATGCGAGCGTAAGCCTGAACTCACTGAGTTTTTGTTTGCGTCCCAGATTAATATGTGAATACACTTGCCTTGCAAGTTTCAGAGGAGGACTTCTCAAGATCTGAACCTGCCTTGCATCTTCTTGCGCTTCGGTCAGGTCTTCCAAATCCACGGCATTTTTACTATTTGCCAGAAGAAAAAAGACACTTTTGCTAAGCATCTCAATGTTCTTAAACAACCCCACCATCTGTGAAGTCTACAGTGAGGGTGACCAGACTTCGGAACACTTTCTCTGCAATTGTCCATACTTTGCTTCTGTCAGACGACATCAATAGGTCCTTTTTGACTGGAAGTACAAGGGACCACTACCTACCAGTAGTGGGGATAACTTTTTATCAAAATCACATAATGCGCACAAGTGAAGGAATGCACGATGGGTGTATTCCTTGACATCGAAGGGGCTTTTAATAATGTAAGTACCGGAGTTATAGTAGACAGTCTGCGCAGGGCCCAAATACACTCGGGTATATGCGGGTGGATTGAACTTATGCTTAGTACCCGCATAATCAACTCCACATTAGGGGGGCATAAGGAGATGAAAGCGAGTCAAGCGGGGTACCCCACAAGGCGGAGTCCTTTCACAACTGGCTTCTAGTAGTGGACGGAATGTTAGATACACTAGAAAGGAATGATTTCAACGTAGCGGCCTATGCCGATGATTTTGCCATCTTGGTATCCGGAAAATTCTTTCCGGTACTCAGCGAGCGACTCAATTATGCATTAAAACTAGTGAATAACTGGGCCAAAGGCAGGGGTCTGGGAGTAAATCCGGCGAAAACCGAAGAAGATCAATACCATAATACAATTAGCTGCAAAATATCTCGGCGTAACATTGGATTTCAAATTAAACTGGAAAGCTACGAGTAACATTGACAATGGTATCAAGAAGACATATGTTGCACTATATGCTTGTAGAAGAGCCTTCGGGAAATCTTGGGTTTTTAAGCCTAAGTGGCACTGGCTATACATTTTGACCTATGGTTCGATTGTCTGGTGGAAAACGCTCGAGAAGAAATACCAACTTGAAAGCGTTATAAAGATTCAACGGGTACGCTGTCTGCGGGTGACGGGATCGATGAGATGAACACCGACAGCAGCTCTGGAAATAATACTGAATCTTCTTTTACTTGACATATACTGCGGGAACACGGCAGACAAAATTGCACCAAGACTAAGGGAAGTCGGTCTATGGAAGGCTAAACCCTACGGTCGTGAATTAATTCTAAACCGCATTGAGACTGCGGACGTAAACGGACTACATTATTTATTAGCCCTTTGCGGGCCCTTTCCGAGGCTAGTGTACTGCTTAGCATCCTATACGGAGAGATAGACATCGAGTCTAATGCGGTAGCTAATGAACGTTGGTGTCGATTAGATACATACGCTTCAGCCAAATCATTAAGGCCAGTCTACGACAAAAAGAGATCTATCAAGTCGAAGGGATATCCGCATAGTTGTTGATGTCGTAACAGGACACTGTGTGATAGGTAATCACGCAGCACGGCTAGTGTTACCTCAAAACGACTAAAGTAGAAGCTGCAAGGACGTAGAGGAAATAGAATCCGTTCGTCATCTCCTGTGTGACTGTCCAGCTCTGGCCAGGAAAAGAAACCGTGCTTTTGGCAGATACTTATTTTCAGAGTTGGATAAGCTAGGTAGCATTGAGCTAAGAAAACTCCAGAGATTCATACATTTATCAGGGTAATACTGAAATTTTTAGGCTCCCAGGCGTCTAAAAATTGGACACAATGGACTCTAAGTGGTCTAAGTGAGCTGTTGACAACCCTGTTAATAAGGGCACCCAGTTAGGTAACTAACCTACCCGTACCTACTAGCAAAAGCTTCGATTTGAGTCATTTACTTGTTTGTCAATACTTTTAAAATGCTGCAAAGTGAAACTTGATAAACTCGAAACCTGGAGCCGGTCATACGGCAGTGGCTCCTCCCCGCTCTATCACTAGCCCACATACAAATATAATGGGTATTTCTGAATCCATTTGGCATTTATTTTAAGCCTCATTGGTTCGTTATCTTTACACAAATGCTTACACCTTGCATATAAATGTGTTGACAGGTCGAATAACCGAGTAATATGACAAAGCCTTACACTAAGTTACAACTTAATGAGTTTCTTCACTAAGGATTAGTCTGTGTTAATTTATTTATCAAACAGTTAATTATGAAAATTTGTCGAACTTAGTAGCTCGTAAATGTCACCTGCTATAAAATTATAAACAAAAAAAACTATTAAAACTACTTTCGCCCAAAACCAATATGACACCCAGACGCATCATAGCGCAACTGAAGAAAATATTTAATTTATGCAAACACAGTTCATTATGTAAAATTTAGTGGATACTTTTTAGCAGATTGTAAAATAAAAATCCATTTAGCCCATAGATACTCGTACGATGACATTGTTAACTAAACAAATGAGTGCGGCGCTATAAGTATTTGGTGTGAATTGAACGTCTGGTTAACACATGAACTTCAAAGTGTCTCGCTTCGTCACGTTAATGAAGCAAATACCTGCGACATCATAATGAAATAATCAAATATTTAATGTTTCTTTTTAATATTTTTAAACAATTTGCATAATTGAAATATCCACAGCAGAGTGGAGGCAAACAAAAACACGCGCAAGAGTCGTGCACAATTTTGCTGTGAGTCTAAGTGGGTCAGTAAGGCGACTGGCTTTTAAATGCTGTTGCCGGAAATGTGAATATGATTGAATTTATTATATGCATTTGTATGGTAATTCTAAGGACATTAATGTCAGAAGTTATAGAAACGAACTTTCGCCAACCAGATTTGCTATCTAGCCTAATTTTAAGCATCGTAAGTCATTGCCATTTGAAGGCTAACTGAATAGCATGGACTAGTGTCACATCATTGCAGAGATATGGATTCTGCAGTATAGCATACGAAGTTCAATTGGCTGTATTGAAGCAGCTAGTCACAACGAGAGATACCATTAGCTACTTAAACCTACTTAGAGCGCAGCAGGTCGATGGAGAATTTTCAGAAACGTTTCAATTTCGTGACAGGGATGAGAAGGCATTGAACAGGGTAAATCGCGAATGCATAGGGTAAAATAGTTGATATTATAAAGGAGTCCTATAATGACGCTCGTTCTGCACAATGGACAGCTCTTCGATTCTTTCAAAGTGCAACAGGGAATATTATGTCGCCAACTCTCTTTCTACCGGCGATATATAATGTACTGACTGCCACCGTAGGTGTATCTGAGAGACGTGGCATCCAAAGGAGACAATTTGAAAGGCTAAGTCATTTGGACTATGTTGATGATATTTGTATCCTGGCAAGTACCATCAGTGTCAATCACTGCAGGTAAATGGAGAGCCGATCGATCTAAGGATCAACGGCAGAAAGACAAAAATAATGCCCACAGGCCGCTCCACACATCAGCATATTATTCTGAAGCAGACGTCAATTGAGAGGTCAAACAAAAGCAGAATAAGTATAACTAGTGCTGCCTTTGCTATCCTGTCTCAAGCTTGGAAATCCAGTCAAATTTCTTTACGCACTAAGTTCAGACTGTTCGAATGTAACGTTAAATCCTGCGAAACTTGGAAAGTATCAGTTAATAGCTGTCTGCGATACATCCTAAAGATTCGCTGGTCGCAAATTATATCCAACCCTTAATTGTGGCGTAAAACGAGTAAAAACCTGTTGGATGTCGAGATAAGGCGCCGAAAATGGCGCTAAATTGGTCACACACTGAAGAAACCAAATAACAACCAAATAATGAAATCCTGAGGGCGGGTTGGAAGACCAAGAACAAAGTGGAGATGGCAGAAGTAGAAAGTGTGGCCACAGCTGAAATATCTAGCTGCAGACCGAGAAAGATGAAAAAGATTTGTTGCTGTCCTATGCCCCATCCGGGGTTAAAGGAATTTTGATGGTTGGTGGTCTTAAACCTATGAATGGGTGGTGTACATATAGAAATCTACTGGCGTGAGGAATTATTGTATGCATATATACGTATACGCATTTGCTTGCTTAAAGAGCGTGCGATCTGCATTGGGAAATACGAGCATCTGCATCTAAAAGCTCTGGCATTCAGATTGAGTAGTCCACAACTGGACTTCAAAACTAGGCTGATCATATCGCGCGGATTGGAGTCTTGTGGGAACATCGGCGTTGGATACGTCATGAAACTGCGATTGTAGTGCATGGCTGGTGAATTCTCTTCAGTGGTTTTCCTTAAGCTTAGCAAGAAGTATATCGTGAGATTCATGCCACTCAGACCAGTCGATTTTATTGCGTATTATTGCATCCGATAGTTTCCGCTGTAGTCGATTTTCGGGAAGTGCAACCACTCTTTGAATATATCGAAGATGTAGTTTCAATGTTGTAAGGAAGGCTTTCGCGAGGCCTGTTTCGATGTTAAGGACATAGTTGGGTGTATTATTTGGTAATAAAAAACATCTTTTTATAAAGAAGCGTTGAAGTTTTTCAGCTAGAATGTGTTCAGAATACCCCTTCACTTGAGCACAGTAATTCATTATCTACTTTGCAATTTTGTAAATTATTTCAGTTTTGGCGCATTGCAAGCCTTTGAGTGAGAAGTGTCGACTAAGACATGTTGTGAGTGAAAGTTACTCCCAGGTACTTATATTTGTTTTTAACATATTCCTGTGTCGTTAAAAGACTACTTTTTATTATCAGCTGCCCTTCGACCATCTTTCCGGAATATTACTATTTCAGATTTATACAAATTTATGATTATCTCGCCAGGAAGTTCAGAGTGAAGATCATTAGAAAATAGTATACAGAGCAGAGCACTTAGAACGCATCCTTGCTTAACGAATAAGCTTTGGAAATATTCCATGAATTCAAAGGCAGTGATTTCAGTTTTTTTTTTACTTTGGCTAGCTTCCACCAATCTTTGGTTGACGTTACTGTTGTAAGTCGATGTATAATAAAGGTTGTCTCAAAATTCACGCAAGATTTAAATTTTGCGCCATTTGTGCGGTAAAATACAGCCAACAAAAAAAAAAAAAGACAACGTGACAGCTGACAGTTCAGTGTGATAAAAATGGAGTGCTACAAGAAAGAACAACGCGCTTTCATTGTTCAGTGTACAGTTCGGACAAAATATGGTCGGAATAGTGATTTAACTTCATCAACTGTGAAGAGGTTAATTTAAAAATTCGGGGACATTGGATCAATTAGTGATCTTAGACACTCTGGCCGTCCTTCAACAAGTCGTTCAACACAAAACATAGAAGCAGTTCGTGTGAGTGTTGTTGAGAGTCCAGGAACATCAATTCGGCACCGTGGTCAAGAATTGGACATTTCGAGAAGCTCTCTACAGCGTATTCTCACGAAAGATTTGTATCTTCATGCATATAAAGTGCAATTGACTCAAGAACTGAAGCCTACTGACCACGCACAGCGAAGAGAGTTCGTTGAATGGATTATGGAACAACAACAAGTGTATGCTGATTATTCAAACAAAATCATCTTCGGCGATGAGGCTCATTTCATCTTGCATCCACGTGTCACTGTTTGGTGCGGATGTTGGACTGGAGGCAATAACAGGCTGGTCAGGCAATAACAGTTAATGATGTTCGCTATCGCGACATGATAATCCGGTTTTATGTATCTAAATTGCAAGATGTGGATGTGGACGACATGTGGTTTCAATAAGACGGTGCCACATGCCATACAGCCCGAGCAACAATTCAATTACTGCGTGAGTCATTTTATATATATGATGATGATTTCGATGGAAATGTCCTAGAAATGGTGGAAAACTTGCTGCGCTTTTTTCTAAGGAGGATATTTTAGCTTCAGGTCTTTCAATACTCTTAATGTCCAATACTAAAGCTGAAATCGGATTATCTTGTACCTGTAATGGATATGGATATTTCTAGGCTCCCAAATCTGCTGTTGCGGTGTGCAGTACAATACAAGCCATTTTACGAAATTATACAAGTCACCGATGAGAATGAAAGATACTCATTCAAGACCTTCAACGAAGAACAAATTCTATGCAATGGTTAAGTTTAATCTCAACGAGTGAAACTATTTCAAGAGGGGTTTGTTGTATTGAATTGTTAAAGCTGTATGTCGCATAGAAGGGATTTGACCGGTGTTTGCATTTTGTGTAACTTGTGTGAGAAGGAGGATATCGGTCACTTACTGGGTACGTGTCCAATGCTAAGGAAAATAAGAAGATTGTATTTCATCAATCAAATATCGAGGTCGAGCTCCAAACGTGAGAGCAATACTCAACCCACGGTCTAACTTGTGCTTTGTACAGAAGAAGGACTGTTTCACTGTAAAGCTCTGAACAGATTGGGTATGTGATCGTGTCATGTTTCCTTGGTTTGGATTTTGATAATCAATTTAAATTTGTGGTTCAGTAGACGTGTAGACATCTTCTTGATTATCCACTAAGTATTGAGTATTCATAGAAGAAACATTTCTTAGGTAATATTATGAAAGGTCAGTTCTTCGAGTTGCCCTATCTATCTATGTATGATAGTATCTACATACTCGTATAGGTAAATGCCACAGTGCATCCTGTAACGTAAAGTAGTCCAATTTCAAGCAAAACACAAATATGCACTTTAGTGGGCGACACTACAGGAACTATTTAAATTAATCACTGTCATGGGAGTAGTACCTAATCTAATCCAGAATTGTACCATAGTTGGTAACAGAACACCCAAGACTCCGTTACGATAGCGTATGATAAATTGCTAATGTTTAAGAATTAATGTCTGCTGAATTACCATGGCCAATTCAGTGATCATCGTAACATAGCTTCTCATAAAAGAGAGTCTCTTCGATGATAGCAATCGATTTGTAACCACCGCGGGAGTTCACTTTATCATTTTCAGCCCAGCACATCTCTTGTGCGGTAGTTTAACGCTACCTTTTCGTTTAGTGGGTATGCTTTACAACCTCGTTGACATCGTGAATATGCATCTTTTTTTTTTGTATTTTTTTGTATCTTTTTGGGGCCTAGTTGTACTTTAACGATTCTTGATTGTGTCCTACTTCTGTTAGATACATTAACAGGGGGGAAAATTGTTAAGAATATAAAAATAAATTTTCTTATAAACTTTCTTTTATTTTTTTGAATATCTTATCGCGCGACTATTTTAAATATCTGAAATCGAGACTTTTTAAAGGGAATTCTTACGACGACCTTTTAGTGGACGAGTTTTATTATCATTCGATTAAAATCGACTGGGTTTCTGTTTATTTATAAATGAGAAAGTGATGAGGGCAACGTTAATTTAAGCGATTTTATGAAGGTTAATAGGATGAAGGTTCTGTGAACTAGGTGCAGATCCAACTGAGCACTTTCTTTATTGGTAGAGGAATGATTTATTAAATAAGATAGAAATAATGAGATACAGAATGCACCATGTAGACTCCATTGAAGATTAGGTTGAAGATACATGTTGTTATATTATTCTAAACAATCACTCTACAAGTCCTGATTTGCCAACTTTGTTTGTAGATTTTGCTCCCACTTTTATAACTGAACTTGTTGTCCTGTCATCTGCTGTTTAGAGGTCTCATTGATTGGTTGCACTGAATATTTCGTAACTGTCAAAAGAACTAAGAACGAGGGGCTCTATTGCTTTGCAAACATTTAGGTAGTAGCCATCAAGAGTCATCCCAGCATCGACAGAAGCTAGTAGGGTTAGCAAACTGAAGTATAAAATATGAATCAGTAAGGATATCGTCAGCACTACAAACAATCGCCAATATCGGTCTTGAAACCTTCGTGAGCTGTCTGTTATTTGATTGACGGTTGGGATGCACTTGACGTATCCGAGTCATATAAACATGTACGTTGGCCTGAACTTTTCTGGCTGGGTCCGCGTTGACACTTATCTGACATTTTTGGTGACATTTTTCCATTTAAACATTCATCTCGAGGTTAGAATTTCACATCTCTGACATACAAAGCTCATGCCTTATCAATTTATAATCGGGATCGTTTAACCACCGTATTTGCAGTAAGATGCAGCAATTTGAATGCGTTGAGCGGTGCATGGCAAGGCAAGAACTATGCAACTACCATCTGTCACTATGGATGACAGATGGATTTGGCAGATCCCATACACTAGGTTTCAGTTAAAAGGTAGCCGCTGTATATTTGTTAAAACAGATTTGGATTGTCAGAAGGAGGTGTCGACAGACCCAGATGCACTTGACTGTAACTGGTAAGCCGAAAAGTTGTTGACCTTTAATCTCAGTATTTCTACTTGATCTTTCTATTCTATCTTTCGAATACGAACGGATACTTTCTTGACGACCTTTGGCTTTTGTACATGGACAACGATCGCTTTCTGGAACTTTAAGACCCTCCTCGACTCACTCCAGGAAGATCCTCAAAATGCCATATTCCACCAATTAGAGCGTGAGTTCACACGATATTGGGATTGAGTGAGATAGGAGGGTTCGATGCTGGGGAACAAGTAGCACTGTTATGCTCTACTATGGTAAACCAGTTCTGAGCGCGCGGAGGTCTGGAGTAGGACTGTTGTTAACTCCAGCAGCACGAAGCAGCCTCATATCTTGGAAACCTTACAGTGACCGAATATTGACGCCTAGATTCCATGTCAGAGTAAGACAAATTACCAATATACAGTGTTATGCTCCGATCGAAGACACGACTGAGGATGATAAGGACAATTTCTAGGCCCATTTAGGCTCCGTCTAATGTCGACATCGTAATGATGGTGGAGGGACTTTAACGCCTAAATAGGAAGAGACCTTAGAGACCTATGCTTAAGCATGTGATGGGAGTTCACTGCCTTGGAGACCGAAATGGCAATGGTTAGCGTTTTGTGGACTTCTGCAATATCAACCGCCTAGTCATTGCATGTACGTTATTTAAGCATAACATCTGCCACAAGATCAGTTGGGTCTCAACTGACAAGCAGCGAATATTCAACCAAATCGATGCAATCAGCCGCTGCAATGTGACGCTCAGACGTCGACCCGACATTGGTGGACAATAACGCGATCAGCATCTTAGATTAGCTTTTATCAGCAGCACAATGCAAGAGAGTGGATAATCACTGGAATGCTGTGAAAAATGTTTTTGCTGCCGATGCATGCACCTACGTCGGTAAAATGGAGAAAAGTCACCGCACATGGTTATCGGCAGACACCTGGAGACTGATTGATGACCATACAGCAATCAAGACTCGGATTGCAGCGGCCTTAGCAGTAACGAGCTAGAAGCTCAATATCGCGTGAAAAAGAAGAAAGTGCAGCATAGTATGAGACGTGATAAATGTCAGTATATCTACTCTCTTGCGTCAATGGCTGAAGAAACATCAAGCAGGTGTGAGATTATGACTGTCTATAATATCACCAACGAGCTCATTGGTGGTCGGAACTCCAAACAACATCCAGTGAAGAGTAACTAAATGAAGGGTTCTTAAACACTTAGACGATGGTGATATGAGCTCGAACTCTAATGAGTCTTCCGAAGCAACAAATTTCCGAATTCGCACCGGATCTCCCAGTAAAACCGAAATAGCAACAGCATTCAAGTCACTCAAGAAAATCAAACCAGTGGCGTCAAATAACATCGCAGAACTGCTACACCCGCTCATACGGAGAGCGTGGAAAATTAACAATTCCCGCAGGTGTGGAAAAAAGTGTTGATCATGAAGCTTCTGAAAAAGGGAAATCTGATGGAATGTGGGAACTGGACAGATATATGCGTTCTCACAGCCGTAGCCAAGATAATAACTAGAATCATATTAGAACGGATCAAAGAACGCTGGATCCTGCTGCGTCACCAACATAAACACCTTACGGAGCACATAAAAGCAATGCGTCAAGTACAGGTCTCTGCAACATCTGCTGTTTATTGACTTAGAGAAGATTTTCGACGGCTTGGGTCGAGATGCTATGTTGTTGGCCTTGCGCAGAGGAGGCATCCCAGGAAAACTGATAGCCATTATCAAAGCTACATGTAGGGGTAGCAAGTGTCACGCCTTACACAAGGAGGATTTTGATGTCCAAAGTGGAGTACACAAGGGTGCTAACTGTCACCGCTGTTGTTCTTGGTGGTCATCAGTGATGTAGTCCGTGCAGCATTGACCTGATGGCTGAGGCAAACAAAGTTGGGCACTTCTAACACCAACGTTCAACTCACCATTGCCGGGCAGGAAGTCGAGAAATTAGACAACTTTCTATATCTAGCGAACAGCAGTGACAAAATCTGCGTTTGGAATGCTATCCAAAGTCTGGAGAAGCAATGTTCACAGCACAAGAATCAAGCTGCAACTGTTCCGCTTCAACGAAGAATCAGTACTGCTATTTAGGTGAACTACTTGGAAAGTGGATACCACTAACGTACGTAAGTTGTAGACCTTCGTAAATACTCGTATATGTCTAAGAATCATCTTGAGGATTTGTTGGGTCAATAGTATCTCCAACGAATAACTTTATCAGAGAACAGACCAAGAACCATAGACATGACTATTCGAAGCAGAAAGTGGGAATGAATTAAACACACCCTACGGCATGAAGACAACTCCATTGCGAGTGGAATCCGCTCACTGAGGCAGACAAAATCGCGGGACGCCCTAGGCAACGTAGCGCAAAACAGTAGAGGAGAAATCAAGCTCTTTGGGAATGAGTTGGATGCAGTTCTAACGCGTCGTAGAACTCCGAACAAGATGGTGCTCAGTCGTTGTTGACATCCTATGCCCCTCGAGGGGTGAAAGGATTTAAGTAAGTAAGTTGCCATTTCAGGTCAATTTTGAGTACAAATTTGGCTGAAGAGAGGTTTACATGCCATGTTTGCTCTATACAAACAGCAATGACATGTATCAAGCATCTGTCTCACGCTTATGCAGAATAAAGACAACCTGCCATGTCCAATTCTAAATCGTAGCTACTGTCAAGACACAACGCAAGTCAAAGCTACTGTCAAGACACAGTGGAGATAACATCTCCAAACTCAGAAACATCATCACCGGACACTTCGTCGGCAAACATTCTCAGAGACTGGGAATTGCAAGGGATGACTTCTGTAGAAGATGTGGAAACAAGGAAGGTGAGGAGACTATAGTTTGCTTCCTCTGCACTTGTCCTTCGCTTGTACTTCCTTAGGATAGAAAATCCTTTTCTGCAGTAGTATGAACCTTTATTGGTCTAAGAGTACATACCTCATCAAGGAGCATTTCTTGGAGAAGCGAATAAAGAAGAGTTTGTCTTCTACGCTGTCGACACCAAGAACCCAACGAGTCAAATACTCTTTTAGAAACTATTATGCAGCTTATTTAAAATCTTACAACTGGATTCAGGTAATGAGGCCCACAGTGAATATGTCTTTAAACTCTCTAATTTGAGAGTCTGCCTAAAATTGTTTACTCCACACTTTAAGCAACCTTTATACTATAGAATGGATGTGACGACTAATATTAACAGTCTACATGGTACAGATTAGTAAACAAGGCGGGATGTTTGGGATATCCTTTCTCCTTTTCCATAAATAAAAATCTTTCACTCGCTGATGGGCAAACACTTCCCAACACCCATAGCAAAAGAACTTCAATCGCTAATCCACCCTCAATAAGCGCGCCTAATTGAGTTACCTTTCAACCATCAATTACTGTCATTACCCGCTAATATTATCCTGACTTTCTGACATCTTCATGCATCCACCAAACGATGTTCTTTGAATAATAAAAAAAAATATTATTTTGCCTTTCCAACTGCAAATCCTTTCAAAGGATTCACCTATAAAAGCCAACAAGTGGAAGCAACCAGAAGCCAGTCCAGAACAGGATTTCCCATAGTCAACAACACAAGAATGTCGGCTTCTTTAACACCATTGTTCCTGTGCACATTCGTACTTTTTTGCTATGTCCTTATCGTGCCAGGACTACCAGTCAACAGTGATAAGTACAACGATAGTCAACAAAAATCCGATTCTCAAGATGGCAGTAGCAGCAACAACAACGGTGCATTCCGACCCTTTGGAACACACAGAAACCTCCGATCAGTGTACGGATTCGGCCCACGGATGTTGCAAATATCCCGCTCAAAGATCCCCATCGAACTGGACCTACTAGTGGCCAACGAAAATGACGGCGAGAGATCGAAACGATTCGATGACTACGGTCACATGCGATTCGGTAAGCGCGGTGGCGAAGATCAATTCGACGATTACGGTCACATGAGGTTCGGACGTTAAGGAGAATAGGGATAATGACGACGACTTTTTGTATACGGTTGACAGTGTTTGATACAACTTAAATGTAAATATTTCTAAAAATATATCTCAGCATTCCAAAAATGTATCTATGACTATTTTTTCTTCCACTTACCTTGAGTTGACCTCAAGTATCCACAAAAAATTCACTTAAGAAACTGTGTCACTAACACTTCACTAGTTTTTCAAGAAATCCACGATACTGAAAAAGACAACTTTTCTCCGAAAAGCTAGACACGAAAGCAAAGAAAATCCAAAGAAAAATCTGCGAAGAAACAGCGAACGCGGCGACACGTTCCAAGGTAAGACCGACAATGCCACACGATTGGTTCGTTACAAATTTTTCGCGATGTACGAGTATCTGGCAGTGATGATGCTGTAGATGCAGTAGCAGTGGTCCGCGGTGGTGGTGGTGGCTTGTTGCATCTTCTGGTGGAGGAAAATCTGGGGAAAATTTTGATGGAAATTATGAATATTAGTTGTGAGCAGGTTTTTCAGGGTAACTCACCCGTTAGTAATTGTTGGCTAGATGCCGTTTGTATCTATAGTATGGCAATTGCTGGTGGATTGAATTCCAATGGTGGCTTCTAGTGCGACACCTTCAGAAGCTGCTGTTAGATAGTGTGCGCTTTATGTGTGCCATATTACGTGCTGGACAAGTTAATAATAGTTATCAGTGAATTGGTGTTGTTCTGCAGATTTTGATTTACCGTACTGGATGGAAAAGAGCTTGGGGATAATTTAGATCGTTTTGTGGTTGTTCTGTGAATTGGTATGCGAATAATGTGTTTGCGTACATAGATCAGAACTTATGGGTAAAATTTGATTATAGGAAGATAGAGGGCAAAGCAAGACTGATTTTTTTTTTTTTTTTGTGGTTTGTAACCGCCAACGCATTTGGTGTTGGCAGGTCCTAGTCACAGATCTTCACTATAAATTTGTAAGTATAAACTTTGGCCTGATTATGTCTTCTACTAGAAGATGAAGAGGGACTAGTTTGGTTGATTCCAAGTCAAAGGGTGGAGGGTAGGTGCAAATCTTCCATAGACCACAGGCGCGTGCTCATAGTAGTGTGAGATTCTTGCTCACCAAAAACACCTCCCTCCTATATAAATTTGTTAGATATTGTCACTAAGGCCTACCATGAAGATGAAGAGGGACTAGTTTGGTTGATTCCAAGTCAAAGGGTGGAGGGTAGGTGCAAATCTTCCATAGACCACAGGCGCGTGCTCATAGTAGTGTGAGATTCTTGCTCACCAAAAACACCTCCCTCCTATATAAATTTGTTAGATATTGTCACTAAGGCCTACCATGCAATTTTTATTACGAAATAAAGATGCTTGGCAGGTGTCTTTTCAAAGGAAGTTCGACGAGGTTCATCTTCATCGTGTTAAGTAGTTTGGTTTGGTTTTTGATTTCATCCTCGATTGTAGGAATTCCGAGATCTCTGTGTATATTGCAGTTTCTTATGTTCCGAGGTGCATGTACAATTTCTCTTAGAACTTTATTTTCGAAAATTTGTAATATATTGGCGTTAGTTTCCTTGATACAATCCCAGAGTTGTATACCATAGGCCCACACCGGGTTCAGCACTTTCTTGTATAAGAGCAGCTTATTCTCAATGTAAAGCTTGGAATATTTTCCAAGTAACCAGTATCTGCTTTAGATTTAATTTCAACTTTACGTCGAGTGTCATTCGCAGGTATTTAGCCTCTTTTGTGAAAGGAATACGGACCGAGCTTATAAGGATAGGCAAGCTGTTCGTTTTCGTGTACATAGTCAAATTTACATGAACAGATCTGGTTTCGTTGAGGGCTATCCGCCAGCCCTTTATCCATTCATTTACATTATTCAGAACGCTTTGTAGTTTTACAGTTGTTTCTTCGATCTTTCTAAATATTGCTAGGATAGTCATCGGCAAACGTGTCTGAGATGGTGCCCACTTCTAGCGGTATATCATGAGTAAAGATACAGAAGTGGACCAATAACGCTTCCTTGCGGTACGCCAGCTGAAATTTTTTTGAATCGCCAGTCTGTTCCCGAGATATGTTGTCAGTATGTTATATAGGCGTACCGGCAGAACCTATCGTAATTTGAACTTCAAGCCACACCTTTTATCAAAGTGTCAAGATATCAAGAAATACGCTTGAGCAAATCTATTTTTTTCAGCAACTGTCAAGAAACAGAAGAAATATGTGAAGGATAGATTAATTCCACCAGAAATAGCCAAAGAAATAAAAGAAAATATTAACCTGAAAAAAGCTCCGGGATTTGATCTTATTACAGGAGATACTCTGAAAAAAATTACCTAGAATAGGTATGAAAAAAAAACAGCAATCAGTAATTGTAATACCAAAACCTGGCAAACTACCTAGCGAAGTTACCGCATATCTTCCGATTTCCTTGCTACCAATACTGTCAAAGCTATTCGAACAAATTCTTCTAAAACGACTCCATCCGATCCTTGAAGAAAAGACATTGATACCAAACCATCAATTTGGCTTTAGAAATAGGTATTCAACTTTAAGTCAAATTCACCGAATAACTGATAAAATAGAAAAAGCCCTAGAAGAGAAAAAAATATGCTCTACCATCTTCCCTGATATAACATAGGCTTTTGATAAGGTGTGGCATAAAGGACTAGTCCATAAGCTTCAACAATATCTACCAAAACAATACCCAGAAATTCTAGAATCATATATAATGCAGAGATTATTTAGAATAAAGCAAGAAGATGAGTACTCCACATTAAAACATATAAAAGCTGGCGTACCCCAAGGTAGTGTATTAGGACCTGTTTTGTTCCTGTTATACACCAATGACCTACCACAAAATCAGGCCACATTTGCAGACGATACTGCTGTACTTGCTGTCTATAATACCGTGTAGAAATTTACTGGAAAACTGCAAAGGGTAGTAAATGATAATTATGAATGGACTAAAAAATGGAAAATAAAATTAAATGAACTGAAGTCAGTTCATGTAAGCTTTACAAATAAAAATGTACAATACATACCCGTGTATATTAATAACAATGCAGTTCTTTTTTCGAACTCAGCTAAGTACTTAGACATGACTCTTGACGCGAAATTGTGCTGAAAAGCTCATGTAAAGAAAAAACATGACGAATTAAACATACGGTATAAAGAAATGTATTGGCTCTTAATGGACTTCAGTGGGATTAACCTTATGTCAAAACCGAACTAAAAGCCCACTGAATTTCTGTAAAACTTTCTAGTTACCCATAATATACTTGAGCAAACATATAGTCTGTCAAATTGTTTACATTCAGTTTGGTTTCAGTGCAAGGAAAAGAAATGGAAAATAAACTAAAACAATTAAAAAAATTAAAATTGCTGCATCTTTTAATGGAAGGGATAAATATTCTGTCAAATATAAATGATTTTTTTTTCTTTTTGTGTCAACTGTCAAATTTCCGTACTAAATGTCTCATTTCATTGAGACCTCCCGTAAGCCCACAGAAGTTAACGAAAACTTGACGAAAACTTGACGAAACCGAGCATAATCCCATTATGGTCATGCCATACTATTTGCATGTAATGGGACATTTCATTAAGCTGGCGTAAGCTCATTCAAGCCCATTATGGTTGGCTCTTAAGGGAGGTATTCCTGTCTCTCGATTAACGAAGGCAAGGTGAAAAGTTCTCGGCCTGACGCAGAGATAGCGTTCCAATCAGCAAAAATTTATGTTTCCTGCCTGGATGCACTTCTCATTAGTTCGTATGACAAGTTTCAACTTGTTCTCTCAAGTAGTTTTGCAGTAGACGTCTTGCGTGTTTTTCGTTAAAATGGATAAACTTGAATATTGTGCGGTGATAAAATTCTTCATTTTGGATGGGTGTACGGGGACTCTGCTCCTTTCATGTCAACCGTTGGGAAGCTGAATTTAAATATGGTCACACGTCCCTCGAAGATGATCCACGTGAAGGACGGCCAAAAACCGCAACCACACCCGAAACCATCGAAAAAGTGCATGGTATCGTATTGGACGATAGGCGAGTGAAGGTGAGTGAGATAGCTGAGGGTGTGTGTATATCGGAAGAGAGAGTGCGAAACATCTAGCACAAAAACTTAGGGATGCGAAAACTTAGCGCAAGATGGGTGCCGCATTTGCTGAATGCCGATCAAAAGCAAATGCACAAACGATTTTCGCGGCAATCTTTGGACCGATTCAATAGGGATCCGACCGATTTTGTGCGGCGATTTGTCACCATGGATGAGACATGGGTCCACCACTACACTCCAGAAATGAAACAGTAGTCGAAGCAGTGGGTGGAAGCCGGTGGTTCAGCTCCAAAGAAAGCGAAGTCGATCGCATCTGCCGGAAAGGTCATGGCCAGTGTGTTTTGGGATGCGAAAGGGATCCTGTTAATTGATTACCTTGAGAAAGGCAGAACAATTACAGGCGAATATTACTCCAACCTTCATTACCAGCTGGATGCCAAAATTCGCGAGAAGAGGCCTGGCTTGAAGAAGAAAAAAATCATCTTTCACCAGGACAATGCACCTGTAGACAAGTGTGCGTTGGCGATGGGAAAACTGCTGAATTTGGGGCACGATTTGCTCGGCCATCGCCTCCCTATTCACCTGATTTGGTACCCTAAGACTTCCATCTGTTCCCAAACTTGAAGAAATTTATTTCTGGGAAGCGCTTCGCATCCAATGCAGAAGTTGAGAGGGCCGTAGATGAATATTTTCACAGCCTTCGAGACTCTCACTTCCGAGGGAGTACTGATGTTGCAGAAACGTTGGACCAAGTGTGTTGAAGTTAAGAAGATTATGTAGAAAAATTAAATCATTTTTTAACTGAAAATCGCAGTCTTTCATTGTCAGGCCAAGAACTTTTCACCTTGCCCTCGTATAATAAATTACTTCTTCACAAGCAAGTATTAAAGCCAATAGGGAAATATGGTCTCCAGCTTTGGGGGTGCACAAGTAAGACAAACCTACAAAGCATACAATGCTTCCAGAATAAAGTACTACGCAATATAGTTAATGCGCCAGGGTACATATGTAACGTTAGTCTATATAGAGATCTTAAAATTGAAATGGTAGAGGACGAGGTCAGGAAGGTCGGAGCAAGAAGACATGAAGTTAGACTTCGCAATCACACCAAGCCAGAAGTAGTTGAATTACTTAATAATAACAATTTAGTTTAGGAAGAATAAAACTCTTCAGTGCTGGCATGGTTTCAATATACCATTAATTGCCTTTCAAAATGTAAAGATATGTAGATATTAGTCTTAGATATCCAGCGAGGGTGGAGCACCTACTAATGGAAATCCTTGGCAGCTTCCATTGGAACGAGCACTCTCTCCCCAAGTAAGCTATGGAGAACTGAGTCTCGTCAGGTTAGTTCATCAGCGCGTTTGTTTTCCTTAATTTTGCTGTGAGCTGGTACCTAGATTGATTATCCCGGCAGAATAACTCGTTTAGTTTCGGTATTCTTGTAATAGTTTTGAGGTAACCGGATTAAACTCCTTTATAGCGCTTATAAAAATGGCTATATTTGGCTTCCGCGTTATACCTGAAAGACACTGGCAGAATCCGAAAGTCGATAGGACTTTAAAATATTTAACGATTCCGTTCAGTTCAGTTTGGGATGTTGTCTGTTGGAAACGTAGCGGTAACAACTCTATGGCTTTGCAGTGCAGCAACCATTTTCTTTGAGTCTGACTGAACTACATACGGCAGTGTTTTTAATGTGTAGGTCGAGAGAAAGGTGGTGCAGGAACACTTCAGCATCTGCCCGCGCCGACCGCAGAGATCATGTAGCGCCTATATATGCTGATATTTGAATCCTGTTAAGTTTGGTTATGTTGTTGCTTTTACACAACACGGGTCACCATACTAGTGATCCATACGTGATAGTCGGGCTGCTCCTCGACAAAGTTAACTTCGGGCGCAGTCCCCATTTCTTACCAAAGGCTTTGATGCAGGCATATAAAGCTATGCATGCTTTCCTCACTCGTTGTTCCCACCATTCTGTGGAATGTGAAACGCTAGGTAGCTAGTGGCCTCACATTCGTTCCATTTGCCCACCTGTCCACCGGCATAGAAAATGAACCTTCGGCAAAAACATCGTCGGACTAGCAATTTTTGCTGCTGACTGTTCTCCAGTTGTCGACTTCTTGACAACGCCTAGTTCTAGAGTAAACAAAGTAGTCTAATAGGACCTTTTAAGAGACGACAGCATAGGTTTCTGATTATACTAGAGAAAGAGACATTCAGACCTTCTTGCGTATCCAATTTAATCGTATCTAAAGATTCGAAAATTGGTGTCGTCGTATTCTAAACTTTAGATACATCGAAGGAAACTAGATTGACAAACGAAAAAACTTGTGGTAAAACTTTCTTTCCACCAGGATGACTCTCAGGTTGGCATGAATCTCGCGTGTGAACCAAGGTAACTCAAAACATCTACTCACTTTCCAATGTTGAGAGGTCTTAATAAAGGGTGGGCCATATTTGGTTTCTTTTTAAAATTGTTATAGAAAAAAATCCATTTAATATTTTTCAAAGTACACTTTCTGATTATATGTGGAAAATAAATTCATTTAAATGGCTGCCGTGGCTGGCTGTCAACCCAATTTTGCAGTATAATATATTTTCTATGATTCGGGCCTCTATTTCACGAATAGCTCCATCAATATTGTGCTTAGGTGCTTGAATCGTTTTTGGATTGTCAGCATAACATCGATCTTTAAGGGTACCTAACAAAAAAAGTCCAACGGCATCAAATTGCAGCTACGCGGAGGCCAAGCAACATCACCAAGCGGCTGATTACAGGATTATTGAACTTAGTCTGCAAAAGATTTATTGTTAGATGGCTTGAATGATCGTCTTGCTGGAACCCGAGATCGTCCAAGTCTGGCCGAACAAAATTGGATATCATGCATTTATAGCGCTGTCCGTGGACCGTGCACTCACTTTGGAAATAAGTTTTAAATATTTCCCACCATTGTTCACGCGTAAATCGATTCATTTCGTACCGCGCAGATATGATACCGTGTTTCTGTCAAATTCTTGAGCTCGGCGATTGAGCTGTCAGTGTCAAAATAACTTGTAATTTAAAAAAGAAACCAGGAGATGGCCCATCCGTTATTTTATAATTTTTTTCGAATGTAAATGGTTAACAGAAAACTATAAAACTAACATGTGTACAATTTTCCGTCGAACAGTGTTGGAATTGAGATCTTCTTTCTTAGCTTTTTTGATTGAATTTAGCATACTCTTGGGCGCACTACTATCATTCAAAGCTCTTCTATGCGACGACCTTCAGCCTTTGATATTTAATTTCTGTTTTATTTGCTTTTGAAATCAATCCCAAGAGCTTTTGAATTAAATAACTTCATATTAAAAATTAAAGCACTTCCGCTGGGGTTTGAATCTCTACTTACGATATATACTTTAAATAACTCCATTTCAAGCTGATGGTTTGTGCAGACGATATCGACGAGATTTTTACTGACTATCTAAGACACCACCCGAAGTAAGAGTAAAACCGATTGGTGAGGGTTACCAGGTGTTCATTGGTGTAAACATTCTTCAAAACTTGATTCAAAAATATTGCTGATATTGCGAAGATAGGAATATTTTTTTTTGTTGGGGAACAATAGTTGATTGGAATATTAGCAACGGGCGCTGTCTTATTTAAGAAAATTTAATAATAAGAGGATTCTAAATCTGATAGCATAATTCTCGGAGTCTTGTGACATTAGCCGCCCTCATTAGGGAAGGAACGGCGGTAAAGACACTTCCGTTTCGTTAAGAATTATGTGCAATTTGCATAAAATTTACTGTATTGTGTGGTTTGCTGACCTTAAAAAAATAAATAAATAAATTATGGATGGGGAAATGGTACATCGTTATCTTCACAATGTTGTTGAGACAATCCTCCGCCTGGTCTGAGGGATTGGGGCTTTCTTCCTTCCCTTTTGTTTGCTACCTTTTTTTTATTGAAAAATGATTGAAAATAGTACAAAAAAAACAAGAATTTTTCAGGGAACAACAATTTTTATTTTTTGTAAATATGAAGTGGGGCGATATTGAAAACCGTGTTGTGGTAATTAGCCTTCACAAGTGTAATATGGAAGGAGGCGATATTTTCTGGACCTTTGGACCTCTTGGAATTATGACAGGCATCATTCCTGAAGTAAATTTGATGTTGGATAACTTTGAACTGTGGACTTCTGATGTGCATCATCTTTGTTTTTGAGGCGTTGATCAGTGAACCATTGTTATGGCACCATTTCACTGCAGCATTGAACTCCTCCTGCATTATTGCTGTCGCCGTCTGCAAATTCCTGTGGCGCACCACTATAGCTGTATCGTCAGCATAAACAAATAGGATACTCTGATTAAAAACGTGAAGAAGTTCGTTAGTGTACAGTATAAAAAGAACTGGACCCCGTTTTGATCCTTGAGGGACTCCATATTGAACGTTTTCTCTTTGGCTGAATACATCCTTGATTTTGACACAAAAATGCCTGTTGTGCAGATAATCTTTTAGACTTTCGTTGACATAATTTGCGAATCCTCCTAGCAATTTGCCAGTACTTTTATTTTTCTGGAAACCGTACTTAGACTTTTGTGGATAAGAGAGTGTTTTTCAATAAAACTCTGTAACCTGCTTGTAATTCCCTTTTCCAGACTAATTGCTGAGTATAGGATGACCAGATAAGAACGATAGGAAAAGAAATTTAAATAAATCAACCACGGTGTGAGATATCAAATTAATTCGGGCTTTATTTTGAAGCTACATTCTTGCCATTATATACGGAATAGCATATCATTTAAATTGGTGCCTTGGCTTCACTGGCAGTCCAATATGTGCGGCAGTCCAATATGTGCGCAAAAGCGTCTCGAATGTTGGCCTCGAGCTCATCCAAAGTGGTTGGCTTGTTAGTGTAGACTAAGGACTTGACGTAGCCCCAGAGAAAATAATCGAGGGGTGTCAAGTCGCATGATCGTGTCGGCCAATTGATGAACGCTCACGGTGAGATGACCCAGTCGCCAAATTTCTGCTTCACCACTTCGAGTATTGCGTCGCTTGTATGGCATGTAGCGCCACCTTGTTGGAACCGAATATATCGATGTTGTCGACCTCTGGCCACAGAAAGTCGATTACCATCGCTCTATACCGAGGGCCATTGACGGTAATGGTGTCTCATTCCTCATTTCGAAAGAAATAAGGTCCGATGATGTCGCCGTGCCATAAACTGCCCCAAACAGTCAATCTTTGTGGACGCATTGATGCTTGGTCGAACACTTGTGGATCGTGGTCGCTCCAATAACGGCAATTTTTCTTGTTGACATAGCCGCTGAGCCAAAAATGGGCCTCGTCCGAGAAGATGATTTTTTGGCCAAAATCTGGATCAACGGCCAACTTTTCCAGCGCCCAATTAGGGGCCTCACGGCGTTGTCTATGGTCGTCCGGTTTCAATTCTTGCGTCAGCACAATTTTATATGAATCCCAAAGCCTGGTTGGCTCTCTGGCTATGCTCAATTCACCTGATAGGAGCCGAATCGACATTTCTGGGTCTTCTTGGATACTGGCCGCTACGGCAGCTATGTTTTCTTCACTTCGCACCGATCTCTGTCTGATTGGTGGCCTAAAGTCCAAAAGAGTGTACTCACGCTCAAACTTTTCAACGGTGCGACGAATTGCCTGAGCACTGAAGCCATAATGACGACCGACCTCATGACGAAATTCACTTTGCGTTGTATTTTGGTAGCTGGATATCAATGGTAACTTTGACAGCTGCTGAAGCATAACAATTGGAAAAACTATCATTGCTATCAGGTCACCCTTTATTAAGGCAATGAATGCCTTAGGCGGCTAACTTATCAGCCCCCCTCGTACTTGTTCGTCTTTATTTCATCACCAAAACTGCGTGTACCAGTATTTATGACGTGACTCCACTCTGGCCATGTTGTACTCGTGTAACCTAACCTAACCTAATATTTGGGGAGTATTCATTTTAAAAATCGTTAACCTCTGTCTAGAGGAAAGGTTTTAGGGCACCTTTGTCCAAGTTATCATGAAGATCAGTATCTTTGCAATCCATAACAGAATCAAAGAGACTCCAGAGGTTTAGTGACCGTGCCTCTCGTTAAATGTAACCAGTTACCAAATAAATACATTTTTATAAACATGAAGGAGTTTCATTCAACTTCCTTACCTAAGCAGGCTAACTTCCATATTTACGTGAAAGTATTTTCTCTTTCATTTCCTCAAGAAAAAAAAAAAAAATGCCTCAACACCTGAGATCAATCGCAAGCGACAACGCACATACCTCTAGTTAACAATGAGTCAATTACATTGGTCACCTCAGCCGATAACCTCTCGCGACTGATACCAAAGTACCCAGCAGCCAGCCACTGTGTGCCACATATTTCTCTCAGCCACACTGGGAAATAAAATGAAGTGAAAAATATTCCAGTCAGCCACGAAAACTTTCCCAAAAAGACAACAAAAAAAGAAAACGCGCCTCCTCGTCCTCCATCTGCGAACGCGAAGTGACTAGACTCAACTCTGCGCGAAATGAGCCCAATGATCGATTGGCAAGTGGCCCGTTCTGTTTTGAGTGATGTCCATAAAAAGTTGTTTGAGGAAAAAGCCTTTTTTTTGCGAGAAATTCCACCGGACACACGGACAGACGGACAGACATGATTGGCATTTGAGAAATGACTTTTGCGTACCGAACCGACTGTGAAAAGTCGAGAAAGAGTTCGAACCAAGTCCAATTTTCCAGGCGCAATTATGCAAGACGATGACCCATTGCTGTGTGTGCTCTGAGCAATCATCGGGGGATTGCTTGCAGAGTAGCTGAAATCTGTGACAAGTATGCACAGCTGCTTCAACGTTTAGAGACCTCACCGATTGCAACCAGTTGCATGGGTGTTGGACGAGAAAACGAGGAAGATTGTGCAGATTGTGCCACCACCAGCACACCACCGGTTTGGGACAGTTGTAGACAACGTGGATATCTTCTTTTTGGGTGGAGTAGCGATTAACAAGTTTACGATGAGCAGTTGTTTTTGTGCTTCGGCTCTGGGGCACTCTTGTGAAGCACACCTGTGAGGTGGTGGTACTATCGCTCTGTGGCAATGAATAATGTTGGTTTGGAGTTTGATGGGATTTTGCTCTCCGACGACCTATGGAATGCGGACAGTCTTGTATGGGGAGTATGCCAATTTGTGTGTGAACACGCTTGCAGAGGGGGAACATGGAAAACTGGTACATCAGTTGGTGTCAATGAGGTTGTAGGGCAAGTATCTGTTCTTTAAATTGTAGAAATCGTTTCCCTTAGAAAGCGCACATTTGTTCGCAAGATTACCGCTCAAAAAGATTTGTTAAATACTGGTGAGTTGTTCTTAATTTTGCTGCCTCGTTTATCTGGAGAATAAGAGGAGACTGAAATGGTCAGATGTAAACAAACACTTTTCATTCCATGTTTACTTCTCTGTTTATTATGGAGACGCCTGGCACAATTTTTGTATCTCCCTTATAATTGCCCTATTTTGTCGGGGAAAAGACTAAACAAAAATATTTTGGCTAGTTATGGAGGGTGAGGACCGAATCCTCCTCACGTAGGCCGCTATTCAGGTCCGTTGTGGTATAGAAGAGTGTAGCTGAAAGGTAAATAGTGATGGAACAGAAAGATGGGTGGGGTTTAGGGATGCAAGAAACGTCCTGTGTGTCGAGTGAACTCCAGGATTTTCCCGAAATTAAGAGAACTCAGCTCGGGCATGACATGTCCTCCTTGGTATAAATTTCTTAGCTTCCCTGCAGCGGGGCAGTCTTATAAGAAGTGTTGAAGACTCTCGTCCTCCTCCTAGCAACCCGGGCAGGTGCAGGACGTCACCAGTCCCAGTCTGCAAGCATGCTTGTTCAAGTTGATTTGCCCGATGTATAGCACCACCATCAGTTTCAATCGCTTTCTGCCCAGATTAAGCGCCTTCCTAGCTTGGAGAGATCTAGGGTCCTCTATCATGGCTTTGGCAGCTTTGCAAGTTTACAACTTCTTCCACTGTAGCTCATGGCGTTTTGCAAATGGGCTGCTATAAGTCGTCTTAACGACCTTAATAGCTGTCACCGCATTAGTATTTTGCTTTTCTGCCCCATCTCCAGCCAATTCATCCGTCCTTTTGTTCTCCGGTATATCATGGTGGCCAGGTACCCAGAGCAGATTGATGTGAGATAAAGGTGCTTCGAATTGGTTTACAAGTGCCATTACGGTAGTTTGACTTTTGCTATTGCTCTGGATTCCGATATTTAGGAGTAGTTCCGCGTCATTGAGTATACCAAACACCTCCATCTGGAACAAAGTCGTAAACTGTTACAGATAGATTGCTATATTGAGCGGTGGCTATTGACAAAACACCCCCCAGATTCCCATCAATGTGCGATCCGTCCGTATATATTTCCATGAACCATCTGTCCGGGATAGCAGTGCTCTTCTGGCAATCCCTACGTTTGGGGAATCGAACTGTATAGCCTATATTGAAGTTAAATGCTTTTTGTTCAAAATTGAACAAATAGATGAATGAATGGAAAACGCTTACTGGAATATGTTATACCTTGACAAGAACTTTTTTTGCCACCAGGTGGAAACCCAGTTCAAGTCATCTTGCAGTCGGCGAGAGTCCGCAGCAGTTGATATGTGAATACAGATTTTCATGTCATCGGCGAAGACAGATAGATGGGAGTCTAGGATGATACAATACACATCATTTAATGTTAAAATAAAAATTAAAGGACCGAGGTGACTGTCTTGAGGAACTCCGGAGTTGGTCAGATCTAAAAAGGACTTTGTACTGCCATTGTTCTAAGTAAGATCCGATCCACGTAATGGAACCCCGGTTGAAAGCCTAAAGCTTTAAGTTTGAAGAGGGTGATTCCATGGGAGATTTTATTGAAAGCCTTACTAAAATTGGTGGCAATTACATCAACTATCATACGAGTAAAACAACGGGTAAGGAAAGAATGTATAGCTTTCTATGCCTGTAACAGGACCTTCGGCAAGTGATGGGGCCTGCAACCAAAATTGACCCTATGGATGTATACAGCCATGGTACATCCTATCCTCACATATGGCTCAATAGTATGATGGCCGGCTCTAAGAAAAGGCTACAACATAAACAAACTTAACAAGGTTCAGAGAGCAGTATGTATAGGCATCACAGGCTCCCTACGAACACCACCATCAGATGCTCTAATGGTTCTTCTGCATCTCTTACCTTTAGATCTATACATAACAAACATTACAGCACATAACACGATCAGACTCAGAGAGTCTGGATGCTGGACTGCAGAACCCTACGGCCATAGTAATATTTTGGATTCTCTACCGAGAGAAGTCTTGTCAACTCCAACAGATTACATTACCCCCAAAATGATATTTTCAAAACGTTTTGACGTACAATTCCCCTCAAGAATATGATAGAATGGCAAGATGGAGAGGTGGTCAAGGATTTTGATCTAATAATCTACACAGACGGTTCAAAGATGGACTGTGGAATGGGTGTGGGTGTGTTTTCTGAATTATCGAACATCTCCAAATCATAGAGACTTCCCGACACCGCCAGTGTTTTCCAGGTGAAATTACTTTTTTTTTTTTTATAATTTACGCGCGCCAAATGGGATATGAATACCATTAAATTATTTCAGGGCACGGGCGTTAATAGAAAATTGAGAGAGAGAGAAAGAAAGATTGGTATAGGGGGTTTGAAACTTAGGTGGTATTAAGTTTCAGTAAACTCCAAGGGTGGCGTCCAGATAACTGGGGAGCTTGTTTGTTTTGCTTTTTGTCATTGCTCATGATTCACAGTTTTTTTTCCTTCCATCTGATGTCATCAACACGATCAAATTGCATTTAAGCCATATGAGCATCCTACTCCCAGTGTTATGCCTTCGCAGTAGAGTTGACTATTTCAGACGAAATAAATAGATGATTGTTGAGATCAGGATTTGAACCGTGAACCAAGAGCGTGACAAGCGTTGATGTTACCACTACACCATGGCCACTCGCTATCCACGAAGCCACAATCTACAAATATAATGCCAAGGCAAAATATCGCTATATTTATTGACAGCCAAGCAACTATCAAAGCTATTGCCTCGGTTACTATATCATTTAAACTAATAAAAGTATGCCAAAGTGAGCTAGCCTCGTTAGATGGTCAATTCAGGATAACGCTGATCTGGGGTACAGGGCATAGTAACGTTTATGGGAACGAACAAATTAACGGACTAGCTAGGCAAGGCACAAACCTTCACTGCTCACTCGCAGAACCAGTTCACGTTCCGCTGGGAGCAGTCAAGGCAAAAATCTCCTCAATCTTCCTTAGAAAAGCCAACCTCAGATGGACTAGGCTAACAAACTGTGTCATATCTAGAAAGATGTGGCCAAACTACAACAAGGCAAAGACAGACGACTTCCTAAACGGAATGCATAAAGATATCGCTATAATAACAGCGATCACCACGGGACACTGGTCGATAGGAGACCACGCAGCCAGACTAGGTATCCTACATAATTCACACGGTCGCAACCGAAAAAGAAACCCCCACCCACTATATAGTATATGCGCCTGTCCGGCTCTAGCTAGGGCCAGACAATGAGCATTAGGCTAACCATTTTTCAATTCACTCGAGGAGATCTCAGGGAAAAATATTAAAGAAGTAATAACTTTCTTACATTTCACAGGTTGGATTTAGAGACTTCTCATCAAAACACCTAAATAGCCAGGTTTACATGAGTTGTGGTATCAAAACGCCACCTAGTGCTAATTGAGTTCTTTTAGAGAACCGTCACCTCTACCTACCACACCTATTTTTACATCAACTATTTTTGCTGTGTTGCTCTGTGCAAAGAGTACTAGATACGAACTCCGTTCCATGTTAGTTTGGGGAGAAGATAGCCTTGCAATGAATAGCTTCGGTAAGTAATGGGAACTCCCTGTGAGATAGAACAGTGAGGGGTTGTATCAAGTTAGCCATCGGGGCCAGGAGAGTATTCGTCCTTAAGTTTGATTATATTCTCTTCAACTACTATCGAAGTTATATCGACCAAGACTAAGGAAGTTTGGGCACAGTTGCTCATGATAATCGAGTTCTAGGACGTGGTTGGGAAACGAGTTGTTGAAGAAATTTGCAAATAGGTTTGCGATTATTTTAGGGTTTTCCGAAGATGTATTAGATAATTTCAGAGTACAGGGGTAGCTATCCGCTTGGGGTCAGAGACTAGAAGACATTGCATTCGGTTAAGATATTCGTGGTAAAGATATTGGTAGAGATTATAAAAGTGCGCTCTGCTAATTTGAAAAGTCAGTGTCAGATCGAGACTTAAGGTATGCGTGCCACAGTTTTTTGCTTCTTTTGTTGCGTAGCGAGCGAATTTCTTTACTGTACGATGATGGAGATGACGAGCATTGCTTCTGGGCAAAAGTCCACAAATTGTTCAGCAATTTGAGTTGTTCACATATTTGAGTTCTTATAAATCAGTCACAGCTTCTGCTGGAGGATAAAATTGAATGTCGGTGACTTTGATTAATTTCATATAATATCCACTTTGTCACATTCGATTTAGTTACATCTACAGTTTCGACCTAATCAGATCTTCCTCATACTGAAATACCTTGAATTTGTAAAATTCCTACACATTCATCGGTAGCTTTAAAAATTTTCATGGTTTGACATTTATTCATATTTTCTCAATGAAGACGCGGATGCGTTTAATAAACTTTTGCCCTTGAATTTTCATTCAAACTATAAGCTATCAACTCTCCAATAGGCGATTGATAATGTTTTTTTTCGTTTGGAATGTTCGTTACGACATTTACAGCATATAACTATCCTAAACCGTATTCAAAAAAATTTCAAAACAATGACCAACAATTTATTCCATTTATTTTTGGCAAAAAAAAAAAAAAAACTAACCATCAAAACAAGATACATATTTCTTTTATTGTTATAAAAGACAAATATGTATTCAATATTCAGAAGAAAAAAAAAATTAAATCACACGCTTTACTTTGGATCCATTCCATCCCTGTGGCTTTAGATGATTTGCATTTTTATTGCGCAATTTATTGATAAAAAAAAAAAACAATAACGCGTTTAATAGATACAAAAATACGTAAGTATCCGTATCTATGCTGATGATTCCGCTTCGTATGAATATCTTTGTTGTGAATTAGATTTCCCTCCCAAATTAGGAACGGAATAACGAATAACCAGTCCCCGGGTGTGTCAACACATTTACCATTCATTAAAGATTCACCAATGTCTGAAGTTTTTTTTTTTTTTTTTTTTGTCACCCGGTGATGCTTGTTGCTCATGTAAGCCCGCATTTCTTTCAGCATAAACTTGGATTTCTATAATAAATATATTCGTTTATTTTTCTTATTAGCATAGAGGCGGAGGTGCGTTTGCATTTTGTGTTCTCATTTTATTTAGATTCTCGATTTCATACATTTTAACGCACTAGCGTTCGTTGGCTCTATTACGGACCAACCAATCCAATAATGAAGTCTTAAAATATTCTCGGTTCGGTTCGAATCTATTCGGTGCTGCCCTAAATACTCTCCGCTGCTCTGGGTGGGTATGGTTAAGAGAAAATTGAATATTAACTTTGCAGATACTTTTTTTTTTTTTTTCTCGAGTAGGATTTGACGGCACTCATAAGAATATTGAATTGGAAAACCGCCTTCCAGTCGAATGCATAATTCAATTATGTAAATTTTTGGTTTGATTTAAGCACGAAATGGAAGTATGCCGCATGCGTGAGTGCGCGCAAAAAATTCCATCTATCGACTGAAGCTGATTTGATTACTTTAGACGTAGTTTTGCATATACAGGTATGTACTCGTACATGCAGGTATGTACTCGTATCTGTGATAAAGGAATTTCTAGACCACAACTTTAGATATTTTTTTCCAGTTGAGAGTTAAATATTGGGGAAAAAACAGCGGGCGTAGTTCAGTGTTAATGTGGTGTTCCACAGGTGTGATTGGGCGGACCTGTTCTTTTACAAAACAGTCGAAACATTAAGTGCTCTCTACAGATCCTGCTCGATTAATGGCTTAAGTCGAATAATCGACCACCATGGAGGAACGCAAAATTTTCAGAGCTTATTTACAGATCTGGGGGGCTTATCGAGTGGTCGACTTACAAAAAGAGACTGAATCTCTTTAAGACAAGATTCGTAAAGAAGAACTTAGGGGGACATATTTGTAGGTCAATCGAATCAACTATTGTCATTTTTAAAGAAAATGCTGGCAAAAGCACCAACGCCTACGTGTCTTCTATTGAGAGAAGCTATTTTTAAGTATGTTAGATACGAGTAGATTGAGAGTCAAAGGAGTCAAAGATATCAAGCTGGGAGAAAGACAGCGAAGCATAAGAGCATGGCAGGGCAGATGGAATCCGTCATCGAAGGAAAGAAAGACAACTTATACCGGACTTTCAAAAATGAATGTACCGGCACCACGGAGAAGTAGATGTCTATCTCAGCCAGATCATAACTGGACATAGCTGCTTTCGAGCGTATCTCAACAGGTTTGGGCTCGATGAATCTCCTTTTAAATTAAGTTGCGGAAGATGTCCAGCACGTATTTTTTCAATACCCACGTTTCCGTATAGAACGCAGAGAACGAGAAGAAGGAATTAGAGAAACATGAACTTCCGAGAATATTTTGCACCTTATGGTGACATCCTGCGCAATAGGGGATGCAGTGAAACAGGTTGCAGCAACAATCATGAAGGTACCTCGACTGTTGGAAAGAGTCAGGGAGACCAGCAATAAAAACCATCCCCAGGCGGCATCTTTCAGGGAACAAAAAACTCCAAACGCTGAATCCAATGTTGAACCAACAAAAGGGGAAGAATAGCATAAATGGCTAACCAGCTCCACGAAGTAATACCTCACAGTTGAAGTGTGTTGGGTTTAGCTTAGTATTCCTGGCATCGATTATTCAGGTTTGCGAATCGTACATACCAATAGCCCGGGCTATTAGTATCTTTAAAATATTATACGTCCTTTGGCGCAATGAAACAACATAAAAAACCATCTAGACTCTTTTGTGAATATGTTTCAAGATCTGGTAGCTTTTTTAAAAAACATTTTCAGGAGTGATGGTCAACGTTTTCCGATTACGATTGTGGAAATCTTATAAAATATTCCAATTTCCTCTGATGAGAGATATTGAACTGCAACATTGTGCTGCTATTAACTCAATTTTGACCTAAATCTACTTAAGTTACTCTGTCTTATGGCCACGGATATATTTCTAAAGCAGCAATTCCAGCACATAAATCCTGAAAGCCGTTACCCGATCCCTGACAACTTGCGATCAAAAATTGCGTCACAAAATTCCCCCTAACCATACCCCCCTCTGTAATCGAAACACCTAATTTCCAAATCGAATACAGACTCGCTAATCAAAATCCATTGCGTAAATCATACGAAACACTGCCACGCAGCTGGACAACTTTACCTACCACCATTGCTGCAATGTGGTAAGGAGGTCGAAGGAGTGTGATTATGCTCGCATTTTCAGGTTTTGCACTCACAAAACCGAAACCCATTTGCGGTTCCCTGGTCGGAGAACTTGTTTATGGGCTTCGCCGCTCGATAGGTTTAACAACCAATAAGATCGGTCAGACTGTCACATCTCCTCTGGTCACTTTGTGGCTCTCTGGGTCTCTAGGTTGACTTGGTTTCCAAAAAAAAAAAAATTTCATTCTTTATGACCTGGGCTCTGGTCATCTTGAACCTCGCTAAAGTGGACAAAACTACTTTGTGGAAATAATTTTTCCTTTTTTTTTTACTGAAAAATACAAACAGTGTGGCAGTGAGTGGAGAAAGAAAATTCCACTTAACTGGAAAGCGTGTGGTATGTACGTGGTTAGCCGCAGAACTAGTGCAACTTAGTACCGCCTTGTGCGGCTCGTGTCGTCCAATCTGTATGGAATGGTATGTACCGCAACAGGAAATTCTTCATTTTATATAATCACCCGAAGGAAATTAAGTCTTCGACTCTCTCATTCTCCAACACGCTGGAGAGTTTTGCTATTAATCAAAATGTTAAGTAATCAATTTATGAAGTAAAAATTCCTTTTGCAATATTGGCGGATCTGTAGGTAATTATGAACTATACGGCGCGGTATATTAAATAGTTTGCGCTGAGTGTTATAATTGAATGAGGAACTAATTTCGTTTGGAGTATTCGGGAAGAATGCGGGAGTAGCGTTAGAGAAAGGAGGATATTGTGGGACACCGTAGTACAGGGTTAGTCATGTTGTGCTACTTCTGTTGAAACCACATGTCGCACCAATCAATGTCTTCAATCACAAGCCAAAAAAAGTTGGTTACCATTTGACCATAGCGCAGAGAATTCATCGTAGCGGTGGTGACTTCGCCGTTAAAAAAAAAAAAAAAATACGGCCCGATCACGCCGCCGGTCCACAGTGCGCACCAAACTGTCAGGTGACCTCTTAATGATCACATTTGGATTTTTAGGACAGCAAATTGTGCAATTTTGTTTGTTTACGTAGCTGAAAAAGATTTTGTTCGAAAAATCGGCGTCAACTTACAGATACACAGATATTTTGAGATGCAACAATTTGAATGCTTTAACTGGAATAATGGATGAAACTTAGGCTCTGCATGGCTACAGAATTCTTCGAGGTGATAGGCACAATAGAACTGGAGGGGGCGTTGCAATTTACATTCGAAACGGTTTAATTACTAAATTTCTGATAAGTTCACCCCCTGATAGTCCACTTCAGTATTGTTTTGTCGAAGTTGTTTGTGAACGGAAAAAGTGTCTCCTTGGTGTCGTTTATAGACCAAATAGCTATTTTGATTGAACTTCCATATTCAACTTATTAGAAAATTACTCCCCAAATTATTGGAAAACCATAGTATGTGGTGATTTTAATTGTAACATATTGGATGATGAGGGCTCTGAGTCATTCGTTCAATCTATGAAAACTCTTGGCTTGGGCATTTTAAACACTACTGTCCCAACACATTTCACTCAAGCTAGCACTCTTTTGGATTTGTTCCTCTCTAACGACTGTGCTGATGTTTTCTATAGTCAGGTTTCAGCACCTGCGTTCTCCACACATGACCTAATTTTTGCTATTTTTAACTTTCCACAAGATAAACTTCAATCGAAATACACATCGAGACTTTAGAAATCTCAATTCTGATGCTCTGGAGCACACGTGCCGCTAAGTATCCCCATAAGTCATGGTTTACACCAAAAATTATTGCCCTAAAAAACAATCGTGATACAGCCTATAAGAAGTGGAAAAGATTTAAGCTCCAAGAATTTTATAACAGCTTTCGCCAACTAAGGAATTTTGTCAATTCCAAGATTAAACAAGCCAAAAGAGTGTTCTACGCTAGACAATTTGTCCATGAGTTACCTTCAAAAACTCTCTGGCAAAATTTACGCGAGCTTGGTGTTGGGCGGAAAAAGAATGCTGAAATGAATGAAATCGATCCCAACCGATCACGAAAGTGCAAATGAAATCCAGCATAAGTGCTGATCCACTGGATGTAACGCGCAGTGGATTTGAATCCTCTCGTATTGAACAGGATGATGTTGTCAATGCTATCCTTAATATTAAGTCCAAAGCTGTTGGTATCGACGCAATTTATCCGAATTTTATTAAAATCATACTACCTAACATTCTTCCAGCCATAACCCATATTTTTAACAATAAAATGACTACATCTACTTTTCCGACTGAGTGGAAAACTGCAAAAATTGTTCCAGCTCTGAAAAAGAAAGCGTCATCCAACTCGCCGGCTGAGTATAGGCCCGATGGCAATGGGCCATTCTTGTCTAAGGTCATGGAAAAGATAATGCACAAGCAAATGTCTGTCTTTATCCAGCGCAATAAACTGCTTTGCGCAAATCAATCTGGCTTCAGGCCATATCATAGCTGTACGTCTGCTCTACTTAAAGTAACTGATGATATCCGAGCGGCGATGGATAAAGATTAATAACTTTTGTGACACTGCTGGACTTTTCCAAGGCCTTTGACACAGTAGATCATATGCAACTTCTCTTAAAACTCAAGAGATTGTTTGGCTTTTCATCATCTGCTATCAAGCTCATCAAAACATATCTTGTTGTAAGAAAACAAGCCGTTGCTTTAATAATGTGGTGTCTGATTTGGTTGCAACCTCAGCGGGTGTACCTCAAGGGTCCATATTGGGACCCTTGTTATTCACAATATTTATCAATGATCTTCCGACCATAATCAAAAATTCATTGCTACACATGTACGTAGACGATGTACAGCTCTACATAAGTTGCAAACTAGACCTTATTAAAGATGCAGCTTGTAAACTTAATGAGGATCTACGTAAAGTTCTAGATTGGTCTGAAGATAATTCGTTGAAGATTAACCCAGCCAAATCTAAATGTCTCGTTATTAGCAGAAATGGCGTGAATGGCTGTGATCTTCCTAATATATTCCTCCAAAATGAACCAATTGAGTTCGTTGACAAAGCTAAAAATCTTGGGGTATGGTTTAATAAAACGTTAAGTTGGGATGATCATATCACTATTATAGGCAAAATCTATGGTTCTCTTAGGAATCTATCTATGTCGCAATGTTTCACTCCTTTACAAACAAGGTTTTTTTTTTTTTTTTATAATTTGCGCGCGCCAAATGGGATATGAATACCATTAAATTATTTCAGGGCACGGGCGTTTGAAGAAATTGAGAGAGAGAGAGAAAGATTGGTGTAGTGGGTTTGAAACTTAGGTGGTATTAAGTTTCAGTAAACTCCAAGGGTGGTGTTCAGATAACTGGGGAGCTTGTTTGTTTTGCTTTTTGTCGTTGCTCATGATTCACAGTATTGTTTTCCCTCCACCTGATGTCATCATCACGATCAAGTTGCATTTAAGCCATATGACCACCCTACTGCCAGTGTTATGCCTTCGCAGTAGAGTTTTTATTTTTTTTTTATAATTTGCGCGCACCAAATGGGATATGAATACCATTAAATTATTTCAGGGCACGGGCGTTTTGCAAAAATTGAGAGAGAGAGAAAGAAAGATTGGTGTAGTGGGTTTGAAACTTAGGTGGAATTAAGTTTCAGTAAACTCCAAGGGTGGCGTCCAGATAACTGGGGAGCTTGTTTGTTTTGCTTTTTGTCGTTGCTCATGATTCACAGTATTTTCTTCCCTCCACCTGATGTCATCATCACGATCAAGTTGCATTTAAGCCATATGACCACCCTACTGCCAGTGTTATGCCTTCGCAGTAGAGTTGACTAAGCTTTCGCAATTGATCGACTTTGTTATTTATTTCAGACGAAATAAATAGATGATTGTTGATATCAGGATTTGAACCGTGAACCATGAGCGTGACAAGCGTTGATGTTACCACTACACCACGGCCACCCTCATTGACTAAGCTTTCGCAATTGATCGACTTTTTTATTTATTTCAGACGAAATAAATAGATGGTTGTTGAGATCAGGATTTGAACCGTGAACCAAGAGCCTGACAAGCGTTGATGTTACCACTACACCACGGATGTGAAATTTTTGTTGCAGCAGTGCTCTCATTCGACGTAAGCTCAACGTTGCGTTTAACAATATAACTCGTTATGTTTACGGATTGAGACGTTTTGACCATATTTCATAATATGATAAGATATTAGGATGCACTCTTGATAAATATCTCGAGTACTGCACAATCAAGTACCTAAAAAAAATTATTACTAGCAAACAGCCTCCACATTTATTCGAAAAACTTAAACTTTCACGGTCGAGCCGATGTTTAAGTTTAATCCAACCGCGTGTTCATTATCAAAACTCAGAGCGTCAATTTTTCGTTCATGCTATTCATCTTTGGAATGCACTTCCTCTCAGCGTTAGGAGACTTTATGATGCGAATGCTTTTGGGGAAACTCCCTTTCGGCACTTGGCAGGGTAAAACAAGCACATTTTAGTTTATTTACATTTTCACAATTACTTTAACTTTTTGTTTCTCATATTGTATACTATAATAATTTTCTACTTATACATTTGTCATGAATTTGGCACTGAATTGTATGAATTTTTGAATATTAGTATTATATATATGTATATCTCATTTATAGCTTAAAGCTGATGCAAAGTCTATTATAAATGATGTCACTTAATTAATAATAAATACTAAAATACAAAATACTAAAAATATGCGTTGAGCGGTGGTTAAACGATCCATACTGTAAAATGATAAGAACCTGTCACAATGGATGACAGATGTATTTGACAGATAGGGGATCTAAAATCCCAAACTCAAAATGAATAACCCTTTATAAATAAATAAATAAATAAATATCTTGGCGCTAACAGCCCAATGCAGGACCTGGCCTAGCTTCTCGCACCCACTCGTGCTGTGCACCTCACGAGTGGTTGGGACCTAGAGCCTTATGCCGTTTCCGAAGGGCAATTTTTTCGATTGAGAGAAACTTTTTTATGACAATTTCACTCTCGGATGTTTATCAGACGTTCTATTGAAATGTGTGCTGTTGAGAATTTGTTAGGAATATGTTTACACGATTTTAAGATTGGAAGAGACTGGTATATTTTAATTTTAAAATTTCAGTTTTCAATAAAATCTCCTTGAACACGAATACACTTCTAAGATCTATAGATTTATTTTTCCAAGCCTTGATAAAAATATTTCTTCAGTTACGGCTAACTGTAGCAGTAAAATGCCACTTTCCACTTAAGCTTTTATTAAAATTCTTTAACAGGGAATAATCCTGTCCTGCCAAGTCAGGACGGTAAGGTGAACGAGATAATTCCTGGAAGCCATATGATTTCATAGCAACTACACCAATTTTAGCCTTGTGAATCGGTGCGTTTGTCATGAAGCGCGTGACCTGATTTAGTATACTCGTAAGTGTATTTAATGTAACTTTACAAGTCAGATATATTTGATACTTCAATATATAATATCGGAGAAATTGGGAGGCAGTATTAGACCACGTTGTTCCAGCGAATGATCGAGGAGCAGTGATAGCGGAAAAAGCAACCTCAAAAAGCGACGGCCACGATGAACGGCGGAAACTCTGCCGACAACGACAACTTCTGTGCTTAAACACAATACAGACTCCATGGCTTTTGAAACTTCTTAACCGATCTCAAACACAACAGTATTCATATCACCTTTGATGTGCGTAAGGGAAAATGAGCAATATCAGTAAAAATATTCTCGAAGTTTCTGAATCAGGATCCAAAGTCAAAATTTAAAAATCCTGGGTACGTGTAGAAATTAAAAAAAAAAAAAAAAATTGGATTAGTCAGTAGGTATATACATATGTACATATATTTTCGAGATCGCTAAATTCAAATCCGAAGTCACAATTCTGAAATTCAAATTGGCGGGGTTTCTATCTTTCTAAAAGAAATTTTTGACGCCATTTTGAATTTGAAAATTCTGTTTTCGGATTCGGTTTCAGAGATCTTAACAGCTCATATATAGGTACGGATACATATACAGGGTGGCTGACATGCACTGTTACCAACTTCACGTCGCTGTGTCTGCCAAACTACGAATGATAGAGCGCTGAAAATTTGACAGTTGTTAATTCATTTCATTGTTGACGAGCGTGTATAAGGTTTTTTTTTCTATCGCGTGTTTAGGTTTTGTTCTATCGACAATGGAATTCAAACGTAATAGTATTATTATCTTTTTTTTGACTGAAAATCACAACCAGCTATAGTTCGTTATCTGAAACATTTGAAAGTGAACAAAATGTTTGTGTATCGCACCATATCGCGTTACAACGAAACCGGCAGCATTGCAAAACGCTATGGAGGTGGTCCGAAAAAGACAGCAAGATCATCAACAGTGATTCGGAGTGTGAAGGCCAGAATCGAAAGAAATCCTCGGCGTAGCGGAAGAAAAATGGCTTCTGAGCTAAACATATCCAGAGAACAGATGCATCACATTTTGAAAAATGAGCTCGGGCTCAAGGCCTTACAGTTTCAAAAAGTGCACGATCTCACACCTGACCAAAAAAAAAGTTAGAGTGGAAAGAGCAAAGGAGTTGTTCCGCTTGCACGCAAGTGGCCAATTGCCAAACATCGTCTTCTCTGATGAAGCACCATTTCCAATTGAGCAACTTATCAACAAGTAAAATGATCGAGTTCACCTGCCAGAGAGGTCATACGATAATTTTGACCAACAAATAGCCACCAGGAAACAAGCGCCACCGTTTTTGATGGTTTGGGCGGCAGTGACTACCGATGGTCGGTCTCCGCCCGTATTTTTGGACCGTGGCGTCAGGATAAACGCAATGGTTTATCGTGAAACTGTCTTGGAAGCTTTGTTATAGCCATGGGCATGCAAACATTTCAGCCAAAGACCCTGGACATTCCAACAGGACTCTGCACCTTCATACACAGCCCGAGTAAATCACGAATGGCTGGACAAATCGTTCCGCACTTCATTTCCTCGACATAATGGCTATCGAATACGCCCGATGTGAATCCATTAGACTTTTCTATCTGGGGTAGTTGGAAGGCCAAGGTTCTCACTAAAAAAATACCAAACAATGAACGAGCTTAAGTTAGCGCTTCGCCGGGAGCATGCGATAAATTTATTGACCGTCTCAAGGAAATTGTTCATGCCAAAGGCGGCCATATCAAAAATATTAATTAAATCATTGAATTTGAATAAATTTCCAACATTTTTTCCTTTGGATTCAATAAAAAATATTCACAATTAAAAAAAATACAGCTATTTGATTTAGTAACAGTTCATGTCGGTATAATGTGGACTAATCGATGTCAATTTGAGCAGTCTTTAATTTTTAATTTTGAAATTCTGGCTTTGATTCACTTCATTAATCGTTACCTGTACAAATATACGTATATGTATATTAAGATTTTGTCTGCCATTGCTTGAAATTCTAACATCGGATTCAGATCCAGCGACACGGACAATATTTTTCCTCCTTTATCATCCATTGACTTACTTTGACAGTTTACGAATAAATAAATGGAGTCCCAAAATTCACACAAGATTTTAATTTTGCGCCATTTGTGCGGTAAAGTGCTGCCAACGCAAAAAAAAAAAACAGCGTGACAGCTGACAGTTCATGGTTATTAAAAATGGAGTGCTACACGAAAGAACAACGCGTTTTCATTGTTAAGCAATATTTTAGAAATAATGAAGGTTTGGCAGCTACAGTTCGCAGTTTTCGAACAAAATATGGTCGGAATAGTGATTTAACTTCATCAACTGTGAAGAGGTTAATTTAAAAATACAGGGACATTGGATCAATTAGTGATCTTAGATACTCTGGCCGTCATTCGACAAGTCGTTCAGTACAAAACATCGAAGCAGTTCGTGAGAGTGCTGTTGAGAGTCCAAGGAACATCAATTTGGCACCGTGGTCAAGAAATGGACATTTCGAGAAGCTCTCTACAGCGTATTCTCACGAAAGATTTGCATCTTCATGCATACTAAATTGCAAGATATGGACGTGGACGACATGTGGTTTCAACAAGATGGTGCTACTTGCCATACAGCCCGAGAAACAATTCAATTACTGGATGAGTTATTTCCTGGTCGTGTGGTCGTGTAATTTCTCGTTTTGGTTATCAGAATTAGCTGCCCAGATCATGCGATTTAACGTCGTTGGACTTTTTTCTTTGGGGTTTCTTAAAGTCTAATGTTTATGTCAACAAGCCCACGTCCACCCACGCCTTGAAGAAGAAAATTCAGCGCTGTATCAACGAAATTCAGCCAATTTCGACAAAAGAGTGCGTATGTGCCATATGTGCCAGCAAAGCCGTGGAGGCCATTTACCCGATATGCTATTCCACACATAACCCTATACTGTATACGTGCTCCAAAAAAGGCTGAAACGGTTCCGTCCGCCGGCAACGGTTTTCTGGGATTACGACGGAATCAATAAAAAAGTTACAATTTTTAATTGTTTTCTATCAAAATTACTTCTTGGGTGAATTTTGGGACACCCTTTACAATTTGTTTATAATTTCCCACTCATGTAATAAACAACTAAATCCTGCTGGGTTTTTGCGAACATTTGATATGTTATTTCAGAGATAAAGGATGTAAGATTTTGAAAGAATAAATTAGCTGAGTGTCAGCGTCACTTTTAATGTTGCTGTCAGAGACAACTAGTTTTCCAATGAAAGCGGTGCCTTGGTCAGTGTCAAAACCTAATAACCTCTGTTAGAGAGTACAGACTAATTGTACGAGCATTAGAACTGCAAAAAAAAGGACGTCTTCAAAGCAACCTTTTCCTCGCCTGGTGTGAAGAACACTTTCATTTGAATCAAATCAAATTATTTGATAAAAATAGAGTTGTTTTGCCCTCAAAAACTCGTTTAGTGAAATCGAAAATGGTATTCACCTTGGGTTTGAATCTTTTCGTTCTTTTCTTCTTACATTCACGTGACCTGCATCCAAGAAAGAAATTTCATCAAAAAAAAAAAAAAAAAACAGAACAAGAGATCTGAAAAAATCGCACATTTTCGAATTTGATGACTCCCATCACGTACTACCTACAGACATGCTGCTGCCTCAGCTAAGAGGGTCTTCACCGGAAGACCCTTACGACAGGTGCATGTACACACGTTTCCCTTTTCATTCATTCGGACGACGACGCATCTTATATAGAATGATCGCAAAAAACTGGTAATCGAAAGTTTATCCTGTTTGCTGACAAAAAAAAAAAAAAAACAAAACTCCAGTACCACATGTCGAGAATTTTTAATCAGGATATGCATATACCTCGACGAGGTGGGAGACGAAGGAAACGGAACTACAGCGCTCAAATTATATACTCAACTGGAGTGGTGGCTTTTACGTCTTCATAAGTGGAACCTTGAAACAAAAACAGAGAAATTCGTCACCGCATCGGATCTCAGATCACGAATACAATTTGTATATAGCTTTGTTCGAGATACATTTGATTTTGTTACTTCTCTTGAACTTGAACTTTCCAAGGAAAAAAAAAAAACAAAAAAAAAAACCGAGACAAATCTCAGCAGCTGTCAGTCAATGAATTGAAGCTCAGCGCTTTCAGTAGAAGCAGATGTTCCATGCGATCCCAAGAGATGAGTAGTGATTTCTCTTTCGGATCGTTTTGCTTTCGCGTTTTTTTTTGTTTTATTCGCCTGAAATTCATCGTGCTATTTGCGTCAATTGCAATTACAGTAACGATGATTATTTGTTTAATTTTTGTTTATTTGTTTGAAAGTTTATTTGCTTTAAAAGTCGCATGATCTCATTTGTTTATGATCGGGCAGTAGTTGTTAAGACAGTAAGTGGTGGTTAAACAAGCAGCGGATTAATAGTAAGAGTGGGTTTGCCTGACACTTTTGCAAATAAAAATCTTAACAGAATGTGAGGTATTTGACTTTAATTTTGGCCGAGTTTGAAGTGGCAAAAATGTGGACAGTCTACTGGTCTCTATAAGGCACACGTGTTATACTCTTACTAAGTACTCTAGACTATGATTCTATTGGAATTATCTTCTCTAATCACCGATGCAGTCCCATTCATAAGGTATTCGTTTCACTAATCGTGAGCTTTGCAGTTTGGACACCTGTTTATCTTAACGGAGCAGTGAACTTTCTGGAATGCTATTTTGGATACACGTATATGTTTGGGTGCGACACTAAATATCGACACAGTGGAATGGTAGTCAGGGATCCGCCCCTTATCGCCCAGTGAGATACCACCAGTCGAAAAAACAAAGACTGGTCCTCCTACCAAAAGGTAATAACCACCACAGGATCCCTTATTCTATGTATGTTGGACACTGTGACAGATTGAAAAGTGCAGTCGAGGCAGGAGGCCTCGCAGATCGTTAGTATGGTTTCCGTAAGGTACGTTCTATAAGCGACGCCGTCAACGAAGTCATGAATATGGTGAAAAAAGCCATCAAAGAAAGACGATAGAAGGGTGGGAGTAAACAGTATTGTACAATTATTATGCTGGGTGTCAAGAATGCCTTCAACACCGCAAACTGCAGAAACATACTGCGAACGCCAAGAGAGCACCAAAATACCTGTAGAAGGTAATAACGGACTATTTTAGAAATAGGATACTGCACTGCGACACCGACGATGGAACGAGGCAGTATAACGTCAAGGCTCTGTACTAAGTCCGCTACTGTGGACACTAATTTATGATGACATCCTCAAACTTAAAATCTCGAGGTCTTTAAAAAAAATTGGCCTCGACGACGACATAACAATCATAATAGTGAAGCTGTCGGGATGGTCCAGGACTGGCTAGTACGCATGGTCCTACAACTTGCAGAAGAAAAGATAGAAGTAGTGCTCATCAGCAGCAGGCTAATAATGGAGACTATAAGAGTAACAGTGGGCGATCACGTTGTAGTTTCCAAACCAGAGTTGAAAATACCTTGGCATTAATATAAACGCAAGGCTAAAAGGCAACAGTTGCTCTGGCAAGGATGACAAGAAGAGATTGCTCTTAGCAAGAGTTGCGGCATCGATAATTCCAAATGTAGGCGGCTTACAGAATCAACGCGTTGAGAGTATGCAGCGCCGTCTGAACACATGGTACCAATAGACCTTCTTGCTAAATAAAATTTAGCAATGACATATAGCTGTCAAAATAATCAGTAAGGTTTGCCATTTCATCATGCATCTTTTGACGCTTACCAAACGTGTGAAAATTATTAAAAAATGTTATCGAAATTCCGGCTGTAAATACGCAACGTGAATTTCGTCATGATCGGCCGTCATCATGGCTTCAGTGCGTCGCAGCGTGGAAAAATTTGAGCGTGAGTGCACTCTTTTGGACCTTAAGCCACCAACCAGATAGAGATCGGTGCGAAGTGAAGAAAACAAAGCCGCCGTAGCGGCCAGTATCGAAGAAGACCCAAAAATGTCGATTCGGCGCCGATTATGTGCCAGAGAGTCAACCAGGCTTACTTTGGATTTGGATTTGGGCCCACATCCGTATAGGATTGTGCTGACGCAAAAATTGATGCCGGACAACCACAGACAATGCTGTGAGTTCGCTAATTGAGCGCTGGAAATGTTGGCCGGGGATCCGGATTTTGGGCAAGAAATTATCTTCTTGAACGAGCCCCATTTTGAGCTCGGCGGCTATGTCAACAAACAAAATTGCCGTTGGAGCTACCACAATCCACAAGTGTTCGACCAAGCATCAATGCAAATACAAAGATTGACTGTTTGGTGCGGTTTAAGGCACTTTCGAAATGAGGAAGGAGACCGTTACCGTCAATGGTCCTCGGAATAGAGCGATGTTAACCCACTTTCTGTGGCCAGAGCTCGACATCATCGATATATCAGAGCTGTTGTTCTAACAAGACGGCGCTACATGCCTTACAAGCAACGCAACCCTCGAAGTGGTGAAGGAGAAATTTGGCGACTGAGCCATCTCACGGCGAGCATTCATCAATTGGCCGCGGCGATAATGTGACTTGACACCCTCGATTATTTTCTCTACGAGGAGTCAAGTCCTTAGTCTACGCTAATAGGCCAACTAATTTGGACGAGCTCGAGGAAAGCATTCGGGACGCTATTGTCGGAGTAACGCCGCACATATTGGACCTAGTCATCAAAAATTGGACCGACCGCTTGAAGCACAAAGCCGAGGCAGTTATTTAAATGATGTGCTATTCCATACATAATGGCATGAACGTAGCTTCAAAATTAAGTCAGAATCAATTTGATATCTCACACCGTTGTTTCTTTATTTAAATTTCTTTTCCTATCGTTCTTGTCTGGTCAGACTATAGTTTATCAGGTATACTCCTCCTGCGCAAGGCAAGCCCGATAAACTGTCTGTTGACACTGTCGAACGCCTTTTCAGAATCAATGAACACCAGGTGAAGTGGTGACCGGTATTCAATAATGATCCGCAGGGTGTTGATATGGTTGACACAGGAGGATCCAGAGCCGAAACCTGCTTGTTCGATCGAGTGTATCTTCCAGATGTTCCTTTATTCACCCAAGAACTACTTTGGCTATTACCTTAGCAACTGCGGGAAGAACGCCTCTCCAGTTTTCGCACTCCACAAGACTACCTTTCTTAGTTAGCTTGGCAATCATTCCCTTCTTCCACTCGAAGGGAAACTTTCTACCTCTCAAGCTCTCTTTACAAGAGGATATAAAAGCTCTGCTGATGTTGTTGGAGCGGCTCGCAGCTTACCTTTGTTTAAATTTAAATATCCAAACCTGACTTTAAACCTCTTGGTGAAATGATTTGCTTTTTGGCAGAGCAAATCTGTAGAAATCAGAAAGAGAAAGCAAAAATTGACTCTAACATACAAATAACAAGAAGAAAAAACAAAACTTTCGCAGAGACTATTGAAACACACCAATTTTCGAATAACGAATTTCCATATATCATAGTATAAGACAAGCAAGGTACTTCTCCCAGTAACAGTTGGTACAATATGGAAAAATATGCCTAGACAAATAACTGCAAATATCAAAAGAATAATATTAGAAGAATGCAAACTGTTGATGAAAAGTTCATATTAGAAAGGTGGTAATGTATAGATTTCTGAGTTCACATTATCGAGGTATGTATAAGCACCATAGCTACAGTACCCTAATTCTGTTTAGGGGCTGAATAATGCATTCAATAACAGTCCATTCCATTCTCATTCCCTTTAGAGACCGAGAACAGATAAAAAACTCCCACCTAGTACATAACATTCCCATCAAATTCTCATCACATATCCCATATTCAAAACAACAAACTGCTTATCTTTAAAAATCTTATCAATTATTGTACAACTATCAGTAAACGCCCCATTAGAGCATATAACATCAAATTATTTGCAATCGCAATATGCATGCATCTATCATAGTACGTAGATACGGATATGTAAATAATTTCGAAAAAGTGTCAAGGTCAACACTGCTGTCATTTCAAATTACCATTAGACGTCCAAAGTTCTGCATCTGCTTTAAAGTTGAACATTTTATCTTGCTGCACAGCACCACTCAATCGTACCTTATATTGAGGTTGAGTACAAAGATAAGAATATATAATAAAGAATGCACTATTGAGTGTAAATAGAAGAAAGAGAATGAGAGAATTGTTCTATGAAGTGCGCAAGACTGTTCATTCAATCACAAAGTTCACATCCTCTTTTAGCAGGAATTTATCATAAGTACCAGTGTGGTTACAAGTAAAAAATTGGAATTTCGTATTAACACAATCCTTCCAGGGTTAATAATACTTACTTACTCACTAATTTTTTTTGAAATTTTTGGGGGCCTGTAAAAGAAAGGCCATTAATTATTGTTGAAGCTGTGTCCATGTTTACGTGAATGCAAGGCTCGGGCGTTACATAGAGAATAAACGGGTTGGTGGGTGCAGAGTATATCCAAGAATGATAGAATACAAGATTGGGCAGTTAGGTATAAACAAATCTCACTTTCTGCGCATGACGTCACGTCACGATTTGATAGCAGTGTTTGTTTTTGCTGTAAATTCATTAATAATTGTTGTGGAATGTGTGTTTTTTAGTTGTTTAATTAAATTAAATTGTTGTTAATAGAAAACAACAAGGATTAATCAAGTGTTTGTTTCAAAGTAAAATAGACGTACATTCATGATGGATTTTCTTTTTATTTTTTAATTTAATATTTTGTTAAATTTCCTTTTTCTTTGATAAGAATTCTCAGCAATTTCCCTATTTAGCTTTCTTATCATAAAGCGTGCTCTAAAAAACATTTTTTTCACTTTCTCCTCGCAACTTATGTCCACGGCTAGCTCTAAATGTGTTTTCAAAAAATCCTTTGAAATGAGTAAATCATCTCCGTTGACGGATTCAAAGATTTTTTCATGTGCAGCATCAAATCCGCCGTTGGTTTTGATAAACCTCCTTCGTTGAGGTGATTTACCCACGTAAATGTATTATCCCTTTCGGGGTTAACTCGAATGTCTGGAACTTTTTCGCTTTCGGCCTTATAGTTACGCCTTTAAGAATTGCGCCTATACCAAATATTTAAACAAATTAATAGAATATCATTCAAATCAATCAACGAAAAATAGCCTGCAATCCCTCTAGATCGGGCGTATCATCGACTGCTATATTAGCGCTATCCGATAGTACACCTTCATTGTACCCAAGTATGTATGTATGATCGCAGCCTATACTTAAATTTCTGACGATCAGGATGGTCGTGAAGGCCTCCTTTGGCACGTATGACATCGAAGAAGTTTTCTAGTATATATTGGTTAAGACGATATGACAATACGTAATTGTACTTGAAGCGACTCTTCAACGGACTTCAAGCAGTATTTTAATTGTATTGTTGGACTGTATGATGCCTGAATATAATTTTATTAAGTATTTAATAGAGTTAGTGAATTGTAATTATATCCACCTCTCAGGGAAGGTAGTAAGTTATTCTTTCCAATTGCTCTCATATCGGACATCAGCTTCGTCATTTGATCCAGAATGTGGAATACACTTCATTTTCCAAAGATGTGATACAGTCCTTTAGAGTTTCTGTAGAAATCATACTCTACAAAACAGGCATTGCTATTAAAGTCCTTTTCTTCAGCAACTGATGGTTCTTTTTCAGCTGGTGTTTGCTGTAGTAAGCATACAATCATCTCTTTCGTAGCTCGAGCTTGCATGCGGTTGAAGCAAGATGAAACAGAAACTGGTTCAGCTGTTGGGGTTATAGTTCGAATAGTTCCCGGCTTTAATCTATACCCATTTTTCATACAAAGTCCTGTAAATTTTCCATAATTAGGTTGTATAAATTTAAACTAAAGTATAATAACATACCCATTTCAAATTGGAGATTCCTTTCGATATCATCCGGAGTAAAATGAGCACAACAAATTCGAGACGTTTTCATATTTAATTTGTCTTTTCGTCGGCAAAAATGAACCCATTGCCTCATCAAGACTGTCTTTAGGAAAGCAATAAAATCGAATGATATTTGCATTGTCCTTATTATTATTATCGCAGATGAATACCACACACCTCATTTTAATTCTTAAATTATTGTTTCACCAATTATTCACACAAAAATTTTCAATCTTTAAAAATACGCGCCAACAATCATAGAAAAATACTAGAAATAAAAGTTAGCAGGTCCCCTGTGACGTCACACAGCTGTCAGGAAAAAAACATGGCGGACATGCGCAATGCGTAATCTTGTATTCTATCATTCTTGTATCTATTATAATGCTTATCAGCAAATACTGCTATGTCCACAGCCACAAGAAGTAGATGGATGTACGAGTAAGAAGTGTCGTGTAGTGAGAGAGAGGAGGAGTTTTTTTAGGAAAATGGCACAGGGTGCTCCGTTAAAAAAAGGCAAACATTAAATTGTCATATATTTTTATTAAAAATTAAATAGCAATTACATATGTGTTGTTACGCTAAGATATTTTTGCTTGTTGTTGGCTTTTTTTTTTGATAATTTTATTGAATTTTTTGATAATGTGCAACACTCGTCGAACACGTCCATAAAATTTTATAACAAATTCTTTGTTTTGATTTTTACAGCAAAAGCAAAAAAATTCATTCTTTAATATGTTATACTTTTACATTTCAAAATTATCACAAAAGTTCAAATTAGGAAAACAAGAAATAAATTTTTGCTCTAGACTCTCCAACGCATCTAAAAGTTCTTGAGATGGACGTGTTAAATGTGCACCATCATATTCTTTAGAATCTGTAAATATGGGGAAAACGCTAGGTTGCTGACTTAATTCCAACTCAGACTTGTGTTTTTGACGGGATTTTTTTTAAAATATAGCCTGCAAAATAATGAAATGCATTTTCACTACCGAAATCAACAGTTTTATAGTCAGATTCGGTAATGAAAGCGTTAATCACTTTATCCTTATTTTTTGTTGATTCTAACTGCATTTCAACGTCGGAAAGCTCTAAAATTTTCAGTTAGCTCGCAGTTTCCATAGGTTATATCCTCCATGTACCTTGCTGAAAAGATCTTTTGAACAAGTGAATTGAAATAGAGTCAGCAACTTATTATTTCCTCCTCGGTTGCGTAAAACAGCGAAGATGGTTTTTGATTTCAGTTTTCAGACAATTTTGATTGAGGTTTCTTGTTAAAAGAAACTGAATGCCATCTGTCCTTAAGTCACTTGAAATACCAATGAGAGCATTTATATTCTACTGCCATCCTTTTAAAAATCGGAACTTTTTAGTTACATTAGCAGACATATCAAAAAAGTAATGTTTTTGCAAAAAAAAAAATATTCATTTCATTTAATAAATTGATTTGCTCTTCATTTCCCAAAAAATGGCCTTCTGGATTTTTTGGGCCCTTTAAACTTAGATGAATTAAACACGTCGTATAACTTGTCTAATATTTCGATTATTTCAGCAGTATTAATAGTCGTCAAGGATAAAGCACCTACACTGGCAAGAGTATAAATACCAGCTGAAACTGTTGCACTTAATGTTTGAGCAGCAAGCTTCACCCGCATCTTCTGAAAATTATTTGGGAAAATGTGTTCGTCTGTTAATTTTTGGAGCCAATATGAATAAACAATTTTTGTCCCACAAGTAAAAATTAACTACGTAGTTCCAGTTTACTTTCTTGTTACCAAGTGCAACAATATTGTGTTTCATAAAATTACGCCAAAAGGATTTCAAAAAAAGGGGACTGTTGAACATATAATAAATTTTTCTATTTTCTACATAAGAGAAAGGTTTTTCAAAGGGAATGCCAAGAAGTCTATTTAGACCAACGAAATTTCGGCCTTGATCTGAGATTACAAGCCTTGGTTTCATGTCTACTTCGGTCAATTCTTTTACATATTTAAACAAAATTTCTTTCAAAGTTTTTGCCGGGCAAGCTACCTTGGCAAAATGATACCCAACAAACTGTTTGTACCGTTGATACCTCTAACCATTACAACGATGGCATAATTTGCAGTTAATTTTGTCTTTTTATGTCCATCGTCTTCTAACATTACAATTTCTCCCTTATTTCTATCAAAATATAGGTGGCTTTTCAAAGACATTTCAACTTAACATATTAAACAATTCTTAGCTATTTCCGGTAGAACCTGTAGTTTAAGTTTTAGGGCATTAAATAATGTTTTGTGAAACCCGGTAAATTTTTCCGTAAACCGCGTTAAAATTTTTTTTTTGTTGGCAAACTTAAATTACGTTCTAAGAAGTAATAAGAATTAGGTGCAATGAAATACATATATGCGTAAATCTTTAAAAGTTCTTAACATGGTTTTCGACAATTCTTGCTAATTCAGTAGGTAACATAATTTTAGTTTGTTCTAAATAACCTGCTACTGATTTTTTTTTTCTCTTTTTAGAATTTCAATTTGTTTTTTTTTTTTTCCTAATTTTCACACTCTCTTTTTAAATAAAATACCTCTGCGCAAATAATGCTCAGAATAGGTTGACTTATGCCATGAATCTCCGCCCCGACGTCTTGGATCTGCAGCTAAATTCATGGCTTTGTTAAAAAAATGTGTAACAAATTGAAGCATATTTACCTCATTGCGACTCAAATCACCATCTTCAATAGAACATCTTTGACAACATTTATTTTGACTTACCCACTGCGTAAACTACGAGTAAGAGATAACTAACGTTTATTAATACGACAGATATTTGTTGGCACCGAGAACTGTCACGCGTCACCCTGTATTGTGTTTATTTAACTTCTTTCACGCAACTTACAAGCATTCAAGTTAATACCCCTTTAAAAATACATTATGAAAAAAAAGGAAAACAATACCTACCCCAGCCTAATTGTAAAACCAGTGTGACCAGTTACCATAAAAATTAGCAAATAAGGAGTCAAATCATTTTTACTGTTAATATGCTGAACACCAGATTGCATTATTTTTCAAGTCATTTTTAAGTAAGAAACATTATTTTCATATTTTAGATTGAAAGATTAATTGTACGGGTTCATAATTAGGTGTATTAAGTGATAAAATCAATAAAATAAACATAAAACTTTTTTCAAAAAATCAAAGCAGGTCACACTGCCCGAAATGAAAGGATGATCAAGTCGAGGCGCCTTTAAAAGAATTATTGTACTATGAAGTGCGCAAGACTGTTCATTCAATCACAAAGTTCACATCGCCTTTTAACAGGAATTTATCATAACTACCAGTGTGGCTACGAGTAAAAACTTACAATTTCGTGTTAATACAATCCTTTAAGGGTTACTAACTTACTTATAATGCTAAGGAATTTTTGGGGGCCTTTAGCGAAGTGAACTTCGGGGCCATTAATTACTGTTGAAGTGCATGTTTGCTTCTGTTTACATGGGTGCAAGACTCGCTTATTGCATAGAGAATTAGGTGTGTCTGTAATGCGTTGATGTGTGTAGAGCATATCTCGATAGATGTGGTTCGCTAAATAATTGCAGCCGAATACCTTGCAGCTCTGTTAGTAAGAGAAACTCGCACATCCATGTAGTGCCATCTGGAAATTCCTCCAATTTGAAGGAGAATTCATGCGGTGTAAAAATTGATGTCTTGGAACTGAGTGAAATAAGATGGTGGGGTGCGGCCGAGTACTAATCTCCGGCAGATAACACTGTCTTACTCTATTCTGGAAAACCTTCTGGAAGCGCTCGCAATCTGGCGTGGAAACTGCTTCTACACCAATGTCACGCAAAAGCCAAATATCGTGAACCCACCCCAGTGACATGATATTGACGGCCAGATTTGAAAACAGGGTGAGGAAAATTACCATCAGTCAGTATTACGCACCCACTCAAAACGCCACGGAGGAAGGAAAGGACAATTTCTATAGTCAGCTAAGTGCTGTCCACAAAAATGCATTGCAAGAAATAAATATTAGGACAATTTTGAAGTTGAAATTTTACTGCCAGCGAAAATCTAATTATAATATTTTTTCATTCGCAATATTATGCACACATATTTCTCAGTGTCTGTACCACATGGACAGTGCAGTTTTATGAAAAGAGATCAACTATAAATAATGAGATAGTCGACTTTAAAGGCCTCTCAATTCGCCCCAAACTTTTTGTTCGGCCGAATGAAAACAGCAATGGCATAGATGTATGTACACTGCCGGCTATCATTTTGGAATCACTAAACCATGTGGAACCAACTCCCTGCTTTACAGTTGGCACAATACAGTCCTGCAACATCTTGGTTCAATCGCCTAACATAGACCCGTCTTTTGTGCTCTTTAGCCCATAGTAATGGTTTAGTCCGATTTTGAGATCGGAGCAATGGTTTTCGTACAGCTATCCTAACTTTTAGGCCACTCTCAGTTATGTGCCTTTTTATTGCAGTGAGAGGCACAGGTGCCTTTTTTTAATAATTTGGGCTCACCAAAGGGGATATGAATACCCTTATACTATTACAGGGCACGGGCATTATGTAGATAGGCAGAGAGAGAGAGAGAGAAAGAAAGACAGATTTGGTGTAGTGGTTTGAAACTCAGGTGGTATTAAGTTTCTGTAAACTCCAAGGGTAGCATCCAGATAACTGGGGAGCATTTCTGTTTTGCTTTTATTGTCGTTCTTTATGATTCACAGTATTTTTCTGTCCTCCTGATGTAATCATCACGATCAAGTTGCATTTTCAGCCATATGACCACCCTACTGCCAGTGTTATGCCTTCGCAGTAGAGTTGACTTAGCTTTCGCAATTGATCGATAATTCTTGACATCAGGATTTGAACCGTTTGTAACCGCCATAAAGCTTATAAGAAGTTACCTTTCCAATCGCACTCATGCTGTATTCGCTAACGGTACTATGTCGGATTTTCTTGAATCGAAGACCGGTGTCCCACAGGGATCTATTATGGGACAATTACTCTTCTCTCTTTTCAACAACGATATACCTTCAATCCTAAGAAATTGCAAAGTTCATGTCCAATTATATATCAGCTACCCTCTTGAATTGATCGAAGATGCTACCGAGCACATAAATGAAGACCTAAAATAAGTTGTTCACTGGGCCCACATAAACAAGCTTAGATTTAATTCTGGTAAAAGTCAAGCTATCGCTATCAGCCGTACCAACTTAGACATGTCCTGCCTTTCCCCTGTCGAAATAAACGGTTGTCGTCTTGAGTATTTTCAGAGGGTTAAAAATCTAGGCTTGAACTTCAATCAGAATCTAACCTGGGACGATCATATCACAATAACTGTGGGCAAGGTTTATGACAGCCTACGCGCATTGTACCATTCTGGATTCTGCCTCCCAACCAGGGTGAAAGCTTTAATTCTTTCAATGTTGCTTTATGCACATCCAGTTTTCTGTGATCCCAGTAGCTTTAGTTCACGAAAATTAAGAGTGGCATTCAATAGTGCTGTGAGATTTGTGTATAATGTACGCCGCTGTGATCATATCTCTAGATATGTAAAAGATTTCCTTGGCATGTCTAGTCTTTTTGTTCAAACTCAAGGAGAATAATATGCCGAAGTACCTTTATCACAGACTTCAGTTCGCTACCCCTGAAAGAAGTTGAGCCTTAATTGTGCCAATTTTTAGATTTAACACAACCGAAAAACAATTTTTTGTGTACTCAGCACGACTTTGGAACTCTCTTCCAGCCAATATAAAAAGATGTCAAGGAATCGGTGACTGCACGAGAAGGTTCAGACAGCATTTGACTACATGAGAGCTAATGGTTTATCTTTTTGTTTAATAGGGATGAAGCTAACTTTAAGGCTAGCGTATTAGGGACTTTCTTTTTGTGTTGTTTTTTTATGTGTTTCTGTTAAGATGTGTATTTATATTTTTGTTTTAAACTTAAAACTTTCCATTGCTTAACTCTGCACAATAATGGATATTATATCTACGTGTATGATTAATTGAAATAAAAATTGAAAAATTGAATTGAAATTGAAATATCTAAAAAACTTTTTTTTCTCATCGAGTCCTTTGTTTATTGATGAGTCGAACACTAGGAATGCGTCTTCGGTAGAAAGTTCTTCTCTAAAGCCATATTGCATAGGGCTGAAGAAACGTGTTCCCTTAAGAAATCGTAGCATTCTACTCTTGACAGCTTTTTCAAAAAAAGTTTTGAGTTTAGAAACAGCAAGGAAATCGGTCCGTAGTTGTTTTTATCTCGTTAATTCCCCTTTTTAAAAAATGGGTTTAACAATAGTGCATTTAAAGCTGTTAGGAAATATTCCACTGGATATGCTTTAAGGTCAGGTTAGAAATGTCCATCGTCTCCACAAGAGAATTAATCAACGACAGGATTTCAATACCAGAAATTGGTTCAAAAAAGAAGCTTTCACTGTAAACTCCATATCCCATCAGATTACCTACAGTAAGCAGTACAATCACTAGAAGTTGATATCTGACCAACTGAAGTAAAAAATTGTTAAATATTGTTTTAGAATCGTCAACAACAGACTTATTATTAGCCAGTACGATAGGAATATGGATTTTTGAAGTATTGTTATTGATTATGCTAGGCCGATTCTTATGTACGGCGTAGATGTCTGGTGGATTACCTTGGACAAGGCGATAAACCAGAAGATATTAAATAAAGTCCAACGTTCAGCTTGCCTGTGTATTAGCGGAGCACTACGAACGACACCTTCCGCAGCAACAGATAGTCTATACCTTAAAGCTACTTTATAGTGGTCCGAGAAAGTATATGGCAACGCCTCCATCTTAAACAAGTTTAATATCCCTGAAGACATTGACTACACCATACCCAAATTAAGTTTTGACAAAAACTTCCAAGTTACCATCCCTTCCAGAGTATTCTGGGAAGAAGGTGGCTTTACGGAAGATAAGTCGTTACATTTTTATACCGACGGTTCGAAAACTAATGACGGGGTGGCTGGTGGTGTCTTCTCTGATAGGCTTAATCTAAACCTCTCTTTTCGTCTCCCAAACCACTGTAGCGTGTTCCAGGCGGGGATAATGGCAATAAGGGAAGTCTTGTCTTGTGATATCAATGGATGATATCCACATCTTTTTGCGAATCGAAGCTGTCCAACTAATCAATTTACAGTCTCTCGATAAACGTCGCGAAGTTGCTGACATCTTGTTTATTCATCAGTTATTAGCTGGTAACATTGATTCCCCCGCGCTGAAGCATATGATTTCTTTCAACACCAACCCAAATAACCTCAGGTCCTCACCCATCTCCCGTCTTATTCCTCAGCGTACCAATTATGGATACCATGAACCAATGTACAGAATGCTCCGCAGAGCATGCAAACTGTTTTTGACTTTCATAATAGCAGAGCCTCACTGAGAAACGCTCTTCATTCCTTTAATTAAGTCCATTTTTAGTTTAGTTATTTTCAGTTTTAAGGTTAGTTTTAAGTTCTAACTTGTATTAAGTATAAATAAAAATATAGATCGCTTTCCAAATTCACGTGGCATCACAATGGACCTATTATTGGTCTAAGTGTGATGGCTTTTAGCTGCCACCTCAACCTAACCTAATTATGCTATCAATCACTTTCCATTCTTCTCCTAGGGTTACTTTAGAATGATAGTATTAGGTGCGCAACTAAGTTCTCAATAGATGGCTCCAGCAGTAAGTGCTGGTCGATTTTGACATATCCTAAACGTCATGAACCGATCTAATAAACTGATTTGACACATTCGTGATTTTGTTTTGGCGTCATATACTTTTGGTTGTGTGAAAATGTCTGATTTTGTGCCAAATAATCGTCATTTGCGGGAAGTGTTGATTTTCTTCTTTCATTCGAAGAAAACGGCGGCTGAAGAGCATCGAGAGCTCCAAAAAATTTACGGAGATGCTACTCTAAGTGAAACAACGTGCCGTGATTGGTTCTGTCGCTTTAAAGACGGTGATTTCGAATTTGACGACCGTCCGAGTGAAGGAAGGCCAAAATCCTTCGAGGACGCTGAATTGGAGGCATTGCTCGATGAGGATCCGTGCCAAACACAAGAACAGCTTGCTTCAGCATTAGGAGTTACCCGTCAAGCCATTTTCAAGCGATTGCGTGCGTTTGGAATGATTCAAAAAACAAGGAACTTGGGTTCCTTATGATTTGAGGTCAAGGGACGTCGTTTTTTCGCCTGTGAACAACTGCTCCAGCGGCAAAGAAGGAAGGGTTATCTTCATCGCATCGTGACGAGCGATGAAAATGGATTCATTACAGCAAACCCAAAGAAAAGAACTGCCCGGTCATGCTTCTACGTCATGGGCTCGGCCGAATATTCATGCTGCGAAGATTATGCTGTGTATTTGGTGAAACTAGGTCGGTGTCATTTATTATGAATTGTTGAAACCCAACGAAACCATCACTGGGGAGTGGTATCGACTTCAATTTATGTGATTGAGCCGAGCACTGCGCGAAAAATGGCCACGAGCAGAGGCACGAAAAAGTGGTTCCACAGCATTACAACATTCGGCCTCACGTTGCCAAACCCGTTAAAACCTACCTGGAAACGCTCAAATGGGAAGACCTACCCAACCGCCATATTCCGCAGGGAGTTCCCTCTCCGTCCCCGAGCCACCAGAATTTCTGGTGCTGTCTTACTGCACCTGCCATATCACGGCTTGATGAGAAGCTCCGTGGTGCTATGTGCGACGTGTCGGTCGTAGTTAAGTCGCCTGTCCGCAGCATTTCGGGCAAAATGGTAGATTAGCGGCACCGCTACCCTATCCTGTATCAGACCTTGTCTATCTAAAAATAGGAACGCCTCTGGGGGGATGAAGCCGTTAAGGCGCACGCTCTCGTGATACAAATCATTGGGGTAGTATGCCCCAGAGAACAGGTTATTCATCGAGGACATTGCTCTTACAGTGTGCCTTCGAATCATATTGATCAGGAAATTATCCACTCTGTTTATGTTCGCCCTATTATACAGGACCTCATTAGAATAGAATTTTATGTACTGGGACTCTGGTGTTCTGTACAACTGAAGACAAGCCCTAAGGCAAGCCCTCTCAAACACCCGAATCCTTTCCATCCAGCTTGCTCCCACGTTGAACCACACGGGACATCCATATACGAGCATGGGCCGAATAAGGGCCATGTAGCAGATTACCTTCACCCTTGCATCGAGTTGGCTGCTATAAAACAGTCTCTTTGTAAGGGCAAAAGCACCTCTGGCTCTGACCAGAGCCGCATCTACATTTTTGTTAAAATATAGATATTGATCTAGCCAGATCCCAAGGTATCTAACCACACTTCGACTCGCTAGTGGCTGCCCGTGCTGTCCCACGATTGAGAACTTTCGCCAATTCTTTCTGTTATCCCTGGAGGCCCCAGATAATGACGTTCTAAACAGAATAGTCTCTGTCTTCTGGAAGTTGATCTTCAGCTTCCAGTCGTCGCAGTATATTCTGATCTTATCGAAATCACGCTGCAAGAGTATTGCAATGACCTCGATCTTTGGTCCTGACCTGTACGCTATCAAGTCGTCTGCATACGCAATAGCATGGGGAAGAGATCCTACGAGATCACTCGTGTAAATGTTAAAGAGGATCGGCGAATTAACCGCACCTTGTTGTAGACCGTTTTTAATTTCGAACGTCCCAGCAGAAGTCACATTGCCATTTTTCACAATGAACTGTCTACTAGTGAGCATATTACAGACCATGTACAGCAGTGGTTTACTTATACCCAGCCTGCTCAACTTGTAGAAGAGTCCTTCTAGCCATACGGTATCGAACGCCTTCTCCAAGTCAACTAGGCAGGCACCCGTGCATTGTTTCTTACTTTTGTTCCATTGGATGTCAGTTACCAGTTTAGACGCGGCATGTATTGTTTCATGCCCCGCCTTAAAACCGAATTGGTTATCCGGAATTATATTACTGTTCTCAGTCCACTTAAGCAGGGCCCTATTGATCACTTTCTCGAATACCTTGCTGATGTTCGGAAGGAGACTTATCGACCGGAGATTTGCCGGATTGGAAGTGTCCTTACCCCTTTTGGGGATGGGTTGTATCACTGCTGTTTTCCAATTCGCTGGATAATGTGCATTATTCAGCACATTGTTAAACAGAGTGGTGTAAATGTCCACCGCTTCTAGAGGGAGATGTCGAAGCACAATGTTCGACACTCCGTCAATTCCCACTGATTTCTTCTTTCTCAATGATGCGAAGATCGTTTGGAGTTCTACCTTCGATACGTACGGGGAGTGAACCATTTCATTGGCGACGACATTATTTGCCATGTTATCGTCATTGAACTCGGTTAAACCTATGTTCTCTGATCGCCAGTGCTCTATATTATTTCGAAGGTAGACGTTGTGCACAAGGACTCGACTTTCCAGGTCGTGGTTCGGGCGAATGCTATCATTCACCTTGTACACTTCCTGGAAAGTTGCTCCTATAGCCTCTACTTTCTCCTGGGGATCTTCGATTATGAAAAAATTGTCATCATCGACAGCGTTCCCGGGATCTATGCCTGCTGTTATTAGTATTTGTTCGTTGTTCGTCGTTCGAGGGATCTTAAGACACGGCAGTTCGGTTTGATTATTCCTCCGAAAAATTTTATTTATTTGCGGGAACATACTCGGGTTGTTGGATTTTACAGCCCGAATTTTGTTGTTCCAATGCAGATTTACAGAGAGTCTGTAATTTTCTCTAATTAACTGTTGGAGATTTTTAATCAACGACTTCAGTGTCCTAACCTCCGAGTTTTGTCTGTCCGTAAACTGTCTGTACAAGGTTTTGAGTCTTGACAGAAGTCTACTTTTTTGTTGGTATAGTGCGTCGATTGTTGCATTGCGGAATATGTCTGCGTTGTCAGTGTGTTGATAACGAGGTATCGTACTGTCCATCGTTCGTTTGATTGTCTCGTCCATTTGTCTTAGGTACCTGTCGATCTCCTCGTTTGACAGGTTCCTATTGGACGGTGGGTGGAGCGAATTCAAGGAGAGTGCTCTTGTCATAGCTCTGGAGAAGCGTGTCCAACGCATCCTACTGTAATTGTAGGGGTACGTTTGAACAAACTCGTCCAATTCCGCAATTTCGTTGGGAATTGTAATTTCGGCACTGAGTCCGCAATGGTCACTGTCATACACAAAAGTGTGTAGGCAGTTTCTCGTTTGTCGGTTCGTGTTGGTCAGTTGTAACCGTACATCGAACAGCATAAGATCCAGATAGGAGCCGCTTCTAGGATACGACGGGCTATCTGTAGCTATCAAATTGAGTCTATACTCGACATTGTGTTGACCCCACCAATTGAATAGTAGGTTCCCCCTAGAATTTGGTACGTTATTTCCCCAATCGCTGTGTTTGGCGTTTAAATCTCCGGCAATGAGGAAATAATTCTCCTCCGACTCCAGCCTTAGACATCGAAAAAGTGTCTCGAGCTCTGTAATAAATGACGTAGTTTGAGTAGAACCAGATGCGTAGACCGCGACCATGTACATCCTCTTTCCACTACGGAGAGCAATGCACACGATACATGCTTCCAGCTCCTGGAATCTCCGCACTTCACCGCTGTACACGGCCTTATGTCGCAGGTCTTTGTGAATGAAGATCGCAACACCTCCTCCTTGAGTAGAGTCGGGTCGGTCTCTTCTTATAATATTGTATTTATTATGGCTCAGTTTGTGTTTCTGGGATAGCTTAGTTTCGCTAACCAAAAGCACATCAGGGCTTTGATCTTCTAACAACTTAAAAAGTACGGTTCTTCGCTCGATCCTTATCTGTGAATTCACATTCAGAAGCGGCTCTTGAGTGCAGTGTTAAATGGACGCTTAAAGCTTTTTTACGGCAGTTCAAAGTAACATTTGGATTTAATTTAAAATAAGAAATGCTAAGCAAGTATATATTTTTTTTTTTATTAATTTATTTATTTTCAGTAATTCATATTATTTTTATAATCCATTTTAAAATTTCATTCTATTACTACACGCACTAATATGGACAAAATAGTTACATAATTTGTGTAATACAAAATATCGTTATAGCTCATAAAATAAAATAAAAAAAAAAAAATAATAAACTTAAACAAAAAAATTAAAATAAAATATTATTTTCCATACATAACTTGTGTTTGAAAATACAAAATTTATTAATAAAATATACATGAAGTTTATAATGTTTTTGTTCTCTTTATTTAATTTTTAAAAATTGATTTCAATATTCATAAATTATTATATTCGATTCAATATAAAATAAAATATATATATTCAATATTTTTATATGTTCAACGTTAAAACCTAATAAGGCACATATAACAGTTTTAAGTGTTTTTATTTATTTTTATTTTATTTTTAATTTTAAACTTGTTTTGTATTTAAATTTGTGATGTTGGTAGTATGACCAAATTTTATCTGTTTGTGAATTTTTTTTTTTTGGCATATGTGTATATAATTTATTGTTTATGCGTAGTTCTCTTTAGAAACAAATGTACGTTAATGAAATTTTTAATTCTCATTCAGAGGCTATTTTGCTTGGCTTTGGTCTGTCAATGGATTTTTTTTTAATATATTTGTTGTTTCGTCTGTGGTGGGTATTTGATGAGGATGGAATACTCTATTGCTGTTTAAAATTTAAGTGTTAGCTTAAGAGTATTTGTTTTTATTAAATAATATTTATTCGATTTCTTTTTTAGTGATTCTTTTATTATTTTTATTGATGACTATAAGCATTCAGTATGTGCAGTATGTGGTGATAAACATTCTCAGATTCTTTTGATTAAAAGAAAATGAGTGTTTGAAGTCATTTTGAGACTTGTTTTTAGAAAAAAATGTTGGTCCTTCGAGCCGGGTAATGATTTTATTTTTCGATCAGCAGAGCAAAGACAAAACTTTAACTACTTATACAGGTTTGCAAGGTGTTAAGTCCTTTAGACAGATAAGATAAAGCTGGTCTGTATCGGAAAAGGGTTGAAGTTTAAAATCACTTGTGGGGCTCATTATTAGAAAATTTTTGGTAGCCGGACAATAATTTGTATTTCTATCAGCAAATCCATAAAGACATTTTCCTAGTCCCATTTGTCCTAGTCATCAAAGGAGACCTTTGATTCTAAGCCTACAGACTGCTAATATAAGAAGATCTGCAGGCGGTTTACAGAAAACTGTTCGACATTGGAAAGAATTGTAGTTTAAAGTCATTTTGAAACAATTTTGCTGGTCCCTCGAGCCGGATAATAATTTATATTTTAATCAGCAAAGTCTAATAATGTGTTCCAGTACTCGAAGAAGACCCTAGGTTCTTAATCCAGTGATCGCTAATATAGGGACGTCGATAGCAGATGGGAAGACCTGAAAAAAGACATTGGTGTTCCAAACAGCAAAGAAGACCTCAAGTCTAAGGCCTAGTGATCGTTTACATTGGGAAGTCTGTAGGAAGAAAACTTGTTTATAAGTGATGAAACCTTATCATCATATATATAATCAATATGAAACCTTGAGCTAAAGAGCTAAATATTAAGACCTTACCCAGATTTGTATGTGCTGCTTTGAATACAAACTATAATTTAGTTCACTCACAGAACATATTGGCGACTGGTGTATTATAAAGGCAGGGCAGGGGATGCAGGTATATTCCAGGTTAAACGCAGAATAAGTACCTAACTTCAGTCTGCCATCCCTTAGATCGCTAAACTTCTAAAGTGGGTCTAGTGCGGGTAAGTCACTTTCATCTATCTGACATACCAAAACGTATCATCGAGCGGAGACCAGGAAAAAAAAGCGACCATTAGGCCGATCTATCTTGGGATAGATGTTCTCAGTCTCAAGGATTTTTACATGTATGTTGTCAAAGGGATACTGTGTGGTTTCTAGTAGTATCTAAGATGGCTGCCTATAAAATATATGGACATTGTTGAAAGCTGCTCCAAGAAGCGTTAAAATTCACTGAAATATAGATATCTGTACACCAGTAAAAACTAAATCCTTGCCTCCACTTGCATGTCTAAGCTGAAATTTTTGTCATCTGATCCTTCGAGCGGCATTCTACTGACTTTAGCTCGTAGCTTTGAATTAAATTTTAACTGCGAGCTTCACTAAATCTTATTTTTATATTTATTTTAATTAAATACAATTTACATTTTACTTTCTTAAGTTTGCGAAAATATATATTATATACGAAAATATTTATGTAACAACTACTATAACCTAACCACCTCCTAAACTTCTTCATGAAGACATTTCCGTCAACCTCCTTTATCTCCTTGGTTTACCAAAACTACCGGATGGACCACCACCATTCCCATAAATCGTTGAACTGCCCCCATTACCATATATCGCCTGTCCGCTACTGCCAGGTCCACCATTCATCATTGGAGCGCCTTGTGGTGCCTTTCTGTGCAGTGTCGTCGTCTCTCCTTCATTCAGATCCAATCCGGCGACCATTTGAGCGATTTCACGTTCCTTCTTCATGTCGGGCGGATTGAATTGTAGACTAGCAAGTGATCCATGACTTCGACTTCGATGCTCTTGTCGAATGGAATAGCTAAAGGCGCGTTCATTCAAGTGTCCTTTCCTCCTGTAGATGCCGGTGCCACCGGGTGATTCTGCTCCCGAATTGCCCGACTCATCCAAACCATTGCCCACTGATGCGGCCAGCTTTCGACTACTCATTGCCAGAGGGCGTGGTTCACCGATCATTGACTGTGCTGCCGCCGGTGGTGGTGGCGGGTGTGCGTGATAGGCGTACAGCGATGGAACAATTGGCATCCCGACGGGAATTCCACCGTTCATCTTGTCCTTTTTCTTCTTCTTCGACGATGTCGACGATCGTGAAGGTTGCAAAGTTGCATACTGTTGTGGCATCATAACCTGCATCGGCATCGCAACCGGACCCATATGATGCGCTGGATGTCCCATCATCGGATGATGAGGGTGATGTGGATGATGTGGATGGTGTGGTGGTGGACCACCATTCATGGGGAAGCCCCGATGACTTATTGTATGATACTGCCTCGAAGGTGGTGGACCACTGACTGGACCATACATTACACTAGCTGCACCGCCATGATGCATCCCAGGCCTCTGCAGAGTGTTCGCGTGGATTGGTTTCGGGCGGATAAGGGTGCCCGATAGGCTCTGACTACCACCCGATGATTTCAATGCCTTTTTGTCCTTTTTCTTTTTACTCTCCTCCTTCATTGGTGGCGGAGGTACATCAATTGGGACGCTGATTTGACGAGCTCGTACCGGTCGCCCGAGAGTTGATGTATTGCCGGAGAACACCTCGTAGGGACTCTCCATGCCGATGCCGTCCAATTGATCCTGCGAACCGTTCCAGACTTTGTGATTTTCGTCGCCGTTATAGATGGAACCATCACCATCATCTACGACATGAATGTCTGCACTGCTACCGTAAACTGAAAAGACAAGAAGACGAAGAAGACGGAATTAGAAATGAAGAAAAACGAAAATATTGTGCGTACGAGTAATTGTTCTGTAACTGACCGCACGTATAGAGAGCGGTCAGATAAGAAGATGAAAACCTCAAAGCAGTGAAAGTGCGAAAATTCAATTTGACGAGAGAAATTTGTGGAATTTACTTCTTTTTTTTGAAACAAATAACTTGATCAGGTGGGCTTTTTGACTTGCCGGGTTAATTGTTCATAAGTTAACCGCATTTTTTATTTCTTTTGATTTCGATTACTCGACTCACGTGTCGCTTTCGATTTGAGATTTCAAGGCTAGACTAAGTCGATAACTGGAACATGTTTCTGGGTATGCGGCGGTATGTGGTAGTTAAAAGTTATTTTCACTTAATTGAGCCGAGAAAGGTCGGATGTGATTAATTGGATCATTATAGGGTTATTGTTGTGCATTGGTTATGGCCAATGGAGGTTGATTTTTGTAGCTAGATTTACGTGAGTCTTTATTGATGAGAGTAATTTTATAAATTCACTAATAAAGAAAATCCAGAAGCAATACGAGTATAAACAATTACCTTCAAGCCCTTGAAGAGAGTTAAAGAGAGACCATGACCATCACCTATGGCGCTAGATACATTTATGGTTTAATTGTGAGGCCTTTGATAGTTTTTTTTACATATCATTGTAAGATGACTGGATAATCTGAGAAAGAGGTATGCTGGTACAGAGAAGCAGAGGCCTAATTCCTATCTATTATTCGAATCCGCATCATATAGTGAAGAGCAATACCTACTCCAACCACAGAGGTTAGCTACATATCGATTGAATTTTACAACAGTGGCTACTAACAGTAACACTATCTAATCACTGAACACTTTCTCGTATGTGGTTTGAAACACTTCTTTTAAGTTTTCTGATTCACCACCATACTCTTGTCGATGCTGTCTAAAGAAACTATAAACAGTGGAACAATGCTCATCAATCTTGCTGTGTCGATTTTCTGCGAAGTATATATTAGGGCCCCTCGAAAATGATGTAAGCGGTTTTGAAACTATTCTCCTCCAAAAATATAAATTATAGAGAGAACATCTTTGGGAGGTGTTGCAAAATAAAGAATCTTCTGCTGCATCTCGGCTTTAAAAAAATGATTTCTACAGAAAAAAAGTATAGTCCTTGACGGGATGACACCATTAACTGATTTGTTTTATAATTTTTGCCAGTTTTCTTGGAGAGATTGATTAATGTAGATATTGAACTTTCTAACCTTTTGTTGGAGGACTTGTTAGGTGTATTGTATTCATGATCCTGCTCAGTATGACACAAAGTTGAGCGACACCTTGTGGCAAATGAACTACTATTTGATTTGATTCTGTCTTCACTTAGTAAGCCAATCCCAACCAAGAGCTAACTCAACATTCTAGAATTCTAAAAGCTACTGCTGTAGACAATAAATTGGATGACATTCGGAATTGGAAGGCAGTCGACCCACAACATCAGATAACAAATTCCTCTGACAATGCAACCCAGCCACACTGAGATGGAAGTACACCATGATCATCAGACCGATTATAACGTACGGGACAGTAGCCCGGGCCAGAAGAACCAGGCTTAGTGCAACAAGGAAAACCTTGAAAAAGTGCAAAAAATTAATTATATCTGCATAACAGGAGGTAGTAGAAAATGTCCCACAGCGGCGCTAGAAGTGAACCCGGGGCTTACCTCAATAAACTTAGTGCTAAATTCAACCTAGCATTTTTTTATGGCTTCTTAACGGATAACTGTAGACTAAAGGAACATCTCTGGAAACTACGTAGAGAGCAAAATGGAGGCTGAAGATTTTGCGGACATTTTGAGGAAACCCCATTGATCCGCAAAAGAAGGGACCTAGATACCCACCAACTATCAAAAGGAGATCTACAATTTTTGGATCAACTCCATTTATTCAGGTTCATCGAGGCATCTTAGTATCGTATCGACTAAAGCTCCAAGCTTAGAAATCAGATGACATTACATACCAGACATTAGGCTGGTCATGCAATTCTGATAGACAGATATTAGCTTGCTTCTGCTTCATTAGTGCTCTCAGGGCCACTAAATAGTTTTTCTCAGAAATTTCTAGATGTTTGGCAGAAGTAGGTGGCGGCCAGTAAATTCGTTTGACTCACAATGCTCCATTTCCCAGATCACTGTAGGGTATTCCACGTGAAGATAATGGCGATCAAGTTTTGGTTAAAGTATAATTTAATATCTCATTGGGATGGTACTGTTTTCACTTATATTTTAGCTACTGTAGGGTCGGTCTCATTGATATCAAAGCTCGTACAATATATTAACGAGATAGATGAGCTGTTTATGCAAAGTGCGGGTGACGGTTAAACCCAAGGCGGGGTGGGAGGAAAAGTCACCTCCAAAAATATGTATAAACACCAGCATCTCTAATTGCCTCCCAAATCATTGCAGCATTTCTAAGGTAAAGATTATGGCTATTAAGAAGGCCCTGTCGTGGCTGAAGTGAAATGTAATATCTGCGCGGGATATTCGCATTTTCACAACCGGCTATTAAGTTCATGAAGTTGGGTCCTATTGTCTCTAGAATGGCGCGTGTCTTTCAACGAGATGGCTGGGCAGCCTATTCTGGGTGCCTAACCACAGAAACATTTCAGGAAACTGTATTTCCCTTGAACTCGCCAGGTCACAACTTTACCGATTCTACTGGCGAAGGAGAGTCTCGTCATGTCTCACGCTACTTGTAAATTATTACTCAAGCTGGACCCGATCATCAAAACAGCAGATGGGTAGATAGCACTACGCGTCAGTTTACTGAACAGATTTGACCTGAGCTAGTTGAAAAACACTCTAGCAGTTTGCATATGAAAGGTCCTTATTGTTAAAAAAAAAACTTTAGAAGAAGCTTTTAAGATGAAGTGTATAGTCTTCTGCAATGCAAAAGAGCTTCATTTCATTTCGATAAAAGAATGACATGCGGTGGAATCTGAGGCAAAAATAGTTCAGGCAGAATAGATCCACAGGATTCTCTAGAATAATTTTTGAAAGCCTAGACCTTCGCCCGCCTTTTAATTTTGAAAGCTATTGAATTTAGTTCATGACTATATGAGGCCATGAGGGATAGACTGAAGATCTATGCAAAAAAGTCTTAAAGTTGTGGTTAAACAATACTCAAAGATAGACTGAAGCTGTATGTCATCAAAAGGCAACCAGGAGCGTTCCAGAATCACATATTTGGGGAAGTGAAACATACGTTTTTGTGGAGACTATGTATGTCATTTAAAGTTTATTACTCCAATGGTGGAGAGAGGAAAGGATATATGTCCCTACATGTTGACGGGTTCGCAATTTCAACCGTTCCTTAATTTCGCGAAACGGACGCTGTTCGCAGCCGCCATTTCGGGTCAGACTCTGTGGAGTTTGATGAATATTTGAGCGCCACATCTGCTCGGCTGCAAATTTTTCCACACTAATCCATTGTCCGCTACTTGTACCGGACTGTTTATTTGAAAATATATGAACATTTTTATTTTTCTTTTCACTCGTTCCAGTTTCTCACTATGCTTTTCTGTGGATCCGTCAACTCCACCATCACCACCAGCACCGGTATGATTTCATGCAAAATAGTTTGCAACAAAGTCTTCAACCCTTTATGCATGAATATAGCAACATATTTTGGTTCTTTTGCGATGAATGCAAAGAGATCTCTTTGATGCACTCAATGCTAATGCCAAGATCAAATTTGACCTTAATCTCAGCTTCAATAAAACGATAGACCTTCTAACTGGAAATAGTGAATCTTTTCACTGTGCCCTGGCAAACTGTGCAGCTGAGTACAAATCATTGCTACAAGCAGCTGCCACAACCTGTACACTCTTATCAGCTCAATGAATGCCGGACTCGATAAACAACAGGAAAAATAACGATAACCTAAAGTATTTTTTCGCCTCGGTACTCCTGAAATCAATTCATGCCGATGTTTCGTCTATATTAGGGACACTCTCTGGTCATTCCTCGTCACTCAACTCCCTGGATATCAAAATTACAGACAAAGTGGAGCATGTGGAGGAAATCTAGCTAGCTATGGGCTCCCTAAATAAAGAAATAAAGACTCAGCTACGACAAGGCATGCAATTAACAAACTGGTCGAAGAACTTCGATTTTTATCCAGCAACCATGTTCCCAATCTCATCTCATGTGGCCCTACTAATAATAGCTCACTTCATGATTAGCTTCTCAATATGATTTCCGTTACTGAATGCATCGACCGACAATCCGCCCTCGAATCTGAAATCACGATACCAGCTTCCACCGTTTCGACCTTCTAACCCGCCAATTCTGATGCCCCGATTGCTGAGCATAAAAAACCTCCTTCTTCGAAATCTCTCGCTGGAAAACTGATCCGTGAGCTCAAGCCCAATTTAATACAAAAATTCGGAACTTCGTGGACGCAACTCAAGTGGAATGGCAGACTTCACAAATTTCATGATAGCGACAGACCTGTGTGTGACTTCACAGAATACATCCTAAAGGGAGACCTGCGAGATGCTGCTGCTTCTTGGCACTGCAACAGCTTTACCCAGAAAATAATTTTTTTAATATCTACGTTCCTAGTAAATATGAGTGGCTGTTTACAAACACTTTTGGTTTCGAGGTCTATCACTAGCCTTAAGTCGAAACCTAACATTAGTTTAAAAAGCAGAACACCTAAGAAACTCATTTCTCCAGCCCAACCCTCTCCTGACCCAGACCCTGACTTGAGTTTCAAAACAGGAGTTTTTCCTATCGATTAGCGCCTTTGTGATTCTGTAGACAGGCCTGCTATCGCATCTACTAGCTGCTTCTTCTATTTGTTTCGTTTGTCACGTCTAATACTACGCTGCACTTCATACGATATTGAACCTCAAGCTCTCCTTTCTCTACTATTGAGGGTGCTGCAATTCGACCTTTAAGTACTGTTCACTCTTCAATCCATCTCCAGATATTTTCAGAAAGCCATGTGCTGTGACTCCTCTGTCCTGTACCGATAGAACTTTCTGCACCAGTCACAAAAACGTTTTCCACAGCTTTACAATGATCCTCTAGGTTCGCTGCCCCTGAGCTGCTGATCATTTCGATTCCTTCGGCAGGTGTTCCTTAAAATGTTGGCCCACTATAGGATTTCGTAACGTATCGGAATCCGAGGTACATTGGTATATGTAGTTGCTCCGAACGGATGTAATACGAAGGCGTACAAGAGCGATGGTGATCCCATACCATTTCGATATCAGCGCCATGCTTGTTGCGAATGTCTAAGGGACAACATCTAAACCATCGGCTGATCGCTAAGTGCTCGGTCTGGTCGGTCTGGTCGGTCTGCTTGAATGTGTGTTGCAGTTGAAACACAACTAATAAAGCAATAACAAGACGATTGATCTTGCAGAAGTCCACACAATGCTCGCCGTTGTCATCCCACTCTCCGAGGCCGTGTTTGCCTATCACATGTTTGAGAATGCTGTTGTCATTGCCGCCATTGACATTCAAGTCGTAGTTGGCTGTAAAAGTTGTGCTTTTATTCCTCCGCCGCATCTTCTGTCGGTGCGTAATTCTGTAAAATAGTGACCTTTCCAAGATATGAGGCTTTGCTTGTGCGTAGATATCCAGTTGGTTTACCAGAGTAAAGTAGGATAATGTTATGTGTCGCGGAGTGGTACTCTCCCGCGTCAAACCTTATTTCGCTCAATCCCAAGATGTCAATTTTGAACTCACACTGGAGTTGGAGGAATCTGGCATTTTGAGCACCTTCCGGGAGTCCAGAAGAATCCTAACATTCAAGAATCCTATCATTGTCCTTGTTTGATAGCCAAGGGCCGTCATCGAAGAATACGTCCATATCGGAGCAATCGATTTTTTATGGATGCAGGTCACTGGCCCACAGCACAATCGACAGTTACTCTATTTTAAGGCGCAGAAAATTCTACCCTTTGTAATTTCCGAAGAAATCCCCAGATGGCACCACGTGGAGGGTGGGTCATTGATTGTAACTTTAAATTCAACTTAGATACGGAAGAGCCTCAACTAAAACTGCTTCCTATTCGAAAAAGTAACGTCTGATATTTTTTTATCGTTTTTTTTTTACCACCGACTTCGTGTTAAAGTCGAGTTTAAATTCCCAAAGCCCAGGCTAAATATTAATTTCACTACCTACTTTGACGAAACTCCATCAGATATCTCTCATAGATACGAGTATAAGCCATACTCGTAGCGAAGTTCATCTGACACTTGAAGGCGCACATCACATTTTTTCTTCTAATTTTTAATTAACAATATACATCGCTACTGCACTTTTTACTTTGCCAAGATCATTTGCCCTTCACGTTCATTTAGCTCGGATAAAAAAAAAGTGGTTACTCATGCTACCTAACCTTGAAACTTGTAACCGTATACGCCGCTCAAGTGAAAATGACGTTAAGTAATAATAAATGAAAAAAAAAAGACTCCAACAATTATTGCATAAAAGCTGAATATATTTATAGCAGATTTCAATAGACAATGGCTTCAAGAGAGAGCAAAAAAAAAAAAGAAAAAAATGCGTGGTACATTCAAGTCTTAGACCACTTCGCCAACGTACAACGTGGGCTCAAAGCGAAAACGTTTTACATGCGCGATACCTTTGTCTTGTGGTGTCTTGAAAAGCAGTTGAAGCATTCCAGTCAAACATATGCCGCTGGGCAATTGTGCTGGCCTAAAACAATTTGTCCTATTCAAGAGTCAAATATAGTCTTTAATACTCTACACAAGCTGGTCACATTATCGGTTTATTGAACCTTGGTCAAAAATAGCTGGCAATTAAGTCGCAACATCAATTAAGGTTAAAATCGTTTATCATTTTGAACGAGCTATCGATTGGAGTCATCCGGTGATTCATCTCCAATTCGATCCGATGAAAGTGCCAACACCAACTTTGTAGTCCTACACACAATTTATTGGTAATAAAAAATTGTTTATGAAACATAAAACCCGTTTACAATTTACATTCGAACTATATTGGTAGAAGTGCAAAAAGCAAATGATTCGGAGTGCAAGTAGCTGTTATCTAACCTCAACATTTGTGGTAATAAATCAGACCGTAGGTAACCATTAAGCATTGCACTAAAGTCTAGTAGAAGATAATGACAACGTTCAACGTTCAATGTTCAACGTTTGACGAAGAGAAGTGTTAAAGAAGAAGAAAAAGTGGCCAAAAGTGGAATTTCTTCATTTGGCTTCTTTGGTTAGCTTTGCAAGATACTTGCCACCTGAAGACAAGATACCTAACGGTCAACCGTGGTCACTATACATCGATATACGAAACCAAAAGAGAATTTCCGGTCCCGGTTCTTAACCAGACCACAAGTTTGATGGGTTGTCTGTCAAAAGAAGTTATGGCCCGAGACGAATGTACATACAATTTGTTGGTCGCTTTTTTTTCCACGTGTTTCTTCGGATAATGACAATGGAGATACTCGTAGGAATGAAGAACGAACAATTTGGAGTGTGGCTATGAAATTGCTGATTGAAGGGAAACACGTGAAAGTTTGAGATAATTGGAGGACAGTTTACCATAATTGCGTCTGTGTTGCATGACTCAGATCTTGTAATGGAAAAAAAAGAGTTGTCCACAAATTCCATCGGCAGTTTGAATATGGATTTCAACTTCAATCACCTACCTTGAGTAGGTGGATAGGAAAGAATCTCTTCGAGAGGACTGCGTAATAAGGGGAGGGAAGTTTAACTTATCTTGGGGTTGCAATTTTTGCTAACACTTAAGTTTCTCAAATATTGTATGAGAACTAATGAGATACTTATTCCATCGCGAGCCTCGAAGAAAAAACAAGCTTCAACCATGTGACTTGCACTACAATCTTGGGAATGATGTTCAATATGTTTGTAATTTCACGAAGTATTCTTGATCTTAACTTTCAGTAGTAATTAAAATTCAACTTTAGAGAAGAAATTAATTTTAAATATGTAGGACACAACCGGTGATAAGCTACAACTATAAGTATGAGTAGGTAAACCGTGGGGTAAGCCCAGACCAACTTTCTGGTGTCTGGAGATTAGAGTACTTCTGAAGACAGCTTCTCTACCAAGGCAAACATTCAACAGAGAGTTTATAATAGAAATCATATAAAGATATCGTCAAAAGCATACAATACCTAGAGGTTGAGATTTTGAAAAATTTCAAGTCTCAATATCCCCAACAGCTTGGAAAGGCTGGATGGGTATGAATCGTAGACCTCCTTCAGTGTAGTATCACTTCATGGATACTCACTTTCTCGATTGTTCCAATGTAATCTGGGCAATGCGCAGACCTCTCACGTTATCTCATCTTATCTTCCTAAAATTTTGGAAAAATTGATAGATATCGATATTCACTGAGGCAGTGACCCGAGCATGTTATTCAAAACATGTGTAGGTAAGGCAAGCGAAAATCGACAGCAACAGCCTTCACTCGTTGGTATGCATCAACGAGATTTGTTTTAGGGTGTAAGGAGGATATCATGGTGTCTTGGCTTAGAGATATCCAAGTGCGCTCTGGCTCAGAGACTAAGTGTGCGATCAATGAGCGGGAGGTTCAAGGTTCTAATCCTAGAAACCAAAAAAAGTTTTCTCACGGTCCTTGGCAACGTCTGCCAATCATCCGGGAGTGAAAAATTGACCTTCGGAAACGGCATAAAGCTGTAGGTCCCAACCATTTACGAGGCGCACAGCACGAGTGGCTACGAGATTTGATTACACGAGCACTCTCCAGGCATGTAGCTGAATTGCTTGGCCTATAGATCAAGCAGTTGAGGACAAGCGTAAAGTGAAGTATGTAACCTTACTTATTTATCGTTGTCAATCCAAATGTATGGAGGACGGCATTGATGCGCACCGCAATCATTTAGGAAAAACACATAGATTAGCTTTCTTGTAAAATAGTGGTGTCACCTAGTGCGCTCTGATATCGCTCTGATCGCTCATCAGCACAAAAGTGCCAGATTTCATTACGGGACACAGCTTCATTGACCGGTATACTAAAAGGCTTAGAATTTTCTCAAACGATTTCTGGAAGAGCTACAAGCACGAGGAGGAGAAGGACAATTCCAGACCTCTGCATTGTAAGAAAACTTTTTTTTTTTAAGCATGTCTCTTCCATGACTTTGATGAATGCTTATGCACTCGTATTCAAGTTATGTGGAAAGGTCTGGAAAATCTCAAGTTATTTGTTGCATCACAATAGACCTTTTTTAAGTCTATATATGTCTGCGCGTAATGCGCAAGCGGCCATAGCTATACATTGAATTTGAAGGTCAAGACTTTTCAAAAAACAGAAAAACAGACTACGGAATATACTCGTAGCTAACTCAGGTCTTCGAAGAACATTTAGGCTCAAAGTCTAGTAAAATTTTTCTCCGGATATACGCGAAATGATATTTACAGATCCTAGATCTTCAGCAATTGTTTGCATCAACATCGTGCAGAGATGAGAGTCTCGAGGTCGAATTTTTTCACTCAACCAATACTTGCTCTTATACTTAGGTGCAAGTTAAAATTAATTTAATGTATCACTCAAATGCTGAGTACCAGTGAAAAAGTTCGGTGAAAATATTCATTAACAAAAATTCAAAGTAATTTTCTAACAAAAAATATGGTAAAAGGGGAGTAGAGTTGATTTACTGCGAAGTAGATTCCTATTGTGGAAGAAGCGCAGTAGATCTACTACGAATAGACGTGGCAGCCCTGCTCCACGTCGGCAACGAAACATCGATAAAACAAAAGAGGTCCTCGGGCACAACCGTCCTTCATGTCCATATTGATAAAGAGAAACTGAGTAGAACCTAGGGATAGAACGATACAAGTAAGTACACAGTGTTCTTTGAGACTGCTGCCAATTTGAAATTGGCGCCACTCACGGAGATGGTTTTATTATGTGAAAGTTGGCAGGAGTGTTCAACTGTTAATGCCATTTCATCATAGAAAGTTTGACGCCACAATAACGTCTTTTAGTAATTAAAACATTTTATCAAAATAGTTCATCAACACAGCGTAAATTACTCTTACGTAATTTTTTCGGTCGACGTTTCTATTCTATTTTCGTTCTCAATAAATTGGGATTTCTCCAACGAGGAAGATAATACATCGCGATCTGCATTTCTTTCCGTACAAAATCCAAGTGACTCAAGAACTTCATGAAAATGACTACCATTGACTGGAGTTCAAAAATTTACCAGTTGAACAGAGATGTCCCTGATTTTTTTGAAAAATTGATTATGAGTGACGTGGCTCTTTTTGACTTTAGTGGACTTTAGTGGATACAGGGAGTGGAAAACACATGAGCAATTCATGAACGGCCCCTTCATCCTCATAAAGTGGTGGTTTGGTGTGCAATTGGGTTGATAGGATAATTGGACCTTTGACCTGTTACAGTTACTGGCGATCAATATCGTGCGATGTTATAAAAATGGTGTTTGCCTTAAGTTGCTCGGCTTTGTCTCCGAAACATGTGGATTCAACAAGACGGAAATTATTATATCAATTGGTCGCCGCGCGCGAGTTACTTGAAGGACCGGGTGTACGCTACCAAACCAATAGCATTGCAACAATTCAAAGACAATATACGCAAAACAATTTCAGATATTCCGGATAACATGCTGCAGAATGTGATGGAAAATGTGATTGAAAGGGCACGCGTTTGTGCCAGTGCTAGAGGAGGCCATTTGGCCGACATTATTTTTCATCATTAATGGTATTGAATGCATAATGCAATTAGAATAAAACGCAAAGATTTATATGTTTGTTTTTTGAATGATTCCAATTTCAAATCGACCGCAATCCCAAAAAAAAAAACCCTGTATATACAACTAGAGTATCGATACTCTTGGTTCAATACAAACTACTTTGGCATCGATGCTTTTCCCCGATACTTACTCGGTATCGAAGGAAAGTTACTCAGTATCGAATCGAAGGTATCGAATGGATACAATTCATGTTTACATGGAGGGTTGAATCTGTGTTTAATCCTAGTTGCAACTTGAAATCCCATGAACTGACTCGATTCAATCACAGATATTTTTGTAGATACTAACGAAGTAGGTATGTACACACATTATATATGTAGTTATCTATTTTGTATTTATTTTACTAAACAAAATAATAATGAATGCTAAGTGAAAGTACTCGATACTAATAGTTATCGAATACTTGTTCTGAGTCTTTCAATTACTATCGATACTTTGATTCAATACTACTCAAATGAACCGCTGTCAGTTTCCTTTAAGAGAGGAATAGAAAGGATTTTATTTCAGTGATTTCAATCAACGTATTTACAAAACTCAAGTCTTTTTAGTTAAGCCTGACCCAAAGCTAGCTTAAGGGTATTTTTGTCACATGAGCACCTACCTACAGCCTAATTCTAATGAAACTGGTATCAATACACAAATAAATTGCGTAATCGTCTAATTTAAATAAATAAGTGTTAGGGCCTAGCCTAGCTTCTCGCAGCCATTCGTGTTGTGGGCTGCACGAATGCTTGGGACCTACAGTTCTATGCCGTTTCCAAAAGAAATTTTATTTAGTTTGAGAGAAGCTTCTCATGATAATTTCACTCTCGGATGTTTGTTAGACGTTCGTGGAAGGTGGGACCGTGAGAAAGCTTTTTTTTTATGTTTTCTGGGATGTGGATCTTGAATCTCTGGGCCGCGTCCACTGAGTACAACATTTTAAAGAAATCGTTTTAGACTTTATCGATAAAATTATAGTTTTTCAACATAATTTTGATGTTGGAGTGAAATTTTCGACCTCAAATTGTAACTCCATGGAACCAAGATATGAAGTATATGCAACCAGTCGTTAAAGATTCAGTTTACAGTATGACATACCAAGAAGCGCATTAAAAGGCAGAATAGTTAGACTCAATTATACACTTCTTCCTGTAGCACGATTTCGTCCTTATTGCAAGCAAGTTTTCAACACTTTACGAACAGATCCGAAAGCTGTTTTAAATAAGATGGCTCGCGTTTCTGGACAACCATCGACAAAAGCCAAATAATTAGAGGCTGGAAATTTACAAATGAGAATAAGATCAAAGCTGCCGAAGAAAGTCATTGTGAAGGCAAAGAAAAAGAATATTTTTTCGGTGGTATTAAGGCACTGTATGCCCGATGTGAGAAATGCATTTCATTCGAGGGAGATTATATTGAGATATAATTTTTTTTAATCTGATATCTTCATTCATTTATTGCATATCAACCGCCCCTCGTATTTCTTTGGACCCACACAGAGGCAATTTTTCCTTTTCTCCGTCCACCAACATTCATTGGCAATCCTGTAGAATATTCATCAGATTTTTGGAACTAAGTCCTCAAACATAAACTAGTTAAGTAAACCACTGCACCTAATATGCATTTGTATTGCTGGTGAATGAAGTCTGGTCGACTGCTTATAGAAAATTGACTAACTCAGCTTTCTCTGTATGCCTCACTGTCTAGAAGGGCAGTAATAGGTAGCATTCTTGCATGTTGTTCTGAAAGTTGTCGGTTTAAGTACCAACAGGGGACAACCATTTCGTCTTCAAATGAAATATTCCTAATCACGAGCAAACTGTTATCCAAGGGGTATTAAGAAAAAGAATTAAAATCCAGACTTCTCTAACCGATTTTGAGATAAACGCTTGTGGGCCCAATAAATACTCATACGTCGCTGTGTCACGTCCAATTCAGTATACCCTAACAGTTTCATTGGATTCTATAAATGAAGAATAAATGGTCTTATGCTCTTAGGAAGTTTCGGGGTTCACCTTGAGGTCTTTGGAGTTAAAGACAAAAGGCTGCATTCCGTCGTTATCGGCTCATGAAACTTGATAGTCACATTACTATTACATCGCTTAAGTACTGCAAACTCTCCCATAACAAATTACCTACACCGTGACGCCTAGAAATGCTTCTTTTTTCTTTCTCTATCACGAAAATAATTTACTTTGTGTAATGAGTTAGCAGAGACTACCTGGAAATTGAAATCCATTTTTGCTGTTAATTGATAGTTGAACACTTTTGCGATGTTCTACACCAAAAAATCCCAACTTTGGCACCTATTAATTGATTTAAGTATGTGTGCCGTTTAGCAGTAGTTAGTGGGTTTCATATCCCAGCTTCTCAAAGTAGGTTTGTTTATTTATCTACTTTAAGTACTCCTTAAAGAACTCACTTATGTGATAGGAACACTCTTCCCTATGTATCTTTTAAGACTACCTTTCGAATTCCCATCTTCTTACTTTCCCCTCTCGGTGTGAAGAACTCATCACTAATTTCTGAACAAGTTAATGGGCCAACTAACTAAAACCACTTTCCGCTTAAATGTGCAACCCAAACTTTCTCAGGAACTTTGGCCTCCAATTCATAAGAAGACCTCCCACTTTCATCACGCAATTATGCTATTTAGCAAAAAAACATCTAATTAAACATAAAAACCAACGAAAAAAAAAAAACCCATGAACAACAAAACCTTCTTCCGCATTAAGTTTAATTTCATTTTCTTTTTCATAAAAAAAAAAAAATTCCAACAAACATTCTAAAACAGCCGGAATCGGAAGCGAATTCGCCTCCACGGCGGTAGTGCATAAAAATGCGCTCTTAAATCAACTAAGCACGCAGTTGATTGCTTTTTCTTTCGAAAGCAACAATCCGAAGCTAAAAAATTATTAAAAAATAAACTTTAGATACGAGTACGGTAACTGCTAGCAGTATCACGAAACATAATGCAAAGCTGGCACAATTCACATTGGTGCACAGTGCAGTGCATGCATACTCGTAGCATTCCCGGTGTGCAAGCAAAACCGCTGTTTCTTAGGTCAGGGAAAAAGTGAAGTTTTTCTTTTCCTAGTGTAAAATGTATCTTCCTACTTTAACTTTGTGTATTTGTATGTGCTAACGAAGAAATGCATTTCACGCACGCATGCATTTTTAAATTGCAGCAGAATACGAGGAGAGGTGACCCCAAGGGAAAGCATTTTGGTTTTGAACTTGAGGCTGTAGCGAACAACATTTTATGAGATACATTTTTATATTGTCAAGTATAATTGCAGACTGTATACATAGATCCTTACACAAGCACTTTTTATGGCACCATCGTTTGTTGGATACTCGTAGATTAAGGCAATTAAGTAGCACTAAAATTTAATTATTCTATGTTTATCTCTGTAATTTGTGTAGAAATGTCGGATGTATTGCGTGCTTAAAGCATATGAGTGGGTACTGATGTTATTAGGTTGATTGGTAGTTAGGGTCTTAGAAGATCTTGATATTTAGTGTCTTTTCTTAATAATGGGTCCAAAGTCACATAGCTGAGGTTATTAGTAATGTACTTCGATGTGCACATTCCCACATGTAATCCAAATAGACAAAGTTATTTACGCCATCACATCAGAAAGAGTAGTCAGTTGCTTTATACGATGTAAACTAATGCTGGGGCTTTAACAAAATGCGAAGGGTACGGAGAGAAGGCAGAAAGCAGGAAAAGCTGTGTAAAAATGGTGTAGATGCACATGCTCTCACTCTGCAGTTAGCAGATACATCGTCAGACAGAGAGGGTAATACTTAGAACAACCTTTGGAGACGAACTTATACAAATATACCCACAAAATGTTGGCCAGTCGAAATTGGAACTCAGAACAGATACAGAAGGAGTGGTAGATAGTATAATCATATACCCAGATAAGTTAGAGTGTGAGACAACAACACGGACAACCTGTCACATAATTTGTATTATGTTGTTGGTAAATCTATCGGAAACACAAAGCAAATTACGTGATGAGTCATTCATTTACGGACTCGCAAATACTCTTCTGTCGCCTGTCACCCCAAACAAAGCTATTTGCAGAAAGCTATCATGTCTGCCACACAGCATAGCACTAGCAGGTGTTATTAGAGGAGCAGGGTTTAACATGCGGGAAATGGTTTTCATTCAGTCAGCTGATGAGAAAACATCTGAAGTGTACATCCGAGGAAGCGTAAAACTGAAGATACTATAAATGCGACAAACGGTGATGAGATTGAATTATTCAACGAGCTTGCCTTCTTGAGCTCACTGATGACAACGGATAACATTATTAGTCTAGAGATCTGGACGCGCATTATTAGTGGAAGTCGCGCCTAATAGGGGCTTCATACGACCATAAGGTCCAAAAAACTACGATCGCGTAAAAAGTATACAGGGTATAAGTCGCTTATTAGACTGGTTTTCTTCTACGAGCACGGAACTTGGTCAATGCTCGAGGAGGACCAGCGAGTGCTCTGAGTTTTTGAATGGCGGTGTACAGAAAGCGGTGTACAGAAAGGCGGAGTATGGAGAAGAAAGATAAGTCATGAGTTTGCGCAGCAATGAACTAAGCATAGAGGAGTGATGCCATCAAATCGTTCAACTCATACGACATCATCCCTAAGATGGTGTGGACGTGCTTTAACAAACTCAACTTTATTATCACTAATTTTACTGGATATCAGACCACCTAGGCAGCAATTCTAGGATGGCGAACACATTATATGAAACAGTTACAGAAAGAGGAGGAGTTTAGAACTAAGGTACGCAGAGGTATATCTAGGAAATTAGAACCATTGAAGATCGAAAACCTGCATCAGTTTAAGTAGAGACAAGTTTTGAATACTTACAGACTTCCTCACGGGATATTGTATACCCAGTGAGCACATCAACAAGATATTTCTAGAAAGCAATTGAATATGCGAGTTTTGCTACAAAACCAACAGAGAAAAGTGACCTTCCATCCTTTGACCCAATACAGGTTCTTAAGCTCCTAAGGAAAATCAAGTTGAATGAGATGCCTTAGCCCGAGAATAACTTCTCTTGTGATTACAGATTAGATGGACGTCTTAGTACAAACAATATACCATGTCGTCTAAGAGGAGGAACAATATGAAGATGTAGCAAGCAAACATCCAACGAATTTCGGTGAACAAATTCTATGGCTTCGTTTCGAAAGGAGGAGCATACATTGCCCCGTCTAGAGACAATAATTGGTTAACGACACGGTGGTGGGATGGGGCAACATTGAAATTTACTGGCACAAATGTACATTGCAGCTGACAGAAAACTTAAGAATTTTCTCTATGTCAGAGCTATGTACACGGAAGATAGTGGGACTAGTATTGCTCATATTCTGTCACCTAACCGACGACACGACCAGCTCAAAGCTGTCAAGCCTACGACTTCATCATGCTAGTGAGGGCTACTTCGTCCCAAACTTTTAGGAGTAATACTGACACTATCCAACAGGTAAGTCCCTTCGGCTTTGTTAACCTTCTAAATGTAGGGATGCTTGTAACGTGGATTGTACCAGATAGGTGTGGCCTTCGCGACTGTAAACGTGATTCAAACAATCTCGAAAGAGATAAAATATACTAGGAAACCGATGATCAATTACAATCTGAAGGGGAAGCTGTTACTAAATCACTTGTCCTCTGGGAGCCATTGCGACTAATAACATGACGGGTGGTGAAACCCCGAAATGCATGACCAAAGGAAAAAGATAAAAAAAAGCTGTTCAACAATGTCATGAGTGGAAGAAACATACATAGCACAACGAGCAATTTATAAAACGAGCCGAAGATGGAAAAATATTGCTGGAGACGTTAAAGTAGTTAAACCATCCTAATTCGAGGCCTATCGTGTTTTCATCACGGGATTTGCTCTGTAGCTTATACTGAAGTAAGAAAAGAGTATCAAGCAAATAATTCTACCTATCAGTATGCATGACCCATCACGGCTTCTCGTTAGGGCTTTTGATAATTTTATTCATGCCCATCAGGTCAACAAGCGATTTCATTTCAAATTGCATCTCAAGTCTAAGTCGCATGACCAATCAATCATATTCACAAGAAACTGCTTAATGAAAATAAAAGTGGAATCTTACCATCATAAATCGAACTACTTAAGCAGAGGCCGATTTCCTATAGCCGTTTACTTACATTCTTCTCAGATTAAGTTTGATAGCACCTATTCACAATGAGATGTGAGTTATTGCCGAGATCCTTATTGACTTTATACAATTGGCCTCCAGAGCTTCTTTGCAGGAGGCGATCCGAAAGATCCAATTTGTGGATGACTCGTCCATAAAAATCGAGATAGAATTCAGCAATGGCTTGAATGACGTACTCCAGGTCGTGAATTGTTGCTGATTTATTGACATAGGCCAGAGACTTAACATAGCTCAAAAGAAAAAATCTAAGAGCAGTTGACAGCACCTCTAATCGAAATAACGCGACCTGGAAACTTCTCCCTCAATAGCGCCATTGCTTCATTCGCTGTGAGGCACGTAGTATCGTGCCCCTCTTAATTCGGAAGACGTATGGCCCGATGATGCCGCCTGACCAAAATCCACAGCAAAAAGTGGGTTTTTCTGGATCTAAAGTAAGCTCTTGGAGCTGTTACGGATTGTCAAGCATTCTAGATCCGACAATTTTACTTATTTATGAAGCCATTCAGCCAAAAATGAGCTTCGCGTTCTTGACGAACATACTACAGAATGACAGCGCTGTCATTTCCAACGTAACCACAATCTGCTGTCAAAGTTTAGGCGTGGCTATCGAAAAATCTTGCATTTATTACGTGCAGGCCTTTTATTAGTACAGTTACTTCTACCAATAAAGTGCAGCTTGCATTTCTACTTTATGGTTGTTTAACCTGACGTCTAATTGAATGCCTCAGAGTGTGGTCTCAAGTTTACTTTGTAAATGACACTTAGAACTAACAAAATTATTATCTATTCCCTTCACCATAAGTTAAAAGGTCGACAACTTTCAATCCAACTGAGCTCCAAATCTGTACGCTCATTATGCAACCTTTCATATTCTACCCATGACAGATATCCCTCTTGCCTAATTCCAACTAATCTATTGAATATTCATTTAGGTAGGCCACAAATTACCTTCAAGTGATCAAAATCGGTGAAAATGAAAGGGCTAATCCGAACTCAGCTTTAACTAATGTCATCTGTCAAAGTGACAAGTGTCAACTAACTTCCGTTCACATTTATTAACCACAACTGTACCAAAACTGATTGACATATCATATTCACCGCGATGATCATGTGAGGTCTACGAGTATCTGCTTTCTTCCATAATCCATAGCCATATACTAATTCCGGGTTACACTATAAGAAGAAATATTTCCATAATAACTCTTGGATCAAGAATCAAAGCGGAAAATCGTGTTTTTTTCTCTTCAAAACAAGCGACAAACCTGTCGATATGCCATCATGGGCAATTAGCTGATCATTTTACGCTGACTTTGCATGAAGGGCGAAACATACACCAACCAATGTGTGCCTGTGTGCGCTTAATAGTTGAAAATCGATACCTCAAGGTGGACACATAAAATTTGATCTCAAACATGAAATGAAGCATCAATTTGCTTTTACTCAGAAAAGATGGAGTAGGTAGGTATCAACAAGGTTATAGTTTTACCATAAAAAAAACTTGATTGGGTTTGTTTCATAAATGGGAAAGTTCTACTGTGGCTTTAAACAGGAAGAGGAATAGCAAAACCGGCATTTGCTTCCAGGGGTTTCTTGAGATTATTAAATTGTAGTTAAAGGTTTCATGGGTGGGTTTAATACAATTTAGATGTACAGTACAGTAAGTATGGTTTTATGGGAGTTCTACTTCTTGCATTTACGACTTCATAATGAATCTACAGAGATATGTGTGTAATAAAAACGACCATAACTCTACTCTATCAATCTATATTCTAGTACGAGTACGTATTTAACTTAAGCTTCCTTTTAATCAAAACTATATCTTCTGAGGCTATGAATGGTTTTTCCTAGATTCTGTAAGCCAAACAAGTTTTATGTGAACGATGACTCTAAATAGACCTGATTCGACCCAGATAACGATATTTCATTTGCAAGTTCGACAAAAATTCAGCCTCAAAAGAAAGTTGTGCATAAGTATTTCATCTGCAGCTGCCCTTGATTTAAAATTAAATACACAAGTTCGCAGGTTGTTCAGTTTTTTAATAAGTTTGAGAATACACTTCATTGACTTTGCGTAGACTATCATGTAGCCCCAATAAAATAACATAGTTTGCAGAAAGTCTTTAAAATTTTAACTTGACAGTCTTAAGTTAATCTGCTCTCACTTTTAAAATATAATTTCTAGATTTTGCAAGCACAGCCTGTTCTACACAAATATTTGGAGCACAATTCAAAATCATAACTACACTCCACCTTTAATATGCCAAAACAAAATTTGAAAACAAATTTCATTAAAATTAACTTTTTTAAAACCATACACAACAATCTAGCTTTCATTTTACCCTGATTTCGATGATTTTTAGAAGAAACTGTCTACAAATTAGGCCAAACCAATAATTATAAATTTATCAAAATCTGCCAACCGTGTGATAATACAATATGAAAAAATTTTTGAAGTACCGTCTCCAACCGATTTTGATGAATAGGAGCACCTACATGCTAGACAGAACTAACAAACCAGAGATATATGAGCGTAAGGTCAAACATCAAATTTCGTCAAAATTCATCATGTGGTTCCTGAACTTGCGGCAAAGACCCAACTTCCAAATCTTACATCATCTCTCATCAATACATACTGGGCCGGACCAAGAAACCAAATTTCACTGAAATCCGTTCCGTAGTTCTTGAATAGTGAGTGCGAAGAGGGAGAAAAGAACAAGCAGACCGACAGACAGTTTGCGATCGAGAACCAAACATATTTTAGCTTAGAAATATGATCACAGCTTAAAGCTTAATTTTTACGACTTAAAGCTTCACTTGTTACATCGTATCTGCAAGTTCAATTGTAGATGATGGGCGTCTGAAAATCCAAAATTTACCCAGCTGACTTTATATCTTTTAAATCTCGCACATCGAAATATGGAAACCGAATCTAAGCCTGAAATGTTCTGTTCTCTTACCGGTGAGAGCCTATTAGTTAGTCTTGACAAGTATTCCAAACAATTTCAGACATTCGTGATAAAGCAACCTTTATTTTCTTTGGCAGACTGTCCTTAAAGAACTTATCGCAGCTCAAGTGAAATTATAAGTCCTCTCGACTTTAACCAATAAGTAATAAAAGTTTGAAGTTTGTTCTCTTAAAAAAGCATCTCTATAGACTAAACCTGTTGACGGACCCTACCTCTAGACTATGACTAATTTTACAGAATATCGCGCACTTATTTTGACCTCAAAAAAGAGACGACTGGAAGTGAGATTGTCCCCTCGGAAACACTTGCTAGCCATTTGCCCAGAAAAGTTCATATAATTCTGAAATCCTCTGGAGTGATTAGGCTATGGGGTTACTCGTATTTATGAATCCGCAGGTTATTAGAATTCCATCTGGAATGCATTGTACGAGAGAATGTATGATCGAATGTAGAGATCTCGCAATCAGTGTGGTTTACCGATGGGTGAAATGGAACAAAGTTGGTGCAGAAATTTAATGGACTCCTCTCGGTTGCTCAAAACCCTGTAAAAGGTGATCCAATTCAAGCTTCCTATGTTGGCAGCACTGTAAATCAAGCAGCTGTCAAAAAGCACCTGTCATCAAAGTGCCAAATTTTAGTTTGCAACAACAAATTTACGAAATCGTTTAATTACCGTTCAACGCGTTAAAATTATTCAATTGTTCTGTACGAGTACGAACTGTGTATTGAAACTTACGAAAAGATTTTGGTCATTTTAATCGTCCTCCTGAGCGAGTATTTCGCGACGTAGTGAACAAATTTAAAGGACTGGAAGCTTTGCAAGGTAAGGTCTGTGCATCATCGTGGCTTCCGTTCAGCCGAAAATATTGCTGCTGTAAGTGAAATTTTGGACGAAGGCCCGGAAATGTCGATTTTGGGGTTGCCCTATGTCTCCTTTTGGCGCTTTTCGACCGAGGACTTGCACCTGCACCTGTATAAAATTCTGTAAACACAAGATCTGACATAGCGAAGAATTTATGCAAATTGGGTGTTAGAGCAGCCGGAAGTTGATGCTGATTTTTGAAAGCAAATCTTCTCTGATGAGGCACATTTCCACCTCTCTGGGTATGTCAATAAGCAAAATTGCAGCATATGAGGCAAGGACACCATTACATCCCCATAAAGTGACTGTTTGCTGCGCATTATGGTCAGGCGGCCGACGAGGATCGGATTGTAACAGTCAATGATGAGCACTATAAGCGCATGATAAGCAAGTATTTCTGACACGAAAGCAAAGATATTGATGTGGAAGATATGTGGTTCCAACGTTAGATGTTTTGCGTGAAAAGCTCACAGGTAGCATTATTTCACGTTCTGGTGACATCAACTGGCCGCCAAGATAATGCAATTTAACGCGGTTGGTTTTCTTTTGTTGGATTAGATAAATGGGTGACAAATAATTTGTCTATAGCTCGCTTATACCACCTGTAGTCCATTGTGCTTTGTTTAAAACCCTGGGAACCTAAAGTCTTATCAACCGCTAGTTAAACCAGCCACATAAATGATTGAATCTCAGGAGTTTAGTAAGGTAATAAGCTCTATATTTCGCAGGTCCTCCAGTCCTAAGACGTTGCTGCCAAGAGCTGTTCTACTTTTAAGGGCTAGTGCAGGATATATTTCTTCTTTGTCCCTACACCTTCTGCAGTAGTCGTTATATGGAAGTCTTGCACGTGCTGCATGGTTGCCTATCTAGCAGTATCCCGTCAAGATACCGGTGGCTTTTCGAATTCCCTTATGACTAAACTTTATTAGATTAATAGTTTTCTTCTTATCGAAGACTGGCCATAACGATTTAGCTATAGCACATGTATCCAATTGGAACCAGTGCCTATTAGCCTTCTCGATGGATTCTATGTCTATTTCCCTGTAAAGTATACTAAGCGGTGTGCTAACTTCGAGTAGGGCCTGTAACGAATTCATCCCAGACCCGCTTCTAGCCAGTTCATCTTCTTTTTAATTTCTGGAGACATCCCTATGCAAAGTGTTACCATGTTGACTGTTGATATCTCATTCAGTTTTATTTTACATATTTTTACGAAATTGGATCTTATCAAAGTTGATTGCAACGCCTTTATTGCTGCTTGACTATCAACATAATTATTAATTATTTTTCCTAAAATATTTTCCTCAACAACCATTTCCGCGGCTTGCTTTATTGCGACCACTTCGGCTTGAAAAAGGCTGCAGTCATCCTTTGGTCAAAAAGAGTGATTTCTATTACGGGACACATAGTACTGGCTCATGTACCTACATCTACATCTAAGAATTGGTAGCCAGTTCATCTTCAGTACGTACACCACCCTCATCGCAATCTTCTAGGAATTCTGATAGAGAATCTCCTGCTGCATTCTAAGTGGGATGATGTAATCCGTTTCGTCTGGAGCCTCAATATACTCGCACCATCGAGCTAGAATTGAGGGGTGACCATAGGGATTCGCCATCCAGAGACCGACCTTTGTGGAGTTACGCTAAAAGTCATGTCTACGCAAACAAACCTGAAACGTTGGAACAACTAAAAATCAACTTTCGCGAAGTTATAGTCGAGATACCGTCCGAAATTAACGAAAAATTCATCGAAAGGATCGACTGCTGCAAAAGGCCCAGAGGTGTTATTATTTTTCATAAATAATGAAATATTTCGATTAATAAAAATAAATCGGATGAAAACCATCTGGGAATATTTCTATGAAGATCTCAAAAATTTGACCAGGCACTGGGTTCCGCACATAAACGGGGAACAAAAAGATGTTAATACCGCCGCGGTTATTCAAAGTTATCCTACCTTAATAGGCATTTCGTCATGTAAGGTCTGCTCGTAATCCGATATTCCTATGAAGCATCGCAATGGACGCTCCTCAACGGAGGCATCCACCAACCTTAATCTAACTTAACCAAATCTAGTTTAGATACACTGCCTACTTTGTCTTGCAAATGAGAAAACTGTTAAGCATACTTGGTACTCATGTTCCGCCATAGCTTAGAGCAGATTAGGTATAAAATTATGGATAGGCTTTCACTTCCCTAATAAGAATTCTCCATATATCTTTCATTTTTTTTTTTTTATAATTTGCACGTGCTAAAGGGGATATGAATACCCTTATACTAATTTTAAGAACACGTGCGTTTTGTGGAAAGGGGAAGAGACAGAGTGGTGTAGTTTGAAACTCAGGTGGTATTAAGTTTCTGTAAACTCCAAGGGTGGCTGTCCAGATAACTGGGGAGTATTTTGTTTGTTTTCGCTGTTATTGTCGTTGCTTATGATTCACAGTATTTTTTTCCGTCCCCCTGATGTCATCATAACGATCGAGTTGCATTTTAGCCATATGACCACCCTACTGCCAGTGTTATGTCTTCACAGTAGAGTTGACTTAGCTTTCGCCAGTGATAGACTTTTTCATTTATTTCATGCGAAATAAATAGGTGATTCTTGACATCAGGATTCGAACCGTGAATCAACAGCGTAACAAACGATGATGTTACCACTACACTACGGCCACCCTATATCTGACTTGAATCTTCCCGCAAAATCTTTTTGATCGCATTTTTCCTTGGTCCGCTCTTTTCGTAAGTTTTATGAGTAGGTAAAGAGTTCACTAATGCATACACACTTTGAACTCAATCTCATGTAACAATTAAATATTTTGAACTTGAAATTAGTGGTTATTGTGGATTTCATTGTTTTCCTTGCTTATGTATCTGTTGAGGAATTTAAGCCCCAATTTAGCCTTTATTTCAACAGATCAAGCCCTTTGAGATCGCGTGTCGTAATACAATTTAAAATAACCATAATGATGTTTTCTCACTTCATCGTGACTATAAAAACAATCTTGGAATTCCACTGATACCAGCCATATAATTACAAAATAATGCTGCACTCAACAGTGCAACAGTGTCTTGCCAAAGACACTCCATTCACTAACGACTAACCTCAAAACAAATAGAGGAGTGGCCCACCAGCGCCACCAATAATAACAAAATTTTTCAAATACCAAATGGTTCCACTCTTGAAACACAGATACCCTAACTAGGACACCCCGAGACTAGGCCATACCACTAATCCCCGAGCCACATATGTATGTATATGCAAATTATTGCCTCATTGTATTGGCAGCAGCAGCAACAACATCAGCATCAACATCCGCTGCTCTATTGTTGCCATAAATGTGCCATAATCGCGAATAACAATGGGATGAAATGAACAGTTTTTCGCTGATTTTTTTTTATGGTTGCTGTTGCAACAACTGCCAACAGATTCGTGCTGCAGATGGAACTGGTCTGCTACTTTGTTTGCATAACACATGGTGAATGCAATAGCATTCCTTCTGTCAAGACTTTATCTTGTCATGGTCAAGTGGTCAGCATTGGTTAGCAGGTTTTCCATTTTCCATTTTTCTCGCTCTTACCGCTATACACTGCACATTATTTTCGGCTTCAATAGACAAACACAAGAATTTATGGAAAAAAAAAAAAAAAAAACCATAAAACTGCCTCATTAGTTCGTCCATACACAATTTGGCCAAAATGACAACAACAACAACAACAGAAAAGTGGCCTGTAGTTGAACGTACTCTGCGCGCAGTTGTAAAGTGGGGTTTGGAGTAAATTGGTAAGAGCTCGATTTGGTAAGAGGAAGAGAAGAAGAAGAAGAAGAAGAAAAGAAATTGGTAAATGGCTGCACGTGTACAACAATGCCGAATGGTAAATAGCAGCCAACAGGCAAGAATGGTTTGGTTTATTTTACAATTATTTTTGTTTGTTGCTGTTTGAATGGTTGTTGTTGCTGGTAATGGTGATGGCGGGCCACAAACGTGATTTTACTGGCCCACTAAACAAAGTGCACGTATATACCTATAGTATACACAAAGGCTTTCGTTCGATTCAATGTGATCGACGAAACTGGTTTATTGACATTTTACAAGTCAGTCATTTGGTTTTATTGTCACATTTTGATATTTAATTGACGGTTCTGCTGAATGATTTCTTATGTTCGCGGTATTTGCTGGTTGTAACAATCCAATTGGCGAAATATGAAATGAGTGATTTAGGCCAGAGCTACTTCAGTTGAATTGGTAATTTAAATGTAAATTTTTATCTTTTTAGTTAAACATTACTATGCAAGGCGGTTGGATTTTTGTGCATTGCAATGATGATGTAACTGAATCGATTTCTCAGGGAAAGTTTATGGATAGCTAAACATTAAGCTCTCTTTTTTATTTGAAGCTGAAAATTTATGACGTATTCATGTAGCACAACAAAATTGTAAAATTACTGCTGGCAACAGCGCTGCACCAGTGGATGAGTTTTAGTTGTGTATGATGAAAACGGTTTTTTTTTTCTATTTCTTCGGGGATGTATTTTATGTAACGGGAATCGGAAAGTACAATTACCGGTGAAATATTTTTTTTTTTAATATTTTTCTTTGAACATAAAATTTATTTTGATTGGTTTGAGGTTTTTTTTTTGCGCACTTGCTATAGAACTACTTTATAGAGATGGAAAAATGTTGTACGGGATGTCCGAATCAAGGATTAATTATGAATTTTAGTAACATTGGACTAAGCACTCGAGCGAAGCCTGGCGGGTCGGCTGGTTATTTATAAAGGGTTGGCAAGAAAGTAATTTCGATTTTTACGTTATGATTGATTCTCGCTTTTGCCAATCTTATGATTTTTTTTTCTTTTGGCATTTGATAGCTATCACTTTAAGCTTACTTTAGAAGCAAATTGAATTCAATTTTGTTTACACCTGTTAGTACAGTGTCAAGAGTGCAAAAACGAACATTTTCGACATATTTTGATTTTTTATTTCCCTAAAGGCAAGGAAGTTGCTGAGCTTCACAAAGAGATGTGTGAAGTTTACGGTGTTGACTGCTTAACAGAATGCACGCGTCAGAATTGGTTTGTGAAATTCAATTCTGGAAATTTTTTAACTCGAAGCTAATCAACGTTCTGGTAGAACTGAAGTCGATGATGACGAAATCAAAGTCACAATTAAATCAGATTATCATATGACTGTGCGAAAGATTGCAGAGAGGTTAAATGCATCACACACAACAATTGAAAATTACTTAAAACGTCTTGGACTGGTAAAAAAAGCTCGATATTTGGGTTCCACATGAATTGAAAGAGATTTACTTAACACAACGAATCAATATTTGCGATATGCATCTCAAACGCAATGAAATTGATCCTTTTTTTGAAACGAATCATCACTAGTGATGAAATCTCATGGATCATGGTGTAGGCGTGATGAACCAGTACAAACCACATCGAAAGCTGAACTGCATCAAAAGATGGTTATGTTGTCAATTTGGTGGGATTACAAAGGTGTTGTGTATTTTGAGCTGCTTCCAAGGAACCAAATGATCAATTCAGATTTTTACTGTCAACAACTCATAGAACTGAAGGAAGCAATTAAAGAAAAACGACCAGAATTGGCAAATAGTAAGGGAAACGTGTTCCACCATGACAACGCTAGACCAACTTGCTAACTTGTGAAAAATAATTGAACCTTGGTTGCGAAGTGATGTCACATCCATCATACTCGTATAGCCCTGACTTTGCACCATCAGATTTTCATTTGTTTCGAAGTTTGCAAAACTTTTACGAATGATGATAAGCTGAAATCGCTATTGGTCCAGTTTTGTGTTAAGAAGTTTTAGGAGCACGGAATCCTGAAGTTGCCAGAAAGATGGCATAAGGTCATCGAACAAAATGGAAAATATATAATTGATTGAAGTTTATTCTTTGTGTAAAAAAAGAGTTTTATTTCACACTAAAAAACCCAAATTACTTTCTTGCCAACCCATGTCCATCTTCTTTACAAATTGAGAGCACGTCAATTCGATTTACTCATACCACCACAGTAAAGGGATTCTTTAGTTAAAGTGGTGCTCATACCCGGGAAAGAACTGCAACTAGTCAAATGCAGAGTTATTCGTTAAGAATTTGGTATACCGTGATCTGAAGTGAAAGTTGTCATTACCACAACCAAGTTATTTGTTTTCAGTTTATCATTAATACCTTTTTATCCTTTTAGTACTGACCTAGGTATTGTAAAATTCTCCTTAGTTTACGGCTCTCATCATTCTTAATTTCTTTTTTTTTGTAATCCGGAACCTATTCTGTATTCGGTATTAAACAATACTCGTACGCTTAAGTAGTTATAACGCAGTGAGGTGAACTTTCAGAAGAATGAAAGATCAAACCAATCAAAGTTTTGGGAAATACGTAAAGTGTTCGGAGCTGAGTTACCAAACAATTGACAAACCCTAATATGTTGATGTAATTGCGCTTGTCATGCCGAACACAATATTGCACTTCACCTATAATGGCCTCGAGCTCGATCTTTTCTACTACACTTTCCAATAGTGACGCCATTGAGCTGCTCATTGTCTGTATCAATTGAGAGATCCCTTAATCCGTAGATTTTTTACCCGGGTTTTTGAGTGTTTCTAGTTGGTTGCGCAACCTGTCTATTTTATCCTCAGGCGAAGAATCGGCAATACTTCTTATCTAACCATTCGGTGGCTTTTGGGTCAAATCGTGCGACATATTATATTAAAGCCGAACTTCTAAGGAGCCCAAAAATATAAAAAAGTAAATAAAATAAGATAAGGTTTCTGGAACAAAAAAACTCAAAAATCAAGGCGTTGGCGATGTCCCCCTTCTAATCCCGAAACTAGCAATGCGAAAAATTTGGAAAAGAATGGAGGCATGTAAATTGAAAAGAAAATTATAACAAATCATCTGGCACAAACAGTTCTTGAAAGATAATGGAATACGTGGGGTGACCATAGCATACCCCGTCTTCATCTGGTATTAATAATTTTCAGGCAGATGTATCTACATGTCTGGCGTAACTCTTACAGAAATCCGTTAGGAGGTTCTTGAGTTAAGCGTATGAGGAAATAATGCGAACATATTTTAAACCCCTGTAACTGCGGCGATTCTCAGCTTAAAGGTTAATGAGTTGCCTTTGTTCAAAAACAGGCTCATCCATGCTGAGTTGGAGAGGTACTCATAAGGACGGAGAATTATCGCCACTACTAGCTGATAGTAGTGAATGAATTGCTTAAAATCTTAGAGAAAGAGGGGTAACAGTGTTGTAGACTATGCAGAAGACATTGCGATAGCCATATCGGGAAAGTCTTACAGTAAGAGATCTGATGGGATCAGCTCTGAATAAACTTGTTAAGAAGGTGACAAGGTTGGTCTTTCAGTTATCGTAGAAAAGACCAAACAGGTTCTGTTTACAAGAAGGTACAAGTTACCATATATTATCCCTCCAAAGCTGAATGTCACAAAACTTTAATTTGGAAGTTTCAGCCTATACGGCCCGTCCTAGTGTACGGAGTGCAAATCTGATGCGCAGCACTGGGCAAGAAAAGTAATACTGATCTTCTAGAGAATGTATAATAGGCGCTTTTGAAACAACTCCCACCGTTACGCTCGAGGCAGTGTTCCACTTGCTTCTTGTTGATATCTATGGGAGGCAAATGGAAACTAAAACAGCATTGAGGCTTCGGAAATCCTCACATTTGTCTAGAGCCAATTCGGGCCACTCTAGGATACTGAATGGCAAAAAATGTTTTCCTAGCAAGACGGACTATATTATCCCTCACGTCTTTAACGTTAAGTTCAAGACCAGCAATTTCTAGCAGAAGCGTTTGGGAAGCTGCGGGAGTTTCGAACGACTCCCCAATAGAGATATACGTACACAGTCGGATCTAATCGTACTGGGGCAGGAGTTTTCTCCAGTGCACCTGAACATCACTAGACGACTGATCACTGTAGTGTATTTCAGGCGGAAATTACAGCAGTTTGGGAAGTTGAGGCTTGGTTTAACACCGTGAAGGGACAGATAGATAATAAAAGCCTTGAAATTACCGACAATAGGATCCAAACTGGTAAAACAATGCTGGAGGTCTCTGAATGAGATCGCTGACAGATGCGATGTTGCGGGATGTACCGTCCAACTGCCAAGCTGGCGAGTATTCATAGGAAGGTGCGGGCAGGCACTTCTCTGAAATAATTGAGGAATTGTCTGCTTCCTTAGAATCGATACCTGGATACTGAAGCAAGAAGAATGGCAAACAGCAAGTTGAACAATAACCTGGATCTCAAGAGAACGAAAAGACTCTTGTCCGCAAATAGGAAATGCCTAAGCTCTATAATAGGAGCCCTAATGGAGCTTTGTTTGATAATTATTAAGCTGGGTGTCCCCTCCAACGATTTTAGTAGAAGCTGTAGAGGTAAGGAGGAGGAAGAAACAGTAATTTACTTTTGTGTACTGCCCTGCCAATGTTCAGAAGGAAATCATGGGGAGTACTTCTATGAAGATCTCGGTTACTTAGCCAGGCTCGATATTTACAAAATAATTACTTTTGTCCATATGCTTCTGCACATAAATGTGGAACAGAAAGGGTTAACACCGCCACGGTTACTGAAATTGAATTTCTTAGGGGAAAACATATCATGTAAGGTTCCTGGTCTAAATGTCGCTCTGCCTAGTGCAGTCGGCCATCTAGCCTACCTTAACCTAATATCTTACTCCCACAAGAATCGATTTCGATCAATTTCAAGTGGAACTACTAACGTATCAGCCTTAGTCTACGTGACAAATTTGATCGAAATCTGTTCAGAAGTCCTTGAGTAAGGCGGCTAACAAAGATGATTTAAAGACTTCCTAAACATCTTACTCACACTTGATCCAATTTTGACAAAAGAAGGAAACTCCTCTTAGGAGCCTTCTGTTTCAATAACCTAAATGATCTGAATAATATTTTCGTTGGGTACATTCTACGCTTCATCAGAAGCTCCAAATATTTCAACGAGCGTCTCAAACCCATGTGGTATCACAATGGACCTATTATTGGTCCAAGTATGTTGGCTTCTTTTTTGCTGACAGCCACTTCAACCTAACCTAACTCTACTGAACTAAGTCACACATATCGAAACGTCTGTACACTTCGTCTCGAAATGTAAATTTCCTCACTAGTCACATAAATTCATCAACAATTAGCTCCCGGACCCATTAGAGCTCAAAGCGCTTAAGCAGCACACTTATCTTTTCCATTCGCGCAGCACTTTCACACAACACTTCTCCATTGCGTAAGTGTTCCCAAAACCACCTGACGCCGAATCAATATCAACTACGGCCTACTTCCAAAAATTCGAAATCAGATACCATTTTGTGGGTCAAATTATCACCTTTTCCAGTCTGCCATGGCAGACTACTTCTGTTGGCAAAGTCATTTCGACACACACACACACACACAGCAGCAAATAACTGTAATTTGTCATACTCGTATTTTTCGAAAGAACATAACAGCATAAGTACACCTAATTCAATTGCTTTTCGCGGAATATTTCCGCAGGGAACCAACCGGCTTGATTGCGGCAGAAAAATCCAAATTCAGCAACAAAATTCTAGGTTAAGGCATGCACACACTACCCAGGCAGCTAATTACGAATACGTAGCACCCGGCAGACAATGGTGTGCAATTTTTTGTATCCCACTCTGTCAAGTCATTTACCTGATTGCGGAGTACCTCATCAGCAAGCAAGAGACTGGTAGACCGGAGAAGGTGACTTCTTTCAAATTTAATAAAAAGAACTGCACCGGTTTTTTACGAGTATTATCTGCTAGTGGAGTCCCCACTGTTCGTGGCAATGTGGAAGAATGACTCATGCCTTGAAAGACAATGAACACACACAGTCCAATTCTCAAAGAGTGGAAGCCATTAGGTGCCAACGCCATTCTCCAACTCCAGCACACACAAAAGTTCAATGGATTCCGTGCCAAAAGTAGATTTTCTCACGCTGCTACCTCTTGGTGGCGGCTGTAGGGGCCGGGCTGGGCGTCTCTGCTTTTTTTTTTTCCCCCTCGAAGTAGTAGTGTTGCTGTCATGTATTTCGTCTGCTCGTCGTCGGTCGTTACGTTTGGCTTGACTTTCTGGAGCGCACAAAATATTAAGTAGGATGAGGACAGCAGCGGGACAACAGAAGCAAAAGAAGTACAAGCAGCTGAGGCTGCATCGCTTGGTTGATCAAGAAAAGCAGGAGATATTGTGTAAGAGGTTTGAATGTCGTCGTCGTTGTAGCTAAATATGATGACGTGACGATCAGAGAGATGAAGATGAAGATGAAGATGCACTGGCTCTTGTATCCTCATTTTGATATTGTTTTCCGTTTTGGTAAGTCGATAACCTCTTCAATGACATAGGCAGGCAACCTATACCTATAAAATGCAGTAGAATGTCAATGTGGCATTGAGTCATGGGGTTCAAGTAATTTAAGCTGAAAGCTCTGACTGCATAGATACTCAATTTTACGATCTCTAACTTGACTTATGAACCAAACAGCCGTGAGCTATCGAATGGAGATGCATTATGATGATGAAGTACAACGATGAGTGGAGTGATGAGGAAGTTGCTATTTTTGGTTGGATGATTTAAGATTTCGATGCCATCTTGAGGTAGATGAATGGGCTGGAGAGGGGTGTTTGGAAGTTAGAAACGAAAACAAGCGTTTAGTTAATTGCTTGGATGGTTTGAAACGGACGTGTAACCACAATGTATTGTGATGTAATCAAGTGAGAAGTATGAATTGCGTTGTTCAATTAGTTAGAAGAATGACTCTAACAATCTGTTTGCATTGTGTAGGTACTAGTACATATGTATATGCCATGTCATTAAAAATATTTCTTAACTGATTTTCGATACAGCCATCTCGCTTGATTCTTACCTCTGAAGATGAAAAACTATGTAAGTATTCCCTTACGAATACAGAATCGTCACACCTATCTCAAACGCTTTGACTATGCCGATAAAGTATGCATCTTAATGCCCTTTGGTTTGGTGATAGGCGGTGGAACTTGCATATGATCTTTAGTCATGCATTTGGTATCTTGATTAGTGAAATTGATTCGGTCCTTATCGTTCTTGATAAGCATAGATAGAGCAGTAAAAATAGCTCGGCCCCTAATAATGTATCTATCATAGATATCGGGCGCCTAGGCATAACTTCCGAACTATCAGCATTGCCTTTCTTCCCAAATTGGCTGACTTCACAAAAAAGTCGCGACAGATGGGTGGATGGGAGAACCTTACCCATCTTGGGAAGAATATACAATAGAGTAGCTTAGGAGTTTAACAAACTCTTGAAAGAAATTACATCGCTGGATACCTACCGTCCAGAGAAAAGAGGTACTCCCTTACTGAGGGAGAAACGCACATATGCCACCTTTCTAGAGAATAATCCAGTTGACCTTTGGACAGGATCAAATCCGATAGATCTTTTCACGACTGCTTTCAGTGGTATTGAATTAATTTGAGGCCAGAATCACCAACTAGACTATAGGTACTCAAGAAAACTGGTCGATCCCTGAGTATCTCCTTAACTACGAAGTCTCTCCGCATGCTTAGCGCTAGAAGGCTCTTAAAAAATCGATTGGGCGGCCCTAATCAAAGAACCTAGGTTTATTGACGATACCTTTACTAACTTTAAGGACTTGTATGGAAAATGAAACACTGAATTCTCATATACAATAAATGAACCTTGAAAAGTGAAGGCCATTAATATCCTCAAACAATTTAATTCAACCATACAGTTCCAAGTTCAGAAGATATAGAAAAAAAAAACAATTTCAATGTTTTGGCCAAGGACTACAATGAGAATGACTGAAGCAGGCGAACGATTCATGTCCCCGACTGTAGGCACACCATCAGAAGGATTAAGAATACTAAGAACATAATTTTATACCCCATTGGAATTTTTTTCTCAATCAAAGAATTAAAAGTTCTGACATTTCTTGTTATAGACGAAGCCTAGAATAACTGAGGTTTTTTTTTTAAACCTAGCTTATTCGTTAAACGTTCATTAAAACGATTCCTAGCCAGCCTGATTTTTAATATTTTTTGTATTTGAAGATTGGCACTTCTGCCAGCAGACATAATGACATTAGCTGTCAACTGTCAAAGTATTCGCCACAAGATGCTGCTATGTTCGTGAAGTATGAATAGGTTTATTAGTTCAGAAAAGTAATTTATAAGTTGAATTTTATGTGGAAACAGTGTACTAGGATTCACGCATTTACTAGCGTCAGATACCAATAAGTCATTGAACAAAGAGAGATGAACAATTAAGGGGAAATGAGAGTAAAGTTTTTCTCAAAAATGGGCCGAAAGGTTTTGCTCAGACTTAATATGTGAGTTACGTTAGATGTATTAGAAATAAAAGTACTTATAGTGCGCTTAATATTATTACGTTAATTAACATTTTACTTTCCAGGTTCTCAACGCTATTGCAAGAGATTCGTGGAAAATGGTTTCACTTTACGAACAAGTCTTTACAGAATCGAAATTTCGCAGGCGTACCAACGTCTATGGAAAAAATTAGGAAGCCTATCTGTCAGGAGTCACAGCAATAGTCAGTTGGTTTTGGCTGGGAATAAAAGCCAAGGTTGTTTCATATAAAATTTGACGTTTCTGACAGTCACTAACTAAGTTTAAAAAGAATGTCAGACCAGTGATGCCCCAGATATGGCATTTCCTCAAATTTCAGAAAACATTTACCCAACGTTTTACTATGCATTCCTAGCTCTGTAGCTGATTCTAATTCCTACTTTTGTAGGAGTTTCAACTTGGCACTCAATTTTCAACTTCATCATTTAATCTTAACTTTAAATCTTAGGGACGTTTAGCACAAATCACCATTTAGGTTGCATTGTGAGGGGGCCTTCAAGGGATCTCAAATGACCCTAAATACTAACAGCAAGTGTGTACAGATATAGACACACTTAGACCAAAGAAGTTTTACTGTATAGCACGAGATCTATTCTAACTACCTTGATTGAACCAGCCGGAGCTTCTGACGTCAATATTAGCTAGATCACCAAGGTCGTCGAAGAGAAGGCCCCGAGATGGAGCAGCTTTTCTTTTGAATAGGGCCGGATGAGTACAGATGAAATGAAGAATCGTTTCTTCCTACACTTCATTCCTGTAGCTCCTGCAGAAGTCGTTTGAAACTCTTTTAGCCTTTTAGCGTGGACAGTGTTTCGTGCTGATATGTGATCGTCTTAGCGAAACCGATCTGTTAGAGCATTTTTGATCTAGCTTAGACCAGATCTATTTAAAGACTTGAAGACGAGAGTGTCCCATCTATGGTTGGATTTCCTGATTGCATCGAGCATGAGTAAGTGTTTAGATGTAGCCAGAGGCATACCTAAATTGTGACTTAGGGTGGTGCCTTTTCTGGCGAGCTCATTAGCCTTGCAGTTTCCCAGAATGTTACTGGAAGGCGGAAAGAGATGCTCAAATTTAACTTTTAGAAGGAAACACCTCCACCCACCCCATCTACGTAGAAGTGAACTGAACCACCATCGTTAACGGCAACATTTTCCCACTCATTACGGGCGGGAATTTATGCCCGGAAGTTATGATCAAATCTCATTTTCGGTGGGGTGTAGGCGGTGTCCTTGTGTGTAAAATTATGTAAATCAAGGATAGAGCAATGGCAAGCTGGGAAGTTGGAGCGCATTGAGGAGGCTTTTAGACGACAACCTAAATGCTTTAAAGTTACAAGTCAATATTCTGAAAGTATTCGAGAGTTCTAATAATTTTTAATGTAGTAGGCCAAAGGGGAAAAAAATGAATTTCCGGTCTGGGTGTATAGAACTCGAAGCAATATGCCGGTGATTGACGAGAATGGGAGGCAGTGGTGTCTTAGACAAATATATTACGTGAGCTAAAGCCATAGGGCTTCCGTAGTCTATTTACGAAACATGACTCCTTATCAACTAAACTGTTTTGGCAATAAAGAATTCCGCCTTCAAGCCAATCTCCTGCTCATGGTAATGGTAGGCCTTGTAAACTTTCCAGTGATATGTCGTATATCTTTATGTAATATCTTTCTTTTCATTCCCGAATCGATGAAATTGTTTCACACAGATCTTTCCCAATCATTGATAAAAAAAGAAACAATCTGTCATCACTTCTGTATGATATACTTATAAGTATCTATAGCGCATTTCCTGACCGAATCGCATCTCTAAAGAACAGCTGTATGAGAAAACTGAAACGAGTTGTAACCGTGAGTTGATCAGAAGAAGATTTATTCGCTGCGTGGAATCTAGACATTTAGGGAGGAGATTCAAGGAGCTGAGGCACACCGCCAGGTCTCATACATAATGGCATGTGGATGTTGTAAATGCGTGTGGACCCATAAAGTGTAGTGATGGACAAATATTTTATTAATGTAAGCGACGACAATACCGGCAAAATAAAACTGCTCCCCAGTTATCTGGACGCTACCCTTGGAGTTTACAGGAATTAAACACTTGAGTTTCAAACCACTACACCAAATCATTCTTTCTTTCCCTCTCTCTCTGTCTATATCTATTCCATTTGGCCCGCGAAAATTATAAAAAAAGCAACAGGTTATTCATGAGTAACTGTTATAACTTAATATTCGATATCAATATCGAATACAATGACAGCAAGGGTTATTGTGGTATCGAGTACTAAGCAGGGAGTGGATATGGGAAGCAAACTGCGACTATTCGCAGTTGCGCACACATATCTTCGCAGTCAATAACTACCAGTTGCTAAATAACTGGTAAGACTAATTGTTATTTAAAAATAACAGTAACTGTTATTCAAAAATAACCCTTTAGGTCACGACTAATGAAGAGACAGAGGATTTACGTCAATCATAATGAAACATTCATACATGAAAGATGAAAAATCTGAGATAGCTCTATCAATTCTCTAACCTAACTCTTTCTACAGATTAAATTTAATTACCATAACGCTACGAACTTCTGCATGAAAATTTTCTTCTAATTAATAGCAACGTGATCGCGATCAGGACAAACACGAGAAATATAATCAAAAATTCAGTCGAGAATAAAGAATTAACTTTATAATGTAAGCTAAAAGACTTTGAATACAAATAATAATTGCATTTTCAATAAAATTAAGGAAAAACGAATCAAGTCAACAAACACCTGAGCTGATACAAAACAAATTCAATGATTTTCGAAACTATTACTATCTTCTAACCGTTAACTTCGATAAAACCAAATTAACGTCTACAAACACACACTCTAACCTAGTTCCATGTTTGAATTTTTCTTTTTTTTTTGTTTTAAAAAATTTCAATAAGCCATACAAAAACAGCATAAATCATCCACTAATATGCATCACAAACAGCATACCACCATTTCATAGCTAATTTGAAAGAAAAATAAATCACCGTTGGTCTAACTGGTTTTCAAAATATAATTTCTACGGAATTCCACAAACAACAAAGAGTGCAGAAAAAAAATTTCCTATCCGCAACAATAAGAATTGCACTCACAGATACAGTAGTTTTGTTTGAGATACACTTAAAGTCAGCTACAATGCCAACAACATTATTGTCGCCATTATGTCGGACATGACTTAACCGATTATTTATCCGTAGCTAAATTGTTTTGTAATTTCACCTGCTTTAGATCACATATGTATGTCCAAGCAAATAGAATCATTTATGTATCTATTGTCAGAGAATGCTGTATCTGTTGTCAGAGAATGCTGGGTATGATTGCTTTTGAGTCATTCGACAAATCCATTTCACTTTAATTAGTTTGCTTAATTAAATTGAATTTGATTTGTTTCGCCTATGGGTCTGTGTTAAGATGGAAAATGTGTTGATCACGAGAAATGTCCAAAGAAATATTTTTTTTTTTATTATTTTGGTGTTTGGTATGAATGTGATATAGCAATTTGCATATCAATTAGCATAGTGAACCGAACAGAAGCACAGCCAACTGGTCGCATCGGTGAGAGGGGAGCACCTCAGAAAATCATTAGAAATGGGCAACCTAACCTAAATGGAGTCCACCACCACATAGGTATTGGGTAAATATTTGTACTTTTGCCAAGAAACCCGGAGGCAAAGCGGGACTCGAAGAGCTGGAAACGATCGCGCAGTGAAAGACACGTTTCGGATGAATGCTGTAATTAGAAATGCCAATAACAATAAATAATGTTAGTCGAATACCAGTCGGGGTTCGTGGTTCGATATTTGTATCTGTGTGTGCATATGGTAAGAGCGTGAAAGAAGAGAGTTGGGCCGCGATTAACATTTTACCTGTTAATGACAGGTGATATTGATTTGGTAAGTAACTACCAAGTAAGGCAACATGCAAGATGGCAGTGGTATACCTACTATATGTGGTTGGATGAAAGGCACTCTACTTGGACTTGTGGAGTATCAATCCGCTAGATTGCAGATAATTTGTCCACTCAACACTATGCTGGTGGTGTTGATGATGGACTAAGAGGAGTGCCCAAAGGGTATAAACTCGTCTTCATGCAAATTATACCCCGTGAGCTAGAAATGCGGAAAAGCGAACAGTTTAGGTTTTTTTTCTCCACTTGCCTTTCGTTGGAATTTTGGGTACTAAAGGAATGGATAACAGAGTGGAGTGGAAAATCGGAACCACTCTCTTGAGAAGAAAAATCCAGAAACGGTCCTCCAAAGTTCACACTTACGTAATGGCATCTTTTTTCGAGGCATTTCACAGAGAAGTTTCCTAGTGAGAGATCTTCGGTGTCCGGCTTTTCACTAAAAAAAAATCCACGTAGAAGGATGCTGCGGCTAAGATAATGCCACTAGAACTTTTAAGCTTTACCAGAAGTTAATTATTGAGAGAGGTTTTATCGGTGCTCCCTGAAACGCGCAAGAGAAAGTCCTTATCACTCGTTGATTTAATGATGCAAAAAGTTGTCAATCGACAACTATGGGTCACCTGTCAGGGACATTTTATTCTACACCAAAGCGTCCGTGATGTAATTGGTCTTTCTTAGATAATTTCTGTGCCAAAATTCGTCCACACCGTGTTTGCTGAAGCTGATTGTACTGTAGCAATCACTGAATGAGAGGCATTTGTTGTATCTCCTCGATGAACTACTCATCATCCGTGGCTGAACGCCTCCTGCAATCCAGTATTTGTCTCCATCCTGCAAGGCGGAACATGCGTGACCCAGTATATATGTAAATTTGACAAGAAGAATGTAGAACCTTGCTAAAATGATAGCAATCCGTTTCGTTTGGGTGGACAGTTTTGTTTTGTCAGCCCACTGAGGAAGTGAAGTACCGAAATCTCTCAAATCGGTGCACTTGGTTGACCAAACCACAACATTTTTCACTCTTAACTTCAAAATCTTTTAGTAAAAGGACTCACCCCGAAGTACTCATAGATGGACGAGTTTATTGGTGTAACTACAACTTTAATACTTCAAGACAGACTGCTTGTGTCTTTGGCCCATTTGTTAGTGAATAAAGCCTCCAAGAGATAATTTTCAGCAACATGGTGCTAATGAAGGTATGAACTATCAGATCGCATCTTGAACCAGATCAGCTTCATAAGCTTCAATCGCTTCTTGTTCTGATGTCCAATTTATTTCGACTTGTTTACATTTTCGTGTTCTTCTTTCGCACGTGAGCCGATGGTCAATGTTGAAGATGGCACCTAATCACATCCCCATACATATATCATATCTCTGATCTCATTAATGTTAGCTCCTGTTGGTATTACCAGAGATCAGCTACAACTCAATAGTCGATGTCGTACCTCAAGTTATACATACATACCAACTAGTGGGAACAATTTGAGAACAAATTCTATGTCTCAACGTTATATTGGCCTAATGCCCTTTATTCTTAAAAGGGTGGGGAAGATCTTTAGTTAAGCAAATTAAAGACGATACTCTGCCCACTTTCCATTGCGAAAGTCTCAAGATACCCATCAGGCGGATAAATTGACTGAGTCCGCTTATTGACTTGAAAAATAATACCCCCTCGACATTGAGATTGAGAAACTCGTACATGAATCAGTCCACTAACTAGGCTAAAGGTGTAAACCTATCTACAAAAAATATGTAGATAACTTGTATGAGTTAATCATCAAGACCAACTCGAATGTGATCTCGGACCACGAAAGATAATTCTCTTGACTCCTTTCCGATGTACTGTCATCAATAGACAAGGTATCAATGCAATGGATCACAACCATCGTCAGGGCTGTACTGTCTTGGAGTTGCTACAGTTTGCACTTTTTGAAATACTACATTGATTTGAAAATAAAGGCCTGTCTGTAAACCCAAGTAAAGTAACTATTGGCCACACTAAAAGGAGAAAACTAGACCCACTCCTACCCTACATGGTGACCAATTCAATTTCCACGAACGCCAGGTCACCACCATCACGTTGACATGACAAGCGGTGACGTTCATTGTCATTCTGTAAAGCCTTTTCTACCTACTTTGGTTTCAACCAAGTAGTCATCTAGCCTTCTTAAATCTACTACTCTTTGAAGGCAGGAATGACCTCTAGCATGTTGGTCCTTAGAATTGGATATAAACTGATGGCTCGTCTGATGCAGTTGACTATATCTACGCGTCCATACAAATATATATGTATGTAGATCTCGTCCAGATTGTTGTTGTTTTTCTAAATTAGACCAAATATTAGTTAAATAATTTCCACTTCAAAGTTGGCAAGGATCCGCTTGTCAGACTTTGACAAGGTTTCCAGTATTCTGATTCAAGCCCAGTAGCTGGAACAGAAAACTAACCCAGAAGCTGTAGTTGTAGAATCTACGAAAAAAAAATTGGAACCTTGAACTTAATATTATATATTGGTGGTATATACTATCTAAAGTCTCTGGAGCCTGTATGTCGGGCTTATCTGCCGTGAATATCATGGAGGATCAATCACCCGTCCAAATCATTATGCAAATGAAAACAAGACTGAGCATCTACCATTCACATAACATCGGCCACAAATCTTTTCATGGAGGCTAAATATCCCTACTGAATGCAGTTTATCGAAAAGAAGAATTGAGCACTATTATGTAGGTGATATGGTCTTTAAATATTGCTCCGAGGAAATCCGTCTCAAGGCTTCAAACCCCATCAGTTACAGCTTTTCTGGTATACGGACTGCTCCAATGTGAACGGAGCTACCGAATCTTGTATACTTCTGCTTCTGCGTCAGCATTGGCAGACACTCATCCAGCAGGATCAATCTAATACTAGAAGCAACACCACATGATTTATAAAATATTAATCTTCGGGTACCCTCTCAAATTCTTTACTGATATCTGTGCCTGGAATCTGTGCAAAGAAAAAGTACTCTAAACCTTTCAAATGGACTCTTATCGAGTCTATTATGTGGAATTTTGAATAATTTAGCCTTCCTCAGAAAACTAAGGAGCGGTGTCCACAGTCTTTTATAGTACCATTGGCCAGTTTCGAAGAAAACTTAAGTTTCTAGAAGCACTTGTCGCTCCGTTCCATAACTTCAACTTCTTCAAACTCGCAACTGGGTTTCAAATTTGTCAAAAATGCTAAGGACACGGGCCCAGATGAAGTAATAATAATAATAATATTCTGGTACTACCAGCCCAATGAAGGGCCTGGCTCAGCTTCTCGCAGCCATTCGTGCTGTGCGTCTCACGAATAGTTGGGACCTACAGTTGTATGCCGTTTTCGAAGGCCGATTTTTTCGATTGAGAGAAGCTTCTCATGACAGTTTTACTCTCAGATGTTTGTCAGACATTCGCACCATGAGAAAACTCTTTTTTGTGTTTTCTTGGATTCGAACCTTGGACCGCTCAGTGATCGCGCTCACTTAACCACTGAGCCACGGCGCCCAGATGAAGTAATACATTGCTTTACCTAGGAAGCCGGATGAACTGTTTGGCATATTTAAGTACCATCACTACAGCCTGAGCTTCGAATATTCTTTTTGATTGATTTGAAGATGAATACGTGAATGAAGATGGTATACGAACGACGAAGGGGAATGAAGCATACCCTCTAAAAGTTGAGCATTTAGACTCTACTCATCAATTGTTTTATTCACTTTCAAAGATTTTGAATACAAAAGTAGTAGATTAAATATTATTCGTAAAATTCAAGTGCTAGATGGCTTGAGTGTTGCATCTCATTGGAAAAAAAGAAAAGAAAACTACTCCACATCGAGTTTACTTATACAGCCATCGTCTGGCATTGATAGTATTGCTTCCAAAGGTCTTTCCAAACTCTAATTTCTGGCCTGGAACATGTCCACCATAGTTTGGGATTACCGCTGTGGTGCGGTGGTAGATTTGAAATTGGCCACAACCAGGCAATGGTGTACCAATACCCATATATTCCAATGGCTCCCATATTCTAGTTCGATGAAGATGACAACTACCATCAAACTCACATAGAGGAATTGGTTTAGAATTCTTCTGGACTTCCTTAAAGTGATTTAGGGACTTTGGAATGTGCCCCCCGTATCCTGTAAGATGATGTTATCAAAATATATATCTAGTTGGATACAAATTTGCCTTACTTGTGGAATACGACATATTGAATACGAGAAGGGATGTTTTTTCTGAAAAGGAAAATGTGTTATGGCCCCGACTGGGATGGATGTGAATGTTAGATCGATAGTTGTCAGCCTTAAGCACCTAGCAACTACACTTTTGACGTCGGTATGGTGGAATACAACGTGTATTCTTGTATTCCTGTTTGGAGCTAAGGGCGCTGTTACACTCTAAAAACATCTACCTAACAAATGATATGGTCAATTATTGCTTTTGGCATCGCTGGTAGTGTGGATAGAAAGTGCCGTGGCGCTTTCGTATTTCATCTGAGTTCGAATCCCAGTGGCGCATACATTTGTTTCTCAATTCTTTCTTTTAATCAGTAAAATTAAAATGCTAATTTCAAGAAGCCTTAAACTGCGTATCGGTAAATGGTTTTCGACTTTTGAAATTTTTAACAAAAGTAAAAAAAAAATCTTAAGCTGAAGTCTGCACTCCATCCAATGACCTACATAAGTGCGTTTCAATTTATTTTAGATTACAGCACCCTTACCGAAAAATGGAAGAATCATCAACATCACTGTAGAAGTCGAAGCTGCACGCAGGTAGAAGTTACAGAGGATGGTTTCAAGATTGACAGACGAATGTGGAATTTCTTCGATAAGTTCATAACGACTACAGCAGGGAAAAGACTGAATTTGAATTCGTTCGTTGTTATGTGAATGCTTCGCTTTAGCTAACAAAAGTATATAGTTTCTGTGACAATTTAGGTGACTTACGCTACATGATATCGAGCTGATAAACCTTAGAACATTATTGATCTACGTAAGCCGATGACCTGCATTTTGCGGTTGTAAAGGACTCTATGTATCTAGGCTCCATCAATAAGCCATTTGACATAAGCAGCACAGAAAATCGTTTGTACTTTGGGTGAAGACGGTAACCCAGTAACAAAGATTACTCTGCACTCATACAACTAAAGAAACTTATGGTCGCCAAAACAATTAGATAGAGGGTATGACATCCTTTGTAATTTCAAAAGAAAAATAATTTGTATAAATTTCGATCCCAAAATGAAGATACGAATGAAACGATACAACTATGAGCTCTAGAAGCTACGTTTTGAAAATATTCAAATTCAAAGCAATCATGTTCAATCATTTTTGTCTTTTGACTTTATATATTCAGTTTAAAGTAGTCATAATTTTTTGTATACAAACTAATCATGAAATCGAAATTACCATAACTCCTTCGGTATCAAATCACACTCCTCAAAAAATGCCTCAGTCAAATTCTGCTCAGTGGAAAATAAGCGGCCTTTCATGCACATTTTAACGTAGGAGGACAAACCAAAATCACAAGGGGTTAAATCTAAAAGACATATGCCAAATAGTTTGCAGCGAGCTCTGTCGTATGTGCAGGTGCCACGAGCGCAGATTTGTGAGGGAACACCTATGTGGCCGTGGTGTAGTGGTAACATCATCGCTTGTCACGCTGTTGATTCACTGTTCGAATTCTGATGTCAAGAATCATCTATTTATTTCACATGAAATAAATAAAAAGTCGATCACTTACGAAAAGCTAAGTCAACACTACTGTGAAGGCATAACACTGGCAGTAGGGTGGTCATATGGCTAAAATGCAACTTGATCGTGATGATATCAGGAGGACGGAAAAAAATACTGTGAATCATAAGTAACGACAATAATAGCGAAAATAAACAAAATACTCCCCAGTTATCTGGACAGCCACCCTTGGAGTTTACAGAAACTTAATACCACCTGAGTTTCAAACTACACCACTCTGTCTTTCTCGCTGTCTCTTCCCCTTACCACAAAACGCACGTGTTCTAAAAAAATTAGTATAAGGTTTATTATATCCCCTTTAACACGTGCAAATTATAAAAAAAAAACCTCGCAGTGACCGTCTACTTCGCCCACCGTCTTTCTGAAAAATACGTCCATTATTCCTCTGTTAGCAGAACGAGATCTTCGTGGTTAAGTCGGAACATATTCATCTTCAAGAACCATACCTTGCCGAAATGATAAAACACCCTTTGTATTTGACAATAAGTCAGGGATGAAGAATAAACTTTGTCGATTGTACTGACAGATGTACTTAAATTGTACTAAAATTGAGTCGATTGTATTTTATCGCATTTATGTCCTAAATTAAGTTGGACACTCCTAAGGCATGAGTTTTAGCAGCGCTTCTCAAACTTCAACGTTTTTAATGTGGAATTTCAGTTCTTGGAGATTCCATTTAATTTCAGCATCTCGCAGCCATTTTATGAGGTTTTATTTTAACTCCTCATATCCGAGTAAACGTCAGTTTAAAAATAACAACTGAAACCTAATATTCATAGCAAGCCCTTATCTAAGAACACTAGGCCAATAAGTTTCGAATAAAAACCCGCAAGTAGTAGAAGAAACTTTAGAATTTACTTCACGAAACTACTACAAATTTGGATGCGTTCGTAAATAAAGCACAAATAATAAAAATGCTCTGAATGCATTAAATTGTGTATTTCCGTTCATCAAAATAAAATTGCCTGAATGCACTAAGGCGTTGTACTTCGTTCTTTTGAAAATCCAATTGTTTATAAAAAAAAAGTGCAATTGTATCTCAAATTTCATCCCTGCATAAATATTATGGATGACAGCGGAGTTTGAATAACCCTTAACTTCGATGAAAACATGAAAACCTCACATCCCCCACGAATAAACAGACACGTGTCATCTTAAAGTATCATAGATATGTAAACGGTGACAGCAGAGATAAGGAAATATCATTTATTTCAAGGGCGGCCAAATCGATGTCCAAAACTACAATCCGTAGTGAAGTGGGTAGAAGGGCTTCCTGATTCAGATCTAGTTCCAGTCAAATTGCTAGCCTTAACGATCAATAAAATCAGCTTTAATGTCAAAACAACAGGATGACTGAAATTCCATTTTATTTTCCAATGCCCATAAAACCGTCAGTTGTTATGCTTTTCTTCTATTCCCCTAATAAAATGTGTAATTCTAAAGCGTTCATAAAGTTTTAATAGCCAAAGCTGCTTTCAGATCAGATATACTCGTAGTCCCGTACGAAAACTTCAACATTTTTCACATCAAATGATCCAATTAAAACCTCATCTACCTTCAAGATTTACTGAATTAGTAAACTGGTGAAGATGTCTTACCAGAGGCATTAAAATTTCACTCCGATCTATCTGGCTCACAATTAACACTCCTAAGATACGTCTTAATTAAAGAAAGTAACAGATACACTCATTTTGTGTTTAAAATCGCATTTAAATTATTATCATTTCCAAGTCTAACTTATTTCTCTCCGGGTCACCCATTAACAATTAGACGTCAACGTATCCTAATTAAGTGCAATAAAATCTGAAAGTACCTACCACTTTCAAATTCCAGCATAGAGTCGGTACAGCCTGACTATCTAACAAGTCAGGAATTTTTTTTATTTTCATAGTTATTTTTTGCGTTACCGTAATAATCTGCGAATGTTGCGCAATAATTGCTCATGTTGCGCCCAGTACTGCTGTGTTGTTGTGCATTTTAAGCGTTTTTTTTTTTTTTTAGTGCCGGTAAGTTGGTGAGTTTAGTTATTTTTTTTTTATGTTCCCCCTGTGTTTTTGTAAAGTTAATTGATGCGCACAATCATTTAAAAGAAAATTGTCATCGTGCCTAGAGTTTTAAAGGGAAAAAATAATGAATTTCAAATTGGGGTTCGACTGCAGTTATCAGATGTTTTGTAAAATACGTAATTGCAATATTTTTTTTGATGTAATGTATTCGTATTGCGTAATAGTTTGTGAGGGAATTTAGGACGTCTATAGCATTTGGTTAGGAAAGTTTGTGTGAAATTGAGGGTGGATATGTGTGGATAAAAAATTAATTCGCAATAAAATTTTCTATGGGCTTGATTGCCGCTGTAAATGTTAAATATTGTTGAAGAGAAAGTATTTTAAATAAAAGTGAAGAGAGAATGTGAACCAGCATGGAGTTTGAATTACATGGTGACACTTTTTTGTTTTCAAAAGAAGGAGTAGAATTGTATTAGAGATTTTCTGTGAGGTAGTTGCACTGGTCCCTTGGCGAGTGATAGCTCAGAGAATTATTGATGCAAATTTTACCTTAACATCATATCAGACAAGTCAGCGCATTCAAAGAGCTACCAACAAAATCTCAGTAATTGCTCTACGATTTGTCAATAAATATGTATGTAGGCTAAATGATACAATTTTTTTTAAAAATGGCCAGCTAACGGAGGACAGTTAAAGGGACGAGCAATCTTTTTTATTTGTCGGGGTAGGAAAAACTCCACTGGCGCCCTCAGACTCGATACCGGTCCATTGCATAACCAGAAAGCAATCCCCTGCTAATGAAATGTGTTTAAGTGATGAGGAACTGATGGTAACCACATCGGCTCCACGAGCTAAGGCAGGATAATCGCATAGGAAATATTCAGCAGTATCGTCGCCCTCTCCACAGGCGTCGTGGATGGTGGTGTCGCTTAAACCTAGTGCCAAGACTGCCGCGGATTTCTTACAGATATTCGCGAGAGTCATGCCATCAACGATTATGTTCATAGGAAACCCAACCATCAGTGGAAGCCCTGACCAGGGATGCAGGAAGACCCAACGTTGGTTTAGGTCCTGAGAAGTCCTCTTCCAAACCATTTCTTGTAATTCTATGGTGATCTGGGACTCAAGCAAATTCAACCATGCTACCAAATTCAGATAGCCCTTTCATTTTGGAACTATTTTAGAAGTGATTAAAGGGTGATACAAATACTCCATCCCCTCTACCTATTCCTTAAAATATTGTTCCCAACCATTAGGAGTGCATAAGTCTTCGCTTGAAAGACAGACGTATCTTAACCTATCATCAGCGAAAATTTGACAATTCCTTCCTGTCTCAGATTCTGGCAAAATCTAGTCCTGGGCGTAAGGAAAGTCGACTTTAAATTTACGAAGCAGTTCGAGTTCTGGTGTCATTTCGTCAGACGGCATATCCGTAAGACACGAGTCGAAAGATAATTGTCACGCAAGGTCATCGAAGGTCTAGTGCGGGTTATACCTAGTTTAAGACGAGAGATAGTTTTTACTGTGGAGGGATTTCAACAATGCCAGGCGTGCGAAAGAAGGCCGTCGTGCAGCCGAGACAAACTGTTCTTTGGAGTTTAGTGAGAGCAGAAGTGATATTTTCGCTAAAACTTCCACCAAACAATCGACGCATATGCTGAGAAAGATCTTATCTTATCATTGCAGTGCAGAACCATAGGATCTTCTTGACTTTGAGGCCCGCAGAAAGTAAGTGTTAATGTTTTCGCAATTTTCACCCATCGGACATAAGTTCATGCATGAGGTGCCTTAATTATTCCCTGGAAAGCTGATGAAGACATACACTTATGGGGTTAAAATTGAATTCGCTGCAATATATTCGCGTTCTTTATGGCTGAGAGTCTACTAACATATTTACTGAGCAATTGATGGTCTACTACTCTAAGGGGATCAACGAAATAGTCATTCATGACTCAGAGGTGAGAAGAATACAATAGATGCTAGAAGTACTTCAATGCAGTTTAGCGTGGGCTTCTGCAAATGAAATAGTTTCTTTCGAATATCAGATTCTAGCCCACAAAGTTTATAAATTCATGAATGAAGCTTAAAGTTCATCAGATGAAATTTCGAGTCATATTCGGTGCAAATTGGTAAATTAGGAGGAGAGCTTTATTCAGATTTAAAATCTAGCCCACAAAACTTTCCATTTAGACACTTTTTTTTGCTGATTCTATCTCAAACTCAAAAATATAACGTCCGAATCCTACTGCCAATTTTCTTAGTCAAAGTCAGAGTTCACATCTCAAAAGTATTTAAAAGTGAGTGATAGTGCTTTAGTGTAACTTTTGTTCTGTCCGTTTTGGAACCATAAGTAACATGACCCGATCATAGCTAGATAAAATCGAAGACCCTCAGATCTATCCTCTGGAACTCAGGAAGACAACCATAACTACGGCACTTCAATGTAATTAAGTGGGATGCTCATTAGTCGGAACGCCAGAAAAAAACACATTTAAATATTTTTTCACTGCCAAAACTCTAGCAAACATATCACGATCATCCAAGAACTGCCATGAGAAGCTTATCAATTACGCCCTTCGAGAAAGGTCATAAGATCGTCTGCCTCACAGCATGAACGGCTGCGAGAATCTAGGGTTGCTTGCTGTACATTTTCATTTATTTACTTTTTAGCTGCATGGTCCTCACAAACTTAGGAATGGTTGCGTCTTGTATATCGTGGATGTGCCATCAAAAAATAAATATTTTGGTGCTACTCGTACTGTGCGATGCACGAATGGTTGGGACCTACATTTTTATTCTGTCTCCGAAGGTAAATTTTTTCGATTGAGAAAAGCTTTTCATGACACTCTTACTCTCGGATATTTACTAGACATTCGCGAGACGTGGAACAATGAAAAAAACTCTGTGATCGCGCACTTAACTTGAACTTCTTAGATATGATAGATGGTGTGGAAGAATTCTCCCCGTTGAATATTAACTCTCATGGAAATGAGCTGCAACTGCCTAGGTCTTTGCTTGTTTTCCAATTTGTAGCTTTGCTTCCATGTCACTGTGGTCAATAACCCAGCGCAAAGGAAGCAGACAAGTGCTCCTCCAGCACTGTTCTAGCACCTTCGAGGTGCCTTTAATTGCGGCCTATTGAACTACTATTCTATCCTTAATGTCCAGCTTTTTTTTTTTTTTTTTTATAATTTGCACGTGTTAAAGGGGATATGAATACCCTTATACTAATTTTTTTAGAACACGTTCATTTTTGTGGAAAGGAAGAGACAGAGAGAAAGACAGAGTGGTGTGGTGGTTTGAAACTCAGGTGGTATTAAGTTCCTGTAAACTCCAAGGGTGGCTGTCCAGATAACTGGGGAGTACTTTGTTTGTCTTTCGCTATCATTGCCGTTGCTTATGATTCACAGTATTTTTTTCCGTCCTCCTGATGTCATCATCACGATCAAGTTGCGTTTTGGCCATATGACCACCCTACTGCCAGTGTTATGCCTTCACAGTAGAGTTGTCTTAGCTTTCGCAAGTGATCGACTTTTTTATTTATTTTATGTGAAATAAACTTTGATTGAGAATAATTCCCAAATACTTAACAATTTCCCGTTAAACTGGGCCCATGACTTGAAGCTCAAAGCACTTTCCACAATTTCGCCGGTAACATGAGACCTTAAAGTTTTGTATGACCATTAAATCCAATAGGATGCAGGTACCACCCTAAGGTGTTCCACTATCTGAAAGCTTGAGCAAATTGCTGTTTCCGAAAGCTGCTTACACCCTGCACGGGAAGAGCTACTTGAATAAATTCAATACAATCCGTAACCACCTCTCTATCTTAGAAGGTAGCTAAAGTGTACTTTAATGATAAAATATTTGTTCAAGTGTTCTCACTACCCCGTCAAAAGCTGTCTCTGTGGATATTCCCCTGAGTCGTGCATACGGCCACTGCATACATAGCATATGGATGTCTAAAATATGTACATTCCTGCTTTAAGCATGAAGGAGTTTCTTCTAATAAGCCTCCTCCTTCACGAATCTATATTCCTGCAAGTCAGCTTTCGGGATAAACACTCCTCCAACGCCTCTCCAGAATATTTGATCATGATTCGGAACAAAGCAGTCATGAAATTCCTGTATCTTATAATTTTTAAACCAAATTAGGTAGTCTGCCGTGCATCGGGACCAAAAGAATTATAGGAAGAGATGGTCCCGGAAATTTTTTTTCTCGAATATATTATAGAAAGCGCCACCGAAAAGTAGGTATTCATTTACAACTCAGGGGATCTACATATATCCATTTTCATAACCTCGTTGCTTGTCTGTTGCAGTAGTCTTCTTATTGCATGCATTTTGATCTAAAATCTTTGATCACCCCTTGGCTTTGACCTAAAGATTTTTTTTTTTAAATTCTTAAAACCAACTACCTAATCAAATTATTTTTGTGCTAAGAATCCATTTTTAGCTACATTATCGATACCATATGATGCCATCACGGTAGCCTATTTGACACCTCGAAAACGGCCGGATTTGGGGAATGTTGTAAATAAAGAAACAGGATCTTAGATTGTAGGTCCGCTTGTGGTTAAACCCTGTCAAATGACATCACCCGACTCGCATATAGCCGTGACCAACCAAATTTTCTGTGAAATTGTGAAATCAACCGACCGCAACCATTTGCACCTAATAAATACGAAAACATTTTAAGGAACTATGCACACAGAGATACTTGTTGAAGTGTTTAAATTAAGGGCTGTTTGGATACATATTCTTCCAATTCTCGAAGACGTAAACTCAAGCTCAAGTACGAGTATCTACACATTAAGTTTGCGGATCGGCAAACAGATTACGTAGCTATTATTTGATATATTTACGAAATGACTTTATTGTTGGTACTTACAATTCTTAACAGACGTGTATCCCTCGGCTGCACTGCTATTACTCCCACCGCCATTCAGGCTTAATCCACCGTTCATCATGTGATGCTGTTGATGTCCGTTCGACTGTCGCCCCACACTGTTAAGCGTGGTCGTACTACCCGCCCGCGAGCGCCATCCACTTCCGCTAGCCGCAGCTGTCAGATCCCCATTCGATTTACTCGCTGCACCGTTGCTATTCAATGTGCCATACACACTACTGCCACCGCCGCCACCGCCTACGCCGCTGCCGCCCGTCTCCAACTGTCTGGCATATGAATTATCTGCGTACGCATGAAAACAACATCTGACTAGAGCGTTAGCCGCAGCCTCACGCTTACATATGAACACATGACACTCGAGGACCTTTATGCCCGTCGTCCTTCGTAGAATCGCTGCGAATATTGGTGGATGTTGGGCTCGTGGCATTCGTGCAAATGGTGAATCCAGCGGAAGAAATTTCGGTTCAGGATTGGAATTTCCTCGCTCCGGGATGAGGACTTGCCGTACTGCGGCACAATAGTGTAACGATTCGATTGGAAAGAATCGCGTGATTTGTTTCAAATTCTCATCGACATTCTCCAGTAGGATGCCATTGGACCATACACTCAACCAGGAGTCTATGCCCTTGGCACCTACCGCACCCTCAGATGGGTAGAGGCTCCTTAATGGCTCCTGTATCCCCTGCAAGCCATCCTTACTCTGTCGCGGTACTGCGCTGCCCAAGTAAAGGACTCGACAGCGGCAGATCGGTGTTGAGTCGCCCATCATTATCAGGGGATTATCCGAAAAAAGTATATAATAAGGGAAAAATGTATCTATAGTCACAGGGTATGCCGAAAGTCACCGCTAATTCGCATTAAATATTTGATATTTCTCGTCTGATCATCAATAACACGTTCTCGAGGGCGTGATATTCAATAGAACTGCCCAAGGTAGTAGTAGGTACAAACCAAAAGAATCAAAGATACAAGTACAACAAACAAAAGAACGAAAACACAAACGACAAAATGTTAAACGAAGAAGAACCGAAAGAATATAATCACGACGATGGCAAATAGTAGAAGAAAACTGCGATCATCAAGAATTCTTATCTACTGACACACCACTGTACTCCTTTGATGGTGGTGGCTCACTTCTCTATGTATCTGTGTTGAATTCCTTTTACTTTGACACTTACACAGCGCGAATGGGGCGAATTAAATTCTTTCGGTGGACATTTTTAATTTTTTTTTATTTTTTTTTTTTACGATTAACACGATCACTATTGCGTAGATGGAGAATTTTTCTACTTTTAATCACTTTTCAAATTTTATTTCATAAATTTGTATCTTTTTTACACTTTAACACCACAGCTGAGAAGATATCCATTGAAAGAGTAGGGAAAAATATGGCGGAAGTTTCTTCCTTTTAGGGCAGATCACTTTTTGAATTTGTATCTATGCGACGACGTCACATATTTTCTTCACTTTTTTTCGTTGCGGGGTTTATTTGGAGCTAAATGATTTTTATTTGATAAAATTAGTTTAAATTATGAAACGTCTTCCGAGTTCGTTTAACGAACGCGCGCGCTTGTACGTCCGTATCGGTATCGCTTACTCGAGTTGTTACCACGGCGCGGGTATACTCAAGAATAGAGACCGGAGCGACGACGTGGTATTTTTTCCTTCATCTTTTGCTTCGTTTCCACATTCCGCAAGTCTAACAAGTCTTGAATTGATTCATGTATTAGTGTGGCTTGGTTAAAGGTGTATCTGTGTGGTAGCGGTGAGGTGGTTTGAGTGTTCAAGTGTTTCGCGAATGACTGCGAAAAAAATTACAAGTGACAGCACTTTTTAGAAATGTGCTACAGGTAAGTATGAATGAAGGGCAGGTAGGTATGAATGATGAATGATTTTTTTCGTTTATAGATACAAATCTGCTAAAAAATTGCATCAATTTGTGGCCTGAAGTAAACCAAATTGTTTATTTCCCTTCCTTGTGTACCTTTGTAGTTTCAATAAATTACAGGAAGAGAGACCTTATTTCGATTTCTTCAAACCTAAAGGAGGTTCCCAATGTGTGTGCATTCATTTCGTTCTTTGAGAAATGTGTTTTGTTAATGGACATGGAAATGCTCGTAAATTACGCAAACATCTACTTGAAAATTATGTATCGATTGTTCGGGTATTTTTGTAGTCTACATACGAGTACATAAAAAATAAATAAATATTTTGACGCTAACAGCCTATACAGGCCCTGGCTTAACTTCTCGGAGACACCGGTGCTGTGAGTCGTACGAATGGTTGGGGCCTACAGTTTATGCCGTTTCCGAAGGCACATTTTTTTCGATTGAGAGCAGTTTCTCATGAGAATTTTATTCTCGGATGTTTGTCAGACGCTTTTTTTTATGTTTTTTAGGATTCGAATCTTGACTCTTCCCCTCTATAATCGCTCACTTAACCACTGAGCTACGGGGCCCACAGTTATATAGGCACACCTATTGTATAACGCTGAGCCAGCGCGCGCCTCGAGATGTTCGCAGAGTGATCATTCTATTGAGGTCTACGGAACATCTGAAATAATAATATCTATACTATAGGCATAGATCTGCTATCAATCTTCGGTGCGCTAGTGGTTGGAGATTACAAGTTAGTCTGAGTATGTTCTCGAACAGATGAAGAAACTGTTTCGAACATGAGAACAATACTCAAGTCCTGGTCTAACTTGAGCTTTGTATAGAAGAAGGAGCTGTTGCGCTGTATGGTAGCTCAACTACATAAGGATGCCAATTTTGAAATATGGAGTCATGCCAGACGCCAAGCAGATGCATGGTTTCCTTAAGATAGACAATTTAGTAATTCATTTGAAATGGCAGTAAATTGGGTTTTCTTCACTCTGAAGTCGGCTAAGAATGCTTTTCCCTACTGCAAGATTTTCTGCAGGTCTTCATATAATAAATTGATTTAGTCGCATCTCTAACGATGTGAAATATTTGTTGTTAGAGCAAGATGAGGTTAGAGTGCTGTCATCGGCAAGACTGAAAATCGTGTTGTTTGTTAACTCTAGAAGGCAGTTGATATGGAGATAAAACAGAGTTGATGAAAGTATAGAACCATGATGCACTCCAGCGTTTTCTGCTGTTCGATGGCTTAGGTCCATACGTGGGTTACATAACTCAGCAGGTCCCAAGTTGAACTGCGACTAAGGAAACCATACAGCCGGTCACTTACAGTCCGTGTCCCTCCAGATATTTGATTATTTCAACTTTGATGTCTTTTTTCGTCACTTTATCTGTTGAATGAGGACAGTTTTTTGTAGTTTTTTGCGCACAAGATATAGAAAAAAGTTTACAAAGAATAGATGCAATTTTTTTTGCACAGTTTTTGAGGATTATGGCTGGTATTCTATCAGGTCCTGGTTCCTTTTTGTAATTCAGATGATTAAGGATGCGCCGGATTATACGAGGTCGAAACTTTACATCTGGGATCTATAAATGGACCTTTTTAATAGTTGGTGGCTTCGCTTTAGCTGGATCTAGTATCGAATTGCCTGAGAACATAATAGTGGAAAGATTGGCTTTCTCATTTGGTGCTGCGGCTAGTGACCCGTCCTATTTCTCTAGAGGTGGGAATGAGCAGTGATTGAAGTTGTTGCTTACCACTTTTGCCATTTAGCCACTAGAACGACCTTGGAGTTTGTTAGTGACTCTCTCTGATTGCAGTTCTTCTTCGTGGAATCGACTGTTATATTATACATCTTTCGGAGGCTTATGAAGATAGATTTTGTTTGCTCTGTTGAATTGGTGATATGGTGGGAAAAGATTGAACAAAAAACTGAAAAACTGCCCAGAATACCACTACAAAAGGTCCAAATATCAGTACAGGCGATATGCACTCTTGCCCGACGACCGCATTAGGAGCTCTTCTACAGATCCCTCCTCCCCAGAGTCAAGAAAGCAGCAGCGATAAGCACTGCAGAACCTTCACCTAGTACCAAATTTTAATTTGGGAGATCTAAAAGGGCTTCTAAAAATCTTAAACAGGCTTCCGCTAGTTTTCAAGTCAACGATGCATGTTACATGCTTTTAAAATAATGATGCTAGAGCGTGACAAATGGAACAACAAGGGTTATTCTCCCCTGAACTATCCCAGAGATGGAACACGGAGTGAGTGCCGGAGTGCTTGGCCCTAACGTTCATTGGCAGTACCGTTTGGACAATCTACCTTGATTTTCCAGGCCGAAATCTACGCCAGAGAATGCATTAGTTGTAACCTCCATAGATATTAGCATCCTGTCTGACAGTCAAGCGGCTATTAAAGACTTATACTCTTTCTACTACAAGTCTAAGCTGGACGGGAATTGCCTAAACACAATAAAATCACAATCATTTGGGTTTCTGGCCACATGGGTATAAATGGGTAACAAACGGGTGGATGAACTTGCAAGACGCTGCTCAGCACTACCATTACCTTTCTGTAACTTACGAGGGCAAGGTGAAAAGTTCTCGGCCTGACAATGGAAAACTGCGATTTTCAGTTAAAAAATGATTTTACTTTTGTACATAATCTCCCTTGACTTCAACACACTTGGTCCAGCGTTTCTCCAATATCAGTATTCCTTCTCGGAAATGAGAGTCTGGAAGGCTGTGAAAATATTAATCTACGTCTCAACTTCTGCATTGGATGCGAAGTGCTTCCCAGAAACAAATTTCAAGTTTGGGAACAGATGGAAGTATGAGGGTGCCAAAAACCATGTGAATAGGGGCGATGGCCGAGCAAATCGTACCCCAAATCCCGCAGTTTTTCCATCGCCAACGCACACTTGTGTACAGGTGCATTGTCCTGGTGAAAGATGATTTTTTTCTTCTTGAAGCCAGGCCTCTTCTCGCGAATTTTAGCATCAAGCTGGTCAAGAAAGTTGGAGCAATATTCGTCTGTAATTATTCTTTCTCAAGGTAATCAATTAACAGGATCCCTTTCGCATCCCTTTCGCATCCCAAAACACACTGGCCATGACCTTCCCGGCAGATGCGATCGTCTTCGCTTTCTTTGGCGCTGAACCACCGGCTTCCAACCACTGCTTCGACTACTGTTTCGTTTCTGGCGTGTAGTGGTGGACCCATGTCTCATCATGGTGACAAATCGCAGCACAAAATCGGTCACCTATTGAATCGGTCCAAAGATTGGAAAATGTTTCGCACCCTCTCTTCCGATATACACACAACCTCAGCTATATCACTCACCTTCACTCACCTATCGTCCAACACGATATCATGCACTTTTCGATGGTTTCGGGTGTGGTTGTGGTTTTAGGCCGTCCTTCACGTGGGTCATCTTCGAGGGACGTGCGATCACGTCAGCTGCCCACTTTTTAATGGTTGACATGGAAGGAGCAGAGTCCCCGTAAACTTTTGTCAACTTTGGATGAATTTCCTTAGCAGTTAACCCATCCAAAACGAAGAATTTTATCACCCCACGATATTCAAATTTATCCATTTTAACGAAAAACACGCAAGACGTCTACTGCAAGAATTCGTGTAAAGAAACTACTTGAGAGAACAAGTTGAAACTTGTCATACAAACTAATGAGAAGTGCACCCAGGCAGGAAACATAAATTGTTGCTGATTGGAACGCCATCTCTGCATCAGGCCGAGAACTTTTCACCTTGCCCTCGTATCTGTTAACTACCTGAGACTGAAACTGAACTTCTGGGAAAAAATAGTTTTAATATCTAAATGGAACGAAACATAGCGCATTCCGAAGGCCAAGCAATTAATTGATTTTTCAAAATATAATCGAGCTGACGAAATTTTGTTTCTTCGAAAAAAATATGCCAAAATCTTAACAGACTATCTCGCTCAACTAACATTTCCACAAAATATGTAGGGCAGATCTAGGCCATCTATGCCTGTAAAATCGCCTAATGTTGACGCATTTCACGAAAACACCAGACCCCTGTCCAGTTTTAGAGCCGTCCGCAGCATAGCAACGTTAATGGAAATGAACTTGCTGATAAACTGGTCAGGCAAGGCTCAGCCCTCCACCGCTTACTTGCGGAATCAGTCCATGTTCTACTTGGAGCAGTCAAGGCAGAAATCTCCTTAATATTCCTTATGAAAGCCAATCTTAGATGGACGCGTAAAGACGTCGCCAGATTAACAGCGATCACTACGGATCACTATAGGAGACCACGCAGTCAAACTAGGTATCCCACACACACACACTTTCGCCGTTGCAATGTCCCAACTGAAAGAGAAACCTTTATCCACTATTTATGCGTCTAGGCGGCACTAGCTACGGCCAGACAACGTGCATTAGGAAAACCCTTCTTCAATTCCCTAGAGGAAGTCTCAGAAAAAAAACCTCAAAGAACTTAGTACTTTCCTGAATTCCACAGGTTGGATCTAGATACTCCTCACCAATACACAGTGACGCCCAGGTTACATGAGTTGTGGTAACAAAACGGCACCTTGTGCTAATTAGGTTCTTCCTTACAGAACCGCCACATAACCTAGGAGGCGAGATAAGAATTCTGAAATTTTGAGTGTCGGACAACTCGTTTTGATTCCGGAGCAAACCTTCGTCCACCATGCTTTTTAATACAGAGGAGAAGTGTTCCCTCTATCTCCTTAGTTGGTCCCCATCAGAAATTAGCAGAAAGTCGTCCAAACTCTTCACCGGCTGTTGACCCGAGCTATGACTACCTATCAGCTCTTTGGTGATTCTGTACACGGTTCTGCATCTACTTGCTGCTTCCTTGGCTTGTTCAGCTAGACTTCTCTCATCTTCATACGGTACAGGAACTCGAGCTTGCTTCTGTCTTAGTTATTTCCGCTCTTCGATACCTCTTTAGGTATCAGTAGATAGTCGTACCCACGTCACATGGCCTCTCAGCGTTCTTTCGACAAGACCCCATGAACAATATGGTCTCTAAGTTGTTGATGGACTACGAGATCCTTTATTCTGCCGGTGTCATACCTGGTTCTCCAAGCGCGGTGTTATAGCTTGTACGAACGGCTGCAGTTCGAAGGCGGATGCTAGCTATCATAAGATGGTGATCTCTTTCCAGTCCAATGTCGGTACCATGCCTGTTTCAAATACTCAAAACAGAATTTCGATTGGAAGTTCTCTGCCGATCAATAGACACCCAGCTGATTCTATGGCAGGTCTTGTGTTCGTATAAGGTGCCGTATAGGGTGCCTTATTGATTGAAGAACATTAAAAATGGTGAGCGGCCAATATGGAATATATTTTGCTTAAGCTTAAGATTTCAAATTATTCGCTCTGTCTGTCTGTGTATCTGCCTTTAGCATGGTCTTTATGATCAATGTGAACTTTACGACTTTGCAAAAAGGAAAATGCAATTCCAACTGACCGCCGCGTCTATACAAAGCACTTACCGCATTTTATTAACAAAAATTCCGACATACGATTAGTGCACAAAATAATAAATCCCAAACAATCTTTTGGGTAATAAATTCTCTTACAAGCAATTACAATTTCACGGATATACCCCTCAGGCATAAATTTCTATTTTTTATTACCCATTTCCTTATCTTAATATGCCGGTAAATTGATATTGAGAATACCTCACCCCCACAAAAATATACCTGTACAGCACCCCTAAGTCCGATTGCACCTACAGGCAAAAGATTTCTGTCAGGTAGGCACTTTTTCTCTCCATTTCGAGGCATACTACCAGCAAAACTAGTTGCTCTTTCAATTCACGACTGAATACACAGACAAGTCTTGAGTCAACACTATCCCACCGTCGTCGATGAATACAAAGCGCCAGTGTTATTTCTTTTTTTCAGCGTTTGGTATATTCCACCAAATCTACCGGTTTTTCCTCTTTTTTTCTTATCCCTGCTGCGAGAATTTCTTCAAAAACATTTTTTTGTTTTTTTGTATTTTTTTTTTTTTTTAGTATTTTAATTTAAATGCGCATGCCAAACGTATGAAGTAGACCTGACTGTTTTGTTCCTCTCTAAGTATTAGTGAGTGTGTATCTATTATTCCATAATTTGTACACAGTGCTAGATTAGACACAGCAGCGTTGTTGGGCGTACTGTTGCCGTTGTCGTAGAATCAAAAAAAAAAAACTCGTCTGCAGAATACGAGTACTCTTTTTTTTTGGTTTTCCTTCTTCTCATTCTCTTTGTGGATTTTCTTGGTTTTTCGTTTTTCTGTGAAAACAAATTCTCTATTCTCTTTCCCTGTAGACATTTGTTTTTCTCTTGGAGTATTTTCTTTTCAAGTTCTTTTCTTCTTTACCGATTTGCTTTCTTTCTAAATCGTTCTCTATTACGTATTCAGATATCGCCAATTTATTCACACGTACATGGTACATAGAGTACACAAATTTTTTCTGTATTTATTGTATGGATGTTATTCTGATATGGAATGGAATTTAATTGCATTTGTTGTTTGGCAAATTTGAAAAAAAAAAATAGAAACGAAAAACAAAAGAGTTGACGTGCAAACTTGATAGAATTTTTATTTGCATTCTTTGTTAATGATCTGAATTGATGAAGAGGTGAATGAGGGAATTTGTATTTGTAGTTAAAATGGGAAGGAGAATTAAAAGATTTTGTTTTACTGGGTATTTCATTTCCTTGAGCTGGTATGCACGGGGTGGATTAGTTATGGTAAATCAGCAGGTTTTATTTTGTTGCCGACACGCTTTGAGGTCAGAAATGCGCAGAAATTCCTTTTCATCAATAAAAAGCAAAGCACATAAATCAATGGAAATATTTCCTCTTTAACTCAGGAAAGTTGAGAGGAGATAACGATCATAATTTAACCTGATTTCTAGGCCTAGCTGAATTTAATAAGGAACGCCAGTGACTGCACCCACAATTCCTTAGCTCCTCCATCATAATCCCCCAGACAATTACAAACCCTAAACCCAAGGAATGTTATCCCCCCCCCTCAAGTAACACTTGAGTAAGAAAAAAATTCTTTAAAGACTCGTCATCAAATAAACTGGGTGTAACACTAAAAGTCGAAAACAATAAAACGAACATCATTGGAGACAAGACCATCAGGTTCGATGGTAAAAAAAAGAAACTCCATACACAAGTTGGGAACAAGTTTCGTGCTTTAAAGGAATCACACAGCGCACATCGTTTGCAAGTGATGCTGGTGAGTTGTTGTTAGCTAACAGCGTACATAGCGCGCGATTCATCAATGAGATAATTCTCCCCCTACAATGTGCATTCTTTAAGTTTTTTTTTTATCGAAATGTTGTCTTACCAAGTGCAAGAGGTAAGTGGTGTGATTGGTTGAAAAAGTGTGCAGACAACTGTTTTATGATATCGTTTGGAGTGCTAGATTAAAATTCAGACATAAAACAGGCTTTAAATGTGGTCATGAGGATTTGGAATGGAGATTTTGTTGACAGCGATGTTCTTTTGGTGGAGTTGTGGGTTTGGGAAGAGGAAGGTGTCGAAGAAGACTGGTATTAATATACTTGATTGATAATTGGTTACCTTTCGTATTTCATTCTAAAAAAATTTACGATCTCTACCAAGAGAGTTCCCTATTTATGGCTGGTTGGGCAGCGATAATGATGACGCTTCTCTCACAAAAATCATTTGCGCAATTCAAACCCAAACCCAAGTTATTCCAGCGATACTAATTGATCCTTATTTTACGGCAATATTACTATTACGTTACGTTGTAACGTTAACTTCGAACGAGTTGATTGTACACCATACTGGAAAGAATTTAAAATATGCAATATGTGGTCCTTGACATTTCTTCATGCACATTCACAGTAGCATTGAGTGGAAGATAGACGTCTCTTCATGGGCAACCTTTTGTAGATTTGCTTCTTACAGTTTTTGTCACCACAATTGGTGCGTAATTTCTGTCGTCGCATCTCAAATACCTCAATCTCCTCCCTAAATGTGACGGTTGTGTGGGTATTCCTCTTCTGCAGTTGTAATCTTCTGAAGATACTAAAAGCGCGGGCTACCAGTATGCACGATTCGCAAACCCAAATAATCGCTGTCAGGAGTACTCCTATGTATATAATCCACACCCTGCATACTTCTACCACTCTGCTCACGGGACTGCCGTTAGGTAGCTATATTACCTGCATTTGCCGTTTCGGTTTTTCTTAGTCTTTCGAGTCTTCTCAGCTCATTCTGTATGCTCGTTATGAAGGAACACGTCTTCAGCCAGTCGTTTTTTGACATCATGGTATGACTTATTAGAAGCTGTGGGCTTGACAAATTCTTTCAACCCTCTACGAAGCGGCTGCAGTAGAACACTACGTGTCCTCTTAATCTGGGCAGAAGGGTGAGCTATCGGTGTCCAGATCTATGGAGATATTTTCGATAGCCGCCGTGCCTGAACAAGAACTGTGTAACTTACTTATGTCCTGTATACCCTTGTGGGTCCTAAGGCCTCTACAACGCCTACGCGCCATCGTGTGCGATTTCTGGAAATGTGCCTCAGATCTCCCCAACTCTTTCTCAGTTGCCGTGCTTCCTTCTCAACTGTTCTGCGCCACGTACTCCTATGACCGCCGCGTATCCTGCCATCCTGGGTAAGCGGGTTCCATTGCATCGCTTGGTTAGCTATGGACCTGTCACCCTTTCGGAGAGTGTGACCTGTTCTCTCTTTGTTCAGGCCTCGATGGTGGGGATCAGCTTGTGGGTCCATCTGCCTTTTGCCGTGTTATTCCAACTAACTTGCCACACTTATTATACTACATATGTTGCCTTTTCTTCTCGTTTTATCCTCCTACTAACGCTGGCTGGGATCATACTGGCTATAAATCAAACTGATTCGCTCGAAATTGTTAGGAAAAAACTTATAGTTCTGATTGCGTGGCCTTTTGCAGACGAGAGCTTCCTTCATGTTTCCTTTTTTTTAAGTGCCCCGTACAGACCAGGGAAGCATATAGAAGGATTGACCTTACCATTCTGGATATCAGGATCCTCCTGGCATATCCAGGCCCACCGATGTTCGGCAGCATGCGGAAAAACGCTGCCTGCATCTGTGAAGCCTTTTTACTTGAATAGTCGACGTGAACTTTGAAGTTCAGCCTGTTGTCGACCATTACTCCAGGTATTTTAATGCCTATTTAGACTTGATTGTCTGGTTCCCAGTCCGGAAATTTGCGTATTCCACAGGCTTTTTATTAGAACAGCCTCGGCCTTGTGGTCAGCTCTAGGCCGGCAGACGGTAGACAATTTTTGATTTTGGTGACTGCTTCATCCGTGGCAGACTCTAACTCGTGGATGTGTTTGGCCACAGTAACCACGGCGATATAGTCAGCAAAGTCGATCACCTTAACTCTTAAAGGCAGCGTTAGTCGCAGGACTCCGTTATACATTATATTCCACAGGAAAGATTCAAGAACTGACCCCTATGAAACGTATGACCAATTTGCTTAGTTGAATTCATTTTTTACGTAGAGCTTTACTACTGTGCAGTATTTCTTTGTGCCTCCTCGCCTTCTTCTCCTAAGTATTGCTTCAGCTGTATCTACTACCGTCCTTATAGCATCGACAGTAAAACCGGACTTTCTGAAACCTCACTGGTCTTCTGGTAGAGCTCCTCTACCCTCTGCCACTGCGATCAGTCTGCCATAGATGATATGTTCTACAATCTTTCCCATAATATATAGTGGCCGATATGACCAACATTCTCCGTGTGGCTTGTTACCTTTGAATAGTAAACTAGATGTTGAAGTTTTCATGGTTCAGGGAAGACCTCCTCCACAAGTCATCCTTTGCATTGTTGCCTTAAAAAAAGTTCGGTCTCTTTTGGACGGATATTTAGGATACCTTCTCCTCCTCCATGCTTCGTGCAGTTTATCGTGATTGCCGGGATATGTTCCGTGCTGGTTTCCCTCATGATAGTGCACAGAGTAGGACTTCTATATGGGAATAGATACTACACTATTGTCATCAGCATTGTTGGGCAAGATATTTGTGGTAACCTACTGGCTTCAGCTTCTTCATCACCGTTCTACATGCCATCCCCCAGGGACTAGATCTGCTTCATCGCAAAGTCGTCAGAAGCATTTTGCTATGCCCTCTTTGATGGCCTTTTCAAGGCTTCGTCTTGCCTGCCTTAAGGTAGCTAACCAAACTCTGGTCTTCCCCTAGATCGCTGGGATCTGCGGCTTGCCCGGAGGTCTGGTGTCAATACACCAGTAAGGTTTGTGTATGTTGAGCAACTGGCGGCTCATTGCTGCACTCTGCTCGCCGTAAACGTCATTGAGTAGGGCATACAAATGTTTCTTCCATCCAGCTGATCTTCAGTAGAGTGGTTGGTGTAACTTTTTTGGCCGAGAACTTCTTTGGATATTCTGTACAGCTCTCTGATATCTCCTTTTCTTGTAGCGTTTTCCGCATTTCCCGGAAGACTGTTCAACCTCATCCTCCTACCACGTCTCACACAGAGATCAACTAACCTGTGAGCTATCCTAAATTCGCTTCGTAATTCCATCTTTCGTTGAGTGTCTGTTTCAGCGATTATTTTTGTCTTCAATGATCTACGATACGTGATTTTGTCCCAGGTGTCAGTAGTCTCTAGCTCTAGAATGTCTGAGAACAGTTTCGGATCCAACTTTCTCAAATACGCTTTTTATTTCGTCCTTCATCCCTAATTTCTTTTAGGGACGGTGCTATGTAGTTGAGGGTGGTGGTAAAATTGTGACATATGTTGGTGTCATTAAGAGTATTCATTTTGAATTTGGTTATTCTCGCTGCATGCTCTGAGCGCCACAGCACAGCTGACGTTCGCAACGCAATGACTTGTACTTAAGTAACAAGTCGACAAGGAATTCACCATTGTCAATTCATGATCCCAAGTCATGGTTTTCCAGGCCCTCATTGTTTGATCCGACTTGGACATTGAGGTCACCCATGACGATTATGATATCGGCTTTATGAGCTCTGCTATACACCGAGCTAAGATGAGTATAGAAAGCTGTTTTGTCTTCCTCGGTTGCTTCATTTGTAGGGGCGTAGCACTGGATAATGGTGATGCTGCGGATTTTTGAACGAAACCTTGCTTACATTAGTCTCGCATTGGGAACCATTCTCTACATTTTTGCTCGACCTGTGTCTGATCTGTACTCAGTTCTTCCTCTCCACTTGGTTTCGCTTATGCCCAAGATGTTGATTTTAAGGCGGAGCATTTCACGCTCTACCTGTTCGTATCTCCCCTCACCGTCCAGGGATCAACGTTCTATGCTCCGACTTTCGGTAGCCGAAAGTTCTATCCGCAATATCAGACAGATTTCTTAAATTTGTCGTCCAGTAGAAAGATTTTCCATGACATGGTTACCCAGTTCCACTTGTTGTTATATTTCATGTAAGAACATATCTCGGTCAGCGCCGTTGTGGTGTTTTCCAAGATATGATTAATAACCCCATAAGCTCAGATTCGACAGGCACAGCATCCCTTTGAATGGTCTAACACACATTGGTTGAGGCCCAACTCTGTGGAAAAAGAGAAGCCGCCCACACTATGGGAAATAGATTCGACTAGCTACTGCCGTTGGCATTACAGAAATATGTATGTTCATCCGCCACCATGCTATGATTCATGCAGTTAACCACTGCTTGTAGTTCATCCGCCTTTAGGTTATGATTTCCCACTCCCAAGGATAAGAGATTGCTCTAGCCAGCATTGGTGGTTTGGAACCTTATTTCATCAGCCGCTAGGTCCCCCCTTTGCCGTCAAGGAAGAGGTGCGAAATAGGGACTTTCTCTTCATCGAAACTATGATCAATTGGCATCACATAGAGGTAGGTAGGTAGGTAGGTGTGGTTGTGACAGCATGCTATGCTGAAACATAATTAGCGCAGAGGCACCGTTTTAATACCACAACTCAAGTGACCTAATTTGTTGTAAAAAAAAAAAAATTACGTTGGACTTGTGGGAAAGGAGAGAAAGGGTTATTTAAATCCACCCCGTGGCATTGAGGAAACTGATAAAGTCCCCGATGCTTGTCTCCGCTAACTCACTAATATTATCGAAAAGGTGTCTGCCAAGTATACGGTGTCTGACCCTACTGTGATGTGAAGGATTGTTTCAGGCTCGTTGGTCATATTGCAGCTACGACAATGTGCATTAAAAGTAATGCCCAGTCTAGCTGCGTGGACCCCTATGGGCCAATGGCCAATGCTAATTGCCAGAACTCTAGCAATATCTGCCCGGTTTCTGTTTAATAGCTCTTGTGTTCTGCGCCAGTTATACTTGGGCCACATCTGCCTGGATATGACACAGTTCTGCAACCCTCGCCATCTATTACCAGCATTTGCAAGGAAATGAGCAAAGATTCCACCCTTAAGGGCCTCTAACGGAATGTTGACATCCTCCGCACGGGAGCAGTCAAGGGCAGATCCCTGCTTCGCCAATTCATCAGCCCTTTCGTTTCCGTCAATGTTACTATGACCAGGCACCCAGATGAGGCTGATCCTAGACCGATGACCGAGTGCGGCAAGCTCCTCCTTGCATTGTTTAACAAGTTTGGAGCAGGAAACCGCAGATACGATGGCTTTGATAGCGGCCTGGCTATCAATGAAAATGGCTATGGTGTTAAGTTGTATCGATGTATGTTTGAGGAGACGGCACGCCTCTCGTACAGCAAGAACTTCTGCCTGGAATACGCTGCATGAATTGGAGAGACGGATTTTGAGGGATTCAGAAAAGATTCCCGCCCCTATCCCGCAGTCCATTTTCGACCCGTCAGTGAAAATGGTTGTTTTGAACTCGTTAGTCACCGCGCCACATTTCCATTCTGCCCTGGAAGTGAATCTCACAATGATCACGGTCAGATTTGCCGCCAACTCCCGAGGTAGCAGATTATGTGGCATCACATAGAACTCTCTGCAATAATTTAGAGGACTCAAATCTTAAACTACCACGAATTTGTGTTTAGCATATTAAATAAATTGATCATAGCTCGGCATTTAGTCCACATTTTGACCTCTACATCATGCCTTTCAGTTCAAATATAATTGCGTAAATCCCATAAAATACATTTTTGAACTTGAAATACGCACGGTAATTCCACACACGAGTCTTGTCAAATTTACATTTCGCACACGGTTCAGCGAGGTCACACTTCTATCACTTCAGCAGCGCACTCTCAATCCAATTTCGAGTCAAAGAACCATTTCAAGTTTCCTGATCTCGAATCGAATGTGTTCAGATACATTTTAACGGAAACACATTCCCCGCAATTAAATGGCCATTACCACACTCAACTAAAAAACCATTAAACTACCATTAAGTGTTTTTTCGTCATTAATCAATATCGGAACTCGATTTCTTTTTATCTCTTCAAAGTGCCTCATCGAGCCGAGCGCGATATGTACGAGTATATCAACAAATAGCAGAAAAAAAAAAAAATATAAATAAATTGGAGAAAAATATTATTAAGAAGAATAATCACACACACTGGCTGGTTACCACCGTGGCGACCTTGTTTGCCCACACCGCATTCGCATTTTATCATCATCGTCGTCGTACGTAATGCAGATGTGGAACTAAATGCATGCCAAACATTTAACAGACCACCACCCTCCTCCTGGTACTCTCAGATACAACACACAGACCCACTTGACTTCTTGTCAATGGTATTTCCTCCGTCCTCCCAATGGTGTCTTACTGCTTCCATGTTGAGTAGTCTGTGAGTTTCTTTGTGTTTATTTAGAAAAAAAATGGGTAAATTTACTACATTCCAATCCAATCGAATGAAGAAGAAGAAGAAGAAGAGGAAAATAAAATAAAATCAGACGAAGAAATCGAAAGAAAACATACGAATAAGGAATGCTGCAGCAGGTTGGTGGGGTCTGGTAATGTGGCTGTAAGTTGGTTGCGCATACGACATGTCAGCCCGTGTTATTGTGGTTTCCGCTGCAAGTGCGGCCACAAGGGAGTCTTACATGTTTTGTCGCCATATTTATGGATTGTTATTTAAAATATTTCAAATTGTAAACAGGTGTTTCGGGTTCTTGTTATTGGTGGTGCACCCAGCCCTCGGCTGAGTTTTGGGTGGGAACTCTTGACGCATTTGCCGAAAAAATTTTATTTGTAAATTGCGGTCTTGGTAGTGCTGGAGTGTGTCCAACAAGATGTGGAAACACAATTAAATTGGATTTAATAATTTAACTAAAACGGATATAAAGCTTTACAGCTTTAATGGCTTCCAGGCGTTGGATTAAGAAGATCATAAATTTTGAGATTGAGATTGAGATTGACGCCGGCTCAACCGCACTTTTATTAGCTTAATACAAGCACAAGGAAACTTAAACAATCTAAACTTAAAACTAAAGACAACTAGGAAGAGCAGGTAGGGGGTAGAGGGGGTTAATAGGAGGGTGGTGTTGGCAAAGTCAGGACTTACTACCTTCAGAACGAAGGGTAGTTCTGCTGCAGTGGAAGTCGGCTAACATATTGTTAGCCAAACGCAACATTCTGGACAGTGGTGCGTTATAAGCATAATTGGTGCGATGATAAGTGTGGCGACCAGCCAGCGATGATCAGCTCTGAGCTTGCACAGACCACACATAGCCGAATATGCGCCGTGCAAACGCGTCTATATTTAGAGAACATTTTCCGCTCCTTACATTTGACTCGTTCATGACCAAACTCAAAGTGGCCCAGTATTTATACAGTTTAGATCATAAAAACCCCTATCACCAATTGGAGCTGAGCGAAGATAGCCGCGAAATCACGACGTTTATTACGCATAAAGGGATATTTCGTTACAAAAGGTTGCTATTTGGAGTAAATTCAGCTCCCAAGACACAATGGAAAATATTCTCATAATGATCTGAATTATTTGGACGACATTATTGTTTTTGGGCTCACTAAGGAGGAACACGACATGGAGGGCGATGTTACAATGAAGGATATAAACGTTACCCTCAACAAGGACAAATGCAGTTGGAAAGTTCGAGAGCTGAAGTTCTTGGGTATTAGCCACGGAAAGGTTAAAATGATGTTGGAATTCCGGTCACCAAACACGAAGGAGGAAACAAGGAGCTTTCTGGGACTTTTAACATATTTAGAAAAATTTATTCCGGATATGGAAGACGCAACGGAACTATTGTGGAGTCTCGTAAAAAATGATATTCTATTTACCTTATTATAACCCAAAGAATCGTACTCGGTTAATAGCTGATGCATGCCCTGTTGCATTAGGAGCAATCCTTTTGCAGTTCCAGGAAGGAAATTCTCAAGTTATTTCATTCACCAGCACGAGCCTCTGCAGTGGAAAGAAGGTATTCATAGACCGAAAAAGAAAGTCTGTCGTTAGTTTGGGCGGTAGACTGATTTTATTAATTTGAGCTCGTGACTGACCACAAGCCAATAGAAGCAATTTTCAAGCCCACGTCGAAACCTCCAGCTAGAAAGAAAGATGGGTTCTTAGACTTCAAGCCTTCAAATTTAAAGTACATATATATCAGGCGGGAAAATGGAATATAGCGGATTCTGTATCGAGACTGTGCAGAGTTCAAGAGAACATAGTGGAACACGAAGGTCATTCAGGATTAGTCATGAAGCGGAGACTGCGGTTAAAAGCATGGTGGCCATTAATGGACAGGGAAGTGAAATCTTTCGAGACCAACACCACCAGAGCCCATGCAGCGGCATGCCCTTGGCAATAGGTAGCAATGGAGTTATTGGGACCTTTACCAAACCACGATTTCGTTTTTGTCATCGACTACAATTCCAGATATCACGAGACTAAATTCGTTAAGAAAATTACGTCATCAGAGATTATTGCGATTGTGGATGAAATGTTCTATAGATTGGGGGTATCTGTACAAGATATTAGCGAAAATATTTTGGATTCAGAAGCAAGGGACTTGGACAAAATAAAAAGGAAAGGAAAGCAAAAAGGAAAAGAGAGGGAAGTCAGAGCTCGTGAGGCGAAGAAAGGTGATATTATCATCAGCGACAAAGTTTTACTTCGTAACCTGGTTAACCACAATAAATTAACACCAGCTTTCGGTCCAACCGAATTCGAAGTGATCGAACGAAGTGTCCGACGAAAGTTAACCCATGTGAAGAAGATTGCTTCTTAAACTGCATGGAAGACAACAACAGCTGAAAACATTCCGCGGCCCTCACCTGGAGAACCTAATGAGAACGTTGAATACACTACTGGGAAAGGAAAACCCAGGTTAAAACTAAAGCTGAAAAACATAGGAGGGATGTGGCGACGAGCCAGCGATGATCAGCTCTGAGCTCGCACAGACGTGCATACTCTCCCGCTCTTGGTTATTCTCTCACACACTCGGGGGCATAAGTCAATCGATGACAAGTGTCTTGGGCAGCGGTCGTACATAGCGTATTCACTACAAAGCTAGCAATTGTGTTTTACTCTATTTCCTCCCCGTACAGGTCATTACAATAAGTGAGACGGAAGAGGGGAATGGACCTTACGGGGATTGGTATTAAATGAGTCTAGTTCAAGGAGCGCGGGTTAATCAATGTGACCAATGGAGGAAGAGTAAGTCGGCAATTTCACGACGATTTTCAAGAGATTGAAGATTGATGAGTTTTAGACGATCAGAGTAGGGAGGCAAGTCGTATCTATCAGTCCAAGGGAGACCGCGTAGGGCGAAACGGATAAACCTGTGTTGGATGGCTTCGATACGTCGGATGTGGATAGGATAGTGTGGCTAGCATATTCGAGGATAGGTCTAACGAAGGTGATATAAAGTGATTTGGTGACGTATGGGTTCGAAAATTCCTTGGACCATTTTATTATGTGGTCAATATGAGAACGGAAGTTAAGTTCCCTATCGCAGATTACACCTAAATCACGCAAAGATGAAACTGGTGGGACGAGCTCGCTGCAAAGGAAGTAGTTCCTATGGGTTGGTGGAAGGCGTTTACGGGAGTAGGTGATGAATTGACATTAACTTACATTAAGTTCGAGATGATTTTTCTGACACCAGAGAGAAAATCTGTTAAGGTCATCTTGAAGTGGGTGAGAATCGATGGGAGAAGATATGTATCTGAAGATTTTCATGTCATCGGCATAGACAGAGAGATACGAGTCTTTGATAATGCAGTCGACGTCGTTGATGGTGAGGACGAAAATTAAAGGACCAAGGTGACTGCCTTGAGGGACACCCGAAGTCGCCTTGTTGGGGTTACAGACAGAAGATCTAAATATAACCTCGTACTGTTGACCTTCCAAGTAAGATTTGATCCAATTGATAAAACCGGGTTGAAAATCCATGAGCTGGGGAGTATTTTGTTTGTTTTCGCTATTATTGTCGTTGCTTATGATTCACGGTATTTTTTTCCGTCCTCCTGATGTCATCATCACGATCAAGTTGCATTTTAGCCATATGACCACCCTACTGCCAGTGTTATGCCTTCACAGTAGAGTTGACTTAGCTTTCGCAAGTGCTAGACTTTTTTATTTATTTCATGCGAAATAAATTGATGGTTCTTGACATCAGGATTCGAACCGTGAATCAACAGCGTGACAAGCGATGGTGTAGTGGTACACCACGGCCACCCCCGGCTTTACTGAAGTCAGTGGTAATAACATCAATTTCGTTGCTATCTTCGAATGCACACAGCGCCTGAGAAACGAATTCAGTTAAGTTGGTGGTTGTCAATCTATCTTTAAGAAATCCATGTTGGTTGGAAGAAAATAAGGATTTGTAATGAAAAAACATAGAGTCATACACTATGCTCTCGAAGAGTTTGGGTATGCATGATAGTTTCGCGATAGGTCGATAGTTGGATATTTCGTTTTTAGGACCTTTCTTGTGAATAGGGATAATGAATCAGTTCTTCCAAAGCAACGGGAAAGATCCTGGGGAAATGGACATAAGAAAAAGAGTAGTCAACGGTTGGGCCAAGTGGGTCACGCATTTTTTTAGAACAATAGCGGGCAACCCGTCAGGACCAGGAGGGTAGCCATCCTTAAGTTTATTGATCCTCACTGCGACAATTAACGAGGTGATATCAACCGAAACTAATGACGTTTGGGCACAATTGTCTAAATAAGAGAAGTAATCGTGGTCTGGTTCGAGGATGCGGTCGGTAAACGACTGGCCAAAAAAGTGAGCGAATAAGTTTGCGACAATTTTAAGGTCTGACAAAGAAGTGTTGCCGAGTTTAAGGGTAGATGGATAACTATCAGATTTTCGTTTGGCATTTATGAAATGATAAAAACGCTTTGGGTCCATGGATTGCATTCGGCCAAGGTAATCCTGGTAGAGAGCTTCGCATAGTTCGACGAAGTATGTATATGTGTGCTGATAGATGGTGTAATCATAACCAGAACGGGATTTCAGGTATGCTCTCCAAAGTTTATTCCTCTTGTTACGAAGTGAGCGCAATTGTTTGTTATACGAGGGTGGGGATGAAGAACAATTTTTTTTGGAGCGAGTAAGGAACAGCTTGCAGAAAACAATCGAAAATTACAGTTGCGTACGCGTGCGTAGTTAAAATTAGCATTACTGAGCTGGCTGTTAAGTTTGACGAAGTCAGCTTTCCGACAATTAAAGTTATATGAGTTCTGAGTGTGAATATTAGAATTTAAGTCACCATAAGACAATGATGGTAATGGTCTAAAGTAGAGAGAAGATGGTTACTTGTTGTTACGATACAATTATCAACATTAGATGAGAAGATAAGGCCAAGTTGTCTGCCAAGGCTATTTGTTATGCCACTGATATGAAAGAGGCCAGAGTTGGAAAGACAATCTGTGAAATGAGACTCATCCTCAGACTGAACCCATTGGAGATATGGAAGATTGAAATCCCCAAGGATAATGACATCATCACTGGGATCCGTAACATCAAAGAGAGAGTCTACAGCATCTACAGCGAGTTGGTAGTCTAGAATTGGGAGGTTGGGAGGGGCGAATGTAGCAGCAGAGTAGATACAGATTACGTTTAAGGATCGTAATTTTAGCGCAAATAAACTCAAAATTCAATGTATAGCCAGGAGAACTCCACGGCCAGAAGAATCATCGTCTTTCTCGAGACCGTCATCGCGAAAAATATTAAATTCGGAAGTAAATAACTCATTACTCTTGAAGGCAGGGGAGAGATTTGTTTCAGAGAGGGCGAAAACATCGTAGGGCAACTGTTGAGAGTTGAGGAACACAGTGGAGATTTTGGTGCGCAAACCGCGTACATTCTGGTAGTAAATGGATGAGTGTTTGTCAGTGTTTTTATCTGCGTTAGTAAGGTGTAATTTTGTACAAATAGGTATGTTAGGAACGAAAATAATTTTTAAAGTTTGTGCGAGTTCGTTGTAGATGTGAGATACATTTAGATTCAACAGGGGAAGCAAAAGTGGACAAATCATTTACAACAGCGAACGAAGACCTGTTTCAGTTCAGCAAGATCTGTTGGGAGGCCTTCTTGATGAAGCGAGACCTTGACGTTGGTCTTAGTAATCCCGTCGATACAGATGGTGTCGTCTTTATCGTGTAAGTAGGCTAAATATAGACGCACATTATTATAGATCTTGTGGTCTCGAAAGCGTGAGAGAACATAGCGTCCATCTTCGCCAGAATCAGTAAGCTGCTTCGTAAGTCTAGCAGTGGGTGGAAGCAGTGGATCTAAGAAGGTAGGGGGTGCAACTATGTTTGAAGAATTAGTAGGCGGGGAAGTGGGCGAGCGAGAAATAATGGAGGGGCAAGACGACTCAGAGGGTGCAGGATTGAGAGTGTGGGAGTGAATGAAATTCGGAAAATTGACGGAGGTTGGTCTTTTACGATGAGAAAACGTTACAGGTGTAAGATCAAATGACACGCGATTGATATTGGGGTGGTGGGAGACGGATAGAGATGAAGGGTTGAGAGTGTGGGATCGCTTAAAGCTGGGGTATTTTGTAGCTGTGTTGAAATACGGGTATAACCCCATTTTTATTTGCCAATTTGGGTGAGGCTCGGGCGGATTATTGCGATTGGGAAGAGAAGGAAGGTGGGGGTAGACATAGAGTTAGGCTTAGAGTTATGTTTATTATTAGTTGAATTATATGAGGTTCTGTTTATTTATATTTTTTTTATTTTTTTTTTATAATCTGCGCGCCAAAGGGATTATGAATACCCTTATATTTTTTCAGGACACGGGCGTTTAGGAAAATGGGAAAGAGGAACAGAGGAGAAGCCTGTGCACGTTGGCTTTAAATGTTTGAAGGCTGTAGTGATGGGGAAATGCAGAGCCTGGTAGATCATTCCACATTCGTGTCGTTCGGCTTATAAACGAATGCCTATATTTGACAGTACGACTTAAGTTGGGCTTAAGGGTTAACAACGCGTATTGCGGGTGAAATTTTGAAGGGGAGGAACGCAACTGGCTATTTCGCTTGAGCTTTTTTTTTTTATTAAAATAGCGATAAAATAGGGAGAGACACGAGATATTTCTGCGATGTTCAAGTGAATGTATGCAATTTACAATGTCTCTATCACCCTATCACCTATAAGTTTTAATGCGCGATTCTATACCCTGTCCGGAATGTGCAAAACAGTCTTGGGTTCATCAGACCAGATATGGGCATTATATTCCAGCTTAGGGCGGATGAATGCCCTATAAATTGAGGCCAGATTAGACTGGGTAAAATATTTCTTGCACCGTTTAAGGAATCCTAGACATTTTGCATCATTTTTGACGACCTCGAACATGTGATCGTTCCATCGAAGTATGTGTATCAATACCGAGAATGGTTGAGGGTTCTGGTTTCGCTTAAGAAGCATTGGGTTTTGAAAGCATTAAGTTCCACTCTGTTGGTTGAACCCCATTTGATTGTGTTTAACATACGTTGCCGTTCCTCTTCTACGGCCGAAGAGCAAGGACCTGAGTTAGGGAACGAACACGAAAATCTGAGGGTACTGTCATCAGCGAAAGAATGGATTTGATTAGAAGTTGCAGGCAAGAGATCATTTATAAAAAATAAGAAAGAGAGTCGGAGACAAAACAGAGCCTTGAGGAACACCAGCATTTATTTTTACTACCTTTGGGACATTGTAGGATTTTTTGCCTCAATTTTTGTTCATGTAAAAATTTTTCACGAATATGGGCATTGCAGTCTTTTCTGGCTTGTTCAAACTTATTTCGGTTTTCCTCAGATTTGTTGGCTTTATAAGACCGAAACCTTACTTCTTTCAACCTGATAGCCTCTTTACAGATCTGATCAAACCACGAGTTTACCTTAGTGTCAGTAATCATAACAGCAACGGCATCCACGTCACTATCAAGGAAGCATAGCGACCAGTTAAAACTCCTAAAAGAGGTATTAAGGCCGCTCCAGTTGGCTTTCTCGTATTGCTATACTTTTCTTTTAGAAGTTTTTTCTTTAACTCCGACCACTCGGGAGTACGAGAATTCAGCTGATTTATTTTTCGGGGATTTCACCGCAACGATAAGTTCGACACAGAACAATTTTGTGAGTTGATTTTAGTCTAAAGCTATGAATTTGACCCACAAATCGAAAGGTGATATCAAATTTGCAGATGCTTTTGACTGCCGGGTTTGTAATGGAAGTTGCGAAAGCGATCCTAGTGGAGAGTACACCTTTAATCGCAGAACAGCGTGGTCTGTACCCAGAAATGTCGATTCGGCCCCTATCAGCTGAATTGGGCATCGCCAGACAGTCAACCAGGCTTATTTTGCAATTGGATTTGGGGCTGCGTCTGTATAAGATTATGCTGACGTAAGAATTGAAGCCAGATGACCATAGGAAATGTTGGCCGGATATCCGGATTTTGGCCAAAACATCATCTTCTCATACGAGGCCTATTTTTGGCTCAGCGGCTATGTCAACGAGCAAAATTGCCATTATTGGAGCGACCACAATCCACAAGTTTTCGACCAAGCATCAATGCATCCACAAAGATTGACCTTCTGGTGCGGTTTATGGCATCATCGGACCTTATTTGTTTCGAAATGAGAAAGGAGACGCCGTTACTGTCAATGGTCCTCGGTATAGAGCGATGTTAACCGACTTTCTGTGGCCAGAGCTCGCTTTCACAAGACGGCGCTACATGCCATACAAGCGATGTAACGCTTGAAGTGGTGAAGGAGAAATTTGAAGTGGTGAACTAGGTCATCTCACCGCGAGCGATCATGAATTGGACGCCACGATCATGCGACTTGACACCCCTCGATTATTATACGTCAAGTCCTTAGTCTACGCTAACAAGCCAACTACTTTGGACGAACTCAATGCCAACATTCGAGACGCTATTGCCGGAATAACGCCGTACATATTGGACCGAGTAATCAAAAATTTAACCGACCGCTTGAAGCACTGCCAGCGAAGCCTGTGCCATTCCATACATAATGGGATGAATATAGCTTCAAAATAAAGTCAGAATCAATTTGATATCTCACACCATTGTTATTTTATTTAAATTTCTTTTCCTATCGTTCTTATCTGGTCACCCTATAGTTCATGGTCCGATCAATAGGCATGGTCCCATCGTGTTGCATGACAATGCAGGATCCCATACCTCACGCTGTTATATTTGGAATTTTAAATTCTTCCCCATCCACTTCTCTCTCTCCTGATATTTTCCCAATGGACTATCGGAAAGTATTCCGAAACCGAGGAGAGGTCATAAAAGCCTTCGAAGATTTCATAGAGTCAAAAAGTCAGGACTTCTACAAAAAATATTTTAAATTTTTACTACAAAATCGGACATTTAAGGTGGTAACACAATTTAGTTTAAGAAATTCATTATCTCGCCCCGTTCCATGTAAAGGAACAACAACAGCTCGCGACTTAGGCTCAGACGCAGATACACATTCTGATCAGCCCTTAACGCAGACACCCTGTAAACATTTTTATACATAAAAAACAGTAAATAAATCCAAGATAACGCAGTGAAATTTGGTGCTTTAATTTGAAGATAAAATTTGTTCTCTCTTTTCTCAGTCGACGCACAGACACCAGAAGCTCAATACTTGTCGCAGTTCTCGCAGCTGATGACGGATCCGCATCCGAATAGACGCTGGTAAATAACGACATCTCACTGAGCTGTGTCGTTTCGACTGTCGGCCTCGTCACCAGATTAAGGAGTGGCGATAACCCGCCTCGTGTGCATGGTATGTTGAACGTGTTACCGACTGGTCGCTAAGATAAACTCTCGACAAGATGCCAAAGTGACTGCTGCCGGTAAGTGGTGGAAGTGGTAAGGTACAACATGTGAATTCCAAATTCATCGACCAAAAAACAAAAAAACAAAAAAAACAAATACAAAATACAAAGAAGAAATTGTTTTTCGTGTGTTTGTGTGTCTTGGATGGAAATATGAGCTCAATATGGGTCACTTGGCCAAAAAGTGCCATCGACTTTGGTTGGTTTGGCTCGGTCATGAATCTTGCGATTTCGACTTTTTTTTTTTTGTTAGTTTTCTTATCAGAGAAAGTCTTTTTTTTTCACAGAGGGACGGTGGCTTTTCTTCGTCGTAGTTCCACCTTCTCGGTTGGGCATTTTCGGGTTAACACGGTGTCGTGGTCAACTTTTAAAGGTTGGTTCTCGCTTAGCTATTTTATTGCCATAAATTTTATTTGTTCAATATGATGGTATGGAACAAATTTTCAATGCGGTTGCAACTTTCTAATTAGTCAGTCATAAATTACATGTGGGTATGTTGGCTGGTGGCGGGTTTTGAGGTGAAGAAATTCATTGATTAATTTTTTTTTTTCTTTTTTTTTATAATGAATTCGAAATGAAATGAAAAGTGAAGTCTGTTGGATGTTGTGTATGAGTATGTGCTGCTGGCGGGATGCCTTTAATGGGAATGAATTCGCTTTCATTGACGAAATTAGATTTTCGTTGATTGAGTGGCCAAAACACTTTGGAATGTCGGTATTCTGTTTCTCTTTTTTTTGTCGGTGAAAATGATTGGTAATTAATCAGTTTTGATGGAGGATGGTGTGAGGAACTTGAGGTGTTTGAGGCCATGTTAAGTCGCATCACATGCTAAAGGTTATAATTGTGGGAAGCTCTTAATTTGATATCAAGTTACTAGGTTTGTTGATGGATTGAATACTTTATGTGGTGTCATTTCATCATAGAGAAGGTGATAACTTGTACACAAGAGTTGTGTGTTTGAATTCAGGACAACAAGGGGGCTTTCAAATAAAATTCCAGCCAACAGAAGATTTTAAGCAATAATGGAGGCATACTACTACAATTCACAATCTCACCAACCACTATAGGCTCGCTTGTAATACATTAACTCTAAATAATTGGTGAGATGACACCCCCTCATTGTCCAGCTGCAGCCTGACCTATGGCTGTTTATATGAAGGGAGAGTGGCAGTTGATTACCTATCCAAGGTGGGCATGAATTTGGAATAAAAACCAAAATCCTAACCACAACTTCTGACCAACTACTAGTCAAGGAGAAGTGCTCGACGATGAGAAAGAAGATGCTGATGGCTGTGAACCTCGATGTTGGAGATGTCGGAGAAGAATTGAGATGAGATTGTTTCGGAATAAGTACCGAAGAGGAGATTATTCAATTTATCTTTCTACGTCACAGCCAGCTTCCATTGGCATAGCGATCGGTTGCCAACGAGAAAGTCGATTAATTTCAGGAAACTTAGGATGATTGCTGCATCCTCATCAGACTACTGCTCGTCGATTATTTTTATCAAAAAGAAAAGAAAAGATTGCACTCGCAGGTGCTGTACTGAATTTCGAGAACTGAAAAATGATGCTGATGAAACCATTTTTCTTTTTATGAAGCCATTGACAGTGCAAGCTTTGGTCAGATCTTTCAAAAAGTATTCTGCTAGAGTAACCCTTCTAATTTGGCAAGGAAGGACATGCGCAAGGGAAGTGAAGAAGAGTGTCCTCCTCATTTTCGTCTCTGCAGCTTTTGCAGAAATCATTGCTTGCAATACCCAGTCTTTGAACATTGTCTGTATATGACGCAGTATCTGGTGATGATATTAGTAAGTTTGGAGATGTTGTCTCTATGATGACCTTTAACCTGTTAGTCTATAGAGTTAACTATTTGAGTTTAGCAATGTTCTAGTTATTAAGATGTGCCGTGTGTCCGTCCACATATGGTTCCAATTTCCTACTGCATCGCAGAACGCCTGCTTTTCATATCGAATGAACCTTGTAGAGCTTATTCATCAACCCCACAGTTTCCTGGGATACTGCAATGACCAGGTACCAGGTATGATATATTAAACTCTTTAGCTATTTATTGATATATAAAGGGATCTTATTTCTGCCTTTCTCTCAGTCCGCGATATTGGATTCATGGATAACCAGATGGAAACCTAGGTGTATGTCGAGATTCCTTGAGAAGACACAGCTGAAGGTATCATTGTGAAGGTCTTTTTGGTGCTTCCACACTTCCATGTCCGGTAATAGATTCTTCAAACCCAGACTGAAATCGACTTCAATAGGCAGTATATCTGTGGTGGAAGGCAAGTCGTGATGTAAAGTGAGTATTTGGGCATGTCCCATAGGCTACTCCTTCCACTGCCGAGAGTCCCGCAGTTTTACGACAGAGTTTGTGGCCGGTTAGAAATGGCTTATTGGTAACTTCTTTTTCACCATATGAATTCAAGGTTCGAGTACCGAAAATCATCAGAAAATTTTGTACGGTCCCACTCCTCACCAATGTTTGACGAACATTAAAAGATAAAACTGTCATGAGAAGGATCTCTCAGTAGAAAAAACTCGTCAAGTGCGATTCGCGCCTCGCGCAGTTAGTGTTCCGTACCGATATTTCAAGTGTATTCTTGAATTACACATTACACAGTAAGGATATTTTGATGAAATTTAATTTGTATGTACATATCTATATGGAGGAAATAGTTATCGAGAGTGATGCCTAGATATTTGTATGTATCGACAACCTCCCTGAACGTCACATGGCACATTCAAAGTTCTTTATTAAGATTAGTGATGTTATTGTGGACTCATTGTCATGGCACCACTTGCCGACTTCGTAAAACTCATCTTGCATCAACCTCGCTGCTGCGTCATCCGCAAAGGGAAACTGGAAAATCCTCTTTAAATATCTTATCAATTCGTTCGTACACAATATGAAGAGTAGTGGGCCAAGTTTTAAACCTTGTGGAACCCCATACTGTACTATTTGTTTGCTGCTACAGCAATCCTTAATTTTCACGCGAATAGTCCTTCTAGGTAATTAGTCAACCAGTAAGCTAATTTTCCCCTTATTCTGGCTTTTGGAATAGCTTAGTCTGTTATGATCCAGGGCATCAAATCCTTTGCTAAAGTCAAGAAAGTGAGTGATGTCGTTTGCTTAAATTGGTGTTGACCAAGTTTCCAAAGTCTCCAAGGAGTTTGTTAGTGCTTTTACCTTTTTGGAAGTTATATTGTTTTTTTTTTGCACACTAAGTCATACTTTCGAATGAAAACCCAAATGCTCCATAATCTATTCGATGGCAGGCAAGATTGCAATTGGACGGTAGCATCTTCTTCGCTTCGAGGTGCACTGGTTTAGGATGTTTAGGATCGCTTCCATGGCCGCGGTTGGTGTTGATGATTGTGCTCCTGTGATACCCAAGCAGACCATGCGTTGGAAGTCTCTTGCATACTTTTCGCTAGTCATTGGCTACCATACAACTACTCCGTAGAAGACGATAGATTTTATTACACATTCGCATATCCAGTGGACCTGTTTCGGTTTCAGACCCATTGATAACTTTGGTAACTCTTTCTTCCAGGTTCTTTCTCCAGTTGATTAGGACACAGCCGGGGATTTGCAATCTGTGTTCTGATGTAGTTATCACAGATTCTCTCGTTAGGTCTATAGCCCTTTGCTGTCGATAAATCTTTCCCGGGTTTTGGTAGGAACACCACTCTCACCTCTTGATGTGTTTAGTATATCCTCTCTTATGCTCCACACCTTTATCCATTGTTTTGAGAAGAAACGATGTTAGGCTGATTGGTCTATATGATTCCGGCTGTATTGGGACCTTTTTCCCCACTTCGCTCGTCTCCACTGTTTTGAAATATACCTCAGTACGAGGCTACTTTTCATTATACTGACTAGGTATGGAAGTCCTTCTTGCCCCTTCTGTAGTAGGGACAAGAAGGACACCACACTTGGTGACTTGAACGGCTGAAAGGAGCTGATGCCCATTCAATTCACCCTCTAGAACAGATTTTGGTGATGCTCTCTACATTCGTAATTTGCAAACTTCCAGTGAAGTGAGTTTCTAAGGTCAGTAGTGCTCTCTGTTCTTCATCCTTATGCAGCCTTGTGTTTATGTTTAGTAGACTTTCAGTGGTCGTTTGTGTGTTTGTATTACGAGTATTTTGGGGACTAGTTTCTAATCTATTTCTTTTGTTTGAATGTATTTCAGGTGTTATAGAGCATGCTGCAGAATCATAGGGAGTGCTACATGGATTTCGGTTGGCGTTTCTACAGAATTCACGCCTCCATATATCTCTCTTAGAGCCCATAGATCTCTATGATGTTTCTCTCACCGTGGTGCATTGATAATTTTTTTTTTTTTTTTTCCCCGAGGGTTGGTGAAAAATCTTCCATAGACACTATGAGGATAGCAAGCGCGTGCTCATAGTAGTGTTAGATTCTTACTGACTAAAAACCACCATCCTGGGATTTAATTTGTTATATATTGCAACTAAGAAGGACCTTATCAAGCAATTTTTCTATCATGATAAAAAAAAAAACTCGTTTGGCAGGTTACTTTCCACTGAAAGATCCTTCATGTTCCGCAATCTACGCGCGGTTGATTCCTATCTCTCCAAGTCGAAAGGTTTCGTCCTTTGTAGTCGGCGCAATAAATTGCTTTCATCCAGAATTTGTAGGATTGTATTGTTGACATGTCCGATTAGTCGGTTTCTATGCTTTCTCGCGAAGCTTCTAATTTCAGCTTCGATTGTCGGAATTTCGTGATCCCTGTGGATATCATCGTTTCTAGTATACCACGGTGCGTGGACAATTCCTCTTAGCACTTTATTTTGAAAAGTTTGTAAAATATTGGCGTTTGTTTTCTTGGTACAGCACCATAGTTGTCCACACCGGCTTTAGCACTTGTTTGTATAAAAGCAGTTTGTTCTCAGTACTGAGCTGGGAATGTTTTCCGAGTAACCAGTTCATTTCTCTATATTTGATTTCGAGTTATTTACGTTTCATTTTCACGTGAGAATTCCATTTCAGTTTTGCGTCGAGTGTCATTCCAAGGTATTTGGCCTCGTTTACAAAAGGTATTCGGGCCAAGTTTAGAGAAATTGGCAAGACATTTGGTTTCTTATAAGAGAAATTCACATGAACAGATTTAGATTCGTTGAGGGCGATCCGCCAGTCCCCCGTCCATTCATTTACTTTATTCAGTGCGTTTTGCAGTTTTGGAGTCGTTTCTTCGATTGTTTTACCTAAAAAAAAAAGCTAAGGCAACTTGATCATGATGATGACATCAGGAGGAGGGAAAAAAATACTGTGAATCATAAGCAACGACAATAATAGCGAAAACAAAACAAAATACTCACCAGTTATCTGGACAACCACCCTTGGAGTTTACAGAAACTTAATACCACCTGAGTTTCAAACCACACCACTCTGTCTTTCTCTCTGTCTCTTCCTTTCAACAAAAAACGCACGTGTTCTAAAAATTAGTATAAGGGTATTCATATCCCCTTTAACACGTGCAAATTATAAAAAAAAAAAAAAAATATAACAGATAGAGAAGTGGCCCAAGAACGCTTCCTTGCGGTACACCGGCCGAAATTTCTTTGAGCTCCGAGTATTCATTTCCATGTCTAACACGGAAGAGTCTATTCCCGAGATATGATTCTAGAATGTCGTATAGGCATACAGGGAGAACTGGTCGTCATTTGCAATTCAAGCCATCATGCCACACCTTATCAAAGGCTTGCGAGACGTCAAGAAATACGCTTTAGAATATCTTTTTCTTTTCAAGTGCTTTTTCGATTACGTCAGTAATTCTATGCACCTGGTCAATCGTCAAAGTAGCTTACTTCTGAACCCAAACTGGTGGTCAGGGATAAGATTATTTCCTTCTATAACCGGTTGGAGACGCCTTAGTAATATCCTCTCGAAAATTTTGGATATAACTGGAAGTAGCGAAATTGGTCTATAAGATTTCACCTCATTTGACGTCTTTCCTGGTTTTAAAACCATTATAACTTAAGCAACTTTCCATTGGTTAGGCACGTGTTTTAATCTGAGCGCAGCATTTACAATATGAAGAAGTTTAATCAGTGCTTTTCTAGGTAAAGCTTTGAGAATTTCTCCGGTGATCAAGTCATAACCAGGAGCTTTCTTAGGTTTTAGATTCCCGTTCTCATGTTTGAGTTCCCTTAGCGTTGCACTTGTAAGTTGGTAAATCCGGCCTATTGATATTGTCGTAAGACACTTGACCATCGTACGGTTTAAAGTGTCTTCCAGGTGGGCCGCAAAAACGTCCGCTTTTTCTTTATCTTCCCTTGGCAATTCATTGTGATTTAATTTAATTGGCGGCGCGGGGATTTTGGTCCTTTTGGTGCCTTTTACAGCTTTCCAAAGTGAATAATTGGAATCTTTTATCGCTGTTAAACTTTCAAGATAAGAGTCTATCGCACGATTCTTAAAATCCTTTATAGTCTTCTTCAACGAATTGCACAGGTGTTTCAAGTGAGCGGAGCACGACGCTGTTGCTATTTCTTACGCGCTTTTCTTTTTTCCTTGACCAATTCTTTTATTTCCATAGGATACCGTAGACCGTATTTGTCCGGAGTTTTCCTTGGATTGGGAGTACGAGTATTATTCCAAGAGGCGAGCTGTACGATCTCAACGAAGCGATCAACTTCAACCTCAAGTTCATAGGGTGTCGTAAGTGGAACGCTCAGTTTAACATTATCTTCAATTTCGTTCCTAAAGCCTTCCCAGTTAGTTGCTCTACCGGTTAATCTCGCTGGCTCTAGAGTATAGACTAGTTTTTCGCTCAATGTCAAAACAACTGGGGAATGGTCAGACGACAGATCAAAGCTCTCTTCAACTTTAATGTGGTTGGTAGAAATTCCTTTCACGACGAAAAAGTCGATCAGGTCAGGTATTTTCGAAGTATCAGTTGGCCAGTAGGTCGGTTTACCCTTCGAATGGAAATCACAACTGTGCTCCATACCTGCCTCATAGAGCATTCTGCCTTTTTGCGAGCTGTGTCTTGAGTCCCAGAATGTATGTTTAGCATTAAAATCGCCGCCAATAATGAAATTAGGTTTCAGCAATTTAAACAATTTAGTAAAATCACTTTTTTCAAGCGCGGAACGCGGTGGGCAGTAGATAGATGAGATTTTAAGAGTACGCTGACTATTTTTTACTCGAATCGTGCACAGTTGTAAAGTTTCAAGTTCGATCTTTAGGTCTTCGGATTGTTCGATGCAGTCTTTAATAAACAATGATGCTACGCCTATCGCTTTTCCTGAAAGGTAACTGAAAAAACATGAGAAACAGGGTCCTTCGAAATTTCAATATTTTTGGTATTTCGGATGCCGCGACCTGAGCGTAAGTCTGCACTCCTGCTGTTTGAAGGTCATTACCCGGTCGCTTTTCCAATGGTAACTTTTCGCACATACAACTTTCGGGAGCCTGAGAGATAGGTAATAAAGTCTTTAAACTGGTCACACATTACCATTGTATTTACTTACAAAGCTTATAAGATTCTCCTTAAGCTACAGCAGTCAATATTGTACTTATAGTACAATGATAGCATGCAAAACTTCACTAAAATCTACGACTACTCTTAATCAGCTACAACTATGTTTTGGATTTGAACATCAATCTGGCCAACTACAACTATCTTGTGGATATCATCTATAGAAGTTATTCATTCGTCGATGATTGAAGATTCTTGAAACCGTTTAATAGTTTGAAATAGAAAGTAAATTTCACTAAATCTTTGAGCTCCTTTGTTAGCCCTATATGACAATATATTATTAAAGACAATGAGAACTGTTAACGCTAAAATTTTCATCTGAAATCTTTTTTCATTAAAAAAAAAAAACAAACTTCCCATCTACTCAACCCAGTACCACACTAACCCATTCATAGTCGTTGTAGTGATGAATGTATCTCCATTATATCATGAAGCAAACACTGCACTTTCTATTCAAGTTCAGGCATTCATTTCCTATAACGAAACTGCTTCATTCGACGGACAACAATGCACTTGAAATTTTTGAGGAAATAATATTTTCCATTTTCCATTTTCCGTTTACGAGTTTGCTTGTGTTATCTGTATGCTCTTTCGGTTGAACTTAGAGACGCAGTCACTGCACTTATCGTTTAGTATCTCAATAACAATCGTGGGAAGTTCTCACCGAAAAAAAATAAGAAGATGTACGAGTATGTTCATTGTCTTCGTCTGGGAATCCACAGTGAGAAGTGAAAAAAAAGAAGAAGTTCTTCATTAAATTTTTTTTTGTTTTTTATTTTAATTCACAAAAGTTACAGCGATAAGGTGGGAGGAATACTCGGACGTTGATGAATTTTCTTGAGGGAATACTTTTGAGGATTTTGTTTGGCGTAATTCGTAAATATTTGATGCCATGAGTGATTCGAGGAGTGTCACAAGCCTTAACCAACCTATTATACGGAGTTAGTGTGTGAGTGGAGCATTAAGTTCAGATCTAGATCTAGAGTTACATAGGAAACCTTAAGGAACATACAACTCTTCAAAGTTGCCACTAGATAAAAACCACTACCATAAGTACGAGTAGTACATAGTAGTGCCAAAGGGCTATTTTAGGGTATTTAGGGTGGAAGACAAAGATCCACTCCCTTGTCGGCAGATGAGATACCACCACATTTCGCTATAGGCTCCTTGAAGTAGTCGTGATTACGTTTCAGAGTCCAACCAATGTGGGATTAAAAAGTCATGATGGCACTTTCTAAGATAAAATATTCCGGAGTTAAACTCGTCTCTCCCATGAGAAGTGGTTGAATACATCGACCTAGCATCTGACTCAAGTGTTGGTTGTCAACGAACGTCAATCACAATCATCAACTTATCGCTCCACTGTACCACGTGCAGGTCAAAGTTGTATTTAAATATAGTTAATAAAGTTAATAACCATCATTCGAGAATAGATTAAGTACACCATATTACCGACGTGATAGAGTAGACACTCGAAGCTAAACAGCTAAACAGCTCTGCATTATTCCTGGACGTAGCGCAAGGCTTTGGCAATGTGTGGCATAAAGGCTTGGAGTTCAACTTGCATAGGGACCTACCTAGACAATACTATGAGATACTGAAATCTTATATAGCTGACAGATTTTTTCGAGTACGGTACGGTGAAGAGTACTCAGAATTGAAGGAATTAACGATAGATGTCCCACAAGGCAGTGTTCTCGGACCAACTCTGTATTTATTGAACACAAGGGATATACCATTCAACCTGGGTGATGTAGATCAACAATTCCGTCCACCCGATCTAGATGAAGTGAAGATAGCAAACAAAGCTGCTGGAGCTGACGGCCTAGCTGCCGAACTGTTCAAAGCGGCGGGCGATGACTTGCTAAGGAGCATGCACCAACTCATCTGTAAAATATGGTCGATGGTCCCGATGAATGGAACCTCAGTATTGTTTGCCCGATCCTCGAAAAAGGAGACTCTCTGAACTGCGATAACTACAGAGGCATCAGTCTCCGTAACATAGCTTATAAGACCTACCGTATTGCGTGAACGCCCGAAGCCATTCGTTAACAACCTGATCGGTCCATATCAGTGTGGCGTTAGGCCAGGAAATTCCACCATCGACCAAACATTCAAACTACGTCAGATCTTGTAAAAAACCCAGAAGCTTCAAATCTATACCCACCACCTTTTCATCGATTTTAAGGCCGCGTATGATAGCATTTACGAGTACAGAGATGAGCTATATAGAGTAATGTCTAGTTTTGGCATCCCTGCCAAATTCGTCGGTTTGTGCAGGATGACGTTGGATAAAGCTCCATCAAGGTCAGTAAAGACCTCATCTAGACCTTTGATGTCAAAAAAGAATTCAGAAAAGGCGACGCGCTGTCATGCGATTTCTTTAACATCGTTCTTGAAAGAATAGTGCAAAACTCACGCGCCATCACCAAAGGCACAATTTTTCAATAGTCTGTCCAATTACTCGCATACGCCGACCATATTGACATAATCGGAAGAACGCAGCGTAATGTCAGTGGCGTTTTCGTGAGTATTGAGGCGGAAGGGCAAGACCAAATATATGCTGTCAACAAGAAAGGACAACCAACATCGACGTCTCGGACAGGACGTCACCGTAGACAGAAAGCGCAGTAGAGGAAGACCGCCACTCAGGTGGCCCACGCAAGTGGAAGGGGACCTCAACCAACTTAGCGTGCGAAAGTGGAGGCAGCTAGCTGGAGACGCTTGTTGGTTGAGGACCAGGTCCACCGCGGACTCTAGCACTACCTTAAGTAAGTAAGTAAGGGATATACCACTTGGCAACAACGCCATGGTAGCCACTTTTACAGATGACACCGCAATACTTGCAGTTGACAAATGTGCAGACAAAGCTACTTTAAAGCTGCAGAATGCAGTCAATAAAGTAATAGATTGGACGCAACAATGGCGCATTAAACTTAATAAGACAAAGCCTACCCACACGTTAACTTTACAAACAAGAGAATAAGCTTTCTGCCCTTTCTGGCCAATTAAAGTGTAAGGAACACATTACAAAGAACGCAGAAGAATTAAATATAAAATATAGAAAGCTATACTGGGACACAACTTGGAGCTATCTATTGTAAGGCCATTCGACTCAAGATTCGGGAAAAGCGGAGACACCAACTGTCACGGAAGTCTAGTCATCGATGCCAGATGTAAAGTTTTGATCTCATGTAATCTGGCGCACCTTAATCATGTGGATTGCTAAATGGCAACAGGACTTGACGGAATACCAACCACAATCCTCAACAACTGAGCACTGAAACTAACATCCGTTCCGCAAAAAATGTTTTCCAAGTGATTCCCAAAAAATGAAAGAAATGCTTACCGCAAAACTACTGTTTCATAGTGTTGTTGTTCATGCTACCTAAAATAACAGAAAAAGCCTTCAATAGTGATATAATCAAGTACCTGGAGAGACACTGAATATGGCTATCATTTAATGGTTTCCGCAGCCACCGTTCAACTGGAGACTTGCTGAGTTAAGTAACCCACCTGTGGACAGCAGTCATTGAGCACCACGGCGTATCAAGGGTGTTACCCTAGATATTTCAAAATCATTTGATCGAGTTTGGCATAGAGCCCCAGCTCTGCATTTCGAAGAATAATTTTCTTTCGACGGCGTTTACTCCGACACATTTGCTGTAAACGCTGAAGTGCCTCAGGGTTTCACACTTTCACCAATTCTATTTCTACTCCATATCTTCGACCTTCTAGAGCCAACAACTAGCATTTGGAGTCAGTAGTTTCCCGATCAATCGCCATGCAGATGGCGATTGATCGGGAAACTACTGACTGTCCAAAACATGGATTGGACCAGTAGCGCAACAATCAAGTTCGTAATGTAGTGCTTGCTTTACCTCCTCGTGGTGGTCCCCGGGCAACTGCATGTATAAATACTTATACATATAGGCCAAAATTGCAAGTGCGAGATTGTCTAGGGTCTTATGCCTAGGCTAGGTAACCTGGGCCAGCAACCCGCGTTACCGAAACTACAATAGCTATGGAAACCGACACAATGCCTCGGATAAGGACTGATAATACGTTGACGACCTTTGGCTATCGTACCCGGACTAAGATTGGTTTCTGGAATGTGAAGACGCTCCTTGACTCTCAGAGTGAAAGACCTCAGAACGCCAGATTCCTTCAATTGGAGCATGAGTTCATGCGATATAGGCTGGACATATTGGGAGTAAGCGAGATAAGATGGTTAGATGCGGGTGAGTACCAATCCCCAACGCGTAATACTGTATTACTCTACTCCGGAAGACCAACCGGAAACCCCCGTGGATATGGAGTTGGACTGCTGCTAACGCCAACAGCACGCAGAGGCCTAATTACCTGGCAACTGCACGGTGATAGGATTTTAACGGCCAGATTCCGGACGAGAGTACGTCGCGTCACCATCATACAGTGTTACGCCCCCACGGATGGTTCGTCTGAGGAAGAAAAGGAGAACTTCTACAACCAGTTGGGAGCTGTTCATAATGCAACACCCAATGGCGACATTGTCATTGTGATGGGGGACCTGAATGCCAAGGTAGGCTGCGACAACGAAGGGCTCAAACATGTTATGGGACGGCACGGACTAGGCAATCGGAATGACAACGGCGAAAGATTTGTTGACTTTTGCAACGCAAATCGTCTTGTCATAGGTGGCCCCATGTTTGAGCACAAAGCCTGCCATAAAATCAGTTGGGTGTCAATTGACAGGCAAGCAACCTCCAACCAAATTGACCATTTTGCCATCAGTCGCCGTTTTAGAAGTAGTCTCCTAGACGTCCGAAACAGGCGAGGTGCCGACATAGGGTTAGTACGAGATCACCATCTTATGATAGCTACTCTCCGACTACGCACTGCTGCCGTTCGTAGATCTAACGACACAAGAATACCTAGGTTCAATGTAGACCGACTGAGAGTTCCCACAGTGCGCCAAGAATTAAGGGACCATCTCTCACGTGGAGTGGAAACAATCAGCAGCTCCCTGCCCGCCATCATCCAAGACCATTGGTGCGCTGTGAAAACTGTTTTCACATCAGGTGCTGAAAGGATTGTCGGTCAATCACAGGGAATAGGGCGTGGCTTTCCGAGGATACCTGGAGAAGGATCAACGAACGAAAACAGCTAAGAGCTCAAATTGCAGCAACTCCAGCAGCAGGGAGGATCGAGCTTGAGTCCCTATATCGCATGAAGATGAGAGAAGTACAGCGTAGCGTGAGACGTGACAAGCGCAATTACATCAATGTGCTGGCTACGGAAGCAGAAGAGCAGCAGCGAGGTGCGACAGCAGAACCGTTTATAGAATCACTAAAGAGCTTATAGGTGGCCGAAGCTCTACTCAACACCCAGTGAAAGGCTTAGACGGTTCGTTGCTAATATCGTATGAGGATCAACTGAAGAGATGGAAGGAGCATTTTGCTTCGGTACTAAACCGAGTATTCGCCAGCAATATGCACCCAAGTCAAACTGAAGTGTCCGTAGAAAGAAGTTCCCGAATTAGCACCACAACCCCCAGTAAAGAGGAGATTATTACCGCAATCAAAGCACTGAAAACTAATAAGGCGGTAGGACTTGACGGCATACCCGCGGAGCTTTTTCAAGCTCCCTAAAAAAGGCAACCTAATGCAGTGCGAAAACTGGAGAGGTATCTGCGTGCTGCCTGCTGTGGCCAAGATAATAGCTAGAATCATCCTGGAGCGAATCAAAGAACACCTTGAAGACACACTTGACGCCGAACAAGCAGGTTTCCGCTCTGGATCCTCCTGTGTCGACCACATCAACACCCTGCGGATCATCATCGAGCAATGTGTTGAATATCGATCACCACTTCACCTGTTGTTCATCGATTGATAGTGTCAATCGGGAATTTATTTGGCGTGCATTGCGCAGGAGAGGCATTCCGGATAAATTAATAGCAATTATCAAAGCTACATATGATGGGTCCACATGTCACGTTTTGCACAGAGGAAGGCTGTCTGAGGAATTCGAAGTCCAAAGTGGGGTTCGTCAAGGCTGCATACTTTCACCAATATTGTTTTTATTGGTGATTAGCGATGTGCTGAATGCGGCCTTATCAACAGGAAATGGAGGAATTCGATGGATTCTTACATCTGAACTCAAACACCTCGACTACGCCGACGATGTATGCCTACTGTCTCACAGAATAATGGACCTTCATCAAATAACAGCAAATGTGGAGAGGGAAGCAGACGTCGTTGGGCTGAAAATTAACTCGGCAAAAACAAAAATGATCAGCCTAGGACCAAACTCATCAACTCATATATGTATTGCTGGACAAACGGTTGAGAGAGTAGAGAGTTTCCAATACCTTGGGAGTTTTGTCTCAACTGATGGCGGAACCGAACTGGATATAGCCAGCCGAATAGGTAAGGCAAAATCTGCGTTTGGGATGCTATCCATAGTTTGGCGAAGTAATGCAATTAGCTTAAACACCAAGCTACGACTGTTCCGTTCCAACGTTGAATCCGTGTTGCTATATGGATGTGGTACCTGGAGAGTGACCGTCACTATCACGAGGAATCTTCAAACGTTTGTCAATAGGTGTCTACGTTACATCTTAAGGATATTCTGGCCAAACCGTATCTCTAACGAACAGCTTTATCAGAGAACGGGCCATGAACCTATAGGCACAACCATACGACGACGAAAGTGGCAGTGGATCGGTCACACTCTCCGAAAGGGTGACAGGTCCATAGCTAACCAAGCGATGCAATGGAACCCGCTTACCCAAGATGGCAGGATACGCGGCGGTCCTAGGAGTACGTGGTGCAGAACAGTTGAGAAGGAAGCACGGCAACTGGGAAAGAGTTGGGGAGAGCTGAGGCACATTTCCAGAAATCGCTCACGATGGCGCGTAGGCGTTGTAGAGGCCCTAGGACCCACAAGGGGATACAGGACATAAACCAACAACTAGCAAGATCTTTAGTTTTTCTAAAATCATCTTGCTATAACAACACACCCGTGAATACAAATACATCATATAGTCAAAAATGAACGAAGTACTGCAGAAGATCTTACTTCAATGCGAAGAAACCCCAATTCACTGGCTTTTCCAGAAATAACTCTTCTACTGTACCACAGCTTTAAATGAACGAGTAAATTATCCATCCCACGGAAACCATGTATCTTTTTGGCGTCGCAGTCAATGGTAACACCACATATCCAACAATTGCTATATCGACATCCATGAAGTTGAGCTACCTATTTAGAGCAAAGAGATTCTATACTGCGCAACAGTTCCTTCTTACAAAGGACAAGTTAGACAAGGACTTGAGTATTGTTCACATTTTCGGAGTTCGGCCCCAGAACGATAGATTCATCTGCTCGACAGCATACAAAGGCGAGCAGTCTGGTTAACAGAATATCTCGCACTAACTTCCAATCTCCAACCTTTAGCTCATCAAAGACTGCTAGCAGACGTATGCCTGTTCGTATTTTATAGACACTGCCACGACAAATTTTGCGAAGATCTCCATGGAATGATCCCTAAAAGTGATTCGTTTGAGCATTGTACTATTCAAGCAGCTTTATTGGTATTGGCAAACGTGCATTTACTACAGGCACCTCGGGGCACTATCCCAGCGTTGTATGTACGTCTACGGCTACCATTTAATCAATCAGCAGTAAAGGGTTTTTTGATCAGCAAAATATAGTTTCGTGTTCGTCGGAAAATTATTTTTTTCATTTGCAGCAAATTAATAACAGAACCAGCAGAAAAAGTAACTGAATAGCCAAATATTAATCAATTGATCAGCAGAATATAATTTGTTTGATGAGCTAATTTGTTGAGATCATCTAAAAATTGTTTATAAATTATTTGTTACGCAGAACATTTTTTTTTTTTATCAGCAACAGAAAAGTCTGCAAGAATGTTAAGATTCGCTTGAATTTTTTTTAGTAACTGTTTCTTCCTTTAAATTTTCTTTTTATTATAGCATTGTCTCTTTCTGCTGATCAAATAATTAATTTTGCTAATCATTTGCCTGTTCTGCCGATTCGGTTTCTTTTATTTTCTGCTGATCAAAAGATTACTTTTTGCTGATTGGAGAACGATGGATTTAGTTTTCTTACTTTACTTACTTAAATCCTTTCACACACCTGCGCGCCATCTCGGAGTACAACTCATTCGCAAAGAGCGTGATTCCTCCTCAACTGTAACGCGACTCACAGTTGTGCCTGTCTGGATGAGCGGATTTCTATGCATGGCATATTTGGCAATGGAATTGTCTTCGCGCTCTAGGGTGTGTCCAATCCACTGTCACTTTCTCCTTGTAATAGTAATGTCCGCTGATAAAGTTGTTCGTTGGAAATACGAATGAGCCAAAAAATCCTCAAGATAATTCTTGGACAACTATTTACGAAGGTTTGCAGCTTGCGTGTGTTAGTGGTATCCACCTTCCAAGTATAGCAGGAGCGGAACAGTCGCATCGGTTCTTGTGCTATGAACATTGCTTCTTCAGACTTTGGATACCATTCCGAACTCAGCTTTTGCTCTGCTGCGGTTAGCCGAGACCACGAAACTATGAGTTTTCCTGGGATGCCTATTCCCGGGCAAACCCAGCCAGATAGCATCCCGATTCAAGCTGACGAAAACCTTCTCGAAGCCAATAAGCAAAAGATGTAGCGGAAACATATACTCGATGCAATGATCTATTATGATCCGTGAGGTCGATGCAGGGGGATCTAGCGCGAAAGCCTGCCCGTTCGACGTCGAGAGTTGAATCTAAATGTTCTTTAATCCGTTTTAATATGATTCTAGCTATTATCTTGGCTACGCATATACCTCTCAAGTATCCACATTCCATCAGATTTCACTTTTTTGGAAGCTTGAGTGGAACCCTCTTTTCCACTCCTGTGGATATTGCTCATTATCCCACGCTCTCCATATGAGCTGGTGTGACAGTTCTGTCGATGTATTTGGTGCCGCTTGAAATAGTTCGGTCGGTATGCCATTAATACCTACCGCTTTGTTTTTCTTGAGAGACTTGATTCCTCTTATTATTTCGGTATTACTGGGAGATCCGGTGTGAATTCGGGAATTTATTGCTTCTGAAGACTCAATAGAGTTCGAGATCATATCACCACCGTCTAAGTGGTTAAGGACCCTTCATCTAGTTACTCTTCACTGAATGTTGTTTGGAGTTCCGACCAACGTCCGACCACCAATGAGCTCCTTGGTGATATTATATAGGTAAACAGTCACCCCTGCTTACCGCTTCTTCAGCCCCTAAGGCAGGTGAGACGATACGACATTTATCACGTCTCGCACTAGCTGCACTTCTTTTCTTTATATGCAATATTGGGCTTCTAGTTCCGTTCTCTCTACTGCTGAGGCCGCTACAATCCGAGTATTGATTGCTGTACGCTTATCGATCCATCTCCAGGTGTCTGCCGATAGCCATGTGCCGTGACTTTTCTGCTTTTTACCGACATAGGTGCGTGCCCCAGTTACAAAAGCATTTTTCACAGCATTGAAGTCGTCATCCACACTCTCCTGTATTGTGCTGTTGATTGTTTAAGCTTCTAAGGCAAAATGGTCCTTGAATTGTTGGCGTACCTGGGGATCCCTGAGCCTGCCGGTATTGAACATGGTAATTTGAGCAGTTGCTATTGACGGATGCAGAACGTAGGCATATAAAAGCTAACATAAGATGGTGGTCGAGTTCTTGTCCGTTGTCTGTTTTGCTGGTCTTTTTATTATTTAGCTAATCACAGAGGGCTTCATATTTCGTTAGTTAAAGTTAAATTGCTGACCGAAATTAATTGAAATAACTGAACATCTCAAAATGATTAGTAGAACTTGAGAAATTGACCGTCTTCATCAAATTAACTTTGATTGTCTCAACAAAAAAAATTAATGAATGTTCATATTTGTCGTTAATTAGGACCTGTTGTTTACGAATTATGAATAACGTTGTAATAATATTAGCGTTCTACTATTCTGAGAGAAGATTTTAGGAAAAATATACATAGATTTAGTTATTGTGAACATGTCATGTGTAGTGCACTGCAGTGCATAATGTTAGGCGCAAGTTAGTACAGACACAACTATGAGAACATATCGTAACGTCATCAAAGACAACAACCCGGAGTATTATCGTAATAAAATAGTGAGGTATATTTTTGGGGGCTCTTCTAAATTAAACCCTAAAAGCACGCCACACGAATTGGCGTGTGGATATGGAAATCCCACGATCACCTGCTGTCTACAGATGATATCGATTTTGTCGTAGACACAATAGATACCATGCAGTTAATGATCAGCAAGCTAAACACTTGTAAAGCGTGAAATTTTACTGTAAAGCTAGGAAAGCCGCAGATAATGATATTTAGAGATGATGAGCGGAAGCACAATTTTAGTCAGGAGTTCAATGGGACAATAAGGACTCTTGACAAATTGAGAGCCATAGTTTGGGATTTGAGGTGTGACGCTATTGATTAAATGTTAAATGAATTTAAACGTCCGAGCTATTGTCACTAATTGGAGTATTAAGTGACGAATAGGTATTATGTAGTTGTTTTATTAATTTAGTTCATGTACTCGTATGTACTTCTCCAGGTAACAGCTATTGGAAGTAAATGGCGTCTCTATTCCAAGCAATTGTAGACCTTGTCGTCTAAGATCTTGCAGATAGATAGCAGGCTAGATTGAATTTTCATAGATTATTCAACTTAATAAATTAAAGCCATAGGAACTTCATAAATAATTGCCAGACGTTTTTCCCGTCAGCAGTACGTCAACTGCTGTCGAATAAATGTACACTTTTTGGTTTGGTGACAAATGTTGGTATTGTATTTAATATAGTGTCTATTAAGTGCCCAGCGCTTTGAAATCCAGAGATGAAGTAAAATTATTTTCAGATCCTGAATGATCTATGCATGATCATTGCTACAATGCAAGACCCTCACCTCGATCAGTACTAGTTTGGACCACAGGATCGATTAATGATGTAAAATCTGTGCAAGTTGTGTACTACTTACTCTGATCACCAATGTATAGATTTGATCGTGTGATCTTTGCGAGGTCCGAGGATCAATACTGATATATGCTCATATGTATTTAGCAAGGATACGTCGAACGAACTTCCACGGGTTTTCAAAGAAACAAAAATCATTGCCACTATAAAACCTATATGACCAGCTGATATACTTGAGAGCTATCGCCCAATCTCTCTTCTCAGTTTTTAAGAGAACCAGCCCAACCATAAATGAGCACATCCCCATCAATTAAGCTACCTTTCGGACTGGTCGCAGCTTTACAGATCATGTACTGGCCCTAGTGACACATATCGTGGCAGTATACAAGAAAATGCTCAAAATCTCTTTGGCATTTATAGATCTTACAGCAGCTTATGTCATGGTATGCAGTCAAGACCTAATGTACAAACTCATGATGATTATACCCTGTCGTAAAATACCTGGTCAATAGTATGCTGTCCAATTGGACTTACCAAGTTTTCTTAACGATGCTAGGTTTGAAATGAACAAAGCTGAACAATGGACTACCGCAAGAGTCAGTGCTGGCACCAGTCACCTTCAGCTAGCACATTTACGACATGCCACTGACTGTATCAAGAAGATTCTCACGCATTTTTACGTTTACGAAATTGACGCAATCTTAGTCAATTTTGAGTTCAGTAAATGATGACTTGCTAGGATTTTTTTTTACGCCGTTGTTCAGTGTTTAAGGACATGTGCCAGTGAGCGAGAGACTTATTTTCAAGGCCTGCCAGAAACACCATAAAGTTTTGTTAACGGCCCCACCTCTCGAGAATGTCCGATAAACATCGTATAGTCTGCCATGATAAAGCTTCTCAATTGTGCTTCTCGGAAACGGCATTGAAATGCAAGTTTTATAAAACGCGTACAGATTAACCTGTTAGGCACGTCTAACATTTTTATTTTTAATTTTTGATTTTTTTTTTTTTGTTTTATAATCTTTTCTCAGGAGAGGTGAACTTAAAGCACTGAGCCCGAGATACCTGAAATATGTCTGTGAGTTTCAAAGTTTAGCAAAAGTAGTTTTGATAAACAGATTTCCGCGGGGTTGTAAGGTGAGCATAGTGTTGATGGGTTCTGGTGGCTTGCCTAGTAGATCGCTCAAATGTTGAATTTCTATGGATCATTCCATTGAGATCTGCCATAATACTCGTAGTATATATAGTTTAGGCATATTGATTGGAAGTCAGTATTAAGCAATCTGCTCGTCTTTTTATGATGTCGAGCAGATGATGTAGGAGGTATTGCGCTGAAAAGTATCTCATTGTAAATAGGTAGCTTAACTTCATAGATTTCGCAAACTTGGATATGTGGTCATGTCATGTTACACCAGAGTTAACTGTGACGTAAAGAAGATGCATCGTTTTTTTTTAAGCTTGAATACAAAGGATCACATAACCGGCAACAGGTTGTTATTTGTTATTTGGGCATGCTCTCAGAATAGTGAATGAGACCGACGAATATTTGGTGGAACTATGTGACTTCCTCTCCGTTATGATCCGTATGGTGTTGTTAAGTTGTACACCTACTTTTAGGGTATGTGAGCTATTCATGCACAGCGGGGACTGCCAAATATACAATTCCGATTGCAACAGATCGAAGTTATGAAGAACTAGCTCCCTATGACGTCTCAGCGAGTTTTTGGGTGATGTTACGAGTATTTCTTGGCCTTAGTTTTTCAGCTGATTTTGTGAGATAGGCTCTGTAGCGTAATGCTGCATCTAGCATCAGTCTAAGGTCTTTTGGGTATGGGTTATGAATCAGAAGGGTGCCGTCGAAATTAACTTTTAGTTTGTAAGATGCCATTTTAGTGTTCAAATGAAAACAGCAAACCTTAATCTTAGTTATGCTCGGACACAGACGCCATTCTCTAATGTATGTATTTAACATCACATATTCTGGTATTGGATGGGTATAGCGATGTCATCGGCATATGTAAACTTTCTTGACAAGGTTGGTGGTATGTCATAGATATACAGGTTGCACAGGGTTGCTAATATCGAACCTTGCGGTAGTCCGTTGTTAACATTTTTCATATGGCTTCTAATTTTATGCGATCTTGGAGAACGAGAGGACCAGTTGCATTTCATCGTGAAATTTCCAAACGTTTCAGCAGCAATTTCTTTGGAGCACAGACACTCGGTTTGTAGCAAGCAATCCATATCTTGTGCTTTAATCATAATTGGCGCGGTGATTGCAAAGATGAAAGAGAGGTAGCTTGTGGGGATTTGCATAATCATTTGCAAAAGGGCGGGGCTATCAATTTTTCCTTGCTATCAACTGATGCAGAAGGAGTATATCGGCAATATCACGATGAATTTCCAACGACTGTATGTAAATTAATCAGCCTCAGACTATCCGCAGAGGGTGGTAAGAGTCCAAGAAAAACCGCGTAAAGCGAATAGGATGAATCTGACGATATGAACATTGTAAAAATGTGACCATACTGGCTAGCATACTCGAGAAGGGGCCTTACTATAGAAGGACTAAATTTAGAGGTACTTCAAAACATAAGGATCTGAAAATTCCTTAGACCAGCGTTTCTCAAAATAGAGTGCTGAATTGGTAGAGTTATCAATATGAGAACGAAAGTTAAGTTCACTATTACAGATGACACCGAAATCACGTGTTGAAGTGAGTGATGGTACGACGAGCTCATCACTAATGAAACAGAGAGATGGTGGAAAGCGTTTAAGGCAATAAGTAATAGAGTGACATTTGTCGACATTTTGTTGACACCAGATGGAGATCAAAATTCCTGCAATAATATGTGTTTAATGATTTTCATGTCATCTGCGTAGACTGATAGATCATACTCCCTGAATAATATATGTACGTACATTTAGCATCGTTAATAGCTAGGATAAAGATCAATGGTCCAAGATGGCTGCCTTGAGGGACCCCCGAAGTTGCTATAATAGGATCAGATACTGAAAAATTAAAACGAACTTTGTATTGGCGCTCATCCAGATACGAATTGATTGCTTTTAGCTTAAAAAGAATAATTTGATCAGGAATTTTGTCAAAAGCCTTACTATTGTCTATGGCAACAAAATCAACCTCATTGTCATCCTCCAATGTGCATAGTGTATTTGACAAGTTTATAGTAGACAATCATTTAAGTTAGTGGTTGTTGATCTACCCTTAAGAAATCCGCTCTGCTTAGAAGAAAAGATTGGATTGCAGTGAAGAAGAACAATGCATCATACACAATGCTTTCAAAGAGCTTGAAAATGCATGAGAGTTTAGCACCGGGCAATGGTATAGTTAGATACTTCACTCTAACGACTCTTTTATGGATAGGGTCCAAGATGTACTAGTACAAATTCCCTGCAAGATTGAAACCACAACTACAGAGTTAACGTGTTTCGCTACAGGAATTGCATAATCGAAGAACGTTTCAAAGGGACAAACACAAACTCCGTCTATTTTTAATTTATATATAGGTACACATGTATCTTTCCATTTAAATGTCAATCTGGTAGCCATCCTATAGGCCAAACCATATAGACTAAGAATTAAACATTAAACTAACGCATGCAGATTTGTACAGGTCGAGTACAGTAGTCAACGAACCGGCGCTAACTGCCCTTTTCCATTTAACATACTTGCGCTGATAACAATAACACAAAAATTGATAATCAAGCTTTTTTTTTATTTCGGGAAACCAAACAAAAACAAGCTTATACGAGTAATCTCAAGAGTATCATTGAGTTCGGTGACCAGACAATCAAGAAGGGGAAGGAATTTCATCAGAAAGTAGCCAAGAGAAAATCTCCTAACCTAGTGTGCAGTACTCAGACTATGTAGACTGCGTCGATGACTTATCACGCAAGCTTTCTGAGCAAGTGATTAACCTAGCAATGGAGCTGATACTATTTAATTTCCAAGCAGTGGATACCGAGTTGGCTATGACATTGACCTTCTTGCTATGTTGATAGCTCATTGGAGGAAAAAATTAATGTTATTCGAACTCAAAAATCGTATGTAAGCAAAACAATCACAGGAAAAGTGTTGCATGGCTCACCAGAGACATCAGTGAGTTATGAAATAGGTCTGCGACCCTTGGAGGGTCAGAGCCTGAACTGCTGCCTTCCATCCTTCACCGTCCCGGGCTCGCTCTTTCCAGTTGGCAAGACCAAGATTTCTTGCATCCTCGCTCACTTGGTCCTTAAACTGGAGATTCAGTCTCCCTTGTCGTCTCGAACCAATAGGCTGGGATTCTACTGAGCTGTAGCGTTGTCGTTCATTCGCTCGATGTGGCCGAGCCAGTGTAGTCGATGGGTTTTTGCCTTCCGGACTACATCTACATCATAGAGTTTTCAGTTATGTCTTCTCCTCCATTGGCGTAGGATTTTTCTTACGAAGGACTCCAAGATCTGCTCTGCCGTCCTGCTTATCGTCCAGCTTTCGGCTCCATAAAGCACGACTGGTAAGATCAATGTTCTTTAGAGCATGGTTTTGGTCCTTCGGATTAGGAGTTTCTACCCTAGCTGTTTAGAAAGGCTGAAGTTTGCATAGGGTTATCCTGCGCCGAATCTTCCCCAGGGTGTCATTTGTGGAGAAAAGCCTATTCATGGGGAAAAGCCTATCCATGGCTGCAAAAACCATCAAGGATCAAAAAGCACACGGTGTTGATGGAATCCCAAACATTGCATTAAAAGCAGCAATTAATTGGCGCCCACACATCTTTGCAGACGTATACAACGCTTACCTCAAGGAAGGATTATTCCCCCATTAGTGGAATAAGTAAAGACTTGTCCTCTTACCAAAACGTAGTAAACCACCGCAGGATCCCTCGTCGTATAGCCCTCAATGTATGCTGGACACTTGATACTGGAGCGCATAATAAGTGACAGATTGGAAAGCGCGATCGATGAAGCGGGAGGCCTCGCAGACCGCCAGTATGGGTTCCGTAAGGCACGCTCTATTATTAATGCCATCGACGAAGTCGTAAATACAGTGAAAAAAGCCATCGAAGGAAGACGATAGAAGGGCGGAAGTAAACTACTGCAGAAAATAATGGTTGACTATTTTGGAAATAGAATACTGTACCGACGACGGAATGAGGCAGTATAACATCACAGGCGGTGTCCCCTAAGGCTCCGTACTAGGTCCATTATTGTAGAATCTAATGTACGAAGACGTCCTCAGACGTCGAATCCCGAGGTACTCGAAAATAATTGGCTTCGCGGACGACATAGACGACATAGCGATCGTTGTAGTGACCAAATTGCTTGAGGAGTTGGAACATGACTGTAATGAAGCTATCGGGATGGTACAGGACTGGCTAGGAAGCATGGACCTAAAACTAGCAGAGGAAAAGACCGAAGTCAGCAGCAGACGAGCTATGGAGTAAGAGTAACCGTGGGTGGTCACGTTGTAGTTTCCAAACCAGAGCTGAAGTACCTTGGCGTTACTATAGATGCAAGGTTGACTTTTAAGCAACACCTGCAACACACCGCAAGAATAATGGCTGCCCTGGCAAGGATAATGCCAAATATTGGAGGACCTAAACAGAAGAAGGGACTGCTCTTAGCAAGAGTAGCGACGTCGATGATGGACAAATGCCACGAAGACGAAATCGTATAGAAGGAAGACGGAGGCGGTCTACAGAACCAATGTCTTGAGAGTATGCAGCTCCTTTCGAGCAACCTCCTAAGATGCGGCATGCGTAGTTGCTGGAATGGTGCCAATAGACCTCCTCGTTAAAGAAGCCGAACGGAAATATTGTGCCAACAGGACAATGGTGTCAACAGCGACGAGTCGAAGTGACACCGAAGTACCGCCAAGAACAAGCCTCGAAGAATGGCAAGAGAGATGGAACTTTTCTAACAAAGGCAGATGGACGCAGACATTGATCCCCAATATAGACTCCTGGATCAATAGGAAGCATGGAGAGCTGAACTTCTATCTAACGCAAATGCTTACAGGTCGTGAATGTTTCAAAGCCTACCTCCACAGATTTGGACACGAAGATAACCCTTATTGTCCAAAGTGCACGGAAACAGTCGAGGATGCAGAATACATCATGTTCCATTGTGCACGATATCATGAAGAACGTAACTTGCTGGTGAACAGACTCGGTGTGGACTTAACACCAGAGAACACCACCAGATAGATGACGAGCACGGAAGAAGCTTGGGAAGCAGTAAGTAAACTGTGTTTATTCTCAACCGCTTTAGAAGTTATGTTTTAAGAAATACTGCAATCGGTACACAAACCTTTGCCGGTTTGAGGAAGAAATGCTCACGAGATAGAAGCAGCATTTATGCGTACTACTAATTTTTTTAAATGGCGCTGTGGTAGCTCGAATGAGTTATCCGAAGGAACAAACATCTCACCAGAACGTTACGAATCGTAGACATTAAACTGCAATAAACACCCACTAATCTACAAGGTGGGTTTATTTGATATCGGGACTAAGAATGAATGTAGGTATAGTATATTTCACCATTCGATCCATTTGTTAAAAGTCTAAAAACCAACTTTCTATGGTACCTATCTGGGATTAGATGAGGATTAGGATCAGATCGATAGAGAATGGTGCGACATGATTTTTTTAATTTTGAAACATTCTCCCTTCTCCTTGTCCCGCCTGCACACACTGCAATCGCAGTCTCAAAAACATCCACATCTACCTGCCAATCCTTTTTTTCAAACACAGTACACTCCATTAAACCATGTTTACATCAAAGTTACAACACATTTCGTGTGCCTTTACCTGTAGGCTACCATAAACCACCATCGATCGAGGAACAATCATCTCAATTCCCAAACAACATTGCGTACGGCTCCATCTACCAGCACCAAGTCCAAAAAATCATTCTCTCATTCCAAGCCAAAACATTTTTTCCCACTCGACCCACAGTCCACTTAAGAAGAAGGAGACTAGAAAAAAAAATTGCACAATAAAAAATAGCAACATCCAACGCGCGCGCCATGCTGGCTGAGTCTGGCGACGCGACGATCCAAATACCCCCGAAAGCGCTCGATCAATTTCATGCTCCGACAATTTGGCCAGCAAAACGTCGATTTTCACACGTTATCCCAACCTGACAGTTTGTGTGGGTAGGAAACACACATCACCCGGTTCGCGGTGTATCTCAGAGATTCAGCCCATTGCAGCCAGCTACTAGGGATGCAGAATGCGAACCATGTAAACAAAGCTTTGAAGCTGTAAACTGTCAACGCCACTGACGACGCGACGCCACCACCACTTGGTGGCTGCTGATTTTGCAATTTGACAAATCGCTTCTGTGAACTATCCCAAAAAATATAACTCCAATGGCGAAATTTTTGCTTAGATACTTTTTTATTTGTCTGCAGATACTTTTCGTGCATACTACGGATAGGGAAGACCGATTTGGTAATGTCTAGCTTCGGAAATGGGCTTTCGATTTAGATTTTTCACATGCTCCAGGCTCCAGCTATATGGTTGTGGCTATCCATGCGCTCTGTGAAGATGGTGGTGGGCCGAAGCGCTTATGGCCGTTTTGTTTCGCTTTGCTACGAGTATGCGCTGGGGCTTGTGGCTGTAGAACAATTGAGGTAGTACTCGTACTCGTATAACTGCATTAGCAGAGGCGAAACATGACAGGGAACAATGTTGCTGCGGTTGTTTTTGGCATCGCCGGTGTAATGAATGGCAAAGATGGTTGTGATACACATGTACCTAGCCGACTGCTGTTGCGGTGGGGAGCTCAAGTATTATGGCAGCTAAGGGGTCAGTGTTAGGTATGGAGCGCGTCTCTGCGTTGGTGGTGTCGTAAGAGATTTCAATTTCAGCCAAATGCAAGTAGGTAATTGTTATTGGCTAAATTTCCAATATTTCTGCGAGTGCGGTTGGATTATATGAGAAAGATTGTTCGTTCCTCAGGCATGCTGTGGGAACATTTTTAGTTTTCGATAGCTTTTTGGGTTGATTGCATACGATGTGATTGGTTTGTATTTAAACGTCGAATGGAATTTTTAATCATCGTGTTACCAATTCAAACCACAAATGAGAAAACTTGTGTCTACATACGAGTATTCTAATCATGGAGAACGAGCCAAGTCATTCATTGATTTGATTGTAGATGACAGGGTCATTGATTCTACTTAGAGCTGGACTGAGACAGGAATTCGTCGAAAGACGAATATAATTCCAGTAATATGCTACAATATTATCCAGCAGAGATTCTAGAGGATGGAAATGAGAGAGAAAATTCTCAGGCCCTATGAGATAAATATATGAATTATGCAAGGATACAGATGGGGGAGTACACACTTGGTACACTATTTTGAATAAACCATGGAGTTACACAGTTGATGTCGACAACGGAAAAGAAGCTCATACACACTGGGATGCATTGCTCTAAATAGCGTTTAAAATACGTGTATAGATTGGCGAGCTAGGTGGGCCGAGCATTTCGAAGAAGTTCTCAACAACCCACTCGGACTGTCAAATCAGTTTTACGATGCCGAGTTAGATATGCCAAATTTCCTTCATGCTATATGTATCAGCCCTCCGACTAGAGCTGAGGTAGTCGATGCCATCAAAAGCTTAAAAACAACAAAGCACCTGGAAATGATAACATACATGCTGAATTTCTCAAGTGTAACATCTAACTATCGACGAACATCTGGCTCGCAATAATGCAAAAAATCTGGGAGGATGAAGTTATTCCTGATCGATGGAATGAAGGAATTCTAGTTAAACTTCTAAAGAAAGGCGATACTGCGGACTGCAACAATTTTCGAGGAATTACACTGTTACCTATTTCTAGTAAAATGTTCACCAAAATTTTGCTTGTCAGAATATCGGCTGCCATGGAAGGGACGTTATGAGAAAATCAATACGGCTTCAGAAGGAATCGATTCGGCGTAGACCTTATTAACACAGTTAGAATCATATTCGAGCAGTGTAATGAGTTCAGATTATCTGTATAAAGGTAGGCTGTCAAGGTCTTTTGAAGTCAAGACTGGTGTGTGACAAGGATGCATTCTTTCAACCTTTGCTATTCATACTGGCTTTGGACGAAGTGATGCGAGCAGCTCTGACAGGTAGACAGGGCATCCAATGTGGTGTATTTGAACAACTGGAAGATCTGGAATACGCCGACGACGTATGCCTCTTTAGCAGCAGACTTAGTTACTTAGTTGCTAAACTATGTTCTCTGAATAGGCACGCCCTCAACGCTGGATTAGAGATAAGCATCCCGAAAACTAAAGTTATGACTAGCGGATATGGAGTTGTTGCAGTCCCTGATTTTAGGTTAGGCAATAAAAGCATCGAGCGAGTAACAAGTTTTTTAAATACCAGTGGAGCAGACCAAGACGTCAAGGCCAAATTCGTGTTTAGCCAACTGAGGAACTTATGGAAGTCCACCCATATTTCTTTAAATACTTAACTACGTATTTTCAACTCCAATGTTAAATCGGTACTGTATTACGGATGTGAAACGTGGAAATACTTAAAATCTGGTGGCCAGATAGGATATCTAATCTGGAACCTTGGAACCGCATAGCCCTAAAGAGAGCCGTCACCGTAATCAAATAACGCAAATAGTCCTGGACTGGACATGTACTACGCCAACCAAATAACTACATCGCGAGACGGTCTCTTCGCTGAAGCTAAAACGTGGCGAAAGACAGTTGAGGAAGAACTTCTACGTGCGCAGTATACATGGAACGACATCTCAAGAGGAGCACCAAATAGAGTCAGGTTCAGAAGTATCGTGGAGGCCCTACGTTCCACATAAGGAGGAAAGGATGACTAGAAGAAAAATAGGCTTGTGAGTTTCCAGTGAAACTCATGAAATTGATTGGACAGAAAATTAGATCTGGCTGTTGACCGAACTGTGAACAAAATCAGCATTGCTCACTATGGAAACCTTTGTCTAGAAAAAGACTTGAAGAGAAGCCCTATGTATGGACCTGCCAATGAAGGGAGTTTCCCAGACGTTGCTAAAAAATCGATCCGAGATCAACACCAAAGGACCACTTGGAATTCTGCCTCGAAACTGATTCATAAAGAAGACAGGGGCAGTTAAGATACTTTGATTGCACCGAGATGCTAAGTGGAACTGGCGGGGCACCATCCTTCACAAATTTCAGCTGGCGTACCGCAAGGAAGCGTTCTTGGTCCGCTTTTGTATCTTCTATATACCGCATGCAAACGGCACTGTCTTAGATACAATTGCCGATGATACTACTATTTTAACAATAGGGTAATGAAGAAACAACTTAAACTGCAAAGTGCTCTGAATAATATAAATTAATGGACAAGGCCTGGCGGATGGCCCTCAAAGATAAACAAAAACAAGCAAGTGCTGAGCTACTGTGGACCTATTGTATACAACTCTGGGGTTGTACCAATAAAACTAACGCCAATATTTTGCAAATTTTCGAAAATAAAGTGTCCATACGCTGTTGTACATAAGATACGACGATATCTATAGAGATCCCCTAATTCCTACAGTCGAAGATGAGACCAACAACTTTGCGCGAAAGAACAAAATTCGATTAAATGTCCTACAAATTCTGGACGAGAAAAACTTATTGCGACATCTACAAAGAACGGACTTAGCATGATAAACTTTCACCTGCCATACGTCTATATTTCATGATAAAAATTTTGCTTGACAAGTCTAAAAAAATTCATATGGAAAGGAGGTGTTGCGATTCTCATAGTGTCTATGGAACATTTCCTACCCTCGGAAATAAAAAAAATATTTTCTTAGGCTGGGGACAAACACATCTTCTTTATGAACTGCTACCAAGCTATAGTTGTAAGCTTTTCTGCAGTACGATGCTAAGGTTTGCCATTTAGCGCAGATACAATACCACTACCGTCCGAAGTGGGTTTTCTCCGAAATGAACTCTTCTTATATCTTTTAGAATACGTATAGGACGGGAACCGATAAAGTGTAGAAGGACTTCTTTTCTTTTATATTACACAGTTTGGGGTTTCAAAGGATAGACCTTATCCACTGTCTACCAACTCCTGCTCTCACCATCGCGCGGTGGACCAGTACCTTGGCGAAAGATGGCGTTAAATCTATGTGCGACGTCTTGGCGGCAGAAAACGTGAGAGGGGAGAAGGGTGTTTCCACTAAGGCACCCTTAATTGGGTCCACATGGCATCAGAAGAATACTTCAGATGAAACAGTTCCAGTTAGGTCGAACTACTTAGTGAGGACCTTATATTGGCTATTTTGACATATTTGAAGATCAGACCTATAAGGGTCTTGAAAACTGTATCAGGGTTTTCCAAGAACAGATTGCGGCGGAGGAGTTTTTGACGGACAAACGGTAGCTTTTGAATCCCCGTAGTGGGTTACTGGCAACCAATAAACTGACCCTCCAAGTTGGGGTTATACGCCGGTGTAACTTCCCTAACACGGAGGCCACCATAGAGTGCTTCTACGAGCTCCTCAACAAAACCTATGTTGGGTGGTTTGGTAGGACATTTGGTAAACACAGCCTACATGACACCGCATCCGGACATGGACTTAGGCTAATTGACTTTGCAGCGGGACGTCGAAAGAATGTAATCGCAAGAGACCGTCAGAACCTTTGCCGAATCCCGAAATCTTTCTACGAATCCTATGCCGCGAGCATTAAGTACCGAAGGCCAGCGGCAATGTTGCCAACATGCAATCATACCAACATATGCTGGGTTTCCCCTCCTCCCCGAAATCCCTGGTTTGTTGATGCAGCAAAACAGGTGGCACATACGAGTAAAGCGGTGCTGCAAAAAAGGACGAGGGCTGCTCGCAAGCTCTACGAACAAAAGAGACGGGAAGAACATAGGCATCTTCAAAAGAAAAAGAAAGAACACGAGAAGCGCGCGATCGAAGATATTTAGAGAATAATGGCACAATGTACGGAAGTTTTGCCAAAATGCAAAATGAAGGTGTCAAGGGAACATAGCCCGTACAGATACTTCTAGAGATGAAGAAGTAAACCTTTTAATAAAGTCGGTGCTGAGAATATGGAAGAACTACTTCTGCAGACTGTATAGCGGCGACGAAGACCAGCATCCCGCTATCAGACAGACTAAACCTTCAGAACAAATTTCTGTGACGCGGTGTGTGTAATGGCTGGCATGGCGCCATCGATCTTCTTGTGAAAGAAGCTCAAGAGAAGTACCTCGACAGCAGAACAACGCCGTCAGCAACAGAGATCGGATCAGTCTGACAAGGGCACCGAGTGATCCCCAACATAGACGAATGAATCAACAGGAAGCATGGTGAGCTGAATTTCTATCTGACTCAGGGATTGTCTCCACAGATTTCGACACGATTACAACCCCTATTGCCCAACCTGCATGGAAGCAGAAGATCCGGAACACGTCATTGCCCGCGGTATGATCAAGAACGGCTTCTTCTTGGTGAGGTTTTATCCCCAGACAACATTACCAGGCAGATGATGAGTACGAACAACGACTGGGACACAGTTAACAATGCTGTGACAACCATTATGAAAAAGCAGCATTTGGAGAAGCGACATCGGCTGCAAATATGAGTGAATCGAACGTCTTCCATTGGGAAATTCACACAATAGAAAGTTGTGCCCAACTTAACCTGGTCACGAATCATCACAAAATAGACACTGCATCAAAGCATTGCGCTCATACAACTATATGAAATTACCTCGAAGATGATAAGGGAGTGCCTGAACAAACTCAGCAACGTCGTCAAGATCAATACAGTTACCCTTTACTGGGTGCCAGGTCACATTGGAGTGGATGGTATCGAGGAAGCCGGTAGGCTGGCGAAAGTCCATTTGTAGGACCAGAAGCCTTTAGCACATTGGTGGGCACATCGTTCGAAAAGAGCTACGGAAACAAGACGAAATCCAGAGAGCTAAGTTCTTTAGGGAATTCCCAAAACAAGAGAAAGCAAAGCCACTCCTAGAAAACTACGATACACACTTACTACCTAGAGCACTCGCACACTTACAAACAAGCACCGAGTACATACAGGCTCCCTGCAATTTTTTCGGTTGAGAGAAGCTCTTCATGCCAATTTTTACTCTCGGATGTTAGTCAGACGTTCACGAGAGGTGGGACCGTGAGAAAACTTTTTTTTTTTCTTTTTCTTGGATTCAAACCTTGAACCTCCCGATCAATGATCGCGAACTTAACCATTGAGCCACGGCATCCAATAAAACCGAGAAGACCGATACAAGTTTTCGAATTCCGGACGGAAATCAAGTTCAACGAAATGCTTTTGTTTCCGGAACAATCTCGGCTGGCACCAGGTTTAGATGACTGATCATGTGAGTGTCATACTTTATGTCATCTTACAGAAAGAGGAACTGAGAGATATCGAATTCAACAGTATTTCCGCTTTCAAAAAGCACCGATGTCAGTTCGAGGGTAAAACGCTAAATCTTGGCAAACAATCGAAATAGAACGGACCGATAGAAACATACCTACACAGGCATGTCATGTATCTGAGTTATAGCTTCATTGCACAAGCAGTTATATAGTTTCCCTTCATTTCAAGCGCATCAACGAATCCGGATGGGAACAAATTATGTCAAAATTTCCCACTGAAAGTAGTATTAGCCACTTTGCTCTTTCCGCGAATTATTTTTGCAAGAAGAGTAAACAACATGACTTATCGATGACCACACTCTAAAACAATTATTCGTTTATTCCAATAATCTATGCGATTTTATTTGTTGCTTAATAAACTAAGAAAATGCGGAAGCAAAAAAGCAGGCAAAAGTTCTCATCAGCTATTCAGTACGCAATCGTGTACTCTGTCAGTTTGGCGGCTCAAACTGGGTTAACATGCTTAGACACTTAGCAAACATGATGCGTTCAAGAAAATTGCGTCCAAAACTCACATCAGTGTCTTAGAACCGAAATTTCCATAAGTGAAATCGTAATCAAGTTGCCTTCTACTTATTCTGAACTAAACTCCCCATGCATACCAAAGTATCTACCATCACTGGGGTGACCACAGAATTGAAGGACACACTATCTATAATTCGAGGGGGATAACCTTGCATTAGATATCCTCTTCCAAACACACGCACGTGTTGATTAAGTCAAAACAAATCGAAAACAAAAACTATCTCCATAGCATGGTTGCGGTCGGTTTAGAAGTATCTAATACGCATACCGATGAACCCGGATGTGTGCTGCAGTGGATGCAACACGAAAAATTCACACTTTGCCATAAATTTTTGCCAGCCAGCTCATCAATGATGCAATGAACCACTCTTCTGCAGGCCTAGCACAAAGTCCAAAAGGTCTCGTAATATAGACCCCTAGTGAAACTTTCGCTGAGAAAACTTCTGCCTATGCTCCAGTGCATGTTGCTACAGTCCATCGTAGTGTATCGCACCGCACATATGAGTGCTGGCGAAACGAAGATGATTCTCATAAAATTCATCTTCAGTAGGAAATAAGTTTATTGCCAGCATTCTGGCCGATGAATGGGGGTCTGGAGCGGGAAGCTGCCCGACAGCTGACCATCCCTATCCATAATTTCTCCGGTGCGCATTTGAAATAATATGTTCTTTCATGCAGCCAATAAATTGCCATAGTTATGACCAGTTGAGGATCCTCAACAGACTAGGTTCAAGCATGTAACTCTGGCATGTGATTACTTCTAATGCCGATATATTTATTCGTAATCGTTCGTCCCATTTGCCATTTAGGAAGTTGTGAACGTTATTTGCCTATTTGGCCTGTCGAAGCGGTGCGGGATGGGAGGCAGATCCCAACTCATTGAGGGAAATATATGGCCGATTGAACGCGCGGCAAGATTGCAAATCTCTGCCCAATCACGGCAGGAGAATGTATCTAAATGTTCGTACAATGTCGCTCTGGTGGAGTAGGTACGTTACGTAGTTGATGGCTACAGCAACAAACGTAGACAAATGGAAGCAAACCGTAGTGTCTGAGCGCTAGCATTGCAATTCGAATTGGGATGTATCCCCGGTTTTATCTTGAGGAATCGAAATTCTGATCATGGAATGAGGATGTGAAGGTTTTTGCGTAAAAATTCCGCTTCAATGGGAGTCATGTGTGATAATCGGTTGAGAGGATTGTGCCACTGATTTGTGTGTGGATTAGGAGTGTTTGTCACTTGAGATTGGTATCGATGCAATCGAGGCATTAAGACATTTCGATTCAAATTGTTTTTATTATACGGCAGCGAATGCATCGGGTTGGGGATGTTGCCATTTGTTATGACTTCTTTTTTCAGAGATTGGAAGATCGCTGGGAGGACTTGTTACCATTTTCATTGATTTTTTTTTAAAATGTGTGGTCATTCTGGCATTCTTCTTCCTCATTCGCCGGCATTGAATGATCTATTCCAGAACTGAGGTCTGTTCCAAACTAAAGCATTCCTTTTGCAAAATGCATAATATTGGCGGTGTTGATTGGTTTGAAGTGGTCCTCGATAAGGTACACTTAGACCAAGATAGGTCCACTGTGCTGCCAATAGGTAGGGGCAGGTGAGTCACGCACAGGAAATGCAGCGCTGTTTCTCCTCGTCTCTGCAACTCCTGCAGAAGTCGTTGTGGGGGATGCCCAAACTTTAAGCATGTCTACCTAGTATCCAAGTATTACATTGGGTAATGTAGAGACGGTTCCTCTATTAAGCTTTAGAAGTCCATTAAATCTTCTTTAGTCTAGTTTTAACCATAGTAGCCTAGCGGTGTGGCATTGACCATAAATAATTATGCTATTAATACCGGATGAGCTTCGTCTAGCCAATTCGTCAGCCTCGCAGTTCTCCGGGATATCACAGTGACCTGGGATACAGCAAAGGGTGAGATTGTGCTGTCCATCTATCTCGTCAGCGGCAATCTTTCACTGCCTTAGATTTAATGATGCTGGATGTGAGGGATTTGATAGCTGTCCAACTGTCGATATATATAACAATATCTTTTCGCCAGCCAGTCAGCAACTTGGCGAATAGCGGCAACTTCGGCTTGAAAGATGCTGCAATGGTTCGGAAGATTGAAAGAGATGTGGATATCCTCAAAGAAGACTCCGGCGCTGACTCCGTAATGGGTTTTGGACCCATTCGTAAAAATTGACAGCTATCCGTAAAGGACATCGCGCTGCGTCCACTCAGATCTGTCCGGTATCGAGTGTTTGAAGTCTAAGTTGAAATCAGTTAGGCAAGCGGTCGGTGACCTTGAGAGATGACGATCCATCATAAGTATGTTGGAATGACCAGTGTTTTGCTCCTTCCATTGCCGGGAGTTTTTCAGTCGAGTGCTGACCTGGCACCCATTTATTTATCGACGATGTCTATCAGGAGGAGGTAAAGCATGGTCTGAAGCGCCGCTGTTGGAGGAGTTAAAACACATCATGTGCGATAAGAAAAAACCCAGGTGACCTTCTCGATTCGGTTAAGAGCTTATATCATCAAATCTTTCTTTTGGTCGTTTAAGTAAGCGAAATCTTTGACGAGTTGATAACTATCAAGCCGCAGAAATTTAGGTCGGTTTTCAACTGGGCTGTCTAAGGATAACTCCAAATGACCACTACATAATAACCTAATTAACGAATAAATTTTCGTGAGCATTTTAATGCAATACTTTAAAATATTCGCGTACGTCGTAAATTCGTTGTAATTTCTCAGCTTTTTGAAAGCGAAACGTGATGTTTAGCATCTATAAATATTCTCGGAGAAATTACATAATCAATACAGTAAGCAACATCAAAATCGGTCTAAATGTTTTTGAGTTACATGTCTACAACGCGTAAGACCAAACAACATATGAATCAATTTTTTATTATTAAGGATGAGCATGAACTACAGGCGCCATGACTCAATGGCTCAATGGAGAAGTGCGCGATCATTTTCACGGTCCTTTCGCAAACATTTGACAAACATCCGAGAGTAAAATTGTCATGAGAAGCTTCTCTCAATTGGAAAATTGCCCTTCGGAAATGGCATAAAACTTTAGGTCCCTACCATTCGTCTGTATATCATAACCTTATAACTTTTGAACCGTTAAACGTAGAAGGTTGAAGTTTGGACAAAAGTTGAGTTTTGTTAACCCGCTAACAGATCAAGAGTACAATTTTGAAAAAGTTCAAAAACAAAAAAATATTGCGACACAACAACGTTGATTCCAAGTCGATTAAGTTATAACGACATTCTTTTGGGCCGATCAGAATATTCGCTCGCAGAAGACAAATATTAAGACTGACATTTTGGAGAATCGCGTACTTACAATTTTCTAAAAATTTAAAAAGTTCGGCATCCATCCTGTAGAGAATTTCAAAACTTCATATTTCGATTTAATTTATTTTTTTCCTACGATGTACCGTTATCGAGATATTCGCACTCAAAAGCGATTTGCAGCATTAGTCTCGTAATAAAGCCTGCACTACTCGCTTGGCTAAGTATTGAATGAAATAAACTGAAGACTGAAAACAGTAATGAACGTAATGTTCGAGCTAACGAAAATGTTTAATGAATGGAAATAGTAATGCACGAATTTGAATAACTATCGAATGAATAAATATTTTGATACGAATACAATATCGAAATAGTCGACAGCTTTTTTTTGTTAGTTTCCAGCACTGATTGGAACAGAGCAGTCGCAGGTCGTACTGAAAATATAGATTTTTCAGATTTTTGAGAGTGCATCAGTTCGGTGCAGCCATTTCCCGAGACAAAACTTTCTAGGTGAAGAAAGTTGTCAGCTGTCTCAATCTGCTGCCTGGCAATGCTTATTTTAGCGATGGAATTTGTAAGGTTAAGTGGTTTTGTTTTGGCCGTATTAATTTTCGATCTCGGAAGCTCGGAAGGTATACCATCAACACCGCTTAATTCCTCTTAAGTTCTTTCGTCGCAGTTAAAATGTCTGTCATGCTTAGAGGCTTGGTGCCTTATTTGAGGCCATGGTACAGTTTAGTAATGCGGTGAAATAAGAAAGTTGAAATAAGTTGAAAGATGCTTGAGAAGTAAAGGCGTCGATGCGATTTTGCATGACAGGTTACACTATGCTGTACATCTTGCTTCTTCGTGCTTCAAGCTCGATTCTCTGTCTCTCTTACCTCTCTTTACTATTGAGTTGCAATTCGAGCTTTGAGTGAAATCAGCTCTTCCACCCGAATCCAGGTGTCCGCAGATAAGACATATACGTATGCTGTGGTGTTTTAGCCTTAGGTTAGATTAGGGTGTTTTCTTTGAGTTTTCCAATGTCCTTTAACAAGATTGATGGACGCCTCAAAGTCCCAAAGTTCTTGGGAATGGCATAGGCAACCTTTCCCTAATTGAGCATCTGCACTTTTTGACCAATTAGTTTGGAGTAAACTAGAGGAATATGGCCGACAGAAGATCCTAGCAGCACTAGCTCTGTAAATCCTACTGAAAATAATGAGTATTCTGTCAATTATTTGTTAGAGAAGATAAATGCCGTCCCGTCCTGAAAAAGAAAACTTTGCTGACTTCCGATGGTCGGAAGTGCACCTGCTTTTGTAAGGGGAAAATGGATTTCTATTAACATTCGTCCTCTATTCAGTTTGTAAAACTAGAGGGTGAATCAATAAGTCCCTGAAAATTAACACAAATTGTGTCGTCACCTTAATTTTAATTTTTTTTTTTTTTTTTTGTCAAGAATCATCTTTCAAAAGAACTGTCAAATAGTTTTGTTGTGTCAGCCATTTTATATAGACGCCTACTAGCATTTTCGTTAAAATGGAAAAAAGTGAATTTCGAATGCTCATTAAATACGAGAGAAAACTATCATGCAAACCAAACAAAAGCTTGACAAATATTATGGGGACATTCACTACTGGTTTACCCAATTTCGGTGAGACCGTTCAAGCACAAGTGACGCCGAATGTTCTGGTCGCCCAATTGAGGTCACCACACCAGAAATGGTCGACAAAATCCAAAATGGTCGACCATAATGAACGATTGGCGAGTGAAAATGCGCGAATTTGAAGAGGACACAGGCTTATCAGATGGCTCAGTGATTTCGATTTTACATAAATATTTGGACATGAAAAAGCTTTCCGCAAAGATGGGTGCCGCGCTCGCTCACAATCGACAACAAACGCATTCGTTTGACAACTTCAAAGGTGTATTTTTTTGCGATGTTCCAGAAAAATTCGGCTGAGTTTTTGCGCCGTTTCGTAACCGTGGATGAAACCTGGATTCACCACAACACACCAGAAACCAAGAAACGGTCAAAACAATGGACTTTTCCTGGTGAATCGAAGCCGAAGAAGGCTAAAGCGGATTTGTCAGCAAACAAGGTCATGGCGACAGTTTTTTGGGATGCGCGCTGTGTTATTCACATCGATTACCTTGAACATGATTTGAAGCAAAAACGGCCGCATTTGGCGGAGAAAAAAGTTCTTTTTCACCAGGACAACGAACCGGCGCACAAGTCCGCAGTCGCAATGGCAAAATTGCATGAGTTAGGCTACGAACTCCTCCCTCATCCAGCATATTCCCCAGATTTAGCCCCTGCGACTATTTCTTGTTTCCAAACATGAAGAAATGGCTCGAAGGTAAGAGATTTGGGTCGAATAAAGAGGTCATCGCTGAAACAAACGCTTATTTTGAGGCGCTCGAGAAATCGTATTATTTGGAGGGCATCAAAAAATTGGAGAAACGTTGGATGAAGTGTATAGAGCTAAAAGGAGACTATGTTGAAAAATAAAATGTTTTTATACCGAAAAGAGTGTTCCTTATTTCATTTTTCAGGGACTTATTGACCCACCCTCGTATCGTCAGGTTTTCTGAAAACATCAATCTTCATATCCGGTATCTGTGGGGTCACAATTCGATGCGAAAACGGAATTTTCATTCTAACCCCAAAATTAAAGGAACTTTCTTCTAGGAGTACCCGATGTTGAAAAACATAGATTTTCTCGAAAACGAATCTTACGATTGTATTCAAATTTGATATTTGAGTTACGGTGAATATATGCCAATAGATGGTGTACATGATTATCGCCAAAAATTGGTGTAACGGTACTTGAAAATCGGCTCCTTCTCAAATTGTTTTTTTTTTTTATATATATTACAACAATTTGTTTCTCGAAAAAAAAAAAAATTAACGTGTTTTTGCAGATAAACCAGCTACATACGTAGGTGCTAATACGTGCAACCCAGTCATGCTTTTTATTTTCTATTGCGATACCATTTGAAACACATTCATGAGACTTTGTGGGCCTTTCCCGGGAATTTTCATAAAATAAAAAAAAAAAAAAAAAATGCTGCTATTATCAGTCCTTAAAAAATAACGATCAAACCAAAAATTTTAAAACCGTGAACGGGGTAGCAAAATAAAGATGCTTTTACATAGCCCAAATCGGCGTCGGGGGTGGTAAAATGTATAAGTGCCGCAGTTTTCCCCATTTAATGGTGATAACACTTTCACCCCCGGGACTTCCCTGGTACGTCTTTGATTGAGTTGATTACATCTGCCTGTTGAACTTGTTATCGGTAGAAAAGAGAATATTTTGATTAAAAAAGTGCAGTTGCTTTTATTTTATTTGCTTCCCTTCATTTCGTATAAATCTTTCAAACATAAACTAGTTTGAGACTACCTTTTCAGTTTCTATCTACGTTTCATTACTGAAGGTTCTAAAAAAGTAAATTCTGGCCAAAATGCGCTTCCTATTGGTAGTGTTAGCCGTGGCATTACTTGTTGCTATGGCAGCTTATCATAGTATTACTCACGAGGATACATTTTCGAGAGAGTTAGAGGAATCAGAAACGAATGATTTTGAGAATCATGAGAAGATTTGGATTTAGATAGATTCAAATTCATCATCATGGAGTTAAGAATTCGCGGTTGCCGCCCTAGATTAAGGTAGAGAAAGCGGTTAAAAATGCTGCTATAAGTTTCAGCAGGTTATGTTTAAGGTTGTGTGAGACTTAAACGTCCATTGGCTGTGTCTATAAATATACACTTTTGGAAATAAAATGAGATTATTAAATCTGTCAACTTGAGGTTATAAAGGTTTTTATTTATGCAATTTCAGATAAAAATATCTACATAAGGCATTTTTTTATAAAAAGTAATTTTCGCTGGCTTGTAGCTGTACATTTTATCCATGTTTGACATTCAAACAATATCTTATGGCTTCCTCGAGCAGCAAAGCATCGCAGTCACATCTGGTACATCCCGCCTGCCAACAACTGCGCTCCAGGCTACCGGCCAGCATTTGAACATATTTTAACAGGAGATGACCATAGAATATAACATTCGAATCTAGACAATGATTAAAGCGTCACGAACATCATCGAGTAAATATGCAATCAGACTCCAGCAGCAGCAACTCAACTCCGACTTATCACTGTTACCATCGAACGAACGGGCCACATTTCGCAGCCTATACGGAACGACAAATTCAACAACCTACAACCATAGATGTTGTTGAAAGGATTTCAATCGAAATAACAAAGGCAGTAGCAGGTTTCATTTCAGCAGGTAGAATACCGAATATATGGCCCAACTTTCCATATGCATCTAACCCAAATCAGTAAAAACAATGCCACAGGCTAGACGCAGTTTTCCCAAATCGATGCTCCATAGACTCTAGTATGTTATACTAGAGTCTATGCTGTCCAACTTTAACAAACACTAGTTAGACAACTATTTATGTACTTCTGGAATGCTCGCTTACGATATGAAAAAGTGAAATTGGGAGTCCCACAAGGCAGCGTATACTCACCTGTGCTCTTTAATTTTTGTACTGTTACATTAAAAGCAATCTTCCGTCCTAAATGAGGTTACTTTTGGTATAACACGCACTGGAGCTTTGATAGCCTTGCGTGACACTCATCTTTTGACATTCGTCTTAAGGATATGCCGATATGTCAGGCAGGCCCTCATCAGCGCTTTTGTCACTTTCAAAATAGTTCTAGAACTCAAGAGCTCATAAAGCTGAACTCAATGAGGTCCCAAATTACGATGGGATTACTCTGATGAACTCGCTACACAAGATTCGCAGGAGGACTTCTTATGATATGAACCTGCGTTGGGTCTTCCTACGTCCTCGATCAGGGCTTTCATTGACGGTAGGGTTTCGTGTGAACATAATCGTGGATGGCATGACTATCCAGGATGTAGGCAGACTAAACGAATGCTCCCGAACGTCTATACAAAATCCACGACTGGCGTTCTTACGGGCCATTTAATTTTTACCAAGAATCGTTGTAGCAATTTGAGCCTTCCAGGACAGTCCAACCACTATGAGACCACTTTTCAAAAATTGATCAAATCTACCCCTTTTTTCTCAAGTCTTTGCCACCTTTTACAATTTTTATACCCTGTCCAGGGTATATTAGGTTTAATATATATCATAGTTTGTAACATGGAGAAATAATTAGGTAGACCCCCAAAAGTATACATATTTGTGATCAGCATTAAAAGTTATGTCAATCTAGCCATGTCTGTCCATCCATCCGTACGTCACCACTTTTTTGAACTTAAATTTCGAGCTAGGAACATAAAATATAAGCTTTCTGGGCCTCAAAGCAGTATAAGTGTACAAAATTTTGATCCGTCCATAGACACGACCACTTTCAAAAAGTGGAAATCCAGAGTGGAGTGCGACAAGAATGTTTCCTTCCGTGATGTGCATCGCCCAGCTTTAACAACAGAAACTAAAAGAATTCAATGGATTTTTACATCTAAACTTAAACATCAGGACTACACCGATGAAGTTTGCCTACTATCGCGTAGAAAAATAGACCTCCACTAAATGACAGCTGACGTAGAGAGGGAAGTAAACATCGTCGGACTCAAGGTAAACTAAAATCATCACCTTGACAGTATCGCGTCGACTAGACACGGGACTGAACAAAACATAGCAAACCGAATAAACAAAACTAAATATGGATGCAGCAGCTGGAAAATGTTCGCCACTATCACAAGAAAGTTGCAAACGTTCTTGAATCGGTGTCCACGAAATATCTTGTAGATTTTCTGGCCTAACCGCATTTCTAATGCAGTGCTCCGTGAGAGCACGGATCCCACAAACTTTACAAGTCAAATACGGAGGTGGAAGTGGATCGGACATACATTTCCAAAAGCAAAAAAATACATCGTCACTTCCACGTAGTTCCTCCTGGATAGCTAAAAGGTGAACTAACGACGAGCGTTGGATTCATGTGACCCATTAACTATGACACCTGAGTTATCTTCTCAAATCACGTCGTGCATAGGCGTCCCTTACCGGTCATAAAAGGAAAAGTCTTGCGCTTCCGCCACGTAAGTCAGCGGATGATGACGATCCGCATCAAAGCTTGCAAAAGATCAGACTCATTTTTGCTCACGCACCCACAGAAGAGAAAGATGGCCACAAAATACAGTCCTTGGAGATTTTAACGCCATTATCGGAAAGGGGGACATGTTTGCTAGGACCACCGGAAGACATAGTCTGCACGACTCGACCTCCGGAAACGGATTCAGCTTCATCAACTTTGCTGCGGGCATAACATGGTGAAGTGTGCTGCACGAAATTCCCTTGGGCCATTACCTTGTTGCACCTAAAGAACAGATGCGAATATCCAGTAATGTCGCGACAAGAACCACCACTGTGAGAAAGTTGAACGTTGAAGTGCTACAATCGCAGCCGAACGCAAGAGCCTTTGCCGATCGAGTTTCCCTAGAGCTCTCGAGAAGTACTCCAGTAGCAACAGCAAGCTCAGAAGAGCAGTGGCAGCACTGCCAGCAAGCTATCAGGAATGCGGCGACTGAGGTGCTAGGTTTCGTCCCTTCTCCTGGTTTGGTGTTGAATGTGCACAAGCTAACGTAAAAAAAGTGGATACATATAAAGTGGCACTGCAAAAAGGGACGAGAGCCGCTCGGCAACTCTACGAGCAGAAAAGAAGAACACGTACTCGGATGAAAGAAAAAGGAGCATGAGAAACGTGAGATCGAGGGAATGCATGCAATGTTTAAGGAAAGAGATCCGGAATTTATATAAAAGGGTGAAGAGGGCAACCCAAGGATCTGCTACCCAAATCGGAGCCTGCAAGGACAAAAATAGATGTACTATAGTAGAGAAGCAGTTGGTACTAAACATATGTAAACATATGTTTAACAGGCTGCGGACTGTTAAACAGCGACGGAAGCCAAAATCCCGCTGTCAGGCAATCTGATAGTCTCAACCTGGAAGACGAAGTTGAAGCAGCCATAGCTAGGCTTGAATCATACAAAGCCGCAGGCCCAGATAGTCTAGTAGCTGAGCTGTTTAAGGGTACATCCATCAACTCATCATGATTTAAACCTTAGCACCATATGCCTCATCTGTGCCAATAACAGAGGAATAAGTCTACAGAACATCGCTTATAAAATTGTATCTGGTGTAATGCTGAAGCACCCGAAACCATATGTTGACGAACTGGTGGGGAATTAGCAGTGCGGTTTTAGGCCTAAAAAATCGACAATCGTCCTTTACGCCAGATCCTGGAGAAGACCCCAGAGTTCCAGATCGATACCCATCATCTTCTTCTTCTGTTTAGGTCCTTCAATATTTGGCATGATCCTTGCCAGGGCAGCCGTTGTTCTTGTTGTGTGTTGCAGGTGTTGCTTAAAAGTCAACCTTGCATCTATAGTAACGTCAAGGTACTTCAGCTCTGGTTTGGAAACTACAACGTGATCGCCCGCGGTTACTCTTACTCCATAGCTCGTCTGCTGCTGATGAGCACTGCTTCGGTCTTTTCCTCTGCTAGTTTTAGGTCCATGCTTTCTAGCCAGTCCTGTACCATCCCGATAGCTTCATTACAGTCATGCTCCAACTCCTCAAGCAATTTGGTCACTACAACGATCGCTATGTCGTCTATGTCGTCAGCGAAGCCAATTATTTCCAAGGACCTCGGGATTCGACGTCTGAGTACGTCGTCGTACATTAGATTCCACAGTAATGGACCTAGTACGGAGCCTAGGGGGACACCGCCTGTGACGTTATACTGCCTCATCCCGTCGTCGGTACAATAGTACAGTATTCTATTTCTAAAATAGTCAGCCATTATTTTCTGCAGGTAGTCCGGTACTCTCTTGGCGGTAGGTGCTCGCAGAATGTTACTCAAATTTGCGGTGTTGAAGGCGTTTTTAACATCCAGAGCAGAACTGTTTACTTCCGCCTTCCATCGTCTTCCTTCGATGGTTTTTTTCACTGTATTTACGACTTCGTCGATGGCATTAATAGTAGAGCGTGCCTTACGGAACCCGTACTGGCGGTCTGCGAGGCCTCCCGCTTCATCGATCGCGCTTTCCAATCTGTCACTTATTATGCACTCCAGTATCCAGTGTCCAGCACGCATTGAGGGCTATACGATGAGGGATCCTGCGGTGGTTTACTACCTTTTGGTAAGAGGACAAGTCTTTGCTTCTTCCACTGATGGGGGAATAATCCTTCCTTGAAGCAAGCGTTGTATACGTCTGCAAAGATGTGTGGGCGCCAATTAATTGCTGCTTTTAATGCAATGTTTGGGATTCCATCAACACCAGGTGCTTTTTGATTCTTGATGCTTTTGCAGACTATCAACCAAATCGGTGTACGCAACTGGAGGCAGCTGGCTAAGGATCGTGTTGGCTAGAGAGGTTTGTTGGTTGATTCCCTGGTTCATCCCGAACTGAAGCGCCATCACAAGAAAGTAAGTAAGTAATATGTACGTTAAATAGTACGCACAGTTGTCGTTATTTCTACAAATTTTAAAACTTGAAATAAAATGGGGGGCTTCTTGACCTCTCTAACCACATAATTCAAACTGAAATTCAAGGACTTCCTATGCCAACGAAAGCAGCTAAATACCTTTTTCTTTTACACAGCCATCTAAGAGATAAAGAGAGTTTTCAGGACACCCAAACATTGGACAGCACGATAAAAGATATTTTTCAATCTCCTAAGGATGAGTCCTCCACCATGCGGACAACATATGTACGTGGCCGAATCAAACCACAATACCAAAATAGTCAACAGCGCGTGCCGCGTACGTAGTTTATTGTTATTTACCCCAAAAAATGTCAGCCTTGAAAGGTCGACCGAATACATACTATATACCACACAAGCAGCACTTAGTTAACCATGATAACACTTCTTTGTCATCCCTTGCCTTGTTTAGCACATCGCCATTCGTCAATTCATGTTGACCAAATTTGTCTGTTGAACTTGTCTTATCGACTGAAGCGAAAATATTTCGAGGGTAAAAGTTTACGACCTACATTCACCGACAGATAACCAGGCATCCAACCGATAACACCCAGCCGCATAGATGTTTTCTGAAAATCAATTTCAAATTTCAAGCTTTTAGTATCCCTGCGCAAAACAAATTTCAAATTCAGTCGGATCGCAATTCCGCGATACGTAATAGAACCAAAATATAAAGTATCGCGATAAGAATCGCATTACATCGCAAGTGCAGTTGTTTTCGAATCTTTTTTTCCGGTCTTGCCTTGATTTTGTATAAATCATTCGCCCGTAAGTTGGTTGTTATCAGTCTGGGTTTTCAGTTTCTATCAGCGTTCCATTGCGAGAAGTTCTACAAATTAAGTTCCAAATCCAAAAAAAAAAACAAAAAAAATGCGCTTCCTCTTGGTATTGTTGGCTGTGGTTGGATTTGTTGCTCTGGCTACTTCCCATCCTGTTAGTCGAGAAGAGGATTCTCATTCAACCGAAGTAGAAGAATTCGAAATCAATGATGTCGAGAATCATGAGGAAATTACGGAAGAAGAACGCAACAAGCGGGCGCCTCTAAGTCCCGGTTCGTCATCGGAGGAGTCCGATGAAGTTGGAAATGCAGCAGTAAATGATACACCTGCTGCACGTCGTAGGAGGGCTGTGTATCGGCCATCGAACGACAGCTCCGGAGAGTCCGACGAAGACACTGTTAAAGTGGTAAAGCAAAAGGCTCCTGGTAGTTCAGAGTCTGATGAAAGTGGTGAGGCTTAAAAGTCATTAGCTTGTGAAATAAGTTGTATTCAAAAGTTTGAAATAAAGTGTGATTATTTTATCGTTTAAATGTGCCATGTGGTGGAGCGAAGGAGGATTTTATTTATTTTCTCCTCTTATTTTAGGTTAAATCTTAACCTTGCTTAGTAGTGAGCTTTCGGGTCAAAGACTGCATTTTAAGAAGATGACACACATTATGCTTGCATGTTCAGACCCAGTACATTGTTAAAGAGCTTGGCAACCTTAACTAGAAGTTGTAGCATGGTTTGCAGCGTGTTGTTGGATGTGTTCTCCCATGCACTGGTGATAATGTGATGCAACTAGCATATTTGGTAGAGGTTCAGTGAGACTTGTTTTGTGTTATATAATCTAATAATAATTAGGTTGGAGGGAAGTGCACCTAAGTGCTTATCACGGGGGCCATACGGTCCATTGTGTTTCCTTTTTTTGTTGTGTAGAACCTACACTTAACAGCTTTGTCTTGAGGTGGGTTCTGTTGCAAACCAGCCTGCGCTCTTTATGAAGCCTATCATGTTCCTAAGTGGAACTTGTACGAGATCCCCTAGTTCGTCAGAAAGTATGTTTCCCATATGACGGAGGTGGCAGTTTTTAAGATTTGGGCAATCACATAACAAGTGTTTGATGGTTTCTGTCTCCTCTATATCTTGACGGGTGTGCTGATGCCTAGTCTGGCAGCCATTTCCCCTATCGCGCAGTGTCCTCTTAGCACGCCTATCAAGATTAGAATTTCTTTTTTATTCATCGCCAATAGGCTTTTTTTCTGTTTTCATTTCATCAACTGTCGGCCATAAACTGCGAGATATGACACAGTCTCTTCTGGCGGACCATGCGGAGTTAATTAGTTCTCTTGTTTTTAGGTATATTTTCCTTTTTAGTTCACCTATACTGATATCCGAGTATGTTGAAAATCCAATGCTGATCCCTTTCAGCTAGTTCGTCTGCTGTCTCGTTTCCTTTTACATTGCTATGTCCAGAGACCCAGCAGAGAGTTACGTCATGGGTGTTCTGTTCAATGTATTACGGCATCTGGAAATTGATTTCGATTTGACTTCCACGCTGTCTAGTGCTTAGATTGCCACTTGATTATCCACGAAAATTGTTGAAGGATTTAGTTTTTTGCTATGTATAGTCTGTGCAGCCCTATCAATGGCGAAGCCCTCAGCCTGAAAGATGCTACAACCATCCGGGAGTTTGTACGAGTGGTTGATTTTAAGTGACTCGCAAAAAACTCCGGAGCCAGTTTCGATATCCATTTTTGACCCGTCGATGTAGAGCAGAATGTCCTTTGCATTAGTTAATGTGTTGGAGTCCTACTTTTGTCTTTCGGGAATAAAAGTGGAGAAGTTCTTCTCGAAATCTATGTAGGGTATTATATAATCTGTTGTTCTGTCGAGATCGGTTATACTATACCTGTTGAGTATAGATCCGTGTCCATGGGAGCTTTGCTTCCATGCGCCCGATTGTTTGCGACGAATCACACTTTTGGCAGCTGTACATCGTATGTACTCATCTAGGGGAGGGATATTTAGCATCATCTCTAAACCCGCTTTTGGTCTTGATCTCTGTGCTCCTCTTATGTTTATGCATGCTAATCTTTGTATCTTTGTTAGCATTTTAAGGTAGCTGGTTTTGTCTGTTACATTCCACCATACAATAATTCCGTAGGTAAGGATGGGTTTGGCAATAGCCTGGACAGACGCAGAACCCATTGCACACATAGAATGCGCAAAGTGTTTTCTTCATTCTTTCTTCCGTGTTCTTTTACAAGCCGAGCTTCGAATCAAGGATGGTTCCGAGATATTTAGCTATTGTGGAGAGATTCAGAGGAATTCCATTCAGTTTAGGGGGATCAAATTCATCTATTTTACTTCTATTGATAAACAGAACCAATTCGGTTATAAATTCTAAGTGTCTTGCAGCTTCCGATAAAGAGTAGAGCTTCCAGACAATTGATCAAACTATAATTGGACAACGTTTTTCAAACTTTTTAGAACCGCAACCCCTACAAACAAAAGTAACCTGTCACGACCCCTCATATCAAAAGTTGGATGTTACTCTTCACATCTCTAATATTGAGGCTTTGCAAAATTTTAATGATCGGCTGTAAAGTTAGGTTGAGCCTCTATCGGTCCGTTAAAGCATTAAATTCCAATCCATTGTTTGCTGTCCATTTCATTATGCTGTAAAGATTGGGTTTTAATGAGCGTTATCGTTACATGAGCGTTGTCGTTACATGTCCACAATAGAAAACCAGGGTTGTTAATCTGAAAAAATATATAAAAAATAGAGAGTGCATATCTGACCAACTGTTTGTGAATTTCATGATATTTCATCAGCTCACCGTTTATCAGTGCTTCATTGATCTTGGAGTGGTAGTACATTGGGTTGGTATTTGGACGGTGAATCGCCTTTTTAAGGGACGGGTTGAACAAATGTTCTTTTCCATCTTCTGGGCCAGAGTCCACAGGAGTTGGATAGATCATAAAGCTTAAGCTGTGGTCATGCCAACGCACAAGAATACGTCTTCACAATTGGGAGTACATTTCGGTTCAGCTGATTTCTATATGTTGAGGCTTTAAGTAGTGCCTTACAACTAAAAATTCTACACAAGTCTCAATTTGGAAATCTGGAAGAATTGGAAGAAGACTGGCTTTGTATTAAGGCTTGATAGGTAAGAAGGGGAACAGTCCGTACGGGAACACCACAGGGGGGGATAATATCTCCTTTTCTGTGGGTGCTCACAATGGACAACCTTTTAAAAGCACTGGATGGAACCTGTGCGAAATGTGTAGCGTACGCAGATGACCTAGCCGTTCTGATAAGAGGTAAGCACCTGAACATCATAGGAGAGCTTATGCAAAACACCCTTCGAATCATAAAAGAATGGGCGGAGGAGAGTGGATTAGAAATAAATCCAAATAAAACGGAAATGGTTCTCTTTACAAAGAAAACCAAAACTAGTGACTTTCACATTCCACAACTCGGAGGAGTATCACTACAACTCCGCGACAGCGTCAAGTATCTGGGCATTATATTAGACAGGAAACTGACCTGGAGAAAGAACCTGGAAGAAAGAGTCACCAAAGCAAAGAGAGCATATTGGATATGCAGGAGGGCCATCGGGAAGTCATGGGGCTTGAAACCGAAAGAGGTCCACTGGATATACGAATGCGTAATAAAACCCATCATCTTCTACGGAGTAGTTGTATGGTGGCCAGTGATGAGCAAAAAGTATGCAAGAGACTTGCTAACTAAGGTGCAGCGTATGGTCTGCCTGGGTATTACAGGAGCACAATCCTCAACACCAACTGCGGCCATGGAAGCGATACTTAACATTCTACCAGTACACCTCGAAGCGAAAAAGATTGCCGGTATTTCAGCCTCACGGCTTAAAACTATCGGCCATTTCACCGGTGGTGCAAATACGGGACATCGAAAAATCACCGAAATGATAAAAGTAATGACACCACTCATCGATTGCCCCAGTGATGTTGTTGGGAAATCGTACACATTCTCCAACAACTTCGAAACAATTTTTCCCGCAAGAGAATATTGGACGTATGAAAGAACGACAAGAAACTCCAATGGGATATCGGTTTATACAGATGGCTCTAACATATCAGGGGAATCAGGGGCTGGCATCTTTAGTGCTAACCCATCGATTGAACTTGCTATTCACCTAGAGCCATTTGTATCGGTGTTCCAAGCAGAAGTCTATGCAATTATGAAGGCAACCGAAATACTCGCAGAAGACACCAGCGAAGAAAGGCAAATTGACATCTGCTCGGACAGCAAAGCAGCAATTAGTGCGATCACAAACCCCATGTCGAAATCACTACTAGTAAGGGAGTGCAAAACTAAATTGCAGTCACCGACTAGCTTTCGAACTGACCACATCGTTCTCCACTCGTCGTGTGCCTTCTACCGCATCTGCGTAAACCGGTATTTCCCGTTATACCACTCATCTCTAATCAATTCCTTTTCTTTTCTTTTCTCCAAGTGAAATTTTGTTTGTCTAATTTTTTGCCGCAAGTGTCTGGTGTCGAACAATCAAAATGGCCCATAGGCCGAATTGGCCTGACGGGTGTCGCTTCAGGGAACTTGACCCTGATTTAGATACGCGTCCAAGCAAAAAACAAAAAACTAATCAAATTCCTCTCGCAAACTTCCCTGATCTCCCACTCATATCGAATAAAAACAATCCCAAGATAAACCATTGTCATCCTTAAGTCCTTTCCTTCTAAAGAAAGCAATAGACAATATCAGCTCAGAATACGAAAAAATATCATTGCTTCGTGATAATAGCCTGCTTATTATGGCTAAATCCCAAAAGAGTGCTGATAAGTTTCTTAAAGTAAATAACTTGGCTAACGTCTGCACAGTCGAAGTAAAACTCCACGACCGTCTAAATTCCTCCAAAGGCATCGCATATGCGCCGTGTCTTATCAATGTCACTGAATCCGAGATTGTAAGCGAAATGAAAAATCAAGGCGTCACCGACGTGTATAAATACACAAAAAATGACGAAAAAGGTAAGCCAAAACCATCTGGGTTAATGTTATTCACATTCAATCTATTCAACCCACCCAAATCAATTGAAATTGGTTTCTACAATGCTCGCGTCACGGAATACATTCCAAATCCTATGCGTTGCAAAAACTGTCAACTGTTAGGCCATACAACTAAACGATGCAACGGCAATACCAAATGTGACACATGCAGCCTTCCACCACACTCCCCAGAGGTATGTACCCGCATCATGTGTGCAAATTGTTCTCTTGATCACCCATCTTCATCAAAAACCTGCCCAAGCTATAAGCAAGCAAAAGAGATATTATCAATTAAGACAATCAATAAATGCACCATGGGCGAAGCTAAACGCATATATAAGGAACGAAACCCCACTCAAACTTCTACGTCATTACATACATTTTCTCAAAAACTCCAACAAAATATCTCTCAAAAAAATACCCAAGTCAAAGAAACTACCAAAAAAAACCCTCCACAGAATGAACACGAAATACCACACAACTCAATTCATCTCTCTAACCAACAAAACTCTCAAAACATCAAAGATCTCTCCTCTCTTCCACTTGCATCTCCATCCTACTCTCGCGCCATATCAAATGGCTCTTCAACTAACACACTAACCACAAACGCAACCACAACCACACCCTCCAAGAGTTTATCTCCTACTCATTTGACACAAGTGCAACCTCTCCTAAATTCAGAAAAAACTGCCTCATCAATACCACTTTCTTCAAATACCAACAAAAACAATAAAATTACCAACACCTCCCAGCTTCCTTTACCAAAACAAATACCCCTTCTCAATGACTACGCCAACCAAACCAGAACTTCATCACTAAACGACGATGATGATGACATATAAAAATAAACTTTGCAACCAAAACATAGACTCTGCGACTCAGAGGCCGAATCACTCGAGCTCCACAGGGAGCTCTAATGATTCTGCTTCTGGTTCGCAGAGTCTATATCTTAACAACCCACACCAACAAAACTCTTCTAACTTACAACAAAATCAATCCTGTCAAACAATATTTGCAACCACAAGTAAATACCCTTTTCCTGCTTCAGGTAGAAAAAATTCGTGTTTACGAAAAAAAACCTATAATATGACTTTAAATATACTACAATGGAACATGAAAGGTTATATAAATAACCTTGATGAGCTATGTATTTTAATTAAAGAACAAAATCCTGGCATAATATCTCTACAAGAGACACATTGCCCTTTTCAATCAACGCCTATCAGTCCTAAAAATTATGAAGGTTATTTCGTTAATCTTCCCAGTAACACAACAGCCAAACAAGGCATAGGTTTATTGATAAAAGATAATATTCCACATAAAATTGTACCCATCAACTCGAATATTTTAACTCTGGCAGTCGAAATACAATACCAGCCTAAAGTAACATACGTTAGCTTATACATCCACCCTTCGCAAACATTTTGCAAAAATGATTTGGATAACATCATAAGTCAAACAGACTCTCCGGTGATCCTTGGTGGTGACATAAATGCGCAGAATACGCTTTGGGGCTCACCAGTCACAAGCAAAAGAGGAGAAATCTTCGAAGAATTTCTACTAAGTGAAAATCTAATTATTTTAAATGACGGCTCACCAACACACCTTTCCACACATAACACATTAACCCACATTGACATAACGTGCTGCTCACCCGAACTATTTCCTATCACCACCTGGGAAACGTTAAGTGATTTACACAATAGTGATCACTTCCCCATAATTTCACGTTATAAACCCGGAATAATTTGCTCAAAAACATCCCCCATTGCTAAATTTAGAACTGACTTCTCCAACTGGACAATTTTTAGAAAAGTGGTTACAAAATACTTATCTGACAAACCCCCAAGTCCAAACAACAACAAGGAGGCAGCTTTAATCCAAAGAGCAATAAGAACCGCTGCGAATCTTTCGATTCCACAAACTACACCAAAAAGCAAACCTCAAACCAAACGCATTGTCCCCTGGTGGAACCCAACCCTTTCGACACTACGCAAGGACAAAATGAAAGCATTGTCAGAATTCCAGAAATCACCCTCTCAGTCCAAATTAATTTCTTACAAAAAGGCTAATGCTAAGTTTAGGCGTGAGCTTAAAAATAGTAAAACAAAAAGCTTCGCAGAGTTTACTTCTAGCATAAATCCCAAATCCACGACCACGCAAATTTGGCAAAACATCAGACGGCTTACTGGTAATCCAAACTCCCCTAGAATTTCCTGCATCCAATCAAACAATGAGCTTATAACAGATCCAGTACAAATATGTAAAATATTTTCCCAAACTTGGTCGGAATACTCAAAGGACGAAAATTTCCACATAACCTTTAGAACCAAAAAAGACCAATTCCTCAATAGCCCCCCTTACACACCCTGTAAGAATATCTTTGCCCAACGGATAGAAAAACCCATCTCCTTAGTAGAATTTGAAGCATGTTTAAGCAAAACTAAGGGTAAAACACCTGGCAGGGATAGAATTTGTTACCCAATGCTTAAAAATTTACCTTGGATGTAAAGCAAAGACTTGTCAAATTATACAATAACGTACTCGAAACCTCAGTAATTCCACAAAGTTGGAAAACTGCTACGCTACTCCCCATACCTAAGCCTAGCAAGGACAAACACTCGATTGACGGATACCGCCCAATATCTCTCATATCCTGCCCTTCAAAAATTTTAGAGAAAATTGTTGCAAAGCGCCTGATGTGGCTTATTGAATCAAAAAAATTGATATCCCCCAATCAAGTTGCTTTTAAAGCAAATAGAGGATGTGCTGACGCACATCTTCACTTAGATTATTATATCTCTAAGGCGATATCCTCAAAAAATCATGTGTCTGTGCTCTCGCTTGACTTTGAAAAAGCCTTTGACAGGATAGGTATCCACATACTGCTCAACAAGCTTAAAACATGGGAAGTTGGAACAAAAATCTTTAGCTATGTCAGATCTTTTTTATCCAATAGAAAATTCTTCACTAGAGCTAACGATTCTTACTCTAATACACACGTACTGGAGAATGGAATCCCCCAAGGATCGCCGTTATCGGTCGTATTATTTATAATTGCCTTCGATGAAATTTCAAATATATTAAATAATTATAAACTCTTAGACAGCTGCTTCTATGCAGACGACATTTATATACTAAGCAAAACAAGTGATTTAAATGACAGTAAAACTCAACTCGATAATGTTGTTAATGATATTTTAGAATGGTCATCGGCCTCAGGAGCAAAACTATCATTAAAAAAATGCAAAATTCTTCACATTTGTAGAAAAATCAATTGCCCTGGACCTAGTTTAAGTATAAACAATGTACAAGTTGAGAATGTTAAAACCCTAAGTATACTAGGTTTAGTATTTAGCAATAAGTTCAATTGGAAAGAACACTGTTTAAGTTTGAAAAAATCCCTAGCTGCGAGACTTAACATTATTAAGTATCTAGCAAGTAAGAAAAGTCATGTGCATATTAATACTCTATCATATGTAACCAAAATGTTAGTTCTAAGTAAAATTGATTATGGTATATATATTTACGGCAATTCCCCAAAAACTACCCTCAAAATAATACAGCCAACCTACCACCAGGCAGCGAGGAGGAGCATTAACGCTTTCCCTACCACACCAATTAAAAATATACTTGCAGAAGCAGGCCTGCCAACAGTAGAAGAGCGTTTCGATGAGATTACATCAAAGTTAATTGCTAAGTTAGTTTTTTCAAAAAACTCAGTTATTGATAAGGACATCCACCAATCCATTGGACACAAACGCAAAAAACGTATCCCATCCTCAATCAGTAAAATCCTTGAAAAAGCGAAACAAATGGGAATTCCTACAAAAAAGCCTCAAAACTATATCTTAACTCACCCTCCATGGCATATCAAACCGGAATCTATTATATTGACTTTGGCTCATCATAGAAAAACAAACACCAACAAAGCTCTATACTGCTCTTTATTTTCGGATATTTCATCAGAACTTAAAAACAAAGGCTGGAAATTTATGTTTACTGACGGATCCAAGTCACAAAACAATACATCGTTTGCCGTCACATTAGAAAATGGTCATATTCAAAGCATTGGCACCCTCCCGGAGTTCACCTCAATCTTCTCGGCAGAAGCATTTGCAATCCTTCAAGCGACAAAGGCAACCATGAACCAAAGAGGCAAATTTGTTATATGCTCTGATAGTATATCGGTTCTAAAAGCTGTACTCAATCCTAACAACAACACCGAACTAGTTTCTGAAATAAGAAACAAGATTACTATGATGCCAAACAAAATTAAACTTATGTGGACCCCTGGACACGTAAATATTCGTGGTAATGAGGAAGCTGATAAAGCAGCAATATCTGCAAAAGACGCACCAGTATACAAATTCAATTTATTTACAAAACAAGATCTCCAAACATGTATACATAAAAACCTTAAAGCCAAGCAAGCAATTGACTGGAGCCTCTATCATCATCATTACAAAAAAGTAAACGAAGGAAAACACCGACCAAGATATCCCACAAACCAATCAAAGCACAAAATTTCAAACTTTGTTCGCCTAAGACTCGGTCACACCTCAACAACCCACCAACACCTCCTCACCAAAAACAACCCGCCGCTATGCACCGCCTGTAACACAACATTAAATATCCCCCACCTCCTAGAAAATTGCCTAGCCTCAAAATCCATCATGGAATCTATCTTTCAAAACATACCAATCTATGATGTATTAAAAAATCCTAACTATACAAACATTGAAAATATAAACAAATTTATTGAAATCCGTAAATTAACTATATAAATATTTAATTAGATAAGAGCCAATAGTCTCTGCAGCTAGGCTCTATAATATTTTATGTTACCTTGTAATTTTAATTACCTGTTAATAAATAATAATAATAATAAAACTAAATTGAACTTACTTGCCAGACGCAATAGAGTCCGTCTCACATGGGTACCGGGGCACGAGGGTGTACCGGGCAACGAAAAGGCAGACGAACTAGCAAGGAAAGGAGTAGGCAATACAGAACTGAACCCGGATAGTACAATAGGGGTCCCTCTGACAACTATTAAAACAATAATCAATGATAAGTTCAATAAGTTCAATAACTACTGGACGAATCTAGACACGTGCAAAGTGGCTAGATCTGTAATAACCAAACCGAGTAACAACACAGCAAAAAGAGCTCTTAACTCAAGCAGAACACAATTGAGATTGATGGTGGGACTTTTAACAGGGCACATCAATCTCAACAAACATTCGTTCAGACTCGGGATAGCTGATACAGCAATCTGTGCCAACTGTGAAGAGGAGGAGAAAGATATAGAACACTTCCTCTGTCACTGCCCCGCTACAGCGAGGCTAAGACTGAAAATTCTGGGATCTCCAAGGATTCCGGATATTACACACCTCAATAAGAAAGGAATCGGGGATATACTGGAGTTCGCCAGACGAACACTACGATTCCCCGACCACTATACGATATAGTTGATACTACCCATGATCCCTAGACCTAAATCCTCTCAATACATAATTCCCAAAACACATCACTATTCCTTACAGTTACGCAGATGAGGGGAACACAACGGGCCCAATGGAGGCCTAAGTGAAGAGCATAAGCTCACCCTCTCAAACCAACCAACCAACCAAGGCTTGATAGGTGGTCCCGTGTCGACTCAGCCTTTGATAACTTATGCACTACACTATTACAATAGAGAGCATTGTTTCAGAAGTCGGACATCGAAAAAATGGAGCTAACTGGAAAATTTGCTGACTAAACTTTAAATTTGAATGAAGTGACATGACGTCATAAGGTTTATCGACTAAGGAATTTAAAACTGCCGAGGAACACAAGCGACAAGTTCAAATTTTGGTTCAAACTTGGTAGAAATGAACTAAGGCTAGATCTCAGATCATTGTTCCAGGCTAGATTTACTTGAAAGGGCTAAAAGTTGTGAGAAAGGTTTTCCCAAGCTTCTGGGGTGAATTGTCCATCACTACTTTCGAAGGCGTCTGGCGCATTACATTAACCGAAAGGCACTACATAAAACTGCCAGAGGCCGTTCCCATCCCTAAAATATAATTTGTTTATCTTGCTTTACCAATAAATGATCGCAATGCTTCCTTGATAGAGGCGTAGATGCTGCAGCTGATATGAATACAGATCTTCGTAATAATACCTGGTATACGCTTCTTCATTTCATGTCTTAAACCAAAACAAAAACTGCGGTTTAATTTGACTGGTGCAACTGTTATCCAGAAGAAAGAAGAGGCTTTTGCTTAATAGCGCCGCCGAACACCTTCTGATGAAAACCAAATTCTCTAAAAATGGTCTAGAAACAAAAAATACTGCAGCGTCCTTTACTTTACTTTAGATGTAAACCTGGGCCTAGGCCCCAACCAAGAAGCGTATCCAGCCAACTCGATCTTGTCCCAGCCGCCTCTAGTTTTGCACACAAAGTTGGTTCAGATCCATTTCCAGTTGTGTGAGGTCTTCCTTTACCGCATATTCGCTCCTGATTAGATCCATAGGCATACAACAGGTATAGTTCCTTGCTGTATCTTCTCCTCCATTCCCCGTCGATATAAACAGAACCAAAAATCACCCGAAGAACATTTCTTTCAAAACCCTTTCAAGGGTCTTTTCATCCGCCTTTGATAAAGTTCATGCTTCTGTGCCATTTAGCAGGTCTGGGATGATGGGGGTCTTATATAAAGTCACCTTAGTTGTCCGTGCGAGGGCTCTTCTTAGCCAAAAGAAACAGCTTTGGGCAAGAGTGATTCTTCGCTTGATCTCTGTGCTGGTGTCATTGTTTGAATTTACAACGGAGCCTATTCTTTGTCTTCCTCAAAATTGTAGCTGTCTATTGTTACGTTCCCGTTATTGTTCTCTTTTGATGACAGCATATATTTTCTTTTGCTCTCGTTAACCGCTAAGCCCATTTTCGCCGCTTCTGTTTGAATACTCCCGAATGCGCCACTGACAGCCCGTTGCGTTTTTCCAATTCAAGTTAAGTCGTCGGCGTACGCAAGCAGCTGTACAGACTTTTGAAAGATCGTACTCCTGATGAGAGCTTTCTATAATCCTTTCAAGTACATACAGTGGTGGCCACATAATTAGGGATAACATTCTCAAATCAGAGAAGAATATTTTTTTTCGGGGTTTTTGTTCACATCAATTTGTTTGCGAACTACTGTAACCTGTAACGGTAAACTACGATCATACTCAAGCAGTAAACACGTGTTTGGTTTATTATTTATTTCATAAGTACCAACAAAAAACTTTGTGTTGTGGCAGTTGCAGATGAGTGATTATTTTAGTTGGTCACGTAATTAAGGACAGCTATTATTTTGTCGAATTTATTTGTTACAAAATTAAAAAGAATTATGGTAAGTGGTATATTGTAGTTTCAATAGCATAAGATAAAAGAATAGAAGGTTAATTTATTTTAGAAATGGGTCGCAAAAAGAGTTACTCCCAGAATTGCGCAGAATTATCGTCACGAAATACTGCACTAAAAAAAAATCAATTCGGGCGATTGCTAAGGATATTTTGTGTCCGGAAACTATGGTACACAATGCGATTAAGCAGTACACAGATAATGGAACCATAGAGAACAAGAAAAGAAAGCCAAGACCAAGAAAGACTACTAAGAGAGAAGATCGCATTATCTGCAAAGTGAGCAAAGCCAACCCCTTCTTGACATCTACACAGATTAACATCGAAGTAGCGGCACATTTAGATGAAGAAGTTTCACAAAAACTATAAGACGCCGATTACTTGAAAATGGATTGCGTGGATGCATTGCCAGAAAAAAGCCGCACGTTTCCAAAAAGAATTTAAGACGCAGAATACAATTCGCAAGAGAATACTCTGAAAAACCTCTTGATTTTTGGAAACAAGTGCTTTGGAGCGATGAATCAAAGTTCAACATGTTTGGCTCAGATGGGTAAAAGTATGTAAGACGTCCGCCAAACAAGGAACTGAATCCTCGCTATACTTTAAAGACCGTAAAGCATGGCGGAGGAAATGTAATGGTCTGGGCTGCGTTTTCCTGGTTTGGTGTTGACCCGATTTATCGTGTGAATGGACGTATGGATCAACACTTGTATAGGGACATATTGTGCAACACAATGAAGCCATTTGCAGTTCAACACATGCCTGATCCATTTATTTTTATGCAGGACAACGATCCAAAACACACTGCTCGGAGCGTTAAGCAGTGGTTTTTCTCTGAAAACATTAATGTTTTGGAGCCCCGACTTAAACCCCATCGAAAACCTTTGGGCAGATGTGGAAAGGGCTCTGGAGAAAAAAGTAAGTAAAAATGCTGAAGAACTGTTCCAAAACGTAAAGGAAATATGGCAGAATTTTCCAGTCGAACGCTGTCAGCATTTAGTTGCCAGCCTTCCGAAAAGGTGCAAAGCTGTGCTTGAAGCAAAAAGTTATCCCACCAAGTACTAATTATGAAGTAATACCTGATGTGAATTTTTTTTGTTTAAAAAATATTGATTTTTGAAAGTGTCCTTAATTATGTGTCCAAGTAGAAACAGCTAATTTTATATTATTTTGTGAATAATTTCTTTTTTAAATATTTTTTTTCATTTATTTTTTCTTATAAGTTATTACTTCCTATAAGAAAGAGAAGACTGGATTTGGTTAACAAATAAAACATGTTAAATATGAGAATTATACGAAATTTAAAAGTGAAAATTGACTGTCCTTAATTATGTGGCCACCACTGTATGTTAAAGAAATCACATGGCAGAGCGACACCTTGTCGTAGTCCTTTTCTGACATCAAAAGCCTCGGTGGTGTTGTTCCCGACCTTGATGGAACAGCGTGCATTCTCCACCGCCATTCTGCACAGATGAACGAGTTTGGCAGCGATGACTTTAAAATCGGTGAAAAGGTGGGAAGTATCTATTTGGAGCTCCTGGGTTTTTTGCAAAGATCTGCCGCAATGTGAATATCTGATCTGTGACTGTGGTGGACTTTCCTACCCTAAAACCACTCCGATACGGACTAATCGGATGGTTGACAAGATTTAAGGTGTTTCCATAATATGTCAGAAAGAATCTTATAAGCGATGTTGAAGAGACTAATATCTCTGTAGTTGGCGCAATTCAGAGGGTTTCCTTTCTTGAGGATCGGGCAAACAATGTTGATTACATTCGTTGGGCATATGTATGTTCTTCACCAAATCATCTCCAGCTGCTTTCAATAGCAGAGCAGTTAGACTACCGTCTCCAGCAGCCTTGTGAATTTAAGCTTAGACATAACTATCTTCAATTCACTTTGATCCAGGTTGAATGGAGTATTCTGCCTGACAGCGAAGTTTTGATCGTCATCGTCATTTAACAATCTGCAGGAGTGATCTTTACAAGTTCCTAGCAGCGACTGTGATTCTATTACTAGATTTCCTTCTTCATTCTGAAGGGCTTCCGTTTGGACTTTTTAGCCTTGGCATGCTCGTTTTACCTCCTGGTAAAACTTTCGGACATCATTCCTCCTATAATCCGTTTCCAGTGACTCCATCTTGCGTTTTTCACATTCTTTCTTCTTCTTTCTTAGAAGCTTCTGTTCTTCCCTTCTGTTCTGCTTTTAGATAGATATCATAAACTCATCTCGTAACCCTATGCAGCGTCGCTTAGGGCATACTAGGCTGAATTTTTCTTTAATGCGAATTATCATAAGATGTTCACTCACATGCCTAAAGCTCAAGACTTTTTGCGTAAGTCTGCCTCTGACGACAAATCCGCATCCAAATAAGAGCTGATTTTACCCTTCATAGCAGTCACCGTAGTAGATGTAGCAGTTTTTCATCCGCTTTTTGCCCGGCCCATCCCACCGCACTTTTTGGATGGCGGTGACGTCCGTTTTGTAGCAGTCTAGGAACTGCGCTAATTGTTCAGCTGCTCATGACCTGTTAGAGGTCCGAACATTCTACGTGCAGATTCGAAGGTCGTTGATGTTGTAAACAGCTTACTTTTCCATGGTAGAGTAGTTACCCCGATGCACAACCCCCAACCTGGAGGACCAAAACATGAATTAAAACCCCAGAATAAGGGCGGGATATGCCAGTAAGCACGGCCGCTACCATTGGCCCATTAAGGGTTCATCCCACACATTTTCTCTCTTTTTCCATAGCTCCGAATATGTCGAAGTAGCCCAAATAAGGTGAGCACTAAATAGTTCGTCTTATCTGGAACTGTTGACGCCACCGTTGACTCTATCCAGATAATTCATCCGCTGGGAAAAGAAAAAAATAAAAAAGGGTAAAACCTCTTCTTCTAATTAATGGCCAATAGTTTTGGCATCCAAGGTCATGGAGAGCATTGTTAACCACCACCTTATGAGTTATCTTGAAAGAAACCATTTCCTGGTGAATGCAGAGTTGTTGGCCTTGATATCCTCCAGGCTTTCGATAGATTATGGCATAGTGCCCTCGTTAACAAGTTTGAAGCTCGTGGTGTCGGTGACAGTTTGTATATATTAGATGGATGTGCTTTAACACCATTCTCGACTAATGCAGGTGTTCCCCAGAGCTCAGTACTCTCCCCGTCCCTTTCTCTGTCTTACATCAATGACCTCCCCTTCTGTTGTTACCCTTGACTTCGCCTATTCTCAAAAGAAACCACGTCAAGGACCCCAAATAGTCGAATCTCAGCGGCAGTGAATGTCTAAGGAACTCAACTGTTGCATTCATGGGGCTGCAAACAAACGAGTTGTGTTCAACGTGTCAAAAACCCAAAACCGGTTCATGTCTATGAACCGGGATAGAAAAGTGATCAAACTCAAAATGGGTGGAGTTGATGTTGATGATGATCCATTTTCGGACAGGTGGGTTATTAAGTCCCCTGTGGAATGCTGTTCGTGGAAACCGTACTGGCGGTCATGAAGGAAATGGTTTGTTTTAAGATGACTTTGCAGTCGTTTATAGCCCATTTATAGAGACTTTGGTTTACCTCAGAAGGTGTTACACAAGCCGAATTAATCCACAGTTCTAGTTTTGCTTTTCGACATACAGTTACGAGAATACTTGGAGTGAAGGAGCGCCTCGTCTTGTTTAAGTCTTTAATTTGTGGAATTTGAACTACTCATCCATTTATTGAAAACATATCACGGTAGCACCCTCTCACAAATGTCACCTTCAAGGCCAAAACATTTCAATTTAAAATCCGACATGTGACGGTATTTTTAAGTTATCCCAAGTTTGGCTCATGCATTTTATGGCTTTAAAAAATGCGGAAGACAAATTTTATGCTCAAATAAATACGACGATTAAATAAATTTCATTTTGTGACTTAAAAAAAACGAATAATCAGTCGCATTCATTCAATTTTGTTAGCACTCCTGCCAGTTCTTCCTTATCAAACCCCTTTTGACTGCAATCAGTTCCGTCATCTCAACTTTTGTAGATACACAGGTAGTCCTGCGCCTCATTTGAACACCTCCTCGCTGTCGCATTTGTATTAGACTAACGCCATGCATTTTGCTTCCTATGCAAATGTACGAATGTTGACACCTGAAAGTCGATACATGACAATGAAAACAACGATACGAGTACGTAGCCTCCGTACACCTTTGTTCTGCGCGGGAATAATTCCCGCAGGAGCAACAGTGTAGTGTATTTATGCCGTCAAAGCAGCGCGTATCTACAGATGCTACTTCCTCATGGCATCCCAGTATATTATCGTGATATTTTTGTCACCTCACAAACTAGAAAGGAGGACCGACTACTACAATCCGCTGATTGTTTGGAGCTACCGGTGGCACGCACACTTCCTCATTCATTGTGAGAGGCCGCTCGGTGCTTTGCTCGGAGGCAGGTGACAGTTGGCAGGGTCGCAGATACGTCATTGTATTGGGAAGTAATTTCCATAAAATCACTTCAATTATTCGAGCTCAGCTCTCTAGGTGCTGGTGGTGATAGATATTCCATGGAGAAAAAAGAAAGTGAAATTGAAATTTTTTTAAAGAGACTCTCAGGCACATGATATTGTGGTGATGCTTCATTGATCGTTGTATGTACAGTTCAGTGCGGTGCAGATGCTGGAGGTGTGTTCGGTATGAAGTATTTGTATAGCAATTAATGAACTTATCATCCGGTTGAGTGGTTAATGTAATATTTTGTTGATCCGTGATCCGGTATTTCGATTGAATTGGGTGTGAAAATTTGAATGAAAGATGAAGGGAGAGTGATTTATCCGGTGAGTGAACGTTTGAGATACATGATTTGGAAAAAGCGGAAACAATGATGAGGAATAATTTAGTGATGTATGTATTGCGGGGCACCGATAGATATTTGTCCAAAGGCAGTTATGGAGAGAACTCTAGAAGACTTAGTCTTTAAATATCATGGCAATGGAAATCGATCAATTTACAGCAACTTATTCAGACTACAATTACAGTCAGTCAAGGAATTGCCCATTACCCGTCAGCACGCCATAGATCAATTCATTATGTCCATCGAAAAGGGGTTTAAATTGGTTAAATTCCAGAAGAGCTAGGACTTATTCTTCCAAGATGCCAATAGTTAATCTTGACTTGAAAATTAAGTCGGATACAAATGAACTAAAGAAAAATTAGAAGGAGACACAACCAAGGTTCTGTCACTCTCCTGTGGCATTCATCGGAATTTGCAATTCGTTTTAACCCTTCACAGCTCATGAATCATTATGTACGATTATGTGGTCTATACTGCGCGACATGTTTTGCAGTTCAAACCATTATTTATTTCCTTATATCAAAAGATTTTTGACCCATTCTCACATAGCTGCACATTTGAAGTGCAATTCGGCCAGCCCATAATATCTTTAGCTTAGATTAGGTGCACAAAGGTGCACCTTGATGAAAAGAGCTCAAACTTGCATAAACTCTGGAGGCCAACATTTGAATGCTATCATCTTTTAGTGATTTTTGGTCACATTTGTATCGACAGGGAATGGAGTGATGTATCACTTACTTACTTACTTAATAGGCCTGTGAACTGCTGCCTTCCATCCTTCACGGTCCCGGCTCGCTGCTTCCAGTTGGCAACACTAAGATTTCTTGCGTCCACGATCACTTGATCCTTAAACCGGAGGTTCGGTCTCCCTTGTCGTCTCAAACCAATGAGCTGGGATTCGAAGACTCTCTTAGCTGTAGCGTTGTCGTTCATTCGCTCGATGTAGCCGAACCAGTGTAGTCGGCAATTTGTTTCCTTCTGACCTACATCCACATCTTTGTACAGCTCATAAAGTTCGCGGTTATGTCTTCTCCTTCATTCGCCCTCCTCGCAGATAGAACCGAATATCCGACGTAGGATTTTTCTTTCAAAGGAGCCAAAGATCTGCTCTACCGTCCTGCTTATGGTCCAGCTTTTGGCTCCACCAGGCACGACTGACAAGATAAATGTTCTGTAGAGCATGATTTTGAGTTGCTTAGGGCTATCCTGCACCAAATCTCCACCACGGTGTCATTTGTGAGGTTTACGTTTGCCCCGAGGTAGGTAAACTCCTTTACTACCTCAAAATTGTGGCTGTCGATGGTGACATTTTGTCCAATGCGGTGTGCGACGTTGTTCCTGGTCGACAGCATGTACTTCGTTTTACTTTCATTGATCTCTAGACCAACTCGCCTAGCCTCTTTTTCAATCGCCGTAAATGCTTCAATAACGGAACTTTGGGAGCCCGCGATAATATCTATATCGTCAGCATACCCCAACAGCTGCACGAATTTGAAAATATAGTGCCTTCCGTGTTAACACCTGCCCGCCGCACTACGTTCTAACACGAGGTTGAAGAAGTCACATGACAGCGCGTTTCCTTGCCAAAGTCCAGTGCGTGTTTGGAAAAATTCGGAGGTTCTACTTTCAAGTTGCATGGTGCATCGAGGGTTTTCGATCGTGGTGCGACATAACCGGATAATTTTTTTTTGCGATCCCGAAAACGGCCATCGCATTGTATAGCTCGGTGCAATGAATACTGTCATAAGCGGCGTTGAAGTCAATGAAGAGATGATGGGTATCGACTTGGAATTCGTTGGTCTTTACCAGGATTTGCCGAAGTGTGAAAATTTGATCAGATGTCGATTTACCGGGCGGGAGGCAACACTAATATCGGCCAATTTGTGTGGTGCAAAAAGGCTTTAGACGTTCACACAGTTCACATAGGACCTTGTAAGCGACATTAAGCAAGAATATGCCTCGGTAGTTGTTACAAGACATAGGAACGCCTTTTTTGTGGATGGGGCAGATAGAGCTGATATTCCAGTCGTTGGGCATGCTTTCGTTCTTCCAGACTTTGCAGATGATTTGGTGCCTGCTCCCTACCAAAACATTGCCACCTGCTTTGATGAACTCTGACGGCAAGCCCGCCGAGCCCGCGCCTTCTCAAAGCTGTGCTGACTTCTTCTAAACTAGGTGGAAGTACTCTATCATCGACTGAAGGTAGGTTTTCCTCATACCCTATGTAGGCAAAGTGGTGGTTCGAAAAAGAACCCAATTAGCGCTAAGTGCTCCGATTTAATACCACAAAAACTCATGTACCCTGTTTGTTTACGTGTGTTATTGGAGATAGAAGGATATATCAGGAACAAGATTAGTTCTCCAATCCGTTTAGAGTCTATCTCTCTGAAATCGCCAAAGAAGGGTTTACCTAACGTCCGTTGTCTGGTCCTTGCTAGCGCAGGACAACTGCAAAGAAAAGAGTTTTCCTCTCGTTGCTGTCTTTGCAGCTGCGACAGAAAGTGTTGTGAGGAAAGCCAATCTTGGCCGCGCGATTCCCTATACGCCAGTGGCCTGTAATAATGGCTACAATTCTGGCAATATCAGGCCTTAATCTGCCTAGTAGCTCATTTGATTTAGGTATGTTGACGCTGGGCCATGTCTTTCTTGATATGGTACAACTGGTAAGGTTGTTCCACCCGAAATTGGCTAGCTGGAGGAAGTGAAGAAGTAAATTGCCTTTAACGACTCCTATCGGAATATTGACTCTTTCCGCTAGCGAGCCATTAAGGGCTGACCCTCGCCTAACCAGCTCATCTGCTCGCATAATTATTGTGTCCTGGGACCCAAATGAGGGTAATTCCAGAATGGACGCTTTGTTCATTTATTTCAAACCGGCATTGCTCTACCAGTTTTGAGGATATGGTAACCGAATCAATGGCCTTGATTGCGGCTTGGCTATCAGAAAAGATATCTATATTTAGGTTGGACGTTGGGACATTTTTTTGCATGCGGCAAGCCTCTCGAATGTCGAGATGCTCCGCTTGAAAAACACTAGCAGAGTCTGGGACACGGAAGCATTTCGATATATTCAGTTGGCCCGAGAAAATGCCTGCGCATTTACAAATATCAAAGTCAATGATTACCATTCCGTTCTTCCATTCTGCTCTGGTAGGGAACTTTACAGAAAAAAGTTTGCTGAAGTCGAGCGTGGGAGTCCTGTAATCGGTCGAAGATGTCAGCAGCTCACTTGGTATCTTCTCCAGGACCTTACAGTGGCTTTGTTGTCCAGCACCCAGTTTCCCTGACCCGGACGGCGCTGTATATAGCAGAAAACTGAATGTGGAGTTCAAGAGGGATCAGAGCATCTGTTGATCTCAATGCAAGATCTCAATGCTCTTGTGATGCCTAAATACGCCGATCTTTGTATATTTTTGATTCTGTTGAAGTTATATTTCTTATGTAAGGCGGACCACCATATATGGATACCGAGGTAGGTAAGAATTGGACGCACAACGTCCATAGGGTCATCTTTGACTGGAGACCCCATTTTTTGCCGAAAGCCCTGCTGCAGGCATAGAAAGCCACACTAGCTTTCTTAACCCGAAGCTCTATGTTAAGTTTCCAACTAAGTTTCAGATTTAGAATCGCGCCTATGTATTTTGCACTGGAACATTTCTCACACCCTATCACTCTCTCTTGGTCATGCCCGTTGAGCAGCTGTTGGAAATGCTGCTTAAATACATCCACAATTCCTTGCGGGTCGGTGACAAGATTTCTCGCACGATTTCCAAAGCCTGAATGTCCAGTCTGTAGCCAGTCAAGTTATTAGCTTTTTTAAAAAAGCTACGTGCCTGATTTTTGCTTCTGGACTCTTCGACATCCTTGATCTGGGAGACTGCGAAGGCTCTTCTCTTTTTACGCAGTAGTTTTTTCTCCTCCCTTCTCCTCGCTTTGTACTCGTCCCGCGCTGCCCTGATTTTACTTTGGAGCGCCTTCTGATATGTCTCGTCGGTTGCCTTTTTCTTCTTCACGCACTCGTCATCATACCACGGATTTCTTGTCGCGGGTGCTTGGTAACCCAAAGTAGTTGGCAGTTGACTTAATTTATGGCAGCTCTGCATTCTGACCACATATTGTTGGCGTTTGTGGTAAGCACCTGCATACTGGAGAGTCTTTCACTCAGAGACTCTGGCAATTTCCGGAGTGCTTAGGCATTCTTAACATTGAATCCTCCTTTTAGTTGGATACTGCAGCTTTTTGTCAATGGACAGTCGAGCTCTGAATCGGACTGCTATTAAATAGTGGTCAGAGCCGATATAATAACGAACTACACTGGTTGTAAAGCGACATTGAGTTAGCTAGGGACATCAACGATCCGGCCCGCAAAGTCGTCGAATGCATCCCAGTTCGATGACGCGATAAAGGAAGACCTCACCTAAGGTGGCGCACACAAGTGGAAAGGGACCTCAACCAACTTCGTGTGCAAAACTGGAGGCGTCCAACATAAGATCGAGCTGGCTGGACGCTTGATGTTTGCGGCCCTGGTCCACCCCGGATTGTAGCGGCTTCAAGATATGACTTTGAGTTCTGGTATGTGTAGAGTACATCAATGGAGCTACCATGTGCGCATATAATCAGAATACCTGTGAGACTCTTAACACTAAATTGCGTGCATGAAAGTCCAACACTTCTGGGCAAGAAAGGGCTTAACATTTTCTTGAAGTAGTTCCTTCTGACTTGATGCCCTTATGCTTTACAAAGTCTCCTACAATCACTCTCGTTTTAATTACACTTCCTCTATAAATCATCGGGGAATTTGGTCCGTTTTTCTTCCCACAAGACCGACACACGCTGCAATACCTCTTAAGGTCGTGAAATTAATAATTACTTGTTATGAAATTGTTTCCTACCATTGATTTTCTGTGCTTATTTTCCATCTATCTAATGAGAAACATCATCAAGCCTCTACGGCTAGATACACATTGCGGAAGGCAGCAGTAAAAAACAATCGACGAAGAAAAAAACTGCAGAAAATGAATCTCATCTCATGGAAAGCCGCAAATCTATCAGAGTAACTTTTCATTTTTCCGCTGTTGTTTTCATTTTGCGATTTTTTTTAGCTCTCCTCCTTCTTCATTAATTTTTTCGCACTCACTCCACTCATTCTGGGGAAAAAGAAAGTTTTCCACCAACCGCGCACCATTAATGGTTCCAGGAAAATGCAGAGATTCTTTTCGAAAACCCGTCGCATTGCTATGCTGCATTATAGTATTGTTTTGGGTGCGCAACCTAAGCTGCGACCAAGGCAAAGTCAAGTGCGCCTCAATCACGAGTTCCACCGCAGCGTGGCCCTCCTTCTCCTCCTCATCCTCCTCATAACTGCTTCTTTTCAAATGAGATTCAATTTTTCACTATCAAGATGCAGAAGCAGGGAAGCCGCAAGCAGAAGATTCACAGTGAAATTTTTCAAAGTTGAAGAGAGTACGAGTAGCCCTGACGATAATGTGTGGTGCTGCTGCTAGTGGAGAACACCTGTGTTGTGTGTTTGCATGGCATCACCTTTTAATCCACCACCACCACCACCACCACCACTGCTATTCAGGAAGAACAATTTTCAATTGCGTATTCTTTTTTGGCAGACAGATATCTATTAGAAGAACCAGCAAGAAGCCCATACAGATTGATAGATACTTTGGTGAGGAACGTTTGACGTTTGTCAAGTTTTCAAGCGAAATGCATGCAGACATGTTACGTCACATGTTTGCAAATTTGAATGTGCGACAAAGTGTCACCAAGTAGAGAGAGGGAAGAGATGTGCCACCCATATCTAGAGGTCAGGCCTGGCGTAGAAAAGTTCCTTTTGGGGTGAGGAAAAATTTGTCAGATTTGCCATAGCGTTTCTGGTTGCTTTGCCTGTGGGGAGGCCTTTTGTGCCTCAGTGATGTGTGCTGTTAGAGAGATTGGGCAGATAAGCTCTCTGATTGATTGTAGGCATTGGTGAGAGAGCAACATGCTTGGAATCCACATTAGCATTGTGGTGAGGCTTTCAGTGTCATGGGCAGTGGGAATAGGCAGCAGGAAGTCAGCTTCGGACTTTATGGTTCAGAGTTCGATTACTCATATGTTGTTCTAAGCCGACTTAAGATAAGAAAGAGTTAAAGCTGTCGGTTAACTTGTTAAGACCGTTGACTTGTTAATGCTTTTGTGGATATAGAAAATAGCTATAGTAGGGAAACTATTCAGAAGGAATGGCTTTGTACCCCGAGATACCGGAAAAATAGGCGTAAAAGACTGTTACTACCGTCAACAAAATTTTACTGTCGCACCACCCTTGATGGAGACTTTGTATCAGCAGACTATCTATATAGTCAGAGGAATCAACTGGCTTTAAAATTTTAAATTTAATCAAACTATTCAGACATCAGTGCTGTTGGCTGCCTCGCATTCCTTTGTAACGGCGAATTCTGCTGCGGTCCTTAAGCTGTCATAATCTACAAGGGTTCCTATTTCATCGTTTTCTTGTCACTCTAGTATTACAGACACGAGCTCTGATTAAAACAGATATATAGGCTGCTCACTTTACCTTTTTGTTTCGTCAGCGTTTCTAACGATTATAAGCTATGCTGTAAAGCCCCACAGTTTGTAGCACGATTTTCTTAAGGAATTTTCATTACATTTCAAACTTTGAGCCCGTTTGGCTCCACTGACCTCATGGAGAAATGAGGATATTATTCTGGCCTTAGGTTGGCATCCTTGCCAATATTCTGCTCTACATTTGGTCATGTCTTAAATCTTATCATATACAGCTGTTTTGGAAGAGCCTGTCTTATCTTAAACTTCAATCTTTAGTGCCATACCTTGTCGAAGGCTTGAGAGACGTCAAGAAAAGTGCTAAAATATATCTTTTTCTCTTCTAGGGTTTTCTTTAAGGTGGAAAGCATCGAAAGCCTGTAGGTGCTGCAATACTCTGCTCGGCTTAGGTATTCTCAGGATCCCATCATACATTATATTCCATAGAACTGGGCCAAGCACTGACCCTTGAGGAACTCCTCCCGTGAGGAACTCCTTCTGTGTCGTAATGAAGGTTCCTGTCTTTGAAGTAGCTATCAGTTAATCTTATTAGGTACATATGTAGTTCGGTACCGGCAGGTGACTGAGTTGAACGCGTTTTTGACGTCGTGTGTTTCGGCGATGCAGTATTGCTTTGCCCCTCCTAGCCATCTTCTACTGTAATGTGTATTATGCTTCGCTTCTTTCTAAAGCCGAACTGCTGGTTGGAGAGCACGGAATCTCCTTCCTTGTATCGTTCTAGTCTTGCTCGTATCTTTTTTTTCAAGCACTTTACCCAGTGTGTTGGGGTTGGTCAGAGGATTTGTTTCTCTTTGTTACTGGCGGTATTGCCTCCGCTTTTTCAGATGTTTCTCGGTAGAGCACGGAAACTTCGTCTTTCCTAGGGAATAGGGCGCTAACACTTTAATACATCATTTTCGGGCATGTCGGTGCAGCTGCTGCGCCATTTCTAAGTTTTTTAATGACTATTTGGTACGCACTTCCCCATGAATTGTTTTGCAGTTCGTTCCTGCGGGCCTGGAAAGATTCTCGCTTGCTCTTCTTTATCAGCGTACGGAGCTGTTTTCTCTGTTGTCGTCTACGCATTCCGAGGCAGTCTGTACTTAAATTAGAGATGTCGTCGTTTCAACAATGCACAGGTGTTCTGTCGTTTCCTTTTGCAGTGCTGTTGCGGTGCTGGGGTCGCTCTTTACTCTCTATTTCGAAAATGATGACCTGGTGGTCACTGTTCATGTACAGGTCTGAGACATACCAAAGTCAGATCGACGATAGAATGTACTTCACAATATTCAAACATGTTTCTGCATCCATAGATTAGTAGCACTAGATCGAGGCTACTCTTTGTTTTATCCTAACACTATTCCACTCTACTGCCCATGCATTGAAGTCTCCGGCTACACTAGTGACTGACTTCCCTCGTGCCGTGCCTCGACTACAAGACTGTTCAGCATCTAACAGTATTCAGTTACAAACAAAGTTGGAATAGCAGCTAAAAAAGTGGATTTCCTTGACTTTTGCATACGCAAAGTTTTGCTGACGTCCCTGGTCTATGCGTTCGAAGGGGTAGGTACCACAAGTCCTCATCGCTGCCATTTTATTTTTGTCGTCTACCCATCTTCCGTTGCTGTAAGGTGTTTTATACAGTTACGAATATAAGGGCTACATCTGCGTTTTCTTCACTCGCAGTTTGTGCAAGTAGATACTGGGCGGCTTCGCATTGGTTAAGTTTAATTTGAATGCACTTCAGAATCTTTTTTTCTCGAAATGCGCTTTTATAGGTTTCACATCTAAAAATTCCGCTAGGATGTTCATTCGCACGTTCACATTCTTGGGCGACATATGACACATTTTGGTTTCGCAGTGCACTTCTTCACAATATATCCAGGCATGTGCCTGTGCGGTCGTTTTCATTTTTACAGTGTCTTGCAACATGTCCATATTGAAGGCATCTGTAGCACTGTGTCGGTGCACCTATTCCACGTGCATATGTCTTCGACGATCATTTTACTCGCGGTACTAGCGTTAAGATTAGTGAGAGCGGTTTGCGTTCCTCCTCTTGCCATCCGAATAGATTTGATAGCTTCAGTCGTTACACTATACAGGGGTTTGTCTTTCTTTCTAAATTTTCTTTGCTTTTTTACTCTTTTTTATTCTTCACCTTCGGTCTGTTCCTTTGCATTTTTGGCATTTTCTGAAATTCCCGTACTCCGGTCGGTTTCCCCGACCGTCTTTTTGTTCAGTTGTCTTCGTCTTGTGGTCGATTTGGTTACCCTTCCCTTCTAGGGCGTTTTTTCAAGTCGATTGTGGAATACTTAATTCCGAAGCCGAATTTATGGTCAGGAATTAAACGTCTTTTTTCAATGACCGCTTAGGCTCATTATAACTGCGGCGACTTTCCATTGGCTTGGAACGTGTAATGGTTTCAGCGAAGCGTTCATAAGATAAAGGAGTTTGATTAGGGCTTTCTTTTGCAATTTCTTGGAGATCTGTCCGGTTATTGAATCATATTCAGGGGACTTAATATTTTTTAGTTTTTTTGTATTGCCTGGTAAAGTTCGACCAACGACACAGTCTTTATTTTAAAGTTGTCAGATGTCATAATCAATGCCTCTCCGTCAAATGGCTTAAAGATTTGTTTTAGGTGCTCGGCAAATAGATCCGCCTTCTATTTGTCTCCTTATCTGTATTTATATCCCTATGATATCAAGTAACCACCTTCAGCATGGTCAATTCATATTCAACTGTTGGAAGTTGACCATCATCTTTGTTCTCCGCTGTGTTTCCTTAATACTAAATTATATGCGATTTCTCATAAAACACTTACGTGTTACAATTATTAATGAAAACCAGTTCCACAAAATGTTGTTTTCTAAAGATGACAACTATTAGCCTAATGGTAAAATCACCACCCAAAACGTCTACCGATCTGTCCATTTGTCTTGACCATAATTAGCACCTCAGCTATGATCCGTGAATGGCAAATTTCTTCGACTTAATCAAACGCAATTTTTTAGATAAACAATAAAAGGCCATCGTAAGAAGTGTAAATAAATTTACTATGCTCGTGTAAATTAAAAATTAAGAAAATCCCATCGTCACTAGAAAATTTATCGTCAATTGTTTATTTGCTATAAATTACGTGATTTCAGTTCCAGCCATTTCCTGCAACCAACCAACTTATTCAGTGCTGAGAATGAAAAATTTAAGAATTTGCATATTCGCAAGTGATTTTCGCACGATTATCCAGCGATTACATGCGAAAGCTTTTTGTGAATCTCTAACAGATTCACCCACTATTCAGGAAACTCCCATATTTGATGTTTGTCCGGCGATTCTCCCATAATATTGTTTGCCAACAGATAGAAGATACTAAATATATCCACTTACGCAAAGCGCAGATAAATGTTTGTTTGACTTACTCATTCGATAGTTTTGAATTGAAAAAAATGGGCGTAGTCTTAATTAAATACGTAGTCGCAGTTGAAACGAAAAACATATCTTCTGTACTTTAGATACACTATTTGCCCATAAAAATAGAAAACAAATAAAGGACGCGCACCTAGCTTGCATAATACGAGTATTGCTGCAAGTCTGTTATGTTGCAAGAGAAATCTTTGGAAATCTTTATTTAGAGATCAACAGAAAATGGTAGCCTACTGGAAAGTGCATACAGCTGGTTTGGTACGTCAATATTGATATACACTTAAGCAAATATGTACAGACATGCGCCAGAGGCTTAAGTGCATATTACATCGATTGACAACAGACACCGGGCTGAAATAAGGTCAGTAGTTGTAAGCTGATGGGCGTGTGCATCTGAAACTTTGACGTTGTATCTATATGTCAATATTTTTTTTACGGAATAATATTCGCATGAAAAAGATGATGAGGCTAGAATTGGAACTCCACTGTTGTGAAGATGTACAATTTATAAGGTAAATGTTTTGATGATGATATTGTTATTGAATGGGGCGCCAAAAGCGGTCGGATCAACTGATCGGATGATACAGATCGAGGTAAATATTTGCTGACTTGCTTTATAGCTATTCTCTGCATGACCGGCTTTGTTGGCTGAATTTTTTCTCATTTTGAGGGCGATAAACATGCAAATATTTGCATGGCAAGCAACGAACTCTGTGCAAATAGTTTTCTAAAAAAGTTCAATGCAAATACTTTAGAAATTTTTCGGGGAAACTTATTGTTGTTACCATGAGCGTTGATTATTTAGTCAACATTTGAAGTGCACGTTTTCCTAAAGGTGTTACATTTGATATTCGATGCTGTTTGTAAATAGTCGGGCAATAGACTTTAAATCAATTTGATCAATTCCGAAAAGTTGGAATATTCCGTGGTACCAACACGATGTAACAATGTAACGATGTAACATGCAAAACCATCACAATGAGGGAGTTCAAGGTTGAAGGACTGGAATCCCAAGACAGTGCCAGAGTAGGATCACTGAGGTCCCGACAAATTCAATGGAAGCAAAGGTATAGGATCAATGTGTAAGTTTTCACTTTAAGTCAAGCTGCCATCAAAGCTCTGAGTTCATAGGAAATCACCGCTAAGATGGTATTTGAGTGCCTGATTAAACCCAACAACTTGGTTACTCTATACTGGGTGCCAGGCCACGTTGGAGTGCATGGTAACGAAGAAGCCGATACGATAACGATGGAGTGGGAAACAAACCCATTCGTAGGACCACAACCTTTTTGCGGGATGAGTGAACTCATCACTCGAGAAGAGCTATGAAAAGTGGAAGAAACTAAAAGAGCTACATTTTTTATGGAACTCCCAAAACAAAGGCAAACAAAAGAAACAACAATCCTAGAAGATCTAAAGCCTGTGTCAAAAAATAAGGTCCGTGAATACCTCAGAAAGTTATGACTAGAAAGCAACGGAATATGCAAATTCTGTGAAGAAACCGAAGGAACTTCAAATCTCATCCTTAATAACTATGGGGCAAGGTTAGTTGTCTGGAAACGTACGATATAAAGAAGAAAGGCCTCTTATCGCTAGACCCAATATAAGTTTTTAGATTTCTAAGACAATCAACTGCTGGCACCAAGAAGAATGGAGATCTTTTAGTTCGCAGAGCACCAAACCCTGTTGCAATTCATTCATTCATTGAAGGTTTCATTCGACCACCGGCTTAAAATCGATGGTTGGACGTTAACTGCGCGAACGAAAACATTGCAGAAATAGAAGCCAGGTGCAGAGATATGCTGAAAGGAAGGACTAGAGCCGGACGTAAACAGGCTGTGCATGCTATAATGGATAAATTCGAGTCAACTATTGAATGTCCCTGTGCCAATAAGACAACGCATCGGTCGAAGTATCGAAAGTATCGCGTTTCTGACGCCGTTCACAGGAATTGGGAATCTCTCAGTCCACTTTGTGCGAATTTTGCATAAAGATCTTGGCCTACACCCTTACAAGATCGAATTAACTCAAGAACTGAACGGCCTGCCTAAGTTTGAAGAAAATCATGAATTTCATCGAAAAATCATCTGCAGCGATGAAGCTCATTTTTGACTCAATGGCTTTGTCAATAAGCAAAATATGCGTTATTGGACAGCAACAAACCAACATGTGCTTCAAGAGACTCCATTGCATCCGGACCGTTTTTTTCGTCGATGAAAATGATCGCCATGTTACGGTCAATGGAGTTCGCTATCGTGCCATGTTGGAAGACTATTTTTAGCCAGAATTGACATCATTGATATGTGTTTCCAATTGAAGGCGAAGTTCGGTAATCGTGTAATCTCGAGAAATAGTCCGGTCGAATGGCGAGCTCGCTTATGCGATTTAACGCCGATGAGTTTATTTTTATGGGGTTACGTTAAGTCGTTGGTTTATGTCGACAAGCCAACAACTTTAGAAGAGCTCAGGAATAATATCGAACGCGGAATTGCCAACGTTCTGGCCGATTTGTGTGGAAGAGTGGTGGAAAATTGGCTCCAAAGAATCGATCGCTGCAAACGCACTCGCGGTGGTCTTACGAACGAGATCGAATTTCATTCTTTAGCCTGATATGTGTACTATACCTGGGTTAAATTTCAGCCCGATATCTCAATTATTTTGTGTTTCATTTAAATACAAAATTGTTATGTCCTTATTGAAAACCCTTTATAATTCTATAATCAAGTACCTCTGGGATTTTTGGTATGTCTGGTGGAATGTTTTATGCTTCTGTATGAATATCTATCAAACGATATGTTGTTCAAAGAATAGCAGTCATGTTGTAGTGGGTAGTGTATTTGCTTGTGGCCCGAGCTGTGCACACACGAGAAACGAATAAAATCGAAGTTCAGCGAACTAAAAATAGGGACTTAGTGCTCCGGATGTTGCCTCGTATCGTATTTCTTGTAAAGCATGGAGAGAATACGAGACGATACTGGACAATTCTCAGCGATTATCAAATTGGTCAGTCGTCTGCTAGGAAATTCTTTAAAAAAATAAATAAATACACAGTCACCGATTGGCAGATGACTTTTGCCTAAATCTGTCAACACTCACCGATGTCGAATGTGGCCCAACTATTAGTTTTCAAGCTTTGGAGGTTTGTAACTAAGCATTTGAGCAATTTTCACCAGGTTGTGTCAGTGGATTTGGCAGGGAAATAATCTCCAGTATGCGACACTTAAATCAATATAGACCCCACAAATAATTCCCTATAGTTATTGCGTATCGAACAACCCTAAAGCTTTAATGAATCTGTAGAAGTTGTCCACGAACTTACCGGATAATTCTTTAATACGAATTATCATATTCGTACCATGGAAGAAGAGTGACAAAGATTTTCCTTATAGTGATAAGGAAACACCTATAGAAGTCATCTTCACAAGGTCCTAGCTTTGTCATATGGTACCTCACAATAAAAAGTCCAGCGGTTGCTACAGCAAGAATAGATAGAGGTTTACTGTCTTTCTGCAGAAGTCTGTCTGTTCTAGCCTTTCTTGTAGAGTACCCATCACTTCTTTGCTGATTGTCGAGTTCATTCTCTGGTATGCCCCCATGCCCAGAAATTCAGTAGAGTTTACGCTGTATTCTAAGAACCTTACCTTTCTGTTCAGGCTTATGTGGTACAGTCTCCTGATGCAGAATGCCACTTTCTTCACGTATTTTTGGAAAACCTTTCTGCAGTACGTCAAACCTTAGTGTCTTGATTTTCTCGCCAATCTGCGTCTCAGCAAAGAGCTTTATTGTGTTGCTTCAGGAACTAGACAAATAGGTGATAAAGTACTTTACCTTTCCTAAAGAATCCATCCGCATGGGACAGCAAACATTTGAGAACAAAGTTGCAGTCGCCGCGACGTTTTATTCCCGTTGCTGCTCGGGAAAGGTGATTGAGTTTGCTTCACTCGAATACAGGATGTGCAGGTTGTGACGTCTTCATTAAATTTGTCCGGCAGTCCACGGACCATCTTCTTTGACAAATGCTGTTTGAAAAGGTTTACGTTGACATGTTCTAACCCTTGATGTTCCCATTTGTTCCGCTGGTGATCTGCACCCTTTCATCCGTGACTAAGTGTACAAACCATCCCTTTTTTCAACTCTCATCCCCAAGCAATCCGCCCTTCAAAAACTGCCTTGTAGCCTTGATCCGTTGCCTTGCTGATCGAGATGAGGTTATCTGTCAATTTTGGAACCAGTAAGGTGTTGTACAGGTCAAATGATTCCTTTTCATTTCGAACACAATTGACAGTTCCAGTACTTTTTACACTGACGACGTGGTTGTCAGCTAATTTTACTCCTTAGTTTTGTTGAGAGTGACAAATCTCGACTGCTCAGCACAAATGTGTGAAGTCGCTCCGCTGTCCAGATACCATTGTATTCACACGTAACTATTGCTGATTGTGGTGTGCATTCCTGTACGATGCAACCATATTCTTTTCCACTATGAGTATGGCTGATTTGATCTGTATTGCTCCAGCAATCCTTCGTCATGTGATTCCGAATGCAGCATTTTCTGCAATTGTAAAGGAACCTTACCTTTACCTTAAATTTACCTTGCTTCTTCTGGTGTTTTTGGGGTTCGAAGTGTTTATCACTGAGCACGTTGTTGTTCAAAACCTCCTTAGTTATGTCGCCTACTTCCAGCAATCCAATGCAAACAGTCGAAATTTCAGGGCGTCAAAAACAGATCTTATGTCCTTGTTGTCTTCTGACAGTCCACCTAGAATCACTACAACTATCAAATTATCGGAGAATGCAGCTCCCAACTCCTTCTGTCTATTGGTTATGGTTTTAAATTCGCGAATATATTCGGCGATCGTTTGCTCTGTGGTCATTTCCAGGCTGCTAAGCTGACCTTTTGTAGTCTTTTTGTCTTTTGGCGTGGTCCTTTCTTGTCATATCACTCCAACAAGAAATCCGAGACTTCTTATGATACTTTCAGGTTTGCTGCCAAAGCAGTTATATTTGCCTCCATTGCTATAAGTAATTCTGCGCGGGCGTCCAAATCCTTGACTTTCCACTGCTTTATGAAGGAATCTTCCACGATTCAGCACGGCTTCCATCTGTGCCTTCCATGTGATGTAGTTTTCACCATTTAGGAGCGGTATCCGGCCATGTGACCTTGAGGCACTCATGACCATTCAAACTTTTAATTAATCGAGTGCTCACAGCAACTACATTTTGTTATATAAGTTTTCTCCTCGGTTTTTGTTATGGACTGGGCCCATAGCCTGCTAAGATGCGAGTGAAAATAAAAGGAATCCTTTGGATTTAAACTGGTTTTATTTCTAGCAGAATGAGCACGTCTTTTTTTTATGATGAAAAGAGGTAGAAGTAACAAATTGACAGCTAATGTATAACAAAAATAAATTTGTGGAAATGATTGCGTTCAGCACGTCAAGGGCAATGTTTTCATTTTGCTGATCAGAACAGCATTTATTGCTGATCGATTAAATGGTAGCCTTTCTTTGTTATGTCCCCCGCGTCTGATTTTAACTGGTCTCTAAAGCATTTCTGAAGTAACTTTAACTTGTTGTGCTTAAGCCCCTTGAGTCTCAATCTGACTTCGTCGCCTAAGGAAGATGGATGTCTAAAGTGCTTTCCCAATTGTACTTGACTCAGACTTAAAAGAATGCTTAGCTGTTCGCATAACTCCAAAAGGGATTTCGATCTTACAATTCAATTGAACCTTGATCCTTTCAAAACCAAGACTGCTATCCTACCCCCATCCAACGGCGGATAACCCACAAGGAAATGCTCTGCATTCAAGTTTATGATGAGCTCAGCCAAGTGATTGCAAGAATTTTCTTTAAGCCATCTTTGTTCTTTCCGACATTTGAGAAATAACGGTACCCCCAACAAGACCATAATCATATCCAGGATACATTTCCAAAATCACGCACATTTCACTCACCTACTGCCTCAACAAGATGACACGTGGTGAAGCAGAATTTCCGTGATTCCGACACATCTCGGTGGTATCTACAACTGACACCTCCTGCTCTGTCTCTGCCTCTCAGTGGGGGGAACCGTAGCGCACGCTACGAATCAAAACTCGTAACATAAAACTGAACGTAATCTCCTTACCACCACGTGCTCGGTATCTTTGCACCTCACTCAAACTCAGTATCTGTTGCTGCAGCCGTGCAGACAATCATAAAACCGCATGTGTCCTTTGGTTCCCAAGTCAAGCGGGAGGGCTTCGTTTGAATCTGCCGCTCTGCTGTGCGCGGCTAAGTAAAAGGCTCTATCCCCCTATCTGACGCATAATTATGGCGAGCGCGCGTGTGAAAAGGGCGCAATAATTTCACTCCGTGACTGATAAGATGCGGGCAACAAGTTTTCGGTCAAGTCGTGCAGTATCTACAGCATCCGCATTGGATGCAGGAGAGACGGGTAAACCCGAGAGATGGAGCAAAATAGACTGCCTCGTTGCCTCTGGTGATTAATAAAACGCGCTGTGCGACAACAAGTCGTTGAAGATGCGATTTGCACGGTTGCATGAGTCGTCTTGACATCAACTTGTCTGTCGGTGGTTGACTATATCGATGCTGTATAGCCAAGAACGCCTCCACTAACAGAGCAGCCAGAGTCTGGCTGAACGACAAATGATGGATGAAGAAAATTGATATGACGCCGCCGATGTTGATGCAAATGTTTACTGCGTTGCTGTCATTTGCGGCAGTTTGTGTTGAGATGAAGGTGTAAAGAGATGGTAGTACATAGCGAGACCGCAATGTTGGCCTTTATCGACCGTGAAAGTTGCATTTAATTACTTTCAGTTTTGTGCGGCCCGGAAACTCTTCTTCGCTGAATTTTTTCTTTTTTCTTTTTTTTTTGTTCGTTCTCTGAGTATCTTTTTAATAAATTCATTTGGGAACCAAGTTGTTTAATATTTTTATGTGCTGCCTTCCGGTTTTATGGGTTAGTTATGGACTTTAGCGAAAAGGAATGGCGAATGCAGATCGCTCGGTTGGAAGTCACCATCGCATCGGTGGGACTTTTTTTTTACGTCCGTCGCTTAACGAAAGTGAAATGGGGTTTCTTGGGAACGAAACAACTTTCTTTCAGTTACGTGGATGTCATTCGCATAATGGACTTAATGGGAATTAACTGTGGGTACCCTTTGGAAGATCGTATCCTGTTGATAATTCAAAATTGTGTGTAGTTATTGGTGGGTTGAAGATCGCAATTTGTATCTAAGTGCCATGAAAGAACTCTCTTGAGGAGAAATGCTTTCGTACAAGCCTGACCGAGATCCAAAGAGCTTCGACATTATTGAGACCAAAACTAAATCTCATCTCTCTAAATCGCTACTCCAATAGTCAGTCGGCCAAAGTCGCACATAAACTTAGAGAAGCGGAGCAGTAGTCATCTATGCTTCGGGGCATCCAACAACTCAACGACAGGAGGTTCACTTTTATAATTCCCGACATAAATAACTTGGACAAATCGGGAAAAAAACGAGTAAACAAAAAGAAATATATGTATACAGCTTATTTCAGAGTACTGTATGCAAAGGTCTTTGTTTGGTAGTGTGCGTAGTGGTTGTTGCTGGTTGTTAGTTGCCGTAGTTTGCAAATTCTTTATTTCTAGCTGTCCGTTCATTCGCAGTCTCCCAGGCTTCACTCGTCGTTAGCATGAAAGTTATCAGCCCTCTCGGTATCACCTCTCCACTTATTTACCTTTCTAGCATCTTTTTGGCCTTTGTGTGTCTTGCCATCACAGTGCGGGCAGTATGGGTCATCTACGTGTTTATGTTTCGGAGAAGTACTCTCGGAAGCATCCATGCCCCGACAGAAATTGTGTCAGATCAGTATATGTTCAGCTCTCCGCGTCCTATGCTAGTCCAGTCCTCTATGTTGGATATCAGTGTGTATGTCCATCTTTCTTTGGTTGAAGTGTTTCATCCGTGTTGCCACACAGGACATGCGGGCTTCCTAGTGGTTCTCCTCTCCCCTGGCTCGGTTCCGTGTTGTGCTGCTGACTATTTTTGCTTCCAGGTCGATAAGCATTCTGCCAGAAATTAAGTTTATGGTTTCCACATGGTTCTGAAAGTGCAGTATACTTTTAGGGATGCTTTACTGCTTTACTCTTTTCCTGCTGCTTATTAATACTACTCCTCCTGCCTTGTGGTATGCCAGTTTCAGGTCTGATGTCTGTAGCCATGACCTGACATCTCACACTTGTTCCAGCGATTTTGCCACAACAACTACGTCAACTGTGCCGATGATGTCCACTCCGCTCGGTTTAGGTATTCTCAGAATCCCGTCATACAATATGTTCCATAAGACTGGGCCAAGCACTGACCTTTTAGGAATTCCTCCCGTGGTTTTGTACTTCTTTGGCCCTTCTTCTGTGTCATAGTGAAGGGTCCTATCTTTGAAGTAGCTGGCAATTATTCTCATTAGGTAGTTCGGTACCTGCAGGTTGCTTAAGGCTCTGACTATGCAGTCCCAGCTGACTGACGGCGCAGTAGTGCTTTGTCCCCCATAGCCATCTGTGTCGCGCGATGACTTCACGAGCAATGTTGCACACTGACTCTATTGCCAGTATTCTCCTTCGCTTCTTTCTGAAGCCGAACTGATGGTTGGAGTGCCCGGAATCTCCTTCCGTGTATCGTTCTGGTCTTGCTTGTATGACTTTTTTAAGTAATTTACCCAGTGTGTCGAGCCTGTAAGACTACAGTTGGTCAGGAGATTTGTTGCCCTTTGGGTTAAGTATTAGCAACTGCCTTTTCCACTGAGAATTTGCCTGTACAAATGCGTGAAGAACTCTGTCCCTGCTTTGATCGCTTTTTTCAGAACGTCATAGTTCCATGTATCTCTACCTCTGGCTCTCTGTTGTCGTCTAAGCATTCCGAGGCAGTCTGCACGTAAATTAGAGATGACCAATACACAGGTGTTCTGTCGTTTCCTTTCCCTTACATGGCATGACAGCGTTGGACCTCGGTCACTTCTTTGGCTTATTCTTCTGCTGTACCCCTTGATATATCCATGCTGTCTAGCATATACTCAAACATTTTGGAGCCTGCGTTGCCTGTTTTCCATCCAAACTTTTGCACTTTCGGTGGGGGTTACGGTGCTGGGGTCGCTTTTTACTCTCTGTTTCGAAAATGATGGCCTCGTGGTCACTGTTCGTGTAATGGTCTGAGGCATGCCATTTCATCTTTTTAGATATTGCTCTGCTGGCGAAAGTAAGATCGCCGATTTACTCGACGTCATTGGTATCTTTACGGGACATCGTCCTCTTTTCTAAACCACTTCTGTAGGAGCTACAGAGACATAGAGGAGGAAGAAACAATCGTCTATTTTGTTTGTACTTATCCAGCACTGTCCAAAAGTGACTGCTCGAAGCTCTTCTCTTCGATGACGATCACACGATCTTGGTGACCAATTGATGTCGCCAAATCTCGAAATTAAACGGCCGGGGAAGTTTCCGTGCAATAGAGCCAAATTTGAGTGTGTTGTGAGACATGTAGCCCCATCCTGTTGAAACTCACATCAGTGTCTTCAAACTCAGGCGAAAAAACAGTTGGTTCTCATCTGTAATAGTGGCGCCTTCGTCGTTTTCACAAAATTTGGCCCGATCACCCCACCGGTCCACAGCGCGCAAACTGTAAACCGCGGTAGATGAAATAGCTTTTCAACGATCACATTTGGTTTCTCAGAACCCCAAATTCTGCAATTTTGTTTGTGGACCTCATCGCTGAAGAAGATTGTGAATTGACGTCAACTTGTTGATTTTCCAGCACCCAATCGGCGTATGTTCTGCGCATTCTATGGTAATTCTATGGTTATATGCGACAATTTTAATGCGTTGAGCAGTATTGTAAAATGGTAAGGCAATAACTAACTATCTGTCAGTATGGGATGACAAATGGATTTGACAGATGCCATATGGCAGGGATGTGATATCCCAACTAATACTCACTTAGAAATAAATATACGAAAGCAAAGGATATATGTATTAAAATCACAACTCCTTAGCTAACTGCAACCCAACACCGGAAGCTGTAATATTTGCAGCCCTTTCTTGTATTCCAATCGTTAAATTATCTCTTTAACGGCAAACAATTCATAAAACAAAACCATTGCAACATACGAGTACGCTAATTGTGTTGCTTCGCCTTGAAGATGCGCAAACGATGTTGCAGCAATACGAGTATCTTCGCACAGTCATCACACACGCAGAAGTACCATCTAATTACAAGTCGGCCGGCAATACAATAACTAAAGTTTTCATTACTCATTGTAGCGCGTACTGGGGATAATTGCGGGTTCTGGGAACGTGCAACCAGGCCTTGCACTTGCCACATTTAATTGCGCTCAAATTGATTACAAGGGCAGCTAATAAAACCCAAGCTTTGGTTACGTCATTTTGTAGCTACCAACACCACACTGGTGTAAACCTAATAATGCATCTTTTATGTTCTAATTAAATTTAATTATCGAGATGGATTTGGCGGGCGCTCGCTAGAAGATACGAATACACCTCCTAACCATGTGCGTCTTCCTGTTGTTCTTATCGTTTGGTTTACAACCCACATCACCGCCACCCGTGTTTAGCAATGCGGAAGATCTGGACTGCATACGTAATATTTGCGGCAGAGTGTGATGATGGTTATCATCAGTGGAGAGATTCCAATGACGATGATGATGATGCTATGGATAGTTGCACATTCGCACCCAATTACGTATGCACGCAGCATAATTGGGACGGCTGTGGGGCAAATGTTTTACCACTTAACTTTGGCTTTGTCTTATCGATGAATTGAAGCAACAAGATGCTTGCCACCTCCAAATGGATTTCCATTTGAACTTCAAGGCCGGAGAGCCGCTATTCAATTGATAGCAAGATCAAGTGGCGATTTCTATTTGGTTTGGGCGTACTTGGCCTGGGATACAATCACACCATGAAGTTGAACCCATCTCCAGTTGTTGTTGTTGGTGGCAATGCGAAAACTGCTTTTAATTAACAGATGTCCGTTAAGTGGTCTACAACTACAACAACAATTGGCTAATGGAAAACATCAAATTAGCAAACAATGTTCGTGTTTTCGTGTTGTGCTCGGTGTTTGTTTGTCGTTGGTTTGTTTGTCATTTGTGGCGTGAAATTTCGCTGCTAGAAGAAGGTTTAGTCATGTTTTTTGGCATAGAAATCTTTCATGGGTGATCATTGTTCCAGTACTCTCTGTGTGAAGGTTTGGAAGTAATTTTTGGTATCGCTGTTGTTTTTTTTTTTTTTTTTTGGAAAAGGGTCTTTGAGTCTCCATCTTACATCATCAATTAGCTTGGTTTTGCTTTACATAGAAGGCTAGCCAGTTGGTAAAGTCTACCTCGTGTTGTGCAAATTTTGACTTAAAATTTACATTAAACGAGTTACTAATAAAATTGGAGTTCAACATAGCGCAGTGGAATTTTTCCTTACGTCTTTTAATACCGATCTTGATGCTTGGGATGATTCATCCGACAAAAAAAAAGGTTATTCATTTGGAGGTTAAGATTTCACATCCCTGCCATATGGCATCTGTTAAATCCTTCTGTCATTCATAGTGACAGATATATGGTAACATCACAAGCTTAAGACATTTGGTACAAAATATACCACAGCTCCGATCATCATTGTTCGAAGATGTTTCCTAACTGGGACTGCTTTAGGACATATTGTACAGAAAATATTGTTTAGGATGTGTCGCTTTTAAGCACATAGAAGACGAAAGCGGTAGATTTATTGAAGTCATACAGAACGCGCGTGCAACAACACTCCCTATAGGAGGAAAGAAGTCGTAAATAGCGAAGGTAAATTTCCGCCGGAAATAAAAGAACTGATACTCCAAAAGAGGAGAACACGCAAGAGATGGCAACAATGCCGAGCTCCCCAGAACAAAATTCTTTTAAACTATCCGTCTAATGAACTCAACAAAGCAATCAAAGATTGAAAAAATTTATCTTTAAAGCTTGACTGTCTAAAAAAGTTCGAATTATTCTCTATGGAAAACCATGAAAGGTATTCAAAAACCCCAAATGCAATTACTACCGATAAGAAAAAACAAGGCGAATTATTTGCCGTGCACCTGGAAGGAACGTTTAAGCCATTTGACGGACAGGCGCTAACAAAAGACCTTGGTGGTATGATTACGACACCTGATAACTTTAAAATAAAGAGCGTGTCGTTGGTCGAACTTTGCCAGACAATAAAAAATCCTAAAAATAACAAGGCCCCTGAATATGATTTAATAATCGGACAGATCCTCAAGGAATTGCCAAAGGAAGCACTGATCAACCTTCTGCATATTATAAATGCCAAGGCAATGGAAAGTCGCCGAGGTTATAATGGTTCCAAAACCGGGAAAGCCTCCGAACGACAAAAAATTGTACAGACCGATATCGTTCCTGCCGATAGTATCTAAGGTAAAGCTTTTGTTAAAGCGCCTACAACCGGTCATTGAAGAAAGACTTTAATTCCTGACCACCAATTCGGCAATTGATCAGGTTTATAAAATAACAAATGAAATAGAGAAAAACTTAGAGGAGAAAAAGATATGTTAAGCGCTTTTCTTGACGTCTCTCGAGCCTTCGACAAGTTATAGCATGAAGGCTTGAAGTTTAAGTTCCGGAACAATTATATCAGATTTTAGAATCGTACCTTGCGAACAAACTATTCCGTGTTAAACACGGATAGGAATACTCCCATTTTAATTAAATCGTTGCCGGAGTACCGCAAGGAAGTGTTCTTGGTCCGGTCTTGTTCTTACTGTATACTCGGGATATACAAGAAAAAAACACTTTCGTAGCTGCGTTCGCGGACGATACGGCTATATTAACAACAGATAAATCAGTCGAGTCAGCAACTGTAAAGCTGCAACAAGCTTTGGACAAAATTTGCCAGTGGACAAAGATTTGGCGCATTGCTCTCAACGAGACCAAATCTACTCATGTTAATGTTACTTACAAAACAATTAACAACCTACCCATTTTCATTAACTCCGTACAAATACTGGGAAAGTGAGAACTTCAAAATCATCAAATTGCCCTTACTGATGACCTGACGATGAATCTCTGGGAATTAAAAGACTGCAATGTTGACTACTTTTCTGTTATAAGACTATGGTGTCATCTGTGGGTATAAAGTTTGTCTCCCCACTCATTGCTACACCAGGTTGGATCTGGTACTTGTTTGAAGCAGACACCCAGTTTTTGCCAAGGTATAGTTGAACAAAAATAGGGAATGTCATGCTATGCCTCCAAACTTTTTTTCAAAAGGTCTTCGAGTGAATACTGCCAGATGCATCGAGATGCTAGAGGTACTTGTTTAGCTCTAGGTAAATAGTGTGACTGAAGAAATATCATACGAGTTCCAGCAGAATTCTGCACCAGTGCACAAGGCCGCGAGGACTCAGACATGGATGGCGATCAATTTCCATGATCTTATGGCCACCTAATTCAACAGACCTTAATCCATTGGATTACTTTGTGTGGGGCGTAGTTGACCATAAAACCAACAACTTACTTATGGTACTTACTTAATAGGCCTGCGACCCTAGGAGGGTCAGAGGGTCGCTGCTTCCAGTTGACATTTCTTCTGTCCGCGATCACTTGGTCCTTAAACTGGAGGTTCGGTCTCCCTTGTCGTCTCGAACCAATAGGCTGGGATTCGAACACTCTCTTAGCTGTAGCGTTGTCGTCCATTCGCTCGATGTGGCTGACCAGTGTAGATGACAAATTTGTTCCTTCTGACCTACATCAACATCTTTGTACAGCACATAAAGTTCGCGGTTATGTCTTCTCCTTCATTCACCCTCCTCGCTGATAGGACCGATTATTCGACGTAGGATTTTTCTTTGAAAGGAGCCCAAGGTCTGCTCTACCGTCCTGCTTATCGTCCAGCTTTCGGCTAAGCCAAGCACGACTGGCAAGATCAATGTTCTGTAGAGCATGATTTTGGTACTTCGGGTTAAGAGTTTGGACACTAGCTGTTTAGACAGGCCGAAGTAGCAACGGTTGCTTAGGGCTATCCTGCACCAGGGTGTCATTTGTGAGGTTTACAATTGCCCCGAGGTAGGTAAACTCCTTTACTACCTCAAAATTGTGGCTGTCGATGGTGACATTTTGTCCAATGCGGTGTGCGACGGGTTGTTTCTGGTCGACAGCATGTACTTCATTTTACTTTCACTGATCTCTAGACCAACTCGCCTAGCCTCTTTTTCAATCGCCGTAAATGCTTCAATAACGGAACGTTGGGAGCCCGCGATAATATCTTTATCGTCAGCATACCCCAACAGCTGCAAATATTTGAAAAATATAGTGTCTTCCGTATTAACACCTGCCCGTCGGACTATACGTTCTAACACGAGATTGAAGAAGTCACATGACAGCGTGTCTCCTTCCAAAAATCCAGTGCGTGTTTGGCAATATTCTGAATTTCTATTTCCGAGTTGCACGGTGCATCGCGTGTTTTTGAGCGTCGTGCGACACAACCGGATAAGTTTTTTTTGGGATCCCGAAATCGGCCATCGCATTGTATAGCTCGGTGCGATGAATGCTGTCATAAGAGGCTTTGAAGTCGATGAAGGGTATCGACTTGGAATTCGTTGGTCTTTTCCAGGATTTACCGAAGTGTGGAAATTTGGTCAGTTGTCGATTTACCGGGCGGGAGGCAACATTGATATCGGCCAATTTGTGTAATGCAAAATGACGTTCACACAGTACACGGCATAGATCTCGTAAGCGACATTAATCAAGGATATGCCTCGGTGGTTGTTACAAGACATAGGATCTCCTTTTTTTGTAAATGGGCAGATAGAGCTGATATTATAGTCGTCGCATGCTCCTAATCAAAACATCGCCACCTGCTTTGAAGAGCTCTGACGGCAAGCCGTCCGATCCCGCGGCTTTATTGGTCTTCAGCCTTCTCAAAGCTGTGCCTACTTCTTCTAAACTGGGTGGAAGTACTATATCATCGACTGAAGCTGAGTTTTCCTTATACCCTTTCACTATCTCTCGGTCATGCCCGTTGAGCAGCTGCTGGAAATGCTGCTTAAACACAACCGCAATTTTTTACGGAAGCCCGGTCTGTAACCAGCAGCAAGGTTCTTAGATTTTTTTTAAAAAAGCTACCTGCTTGATTTCTATTTCTGGACTCTTCAATATCCTTGAGCTCTGGCTCTGTACTCGTCCCGCTTAGCGGGTTGAAGTCAATGACCATCGATCTCAACCGTTTTCCAACGACGAATTCGTACCCAATATGTACTACCTTTTGTGGCAGCTGTAATTCATCATTCCTGATCCTATCCAGCGCACTTCCTGGATCGGTGTAATATCCGCCTTAAACTGCGTGACAGTATTTTCGAGTGCTTGACCTCCTCCTGGAAAATAAAGGCTTCTCACATACCAGGAGCATACTCGCAAATCGTTGTGCCTTTTCGCGCCAAGTCGTCGTCTTTGAGGGGGTCCGTTTGTTTCCGAGGCTGTTTGTTCTCCCGTAACAATTACTTTTTTACGTGGTTGGGCCATTAAAGCCACGCACAATCATCGGGGTGTTGTTCGTTGCATACATTAGTTCGCTATCCAACTGGTGCTGAGATAGCTATCCAGGGGCGCTGCGTGGAGGTTGTATGTCAACTCGAGTTGGGCAGTAACAGGGATCGTACCTGGCATCCCGCCAAGTTGAGAACAACATCCCCATAGGTATTATGGGTGACGTCTCTAATGGATGTCATTGTGCAAATAATGGCTAGCATCAACAAGGACCATTTAATTCCCGGACGCTCACGTTTCCTCTCATGAATTGAGGCTGTTATCGAAGCTGAACGTGGTCTTATGAAATAAAACTACAGACGTATACCTATTTACGTGCCAAATTCTATTCTATAGCTTAGTGTAAGACATGACAAACATCAGTATATCGACACACTTGCCTCTAGGGTTGAAGAAGCAATAAGCAGTTGTGACAGTAGGACTGTCACTAAGGAGCTCATTGGTAGTCGAAACTCCAAACAACTTCCAGTGAAGAGTTTAGATAGTAGCCTTCTAATTTCGGATGACAGTCATGGCTACAGTCCTTAACCACTTAGACGATCGTGATATGATCTAGAACTCTAAAGGCACCGACACATAGAATCCGTTGATCCGTTGCTACATCGTTTTTAACTGACACATAGATAGAATGCACGTATTCTTATGGAAAGTGACCCATAAACCGACGCATGTAGTAGATTCATCGACGAATTTTTAACTACATTTTCTACTTTTTTAGTCCGTTGATCCGTTGACAGTCGGAAAATTGAGAGTAAGCACTTTCATTGGTGGAAGCATTCAGAGGGAAGAGAAACTGTCATCGCCGTTGACAATCGGTTGACATTTCAATCTGTCAGCGAAGGTATGCAACGGATTGTATGGGACTGTGTGAACGTTAACGTCAACCTTCAACGGAACGACGTCGACGAATTCTATGGATCGGGGCCTTAATGAGTCTTCCGAAGCAACAATTTCTCGAATTCCTACCGGGAGGTCCGGTAAAATCGAAATAACAACAGTAATCAAGTCCCTCAAGAAAACCAAAGCGGTGGATATTGATGGCATCCCTGCCGAACTATTTCAACCGGCGCCAAATACATCAGACGAATTGCTACACCGGTCATACGGAGAGCGTGGAAAAATTAACAATTTCCGCAGGAGTGGAAAAGAGAGGTGGTCATCGAGCTTCTGAAAAAGGCGAATCCGATGGATTGTAGAAACTGGAGAGGTATTCTCCCGGTCGCAGTCAAGATAATAGCTAGAACCATATTAAAACGGATTAAAGAACATTTAAGATCAACTCTCGATGTCGAACAGGCAGGCTTTCAAACCGGATCGTCCTGCGTTGATCGCATAAACACGTTACGGATCATAATAGAACAATGCGTCGAGAACAAGTCTCCGCTATATCCACATCGAGAAGGCTTTCGACAGCGTCCCAGAAAGACTCATACTCACATCTTACACAATGGAAAGGTGTCGAAGTATTTTAAGCCCAAAGTAGAGTACGTCAGGGGTGCATACTGTCACCGCTGTTGGTCATGGTAGGTAGGTAGGTGTGGTTGTGACAGCATGGTATGCTGAAACATAATTAGCGCAGAATACCACAACTCAAGTGACCTAAATTGTTGTAGATACTGACGTTGGACTTGTGGGAAAGGAGAGAAAAGATTATTTAAAGCCACCTCCTGGCATTGAGGAAACTGATGATGTCCCCGATGCTTGTCTCCGCTAGCTCACTAATATTATCAAAAAGGTGTATGCCAAGTATACGATGTGTGACCCGGACACTTACAAAGGAAGTGAAGGATTCTTTCAGGCTCGTTGGCCATATTGCAGCTACTACAATGTGAATTAAAAGTAATGCCCAGTCTGGCTGCGTGGACCCCTATGGGCCAATGGCCAGTGCTAATTGCCAGAACTCTAGCAATATCTGCCCGGTTTCTGTTTAATAGCTCTTGTGTTCTGCGCCAGTTATACTTGGGCCACATCTGCCTGGATATGACACAGTTCTGCAACCCTCGCCATCTATTACCAACATCTGCAAGGAAATGAGCAAAGATTCTACCCTTAAGGGCCCCTAACGGAATGTTGACATCCTCCGCACGGGAGCAGTCAAGGGCAGATCCCTGCCTCGCCAATTCATCAGCCCTTTCGTTTCCGTCAATGTTACTATGACCAGGCACCCAGATGAGGCTGATCCTAGACCGATGACCGAGTGCGGCAAGCTCCTCCTTGCATTGTTCAATAAGTTTGGAGGGGGAAGCCGCAGATACGATGGCTTTGATAGCGGCCTGGCTATCAATGAAAATAGATATGGTGTTAAGTTGTATCGATGTATGTTTGAGGAGACAGCACGCCTCTCGTACAGCAAGAAATTCCGCCTGGAATACGCTGCATGAATTGGGAAGACGGAATGAACTAGAGATATTGAGGGATTCAGAAAATATTCCCGCCCCTACCCCGCAGTCCATTTTCGACCCATCAGTGAAAATGGTTGTTTTGAACTCGTTAGTCACCGTGCCACATTTCCATTCCGCCCTGGAAGGGAATCTCACAGTGACATCATTTCGAAAGTTCACCCTGGGAATTATGCAGTCGGTCGGATTTGCCGCCAACTCCCGAGGTAGCAGATTAAGGATGCAGTTGTGGCCGTAGAGACTATCGCACTAGCTACCTGTTTCTCTTAATCTAACCGCACTACATGCTGATATGTACTTTATATGAAGGTCGAGTGGTATAAGGTGAAGGATTACGTTCAAGGCTTCAGTTGGGCATGTTCTCATCGCCCCTGTAGCACCTAGAGCCGCAGTCCTCTGTACTTTGTTGATGAGTTTTGTAATGTATGCTTTATTAACCGCCGGCCACCAAACTAGCGATCCATAGAAAAGAATAGGGCGCACCACTGCAGTATACATCCAAATGACCATCTTCGGACGGAGTCCCCATTTCTTACCGAATGTTTTGCTACAAGCATAAAAAGCCACACAGGCTTTCTTTACTCTCTGTTCAATGTTAAGCTTCCAGCTTAATTTAGGGTCAAGTACCACACCTAGGTACTTAGCACTAGATGATAACGGGAGTAATTGGTTATTAAGCCATGGAGGCGTGAAAGCCGGTATTTTGGTTTTTGTGGTAAAGCGCATCAGTTCAGTTTTGCTCGGATTGACGCTAAGTCCACATCCAGTGGCCCATGTGCTAATCTTATCCAAGGCACCTTCCAATCTCACTGATCACAGAAGGAAACATCCCCGATACCAACACTACCACATCATCCGCATACGAGATAACCTTGACTCCGTCTCGGTCAAGCCTACACAGAATTTTGTTGATAACCATAAGCCAGAGAAGAGGAGAGATAACCCCACCCTGAGGAGTTCTCCTTACAACGGATGTGGTGGAAACACTATTACCGAGTGTCGATTGAATGATTCTGTTTTTTAGCATAGTTACTATCCACTTGCTAATAAACTCCCCTACACCCAGTTCGGACAGAGCTTCCTGAATCGATTCAGTACTAACGTTATTGAAAGCACCTTCAACATCTAAAAAGGTGGCAAGAGTAAATTGTTTGTAGTGTATTGTCTTTTCTATCGTACGCACAACTTCATGGAGCGCCGTCTCAGTCGATCGCCCCTTAGTGTACGCATGCTGAGATTTTGATAGAAGGGATGTATCTATTGTATTACGGATGTGCGTATCTAATATACGTTCCAACGTCTTAAGGAGGAAAGATGACAAGCTGATGGGTCTGAAATCCTTTGAAGATCCATGCCCCCGCTTCCCCGCTTTCGGGATAAACACAACACGAACACGCCTCCAACTCAGCGGGACGTAGTTTAGAAGAATACAGCTTCTATAGATCGGAACTAGCCAAGGGACCACCTGATCCAGTGTTTTTTGCAGCATTACCGGGAGTATGCCGTCAAGTCCAGCCGATTTATAGGGAGAAAAGCTGGAAATGGCCCAAGAGGTATTACTCTCTGTAATTGTTGTCTTAATGTCATTCCAAGATGAGGATTGCACATCTTGAGGACAATTTGAGTGAGTAAACTCATTTTTGTACCCTGGAAAGTGAGTTTGCATTAAAAGCTCCAGAGACTCGCTAGAGGAATCCGTCCAAGTCCCGTCCGGTCTTTTGATAAAGTTGGTCATGGTAGTCATCAGGGATGTACTCCATGCAATATTGACAGAATGTAACCATGGAATTCGATAGACAATGACAACTTGCGTTAACTCCTCTACTATGCTGACGATGTTTGCCTACTTTCACATCGGATATGGGACCTTCATCTAATAGCCCAAAATCTAGAAGCTGATTCAAACAAAGTGGGGCTTAAAATAAACACAGCCAAAACAAATGCCCCGAGCACTTCTAACACTCGCGCTCAACTCAGCATGGGCAGGAAGTCGAGAAAGTAGACAACTTTCTATATCTAAGAAATGTGGTCTCGTCTAACCGCGGTGCCACCGAACTGAATGTGTTCAGCAGAATCGCGAAGTCAAAACTGCGTTCGGAATGCTATCCAAAGTCTGGGGAAGCAATGCTTTCAACCAAAGAACCAAGCTCCGACTGCTCCGCTCCAACATAGAATCAGTACTGTTATGTGGGTGCAGTACTTGGAAGGTGGATAGTAATACACGCAAGCTGCAGACGTCTAGAAATCATTTTGAGGATTTTTTGGTCCAACCTTATCTTCGACGATCAACTTTATCAGAGAACCGGCAACGAAATTACTATATGAAGGAGAAAGTGGCAGTGGCACACCCTATGGCGCGAAGACAACTCCATTACGAAATATGCCATGCTGTGGGATCCGCTCACATAGGCAGGCAGAATTGCGGGACGCTCGAGGCAAACATGGCGCAGAACAGTTGAGGGGGAATCAAACTCTTTGGGAATGAGTTCGTGGTGGCTCTATCGTGTTGCAGAACTCCGAACAAGATGACAAGCAGGCATCAACAGCCTATGTCCCTCGAGGGCTGAAAGGATTTAATGATGAAAATTCAACCCATTTCACAAGCAGTTTCTGCTGGAACATACCCACTTCTAAATTAGAGTCCGAACATGTCTAACACATAAAACTCCTGAGGACTGCGCCCAAGCAGGTGTTGAATATATAGGACCTAAGAAGAATTATGAGAAACACATCTGGTGAGATCCATTAGAAACCCAATCCAATAACTAAACACCGACAGTAATATCTCATCAACAAATGGAGACTTAAATGCTCAGGTGCAGCACGTTGACACCTTAACAATGCCACTGCACTTGAGTTGAATGGTCTTGTACCTGCCTAATATCTATGCGAAACAACAAAGCCTGCACACCCATTGTACCTCAGATATTCAAAAAGAAAAAAAAGAAAATGGAAAATTGAGATCACACACAAAAGGCTCCAAGGCCCAGCTAACAACATGATTCATAACTATAGAAGCAGTCAGCGGCAAAGTTTGCGAACTTGATCTTCAAACAATCTCGCTCGATGCTATACAAATGTCGTGGAACCGCAAATTCACAAATTGTTCGAGATACTTGTACCTAGCCGGTGTGTGTCGATGTCGGTGTGAAATCGCATGAACAATGGGTGCGCGCAAGCGCCAAAGAGAAGACTTAGCCCGAAGTACTCGTACCTACTCCATAGCCAAGTGGGTTAATTTCCTGGCCAATGTTAGGGTCTTATGCACTCTGTGCAAGTGACAATAGTTCCCATAAATGGTGGGCTGGGGAAAGGATTGCTGCCAGTCACATTCTTTTGAGTATGCTTCGTCAGTTGGAACTGCCTATTGAGAGAGATAGAGAGAGTTGGTTGTTGTTTTTGTATTGCGTTTTGGGAAGCAGCGCACATTAGACATGAACACTTACTATGCAACCTCTGGTGGAATGGTGCAGTGACAAATGTAGAAACAGACATGGAATTGGCTGCATCATCTTGGTGGATGCGAAATGGGCACAAACTAGGTCTATACAATTGTCTGTCTACGTAAGTGTCTCGCTGTGCGGTATTTGGGTTACAGCTGGAGGAGTTGCTAATTGCTAGAAATTTATTGCTGATTACTATCCTATGAAGGGGAAGCAGAGAGATCATTTCATGGAGAATCTCGGAAGGAAGACGTTTGAATTGCTACTTAAGGGAAAGTCAAAGTAAAAAGTCGTAAAAAGCATTGGAGAACATTTTATAGAAGGAAAAACGAAGAAAAGTACAATGCTTTCTGTATTACTAGCTCATCCGGCCAGCTTCGCATGTTTCGTGTAAATAAACATAATACCCGTTCGCCATTTTTTTTTTTTTTTTTTTTTCACTGCGATTTTCAATTAAAAAATGATTTTATTTTTCTACATAATCTCCCTTGACTTCAACACACTTGGTCCAGCGTTTCTACAACATCAGTATTCCTTCTCGGAAGTGAGAGTCTGGAAGGCTGTGAAAATATTCATCTACGGGCGTCTCAACTTCTGCATTGGATGCGAAGCGCTTCTCAGAAACAAATTTCTTCAAGTTTGGGAACAGATGGAAGTATGAGGGTGCCAAATCAGGTGAATAGGGGGACGATGGCCGAGCAAATCGTACCCCAAATCCCGCAGTTTTCCCATCGCCCATAGGTGCTTTGTCCGGGTGAAAGATGATTTTTTTCTTCTTCAAGTCAGGCCTCTTCTCGCGAATTTTAGCATCCAGCTGGTCAAGAAGGTTGGAGCAATAGTCGCCTGTAATTATTCTTTATCAAGGCTCAGGATCCCTTTCGCATCCCAAAACACACTGGCCATGACCTTTCCGGCAGATGCGATCGACTTCGCTTTCTTTGGCGATGAACCACCGGCTTCCACCCACTGCTTCGACTGCTGTTTCGTTTCTGGCGTGTAGTGGTGGACGCATGTCTCATCCATGGTGACAAATCGTCGCACAAAATCGGTCAGATCCCTATTGAATCAGTCCAAAGATTGCCGCGAAAATCGTTTACGCATTTGCTTTTGATCGGCATTCAGCAAATGCGGCACCCATCTTGCGTAGAGCTTTCGTATCCCTGAGTTTTTATGCAAGATGTTTCGCACCCTCTCTTCCGATAGCCTCAGCTATTTCACTCACCTTCATCATGCACTTTTTCGATGGTTTCGGGTGTGGTTGCGGTTTTTGGCCGTCCTTCACGTGGGTCATCTTCGCACGTCAGCTGTCATCACTGTCACTTTTTAACGGTTGACATGGAAGGAGCAGAGTCCCCGTAAACTTTGGTCAACTTTGGATGAATTTCCTTGGGGTTAACCCATCCAAAACGAAGAATTTTATCGTCGCACGATATTCAAGTTTATCTTTCTTAACGAAAAACACGCAAGACGTCTACTGCAAAAATTCGTGTAAACTACTTGAGAGAACAAGTTGAAACTTGTCATACAAACTAATGAGAAGTGAACATAAATTTTTGCTGATTGGAACGCCATCTCTGCGTCAGGCCGATAACTTTTCACCTTGCCCTCGTAAGTGGAATTTAGGCCACTCAAGGTGGTGGGGATTTTATTCACTCTGACCGCCCTTTCTCGCTCGTTGTCGTCGCCTTTTGTGTTATCTACGGATCATTGCCTTTATCTACCCAATTCAAGAGGTTTCCGCCTTTTTAATCTTCTGGCCGAGTAATTCTGGTTTACAAGTAGAAGGACCTCAGGGTTTACGTGCTCTCGTAGCCATTTCTCGTGTCTTCTTGCTGCGTTTTTAATTTAATTTTGAACCAACTCCACATTAAGATCCCTGTGGAAGTCGCTGTTTCTTATATATGTACCAGGGAGCGCCTACAATGTTCCTGAGTATTTTGTTTTGGAAACGTTGAATGATATCAATGTTACTTTGTTTGGTGCAACCCCAGAGTTGCATCCCATAGGTCCATATTGGTTTTATCATTTGCTTGTAAAGCACGAGCGTGTTGTATATTGATAGTTGGGAATGTCGCCCCATAAGCCAATACATTTTGTTATGTTGAATGTCTAGTTCTTCTCTTTTCCTTTTAACGTGGGCTTTCCATCTGAGCTTGGCGTCTAACATTATACCGAGGTACTTCGCCATATTTCCATAAGGACCTTCTCTACCATTAAAATAGACTGGCATATGATTTATCTTTTTGTTTGTAAAGTCCATGTGCACTGACTTTAATTTGATTCTCCAGGTTGTCGTCCATTCGCTTACAAAGTGACTGAATCTGCATTCGTGTTTGCAACTGCCATTACGGCTGTGTCGTGGGCGAATGTTGCCATGATGTTGCTGTCTAAATGTGGAATGTCTAAAGTATACAATAGGTATAAAACTGGACCTAATACGCTGCCTTGAGGAACACTAGGTTAGGTTAGGTTGAAGTGGCTGTCAGCAAAAAAAAACCAACACACTTAGACCAATAATAGGTCCATTGTGATACCACATGGGTTTGAGACGCGGCCTCTAGCCTACTCGTTGAACCATTTGGAGCTTCTGTTAAAGCGTAGAATGTACCTAACGTCAATATTATTCAGAACATTTAGGTCATTGAAACAGAAGGCTCCTAAGTGGAGTTTCCTTCTTTGGGAGAGAGCTGGGCAGGTGCAAAGAAGGTGAAGAATAGTCTCTTCCTCCGTCGTCCATGCAGCTTCTGGAGAAATCGTTAGAGAAGACTCCAAGCCTTGTTGCATGCTTGCCTATTAGGCAGTGTCCAGTTTTGATACCTATAACAGCGCTAATATGCTTCCTATTTAGAGAAATCAGATTCCTAGAGCGTTTCAGATCCAGCTTAGGCCAAATCTGTTTCATGGCTAGACAAGTTGTACTGCTTGAGCGCAACAAATGGGATATGAATACCATTAAATTATTTCAGGGCACGGGCGTTTGAAGAAATTGAGAGAGAGAGAGAAAGAAAGATTGGTGTAGTGGGTTTGAAACTTAGGTGGTATTAAGTTTCAGTAAACTCCAAGGGTGGCGTCCAGATAACTGGGGAGCTTGTATGTTTTGCTTTTTGTCGTTGCTCATGATTCACAGTATTTTTTTTCATCCACCTGATGTCATCATCACGATCAAGTTGCATTTAAGCCATACCAGTGTTATGCCTTCGCAGTAGAGTTGACTAAGCTTTCGCAATTGATCGACTTTTTTATTTATTTCAGACGAAATAAATAGATGATTGTTGAGATCAGGATTTGAACCGTGAACCAAGAGCGTGACAAGCGTTGATGTTACCACTACACCACAGCCACCCTTACCTAAGTCCTTCAATTCCGAGAAAAAATGACTTCCGAGAGTCCTCATTCTTGATGAACTGATTCAATTTCTTCTTCGTCCCTGCAGCTTCTACAATAATCGTTATGTAGTACACCGAGTCGCTCCGCGTGAAAACTAATGGCACAATGACGAGTAATTATTCCAGAAACGACCCGTGCATTATAACGATTAAGTTTCACCAGAGAAGTTGATATCTTCTTGCTGTCTGTTTGCTCGACCGGTGGTATCATCTTCTATTTTCTTCTGTAGGGACCAGATCGGGGTTACTACAAAAGGGAGGGCCCGCAGCGCCGACTCTTTCCTAGCAAGGTCGTCAGCCCTTTCATTTCCTTCGATATCCATATGCACCTGGAACCCAGCAAAGGGTCACCGCATTAGCTCTGGATATTCCATTTAAGACTGATTTGCAGGTTCTCACAAGCCTAGATCTAATTACAGCAGAGTCCAGGGCCTTTATGGCTACCTGGCTGTCTATGTAGACAGTTATCGTTTTACCAACGATATTACTCTCGCGTATAATTTCCGCAGTCTGTACGATGGCTGTGATTTCGGCCTGAAAGACGCTGCAGTCGTCGCTTATTCTAAAGGAGTTGTTTATTCCTAGGGCCTCGCAATAAAGTCCGGCTCCCGTGCCAACGTCCATCTTAGAACCGTTGATATAGAACGACAGTTAATTTTTCTTCATGGTTCTTAGGTTCATCCAGTGCCTCTCTCAGTCTTACAGTGAATTTTCTCAGTTTTACAACAGTTTTAGCCACCAGACTGCTACTGATTTGCTTCTGATTTTGGTGAAGTTTGAAAGCTGATATTGCTTCTCAAGAACCATACTAGTGAACCATATGTGAGAATGGGTCTTATGACCGCTGTGTATATCCACAGCTGGTTTGAAGCCCCACATGTTGCTGAATGGCTAGCTTTTTTGATGCGTTTGGCAGTGTTATCCTTCCAGTTCAGTTTGGAATCTAAAATTATGCCCAGGTATCGAGCTGAACTTGAGATACTTACTACAACCACCGATGTTTGGTTGTCTGAAGGTAGGAATTGATCTCTTCTTAGTGAAAAGAACTACCTCCGTCTTTGATGGGATCACTTCCAGCCCTTTGCTGCTGACCCAATCATTCACTAGAAATCAGGATGACCACATCGTCGGCATAGGCCGTCGCGTTGAAGCCTTCAGTATCACCAAGATCTCATTCACTACGAGGGGCCAAAATAAAGGAGATAGAACTCCGCCTTGGGGGGTTCCTCTGCAGACGCTTCTCCGCTCTGTGTAGGCTGTCCAGGATAGCGTCAGTGTTTACATTGTTAAAACCCGTTCAATGTCTAGAATCGCCCTGAGATTGAACTTTTTAAAGTGGAGGGATCTTTCTATACTTGATACGACCCTATGTAGCGCAGTATCTACCGTTGCAGCAGATGTATGCGGGTTGTGATTTAGAGACTTTAGAACAAATAGTATTACATGATGCAAACCAAAAACTTTACCTTCGGAGTAGCCAAGAATATTTTCATCCTCAGCACCTTCTCTATCTCTACAAAAGCTTCCTTCTTCGTCTCTGTAGTCTTTTGTTCAGCTTTGTATCCTTGGCATGACGGCTGGGAGAAATTTCTAACATCACCCCCTACAGGCTTCACGAACATCTCTCGTCTTTTTTTTGACGGTCTTTGCTACTCAATTGCTTTCTTAGGACAAAGAAATAGCGGTTGGCAGGAGTGATGAAAAGGTTGGTCTCTCAGTTAACCGAACTTGTTCTTTTCACAAGAATGTATGGTACAAGGTACCATGTATCGTCCCTTCAAAGCTAAATGGCACGATGCTTCGTTTCGCAGATCATGCCAGATGCTTGGGAGTTATTGTCGACAAGAAACTCAGTTGGAAAGTGAATAGACAAGACCGTGTCAGAAAGGCAGCGATTACCCTTTATTGGTATCACAGGGCCTTGGGCTCAAAATGAGGTCTTCAGCCCAAAGTGGTCCATTGGATTTACATGCCAATAATGAGGCCCGTCGTAAGTAGTACGGAGTACTAGTCTGGTAAACAGCACTGGACAAGGAAACAAATTCTGATCTTCTAAGGAAAGTTTAATGGTTATCATGCGTCTGCATAGCATGTGCTATGAATCAACTCTAAAGCTTCAACCACCCTCTAAAATTTTACGATATCCATGTCTTTATTTCTGAGAAAGACAAGTGTGATCTGACGCACATTTCGGGTGGTACAGTATTGACACTCATGTCCTCCGACATCTCGTCGGTATTTACGATTCCACCTAAATTTTCATCCAGACTTGAAAGACGAAAAATCTTCAGTTTGGCATGCCTTACTTGTGGTCTACTTTCTCCAGTACCACCAAGTACTCCTCATTTAGAAGAAGCAGGAAAGACGAACTGTTTTTCTGAGGTTTCTCCATGTTGATGACAGCCCAGTCATCCATCAGAACCGCCGGATTGTGCAGTTTCAGACATTGGAGCAGCCTTCCCCTGTTCTTTTGCTTGAAGATGTCGTAAGCTCCTCTCATTTCCCTATGCAACGTCACTTTATAAGAGCTTTGCTGGGTGCGCTTGACAGTGCTCTTCATCAAACTAGGGGTTTCTCTGTGGTGGATGCGAGAAATCCATATCAGAAGCGGGTGTTCTTGACGGCTTGTTGACATCAGAAAAACTATGCTCCGCCAAAAAAGTTGTGAACTATTTGCTCTGGACCAATTCAATAATCAAAGGCCTTCATTTGAACTGTCTGTATGAAGAAGGAAAGGACCAATACCATTCAGTCGACCAATAAGATGTTATCAAGACACATACTTCTAACCGTTTCAGGGATTTCTTTCTGAGTATCACCATGAAACCTTTAAATTGCCATCAAATCTTACAAGTTCTTTGGATAATTAATTTCCACCTGAGGGGCTTGCCATTTATGTAACCAATTCGTTTATGCCACATCAGTTTTATTCCACTCCTTTATCGCTCCATTATTACCACAGCAAGAGGATTACCTTCACATAACTTCCTTCCTCCCCACCCTTATACTGGACTATAAAATTTAATGAATAACTCGTTTACATGTGTTTCTCCAGCTTAATCTAATAAACTCCATAAATGTCCCACATGGCGGCCTAATTTCTTGCGTCCAACACACCAACCTGGACCTCTCCTGCGAAAAGATTTAATTTCATTTTAAAATCTCCCAGAGCCCCAACAGGACTCGCGGCAATCCCCCGCTGTGGAATAGAATCATCACCACAGGCTATAATTTAGGACTGCACAGACAAAGAGACGATAAGCCCGACGGTTTCTATTGCAGAACTATGCCGCGACTCCAAAGCGCAACTAATTAGGGCAGATTCACACACATCCACATCGCAGGCGAAACAAGTGTTCACTGTAATTGCCTTAAGAAAGCACAGTGTGTTGTTGCCTAATCCCAACCTAAGTGGTGTTATCCTATGTCATCTCCAGCTGGGCGAATTAAAAAGATGAAAGTAATAATCGTTGTTTCACAGCAGAGAGCGCTCCTTGTGGATTGCGGTGTTGCTGCGAGGATTAAACTATTAAAATCTAATTTTTGAAACCTTCAATTGAAACATGAGCTGCGGGATTATTAGCCGAGGGTTTTGGGTCTGTCTTTTGTGTACGAGAATGGAACAGTTTTTGTGCAATTAGCTAGCTAATACTTATGTCTATGATTGCTTTTGGATTGAGATAGGATAAAATGAACTAGAATTGCAGGCAGGTGTTTATTGAATGGGCTTGTGATGAGACTACTTTGTCTTTGAGGTGTGTAGTGTGGCTCTTCTGTGTGCTATTACATTGTACAATAGTATCATGGTTACGATGAAATTACTTAGGTGAAGGGTAAGGGTGGCATGAATAAATTGTTTGTTCGCATCTGCTTCTATTCGAACGACTTGAAAGCACTAGAGTCGGCGTTCAGATCATGATGCCATTGCCTATCTCCAGTTTGAATTCAACAGAAACCACGGTTTGAGAAAGGCATACTTAAACGAAAGGGTAGGTCCATTTTGATACCAGGAATCTTACGTGACGAATTATATTAAACAATGGCAGGGCATACGACATCGTTACTTTCTCCTCCTGATCTTGAAAACATCTGCAAAAATCGTTCTTTTGACATATCTACATATCAGGTCGCATCGTGTATTAACTATAAGCCTGCAGCGAAGCTCCAACCAAATTGACATTGTGGCTATTGGTTAACGTTTTTGAAATATTCGAAATTGACGTGGAGCTGGCATCGAAATGGGATGAACGACTAGTCTTTGTACTGCAGCCGAACAAGCAAAAATACCAAGCTTCGTGGAGCCAAAATGTCATTGACATACTAAGGGATAGCGTATTACTCCCCTAAGCTGAAGGAGCAGATATAATTAGTAGCTCCATGCTGCCTCGAATATAAAGACTTGGAAGTGTCCTAGGTATAGTTGAAGTAGGAAGTATTGTCGGGAGATCACAGCAAGCAAGCAGAAACAATTCAAAACTTTCATTACACAAAGAACCCTCACGAATACCGTATATAACAAGGATATGGCAGCAAAATAGTGTGCCTTCAGACTCACTAATTAGCTGATAGGTGGACATAGTTTCGTATATACATATGGAGGTAGAATTGTTCCACCATTATAAACCACATTGTAGGTGAAGGTATGCCCCAATCTAGGGAAGGGTACTTCCCATCAAGGCGGCACTTAAATGGAGCTTCATCAAAAACATCGGCATACCTTCTGCACCTACACTCATAGCAAAAGGTTGGAGGACCGAAACCTTTGCTGACCATTGGAAGAAGGGAATGATTGTCAAGCTTCGAGGAAATTCTAGAAACATATCTGGGTGCTGCCCGTAATAAATGAATATATAAATATTTTGCCGCTAACAGCCCAATACAGGACATGGCCTATGTAGCTTGTAGCAGCCACTCGTAAGAATGGTTAGGATAGTTAGCGCTAAAAGAAACTTCTCATGACAATTTTTATTTTCGGATGTTTGGACCTTGCACCGAGTCACAGCGCCCGTAATCATCATACAAAATTATAGTTTCTCAAATGAACAAAGGAGCGTTTGATAAACTACAGAACCTTCCAGGACATTAACAAGAAAGGGGAGAAAGGACTTAAGTCAATCCTTCTTGTTTGGTGTAGCGGTTGAAAAAACTTAGATTTTATTTGTTTCTCTTTGTACCCCACGGTTGGTAATCAGATTGTAGCCAGGAGGTCTTTTCATTTGAAGGACAAATTGTCCCCAGATGGGACTCCAACCTATAAACTTTCGCTCAAGATGCTAATTCTGTTAGCGTAGAATAGTCGATATGGAATATTGGCAATTGAGAAAAAGTTTATTGCAGCTGACACTTACTGCAGGGAACTATGCAGAATGGCGTGTGGGCGTGGTACATGCTCTAACACCCATGAGAAGACAAATGGACTAAGTGTATAATTTTCTGCAGGAAGGACTGGGATTCAGAATCTCTAGTTGCTATTGCATGAGGTTATCCATGTTTTGTGTCGGAGCAGGAATTCTGCTTAATGTACAACTCTAATTTTGCACCTGACCACAATCCATCAACTTTGGTTATGGCCTTCTTAATGGAAACGCCTGAATGGGATTCATCTATAGGCAGTATCTTGTCCAATGGATCTTTGAATTTCGACTGCCTCCATAGAGGAACTTTGCCTATCTCTCGTTAAAAAAAAATCTTTAGCGATAAAGCGCACGAAATATATATCGTATTCTAAAGGATATCTTGAATATACATCGCAGCAGTCAGAGATCCATAGATGAGTGAGTCTTCAAACATTCGTAAATTCTACGGAAGTGAAATAAACGAATCACTCCCTACGTCTACTCCACAATCCTTTTTAACCATCTATAGCACTTGAGGCTTTTCTGATTCTGAGAAATAGAGTAGAACTAGGAAATCTGCCGACACCATTCAAAGACTAGCAATCCGCTTACTTTCAATCTTCAACAATTAGCTCATCGAAGACTGGTAGCAGACCTATGCTATAGATACTATAGATACTAGCATGGCAGATATTTAAACATTATATAGGGTGTCCCAAAATTGACGCAAGAAGTAATTTTGATAGAAAACACAGTTTTTAATTGGTAAATGGAAATGTTCTATTGATGCATAAAGTCTACAGTACAGGGTTATGTATGGAATAGCATATCGAGTGAATGGCCGCCACGGCTTTTCTGGCACAAAAGCACCGCTTTGTCGAAATTTTCCATGACAGTTTTGCATAAATATGGCTGTCGTTGAAACAGAGCTCAATTTGCTCCTTTAAGACGTGGGTGGTCGTGGAATTGTTAGTATAAACCTTACGACTTAAAAAAAGTCCAACGGCGTCAAATCGCATGATCTGTGTGGACATTTCGAATCACCAAGACGGAAAATTACACGACGAGGAAATGACTCATTCAGTAATTGAATTGTGTCTCCGGCTGTATGGCATCTGGCATGATCTTGTTGAAACCACATATCGCGCACATCCATATCTTGCAATTTAGGCACCAGAATCTGGTGATAGCGAGCACCATTAAGTGTTATTGACTAACCAGCCGCATTTTCAAAGAAAATAATCAGATGATGCCTCCAGCGCAAAATCCGCACCAAACAGTGACACGTTGTGGGTGCATTTGTTTCTCAACAATCACTCGTGGATTTTCTGAACCCCAAATTAGACAATTTTAACGATTAACTAAGCCATCAAGATGAAAATGTTCCTCATCGCCGAAGATGATTTTGTTAGACAAATCAGCATCCACTTCCATAATCCATTCAACAAACTCTCTTCGCTGTGCGAGGTCGGTTGGCTCAGTTCTTGAGTCAATTGTACTTTGTATGCATAAAAATGCAAATCTTTCGTGAGAATATCCTGCATGTCAAATTCTTGACCACGGTGCTGAATTGATGTTCCTGGACTCTCAACAACACTCTCATGAATTGCTTCGATGTTTTATGTTGAACGACTTTTTGAAGGATGGAGAGAGTGTCTAAGGTCACTAATTGATTAAGTCTCCCTGAATTTTTGGATTAATCTCTTTACTCTTGATGAAGTTAAATAACTATTCCGATCATATTTTGTACGAAAATTGCACACTGTAGCTACTGAACCTTCATTATTTTTAAAATATTGCTCAACAATGAAAACGCGTTATTCTTTCGTGTAGCACTCCATTTGTAATAACCCTCAACTGTCAGCTGTCACGCTGTTTTTTTTTTTTTTTTTTTTTTTTTTTTCGTTGGCATCACTTTACCGCACAAATGGCGCAAAATTCAAATCTTGCAAAGCAAGTCACCAGAGCACATCACCTCTATGTCCACGTCGTGAACATTCCTTTATCAAAACTCCTTCTGCCACAGGACAAGTAAACTTTGGAATTTACTCCATGGAGGCACATTTTCAGAAACCAAAAATTCAAGGGCTGAATCAGCAGGCATTTAGAGACATCTCACGGCTTTGGCTCTTATAGGCGTTATAGGTTCGCCTCTCTGAGAAAAGATACAAAAAATATATTTAAAAAAAAAATATAACAATAGACCCCCAAAAGTATATATACAGCTCTGACCGTCCGTCTGCTGTATTGTACAGTTGATATGCAGACGGACCTCAAGTACACTGTGACAGAGTTCAACTACTTTCGATTTTATTGTTACTAGCTGTTTGGATGTTCACGTAAATGGAAATATCCTCTCGGGATATGCCCAGTACTGTCACCCTATGTAAGGCTTCCAGAACGGCCAAAACTTCCACTTGAAAGATGCATGAATCCGGAAGACGTATGAAGGTGGAGTTACCGAATTTCTCTGGGAAGACACCTGCATCTGTTCCTTGCTTCATCTTTGATCCGTCTGTGTAGATGGCGACTTTTGTGTATATTGCCCAAATCGAATACTCCCGACTGATGTCTAGGTAAGGAATCAGGTAGTCAGTTTGTAAGCTGCCATTTACTGTTGCTTAAAGAATTGACCAATGCCCATATATACCTACTGTTGTTGTCCTGTTGTTGGTCTCTTTGAGGCGGATAGCGCATTTAGCAGTGGCTTCTCTTATATCCAAATCTAGTGGCATGGGATTTTAGGCCTGCAGTAGGTGTTAACTTTAGGGCTCTTGTTATGCTCAGACAGGCCGCTCTTTGTATTTTTGTTACCAGTGTGGAGTTCCTGGGTTTGTTCATTGCTGTCCCTCAGACTAAGCACCCGTACGTCAGTATTGTTCTCACTACGGCTATGTACGAAAAAAAGTTTTTACCACAGATCCTGTTGCAAGCGTAAAGTGTCATTGAGGCCTTCTTCATTCTCTCTTCTATATTTGGCTTCCAGCTCAACTTACTATCTAGACTTAGACTCAGATATTTTGCACTGTGTGATAGATGACCAATCTTGTCTACTATTTTCGGGAGCGCAAAGCCCCGGATAGATCACATAGTAGTGAAGAAAACTTGTTCAGTTTGGTCGAGTTGACCTCTAAGCAAGAAGAAGCTGCCCACTTGCTAAGTTCATTCAATGCTCTTTGTAAAATCTCACTAATTGTGGAAGGAAATCTCCCGCAGGCCATTAGTACTGCATCATCTGTGTAAGCTTTCACATTCGTTCTTTACAGTTTTATTAAAACTTCGTTAATGACTAAGTAACAGCCATAGGAGTCCCTATAACGTTCCTCTTGTTGTCGACATTTCCATCACGCAATCACCCAAATCGGATGTTACGATTTTCTAGCACTTCTGTATCTGTGCCGGTTTTTGTCCAATGCCTTTACTATTGCCTCAGTCTTGGCATTATTGGAAGCGCCTTCCACATCAAGGAAAGAGGCCAGAGCGAACTCTTTGTAACGCATTGATTTTTCCAATTTTGAAACCACCTCTTTTTTTTTTTTTTTTTGTCGGGGCTCCAGTAGGGTGTACCCCTCGCGCTATCATGTGATTTCTTTAACATCATACTTAAAAGGATTGTACAAAATTCTCAACCTAACATTAGGGGTACTATCTTTCAAAAGTCTGTACAACTACAGTCAACATCGTCGATTTGGTCTGAATATCATAATAGACATCTACAATTTTCAGGTTGTTAAGGATTTTGCCTACCAAGTCTCCACTGTAAATTCAAACAATGACACCAGCGGCAAGATCAGCGCTGTTTCTTTAGGCTATGATGGCAATTGAGTAGCAAAGCCTTCTCAACTAAGATATAAGATCCTCGTCATCCCAATCCTGTTCTACTTCGTAGAAGCATGAATGAAATACTCTCGTTGTACAACGACATCGACCACATCGAGCACTCTGACTCAAAAACAAGTCCATTGTACAACCAGGCAGAGAACCCCATTTTAATGTGTTACAAAAGACGAGTAGACGCTTCAGTGATGAAGAGCTTAGGTCATTATCACTCACCACATCAGCACCGAAAATCTGCCACCTGATTCGAGCAAAGGCAATGCAATCACATAGGAAGTGTTCCACAGTGTCATCGCCCTCTCCACAGGAGTCGTTGATAAGGGTAGCGCTCGAACCTAGCACATGGAGGTGTTTGGCAAAGGCGAGGTGGCCCGTAAGAGCGTCAGTAAGTTATCTGCAGTCTTTTCTGCTCAGAGATAGCAAGATAGCCGCGGATTTCTTACAGACGACGGGGACCATTCGTTTAGTCTGCCTGCATCCTGGAGAGTTCATGCCAACCTTCGATTGTGTTCACTGAAAACCCAGTCGTCAATGGAAACCCTAACCGAGGACGCTGGCAAACCCAACGTGGGTTCAGGTCCAGAGAAATTCTCTTCTGAGCCTTGTCAAGCAAGCTCGTCAGAGATCTCATTTCCTGTTATCCCTTTGTGTCCTGGGACCCAAACAAGATTCAGTGAGTTCAGCCTTCCGACCGAATTCAAGGATGTTTTGCATTCTCGAACTATTTTGGGAGTGGTTAAAGGATTGAGCAAGGCCTTAAGCGCAGCCTGACTGTCACTACAGACGCAGATACTTCTCCCCTTCCACCTGTTCTTACCAATATAGTCCGCAGCCATTAGGATAGCATATATTTCTGCCTAGAAGACAGATGTGTGTTTTCCCAATGAAAAGTGAAGCCTCATGTTGTCGCATTCCACGAAAACACCAGCACCAGACCCCTGTCCAGTTTTAGAGCCGTTCGTGAAAATGCGACTACATTCCTTTCCTGACTCAGACTCCTGCCAAAGCCAATCCTGAACATGGTGAAAGTTGACTTTAAATTTGCACCGCAGCCGTAATTCAGGTGTCATTGCATCAGATGGCATATCCATGAGACAGGGGTCGTAGGATAATCGTCGCGCAACGTTGTCAAAACTCCAGTGCGAAACCACTTCTTTTTAAACGGAAGATGGCTCTGAGTGTACATAAACATCAAGGGGAGGGGGGGAGGTTCATCAAGGCGTCTAGAGCAGAGCCAGGCGTACTGGAGAAAGCTCCCAAGCAGCCGAGACAGACCGTTCTTTGCAGTTTGGCAAAAGCAGCAGTAACGTATTTACGTGAGAGCTTATTCCACCAAACAAATGACGCATATGAGAGGAAGGGTCTTATCATTGCCGTGGAGATCCAAAGGACTTTCCTTGGCGACAAGCCCCATGTCTTGCCGAAAACACCTTTGCATTGCCGAAAAACTGACAGAGCTTTGGAAGTTTTCAGCTCGACATGTTTCGTCCAAAGAAGCTTGCTTCTAAGAATACTCCTAAATATTTGGCTTCCTTGGAGAGTTCGATAGTGACGCCTTTTAGCGCTGGTTGAGTTTCCTCCTTCTCTTAAAGAGAACCACCTCGGTTTTGAGTGGATTAACTGGAAGCCCATACCTAGCGCAACAATCGTCGATTGCGTCTAGGGCCATCTGCACCTTAGAGCAAACAGTCGCTAGGCACGATCCGACAGACAGAACGACGACATTATCTGCATATACTTGAGCGTAGATGTTAGAACTATTAAGTGTGTTCAACAGGGAGTCAACCAGCATGCACCAAAGCAGTGGAGAGCCTCTATTTACACCTGCCATGACACGCCGGCCACAATCTGCATCTACAGTCAATGTTCTGTTCACCAGCATTGCTTTTATCCACAACACTAGTGATTCTTCTACGCCGTGACTTCTGGCGGAGCTACACATGCTGTCAAAAGTCGCATTGTCAAAGGCACCCTCAATGTCTATGAAAACGCCTATCTCGTATTCTTTCCCGTTAAGCGCACATTCTATTCTACTGACCAGATTTTGAAGAGCAGTCTCACAGGATTTTCCGCGTTGATAGGCATGTTGCATCTCTGACAGAAGATGTAGTTCAACCAGTTTTCCTATGCTTTTCAGCAGGAAGGACGTCAGACTAATAGGTCTGAAGCTCTTGGCGAGAGAGTAGTCATCTCTGCCAATTTTCGGTATGAAAGCTACTCTAACTCTTCACCAGGGGGTTGGTATATATGCCAGTGCCAAGCCAGCAGTGTTTAAGCATAGCTGGGTATATTCCGTCAGTGCCAGGCGACTTGAAGCTGTCAAAAGATGCAACAGCATATTTGATAGCTTCATCCGTCACCATGCCCGATGCAGTATACCAGCTGCGCCCGCTCAGCACCAGCTCAGCCTGCTAACAGCTTCACTAGTTGAAACTGGTTGCGAACCGATGGTGACCTGATTTCCTGGGAAGTGAGTCTCCAACAGAAGACTGAAAGCATCCGCTTTCGACTCAGTTAAAGTACCATCAGGTTTCCTGAGTGATTCCGGCTTGATTGGTTTTCCATTCTTGAGAACTTTGACTAACCTACTGGTTTCACCGAGAGTTTCGATCTTGCCACAAAAATCTCTACATGAGGTACTTTTCGAAGTTCGAATTAACCTCTTATATTCTCTTTGCTTCGATCGGTAAAGATTCCAGTCCACCTCCGAATTTGTCTTGTGTGACCTATTTAGAAGTTTTCTGGTTTCATTACGAATTCGCTGCAGATCTGAGTTCCACCACAGAACTGACCTTCTGCAGGGGTTTTTTGTCAGCGGACACGTTAGTTCAAAACATCTGGTAAGGGTGCTGTTCAGGTCTTGAACGGCTTCCTCTACCTTTTGCCTCGTTCTAAGTTTAGGTAGATCTTTAATAGATTTGCCTAACTCTTTCTTAAACCGTATCCAGTTGGTTTTTCTCGGATTCCTCCTCTCCTGCAAAGGTGTAACCACCTCTTGCTGTGCTGTTTCTATCGTTTTGCCTTTGGTATAGGCGTGTTGGCGAGTCGATAGATGATAAATTTGCTCCATATATGGATGTCTAGGAGCCTTTCTAACGTTTATAAGAGGAGGGAGGTTAGACTGATTGTTCTAAAAGACTTTTGGAACAGCATACTTTTTCATTGGGTTGTTACGCGCCAGGCTTTTGGCATATATTCCAATGTTAACTGTGAAAGATGTCCACCAGTAATCCAGGGTTGAAGGTACTGACTGCCCATTCTACCTTTTCGTAGTCGAATATATTTTTCACCCGCTGGGGGTATGGTATTGTTGTTAGTGCTGTGAAGTGTGCTATTGACTAGAGAGCAAGCAGAAAGTGTATTTTTAATAGCAGGCCCAGTGCCTACGAACATTTTTAACTTTTTGGTTACTTCGCGAAGACTTTAGTCTTGCCGATTCGTTTGCGCTCTCTATCTCGTTACACAATTCACTCAATTCAATGCTATTCGCTTAGACGCTGATGTTCATAATACCCTGTTCAACATAAAATAATTAATTCCTGATCGAAAAACAATAAAAGTCCCATCATAACTTTTATTTCAGATCGCAGCAAATGAAAGTCTTCAATTAACTTTTGTTTTTAGCTTAAAAAATAAAAGTCACACGATAACTGTTATGGCTGATGGAAAAAAATTAAATTCACGGAAAAACTTCAATTGCTGACTTATAATAAAAGTCTGAAAATAACTGTTATTGGATGACTTTTATTATAAAAGTCTTCAGTTGACAATTACAGTCAATAGTTACAACAAAGTCATTCCAGACCTGTTTTCAACTCCTCCTTCTCACCAGTAGCTATTAAATCCCAAAAATTAATTGAGTGGCCAAGTGATGAGCTCTTCAACTTTGGAATTCAAAAATTGGCCATGTGAATCCTTGTTTACCTTGCCTGCCTAATTATAGCAGCTAAATTCTTACCCTCAAGTAGATCCCGGAAAACCTATTACACCGATGTGTTATGCAAGAAGTCGGCAAATCAGGGAAATTGCTTCCAATTCATTCATAAATTACACCAAACAACCTGAACCGATGGCCATATGCAAAAGATATGCCGCAAGCGGTTGCTCGCAATGTTAATAGATTTGCTGTTGCCATTTAAAGGTTTTGTGCTAACATAACAACATTGTTAAAAAAGAAGGAAGTTCCTTTGCAAGGAAAATTAACTTGTGCTCCTGTGTTACCGCCAAATATGACCGCAAACCCACAAATGCGACTGTGTTCTTTGGATTCGCAATAAATTCTCACCGGATCGAGGGGAGAAGCAAAGCAAAAATAAAACAAAACCATCCACAAAGTGCCTTCTTCGTTGTTCTTTCATCTCTAGGGCTGAATGAGCCGTCGTTGGACGTCGAGTTGTTCGAATGATATGAGAACCAGGATAAAAAGCTGCAAATTACTTTAATCGTTTGTGCTTAAATATAAATATGAGCTTGCATGATCATTTGTAACACTAAAGAGTTGAGAGAAACGTACAACGGACCGCACATAGGCTTCAGTCTTGTGTGTGTCCTATCTCAATGTGAAGATTTGTGAGAGGGAACCAGCAAATTATCGGCACATGAGCACAGGACTTGACATAAGTCTCGGCTGAGAGGAGGTTTAGATTGTCCCCCATTTCCGTCGAAACTCATAAATAACTGCGGCATAGGTACACACACATCAGTTGGACTTGAATTTTTTGCATCGCCGAAGTGATGTAACAGAGATAGTAATGTTAAGCGCGGCGCGGAGGATAATATTGTGGCAATGACCATTAGAGGATTAAAAGACGCGCGCGCACCTCTCACACACAAAAGAGACGAAAAGAATTAACGTAACGACATCATTTCGAGGCCATTCTGCGTTAAAGAGTTGAGTTGCATTGTAGTGATATGATTTTGTTTGCCTGAGTACCGCCAGTGCCGGCGGCGGTAAGGATATCTACATTATGAAGACCTCACGCACTCAATTACTTAACGTATGCGCGCACGTCAAGTTACGACTGCATGTGATAGGAGCAGAGAAAAACTTGCGTAATTTACGAGGCCATAATTGTGAATTGTTGCCCAGGAAATTAGCGCTGAGATGAAGTAATTTCATAGCACAATCAGTGAGAGCAGAGTGAACAGCGGGGCAAACGATTACATTTCGGATGCAATGGAATGTGATTTGTCGATAGCAAAAACAAAAGAGTTGACTAGCGAACTTGATTGTTGCCCTCTGGAGTTGATTGGAATAATATGGACAAGAATGCAGCAAATTCGCATTAGATTCAGTTAGGAGAAGAGCAGAAAAGGGAGATACTGCTATCTAATTACATCTTCAGACACTGCGCACAGGAAAATCGTTGGAATGTCGAAGCAATGTGTTATGCTTCTGCAAGCAGTTTGCGTTGAGTACGTTGTCTTTAAATCGAATTTATTTTCAATTAAGTATGCTCTGCGATAGAACTATTTATGCCTAAGGATACTATCATCTATAGGCATCACTGTAAGAATTAAAAGCTAAATTTAAGCATTTGAACAGCATATATTCTGTCTTACAGGGAAGTTCTAGTCGTCACCGTCGATTAAGAGCCTGCAGTTACAAATGGATTTCCATTTCCATCCCTAAGGGTTTCTATCCGGATTTTGTAGCCTTGATATGTTCTTAACCTTCTGGTAAAACTTTCGAAATATATCATATCACACATCTCTACTACTTTCTCGATCAAGTGTTTCTCTTGTACCTGCTTCTTCTTCTTCTCCTCTTTTGGAAAAATCCTATTTTGCTTATAGATTTCGTAAGCTCATCTCTTTTCTTAATAGATACAGGGGTTTCGTTGCACTTCAGAGGCCTGGTGGATTACTGGCAATAATACCACTGGTCTTCTGGGCTAATGTCATCGGCTTTAGAATTTTTGTCAGGTTAAGAAACACTCAATCGGAAAAGTCTCTGGCATAGTACTTCTTTGATATTGTGGTATGTTGGATGCCGGCGCACATACCAACTAGAAACTAGAGTATGTTATGCATCGATTGCAATATGATCAATCTGTTGATGGAGAGACCAACAGTTCTCTTTATAAGCACCCTGTTGTGGATTTCATAAAAGCAATCTGTAAGTTCTTTTTGGTGTGAGTGTACGAGTATATTAGACTGACGTTAATGAATTTAGTCTTAATGCACTTTTTCATTAGGCATTCTTTTACATGTGTAGGCGTTAAAGTTCCAAAAGTTCTCACCTCTCGAGGACGTGTAAAAAAATATAACACTTACAGCAAGAGTGACTGACGGAAGATAGGCCAGGCCCGATATGGCCTAATAGCACCAAAATATTAATTCATTTATTAAAATATTCGTTCACATGCCTGCATGAAAGTGAATATATCTTGTTATGTCTGGCACTGGTCACAACTCCAGATCCAAATACCTATAGATGCTACTTTTGTTCCCTGCAAGATGTCACAGTACTTCATCCTTCTTTTTTTTTCCTGGTCCATTCTATTACACTTCTGGCATCTATAAGGCCTCCGAAATGATCGTAATATATGATGGCGTATTACAGCAGATGATATTGCCATCATGGTTATAACCAAACTGCTGATAGAGGTAGAGCAATTTGCCAACGAAGCAATAACGATCGTCCGACGATGGCTCATGTCGCCGGGTGTAGTCCTAGTGGATTATAAAATGGGGATGAAACTCATAACTAGTAGAGAGATTATATAGAATGAAGTCCAAAGCGTCTCTTAATTAGTATCTTACTTACGTAAGCCACATATTTACAAATTCGAGCTCTGTCCTTGCACGCATTCTGCTAAATACTAGAGGACCAATGCACTACTACCATAGTAATTACCACACCAATCAAGGCCAGAGCTACGAGGATTATTCCTTCCAGGATGCCTTCGATATTCAGTTGACAGATATGTGCAGATAACTCAAATCAGATGACGCCGTGTATCTACGACTGAGTCGTTGTCATTGTCTTGAGTTTCTTGTTGCCGTGTATTAGAAAAAAATTAGAGTTCAGATCTCGGTTGAAAATTCGCCATCCAGATGTGAATAGACTTTTAGAGTTACTTGTGGGGCAGCGCTAGGATCTTGTCTATTCTTCGCACCACATTGGCTCAGTTTCATCTCTGAAAGTTTCTCACCAGCAGCGGTGTATTGACCTACCTTGGAGTTACAAAATTTACGAAATCAGCTTTTCGCACCATGGAGGCTCCTAGATGACCACCCACAAGCAATCCACAAGAATCTGATAAAATATGCTTACTGAGTGCTACTAAAATTTAATCTTCTTCTGACTCTAATTTATAACTACAGTGGCTATTTCTCAGTGTGCTATGCTACCTCAGTAGAACTTAAGAACTTCAACAATCAGAGAGCCATGTCCATTAGATATACTCAAAACTATCATAAATAACCTTCCCAGGGCCCAATGGAACAAAACCAATACTCAAACCGCACCTTCCATCCCTTCGAAAGCCCACCCAATCATTTTCCCACAACTTCCCGTGAGTTCAATCTTTCAGTGTAACTTATTGCACCATTTTCCCATAACCTCTCACCTGCTCTAAAAATTTATTTCGTCAAGAACACAAAGCCTCTCCTAAATAATTATTAGCAATCTCACATCGAAAAGATACAATGCACGCATGTCCATCAATCTGCACTGTATCCGCAATTTTTCCTATTTCAATAAAATTTAATATTTTCCCTCAACATGGAGGCGCATACAGAGGTCTTCCGGATAATTTTCATCGAGGTTTATGCCATCGAACGCACATAGACCACACCGCCACTAAAGCACATCACTTTGGTGTTTTTTATTACCAATTATGCTGCCATAATGCACATCCCAGGTAAATTCGTTTCCTTTCCTTTGCACACCGTCTCCATCAAGAGGATGGTAAGTGGCTCCCTCTCTCTTGTATTCTCTGTATTTCTTGAGAATCTCGTAAAGTAGTACTTAACGAAACGTTTTGGACCATCCACTCGTAACTAAATTACCATTAATCATCTCTCAATGTAGGCCTTCTTTTGGATCTTTGACTTTGAGAATACAAAATCTGATGATGGCTTCGGGTATGCTGTGCCCATATTGCTTATGGAAGATCTTTTGTTGATTAGAAAGTCATCTTGGACACCTACTCTTGCACCAATCTGCGCAATGAACTTTAACCATAATCGTGTGATTTAATATGAATCCTTAGGGTAACACAGGAGTTAAAACGCATGCTGTTGTCGAGAGTTCGATTGAAAGACTCTTTCTCACACGATATGCCAACTTTGATGGTCCATTTGGCATAACATGGTTCGTGGAGAGTAGTCAATGGGGGAGCGGTTTTCTACGATTCAGGAAGGAATGCTACGTAAGGCATCTTGGAGGCAAGTGAGTTGGATCGCGGAAGGAACTGCAGAAATGCGGCGGCTGCTTCTGTGGTTATGATTGTGCAATGAATGTGTCAATGGATTTGACGTGATCAATTGTACGTGGATCGTGAGATGTGATGTAATGTGAGAGATCGAGGAAGTTGGGAAGGATTCCATATGAGTGTGGTAGGCTATAGGCTTGTTTTTATAAATGAAAGTTGATTTAGATGCAGTGGCAGGTTGGTGATCTGGTTTGGCTTAGATTGATGGTTAAAGATCACTGATCTTGGAGTTTCCCACAAATGGAATGGTCGACTAATAAACGGTTTTTATTGATTTTTTTGCTTTGTTGGGTAGGGAATATATTCAGTGGAGGAAAACCACAATACAATGGCGGCCCACCTAAAAAGAATGCGCTCAAGTACCAAGCGGAAAGGGGCACAGCCAACTTTCTCTGCGAATGCTCAAGCTTCAGCAAAACCAAAAGGACAGCCCTCGACTAATACTTCTTCAACAATTTATGCGAACTGTCAAGAAAGCCACCGAAAATAATTCTAAAATTAATTTTGGACGCAAATAGGTTTACGGACGCTGGAAGCTCATCACTCATCCCACAACAGAGACCACAATGGATCCATGGAGATCCGAGTGAAGCTTTTACGATTGCTGTGCAGCCACCCCTACAACCTAGCCTAGCCTAGGAAGTGTGTGAAAATAGCATTGACATCAAATGGTGGACCAACGAAGGACCTTAAGACGGCATAGAATAAATGCTTCACATGGACGACCATGTGATCTAGCTTTACCACCTGATTTCTTTTCACAGGAAGTATGGGACTGTACAAAGGACCATACCATTGGAGTCCACGATGATGATGCATATTACACGCCATAAGACACACCTGTCTACCGCGAAAGGGAAACAAACAAGTTATGGTTATTTGAATGGATTATACGTCCCTATTCATCCCTATTACCAAATAACCCACCGACCAATAAGCCTTACTTCTTTCTTCCTTAAAACTATGGAGATAGATATGGGATAGAGCCCCCGTCATGAATCCTTTACACAAAGTCCAATATGCCTATCAATATGTCCAATATGGAAAATCAACGATCCATGCTCCTCAGGAACTCACAATAAGGATTGAAGAATTCTTTAGAGACAAAGAGTATCCTTGCAATCGAAGAGGTTTTGATAACACAGAATATGCCCAGATATACAGATATATATATTGCTGATCGGCAGTCCTGGGTTTAAGGGCCTAACATCAGTACTTAATCTATCGAGCCTTACAAACCAAATTCCAGGGATTTGGAAAGTAGGAAGGGTAATACCACTCTCAAACCAAAGGAAATCATACCGCCCAATCTCACTCTTGCCACCCGTCGCCAAAACATTCAAAGCACTCCTTCTCCCACAACTCGCTCTCTAACTGGCTCCAGCAAACCATCAACATGGCTTCCGCAAACAACACAGCATCACATCGGTTCTAAATGCGATAACGATGCAGATTAGCAACGGCCTTAGTCAGGCGAGACCTTGCCACAAGACTGTCTTAGTGGCCCTAGACCTGTCAAAAGTATTGGACACGCCGCATGCTACATGATGTCCTAGTGTCGATACTCAAAAACCACCTCAATCGCTGGCTGTCGAACTACCTTTGTAGCCAACAAACCTACATGGAGATTAGGAACACAATATCAAAATACAGGAAGATGAAGCAAGGAGTCCCCAAAGCTTTTCGACAACATGCTCACCTTCTCAGCCCACAACGCCAACACCAGGAGCCACCTAAGCTCACGCAATACAGTCATCAAATCAGTTGCAGGAACCTCTTGAGGAAAGGATAAAAAGACGCTCCTCGCCGCCTACAAAGCGATAAGTAAAAAGTGAACCATTACTGGTGCCACCTGATGTCAAACTAATACCATTGAAGCTGTGACACAGTAGACGAGTTCTTTCTGGAAAAGGCGGTGAATTTGGATTTCTTTTGCTTTTCCCCACTGCAAGAATTTCTGCAGGTCTTCATTTAATGAGTTGAACCTTTCGCATCACTGACGAGGTGATGCTGGCATTAGTAAAACTAAATATATAGTTATTTGTTAACTCTAGAAGTTAGTATGAAGTATAAACAGAATTGGTGAAAGTATACATTCCTGAGGTACTCCAGCATTTACAGCAAATGTATCGGAAGACACACCATCGACCACAACTTGAATTGATCTTTTATGCAGAAAATGTTCCATGCAATCACAGATGCTGTACTTCATAGTAGGGTCAGAAACATTCGGATTATGTCTCAAGGTAAGGAAGTTATCCAAACACTTTCATAAAACCTTGTACTCCCGAAAAATTATCTAATCGACCTGTAAACCACACACGTATTCGACTTTAATAATCCCTTTGAACTTATTTGGGGTATAGACTGGCACCCGATTGCAAATGTGTACATACGTCCCGGTACATCGAGACACTATTGAAGTCCAATGAACTTAGTCTTAACGACGAAATCCTTAGGGCTGCCTTAGAAGAGAAAAAGGAATGCGAGAGGTTTTTCACCTCTGTTTAGCATCGTTACTTTCCTGCTCCACGATATGTATTTTCAGAGAAAATAGAGACGCGATAAATGCTAGATAAACTTAAACACTCAAACCTTACTGCCTGTGTAAGGAGAAGCAAGTGGTAGGTGGAGGCAATGAAGAGCATGCACTGCTAAGGATTTTCAAATCTCGGAGCACTCAGATTCACACGGAGTCCATTGTACTACCAAGCTGAACTCTTTTTTGGTGTAGTGGTTGGAGAAACTTGGATTTTATTCGTTTCTTACCCACTACACCATGGCCACCCCAAAGCAGCGCCATATGCACTTGATTTCTTTACTTTATCCCGAGTCGCAGAGTATGGGGAATTCTGCGAAAATTGAGCTGCAGGCTACCGAACAAGATCTATTCTCTCATCTTTAATTTTTAATTCTCCTACACAACGTGGCCCAAATATCCTCACTCTATTTCCTAAGGCAGTAACTTTGATTGCAAATAAAAAGAATTGATTCTCTTTGTTGAACGTTTAAATAAGTTTCCATCCAGTCGCGAAGTTAACAACGATCAAGTGGACGCTGTCAGAATTGATGCACATTCGAACTCGTTGCACAGCATTTTCCACGACTTTTCCCAAAACTTCTTCTCCATTTCTTGTCGGATGTTCTGCTTTAGAATCGCCAAGGTATGTGGCTTGTTTCTATAGACCCGTGACTTCAAATAAACCCAAAGAAGTCTGGAACGGTGAAATTGGGCGATCTTGCGGGCCAGTACAAATCTCAGAACGTCCACAGTCGCTTATGCATATGCTGTGTGTGCCATTGCTCCGTCCTGCTGGAACCACATGTTCTCCGAACCCAATTCGTCAATTTGCTGTAGAAATAAGCCTATGATCATGGTTCTACAGCGCTCACAGTTGTCTCTACAGTGTTACCGACGCCATCCTCCAGAAGTGATAATTTTGCTTATTCACGTATCCGCTTTGAGGCAGGGAGTGCTGAGGTTAAAATCAAAATGGGTGAGGTTTGAGTTAACTTTTTGCAGCATACGATCCATATGAAGTGCGGTGGGATGGTAGATTGAAAAAACGAGGGCATCGTAAATTTTCGTGGGTTAGTATTGAAGAAAATTGAGTTATAAAGAGATGCGCAATCGACAGAACCTGAAAGAAGTCGATGAATGAAAAGAAAGTCTGCAACATCTCTACGTTTCTCTAGGGTGGTCTTGATGGGGTCTTGATAGGGAGGCAAGATAAATGGATCGTTCCAAGAAAGACTTCGAAGGGCAAATCGAAGAAAACGACGTTGAATATTCTCGATTCTGGTCACATGAACTTGCTGAAAGGGTCACCACGCTTGACTGGCGTATTCAAGGAGGGGGCGACAAAGGTAATCTAGAGGGATCTGATCACGTAAGGATCAGAGAATTCTTTGGACCATCGTTTGACAAAGCCAAGCTTTACTAATTATCTCATCAATATGTGAACGTAAAATCAGTACCCTATCATACTATATGCCAAGATCGCGGAGAGATTGAACGACGATGGATATATATTGACCAGGGAGAAGGTAAAAGTGGGCTGGGACACGTGATGCTTACTTGATAAGGTAATGGATTGGCATTTGGCGATATTGAGCTGTAAGCGATTTTGTGAGCACCAGTTCGAAAAATTATCAAAGTGTTGTTGATGGAGACAGTAGTCATCTGGTGAAGAGTTGGCTTTGAAAATTTTAGTATCATCAGCGTACAGGGAGAGAGAAGAGTGTTTGATAACCCTCTCAACATCGTTTATGGTTAGAATGAAGAAAAGTGGACCTAGTTGGCTGCCTTGCGGAACACCAGAGGTGGCCAAGAAAGGATCGGATCTGAAGTGAACTCTGTAAGTTATTGGTAGTTGATCTACCTTTCAGAAAGCCGTGTTGGGTGGGAGAGATAAGAGACTTGCACTGAAAGCTCAAGGCTTCGTATAAAATACTCGAAAAGTTTGGGTAGATGAGAATGTTAAGCAATGGGATGATAGTTTGTTACTTCATTTTTTGATCCCTTTTCGAGTACGGAAAGAAGTCTTTCAAATCTGAGGGATTTCTCCTAGTGATAGAGGCAAACGATAGAGATGAGAGAGGAGGAAGGAGAGAAAGGAGGAGCAATTTTTAAGAAAAATGGCAGAGGAACCATCTTGGCTGGGTGAGAATTCATAATTAAGATTTCGTAGTTTATTTTCAATTACAGTGGGATCAAAAGGCAGAGACAGAAAGGGGCCAACGGAAAAGTTAAACAGGTGACTGAAGTAAGAGGGGCATGGTTCAAAATAGATGTCGGCGACAGATTGTTTAAAATAGGTGGCAGAAAAGTTGGCAATGGTTTGCGGATTAGTTGATGAAATGTTTTAAAAAGAGAGGGACGGAAGGTAAAAAAAAATTACTTCGGGTCATTTATAAGAATTGCTTGCGCATTAATGAAGTGACGCTGGTAGAGAGAGTTATAAAGATAATTGAATTGAAGGTAGGAACCGATATAGTTGGAATAGTCCAAAAAAGAATTGGTACGAAAGAAAGCTGCCCATAACTTGTTACGTAAGACGCGAAGTTTGCGATTATACCAGTTGAAGATGAAGTTTTATGACGAGAAAAGGGGACATAAAGAGAAATGGAATTAAATATTTCTCTGTAAAAAATTGTGAGGGCTTCGTTTAAGGATAGGTTAGCAAACTCAAAGGAACATCTAATCAGATAGGCATTTATTTTGCGGAAATTAGCTTTATGACTGTCTTAGGATGTGCGAAATTGAAGTGGTAAATTGTGGAAAAGTGAAAGAAGAAGGGGGGGAAGAAAGTTAGTTGATAGAGATAAGGGACAAAGCAAGACTGAGTAATTAATGGGATCAATTATGAATATAAGGTCTAATTGCCATTGCCATGTAATTTAAGACATTGAAAATCATCCTCATCGCGGTCGAAGTTTAGGAGGGTTTGGCTGTAATTTACACGCGATTGGCGGTCTGCAGGCAATAGCTGATGCATTGTTTGCACGTTGGACGAGTATATCTTCAAATATTGCACCAAAATTCGCTGCAAAGACCGTCTATTGATGCTCAATTGTCTGGCCCGTCGCATGATTGATGTTTGAGGGTCCTTTTGAACATTTGCAGCAACAGCAGCAGTATTCTCGACCAAACGGCTGCTCCGGGGCCGGCCACATACGATACTGTCCAGTTTTGAGCTAGTCTTCTCGAGGTGAGTGGCTAAACATCGCAGTGTTTGCCCAGTTGCTACAACACAACCAGGGAATCGACGACGAAATTCAAGTTGAGCCAAAACCACTGACCGATTATTTGTCAAAAACATTGGCAGAATTATTGAAGAGTATAGCAATCTGTGGTTTACCTACTTGTATTATGCTTCTGTTTACTTCACAAATGTCAAAGTCGCGATGACATAAGACGCCATTTGCAAAAATTACAGCATCTTCCGATAGATTGATGACTTTTGCGCCAGCTTGTACCTTTGCTTTCCCTCCACCACTGGATTAATAGTCTTTTAAAGACTTAAGTGATGCAGAAATTTAAGAAAAATTTGCGCGTACATATGTAACTTCCACCGACGAGAACGAGCCTTTAAAGTGACCTCGGACTGACAACGAGTTTTTCAAAATATACCTACAACTATAGAAGTGAATAATGTTCTTAGAGGCATCTAATTAAATGTGAAGGATTTTCGTGGCACAAAGATCAATGAAAGATGTTCGATATCCACAATTTCAAAAAGATCTGTAAGCCATTCTAAATGTTTAAAGATCTTCGTAAAACCTCAGCTGACCGATATGCGAAACGAGATCCGACGTTCGTTTGGGGTCACATAACACTTTATACACAGCAGATGTCAACTTCAGTTTTTCCTAATTCACTTCCTTAAAAGGAAACAAACATGCATTGAAGTCTTCTTTGTACACGATGCGGACTTGAGTTTCATTAGTCTGGGTAAAAGGTTTTAATTCAACTGTATAAGATCTGCAATTAGATAACGATACAAATAATAATCCTTTTGGATAAGCGCTTTTCTAATGAATACTGTGATTTCAATCGCCCTAGGTACACCATACGACTGTTCATTGCGCTTCAATAATTAATTGCATTGAAGCCAAAGGAAACAACATCATTTTCTTCTTAAAATCGTATCTAAGACACTTCATCTCAATCAAAAGGTGTTCTTCACCATTCTTCCATTCATCAGACAACAAAAAATAAAACAAAGCCCATCACACAAAAGTGTTGCGGATTGCATTGCATTTTTAGTCACAATTAATGTTCTAGGAACCCAATGCCAATTGTTTCTTCTACTCTCTATGACACGGCATGCAGTGGGGCTCGAATTGTATCCCCATCTGTCTTTTCCTTTTCGTTTGTAGCGCATAACTTATATTTATCTAACAATTATATGTTACTTTCATCCATAGATGTACGAGTACTCGTATCTAATAGAAAACGATTCAAATTCCAAAACAAGTGATACAGGTTTCCGCCTTTAGAATGCTCTGTTGCAGCAGCAACTCTCAGTTTGGCGGTTCTTGGAGATGGATGTACTGCTACGCTTACATCATTTAGCAGCACGATATTAACGTTCCTCCGATGTGCCATCATCATGCATCAGCGCGAAATGGCACTGCACTTCTTCGTCATGAGCGCGGTTCGGTGTCGGTGCTGGTGTCGCGGTACCCGGAGGGTGGTGGACGCCAACAGAACATTCTTAAAGTGAGCGAATAATGATGGGCTATCAACGACTTTGGTAATTTTTATCTATTTAGAGAAAGTACAGTGATTTTGGTTTGCTGTATGATGGAATCGGACCGCGATCCACATACACTCGAAGGTTGTCATTAGTTGGGGTGCTGTGCGGCGCAGTTAAAGGTTTACACGATACGCGGTTAAATTGGATTACGAGTGTTAACCGGAGTGTAATTGGAAGCATTAAGGTTGTAGAGATTGGATTGGCTTTGATGTGATGTGAAATTTGGTGAATTGCACTTGCTCTGGATGTTTAGCTGTATCTCCTGGATTGTGGATGTTTCTCCATCAAACTGAGATTGTTATTAAAAAATTCATTCATAGGATAATGGGTGTAATACTTATGTATAGGAGTCAGGGAAATAAGGAGCCATTTATATGTCAGACTGCTCCATTCAACCAGAACGATGACGATCAACAATTCGGTCCACCCGATCACAGTGAAGTAAATCTGCTGAATCCGACAGTCTTCTAACTGCTGAGCTATTTAGCGCAGCCGTTGATGATTTTCTATGGAGTATACATCAACTTATCCGTCTAATCAAATGCCCGACGAATGAAACCTCAGCATCGTTAGCCCGATTCTCCAGAAAGGAGACACTCTGAATTGTGCCAACTAGAGAGGTATAAGTCTCCTCAACATCGCAGATATTATGTGAAAGCCTTAAACCTTTTCTCAACAATCTGATTAGTCCGTATCAAGGGGGTTTTAGGTCCAGAAAGTCCAGCATAGATCAGATTTTCGCATTGCGGTAGATTTTGGAAAAAACCCAGCAACTCTAAATCGATACTCACCATTTCATTTCACTCGATTTTAGAATCATCTATGATACCATCTTTAGAGACAAGCTATACAGAGCTATGCCTAGTTTTGGTATTCCTACCAAACTCGTCCGTGTATACAGGATGACAATGGAGAATGCACGCTACTTCTTCAAGTTCGGAAACAACATCACAACAAACCCGAGCTTATGATGTCAGAAAAGGACTCCAGCTATCTGGGTTTCGTCAATCAATAAGGTGCTGTGTACATACAAAACCAAAATGTTACTTTCGTGCCTGACCTTCTTCTGCTGAGCATCTATTAGTTTCTAAGAGAAGAAACCCGAGCGGCTGGCATACATCATTGCCGCCTTATACGCACCTATGGCTTCTCGCGATGAACTCCTGCTGAGCAATATTAAAGCAGCGGCACGCACCCAATTGCTCGATTGAATCTCGTCGGACAGGGTGGTTCTTGTCCATAAATATAAAAGAAAAAGGGAATGTCAGTGACTCTACATCGACTGCGGATGGACTTAAAAGAAAAATTGAAAGAGTGACATAATAAAAGGTATTAAAAGTCCAAGGACTTATACGCCCACTTCAGAGAGAAAGTGCAAAGGAGAAACTCGAATCTTAACATAACTAACCAAATCTAACCCTAAACTAACCTAAGGACTTAAACTATTCCCTAATATACACCCATTCTAACTTAAGACTACCCTAAGCTTACATCCTAACACGTAACTTTCTCCTTTCCCGTATATCTCCGAGATAGTTGTTCGTCACGAACTGGTGATGTGCCACAGGCTTGCCAGAACTCCCTTATATCATAGCAATTCGAATGCTATCCCTCCAGTCAATGTTTTGAGGGATAGCCCCTGAAAGGGACCCGAGCCATCAATACCCGCAGTTTTGGGTATTGGCGGCTCCATTGTTTACCTTGAGCCTCCGAAGCGCCTCGTTCCACTAGTTGTGGTTGTTGTTGCCTCGTCTGCGTTGCAGTTCTCTTGTCCTATACTGTTCACTTAACTGGAAGTCCTTTGTTCCTATGTCGTGGTTTTGTACTATGTTAGTAGCCCCTTCATCCTCTATTAGGAGGTAGATGTCCTTGTATTTATCCGTACGTCCCGCTAGGTTGTTGTGGTATACCTCAAAACTCGCTAAGATGCTGGTATAGGGAATGTAGGTTCTGTATGGTGGGACCGTTGCAGCACCCACAAAAAAAAAAGAAAAAAAAAACTACAGCATATGTTCGGATTGCCTCCAAATCTAGCTGATTCACCCAAGACCAAAACCCATGACGATCATGAAACCTAAAAATGACATTTTCTACAATTTTTTCATTGCCAACACGATCTTCGTGGTGCTTTCTGGGGCCATAAGAGGCACAGATTTCCTGACTCTCGGATTTTTTGTTTTCAATCAAATGATGACGGAAGTGTAAACCATCTCATTGCGGGAGGTATGTACTCCTAGATATGCCCTAGATATTAAAGGGTTCCGTCTGAATGAAGATACCTAAACATTCAAACTGTTATTCCATACGAAAGGCAGACAGGACGTTCTGCTGGTGATCGTCTTGTATAAATATAACTTTTAAGTTACTGAACCGATTTAGGTGATATTTGTTGTTGCTTAGGAAGCCTAAAGATATATTTTCTTTTGGGATCTCCTTCAGGATGCGTGGGAAAGGAAATGCATTCTTTGTTTTCTTTTTTAAAGAAATTTCTTAATCCCGAAGCACTCAACTCAGTTTTTGGCCCATTATACTACAGGACAAACTTTTATGTTCCAAAGTGCATGGACAATCTTAGCACTTTATTTTCGAAAGTTTGTAAAATATTGGCATTAGTTTTCTTGGTACAACCCCAGAGTTGTATACCATAGGTCCACACCGCCTTCAGCACTTGCTTGTAAATATAATAGCAGCTCATTCTCAATGTTGCAATATTTTACAAGTAACCAGTACATTTCTTTTTATTTGTTTTCGAGTCCTTTACGTTTCTTTTTCACGTGCGACTTCCATTTAAGCTTTACGTAGAATGTCATTCCGAGGTATTTATTTTATTTTTATTTTATTATTCGTTTGCGAATGGAGTACGGACTGGGTTTGTAAGGACAGGCAAGCTGTTCGTTTTCTTATAAACGGACTTAACAATTTTGTATTTAACTAAAACACATAATAATTGAGATATCGGGCTGAAATTTATTCCAGGTGTAGTACATACGAGTATATTTGATTTAAGTATGAAATTTGATCTCGTTCATATGACCACCGCGAGCACGTTTGCAGCGATCGATTCTTTGGAGCCAATTTTCCGCCACTCTTCCACACATATCATGAGCTCCTCTTAAGTTGTTGGCTTGTCGACATAAACCAACGACTTAACGTAACCCCATAAGAAGAAATCCATCGACGTTAAATCGCATAAGCGAGCTGGCCATTCGACCGGACCATTTCTCGAGATTACACGATTACCGAACATCCCCTTCAATAGATCAATTGTTTGACCAGCTATGTGACATGTGACACCGTCTTGTTGGACCACATATCACTGATGTTAAGTCCATCCAATTCTGGCCAAAAATAGTCTTCCAATATGGCACGATAGTCATTAATCCAAAAATGAGATTCATCGCTGAAGATGATTTTTCGATGAAATTCAGGATTTTCTTCAAACTTTTGCAAAGCCCAATTGGCGAAGTTCGGCTTCAGTTCTTGAGTTAATTTGATCTTGTAAGGGTGTAGGCCAGGATCTTTATGCATAATTCGTCACAATGTAGACTGGAAGATTCCCAATTCCTGTGAACGGCGTGGAATCGACTGGTTTGTACTTCGATCGATTCGTTGTCTCGCTGGCATAGGAACATTCAATAGTTTCGAATCCACTATAGCACGCACAGCCTGTCTGGTGGGACGATTATTACGACCGAAAATGGGATTAAGCGCTCTTAAAGTTGCGACCACCGACTCAGAATTTCGGTAGTAATTTTTAATAATTGGTAAAAACGTAAACATTGACTTACGTTTTGACATTAACAGATCATAAAAAAGGTTTAAGGGTGCATTTGTATTAAAATCAATTATCGGGCATAAAATTAGATTAAATATCTGCGAAAAGGCGAAGCCAGTTTTTTGCAAGCCCCGTCCAGTGCCTTTGGCTTGGCGCCATAAGGTGGAAGATCAGTTAAATAAGTTGGTAAAAACTGGGGTTTTAGACCAGTAGAAAATGCTGAATGGGCCACGCCATTAGTACCAATTGTTAAACCAAATGGCGACCTCCGAATTTGTGGCGATTACAAAACCACAATTAATAAGTTTTTGGTGGATGTAAAGTATCCTTTACCACTGATAAATGAAATATTCGCGTCTCTTCAAGGTGATCTATTCACTAAATTAGATTTATCGAATGCATATAATCAGTTGGTGCTTGAGGAAGATTCTCAAAGGTTATGTGCATGGAGCACACATATTGGGGTATTTAAAATGACACGTTTACCGTTCGTGGTGAAGCCCCCTGCGGCAATTTTTCAGAAAATAATCGAAAGTTTTTGAACACTTGAACTCGTGTTAGAAAAATTAGATTCTGCCGGGTTAAGATTAAATTAAAGTAAATGTGAGTTCTTCAAGGAACAAATATCGTATTTAGGTTTTAACATCGATCGTTTCGGATTGAGCAAAAATAAGGACCGAATTGCATCAGTCTTAGGTGCTCCAATACCACAGTGTGTGTCCGAAGTCAGAGCACTTGTGGGTATGATAAACTATTATTCCAAGGTTATTCCTAATTTTGCGCATAAAATGACACCGCTATATAATTTGTTAAAAAAAGATGTAAAATTTCAATGGTCAAGAACATGCTAAGAAGCATACGAGTTGCTGAAACAGTACGTAACGTCCGATCAGGTTTTAACACATTTTAATCCAAAAATTCCAATAGTTTTATCAACCGATGCTGCAAACTCTGCAGTAGCGGGTGTGTTGTCACATATTTTCGCAAATGGGGTTCAAAGGCCGATCGTATTCGTTTCACGGGCACTTTCACAAGTTGAGAAAAACTACAGAACAATTCAAAAGGAGGCGTTGGCTATCGTATACAGTGTTACGAAATTAAAGCAGTACTTGGTGCAGTACAAGCCACTGCAGTACAAGCCACTGTTGGCCATTTTTGGAGAAAATAAAGGTTTACCAGTCATGGCAGCGGCAAGAATGCAAAGATGGGCCTTAATTTTATCCGGTATCGACTACAATATTAGATATGTTAAAGGCTCGATGAACCAAGCCGATCATTTGTCACGTATTCCACAAGAAAAAGTGTGCAAAACCCATAATGATTTTTCTTATGTAAATTTGGTTGAGTCGGACAACCATTTAAATTTGGATTTCAAAAATATTGCAAAAGAAACTAGGCACGATCGTATTCTTTCAAAAGTAGTCGAGGCAATAATTACTGGTGCAATAGAGACGCTTTAAAAGGCGACGAATTTAGCCCATTTCGTAATAAGAAACACGAACTGTCAGTTGAATACAATTGTATTCTATGGGGATATCACACGGTTGTTCCGCTGAAGTTACGCGAAAAGGTGTTAAAAGAGTTGCATCTCTCACATTTAGGCATCGTAAAGACCAAAGCATTAGCACGTTCATACATTTGGTGGCCTAAAATCGACTACAGCATTGAGCAAATGATTTTGAATTATTCTTCTTGTAAGTTGACGCAGCCAAGTCCAGAAAAAAATGTACTAATGGCGTGGACGCCAACGGAGTCGGCAAGGTCGCGAGTCCATGTGGATTTTGCAGGTCCTATTAAGGGTTTCCACTTTCTAATTATTATCGACTCGTATTCTAAGTGGGTGGAAGTTTTCAAAACTCACGAGATTACATCGGTGTTCACTATCAACAAACTAAGAGAAGTTGATACCGTCGTGAGCGATAACGGCCGACAATTTACGTCATTGGAATTCCAACACTTTTGTTCAAACAATGGTATTAAACAAATTTTGACGGCTCCGGGGCATCCGGTAACCAACGGACAGGCGGAGAATTTCGTCAAAACTCTTAAGAAGTCATTGCATGCCAATTTAAATAACAGTGGGCGTAAAAACTTGGACTTAATAGTAAACCGTTTCTTATTCGATTATAGATGTGCAAGACACTGTACTACCGGGGAAAGTTGTTGCTTGGCAAGGAATTAAAAAATCGTTTTAGTTTACTAAAACCGCCTTTGGTTAAGGAAAAGATTTATGAGAGTCAAAAATCGAATATAAAAAATTAGAAAACGTCTTCGTGCGTGATTATTCTGATCCGAATAAGGTTAGTTGGCAGCCCGCCACTGTAGAGAAACTTATTGGCTCACGATCATACAGTTGTATTGTTGTATTAATTATAAATATTGAATTGTTTAAAAATTAATTTTTTTTTTAAATTCTGTACAAGTAGATTTCGTAAAAGTCATGAATTTTTTTTTATGAAATTGTCAGCTTGGAATGGGAGGTGTCATGTATATTATAAAACGCTTTTAGTTAAGGAAAATTGTTAGCATTAAGAAATAAAGCAAATGAATAAATCAGTGCACTTCCAACCTCCAACCTGAATACATCACAGTTATGTCCCTATTGAATTACATAAGTGAAATTTACATGAACAGATTTGATTTCTTTGACGGCGATCCACAAGGTCTTTGTCCATTCATTTACATTATTCAAGCAGTTTTCCAGTTGTTTCTTCGATCGTTTTACCTATTGCTAGGATAGCAGTGTCATCGGCTAGCTAAGACGGTGCCTTCTTCTTGCGGTATATCACATGTATATAGAATAGAAGTGGACCAAGAACGCTTCCTTGCGGTACGCCATCTCAAATTTATTTGAATTGAGAGTTTCCGTGTCTGCCATGAAAGAGTCTATTCCCGAGATATGTTATCAGTACCTGTCATAATTTGAACTTCAGGCCTTCATGCCACAGCTTATCAAAGGCTTGCAAGACATCAAGGAGTACGTTTCAGGAAATCTTTTTTTTTTTCTTCAAGAGCTTTCTCAATTACGTCAGTGATTATATGTAACTGGTCGATGGTTGAATGCTTACTTCTGAACCCAAACTGGTGATCGGGGTTAAGATTTTGGTCCTCAATAATCGGTTTTAGTACCATTATGACTTCTCAACTTTCCACTGACTCAGGACGTATTTTAATTTAAGTGCAGCATTTATGATATTAAGAACTTTTTCTAGGCAGCATTTTTAGAACTTCTCCGGTTATTAAGTTGTAATGAGGAGCTTTCTTAGGTTTTTATTTCTTTATTTCTTTTTTTAGTTCCGTTAGTGTTGTACTTGTTATTGTGTGATTATCAGGTGCTATTTCCAAAGCATTAATATGAGTAAGTGCTTGATCATCGAACGGCTTAAAAGTAGCTTTTTGTCTCCCTTCGCCCATTCGTCATGATTTTTCTTGAGTGGCAACGCAAAAAAAGGATTAAGTGCCTTTAAAAACTTTCCAAAGCGAATAATTGGATTCTTTGTCCGCTGTTAAGCATGCGAGGTAAGTATCTACAGAACTTTTTTTCAAAATTCCTCATAGTCTGTTTCAGCAGGTTACACAAGCGATTCAAGTGTACTCTATGCTGTGGAACGCGACTATTTCTTATCTGGTTGTAATTACTTTTCCTGATTATTATTGGTTCCTCTAATTCTAATGGTTCAAAAGTAACCAAGCTGGGACGCACTCATGGGCAGACAGACTACGTATTGAATCCATTACAGTACTGTTTCATACCATTCTGTTACTGACACTAAAAAATAAGAAAAAATATATTTTCGGGCCAGCTTTCGGGTAAGCTGAAGGCTTATACAATTCGAATATGTAGAAAAATATTCTCACTGATAAGGTTTGTGGAACAAAAGTGCCCATTGTCTCCATCCGACTGTAATGATTTTTAAACAAATTTATCTATACATCTTTTTTTTTTAAGTGGGGCTGGAGTATTGAAGATTTTTAAAACTTCCCTAAATTTTACTAATACGAATTTGAAACTACAGACCAAATTTTAGCAAAAGGTGTTCAGAGGTACTTGAGTTAAGCGAGAGACAAGGACAAACTAAGGATTTTTGAAACGCTGCCGCTCATAGGTTATCCACAATTGATATTTCAATATTTCTCCTATTCTTCAAATCAAGGAAGAAACAAAATTAGGAACATAGTAGCACAGTCCTTGGCTAAAATAGTGCGGGACATTATTTACAAGAATCTTATAGACATCTTTCTTTCATTTTTGGGGGACATTCTTTAAACTGACTTATGCCTTAGCTGTCACCGAGCTAGCACCTCCTTGAAAAAATATAGACATTTACACAGATTGTCAAACTGCAATCAAAGCCATCCCATCGACGGTGGTAAAATCAAAACAAATAAAAAGATGTCGGAACGAACTGAGGACTCTCACATTATCATGCTCTGTTGGGTCCCGATTCATAGGGGCACCCCCGGAAACGAGAAGGCCGACGAATAGTCTATAACTGGCTAGAATAGGTTTGGAACTGGACCAAATTGGGACAAATGAATCAGAAAAAAACACACTTAGCAAATCGAACTTAAGACTTCTAAGAGGTATATTAACTGGTCACAATACATTTGCGGCCCATCTAAAAAGGATGGGTTTAAGTACCACTGGACTATGCAGAGTCCAAGCTTCAGCAGAACCAGAAGGACAGCTCATGGCTAACAACTAAGCCGACGCTTATCCAGCAGTTTTATTTTCGCTTACGAGACTCGTGATTTTTTGGGAAAATATGTTCGTATGTAATTTAAAAAGAATGTAGCGCTTTAGACAGGTTAAATTCCAATGAAAGTTCCTGCTGTTTTCACGACCGGCATATACTATGACGCGAGGTCAAAAGGTTTTGTCCTTTGCAGACGACGAATTGAATTGTTCGTGTCAAGTAGTTGAATGGCAGTACGGTTACAATGGCCGTGAACACGATCTTTGTGTTTACGAGCAAAATTTGTTATCTCTTCGGCGACGCTGGGAATTCCCAGATTCCGATGAATATCTTAGTTACGTACGTACCACGGTGCTCTATCGATCTTTCTAAGAACTTTATTTTCAAAAGTTTGTAAGATGTTTCTATTGCTTTTCCTGGTACAACCCCATAGTTGTAGACCATACGTCCACACTGGGTTTAGCACTTGCCAGTACATTTGTCGGTATTTGTTTTCGAGCTCGTTGAGTTTCTTTTTTACGTGCGATTTCCATTTAAGCTTAACATCTAGAGTCATTCTTAGATATTTTGCTTCGTTCGCGTATGGTATTTGAGCCGAGTTTAAATATACGGGTAATCTGTCCACTTTTTTGTAGGTAAAGTTGACGTGAGTAGATTTGCTTTCGTTCAGCACAATACGCCAAGTATTCGTCCAAGCGTGAACTTTATTAATAGCATGTTGCAGCTTTTCAGTTGCTGCTTCAATTGTATCGCCCGTTGTCAATATCGCCGTATCGTCCGCAAACGTGGTGACGACGCAGTTTTTTTCCTGAGAGATATCACGCGAGTAGAGTACATATAGAAGTGGGCCAAGGACACTTCCTTGTGGGACTCCGGCCGCAATCTCCTTGAAATCAGAGTAGTAATTTCCATGCTTAACACGAAAAAGTCTTTCGGTGAGGTACGATCGTAAGATTAGAAAGAGTTGCCGTGGCAGTAGTCATTGCAATTCATACTCCAAGCCTTCGTGCCAAACCTTATCGAAAGCTTGTGAGACGTCAAGAAATATACCACAACAAATCTTTTTTTCTTCGAGAGTTTTCTCAATCACGTCAGTTATTTTGTGGACTTGGTCGATTGTAGAATGTTTGATTCTAAATCCAAACTGATGGTCAGGAATCAGACGCCTTTCGTCGATTACGGGTTGTAGTCGTTTAGCGAGTAATTTTTCGAATATTTTAGAGATAACCGGCAATAGGGAAATAGGCCGATATGATTTCTTCTCATTCAGAGGTTTGCCTGGTTTCGGGACCATTATAATCTCTGCAACTTTCCAGTGTCTCGGAACATAGAGCAATCTGAATGAAGCGTTAATCAAATATAGCAGTTTGATAAAAGCTTTATTCGGTAATTCCTTGACGACCTGCGCCGTTATCAAGTCGTAATCCGGTGCTTTTTTAGTCTTAAGATCACTGGGGAGTCGGGTGTTATCAAAGGGCCGTCGAATGGCTTAAACGTATTTTCTAAGTGCAAAGCAAAAAGTTCCGCCTTTTCTTTGTCGCTCTTGGCCCAAGTTCTATCGTTTTTCCGAATTGGTGGCACTTGCATTTGAGGTTTCCGGATACCTTTTAGCGCTTTCCAAAGTGAATAATTTGATTCTCTTCCAGTGGAGAGATTTTCAAGGTAGGTCGCTATCTTATTGTTTTTAAATTCCCGAATACTATCTCTAAGGCGATTGCATAGTCGGTTAAGGATCTTTTTATGCTGCGGTGCACAAGTGATTTGCCATTTCTTTGCTTTTCTTTTCTCCCTCACCAGTACAATGATTTCACTTGGATACTTTCCATTGCGATTAATCTTATAGTTTCTAGAAGGAGTGTTTCTCCACGCCGCTCTTTGAATTGCTTCCACGAGACGATCAACTTCAACCTCCAGTTCACAAGGTGTTTTAAGTGATACATTTAAGTCTATATTTGTTTCACAATCATTTCTAAAGCCCTCCAATTAGTTCTATTGCTAGTAAGTCTTGGAGGTCCTTCTTTCTTGATCAACGCTTCACCAAGTAATAAAATTATCGGAGAGTGGTCAGAAGAGAGATCAAAACTTTCTTCGACTGTAATAAATTTATCGTAAATACCTTTTGAAACGAAAAAATCGATAAGATCGGGAATTTTTTCTGAGTCGGTTGGCCAATAGGTGGGTTTTTCTGTCGAATAAAAACGACAACCGAATTCATTTGCCACTTCGTAGAGAAGTAATACCATTAAAAATATGTCAAGTGGCGACGAGGATGTTTGATATGAACCCGCAGGCTGTGCAAGCAATTCTAGATCAGCAAAACGAATGGAGGGAGAAAATGATCAAGTCCAATACAGAAAGGATGTTCACCAGCACCCACCACCATTCCCCTATTCCGCCCGTTTGATCCAATTCCTTAGAAGACAACAACTTACGGACATGTGGAAATCATCTCAATGATCTACTCCGGAAGCTTTTTGTCGTAGAAGACTTAGCCTCTGTGTGTGTACTAACATTCTTCTCTTTCACAGCGAAAGTTTAAGAGTAGTTATACCCGAAAAGTTGCAGCAAAGGGTACTGGCGCTTCTACGAAGACATCGTTGGTGGCCCAATATCAATGAGGTTATCTCGCAAGCAGTGGCTCAGTGCGCCGCATGCCAACTAAACGCTAGTCGGTCGTCCAGAGAGTACACTAGCTGGCCCTCTTCGGAAGAAGTTTGGGAACGCATCCACATTGATTTCGCCGGGCCTTTTCAAAAATCTTTATGGTTAGTTATACGAGACTCAAAATCGAAGTTTCCATTCGTCATTCGAATGTATTCTACTACGAGTACATCCCAAGCTACCATCCAGGCATTGCGGTCAATATTTGGGCTGGAGGGACTAGCCAGAATGACAGTGTCTGATAATGGCCCTCAATTCACTTCGGGTAAGTTTCAGCAGTTTTGCCGAAACCACTCCATTCGGCATATGACTTCGGCACCTTTCAACCCTGAGTCGAAAGGCGCAGCAGAGAGGATGGTTAGGAGTTTCAAAACGAGCTTCCTCAAAATCATGGAGGACCAATAGCAAGGAGATAATGCGATGGCAACGTTCTTTTCGACTTATCGTTCAGCACCGGATGATAGTGGCATATCTCCAGCGGAAAGATCGCATAGTAGGCAGCACCGAACCTGCATCAGACCTCGAACAGCAATGTGTGGCGAAACGGATCTTTGTTCCTAAGTTCCGTGTTCCAATTCCCAGAAACTCACCGTTGAGAAATTAGCAAACGGAACTTGATCCAGAGGTTTTCTGGTACCCACTATCTAGTACCCATACCGTGGATTTGGACTCAACTGTGCAACATCTTCAACTCCAGAGGCTAAACTTCCTCGAGCGTTTGCTTAACAAGCAGGTCAGATTCGTCCCAAATTAAACGTGAGGGTACTTACACTTGATGCACCCTGTTAAATTGCATCAAGTGTAATTGCATCCCCAGTTGCACCTGTCAGCTTTCATTTGCTAATGACATTAGAAGTTTTGTGAAATGCTCACTTTTGAATAAATCGTTGATACAAGATCACTGTGCAGCCACCCTACCTAACCTAATCTAACTCATGCCTTCGTCCGAGAGCTACCATCCTTATATAGAATATTGGTATGAAGTGATAAAGTCCACCTCATACCACCTAAAATATTCAAGACAAACTAGATCAACTTAAAAACTTAAAAGATACAATTTTATTCAAATTTCGGTGAATATTGCAAGACAATGCATATTTACTCTCCATAATTACCATTTACATACCAAAAAAAAAAAAAAAAAAGCAAACAAAAAATCCAAATTAGCATTATTTCGAAAAATACGAAAACCTTCACATGTTAACCTCAAGCATTTGCATACGCTTCACTACCAGCCTACATCCATGAAGAGCACTTAAAAATGCGTATCGCCAATTTAATTGTGCATTAAACTCATCAATGTTGGAGTGCGCTGTCGGTGTTTGTTTCTTCTAAGGCCCTCCCCTCCCCCCTTTAATTTCTATTAGATACTTTACAGAGATACTTTCCTCTTTCATTTCATTTCAGTTGAAGAAAAATTATTAATAAATCAGCAACGCACTAAAGTGCCATAACATCCGCAGCGGTATCTTCTAAACTACCGCGTTGCATTTTGCCGCTCGGTTTCACACGAGGAGTGTAAATGAGCATGTGTTCCCAAGAAGCCAATCCATATGTCTTACCTTAGCTTGCCAAAAGGTAATAAATCTCCCTCTTCAAACGGGCATAAATATTATGAAAGAGAGATACTTTGTGTACCGACGTAACATTCTAATCAAGGTATAACGGTGGTTCTAGTAGGCGTGAGCCTCACTTTAAAAGCGTCACAGAAAAACAAACCTCCAACTTAACGCGACTACTATTCTTTTACTGACTTGCTGCTGATGGTGCACAGCACAGCTACTGCTTTAATTAAATACCATAGCGGTATCGGAGTCAATAATGGAAGTTGCAGATGGATCTGAAGAAGCCCAAAGAGAAGAAACTGATAAAAGTATCTCTCTCCGTTATGCGACAGAAATCAATTAAAATGAAGCCTTACGCTCTTGTTGGCAAACAGCGGTGAGAATACCGATCAACAGGTGCGTCTGAGTATACCACGACCACCATGCACCACCACACCACTCACCTGTTCATTGATGAAAATCAACAGTGGCGCTCGAAAGAGAGCCCTACCCAGCATGGTAGGTGGTAAGAGCAGCAACCTAAGCAGCAGGTTCAGGCTACAGATACAGATACGCCGGCAGCAGTTAAATAAAGTTAGACTGTGTTTATGGTTGAAAAAAACTTAATTTAGAGACAGTCGCGAGAGAGCGTGTGAAAGAGTTTGTGTGAAGAGAGGAAGTAAAAGTCGTTGCTACCTCAGAGGAGAGTGAGTGCTTGTGAAAACGAGTGAAATGTTTTATTTTGAGTGAGATTTGCAACTACAGTGGTGGGTCTTTAAAAAGAACAAGTTTACACAGAGAAAACTTGCAATGTTTATGTACATGTGAGCCTGAAGTAATGACGAGGTTTTTTAGTCAGTTGTAGCTACATAGGTATAATACCATGACACTTGTACGATTTGCCCTCCAAATAATACGATTTCTCGAGCCCCTCAAAATAAGCGTTTGTTTCAGCGATGACCTCTGCATTCGACCCAAATCTCTTACCTCCGAGCCATTTTTTCATCTTTGGAAACAAGAAATAGTCGCAGGGGCTAAATCTGGGGAATATGCTCGATGAGGGAGGAGTTCGTAGCCTAACTCATGCAATTTTGCCATTGCGACTGCGGACTTGCGCGCCGGTGCGTTGTCCTGGTGAAAAAGAACTTTTTTTCTTCGCCAAATGCGGCCATTTTTACTTCAAATCGGCTTGGAATCGATCCAGCAGCTCTGCGTAATATTTGCCGGTGATCGTTTTACCCTTTTCAAGGTAATCGATGTGAATAACACCGCGCGCATCCCAAAAAACTGTCGCCATGACCTTGTTTGCTGACAAACCCGCCTTGGCCTTCTTCGGCTTCGATTCACCAGGAGAAGTCCATTGCTTTAACTATTCCTTGGTTTCTGGTGTGTTGTGGTGAATCTAGGTTTCATCCATGGTTACGAAACGGCCGGCGCAAAAACTCGGCCGAATTTTTCTGGAACATCGCCAAACACACCTTTGAAGTTGTCAAACGAATGCGTTTAATGTCAATTGTAAGCAAACGCGGCACCCATCTTGCGGAACGCTTTTTCATGTCCAAATATTTATGTAAAATCGAAATCACTGAGCCATGTGATAAGCCTGTGGCATCTTCAAGCTCGCGCACTTCCACTCGCCGATCGTCCATTATCAAACCATGGATTTTGTCGACCATTTCTGGTGTGGTGGCCTCAATTGGGCGACCAGAACGTTCGGCGTCACTTGTGCTTGAACGACCGCACCGAAATTGAGTAAACCAGTGGTGAATGGTTCCAATCGATGATGAAGAGTCCCCATAATATTTGTCAAGCTTTTGTTTGGTTTGCGTGATAGTTTTCTCTCGCAAAAAATAGTCTATTATTAAATAGTCTATATAAAATGGCTGCCACAACAAAACTATTTGTCAGATCTGTCTGAAAATTAGGGTGGGTTCTTTTGAAAGATGATTCTTGACGAAACAAATTAAATTTAAGGTGGCGACACAATTTGTGTTAATTGTCAGGGACTTATTGACTCTAAAGCTACAGTTATGTTAGAATTTCAATTTAAGGATGAAGTTACAACATCTTCTCCGCTCTGATGGCAAGCCGTCCGAACCCGCGGCTTTATTGTTCTTCAGTCTTCTCAAAGCTGTGCCGACTTCTTCTAAACTGGGTGGAAGTACTATATCTTCGACTGTGGCTGGGTTTTCCTCACACCCTATCCACTCTCTCTTGGTCATACCCGTTGAGCAGCTGCTGGAAATGCTGCTTAAACACATCCACAATTCTTTGCGGGTCGGTGACAAGACTTTCCGCACAATTTCCAGATCCTGAATGCCCGGTCTGTAGCCAGCAGCAAAGTTCTTAGCTTTTTTAAAAAACCTATGTGCCTGATTTCTGTTTCTGCACTTTCAAAAGTGACATAAAGTCCAAATGTGAAATAAATTTCAAAAGTGCAATAAAGTCCAAAATTACGTTTTGGACCTTTTTGCATAAGACTTTGTTTCATGGCACCAGATTACCTTCCAACGGGTCCGGTTCGAAAATTATCTGAGGTTCTGGACTTAGTGTGAAAGTAAAATGTGCTCCCTATTTGTGTTTCACCAACCGATGCTGTTTCTGATGACGTCTGATGTAACCTTCCTCAGTCTGGATACCTTACACGTTACTACCTAAAATTTGTACTATTACTCCCTTAGACTTCTTGTGCTGACACGCTAATACCTTTGAGTAACTTGATATTTGGGTTTTTGTCTTCAAAAAGACAAAAGATATACTCTTGGCATGAAGCATGAAAGTAGTTTCCCGTGTTGGCATCCATTCAAAAGCCCTGCAGGAGATTTCTGCGAGGTCGTATTCAGAGTTGATCTATACGTTGATAGAGACAAGTTGACTACCACTTCCGAGTCGCTTCTCTCCGCCATAATTGTCTGAAAAGCTTCTTTGAAAGTTCGCACAAACTCTTCTGGATGATCGTTAGACGCTGGGTGATGTGTGACGATGGTGTGATGTTGACAAAAATCTTCAAAAATCCGTATAGTAATCTACGTACCGTTGTCTGTCATAATCGATTTCGGCAGACCCTCGATGACAAAAATCATCTGCAATGCCTTGATCGTGGATTCTGACGTTCTATCTACAGATAGAAACTTTGAAAAAAAATCCACGCAACCACATTTTATTCAAGTGTGATCCAGCGAAATCCAAATGAATTCTTGTACAAGCTTCTTCCAGTGGAGGCCTGTTAACGTATTCCCTTTTTGGATAAGCGGCTGCTGATTGACATATTTTACACCCGGCTGCTAAATCTTCGATCTCTTTATTCAATCCTGGGAACAAGATGTACCGCCATGATAGTTACGTCATTCTTGAATAGTCCCAATGATCCTCGTGAACATATGTGAGTGCTCTGGTCTGCAATGTTTTCAGTATGATCATTATCTGAACACAGTAGCATGACTTTATTATGAATCTATAGGGCTATCTTACGGTCATAGAATGGTTTCAGTTCCTTTCCGCTACTTGAGAGCTTAGCAGGTCATTCTTTCTTTATCCGAAAACTCTTTTAAGCAGTTTGTCCTCTGCTGTGACTTTTACAATAACTGCAGCATTATAAGGGACTGTTGTCTAAAGCCTCCAAATTTAGGTTGTTGACTCTATGTAAATGGTCAAAGCAACAGAAGGGCCAACTAGTAGAAGTGGCAATGCATTTGCGTTGGCATGCCTAACTGTGGGACGATACATGATCTTCTACGTATATGCCATTGAAGTCAAAGCCCAATTGCGTAGTAGCTGCATGGTTATCTCGGGGATCTGCTCACTGAGATTAAAGATAACCGTAAAAGGTTTGTGATGCGTATAAAATTCGAAAATGCGACCATATAATTAAAAATGAAACTTTATGCCGTAAATAATCGACAAAGCCCCTTTTCGATTTGGCTAAAGAGTCTCTGATAACAACGGAGGCTACACCGAAAAGGTTGACTGGTAAAATGGCGTGCTCCGTCATATTTTCGGATGTGTCAAAGGCATTTGATAAAGTTTGGTATGAAGGCGTCCCTCAAAAACTAAATTCACTCTTTCCAAAACAGTATACAGAAGTACTAAAGTCGTAGCTTTCAAATAGATGCTTCAGAATTAAACAAGGCAGTTTCTATTCTCCATTAAAAGAAATTAATGCTGGAGTTCCACAAGAAAGTATCTTGGGCCCTGTATTATACATACTATTTACCAATGATTGAATGAATGAAATTACTCATAGCTCTGGTCACTCATCGATCACTGTACGCACCTTGTCCATTGGAAAATTGTCCACTGCATGGATAAGTATGCGCTTCAAGGACTCTATATTTGGCTATCGAGTAGAACAACCCATCGAGTAGAACAACCCATCGACATTGAGGTCTGCTACTATGAAATTCGTCACATTGTTTACTAGCCAACATTGTGTTAGTTTTGCCTTATGAAATGGTGCGGAGTCTCCTTACTCGCAAAAACTAAGGTAAATAACGTCTTCGTAGCCAACTCCCCCAATATTAAAACCTTTGACCATTTTGCGCATACCGACGGCGTAGAGCTTTCGATCTTTCATTTCGTTTTTTATTTAATTAGACTGTAAGTAAGTGGCCGTGTGTCTTTTATATGCGTTGAGTCCAAAATCTTGTTGGATTATTCGAGACATGGACTTCTACGATATCTTAATTTCTCATGACAAGATTTTCTGCTTTACGAGTAACAGCTTTGATCGCGAGTTATCCCACCAGTGTCCTCAATTTAAAATTTCGATACAGAAAATTGCGGGTGATTTCAAGCGGTCGCAAGATCCGGGAAATATTGCCTCTTTCCATATTACTACAACGTCACTCATTCAATTCCTGAGTGCGTTTAGACGTGTACCAATATGTATGACATGACTTTATTAAATATTGCTGGTTCGATACTCTACAGAAGCCTTTTTGTACATATGGCCACTACGGGAACGACTCAGGAACTGTATCCTACAGCTCCAATTTTAGACCACTTTTTCGAGTATTTGAGGCCGTATCTTACGAATGGAGCGCTCGATGGTGGCTTCCAAATCGAAATCGTTATTGGCTTGTTCTTATAGACCAATGGCTTCAAGTACCCCCACAAAAATCCAGCGGCGTCACACCACCCGATCTTGAAAGCCAGGCCAGAGGTCCATTTCTGAGAATAATGTTGTCATCGAACACTTCTTTCAAAAACTCGATGGTTTCGCCGGCAGTATGGCACCATCCATGTTCACGCTCTTTTGGAAACAAAAAATCGTTGAAATTTCGATTTACTTCATTTTTGAAGAAATAGGGCCCGATGAAGCCGCCAACTCATAAACCGAACGAAACAGTGTATGTTTCGTGGTTCATCGGTAGTTGATAGATCACCTTTGGATTTTTCTCCCTCCAATCCGATAATTTTGCTTGTTAACAAAACCACTGAGACAAAAGTGAGCCTCATCACTGAACAAAATTTGACGGTAAAAAAGTGTATCGACTTCCAACTGTTCAAGCCCCCAATCACTGAACTCACGACGCAAACGATGATCGTTCGACTTTAGTTTTTGTACCACTTGAATCTTGTAAGCGTATAAATCAAGATCCTTCCGTAAAAACTTCCACAAAGTCGATGGACACATGCCAAATTCTTGCGCATAATGACGAATTGATGAATTAGGATCTCCTTAACACTGGCCTCAACGGTTTCGATATTTTCATCTGAGCGCACTATGTGTATTCATGTCGGTGGCTTGGAATTCAAAAGAGTAAAGGTAGTGTGAAATTTTTCAATTGTTTTGCGAATAGCTGACTCAGTTAGTCGATTACATTGAACACTAATGTTTGAAATAAATTTCCACAATTTGTAAACGCTGCTCAGACGTAAGTCTTTGCATGATGATTTGCCAAGCAATACTGAATACAAACATTGTGTCAGCTGTCAGATTAACTATCAGCTATCTGAGTGTTGCCATATTGAAAGAAAAACCTCCTAAAAAAACACCCTTTACAATGTGGCGCAAAACTATAAATTGTTTCCTAAATAAACGATGATTTTATTTTTTATTATTTTTATTTTGGCCTTGAGTTATGTCCATTAAATACTGAAATTGAAATATCGTTCAAATATTGGCCTCCAGCGTTTATGCAAATTTGAGCCCTTTTTATGGCATTTTCCACCACTTTTCTTTTTTTTTAATTTTGGTCTTTTGAGTAGCTTGGTGGCAAAGAGCCCGTTATCTGCGGTTGGGGTGTAGCTGAGTTAAAATATCGCCATTAATCAAAATCAGGGAAATACTAGTGAAAACTTAAGAATGCAGTGTAAGATGAAAAAGACTAGGTAGAGTTGACAATAGTTTCTCTTCCGGAGTTTCTTACATGTCCTTTCGCATTACACAGATTTGTTTTGTAGACTTTCGATAGTTTAGCTTTCCACTTGTCCTCTAAAGTACTGGAGAGAGTTCTATGTAATGCCAATTACACATAGTCTCGATGAAGGGAAATTCCCTATTTCGCACCTCCCCATTTTTCTTTTTTTTTATAATTTGCACGTGTTAAAGGGGATATGAATACCCTTATACTAATTTTTAGAATCCGTGCGTTTTTTTTTGTAGAAAGGTGAAGAGACAGAGAGAAAGACAGGGTGGTGTAGTTTGAAACTCAGGTGGTATTAAGTTTCTGTAAACTCCAAAGGTATACCAATTTTGTTTGTTTTCGCTATTGTTGTCGTTTCTTATGATTCACAGTATTTTTTTCTGTCCTGCTGATGTCATCATCAGGATCAAGTTGCATTTTAGCCATAAGACCACCCTACTGCCAGTGTTATGCCTTCACAGTAGAGTTGACTTAGTTTTCACAAGTGATCGATTTTTTTATTTATTTCATGCGAAATAAATAGATTTTTCTTGACATCAGGATTCGAACCGTGAATCAACAGAATGACAAGCGATGATTTTACCACTACACCACGGCCACCCTTGGTAGAGAATGGGTAATGCATTTGACGGCAAAGGTAAAGGGGGACCGAGCAGCTGTCGGAATAAGCAACTAAACCAGCAATGCTGGCCAGGGTAATCTCTTGTCGTTGGGAGTGGGAAACAATAACGTAAAAGTGGATGTTTATCCAACGGCAGCAGGTAGTAGCTTCTGTTTTCCACATTGGGCAATTACAAAAGACGTCTGTTTTCCCACAGTGTGGGGCCTCGTCATTGGTGACCTCAATGCTCAAGTCGGATCAGACAACGCGGGCTGGAACGCGTAATAGGAAAATATGACTTGAGATCACAAAATGGCAATGGTGATTTGCTTATCTACTTTTGTAACGCACATCGGCGTACATATGTTGAGTATCACCTGGGTGTCTCCTGATGGTCAAACTGAAAACCAAATTGACCACTTCATGGTGCAACAGCGATGGACGAGTCACTGTGTGATGTTCGTAATGAAAGGAACAAGGATGTATATGAACGGCAGCTGTGCTGCAGGGCTCAGAAAATGCAGCGAGGATAACCAAAATCAACACGAATGCTCGTAATGATCCCAACGTCTATCTTAATTTTACCACAACCCTCAACGACAGAGCATCGTTCCTAAATGAAATTGCAGATGCATCCATTAACGCAATAATGTGGGGCGAAATAAAAAGTGTATTTATGGATCCGAAACTTTGCCCAGACAATCTAGCTAGGGACTCCTGGATATCCCAAGACACCTGGGACAAAATAGCGCATCGTAGATCGTTGAAGATAAAAATAAACGCCGCGACAGACGATGAACGAAAGGTGGATAGCTCATAGGACAGTTCATCGGACAGTTCATCGCTGTGTAAGACGTTGGACGGTTTCGAAGAAATTGCTGAAAACTCTGCAAGAGGGGGAGATATCAGAGAGTTGTACAGAATATCCAAAGAAGTTGTCGGGCAAAAAAGCAACACCAACCATCCTGTACTAGTTGTGGACGGCACTCTATTGGTATTAATTGAAGATCAGCCGCACAGATGGAAGCACATTTCCGTGCCCTGCTTAACAACGTTCCCGGCGAGCAGAGTGCAGCAATGAGCCCCCAGTTGCTCGACATGCGCAGATCTTACTGGGGTATTGACACCGGGCCTCCAATAGTTGCAGAAATCCAAGCTGCGATCAATCTTCTCAAAGTCAAAAAATTCAAGACACCGCTTTATCTCATGTTCGTGGTTTTCGAGAAGACCTTTGACCGGGTAAATCTTCTTCTTGGGAGAAAGTAGTTCTAGAATAATACAAGGTCGTTCTGCACAATGGACAGCTCTTCGATTCTTTAGATATGAGACAAGAGGATATTCTGCCGTCAACCCTCTTTCTACTGGTGATAGACGATGTATTGATTGCCAGCACAGGTATATCTGAGAGACAGGGCATCCAATGGGGATCGTTGGAAAGGCTAAGTTATTTCGACTATGCCGATGATATATCTGTTTTCTGGCAAGTACCATCAGCGGGCTAGACGAGATGTGTCAGTCACTGCAGGTGAATGGAGAATCGGTCGGTCTAAGGATCAATAGCAAAAAGACACAAGCACATCAGCGAATTATTCTGAAGCAGACACCAGTTAAGGAGGTCGAACAATTTATAGGGCGGAACGGGCCTACATCCAATTTGGAAATCCAGTCAATCTCATTACGCACTAAGCTGAGACTCTTCGAATTCAACATTAAATTCGTCATATTGTATGCCTGTGAAACCTGGAAAGTTACAGGCTTTCGTTAATCGCTGTCTAGAGATTCACTGGCCACAAAGTATATCAAACCAGGAATTGTGACGTAAAACGAATCAGAAGCTGTTGGTTATCGAGTTAAGGTAACGAATATACCACTGGATTGTTCGCGAAGTAGCCCTTCGAATGGAATCCTCAGGGTGGACGGCAGATTGGAAGACGAAGAACAACGTGGATATCAGCAGTCTTGGCAGAAGCAGCGACGTATCTAGGTGCAGACTCTATGCCCCACCCGAGGTTAAAAAAACCTGAAAATGAGCTTTCCACTTAAATCAAACCTTATATCTGTTTTATTTTATTTGTCTAACTAATTTGGAAACTTACGATTTAAAATATTGCAAACCTAGAGGAGAGCTGCAGCTAATCTATAGCCAACATTCTAATGAACAACTGCTTCCTTAAGAGATACTATATCTACTATTCTCAGTACAATTAGAGAATTTCAATTAAGAAAATAAAAATTATTTCCAAATGGAATCCTGTCATCATTTGTCAAAACCATTCATTAAAATTGACACCTAGTAGCTGTAAGCCTTCTTCCCAACGTTTTCTATTTATTCCTAACGCAGTTAAAAGTAGCTAATCAAGAATTATGTAAACATGTCAAAAACTTGTCAAAATAAAAACAACAATTTATTAAAGATATGACTTAAACAGCAACGTGTTACAAAAAAAAGTTATTAATCGTGTTGTTTACCACTGGGGAAATTACCAGATTACGATCTAACGATTTCGTGTATCACTCCAAGAAGAAAAAAGGCGGCTTAACTAATCTAAACAATAATTAAGCCAGTGAAGACAGTAGGTAATCAATCAAACAATAACATTTTCGAGTCAGACCCGCTTAAGACTCCGCAAAAATGAAAATCGACTCCTTATCATTCCTCTTGAGCATCTGCAACAGAGAAATGCATCGAAACCATCAAATCCAAGAATACAAGAAGCACTCACATGCTTCTCGATCGAGTGCTACCTGTGAGAGAGTATCTATCACCACCACCACCTGACTACTCGTATACCTTCCAGATACTTTCAATTGAGATACTCACTCTTTTTTGTGTTCGCTGTCGTCGTCGTCGTTGGAGCAACTTCAGCGGTGAAGCAGATGATATTCATTTGCCGGATCGGTTAGTATGAATCAGTCAGCCGCATTCAACGGACTACCTAGGCTCTCGCTCTTCTCAAGAGACTTACTTTGATCGCGTGAATTTATTTCGGTTTTTTGTTTTGATCATTTGATCGTGGTTTTTGTGTGGAGAAAAAAAATAATCCTATATCTTAAAGAATTCAAGTGAAAGATACAGTATCTGTATCACAGAGTGATTTTTTTTTTTATTTATTTTTTAAAAAATGATTTCAAGTGAATAAATCAAATTCCCGGTGAAAACAGTAGTTGTCCCTTTTGAAAAAAACAGTGAAGAACTTATAAAGTTTCTTAAAAAAAAAAAAAAAAAAAACTTATATCGACACTCAAAATGGATACCAAGCTCGAGCAACATTCCAAGCCGATCCTTAGCCCAACTCGATCACTCGATGAAGGCTTCGAAAGCGATCCGGATCGCATATCAACTGACTCGGAACAGATTCTTCCAACACCACCACCAGCACACCAAACTTCGTCCTCGTCATCGCCCCTGTCCGGACAAAAGAATGACAACAGAATCACGACCGGATCAATGTCCCTGGCGCAATTGTCATCTGCATCGACAATGTCATATGATACATCAAAAGTTGACAAACTTCAGCAGCAGCAGCACTCTTCAAACCATGATGGCCCACAACTGCGTACTCAGGTTTCACGTCGCAATCGCACCAACACTACATCGTCGGTCCACCAGGGTGACATGGAATCGGAGAAATATTTCAAAGACAACAACAACAGCAATAGGCCAACATCATCATCGTCGTTGGATAGTAAATTGGCAGCATTACCGCGTGCCAACCATCAACTACTTGGTGGCAGCAATTTCAATCCCATTCCAATGACAGCCGCGTCCGGCTCTCCACCGACGACGCCCACCACTCCCGGCAATCGCTTACAGTACCAATATCAGAAGAATCGTCAAGGAACGCACACGAATAATCGATTTAACGCCAGTAACGTCGGTTATCGACGTTCACGGACACGCGCCCTAGCCCCGGCCATCATTAAGACATCTTCATTTTCATCATCAGCGCCAGCTACATCATTATCATCGTCATCTGCGACGGCAACGGGAGCGGCAGCGGCATCGGTAGTGGCGGCCGTTAATATGATCCCCTCGAGCAATAATGGCCCAACAAGCCTGCCTACGTCGATTAACGCAGTTACTCCTGTTGTTGGGCAGCTTGCGAGCGCCAGCGCTGTGGGTGGTGGTAGTGTTGGCGGAGGCACAACTATGATGATGATACCAGTCGGCTCAAGTTCTAGATCGCATTCCATGGATGCAATTAGGCAGCGTGATGCTTTGTTGTTAAAGCATGAGCCAGCTCCGGTTGTAGCTATCTATAAGGGTACCACAGATCGACTGATGAACTACAATAAATTCACCAAATTCACCCCGAACTCTAGTGGTGGTGCTGGTGGTGTAGTTAACCAAAGTCAAAGTATGCCATTAGCCCAAACGATTTTACTACAACCCTTGTCCAGTTCATCGTTGTTGGCTTCATCTTCATCGGCTGCGCCTACCAGTGGTGGTTCGAATTTGATTGATTTGCGATCAAATCACCTAATGGCTTCGACAAACAGTTTGTACACCTTCTATCCGGCCGAGGGGAGTCTCCAAGTGTGGCAATCGGAATGTGGCGATTTGACATACAAGTCCAGTCGCAATCAACATTCGCATAAAGCTCCGGTCTGTTGGACACAATCTATACCAAGGCAAACAAGACGGTAAGTCGTTGAAGAGATGTTGTACCTGTAGATGGTTCTGTATGGTGATGGGGCACCTCAGGTGTGAAAAATTTGCTCAGTTTTGATGTTTTTTTTTTTCTCTCGTCTCTACTCTGCAAGAAACGAAGACGATGTTGGATAATTAATTAAGTGAATGTGAATGGGATGGAATGAATGGTGATTACAAAAATCCGGTGTGATTTATGCGTATGATTGTGGGGGAATGTCATTAGGCCGGTCAAGACCATGAAGAGGGTTTAATTAGATTTTAGGCAAGTGTTCTACTGAGAGTGAGAAGGAATTCATAGGGACTAGATATATTCTGGAATTGAAGCTTCTGCTTTTGAAAAAACCTTCATTAAAAACATGCAGTCTATCATGGTTCTGATAGTATCTAATGAAGATCTCCTGATTGCAGTATACCTTAATTTACACCCAAAAGAAGCCATTGAATTGCACAAAATAGCATTGTAGATGATTTTCATTTAAATCGGTGGAATTTAGGAAAACTTTTCTCAATATTCATAAAACAACAAATAAGCTTGAGTGAAACGATGACGGTCTACCTATTGCACACGGTTTACTAAGTTTTGCAAGGAAAAAAAAAATGCCCCTATTCTCTATGCCATGTCACTTCGCATCAACTAGATGATACGAGTAACATTTTTTCATCACAATGGCAGCATCAAGTTTAAGAGCTGGGTTACATAGTAGAAAAGCTAAAAATTATAAAATCCTACTACATCTGCGGAAATGCCAAACAATCTATACATTGCTGCCAGTAGTTGCAATACTTTTCTTTGGAAAAGTGCTGAGTGAAGTTTAGGGTGGAGCATGTCGAATTCTAACCACAGCCCATTAGAACCCCAAACTCTATACGCAGCCGCTGTGCCACGCCAATCTTTATTCACACCAAAAACACTTAAACACGATTTTGGGTAATTCCTTGAAGATTCCCTGTTTAACTGTAGGCTCGGCTTCGATTCGGAACATACATTAAGTAAATATGTCTGGTACTTTCGTCCCTGAGTCATATTTCTTCCATTGTGGATAGAAAATACATTAATATATTCCGACAACATTTTGTCCCTTAGTGGACTTCCTTCAAGTTAAAGTATAGCTTCCATGCAATTTTCTGAGAAGCTTGCAATTATTTTGCCTCAACTGGTTTGAGTTGAATACTATTTTAAACGCCATGATTTCCTACTTACAAATATGTAAGACTCTAAGTCTAAGGACATCCTATGCGGTTCAACTATCCTAGGTGATTCATTCTACCAAGAAGACCGTGGCAGCCAGTTACACCACTGTCGTGCGATTTAACGCCCTTAAACATAACCCCTTGGGGCTACGTTAAGTCTCTGGTCTATACCAATTAACACAGACTGGTATGCTGGCGAGGGTTTATTGATAAACCCCAACAAGGCAGGCGTTGTACGGTTTAAAAGAAGAACACTGAACATTGGTTCAGTGACTCTAAATGACACAACCATTAATTTTTCCGAAGAGGTAAAATATTTAGGAATTGTCCTGGATGAGGGTGGCCGTGGTGTAGTGGTAACATCATCGCTTGTCACGCTGTTGATTCACGGTTCGAATCCTGAATCATCTTTATTTCGCACGAAATAAATAAAAAAGTCGATCACTTGCGAAAGCTAAGTCAACTAACTCTACTGTGAAGGCATAACACTGGCAGTAGGGTCGTCACAGTAGGGTGGTCACACGGCTAAAAGGAAGACGGAAAAAATACTGTGAATCATAAGCAACGACAATAATAGCGAAAACAAACAAAATACTCCCCAGTTATCTGGACAGCCACCCTTAGAGTTTACAGAAACTTAATACCACCTGAGTTTCAAACCACACCACTCTGTCTTTCTCTCTGCCTCTTCCCCTTTCCCCAAACGTACGTGTTCTAAAAATGAGTATAAGGGTATTCATATCCCCTTTAACACGTGCAAATTATAAAAAAAAAAGTAAGAAACTTAACTGGAACTCGCAGTGCAGTTAATCTTCGAAAGTCTGATGTTAACAGTACAAGGGATCATATAGATCTCATGGATCTATTAACCGACTTCCCCGAGCTAGATATACTCAGCACGGTTTGAGATTGAGATCCCAAACCGTAATATATGGAATAATGGTGGACCGTTGCTTGATCCAAAAGGAATCGTTTGGTATACCAATGGATCAAAAATGGATTCAGGAGTTGTCGCCGTTGTGTATGGACCGTCACAAGATTATGAAATCACTTGGAAAAAGTCCCAGTATTTTCCTGGCCGAGCTTTACGCTATTGAGACCTGTGCAAATATAAACTTGCAATCAGGAATCAAAAGTGCCGCTATACATAAACTCACCGACATCCAAACGGCGCTTAAAGCACTGATCTCCAACTTGATCACTTCAAAATCAGTTCTAAACTGCTTCGACAGTTTTAAATTGTGGTGGATACCGGGTCATGTAGGCGTTGACGGCAATGAAACTGCAGATCTACTAGCCAGAAAAGGTTCCTCTGAGTTGTTGAACCTTTTGCGGAATATCTGATTCTACATTCAAACTAAACCTAAACAATTGGGATCGCAACATGTGCATTTCCCATTGCCTCCCAAGGCCTTAGACAAGCTAAAAGAGCTATCCAAGCCTTCCAAAAAAGGCAGCTGATATCCTAAAATATAGCAGAAATGACATAAGAAGGCTTGTAAGCTTCCTTACTGGTCACTGCCAACTACTCTACCACCTAAATAAAATAAGAATTTCAGAGAATATAACCTGCCGCCTCTGCCTATAAGAAGACGAAACTGCAGAACGCATACTATGTGAGTATGTAGCTCTGTGTTGAAGTCCTTATTGAAAGACCCTTTATTGTTCCAAATAGTAATCTAGATCGCAGATGGTTTTGTCTATCTTGGTCGTCGCACATCTAGCTTAAGAACAAATTAAATTTGGTTAACTTGGATAGCGCACGCATGGTTCCATCTTAAAATCATCACAATCCCGTTAGATGAGAACAAGATACGTTGACAAAGTACAGGTACGGGCGCCAGTATTAAAGCGAAATGCTCAGAACAATATAAAAAGAATACGGTACTGGATCACCTAACTTCACTCATATGGCCCAAATAAATGAAGTGTACGAATGGGTCGCATATGTTGTTAATCTGCCAAACCTCAGAATTTAAATTTTTCTATTTTTTTAAAAAATTAATAAAGTACTGTTAATTTTGGGGTTAGGATGAAAATTCAGATTTTTTTCTTGAATTATCAACCCATAGACCACAGATATTAATTTTAAAGAAAATCCGCTCAGCCGTAAGAGCTTCAGTCGTAATGGGCTCAGTCGGAAGATGAATCCAATTTTGTCCTAACCTCTGCCACGGAAATCGTAATAGCCGATAGTTTCTCTGACTCCGGCCTTTATCAAGTAAGTGGAATCAAAAATAACTTATGAGGGCAACTTGACCTCATATTATCTTCCGATGTCATCTTCTTCCAAATTGGACCGTCATCACCCTCTCTATTTTTAACCTTTTCATACAAAAATTTCCATATTAACCACAGAAAAACTGTTCATCATCTCCACTCTTCTAACAATAGAAACAAATTTGTAATAGTTTCCTTTTAACTATCTTACGCCCTCTGTAGTTTCTTCATAGTAATCTTCTCTTAATCGAATTGTAATCTGGCAATGCCAGAGAAAAAAAGAAAGACACAAAAGGTACGGCATATCCGGAAAAGCAGGTCATTATAAAAAGAGGGTTAAAATCGAAAACACGCGTCAAGTCGTCAGAGGGCATAAAAGAAAAATAATTGTGCTTAGAATTTACCATCCGAAGAAAATTAAAAATAAAGAGTTTACAAATTATTGAAATTATGCCTTAAATCTGACTCCGACTTTTCTTATTACCTTCACGCATGTTCCCATTTTCCTGAACTCTGCGAAACCGAATATTTGATCTCCAACCCCAAGAGATTTTACCAATTTATTAATGCCAAAAGAAAATCTGATGGATATCCATCTACTATTCTCGGATACACTTACTCGTATACACTCACTTCTTTAGCCAGTCGTTCATTGACTACGCTCTTGAACCCGATTACTTCTGGTACATGAACTACATTACACAAACTCCCCTAGTCGCTGTGGATAGCAGTTCGTTGATGGTTCTTATCGGCCCTGATGGCTTGCCCGCCATAGATTTCAAAACATTTGACTCAGCGCCTCACTGCCCTGTTTCAATTATCAATATCGCAGGGAGTTTTCTCTGAATTGTTGAAGGATTCGTACATTATTCCTATCCACAAAAAAGAGTGTAAGAGTGAAGTATCTAACTATGTTCCCAAGCTCTTTGAAAGCATTGTATATGATGCAATGTTCTTTCACTTCAAGCTAATCTTTTCTATTAAGCAGCATGGTTCCCTTAAGGGAACCACTAACCTAACTGAATTTGTGTCAAATACACTCTACGCATCTCAATGAAGTTCATGTTGTTGCCCCAGGCTTTAGTATGGCTTTTGGCAAAATTTCTCCTCTAAGCTAAAAACTCTAAGTTCTCAACCGAGGTTTATTTGGTGGATCAAATCGTATCTGAGTGAGCGGCAATACAAAGTCCGTTTTAGATCCTCAGTATCTGATTCTTTTATATCATAGTAACTACTGGGTCCCTCAAGGCAGCCATCTTGGACCACAAATCTTTATCGTAGTTATAAACGGAGCCGAATATATCATTATTTTCCTTCACTTTTAGGGTAAATCACCAACAGCTAAGTATTTTTATTTAAAGTATATGTACTAGCACTTAAAGTTCGAAAGAATTAATCAAAATTTCGACATCAAGTAGCTATTTTAAATCCGTTCTTAATACGATAAACATAAAAATTTCACATCGTAGAACTACTATTAATTTACTAAATTTAATTGTTGTCACGCTTTTTGGAATATTATAAACGTTGCTGATGAAAGTCTCGGTTGTTTCGTCATTTCCTGATTTCATATTAATGAAATTAGAATCTACGTAAACTAGTTATTCGTACGATATACAGAACGTGTTAATAAACAGCTATTCACATGCAAATTATCAAGTTTGCGCATTTAAAAATTTGTGAATAGAATTGACCTTGTCATCAGCAGCCTGTTCGGTTTCCATATTTTGACCGAAATATTCAACAATACCTGTTTCGGATAGATAGCGCTGTATTAATAGTACGATCCTTAGTCATCTTTAGAAAAAGATACTACTCGTACAAAGTTATGACTGTCTGATGTCAACAAGTTTTTTTAATTCGTTCTTTAAATCCACGTGGAATAACACACAGAATCAAGATCTAAGAATTAGCAATTAAAGATGTATTTCTTATTAAAATGTTTTCATCAAGATTGCATGAGATACGATAGTACTTTTACTGAGATGCAAGCAACTAATTCTGGGCCCTAAGGAGGTTTTATTTAGATGACCTAGGAAACGCCTTCCAAACAATGACCAAAGGGTTCTTAGACCAACATAGGTCCATTGTGTTACCATTATGGAGTATGTTATGAGCTAGGGGCAGGCCACGGAGGCATCTTCAGTGTGGATGAAGGGGACGGTGGCACGCACGCGGTTGCACGGCTTAACTCATCGGACGGGGCTGGTTCTTTTATCTCCCATCACTCTCACACCACCTGCTCAAACACAAAAAAAAATCGTGCCATATACTTACAAAAAGGACCTACTAGTAAAGAGAAGAAGCTAACCTAATCCGTGGTCTACCACGGATGGACTGAAAAAAGATAGGAAAGAAGACGGGAGAAAAAGAAAAGCTCAAGCGCTTGTGCCCATATCCCGGAGCAAGGATATCCTCCTTGCAGATATGAACTAAACCTAACTTTATCTTAAACGTTCATGCATCATTGAAGTATGTACATATGTCCTATTTGGTGATTTAGCTTTTTATATACGTCTTGGGAGCTATTTTGTGCCTCTTCCAAATTTTTTCTGATTTCCTCAGATCTCAAATATTTTATTACAACCAAGTTGAAGTCGCAATTGTTCCAATCAATGCCTCTATTTGAGCTAATTGTCTGCCATTCTTTGAACCAGAAGCGATCTGCACCTGGTGCTTTGTTCAATTTGGCTCTTTTTTTAGAACCTCACTTATATCTGTTACTGTAAACTCTGCGTCCAGGTCAGGGTCGTGTATCCGTAGTTCTGCGTATTGAATGGACGATGAAAGTAGCGGAGGATTGAAAAGCTCATTAAAATAGTCCTTAAAATTATTTGCTGATAGATTTGTACCGATTTTGTAGTTTTTATTTCTTAAACACTTGGCAAAGGTCCACCAATATTGAGCATCTTTGATGGTGTTAGGTTTCGTTTCCAAATTGCTATAATACGATCTACGCTTGGTCTCACATATTCTTTTATAATTTATTTGGGTTAGCTATTATATATTTTTCCTTTATGTCATAGTTTTCTGTTTTTTTCCCATAACTTAACCATTTTGAAGGATTTTTTCATGGAATTATGACAACTCACGTTGTACCATTTTTGTTTAATATGGAATATTGGTTGGTTTGGTTGAATCGCCACTGATTCGAATATCATATTAGTACACACATTTGTAGCAACATTTGTAAGCATTTTCATTTTCCATTAACCGATTCACTTTAAGTTACAGGATTCTCCTATACTCTTCTACGTGTCTGCACTTCAATTTTGGCAACAATTTATATATTTATATAGTTTAGTTTAGTTTACTTTAGATTACTTTATTCCATCTACCGAGCTTAACTCTAACAGATATCAGAGAAATTTATAAATAAATTAAGGGTGGCCGTGGTGTAGTGGTAACATCATCGCTTGTTGATTCACGGTTCGAATCCTGATGTCAAGAATCATCTATTTATTTCGTACGAAATAAATAAAAAAGTCGATCACTTGCGAAAGCCAAGTCAACTCTACTGTGAAGGCATAACACTGGCAGTAGGGTGGTCATATAGCTAAAATGCAACTTGATCGTGATGATGACATCAGAAGAACGGAAAAAAATACTGTGAATCATAAGCAACGACAATAATAGCGAAAACAAACAAAATAATTTAGAATTGAACCTATCATAACATAAATCAATTTCAATACACACTGAGTTAAATAATTTTATACATTTCGTTATTGGCTCATTGAGACCATAGTTATAAACATGCCTAGGATTTAATAAAAAACATTTCTGGTACGAAGTATTCTTTCCGGTGCATAGAATTCAAAGTATCTAAGTATATCAGAACATATTACACAGTAAGAAAAGACATCATGAATAAACAATATATAATGAACATTTCGCCTTTTTTCCAAGGTATCCAAACCGATCAAAGCACCGATCAGAGTACGAGGGCATATCATCAAGATTCCATTTCAACTGTTTTACAACAAATCTTGTAAAAGACTTTTGGACCCTTTCCAATCGCATTTTAGAATTACAGTAATTTGCACACCAGACTATTGAGCAATATTCAAGGAAAGGACGTACTAAAGACATATAAACGGACTTAAGAGCATACGGGTTAGAAAATTCAGCACAAGAACGTTTAAGAAAGCCAAGCATAGAGTTTGCTTTAGCAACTACATAATCGACGTGAAACGAGAATGTAAGCTTTGTGTCAAAGAGCACACCAAGATCTTTAACCTCAGTTTTACGAATCAGGGCGGTCCCAAAAATTGTGTATCAATGTACGATGAACGGAAAAAAAATGACATTTGTTTATATTTAATGAAAGACAGTTTATTCGCCACCAATCGACTATTACATTTAATTCATTTTGAAGACTTAGGCAATCATAAATGTTATTGATACGTAGAAATATCTTAAGGACATCGGCATACAACAGACAGTTAGCACGATGAAACAACAATGGGATATCATTGATGAATATGTTAAACAGTAAAGGTCCCAAGTGGCTACCTTGTGGAACACCAGATAAGTCCTTAATAACTCTAGATTGAGAAGAACCAATCTTAACAACCTGTTTTATATTCAATAAATAACTAGAGATCCATTTAAGCAAACTGGAATGAATCCCAAAAAGACTTAATTTTGTTAATAAGAATGATATGGCATACTGAGTCAAATGCCTTCACAAAATCGGAATCAAATAGATATTTAGTGAATAGAGTCAAGTTTGTTAAAGGGGATCTACCGGATATAAATACATGTTGTTACAGAGATATCTGTTCTTTGATATTGAAATAAATTTGTTTAGTAACTATTGACTCAAAAAGTTTAGGAATAGCTGAAAGTTTAGTTATTCCTCTGTAATTTTCAATTTTTTGCCTGGGCCCAGCTTTGTAAACGGGAGTTATAAATGACAATTTCCATTCATCTAAGAATGTGCCTGAAGATAATGACAAATTGAATACAATATTCAATGGCAAAGTCAGAGATGAACTGCATTTTTTTAGCACATCAAAAGGAATACGATCAGGGCCAGCACTTTGACAGGAGTTCATAGATTGTATGCCCTGGAAAAAATCATCCATCGAAAGATGTAAGGATCCTATGGAGGTGTTTTCATATTTCATATTTTTCTCAGTCTTGTCTTCTTTCTTTATAAAAATGTTCTGTGAAATTGGCATGTGGTCAGACCAGATTTTTTCCTCAACTCTTAAACTGTGGATATATGGAGTTACTTCTTGCGATATTGCATTTATTAATATCACGGGTTTATATAAGATACAGATGCGGGCCAAAAACTCTTCCCTGCGGTACGCCAGCTGAAATTCATTTAAATTGCGAGCATTCGTTTCCGTGTCTGACACGGAAGAGTCTATTGACGAGATACTCGTATGTTGTCAGTATGTTATATAGGCATACATATAGAACTTGTCGTAATTTGAACTTCCGAGCTTTATTCCATACCTTGTTTAAAGGCTTGCGAGACATCAAGAAATACGCTTGAGCAAATCTCTTTTTCTTCATTTACCTCGTTGAATGCTTGCTTATGAACCTAAACTGGTGATAAGATTTGTTTGCTCAATAACCGGCTGTAAGCGCTTGACTTTCAAAAATATTGGATATAATTGGGGAAAGCGAAATTGGTCTATATGACTTCTTGTCACTCGGCGATTTCCCTGGTTTTAGTACCATTATGACTTCCGCAACATCCTGGGAGCTTATCAAAATTAATTCTATCTCCGCTTTAAAATCTGTCTTTGATATATTCAGACACCGCTAATGTTCAAAAATGTTACGTTAATCTACTCGTACGTACTTCCAGATTATGAAACCCCACAACTCATCTTTAAAATTATCATATGAAACGCCTCTCCAGATGCTGTGTGACAGCAAGGTCACATTAATCTACAAGCTTATGATAATCCTCACCAGATGAACACCTCAAAGTCTGAATATTCATTAGAACATTCTTTTAGCATCTATTAGCGGAAAAGATACATGCATAGTATGCTATCCATTTTGATATCAAATCCATTTAAAAAATTACAATTCACGGTCGGAGTATCTGTGCAAATTTTTGTCATCATCAGATACACGATGAGATATTTCCCACCTCAATGAAACATCAAAAATAACTTCAAGGCCTTCGGCAGCATTCACTTAACCGTGGGAGATGTGTTTCAATCAGTTTATGCTGATAAAATATTTTCCATTAAATCCACATCACCTTAAATGTCTTCCGCAATTTTTCCAAACCGATTAGCAATGGTATAGAGTTAAGTCATCTTTCCGTCCAAATGCACGTCAGTTTGACATTTTTAGGCAAACATTTTGATGAATTAATTAGGTCGGTTGATGAGCTCTTAATTTTATTATCTATTTTTCTATTTTTGTGTGGGATGTGCTTTTTGCATACGCGTCTTGTTACGAGTTGAAGATGACTTGTATTGTTGTCGTTTCACAATTTGGCATGTGGGTTCAATATAGCAAAATTGCTGTGGGTTTGTGGGTGGTTTGCATTTGTTTTGTTTGAATTTTTAAAAAATGAGATCAGGAGGAGATTTTGGTTGATTTGGAGGAGTATATTATGTAAGACCAACATAGGTCGTGGAATGGGTGTTTGGTTATATAAAATGAGAAATGGCGTAACGAGATAAACATTTTACTCAAGGAATTGACAAAGTGAAAGCAAATTCCAGGCATCGTCAGAGTAATCTGATGGACGCACTAGAGTCCATAACAGTCCATAACATCTTTGCAAAATTTACAAGAATAAAGTGCCAGGGATCGACAAATTCGTTATAGATACAATTTCCAGTAGTCTGAGGTCCATTCTTCTTCGATTCAAAGAAGGTAAAGAGTTTTGTTGTATCAACACATTTCGCGATAAACTACACAAATTTTGGGACTCATATAATTCAGGTAATATTTGACTGACTCACAAAACCCAAGATCAAAATTTCCCAACAAGCCATTTTCGCTTCCTAATTGTATGGAGGATGTATGGAAGCAAATGGCAAACACCTGGTTTGATGAAAAGTGTCGCAAAATGCACCCAGTAAAGCAAGAGGCTTATGAAGCGACGAGAGAAGCTTACGACATTTACAAGCAGAAGAGATGGGAAGAACACTAGCTTCTAAGAAAGAAGAAGAAAGAATATTAAAGACGTGAGATCGAGTCAATGGAGAGGAGTTATAGCAGGAATGATGTTCGAAAGTTTTACCAGAAGATAAAAAGAACATGTTAAGGCTTCAAAGCCCGAATAGAAGCCTGTAGGGATGAGGAAGGTGCTGAGAATTTGGAAAGATCACTTCTGCAACGGCGGTGACGACCAAAGTGCTTCATTCGAGAGGGATGGATGACGATCAACAACTAAAGTGAAGTGAAGCTGCAATATCTAAGCTTAAATCCAACAAGGCTGCTGAAGCTGACGGTGTAACTGCCGAGCTATTTAAAGCATGCAACAACTTATCTATAAGATATGATCTGATGAAAGAGACACTCTGAGCTGCGCCAACTACAAAAGTATTAGTCTCCTCAACAAGATCCTATATGCCATATTATGTGAATGCCTTAAATCTTTTGTCAACGATCTGAGTAGTCCGTGTCAGTGTGATTTTAGACCAGGAGTCCAAATTACATTTTTGAATCAAGATTTAGGCCGAAATGTACAGAATGACGAAATGGATTAAGTAGCAAATTAAAATCAGATTGCATTCGGTATCTACAGAGTGAAAACCACGCATCTACCTACGAGTACTTACTTTTACATTCACCGCGTCTCTTAAATCAAAATAATCAGTCACGAAGTATAATCATTAAAAAAAAATCACTTTAAAGCCATTAGCAATGGTTCTCTTGAGATCAATTAAATCATTAAATCGGTTGCATTCCTTAAACCCAGTAGCTTTCTTCTGAACATAGTACATTTTTCCCTTTGGATATATAACGTATAAATCAATCATAAGACACAATTTTTATGAAGATTTTGATGACACGGAAGCATTAATCTTATGTGCACTAATTTTTTGTTTGCCTGTCATTTATTTTTCAATTAAGAATAAAATTACAGCGAATGCCTGATGTGATTAACATACGAGTACAACATGTCCTTACTTTTACCAGAGCCATCGATCTTTTGAAATTGAATTTAGAAGCTGACATATATTTTCAACCGATAACCTCTTTCACGTGTCAATTTGGGTAAAAGTATAGCTTCTGTATTGAATCGGTAAAAGTATTGGTATAATATTTACCGAAGAACAGTTTAAACAATTCCTGTGGAATCACAATAGAATTTGTTCACAGTCAGACCTCTTGCGAATGTTTGGCAAATATCCGAGAGTGAAATTGTCATAAGAAGCTCCTTCCAATAGAAAAATTTTGTTGAGCCCTTTTTCTCAGGAAAGGCTTACAAATAACTGGATTACGAACCGATTTTGATGTAATTTTAAATTACCAGATAGATGATTTTTCTGATACATTTTAAACTAAAATCGTGTCACGTTCTCAGAATTTTTTTTTTCAGTATAAAAGAACTGAATTGATGCGACAGCTCTTTAAGGGGTTAGGACCGAACTTAACCGAGTTTTCCATGTCCAATGCTGCTCATTTTAAAGAAAACAATTCTCAGCGAAGAGTAGGGTGGCGCATATCGGATTTAAACCCGAATCACGATAGCTAAGTATGCAACCACCTCGCAAAAAATATTGTGCTCTAGAATGAAAGAATAAACTTTTAAAACTGAGACTATTCACATGGAACTTATAGGCAACGAAATCTCTGACGTAACAGTAAGTAGAATATACTACAAAACTTTTTGTTGAGTTAATTACAGCACATGAAATATATGACCACCAACTGAATGAATGTTTTGTGTTCAGAAAATATAGACACGACTTATGTCAGAGTTCAACTTTCGCACAGAAAAATCTTGCACACTTTTTGCAACGATGTCATCGAGTCACTTTTTGTCACTCATTTTAAGTCACTTTTTGAAACTCTAAATCAAACCAAATCATACTTTGGGCGGGCTTATAACCAAGCCACTCTTGCCCGCTCCCTTGCGGTGACATACAGAAATTGCATTCATAATATTTTCAATTCATTTTCCACTTTCGTATGTAGTAGATACTTATTCCGCCTAAGCCTAAATAGACTGGAGATTCTTATTAGAGAAGATCCCTCTTTTTATCCAAAACACACTAAAACCGACCAATTTTACCTAATATATGTTTTATTATTGAAGTAAAATTTCTTTGGCAACGGTGGTGGAAATTTGCTCAGATGTAACGGAAAGGATGTAACGCTTTGGGTGTAACGAAATCGTGAAAACCTTGTTTTCTCGAGAACGGCAATTACGATTTTGATCAAATTTGGTATTTTAGTTAACTCCTTCTCCAGATATCCTAAAACGTATTCATATTAAGATTGATTTACGGTTTTGATATTTAAATGATAAAATAGTTTTTAATATGATAAAAAGTTTCGCTTCCAATCCTTTCTTCAAGTTGTTTTCCGATACGCGTTTCATAAAGTATAAGTTCCTGCAGAATTGAGTTAATACTGACAGTTCTGGACAGTTCTCCTGCTTATTTTCATTTCATTCGATAGGCACTCTTTTAAAATAAATTTCGAATATTATCCACTCAACCATAATCGACTTATTTTAGGTCCACTTAGGTGGGTAGACAGCTTTTATATATCTAGAACTTAATAAATCGAAATTACCAAGTTTTTTCATCTCTTTCAGAAGATATCTAAGGTAATAATAGCTGTTCCCGAACATAGCAATATAGAAGGGAACGAAATAGCGACTACGAGCACGAGCTATGGAGACGACGGTTCTATGGCTTTCGTCAAACAGGGTGTAGTCTCGAATCATTTAGCATTCATCTGAGAGTAACCACTTCTCAATCACAATCTCCTACCTTTTATCCCAATTCCCAAATCAAATCTATGTCAAGAATGCATTCTTCTCACCACATTCGGAGACCTCATTTTGTGAACTATAAACCTCTAAAGCTGCCTAAAATATTCCATGCGAAAATCAGATACATTGAAAGTCTATTCCCATAGATATACCCATCGCAAATATACGTATCTACTTATATTCCTTGCTGACCCCCTGAAGCAGCACTAAAAACTAAATTATTCTCAATTAACTTTTTTAATGTTCTGCCCGGCAAAACTCAAAAGGCACAACATTCACATGGCTATGGTCCGGTGTGTCTGGCCCATCGCTAATAAAACTACAAAAAAAATATGCAAAGCTGTAGAAAACAATCAATGTTCCAAGTTTTCGTATTCGTATTCATTAATCCACCTAAATGACTCTTTATTGTCTTTGCCTATTGCTGCTGACCCGTCTCCGTATCTCTCGGACCGTGATTAATGACGCCATGCGCATGAGTTTAATGCGAAAATGATACTCTACCACTTTGCGCACAGAGACTTCAACTCTAACTCAAACTATAAGTCCGAATGGTGCGATTAAATTCATCACAAAAAATAAGATGTCAATAGCTTAGATACTTATGTAACGGGGATTATACTGCTTCTACTATTACGCGAACTGCAAAAGGTACGCGCCCGCCCTTCTTCGTTCATTGATTTCCATGGATAGATACTTTTTTCACTTTTACTTTGTGTCGTCGTAGTGTATTGATCTTTTATTACCACGGTTTGTTAGCTACTTGAGATGTGAACATTTCTTTCTTTTTGCGCTCGCAAAACAATCAACAGATAGATATAGAGATCTCCCAGAGAGATGAAAGATGAAGATAGAAGTATAAAGATACAGATACATAATTATGCAGGGGAAATAAAATTCATTAACCTCAACAGAGAGAAGAGAAAGTGCGTGTGAGTAATATTTTTTTATTTTTTTTCTTTCTGTTCAGATACTTTGGTGATATTTTCGCGTAATTTATTCTCTGTGTCTCTATTCACAGGATGACTGGTGGACTGTGGTATAAAAAATGATTGTGTTCCCACAATGCATGAAGGTTCAATAGATCACACCACTATCTAATGAAAGGTTTCACACTACTGAAGTGGCATTTCCTCTAATAAAATTCGAGACATTTATTTGGAGGGACATTTTGTCATCGCGACAGGTTCAATGTCCACAACAGCAGGCCAGATACAACAGGTGTACCAGAGAAATGTGGGGGAGAGCCCATATGCTGCAGGTAGTCACCCTCTAAAACAATACACGACACTGTTTCACTTAATTTTGCGGTGGAATTACACTCTTTTTTACGGACCAAGTAATTTGGAATAATTTCGTTCTGCTGCAAAGGAAGTGCATTGTTTTTTACTGTCAACATTTTGTGTTGGCCTTTTTTTTTTGGTTGTTGACTCTTTTGCTGTGTGCACCGACATTTAGTGTCATTTGAAAGGAAATGAGGGAGTGAGTCTGAGTCATTATTAGAACATGTGTTGGAAATACAGATGGTCTTTGTGTAGGCATTTGGAGAAGAAGATACTTTTTTGGCGAATATCGTAGCAATGTTCTTGAATAAAATTGTTTTAATATGCAAAATTGAAGTGAGGGTCACATGTTTTTTGTAGGTGTACGAGTAGTGCAAATATTGTTATTGATATTCACAAGGGGACATGGCTCTCTTTTGATCGGAAAACCGTCAACCAAATCGATCACATTGCGATCGACGCAAGGCACTCTACCAGTATTCTGGGTATCCAGACTTTCCGAGGAGCTAACGTGGACTCGGATCACTACCTAGTTGTAGCCAAGGTACGGATGCGGATATCAACAATAGAGCGAAATCAACGAAGAACTGTGAGGAAGTTTGACGTCGAACGGCTACAATCGCAAGAGACCGCCAAAGCCTTTGCCGATCGAGTTTCCCTCAATCTCAATCTGAGTCGTATGCCGCCTGCAGGAAACACAGAAGACCAGTGGCAGCGTTGACAGAAAGCCATTAGAGATGCCGCCTCCGATGTACTGGGTTTCTCTCGGGCAAAACAAAGAAACCCCTGGTATGATGACGAATGCCGGTAAGAACATGCAGCAAAACAAGAGCTGTTCAAAGCGGCGCTGCATAGAAGGACCAGAGTTGCTCACGAGCTCTACAAGCAGAGGAGAAAAGAGGAACATCGACTTCTCAGAAAGAAGAAAAAGGAGCATGAGAAGCGCTCGATCGAAGAGATTGAAAGACTTTATCGCAGGAATGATGTTCGAAAATTCTACCAGAAGGTAAAAAGAACATGCCAGGGTTTCAAAGCCAGAACAGAAGCCTGCAGGGACGAAAATGGTAACATAATAGTAGAATCGCAGTTGGTGCTGAGGATATGGAAGGAACACTTCTGCAGACTGCTAAACGGCTATGATGTCCAATATTCCGCTGTCAGGCAGAATGAACCATTCAACAGTGACGATGATAGCCAAGATTCCCGTCAACCCGATCAGAATGAAGTGAGGATAGCGATATCCAAACTTAAATCCAATAAAGGTGTTGGAGCCAACGGCCTTGCCGCCGAACTTTTTAAGGCAGGAGGTGATGAGCTAGTAAGGAGCATGCACCAGCTCAATTGTAAAATCTGGTCGGAAGAATGCATGCCCGACGAATGGAACCTCAGCATCGTTTGCCCGATCCTGAAGAAAGGAGACGCTTTGAACTGCGCCAACTACAGAGGTATAAGTCTTATCAACATCGCATATAAAATCTTATCTGTCGTATTATGTGAACGTCTTAAACCGATCGTCAACAACCTGATAGGTGCGGTTTCAGGTCCGGTAAGTCCACCATTGACCAAATATTCACACTACGGCAGATCTTGGAAAAAACCCATGAAATTTCATCGATTTCAAAGTTGCCTATGATTGCGTGTATAGAGACGAGTTATATAGAGCCATGTCGAGTCTTGGCATCCCTGCCAAACTTGTCCGTTTATGCAGGATGACGATGGAGAACTCTCGCTGCTCCATCAGTCGGAAAGAACACCACCACAAGGTGACGCGCTATCATGTGATCTCTTTAACATTATACTTGAAAGAATTGTACGAAACTTACAAGCTAACACCGGAGGTACAATCTTTTACAAGTCTGTACAACAACTCGCTTACGCCGACGGCATTGACATAGTCGGAAGAACTCAGCAGGCTGTCAGTGGGGCGTTTGCGAGTATTGAGATCGAGGCAGCAAAGATGGGTTTAACGGTCAATGAAGGCAAAACAAAATATATGCTCTCTACAAAAAAGGACACCCAACATCTTGGACAGAATATATAATAGACAGATATAATTTTGAGGTGGTAAAGGAATTTGTCTACCTAGGCTCTATGGTGACCTCCGGAAATGACACCAGTGGGGAGATCAAACGAAGAATTACTCTTGCCAATCGTTGTTTCTATGGGCTAAGAAGGCAACTGAGTAACAAAGCCCTATCTCGAACTACTAAGGTAACTCTTTATAAGACGCTAATCATCCCAGTCTTTCTGTATGGCGCAGAGGCATGGACTTTGTCAAAATCGGATGAGGATGCCCTTGGTTACTTTGAGAGAAAAGTTCTTCGAGTGATCTTTGGTCCCGTCTGCATAGACGGCGAGTGGAGGAGAAGATATAACCCCGAGCTATACGGCCTTTACAATGACATCGACTTAGCCAGAAGAGTTCATATACAACGACTAAGATGGCTGGGTCATGTAGAGCGGATGGAGCCCAACTTTCCAGCCCGGAAAGTCTTCGAATCCTCCCCGGATGGACGGCGCAGTAGAGGACGACCTCGCGGAAGGTGGCGCAAACAAGTGAAGAGGGACCTCAACCAACTTGGCGTGCGCAACTAGAGGCAGCTGGCTCATAACAGGGCTGGCTGGAGAGGTTTGTTGGTCGAGGCCCAGGTCCACCCCGGACTATAGCGCCACCTAAGTAAGTAAGTAGTATTCCTTTCAAGGTCTGCAAGAGACTTGGGACTATTCTTGGAAACCTTTCCTTCCAGATAACCCCACAAGAAGAAGCTATTAAGTCCAGAGAACGAGCCGGCTAATCAATATCTCCATTTTTTGAGATTATTTGGCCTGGGAACATTTCTCGAAGAATAGTCTTCGTATCTCTCGTTATATAGGCAGTAGCTCCGTCTTGTTGAAACCACATAGGGGCACGGGGTAGCTCTCAGCTGAGGATATAAAAAGCTTTCGAGCATTGCTCTATACTCGGCCCCATTTACTGTTACTCGATCCCCAATTTTGTTTATTGACGAAACCATTGACGGTTAAATAGGCTTCGTCTGATAAAAGCAATTTCTGTTCAGTCCAATAATAACCTACTTGTGTGGTCTATGGCAAGCAGTTGCTGACTAAATTGAATTTTATATGGAAAATAATGCAAACCCTTTCTTAAAATTCTCTGCTAGGTCGACCGTGGGATATTTAGCTGGGACCGTTAGCAGATGCCTGTACGTGGCTTATGTTGTCTCGAGAACGTCCTGACGTAGGCCTACTAGTTTGTCAATAATTAAACACGATGGCATTTTTGGCAAACCCCACAGGTGGACCAGTAGGGATGCAGTAAAGTGGGAGGATTGTGATCCTTCTACTCCGGATCATATCTAAGCCGTAAGAAGAAGAAGAAGAAGAAGAAAAACGATGGCATTTCTAGATTGGGCACTTCTTACATTGTCCTTATAATTAAGAAGTTGTAACCGAATGTAAGATTCAGCAGATAAAATCCGTTATGCTATCGTACAGTGCACCATTATTCAAATTCGAAATATTTAATCTAAAAAATATTTTTTCGTTCCAAAGTTATGAATTTTTAAAATTCGCTTAATATTTTTGGACCACCCTGTGATTGACAATAGAATCACTCAGATAATAGACAAACTCGAAAATGTAAGCCTTATAATCCGTTCCCTCTATCTGTCTGTAAAAAATGGTTAAATGTTCATATCCTGGCTTTAAAAAACTTCATCAAGTGCGATGTATAAATATTTAAATCACATTTATTGCCCGCCTAGCTCCAGATTGTCTGAACAGATTTTGATGAAATAGTAGTTTTCTCACCCGAAAACTATCTGAAATAAATAAAGTGTGGGTAAGATAGAAGGAGGAGTTTTAAAAGTCTTTCAAGAACCACTCAACAGATTTTGATGAAATTTTGGCTTCAAGCTATGATGTATGTAGATATGTTTGGCTTAAAATTAAAATCAGATGAAACAGAGGTAATAGTGCTAATTACCCACTAAACCAACCCCCTGGTTTTATCACATCTTCGCGGGGTCAACGTTAGGTATTTCATCACTAGGTTGGACTCAGATCACGCTGTTCTTATATATATATTGTCATCGCCTTGCCTTCACTGTTACCTTTGGCGTTCTATTCTGTGGAATTCCTACGCGAAGAATTGTCGTGTCCAAACCGGTGTAGATTAGTCCGGAAGTATCCATGTCCAGTGTACGATTTAGCCACCTCTTTGTATTTCTTATTAGTCCTTACGGAAACCGTCCATCTTCCTTTTACTGAGAGATTTCACCCTTTCTGCCACTTTGTTAAACTTTGCTCTCTATCTTCGATTCAACATGCTCTAGGGGGGCCTGCATATTTGTCTGCTAATGTACTGATATCCACAGGTGCCACGCTAGCTATGACGAATATGGTACCATCTGACACCGTATGGAATGCGCTATACATATTTTCGCATATATTTTTACTTTTAGGGCATTGATCCAGAATAGCGCAGCTATTGGGAGACTCGTGCCAGTAAATAATAGTCTTCTACTCTGCCTAGGCCCCTGATTGGCATTACTCCTGATAGCGCAGCATTGACTCGAGCTGCCTTACAGCATGTGTTTTCAGTCAGTCCTTGTATGAGAGCCTCGCATTTATCATCAGTCCGAGATACTTAACGGCTGGTTGCCAGACAATGTCGTGATTACCGACTCTCTCTGGATCCACTCCAGATACTCCGGTTCATCAAGGAAATTGGACTGGAGGAGGTGCTCTAAGTCAAGTATCTCATCGACTAGAATTCCAAGTCGGGGAAGCACAATAGATCTACAAGGTCGCAGTGCGCTTACTCCCCAAAATACCATCAAACGAGTCATTTTGCGCAGAGCCTCACTTAATGCAGATAACTCTATACTAAAGCCTGCGGTTGCCATGTATCTAAAATTCTGAACTTTGCCTTCTTGGCCATGAAGTCTAGATCAGTCAATAGAGAGAAAAAACAGGACTTACCTTGCATCAAATTTGTTAGTTTTGATATACGGTGGGATTATAGATTTTCAGTTTGCTATTTGCTATCGCTTGCGTCATAACTTTTACCCTAAAATTCGGTTTGCTATATGAATAGTTCCCGAGCTATAGCAAAAGAAAAAAAGCATAAAAATGCGTCGTTGGTTTTCTTTAACATGAGCAAAAGTAGTTTCTACTTTATCTTTTCTCCTTTTTCTTCATTGAAAATTCAACAAGTAGCTAAGTAATAAAATGAGTCATCTAGAAGAACTTAAAACTAATGAGGATGGTGAGCCAAATAGTAATCAACAGAAATAAAGAACAATGGAGAGAATGAGTAGAATATTCAAAAATAGCCTCTAATGTGGACATTATGCTAATTTGCAGTGCCTCTCCTCATTTGATGCGTCAGCTCACAACCAAAATCTCCTCTCTCAATCTGACCAGACCTCTTTTAAAAAAAACAAATTCTTAAAATCCAATTTAATAAATTATTGCACCCAGACCAAAGATACCACATCCCCCCATTAGAACGTCTCAGGCAAATAACAAATTTCTTCTATTAATTTTGTAACTGTAAAGTAAACTCAACCTATTTGGCTATTTGCCCACATGCCATAACACCCATAAGCCTTCAGAAGAAAAACTGAATCACTTTGCTTCTCACATTCGAATGGTGGTCCGTGTGCCCCAGGAGGAGTCCCAAGCGAGCGCAAGACCAATCGCGAGTGAACTATCAATTGAAATTCATCAATCGTTGCACTAATTCTTGTAAAGAAAATTTTAAAGAAAAATTGCTTCGCACACTATGGTCGGGCTCACATGTAACATGCAATCATTTTGCACCCGGAATGGCCAAGTTTGCTTAAAGGCGAAAGATGAGCTATGCCAGCAGTTTAAAAGGTATGTGATAGTGGCCTACCCAACACAGCCCTCTCTGGCTCTCTCGATTGGCAATTATAAAGTAATTCCTCCTTTCGTTGTTCGCGTTCTTCCTGAATCTTCTTCTGTTCTAGTTCCGTCATCATTACACTGCCACAACAAGTAGCGCGAGCAGCCAGTTTGGCACGTTACCTCATCTCACACAGAGAGTATCTATCACTGTGTATCTTTGGTGTATCTGGAGTGGATTGTCTTTAAAGAGTCGGTCGGGTCTCTAATGCAATTATTAGCGTGTTACATAATTTTACTTCTTTTCCTCGTCTAATTTGTGGAAAGAGTTAGAGTGGTGAGCGGTGAGCGGCGTGCGCGCAAGAGCGTTCAAGCTTGCCCCAGTGCACTCACTAGCTAGCTGCTGGCCATCATCACTAACAGTGGCCAGAGTGTTATTGTATATTGGCTAAGACTGCTGCTGCTGCTATGGAGAAGCCTTGTGCGATTCGATTGTATGATTATGTTGCTACACATATACACGGACAGAGTCGGGCCATAGGTTTGCATGTAGGTTTATCGAACCGTAAATAGTTTGTCTTCGTCGTCATTGTTGTTGTTCTTTTCGATTAAAACATAAATTAAAAAAAAAAAAAAAGTAAGGAAAGAAATAACAAAAAATACAATCCAAACTCACCTCAGTGAGCTAATTTGTTGATGCAATTTAGTGATGAGTTTCGGACGGACAGCAACATTTTTGCACGTTCTTCGATGAAATACCTAACAGATCGGTGGCTTATTTGCTGGTAGAGCTACCGCTAGGTATTTCGTAAATTAAATTTTTGCAAGTGATGCATTGCTAATGCGTTCGATATGAGATTTGCACAAGACGATACGAATGGAAACTAGTGTAAGGGGTTGCAGGAGGTCATGAATGTGTCACAGAAGTGGAGGTCTTTCGAATAAAACTCACTCAGTTGCATCTCGACTTTTTCATAAAGTTCAACAAATTAAACTAGATCAACCTCAATTGCTTCTGGTATCCTGGTGAATGACCCCCGCAGATACAATCCAAAAGCCTATATGAATGGAAGTAAAAGAGCAATAACCCACCCGCAATTGATGGTATCCATTAAAATCCCCAAAAATAAAACAACAACGATGACAGCAACTATTTTTGGTGAGAAAAACAAGTTTATTTTTCGTGTAAGAAAATATATTACCCCTATAAACAGACATGATAATTAATGACGGTAATCAAATTCCTTTTTAATACGAATTGTTTCTAAGCGTAGAAACACAACGTCTGGGAATAAGAACCCATTGCGCGTTGTAATTCAAACCGATACGTGATCCACAAGTGTCTTAGCTGTATCTCATCGAATTGTTAATGAACCGGTCACGTAGATTTGTTGTCATGATTTTTGTTATTATTCCCGAGTGTTAATATATTGAATATAGAACGAGAAAGAACGTGATACAGAAGGAGGATATAAACAAAATATTAATTAAGCTAATCAATCTCTCAAAGTTTGAGAAGCTTCTTGCAGCAAAATAATGCAAATGAATTGGAAGTTTTTACGAAAGTAATGCCCGTGTCATTAAGATACTCGTATGGTAGACGGATTGAAGGTAAATCAGAGTAATTAGATACAAGCAAATTTGAAGAGCATTCGAAGAGCGTAAAAGGCTTCTACACAGGATTCCGGTTTTTGATGGTCTCTAATGCCTGACAATAACTGTGTTTCTTTGCAAGCTTCAAAAAAAAAAATAATCCTATTTGTTTTGAAATTTGGCACAATACGCGGATTGGGATTCAAAGAAAATTAGCGTTCATGCCAACATTCCTGAGCGAAATACCCTTTTGCGCCATCTGCCGCCCGATAATCGAAACGTGCTATACTCAGTTAGCGATAACTGTGGATAATGTCGACAGTTAACGGAGTTAATTGTTGTTCTTGTTGTCCAAGCAAACTCTTACTGAAATGAGCATGATTTTGACAAATAGAAACAAAGCTCATGAGGCACAAGAGACCCATTTTGCTTAGTTTTTTTTTTAGAAAAAAAAAATTAGATGAGGATGCATACATCCCAAATTTAGATATCTTTTAGCTTTTTCTCGAAATAATTTCTAAAATTTAATAAATAAAACGTAACCCAAGCTTGTGCACTTAAGTAAGCGACATGATTCGAATCTCTGCGGGTCAAGAATGACAGAGACCACAATCAAATAAGGCTGAGACTGCTTTTCAAAATATCGCCTTCGAAATTCCAGAAAGTTCATAATAAATAAACTGCAATAGTTGACGTAGAATACATGCTAGTTGTCCAAAAAATACAGCAGATAGCTTCTAAAAGACTTTTTCTAAGTGATATTGATACTAACGAGGTCGAACTCTACCAGTTCCTTCCGAAAGCGTGACAATTCCATCGTTCTCCGTTGTTTTTTTTTTCAGATACTCGTAAAAGCCGTGAATTAAGAATAATCCTCAATCTATTTCAATTAGGAATTCAAAATCTATTGAACATCGTTCCTACATAACGGGTGGGCCATCTGGTGGTTTCTTTCTAAATTACATGTTACTTTGACACTGACAGCTCTTTCGCTGGTAAAATTGACATGAACAGAGTTTCATATCTTCGCGGTATGAAATGAAAAGATTCTGTGTTGCCGAAACAGTACGATTTTTGAAAAAATATTTCGGTCGAAATAATGTTTGTGAAAAAAGTTCGTACAAGTTGTCCTCGTGTTCGTCTTGTGCGCTGAAACGTGGAAAGCGAATGCATCCTCAACGAGTAACTGTTTGGTGTGGTTTATACAATGGCGGCATTATTGGCCAGAAACTGAGGAAAGAACTTGGATGATCTCTGATTCCAGCAAGATGGAGCTACGCGCAATGCAAACCGTCCAACAATCGATCTTTTGCACACTAAGTTCAATGATCGTGTAATCAGCCAATTTTTTGACGATTATGCTTGGTCTTCGCGGAGCTGCGATTTGACGCCATTGGACATTTTTTTGGTTCGGTGCCGTTAAAGAACGATATTATGCTGACAATCCAGAAACACTCACTTAAATGTCAATATATAGTACATTTAATTTGCTTCACAAGGTTGATCCATGAATTAATAAATTTTCTGTACATAGGAAGTTAAAAATAAATATATAGCTTCCAGCACCGGACCTACCGTTTTATGGCATTTCTCACGGCAATTTTAATCTCGGATTTTTGTCAGACGTTCGCAAAAGATAGGACCGTGAGAAAAAAAAACTTTTTTGATATTTTCTTTGACTCGAACCTTAAGTCCGTCCCACGGAGCTCACATACACACGGACCTATTTAGAAAGAAAAAACAAGGATGGTTTAAATGATGAAGTATCCCCAAATTAAGGGAGACTTTTAAGATACTTAGTGAACTTACTTCCAAATGAAGAACAAGGTGTTTTGTAATAATAACCAACTTTATTATTACAAAATAATAACTTTATAAAATAACTAATAATACAAATTCTACATCGTCATAAAAAATACAGAATACAAAAAAGATATGGGATGCTGTATTCCATCCTTAACGGATGTCCGTCCATATGTCCGTTTGTCCCTGTGTCTGTAACACGCTAGTAACTTTTGCACAGATTGAACTAGAGTTCTGAAATTTTTCACAAAAATAGTGTGCGGTGGTTCAAACATAGCTAAGTGAGGGGTCTTTTAGGGGTATAATGTACCCCAACGAACAATTTTTAAAAAATTGGGGACATGTACATTTGTAAGGTTCTTGAGTTAAGCGTATGGGAAAAATTATTGAAATATTTTAAATCCCACCCCATAACTTACTGCTACCTACTCCATTAGATTTCGATCAATTTCAAGTGAAACTACTGACGTCTATGTGTCAAATTTCATCGAAATCCGTTTAGGAGTTTTTGAGTCGTCGGCTAACAAAGATGATTGAAAATTTTTTAAAACCCCGCCTCCCATATTCTACTCACACTTGGACCGATTTTGACAGTTTTTAGATGAAATAAGCATACCAGTATATACTCGTACATGAATACGAAATAAATTTCATCAAAATGTCTGGTGGTTCTCAAGCGAGCCATGTAAGGACAAACATATGGGCAGACATGGAACAAAATATCTTTGCTTGACCTGATCCTTTCAAAAGCACGGAACACTAACCGCGCGAACGCCGACTTGCACTTGACGATTTTTTTTTTTTTTTTTTTTTGTGTTCGTTTTTTTGACGTCTGTTTATTTTGATCGCGTCACGTTATTTTATTTCACGTCACGTGATTCCATTTTACGTCACGTCATTTAATGTCACGTCACGTATTTTTATGTGTCCGCCCGTAGTAAAATATTCTTAGCAATTGACTTAAATTAAACTTCTTAGACTGGGATAAAGGGAGGTTATCCTATACGATGGGCGTTTTTTTAAAAATCAAAATACTATTGAATCTATGAGCCGAGGAACATTCGTACCAAGTTATATTCGTCTAGCTTAAACTAAAGGGCTGCAAAACCAATAGACATATGGAGGAACGGGTAAGATTATTTATAAATATTTTTATAGAGTGCATCTTTATTATTTCTCTGTAGTATACATTAAGTTTAATATACGAGTACTACTCTGCATAGGGTATAATAATTAAATAGCAAGTTAGGGAATACATAAATAAAAACGAAAAAATAAATAACATATGTAGTCCTCCATTGCTTATTGCGTCTACTAAAATTTGTATACTCGTACTTTACTTTAGGTAGGGTGGTATACTCCACCCTACCTAAAGCTCACACCAGGAATCGTAGTACTATACTTGCAACTATAGAGCCATTTCATTACCGAGCTGCAGATTCTGTGTTGCCGAAACAGTGCGAAATTTGAAAAGAAACTTCGGTCAAAATAATGATTGTGAAGAAAGTTACTGAGATTGGTATGCTAATTATTAGCACAAGTTGCCCTCGTGTTCATCTTTTGGCCAGAAACTGAGGAAATGAACTTGGATGATGCCTGGTTCCGGCAAAATGGCGCTACGTGCAATGCAAGCCATCCTACAGTCTATCAGCTGGAATAAGTATAAAAGAGGTGTATGACCCTGCTCTAGCTAGGGCATTAATTTGTTCGTACCCCGTTATAGAGAATGTATCTACTTGGACAGGTACCCAAGCCAGCATCAGAAAGTTACATCGCTCAAATCGCTTTAGTATGTCGACAGTCTCCTTTAAGATTCTGGAGGTATTCATGACGGTTTAACAAGCTTTGAAAGCCATTTGACTACCGGGACAAGTAAATGTCATCGATAACTTATTCTTGAAATAAACTGTTCCCATCAACTTTCCTCTGAATAAGTGTAGTGCTGAGCCACTACTACCCGAAGTAAAACACTGGATCCTACACTTTGAGACTTAATTCGAACACATTACATATATCGAATGGACCTCCTTGAATTCTCGGGGCTAAATTGTGTAGTTCTTCCACATCCCTTTGTCTAGAGCCCCCAGTGAATACTAGTTTTCGTCCCAGCTATTCATCGTCCATTGAACACAACTCAGGCTTTTTTAATATGAAGACTACAATATTATAGAAATATAAGCCACTTCAGGCTTGATGGGAACAGCATTACATCGATCTTACAAAAATTGGCAAATAACGTCTATTCATGTCACAAAATCGCATAGTGACGATAAATTACTTCCAATAATAAATAAACATCCGCCATCAGCGATGGCTATAGCAGGATATCTTTTGAATGTTTTATTAGATTGTTACTCTGCTTTTTAGACATTGCAGAGTTCTATCCCACGAAGGCATGAAATAGCTGTCAGAAAAGTTTGAGATGTGAAGCGGTGTCCAACAGGTCTACACAAAATATCCACTGGTTTGGTGACTAAGGCAAACCTAAAACCTACGAGTATGAACCTCAAATGGAAGCAAAGTCGGATACGAAATTGATAGTCTTTGGATTTATGTCTAGGTATATAAATGAAAATAAGCAGTCCAATTGCAATAACAGAAGCTACGTTTAGTATAAGACGGGACAAAAGTAATGTCATAATGTGAATTGGCTGCCATTTTGTTAGAAATGAAAAAAATGCAGCTCTCTTTTCACGAAAAGTTTATCTGAAGGTATAAAATTGATGATATTAAGCTGAAAAAATGATATCGGTCAAATGACCATCACTTGAGATGCACATTTGTGCTCGTTTTACGGTATTTCAAATTGTTACTCGCAAAACATCTGGCTACAAATTGGTGATTTCTTCTTTAATTTTATCTTTTAAGACTTGCAAAGTTTGTGGTTTGTTGTGGTAACCGCAAGATTTCAATAAGCCCCAAAGAAAGAAGTCTGGTGCTGTCAGATCTGGCGATCTGGCCGGACAGTTGAAATCGTCAAAACGGGAGATCACACAGAAATTGGTGATTCAAAATCTCCATCGTTGCCCGAGCTGTGAGCGGTTGCTCCGTCAGCAACTTGCGACAAAAAAAAAATTGTTTAACATCTGTCTGTATCGCTCAACAGTTACGTTTTCGGTGATGCCGTCGGCGTGATCAAAAAATAAGGGACAATCACTTTTCACTGGAAATGCAGCACCCAAACAGTCACTGGACCCAGTTTGCACGAGACGCTCAGCCAAACACTTAATTGTTCGTGCACATTGTGCAGGACGACGAAGAAAACGACGACGAAATTCACGCTGTGTTAAAACAAAAGGCCGGAAATTTATCAAATAAGCAGTGACAATAATTTCGCGTTCTTCAGGTGTGTATCGCTCCATTGCTTGTTGTCAACTAATTCTCTATCTGTCTACAACATAAACGTCAAAGCACAGTGACATTTGACGTCATTTGCAAAAATTATGGCACATTCACATTATGACTTTACTTTTGCCCCATCTTGTATATTGCCTAACGTCTAGAGATGCATGAAAGTGGAGATCGTTATAATTTTCTCTAGTTTCATGATTTTTTTCTTTTATACAGGGTGGCACAAAATGACCATTATTTTTTGAATTCGGTGTATTTTTTTAAGTACAGTAAGCAAATGGGGAATTTTATTGACCTACAAGTAAACGTGAAAGATTACGTCTCGCAAATGGTGGCCACTCTTTGTTTCGCACATTTGTGCTCTTTCCAACACATTTCCATCACCTTTCGCAAAATTTCAGGTATTATGGCACGGACTTCATTGCGAATATTGGTTTTCAGTTGAAGGATGGTCGCTGGTTTATTAATGTACACTTGTTCTTTCAAATACGCTCAAAGAAAACAGTCAGGGGTGGTTAAATCTGGTGATCAATTGAACTTGTTAATGCACGAAATGTACCTTAACAGAGCCATTCTGACCTTGCAGTATCCGCTGTAGTTCCATCCTGTTGGAACCATAGTTGTGGATGCTTTTGCACAGCTAGCCTCAACAAATTTTTCAAAAACTTTCGTTATTGAGCAGCATTGATGGTAACTGCGGCACCGTCTTAATTTTCAAAGAAATATTGGCCTTTCGGACGATACATTGCTCGAAACAGTACACTTAAGTGGATGTAATTATCGCTGATGAGCTGCTCTTGAATTCTCCGCAGCCCATATCCTACAGTTTTGCTTGTTAACGAAACTGTTTAATTGGAAGTGGGCTTCATCGCTCATTATCAAATTGTGGATGAAATCGGGAATTTGCTCTGCTTTTTGCCGGAACGAAATGGCATAATCAATCCATTGCTGGTCGTCTGACGACTTCAATTCTTGCACAAGCTGGACTTTATATGGGAACATGTGCATTGTGGCCAAAATTCTTTGAACGGACTTCCGAGATAGCCCGAGTTGAACCGAACGTATCCTACATACTCTCCAGTACACGTTAAATATTTTCATCCTTGTGCGCCATACGTGGTCTTCCGGCACCAGAGAGGTTCCTTCCTGACCCTTTCTGCCAAAAACATGCACCCAGACGATTTATTGTTGGCACTGTGGGTGTGATCCGCACACTAAAATATTGACAATATGCACGCTCAAAACAATTGATCGTTGGTTTTCAAAATAAAATTCGATGATTTGTGTTCGTTGTTCTGTTGTGCATCCTTCCATATTAAAGCCTTGTTTGCAAAGTACTGAAAAAAAAAATAAGAAAAATATTGAAATAGAAAAGTTATAACGAATTTAAACCATAAAGGTCATTTTACGTCACCCTGTATAGGTCACCCGAACGACAAGCTTTAAAAAATTTCATGGGAATTCGATAATTATGCACTAATTCCAAGGACCATTGAACAGTTTTGAATGCACTTTTCACTACTATACAGCTTAGTCTTTCAGAAAGGTTCAGGTACATGAAAATATACGTCGAGTGATAAACACATACTCGTAAAGCAAGCCGCAAAAAGTTGCTGTTAATTCAAGAAAATCTCAGGGCCGTGCAAAAACTGTAGCTCTTTAATAGTTCTACAAAAAGTCGGCAAGGGCATACACCCCAGATCAATGGGTAACTCCCAACCTGGGTTCTCTGAAAATAGATTAAAATAAAACACCAGTCTCTTCGCTCCCCCTCTTATATTTATTCATTTGATTTACTGAAAAGGAAAAAACTATTAATATTTTTTTAAAAAAAATATCACATCTGTCTGTCCAAAAAAAAAAAAGACCGCGACAACATACTCTTACGTAAGATAGCAATCTGAATCGATATAGCTAAAGAAAAATTGAAGAAATAAATAAAAAAAAAATAATTTAATCATTTTAAACAAGTTATGTCACCAGCACTATTAAAAAGACGAAGACAACAAATTTATGGAAATTTATGCTCTTAACTTGGTCACATTCAAAAACCAGCGGACCCAATGTAAGGCAGTAATTATACACAAAATATACATAAATTTGAAATTCATCTCAAATGGGGAAAGACACACAAATGCCAATTTGATTCACTTTTACTAGCAAATAAACGTCCAACTGATAACCCATCGAAATGTGAATATGAAAATCTATTTCAATTTTTCTACATGAAAGTGGAGATCGTTACATTTTCTCTAGTTTCATGAATTTTAAAATATGTCACTCGAAGGAAAGGCTTTGAAAAATTGCATGGGAATTGAATAATTATGCTCCGATGCGAAGATAGTCGCTATTGGGATATTAGTAAAATGTGAAAAATTGCTTTTGTTGTGGCATTGGGAGGGAGGTTAATGCACGTGAAATGAAGGCATGGTTATCGCCGTTGAATCTAATGATTATAAAGTGGTTTGTTGAACTTTGGACAGAGGCGAGGGCTTCCTGGTTTTAGATTTATTGGTCTAAAGAAAGAAAATATAAATAAATTTAATTAAAAACAACAGCATATCACTCTAAGTGTACTGTACAGGTCACTAGTGAATGGAGTACCACAAGGTTGTGTTGTTTCTTCTATTTTTATCCGCAACAGCATAAGTACTTATTCTCTTTATCAAAACAGGAAAGTGGGAGCCCTGGATCAGTGGTTAAGTGCGCGATCACTGAGCGAGAAGTTCAAGGTTCGAGTCCAAGAAAATACAAACAAAAAAAATAAAAAAGTAATATTGCCATGAAAAGCTTTTCTCAATCGAAAAAAAAATTGCTCTTTGGAAATGGCTTAAAATTGTAGGTCCCACCCATTCGTGAGACGCACAGCACGAGTGAGCTGCGAGAACCTAGGCCAGGCCCTGCATTGGACTGTTAGTGCCAAAATATTTATTTATATTTATTTTTATAACAGAAAGGTCAGTGAAGCTCCCAAAGCTTCCCCAAAAGCATGCACCGATATGGGAATGGACTAAATGTGATTGAGAAAAGGTTGAAATGTTTGCTGCATATTTAGAAAAAACTTTCAAACCATTTGACGGTCATCCTAATACGAATTAGCTGTGCCACTGACAATTGTAGAATCAAATTCGCAACGCTGGCGGAAGAAATCTTATCAATCTTAAAGCAAATATAGATCCTAGCTACGACAGGTTCTAAAAGAATTGTCCGTGAAACTATTAGGGAATCTTTCCTATCTTGTAGAAGCTGCTTTTAGATTTCAATTTCAAATAACGAGAACGACAAAAGTCTTATAGATCAATTTCGCTATTACCCATCAGTCAAATTTTTTTTTAATAAAACCACAACAGCCTATAATAGAAGAAAAACGAATCCGGATCACCAGTTCCATTTTAGAAGAAAAAATTCTACAATTGATCAAGTGCATAGAATAACAGATATAATTGAGAAGGCCCTAGAAGAAAAAAAAGGTCTTGTTTTTCTTGATGTGTCCCAAGCCTTCGACGAGGTATGGCACTAAGGATTGAAACTCAAGATACGGCAGGTCTTTCCTGAACCACTATGTGATATTCTAAAATTATAACTTGAAGATAGGCTCTTTTCTGTTAAGCTTTAAATAAATCCCGGCTGGGATACCACAAGGGAGTGTACTTGATCCGATTTTATACTTATTATACACGTGCGACATACCATAATTAGACGTTATGGCCACATTTGCGGACGACACCGGAAAGATGCAAGAAGCTATATGAATAGCACCTCAATGCGATCTATTACTCGAATCCCTGACTATTAGGGCATATCCAAAGGAAGTGTTAAGTTTTGACTGAGTATCAAAACATTTGTCGGCCTGGGCATTATTTTAACTGAATGCCATTTAATTTGTGGCATACCGATACGAGCTTCTTATTATAATTTCAAAAACGCTTTACAACTGAAGATCTAATCACGATCTTAGGCGATATATTGAAGTATTTTTATAAGGAATCTTTTCAAAAACTACATACGGTTGGCTAAAATTAACATTTTTTTGCAAAATCGGCAGCGGTTTCGAAATCATATAACCAAATTGTTTATTTTTGTGTCCACGGACCAACGCTTATCAAAAGGTGCAACGAAACTCGGTATGTTCTCAGTTAATAAAGAGTTTGATGGGAAACAAATAGAGCCCGCAATAGAATGTCTAAGATCTACGGCCTTTTCGTAAATTGATTGTTAATGCCTACCCTTTAAACTAAACGGTTTAAATGAAGAAAGTTTTTAATTTATTTTCCTTAAGTTTAAACTTTTATTACTGTATCTGTATATTTAGACCTTGTAATGGAAGTTTAAGTTCTAGACAAAAAAACATTTTTTAGCTACTTCACCTGTATTTCATATCTGCTATTGTCAAATCTCGGGCTACAATAAGTGATCAAAAATGTGAATAGTTTTGGCTACTCGTACTCACTCGCTACATTTTCGTTAGTATCCGTGTAAAAGTAACGAGTAATTCATACTCACGAATACCACCTACCTATCATGACTACCGGAGAGTACCGTAATCATTCATCTCTTCTCATTTGCTAGCAGGCTACAACTCATTCCCCATTGACACTTATTCGTATATCTGTAGGTTAACATATTGTTGCACAGGGAGAATAAAAACACTTCCGCCACGCAATAAAAATAAACACCGAGACCGACTACCGAGAAACACCGAGAACCCACAAGAAGCTGTCAACCAGCATTTTGTAGCTGATATTCCAGCGGCAAAATGGATATTCGGGAGTTTGACTGGAAAGCCGCAGGCGTAGGCAATACAAAAGGAGGTTTGGTGAGCAGTGACAGATTTAAACTTAGCAAAAATTGTACTAGATTACTTTTCAGGTCTAGAAGTTTAATTCAGTTAAGCAAATTTATTTAAACAAAAAGAATTTGAACCTCTCGGGAACCAGAGAAATTACATTCTTTATTAAACTCCCCGCAATTTACTAACATTTTTTTCCACTAACTGACTTTCTATGGAAAATTGAAATATTCCCAATCATGTGGCTCCACGTTGGGAACACGTCTTCGGCGCAATGTATAGGTATACAAGAAATGATCGTCGCCCTGAGGATTGTCCTCCCTTTTGAAGTATTGACTAGTTAACTCAGTATATCCGTACCCTAGTGTAGCTTACCATGCATAAACACATAAGGTTCGGTAGGTTATGGGTTGATTCATTTTTAATAGTTTTAATTTCTCATGAGAGAGATGTGCGGGAGATAAGCCAATAGGGTCCAACCGGCAGCAACCGAAACCGAACCTACTCGTGAGAGTACATAGCTTTTTTGCGCAAAAATACAAATGTTTCACTGGAGACCTTTGTAACAAATAATCATAGACCTAAGCAGCAAAACCGACAATGTTCAACAAAAATAAATACACACAGAACAAGGAACTATGTATTGTGAACCACTAAAGGAGTGACTTTTTGGCCGAAACCGTATTTTTGCCGAAACTAGTACTTTTTGCCGAAACCAAAACCGAAACCGAACCTTTAGTCGGACACTAAAAGCAAGTACTTTTTTCATACGTTGTCACTAGTATGAATTTCTTTCAAATTTTGCTTAAGGCGTGCCTATGCATTGTAGATGAATGCTTTTTAAGAATGAGAATGAGTAACGAATACTTTGTAGCGAATGAGTACTTTTTTTAAATTCACTTAAATGAGAATGTTATCAGCTGGTTCTTCTAAATTTTTTTTATTATTTGCTTGACAAATTATCTTTAACGAAATATTTTATGAGTCACTGACTTACTTCAATAAAGCAATTTACCGATGGGCTTTGAGAAACTGATTACTGGTCTTTCGAGCGTATTAACCTTCATTTTATTCTTAATCCAGACTTAAACTTTTCTACGTTAACATTTAAATATTTTTTGGATGTAAAACAATAAAAGAATAATAATATGATTATTTACAATGACGATTTATGACGACTCCACCTCAGATTAATAAGTCGTAACATAGAACTCGAGAATACGTTTTTAAAAATAATAGAAATCAGCAAAATAAATTAACACCTTCGCAAGTTTATGGATAGCTTTAACCTTCGATTTCAAATCTTTTATATCACCAAATTCTTTAAGGAAATGTGTTAAAAGTGAGATCTTTCAGCTAGCACGTGCCCAGTAAGTATTTAAAAAAAAAACCTTTCCTTTGGAATGTTTTTTTTTTTTTTTTTAAATAGGGCTCGCTATATCGCTTCCTATATTTGTCAGTTCATACCAACCATTGTGATTAGTTTGTATATGTAATTTCATAGAGGTCTACACACCTTCGATACGTTGAACTTCTTTTCATTTTCCATAACTTCTAATGTTATTTGTATTTTCTCGTGGTTTGACCATAGCTGTAAATAGGCTATCTGGCTGAAAGAAGTAAGTTTTCGGTCTTATAAAGTAAACAAATCAGACTTCAATGCCCACATTCGACGTTTAAAATCCGTACATGGCCAACAATTGAGACAAAAAATCTTACAATGTCCCAAAGGTAGCAAACATTTTTGGACATTTGTCAAAAATATTAAAAATTCTGCCTTATATGTCATCCCAAAGCTCATTTACAATAGCATTCCAGCTGTCAGCTCCTTAGACAAAGACAATCTGCTTGGTGCTCACTAACTCCACGCTGCCAGTGCTTTATCTCCTCGTCAAATTTTCCATGTGACAAGACCACTTTCATACTCGTACAGTTGCAGGAATACTCAAAGACCTTAACATACACAAATCCGCTGGTCCAGATGGTATCTTCCACGCTGCGTAAGCTTTTCTGTCTATCCTAGTCTTCTGGATGCTTCCCTAGCAGATGGAAATCACCTTTTGTCCAGCCCATCGCTACAAAGGCGAATCTTCCTCCCTATCCAATTGCCGACCAATTGCACTTGCGTCCCTTATTGCCAAGGTCATGGAAACGCTGATAAATCGTCAACTTATGAAATACTCGTATCTTGATTCACGAAAACTCCTCAATGATCGGCAGTATGGTTTTCATAACAACAGGTCCACTGGTGATTTAATGGCATATCTCACCGAAAAGTGGAACCACTCTCTCCATCACTTGATATTTCAAAGGCATTTGACAGAGTTTGGCATCAGGCTCTTTTGTCGTCTTATGTAGATTAGTCTTCAATAGATTAGAAAGATTACCTCTCAGTACAAGTTGTCTTGGACAGCTTCAAATCTGAAATTCTCAATACAAATGCTGGTGTTCCACAAGGCTCTGTTTTGTCTCCCATTCTCTTTCTTATTTTTTATAAATTATCTCTTGTCTGCGACTTCTAATTCAATCAACTCCTTCGCTGATGACGGTACCCTCAGTTTTTCATATTCGTTTCTTAACCCACTTCAACCGTAGAAGAAGGACAACACCGTATGTTAAACACATTAAATTTCGACCTGGACAGCATTATCAAATGGGGTTCAATCAACAGAGTGGAATTTAATGCGTTCAAAACACAATGATATCTTCTGCCTCTCAATAGAAGTCAGAACCCATGGTGCTTCCATCGCTGGAATTAAAAGACTTGCCTTTCTCGGTATGTGTCACCAAAAATGCTGCAAAATGTCTAGGATTCCTTAAGTGGTACAAGAAACATTTGACCCCATCTGATCTGGCCTCAATTTTTAGAGCATTCACCTGCCCAAAGTTGGAATATAACTGATCTGGTGCACCCAAGACCGTTCTGCACATTCTAGACAATGTACAAAAACGCGCATTAAAACTTATACGAGTAGGTTATAGAGGGATTGTGAACTCCATAGATTCACTCGAACATCGTAAAAATGTCTCGTATCTTTTCCTATTTTATCGCTTTTGTTTTGTAAAAAATTCCCCCACGAAATAGCAGGTCATGCTTCGAATGCATCTTTGGTCTTACTGTCAATTATAACGATTCGTTTATAAGCCGAACGACACTCTGTATTTCCTCATCACTACAACCTTCAAACATTTAAAGCCAACCTGCACAGCAATCTCGTCTTCCCCCTTTCCCAAACTCCCGTGCCTTGAATTAATATCCCCTTTGTGGAGAGCAAATTATAAAAAAACTCACTTTTAAGACATTTAAAATTTTTTAACTTTTTTAATACAAATATTTTCGTTTCCTTTATATTTTCAGGTACGTATCACATATAAATTCTCAAACCCGCGTAAGTAAATTTAATTTGTTTGCAAAAATCAGATATGTATCTACGAGCAATCTTTTCAATATTTTTCCTAAAACAATAATTCTGTTGGTCTTGACCCTGTCACAAAACACCTATCTTTCAAGCTTAACATGATTCCATGTCAAAAAGTCATATAAAAGCCTTAAAACATCATCTCCTAGTGATTGATTGTAACCTTTCCCCAAAAATAGCTAAAAAATACTGCAAAACAAAAAAACATATCATCCCATTGAACCGCTGTTAGCGATAGCGAATTACGTGGATCACCTCGGTTTCCCCGAGACATCCGAACACGTTTTTTTTATTTTTCGCTAATTTAAGACATGAGTGTATCTCTGTTCGAAATCACCTGTCGTTAAGGGATAAATTATTGACTATAATCGATCATCTTTATTATTTTTTTTTTGCCAAGGATGGTCCCGGAGTCAGCTTAAAAGTTACATAAAAGTAATCACCTTTGACTGGTTTTCTTGGTGTTCACCAAGGGGGGAAAAAAAGCCTCACCTTATATAACCCCACGCAGCGTGTGATTAAGGTTCATCAAGGTTGAATTGATTCTGATTTTTTTTTTTTTTTAATAAATAAAAATGTATCTACTACTCATAACGCACTAATTTGGAAATTCTTTCCACGTGATGGTTTACACACTTTCCCCACAGAAGAAGATACGGAGAAGACTGTAAACGAATCAGTCAATCGGTCAAAGAAAGTCGTCATCATAAGCATAAAAGAATATACCACACAGACAACAACTGGAAGAAATTTATCAATTAAACGCAAATTAAGAAGAAGAAGAAGAAGAAAAAAAAAATCCAAGAGACGTGCGTCGGTCTACTTCCCAATTATAAGATCATTCCAATGGGCTATCTCTCTAGGGATATAAATCGTAATCACAATTTAATTCTTGGGGATATGCGCACTTTTCATGTGAATAATGGTAACCAGATACATCCTGTTCAATAATTTTGATTTATTACCAGCAACCTTTCTGTCTGTTACTAGTTGATGAGACGACCAGACCCCAGCTGACCATTCCGGCGGAAGTTGTACTTTTATGTTCCAATTTGCTCAAAATGTAGTGTAATTAATTTTTTCCCAGCCCAGTACTCACCGAAAATCCACTCTGCGGAGAGTTCCAACTCGGGATTAAGTACTCATGTGCATGTTGGAATGCTAACAACATCAGTAGAACCTCATAATAATTATAACATTTCATTGCTTACAAGTACCATGGCTGCGTTGTGGGCCACCATCGCTGTTGAATTCATTAAAAGTGGAAGCTACCAGCTGGTCGATGTGGCCGTATCCTTCATTTCTTTCTAATGCGAGCAGTCATAGAACCATTAAACACACTTGCATCGCGCGCAGTCCGTTTTGCTGCAAATTTAATGGTGTGCCTCTTTTGTTGGACTGTGCGCCTTGCCGCCAATTTAAATTGGGTGGCTGTTGGACTTCCGTTTGTGCGCCTCACGTTTGATATAATTTGACGAACACTATTCATGCTATGATGTCAGTAAATGTTCGATCGTCATTTTGTTAAGCTTGATCTTGACTTGGCGATTCTATTGGTTGTAATTGCACAGATCGAGTTTCAAGAATGATTTTACGTTGTTAGATAGTTAAATAGATTTTATGTCTTTGGCAGTTGCTGAAGCACATCAAAAGGAGTGAATTTTATTTTTCTGGGAATTCACTGGTTGCTGAAGTCGTGCCTATGTGAACCAATTACTTTGGTATGATGGATGTCTAAGGAGATTAGATGTGCAGCTGGATTCTACTGTTAAATGTTGCAAACTTTTAATTCCCACTTAATTTGGAGAATACAATAAAACTCTAGGAATGCAGGTTTTAAATAGTCAAAGGAGGAGTATCCGACTCGAAGGACCAACGCGTTTATTCAAAAAAATTTACGAAAAAACAGTTACCACATGTGCTTATTTTTACATACATACAAAACATACATATGTAATGTAGAACTGACATTCAGGGTCGCTTCCATATTAAATTTTGATGGTCTGTAACATCACCTTGTTCATAAATTAACTTTCTACGTCATCTTCTGAGTTTTATAAATATTAACAAGAAATAATGTCACCTTGTTGGCAGAATTATGTCACATGGCACATCCAAGTGTTGCTAGTAGAGATTTCATTCAGGTTTTATGAGAAAAAAAGCCAAAGTTATAACTTGTTATAAAATTATGTCACTTATTCTGAGGATGCTAAAATATGTCACTTAAAATTATGTCACCACCGAAATAATTATGTCACCAGTATCATAAATTATATCACGATAATAACACTGCTACACACAAACTCTAAATCATCCCTCCTCTTGATATTTTTTACCATGGATAGCGCAATAAAAACAATCTTCTGTCTTAAACGAGGTAAATAAGAGGAAAACACCGGAATTCAAAATTCCATCCCTTTAGGGCACTCCTCTTAAAATTTCTGATATGGCTAAATACCTACTTGTAATACTAGATAAAAAACTAAATTGGGAACTAAATACTAGGGAGACAGCAAGGAAAGCTATGATAGCTCTCTATACTTGTAGCAGAATATTTGGAAAAACTTGGAGCCCAAACCAAAAGTAATTTTCTGGCTCTACACAGCAGTTGTGATACCTATATTGACATACGGCAGCCTAGTGTGGTGGCCAGCCGCAAATAAAGGCACTAACTTCAAGATACTAACCAGAGTACAAAGAATGGCGTGTCAATGTCACAGGAGCTTTGCGAACCACACCAACTGCAGGATTAGAGACCATACTGAATCTATTACCTTTAGATCTAAAATTAAGCCAATCTAAAGGTTGGAAGTCAAACTTGAAGGGGCATGCGCAGATTTTACTCAAATATATAGGCGGAGATGTTAGCACACACTACATAGTGCCCTCTTTAGACTTTCATAAGCCATTTTCCAATTTATTTTCGAATCGGGAAGAATGGGAAACTAATATCCATGGGACATGGGAGTAGCTGCAGGGATTTTTTCTGAAACGCCCGAGACGCTACAATGAAAGCTATACCACCTGATGATATTACCTTTTTTCATTGACAGCTAGGCAGCGATAAGAGCTATTACCGCCATGCAAATAAAATCGAAGCTTGTGCGTTAATGTCGCGAAGAGCTAGGGTTGTTGGTACGCAACACAATGTAAAGCTCTGCTGGGTACATAATGGAAATGAGAGGACTGACGAGCTGGCAAGGGAGGGCTCAGCTGCTCTAAATCCTAACCAAGCTGACGCGTCGATTAAGACACCACCTTGCAACCTAAACCTCTGGCCGCTCTACGATAAAAATCGTACGTAGCAAAGAAATTGGGAATAAGCGAATATGATGTATGTAGAGGCTTCGGCAATGAAGATGTACACGAAGATACACCTCACTTTCTGTGCCAATGTCCAGGACTCTACCACCTTAGATTCAAAATACTAGGGAAACATTTCTTCCAAGACTTGAAGAACTATCAAATGAATCGATTAATGAGATAACCAAATTTATCAATGCATCGGGTTGGTTTAAGAACCCATAGAGTTAACGAGTGGGGAAGCTACACTCCTTGGGCATCACAATGGATCTACATTGATCTAAGTGTGGGATAGTTTTGGTACAACCCCCACTGGAGCTTCGATAGATTTGCGCGAAACTTATCTTTCTTCACTCATCTTATGGATAACATCAAAACTCCAACTGTTGTGTAAATTTAAAGTCGACTTTCCTCAGGCTCAGGACTATATTTGAGCGAAATCTGAGCCAGGAAGGAATTGTAGTCGAATATTCATGGAGGGCTCCAAAATCAGTCAGGGGTATGGTGCTGGTATCTTCGAAAGCCTGCATCTTTTTTTTATAATTTGCACGTGTTAAAGGGGATATGAATGATATGAATACCCTTATACTAATTTTTTAGAACACGTGCGTTTTGTGCAAAGGGGAAGAGAAAGACAGAGTGGTGTAGTTTGAAACTCAGGTGGTATTAAGTTTCTGTAAACTCCAAGGGTGGCTGCCCAGATAACTGGGGAGTATTTTGTTTGTTTTCGCTTTTATTGTCATTGCTTATGATTCACAGTATTTTTTTTTCCGTCCTCCTGATGTCATCATCACCATCAAGTTGCATTTTAGCCATATGACCACCCTACTGCCAGTGTTATGCCTTCACAGTAGAGTTGACTTAGCTTTCGCAAGTGATCTGTCTTTCAAACAGAGACTTATGCATTCATAATGGCTATGAACTATACTTTAAGGAATAGGGGGAGGGATTGGAGTATCTGTGTCGGTAGCACCAGCAAGGGCGCTCTAAAGGCCTCGTAATTGCTCGGATTGGGTTTCGAGAACAATTTTACAAAATTGTGTGCTTTGGCTTCACTGGCTCCCTGACCGTAAGTCGTATTTAACAGAAGCAATAATTGCTTTGGTTTGATGAATGTCTAAGGAGATTACTTGTGAAGTTGGGTGAACGTTGTAGACTTTGAAGAACACAAGCAATCCCAAACAATTTGGATTTTGTCTTTAAAGTGGACAAAAGTTGGCTTGGTATATTTTATTTAATGATTTGAAATACTTAACATTTTTTTGGCTTGAGAAGGGTATGTATAGTTGTACTATTAACTATTGCCTTTCCCTAGAGTGTTTCGACTTTCTCTGAGAAACTTTCTCAGCAGAACACCAAGACTTCGATTCACAAACACCTGTAGATAGTGATAGCCACTTTTCGAAATATTTGACACTCAATTTGTAGAGAACTTCAATACCTAAATTTTCGAACGTCAAAACTTTGTTCGAACCACGCAATATTTTAAAGATATTCGCTCTTCTTTCGCAAATCTTTCAATTGCTACCCAAATATTTCTTGTTCGCCCTTGTCAAGATAGAAGTTCATTGACTTCGAGATTCAGTCTGCTGTTTTGAAAAATGTGGTAAAACTGTTTGCAGGAACTCATCTTGTTTAAAATTTCAAACCATGAACTTTTGTCGTACGACACCATTTTTGTGATATTCGGTTCGAACATTTCTTCTATTGACGTGGTTAAGTTGGAAGTTTTGAAACTACACGTCTTGTAGAGGGATCTAGAACCTACAATTTCCACTGAAATCGTATTTTTGGTGGAACTCACCGTTTCCGAGATTTACGCCCCCACAGAAACTAAAATCATTCATTTCGGGTAAGTTCCGTAAGGGTAGCTGAATATGACTTTGTTATGGGTGATGTCACGTTTTACAAATAGAACGCCGTACTGTTTCTGGTCACTGGTTAAATCAATATAGATCTTGTATAATGAATTGCCACAACAATATTAGTCAAAACGTTCAGGAGTGGCCCCTCTTCAATTGCCAATACACTTTGCCTTCTTAGGCCTCGTGCTTGATGGTCAAACAATTCGTTGCATTATAACCTGGTGGGTTATTTGACCAGAATGTGTCGAGTCCAGTATTCGCAAAATTTAATCATTTCCTTACTGGGTTCTTTCTCTTTGTGTCTACTAAATTGGGCGAACGACTCGGTTAAAAAATTGACGCGCCGAGTTTTTATTGTTCAGGCATCCTGATGTAAAAGATTTTGTAACAATTCGGTCAGGAAAAAATCTTGACTTGACTATCTGTAGTCAAATCTTTCTTCTTGCGCTAAAAAAGTGTCTCCTGTTTGCCTTTGTTGATGACACAAAAATATACAAACCTGTAATAAGCTTCAATTCTATAGCTCGAAACACAAGCGTAGTTCAAAAGTCTTTAACTGCTCAACGCAAGTAAAAGGTGTCCCAAAATTCACCCGAGAAGTAATTTTAATAGAAAACACAGGTTTTTCATTAAAAATTGTAAATGTTTTATTGATTCATAAAATGCAGGGTTATGTATGGAAATGAGCTCCATGGCTTTGCTGGCATATACGCACTCATTTGTCGGAATTTTCCATTACCGTTTTGCATAAATGTGGCTAAATTTCGTTGATACACCACTCAATTTGCACTTTCAAGGCATGGGTGGTCGTGGGGTAGTTGACCTAAACCTTAGACTTCAAGAAACCCCAAAGAAAAAAGCCAAACGGCGTTAAATCGCATGATCTGGGCGGCCAATTCTGATCACCAAAACGGGAAATTACACGACCAGGAAATGACTCATGCAGTAATTGAATTATTTCTCGGGCTGTATAGCATACAGCGCATCGCCCACATCCATATCTTGCAATTTAGGTACAAAAAACTGGATTATCGCATCGCAATAGCGAGCAAAATTACGGCCGCATTTTCAAAGAAGAATGGTCCGATGATGCCTCCAGCCCAAAATCCGCACCAAACAGTGACACGTTGTGGATGCATTTGTTTCTCAACAATCACTGATTATTGGGATTTCTGAATCCCAAATTTGACAATTTTGACGATCAACAAAGCCATCAAGATGAAAATAGGTCTCATCGCTGAAGATGATTTTGTATGAAAAATCGGCATCCACTTGTTGTATCCATTCAACGAACTGTCTTCGCTGTGCGTGGTCAGTAGGCTTCAGTTCTTGAGTCAATTGCACTTTGCATGCATGAAGATGGAAATCTTTCGTGAGAAAACGCCGTAGAGAGCTTCTCAAAATGTCCAGTTCTTGACCACGGTGCCGAATTGATGTTCCTGAACTCTCAACAACACTCTCACGAATTGCTTCGATGTTTTGTGTTGAACAACTTGTTGAAGGACGGCCAGAGTATCCTGGGTCACTAATTGATGGAAAATTGCGAACTGTAGCTGCCAAACTTTCATTATTTTTAAAATATTGCTCAACAATGAAAACGCGTTGTTCTTTCGTGTAGCACTCCATTTGTAATAACCCTGAACTGTCAGCTGTCACGCTGTTTGTTTTTTATATCTTTGGCAGCACTTTACCGCACAAATGGCGCAAAATTCAAATCTTGGGTGAATTTTGGAACACCCTTTACTTCTAAATGGGTTGTAATAAAATTTCAAGGGGTGGAGTTGGGGTTGATATTACAATGGTTTTAAAATATAATGCATTGTGATGAACTCCGTGTTAAATATTTACGTACGAGTACATATGCATTTGAATTTCTTAGAACTCCAGCTTTCATTTGGTATGTCATATGGACTGTAGGTACGCCATCGAAGGTGAGGTGCTCCTCTTCCTTTTATTACCCAGGAGATAGATTCAAAAGCTCAATGACCTTCTGTTCAAAAATTAAAAAAAAGGGTCTCCGAATTTTTTCATATGTGCATCAGCCTGACACCCTCCACTCCCATATTCATAGTACAAATACTATTAGACTTTTTTGTACAAAAAACAAATCAGTTTTTTCATTTAAGATCGAAAGCAACTCCATTTCTTGACATTCTGGCCATCCGTTGATATATACCGTTTTGTTAAAGACTTACAAATACCATAAGTCTCGTGAAGATGTATTCCAAAATTAAACAATTTAATGAAGTTTTATCAAGTATAATTGAATCTACTCTGACAGTTTCATACCCCACTAAGGTTTGAACCCACAATCACCGATACTCACAATACATGAGCCATCTGTATTACCGTAGTATTATTAACGATGATGTCAAAAGCATAGCCATAGACATTCGGTACACATTCGCGACTTAACACCTCCCCTGGTCAGTGAGGCATTCCTCTACAAAAAAAGCTTCTCCAAGATCTCATCGATAACCAATCACCAACATATTATTATCATGGATTATTACTATTATTATGACTGCTATTATAGTACCATCAGCGACCTACAGATACATTTTATTGGATACACCTCTGAGGCATCTTTAAACTAACCACCAACGCCTTAATGCGCCGCCAGAATAACAGCCACCAACCACCGAAGAACATATTTTATTTAGGTGTCTTAACGACCATAAATATAGCGCGCATGTGCATGCCCTCACTTCGTTGCAAGAATCCAATGAATACCAGTGTTGTTATTTGTATTCTCCACTCTATTCTACATTCATCACCCATAAACTATTGTATTAAGCTTCAACAAATCGAAAGGGCGGCGGCGTCTCCAGGATAATAATCTTCTTCATCCACCAAAGAATCGCGTGTGCGCAAATTTACAACATTGTTGCAATGTGAATTGCATTCACTTCTGCAACTGTTGCTTCCAGTATGATCACATTTACAAATAGTGAAGATAAAATTTATTACTTTGACTGGAGATCCGTAGAAAACCAGTCGCACCAGACCAAATAAATAAAATGAAATGTCTGAGATCCATAGCAAATTGTCTACACAGATATGGATATGTATCAATTTTCGACAAGTCTCTAAGTAAGTTATAAAAATACAAAAAAAAAAAATATTAAATGAAATATTTGCAGGCGTCGCGTCGGAAGAAAGACGAAAAATGGTGAAAAAAAAAACAAAAGAGTTGAACGACGAACTTGATTTTTTTACTCCTCATCCAACACCAACCTGAAACCAAGTCGAATGTTAAGGTTTCAGGCGCGCACGCGCTCTTTTAAGATTATGTTTATTTGCTATCCACGATGAAAAAAAAAAGAAGTAAACCGGGCTGGAATAAGAATTTTGTTTTTACTTTCCGCTCAAACGTTCAAGTTGTCGTTGACTATTTTCTTGGAAGGTTCTTTTTTTGTGGTCGTTTTAAACGATGTCGTAGGAGGGACGTGAATTCTTGACCACTGTTTTGCGTTTTAGGAAATGTTAATCTCGCAATTTGAATTGCATAAGACGGAGATTTTTGTGGGATAACTTTGATGGTGTTGGTTTTATGGGAGAATTTGTTTTTTGAAATGTTACTGCTTCTGGTCCAGAAGTGCATGAGTGATACGAGTACATAAAAGTTTTGATGGCGAAGATGTGGTTTGAGAATTTTTAAGATAATCTATGAAATATTCAAATAATATTCAGGAAGTGCTGTTAAATAAGCACTATCGGAACATCTTTGTGAATGAAAATGCTCGTTAAATACAATGAGGGAGATGGCAGTTCGTTTTTGGGTGGGAAACGAATAAAATGTTAAGTAGGAAGATTGCATACAATGTGTCCTATAGCTGCACAGAATAACCGACGTAGGGTGCCAAATAGAAGTCAAATAGCTGTTGATGCTTGTTTGCTTATGCCAAGGGTCGTAAAATGTTACCTTTGATTTTTTACCTGTAAAAAAATCGTTTGTAACCAGTCATCATCATCATCAGAATCATCAGAATCATCATCAAACCAGAACTGAATTCTAGTCCTAATTTGACCTAAGATTGTGTACTTAAGTCTACTAACCATAAAGTTGTTGAAAGCCACCAATAAGTGGTAAACAGCTATACTAACGAATGTGTAAAGAAATGAAGTTCAAGACTTAAGCTAAGAACTCATTTCAGACATTCTTATGCCTGTCCACTGCCAATGGCTATATACACCTTGCTGAACTCTTTCTTTATTTTGGTGCACTTTATGCAAGCATGTAGACGATAAGTTCGGTTAGGTACAGTTTTTATAGAGAATTAATGAGAAGCCGAATGAAGTACGAAACCAGTTAGCTGACGAATAACCGGAAAAGTAATTTTGGGCGAAGCATTGGCCACCATGGAGGCCCGTTTCATCCGTTTGAAAAAATGTAATCCCAAAGAGATTTCCCCTCTTCCTTTAGCCTATTCCAATCCGTAAAGGTAATCTTTTTGAAAACGCCCACGACATCGTGCAAGCGAGCGTTGCATTCTCTCACTGCATTGTGCTAGGGAGCGTTGTGGCTCTTCTGAATCAAGTGACGAAAAAGACTTTATTTATTTAAAAGGAAGACTTTGGGTTCAGAATAAGATAACTTCAATAAATTTCAAAGCAATTTTCAGAGAATCTAGAATCGATCTTGCACACTATAAAAACACCACAAATCCCACAAATCATTTCTCAGTCAGCAGCACATAATTTAAGGAATTATCTAGCTACTTGGGGCGGCTGATAAGTTCGCGGTCTAAGGCATTAAGTGAGAAGAATCGGAGATCCGATTAGAAAATTGTATTTCTCAATTCCCCCTTGAGTGAAATGCATTTCTCACATTGGACAAACAGTACCTTAATACCACCGAAAAAATATTCCTTATCTTTGCCTTCAAAATGACTTTCTACGGCCAAATTGATCTCGTTCTTATCTGCAAATTTCCGGCCTCGTAACCAATTTTTCAAATTGGAAAAAAGGAAAAAGTCGATAGGGGCCAAGTCTGGGCTGTAGGGTGGTTGGTCTATTGTTGAAAGACTTATGTCTTTTAAGACCTGTCTCGAAACCCGCGACATGTGAACAGGCGCGTTATCCTGCAATAACAACACTCCGTGCCTGAGTTTACTACGTCGTTTCCGTACGACCGCTTCACGTGCCTGAATCAATAAATTTGCGTAATATTGACCATTCATCGTAGTCCCCTTTGGCAGCTATAACCATAACCGCCATAACCTTGAATTTCTTCGGTGATCTTTCCCCTTTTTCAATATTGTCGAACCCAAGTCTCATCTACAGCAACGATTCGGTTGCAAATTTCGTCGAGATTGTAACCGGCTAACTCCAAAATATCTTTGCAGCAATCGAGTAGTCGTTGCTTGTCGAAAAGCGTTAGCATTTTCGGTACCCAGCGCTTACAAATTTGTTTCATATTTAAATACTCGTGTAAAATTTCTCCAATCCATTTTTTGCTGATGTGCAACTCGTTGGCTACATTCTTCGGTCGGCCAGACCTAATCTTTCAACTTTTCCGACGTTTTCTTCAGTAACCACTGACACAGGACACCCTGGGCGGGGGTCGTCTTCACAGCTCTCTCTTACCCTTGTTGAAATAAACGAGCCCATTTTTTGACCATGGTATACCAAGGCCCAGAATCCTAAATAGTCGATGACATGTCTTCAAAAATTTCTCACAAGGTACTTTATCACGGCGTGGTGCTCAAAATTGCGAGAATTTTCGATTACGGCTGACATGGTGATGTTTAACATACCACAGATAAAAACAAAAAGCGGTAATTTTTGAAACGAGGTGATATTTATACTACTAAGGAGTGCCGCAGTTATTACTATCACTAATGGGTAGATGACTCGTTGTTGAGTATCTCAGGCCGCAAACTTATCAGCTTATACTTCCACGGCAATGAAATTGTGTTGCATACCTTCTGATCAAAAAGTACCCGGAATTCTTCAATAAAACGAAAACGGTTCAATTATTAATCGATATTCATTTTATTCCCCTCAAAGTAATCTCCATTGAATAGGAAAAAGTCAAGCCATGTCAGGTGAATATGGAGCTTGCGGAACGGTATGAACGTTGTTTTTATTAAATAGCCGCGTACAAGATGAGATGTTTCCATATAATTCTGGCCTCAAATGCTTTAATATGCTCACATAATACTCCTTATTTACTGTCTAACCTGGCGGAAAAATTCGGAGTGGACAACACCACGGCAATTAATGAAAACGGTCAACAAAGCTTTGATTTTGGATCGATTCTGTTGTGGTTTTCTGGGTTTTGGCTCCTGTGAGAAGCGCCATTCCGATGATTGTTGGTTAGTTTCGATGTTACATTCATAGATCCATGTCTGGTCATCGATAATCATGCCATCGATAACATGTTGACCCAAAGAAAGCATTTCTTTAGCGACATCAATGCGATACTGTTTCTGCAACAAATTCAGCAAATTCGCAGAATACAACAAACACTGATTTGTTTACAAAGCTATCACGCACAAACTCCCGACAAATGACGCTTAAATAGATATTTGAGCACCAGATAACAGATGTACCAACCTAAAAAAAAAAGCTTTTGACAATATTTCAAGCGCGGTGTGTTTGAATGAGTAATTCCGGCTACTTTTTGATCAGAAGGTACATTATATTGTAAAGTACATAAACACTGGTTAGATTTACTGCTTTACCCACTTAATTCCATGCATTTTCAGGGACACATTTCCTCTTCATTCACTAATTAAAAACATCTTGAAGAGATTATTTGCGCAACTGCACTGGCTTTAATCAAAGAGTCTATGTCGCATGTGACAAATTACTAACTGGTTGCAAACCCATTTGTGATTTGTTGCATCGTATGCGGACTGCTACTGCAATACATTGGCGGTGATGCGAAAAAACTAATTTAATGATTCAAATCTGCAATTGATTCTGTTTTTGTCGTCTCGTGGGCGAAAGACTTTAGAAATACTTTTGCGTGAAATTAGGTCTTCGATTTAATGCGAGTGGCTGCAAAAAGGAAGCTCGTCATGGAGATTCAGATAACTCTGGTTGACCCTATAAATTCTCTTTGACGTCAGATTGGTAACTCGTTTTGAATGGACCAGAATCACATTGAAGCCCTTCAATAAATTTCTCTCCAAAGACACCAAAAAAAAAACCTACCGCATGTTTTGCCCTTTTCCCAAAAAATTTCACTTATGATGCACTCACTCGCCGCAACATTTTCTCAATTCAACTTGTTGGACTGGCCATAAAACTCTTCGAGGAAGACAACAAAAAAAAAATGCTTTTTTTGCAAAAATAAACAACGTGTGTGTCCGGCACTTTCTCAAAAAGAATATTCGATAATATTTTCACCAAGTCTTCGACGAACATCAAGTAGGCCATATCTCTAAAGAAGTAAAAACAAAGAAATAAAAAAATATACACACCGCTCGCGACAAGATGACAACGACTATGGTGACGACAACAACCTGCTTGCTCAAGGAGGTAATCATCATCCTCAGCATCACCAGTATCATCATCTTCATTACCATCATCTTCACATTGCCGTGTAATCAGTTTTTAGTGATTATTTTCATCTCTTTCTTCTTTATTTTCTGTTTGCGATTCATACGAGTATTGAGAAGGAAAATATTATATTTTCTTCACAAATGGTAAATCTCACCAAGGAAGTACCGCCACGATGAAGATGAAATATGGCGCGAAGAAGAAAACTCTTTCAGCCCCCTTCTTCGCCTCCTCCTCCTCCTCCTTCTGATATCTCGTCGATCTTGATAGAAATTGAAAGAGAAATTTTGCGCCCGCTTCAACCATAACTACTAACTGAAAAAAAAAAAAAAATAAAATTCAAGTATGTAACCATACGATGAGATAAAGATACTGGCCTAAGCACACACTCGTGCTGTTTCATTAAAAAAAAAAAAAAAATCTTATAATGCGTTGCGTGCCGCTCTTTTGATTTTGTTATTTTTTTTTCGGCAAGCGCGGGTGAAGCAAGTGTGATTTTTCACATCCTAATGGTCTTGATTTATGGTGAATTACAACAACAACAACAACAACAGCACAGAAGAAAAAGCGAAAAAGAAAATTCATTGGCTTCAGCATCATCTTCATCTACGATGTTGTTGTTGATGATGATCATCCCTATTTTTTTTTCTTTTGCGCTATTGTCTGTGCGGCTAAAAATTAAGTATCCAAGTATCTAATGGTATTTTATGCCGCAAAAAGCCATTGAACCTCTTCCCAAACAAATGTCTATTGTCTGCTGATGATGTTGCTTCCTTCACTTGGGTTGCGGTGAACAATGACTACTAGAGTGTCGCGTCGCAATTGAATGATACATATCTTTCACTGCTGCTTCGGTTACTGCCGAAGCAATTCATTTGCGAATTGCAAGTGGATTTTCATTCGAGTGGAAAGCAATTTTTACGCTGATTAGCTTAGAAATAGTGTACAATTTAATTAGGGCTTAGCTGTCTATTGTGTATGTGTGTGTGTCTTTGATGATGAATAGATTAGCAGTCAAGTGTGAGCATTTCAAGTGCGTGACTCTGTCAGTTGAAAAGGTATGATTTCGTAATTTGCATTGTCTTACGAAATTCGTCATAGAACGAGATTTAAGGAGAGAGATGTAGTCGGAATTGTTTGAGGTATGTGAAGCCTTTCTTTAGCTATCTATCCGTTGGAGAAATTAAATAAAAGATTCTTCAGCAGTTTGGAATGTATCTATTTCTTTGGAAAATAATGCGAAACGCGATGCCTACTAATGAAGTTCATTCACTGATTTTCTTTAGATATTAGCGGATGAGCATCGGCTCTGCTTTAACACCATGTGGCATATATGGAGCTTTCTTAACTTTAGTCCAACTAAGACTATTTTAAAGACTGCATAAGATTTTAGCCAGCATTCCAGAAGTTATCAAAAGTGAAAGATACTCGCACAAATAAATTCACAGAAATCAGAGAAACAATTAAATTTACTTTTAATTTCCGTATACTTGCATACCAGCATTAAATGGACCATGAATGTAGCCCACAAAATTTTTCACCAGAAGCTTTTCTAGAAAAACCTGGCTAGAATTATCCTCGACATCTGCTACAATCACAGTTTCTGGCAGCCTTATAGGGACTGTGTAAGGAAGTCAATCAGAATAGTTTTTGAATTGAAATCATTAAGAATTTCGTAAGGCTCTGCAGGATTATGACCAAAAAATACTCCAGCTCGTCGTTCCTGACAGAGTTTAGTGCGACTTGGTTAGTTCGCTGTTGAATTCTTTGACCTTTTGACGAATCTTCAGATCCTGGGAGCAGCAACATATACAATTCAGTTGCCAGGGTAAGCAGTCCCTATTACAGGATAACATTAAAGCGATCACCACCCAGCACAAGATTCTCCGTTCCATAAACAGGGGCTCTCTGCATAACTTATTTGGCTACGACTGTCCATTATATCTGTCATGTTTTAAAAATTACAAAATATAGCAATTTTGTGTTTAGTTCAGGTATTTGGAAGCATCATGTCACCCAGAAGTGAAAATGTGCTTTCAAAATTCGAATGACCAGGTCATGAGCTCGCAGAGGATTTTAGACCAATTAGCTGGTGTTTAAGAACCAGCAAGGATTTTAGACTTATCCTAGAAGGACTGCCGTCATTCGAACTCCAGTAAGCATTCTTCAGGGAAGAGCAATACATGTCTTTTTAAAGACATAGGAAAGAGCACACTCTCGCAATCTCTCATTGAATTTGACGTGCACGATGAATTTATCGTCAACTTAATTAGGCATATCTTAGTCGCTAAAAACAAAAATTATTCTGGTAATCTTAGAAAACAGACATTTAACCAAATTTCTTCACAAAGAAATACCATACAAGGGGCGGCATTTGTCCCTCCCTGCTATGACTAAAAGTACTCGTAAGAAGAAATGTTGACGAGACTAGATTTTAATGTCAGTGGTCAGAGAAATCGTGGAAGGTTCTCTGGGTGAAGTAAATATATGACCCAAAATCTGTGGATTTAATGCCAATGTCTTTTCCAGAATGAACAAGCCTAATGTAACGCAGTTTCAAATGGTCGGCCAATGTAAACCAAGGAAACCATGCCTCTTCTTGACGTTGCAGTCAACTCTGGTGTAACATGGTTCACATATCCAACATTGCGTCTGGAACAAAGAGAAACTTTATAGCAATACTTTGACTTAGGTATTGTTCTCACTCCATTACATTCTCTTCAACTTCTTGACGGCATGCAGAGACGAAAAGACCCACACTAATATCGAAGGCTGGTAGCAGACCTATGCCTATTCTATAGGTGCTACTACCAAGGCAGATGTTCCGAATTGAAATGATCCCTAGAAATATGGCATTTAAACGATCTACTAGGCAACCTTTATGTCCACCTGGCAATGTATCAAAATTCAATCAGCGACGTTACAAGTAAACTTTTTATTCTTAAACCATGAGAAGCTTTCAGAGCTTTTAGTTAGGTTTATACATAACACATAACTCTAAACGCACATATTCAGTACACTGCTCTAATTCTTACTTTATGCGATTTAGTCCCTCAAGGCAAGTATCGACCACAATTTGCATCTACCAAGTCTTCGGGTCAAATGAGGCATTCAACAATTTTCTTGACAAAGGATTTTCAAATACAGTGGAGCTGATGGCCTATTTTTTGGACCATGCACTGGAATTCTCCGGAGTCTCTAATGAAGCTATCTCTCATCAATGTCGTTCGACAGCAGTTGGTCTTGGCATGAACATTTCCAAATGGTAATTTCCCAGTAGCAAACATATGTTGAATCTCTCTTTCTGTACCTCAGCTCTTTGTGGTATTCCTAAGCAGTAGTTTTAATATACCGTCGCCTACTGAACCAGGGCGCCACTATCTTAATCTGCCACCAGTGAAATGTATGCCTTTCTTAGTCATTGATATGCTGCCTAGTATAGTTAATTCTTCTGCCACCGACTTGTAATTTCTGGAAATTCTATAAGCAGCTTTCGCTCTCTGACAGTCCTAGCTGCTAAAGCAAATTTAAACCTAGATCTTTGGCTGAATTTTCTGCAGGTCGGCGTTAGGTAAATTAACCATCTAGTTGCGTTAAAGTTACAGAGTTGGCTGGTAGCTCTTCTCGCAGCTGCAGGTTGCAAATTGCTCCGGTGTCCCGTGTTCTGGGAAAGTAGATGTCTATGTTTTGTCTTTACTAGCACTCTAGGTATCCCTAATGTCTCCCTCTTCGGTTGTTATTTTATTTCATTCTGTATACTCTCTGGATCGAAATCCTTTACGAAACATGGTCTCCCCTAACACCACACATTCGGTGTCTACAAACCCTACAACCATAAGGTCATCTCCATGGCATTTCCTCTCATTCTTACGATACAATCAAGTTATTCTAAATAGCTTCTGTGTTATGTCACTATCTCATAGAATACATATGAGTATGGCATAACAATTATCTAATCGAATCTTGATTTGCATAAGAAGAACCCCATTCCTGTTTCATAGACAACCGATTACAATACACACATCCAACAGCCGTTGTAACGTTCTCTTCAAAACCTTTGCTACTGTCACTTTTACAGCTTGTTAATATAATTACTTACATCTATCTTGCCTGACATTTGAATTTATTGTCACTTAAAAGATATCATAAAACAAAAGAGTTGAACAGCGAACTGGCTCACTATTTATACTGTGAATTAATTCAAGAAAACCCATGGAAAGAACAAAACAAAACAAAATAAAAATATATAAATAATTTATTATTATTTCATTTTTCTGCACGTCTTCTTTTCATTTCACTTCCTCATCAAAGATTGATTTCCGTCGCAAAAGAAAAAAAAAAACTTATACTTCTTCTGCAGCTTCCCTTTCTACTTCGGCAACGACAATCCCCATACATAGCAACAAATGATCGATTTTCATGTTAATGAACTCAAAGTTCGATCGATCCCAGCCATCCCCAACCAACCAGCTAATCCTATCCTGCTTGCAGTTTGCGCGCTTTTTTCGCAAAAAAAAAGCATTCCATCCACCATTCAAAGAGTGTACGCTTCCGATATGGGAATGAAGTGAAAGAAGTTGTTTCTACTGATGCTGCTGCTGCTGCTGCTGCTGCTGCTGCTGCAAGAAGAAAGGCTAAGATGTACATGAAATCTACAGTTAAGAGCGTATCATTATGACCACCATCAGCAGCAACAGCATCAGCAATGTAATCACCAACACCACCACCACCACCACCACCACGCCAACAACAACAACAACAATAACAACAACAACCACCATCGTCGAACCGGCCACCGGCAAAACGTGATCAATTTGATCTTATACGCGAGTGGGTACACACTTACTTTCTCCTTCGTCGATTATGGCGCGTTTTGATGGCAAATCAATGGTTTGTTGTTATGTGGTTGGATGGGTTTTCGCTTTGTAATGCAGTCATTCAAGAAAACCCGCTAAGGAGTTGATTTTGAATGAAACATTCTACGGCTGTGCCGGCCATCGTGCGGCGGACCTTTAAGACGGACCAGTGTCGAAAAGAAAATTCGAGTTCGACTTCAACTTTATTCGCCCCCAGGAAGTGGTATACAGGAGATGAAAAAGAAAGTGAAATCGATACTTGAAGTACTTACAAAAAGAAATAATAGTATCTCAGTATCTCATGGGATACCTGGTACTTTGATGCAAAAAATTAGATTTGTATCTGAATGGGTAGTCTTGTGTATGAAATGACCTCGGGGTGTCTATTGTCTAGGGCTCTCCATCATCGCCGCGCGTTCTATCATCTTTCGTTGATTGTTAGCTGTGGCATTTTCTTTTTGTTTGTGTTTACTAAGTGACTGTTTGCTGATGGGAATTGGACTATGACGAAAGATGACAGGGGTGGACAAGCTGTCCATTGGCTTTGGAGGCGAAAATTTTGTTCTGATACAGTAGCCTGTCACCCTTTCCACTTCTAGAATAGGAAGTTGTTTACATAAGAAAAAAAATAGAAAAATTAAACAATCTACTTCCCAGGACATGCCAAAGTATGTGATGATACAGTGAGAGGCTTTTCAGCAATCACCTTCGATTTCGTCAAATATCCATCCATATGCAAATTTGAGTGTCATAGCGAGGTCCATAATCGGCATAATTACGCTAGACACCATCGTGTCCCTAATAAAGAGGTTTTCAGTCTTCTCAATGTGCTCTCTTTCCTTGAATTCTTACTCTGTTGCTTTGGCATCATATGGTTAATAGCTATTTTAGTTTTGGCTCTAGCTCTTTGGTGAATAACTCTGATCTTATCTTCGCTTTAAGCTTATTAGTAGGGGATCCAAACTTCAACCCACTTGGTAGGCAATCTGTCCAAGGAAGCAATTATTTTCTATTGTCGATCAGTCAACGGTAGCGGTTCAACTGCATTTCTCTTCTTTTGTTTTAAAGCAGATCCTATCACAAAGCGAAAGTTTTTATTCTTTTGGACCGCATTAGATCTTCATAATTGTTGGGCACCATATTGCAATTAGTTTGATCCAAGCCCCTATACCTATACATTATTCGGCCTCTTGCTTGCTTACTTTGATTTGAAAAGAAATTATTAGGCTTCAGCACTCATTTGTTAAACAAGTAAAGCTTCTCATCACGAAGTCACACAAATTGTGGACCATGCGCGTTACAATGTTACAATGATACACTGTTAGACTAGGTTAGGTTCAAGCGGTAATCTGCACTATAAGTGCCGACATACTTAACCCAAAAGTAGGTCAAATTTTCTAAGTGGCGCTCTGGTATATGAAAAGAAGAAGAAGTGTTGAAGTCTGTACAACGTTCTTAGCGAGATCAAACTACTAGAGTGCCTTTTAGTCAACCGAAGCCAAATTTGTCTGGTAGGATGTTATGTAGTAACACATTTCCTTCTTCAGTTATTTTTAGTTGTTTCGAATTCATCAGCCCTAGGAGGAAGACCAAGAATAAAATACGTACCTAAGAATGTTTTTCAACAAAAGAGGTTTTTAATTTTCTACATCACTTAGAAATCAAATATTAGAGAGAAAAAGATCGATTTTGCCAGATTAAGAACCCTGTGCATGCCCCGCGTGGTGGAAAATAATGCCACGTCTAACCTGGAAAAACTGACGCTGGTTGCAGCCGCCTCTGTTGAACTTAAATTTTGTTTTCAATATTTTAAGGATCGCGTTGTATAAGTTCCGGTCTACTGCACCGGAGTGGTTTAAAATGTCCTTATAGTCCACACGAGCTTTTAAATATTGGAGCTACCGTCTTTGAGGCAGGAGATTGGCATGCTTTCGTTTAAAACACCTGTAAGTGTTACCTCACACCACTTGGTCTTCTAGACCGAAGTTTAGAATGGGAATAATTGTTCATTCGCTAGGCCCGAGTAAAATGATTTCCTGGACCGCAGCTATTCCTAATTGTTCATTATAATTTTGAGTTAAAAAAATGGACTCTCATCCAGTGGTACAGAAAAAAATGGTGCTCAGAAACTTACGCGTTTATCATCACTCAAGGTGCCGTTATATGGATCTCTTTCCAAAAACCTTGAACGTTATTTTGTAGCATGCATCCAAATTGAATGAAATATAAAATTTGATTACAATCGTTTCAGCCGTTTTCGAGGAAATAAGCTTTTCACTTTTTCGTTACACCCCAAACGTTACACCATTTTTGTTACTCCCGAAAAAATTAACTCTGCCGTAGCTAAAGAAGTTTCACTGGAACGAGATTACATATGTATACTCAACCGGTGTTCAACAAGTTAATCACCCCCGTCATTGATGTCAATACTACATTAAATCGTGCGGTACTTGCATGTCTAAGAATGAATGCAGTTTTATGTTTGATGGAAGTTAATAGTACAAATCGTATTTAAGTACGAATATCGCGAAAACGGTGCGTCCTACAAGAAATATTATTATAATCGAGTTTGAAGGTTTTGAATTTCTCTACAAGATGGAAATAGAAATTTTCAAAATTTTCGAAAATTGTATGCAATTCTCAAAAGTTTTCTACTTCATCCCGAAGTTAATGGAAATCATTCGGAGTGCAAATATCTTGAAAACGTCAATTTGTGAACTTCCGACCCTAACGAAATCATTCGATAGTTGACGGTATTCAGCTACCAACTATCGGATGGTCGATGTCATTCGATAGTGCTGAATGGAAATTCTTAGACAGTAAAAACAAGTAAATATCAAAAACGTTACCATACCCCTGAACATTACAACTTCTATTTCTATTGACGCCACCGATCTATCATTGCGTTGGCGGGCGTCTTACCATATTTTACCATTCTCTTCAATTGAAGATACTAACAGCCAGTATACACAGTACAAACATAGAAACACAAGTCGAATGGATTCACAGTCGAGTAACTCCAAGCCTACTATTATAGCATCGCCGTAAAGTCTTATCTCTCGCTGATTGATTCCCATTTTGTTTTCATCTACTTTCGAGTCTGCTCCGGCTCTCTTGTAAAGTAAAAGTAAAAGTTTTCTGAACAAAAAAAAAACACGACTATACTCTCCGCCTAATTTATGGGCAGAAAGATGCCATATTTTTGTTACACAAAACGAAAGATATAGTAAAAGGAGGAAGAGGAGGAGTACCAATAGCAGCAGCACGTTTAAGAAAGTACCTAAGCACTCCCATTCATTGTAACAAATCTTTTTTTCTTTTTTTTTTTCTAGCAACAATTGGAATAAACAAAATTACAGACATATTACACACAGAGCCGACATTACAGATTCATGCATGAACAGAGAGCAATAAGTATTAATTACGGAGGGCCTCCCTCTTACAATGCAATTAGTTACAGCAAACCAAAAGAGAAATGCTGCCAAAGACAAACAAATGGTTGCATAAGTCCTATAATGCATTCATAGCCTCCTGTCACCTGTTCCAAATGCTGTATGTCACCAAGGCCAATAGACCAATAGAGCGCGCGGTTTTGTTGCGAAGAAGACTTTTAACATGCAAATGTGAACAGTAGAGCAGGCGCATTTTTCGATCGATCAATCAAAGATTTATTAGAGTGTAACCTGAATTTGTGTTTTGTATCTCAATAGTATCTTATTAGCGGTTTCAATTAAATTGAGCAAAAACGTTTGATAGACCAAAGACCGAATGTATGCGCGGTTGTGTGAAATGGGACACACGCGCCTTACAAGGCCATCGAGATGTCGCAAAATAAAAAAAATGTAATTTGCCAATTTGACGACATGTGGGAGTTATAAGATTTTTTTTATGACATTAATTGGATCATCATCGGCGCCATTGGAAAGTCGAAAATGAGTCACAAATGCCGATGGTCGGAGCTTACTCCTTGAGGGGGATTTTGAAGAACGATCATCTTGTTGACATTTGGTTTTGATGAGGAATCTGATTTTAAATAAATTAAATTCGATTTACGACTGAAGATCGATAAAAAAGTAAATAATTGAGGAACACGCGAAGGAAATAATTTATTTTTAGTCTGCATAGCTCTTGAAAGTCTGGTAAAATATAAACACAGAGTTCAACAAGACAGATACTAACAACGAAAATATAATATATAATTAAGAATGTTGGATTTTTTTGTAAACACCAAACTTTAGTTAGATACAAACTTAAGATTCGAGGTAATCAATGAATTTGTCCGCCAGATGTATTTGCTTGTTTTGACGAAGTATTTTTCGGGCTTTCGGATCCATGGATCTCCAATTTCGTTTAGGGACGCTGCTCTGTTATTGAGGATGGTGGTAAAATGTGTTGGCATTTGTGTTGAATTTGGTTATCCTCGCTGCATCCTATGAGAGCCACGCACAGCTGCCGTTCGTAACTTAAGACTTGTAAGTAACAAGTGATGACCACTTCTTACGTCCGCATTTCTTTCATTACAAACAACACACAGTGACTTTGTCCATCGCTGTTGCACCATGAAGTTTTCAGTTCGATCATCAGGAGACACCCAGGTGATTGTATGACAGGTTATGCAGAAATAAGGTTCCACCCAAAACAAGCCAAATCACCATTGTCATTTCGTGATCTCAAGCAATATTTTCCCATCATGCGTTACAAACCCGCAGGAAGCAAAGTTTATATTCTCAGATTTTTGTTCATTTACGGTAGCCAAAAGTTGCATCCTCAGTACCAGAAACATTTCTTGAATATGTCGTAGAAACACGAATGATGCCGCACTCCCAAATCCGGTATGCGGTTTTCTACAGCAAAGGCAGTAGGAGGATTCTCCATTACATGCTTGCCTTCATTTGTTGTCATATTTCATGTAATAACATTTAGAGTTCCGTCGTAGGTGTTTTCCTAAGCTCAGATTCGACATTTACGGCACCCCTTTGGATGGTCGAATACATACTCATTGAGGCTGCCCGATATCGGAAACAGACAGAACTAGCTGGCTGCCAATGGTGTTGACCACTGCCTGAAGTTCATCCGCCTTTAGCCTTTAGGCAGCATTGTTGCTTATCCCAGCAGCCGCTCGGTCCCCCTATCGCTTGTCGTCAGGGACGTTGTCCGCCTTGTACCACGGGGATGTGCAAAAAAGGGATTTTTCCATCATCGACCAATTGGCATTACATAGCCGCCACTACTTTAGAGAACACAATTCATATTGTACTAATTATTAATAATTAAACGAATCATAACGAAATTTTAAATCATTTCATCATTGACATTGGTAGGGATTTGGTGAAGGTAGAGCCAAGACAAAGAGATGTCAGCAAGAAATGTAAGATAGGTAGGTAGGAGTGGTTGCTATTGCGCACTGAACTGCAGCCCAATTAACACTTAAGCGCCATTTTGAGTACCACAACTCGCGTGACCTTGTTTGTTATGTTAATAGTATGTTAAAAGGAAACGGTTTCAAATTCATCCTGTGGCATTCAATAAACTGATCAACTCTATGATACTCTTCTCTGAAATTTCCTTAAGGATGTCAAGAAAGGATTCGGTCCACTCTTCGGCAGCTCGTCGGCCCGATCGTTCCCTTCTACGAGTATATTGCTATGACTCTTCTTTACACTTTTCCACCAGCTGGGAAGATGAAAGGGAGTTGAAATCAGGGCCTTGATAGCAGCCTGACTATCAGTCAAAATGGCGACCAAACTAGTGACTCATACGTAAAGTATTGGCCTTTTTACGCTGCATACATTCATAAGACCATCTTCGGACAAAGACCAAAAAAAGACAAATAAAATATGCATTTCATTGCGACTTTTGCTTGTACTGGACTCACCTCCAAAGTAACAGCTGTTTCAAAAATTACTTACCTTATAGCGCTTACAGTCCTGGACGTACCTGAGCCTCAACCAACATGCCTCTCCAGCCAGTTCAATCCTTTGCTAGCTACCTCCAGTTTTCTATCCCAAGTTGGTTGAGATCCCCTTCCAACTGCTCAAGTCACCTTACGTAAGGTCTTCCTCTACCTTGTTGTCCCTCTGGAGTTGATTCAAAGATTCTCGTTGCTGATGCGTTAGTGTCCTTACACTGGCCATCTTAGCCGATGAATTCGGACTTTTTTGACTAGGCCTACCTATATATCGCAGCTCTTCCTTAAATCTTCTCCTTTAGACTTTGTCGATACAAATGGGACCGAAGATCACATGGAGAATATTTCACTCAAAGCAACATTTTCACCACGTTTTCGCGTCATACAGCCGGACTGGGATGATTAGGATCTTCTACAAATTTTCTTTGATTGCTCGTGCGAGCACTTTGCTGCTTAATTGCCTTCTTAGCCCGTAGAAACAGCGAATGGCAAGAGTAATTCTTCGTTTGATCTCCACACTGATGTGATTGTCAGAGTTTACCGTAGATCCTAGTTCTTTACCACCTAAAAATTGTATCTGTGCATGTTGAGTGTCCCTTCTGCCCCACAGCGCATATTTCGTTATGCTTTTATTCACCGCTAAACCCATCCAACCATTGACAGCAAGCTGAATTCTTCTGATTAAGTCAATGTCATCGGCGTATGCGACTAGTTGGACAGACTTTTGAAAAATTGTACCTCTGGTGTTGGCTTGTGAAATGATGCTGAAGAAATTACATAGCGCGTCATCTTGTCTAAGACCTTTTCTGACATCAAACGGTTCGGTGGTGTTCTTACCGACTTTGATGAAACAATGCGAGTTCTCCATCATCATCCTGCACAGTCGAACGAGTTTGGTAGGAATACCAAAACTAGACATGGCTCTGTAGAGCTCGTCTCTATATGCTATCATAGTCAACTTTAAAACAGGTGGAGGGTATTGATTTGGAATTTTTAGGTTTTTTTTCCAAGATCTGCTGTAATGTGAATATTTGATCGAAGGTAGACTTTACCATCATAAAACTGAATTGATAAGGACATACTTGTATGCGACTTATGCCTCTGTATTTGGCGCAATTCAGAAGGTCTCCCTTCTTTAGGATCGGACAAACGATGCAGAGATTTATAGATGAGTTGGTGAATGCTCCTTACCAAGTTATCTCCCCCAGCTTAGAGAAGTTCGGCGGCTTAGCCGTCGGCTCCCGCAGCTTTGTTGGACTTAAGCTTAGATATGGCTACCTTCACTTCATCCTGATGGCTTGTGCAAAATCATGCATAAAGCTTTTATAGTTTAATAGCTAGTTTGTGGTGACAAGCCGATAGACAAATGGGCGAACGGACGTGGTAGCGGAAAGTAAACGTTGAAGCATTGACTGGTTCGTTAAAAGCGGCGGTAGCTCTTTTTGCCACAAGGTTGTCAATATCTTCGGTATTTCTCTTGTCCATCTACAGTCCATTTACCCTATTTGGCAAGACAATCTACTAAAATCTAATTTTATCTATTCACCTAAAAAATTACGATCATAAAATAAGTTCAGCAAAGATTACCGTGACACCTTTTCAAAAACATAAAATTGAACAACAATACATTGATCACACCTGTTACTCTTGTTTCAAAAAATAATTTATTCCTAAAATAATTTCGAATTTAAAACACATACGAGTATACGAGTATTTTGTATGCGGTCTTGTTTTAATTGCTCATCATATAGTCTTAGGATAATTTTAGACTGCTCATCAAATTAATTTATTTTGACCTAATAATAGTCGTGCCTTTTATATGCAAAACACGACATTGACAAGAAGATTAAACTATTAATTTTGATTTAAATAGAAATCACTTTCACTTTGTCGTGTGCCAGAGACAAAAGAAGTGCAATAGTTGTTTACTAATTATTTTGCTTATAATGCAAATACTTCCGTGTTTTTTTTTTTTTTTTTTTGTGGTTTTATAATCTTATACAAGATGGCACAAAAGTCATCACCCTATCGGACGATACTTTCATTTTTGCAAATGGCGTCTTATGTCAGCGCTACTTGACATTTGTGAATTAAACAGAACCAGAATACACGTAGACAAAGCATGGATTGCTACACTCTTCATGAACGCAGGGTAATTGTTTCAATGTTTTTGACAAATAATCGGTCGGTGGTTTTGGCCCAACGTGAATTTCGTCGTTGATTCTCTGGTCATGTGTCAACAACAGGACAAACACTGCGGCATTTACTCGCTCGCATCGGGGAGACTGACGTGGCCGATTATCTCTGCTGTGGCTGCAGATGTCCCTTATCCCTTAAACCTCTACCAGATGGCGGGCCACGCAATTGGGCATCAATAAAAAGTCTTTGCAACAAATTTTGGTAAAACACTTGGACCGTAAAAAGTGCAAACAGTGCATCAAATGACAGCCAAGCCCTCGTAAACCTCGACAGCGATGAGGATGATTTTCAATTGTAAGGTACGGAGGAAAGGTGATTGGCCCATATTTTTTCGAGAACGGCATTGTCAACACTATTACTGTGACTGGTGAGCTCTATGATCAGCGACTTCTTGCTGCCTAAAATTGACGAATAAGGTTTGGAGAACCTGTGGTCTCAGCAGGACGGGGCAACCGTACACACAGCGCAAGCGACAGTGAACATTCTGCAGTTAGTAGGCCGCTTAATCTCTTGTTTTGGCGACTTGCACCGGTCCGTAAGATCGCCCGGTTTGATAATTCCAGACTTCTTTCTTCGGGGTTTTATGAAGTTGTGGGTCTATATGAACAATTCACAGCCCTTGACGGCCCCAAAGGAGAACATCCGACAAGAAGTGGACAATGGATCGCCAGAAGTTTTCAGAAAAGTCATAGAAAAAGCTGTAGAACGAGCCTGAATGTACAAGCAACATCAAAAATCAAAATGGCTCATTACATGATTATTGAACTTAGTGTACAAAACACCAACTGTTGGACGGCTTTTTTGGCACGTAGCGCTATTTTGCTGGAACCATAGCGCTATGTTTCTGGCCGAAAAAAATCGGTTATCATGCCTCTGTAGTGCTCTCCGTTGACCGTAACGTTGTTGCCATCTTCATCTTCGAGAAAAATGAGACAATAATGCCGCCATTCCACAAACCACTCAAACAGTCACATGCTTAGGATGAATTTGGTTCTCTACCACTACGCGTGGGTTTTCCGAGTCATAGCCTCCAAGATGAAAATACGCCTCATCTGAAAAAAAATATTTTTTTTTATCAAAATCAACGACAATTCTGAGCTGCGCTCTAAAGCCCAAACAGAGAAGCGATTACGAAGCGGGTAGTCATTTTGCTTCAATTCCTGGATCAGTTGGACCTTGTAAAAGAATAATCCGATGCATAGTTCACCTGAAGCTAGTGCGACTAATGTTCAGTTGCTGAGATCTATGGCGAGTTGAGGTTAGGCGCACACTTTCGTCAACATTTCGACCGAAATTTCTTTTCAAAATTTACATTGTTTCGGCAACTCCAGCACTCACTTTGGAAATAAGTTTTCAATATTTCTTAGCGTTGTTCATTCATACAACGGAGTTTTTGGATGATGTTGGAAGAGCTGTCAGTCTCGTAATTTAAAAAGAAACCAGCAGATGGCCCACCCGTTATATGATATAAAATCCGTTTTTGGCCTACTGAAAGACTGGTGTATCAAAGACGAGCTCTGGATGAATCCAATGGTCCCAGTATCTTTCACAAAATAAGAAAACTGAACCTTGGCCCATATACACTGAGTAGTGATGAAATCGAATTCTCCTTCTTATAAAATCAATTACTTGGCTATAACCCTGGACAAGGGATCAAATTGAAACACATACCATGGGGATCATAACCGACAGAGCGAAGAAAAACCACGTGGCTCTGTTACTGTACTGTAAAACCTGAGGTGTAACTTCGAAGATGTTATGTTGGTTATATAGTATGATTGCTAGACATTATAAGATACAAGTCCGCTGCTTGTTGGACGGAAGTTAAGGAAACGCATTTCTTGGAATCACAGAAGCTATGCGCACCTGCCTGACTGTATCCTCATGCATATTTCCATTAATAAAATTGTAGTGCGTAAAGCAGTAGTCTGCTGTGTATAAAAACGAATAGACCGTGGATAATGCGGTCACACTCACAGAATTTTCAGAACTGGGTATGCAAGGTCCCCGATTTCGTGCTCAAAATTTTCTACTTTTAAATATTTGAGAGGGAAATCCCAGACCTTAAAACCTGAACTAATGAAGAACCGTAAGTTCATCAAAAAATCTAAACTGTGGTTTATGATATCTCTTCGGTCACTCGTATCATCTCATCAAAATTAACCTAGTTCAGGAAACTAAATGCCGACTCTGGTTAGTGGAGAATGAGAGCATCTACAGTTCCTGAGGTTGTACCTCAGCTCTAAGTAATTCTTCGCCTATTGCGAAAATTCATCTTCGACGGTCCTGAAACAAGTGTTGTACGAGCAACCAGTAACCCGGTTTGCTTCTCTTGTACCTACGTACGAGTAGTTATCATTCTTTCATGGCATGACCAATCCACTGCCGAAAATTTAGCAGCACTCGCATTATATTCCTAAGACAACGGTTAACAAAAGTTTCCAACTTCCTTGTACATTTTCCATGTGCAACACCCATAAACCATTATCTACATCACTTTTGAGCGGAACAGTCGCAGCTTGGTATTTAAGCTGATTGCACTGCGTTTGCAGATCTTGGACAACATACTGAACGCAATCTTTGCTTTCGTATTTCGACTGCTTCAGTACCACCGTACATTTTTGTACTCTCTATGGACAAGTCCATAATTCTATATGATAGCCTAGATATTTGAGATGCTTTGTTAGGTCATGAGACTTTTTTGGAAATGTACCCTTGTACTCTAACAAAATTGTGGAAAACTTTTGGTGGTTACCTACAGCCAGCCTCTAGGAATATACACAATACTGATGCAAAGATCTACTTGAGAAAAATATTTAGAACCGATATGCAGGCTTACAGTGCTTTTGAAAGGTTTTATTGCAATCATCAACAATTCAGAAAGCTAAATCACACTCAAGGCACATTTCACACTCGTGCTCACAGCATGTGTTCATTTTGCCTCCAAAAATAACTCAAGACAGGCTTTCAATTAAAAAATAAATTTCCATACCGATTACCTCCCATTAGTTTGTGATTTATTCGCAAACACGATTCGGCCAAATAATCATAACTTTTGCACATATTTTCGCATGATTTGATATTTCCCTTTCGAAAAACATCGATTTAATGAGTGTAGCTGCTCCTCTCGAGGGGCTCACTCTATCCGCCTCACGGAAATTTATTCATAAATGCCTCGTCACATTGCCAAATTGTATGTATCCATGAAGTCGCCTATGGTCATATATTCTGGAATATAAGTTATTAAATAATTACCACTGTTTGGCATTATTCAACACCGAAAACAGAAAAGAAACACACGAAATTACCTAACACCGATAAAGCATCCGCGAGCCGATTCGAATCCAATTCGTTGTGATATCGAAAGTAAGAGTGATGTCGGGAAAACGAGTTTTTAAGTCAACTCTTTTGTATAACGACATGTGGTTTATATTATATTAACATTTATGCTAATCGATGGAATCGCCCATTTATTTGGATATCAAATTCAAATAAATACAAAATAAAAAAAACCGGCCACGGTCAGATAGAAATATACAGATAAGCATCGTGTTTCTAGGTGATTTGAGGCAGTCATTGCTGACCTTATACCGCGCGATTGATGAGCGAATGAAGAAAATTGAGACGTCGCCATCGTCGCATCGCTGAAACTGCACAGATAAGTGTTGGATTGATTTATTTCTGTTTCACAAGCTGCGAACCTGATGCAACACAAAAACTATCCTACAAGTTCAAGTTTCCTAAATATAGGTGTAGATACTTTATTTTTATTTTTATATCTTTTGGGTCATAATCTGTCGGATCGGGGAGGGTTTTTTTTCGTAATTTACCTGTTTTGGATTTTAAAGTTCATCGTCGTTGCGAGATACCAAATATAGACTACAACTGGACGTATGAATGCCGAATGCAGTTTATGTAGCTTTTCTTAATTTTATCGCTGCAAAGAAACTCAGTTTGAGTTCTTGAATACCTTGGGTAGCCTTGAAAGTCGCTTCGATAAAACACACTACGTCGTGTCAACACACTGTTTGGAGGTTGAAATCGATGCAGCGACAAACAAAGTGATGACAAACTCGGTGTAGTTGCAGTTGAAATGAAAATGAAATGAGTAAGTTAAAAGAACGAGGGGGGTTCTTCGCGATTGGTAAGCCACTGAAAAAAAAACTAGGTTAACTCTATGTTGGCGAATTTTATTAGCAAATTCAATTCAGTTTGGTTTGGATGTGTTATATTCTAGCCGAAGAAGTTATGAGGTTGAAATTTGCAAACAAGTTTTAGTGCACGTTGGCGTTGCATGAGGTCTTGGACAAGGTTCAACATTGATATTGTATTCAAGTTGTTATTCCATCTATTATTATGTGTTTGAATGCAAATCTATACAAGCTCCGATGTGTGATAACAATGCCGAAACCTGGTTTTCAGGGGTGATTGCTTTCATTAAAATTTTGTCAGTTTCTTGACCCAACGAATCACCTTCTTCCTTACTGGGTTTTGTTTTGTTTAACGGAAGCCATAAATTTTTCGTATGTATGAGCAAGAGCCAGTGATTTTGGAATTGATGACCCATCCGAGCAAGTGTTGAAAGGATGAGAAGATGGATTGACTCAATAACTCTTAAGTGAATTTGAATACGCACTTTCGCATGAGTCGAATTTTTATAATTATTACCGGCCGGAAAAGTAGTGTGAGTAGTGGGTCTCATAACTCATGCATTTGTACTGGAACTGCATTTTTTTCTACTTGTCTTGTTGTCGTAGACATTTGACGTCAGACTGAATCTGTTTCTACCTAAAGGGGACAGTCATGAGGGTTACATGCATTTATATCGACGACAATACACTATGCCCCAAGTCTGTAAATGATTCGTCTTCTTGATGACATATCTCTCGAATGTTTTAAACACTTTGAAGTAGTGGTCATAGCTGCAACCTGAAAACTGACTGGAAACATTTAAATAACTATATCTCCAAGAACCTAGAACAGTCTCTGAAAGTTACATCGCATAAGTCGGGTCACCCTATTTTTGTATGAATATATTCGGCTCCACAGATATCGTCTATTGGAGACTTTCTGGTGGAAATTCCGTTTAAGTATTGCTTTTCATTGATACCTGCGACCGGAAACTAATTTGAACAGTGGTAGCATTTTTAAGGATCAGTACTTACCTCTAAATCCCTCGCTGAAAAAGCCCTACCCAGCAGTGAGGAATCTCCAAAGCAGCCGTCAACGTTCTTGTAATGTAGAGTAATGCTTACCGATGAAAGGTTCTATGATTTGTATAGTTGGCTATAATCCGACTATGTACGTACAAGTCCAATATTAAGGTTTAACCCCCAGAACTTGCTGAGTATTCTTTGATGTTTCCAAAGAATGTTGATCGCAGTACACTCTAAAATATTTTGGAAAACCTAACTTCGAATACAGCAGATGGCTGGTAATTGCCTAGAAATTCGCACTGCATTGTTTGAGGCAGCCTCATAGTATCAACTCAGTATTCACAGTATTGGAACATAGCGAGTACTAACAACACAATGCCTTATGGGGCATTGTTGACAAACTCTTTCTCTATGTCAGAGAAGATGGCAAAAATAGCTGTAGCTGGCACTTATTAAGGCATCCTAGCTGTAAAGTTTCAGCTGTTGACACAAATGACGAAAGGCTGTATGAATAAATAAGACTGTTGGTTTCACCTCAAGCCTCTCACGGACTGAAAATAAGCAAAGTTATCCTTGTGTTCTTAGAGACTTAGTCTATCTAGCGTGCCTGCCTTCGAACACTTTTTTTCAGGAATACGCCAACGTACTAAACCACACCCTTCACACTTCAACCACTCTCACCTTGGAACTATCGTTAGGTATTACTTCGCGGGGCTGGTTAGCAGTTTATGCCCTTCTTTCGCAGTTTGCTGCTTCAAAAATGGGTTCAACGTTTGCCGTTCTTTGCTCCATAGGAGTATCATCTGGATTTCATTTTCATTTTTGATTTTCTTGAACCTGTTCACCGCATCCCATATCTATCATGAGGTTTACAATATACTCTGGAGTTGGTGTTTCTCCAATTCTTTCCTCTAGTTGTCTGCGCTCTATATCAAAACATGGGCACTGAAAAATAAGTGCTGCGCATCTTCTCTGGCATCTCCGCAATTTAAACAGGTGGGAGATTTATTGAGGCCGAACCGGTTCAGATACGCTTGAAAGCAACCATATCTGGTTAATAGCTGGCTGAGGTAGAAATCTACTTCTCCATGTTAACGGTCAATCCATTTTTGGATATTCGGTATAAGTGTATAGGTCCATCTTCCCCTCGAAGACTCTGCTGTCTTTCTTCCAGCTAGATACCTTTGACTGAAGCTTGGGGGTCCTCAATTTTCGCATCGTAGGTCCTTTGTAGTTCGCTAGCCAGGATATCTGCTGGTGGCATTTCCGCGATGACACATATAGCATCATCTGACACCGGCCGAAATGCACAGCACACTCTCAGTGCACACATTCAGTTGACGGAGTTAATTCGTAACGTAAAACTTAATTGTCACTACTTTGGCCCTTATTGGTGCTTCATACATTATAATGGACTGCACCACCCTTGACAGAACTAGTATCCTTTGTTGTTTAGGTCCTCCAATGTTCGTCATTATTCTGGATAAGTTTGCACTCACCCGAAGAGCTTTGTCGCACGTTGTTTTAAGGTGTCCCTTGTAAGCGAGCCTAGCGGCGATCATCACACCTAGCTATCTTATAACCGGTTTTGACTATATATTGTGATCGACTACCCTGGTGGTGATTGTTTCTCTTTTCGTGCGACTACTTACTAATAAAGCTTCTGTTTTGTGTTCTGCGAGTTTTAACCCAACCGCTGCTATCCACCGCCTCACTTTTCGAATACATTCATTTCAAATGTCCTCCATTTCTTCCAGGTGTTTCGCCGCAATAGTGTATTGCAATATCATTGGCAAAGCCTATGATTTTTGACTCATTTGGGATCCCAGGCCGTAGAACCCTATTATACTCGTTCATAATGTTCCATAGGATAGGCCCTAGTACCGACCCTTGTGGAACTCCTCTAGATATGTAGTACTATCTTACTTCATCATCTGTATCGAAGATGGTACCGCTTCTCCATGGCATCATCATTGGCCTTAGGGAGTGTACTATAAGTCCCCAGTTTGCAGAGTTAAGCACATTTTTCAAGTCCAATGTTATTACTGCCCTGAATAGCTTCTTTCAAGATTGTAGTTGCATTTTGCATAGCATCTACTGTAGAACGAGCTTTTCTAAATCCATACTGTTGGTTTGAGAGTCCCACGGCTTCATCAGTTGCCACCTTCAGTCGGTTGCATATGATTCCCTCCAGTCATTCATTGTGTGTATGGGACGGTATGACGAGTACACAGCAGCACTAGACGTCGCTTTATCCATTGGTCTGCAAAAACCCCTTCTATTAGACACTTGATGTACAGTTCTGTGACTTACTTACTACTTACAGGGGTTCCATTTGCGTGACAGGTGGGATCTCCTGTATTTCCTGAGGTGGTTCTATATGCTCAGTTGCTGTTTTTTAATCCCGACACTATTTTTTGCATAAGGAAAGGGCAGGAGGGTGAGGATGCCCTAGTGCCTTTGAGTTTAGCCATGACTGTCCCGTAGACGGTATTTCTTATTGTAGATACCCCATACAAACTAGAAATTACAATAATGCCATGGGGTCTGTGGGAGAGGTTAAACCCCTCTTTCATTTGTGAAAATTATTAAAGAACCTCAACAGACAATACATCCTAGGCCTTTGGCTAACCTCTTACTAAAGAAAAATTTAGCTAAACAGACAGATCTGTCCCGCCCCAAACATGTAGAATTTATCGACTTTTAATTACCATCAGACATTTATGTCAAACATTAGCTAGCTGACTGTCTGCTTACTACAACTCATCTCTGGTCTTCAATCATTTTAGACAAACACTCCAACCCAAACTGTGACTTAACATCTTCAAGGGGAATTAAACATTTTCCTAATCAATTATGCCACCGATTAAGCGCAACCTATTTCCTCATCGAAACCATTAGGTTTGGATAGTTCCCTGAATTCTATTCCCAACATTGACCAACCTTTCTAGAAAGATACCCATACCTGATGCGCACACAATAAACAAGATGAATGACAAGCAATTTAGATACGTACCCTCAATCACCCTTTCTCGTTCGTTTTCGCCTTCCCAAAGAAGCTAGGTATACATAGATACAAAAAAGAAACTCACAGATTGCATCTTGCGTACTTCCTCTTCTTTCATTCACCATCATCATCGCCGGCACAGAAAAGAAATGAACACAAGAACTACAAAGTGGAAGGTCACTTCCACTGCAAGAGCGCCTCTTGTACATTTGAAGTACTTTAACGATCATTATAAGTGGATCACCTGGTCACTGGGCCAATTTGGACACACAGCCGCACAGCCGCACAGCCGCACTACAAAAGAGTGCCACATTGAGCATGCAAATTGGCGGGCGCGATGGTGTTACACTTGTTTCAGTGGACTCTTCACCAAACGCGAAACTTTTGTTTTCCCCCATAAGATGACGTGAGGAGAATTAATTTAAAACGTTGACGCCTAAGAGATATCCATCGCCATACCAGATGATGAAACCTGGTTTGGACTTGAAGTTGAACGCATTTCTAATCTCATATCCAAACGTAATGACCTATTTTAGGTGTGCTATTGAGTAATTGTGAGTTTACGATATCAGAGAGTGCATTTGAATAGCCTACCTCAACTGAGATTAGAAGAACCACTTTAAGATTAACCAGGGAATGCAGAGAAGGCATAAAAAGCTGCGAAACATGTGTGGGCTGATGGCTGGCAAAAAGGAGGAGGATGTGCCTGCCAACAGAGACTACCTTCGGCTTTTTGGGTGAGGTAATTCTGTTTCCTATTCTTGCTTATTAATTTCAATGGCAGGAACAGTTAGACAAGATAAATGTGAGGAATTTTATTTAGCATCACTAGTAGGTTAGGTAAGCAGCAACAGGAAGAGATTCTATAGCACAATGGTAGTCTTGAATTGAGCCCTCCTTTGTGTGAGTCTTTGCATTTGTTGCGATTTATAGTGTGTCACACAGAAAGGGGACAGATAGTAGAAATGATACCAACAAGGCATCATAATAGATGTATCTAAAAGCGTTTCACTGACTCTGCGGGGAGCTAAGAAGCTATGCAGCAGTTGGCGATACAGTCGCAACTCTAACCTGTACTTGAGTGGAAGTGGCTTGTATTATATTTTTATTTTTTTATAATCTGCGAGCGCCAAAGGGGATATGAATACCCTTATACTATTACAGGGCACGGACGTTATGTAGATATACAGATAGAGAAAGAAAGAAAGATTTGGTGTAGTGGTTTGCAACTCAGGTGATATTAAGTTTCTGTAAACTCCAAGGGTAGCGTCCAGATAACTGGGGAGCTATTTTTTGATTTCTTTTGTCATTGCTCACGCTTCACAGTATTTTTTTCCGTCCTCCTGATGTTATCACCACAATCAAGTTGCCATATGACCACTCTACTGCCAGTGTTATGCCTTCGCAGTAGAGATGACTTAGCTTTCGCAATGAATCGACTTTTTTATTTATTTCACGCGAAATAATTAGATGATTCTTGACATCAGGATTTGAACCGTGAACCAACAGTGTGACAAGCGATGATGTTACCACTACACCACGGCTAATCCTCCAAGGCAGAGCGCACAGATTGAAGAGTTTATTCGTAGGTCTCAGCCTAGCTGAAGTCTCATTAAGGAGGGGCTATCGAGTGGTCCATTTACAAAAAGACTGTAGAATTACTGAAGAAAGAGATTAGATTCGCGAGAACAAATTCATGGTGAAATTTTAGCAGGTCCATTGTACGTACCGTTACAACGATCAATATTAAGAGTATCAAGATATACTGGATATTCTGGTAGACACCTATCCGAGGAGAGTTTCACCTGTCGCGAATGTAACGAGGAATGAGCATGCAACCAAATTAATCGACGACCACCGTTCCTATATACTCGCATTTCTAATGGATTATATTCAACCAGCCAGCTAGAGTCAGAGGAATTGGTTGTTCCTTGGCTCAACCAGATGTAACCATCCCGTCTTAAGGTGTTCTATGTGCCCAAAGATTTACAGGATATGCGAGTCACTTTCATTCCGAAAGCTGAAAAAGGCATTCATATTACTTTTTAAGGGCAGAAAGTATTAGTTAAACTCCTCTATCATATAAACGCTGCTTTTAGATGGCAATACGAGTACGTACCAAGGCAATGAAATGTCGCAGAAGTTATTAAGGTATTAAAATCAGGAAATCAGCCCGCTCTGTAATATTCCAAAATCCTACCTCGAAGATAGATTCTCCCAGTTAAGCACGGTAACGAATACTCCAACTTTAAAGAAATCGCGGATGGGGTACCATAAGGGGCTGTACTTGATCCTATTTTATTAGAAGGCATTGTTCTAGCTACATTTGTTTAGGACACTGGCAAAAATGGGTCGAGGAATGTTGCAAAAAGCTGTGGATAATCTATATGACGAAAACGAAACAAAAACACCAATGTCGACTCTATGGTAACAACGCTGTTCCTCAAATTTTGGACAATAAAAATATAGTTCGTCGGCTACAAAGGGAAAGACCATCCGATTTAGCTCAGTAAGGAGCAAGCGCGCGTAACTTTCGTTACTGCAGGCACTTACGTTGGATAATCATCCGCCAAACTTAGAAAATATGAAGTGTAAACTACCAGATAAGTTTTGCTTAGTTGAAGTACTAACTACGGTCGAAAGAAAGTGATTTTAGTGAGGAAGAATCTCACACTACTATGAGCATGCGCTGCCGGCCCTCATAGGGTCTCATGGAAGTTTTTCACCTACCCTCGTAAGATCTGTTGAAGACCGTGATAGAAATTTGCATATAACTATTTGAACCATATTTGTTGATTGGATACAACTACTGCATCACAGTAATGAGAGTAATAAATTATTCACCCTAGGACCCATTTTTAAGGGGCTTTCAGCAGCGTAAGGAACAGTCTACAGATGTTTCAGTTCAACATTGTCATTCGAGCCTAGAAGACGTAAATTACAGAAGAAAGGTAAATTAAGATAAAAAGTATTTTTAAGTTTTTGTAAAAAACAAATATGAGAATACCTGTATAGCTTGCAGGTTTTTTTTAAAAAAAGCGGCCGCTATTTGGAGATCTAGTAGAGCATTTAAATTCGGCCACAACACGGGCGATATCTGTGCAGGTTGTGTTAAGGAGTTGGTTAGTTCTCGCCCTAGTTCATCGACCTGTTCGTTGCCTTCTATTCCCCTGTGACCAAAACTAAACAAATATAAAAGTGTTATTCTTTTCGAGGTTGGGATTCCCTGTCATATGGCATCCCTGTCATATGCCATCTGTCATCCATAATTACAGATATTTAGTTATTGCCCTGCCATTTTACAATATGGATCACTTAACCACCGGTCAACGCACTAAAGTTATACTACAAAAAAAACAGTTCTATATTATATGTGTAACTGTAAGTTTAAAAAATTCCTTCAACCGTTTAGGCTGCCATCGACTGACGGACATAGAGACAGACAAAATTGAAAAACCACTTTGCGAGTTTTAAAAATATTGTGACACATTTATTGCTATAAAACAAAGACCTCAAAAGATAATTCAATAAAACTTTCAAGATTTATTTACACATGTATTCCGAATACAAAAATGTAAATTTTATTAAAAATGACTTCCATTGGCCTTAATGCAGTCCTATAGTCGCTTCGGCCACTCATCAATTACAGTACGCACCTTATTGATTGGAATGTTGCCCACAGCTTCGGTCAGGGCTAGCTTTAAGGACTCCATGTAAGGGCATCTTGTGTGGCATACAATATTGTTTAAGAAAGTCCACAATTCGTGATCCTGTGAATTTAGGTTTGACTTGACGGAAGGCCAGTCTTCGGTATCCAATGAAATAGGGTACATTTCCCTTTGGGTAGTTTGGCCTAATGGGCTAGCCCAGTATCTTATTCGAATGTCTTTTCCTTTTTTTTTTTGGATGGATGGTTTATAGGTTTCATGTTTTGTCCGATATTTCGACTCCTTTTTCGTAAAAATATAGTTTTGTGTCCCCGCCATTAGAAACACTCCAGCACACCATGACTGACGCTGGGCGGTACTCTTTCCGGGCCCTTGGAACCATTCGAACTCTTCCCTAGGTGATTCTTAACTTTTTTTTTTTTAATTTTGCCTGCACCGTGAAGATTTTCTCATCGGTATACACCAAGAGTCGCTTTGATTTTCGGACCCAGCAAATTTCCAGTATGGCGTTTGAATGCACCCAACCTCAAGTCTATCCTAATATGTATCTCATTGACTTTTGCGTTACATTCGTCTCACGAGCTAGTGTTTTCTGCTTTCGGAGACGATTTCGTACCTTGAAGGTCTGGATGATTCGTGGCGTTTGTATGTCCTTTAATATCACTAGTATCCCAGACGAATTTTACACCGATAAGCAAACATTAACTCAATCCCAAACTACTGCAGCATCTTGAAAATCTTAACTTTGTTCATACCACACTTAGGAAGCGCTACGGCAGAGATGCGATTTACTTTATAAATCCATTCCATAGGGAAGCATGACCAAATTTGAAATATTTTTATAACCAAACAATTGTGAGGTTAAATGCTACAAATGTTAAGTCAATCTCTTGCTATGCCTAAGTCCCGCGCAAAGGATCAAAATCTCGAACATTTTCTGTAAACCAGTACTTGTCCTTTTAGGTGCAAGTAAAAAAGAGAGTGGAAAGGTTAATTTCGAAACATTTCAATATCCCTGGTGTCCTCACCTTTCTCTTCTTCTTCTGCAATTTCTTTTGCAATTTCTATAGTCAGTTTAAGAACTTAATCGCTTCCACCGCATGAGGGATTATCGGCTCCCGCTATGCGCAAATTTGTACTTCATTACCATCTACACGTCACCGCAAATTTGATTTATGACCACCGACTTCTGGTTCTACGTGAAAACGTCTAACAATAACTATGTATCTTTCGACCATGAAAATGCCGGATTAAATAGTTACTAAGCTACAGCAAACTCCAGCAACTACAGCAAGACTATGTGCGACAAAGTCAAATGCTTAAGTTATGAATAGGTCAATGAGTTTTCTTATCCCATATTGGAAGATTTATTCTAACATAATTTATTCTTGAAGTTAATTAGATACTGAACGCACTTATTCTTCTGTTCTTTTGAATGTGCCGTCATAATAAATCTCACAAATCTACCCAAACCGCTTTTGTGGACACTTTGAGTATAGTTCTGACATGAAAATGCCGGACTAGATAGTCACTAAGCTACAGCAAATTCCAGCAACTACAGCAAGACTATGTGTGACAAAGTCAAATGCTTAAGTTATGAATAGGTCAATGAGTTTTCTTACCCCATATTGGAAGATTTATTCTAAGATAATTTATTCTTGATGTAACTTGGCTACTGAATGCACTCATTCTTCTATTCTTTTGGATGTGTCGTCATAATAAATCTCACAAGTCTACCCAAACCGTTTTTTTAACACTTTGGGTATAGTACAGTTAGAATCTGAGTATCTCTATCTCTATCTCTATCTCTATCTCTATCTCTATCTCTATCTCTATCTCTATCTCTATTTCTATTTCTATTTCTATTTCTATTTCTATTTCTATTTCTATTTCTATTTCTATTTCTATTTCTATCTCTATCTCTATCTCTATCTCTATCTCTATCTCTATCTCTATCTCTATCTCTATCTCTATCTCTATCTCTATCTCTATCTCTATCTCTATCTCTATCTCTATCTCTATCTCTATCTCTATCTCTATCTCTATCTCTATCTCTATCTCTATCTCTATCTCTATCTCTATCTCTATCTCTATCTCTATCTCTATCTCTATCTCTATCTCTATCTCTATCTCTATCTCTATCTCTATCTCTATCTCTATCTCTATCTCTATCTCTATCTCTATCTCTATCTCTATCTCTATCTCTATCTCTATCTCTATCTCTATCTCTATCTCTATCTCTATCTCTATCTCTATCTCTATCTCTATCTCTATCTCTATCTCTATCTCTATCTCTATCTCTATCTCTATCTCTATCTCTATCTCTATCTCTATCTCTATCTCTATCTCTATCTCTATCTCTATCTCTATCTCTATCTCTATCTCTATCTCTATCTCTATCTCTATCTCTATCTCTATCTCTATCTCTATCTCTATCTCTATCTCTATCTCTATCTCTATCTCTATCTCTATCTCTATCTCTATCTCTATCTCTATCTCTATCTCTATCTCTATCTCTATCTCTATCTCTATCTCTATCTCTATCCCTATCTCTATCTCTATCTCTATCTCTATCTCTATCTCTATCTCTATCTCTATATCTATCTCTATCGCTATCTATATCTCTAGTGCTAGCTGGATCTCCATATAAAGCGTTGCAGGTACCTGACATCTCTATTTGTCAGGTCACTAAAATAATCATATGCTACTTGATGGAGAGGGCTGGAGATATTGATGTTTTGTTTAAATCTTCGAATAAGACACCGCATCCCATCTTACCTTCGGTTTTGGAACAATCCGTGTAAGAGTATACGGATTTTTATTGAGATACTTAGGGAAATTTTCTAGTGAGGCTATAATAAATGTTTTCTGGGATGAATTCCAAGTTACTTAGAATTTTAGAGTGTCAAGTCTGCAAGCCGTACCACTGAATGAAGTAGTATGATCCTACTAGCTGCCAACTGTTAGCCAACAATATCTAGGGGTAGCAGATGAAACAAGAGGTCTCAGGGGTGGTCTTGAGAGTCCCAGTAATGAGTTTCTAAAACGGGTTTTTTACCGCGGGCAAAGCGGAAAGGGTATGCTAGGTCTTTATAATCACCAGAACTTAGACCACAAATAAAGTCATAGAGCTCTGGCATCATGTGCGACTCACTTTTCCGACTTGTTAAACTAACTATCATTAATGACACCAGATGTGTAATGAAGCCTTGAAGAGTCCAATTATGACAGAGATAAAATGCCCTTTTGGAGGTTGATTAATGTTGTGCCACCTTGACAGTGTGTAATTTTGAAGCCATGATTCTTACTAACTTTTGTGAACAGTTTCATCTCTCTATTATAAGCTTAATGCATAAGTGAAGGTCTTTTGTACCACCTTGTTACCGCTCGCTTTCGAGTTTATACTTATTGTAGGACAATTCGACTTTTATTTAATTCACTCAATGGAATCATTGAGTTCTTTTTGCACCACACACTGTCTGGAGGTTGATGATCTCCCGTGCCATGCCAACCCACATTTTAAGGAATTTTCTTCGTAGGTACCTTCATTCTTGCTTTTCTATTTTTTTTCAAACTCACAAAGAATATTTTATTAAATGGTAATTTGCACACAAATTGCTATTTGATTCCCTCTATCCGCTTACACATCTCCTACAGAGCACCGATGAAGATTCTATTCCTGATCAGATAAGACCAACCACGGTGGCGCTCGTTTGTTTCAATTTAAAATCAAAATGCAAAGTCAACATGATGGTAGGTACGAGTACGTGTATGCGCAAGTTAAGATGATACAAAGTACTCGTTACCCAAAACGGGCACCTAATAACTTAAACTCATTTATTGACCAACCCAGAGTCAATAATAATGATGATGATGGGACCGTGGAACCATGGAAGATACGAAAAGACCATGAGAGTAGTATTTCATCTTCAAGACCGGAGAGAGGTATAATGGGATCACAACACATGCAGCATAGCTCGTTCTTCTCTCGTGCGGCGTATTATTTATTGACCCAGCCTAAGAAAAACTATTTCCGGTTCTCAGTACAGGCAGCGTTAGAGACTGGGAGAGAAGGTTAATATAGGTGCTATATGTGTGATAATTTCAACTCGTGGCTTGATTCTTCCTGTTTCAGCAATTTTAATTTATTTTTTTTTACATGCGAGTATAGAGTAGATTATGCATTAGATTGCACAATGCTATGTTGTACGCTTTGTGCATATTGCTGCTGGCGGCGGTACAATCGGGGCTGGATGATCTTGAGATACAAATCTGTGGAGCTCTCAGTATCTGTTTCTGTTAATTGAGTACGGAGGGGACTATGAAATTCTATTTCCTATAATGGGTGGGGCTATCGAATTGCATACGAAATGGATTCAAATAGAGTGTGGAGATCAGCAAGAAGTGTATTTTGTGGGATTGATAAAACAAAAATGACTTAGAAATAGTCTTGTAAACTTGTTAGTGTATACAACTTAAGCTGGTTTCATAAAACGATTATTATTGTTTCGGTTAAATAAATGATTAGTTGGAGTTGCATTTCCACTTTTCACTGGTTAGTCCGTTGGGTCTATTTAGCGAATGCCAAGGAAAAACTGAAACGTTTTACATGCAATGCTGTACATACATATGTTGCCTTCATAAATGAGGCTGTATATTCAGTTGGAAAAGCAATACAAAAACAATTAGAAAAGAAAGAACACAGCGGGTTTGAATAAATACAGGAAAGTGGAAACTACAAAGTTCAATTCCTGATTCAGTCAGAATTTTTGTAGATATTACTAAAACTTTGAAAATTGTGAACTAACACATTTAACGAGGTCGAACGCATCACTTACCTTTAGGTTGTAGCCGGACCTAACTTCACGCTGGTGCTGTGCCTGACTTCATGTTGGTTAAGTTTTTGGCAAATGGGACGCCATTATTAGAATCTAACCAAAAAGGAAGTGTGCGCACAGCAGGTCACAAAAGTGTTAACTAATATATTTGGTGTAATCTAATTCTTAAAAGTGAAAAATAAACTTATTTGTAAGTGATCAGCGCAAATCGGGTAAATGGAATGACCATGCTGGACCTACGAATTCATCTTTTGCAGATTGAAGTTCAGAGTTTAATCTATCTGTGACAGTAATTTTGTTTCGTCCAATGTATGACTGCTTTGGATTTCGGTCTCATTGGATTGTTAGAAATATTGGTCATCACCCAGATTGCGACTGTTAGATTTATTTATGTAGAAATTTTTGATTCATTGCCCTTTATAAGTTCCGCATTTTTTGCACCGTCTATATGTTTATAAGACTACTCCTATCACCACTATTAATCTGCAAGCAATCATTGATAGCTGAAAATCTCATAAGCTTGCAGAATTTGATGGAATCCGTCTTAAATTCTTCAAAATTTACCAGAAAATTGCCAAAGTCTGACTATGCAAATTTTTTTTAGATATTTTGTCTTCCAAACTCTTATCAAAGGATTTGATAATAATTCAAAGACTAAACTAGGGCACCTACAACTTATCCCCAACTACCGTGCCTCCTCTTTGACTGCCCTCCGCCAAATTTTTCTAGGCTTACCCGCTCTTCTTCTTTCTGGGTCTGCAAATTCCATTACATAGCTTGACTTGCTATACAGCGTCGCCCTTTCGGTGAGTGTGACCAATCCATTGCCACTTCCGCTTCTGTACATATATACAGAACAATCGTAATATTTTTCTGAGATAACGATTAGCAATAGCATTCAGCTTTTTGGTGGCCACCTTCCAAGTACTGAGTACTAGACATTTGAGATGAATAGTAGGAGCTTGGTGTTTAAGTTAATGGCGCTGCTTCTCCAGATCTTCGAAAAGATACAAACAGTGGAATTGGCTTTCCCGATTGGGATGCATATATCCAATTCTATACAACTGTTGACCGAAACAACACTTCCAAAGTATCGGGACTCTTGTACTCTCTCAACCTGTTATTCAACAATGCTCAAGTTGAAAATGTTATTATAGTTTTGGTGGAGTTGATCTTTAGCCCTTCCATGTTTGCCTCTCTCCCTAAACAGTTGATCACTCGGCGCAAGTTCATTATTCTATGTTTGAGATGAGTTTTAAGACTCTATTGCATTCTGACAGACACCGCTGTGCATCTCAAATTCCTCTAATAAACTATGGTTCTTTCCCATGTAGCATACTTTGTAGAATTCGGCTTGAATGGCGTCTAATCTAGCCTTATTTGCTCTGAGGGTTCTTATCCCGGCTATTATTTGTTTCTCTATTTCGATTTGTTCCTTTTCTTTTACTAAGACTACTTTGTGGCCGGCCACATGTGCTATTTGTTCAATAAATCGTAGACTAGGAAGATGCAAAGGAAGATTATTCTAAATTGCTCATGTTAGATTTGTTGCTGATTTTTCTCTTATTTGTTACCAAAACGTAAAGCCTATGTCCTATGAATGCCTCTAAAAGCCTCTTGTTTATGTAAGATGACCCATAATATCAGAACCCTAAATCCGTGAGACTCTATGTCTTACAATTCCTAAAATTGTCTACCTTCCACCTAACTTAAGTTATCTTCTCCGATACTCACGATCTAATTTTATTTTCTTTTTTTTTCTATCTTTTCAGGTAAGTTTCCCACACACGAGCAACTATCGCTGGACATAAATCTCGAATGGTTCTGCCCAGTAAGTACTGGCAAAAAAAAAAAAAAAACATTTCCCACATCCCACTAATATGTGGGGCACACCCTTCCACAACGTCTTTGTAGTCACACAAATGTCCCGTTTGTAGCGGATTACCGAAAAATAAATTTCCCTAAGATTTGTTACGAGATGTCGATAATTGAATGTTCTCCGTTGCGCCTCTTATTCAATGGCGGCACCGAATCTCTTGCAGCTCTTTACATTGCTATCACCCGCTGGCCAACCTGAATACAAAACCGACTAAACCAAAGCGGGAGCAATAAACCAAAAGATATCCATTAGGGTTCGGCCACTGCTCTAGATTCCATTCAACGATTCCACCTCGTAATGTGAATACTACTAGTACCACGCCACCTCCTGCCCGACGACGATCCGAGGTGCAATGAGCATGAATACATTCGATTTGCAAAGAGCAATAGCTTTTGCCGAGCGATCTCGTGCCGATTGGACATGATAATCACACACACAGGGAGTTCTAGGATGGATTTTTTTCTATCCTCCTTCCATACTCCTTGTCTGTTTCTAAACCAAGCAAGGAAATGCATCCGCAATTATTGGCCATTGGTCTATCTTTGAACTGAAATCTTCACCTTGACTTTGGTCTCTGTACACCACAGTGGTTACTCCTGCTGCTGCTGCTGTTGTGCGATCGAACCGCTGATTTTCGGTCGGTTCCTCAATGGATCTCTAATTATTCACTAGACACACTAATGTGCCCAGTTTGTGCAGCTTCGAATTACATTCTTGTTGTTCCGGCTCTTTCTGTCTCTCTCTCCTCTGAGAGGCTTTTGTGTTCTTTAGCTGCGGTCATGAATTTGATTTGGACGTTGTGTACCTCTGCACAAGGTGTATCTTTAGGAGGTTGGGTGGTGTACAAAAGTTAACAGGAAATCTAATTTAAAGAGATTAGTAAATGGTCGAAGCAGGCGCATGATGGAAGAAAGTTCTTTCCGCGCTCGATTTGGTATTTGGGGCATCGATTAGGATGAAGTATCTGACGGTTAACATGATGTGACTTCATTAAGTCTTGAGCAACCTTAGCCGATAACATGCCCGACTACATACTAATTATTCAATTTTATTGACATTACCATGATGAATTGACAGCAAATTGACGTCTTCATTGCACACTTAAACATGACGTGAGTGTTTGTTGAGCTTCGCACCACAGCAATGTGTCACGCTTGACACGTTCGATTGCGAAATTACATTTAAGCGACAAATATTTGCATTACAAGTTATCGAAATGTGATGATCAACCAAAAATTTATGAATTTTTTTCATGTGAAAGATGCGACACGAATGTGGGTCACATAATAGAGATGTCACATTGCAATGCATAAGTCATTCCGTGGAAAGAAAAAAAGTGGTAACACAAATTTTTTGGTGATTTAAAATGCCGGTTGACTCACAATGAGATGCGATCTAGTTTCGTTTCAGTGTGATTATCTTTAGATTGTGGGTCATCCCAACTTTGGAAATTTCACTCTTTGTGTGGTAGTTTGGGTAATAATTGTTAGGCTTTTAGGCTTCGAGAAACACACCCTTTTTTGTGGTAAAATATCGTAATAATTCGAATTTTGTGAGGTAACACTCATGATACACTAGTGGTACTTTCATCATTGGGGATATTGCGCATAAATCCGTTATTCGTAGTGCGGTGTTTTAGTATTACGGCCCATCAAATTTTTTCTTTGACAATACTTCTTTACAAGTTCTTAGGACACATCGGCATTTCTAAATATTGACAGTTCTCTGTTGTACGGTTTGATCTTCCGTATACAGATGTGGCTTATCCAATTGCACAAGGACCTTTGTAGATTTCTGAATTTATTATACAAGAAAAAAGACTAAAAACACCTTCGATCATGACCCATCTAAAGAAGATCGACAAATGACTTTTATTTCTGTTATGTACGAGCATGTAATCGCTTTAGAGCAAATATTATGTAAAATTTGTCTTCGCAATTAAATCAGAAGCTCGTGTGATTAACTTCTTCGCAATCTGCGAACGTTATTGTGTACATTTAGAAGGACTTATATCTCAGGGTTGATTTGTATCTGTAATCTTTGATTGTGCCATATTGCATTACTTTTAATGACATCTGTCATCGGGTCGATATGCAAGTCACGATGCAAGTCTTTGTTTCTTATGCACCATGAGGCGTTGACTATTCCACGAAGGCCCCATAATTGAATGTCGTACGTCCAGACGGGCTTAAGTATTTGCAGCTCCGAATTCCGTCCTATTAGCTAGTTATCGTGTTCCTTCCATTTAATTTGGCATTTAAGAACATTCCCAGGTACTTTGCTGTATTATCGTAAGGATCTAGGTATTTGGTTGTTGATAAGAACGGGTAGTTTAATGCGCCATTGTTGCGTTCAATCTATTACTTTATTGATTCCATTCTGCAGGTTAACAGCGGCTTTGTCTGAGCATTTGTCGTCGACTGCAAGTGGTGCGGTGTCATCTGCAAAAGTGGCTACCATGACGTTTTTGTATAGTGGTATATCCCTTGTATATAATAAATACAGAGTTGGTCCGAGAACACTGCCTTGTGGGACACCTGCCGTTATTTCCTTCAATTCTGAGTACTTTGTTTTATGCAGTTTGAACTCCAAGTCATGGAGTTGTCATGGATTCAATGTCACACCTTATCAAAGGCTTGCTCTACGTCCAGGAATAATGCAGAGCATACCAGTTTACCTTCGAGTGCTTTTTGTATCACGCCGGTAACACAGTGCACTTGATCTATTGTCGAATGCTTATTCCAGAATTGTATTGCTGAATACTTTGTCAGCTGTAGGATCTATAATGGACCAATCTTTTCTTGGAAATTAGAGGATCAAGAGGTTGTTAAGTTTTACCTCGCAAACGTTATATGTACGTACTTTATTATTCTGAAATCGATGCGAGCTGTAGCTTCTTCTCAAGGCAAACTGTTACCTAAAAGGAATAAATTGTTAAATGCCAGAGGCTTCCTAATTCCCTTAGAAAGTTATAGGGCATTGTTTTACTTCTGACGTTGTCACGACTTCTGTGATCCTTATTTCTAAAGTCAATGTTCAATGAGTGAAAGATCCAAAACCAAACAAGGATTTAATGCCGGAATCTTCTGGACATTCCACCTATCATATAGGGCTGTTAGGGCCAAATCCCTACTATCAACATCGTTATACACATTCAGGCCGATATCAAATCCCTGACATCCAGCACCTTAAACTTTACTGGTCTCTGTGAAATTTAGTCGCGGGATTTCGCATGTTACGAGCTAGATAGAGTTCATCCTGAATAGAATAACGGTTTCAAGACTAAGCCACTGGAACTGCTTCATTTTGGCCTACTATCCCCCTATGTAAATTTCAACAAAGCGTGGTAAGAGAACGAACTAGTCCCAAGTCATGATACACAGATATTACAGAACTATTACTTTTGCAACAAGATGCAACAATTTTAATGCGTTAAGTGGTGGTTAAGCGATCCATATTGTAAAATAGCAAGACAAGAAATAACTACCTGACACAATGGATGACAGATGCCATATGACAGGTATGTGGAATCGCAACCTCGGAATGAATAAACCTCTATTAAATTTTCTAAGGGCGTTTTCTAGAATCAATTTTAGAGTTAAACTGAAAATTCCAATTTTGTCTCGAATTTGAAGAAGGATTTCTGAACGGATTTTGATGAAATTTGCCTCTTAAGTTCAGGCTCATTTATGTATGATGCTGACAATTGACAATTGTAGAAATCGGATACACTGTGGGTTACATATGGGGAATCATCCTTCTCACACGCTGAACTCCAAAACCGCTCAACGAATTTTGATGAAATTTGGAGTATTAGATGGAGACGATGGCAAATGGTACTCCAATATTTTTCGAAACTATGTACTTATGCCAGAAAATTGTGTGTAGCTTTTCCTTTACCTTCCTATAACTTTACATATGTACTCTCAATTTTTTTTACATTTATTGCATGAAAGTATCGTGGTTAAGTCATTATTGTTCACCACATACGAGTACCTACTATATTTCTGAATTGCAGCCCTCTGTGTCTTACCGTATAAAAGTTCCTTGTTACCACTTAAGTACGAAACACTAAATAGTGCTCCATAATCTACGGTAGGGGTTTTCAAAGTGTGAGTCGCCCTAGTACAGTTGCAAGAGTACTTAAGGTCAGAAATATAGTGGAATTTATAGGCTCACTTGAACTCTTTTCCCGCAACACGCGTCAAAAAACGTCAATCATTGCATTTACTTTTCGGATTCTGAGAGTATTCAATAATCAGCAGAGCATTTATGTAATTGATTTCGGAAAAAAAGTTGCCATTAGGGTGACGCATGCTGGATTCGAACAAGGGATCATTAGATGCTCAAGCTCTGTATATATTGAGCCAAGCATGCATGCATTGAACCAGCTCAGCAATTAACCCTCAACCATGTTAGGAATAAAGACGGGCCTAAGCCCAATTTTCAATAAACAGTGATCGCAGAGAGCAATTAAGGAAAAGCAGTTAAGACTAGAAGTGATTTAATCACTCTTAAGATCACAGTTAATATTTCATTGCTATTCTATTCACACCGTTGTGTTTTTAAGGGCATATTGTGTATATCGAATAAAGAAAAGAAAATAGTAAACGGCGTTCCGGAAGATAATTTTTTAACATAGTAAAGAAAATAAAATCAGGAATATTTATTTAAGAAACAAAAATTATATCGCAGTGACAGAAATCAGGAAAAATAAACAATAATAAATCTGCTGATACGAATGATGAAAAATAAAATCCTTGAAATTCTTTCTCTCTCCTTAGAATCATACACAAATGTGAATGCGTTGAGAGTATATGATTTGGGTATGTGTGAAAGAGAAGATTGAATTGCAATGTGGTTTTGTGTGTACCTATCTGGACAATATTACTGAGGAGCAATGAGCAAGCAGTTTGAGTGTGTAGTGTCTATGAAGGGTCGAAGCAGTAAAAGCAGCCGAGCAGATCAATCACAACTGTTCTCTACTCAGTGCGCAGAACAGGCTGATGAGTAGCAGTAATGTCAATCACGGGCTCACCTTTAGTCAGGGATGTGAAGACCATCACTTCTCCCTTTTATAAAGTTTAAGGGACGTCGGCATAAAATAATTTTACTTCCAATGCACATTGGATGGTCGCGATTCTAAAAAAGTTTGAAAAGCACTGGATCTATAGTGTCGAAATCTTTTAAGTCGATAAAACATACATCTGAGCAATGATTTTCAAATATGATCTACGGTCATAAAGTCGGCCCAGAATTAGTGTCCCGTACCGACTTTTTTTATACGTATGTCGAGGACTGTCGTAAATATTATAAGAGGCACAACCATAGAAGGTTTCAGTAAATGAAATCTTTACCATAAACTTTAATGAAAACTTTACTGAAGTTCTGTCGAACACAAAAGTTATCAAAAATACTTCGAACACCTTTGCACACTAAAATGTGAAATTTGTTTTTCTATTTCCTTACACTATGTCCTATGTGCTCTGCTTTATCAGTAACAGTAAAGGTTTTTGACCTTTCTCACCACTTTGACGTTTGTCTACCAAAAATTCCATCCAACTATTACATCATACCCTAATGCAAAACAAAAAGCACCCAAGCTGCCTACTAAAGAAGTTTACTTAATCTTTTCTGCACTTAAAAAAACATTGTTTACAGCCTATTTCGGTTTATTTACGCCATTTGTTAAAAGTCAGTGTTAACTTGCAGTATAACCCTAAAGCTTGCAAAAAAATAAGACGTTACCATGCGAAAATTTCCTTATAAATTACTTAGGCAAACCACACACAAAGTGTTAACCAAAAGTGCGAAAAAAATAAAACAACTTTTACTTGAATTAGATATCTTTCATCATTAAAATAATATTTTCTATTTTTCACTCTTAAGGTGAGTTCATTTCAAAACACTCCCCAGTAGGTAGGTGATCATCCAAAACGGATATGTAAATCATTTTGCCACAACCATACACGTTTCTCCACATGATAATCTTTTCAACAAATTGCAGTGTCACACCGAATTATTAAGTCGCAACTTTCCTTTACATAACCCACTAGATGTCACCAGTGAGTCTCTGTTATTATTGTCCACCAAGCGATCATCATCGAATGACGCGTTGCCCATAGCACGAAATCGAAATTAAAAATTGAAATCTTCTTCATCTGCTTTTGACCATTTGTCAATTGGCTAAAGTTGAAGATGACAACGACAAAGATGATGTTGATGAGGATCACTATGGTGGGCTGAAGTGGTCGTTCTTGTGTAAAGTTACGTGATCCGAGAATATGAATGAACGCAGGAAAGCATTTTTATTTTTTGGTGTGGTAACCTAACGCGGAACGTGAAGTATCTGCTTAGTGCGCAACTATATTTCTTTTTGTTTTCACTTGTTTAAGTGCCATTACGAGGAACATCAAATGGAAACAAAAAATTATATTGAAGGCTTAATTAGCATGTAATATAATTTCTGGTATTGCGTGGTGTTTAACACTAATGCACTTCTTGTTTTGTGGACTATTGTTATGAGTGCGGTAGTTTATTGCATCCTACTGCCGGTTTTGTTTGCATTTGGACGTATAGTTACGTATAGTTTTGTTGGAGTACTTAAACACTATTTATGAAATCTCTGGAAGTGAAAATGTGCAAGAGACACTTAAAGCAAGAAAATTTTGTACTCTAGCAGGGTTATTATAAATTGGGTCAAGTCTGAAGGTTTTAATGAAATTCAAAATCCAAAAGAGTAAACATCGTCCAGGTCCTAAAGATGGGCAAACTAACAATGTACGAGACGCGGAGATACCTTTGTGAATTTATTGAGCTATAACAATTGTCGTGTACATGGAGGAACAACTTGAAAACCCCAACATTGTAGACTACCAAAGCACTGTAGGGATATTCCATGGTAACTCGCGTTACATTCAAAACTCCAATTGACACTATTATTCGTTTGAGTTAAGCAATATTTACGGACAAGTGCTAAAAACATGAAAAACTACGACAGTTATAGAATATTTTTTTAGATAAAAATGTAACGAAACTCGCATTACAATTTTGAGACACGACGTTCTTGTCACAAGCTTTTTTTTAGCAAGTTCTACTTAATTAACCAACTAAACAATTTGAAATTCACATACATTGTCACGTTAGTAACAATGAATTTTATTAACTAATAAAAATAAGCTTCAGTTCAGTAATATAAAAGAAAATCAAAATTTCTAAGAGTAACTTGCGTTACACAATTATGGTAACCGCGTTACAATCGATGTTCATATATGTTTTTGTTATATTTTTGAGTCGTACTTTATTAGCGCATCATTGTAACAGAGCTGAACTTTTAATTCCGGCTTTTACTATAGCTGAAATAACGTCGTCACCACTGGAAAGGTCGTTTGAGAGCTGTTCTTAAATACAAACTTTAAATATGCTTTAATAATGCTGCAACTTAACCAAAATGCAGAATGCACCACAATTGCTGGGTTCCTCTTGAACCAATCGACCCCTCCCAATACTTTTTGAGGAGTCGATTGATTCAAGAGGAACCGAGCTCATCGTTCCAGGTCTCTAGGGCATCTAACTCCTGCGATTGAGCTTGCATATCTCCCAGATCTACCAGTATTCACCAATACCTCCGAAATTAGTCTTCACGGCTTTTGATCCTGGCAAGCGATCAGCCTAACAAAGCCCTGGTGCCAGTGCCTATCTTGCTTGTTCCTTTTTATGAACTCTTCTGATTTGGGTGGATGTTGAATATTGTGCCTGTTTTTTTAAGAGTTCGTTAGCCTTCTGCTCCCATAATTAATATTTCCTCTCTGAATCATTCCATTCTATTGCTACTTGCTTACCGAAGCGGCCCTGGATATTCTTACTGTCTCCCGTGAGGTAGCTTATTCCTGCCTAAGCTTTAACTTTATTTTAGCGTTGTTTCCTTTTGATTTCCTTCATTTTTCGTAGGTCTTCTCTGATGATATGTCCGCCTATATCGCAGAAGACTCCTGGTCCAACGAATGTGGTTGCCATATTAACTTTTGCCTATCGATCACCTGACACTCAATAACATTGTCGAACTTTCCTAGCTTGTTAAGTTTGTTCAAACTATTCCATATCATCCTAGAGCTTATTTCGTAGGACTTTAACGTTTTGCGCTAAAATACCGGCCCTCTCACATAATCGTAATATCTTCTGTTGAGGTTAAGTTGGACACAACTACTGAAAAATGTTGGAGACCTTTCCCATTGGTTCTGAGTGTTTGGTTACGCATTCTGATTGGGATTTCACATCCCTGCCATATGTCATCTGTCAAATCCATCTGACATCCATAGTGACAGGTAGTTAGTTATCACTTTCGCTCAACGCATTAAAATTGTTGCAACTTATGAGGCCCATTTTTCGACCGGCGGCTAAATAAACAAGCAGAATTGCAGAATTTGGGGCTCTGAGAATCCAAATGTGATCGCTGAGAGGCCATTGTTTGGTGACGGTTTGGTGCGCGCTGTGAACCAGCGTCGTGATCAGGCCGTATTTTTTTTTTAGAAACGACGAAGACGCCACAGTTACGGTTGATTTTCTGCCCTACAGTCAAATGATAACCAACTTTTTTTGACCTGGGATTGAAGACATTGACGTGAGCGACCATATTTCCACATAAAAGGGCTACGTGTCACGCAACACAGGCAAATAGAGCCACTATTGCACGATAAATTCCCCGGCCGTTTAATTTCAAGATTTGGAGACAATTGATCACCAAGATCGTGTGGCCAGATCCCGTTGGATTTATTTTTGTAGGGCTCAGCTAAAGATCGTATCTGTGCAGACAATCCCCAAACTTTGCAGTACTTAAAAACCAGCACTAACTCGAAGTTGGTCGTAGTTGGTTTTGAGGAACAATTGAAGTTAGGCTCTGTTCACAAGTTCGGGTAGTCTTAACCAAAATTAATTCCATGTGTTCTCGAATTTTTCTAGAGACTTCTAGGCAGAGTATTTCACAGAACTATTTTATTCGATTTCTGAGAGATTTTAGTCGTGTTTTTTTGTAAGCATCTATATGCTCTATAGGTCATAGTTTAAATGTAACGCTCTTGCTAATCTCTTTGACATATTTTCCTTACCACCCCAGTAAAAGCTAATTTCCAAAAACTTCCGTCTCGTCACAAAAGCCAAGCTAACTTGGTGAAAATAACAACTTCGCACCACCTATCCAAGACTGCAGCAGTGAACTTACACAGAAATTAAATCCTCTTTAATTGAGTGTGAATAATTTTGTGCATCACGAGCTCTGTTGGTATAAACAATTTTCAAGTCTTACGCAATCCAAAATTAGAAATCATTCATTTGAAATACTTTAATAGTTTCCTCATAAATTGTTAACCAATTAGTTATAAACATTAATTTTTTTTTTTTCATCTTTCCCTCATTTTGTTCGCGAATCTCATTCGCAATGGTCTACCGGAGCCGCGTTACGACGCAAATTATATTTTTGCCAACAATTTGTCCGAACATACAAATCTACGATTTAAACTGCATAGTCACCTTTCGCTAAGAAATGGTGACGAAGAATTGGAAAATGCTAAAAAAAATAGTTTAATGACAGACAATCAGTGTTGGCGAGTTCATCAGAAAAAAAAAAATTGTCATCACAACTTGTTAAGTATTATTAATGATTTTTTGTAGACTTGCAACCGCTTACGTGCACATGTTCTCCATTATGTCTGTCTGTCTGTCTGCCTGGTAAATTGAATGTTTCGCTTCGACAAAAGATACTCATCATCCGAAGAGATAAGGAGAGAAAGGGATTTAATCGTTTCGTGTTTTGTGGGCTTTCCTGAGGCTTTCTTGTGTCCATGCAGCACCGCTAGTTTAGTGAGTCAAAGCTTTATTGTTGATGGACGAATCTTAAGCCGATTATGGGGGGTTTTGTACGTTTTTTTTTTTTATTGTACTCATTTCTTTTGATTTATTTGTTTATTGTTAGAGGAGAAATGTGCAAAGTTGAATAATTTTCACAGATGCGGACGAGGAGAAGTGGTGGTGACTGCGTCAATTTGTTTGAGGTAAAATATCTTCATTAAAAACTTGTGAATTTTGTTGTTGTATAACTTAATTATGGATGCAGAGTTTTCTTTCTGATTTTGATGGTGCAAATTAAGATTTCGAGTTGGAGCTATTAGTTGAGTTGTGATTACCTACTTTTCAAGTTAAGGTTCATTCCGGACGTAAGGGCTATGACGCTAGGTCGATTCGCGTACTTTTACTTGAAAAAACTCGTCAAATGTCAAATTCCACAATTCTGACAAACGTCAAATTAAATGACTCAGGTATCTACTTTCTGATTGCCTCTCATTTCTTTAAGTGCGCGAGTAACTTTTTGAAGATTATTGAAGTGGTTTGCTCACATGAGAGCAATATTTTTGGTAAGCGAATGGAAATTTAATACCTAGAATTACATCTGTCATATTCGTTGACAAACGAACATCTTTCGGGAAAAATTAATCTGGCAGCACTGTAAAATTTGTCTGTCAAAGTTGCATTCAAATGTCAACTTAGAGTGTTTTATTTCAAACTGGCTTCAGATGCATGCCACTCCTACACTTTGATTAGGTTAGGTTCAAGTGGCTGCCTGCACATAAGCACAAACACACTTAGGTATTCCCCAGAAACTACCCACAAGAGATCCTCATCATCATTCTCCTAGCAGCTTCGGTAGAAAAAATTTGAGAAGAGACTAAGCCTTTTGGAGTGTGTTTCCATGAGTCAGTAGGTTATGTTGGTGTATGTTGAACAACTCAGCCATAAGAGGCATTCCCGGTCGATCTTAGAGTACTCCTCTCTTTCAATATTTCACAAGGTTATGTTGTAGAAATGATTGGTATAAAAAACAGTCCTTGCGGAACACAATATAGAGATTTACACTCGAGGGCCGCTGGCGTTTGAACCTTCACCTTTTAGGTTTCAAGTGAATACACCACTAATTGTCTTACTTATATGGGCCTACTAGGTAAACCACAGACCAATGAATTAGACGAGCCCTTTGAACCAATTGAGGTAGCGAAGCACAACCTTGACTAACAAGCCAATACAGAAGTAAATACATAGTAGATCGTGTGGTATTTCCATCTGTACTATAAGAAAACAAACTTAGTCCATATGGGTCGGGGGACATCTAAGCGATCAATCGTGAAGAATTAAGCCCGCCTCTTACACATACCTGCAGACTCGGAATTGCCGAAAACTGCTTTTGTCATAGCGGTGCTGAGGACGAAGAAATGATCCTGCACTTCCTCTGCCCCTATCGGGGTCTGTTATTTAATTGCACAGCTGGAAAAAGTTGCAAAAATTAATCCCTCGATACGAGTGGAATTAAGAAGATTTAAATTTAATGGATCTAATGGCGGTCTAAGTACCACCTACTGCACTTTTCTAGGAGGAACCAAAGGTGACTCAATGGACTGCTTCAGTATATTCGGAGATCAGGAGTATAATTTATTTTAAGGCTTCTGACAATTTCCAGCCGGAGTTTTAAACTTATTTTAAACTAGTGTCCACTTAAAGCGGTATTCTTAGAAATGTTATTCTTGTTCATGAAGTTTATTCTAAAAAAGGCTTTAGTCAGATTAACCCTGGTCTAATCTTAGTTTCCAATTGTTTTTCCAAAAACGTCGTCAATACTGGAGAATGGAGTATGCCCGTTAAGTGCGGGTAGTCCGCACCAAATCGGGCTTAGCCACCTCTTTGTTTACAAGAACTAAAAGGGCGCTCTGTTTGATGGCATTATTTCGCCGTGATTTGTTATATCCCAGCTCAACTCGTTCATACCTCACCGCTTAGCTAGAGTCACCCTACGGTTCGAATTTTTCAGGTCTAGCCACATTCATTTCATCCTGACTGAAGGCCATGTCTGAAGAGTTATTCTTAAAATTTTCCAATTTGACCTGATTATTTTCTCGAACCAGATCCTCTAGGTAACTCTTACAAATACAAGTTGGCTCCCCACAGATGACATCGGCTGCTATTCATTATACTACTACGTCTCGAGGCAGGTAGTTCCTTCTTTGCTTTCTATAGGACTATCTGCTGCGGTCTGGCTGCATTAATCGGTGTTAATAACTCTAATACGGTTTGGTGAAGTAAGGAAATACTTTGTGGTCAACTAGGTACCATTGCACTATCGAAAACGAATACCAGTACTGCTTACTACTATTACTTATGTGAACTATTCTACGCTGACGTCCTTTGCATAAACAATCAATGGTATACGAGTATATGTCTACAGATGAATTTCCCCATTACATTTTGACTACAAATTTGGACATCTCCTATGATAAAGTAATTTTGCAATCTAGTTCTCCTATACCCATTTATCATCTAAAGCTAGGGCTACACTCTTGGGAATTTTAAGAAAGCCAATATGGAGTCCATACAGTACACTTTTCTCACCCAACCCCAATTTTATTACTTTTATTGAGACGCTTTAATTTGTTAGCAAAGACTTTAAATTTATTGTAAAGGCTTTCGTTATTTAGCAAGGGTATTAACCTTTTATGATCTCTATAGCAAAGTCATTCATATATGGCTCTTCTCCACTAGAAATATGGCTGAAAATGCAACTTGATCGTAATGATGACATCAGGAGGACGGAAAAATATACTGCTAATCATGAGCAATGACAAAAAGCAAAACAAACAAGCTCCCCAGTTGTCTGGACGCTACCCTTGGAGTTTTCAGAAACTTAATACCATCTGAGTTTCAAACCACTACACTAAAAATCTCTCCCTCTCTCTCCTTCTCTCTCTCTCGCTCTCCATCTCTCTCTCTCTCTTCTTCACAACGCCCGTGTCCTGTAATAGTATAAGAGTATTCATATCCTCTTTGGCGCGCGCAAATTATAAAAAAAAAAAATCTGGAGGACTAATCGTCAGTTTCCTTCATAAAGTCAATCCTTCGTTAGTTCAAACTTAACCTCTAGTCTTAACAATGATGCTCTGCAATTCTATAATCTAATTTATTCGAAACGAACCCACTTATTCTAAGTGGTCTACAATATTTATGGGTACTATAAGTTCAGCCAGTGTAGGCTAACGAAACAATTATCGTTTAGACTTAGTTCACTTACGAGTATACCTATATTAAAGCCTTGTAGTCTCACTTAAAGCGATTTAAAGCGAAAAATGCACCACACAACATTGATTTTCAAACCTTAAACGCCGGCAAATTGTTCCCAGAAAGTGTATTACTCCCCACATTTTCGTCATATGTACACCTTTTCTTACATAAACGACAGAACGGAGCAAAAAATTCCAGATCTTCTAACCATATCACATCACAACTTGTTAAGTATTATTAATGATTTTTTGTAGACTTGCAACCGCTTACGTGCACATGTTCTCCATTATGTCTGTCTGTCTGTCTGCCTGGTAAATTGAATGTTTCGCTTCGACAAAAGATACTCATCATCCGAAGAGATAAGGAGAGAAAGGGATTTAATCGTTTCGTGTTTTGTGGGCTTTCCTGAGGCTTTCTTGTGTCCATGCAGCACCGCTAGTTTAGTGAGTCAAAGCTTTATTGTTGATGGACGAATCTTAAGCCGATTATGGGGGGTTTTGTACGTTTTTTTTTTTTATTGTACTCATTTCTTTTGATTTATTTGTTTATTGTTAGAGGAGAAATGTGCAAAGTTGAATAATTTTCACAGATGCGGACGAGGAGAAGTGGTGGTGACTGCGTCAATTTGTTTGAGGTAAAATATCTTCATTAAAAACTTGTGAATTTTGTTGTTGTATAACTTAATTATGGATGCAGAGTTTTCTTTCTGATTTTGATGGTGCAAATTAAGATTTCGAGTTGGAGCTATTAGTTGAGTTGTGATTACCTACTTTTCAAGTTAAGGTTCATTCCGGACGTAAGGGCTATGACGCTAGGTCGATTCGCGTACTTTTACTTGAAAAAACTCGTCAAATGTCAAATTCCACAATTCTGACAAACGTCAAATTAAATGACTCAGGTATCTACTTTCTGATTGCCTCTCATTTCTTTAAGTGCGCGAGTAACTTTTTGAAGATTATTGAAGTGGTTTGCTCACATGAGAGCAATATTTTTGGTAAGCGAATGGAAATTTAATACCTAGAATTACATCTGTCATATTCGTTGACAAACGAACATCTTTCGGGAAAAATTAATCTGGCAGCACTGTAAAATTTGTCTGTCAAAGTTGCATTCAAATGTCAACTTAGAGTGTTTTATTTCAAACTGGCTTCAGATGCATGCCACTCCTACACTTTGATTAGGTTAGGTTCAAGTGGCTGCCTGCACATAAGCACAAACACACTTAGGTATTCCCCAGAAACTACCCACAAGAGATCCTCATCATCATTCTCCTAGCAGCTTCGGTAGAAAAAATTTGAGAAGAGACTAAGCCTTTTGGAGTGTGTTTCCATGAGTCAGTAGGTTATGTTGGTGTATGTTGAACAACTCAGCCATAAGAGGCATTCCCGGTCGATCTTAGAGTACTCCTCTCTTTCAATATTTCACAAGGTTATGTTGTAGAAATGATTGGTATAAAAAACAGTCCTTGCGGAACACAATATAGAGATTTACACTCGAGGGCCGCTGGCGTTTGAACCTTCACCTTTTAGGTTTCAAGTGAATACACCACTAATTGTCTTACTTATATGGGCCTACTAGGTAAACCACAGACCAATGAATTAGACGAGCCCTTTGAACCAATTGAGGTAGCGAAGCACAACCTTGACTAACAAGCCAATACAGAAGTAAATACATAGTAGATCGTGTGGTATTTCCATCTGTACTATAAGAAAACAAACTTAGTCCATATGGGTCGGGGGACATCTAAGCGATCAATCGTGAAGAATTAAGCCCGCCTCTTACACATACCTGCAGACTCGGAATTGCCGAAAACTGCTTTTGTCATAGCGGTGCTGAGGACGAAGAAATGATCCTGCACTTCCTCTGCCCCTATCGGGGTCTGTTATTTAATTGCACAGCTGGAAAAAGTTGCAAAAATTAATCCCTCGATACGAGTGGAATTAAGAAGATTTAAATTTAATGGATCTAATGGCGGTCTAAGTACCACCTACTGCACTTTTCTAGGAGGAACCAAAGGTGACTCAATGGACTGCTTCAGTATATTCGGAGATCAGGAGTATAATTTATTTTAAGGCTTCTGACAATTTCCAGCCGGAGTTTTAAACTTATTTTAAACTAGTGTCCACTTAAAGCGGTATTCTTAGAAATGTTATTCTTGTTCATGAAGTTTATTCTAAAAAAGGCTTTAGTCAGATTAACCCTGGTCTAATCTTAGTTTCCAATTGTTTTTCCAAAAACGTCGTCAATACTGGAGAATGGAGTATGCCCGTTAAGTGCGGGTAGTCCGCACCAAATCGGGCTTAGCCACCTCTTTGTTTACAAGAACTAAAAGGGCGCTCTGTTTGATGGCATTATTTCGCCGTGATTTGTTATATCCCAGCTCAACTCGTTCATACCTCACCGCTTAGCTAGAGTCACCCTACGGTTCGAATTTTTCAGGTCTAGCCACATTCATTTCATCCTGACTGAAGGCCATGTCTGAAGAGTTATTCTTAAAATTTTCCAATTTGACCTGATTATTTTCTCGAACCAGATCCTCTAGGTAACTCTTACAAATACAAGTTGGCTCCCCACAGATGACATCGGCTGCTATTCATTATACTACTACGTCTCGAGGCAGGTAGTTCCTTCTTTGCTTTCTATAGGACTATCTGCTGCGGTCTGGCTGCATTAATCGGTGTTAATAACTCTAATACGGTTTGGTGAAGTAAGGAAATACTTTGTGGTCAACTAGGTACCATTGCACTATCGAAAACGAATACCAGTACTGCTTACTACTATTACTTATGTGAACTATTCTACGCTGACGTCCTTTGCATAAACAATCAATGGTATACGAGTATATGTCTACAGATGAATTTCCCCATTACATTTTGACTACAAATTTGGACATCTCCTATGATAAAGTAATTTTGCAATCTAGTTCTCCTATACCCATTTATCATCTAAAGCTAGGGCTACACTCTTGGGAATTTTAAGAAAGCCAATATGGAGTCCATACAGTACACTTTTCTCACCCAACCCCAATTTTATTACTTTTATTGAGACGCTTTAATTTGTTAGCAAAGACTTTAAATTTATTGTAAAGGCTTTCGTTATTTAGCAAGGGTATTAACCTTTTATGATCTCTATAGCAAAGTCATTCATATATGGCTCTTCTCCACTAGAAATATGGCTGAAAATGCAACTTGATCGTAATGATGACATCAGGAGGACGGAAAAATATACTGCTAATCATGAGCAATGACAAAAAGCAAAACAAACAAGCTCCCCAGTTGTCTGGACGCTACCCTTGGAGTTTTCAGAAACTTAATACCATCTGAGTTTCAAACCACTACACTAAAAATCTCTCCCTCTCTCTCCTTCTCTCTCTCTCGCTCTCCATCTCTCTCTCTCTCTTCTTCACAACGCCCGTGTCCTGTAATAGTATAAGAGTATTCATATCCTCTTTGGCGCGCGCAAATTATAAAAAAAAAAAATCTGGAGGACTAATCGTCAGTTTCCTTCATAAAGTCAATCCTTCGTTAGTTCAAACTTAACCTCTAGTCTTAACAATGATGCTCTGCAATTCTATAATCTAATTTATTCGAAACGAACCCACTTATTCTAAGTGGTCTACAATATTTATGGGTACTATAAGTTCAGCCAGTGTAGGCTAACGAAACAATTATCGTTTAGACTTAGTTCACTTACGAGTATACCTATATTAAAGCCTTGTAGTCTCACTTAAAGCGATTTAAAGCGAAAAATGCACCACACAACATTGATTTTCAAACCTTAAACGCCGGCAAATTGTTCCCAGAAAGTGTATTACTCCCCACATTTTCGTCATATGTACACCTTTTCTTACATAAACGACAGAACGGAGCAAAAAATTCCAGATCTTCTAACCATATCGCCGAACAATTAACTCGCAAATTATCAAAATAAAAATCTTCCCTACAACAATTCTTAATTACTCTCGTTTCTGAAGAAGAAAAAAAGATAAAACTAAAAGCTCCCTTATCCCGAACAAGGCAATTACGGTCAATTGTCTTGGTCTAGATTCTTCGCATCGCAGATATCTTCAAGTGTACGCAACGATTAAAAGAAAAAAGAATGTAAAACATTTTTTTCCGGATGACGATTTCCCAGGGCAGATAGATCTCTGAGATTCTGAAAATCTTTTAAAAAAATCGAGCTCGCAACCAGAGAAAGTCAATCTTGTCGCGCAATGAAGTCATGCGGGTTGTCAACTTGAAGTCTGGTACACTGAGCATCGCAGACGATGTGCAGTCTCTGAATTTGCTTTTCCTTTTCTCATATTCTTTGAAAATTTTTTTTTTTAATTACTCCACACAGATGACTTTTACTCGCAGAATTTTTTTTTTAAGATGAATGACAAGATAAGAAATGGAAAAAATTAAGAAAGAAAGATGATGATAATTGATTCTGATGTTCTGGTAGGTCTCTGCCTTTGCTGTGAGAATGCTTCTGAGGTATCTTTAGATTGATTCTGGGTAATCTATTCTGCAAATCTCTCGAGGATTCCACTGTGGATGCTTATTCTTATTCTATTCCTTCTAAGGTATTTATTTTTAAATTTGGGTGCAAGAAAAACCTTATATTTCAAGTCGGAACGAGATACCAATTTCTGGTTAGGTTTTATCGAATTTGAAATATCAGAGGAAGAGGCATATATATAAATAATATTTATTTAATGGCGTAATATCCTTACCTCATAAGCATGCATCAACCATCATCGTAAATTGACAACACCTAAACAACTTTATCATCCACCATCAGTAAAATTAAGTGGCAACACGCAAACCCACCCTCTATCAATGACATCTGTCAGAATTATGCAAAACATTTAATTGGTTTTGATATTGAGTGCCGCACGCTAATTATGTACAAGGTGGCGCAAAAGTCATCACCATATAGGAAGATGCTCTCATTTTTGCAAATGGCGTCTTATGTCATCTCGACATTGACATTTGTGAAGTAAACAGAAGCAAAATACAAATTGACAAACCATGGATTGCTTTACTTTTCAAGAACGTGGAATAAATGTGAAATGACGGGCCACGCAATTGAGCATCAACGGAGGATCTTTACAGCGAATTTTGGTGAAAGATTGGAAGATGGAACTGTACAAAGTGCAAATAGTGCATCAGCTATTGCCTACAGACCGCCAATCGTGTGTAAAAAATCCAAGCCCTCCCCCCTCCGATTTAACCGTTCCAGACTTCCTTCTTTTGGGGTTTTTCTTAGAGTCACGGGTCTATACGAACAAACCACAGACATTGGCGGTCCTAAAGGAGAACATCCGACAAGAAGTGGAAAATTTATCGCCAGCAGTTTTGAGAAACGTCATCAAAAATGTTGTGGAACGAGCCCGAATGTGCATCAACTCTGGCGGTGGCCAGTTGACCGATATTATCCTTTCGACTCAATGAAAACAAATTGGAACGTATAAATAAACATAATCGACAAACAGAATCGATCCTGTTTATTTGCGAAACAAAGTTACTGCCATAGCTAATAGAGTGAGGCCTTTTGTGCCACCTTTTACTTAGCTCATCTAGCCGCTGCTAAGAGCAAGTGTAGCTACACATAGATATATATTAACAAGCGGCTATTATGTCAGTTTGAACTGAGGTGATCAAAGTCAAGTTTTTCATGCGAAGCATATACAGGGTCTTCCAATAGGACTTCCGAACTTTGACAGTTGATAGCGGCCATATCGCTGAAGCTAGATCTGTCAAATTGGCTGCCATTTATTCAGTCTGTTCTGCCAAATCACCATGGATGGATATAGCGTTCAACAACACGTGCAAAGAATAAAATTATTTTATTAAAATTTGTGTTCTGTTCAGGAAACGTTCCGCGCGTTTCGCCCATTTTACGGTCGCCATAATCGTCCTTCCGAGAGGACCATTCGCAGTGGGGTGGATAAATTTGTGTCCACTGGTTCAGTAAGCGATCAACCAACACCCTTATGTTGACGAAATGCAAGATCGTGAGAGTGTACAGGAGAATCAGAGGCAGTCGATTTCGCGTCGCTCACAAGAACTCGGCCTTTCGCAGACCACAACTTGGCGAATTTTGCATCGTGACTTGGGCCTGCACCCGTATAAAATTCAACTGACCCAGGAGCTGAAGGTAAACGACCATAGACAACAACGTGTGTTCGCTGAATGGGCTCTGGAGCAGTTGGAAACTCATCCTAATTTCCATCGAAAAGCCGTCTTCAGCGATGATGCCCATTTCTGGAGGAATGGGTACGTCAACAAACAAAATTGGCGAATTTCGGACGATACCAATCCACATGAGATCCAAGAGCGTCCAATGCATCCCGAAAAAGTCACTGTTTGGTTTATTTTATTACCAACTTTTTTTGGCCTGAATTGGATCATATGGACACCAACGACATATGGTTTCAACAGGACGGTGCTACGTGCCACACAGCTCACGCCACATTGGAAATTCTGCACGAGCGATTCGAGGGCATGATCATCTCACGTGCAGATGATGTGAACTGGCCACCGCGATCGTACGATTTGACCCCGTTAGACTTTTTCTTGTGGGGTTTTCTGAAGTCGCAGGTCTATGCGAATAAGCCATAAACCGCAGCGGCCCTTAAAGCCAACGTAACCCATGCCATCGGTCAAACTCAGCCTGATTTATGCGCCAGAGTCATGGAAAATTGGACATTTCGGATGCGCACCACCCAGAGAAGCCGCGACGGACATTTGAACGATGTTATATTCCATACGTAATGGTATCGAGCCATTCGATGATATCTCACACACACTTTGTTTTATTGAAATTTAAAGATAGGAAGCGCTGCGTTAACATTCGCTAAGTGCTACTTTGGACACATGTTCAGATATGTAGTTCGTCATTATATGGGCACCAAGTTCGCAAAAAAATCCTTAAATTGTTGCAAATAAAATCTTACAACTAATAATTGGTGTGGAACAGTGCATTTGCAGTGTATGCAACGAAATAGTTAAGATCGAGTCATCATTACTTAAGCTAAATCCAATGTGACAGTCCGTTTAAATGACGCTATTTTGACACCTGTCATATTTCAATAACTAAAGCGTGTTCACAATAATGAGAATAGAAAAGTTACTCACATTAGTGGAAGACAAGTTTACTTTTATTGAGTTTATTTTACTTTTACGAAATGCCAAAGCTAACTAAAGCCGACTCTTAAAATTCCTATCTCTAAATAAGAGTCACCGCACTTGATGAGGTTAAATTCATGATCATAATCACCATGACAAGTATCACAAGTCTGAAAATTAACAAATCTAAGTAAGAATCATAAAAACAAGACAATAAATAAATTATTCATCACAAACCGTCACTACTGACCCACTGGCCAGAGATTAATCAAGATAGCCGCAAATCTACCAGAAAAAAATAACAACCGGCAACTTGTAATAGAAACTTTTAAGTCATTTGTGTAGTTTTTTGAGATAAAAAGATACTCGCAGAAAAGCTAAAGAGAAAGAATGCTTACAATGACAAGTGCGGTTAAAAGAATGCAAAAAAAAAACTAGGTGGATTCCGTGAATTACATTTCCCTGTAGTGCAGATTTACTAGACCGGAAAATCAGACATTCAAAGGAAGAAAAAGTACTGCAACTGGTCATATATTTCAATCGTGCTTCGCCGCAAGGTGAAAGTACACTACTTGCGGATTGAGTGATGGCTCGCACTCAGATACAAAACAAAAATTGCAGAAAAAAAATAAAGAATTTGAAGAATAAAAGCACATGGCATGAAGACAATCTGAAAATGCTATTAATACTGAACAGTGTGGTAATCAAAAAATGTTTGTATTGTGAATGGACATGTAACCAAAGTATTTGGTTCTAATTTGAGGGATATGCATACTATGTATGTATCTACTTGCAGCTGCTCCTTCTTTTGTGAATGGTAAAACTAGTACTATGCCTTCTTCAAGCAAATTCTAATGTTCATCGCAGATATGCTTTCAAGAACCTCATAAGATTCAGACAAGGTGCTGGTATAAAATACAACAGCAAGTACCATCTTTAATTTGGTCTGACAAATTATTCAGCTACCGTCATCAGCTAAAGTCATCAAAACAAGAAGAAACACTCTTCTTAACCTTAAATATCTTTCAGGCAGACTTGAAAGTATGATTTTTTTTTCATCCTCAACTCTGTGCTACTGTACTACTACTGTACCAGGAAGCAATCACCTGTAAATGAATATGCGTTTCTGCTCTCACGACATGAGCCCCAAAAATTGACCACTTGATACAAGCCGAGACAATAACAGAGGAAGTGTCCCGCTGTATTCTAGTCATCTCCATAGGTGTCGCAGGTCGCTTAAGCATAGCAGACTGAAGTGCATGGCAAAGGTTGTCTGCAGTCTTTGCTGCTGAGAGACTGAGAGGATAAGAGGATGTCGCAAGAAGACTCAACACAGGTTAAGGCCCTGAGACTCGTTAAGCAAGTCGATCTGTGATCTCAGACCCCAAATAAGACTCATTGAATTCAACTTTGCGGCCGAATTCAGAGAGAACTTGCACTCTCCACCTATTTTGGAACTGATAATCCTGCCTATCACTACAGACGCAGATACTTCACTCCTTCCACCTTTTTCTAACGATATACATGGAAGTGTCAAAAAGCAGATATGGTTATGTTTGCCTACTGAAAAGTGAAGCTCTTTTAGCCCACCACACGATTTTCTGCACCCACTCTCAGATTCGTTCGGGTACTTATATGTAAACGTAATATATTACGTCTGAAAACATATGCAGATTTAACGAAATTGAGAGATATGATTTGTTCTTCGTTCATTTTTCTGTAATTTTCCACGAAAAAACCAACTGTCAAATGAGTTACAGCGGACAAGTTTGACACTAAAAAGGAGGAAGTGTGAAATAAAAAAATACTTTGATATGATTTTATTAAATTGAGCTCGCCTTGAATTTAGCTAGCTTTTAAATGGATCTCACCTAATATTTAACAAATAACATTCTAGTGATATCCACATCAAACAGGGTGTTACATAACTTCAGATTCCTATCGACAAATAAAGTGCTTGAATTTTATTTTTTTAATTTTGCCAGCTAAAAATAAAAATGCTTCAGAGCATACTTTAGCTCATCGAACATAAGGCTGTACTATTTTGTTCCAGCTTAAGCCATAATAGTATGCAGCAAACTTTAGCTTATGGCGAATTCAGTAGAATTCAAAACTTTCCTGTGATACACTTTATCAACTTTTGCGCGTCAACCATTTAGAGTTGTCAAAAAATCCAATTTTGTGGCACTTAATCAAATTTTATGATTAACAACATATCACTGATTGCCAAAACTCTTAATTTTTACTGTTTGATTATTTAAGGAGTGACATAGGCCCTAAATACCTGAATAGAAAAAAACAGTCAATTTTCCGTACTGAATGTGAGAATAGAATAGGTCTTTGATCAAGCAAACTAAAATTGACTAAACTGAACGAAACTGATAGGGAAAAGACAGCCATGATGGACTTTAGTTGACTTAATCTTATGTGAACATCTGTCAAATTGTTTGGCTTCAGTGCAGGAGAAAATACATAGAAAATAAGCCAAATAAAATAGATTTCTTGCAAGATGATGCCTGACGAAAATAATTCAGAGAAGAAAAAGGGAATATATCATTTCATTCACACCTCCCGCAAGAGTAATGACGTTAACGCAAACTTGACGAAACCGTGAAAAATCTCATTACGGGTATGAAATACAAATTGCGTGTATTGGAACATTCGATTTAGCTGGCTCATTCAAGTCTATTATGATTAGCCATTCACTCCACACAATTTCTGCGTATTCGCACATTTGCTTAAGCTGACTTCATCTGGCCTAAATTTATTATAGTCGTGCCTTTATTCTGATAATGTCAGAATAAACTGGAACGAATTTCGAGAATTCGTGTTATAAATTTCAGGAGAAGTTTTCTCTAGAAATAATTGATTTAAATATGAGTTCAAGGGCTTTGGATATATAGTATTGCTGTTTTATTATCTTGAAGCAGCACAGCACAAAGAATTCCTCATCCGTCGGTGAACGCATTTTCCATTGCTATAGGATTTCCTCTCACCTAAAGCCAAGTTGATTAAAATTTGCTATTCTAAAAACTGAGATTAATTTTCTGACAGCCACTTCTTCTTCTCTTTTCTTGTTTTGTCAGCACTTAAAAGTGACCTCCTGAATTTGTCGAAAGGTGTGTTCGATTTGACAAACTGTCCGCTGCAACGTAATATAGCTGCAGTCTATACAAATTACGAGTTTTAAAATGCAGAAAGTATATTGCGAACTTTTAAAATTTGGACTTAAACCACACATTTAGGCTGAAATCACGAATTTCGGAAAGGTGGAAGCGTATCATTCTAAACGTACAAATGTACCTTCATATTGTAGTTAATGAAAATCATTTTTGAGTTCGAAGGGAAGGTCTCGAAAGTCGTACATGCTACGAAAAAAATTGATATAGTTAAAATTATTATGGTTTCAAAATTCTCTTCAAGACGGATGTGAAATTTTTCAAAATTTTCAAAAATCGTATGCACCCAGCCTTCCAAATTGCCGGACTCTAGCCGAAAGTTAATGGAAATAAATTTGAGTGCTAATATCTCGAAATGTGTTTCACGAACGAAATTATTACGACCGAAATTTGTTTGACAAAAATAACTCGATTCGAGTCATCTTCACTACATTTAGCTCATTTGGTTTGACAGTTGACATAGCAAAAGGGCATTCCAGGTTCATGCACGTGATCATTAAGGTGATCATTGGGATGACTAATTGTTATTCATCTCATAGATGAGCTTTCTGACATTTCTAGGATTTATATTGTGAACGTGAGTGTCGCGGAACGACCTCCAAATGTCATAATTTCTTTTTTGGACAGTTTTCCATTCAAAATCTATGTTTGTCTTGCTAAACGTCATTTTGAACTCATTCGGAATCTCATTTGGCTCTAATTAAACAAAAGTTAAAAAAAAAAAGTAGGATGATGGAATTTATAGTTACAAAACTTTAACTGTTCTTTTTTCTTGATTGACCTTACTGCCCTCGCTCGCATGTCCGTCCGTCTGTTTTTCTGTCTGTCACCAGCTCCTAGCTCCTAAACTATGAAAGCTATGCGCTTCGTCCCTCAGAACACAGAAGAGTATTTCTCGACTCGAGAGTCACCAAATTATTACATACTATCTTCGTGTAGCTCATCAGGTAAGGCAAAGCCAGAAAAAAGGATATAAAAGTTTCTCAAGAAACTAAATCGAATACTCATAGATTAATGCATTATTTCTGGAATTACAACATTTCAGTTGCATGTTAAGCCCAGTTCCTCTTTTCGCATTTGCCAACTAAGTATATACCTTACCGTCACATTTTCCCACTCAACTCTCTGTTTTCTGCTTTAATGGTTGAAGGGTTGTAAACAAAACAAAAACTTTCGATAGACCCTAAGAAGTGCTATAAAATAGGCAACCTTAAATGCCCATATGACGTTGACTGTTTCATCACACATGGCTAACAAAACAATTATGTAGTAACCTGCCTCCAGTAGTGGACCTGCAATAGTCCACTGTACTCGTACTAGTATCTATTACAGAGATGAACATAAACTTTCTATGTTTTTTTTTTTGTTTCATTTGTTAAGTATTTTTAAGTGTATGTGCGGTTTGGCCATTTGTGACGGTCGGTTGCGCAGTTTGGTTTGGACCATTCGGCTCTCTGAGGCTGCACATTACCAGTGACTGTGTTGCAATAGGAAATTCGAACTCAACGCAAGTGACAGCTAGAATCTGAGCTTTGCGATTCTGAATGTATGACCGCAGACAATAAGATCGGTTACATATGGGGTTGTGATGAGATTTGGTTACGCTTTTCCGGCGTAGAACGATTGTGTGCTACTGTATTGCATTCCTTGTGATTGTGGCAATGTAGGTGGAGGTCTTTTCCAGGTGCATAATGCGTGGCTAGAGGGTTAATATGATATCCGAGGTGGTAAAAGCTGTTTTCATTGCTGAGCTCGTTAAACCGGTGACTGTAAGTTCTCTCGTCCAAAAAATACAAATCTAGTTCACTTATATCTCTTGAATCTCAAGTTGCTATTAGCACAATCTCCCGCTCGTATTTGCTTACTTAATGGTTTCGTTAAACGAATCTACGCAAAGTACACACTAACACATCTTCCACCTTTTTTTTTTTTTGTTTTTTGTGGTCAATTTAAAGCACAGTTTCGCCAAATGTACATCCATTGCGGGTAATTTAGCTTAAAAACTTCTGTAATGAGTGGTCCATAGCGAGGCAATCAATTTTATTGGTTGCTGGATATTTATAAAGCCTCTATGTGAAGCTATTTATTGAGAAGCCGGCCAATTTGTTTGATGTGCTGTGGAATTTTTTTTCCGCAAGATGGGAAAGAAAGCTGTTAATTGGAGATCAACAAGGGACCGTTCGAGATACTTTTATATCTCGCGAATTTTTCGATGAGAAAAATTGGTAGTAGGCGGAATCGTATTACGGCACTGTTCAGTTATTATTTTATAATTTTAGGGGGAGTATACTAAAACTTCCGCCGGCGGCGTTTAGATTAAGGGAAAGATTCACATGGTTAGCTTGCTGATACATTTGCATGGTGCGAGATGGGTTCGATGAACAGAGTAATGAGAGTTTTAAAAAAAACGTAATTACGAGTAGATTTGAACGTGGGCAATTAGGGTCCAATGAAATTGTAAATTAATAAATAGGAGGAGGATTTTAAATTTCTAAAAAAAATTACACGTACTTTGTACAGCATATGGAATGAGAAGATAATAAGACTAATACTCTCTGCAAATTCAATTTATAATATTTCTGTTCGAAGTTGAATTAGTTTGTAACTTTCTGATTTTCATAAAATAGAATTCCAGCGAAAACTGTGAACAAATTCTTTCATTGATAGATATATAATATCCTGTGCGGAAGACCTTTTACATATCTAAATGATCCACTTGTCTGGGTACCAACATTGTCCAACCATTAGATGGGTACTCATAGTAGAGCGAACGTATGCACCTATAAGAGATTCCGGTCATATTCCACAGATGGCCGAAGGTATGGTTTCTATAAAATTGTAAGAAAATGCCTTGCCTGTGCTCTGTGCGTTTCCGCGGAAAAGAAATTTCCCTATGATAACAGAAGTGGGTTCCCACAACAACAACTAAAGTTAGATAACCAAGCCAACTTGGTCCAGCGGCCAAACGAATCGATGTGATACTACTGAGCAAGGCTTTCAAATTATTTTCCTAAGCTGAAGGAGATATTGTAAATTGCGCAAAATATATTTTGATGACATCGTCTGACCAGATGATCCCAAAAAGGAATGTGAATGGTCCCAAAAACCCCAAACGAGTAGCGCAGATGCACAAAGTTACTTCACATCATCATCATCAGCCTTGTTAGACGTGATCTGCCATATCACTTTGATTATAATCAACCATGCTATTGACATCTATCTAAATATTGAGGAGTGTCTGACCAATTTACTCAGTCTGAAGAATAGCCTTCCAAATTCCCAAAAATTGTACTGAGAGTTTCGTAAGACAAATTGAAACATTCTCTCTGCTAACCTATCCAACAGCAGCTCAAATATGCCAAGCACACAGCCGAAACTAGATGAGCTAAACATTGCCTTAATTTGCCCTAAACACAGTGCTTACCAAATCTCCCTGTTGTCAGATAGAGAAATAGTAACCGTCCACCTTGGTAGAATTCAGACCCTATTGCTTTTACCTAAAGCCGCTACGCTGGACATTCCCTGAAGATCTACAAAGCCAACCTAATTCTTTACAGAACGAAGAATAGGAAAGCTCAACGTAGCTCCTGGGGCAAACTGCTTTAAGACCTTTCTAAAAGCGAAAGAAAAGAATTCTGGTGTAACGATACTCAAAAAAACAAAACAAGTGGCATCTCTTGGCATCACAAGTGCTGCCAACCCTTCTTCAGTTACTCTCAATAGACATATTTCTTTTTCAATTGGCCACAAACTTGGCAGAAAGACTTCGCGACTCGCGACAATGGAAGGAGGAGCATGTTGGATAGACTCGCGTTACAACGCAACCTCTCTTCCCCAATCGACCTAAGCATACATCGGTACTGTTTATCAGGCTGCCATCTGGTTATCGATGAATTCAAGTTTTTAAGTTAGTTTTTTAGTTTGTAGTAAGCTGAATAAAGTTCGCCCTCACCAAAACTGAAACTGAACTTGTATATGTCAGAAAGGCTAAGGGAATGCCTCTTCAAGCTTCTAAACGATCTGCACGAAACCTGGTTTCAACAGAAAGGGGTAAATCGTTCCCTTAGCAGATATTGATCGTAGTTCGTGGCATTATAATGGTTGGTCTAAATGCATTTCATAGAGAACCGCTTCATCATTATCCTGTGGCCCTGGCATGTTTACCACTTATCTTGCACTTGATGCTATCCTAATTCCTTTAGAGGTTAAAAACGCGGACGGTGAAAGCTTTGACAGTCTCTTGCGATAGCAACGGTCCGACGAAACACGTTCTCACAAAACTTATTTGATTTACTGGTCTTTATGCTGTACGTATACGTTTCAGTCTATAAGTTGACATCCAAAGTACTGCCTTCATCGATCAGAATAAAATCAATTTGATTGGCGGTTTATTGATCAAAAGACCACCAGGTATCCCTGCGAATATTAACATTTGAATGATGGACTGTCGTATTCGATGACATGCCTGAAAAGCAAGACTATTTCCTTTAGTAAGCCTGTGATGCCTAATCCGCATTCAAACAGGCTCTGTTTTTGTTATCGCCGTAGTAGATGTGTATGGAAGGTTTATCTTTTTTTGGTCAGTTGTCACAAGTTGTTGTAGTTGTTGAATGCTTGTAGTACTTGATATTTCCAAAGCATTTTCGATAGAGTCTGACCAGTACTCTCGTTGACCAGCTTGAAACTCACGGTGTCGATGACATTTTCATAAAACGGATTACGAATTTTTTAAGTGCTTGATCATTGCAGGGTATACTAATACTGGTGTTCCCCAGGGGTCAGTATTCCGTCCCATTTTCTACATCAATTCCGATTCATTCCTTCGCGGATGATAGCACTCTTGACTCCGCCTATTCGCTAACAACCCACCACAAGAGTCTCCAAATCATCGAGTGTCAGCAACAGCGAATGTCTGAGATTAATGTAATCATCGAGTGGGGTGCAAAAAACCGGGTTGGTTTAATGCGTCAAAAACCAAGTACTGTCTAATGTCCATGAAGCGAAATACTAATATGGTCCAGCCCAGGATGGGTAGAGCTGATGTTGAGGAATCTAATTGCTTGTTAAAGCTTATCATGGACGTTAGCCGAGAATTTCGATGTAACCAGCAGATTACTAGTGCTGCAAAAGTTGTTGCTAGATCCCTATAACTCCTCAAAGATGTAAACGGTTCCTTTCCCCTAAACTTGAACATACGAGTAACTAACATGTTTGAACTGTGACGTGCTTGAGTTTATATGGTCGGGTTCAGCGACAAGCTTGTAGACTATTGTTTTTTTTTTCCACAAATCTATAATTTGAAAATATTTAAAATTAACGCGCATCGTCACTCCACTCTCTTTGCTTATTTGTCCATTCTTCAACTCTTCGCTTTCCCTCTAACTCCATCACACTGTTCTACTTGGTGGAGATGATATCCGAAAGCCGTCAATTGTTAGATCATCTTACTCCAAGGCTTGCCATATCTTCATCACTAGATAAAGTAGATATCTTCCGAAGGATACTGGTTAGGACTTCTGCATCGCGACTCTTAGCCATTCTGATGTGAAAAGACCCCTCTACTTTATTTGCTTCAGTGCCATTTTGCATAGTCTTTGGAAGAATTGCCAATAGGTCATCAAACCTTCATTATCGACACACCAACCTTTTATTTGCATTGCCTGACTTTTATAGTCATTCCTGTACTTCCGGCTTTCGAGAGTGGGTCACTGCGATCTCACCCTAATTTTAACAATTACAAATTGATAGCTGATAGATACTCAATAATAAAAATCCATTCCCATGGCTTAGACATTATTCTAAAACTCATAAATCTCTGACCACCTAAGCGTAGCCGTAACCCCTTACACGGCTTACCTTCGTTTACCCTGCCGAAGAAGATGCGCTACCAGCGCATTCAAGTAAACCAATTGATTTTTACAACCCGAACAAATCCGTTGGCCTTTTCATTTTGTCAATTACCCAAGTACCCATAGTAGTCGAATCATAAAAGCCAAAATAGAGTCAAGTACTATGGACCTTGATGGCAACCACGATCACGGTCATTGTTTTCAATATCAAATAAAAAAACGAATACCAATTTGAATAGATAAAATCGCAATTAATGCAAAGGAGAGGCTGGCAAACATCTCCCGCTCTATAGCCCCGACTTCCTTGGGTCGTTAAACGTTTAGCGAAAAAGAAAGTCTCAGCCCCAGCACACGATGAGATCGCGAAAACGTCTCTCCGCATCTAATTATCGTAAAAAATTATTCTCCTAATAGAAACGTAAAGTCTCCACATCTTCTCGGTTGGTTGGTGCTGGTGTTGGCTGCACGAGGCAGCGATAGGTTCCCATGATTACGCATGCAGCACCCGTCGTCGTGCGGAGGCTCAAGTTAAGGTTCCATGCTTCGTTCGTGGGGATTTAAGGAAATCGCTGTAAAATGCGACACCAATAACCGATTTCCGACAATGAGAAGAGGGCCAAGAGACGAACATTAAATCGGCATAAAGTCGTCGACGTTTATGATGGGGTCTAATGGGCATTTAGTGGTATGGCTGCGCACTGGTTCATTGATTCCGATTGTTGTCGGTTGATTTGGATGGGCTGTGAGCGTCTTCTCGAGGTGTTTGACCACATTTGGTGACGATGGTAATTGAATTCTTTAACTCATACCAAAATGTGTATGATGGCTGGAATGGTGCGTGTTCATGGCGCAGGCACGTGGATGAAGGTTGGTCATGTTGATGGTGTTTTTTTTTTTTTGTCTTAATGGGGCCTTGGAATTAATCGAAACAAAATTTGTTTACTTTTCATTTGCATTTTAACTCATTTACAAGTAATTAGATCGGAATTGACCGGAAAACGTTTTCAACGAGTTTATCTTGATGTCGGCAGAGTCGGTAGATCACCTGGTTTTGGGCCCCATCTTCTACAACTCTTTAATCAGCATCACCATCTTTACCTCGTCTCCAGCTTAGTTCGTCGATTTTTACGATCGGATTAAGCAGGAAATTGATTCACTGTAGGCAGTATTCTTGGTGGTAATAAATAGTCTGTTAGTTTCTTCTGTTTTTTCCACTTAAGCAATAAACCGGTCTATTTTATTGAATGTTGCCTATAAGACCCTACAGCGTGATGTGCACCAAATGATTTCTAGATTAAGTGTTCTATATTCGAAGTAATTGATATTAGTTAATCATTAATGGCAAACACTCACAAAGTGTTATGCAGAATTGAGTTAATACGAATCATTAGGTCTTCGAGTTTCCTCTAGATACGAGTATAATGGACATAGGTCGCCTGTAGTGAGAGGTTTGATGGCAGTGTTAATTACATACGAGTACCAGCCACTATGAAGTATCCCCGATGTTAGAAAAAAATACAATGTTCAAAGGAAATGGTCAAAAGGCACCATTATCCCCTTGCAGTTATAGTTGTGTGTATTTCACAGCGCATTTAGTAAATTGGACGTGGTTTAGCTCTTTTCTTCATTCATAGAAGTGCATCAGCTATTTTTGATTTGATTAACTGAAAAGCGTTCCAGATGCGTCAACAAGTGACTCTCAGAATAATAAAGGCGCGAAGGCTCATACAAAACACAACAAACCTCGAAAAACGCTGATTTTACTGTTGGCAACCCCGGAGTTAAGAGTGTTCAGGTCCTTAACAGATCGTTATGAAGCGGACATCACTGTCTCATCGATACGATGGGAAATGCCGGGGAAGGGAATTACGAAAAATGTGACCACTCGTATAGCAAAAACAATTTCTCATCGGTGGCTTGAAATTCAGACATGTTGGCAATCTCTACTAATAGTTTAAGATGGGCTAAAGTCATCTACATACACCTCATCTTTGATGTCAAAGATATAAGTACCCCAGACGGTGGCAAATGAATTTCATTTCCGATCTAACATTAGGTAGCATCAACTGCTAACAAAGATCTCTCCAAAGCAGACGTAAAGGCATTTTAGACTTTCCGCATAGCCAGCTCTTTAAAAATTCCCATATTGGTCCATACAGCACAGGGACGAATTCATGAATGGAATGATGTTGATGCAAACATAAAATGGTTCCAGTCTGCTACACAAACTACTACTCAGCATCGCTCTTTCCACCGTCAATGCAATCAGAAACTATACATATGTACATAGATCATATGAAAAAGCTTGAGGAGTTGGGCGCCACGATGAGGCTTGCTCCGAAAACATGGTAGCAGCTCGCTAATAGCTACTGTGAAACCCCGAACGAGATAGCCGCAAACAAATTTCAAACTTTCCCATCCAAGCGAAACAATTAGTAAGTTAAGTCATTGGAACCAGAGTCACATGAACTGGCATAATTCTCAAGCCTAGGAGAAGATGACGCTCGGTTATTAAACCGACAACACCTTCAAACCAGATAGCATATTCTTTGATCAGCGTCAGAAAATTCAAGGACTATATAGCAATTTTTTACGCAGATTTTTTTTAGTTCCAGAGAGTCCAAGTCCAGAAAGGATAAGAAAGGATATTTACAGCAGATTTAAAAAGCTTTTGACGCAGTTATACCAGGTCAAAAGATACTGCTCTTTGAATGTTCCAGTTTTGAACTCCTTCTAGCTTGTTGTTCTGGCATTTGCTGGAGGTTTGGTAATGAAAGAGGAACCACAGTACAGCACAGATCTAAGGCTAAAGTTTCCATGGGAAGTAGCGCCAACGACTACCATAGAAGCAAAATATTAGGCCAGCGTGTTACTTATAAGTCTTAGTCTGGGTGGCGCTAAGACAACGAGGAGTTCCAGAGTGTGCATAATCATGGACATGTATGAGGGAGCAATGACAAGAGTAAGCTGACCCGCAAGAGTCACCGAAGTCACCGAAGAGTCAATCAAAGTTTGTATACACCAGGGAAGCGTCCTTAGTCATTTGCTATTTAATGCAGTCTTTGCTTATCTGCTTGAAGGAAAAGTGACGGACCCCAAAGTGCATCAGTTATTCTTTGCTGACGATGGAGCTATTATAAGTGAAGATCAAACGTCACTGGAACGAGCACTTGATGTAGGGGTGGATGACAGACATAGTACCTGTTCTCTGATCCACACCGGCCTATTCCAGACATTTAGTTGAATGGAAAAGTGCTTCCCAAGTGCGAAAAGTTCAAATATCTGGGATCTATGATCAATAGCGAAGCAACTTGTGCTGATGACATCAATCATCTCGTTATCCCTACTGGTACCACCACTTTTCAATCTTTAAATGCTACATGCATGAATTACCAGAAATCCTGTCGAAGCAATTTTCTTGCGATGACACACACGGTAGCAACCGTATCATTAAACTCAGATGTTTTAGTCATTTCTCACGTCAAAGAGAATGGAGTAGCAGGATGCCTTCATTCAACTTCTGCCTTCATTGAATGCAGGGAAGAAATGGTCTACTGTAGTAAGAATATGAATTTTTACTCAGTTATCGCTCCTACCCGAATCCACAGCTGAAGATTTCGAATTAATAAAAGTGCTGTGTAAACGACTATTTTCCAATATTACTTCAAAATAATATCAAAGGAATATATCGGTCTCGGTACATGCACAAAACTATTGCAAGTTGATGGAGGATAGCTAATCGTTGCTCTCCTTACTTCTTTTGACAGCTCAAAAACCAAGCCACAATTCAGCTCGCGATTCCATTAGCAATCGTTTTTCTTTTACGGCTGTAGACATATTTCTGAATAAAATACGCCTAATTAATGTTTTCTACAAATAGGGTTCTGAATTTTTCGAAAATTTTCAAAATTTCATCGAATTTCGAAACTGACCAACTTTTGTCTGAAGTTAATGAAAATCGTTTTAGAATGCAAATATATGGAATATAATACAAAAAACAATTTTAAGATTTAAATTTTAAGTTTTCAAATATTGTCTACAAAGTGGTTTTGAAATTTTTAGAAATAGTTCAAAATTGTGCAAATGTCTGACTTTTGCGAAGTTGCATCCCACGGAAAATATCGAAATATAATACGATCGGCTCCAAAATTGTATACAAGGAGAGTGCTGAGATTATCCTAATTTTCCAAAACTTTACGCAATTTCCAAAATGTTCGACTCTTGCCCGAAGCTATTGAAAATATTTTTTGACTGCAAATATCTCTAAAAATGCGCGTTCTACGGAAAACAATTCCTAGCATCGGAATTTTAGGCTCTAAACTTTTCCAAATCTTTCGTACGAAATTTTTTAAAAAATGTTCAACTTTTGCAAGAAGGTAATTTTTTTTTTTTATAATTTGCACGTGTGAAAGGCGTTATGAATACCCTAATACTAATTTTAGGACTCGGGCGTTTTGAGTAAACGGGAAGAGGAAAATCGCTTTTGAAAAAAATTATCCAGATCGAATGCTAAGTTTTGAAATTGTCTGCAGGTGGGTATCGAACTTTTGAAAATTTTCTTAAATTGTACAAAATTTTCCAAAATGTCCGACTTTTACCCAAAGTTTAATGAAAATCCTTTCTTAGTGCTAATAAGTATCACTAAAATACCACGAGCCACATAATTACTGAAACGAAAAGAAGTTGTGAACGCCTTAAACCCTCTCAAGGAAATACAAATTGTGTTCTTCTTCTGGATCTATTCAAAAAAAAAAAAAAAGAACTAATGATGACCTTAGCAAACCAAACAAAACGACTCTTTAACTGAAAATATTCTTATTTCCCTACCCATTCCCTTCATATCAATTTATCAATCCCACCACATTGTCAACCTCAAAGTTGCGTGATAAAATTAAAATATCAAATTAAAGATATTTCACTCCATGCACACTCACACACACTGTCACGACGAGGTGTATGCAAATTATCAAAGCAGTAATATCCTTGTATTAAATTACAAAAAGCATAGAATTGTCATGCAGATAATTTATCTCGCGACGATTGCGCGCACATTTGATCAAGAGAATGCTTCGCTCGTATCCTATCCTACACATGCAGCAGACATCTAGTGAAATTGTCACAGGGGATATCTACTCCCAGCGTTGTTTTATTTTAAATAAAAAATAATTAACATTTATCTGCTCTATGTGAAGGTCTCCAGGTGGGGGGGAAGTGTATCTCACATTGTATAAAACCAGTTAACTCTCGGGAATACACTCCAGAGCCACCAGAGTTTTGTTTGACTACATTCATTTTCAGATTCCAAAGAAATCAATGCACCACTGGAAAGAGCATGCTACAAACCTGAGACCAAACGCTGTAGGCTTCTCTTACTTGTACAATAAATAGATGTACGGGTGCTAATTGGGGAATAGAATCAATTATTTTCTTGAAACAATATGAAATCAAATTTTCCCACCGTATCACGTATCACCGGCATAAGGTCACGCAGGGTCATTGCATTGGGCTTACATGGCATTCACAAATTAGTGGCAGAATTAGCACGTAATTATTGAATTGTTAGTAATGCATTCATAAAAATATGATTTTTTTTCCCAAGGATGTTAATGAACACTTTTCAATGGCAACTGTGTGTGCGGCTCATCTTCAGAAGGCTTCTCCATTACAATTGCATTGAAAATAGCACTTAAAACGTGTGCGGGTAATTAATTGCAATTAAGCGAATGATGAGTTTGCATGTAACACACACTTTTGAATTGAATAGAGTGACAAGTTATGTCATCGAACCATGTCATTATTTGTCACAGATACAAAGTTGGATTGTATTGAATGTGATATCATTTGAAATATGGGCAGCAGAAGTTGTTTAATTAGTCGTCTTTTTCTTCATGTCAAACCTTGTGCTTCATCCTTCAATTACACTTAAGATAAATAACGACAAACACCATACCGTAGATGGACTATATGTTTTACTGACCCTTTGCGAATTGTTTCTTGCACACTGTGGTCGTTTGATAACTTTGATAAATTTTTACGAGATGACGCTGCGATCACGGCTGACAGGTGTCATTCTTCAAATTAGCTCAAGTCAAATTGCAGCCAGAGCAACGCGCTGTTCACGTTCTACAGACGTTTGAAACGAGCATTGTTACAACAAAGTGCTCTTTCATAAAAACATTACAAAATTGCAGGAATTGATTCCTCGCCAGCGTCGCCTTATCCATTAGGCCAAGGAAAGCCAACGACACATCACTTGAACAAATTATGATATGTATCCTACATAAAGTAAAAAAAAAAAAAAATCCGAAAAAAATCCACACCAGGCTAAAAAAATAGTATCATTTGGCAGCACATGCATCTCAATGACACTTTAGCAATCAGCTGTTTACGAAAACTAGAATCAAAAAATTGTTTGGAAAAATAATAATAAAATGTAGAACTCAAATCATATAATTTCAATGAAAGCTGCACGAATTTGAAAAATGTAGTGCCTTCCGTGTTAACACCTGCCCGCCGCACTCTAACACCTGCCCGCCGCACTATACGTTCTAACACAAGATTTAAGAAGTCACATGACAGCGCGTCTCCTTGCAAATCCAGTGCGTGTTTGGAAAAATTCGGAGGTTCTACTTCCAAGTTGCACGGAGCATTGCGAGTTTTTGAGCGTGGTGCAACACAACCGGATCAGTTTTTTTGGGATCCCAAAATCGGCCATCGCATTATATAACTCGGTGGGATGAATGCTGTCATAAGCGGTTTTGAAGTCGATGAAGGGTATCGACTTGGAACTCGTTGGTCTTTTCCAGGATTTGCCGAAGTGTGGAAAAATTGGTCAGTTGTCGATTTACCGGGCCGGAAGCCAGACTGATATCGGCCAATTTGGGTGGCGCAAAATGGCTTTAGATGTTCACACAGTACACTGGATAGGATCTTGTAAACGACATTAAGCAAGGATATCCCTCGGTAGTTGTTACAAGACATAGGATCGCCTTTTTTTGTAAATGGGGATGATATTCCAGTCATCGGGCTTGTTTTCGTCTTCCCATACTTTACAGATGATTTGATGCATGCTCCTTACCAAAACATCGCCACCTGCTTTGAAGAGCTCTGACTGCAAGACATATCTAGGGCATAGCTGCGATATTATTTCGGACAGTTTTTTTTTTTTTTTTAGAAGTTATATCGTTTGACCAGATTCAACTGAAAAAAAAAAACATATCTGAGAAATAGAGCCTAACTCCAGTACAATTCATACCTCAACCTACAAACAAAAGTAGTAGATGTTTATCGAATAAATGTAGGACACCATGTACAAGTTCCTTTGTCCAATGTTTACGAACAACAAAAAAAAAGTCCCAGAGGACGTAGGAAGCTGAAAATTAGCTGGAAGGTAGCCTCTAACACGGACACGGAGAAATATTTGAAAGTTTGAAAATCATTCAAACCCGATGTATATTTGCAAAGGCTATCACCAATAGAAAAAATTGTAAAGTTGCACAAAATGAACTACATACATATGTATGTATGTATGTACGAGTAAAACTTTAAAACCGCTCCAATTGATACCGAAATTTGGATTCGATTTCTCGTTAAGGCATACAAAAAAAAAATTTTAAAAAAAGTATTCACTTTTGTAGAAAGCAAAAGTTAAACAAAACGCTGATCAGATTAAAGATTATTTTTGCAAAAATTATCAATTAAATCGGTGCCTTTTTCCAGAATATGTTGTAAACGAAAGAAGTGAAAGACACTATCACTGACAGACACATAGAAAGACGGGAATATATGGTCATTCATTCCGAGGTTGGGACTTCACATCCCTGTCATATGGTATCTGTCAAATCCATCTGTCATCCGTAGTGACACGAAGTTAGTTCTTGTTTCCCATTTTACAATATGGATCGTTTAACCACCGTTCAAAGCATTAAAATTGTTGCATCTTACTACAAAAATAACAGTTCTAAAGGGTGGTTAAGTTTTAAGGGCCGATGTTGATTTTGAATAAAACACAAATTATTTAGGAAATTACTGTCATCTCTTTTTATTATGATAATATTGGTATGGTTCAATTATGTATGGAACAAAATATCGGCCAAATGGCTGCTGCGACCTCGGCGGCACACCTCCATCCGATGGTCCAAATTTTCGATGACGCTGAGGCATAATTGAGGTTCTATGCCGTTAATGTGCCGAATTATCTCATCCTTTAGCTCTTGAATTGTTGCTGGCTTATCGACGTACACCTTTTCTTTCAAATAACCCCAAAGAAAGAAGTCCAACGGTGTCAAATCACATGATCTTGGCGGCCAATTGACATCGCCACCACGTGAGATAACACGGCCATTGAATTTGTCGCGCAAAAGAGCCATTGTTTCGTTAGCTGTGTGGCAAGTGGCACCATCCTGTTGAAACCACATATCGTCCACATCCATATCTTCCAATTCGGGCCATAAAAAGTTCGTTATCAAATCACGATAGGGAACACCATTCACAGTAACTGCCTGACCGGCCTCATTTTGGAAAAAATACGGCCCGATGATGCCGCCAGCCCATAAACCGCACCAAACAGTCACTCTTTGTGGGTGCATTGGTTCTTCGACAATCACTCTTGGATTATTATTCGCCCAAATGCGGCAATTCTGCTTATTGACGAATCCACTGAGGTGAAAATGTGCCTCATCACTGAAGATGATTTTCTTCGAAAATTGATCATTCACTGTTGCCATTTCTTGCTACCATTGTGACCATTGACGACGCTTGAAATGGTCAAGAGGCTTTAGTTCTTGAGTCAATTGCACCTTGTAAGCGCGTAAATGCAAGTCTTTATGCATAATGTTCATCAACGACGAGCGTGAGAGGTGCAATTGTTGGGCACGACGACGAGTTGAGGTGGACGGCTCTTCAGCCACACTATCGCGAACAGCAGCAATATTTTCTGCAGTACGAGCTGTACGAGCATGCACTGGTATTTTCACATCTCCTACAGACCCGGTTTGCACAAATTTTTGTACGATTTTTCTGATTGTATGCACATTTGGACGATTAAATTGACCGAAAGAATCACGAAATGCACGATATGCATTTTGATTTGAACGCCCCTTTTCATAATAAGCCTGAATAACTTTAACGCGTTGCTCGATTGTGTATCTTTCCATGGTTCAAATTGAGTTAGTCTGAAATTGAGAAATGTCAAATGAAATGCAGAAAAAAACTTGACGTTTAGGTGTGGTTCACATTCAACATCGGCCCTTAAAATTTAACCACCCTTTATAATATCTGTATATCGCGATTTAAAAACAGATTATGATCGATAATCGGATCTTGTTCATTATATGACTGAAACGAATAGAGGCAAATATAGCTCTATTATGTGACACGTATCCGCGTTCTGTTGGAACTCCATGTCGCTCACATCAATGTCTTCAATCTCATGCCAAAAAAAGTTGGTTATCATTTGACCATAGCGCAAAGAATTCACGGTACAGTGGTGCCTTCTTCGTTTAAAAAAAATTTGGCCCGATCACGCCGCCGATCTACAGCGTGCACCAAACTGTCACACGTGGTGGAAGCAATGGCCTCTGAGCCCCAAATTCTGCAATTTTGTTTGTTTACATAGTCACCGAGCGAAAAATTGGCCTCATTGCTGAAGAAGATTTTGTTCAAAAAATCGACGTCAATTTGTGGATTTTCCAGCACCCAATCGGCGTATGTTCTGCGTATTCTATGGTAAGCTGTAACAATTTTAATGCGTGGTTAAATGATCCATATTGTAAAATGGCAAAACAAGAACTACCTGTCACTATGGATGACAGATGGGTTTGACAGATGGCATATGGCAGAGAATTTCCCGGATTTTTTCTTAAATCATTGTGTCGCACATCGTACTCCCCACAAAGTCAGAATGTACCCCTCTAAAGTACAGCTCTGGCCATCATAACCCTTGAAGAATCTTCTATTCAACAGGGTTATTCCAATAAAACCTCTTTCATTAACATGCAAACGAAGTGGTAGGATGTAGACTCTGTTTGACAGCTATAGATCCCATCATAAAGGCCACAATGACTTACGTAATTAAATTCAAATACAAGAACCCACATATCGTAGAATGAAGACGAGTTATGTAATTGTAAAGACTCGTTACATGGCTAATTTACTTATAACAAATTAATAATAATAATAAAATTCCTTACTTGCATTTGTAATGAAATTAAATTTTATATAAGTAGGTACTCGCATGTATGTATAATTAATAAACCACCTCGCGTAGTAATTAACATAATTTAATTATAAACCTTAAGTCAACAGCTCTGTCTTATCACCAAAGAGCAACTTATACTGCAGTTTAATTAATTTTCTTTCAACTCCAAATGCAGTGAATGCGCCCCGCCAATACCTGTTTCTTTTTTTCAGCCTCACTCTCTTGGGAAAAACAAGGCAAACAAAAGTGAATCTTGTTTAAACTTGAAATTACATCATTATATGAGCCATTAAAAAAAAAAAAAAAATATTAATTTATTCTTGGGAGATGGTCAATATGAACGGTTAGTCATGGTTAGAATATATTTAAGTGTTATGCATAAGTAACCTTGTACGGTGTTATAAAAGAAAGGTGATTTTTTTGGCGGTTTGTGTTTCTTTTTGTCTGTTTCATGGGAACAATAATCTAACAACCTGTTGGTCGAGTCTCCTTTAATTGTTGTAAAAGTCAGCTTTTAAAGTGAAGTGTTTGATTTATTTATGCAGCGAAGAAGACTAGAAATATTTTTATTACCTACTCTGTCCAGAAAGATGATTTATTAGGATGTGTTAACTAATTGAAATATTTGGATAAAATATTTTTTTTTTTTTTTTTTAATGGAATTTTTTCGGAATTGTGCTTAGACTTGTTGCCACAGATCGACTTACAAACAAAAAGGTCAGAGTTCAATTTGCAATTTGTTCATCCGTGAAAAAAATGTTCATGTTGCACGTACCGACGACGTAGAGCTTTTTATCTCTCATTTCGTTTTTGCTTTAATTGGGCTATGAGTAAGTGGCCAATGTGTCTTTTATATGCGTTGAGTCCCAAATCTTGTTTGATAATGCGAGACATGGATATCTGCGTCATCTTTATTTCTCGTGACGTGATTTCCGATTAATCCTGACTCTAACGACTTTGATCGCCTACGTCCGAATCTTTGACAGTCAGTTACTCCACCAGTATCCCCAAACTATTTAACAGTTCGATACACAAAATTCCGAGTGTTTCCAAGCGGACCAATTACCACAACACGGTTTTCAATATCTCCCACTCTATATTTACAAATGACTATTGTGTAAATCTTTTTACGCGTCAACAGTATAAATGTCACTGTAAATATAGAATGGACGTGTTCAATACTAGTTTGACGATGAGTGCGTTTAAAGGCGTACCAGTACATATGACATGACAAGCAGATTCATTTTAAATAGTATTTCAATGAATTTAAGAAACTCAAATGCACAAAATAAATTATTTCTAAAAATCATTAAATTTTAACTTCAAGTTAAAGTATCTTCCTCGTGCTTTTATAACAGCTTTAATAAATCTAGGCATCCTCTTTATCAATTTTGATATTATTTCGGTTGAAATGCTATTCCAGGTATCGTTCAGTTGCTGCCAAAACATTCCTGGTGAAGAAGAAGACATTTGTCGAACCTTTGTGTCCAAGTAAAGCTAAAATGGGTTCAAACCTGTGACTGTAGAAGCCAAACCAAGTTGATTAATACCCCTTCTTCTTCCTTCCGTTGCAGAAAGCTTGAAGACAACTTCGAAGTGCGTTTATCTAGTTGAAAGATGAATCCTTCTAAAATCAACCGAAGACCACTTGGAATAGCATTCTCATCTAGAATGGTTCTGAAGCCCTCTTTGTTAAATTTGGATTACATTGCGGCAAGGCGGTTTGTTCTGCAGAATGTCGAACGAAAACCCTTCTTTTGTGCCAAACAGTTTGAGCTAGGATTTATCAGTCCAAAAAACCCTTTTCCAGTCTTCAATGTTCCATTATTAGTGAGCTTTAGCGAACTCCACTCGTTTCTACTTATTTTTACCTCCAAACAAATTTGCCTCCCAAAGACACCTTTAGATTATTTTAACAGCAACTGGGATTTCTCTCTTTCAATGCAAAAAAAAATTTGGAAGAAATCTTTACTTACACTGGGATAACCAATTAATTACAAATAAGAGATGAAGGTGTCATGCAATTACGTATAAGGTTACTACATATTGAAACAATGTACCACTTTGATTGACAATCAAGCAAATAGTGGTGATCTTAAACTCATGAACGATAGTGTATGCTACAGATTTCGTAATAGTATACAGTAACAGCATAGTAACAGCAGCAATGTCAACCATAAAATGACTAGGCTGGCAATATAAATTGTAGATAAGAATATCGCTCAAAGCTATTTTAGCTATTATTTATAGAGGAATCACCTATTAGAAATAACCGATATTGCTATTCCTGTGTAATTTAAATGTGTGAATTAACTATTTGTATTTACCATTGTTGCTATTCCTAAACAGCTATTTTAGCTCTTTTTTTAAATAAATTGAACGTATATGACCATCGAGGCATTGACGCCCTGCTGAACCACGACGGCTACAGCAGCGTTGCTCCTGGCTATATCAGAAATCGTATTTCCGATTTTGAAAATGATTGAAAAGCTTCTTAGTTACAAAATTAGTCCTCACACTGTTTTTGGTATAAAAAAAATGGTCATCAGAAGAATTTGTGTGTAAGCCTCAGCTTTTTAGTTTATTTTTTTTTTACTAGAGAACTCATTTCAAACAACAAAAATACTATATGAATAGCTACGTTCTTTATTAACACTCACAGATGCAGTCATATCCTTAGTTGTTATATTTTATAGCAAAATCAGTAGAAGTGTACAAAGAGGTATACCAAAGTCACGGAATGAGGTCAAAGTTGTTTTCATATCTAAGGGCGGTAAACTAAACTACTCTAACTCTAAGGACTCCTTCGCTTTGAAAACCTTCGAAGAACCTGTAGGGGCTTTAAATTAAGTGAGCAACTGGACCAGGAAGTGTGGACTTGCTTTGTTCACTACCAAAAGAAGTATACTACAATTCAGGGTATCATCTATGAATGGAACTCATCTCAAAACCTCTGATAGCAAAAATAAAAGGAAATAGAATGGTCATAACAACGAATAATAGGTTTAAAGATTACTCGGGATATTCTGATATTGTTCACAACACCTCCGCTGATCTAGAAACTTGTGCCATCTATCGGGAGATAACAGAAATGTTACCTGATTGGTTCTGGTATTCGCAATTCGGTTTAGATCTTTAAAAAGAAAGTTCAAATTTTGGTATCTCAAAAATGGTAGTTTTTAAAAAATGCATTGCAGCAACAAATTATCCAACATAGCGTCGAATCGTTACCTTGTGGTACCGTGGCTTATTGTTTAAGTGCGTAGCCAACTAAACGAAAGACTCAAGTTCGAGTCCCAGAAAACACTAAAAAGTTTTGTTCATATTCACACCTTTCGTAAACGTCTGATGAACATTCATTGGACCGGACATTCATTGGACCGGACAAGACTGTAGGTCCCTTCATGTACCTATACTTTCCTTTTTTAAAGACCTAAAGTATTCTTTTGACCATCCAAGTGTTTCTTCTGCTTTTCTTGTTTTTGTTTGATTTTTCTAAAGATTTGGGACCGCTATTTAAAATGAAATAAATTGTATCACACTTCTGACACCAATGTGGTGATGTGGAAGCTAGTGCTCATCATGAACAGTGGAATGTCTGCTTTAGTTAAATCAACTTTACCACTCCTGACACCGATATATGATGGCGAATCTGTTTGCTGTGCCTTATATATTAGTTATTAGCTGGGCCGCCCGACTTCGCACGAGTTTTTAATTTAATTTTATTAATTTATAGGTTCACCATCTTCTTTGCCCGCCTGTCATACGAGGATTGTATATATAATTATATTCAAATCGCATGAAAAGTGGGTATTTTAACCGTATAACTCCGAAATTTGCAAATTAATTAAAATTGCTCGGCTTTCGCAGAGCGGAGTATTATTTTTAGCTACCTTCAAATATTCTGAGAGAAAATACCTTATAAACAAAGTAAACGGCTTCGAAATCGATTCTGCCGTTCTTCAGTTATATGACCACATCGCATAAAACTCCACCACATACCACTTAAATTTGGTTGTCAACCAAGTTGTCACTACGAAACCTGATTGGAATAAAATCAAAAGGTCTTAATTTTACTCACGGTTAGTACTCTTTTCAAATTATGTAGTATCGCGCACCTGTTTTTCTTAAAAACGTATACATTCCAGGAATGCTTCAAATTTGTTTCTTCTTCTATTTAGAAACCACGACTATATGGAAAGCCACAAAGTCTCTATTCCATTTTCAGTTCAATCCCAGTTCATGATTCATCTGGTCAATACTTAACACCATCTGCCTAATCAAACACGAAATTTCTCTTCCAACACTGAACCTTGACACTGAAACTAAATCTCCACGATTAAATTAATTGAATTTAATTTTAATTGATTAGCAATCAATTAAAATTGTAAAACAAAAAATACAAAACTCCTTCCACCATTTACCTAATCTCACATTTCTCTCTCTCTCTTTGCAGATACATTACCCCGTCTAACCAGCATCACATCACAACAACTGGTGGCAACAGCCTAATCTACCCAACAGCAACAGGCCAAGTGTTTCGCCTTCATCCTGCAACAGCAACGATTTCCGGTACCGGAATCACATCACACCAATCGAACTCCAATTCCAACGGATCAGCATTATCGTCTGCAACGAATGCGAATGGTAATGGCAGTGGAGGTTTCTCACAGAAGCTGCGTGTTTTAGCCGCATCGGCTGGCCTTATGTCGCTGAAACCACGACAACCATTGAAGCCGGTGATTAAGACAAGGGGATCACCGGGGCCAGAGTTTCCCAAGAAAGTCACATTTAGTGCGTTCGCGACAGTGCAGGTTGTGTAAAGGAGAAGGAGGACGACATTCATTCGGTTTTTTTTTTTTTTAGAAAGGCTTTGGAAGGTTTTTTTTGTTATTCGAAATGCCAATGGCTTTCCTTTAAATAATTTTACTTCATATGTTACATTATGACCCCTGAGTAGATAACCCCAAAACAAAATGTCCAATTGCTCGGTAGCAATTAAATGCCATTGCTGAAGGAGTTCAGAACTCCCTCAACCTAACCCAACTTAGACTAAAAAAATAATAAAAAAAAAAAAAAATTGCTTTATATATAGCAACCAACAAACTGACTAAAGACTTGCTTTCTATATTCGAATTGAAATATAAAAAGTAATTTGTCGAAATGTGGCCAACTTCAGTTCTTTACACTCAGCTAAAGTAGTAGAGTAGCCAAAGTGCTAATTTTTTCCATAGCACCTAACATTCTGACGACTTCCATGAATAAAAGGAGAAGAATCGCGCGCGCACACAACACAAAACAAAAAATTGTTAATGAAGCGTTAATAGAAGAAAAACAACAAAACGGAAACGATAAAGATATTAATTGTTTGTTTGTATAGTCATTAGGTTAGTTTATGTTTTTTTCAGTCTTTTTATTTCTTATATTGATCGTAATCTTTTTTTTTTTTTTGTAGAATTATTTTGTATATACCCTATGAAGATGTGGTTGCGTATCTTATATCTTTTTTTTCTGTCAAATATTTGATTTAAATAAAATGTACCTAGTAAAAGTCTGCCTTAATTAGTCGCTAACTGTAATTAAACAAAATATACTTTATACGTTTTTTTTTTTTTTCTTTTTTGTTTAATTCGTAAATTGTTGATATTTTTTGTAAATAGCCAAACTATTAACTGTTAAGAACAAGCAACAACAAAAAGATGAGAAACGAAAATGTTTTATTAACGTGTAAACATTGTATTATAATTATTGACTTTTGGAGATGCCGTTGTGCAATAAATATACATATAAATATATTTAACGGTTAATTGAAATGTTTTATTTAAAAAAAAAGATTTGGAAAAAGGTACAGAGCTCCCGTTGGTCATGGAACTTTTCGTTCGAACACTGATGGAGGAATTAACAGTACACTGATGCTAACTATCCAATATTTAGCGACAGTGTTTAACCGAAGGAATTTGTTTGCAAATGGGCTTATCACCGATCTATGTATCTGCATGCCTATCATTGATCATAATCAGGTAAACTTAAGCAGACTACAGGAACTAACACCCTAACAAGCAATTCAAGTTTTGGGCTACTACTGGCAAGTCTATATCTTTATGTGATATAGAAAATCTTTAAGCTAGCTTATGAACTTAAACCAGGGCCTAAAATACACCTAAACTTACTAAGAATTAACGTGCATTTAACCACTATGGCTATGTACTGACACAGGCTTGGACAATACTCCATTTTGTCAACTTCTACAGCACTATACAGGAATCAGGCACAACCCCAGCTGCGTTCAGGCGAAAGAAAGTCATAGCTATTCTCAAACCAGGTAAACCTCGAGTACTTGTAACACACTACTTGCAAACCTCATCTACAATCCAGGTTGGCAACGCACATCGAGTCAGGATTTGAGAGGACGCTGAAAACATACATACGTTGCTTCGGTCGACCTAACCGCAGCGTGAGACTGGAAGGATGGGCTCATCTTTAGGCTGCTTAAAGCAATCCCGCGCCTGAGAACATCGCGTCTTATCAACAACCTACTCTCAAACCGCCTCCTACAAGTCTTTATCTAATGACAATAAAAGCAGAAACAGGAAGCTTAATAACGGCTTGCCCCAGGGCTCCGCCCTCGCCCCTTTGCTCTTTAGAGTTATACTCGTACATCAGCGATATACCTGTGACCACATCGAAGAAATTTGGAGAAGAACATAACGAACACAGAAAGAACTCTAACCCTTGATCTTGAGCAACTCAACTTATACTTTAGACAATGGAGATTGTGCCCAAGTATGTCTAAAACAGAAGTCTGCTGTTTCCACCCAACCAACAACTAGTAAATCTCAAACTGAATGTCCATTTACATAGGCGTAACATTAGACAGATCTCTCACACACAAGCAACACTTAACAAACATGACTGGAAAACTCAAAACCCGCAATATCATCATTCAAAAACTCAGTGGATCAACTTGGGGCGCTGATGCTCGTGTACTCTACAGCCGAATTCTATGCTCCAGCGTAGCTAAACAGTGCCCATGTGGACAAGGTATGCCCATGTGCACTCAACAACACCATCCGACTCATGTTCGGCACTGCAGGATCAACACCAATACGATGACTTCCTATGATGAGCAGCATTGCTCCACCCTAACTGCGCCTATCCAGCATACTACTGAGCGAGCGCAATAAGGTGCTGGTAAACGTTGAACTGTGCCCATGTGCACAAGGTATGCTCATGTGCACTCAACAAGCATTTAATCTGAATTCTGCTTCGTCAGCAGAATGGGCGGTATACATGCAAGCTAATACCATCACTGTCCCTAACCCATCATGTCGTTTTTATCTATCGCAACCCCCGGTCTATGCTCAATAGGATCTGGACAAATCACGGAAGGGAAATTGCTAACCCTTCAACTTGGGACTGCGTGGCTCAACGACAGACCATCCACTATATTGTTGCGGAGTGCAATATACGATCCTACCCTGGGGACATCCATGGCTTGGCGAATTCTAATAATAACCAAGTTGTGATAGACTGGTAACGAAACTTGAACTTATGAAGGATTAACATGCCAGTAATATCAGGCACGTCCTTGACCCCCACGTTGGGCGCCATTAGTCTAAGTCATTCCAAGGCCATGGAGGGAATTTTCGATGCAGAAGAAAAGGACTAAGAAACATGTGATAGCATGGCTTACCTCTTTGGACTTAGCTTGTTCTTATTTTCCCTCACTCGTGAACAACCGCTCAAACACAATAGTATAGTCTCGTGCCTAGTATTCTTGAAAAAAACGGGGAAAAAGAAAGAGAAATATACTCTATTCTGGCAGAGGACGAACTTGAGAGTCTAGGAAAGAAGTAGGTAGAAATGAAAAACGTCCGCTAAACCTAGCTAGTCTTAAACTTGTCATACACTCTCCTAAGACCGTAAGTTGAACCCTAAACTACAGCTAATCTACTTTAAAATTGTAATGAAATGCTTAATCTAGTGCGCAACTGCATACCTCCTTTCCAGCATCTATTCAATGTAATGTGACTGATGTTCGTTATATCCCTTTACCTATGTTAATAGGAGATATGCCCTAATGTTTCGTTAAGACACAATATGAAATGAGCCTTTATCTTTTGGAGACAGTGAAAAGGGGTGATGCGTCTTGGGATTGGCTGATAAATTTATACCTTTCTCTATCCATTTCCTTTTTTCCCCGACTTGCTGAGTCCAGCAATAGCGAACGTACCGCTGTCCTCCTCAACTGTACCAAAGCTGCCTACGTGGCCCCACCCTGACTTTAAATAAATCCTAAACTTTCTGTCAGCTAACGAAAACGAATGGCACAAAATCCAGCAAGTACGTCAGAGCCAGTTTGTGCTTCTCTCCAACTAAGCCCAAACAGAGAAAAGGTTTTCTAAGCTTCGCCTGGTCGCATTTGTATCGTCGATTTCTCATTTATAGTACTGATTGGGATGCTTGCAAAGGGAAGACCTTGGTTAAGCTATGTTTTTTTCTCAAAAGCAGACCGTCGAGCAATTTTTTAAACTGGCTCTCACAATGAATTTGCAGTCAGTGTACCATACTCGGTTTGGATCTTCGATGTTATCCTCCTAGCTTAGATTCTTAAGTCAACCAGATCGATTCGTGAAGATTTGAATATAGGAAAAGATATTATCCTGACGAAAAACCTAGTCAATCAAAATGTATGAACAACGTCATAACTGAGCACAGATTTGCTCCCATTTTGACGCACAGAGATTAAAAACTGTGATTGATGAAATTCAATCAGAGCTTGTAAATGATTGAAGAAAACTGTCATTTTCTTCTTTTCTTTCAGAAGAAAGTTGCTAGATATTTAGGTCTGCACAGACTTAAGAATAGCATCAGCACTAACGTTATTGAAAGCTCTCTCAACATCAAGATACTAGGGCACATTCGCTATTCTGTAGCGACTTTCTTATAACAAAAACTACTCTCTAAAACAGTTTTCTCCTGATCTGCGCGTGGTTTTCGGAACTAGCACGTGCATAGCAACACTTCCTTTTGTTTCGTGATGATGCTGTAACCCAGACTAATTCTACTTTCTTAGCGGGGCCCTGACCCGTCAAGAATTTCCACATGTAACACCGCAGCCTTCCATAATCAGATGAATAACATCTCTGACATGCAAATCTATTCATCGACAATGACAGTCTGATCTGTTTGCAGTTGCCATGCCATGCACTTGGTCTATTGTCAAGTGTTTGTTTCTAAACCCGCATTGATGGTTCTGGATAAGTTTTCTTTCTTCGGTAATTTTGTCTAATTTTTTAAGAAGTAGATTTTCGAAAATGTTTGACAATATGGGATAAAGTGAGATTGGCCGATATGAAGTCACTTCTGATAGTGGCTTACCTTGTTTAGGTATAACAATTACTTCTGCTATCTTCCAGTGATGTATTTGAGTTTTACCAGAGCAACGAATAGAAAAACGTAAGGTATAACCTCCTCATTGTAGGTTCAAAAACATTCATCAGGTTTTCAGCAAAGAGTCTAACTTTCCTTTCTGGGTATCCGATCCATTTTTAGTCAGATGTTTTCAGTGGGGGGTCTTGTAATTGAGATCTCTTTAAACTTTTAGCAGCCTTCCAAAGCGAGTAGTTAGTGACTTATTTAGAGAATCATTTTTAAATTCATTGATAATACCTTCTTTGAGCCTGTTATTTAGTTTATTAAATATAGTTGTATCGCCAGAATATCTTGTAATTTGCTTGTAAATAAAACGAAAAGTAAGGGACCTAGTTGACTTTCCTGAGATACATCACTGAGCAGTGAGCACGTCTATGGGTAATGTTGATTTGTCCACTTTGACAATCTGCTTTATGTTAGCTATGTAAAAAGATAACATTCATTGAGTTCTAAATGAATTCCCAGAGCGTTTTGTGATTTATCTTATCGAACGCTTTTGAGCAATCAATAAATATAACATCAACTTAGTGGCCTGATTCAAAACTATCGAGAACGTACTTAGCAAACGAAGTCAAATCAGTGGTGGCTAACCTTGCAGTTGTGAAGCCATGCTGAAAATCAGTGATACCATTTTTACCATGGAAATCAATCTTATCTTTCACCAGTTTCTTTAAAAGCTTTATAAATTGGAGTAACAAAATCAAACTTCCAGGTATCAAGAAACACGCCTGTGGAAAGAGATAAATTAAATAATTTTGAAAGTGGGTAAACTAAGGAATTGGAGCAATTCCAAAGTATAGTGGGAGGAAAGCCATTTAGAATTCTCCAGGTGAAGATATCCTAAGCATGTGCAAGTTATTCGGTCTTATCGTGCTAAATACCATGTTCGTCAAACAAAGCCGGCACCTGATCACTTGCTTGTAGAGAGCCAAATCACTGCTTGGAACGTCGAAAGGCCCCTGCCAATATGTCAAAGAAACATGGTGGTGGATAGATGAAGCTAAAGTAGTGACACGGGAAAAAAAAACGGCTTTCAAGGCTTGGTCAAAGTGCTCTTCTACTAATAGAGATGAAAAAGCTCGCCTTGAAGTGATATATAGATATTGCAAAGGTCTCTCGAAGAAGAGGTGCGCCCAATATCAAGCAAAATATATGGAAGGCCTCTATCGAGAGTTCGTAGAAATATCGTCTTCGGCGTCTGATAGGAACCAGGCTACCCAGGAGCTTCGACTTGGATAAGGGATCAACTATTTCCAAAATAGCTACCCAGAGAAAAAGAAATGCTTAGTAGATTCGTTCCCCAAAGTTCATTAACAATGCCTAAGGCCAGCTTCTTTTTGAAGATAACAAAATTCTCCACAGATGGCGACAATTCTCTTAACCGTGATGAAGTATCCGACATTACTGTCGAAGAAGTTAAGAATGCGGTCAAATACTCAAAAAGAAGAAAACGGGTGAGCCAGACGAGATACCCTCTGAGTTCTGGAAAAGATGGGAGACATCGGCTCCAGATGGCTCTTGATTCTTATCACCAAACTTATAAGCTTAATCAGTGGAGTGGAGGGAAAGTTATTTTCGAAACTGCGATAACTACCGTTCTATCAGGCTGATGTCACACATCATGAAGATCGTTGAGCGGGTATTAGATAGCCGACTGCGGAAATTGATGACCAGTGCGGGTTTGTCTCGGGTAAATCAACAACAGATGCAATCCAATGTATAAGGATCATAATGGAAAAACATGGTGACTCCTTTGATAGACAACCGAGAGATCTCTTATGGGTGGCGCTAAGACAAAGAGGAGTTCCAGAAACCTACATGCGCATGATCATGGACATGTAGGCAAGGATAAGCGTAAGATGTCCCTCAGGAGTCACCGAAGAGTTCCCAATCAAAGTCGGTGTAGACCAGGAAAGCGTCCTCAGTCCCTTGCTATTTATTGCAGTCCTTGATTATCTGCTTGAAGGAAAAGTAACGAACCCCAAAGTGCATCAGCTATTCTTTGCAGACGATGGAGCTATCATAAGTGAAGATCAAACGTCCCTGCAATGAGCACTTGATGTATGGGTGGATGTTTTGAAGGGAAATGGGTACCGTATTAGTTAAAAAAGACATAGTATCTATGCTGCCCGTTCTCTGATCCAAACCGGCCTATTCCAGACACTTGGTTGAATGGAAAAGTACTTCCCAAGTGTGAAAAGTTCAAATATCTGAGATCTATGATCAATAGCGAAGCAACTTGTGATGATGACATCAATCATCGCGTAAGCGTAGGGTGGATGAAGTGGCGGGAAAACTCCGCTATCTTCTGTGACCGAAAAATGTCCTCTAAGCTGAAAGGAAGGCTCTACACTGCAGTCGTATGTCCGGCGCTCACATACGGTTCACAATGCTGGACAATGTACAAAAATTATGAGTGAAAATTAACGGCAGCTGAGATGAAGAACCTTCGAGGAAGCCTTCATGTAAAAGAACCCATTACAAATACGATAAAGCACGACCGTCTCAGTTGGTATTGTCATGTTCAAAGGAGAGATCCCGCGAACCCCGTCAGAAAGGCAATATCAACGTTCCTACACAATAGGAGTAAAAAAGGCAGATCAAAAAACAACTGGATCACACAAATGCAAAAACTCCATCAAGTAATTGGCCCCAGTGACGAAGTGATCCGAAACCGGGAAGTCTGCCGGTACTTCCTGAGGTCCAACTGGCAAACCCTACAGGCGGACCAGTACGATGTAAGAAAAAGAAGAAGTGGGAGGAATGCCACTAAGAACATCTGCTTCTGTTAAATAAAGAGATCCTATGTCATCAGCAATAAAGGTCAGTACTTGGAGCATCACTAGGTTTAACCAGTGTTGCCAAGTGATTATAAAATGTCCTCCTAAAAAAATTCCAAAACTCTCTAGAATCGGTAATTTTTTGAAGGAAACTCCACACAAAAATTGTCGAATTCGGCAGTAACGAAGTCGGTAGTAGAGTAACATTAAGTTTTTGGGATTAGAATGGAAATTCTGATTTCCCCTCGAACTGTGACCACACAGACCCAGCCGTTTAGGCTGAAGTCCGAGGTCCAGGCAGAGGACAGAATCGAGAGACCCACTTTGTCGAGTTTCCCTATAGTAGTAATACAAAGGTTAGAGATTAAGAGATCAAGATTAATCGGAATATCCTTCTTGACAGAGCTGGAGGGCATACCCGTTTCGACGATCGCAAGATTCTGCGTCGGATCCGGATGGACCAAATTCCTGTTTGAACATCAAACCATCGAACAAATTGTATATATCTAATTCTATATGAAATATCGATTATAAAACACCCCAGTATTTTGCCTCCCTAATTTGTCCCTAACACTGGAAAGTCCCCCAATTTAGCGAGGGAAACCCCTAATAATGGCAACACTGGGTTTAACATAAACTGATTTGAAGAACTTCCTAAATAATTGGCAATCAGAAGTCCACTAAATTAGCTCCATCATATTCCATAAATATTGGAATACCATTGAAACAGGTCTTAATCAACTGCAGAGATTCCGCTCCTTCAATGTCAATGACACCTTCCACTCTTGAACACAAATTAATACCACCTCCCCTGGTTTGATAGATTTTCATCGCAAAAATGTCGCCACTTTTCATTTCCATTTTGCCCAGCTCACTTGGCCTCAAAAAAAAAGCCTGGAAATCCAAAATTATCGCGATGCACCTCAAATTTTCTCCATAAAACCGAAAGTGCACTTTTCCTCTTTCGCCTTCTTTGCATTTTCGCTTGAAGCGGTGTAAATTCCTCACGCACATGTCCCATCTATTCCCATACCGGTTCCAAAATGAGACAACAACGCCGCGTCGATAATGCACATATATACGTACATTCATCCATAGACAGCTCAAGCCTTCTCCTCCACCGACGCCAACCACAAAACCGCGAAGACCAGACCCACTATTAGCGGTTTTGTTGGTGGAAAACGACAAAAAACAGTCATCCTTCTGGCAGGTGAAGATTAATATAAAAAGTGAAATGGATTTTCCATTTAAGAAAAATCTCCTCCACACACCGCCGCCCGCACAGAGTCTGCGCGCACGCCTTGAGCATTTGGCGCGAGAGCCTTATCTTGGGATTCATTAAATAAATGAGGTTTTGGCATGGACGACGTCTGCCGTCTGCCAGAGTCAAGTAGTCGATATGTCAGCCGATATGGCCAAACGCTTTATTTTTTTTTTTTTCTCATCCGCGTGCCGGCCAATTATTGACAAAACCAAAATAAAATGAAAATACTTAATGAAAAGAAAATTGGAAAAGAAGAAGGAGGAGGTGTGCTGGAACCCGCCGCGCTAACGACTGGTGGAAGGTTAAATTGGAAATCTAAACAAACCATTTGTTACTTTGACTTCTGGGCTTGGGGGTTGAACGATTGCGGGGTCGCCGCACACGGTCAGATGTCCGCGTTAGTTGTTTGCCTGGCGGGTGCTTTGAATACATTGTAAGGTACTTAGGCTTAGACGCTGTGATACCATAGGTGGGACACCGTCGTCTTCACTGTGGGAGACACTGATGGTTGGTATGCATCAATGTGTCTCCCTCGCATCCGATAGTTGATATCATCATGGCTATGAGAAGGATCAAGAGTCCGTGGTTTGCCACATGAAGTCTCATTAGCATGGGTAGTAAATATGTTTTTGCTGGTTTTGAAATTAGGAGGAAGACAAGGAAAGGGAAAAGAATTGAACAGATGAGTAAAAATTATGTTTAAATGATTTCAGGATGATCACTTCGCAAGATCTAATTGAGAAGGATTAATGAGCGGCTAGTTTTTTAGGAAGGTTGAAGATCGGTGTAGTTTAGTGGCGGCATACTGATGTGAGGATCTCAGGGTCCGTGGTTTGAATTCTACATGCGTTACAGTAATGTTCGATCATCAATTTTTCTATTGAGTACCTTTAAGCAAGCCCTGATGATTACAATTTCCGCAAAGGTATAAGTATTGATCGGTTATTGTGTGAGAGAGGTTTCACCAAAAACGAGGTGGGGTCACTACCAGGCGAACCTTCTTTGGCTAACTGTCATGGTCAAGATATCACATCTTTGCAATATGACAGCTTGTTGAACCTTAAAAGCTAGTGCATAACTGGGTGGTGTAGAAGCTTCAGATTTTGGGGGACTTAAGCCAAGGAGAAAAGCTTTAGGCCACTGGTCGCCGATTTGGACCGCTGACTATTCAGGTTGTCAAGTAAATAGCAATCGTCCATTTAGTTTGGAAATATTTTGAGAGTTTTGCAGTCCTCGACCAGGAGCACTTCTGCAGACCGGATAATTTCATACACAAATTGGACGGTATGCAAGGTTTGTGAGATCATCACTTTCAATTATCTGCAGCTTTGAATCCCTTCCCAAAGCAACATTTTCTAGACTACCAGCTTTCTAGTCAAACAAATATATAAAAATATTTTGTTAGCGATAACTAGGCCTAAGGACACTAATGGTACGGACCTGCAGTTTGATGCCGCTTACGAACGGCAATTTATTCGTTTAAGAGAAGCTTCTCATCATAATTTTACTCTCGGACAAACTAGTTGGTGCTTTCTCGGACTCGAACCTTGAATCTTCCGCTCTGTGATAACGCATTTGACCATTGAGTCACGGCACACACTGCTTCTCAATCCCGGAAATAAATAACTGCAGAGTTGCTGTGAGCTGTTCTCGGAAGTTTGTGCAATTTGCAGGAGTTCTTACATCGTCTAGGTAATAATATTTGCCGAATCATCGCTGGGGCTTAGTGGGGGTTCCATAAGGAATTATCTTAACAACCTCGACCAGAGTAACAATATATGCTCTGATGGTAGTTAGTATTCAATTTGGGTGTTATTTAAGCTTAAAATTCTGACATGCCTTGTGTCATTACTTCTCCACTGTGATGACTCCCTCAGTCACTACGCTGATTTCATTGCTTTGCCTTTCCCACAATTTTAGATTCCAAACATTAGCCCCTTTTTGGGCCTCCAGCTAAAATAAATGTTTTTGTAACAAATAAGTCAAATCGTTTCAGCGTGCCTTATGTGCTATTTACCTAGCTGAGCTGTTCCAAGCACATAATGGATTACCATACAGGTTCGATTACTTTAAGCGTTTGTAAGGTACAAACTCACCAGAAGTAGGTGAATTCTATTATCACGGGCATCTCCCCAATCCTACCTACAGGACCAGGTAGTGATATCCGTATTTGGCAGGTCACCTATGCTATCAAAAATTAAACCTTTCAATCTTAGATGTTCAAGCCGTCGCATATAAAAGTAATGTATCGTTCTCAGTAGTCTCTGGTAGCTGTAGGGACATCTGATCTGAAAATTTTGTTAGAAAAAATTATTAGAAAGGGTCTGGTCGGTGTTTTCTGAACTGAAATCAAGCTCTTTTGATATCGTGGGTTCGCCTTTTTGTATACTGGAAAGGCTTTGAAACGAATGGCTACACTGGTTGTCATTTATCCGCCCTAAATATCTAAGAGTATTGGATTCTGTATAATCTAGTTCCGCTAAGTTGTTTGTACTTACTGAAATCAAAACTACTGCAGAAGCAAGCTGGCCTCTGCACTTGTCTTACAGACTTCAGCGTTGTCCAAATATGTCGACCGAACTCATCACAATTTTACACTGAGAGGTTTACCAAACATTTGGGATTTGAGCCTAAGGCCCAAGCTAATTAATCCAACTCACAGCCGCAGGAAATCTTAAACTCAGAGAGATAGGCGTTGAAAAAGATGGGACGTAAAATGGTGATTTTGTAATGAAGCAGTGGAGACCCCGGACCGTATTCTAACGACCTGAGCAACACTGACTCGTTGGCACAATTCAGAGGATCTCCTTTTTTGAGGAACGGACAAACGATTCGTTGGGCATACATTCATCCGACCGTATCTTACAGATAAATTCATGTATGCTCCATACCAAATCATCCCCAGCTGCTTTAAATAGCAGTTAGACTGTAGGCTCCACCACCTTCTTGGATTTAAGCTTAGATATTGCTATCTTTTCTTCACTTTGGTCGGGTGGACGGAATTGTTGATCGTCATCACCCGGGTTGAATGGAGCATTCTGTTTGACAGCGGAATTTTGATCGTCACTGCCGTTTAACAGTCTGCAGATATGGGTTTCCAAATTTTCAGCATCGACTCTGGCTCTACTACTAGATGACGCCATCTGCGCTTAACGTTGGCGGCATTAGACTTCTTGGGAGGTTCAATTACACTCGATCGAGTGAAGGCTCTGGCAGTCCTTTGCGATTGTAGCCGCTGGATGTTAAATTGTCTCACAGTAATTCTTTGGTTTTGTGGTATTTGGGATGTCCGCATACGTACCTTGTCAGCAACAAGGTAGTGATCCGAGTCAGAGAAAGTCGTCTGGGAGCCTTTCGTTTTCCATTTTGAGTGTATATTTTGAGGATCTATTGATAGGTTCAGTCTACATATTTGAGTACCTACTTATGTATATTTATTTAAAAAGTTTTAATTTACATTATTTACATTATTTTCAGATACAATTTCGGCTTCTTAGTTCTCACTCTTAACTTTTTGTATTGGCCGGCACCCGAAGTTGGTCGCAGTTGGTATTCAGCACAAATAGGCTCCGTCCATAAGTTTGAGTACAGTCTCAACCAAAATTTATTCTTTTTCTGATGCGTTACTGAATTTACTAAAGTATTAATATTTTTGTAATTTCATCGGAGCTTATAAATATAATCGATTTTCTCCTTCGATGTCATAGAAGATAAAAGACCGAATGGTGGGCACCAGTGGCGTGGCGTCCATACAAGCCGATTCCTTCCAGCTTCCCTTTTCAAATATCAAAAATTTTTATTTTGCCACTTGCCAATAATCACATTCAATTATTGGTTCATCAAACCATTTTTCATTCATTAATCATAACTTTATACACGCTCGAAGATGAAATGCTGCGACCACTTCGGTTGTTTATTCATTTTTACTCATACACAAACTCGCACACAAAGCCGAGACAAGTATGAACTCCGCTAGCGAGAGACAACTTCTTTTTCAAAAGAAAAGCGTGCAATGAATTTTTTTTGAAAAGCCGTTCATTTTCCGGCTTATGCATTCATTTCTTCACAGTATGAACTTTCAACTCTATTCCTTTCTGGCATATAGTAGAAGTTTATTTGCGATTTCTTTGTCTAACATGCGTTCGCTTATGAGGAAAATAACCCTGGATTTCCCGGGTTTTGTGGATGCACATTGGTGGAGGCAACAAAATAAGCCGACGAAAATCGAAAACCGGGTTATTGGGTGATGTAGTGGTTCGAACGGAGTTTGAGGTTTTTCTTAAACTTGTTGGGTATAATTTCTTGCAAATTTGAAATGACAGTTGCAAATCGGTTGTGTAATTGTGCGTGATTTATTGAAAATTCGGATGCAAATTTTTGTGATTTTTGTGACTGCTAATTATTAGAAATTTTTAAAAATTTAGCAATTACATATTGGTAGTTAAGTTAGTGTTTTAAATTATTAAATTGTTATAAAATAGTGAGTGAGCTAAGTGAATAGTTATTAGCTATATACCAAGTAAGTAATTATAAATCTACTCAAGAGGTGCCCCATTGAACATTCTTATTATTCTTAGACAAGATGTCTCTAGTTAATTTGATTGTGATTTTCTTCTAAAAGAAACCCACAAGTTCAGTAAGCTTTCTTTAAGTTATAGAACTAGGTCGCTCGACACCATCAATGAAAATTGATTATACTCGAAAGGATGGGTATCAGAAACATTTTCATGAGTCCTTTTATAAAAAGAATCCATGGCTAACTGGCAGTTGCAAATTAAATAGAATGTTTTGCTTTCCTTGTCTTCTTTTTTTCGAATTCTTTCGTTTGGAGTCACACAGGTTTCTTTGATATAAACTATTTTATTAATTCTTCCAAAAAACATATTCAAACGGAAAAGCATATACGCAGCTGTTTGCATTTGCATGAATTGGGCGAATATCGCAGAAAGACTTCTTTAGGGAACTCTTACGAGGCTCATAATAGAAAAGTTGATCGCAATCGCGATTTAATGAAGCGTTTCATAGACACTTTAGTTCTTCTATTAAAACAAGAGCTGGCATTCCGTGGTAACGACGAAAAATCTGGATTAGATAATCGCGGTAATTATATTAAAACCCTTTCTTGCTTGGCTAAGTACGACCATTTAATGGATTCGCATTTAGAACAAAGATCAAGTTCCCAAAACTCCATTTTTTCGGGCCTCTCCAATGACATTCAAAATGACTTGATACATAGTATCGCTGCAGTCATCAAAATCCTAAATTAAGGATCAAATCAGTACAATAAAATTTGTATCTATGATGGTCGATGAAACACCAGATGTGAGTCACAGAGAACAGCTTAGTATTGTAGTGCGTTATTTAGTAGAAAATAGAATACAAGAAAGATTTCTAGGTTTCTTTGACGTGAGTGTCGGTCGAAACGCGGTTATTTTGTGCGATAAAATTATAAATGTCTTAGATAGTTTTAACTGTAAAGAAAAGTTAATAGGTCAGTCCTACGATGGTGCGTCCGTAATGTCCGGTGGCCATGGTGGAGTCCAAATAAGAATCCGGAATAAATGCCCAATGGCTATTTTTATTCCCTGTTATGCCCATGTTCTGAATCTAGTGTTATCTAAATCGTTAGAAAGCATTCCTGAGTTGAAATTATTTTTTGGCTTTGTTAGTACTATCGTTTGGTTTTTTAATAAATCATCTAAAAGAACCAATCTGCTAAAGACAATTGCTGATCGACGAATGCCCGGGGTATCAGAGACTCGATGGCAATATCATTCGCGTATAGTGAACGTCTTTTTCAATTACAGAGAAGATATTATAAAAACTTTTGAACAGATTTTATGTGAACCAGGAGAATGGGATAACGGTATTCTGGTTATGTTCGAAACATGTTGTTGTAAATACAAACTGCAGGACAAAGAATATTGTTCTTTATTGCATGTTACTTCGGTCATATTTGCAAAAACAGATATTCTTTTTAGTTTAATTCAAAATAAACAAACTGACATAGAGCTTGCGAATCAAGAGATCGAGAGTTTTGAGTCACTGATTCATTCTAAATTTTTAAACTCATTTGACTCAATCTATGAGAGCGTAAGTGACTTCTCAGAACCTCCACGCAGACGCCGACTACTTAATATTGATTCAAAAACAAATTATAGCCGAATTTTTGTATCATTTTATTTATTTATTGAAGCTTAATACAAGCCATAACTTACAAGGCAACTTAACCTATATTTACCTTAACCTATTTTCTTTTTTTTATGCTCATTGACCACTAAAACTAATATTTAAGGGAAGTATGGAGACTTGTTAGGCATGATCGAAGTGGAGATGGGCATTACGAAGTGTGCTTTTGCTGCTAAAGTCAAAAATGTGTGTCGCATCATTTAATTTCTGCAGCATTCTTGACATTGGTTCGTAATAACCATAATTAGTTCGATGAGGAGGTATAAGGAATAGGGGAACAGACCTAAGGTTGCGGGGATTGCTATTGAGAGAGATCGCTTGAAGTAGGGCAGGACAATCAATGTTACCAGATAATAACCGGTGGATGAAAAGTATGTCGGCGACATCCCGACGTTTTTCCATCGAGGATTGAAGATTAATCAATCTAAGACGATCGGCATAGGGTGGAAGGTTAACGTTATCAGCCCAACCGAGACCGCGTAAGGCGAAGCGCATGAACCTGCGCTGCACTGCCTCAATTCTCATGGTATGGGCAGCATAATGGGGCGACCATACTTGGCTGGCATACTCGAGGAGGGGTCTGACGAAGGTAATATAGAGGGATTTAGTTACATATGGGTCAGAAAACTCCTTTGGCCAGCGTTTCACAAAATCAAAAGCTAAGTTAGCTCTATTAATGATACTGTCGATGTGTGAAAGAAGTTGAGTTCACTATTACAGATGACACCTGAGTCGCGTGCTGATGTGACTAAGGGTACAGACTCGCCGCGAATAAAGTAGACCCTAGGAGGTGGTGGCAGACGTTTGCGGGAGTAGGTAATGGAATGACATTTATCGACATTAAGCTCTAAGAAATTTTTGTTTCACCAGATGGAGAAACTATTCAGGTCATCCTGTAGAAGGCGAGAATCAGCGGGAGATGAAATACGTCTAAAGATTTTCTTATCATCAGCGTAGACCAGAAGGTTGAAGTTCTAAATGATATGTTCGGCATCGTTTATCGTAAGGATAAAGATCAGAGGTCCAAGATGGCTACCTTGAGGAACCCCCGAGGGTCCTATATTGACGATCTAAAACGGACTTTGTATTGGCGATCCACTAGGTATGATTTGATCCATAATATGAACCGTGGTTGGAAACCAAGGACTTCTAATTTGAAGAGAATGAGTTGGTGAGAAATTTTGTTGAAGGCCTTACTAAAATCAGTGGCTACATCATCAACTTCATTGCTATCTTCCAAAGCGTTCAGTGTATCGGACACGAATTCGGTTAAGTTGGTTGACCTACCTTTAAGAAATCCGTGTTGCTTTGTGGAGAAGATTGGCTTTCAGTGAAAGAACATCGCATCATACACAATGCCCTCGAAGAGTTTAGGTATACATGAGGGCCGATAATTAGAAATTTTACTTCTGCAACCTTTTTTTAGGATAGGTGTAATATAAGCGTCCTTCCATAATTGAGGAAAAACGCCTTGGGAGATTGAAAGTTGAAGAAGGGCAGTGAGGGATTGTGTCAAATGATTCACACATTCTTTTAATACTATGGCGAGGATACCGTCAGGACCAGGAGAGTAGTCGTCTTTAAGTTGATTAATCTTATTAACAACCATTGACGGTGTTATATCCACGGAAACGAGGGAGGTTTGAGCAGAGTTGTTCAAGAAGCGAAAATAATCAAGGACAGGTTCGAGGATGTGGTCACCGAATGACCGGCTGAAGAAGTGAGCGAATAAGTTGGCAATTATTTTAGGGTCCTTCTGAGGAAGAATCCGAAAAGGTAAAAGTTGAAGGATAGCCGTCAGATTTACGTTTGACATTAATAAATTGAAAAAAGCGCTTGGCATCAGAAATCAGGTTGGATTGCCATTGAAGATTGGAAAGATTAAAGTCCCCTAAAATAATGGCGTCATCGCATGGATCCATGGAATCAATCAGAGAGTCAACGGCATCCAACGGCAAGCTGGTATGACCCGATTGGTTGGGATGGGTGTATGTAACAACACATTATGTAAAGATAGCGCTTACGTACGGAAATCTTAACACTTATAAACTCGAAGTCGGCGGATTGCGAGCTTTTGAAAAAAGTTGCGTCATGGCGATTGTGTATTACCAGCAGAGCGCCACGGCCAGATAAAGAGCCATCTGTTACAAGTCCATCAGTACGGAAAGTGTTGAAAGAAGCAGAGAAAAGTTCGCTGTTGTTGAAATTGGGGGTTAGATTTGTTTCCGCCAAAGCAAATATGTCGTTGGGGAGTTTTTGAGAGTTCAGAAATACGTCGCGGGTTTTTGTGCGCAATCCACTGACATTTTGATTTATATTTATGTAGCAATTATAGATAATGTTGCAAGTCAGATTAAGAATATTTATAGTTCATTTAATTCATATACTTTCTTTGATTTATTAAACAAATCAAAATATGAATATTTTTCCAATGCAATGCCGGATGACAAAATATCTTCTTTAATTACCCTATTTCCTGGCATTTTTAATTTTGCTACTTTAAAAAATGAACTCAAAGTTTTATACACTGTTTTTCAACTTTATAAGCATTTTAATACGGAAATGCTTAGATATATTATCCTAGAGAGACCTGGAAAATCGTCAACACTATAATTTCGCCAGCGAAATGCACTTTGCATTCGCTTAAAGAAAATAAATCAGGAGGAGGAGATGGCATAAGGCCCAAAGATCTCAAAAATAGTTCCAGAGTATTGGCTCCAATAATATAGAAAATGCTAAATATGGGATACCACAAGGATCGAGGTTAGGCGCTCTTATTTTTATAATTTATATAAATGACCTGCTTTCAGTTTTAAAGCAAAGCAGGGGATATGCATATGCGGGTGACACGACCATTGTAGTGATTCACAAAAACATTGAGGCAGCGGAAAAAATGATGCAAAGTGAATTCAACGCTATCATGGCTTGGTGTCATGAAAATGGGCTTATTATCAATGCCAAAAAAACAAAGGTTATGCATATTCGCCCGCCCCATATCATGAAGTATAAAGTCATTTTAAAAATGCATATCGCGGAGTGTCTGTATAGAGTAGGTAGTCATCTGCATCTTCAAAAGGAGGATGGCTCCTCAACAATAATTGAAAACGTATCAACGTATAAGTACCTTGGGGTGATCGTGGATTACTATTTGAAATGGAGCTATCACATACAGGCCCTATCAACAAAACTTCGACAGTCCGCATACGCTTTATTTCACCTGAGCTACAGATGCACACCAGACGTTCTGCGACAATCCTATTTTGGATTGGTTGAATCTCACCTGAGATATGGCATATTAGCTTGCGGAAATGCACCGCAGCTTTAAACTCTTCAAGCGATGCAAGCTAGGATAAATATGGTCTACCGATCAAAATTCCACCAACATATCCATAGAACCGAACATTAAGTTGCTAACTCAATGAAGTTTCTAACTATAGAAAAACTGTACATATTAGAAATTTTAACGCAATTCTAAGATGACAGCACTTACAAAATTCCATCTCAACAAACATTAATACTAGAAGAAGACAGCAAGGCAGATACACCACTCCGAGATACTGGAATGCATATGGTCGGCGAAACAATATTCAATGAAATACCCGCAGATTTTCGTAATTTTCGAAACCCATTTTTTTAAAAAAAGGTAAACAATTATATTTAAACTCTAACAATTTCAATATATAAAATTTTTAATAAAAAATTTTCATATTATAAAAGTTGAATTTAATATATTATGTAGAATTCAAAATAAAAATTAACACGTATGTAGCTAATCTTCTGCAGACCAGCCCATAAGGCTTTGCAGATACAAACCAATGTAAACATAATCTTGTTAGTTTTCTTAAAGATAAATAAATTGAACTGAATTGAATCTCAAACTCTAACATTGTGTGAAATCTTTTTAACCCTGTCTTTGACTGTGGCCTCTGTCGAAAGATCTTATTCGACTTTAAAAAGAGTCCACACTTACTTAAGAAATTCCCAAAAAGAAGAAAGACTCTCAGACCTGGCAGTTTTATCTATCGAAAAACACCTTCTTTTAGAAATTAAAAACAACTCAAATTTTTATGAAAGAGTTTTAGCAGAATTCGTAAAAAAGGATAGCTTTAGAGTACAAATGGGTAGTACATAATTGTAATTGCTTAATTTAACAACGGTCTTTTTAACCCTGTCTTTGACTGTGGCCTCTGTCGAAAGATCTTATTCGACTTTAAAAAGAGTCCACACTTACTTAAGAAATTCCCAAAAAGAAGAAAGACTCTCAGACCTGGCAGTTTTATCTATCGAAAAACACCTTCTTTTAGAAATTAAAAACAACTCAAATTTTTATGAAAGAGTTTTAGCAGAATTCGTAAAAAAGGATAGCTTTAGAGTACAAATGGGTAGTACATAATTGTAATTGCTTAATTTAACAACGGTCCGAGTTGTCAATAACTTATATAGATTACTTTGCCCAGAAAGGCTTTTGAAGCCACTTTTTTTATGCGATGAGCTCATTGTCTACGTACGAGTAAATTCCAATGACTTAAAGTATAACAAAGGTGGCTTGGATTGCATATCTTAAGTCTGTGTTTCGAATAATCACCAAAATGGTAAGTCTTGAATAAAACATTTTACTTAAACTTTTTTCGGCTTCCCTCTCTTGAAATTTCACCCCACGCCACTGATCGGCACTTGATCTTCTGCTTCATGCACGCTGATTCCACAGTCTTCTTCAGACTCCATTGACCCTATCCCCTCTGATTATCCGTGACAAATGAGAAAAGAAAATTCCGCATTCAGTGACCAGCTCTAATTTCTGAACCTATTTCGATTTATCAGCGGAACCTTCAGAAGTTAATTGCCACTAAACGATCAATTAAGAGCAACTAACCAATTATTCCCTATAATCCGTTCTGCACTCTTATAAACCGATCTGTATCCCACTGAGGAGAACAAATTCCCATAATCAAATCTATCCACACTGTGCGACGATAATAGAAACCTCACGATCGACGACAGCCAATCCGGCCCGATTGCGACGAGCGACGAGCGACGACGACGACTAGGTACATCGACGACGACACGATAAAAGATGAAGATCAAACGCGCAAACATAATAAATCATCGATTCAATATGTCTGCGGTGCGGCACGTTTCCGCGCGCAATCACATAAATCACATACAATGGTCGCCGCTCTGCTCCAGCTTCAGTGCTCCAGAGATGCAAGCCAATTGCTCGAGCGTCAATAAAGTGTCTGCATACATTCCCCCAGCGGCGAGAGAGGGTTGCAAGAGGGGTGAAATTTATTATTTGTTAATAAACATGACAATAATTTCTCATGCTTTCTTTTCTCTTTCACCATTATGAAGTGATTAATAAAGAATACAATTCATGCCACGGTCGACACATGAACTAGGTAGACACACTGGCAGAAGACGCCGAAGAAGAAGAAGAAGTAGAGAAAGGTGTTAGAAGAGAGCTTGAATTAGCCGCCGGTGTTATTCACCTGCGCATGGAGCTCTATGTATGCTTTGAAAGGTGACCCAGTACAGGTGATGGTAGTGGTGCTCCAGTGTGGGTTGTTATCTTTCGTGACGAAGGAGAATTTGCACATTTTGATGAATGCCTCAAATTGTTTGTTTGCGTTTTCCAACTCCCTCGCCATTGTGTGCACCTTTTCTTGTTTTCCATTGGAGTTTCACATAATTTTCCGGCACAGCGTGAGAGATAAAAGCGGGGCGAGCGTGGGTCTGGGTAAGTTTCTGTGATGCACTTAGGATTGAGAGCGCGCACTTAGTCTTTAGGAATGAAATTGTAAAATTTTCTGATTGCTGTACTTGTAATTGATGGCGCCAGCGCGTGGTTATGGACCTCTTATAGTACACACTAAGAACAATATTTGTAAAAGTGCACTGCGACCTTTAGAGATTTAAAGGGTTATTCATTTCGATATTGGGATTTCACATCCCTTCACATCTGTCAAATTCATCTGTCATCCATACTGACAGGTAGTTAGTGCTTACCTTGCTATTTTACAACATGAATCGTTTAACCACCGCTCAATGCATTACAATTGTTGCATCTTACCATAGAATGACAATAGAATGATGAAAAATCAACAAGTTAACTCCGATTTTTAGAAAAAAAAAATCTTTTTTAGTAATAAGGCTCTATTGCAGGAAAAGTTCCCCGGCCGTTTAATTTCCATATTTAGCAACATCAATTGACCACCAAGATCGTGTGATCTGACCTCGTTGGATTTATTTTTGTGGGGCTATGCTAAAGATCGTGTCTATACAGGCAATCCCCAAATTTCCAAGCACTTAAAAACCAATATCCGTGAAGTTATGACAGCAATACAGTCAGAAATGTTCCAAAAATATATCGAAAATGACCTTTTAAGAATCGAAGTTTGCAAAAACTCCCGCGACAGCCATTTCACCGATGACGTATTCCATACAATATGGCATATTCCGAAATTTGAAACAGTAAACAAATTTAATTGAAGTCTTTAATAAGTTTTTTTTTTATTTAAAATTAAAATCCTAAAGCACAAAATGAATAACCTTTTAATGTACTTCCCCGACTTATTGCTTCAGTTGATGGAATACTCGAGGTAGAGCACATCCTCCTGTCCAAGTGCCTTGACGAACAGGAATATCTTCAAAGCATCTAGCGGTCTAGTACTTCTTTAGAACTCCACTTTTCTTAAGGAGGTGCTCTATTTATTTACAAATATTTACATCAGAAATCAATAAGTAAGTAGATATCAAACTCTCGTCCCTCTTTCCCCCCAACAACCATTTCTTTGCATTGTTGATTTTGTAATTGAATTTCGTGTCTATGAGCAAAGCAATAATACTTTACATGGCTGACTCTCCCGCCAAAAATATTCCGGCATTTTCATGTGCTGGAACAAGTAATTCCAGGGCTGTGTTCAGTAAGTGAATCCGTTTAGTTTAATGGTTAATACTGGAATGGAACACTGGAAAACAATGAGAATGAGAAAAACAAATAATTAGATTTAAGTTTACTATTAATTACTGTATATTCCAATAGTAATTGAAATTAATTGCTTGTGTGGTTTGCGAAAAAAAAAAACAACCCAATAATTCGCTGTAATACATATAAAGGGTGGTTAAATTTTAAGGGTCGATGTTGAATGTGAACCACACCTAAACGTCAAGTTTTTTTCTGCATTTCATTTGACATTTCTCAATTTCAGACTAACTCAATTTGAACCATGGAAAGATATACAATCGAGCAACGCGTTAAAGTTATTCAGGCTTATTATGAAAATGGACGTTCAAATCAAAATGCATATCGTGCATTTCGTGATTCTTTCGGTCAATTTAATCGTCCAAATGTGCGTACAATCGGAAAAATCGTGGAAAAATTTGTGCAAACCGGGTCTGTAGGAGATGTGAAAATACCAGTGCATGCTCGTACAGCTCGTACTGCAGAAAATATTGCTGCTGTTCGCGATAGTGTGGCTGAAGAGCCGTCTACCTCAACTCGTCGTCGTGCCCAACAATTGCACCTCTCACGCTCGTCGTTGATGAACATTATGCATAAAGACTTGCATTTACGCGCTTACAAGGTGCAATTGACTCAAGAACTAAAGCCTCTTGACCATTTTAAGCGTCGTTAATGGTCACAATGGTGGCAAGAAATGGGAACAGTGGATGATCAATTTTCGAAGAAAATCATCTTCAGTGATGAGGCACATTTTCACCTCAGTGGATTCGTCAATAAGCAGAATTGCCACATTTGGGCGAATGATAATCCAAGAGTGATTGTCGAAAAACCAATGCACCCACAAAGAGTGACTGTTTGGTGCGGTTTATGGGCTGGCGGCATCATCGGGCCGTATTTTTTCCAAAATGAGGCCGGTCAGGCAGTTACTGTGAATGGTGTTCGCTATCGTGAGATGATAACGAACTTTTTATGGCCCAAATTGGAAGATATGGATGTGGACGATATGTGGTTTCAACAGGATGGTGCCACTTGCCACACAGCTAACGAAACAATGGCTCCTTTGCGCGACAAATTCAATGGCCGTGTTATCTCACGTGGTGGCGATGTCAATTGGCCGCCAAGATTTGATACCGTTGGACTTCTTTCTTTGGGGTTATTTGAAAGAAAATGTGTACGTCGATAAGCCAGCAACAATTCAAGAGCTAAAGGATGAGATAATTCGGCACATTAACGGCATAGAACCTCAATTATGCCTCAGCGTCATCGAAAATTTGGACCATCGGATGGAGGTGTGCCGCCGAGGTCGCGGCGGCCATTTGGCCGATATTTTGTTCCATACATAATTGAACCATACCAATATTATCATAATAAAAAGAAATGACAGTAATTTCCTAAATAATTTGTGTTTTATTCAAATTCAACATCGGCCCTTAAAACTTAACCACACTTTATATCTCAGATCCATTGAGTCAACAATATTGTTCCTACGTGAATAAACTGTTCTATAAATTTCTAAAAACTAATTTGGACCTAAGAAAGCAAGAGAGAGACACTTATTATAGTGTTTGTGGGGTGGCCTGGAGTAATGGATAGTGAGAGTTATAGGTTCAAGTCCCATCCAAAGATAATAATTACTTCACTTACTTTAGATGACGCTACAGTTCAGGGTGGACCTGGGCCTCAACCAACAAGCGTCTCCAGCCAGCTGAATCTTGTGCTAGCCGCCTCCAGTCTTGCAGACGAAGTTGGTTGAGGTCTCTTTCCACTTATGTGTGCCACCTTAGGTGAACATCCTCCGGGATTGAATGGAAGACGTTGATGCCCATTCGATCTACATGTCCTAGCCATATCAGGCGATGGAGCCGGACCCATCTCACTAAGTTGATGACACTGTACAACCGGGATAGTTCGTTGTTGTATCTTCGTCTCCATTCCCCGTCGATACAAACGGAACCAAAAATCACTCAAAGAATTGTTCCAAGAGTAAGTACAAGTGTAAACAATTTTAAAATTTGTCTGTGGGGACATTTTTAAAAATGCTCTTTTATAAATATTTCTACTAGAAACTGAAAAATCTCATGCATTATATAATGCCACGCCCACTTTTAAGAGCATTTTCTTCTGAAAATCGTATTTTGCTTCTCTAAGCTGTTTACGGTGATGATGAAGTCTTATAGTGAATATTTTACGCCACGCCCACATCCTTCTTAGAAAAAGTTTTAGCCACAAATTATGTGATAAAATCTCTTAAAAATCAAGAGAATATCCTCTGAGTGGAAAGATTTAACTGCATTTGAACAAAATGGTCCACAGCACCACGTCGACTTTATTAGGGATGGGTTAGAAGATGAGAGAAAGGATATCATTTTTTTTTTTTTTTTAAACCAAAATTATCTTTTCAAAATGACCAAAGCCATTTGTGTTCGCTATGGACCAGAAATCGTCATTCCCTTTAAACCTAAGAAAAAAAGATAACCCTGTAAAATTGTATCATTTCCTTTAACCACTTTACTATCTATCAGAGAAGTCATCTTAAGGGTATTCAATATTTGTAGACAACACCAACACCACCATGTCAACCCCCCATGTCAACAAAGGCAACCATGTTTTATGCAAAGTATCTTATGTACCACTTCTCAAGTACAATCTCCACTGTACTGTCGAATTGCCATAAAAAGAAACAAAATGAACCCAAAAGATACTTGAAATTCTTTGCTCCAATCCCTCGATTAATGTCTTCGCTATGGAGTTTAGGCTATCTCCCACCAAGCAAAATCATCGCGCTCCTCTTGGTTGCGTCTGGTAGGAGGTTAATAGGTATTTTTTAAACGTGTTCCTGTAATTTGTTTTCACAATGACAAACGAAGGCTTAAATTAAACCGAAAAAAGAAGAAATCACCAATAAAACGATTATGGTTTACAGAAAATGCTAAAAATCGCCGCGCCATTCAACGAAAGCGAAATTAAATACTTAGCCTTTGGACGGCCAGTCGAAGGCATATTTTAGGTGCATTTCGGTGTTGGCACGAAGATACCACGGCGGTATTTCATTTCGAAGTCAAGTAATTAGCTGTACCAGTGGTCAGTGGAGTAGGAGACAATGTCTGGAGATGGTGGACACAGTTTTAAATCTCAGCACAAAAGGATTTGAATGTACTGGCGAATGGGCATTTGGCGATAGACATTTCTGCGTAAATTGCAGATATGCAAAGGATGTGCGGCTATTTTTAGTAGTCTTTGCAGAGGAAATAATTTAAATGGGTGGCGGAGTGAAGGGCATGCTATAATGCATTCTTTGATATCACAGTATATAACCTAATTAACTTCACCGTCCAGTCGTCGTCACAGATAACTTCAAGATCTTCTTAAGTGAATCAATTGGTTGTGATGGTCACACTTTGGGCGGTCACAAGATTCCAAGTGAAAGTACACGCACCTCGGCATGAAACCGTCAAAAAGAAAATCACTACCACACCAACTGTAAAACTTCCTCCTCCTCCTCCTCCTCCCGCTGGATAAAGAACAAGAAGCAAACAAAATCAAAGAAATTGTCACACAAACAAGAAAGTCACGATCAGTAAGAGAAATGAGATTCTTAACCCCTCGCCGCCCGACAACGCCCCGCACAAAACCGTTAACAAATTGGGAAAACCATTACAAAAAAATAAAATAAAAATTAAAGCGAAATGGTCAATTATTGTTATGCTTGTGGCCTAATTACCGCTAGCATCACTTTCCATTGGCACTTGCTGTAAAAGATACGGATACACTCCATGTGTGATGTCTACTGACGTCTGCGTCGAGTGTTTACGTCTGCGCAGTAAGAAAAAAAAAATAACTTGGCTTAAAGAGGCACGGTGAGGTGACCAGTCTTAGCCGCAAGACTAATTAAAAAACGACCAGGTGATCAATAAAAGTGATATTTTCGCATAATGTGCATAGAGTGACTCGCATTCTATTCGCGGGGCGGGGTTGGGTGGAGTGGTAGTCAATTTCAACTGGTTACATGGAGCTGAGCTCTTTCACTTGCTACTTGCGTATACTGGGTGGCAAGGAGGGTGGTAAACGCTGCTGCTGCTCCTGCTGGCAGACACCTAGTGCACTAATGGCGATTAATCACTTTTACTGAAGAGATTAGCTGCCTACATTAATTGGTTGTAAGCTGTACGCATGATTTGACTTGTCGAACGGGGTTAAATAGTTCAGCCTGGAGACAGGTTCACTCAGTGGATGTCTATGGATTTTACGTTTCGAGTATTATTTGTGCGTATTGAGTGCAATATTGACGCGAAAGAAGTGGTGTTGGAGATCTTACGTAACTAAGTGGGCAAGTAGGTGTCTGGTAGTATAAAATTTAAGTATTTGTCAAGTAGAAGACGCGTACCGCGTATTCAGCAGAAAATGTTGGTAATAACATCACTCAAGACAAGTGTTATCAACAGCGAAAGACACAAAGCTTCCGACCTTTTAATAGCAGCCATAATAGCCATAGAATATGTCTGCATTTTGATTCAACTGAAAGATGACTTTTCCCCAAACCTCAGGAGTATATACCCAATTTCTTGGAGTCAAACAAATCTGTCTCTCTCTATTGTCGCCATCGAATGTCGCATCTTAACAAACCGTGCTTGAAGAACCATTCGGAAAAACTATCTCCGAATTTATCCTGCTTCTGTGGATTGACCCTCTGCTTTCACTTGAATCAAAACTGAGCAACAAAGGAGACTGTAGCATCGAATCCAACAAGTATACCAACTTAAAAAGGAACTAGAACTTATAAACGAACTAGTGTGGGAGTTCGTTTATAAGATAACAAGGCGGCGCTAAAATTCTCCCACCACTGGGTATTAGGCTACGTACAAGTAGAGTAGAGGCAATGAACAAGCAAAACAAATTTTTACTTTTGATGATGCAGTTTTATTTTCCACAAAAACTCACTGCAAAAGCGAGGAAATTAGTTAAGTCTCATTACTTGTTTAAAGGAAGGAGATATATATATCCCCACTTGAAGTGCATACACAGGCTATTCCAAAATCCAACTACGTTTTGCAGGAGAATTATTTCCTGGGTCCAGGCAAGAACAAAAATTGTACTAAAGAAAGGGTCTATATCGACCCCTTTCCAAGTAAAACGTCAGATGCTATGCTAACTCCCGAACTGCACCACCTATTGCATTTTATTCAGTATTTCTTAGAAGTCGAATCAAGTCGATTTAAGCTTGATTACGAATCTAAAAGAATTATTTGGCGGTTATGCCGTGTTTTCAATTTACAGCCATTTAAAGTTCTAAAGCATGCAACTTAAACATAAGTCACCTTTTTCAGAGTGGATGTGCTCGCTTCTCTCGCCGAAAAAGGTTTTAAACTATGAGGAAAATCATTTTTAGGTAGTGGAATGTCCTTTCTTAGGAAAAGAAATTAAAAAGAAAAACTGCGGCCTGACATCCAACTATATAATTTAGACATGGTTTAGGAATGTTTAGCATAGAACCACTTACTAAGTGTTGTGCGGTATGTAGACATATAACGGAACGTAGAGAGACATTTTTTTATGGAAAACTCGTTTTTAGTTTTTCACTTACTATAAAAACTTATGCGGACTTATGGTAACACTGGGGATTTTTGATAATTTTCTTATAATGACTAAAGTAAAGTACCTATACCTATACGTACAAGTATTTTTTGATTTTTTCTGTAAAACTTTAATTCATTATTTAGGAAACAATATTTAAACAATTTATTCGAAATGGCTTTCATTCGCATTTATGCAGGCCTTGAGTTGCTCTCGCCACTCATCGATCTTAGCACTCACCGCGTCCATTAGAAAAATATGCACTCCGTGGATAAGCGCGCTCTTCAAGGATTCAATATTTGGGTGTCGAGTAGAACAAGCCATCTCCTTTAAAATAGATCACAGCTTATAATACAATGGATTGAGGTCTGGATTGCCTGAAAAATATTGTCCTAAAAAATAAATAAATAAATTTTTGGTGCTACTCGCTGACATTTGTACTATGCGCCACACAACTTTTACGATTGAGAGAAGTTTCTCATGACAATTTTACTTTCGGATGTATGTGAGACGCTCGCGAGAGGTAGGACCGTGAAAAAACTTTTTTTTGTATTTTTCGGAAATCGAACCTAGGGTAGGTAAATTTATAACGCTAAGACAGTGCCCCGAAGTTGGTGTGGAGTTTTTCAACATTTTAGTAATTTTTATGGAATTTCCCAAAATGTCCTCTTTGGAACTTTGTCCAAAGTGGAAATCGTTTTTCAGTGCGAATATTTTGAAAACATCCCGGATTCAAATGCCACGTGCGCCAATTGTCTCCTATGCCTACATGATTTTGGTGGTACACGTATTATAAAGGATACGCCTTAAATTGTTTGTGCATCAATAGCACTATTTTTGGAACTTGCTGCAACTTTGCTTTACTGTTCCGGCCCTTGGCTTCTCCTCAAGAAAAATATGATGTATCATAGTATAGTGTAAACTGCATTCACACCATCTAGTCACACTACACCCATCTGAATTCGCTTTAACCATAAAAGATAAGTTGATCGGGGGTATTTTTTTTTTTTTTTATAATTTGCGCGCACCAAAGAGGATATGAATACTCTTATACTATTACACGACACGGGCGTTGTGAAGAAGAGAGAGAGAACGAAAGATTTAATATAGTGGTTTGAAACTCAGATGGTATTAAGTTTCTGTAAACTCGAAGGGTAGTGTCCAGATAATTAGGGAGCTTGTTTGTTTTTTGCTTTTGTCGTTGCTTATGATTCACAGTATTTTTGTCCGTCCTACTGATGTCATCATCACGATCAAGTTGTATTTTCAGCCATATGCCGTTCGAGTATATAACGTCAGTGACTTTTAGTACAAATATTTAGTGTAAAAGAAAGTTCTGGCGATCAGAGATTCCATCAGATGTTAATGAAGAAGAGCTACGCAGTATGAACCAGACACTAACTTCCGTAGATGTAGGCTTCAAGTTTGGAATTCATCAGACTCCTTGGATAACAACAACAATTTTCTGCTTGGGTACCACATAAATTAAGCGAGAACATTTTAATGGACAGAACGATCTACCAGGCTCAGTATTTCCCCATCACTACAACCTTCAAACATTCAAAGCCAACGTGCATAGGTACCTCCTCTGTTCCTCTTCCCCCTTTTCCCTGACGCCCGTGCCCTGAAACAATTAAAGGGTATTAATACTCCCTTTGGCGCGCGCAGATTATAAAAAAAAAAAAAAAAAAAAATATACTCGTATGCCTCAAACCTTAATCGTCAAAAACAAACCCTTTTTTGAACCGTCTGATTACTGGAGATGAAATGTGGATAGAAAAATGTTCTAAGAAAAAGAGCCTATGTTTATGGTGGGAAAAACTCATCATCAACAATGCATTACATGCTCATCGTTATTGTACTCAGTTTGCTATTTTGAACTCTTAAATTGGGCACATCCATCTTTGGATAACAGAAAGGGCGTAATATTTCATCCGCCTTCGTCGATTTCAGCACACACCAACTGCTACCCGTAGTGGACCCCGAATTTTGCAATTTTGTTTGCTTAGTTTACGTAGACGCCGAGCGAGAAATGGGTCTCATCGCTGGAAAAGATTTTGTTCAAAATGTCTGTCCTTATATTAATATAATATTACTGAACTGTTATTTTTGCAGTTAGATGCAACAATTTGAATGCATTGAGCAGTAGTTAAAGGATCCATATTGTAAAATGGCAAGGCAAGAACTAACTACCTGTCACTATGGATGACAGATGGATTTGACTGGGATGTGAAATCCCAACATCGAAATAAATAACCCTTTATTTAAAAAAAGGACACAACTTTCCGTTACGCCAATATAGAAGAAAACATAGCTTATATTTTTGTCTGCTTTCCGCAACTTTATGTTTAGGTTTCGAAGACCTAAAGATACGCCTTCAGTATCTTATCTACACCTTAAAACTCAGTATGTTCTCTCATTACTCATACGCCAACACCCACACAATTAAAGGTCCAAATAGTTCAACTCCTAATATTCGCAACAAATATTTGTTAATGAGATAACAACTACGCCAAAGCAACCGTGACAGTGACACCCGACTAATAACGATGACTATGCCATCTCCTCTGTATCCACTTTAGTAAACAAATATAAATCTTGCGTGCATAAGCCTGCCCTCTTACAAATTTTATACATGTCTCTTAAGTGCTAAAAAATGTATTTCATTTTTTAATTCTTATCTGTGTATACCAACTAGTCACTTTGGTAAGCCTATGCTGCACCGTACTTACACCATGTATGACGTCGATTGATGGATCCCATTCAACAACCAAAATTAAAGCTCTTCATTGTCAATTATTATTTTTGGGAAGATAGCGACACCAAACAAACTACAGTAAAAGCTTACAGCCTCGAGAACACCAGGCGGTTTTCCCAACAATTAGTTAATTTCAATAACTTAACGAGGAAGTTTGCCTTTTGATTTATTTTTGTTTTGTGTTGTGTGAAGACGTGTAAATATGGGTACCTTCAACAAAGATGAATTAGAGCCTCCAAAATGGATGGACAATGAATTCATTTTAACAATTCTCAAAAACTGTGAGACTGACCAGCCAATCGAGGTGAGAGGAGTTCTTTCTCTCCATAGAAAACCGTATTAGAAAAACCCTCATTTTAGATCACGGATGTGCAGTTCACTCCTGGTTCAGAAAAAGGCGATCACTATGCCAGTGTTATGTTTAGAGCTGTAGCTAAGTTCACAACCGCCAGTGGATCATCGACAAGATCAATGATAATTAAAACCCTTCCAGAGTTAGACAGCTTAAAAGGTGAAATGTTGGCCAAGACAAAGGTCTTTGAAACAGAAATCGGAATGTATTCCGAAATTATACCAAAATTGGAAGGTGAGCTAAAGAAATATGGCGACAATATACAATTGGGAGCCAAGTAAGTTTACAGTACCTAATTTATTAGATGTTAAACTTAGAAGTGTGGTTTTATTCCAGAGCACTCTATTACTCTCTTTCACCGAGGAAAGTCATTGTTTTTGAGGATCTTTGTACCTTGGGCTACGGAACTATCCGGGGACGTTTTCTTAACATGATCGAGACAAAGAAGATGTTACTGATTCTAGCCAAATGGCATGCTGTTAGTTATAAACTGGCTGCGGCAAATGATGAAACAGTTAAAGGTTACGATCAAGGAATATTTAACTGCCCACTTGCTGAAACATCCCCGTTTTTGAATGGCGGCATAAAGCTTCTTTGTGATGTAGTTTCTACTTTGGAGGGTTATGAGATGTATGCAGAGAAATTGAAGGTCGTTGGTGCGAATATGCTTAAGAACTGTGTCAAGACATTCAATGCTTATCAAAATGGTGATAAACAAAGTATACTCGTATTGAATCATGGTGATTTCCATATGAAAAACGCAATGTTTAAGTTCAGCGAGGAAAAACTGGAGGATATTTTGTTGGTAAGATGGTTTGTGTCTTCGATAATCTGCATTGAGGCGAGAAAAATGTATGAATATGATAGTTGCAAGGCCAACAAACAACAAGTCATAATTTCAGCAACTATTTCATGGTGTAGAAGGGAAGTTCTAAATCTTTTTTTTTTTGTGGAATTCCTAATACTGTGAGCGAGAAACTGGCTCATTTGATGATGTAATTTTTGTTATCGGTCAACCGATTCTAAGAAATCGATTCCATTACTCAGACCCCTATCAAGCATGATAAGGATAGCTTAACTTTCAATGAAAGTTTTTACAATAAGTGAAATCTATTAGGAGATAACAACCATTGTCGCTGTTACTCATCATCACTTATCGGTTATTTACCTTCCGACATAATTGACAAATTATGCAACTCAGGTGATTGCCGGTCTCATTCAACTCAGGTGATAATGATAAAACTGTAAAATTATACTGCCATCTGTGCTTGAAAAATTTGGTTTGTGTCTTTGCTCAGCATTCTATTACTCAGCCCCCTATCAAGCATGATAACGGTAGCTTAACTTTCAATGAAAGTTTCTACAACAAGTAAAATCTGTTAGCAATAAAACTCATTTGAGATAACAACCATTGTCGCTGTTACTCATCATCATTTATCGAATATTTACCTTGCGACATAATTGACAAATTATGCAACTCAATCACCTGAGTCATTCAACTCAGGTGATAATGATAAAACTGTAAAATTATACTGCCATCTGTGATTGAAAAATTTGGTTTGTGTCTTCGCTCAGAATATTAAGGCAGCTATACGATAGATAGATCGATAGATAGATCGATAGATAGACCGATAGATAGATCGATAGATAGATCGATAGATAGATCGATAGATAGATCGATAGATAGATCGATAGATAGATCGATAGATAGATCGATAGATAGATCGATAGATAGATCGATAGATAGATCGATAGATAGATCGATAGATAGATCGATAGATAGATCGATAGATAGATCGATAGATAGATCGATAGATAGATCGATAGATAGATCGATAGATAGATCGATAGATAGATCGATAGATAGATCGATAGATAGATCGATAGATAGATCGATAGATAGATCGATAGATAGATCGATAGATAGATCGATAGATAGATCGATAGATAGATCGATAGATAGATCAATAGTTAGATCGATAGATAGATCAATAGTTAGATCGATAAATAGATAGACATTAGTCGTGTTTCTTTGCAACTTGGTAAGTTTTACAAAAAAACGATAGCCTATTTTTTATTTTCAAATTTGGTTTAGTCACGGATTGGGGTTCAAAGAAAATGAGTGATTCTGCCACCGTCCCAAATTTGCCATGTTATTCATTCAATGATTTTACATTGAACAGAATCTAAAATTTAAAAAATAAAAACCATTTCAGCGCCATTTGTCGCCCGGTAATCGAAATGTGCTATACTCAGTTATCGATAACTGTTGATAATATTGAAAATTGTTGAAACTATATACATAGGTTATTTTTGATCTTGTTTGCCATGTGAACTTTTTCTGTAAGTAAAATCCAATTTAATTCTGTAGGTCGATTTTCAACTCTGCAGCTATGCCCCTGCAATAATCGACGTCATTTACAGTATTTACATGCTAATGAATCCGGAACTTCGTTTAAATCATCGTGAAGAGCTCATTTACTATTACTTTGAGAATTTCTTAGATACCTTAAAGACAATCGAATTTACTGGAGTAGCACCAACTCTTGCTAATTTCAACATGGACATGATTAGACATCGCGATTTTGGTGAGCATAAAAACAATGTTTTTTTTTTAATATCAGATAAATTTAAACATTTTGTTCTTTATAGAAATCTTCGTCTTTTCGAATTTCCTGCCAATGTGGTATAGTCTAATGGAGCCTACGGAACATTTGGAATCCGATCAAATAGTACAATCAGCAGACCATCGAGCAATATTATATCGTCATCCGAAATTTGTAAAAGAAATTAAGGAAATACTGCCAAAACTTTTATATAAGGGTTATTTGGATGGGGAAGTGTGATGGCAATAAAAGTTCCTTTTGACATTAGAGATTGTTTCATTTTCACTAATATTGTGTTTATTTTTGTTAACCATTTAATCGTCAGATAAAATTAGCTTGATATGCAGAAAATAAATAAAAACCAAATGAGTAGAAAGAGTAAATGAAGCAAAGAAAATACCAGATGAGCTGAAAAACTGTTTGAAGATCAGCAAATAAAATATGGTAAAAATATATATTCTGCTGATCAAATAAGGCATTTTTTTGCTGGGAAAATTTTCTTTCAGTTTATATGTTATATTTCTTAGTTATCATTTACAGACTTATTTATTAGGATTCCTTCAAATGTCTCTATAATCTTGTTTAGTTATAAAAATAAATAAATATTTTGGCTCTAACAGCGCAATGCAGGGTCTGGCCTAGCTTCCTGTCACCCTATGTCTACTAAAAGGTTTTTTTTAATCAAACTACCATTCATCACTTATCAATCGATCAGCAGAAAAGGGATTTTTGATCAGCAAATTTTCTTTTGATATGTAAAAAATTTTAAGCCAGCAATAAAAGTAAATGATTAGCAAAAAATTAAGTATTTGATCGGAAAAAGTAGAATATCAGCAAATATTTCAAAATTTAAAAAAAAAAAGAAAATTTTCAGAATTTTGCAACCAAGACAATAGAATTTAATATGGAACGATACACAACAGAACAAAGAACAAAAATCATCGAACTTTATTTTGAAGACGCAACATGCATATCGATATTGTAATGATGCTCGCTAAGTCGCCTTTTAAGGTCACCGATTCTATAAGATCTCCTTAAACTGGCTGGGAGTGAATTCCAGAGTCTTAAAGCTTAGAGAAAGAACTGTTTCTGAGTCGTATAATATTTAAAGAGCGGAATAATAAATGCCTTACTTCTCGCCGATGACGATGACGGATGTTACAAACATATCGTAGAGTACTATTGAGAGCTACAGTGAATTTACGTAAGCTATTGCTATCTAGGTTGCAGAAAACTGGGTATGCAAATAGTAGTATTGGAAGAAAGAGTGTTTTGACAAGAGTTGTTTTTATATTGCGCGGGAGGCAGCTACCAGTTTGACAAGACACTCAGGACTTCATAGACTTTACCTATAGTATTCGTCACGTGAGATTCCAAGATGGGAGATTGATTAAATATCGCTCCGAGGCTTTTAACACTTTCTACGTAATCTAAAATGGTTCCATTGATTGCTATGTTAGGAAGAGACGAGGTATCCAAGCTAGTACGATTTATCATCATGGCTTGACTCTTTTTTAGAGTTAAACATCAGCTTGTTTTTTTGTGGCCATTTAACCACTGCCAGAAGGTCCTCATTAATATGCACGAGTCCCAGAGGAAAACTCAAATAAAGTTGTACGTCATCAGCATACATTTGAACCTTACAATGTTTGAGTACAGTGGGTATATCATTATAAAACATGGTAAAAAGCAGCGGTCCTAAAATGGATCCCTGGGGAACTCCAGTTTCGGTTTTTAAGAATGAATATAGATTACCATTGGAATAAACCGATGGTGAGCAGTCCTCAAGGTTATCATTGTTTGTATGGCAGGGGGATCGAGGTTAAAATAGTGCTTAAGCTTAAGAACGAGAATATCATGCGACACAGTGTCGAAAGCCTTCCAAAAGTCAAGTAACACCAGAAAAGTCACATGATCATTATCAGTTTCACTACGAATATCTTCAACTAATTTCAATAGTGCATGTGATCTGAAGCCCAATTGAAATGGTAAAAGTAAAGGTAAATGAGGGTGGCCGTGGTGTAGTGGTAACATCATCGCTTGTCACGCTACAGGTACACCGTTCGAATCCTGATGTCAATAATCATCTATTTATTTCGCATGAAATAAATAAAAATTCGATCAATTGCGAAAGCTTATGTCAACTCTACTGCGAAGGCATAGCACTGGGAGTAAGGCGGTCATATGGCTAAAATGCAACTTGATCGTGATGATGACATCAGGAGGACGGAAAAAAATACTGTGAATCATGAGCAACGACAAAAGCAAAAACAAACAAGCTCCTCAGTTATATGGACAGCCACCCTTGGAGTTCACTGAAACTTAATACCAGCTGAGTTTCAAACCAACTACACCAATCTGTCTTTCTCTCTGTCTCTTCCCCTTTCTTCAAAACGCCCGTGTCCTAAAATTAGTATAAGGGTATTCATAACCCCTTTCACACGTGCGAATTATAAAAAAAAAAGAGTAAGTTAAAATTAGTAGTAGAAGTATGCATGAAGCTGTGAGCTCATGATTTTTTCAAGTGCATTAGACATGAACGGGGGTATCGATATGGGCGGATACTCTCGTTCCTTAGCAACTGTACTTTTAAGGACTGGTATTATCTTTGATCTTTTCCAGAATTTTGGATAGATGCAGCAAGTTAATATGAACGTCAAAAGAGGTAACACATGATAAATGACAATTTTTAAAAATCTGGGACGCATACAATTTAAACCAATAGTTGATTGTCATGGTCAGTAGAAGCAGCAGCAAACTTGTTATTTAGCTGGTCAATATCAATGTCCACGCGACCACCAGCATCAATGCTTTTGCCTATGCCAAGCTCTTTAATTTGCCTCCAGGCTTTCTTGGTGCTCAGGCCGGGTTTAAATTTGGAAGAGAAGAACTTATTTTTGAGCTTCTTAATTTCTTGTTTTATTTTATTTCTGAGCTTCTTAAAGTAATCATGGAACATTGGAAGTTTGAATATTTTTCATCGTTTGTACGACAAATCCCTTGCTTTTATAAGTGACACGATGTATTGATTGAACCACCCATTGGTTGCGCAAGATAAGACTTTTGAGAGGAACATGACATTCAAATAAGTTGTTAATTATTGATGTAAAAGTTGATGCCAATTTGCACTGAGAGAATCCCTCGCCAAGGCAATCGTATCAATTGACTTGAAGTCTATGTAGCTAACAACAGTCTTCTCAGATATGCGATCAAAAGTTAAATCGTAAATAAAAAGAAAAAGGTCATGATTCGGAAACCCGGAATCACCATGTTGGCCATAAAAATTGACTCGCTCGGGTCTATTCACAAAGAAAAGATCCAGAAGGGTAGAGTTAAGAGCACTGAAATGCGTAGGTAAGGAGGTATTCACCGCGGATGAGTGTAAGCTGATTAAGTTGTTTCTAAACTTAACGTTGTTTTTGTCTAAGTGGTTAATATTTAAGTCACCGATAACTACTATTTGATTATACTCAAAACCAATGTTCTCAAGGACATTAGTAACAGCGATTGTGTTAGTTATCCAATGAGGCATTTGTCAAAGCTACAAAGAAGCTAAATGAACACCTAATTCTTCAGATTTTTTTTTTATTTTCTGCAGATCAAAAATTATTTTCGGCTGATCAAAAAATTTATTTTTGCTTATCGATAACGAATTTATTGCTGCTGAATTATTTTTCTGTTGGTTAATTATTATTTTTTGCTTGCATATTTTGCTGGTCTGATCACTAATAATATTACCGTATTAAATAAAAGACTAAAGGATGTAGTATGTACCAATTTTGTTTACGGACGGACGGACGGACGGACGGACGGACGGACGGATGCACAAGTCTCAAACAAATTCGCTATTGACGTCTGATCATATATAGGTAACTGCGTATATAGGTACCTGCATATGTATAATTATAGGGTGTATGTTTATTATTTCTTAATGTTACAGAGTATGCATCAGAATCAGTATAATATCATCGGTATAGGGTATAATGATCCGGAACTCTGTGATCCAAAATTCAATGAATGCATGATTAACAATGCCCGAATGTGACATTATGTACCTAATTTTTCGCAAGCATTCGATTAATGAGAAAACAGAGAAACAAAGCAAGTGTGACACTAATATCCTACAATGACCCTGCCAACTCCTCTTCATCCACTTTCCTTTGTTAGTAAACAAATATTAATATAATTACGCCCGCCCCCTTAATATAGCACGTGTCTTTCTGTAAATATACTCAAAAATGTATCAAAGACTAATACTGTATCTGTGTATTATAGATACTCCTACATACAACTATCAGTTACGTAGCATTAGCCTATGCTCAAAACCCAACCCACTGAGCTTGTGACGTCGGTTCCAATCAGAAAAAAATTTGAAAGCTCTACGTTGTCAATTAGTATTATTTTTGGGAAGACATCGAATTAAGCGTAAAGAAATGACGTAACCCAAAAGAATAGAAACAATGTAAAAAGCTCACTCCCGTGAAAACTTCATTCGTTCTGCACAACTTTTTTAGTTACTTTTAATAATTTGAGGAGGAAGTTTGCGTTCTGTTTGTTTCTTATTTCGTGTTGTAGTGTTGTGAAGACGTGAAAAAAATATGAGTGCCTTTAACAAAGATGAATTAGAGCCTCCAAAATGGATGGACAACGAATTCATTTTGACAGTTCTCAAGAACTGTGAAACTGATCAGCCAATTGAGGTGATAAACATTCTTTCTGTCCATAGAAACCTCTGTTAGAAAAACCTACTTTCAGATCACTGATCTGAAGTTCAGTCCTGGTTCAGAAAAAGGCGATCACTATGGCAGTAATATGTTCAGAGCCGTAGCTAATTTCACAACCGCCAATGGATCATCGACAAGATCAATGATCATAAAAACTCACCCAGAGTTGGACAGCTTAAGAGGTGAAATGTTAGCCAAGACAAAGGTTTTTGAAACGGAAATCGGAATTTATTCCAAAATAATACCAAAGTTTGAAGCAGAACTAAGGAAATATGGCGACAATACACAATTAGCAGCTAAGTAAGCGAACAGCCTTTCATACTCAAAAGAAAACTTAGGAGTGTTTTTTTTTCAGAGCTCTCTACTACTCTCTTTCACCGAGAAAAGTAATTGTATTCGATGATCTTGGTACTTTGGACTATTATCCTATCCGAGGACGTTTTCTTAATATGGTCGAGACAAAGGAGATGTTACTGCTTCTAGCCAAATGGCATGCTGTTAGCTATAAACTGGCTTCGGAAAACGATGAAACAGTTAAAGGTTTCGACCAGGGAATCTTTAACTCCCCGCTTCCTACAACATCTGAGTTTTTGGATGGCGGAATTAAACACCTTGCTGATATAGTATCAACGCTGAAGGGCTATGAAATATACGCAGATAAATTGAGGGCCGTTGGAGGTAATATATTCAAGAACTGTGTGAACACATTCAATGCTTATAAGAATGGAGAAAACCAAAGTATACTTGTTCTGAATCATGGCGATTTCCATATGAAGAATGCAATGTTCAAGCTCAGTGAGGAGAAGCTGGAGGATACGTTGCTGGTAAGAATTTTACTCTCCGTGCTAACTTAATTTCTGAAAAGCAATTTTGTATGAAAAGTTGCTTTAAAACTTCGAAAGTTTGCGTCTCGGAAAAAGCTCATTCTCTATATAGCTTTCCATTGACAGCTATTTAATTTTCATTCTAAATTTTTGATATTGGGATAGAGTACTGTCAATGAAAAGCAAATATCATTGACTCAATTCAACTGTAGATTCAAAATCATTTTGCCAATCAGATTTAGATGAAAAAACATGATTCTATAAAAAAATGTCATAAACTATAAAACGGATGTTTATTACGGAAATATGGCGCGTGTCTAATGTAGCAACTGTTCAGTCTTATCAGGTTTATCTTGGCCAGTTATCGATTAGCCATTAGTCAGCCCGCTATCAAGTATGATAACGATAGAATTAGTTTGCCTCTAAATAACAAAATTCAGTTAAGATATCGGTGTTACTCGTCCACTTATTCGCTGATCGATCATTGACCTTATGACGTATTTACCCATCCCTGTGTCAACACTTTTTGGACTTTATATTTTGAGCTAGGAACAAGAAATTTAATATTTCAGCTTTCTAGTATCCGAATCAGTACAAGTGCAAACATTAGTTAGAATCTGCCAAAGACACGCCCACTTTAAAAAAAAAAAAAAAAAAACTTCGTATTTCTCATTATTTTTGCTAGAAACTAAAGGTAGAATATGTAGACGTTTGACTTTTTTGCATTGCAACTTCGTTATGTCCTCTATATCTCCACAAAGCGGAGTCGGGCATTTTTTCCGTTTCAAAAATATGTTTTATTCGAGATGTAGTGGCGTTTTCGAAAACTCGTGTGGTACGAGTATGCCATCGAGAGATTTATTATCGTTTGCAGGAAAATTGATCGATTGCATTGTGTAAAAAATATGTTTGTTTTAAAATGCAATACATTTCCAAGACAATGAGAACGCAGTCTAACCACTACTGTCACTTTATTATCCGACAAAAAATGTTTCTCTCGAAAGAGCCCTATAAGAGTACATATCTACTTGTACCCTGCCTTTCTGCTTCTCACACTCGGCACTGTATAGCAGAACTGGTAAGATCACCCAACTATGGAGCATCAAATGTGGCCACCGAGCTAGGAGTCACAACATAATGCGCTGGGAAGCTGTTGGCGCAGAAAGTCTGACCAAATTCAAAAATGCTGTGTTGCGGCAACATAAAAACAACAATATCAAAAAGCAACAGTTTGGCAGTACTGCTCAAATTTTTTTTTTTTTTTTGCAACACCAACGCAAACAAACGTCAAAACGGAGCAATCTGCGCAACAGTCGTTTTGCTGTTGCTTTCGTTTTTTAGATAAACTTTTGTTTGTTACAGTTTATCAGCTATTATTATTTATTTTACCCTATACTTTGTGTAAAAAATGGATGAAAGGTAACTTATAAAAATGTTAATGTCTTATTTTTTTCTATTGTACACAACTATTCATAAATGTCAAAATAAATTGTGAATGGCAACAGCAAGACAAAGCCTGTTGTGTGCAGTTTTTTTTAACATTTTTGAATTCACCTTTATACAAGAGCAATTTTTTAAGACTGATATATTTCAATTTTATAATTTCATAATCTCCTTTTCTATCGTCCTACTATTCAAAATGATCGTTTACTGCTACATGTACCCGTAAAATGTTTTCAACGTACTTAAACTTTCTTCAAATATGGGAACAGGTAATAATCACTAGGTGCCAGGTCAGGACCGTAAGGCGGGTAAGGTAATACCTGTATAATATGACTTCATAGCAGCCATATCAATTTGAGCCTTGTGAACAAATTGATCTGTTAATCTGCCCTCCTTTTTACTTTAATAGATTCTCTTGACACTTTAGTTTGAGTTGACTATCTTCCATAAGGTCATACTCGAATTTTAAAACTATTTCATGTTTTGTGACTTGGTCTTCCAGAACGGTCATCATCTTCTAATGACTCTGCCTTGTTTAAATAAGCCCAACCACTTCTAAACCATGATTCTACTAGGGCAAGAAGTTTCGAAAACTGTTTGCATTTCACTTAGTATAAATTCGACACAGAAGTCAACATCTGACATTTTTAAAATTAGCACAGAGTTTAACTTATTCTTTTGACTTATGCAGGCGAAACATGAAACTTCACCTTTATACCTAAAAAGGATTTCCTGATAATAAAAGAAATAATTATAACCTCACTCCTTTCCACCTTCACCCCTCTTCCGCGAACTTAAATAATCCCCTGTGTACCATCCAATGATGCAGACTGCATTCACTGTTCCATCCTTACGTCTCGGAAAGTGAATACCCATTAAATGCTCAAGGGATTCACCAGTAGACCTTTTCAGGCAGTGACAGGTTGGTATGTTCTTTAGACAGATGGTTTCTACGACTTAGTAGTAGATAGTAGTTCCCCTAAGCCTGTTTTGTGGTTTTTGTGAGGAGATTCTTGTAGATTCTCAGACAATTCGCATAATTCTGGAAATTATGCTCCATACGAAATCTTTTAGGCTTGTTGTGGAAGTTGTATCCTGTATAAAAATTCACTCTACCTCTTTTTACAGGTTGATTTCCAACTCTGCACATATGCCCCTGCAATCATCGACGTCACTTACAGCATTTACTTGACAATGAATGCCGAACTTCGTTTAAATCATCGCGATGAGCTCATTTACTATTACTTTGACAATTTTTTGGAAACCTTGAAGAAGATCGAATTCGCAGGAGTAGCGCCAACTCCCGCTGATTTCAACATGGACATGATTAGACATCGAGATTTTGGTGAGCATTACACTGATTTAGTTTTAATCGGAAATAAATTTAAGTTCCTTTTTTTACAGAAATCTTCATCTTGGCATGCTTCCTGCCAATGTGGTTTAGTCTAATGGAACCTGCGGAACCTTTGGATTCCGATCAAGTAATACAATCAACAGACCATCGAGCAATAATTTACCGTCATCCAAAATATGTACAGGAACTTAAAAATATACTGCCAAAGCTTTTATATAAGGGTTATTTGGACCCCTAATAGTAATGGATATAAGGCATCAATTTGTTTGTTTTTTTTTACTAATACTATCCCAAGTATCCATTGTGTAGATATCTTGGCAACAGCCATTTCATTTCATTTATTAAATTCGGATGCACATACATCTTAGACTGAGCTTCATATGTCGAGAAAAGTTCTTCTGATGACTTATTCTTGCCGTCCTCAGAGATAAGTGAGTGGACCAATGGTAAGAATGTTGCCATAACCCATAGTTCTAAACACAAAAAAATAATAGTTAGGACATTTAACAGCAACTTTGTGGCGCAAACGCTCTCACCGTACTCCTTAAATCTGTACAAGTCAATGTAAAAATCCGCTAAAGTTGGTAACTCCCCAGTATACTCGTTGTTCTTTAAAGTTTCAAGGAAAATCGAAAAGTAATAATATATCCATTCCTCACGATGATTCTGTCGCATATCCTCAGTTAATAGCATAAAAATGCTGTACTGTATGTCAATAACTGCCGGCGCATAGCAAGAAATTTGAAAATCGATCTGTAAATTGAGTAAATTTAACGATAATCACAGGAAATACTCTTTAAAAACTCACCAACATTATATCTTCGATTTTGTTGTTTGCGTCGTATTTAAACATCACATTTCTTGCATGTAGATCCCCATGATTCAGCACCATTATACCCTTCCGACCTCTTTTATAAGCCTTAAAAATGTCATTGCATTTTTCGATTAAGGTGACATCCAAAGCTCGCAACTTGTCGGCATACATTTCAAGCCCTTCCACTCTGGAAACACTATCTGCTAAAAGTTGAAGACCTCCTGTGATAAACAGAGGTTGCTCTTCTTTTGGCTTCACCAGCATACCATCTTCGTATTTCTTTACAGATTCATCACCTTCAGATGCCAACTTATAGCTCACCGCATGCCATTTGGCTATCTTCGAAAGACAAAGTTTCACTTCGTCGGCATTGACAAGCCGATCGCGGATGCAGTCATACCCCAGGGCTACGAGATCTTCGAAAACGATTACTTTACGCGGTTTCAGGGAATGATAGAGAATTCTAGGAAAATTTTATAAAGTTTAGACAAAAAGAATACATGTCCAACTCACTTCGAACACAATTGAGTATTATCGCCGTATTTTCGAAGAACATCTTCGAATTTAGGCACTTCGTTGGAATACATATTAATTTCGGTTTCAAAAACAGTCAATTCTTCCAAAAATTCCTTTTTGAAACCATCCTCTTCTGGAATTGTTTTGACTATCATTGATCTTGAATTACTATTGTTAGAGCTGGACGCATACTGAGCAACTACTCGAAACAAGACGCTAGCCAAGTGATCGCCTTTACCAGAACCAGGAGTGAATTTTAAATCACTTATCTAAAAGCAGGCCCTTAAAAATTTGCTTTAAAAGAGATCCTTTAGAAGACCTACCACAATTGTATCATTCTTCTCATATTTCTTTAAAACCATCTCAAAGAAATCTTTGTTCATCCAACTTGGAGGGTTCATTTCGTCATCGTTGAATATGTCCATTTTCGTTTTGGTGGATTTCTAGAATCTATATACGTACAAATAGTATTAGTGTTACCCTATCAAAAAATTGACGGGCGCACTTGTTTGATAACAAACATGTACGGATAGTTAAGCGTAGTATTAATCAATAACTTTAGAAAATTCTTATCTAATCTAGTTTTGCTGAGGTAAAGGCCTTGCGTCGATGATTCAGTGAATAAAAGAACGATAATTGCTGGGAGCGTGGCAACATTTTATTGACAAGAAATTATGGTTATTGTTATCGTTATCATTTGTGGAAGAAAATAAGTACGAGTACTAGTATTTTGACGAAATTTAGACAACCTTTGCAATTTGTCTACAAAGACTCATCTAAAGCTGATAAGTAAGTTTGATTAAGCTGGCTAGATGAGGCCCTAATTCACTGCATACTTTTCCCTAGCTACTACCACTGACTTAGAATGTGCTTATTATGGAGTCCATGTTATCGAGGAATCTATAAATCGATAAAGAATTTTTACACCATTCCCACATTCTACATATTAAGCATATTGTTTGATGGTACTCAAGGCTTTCGAAAATAATCCCCTTAATACGAGCATGTACATACATATTACTGTCTGTAATATATTAGAATTTCAGAATCCGTGGCAGACAATACTTGCGCCAAAAGTAATTCCCCAACAAATTTCGATGAGTAATTCATGTCATTGGCAGAGTTAAAAGCGTACTCTTTCTGCTAGCCACTAGGCAGCAAAATCATGAAATGGCCTTTGGCCTTACAACAACTGATAACTAGAAACTTGCTAGATTTAATAGAGGTGTGTAACTATCGGTAGTCGTTACTTTCGATAATTCTCGCTAGCATTCAATTGTTTTCATTGAACCTTTTTTAGTTAAACTAACTCATAACAGTCTTAGGCCGTATAAAACTTTAATAAAATTTTAACTAGGTACTAAAATGTTTGTTAAGACCTAACCAACTGAACTCAGTCAACTTCATAAATGTCAAGTGCTACAATTTGTGTTCATTCCAATTTATCCTCATATTCATTTCGCTTTGAAATCGTTTCCGTTAATGTCTTTCGAAGCGAAATAACGATTTTTTTTCTTACTAACTGATTTCGATATTTTGTGAAGTTCATTAAAAATTCAGGCAGGATTGTTTGATTAAAATATAGTCAACTAATATAAAAAATTAACTAGTTTTGTAGTCAATTCAAGGTCTCTACGAATTAATGACGAATAAGTAGTTAGTGTATAATGTCATTCGACTTTAGTTACCAAAAATTCAGAAAATCTATTTGTTTTAATTGATTTAATTATGGAATGATTCTGTCGATAACGCTTTAAGACCATCGATTTTTGATTTTTAATTTTATCGAAGACATTGGAATGTTAAAGAGCATTCTAAAATAGAATTTAATCAAATACAGGTGATCTGCAGCGGAAAGATTAATAGTAGGAGACTAATCCTGAAGATTTTAATCGAAAAACAAATATTTTCGAGAATCTACTGGTTGTATTCATAATTATCGATAGTAAAGGATAGTTTTTTTTTTTTAATATCGATTGCTTCGACATTTATTCAAAGGCCCCAGCGCAAGTGAATTGTTTTGACAGATGACGTTTTTCTCTTGTTCTTCACTATATCCCCTCCATATTTCCCTTATAGTGCTACTGGTGGGAAGTTTTGACGGCCCTGTCAACCTGGTGCAAAAAGTCATTTTGTAAGATTCTAGCTGAGTGCTTGGAATGCGCCTATTCAATCTATCACATCTATAGTTCTTATTCTTATTCTGGGATGATAGGTCATTCATTAGCAGTCGATGGGAAATTTTAGCTGAGGTTAGCTGAAAAATATTCACTAAATCCCAACAAGAAAACATACAGAAAAGTTATAATCCCTCCGAAACGGATCGTATGATACCTTCCATCATCTTCTATCCCAATCCTAATAGAGTAGGCGTCGCGTTGTGAATATTTAGGATCAAATGCAATAAAATCTTTCTACTCAGAGGATATTCTCTCTATTTTTTAAGAGATTTTATCACATAATTTGTCTTAATCATCACCGTAAATAGGTTTGAAGAAGAAAAATAGGTTTTTTTTTTTAACGCCCCCAAAAGTGGGCGTGGCATTATATAATGTGTGAATGAATTATAGAGAATGTGAACATCTATATATTTTTCAGTTTCTATTAAAATATTTATAAAGGGACATATTTTTAAAAAGTGGGCGTGCAGTGGCTGAATTCAAAGCTGGTGACATACGAACAGACCGACGGGTGGACATAACTTTTGATGCTGATTACAAATATACACACTTTTGGGGGTCTATCGTAATTATTGTTCTATGTTACAAACAATATATGTATACCTTATGGGATAGGGTGGAATTAAGAAGTTTTAATTTAGCTAACAGCTGCTTTGATAAACGTTCCACACTCCAACACTTAAGCAATTAGCAAATTTTGTGCGTTCGAATCGCGTCAACTATCGTGGAAAATAAACGTCATTATATCGTAAAGTTGCTAAGTGGTTCTTATAAACCGATAATTTAATTACTTTATTTCTGTTTTTTTTTATCTATTTGACGTAAAATCTTGTCAAGCGTCAGGCACACGAGATATCGTAAGAATGACAAGGCGTTTCATTAGCATGTTAAGATTTAATTTAACAGTTTCTATTAAAGGTTTAATCTATTAAGATTATAATCTTTTTGAAAAGACGTACGACTATGAACGATAACCTTCAGAAATGGCTGGACTTCCCCTTGTGACCAAAGACTACAAATAGACATCTTTTTTTTTTAAAGAATTTAGAATAATTTCAGGGCAACTTTATGCAATAAAATCCGGGATTTGTGGGATACTCGTAGAAGTAAACGCAGCCATTTTGTTTGGTAAAAATTGTTACAAAATGAATGTGCGAGAAATGGGCCTCATCGCTGAAGAAGATTTTGTTCGATAAATTGGCGTCACTCGTTGATTTCCTAGCACCCAATCGGCGTAAATTCTGTGTATTCTATGGATGGACCTTATGGGGGTGAAGATGGAAATCAAAGCACAAAATATGCCAAACGGAGCTGTAGAAAATGTTCAATTGCTGAGCGCGGATTTTCGGACACTGAAGCGCTAACAGCGGCTAAGTTTTAAGTTAATCGAGCATTACGATGATGAACAGGCCTTACACTACCGATTTTTTTGTTCAGTTGGGGGATTATGACAACAGTAATCTGTCATTAAATGGCGATACACAGATATTACAGAACTGTTATTTTTCTAGTGAGATGCAACTATTTTAATGCGTTGGGTTAAACGATCCGTATTGTAAAATATCAAGGCAAGAACTAACTACATGTTACTATGGATGATAGATGGATTTGACAGATGCTATCTGGCAGGGATGTGAAATACCATCCTCGAAATGAATAAATGAATAGAATTCGATAGTAATAACAAGAAGAGCAAATAAATTATTTGTAATTCAACCCCTCACTTCTGCGACAGAAAGGGAAAACAATTTCGCATTAACCTTGGTTTTCTGTTAAACAATATTTGTCCAAAAGAAAATATTTTTTTACATTGAATTGGAAGCTTGTAGGGCTGAACAAATATTTACTTTATGTCACCCGTTTTTGGGCCTTAAATTTTAAGCTATCCGATACACGCAAGTGACTTGGTCGAACACTTTTGGATTCTGGTCGCCCCAATAACTGCAATAGCCACCCAATTAGCGAACTCACGGCATTGTCTATGGTCGTCCGGCTTCAATTCTTGAGTCAGCTCAATCTTATACGGATGTAGGCCCAAATCCAACCGCAAAATAAGGCGATGCCCAATTCAGCTGATCGGCGCCGAATCGACATTTCTGGGTCTTCTTCGATACTGGCCACTACGGCGGTTATGGTAGCTTAAGGTCCAAAAGAGTGTACTCAAGCTCAAACTTTTTCACGGTGCCACGAATTACCTGCCCACTGAAGCCATGAACGACTGACCTCACGTTGCGTGTTTACAACTGAGCCGGAATCTCGAAAATTCTTTAATAATTTCCACACGTTCTGGAATCATCAAACAATGCATGATGAAATGGCAAACCTTACTAAATATTTTGACAGCTGGATGACATTGGTAACTTTGACAGCTGCTGAAGCATAACAATTGGAAAAACTATCATTGCTATCTTGTCACCCTTTATATAAAATTCTTGGCTGAGTTTTTGGAAAACCGACATATGCATTAAAATCAAAATAGTTTTCCAGTAACTTTTTGTACGATGAAGTAAAACATAAACGGGAATATACCCTACCGAAATCAAATCATAGGCACCTTTCATTTGACACCAATATTGAATGTACAGAAATAAATCATTTTTTCTAACCTTTAAAAGTTTATCGTTTTGTCATATTCGCAAAACTTTACTATAAAACTGTTTGCGGATTAGCAAAACTCATCCCCGGGCCAAATTTTAACTTTCTGCGGTTGACAGTTCAAAAGTTATGAGGCTGTGACATTCTGACGGGCAGACAACTGATTCTCGCAACCTCTGTTACTTGTTGATACCTTGTAAGTAGTAGAGAACTAGAAATATGATTTTTTTAATTTTTCCGGGCTATATTTGCCCAAACTATCTAAAAATTTGAGACTTGCAGTCGCGAAGAAGCAGCGCACATTGGATAGGTGTTGGTGAATTTGCGGATCGGTTCTATGTTTTTCTATGAAAACCCACATTACATGTACCTTGGTCCAACATCGACAAGGCGAGTAAATGTAGGCTTCGAATAAGCATCAAGTCCATCCACAGCGTCTGACTCAAAATGGGCGGCTGAGAACCTCGTCCATTTCTTCAGGTTAGAAGTGACTGAAATTACGAATTTACCAACACACTTTTTATTTCTCTTATAGGCTCCAAAACAGCTACAAGCTACTAAGCTTAGACCAAGCAAATCTGGTAGGAAAGCAATTTTTGGTAGGAAAGAAGTTCAAGTATAAGATATGCTCGGTAACTGAAGCCTCAGTACCACTTACAGAAATAATAAAAGAAAATCGCCTTAAGTGCGGTAATTAGATAATACGAACCTCCTTGAGAGGTCTGTTGAATAAAGCCTAGTAACGCTTGCCTTTGTGGATGGGGCGTACATAGATTAAAAATCCTATGGTAAATGTCAGTTCCATGTCCATTTTAATCGTACCGTATAATATTATCTTTTTTCTCCCACCATCTCGAAACGCAATAACGTGTTTTTGTAGAAAGCAGAAGTTGAGAAAACCTGATATGTTAATGCAGTATTTTAAATGACTTCTCCTCTATCGAATTATAATCGACTTAGGAGAACAGTCTCCAATTTGTATTCTGTTTACGTTAGGCACTACAAAACTTTAATCCGGGGTCGAATTGTATTCGACTCCGTCTATTTTTTCTCGGAAATTGTGAACACACATACATATATATGTATCTCGGATATTTTTAAATCTTTTAAATCTGCCTGGAATACTGCCGTCGGTACATACTGTCCGAATAAGAATTAAGAGACTGCATTCGTATGAGTAAATTATTCGAAAATGCCCTTTTTTTAACAGGAGCGTGTGCCAGATGCAATGCCCTTTATAGGAGTGCCTATAAGGATCGAATCCCCTAATAAGTACACTTACAAGTTGCATCTAAACGACTAGTCAGTACAATGTAACACGCAAACACTGAGACTTTCAACGTTGTGGATATTTTACAAATCACTGAATCAATATGACATATCTATTATCTCTGAGTTATCAAGTGTTTAAGATAAGATAAACGCAACCTAATTCAGCAAAGTATGTCCTTCATTAGACTCACTCTTAGCGTAACGACAAAAATTACAAAATTTACCGGAAATTGCTACCGAAAATGGGAATTGTTACCGAAAACTATCTCACTTCGCCAAATACGTTATTTTAAAAGCGGAAATATTGAAATACCCGTACCTTTACTGGTTACGATCTATCTATCAAAATTTACACTGCCAGTGAAGCATTAATAGTTTATCAACTGACTGAATCCACACTCATTTATAAATCGCAAAATGTTCTGGCTAGTTGAAGTAGTCACTTAATTTGCCTGCAAACCCCTTACGTGTCGCTAGAATAATAGAAATCTCAAAAAGCCCTAACAGATGTACTAGCGATAAAAGCTCATTCTGACGTAATTGAATTTCATTAAGTTCAAAACCACGAGGGAGAACTCAGAACAACTGCGAACCAGTTTTTTGGCAATGAAAAGCTTTATAGCTGATACGCTCACTTAGTAGCGAGAAATGAAATGCCAGTGCCCTCAGTCTGTATTTTCGTCTATTGTAGGCGCTCCCCGCAACATTTTGTAATTTACTTGCGTTTGTTTGCGAAATACCTCGAAAGTTTATCATTATAACGATTACCATGGGAGGGTATATGTAGCGAACTTAAATAGCTACACGCGGCGATAAGATAGCCCCTCAAAAATCAATAGATATGCTGTCATATGTCAAGTAACTACTTAAATGGGAGAACCGCATGCATTAGGAAGAATAACAAGACTGTGAGTTCAACTAACAAGATGTCTGAGTTCAACGATGATGAGTTACATGCTCCAGAATGGATGGACAAACAGTTTATCCGAGATGTCTTCAGAAGTTCTGAGAAAGATGACTCCATTGAGGTAAGACATACAAGTTCAAGTGGAAAGTTATTTTGTGCTAAAAAATAAAAATTATCTTTGTATCTACAGGTGATTGAGTTTAAACTATCTCCCGCCACTGCTAAGGGTGATCACTATGCCACGATTATGTTTCGAGCTACTGTAGACTATCAGTGTAACAACCGAGATTTACATTCCAAATCGATCATCATCAAGACTCTGCCAGATCAAGACTCTCACAAGATGGAATTTTTCGGTGAATCGGAAATCTTTAAGACTGAAATTGGAATGTTTCTCGAAACGATTCCAAAGTTCGAGGAAATCTTGAGTAAAGCTGGAGATGACACAAAACTGGGAGCCAGGTATGAATTTCTATTCCTTTGGAGTTCATGCAACTTGATTGATTCACTTTTAGAATGCTGTACCACTCGATACGACCAAGACAGATCATTGTCCTTGAAGATCTTGTCCCGCGGGGTTATACAGTCATTCGAAATCGTTTGCTCGACTTGGAAGAGACTAAAGCGGCTTTGTTGAAATTAGCCAAATGGCATGCTGTTAGTTATAAGCTAGGTCTGGAGTCTGATCCTCTTGTCACCAGATACGATAAGGGATTCTTTGATATTCCGAACTTCAAAAGCTCTGAATATGCAACCAAAGGGATCGAACTATTCACAAAGATGCTATCTACCCAGGAGGGTTATGAAAGTTATATACCTATGTTAAAAGAGGTCGAAAAAGACTTGATTCCAAAGTGTGTGGATATATTCCATTCTCAGCAGAATGGTGAAAAGGGGTTGTATGTGCTGAATCATGGAGATTTTCATTTAAAGAACCTAATGTTCCGAAAGAAGGAAGATGGCACCACAGATGATGTTTTGCTGGTAAGGTCACTCTATCTCCTCTTCTAAGGTAAGGCTTAGATCTATTTTTATTTTAGCTGGATTTCCAATTGTGCTTCTATGGACCGGCTACTGTGGACCTAACATATGCAACATTTACATTTTTCAATGAAGATGTCCGAAGGCAGCATCGAGAAGAGGTGATCTATTATTATGTATCAAATTTCCTGGATACTCTGAGGAAGATCGAATTTACTGAAGAACTACCATCTTTGGCGGAGTTCTACTCAGAGTTCATTAAGAACAGAAAGTTTGGTGAGATAAATTTGTCCAAGTAAAGATGACTAAGGTTAGAACTAGAATCTCATTTTAGAAATCTTTATGGTGACGACATTCTTCCCGCTGTTTCATGCATTTACCCACCCAAGTGACTACGATATTCCCCAAATTATGCAATCAACAGAATATCGTAGTCAATTTTATTTTATACCACGATTCATTGAGGAGATGAAGGAAGCACTGCCAAAATATTTGTACAGAGGGTACCTAGATTAAGATATAAATTAATTAAGTTCTGTGTACCTGTATATTAATTTTTGCTAGAAATAGAAAACAAGACACTGATCGAAACAGTTGACTTTTGGAATCATGATTGGAATTATGGTTGAGTATTTGCCAACCACGAATGAAAAAAGCCCCGCAGAGACGGGAGACAATAACTGCCCGAACACAATGCCCGGTAGCTGTGGCGTAGTAGTAGCACTAATACGCTCTGTCAAATGGTATGGCGCTGCAATCATACAATTAGCCCACAATGGTGTAGCTCGTTATGTCAAATTAATTATCACTTGAAACGCAGTTGATTGGAATTGTGTTGCTTCGTTTTGGAAAATATACAAATGGATGAAGAAGAGAAGCTGTATTTTTACTGATTGGTTCAGATGTGCTATCTTGCATACAAGCCACTGAAAGAAAAAAAGATGGTGGGTGCACCCTTTGTACCAGGAAAGGAGTTCCAAAGGTTTTTTCGAGACCACTTTTACTTTTATGAAAACAAATGTTTCCCTTTTCCACAATATTTCCCTTTTTTTCAGATTCAACGAATTTTTCAACGTCGCCTTCTTCCATTTCTCCTGTTTTTAGTGAGCTGTCAAACTTGTAGCGCTACAAAAGTTGAAAGTAAACCAACTCATACTACCGCTACAGCTACGTGCTACGCTACAGCTTGTCATTGTTGGCGCACTATTGATTTTGTAAATATATCTGTGGCAGTATGACAGAGTAGCTTAAGTCGACATAAGCAAATTTTCTTTTTTGCAATTGGTAGTAATCTACAGTATAAGAGTTACTTTTCTACTTCTTCATTCAATGAATTTTTCAATGTCGCCTTCTTCCATTTCTTCTGTTTTTAGTGAACTGTCAAACTTGTAGCGCTACAAAAGTTGAAAGTAAACCAACTCGTACTATCGCTACAGCTACGCCACAGCTACCTCATTGTGTTCGGGCAGTAAGTCATGAGATGACAATGAATGAATGCCCACGATTGGAGAGAGACTTGCAACGAGTACCAACTCCCAAATACTTCCACAGAGAACTATGAACTAAGTGCTAGCTGATGATGGAGGAACGCCAGAGATAACATTGTGTGACTAAAGTAGTAAACTTATGGCCCTTCGAGAGTATGTGACTAATCCGCTGTCCCGTTCTGAATTATGCCTTCTGCACGTAGCAAAAAAAAACTCCACTTGAGCACTCTGACTCGATATCGGTCCAAAGATATACCAGAAAGCAGCCCCCTGTTAATGGAATTAGTATGCCTTTCGTAGAAAGACAAGTAGGCGCTTAAGTAATAAGGAGTTTATGAGATCAGCACTCTCCACATCGGCTCCAATAATCTACCACCTGATAAGAGCAAAAGTAGGAGAATCGTAGAAGAATTGTTCCACAGTATCGCCACCTTCGATAAAGGTGTCGCAGATGGTAGTGCGGCTTAAGCTTAGCACATTAATGTTATTGGCAAAAGTATAATGGAAGAAGAAAAACGCCAGTAAGTTGCCTTCAATCTTTTCTACTGAGGAACAGCAAAATTGCTGCGGATTTTCACCGGACGTTCGGAAGCTTTTGTTTAGTCTATCTACATCAGGGAGAGTCATGCCAACCACTATTATCTTCATAAGAAGCCCTGCCCGAGGAAGCAGGAAGGCCAAACGCAGGTTCAGGCCTTGAGAAAGCCCATAATAGACGATGATTAACAAAGGTTTTGACTTTGTTGGACAATTTTTAGGTGCTGCACCCATTTTGACCATTTTCCAGAACTAATTGTAGCCATCAAATTTAACGCTTGGGTAGTCCGTGAAGTTTATTTTGCCGTGATAAACAGAGGTAGTAATAAATAGGACGCGAATATTGTACTATGAAAATCAATCGAAGATCTTCAGATGGATGTTTTGAAGGCAACAGGGACAGCTATGGACGGATAGAAGGTAATCAAACATAGATGGACTAAAGTCTCATATTGTCCTGCTTGGGGTAAACTCAAAGGGCTTAGACTATGCATATGTTAGTGCTGGCCCTAAACAAATTCACCGGCGTAAACTAGGCCAGTATACAGACTTTTTGCGTATTGTAGTCGTTTTGCGTATTTTTCGCGTATTCTAGTCCAGTCAAATTGCGAAAGTAACGGGCACGACTGAGTAGAACATTCTTGCTCCATATGTGTTGTTCGTTTGCAAATTGTTCAGATTTCTAATTTAGGAAAAATCGTTAAGAAGCAACAAAATGTGCTTTTGTAAAATAAGTTAAAAAACTAAGAGAACAACTTTTTGCGCATATGTCAAAAATTTGAATGTCATGTCCGTATATTCATATGTCAAATAAACCATAAAATCGTCTTAGCCAAATCCGATAAAAAACAATTTTTGCAAGTCCACTATTAAGTGAAGTACCGTTATTCGAAAAACTGGGTATGCAGTTTTTTCTCGTAAACGGTTGAAGTATACTAATGGACATTAAGGGAGCAAAAGTGTTTTCTAAATGGCGGACCAAAATGGGGCGGAAAAGCCCTAAACAAATTCAATTTGTCCGTAAGATAATGAAGTGAATCAAAGAAAAATATAGTCAAAAGAATTTTTGAGGTCAATGAATCCGAATCCAGAGTTAATTAATTCAAAATGTCGGATTCAAAATGGCGGTCAAATATTAAAAAGACTGCGATAATCCACATCGATTAGTCTGGATACAGGTATGTACTCGCAGTAGCTGAATCCAAATTCAAAGTCAAAAATTTCAGATTAGAAATGGTGTCCAAGGTGCCCGTAAACACTAAAAACAGCGCCATTTTAAATATTAACATTCGAATTTGGATTCAGCGACCTCGAGTACATACATATGTATGTATATCTAAACTAATCGATGTGTACAATCGGAGTCATTATAATTTTTTCTCCTCGTTTATGTGTTAATCACTGGTAATGACTCAAATGAAATTACATCCTGATTTATTCCAACAGTCCTAGATTAATTCGTCGCGCAATTTATCTTTCCTGATTCTTTCTTCTTAGCTGCTGATCATCCGAAATTAAAAGAGAACTATTCAAACTTTGACGTAAAAATTCTGTTACTCATATTACTGCACACGGCTTGACTATCGCACATCCACTGGATGCTTCTTTAGCTTGTTCAGTCAGGCGCACTCTGCACTGAACTTCTTTTATTTTCTTACTGGGACTCGAGCTCGCTTGCAGCTCTACCCGAGTGGCTGCAATGCTAACTTTCAGTTATTTCCGCTCTATCTGCCAGGCATCCATAGACAATCACATACTGCATTAAGACTTCTGCGATTTCTTCACAATACATTCTACTCTGGATACAAGTTCAGTTTTTAAAGCTCTTCTATGGATAGTCCCTGGACTATTGGCGCAATGGTGGATGCCTTGTTTTGTCGGTGCTGGTTCGGGTGACTCTAGAACGAAGGGGATATAAGCTGATTTCGGCTCCTCGCGTATCTAAAAGCCAATTGCCAAACCGTCGACCTATCGTTGTAATGATCAATTTTGATAAACAGTTTGCAGGTCAATGCTTGTGTCATTAATTAAAAGAGGATCCAAACCAGACTCACTCAGCTCTAACCACCTCCTTTAGTTCCAAGACGCACTGCTTATGAACTCATGCTCAAGTTGAAGATCCTGCAGATTCTAGAAACCCATCTTCATTCAATCCTTGTACTACTCTTGTTAATGTTTCGAAAGCACTCTGATTTTTTTTTTAAAAAAACTTATTGTGCTACGGTTGTAACACACTTGATTCTAAAAGGGCAGGTAGATGCTATCAATACCTGTAATGAATGTGCAGCGGCATACATCAAGTCTATGTTCAAGGTTCATCTGAAGTAGGTAGGGCTGCAGTTTCAAATTCAGCTAAAGATGGAGGTGAAACTGCTAACTAAATAAGCGTAGTAGCTATCCAACTTCAATTGTACCCAAGTTCTCATTGTTGGGCTCCCTCCTCCCGATGATGAGAAAAGTTTATAATACGCTTTCTAATGAATAACCATGCAGTTTTAAACTGATTTAAGAAGGCATTCTTTCCATGAGGCTGGGATATGCCTTAGCTTAGCGCACTACACAACAAAACTGTGTTGTTTGCCAAAAGAGTTAAGTCCACTCTACGATTCAAAAAGTGCAATGAATGTATCTATTACCCATTTTTTCATCGACGGCAGTCCATAAGTCATAAGACCTCAAAGTACTAATGCTGTTGTCCCTATTAATTCACTTATACCATTACTTTGCTCAATGGTAAGATTTCTACTCCAACAATAAACATCTACACAACATAGCACACTTTTTCTTGATTAAACTGAACCAAATAAAAGAAAAACATCAACAACGAACGTCCAGCTTCAACTTTCATTCATCAAAACGTCATCAGAGAAATTGATGCACATCGTACTATTGTACATCACATCGCATTACTAAACTAGCAAACCTAATAACGATCTCTTACCTCCATTCGTGGCCCATAATTTCGAATAAATATTTATTAATTGAAAGCGTCAACACAATCCCAGTTTCAGCAGTTTCCCAGTTGGAGTTGGACATAGAGTATGGGTACTTGTACTCGTACGTCTTGTGTACATCATAACAACCATAAGCACTGCCGCCACCACATTCTTCAAATGGAATTAAATGCGACCACCATACGCAATGCAACGGCATTTTTCCATAAAAGAGTTCAAATTGACGACTTCTGATGTTGGCTACGTCTGGTCAAAGAGCTTAAGTTTCCGAAGTTGAATTCCTCATGAGCTCAGCCACCACCGCCACCGCCACCGCCACCGCCGCCGCATGGAATCGATTTGGATCCAAACTGAATCCAAAACCAATTGGATGCACTTAAGCCGACGACAGATACAGAAAAAAAAAAAAAAGTAAATATTAAGTATTTGGCTGACATGTTGTCACTTTAATTGTCAAAATTAGGAAGACCACATGGAATGGAATTACTGTTGTTGAAATGAAAGTAAGTCAATCTGTTGCCCGTAAATGGGTTGAACTCTCGATTTGTCGGTTTACTAGTCGTGCGTCGATGATGCATTAAAAATGAAATGGAAAATATTGACATTATTTGGGACGACGACACTGGAAGACGGCTTTCATAGATCTTTAAGGTGAAGTTGCTTTTGTCATGGCCTAGACGCAATTAAAATTATAGTCTTTCTTTTCGTTAGAGAAAGTCCTTGAAATGAAAGACAGATTTACTGATTCACACTGAAGCATTATCGGTAGCTCTACGGCTCTGATTCCTTCCAAAGTAGTTAGTATAATATAGTCTCTCTAAAGGTTCTTGTAAGCCTGTATAATATTCTATTCCCATTGTTTTTCTTAAGTCGATTATACTTTTCTGTAAACCTTTGTGCCGCATTAATCTACTGGGCCATTCCACAATAGTATTCTTGCATCAGTTGTCAAACTGGTTTTTTAGGGAAGCGTGTGAAAGACGTATGAAAGGCAAGGGAAAATCTCTCCACTTATTGAAAAATCCGATAACCTTAAAAATCTTACGGCACATGTACGAGTATCACAATGACACTTTAGCAATCAGCTGTTTATTAAAACTAGAAAAAGAAAATGGGTAAGTTCTGGTTCACCCTCGATTGGATTGTCCGCTTTTCCGATTGGTCAGCAGAGTCAGTTAAGTGCTTTCAGTTAAGTGCTCGATCACTAAGATTTAAGCTTCGAATTCCAGAAAAAAAAAAAACAAGTTGTACATTTCTGGTTTTTAAAACCATGTCTTTACTTTTTGGCTAATTTAATGTAAAGAAAATGTTTAGTACAAATTTCCCGCCACGGTTTGGCACAATCACTAAGAACGCAGGACTCAAATGAAAAACCTGTCTTTGCTCTCACGTCACGTTTTGACGTCACGTTTAACGTCGCGCAGGGTGTTGAAATCACGTTCTATGTGGCTAGGTTTATAGATCCCCATATAATACAACGCAATGTCAAAACGCTGCGTTATAAAGCTCTCTGTTTGGCATGGCACTAAATGTAGTCCGAGCCCAGTGGATCCAGCAGAAAACTTGTGCTAATGACGAGGATTTCTCAAAATTTGTAGCTAAACGATTTTTCATTCCTGCGGACTTAGTCACTATCTGTAAAGTACAGATTGTTTCCGATCTGTTCCGCCCGATCTGATGGTTCCGGCAAAATTTTACGTTTCGTCATTGCTCAAAATTGACCTACCCGGCAACGATCAAGCTTTCCGATCCGATCCGTTCATTTTGGGCAGATTTTTTGCAAACCATATAAAATATATGGGCTTTAACTTTCATTACCACCGAAAAGTATCGGAAGCATTTTGTACCGCACTTTTGAGTAGCGTATGTCGGATTCGATCTACAGATAGTTGTATTCTCACGCCAATCACTAACTTAAGAGCTTACAGCTTAATCTTTGTAGACACTAAATTCCTTTGAGCATTCTTTCTCGGGCAGTGATCAGGATATGAGATCATTTTTTAGTCACTTACGTGAATGTGGAATAACTTGCCTCAGTAACAGTCCATACAGAGCCTGACATATGTAGTTTTTGCGCTGTGCAATACACGCACGGTAACGGCCTACAAATTTTTTCAAGGGAAACTTTGTATGACAATTTACTCTCGGATGTTTGTCAGACGTTCGTGAGATTTGAGACCGTGGAAAAACTTGTGTTTCCTAGAACTCGAAGCTTGAGTCTAGCACTCAGTGACCACGATCTTAACCACTGAACCATGGTACCCTCCGGTTTTAGGAATCTTATAATATGCAAAGATCCAAAATTAACTCGACTCTCTCTCCTCCCCTGCCTAAGCTTTAAATCTTCGTCTTCCTTATACTTACTTTAGACTTTATCGCAAATGGACTATGCAAAAGAAGTAACCCCATCTTTCGATTTCTGACTAAGCATCATGCTGACTTGAATTGTTTGTCGGTTGAAGTCCAAGACCATTCCTAAGTATTGGATTTGCTTAAGAATTCTGTTCAATTTTGCTCTTAGAAACTTGCAAATTAAAAATCTATGCAGCCTTCCATCTTCGAGAGGATCCATGTATTTTATATAAACAGCTTTAGTAATCTTTCTCATAACTTTAGCAGGTAGGCAGTAAACTTGATGTACAATCTACTTTTTCATAATTTATTCTCGAATGCAACAATATTTCTAACCATGAACTTTATAAATCTCAACTGTGTTGCGTACAAAAGAAGTCTTAGAACTTGCAAAAGTTAGGGACGGTCACTTCATAAACGAAGCAATTTTCGCTTAACTCAGACCATCTCTTTGTGCAAATTGCTTATTAAAAACCGCTTACTGATCTTTTGTAGATATGTACCTACCTAAAGATCGTATATCTCCCCTTCTTGCAGAAATAAAAATATGCGTTAAGTGGATATGCGCTAAGCTAACGTCGTTATGCACATGCAACATGCACCCATCATCTAAAAGCCTAACCAACCATAATAAAATCTTTTGCGCATAGTATCTATGTACTATACCAAGACGTAATCGCAAGAATTTTAATTTACTCGGTGGGTAATTAATTTCCCATTTTCACCACTTGCACTTGCCGTTTAAATATTTAAATTTCTACTCTAATTCCGCTAAGCCCCACACAGCGCATCTTCATCTTAATCTTTATCTACATCATGAATAGACTTCAGAAAATGAAAGTAAAGCAAAAACTGAAAGACAATCATTTAACGGAAAATTGATATAATGACTTAATGAGTATCTCATTAGATAGTCAACAATAGAAAGAAATTTTTAGTTACATCACCTCTTTCTTATTGGCTGCAACTAATTAAATTGACATCATGTCAATCACCTCTCCACATGAACCAAGCTTCAAGACAAATAGAAGAACAAGGCAGCCCATTAAGTGTGGCTAGTCAAGCTGCCAAATTAAACTGCCAATTGTGTACAGAACAACTACTCAGCCACGAGCTCTACGTCAACAAGAGTGCCGGTTGCGTGTTACCACAACTTTAAACAACATTGTCGCTGTCACGCTAGACTTTTAATTAGCAAAAATCTGGCTGTTGCTTCTTTCGATTTATGATTATTTTTTTTAAAGTCTTCTTAGGATTTTACCGTTGTAAGACGACCACTGGCGACAGATTGGTTGATCTCAATTTCCAAATTCGATTTCAATTAGTTAGCGTGGAATTTGACCAAATCGGGCAAGAAACGGTGGTAATGTCACCCAACTACAAGAGTCCATAGGTGATCACTGAATTTTGAAATGTTTTGATGTAATGGCCCGGTGCGGCGATACGCATTATGAGCCATGTTATGTGTCCCTAGGGGATTGTTGTTCGAAGCGAATTCTATGTAAAGGAATTTTACTGAAAGAATTGAGATAGTTTATATCAGGCATAAACGTTTTGTTGCAAATCTGGTAAAAAGAAAAATAACTTAGGACATGTCCAAGTCCGCTTCGGAAAGTAGAATTTTAACGTACCTGCGAAGCTTCCTTTCTAAAAGCGAATTCTTAAATTATATACTCTTACTCACTAGGAAGGCACTTTATTTCTTTGCTATCAAGCTCATTTTTGCGCTTATTGGCCGAGCTTGGAGTGAGTGACTTGGAGCCACTCCTCTACTAAAGTCAGGGGTAGACCTGGGCCTCATGCGAAATCCTCTCTAGCCAGCACGCTTCCTTAAGGTGTTCTTCCACTTCCACCATTGAAGACGTGATCCGTCTCTTCTACGCACGCCCTCTATGATGAATTCGAAAACTCTCTCTCCGGGCCATTTTCTCATTCTCATTTTTCTTTACTTTTGAAGCAGTGTCTAAATCCATACTTAAGAAAGGAGACCCTCGTATAATATCCTGTTTGCCATATTATGTGAACACCTTAAGCCTTTTGTCAGAAATCTGTTTGGGAAGTGTGGTTTTAGACGAGAAAAGTCCAGCACATTGCGGCAAACTTAAAAAAAAAAAAAAACAGGAGATTCAAATCGATACTCACCATATTTCATCGCTTTAGCCGTCTATTTTTTGCATTACTGCCAAACTCGTTCGTCTATGCAAGATGACGATGGAGAGTTGATCCTGAATGGTCATCAACGCTGCGGCGCAGGAAATCTTCGAATCCACCCCGTAGGGACGACGTGGTAAAGGAGGACCTCACCTAAGGTGGGTCACACAACTGGAAAGGGACCTCAACTAACTTCGTGTACAAACTGAAGGCGATTAGCTCAAGATGGAGCTAACTTGAGAGGCATGTTAGTTTCGGCCAAGGTCCATGTCAGGCTTTTAATAAGGTTAAAACAAAAGTATGTCTAGATCGCAAATCAAAAGAAAGGCTTCCTACTATTTCAATTCATGTATGCAGAGATAAGAGCAAAAGGTTTACACATGCATTTTAATTTTACTGGTACAATAACATCATTGGCTGTGTTCCTTAGTTCTGCGTAAAATATACATTAATTATCTTTGATCTTTGGTTATATTGAAATTACTATTCTCATTTCAAAATTCATCGACGGTACTAAATAACGATTTGATCAACATGATTTCTTATTTAAGGCCGTGTGTAGTTGATTACTAAATTTTATCCTCTGACTAAAATTTGACATTTAGGTGAGGGTGAAATGAACAGTAAATTTAGCTGAGTTAAATTGTGACATAAATTGTATACAATGACGATTTAGCCATTGGAGAACGAAACTTGCAGCAATTTTATATTCCTTCAATTATTGAATAGCACGGAAATAATTATTTATATTTTCCCATCTGCCATTTTATTTCCCACACTTATAAAAATCTCACCAAACTCCATATGTAAGGTAATCTCAAATTTTAGACCAAGAGCAAGTTATATTGTGACGCATAATATTTTCATTTACTCACCTCAATAATGTCAAATTTTAACCAAACGCTAAAATCTAATGCAATTGACACATGGCCTAAAGCTATTTTAAACCAATTTGTACTACGTTTTCACTATAGCCAAGTGAGATGATTAGAGCGAAAAATTGCAAATGAGGTGCTAAATTATATCATTTCTCATACATATATCCTAAATTATCTCATTACCAACAAATGAGATAGCAAATGAATACAAAACAAATTTCAATAAGGCAAACATACCTTTTATTGAATTGAATGAAAACTGTAGAAATAAATTAATTTTTGATAAATTATGACGTTCAAGCACGTGAACAATGGCTTTGTTTGTAGTCATTTCTAACATCTCTGAGGTAATAATAAAATAATTTCCAGGGATTGCTTGACTATTATTTCAAATATATGCAAATATTTTATATTTAAGCCTTATTATTTTAACCATTGTCGTTTCCTAGGTATCGTAACGACAAAATTGCGATTGAGTGCTACGATTTCTGGCACATTAACGGTTATCGTTACGAGAACTGTATCTATCATACCACAAATCACATCACGTCGTTAAAGGTAAATTTTCATTTGGCTTTGTGTTTTTGATGTTATTGTTTGGAAAATGTAATGAAAATAAAATATTGTGAAAACATTAGAAAATATTTTTTTTTTTTTTATTTCCAGGTCTAAATTAACGACAACAAGTAGGAGAAAAACGACATTACGAAGAACTGTATGCCAAACTATGAAGCAGCAGCGAAAACATAAATTGCTTGGGAGAAATTGAACGATTAATTCAATGTTCTTCGTTTTTTTGACACATGTATATTAAAGCGAAGTTAGTTATGCTTCTGAAAATAATGGATTTTTACTTTTCATCCGACAACATTTTTTTTGCCATCGTTCTCGTTATACATAATCATTATGAAGTCATGGATTTCGTTATCTGGAAATGCCTCTCGTCTGGTAACATATAATAAGGCCCAAGGATAGCTCATCTGTGAGGGGAACAACAACTGATCGTATTCAGTTATACACCTCTTGCTTGAAACTGGAATGTTCTCTTGTTGTGTCAACTGTTGAACCAATTGAGATAAATGTAGTGGAAGCACCTCGAAATAAGTCGTTTGAAATCATCTAATTTGGCTCTAGTGAAAACGTAGTATTAAAATATTTAATACAAAATATATCATTATTTTGGCTATTACTGTACACAAAGTGTAGCGTGTACAGTATAATAAAAAAATCAACGTCATTTTTGACAGTCTACTTGTCTTTCAGCGGAGTCGGTCAAAGAAAAAATATCGTGAATCGAGGCACAAAAGATGACCGAGCTCTTAATTGATCCAAATATCCGCGTTTGGGTATTTTTACCCATAATCGTGATAACATTCCTCGTTGGAATCATTCGCCATTACATATCTATCTTGATCTCCAGCCAGAAACAAGTCGAATTGAGTCAAATCCAAGATAGTCAGGCGATGATAAGAGCTCGCCTGCTGCGAGAAAATGGCAAGTACCTCACCGAATATTCCTATGCTATGCGTAAGAGTTTCTTCAATCACGAGGAGTCCGGCTACTTCAAGGCTCCAAAGCCAGTTGCAGCAACAAACACGAATCCTACCGCAATGCTTTCCGAGATGGTGAAGGGAAATTTCACAAACGTCCTGCCGATGGTCATCATTGGAGGTTGGATCAATTGGATGTTCTCTGGTTTCGTTACAACAAAAGTTCCCTTCCCGCTGACGCTTCGCTTCAAACCGATGCTGCAGCGGGGTGTCGAATTAGCTTCGCTGGACGCTGCATGGGTATCATCTGCTTCATGGTACTTCCTTAACGTCTTTGGCTTGAGAAGTATCTACTCCTTGGTGTTGGGCGAGAACAATCAAGCTGATCAGACACAGTTCAGCCAGAATCAAATGTCAGGAGCGGCAATGGCAATGCCACCAGATCCAAAAAATGCATTCAAAGCCGAATGGGAGGCCCTCGAAATTTCAGAGTACAAAAATGCTTTGAAAGATGTGGATGCAGAGCTTTTAGCTCGTATTCCAGTAGATAGATCTTCTGAATAAGTTTGGTTGTAGGGATTTATTTTAATGTAGCACGTGTGTGTTTTGTTTTGTGCGTTTTATGTAAGTGAATAAATGAATTATTCAAACGCAAAGAATTTGTTTTACTTGATTTTCAGGGGAAATTATTCAGGAATCTTGGTCTACTCGTACTTTGGAAGTATTTTGCGCTAACATCTTGATAAGTTGGCTGACGTATTAATGAATTACCTTACCAACAAGGGAACCGCGTAGGCTGCTTACTTTACTTGAAGCCTTTCACCCCTTGAGGGACATAGAGCTTCAACAACAACTGTGCGATATCTTGTTCGGAGTTCTGTAACGCATTGGAGCTGGCTGAACCTCTTTCCCAAAGAGCTTGATTCCTCCTCAACTGTTCTGCTCTACGTTCGCCTAGGGCGTCCGTCCCGCAGTTTTACCTGCCTGGGTGAGCTAATTCTATTGCATGACATATTTCGCAATGGAGGGTGTGCCCAATCCACTACGATAGAATTGGACCACCGGAATCCTCAAGATGCTTCTTAGATATCTATTTACGAAGGTCTACAGCTTAATGGTATCCACCTTCCAAGTACTGCACCCATGTAGCAGTACTGATTCTACGGTGGAGAGAAACAGTCACGGTCTCGTTCTTGTGCTGAAAACATTGCTTCTCCAGACTTTGGATATCATTCCCAACGCAGCATTTAACTTTCCGGTTCTGCTGCACACAACCAGTTGTGCCACCGCAGTTAGCCGAGACCACACTTGCTAGATATAGAAAGTTGTTTACTTTCCCGACTTCCTTTCCGACAATGTTGAATTGAGCGCGGGTGTTAGAAGTGTTCATGGCTTTTGTTTTAGCTTTCTAGATTTTAGGCCAGGTCCATTATCCGATGTGAAAGTAGTGATCTGATCCTCATCCGATATCAGAAGGTTACCATCTAAACTCTTCACTGGATGTTGTTTGGAGTTCCGACCACCAATATGCTCTTTGGTGATGTTATAGACAGGCCTACAGTTGATGTTATAGACAGGCCACCTGCTTACTGCTTCTTCAAGCCTTGATGTAAGTGAGTCTATATACTGACGTTTGTCAGGTCTAACACTGCACTGCACCTACTTCTTTTTCACGCTTAATCAACAATACCATGCGACTCATACGGCACTATAAGATAACGCAAAGGCGATGGCTTCCTGTACTGATCAGCGTTACCCCACTAAATCTACGCCGATCGAATACACTATTAAGGGAATGAAACAAGATGCTGGCAAATACAAAGCTTATATCAGGCAACGAACTAGCACATGATACGTTCAATGTAAAATCATTTTAGAAATATGTCTTCTTTTACAGACCCACATTCTAAATTGCTAAGAAAAATATGGCAGGAATCATTATGAAGGGACTCCATCGAAAAGAAAAGTGAAAGTAAGACGCCGAAACTAAGACTAGAACACATAAACGAGGAACAGGGAATGCTGTTCGCTGACCCAACCATGAAATATTTAATGATAATCCCACGACTTTAGAAACACTCATCAGCACTCACTTCCCATGATGTCTCATTACCAGGACATGAAGACATACCGAGTCCAAAGCACAATCAATGATGCAACAAGTGAACTAGGGCCATTGACTTATTCTCCCCATATAAAGCACCAGTACACGACGGCATAATCCTCATTATGCTCCAGACCACGAAAGAGTACACCATCCTTAGAGGCTGTCTCGACTACAAATATGTACCGCTTTTTTATAGAGAGATAAGGATCATTGTCATACCCACAATAGGAAAACTTAGCCACACTACCCCGAAAGGCTTTAAAGCCCATCAACCTTACATCATTCCCTTTGAGAACACTAAAAAGTTTATTAGGGAGGATTATTAGACATCTATATATGCACATTAAGTCCAAGGGATATTTCGCGATCCCAAAATGCTTACATGAACGGTAAAATCTGTAGGGATAGTGCTACACGAAGTGGTAACAATGATCGAAAAAACACTCCACTACAAGAAATTTACTCTTGCAGCTTTCATGGACATCAAAGGAGCCCTCAAGAATGTAGAAGTTGATGCTACAAGCTCTTGATTCCTTGACATAGAACAATTTTATGAAAGGCGAACATATAACCTTATGACAGCGCCCCCAGATGCCTCACGGAGCCTATAGCAAGTTACGGTTGTTCCGCACCGACCGACAAGGGTATCCGTGCCCATAACGACTAACATCACCTCAAAACTGAGAAAATGTCAAGTCTATGCTCTGGTCTTCAGGAGTATCCCTCATGGACGGCTACTTGAATCTTTCTCGATAACTAGGGCATAGTGGAATAAAAGCTGTAGTATACGCCACAAACCTGAAAACACGAAAATCCAACGCCAACCACCCCCACTGCAGCCCGCAAACCGATGCACCACCTGACTGTAGGTCAAAAGAATTTAGAAAAGTAATTATAGCTGAAAATGTTCTACGCCTTCAACAAAGGATCAAATATACTCCTGAATAAAGGATCAAATAGATCATCGCATCAATGCCATACCCCGGCTCCGACCTACACTTTTAAATATTACTAAAGCTCGCAAACCATGGTAGTAGGTATGTTCCAAGGAGAAGTCATAGTTCTCAACGAGACTTCCCAAAAACTGTGCACACTAATATCTCCGCGAAAAGATATAAACCAATATATACTCGTACACTGCCAAGGAGCGTCTCATCTACAATGATAAAATCGAAACAGATCTTCTAAAACTTAGCATAAGCCATGTAGCGCACACCCATCATGCTGCACCTCAAGGAAGCTGTGAACACAACACAATACAACAAGAAAAAAAAAAAAAACTCCTCGCGCTCAACAAACCGTGCTAAGACTTCTAGTGGGAATCATCAGGCCACAGTTGGCGGCCCAAATAAAAACGAGTATGTACAACAGACCGGCGGCGTCTTTGGCCTACTCAAAGAATACTTCTTCAACAATCTGTGCGAACTATCAATAAAGCCAACATTTTGGATGCAAAATTGTTCAGGAAGGCTTTCAAATCAATAAAATGTCGTTCTCTTGCCAGGTTTTTCCACATCCCACAAAGGGGACAACAATGGATACACAGAGATCCTAGGGAGACGGCACAGTTCACTGTGCGGCCACCCCTACAATCTATCACTTACCTAACCACTGTCCACTGTCTATATTCATTCAACCCAACAGACTTAAGTAAACTAGAAAAGTGTTTATATTTCCTTTTTAAAAGAACACAAAATAAATAAAAATAGAACAAAATAAATAAAAATTAAAAAAAAAAAACTTGGTTCACTTTTAAATCCAACCTCATTGTGGATCCTGGCACTTGGTAAATATCAAAACCTTTCATTCAATGTCCTCGTCGAGTTCTTCCAACCTTTGCGCTTCTTTGAAAACATCTGGAATCTCTGCGTTCTCTGATTTCTCAATAATTTTATACTTCTCCGCAGCCACCAGGCATTGTGCAGCGATTTCGCGAGCCTTCGCTCTACTATCATCAGGCAATTGTGCCAAACCATTCAGCAGTTCCATGATATCTGTCTCGAACAGCTTCATTGCGATCTCCTCTCCAGCATTGATCATATTCAGAATCACCACCACACCCCGGTGTTGCACCTCTGGACTTGGATTCGCAATCAGTGTGTGCAAATTATCCAGCCATTTGGGATTTTGTAGAATTTTCTGGCAACACACCTGACTCACTGAGGTAAGCATTGCTAAGGCACCAGAAGTAGCTTTAGCTGTGTCTTCATCTTCCTCTTCGCAGAGAAGGCACAAGAATTTCACTCGATCGTTGTCACCTTCGTGCATTTTTACCACATCCTCAGACATGACGAGGTTGCAGATGCACTGAGCGGCGGCACGAATCAAGTAGACATGATCTTCCATGAGGTAGAATTCGATCTTTGACAGTCCCTGCTCCTTAATAATTCTCTGTCGTGTGCTTTCATTCATTGCAGCGAGGTTTGTCAGTGCCATGAGGGATTCAAAGTTCTCCAGGGCGGTGAAGTCTTGATGCAGCAGGTTAAGTAGAGGGCGGATGACATCCAGAGAGCGTTGACCGGCAAAAGCCACCTCTGGATTGATTGTGATGCCAATGCGAGCGAGTGCTTGGCTCGCATGGCGTTTTCCTTTTTCAGTACCCTCTAGAGCTAGTTTGAGCAGAGACTTTACACCTCCATCTTGCACCACCTTTCCGCGAAGGTCCTGAAGACTACACAGCGCGTTTAAGACCCTAGCGATGAGTTCCTGAGAATTTTGACTGTCGGTCTTGGATAAAGCGCACAAAGCCGTCGTGATACCCAGGTTAGCCAATGTTGTTACGCGTTTACTTATAAAATCGGGATCATCGAGCTCATGTTCCTCTGGGATATGATGCTTTGCAAACTTAGCCAACTCCACCATCTCAGGAAGAAGCTCTTGTTTCTCATAAGCATTGCACAAGTTAACAAATGTCGTCACCACTCCATACAGACAAGACTGATCTCCACTTCTTGCCAATTCGATTAGAGCCCGAATAGCATCATGATCTTCGATGAGTTTCTCCTTCACTTCGGCGTCCAGAGTCAAGTAGGCAAGTCCATCTGCAGCCCACTTGCGAATATCCTTATCCTTGCCTGGTTTAATAAGAAAACGACGACAGGCTTCTGCGAGTTTCTTCGTTGCGCCATCGGCAAATGGCCGAATGCTGGCGTCCTGCCCACCGTAGCTGCCTAATTTGCATAGACCCACCAAAGCACGCACACGAACTCCATCGTCCTTCGAGTGGTAGAGTTTCTTAAGAATATCAACGCCTTGGGTGGACAATGCTTTAGCTTTATCCTTCTTCGAGGAGGCGGCGACAATGCATTCACAGGCGACTTTCTGCTGAAGGACGTCGTCTGTGGTGGCCATAACAAGGATCATCTGTAGAATTCCTGAAAAAAGAAAGCGTATGATGTAACACGTTTATTTCGAGGACAGTGCTAATTTCTCTCACCTTCCCTTCCTACAATAGCATTTCCCACATCCAGTGGACCATTCAGCAAAGAAGTTATCGCCACAGTAACCCTCACTTTTGATTCCAAATCAGGAGCCAACAGTTTATCCTTCACATATTCATCGATCTGTGCTGAGAACTTCGTTTTCAAATCGTCGTAGTACATGTTTTCGTAGACTCTTGCCAAGCACACCGAAGCCACTGTCCTGGACGATGGAGTTATAGCCATCGCACTCTCGTACTTGTACTCCTCCAACTCTGAGCAAACATCCAGCAGTCTATACAATCCTCGAATCTCAACCAAACGCTCACCCCACTCCAGAGCGGTGTAATGAATATTCCTTGTTACCAGTTCTATAACAGCGTCTCTCGCCTGTCCAGAGATTGTACGATCTGTTATGGTGTACACCAGACAAGTCAACAACGTATCTATCTCTTTGTGGTGCTTCTTGCAAAGTTCCTTGTCCGGTTTGCTATCCGTTTTGTTTTCCATTCCCGACAGCGAATTAAGAATCGTCTGAAGGCAGTACTGTGCAGCAGATACTCGCTCCTCATTTTGACTGTCCAGCACTTGCAGAAACCATGGAACACCCAGTTCAGTTAAGACAATCTTTGTCCTATCAATGCTTCGGTTGCACAACTCTGCAATTACACGCACCACATTAACGTACACCTCCTGATCTTTTTCGGTCTTAGCTAAGCTGGCTATCTTCCGAATCACTCCTTCCTTTGATATCAAATCAGCTCCAACGTCCTCTTTAGCCAGAACTAACAAGTTATTCACAGCGGAACGGCGTTTTTCCATTGGCGTTGCAACATCAAATACCAACTCACACATCTGCTTCACTTTGGTCGACGTCTTAGCGTTTTGCTGTGCGCGCTCTTGGACTATTACGTGCAACCTTTGAAGAGTTAAATGAAAGAGATCGTGTTAATTGTTTGAAAAGACAAAATGGACTAAGGGATGGCATGTGACTAACAATGGCCGTGCAAACCGTAGCGACTGCATACTGAAGGCCAAATTTCAGAATAGAAGCTGCGAGTGAAGATAAAAAATGAAAATTTTAGTCAGCTGGATGCTGCCCATAACTCAACACCTATCGGTGATATTATCATCATAATGAGGGATCTGAAGCGTGTGACTAACATTGGAATGTTAGCTCTCATACAGCTTCGTACTGCATCCGTTTGTAACAATCAAACCAATATGATTCGCATTCCTAGGGTCAATGCCGGCAGACTTCCAACAACTGAAGGGGCTGAAGCAATCAGAAGCTCAATACAGCCGAGCATAGAAACGGATCGAAGAGGGTATTTCAATCGAAGCTCAAATTGCAGCTGTCTCCGAAGTACAGTCGAGCTTGAAGCGCAGTGCCGCATGAAGAGGAAAGATTTACAGCGTTTTGTTCTCGTCACATGTGACAAACGAAACCGCATCAACAAGGACTACGTAATCACGTAGGAGTTAATAGGTGGTCAGAACTCCAAACAACATCCAGTAAAGCCTCGACAGTTCTTTGCTGATATCAGGCGAAGACCAATTTAGAAGGTGGAAGGAATATTTCACCGCCGCACTAGATTCTTTAAGCGACGGCGGTATGGCCTCAAACTCAAATGAGATATATGAAGCCCTAAACACTCGAATTCGCAGCGAACCTCCAACTAACACAGATATTTTAACCGCTACCAGAGCACTCAAGAGGAATAATGCGTCAATGCTTTTTATAGACTTCGAGAAGAACTTCGAAAGCGTGAACCTAGATTTCATCTGGTATGCTTTTCGCATGAGAGGCATCCCCGAGAAACTTTACCTATTATAACAGCTACCTACGAATGTGCTAAGTCTCATATACGACACTGCACACTGTAAGGTCACAGAAGACTCTGAAGTCCAAAGCAGACTGATCATTACCAGTGACGTTCTGAGTGTAGCCCTTATGAATGCAAGCAAGGGAATATAATGGACACCAACACCTTACCTAAAACATCTGGACTAAGCTGACACTTGTTTGCAGTTGCACAGAATAATGGAACTGCACCAAACTGCCCATGATTTAGAAAGCGAATCAAGCAAAGTGGGACTGTCTTTCAAATTCATCCGCGCATTGCCGGACAACTTCATTCTATTAAGGAAATTTGTGTCTCGGAAGACTACGGCTACGAATTGGATGTGTACAGCAGAATTTGAAAGGCAAAAGTTGCTTTCGGAATACTATCCAAAGTCTGGAGAAGCAATGTTCTCAGCACAAGAACCAAGCTGCAACTTTTCCGCTCCAACAGTATTCCTATATGGGTGCAGTACTGGAAGGTGGATACCACAACACACGCAAGGTGCATGTATAAATAAATAAATATCTATTAATCATGCTGAAGATTTTTGGGCCAATCGTATCTGCAGCGAACAATTTTATCAGAGAACGGGTCAACAACCTATAGACATCACTATACGAAGGAGAAAGTGGCAGTGGATTGGCCACACCCTACGACAACTCCATTGCGAAATATGCCATGCAGTGGAATCCTCTCACCTAAGCAGGCAGAACTACAGGATTAAACTCTTTGGGAATCAATTGGAGGCAACTCAAACGCAGACGTTGTGGATGTTCTTTGCCCTTCGAGAGGTAAAAGGATTTAAGTAAGTATTAGCAAATGGGTTTATTTTGTAAGAAATGTAGCAAATTTGCTACGATCGTAGCAGAGGCAACGCTGAACAAAGGACGCCTCTTCTACAACAGTTTGCCAGAAGAATTGAAGACGGAAAGTAGATGACCTATATTTAATTATTCTTATACACTACACTAACAAAGAAATATTATTACCTAGCCAGTGCTGGTTGGACTGTTTTGTTCCCTGGATCAGCTTTAAACAAATCTGTTGCATCTTTGTACGCTTCTTCAAACTTTCCCTGTGCCTCGAAGGCCTGCAGACGGCGAAACAGCGCCTTCGGATCATTCGGTGCAAGTCTCAACGACTCTGTGCAATCATCTACCGCCCTGCCGTACTCATTCTTTTTCAAATACGCAGCTGCACGATTCTTATAGAAGATTGCCAGATCCTTATGCTTTTCGCCAGTCTTTATAGCTTCCGAGTAGTAATTGATGGCCTCCTCCCACAGTTCACTCTTAAAGGCATCGTTGCCTCTATCTTTGTAGGTTAGTGCTACATCTGCGTCGGAATTTGTCATTTTCTCCTCTGATTTCCTATCTGCTGTTAGACTTTTCTATTACAAAACACTTGGATCGCAAGAAATTTACGTTTTCCTTACTTAACTTCAATTTTCACTTCTCAAATGAGTCACAAGTGTGGCCGATTTCTTTTTATAAATTCGTCGATGCCTACAGCGTGGTGCAAGAATTTTCTGGACTACTCTCTTTATAAAATTTCGTCTTCATATGAGGATGAAAAATATTTCTGTGCAGAGTTCTATTTTTAAGTCGGCATATCTCGGAAAAAGGCGCAACATGTGTAAATAAAAGAAAAGCAAGGTGTTTTGTGCAAAAGAAAATCGAGAAAAATCGAGGTTTGTTATTATGCGCTGGATGCATTCGTGTAGTGGAAATGTCAAACAAAAATAGTTACCACCGTGGTGAATTGAGGGGGTCGTGTCAAGTTAGATGCGGTTTAATTACAATCCGTCAAGGACGTGGTAATAATTTAAAAAAAATCGGTTATGAATAAGTACGTCATTTGCATTTTAAAAGCAAAAAATTAAAAGAATAACAGTTGCTCTTTTGAGGACGAAAGTTAAACAAAAGGTCTCCTCGACACTATTCAGAAAAGATGTCATATGGCAAACAAAATTGTATCATTTTGTTTGAAAATAGGTTAAGGGAACTTTTAAATTAAATCCCTTCATTTAACTGTCTACGAAAACTAAATACATTTTTGAAGTATTGGATATACTCCGATGTCACGAAAAATAAAATCTAGGAAAAATAGATCTCGAAAAACAAAATACTGAATGATAAAAATCTTGAAAACTGGTTTAGGTGCTGTTCATTTGCAAAGCACTACGGTTTGAAATTTAAACAATGTTGTTAAGATGAAAAATTTGTCTGGAAAACTCGGTTGAAGTGCAGAAATTTGATTTAGATAATGGGTAGGTGTATATGTTCATGGGGCCAATATATGGGGCCAAAAAATAATTTGGTACGCTATCTAGTGTAATATATAAAAACCCACGTACGTACAAATTATGATATCTCGCAAACAAATTCGGATATCAAAATTGAACTTTTTTGTCGTTTCAAATCCAAAAATGTCTGCTCAAAAAAATTTGTTAATGATATGTCACATGCCTATACACGACCAAAGAAAATGTTTCCTCCGCCTATGGTTTTACTTGAGACATCTCCAATTTTTTAAAAAATTGCAATGAAAACTGGTACACGTTTAAGCGCACTCATTGTGAATCTAGTACTGAACACATTCATTCTATTTATATTGACACGTATTCAATGAGTGACATTTATACTAAGTTAACGCCCAACAAGATTTACACAAAAGTGGTTTGTAAATATGGAGTGGGGTAATGTTCAAAACCGTATTGTGGTAATTGGCCTTCACAAGTCTAATATGGAAAGACACGATATTTTCCGGGCCTTACGACCGCTTGGAATCACGCGGAATTTTGTGTACCAAACTGTTAAATTGTTTGAGGACACTGGTGGAGTATCTGGCTCGTCAAAGACACAGACGCTGTTAAAGCCAGGATTAACCGGAAACCCCTGTGAAAGCAGAAAATCTTGTCACGAGAAATGAAAATATCGCAGAAATTCATGTCTCGCATTATCAAACAAGATTTGGAACTCAACGCATATAAAAGACACATTGGCCACTACTCACAGCCCAATTAAAGCAAAAACGGAATGCAAGATCGAAAGCTCTACGCCGCTGAATAGAGTTTAAAAATAATTAAAGTTTACAGAAAAAACCAAAAATTAACTGTTTTATTCGTTTTTATTTTATCATCAAAATTACGTGTACCAGTATATATGACTTGACTAGGTATGTAAGGGCAAGTATTGGTTTCGTTTGATCTCGTGATTTTGATTAATCATGGTGCTACTATACATGTATATATGTATCTGGAAAAAAGTGGGTGACTCAATTCTGTCTTCTCTGTATGTATAACCGGTTGCAGCCTAAACCGCGGGAGGATTCTCTTCAAAGTTCATATCTGGAATCTGGAAGTTCACAATTCGAGGCGAAATCTGAATTTTAATTCTGACTCTTTTTTTGTTGTATTTAATTGACTATTTCTCGGTCATAATCAGAGATCAACTATAATGAGGTGGTCGACTTTTGGAGCCTCTTTAGGAACGTTGCCTTTTTTGTCAAACTAGTTGTCAAAAAAGAAATATAGTTGTTATAGGGATGAAAAAGTGCAACTGAATTGTTAGAATTTATTTTTAATTTTCAGTACAACTGGAAAAGTCTGTTTTTCACCGCCTTTTTTTTTCCTTTATTTTTTGGAGGGGATGTGGGTCTTTTTAAATTGTTGTTCCCTTTGGCGGTGATTTTTTGTGTTTGCTTTTTGGAGGGGATGTAGCGCTTTCCAAATTGTTGATGTCTTTGACGCTTTCGGAGAGGTTCACACGGACGAGTATATCCAGACAGAGAGAGAGTTGAAGAGAGAGCTGTCATAAATTTGTTGCGGGTTTTTGGGGGCAGGGCATTGCAAGACGTTTGTCTCTTTGTCTCTGGTCATGGCACATCAAGTTTTAGAAAATAACCAAAATATTTTTCTTTTTTTTGAATTTAAAAAGAAAATATATTTTAACGATTTTTTTTTAAACAACATATACGTAGGGCAGGTACGTGCGACTCAGTCGTGCAGTTTATTTGTTTTCGAGGTTTTGTCTAGATAACGTCATGATTCCAATAGGATTTCTTAATCTGTAATAAATATTAATAAAATAAAAGAGTTAAAATAGTTTACTCTCTTTTATTATAATATGTAAATAGAACGATTATTTAGTAGTAATACAAATTTAAATTTAATTGTCTTTGCTTAAGCTTTGATACAAAATGGTTGTGATTTGCTTGGATTTTTTCTTTTTTTTTCTTTTGTTCTTTGAATAAAATATGACAAAAAATATTTTGATGAAACAAACATACAGGAAAGTTACAATCCGTCTAAAACGAATAGTACGACAACCTATCCCCCATCTTCTAACTCATCCGTGGGGTTGCGAAATTTTTAAACAAATGCAATGATATCTTTCTATACAGAGGACATTTCCGGGATTTTAAAGAAATATTATCAATTTGTAACCGATATTCACAGATTCTGATAAGGTATTCACAATAAGACTTAACCATCACCGTAAATAGCTTTGAAAAAGCAATACGTATATGGTTTCTTTAAGAAAACTCCCCCAAAAAGTGGGCGAAATTCAGAGATGTCTACATATTTTACCTAGACACTATTTTCCGATTCCTAGCAAAAATATTGAGAAAAAGTAAACTTTTTAAAAAGTGGGCGTGTCTGTGAGCGAATTTTAAAAATTTCTCCGCTTGTACTGCTTTGGATTCTGGAAAGCTTATATACCAAATTTCATGTTCCTAGCTCAAAATTTAAGGCCCAAAAGGGGTGACATACGGACGGACAGACATGGCTAAATCGATGTACATTTTAGTGCTGATCACAAATATATATACGTATACAGTCTATCGTTATTATTTCTTTATGGTACAAGCTATGTATCAAAATTAATATGCCCTGGATAGGGTATAAACGGTGGTTAACAAATAAGCTCAATATCAAATATTTATCGTACACAAAAATAAAATGTATTCAAGTCAACGTTGCCATTTGGATATGCATGAAAAAACTTACTTGGTCACTGAATTTGGATTCGAAAGTCAAAATTATTTGAAGGTATTCTTTCAAAATTTACATTCTGAAGTTCGAATGATTTTCGAATTAGAAGTAAATTTTATTGAAATTGGTTACTAGAAACTATACGATTTTCGAACATTGCAATCGATTTTCCAACTACGTGTCAATTATTTGGTTCCGAATGTTTTCAATTTAGAAATGGAATAGTCCAAGTCTTCTAAAATCATGAGTGTTACAGCATGACGTCTGGGATTCAAAGGGTAAACATGTATTGAACATAGTCTCTGTGTACTAGCTACTAATTTTAAATCCACGTGATGAACGTAGGCGGCCTAAGACCGTAAATGAAGATCGCTTTTAAATGCCTTAGGAAGGTATTTTGAAGACGATATAGTCTTGAAAAGGTGATTGTCGATAAATTTTCAGAGAAACGGGTGCTCTCGCTTCCCATAAGAGGCTCAGTGGGATCTTTTATGCGGCACTGTGCCCTCCGGGCATAACCAAGGATCAGGTCACACGAAAGTCCACAGAAATTGCAAAGCAATTATCACGACATCTATGGAAATTGCCGCCTTGACACTTATCGAAAATTGTTTAATGGACGTCGTGACGTCATTTGACGTTCCTGACCTGATTAATTAAGTAACTATGCTCCAGACCTTGCAGTTGGAAGACAAATACCTATGAAGGCGAACCGGGAAACTTAGACAAGTATAATGACTTGCCTGCGGTTGTTTTCTGTAGTTTTTAGTACATTGTGAGCAAGCTTCCACTTGGAATGACTATTTCCGTATTTCGTAAGTCGTAAGAGGCAGATATAAATGACACATTCATGCTTTATTTCTACCTGTTGTCAACTGTTCTTAGTAGTCATACCTTAATTGTCACTTTAATTTGTCTCGACTCTTGAACCTATACAATTGGATTCTTCCCCAGCTCGAGTTATGACTCAAAGGCAATTAGCAATTCGTGACTTATCTAAGAAAAAGTATAAAACATATAAATCTGTTTCATTTCACATATGAAACACGGAGACATGGTAGTCTTTTAGTGGGGTTTTGTCCATGGAATAGAATCTATTACTAGGTTTAATCGTAGGTAATCCTGGATTATTTTCTCCACTAAACATAGGTTTAAACGTATATAATCTAGGATTGATTTTTCCACTAAGCTCAAGTTTCAAAAAAATAAGTAAGGGCTCGAATCATTCGCTACAAGGTATTATCATTCGCCAATTTAGTCACTCAAATTTTTAGAGAGAAATTAGTGGTAGGAGGTAGTTACATACGCCGGATTTTTCCTTTGCATCGGGAGTCCCAATATGGACCTAAGCCTTCACCGATAATTTATCAAAACTGCCCAACGGCGATCGATTGAAGATCAATCGCTGATCACTGTCCTCAGAATCGATATGGAAATATTTTTTAATTTGTCTCTTTAATTGCAAAAAAAATACATAAAATCTATCATTCATTTGATTTTAAATTTATAATACAAATTCACAGCCAATCGTTTATGGAGAAAATAAGTTTAACACAAATTTTAATCAGAAAAAAAGAACAAAAAGAAAGACAAAATAATTGAAGAGGGACTTAGAATATCAAAACTAGTAATTATTTTAAAAAACATACAATTTTTACAAAACAAAAATTAAATAACAGTCAAACATACCCGATGTTCAAACAAGAGTTGCCTAAAGTTTTACTGGCATCAGTTTAAAAATAAGACTTTTAGAGATCTAGATAGACTTGTCTGTGCTTAAATTAAAACAAAAAGTAAAAAAATTACCTCTAACTAACAAAATAAATAAATAAAATAAATATTTGACGCAACAGCTCTTTAAGTGCCAGGGCCTAGCTTCTCGCAACCACTCGTGTTGTGTGCGTTAAATTTTTCACACGAATGGAAGGGACCTACAGTTTAGTGCCGTATCCGAACGGCAATTTGTTTTGAGAAGCTTTCTCGTGACAACAATACTCTCGGATGTTTGTCAAACGTTCGCGAAAGGTGGGATCGTGAAAAAAACTTTTTGGTGTTTTCTGGGAATTGAACTTGGAACCTCTTGCGTAGTGATCCGACACACTAACCACTACGAACTAATAAACGTAAGTATATTTTTATATTTAAATAATTCATGATAGTATTTTAAATTTAAAATATATATATATAAAAAAAAAAACTACAATATGTTTTTTTATCATTGACTGTGGAAGACGGCTATTAAGGCGAAATATGTACCGGCAAATTCATCTAAAATAAAGTGCACGATTGTGTCGTATGTTGATGTTCAGAAAAATTCACATTATCACGGAATGCCATTCGAAAATAGTCGGTTTTCAAAAGCGTTCTGTTAAAACGAAGATGCGCAGACAAATAACTATTGATAGCAATAAGGTCTATTAATGGAACTCTAAAAATTAAGAACAATGAAAATGACCGTATGCCTAACAGGGCTCACAACAGGAGCTCGATTGTGCTATTAACTCGGCTTTTGTAACGAAGCGCAACCTAAATCTATTAAGTTCTAGCACATGAAATGTCACATTTACGCATGAACATGCCAGAAGGCACAATTTTCTTTTTTTATAAGATAAAATGGTACGTGAGTTTCACGTGTAAGAATTTTAGGGTTCATTACAAGTACAGTTATTTTTTTCTGGGAATTGTTTAATATTGTAATATGCTCGAGTAGATAAAACGATATTCTGTGAGATTATTTCTTTATTTTTCTAGACTATAGAACAATTCAAGTTCACACTATACTATTCTTCTATAATCCTTTCTTACAAGTTCTCTTTCTTCTTAAATCACTTTATCTCCTTTCAATTACTTAATTCACAAATCCAAACTAATTACTTCTTCTTGTTTGCTCTAAACTTTCAATTTATCACAAAATTACAACTTCGCTTATTATCACTTTTCCGTGCGGTTCGAAAACCAACTGTCTTGCCTTGATCGCCATCTGTCCTTATATAGTCGCATTTCTGATAGCCAGAAACTTCTAGCAAATTCTTCGACCACTGGAACAAGAAAATTCTTATGTAATAATTCCAAGATGACAATAATTTCTTGCGGTTATAATTCTCTCTTAATTCCGTGACGTCGTCTTAGATATTATCCGTCTCTTACCGTGGACACGAACTGTGGACATGAACCTCGAATGAAAAGACACTTCGGAATGAAATTATGCTCGAATGAAAAGAAACTTTGGAATGTGTTGCCTACATCTGTGCGCGTAGTTATTATGCTACATTATGTTACAATATGCTGTCGGCAGTTCAAATTTTCTTTATGAATTTAAGGTGTGACATAATGCATCTCTGACAACGAAAAGCATTAATGATGCATTTGAGGATGTAGCGGTAAACAAACGTACCATTCGACGTTGGTTTGGAAAGTTCCGTTCGGGGGATTTTAGCGTCGAAAACGAACCATATGGCAAACCGGAAATGGTAATTGACGACGATGTTTTAAGAACAACGGTAGAAGCGGACCCAAAGAAATCGGACATTGCACGGAACATGTGAGCATTTCTCTCACAATAAAAGTAAAGAAACTTGACAAGTGGATACCCCATCAACTCAACGAGTCCTAAAAGCCTTAGAGGATTTCATGGAGTCAACAAGTCAGAACTTCTACAAAAAAGAAATATTTGATCTTGAATCACGCTGAAAGGGTTATAGAACCCAACGGATCCTATTTTGATTAAATAAAAATTTATAAAAAAAAAAACAATATTATCTTTTAAATGGCAATCAAATATGTACGTGCCAATGAACAGGCTAGCTATATATGATGTTGTGGCACTTTCGCTTGTAACATAAAAAAAGTAAACCTGAGCAATATAGGATCGTGGAAAATCCAAGCGTACAATCATGATCACTATATTCACCCTTATAGGTGCCTTAAAATGCCATATGCAGAATAGAAAACGATTTCGCATATACTTAGCTACCGGCTTCATCCACAAATATGGAATCGTTCATAAGGAGACTAATTTCCTCCACATACAAATGCGATCCAGCACGGACTCAATGGCCCGAGGTCTGTTCCACACTGCATCTACCATAGTTAATCTAACTACTAATGTATAAATATGGGACATACATACGTAAACAGGTACACATGTACTTGGATCTAATATCATCAAGCCGAAAAGATATCACCTTCAAATACGCATCAAGTCATAATCCACTCCACAGCGTCTGACTCAAAATGGGCGGCTTCGAACAGTGTCTGTTTCTGCGTTTTTAATCTGGCAAAATCTATCCATTCATTTCCAATCTTTTATTCTATTTTTTTGTTTTGTTTTTTGTTCTTAACATTCAACAGTACGTCTTTTCTTTCCTCAAAGGGAATCATAAATCATTCATAGAGATTTGAATGAATCATAAACCTACCTATCTATTCCTGACTATGCAACTCTAAATGGAATAAACTTGGTTTCCAAGTTCATAAATTATTTGAAGTCATAAACAAGAATACGTTCATAATTCATTGGGAAAATATTTTTTTCCGGCATAAAACACTCCACCGTGGTCATTCAAGAGCTCATTGGACCGAAAAAGCTGACTGTTCTGATAGCCACAAACGTTACTCATCTCTCGGTTAACATCAACTCGCAAAATTGAGAGCTTCACAGACCTGATCGTCGACAACCTTTTGCACTCTACTTTTAAATACATACATACTATGCTATGCAGATATACTTGCAGATTTAAAATGAATGCAAATATGTATGGATTCGGATCATTTAACAATCGATAATTCAGTTAATACTCTCCCACGAGCCAAATGTTTTTTTCATCACATCAAATGGATTTAAAACTCCTAACTCGAGTACAAGTTTGTTACTCTACAGATCGATGATTTAATTATATTAGGGTCTTTGGAGAAACAAATTCTTCGTCAGATACGAAGGGCGGCAGATAAGTTCGCGGCCTAAGGCATTAAGTGAAAGAAGAAATCCGATTAAAAAATTGTATTTCTCAATATAATCTTCCTTGAGTGAAATGCATTTCTCACATCGGACGTACAGGGTCTTAATACCACCGAAAAAATATTCTTTTTCTTTGCCTTCAAAATGACTTTTTACGGCCGCCTTGATCTCGTTCTCATCTGCAAATCTCCGGCCTCGTAACTCCTTTTTCAAAGTGGAAAAAACAAAACAGGAGCTCGGGGCCAAATTTGAGCTGTAGGGTGGGTGGTCTATCGTTGAAAAACCTGTGCCTTTTAAGGCCTGTCTCGAAACCCGCATAGTGTCAACGTCGCTTGGCCATTCATCGTAGCCAAACACCTTCGCTGTCCCAAAACACAGTCGCCATAAGCTTCAAAGCCCACTTTTCCACCTTGAATTTCTTCAACCCACTGCATAGACTCTTGTTTGGATTCCGGATAGTATTAGCGAACCCAAGTCTCATCTATAGTTACGATTCGGTTGTGCGATACCCAACGCGCACAAATTTTGTTCATGTTTAAATGCTCGTGCAAAATTTCTCCAATCAGTTATTTGCTGATGTGAGAACTCGTCCGCTATCTGCCACATTTTTATTCTTCGGTCGATCAGAACTAATTTTTCAACTTTTCTTCAGTGACCACTGACACAGGACTCCCTGGGCGGGGGTCGTCTTCACAGCTCTCTCGCCCTTGTTGAAATAAGCCAGCCCATTTTTTGACCATGGTATACGAAGGCCCAGAATATTGAAGACCATATGACATGTCTTCGAAAGTTGTCTTTATCACGGCGCTGTGCTCAAAATTGCGAGAATTTCCGATTACGGCTGACATGGTGATAATAAAAAAATGCGATTATTATTGAAACGAGGTTATATTTATACTACTAAAGAGTGCCGCAGTTAGTGCTACCACTAATGAAAAGATGACTCGTTGTTCAGTATCTCAGGCCGCGAACCTATCAGCCAACCCTCGTATTTGCTTCCGAATGGAGGATAAAAAACAATCGCGGATTCTATGAGCATTCAAAAAAAACCAAGGCCCGACTGACTTGGATACATCGAGGGAATGGACAACAATGCTCTAGGCAAGATCTTCGAATCCCAGCTGCTCGAGAAGACCAGAAAGAATGAGCCTCCCTTTTAAAAACTGATATCCGCGAATCAGAACCCTTGATATAGAGGTCGACAATTCAGGAAGACTGCATTGCCTCAGACTTTTCAAGGGTCGGAAGCCTGCTGAATAAGATACTACATACTTCGACATATTCTGAGCTAAGGTTTATAAAGATTTCTCAATGTTACTTACAGGTTTTGAAGAAAAATTTGGTGGTGGATGATAACATGACCCCTTAATGGCCACTGGAAGCGCTCGCATCTATTACTGGTATTAATACATACTCGTACTCGAGACGAACGAAACCACGGATATTAAAGTGTCTACACTATTTGTCGGATGTTTACTCTTCCATGTTCTTCAGTAAATGTGCATACAACAAGCACTTGAGATGAAAAAGTTACGTACGACTCATCAGTGCACTTTTATTTTTATTTTTTTTTTTATTTGGTTTTCTTCGTTGACAAAAAAATATATACTTAAAAAAAAAAAAAAAGAAGCAAAATAAAGAACATTTTTAAAATGTTCCATATACATATGTATACTGTTCTAAAAACAGCGTAAAGTTTTTAAAAAAAAAAAAAATAAAATAAAATAATAATTGCAACTGCTGCATTAAGGCGAATAGATAAATAATTTTCCAAATTGTATATCATATCATTTTATAAGGTTAAACAAATTTGCAATTTGCCTTTGTCAATCAAAACATACATAAAAATTAACTCCAGTTAATTTGATTTCTATTTTGTCCATTAGAGGGCGCACACGTAGTGAATAAGTTCTTAAAAATTACTATTTTTTTGTTTTCTTTTAACTTAACGATAACGTTAGCAAAAAAATGTTTCATTTAACTCATTTCGCTCAGCACCGAAATAGGGCTAAAGAGAGACTATAATTGAATGAAGAAAAATAATCAATAAATAGAGAGTGTGTGTGTTTGTTATATGAGTGTGAGAGACAAAGAGGGCGCCACCAAGCGACTGTCTCTCTGGATTTACGCGATCGCTCGAGGCCCATCGATTGGCATTGCGTGTAAAACCTCATCGAGCAGCTGTAGAGCACGATGCAAATGCACTTCCACCCAGCATGGTGTCTCTTTGATCGATTGTCGTGGATAATCAGGTCCCCAGCCTTTGACAAAACTTAAACGTAAAATACATAAACGTCGCAAATCATCGACACCAATACCTGCGGCCGCTGTAATACCTGCCAACAGCAGGGGAGGACATTAGTAATGTGAAATTAATTTAAGAGTCCTGTTTTGGACTAAAACAGATCGTCATTATTATCAACGAAACCTACCCCGTGGTGGTCCTCCAAGCTGTGTACTGGGCAATCCAGCAACGGCGGCGGCTTGAGCTGCAGCAGCAGCCTGTGCATTTGTTGCAAGTGAATGCATTTGTTGATGGCACTGTCGCAGGTCGAATACCTATCGAAAGAGAAGGGAAATATAAATATAAGCATCTTAAACATTGAATAAGATAACCTACTTTTATACAAGCTGCAGGGTAGATTTTATGGACTGCGTCACCAGGAGTTCGTCCCGCTTCCCTGTCCAGATAGTAGCTTTGCACAAATACCGAATTGTCACTCAAACATCTCAACCAAACGTCTCCTTCGCCACGTAAATCCAGCTGCACACCCTTACCGATGTGTAGTCTAAAAGAAGGAGAATACGAATGCATTTGTCTTGAATAATAGTATAGATTCATTATGTACTCAAAGATCTCAACCAACTTCGCATTAGCTTCTTGGACCAAACTGATCAATCATAATATATTGAGCCACGTCCAACTCACCTTGCTCTTTCGCTTTGCTCCGTTCGATGTACATTGCTGAGTGCTCCCAGGCAAAATCTATTCCCGCCCGATGGATCCACATACCCATCGATAATAACATTTGGCTTCGATGAGGGCACTTTAAATGTTTCTCCCACTTGCGTGTCCAATTCAAAGTACGCAATGGAACACCAATACTCTGGGGCAGGCTGACGAGACAATAGTCTCGGCTGCCCAGTCATATCACCCGAAATCGGTGTATTCCCTAAAAACAAATCCAGTCTTTAATTACTCCTCGAACCTCTCTGTCTATTCACTTACAATAGCCTCCATGATGCGATCGCGGATCGGGAGGTTGCATTGATTGTGTATATGTGAGTGTACTAGATCCCGTCCATGTACCCTGTGCGGCAGCTGCAACCACTCCGACCACACCCTGTGGCGGAGGTTGTGTGTATGTCTGCGCCTGCACTGCATTCGATTGTTGACTAGCCATAGTCACATAACCGTTCTGTTGCATGTGCGGTGAAACCGATGACGCGCCAACATTATTCAATGCCGAACCAAATTTACCCTCCGCATTTGGCATTTGCGATGTGGCCGTCTGTCCATAATATGATCCCTGTCCAGATCCACCAGAAGAACTACTGCCTCCGCCTCCACCACCGCCACTACCACCTCCACCTTGAGATTGTTGATTCGATTCTGTGGGTGATGTTTGTCCAAGATGACTAGCGCCGTCAGAAGCGCCGCCACCACCAGACAAACTCACCTGCAGAGACGACTGAGCTGATTGAGTAGATTGTGCTTGAGGCGGCGGTGGAGGCATCACAGCAGATGTGTTCATTGCACCTTGGGCTTGCAATGGCATTACATGTGAAACCGCTGAAAGGAAATCGCATTTTAATATAGTGACAAACACCATGTGCTATTTGGTCACTAAAAACAGACCGAATAAGGCACCAAAGAAGAAAAGACAACAAACAAACAAAAAAAAAAAAAAAACGAGAGAAAAATGCAAAAATAAAAAATAAACAATAAATCTTACAGAGCGGATGTGGCGCCAACCGAGGTGGAGGAGCCATCCATGGACTCCGCGGACCCTCAGTCGGTTCAATTTTTGGTATAGTTCGTCCCGAGAACATTGCACTCATTTGACTTGGGTCGGGAACTATATTAGGGAGGAAAAGAAGTCACAGAAAAAAAAGAAAAGAAAATGAAACCATAATAAAAACGAAATGAAAAACCCCAAAAATAAACCAAAAAGACGGAATCATCTACCGTAAGCAACTCAAAATAGTAGACAAAATGATAAAATAACGAATCGAGCTAAATCAACACTGGTTTGACTTACCGGATCCCTGAGGGTAGCCATAGCCCTGCGGGCCAAGCGGTGACGGGTGATGTTGTATTGTGCCGATGTCATTGCCATCAATGTCCATGCCTCCGGCTACCACAGGACCAGCTGAGTATTCATCCTTAACGATGCGACTTGGACCCGATTGCAGACTTAAGCCAGATAAATCGATTCCTGGTGATACCACACGCTCATAGTGATATGGATTCACACAAACTGAATCGCATTTGAGATCGAACGCATATGAGCAGTATTTAACATGTTTCAGTTCGTTTTTGTGCAGGTCTGGCCAGCGCCAAATGCGTGCATAAATGACATGAGGGAAACCTTTGCGACCCGCAACCTGAAAGTTAAATAAAATTTAATTGAATGAATTAAATGGAGAAGTTCCAGCTTTAGTTTCTATCCAAATGATATACATAGAAATTTTAACGCTGTCAGGTTTTGTACTAACGTATCTGTTGGTACCATTCGTTCTATTTTACATTACAACCTAAACTTATCAATGGTCAGTACTAGATGGGTACAGCGAATGATCTGAAACAAGTGCGAGTCGATTGCTCTAATGTGTTTTTGTATTTCTGTTGCGGAAATCCTTGGAATGTTATAGAGCGTAGTATTGTTACTGTGAATGAAATTTGGGTTCAATCATTATGACCATGTGAGGGCTCAGGGGTGGGAAGAATATTACAATGCAATGGCAAAGCTGAAACAATAAAGGGGTTAGCTGTTGCCTTGACTTAAAGGAAGCAATCTTTGAAAAAAGACGAAGAAAATTAACCAAAGAAGACGGCTGCTGGCAAGAGTTGTGGGTTTGAAGAGATAAACCATCCACCATCATCAACGTAATATTCTTGAAAAATGTATTCACATTATGACATTATGTCCCAAGCCCAAGCCACATTAGATTCGTCATCATACCTATTTCAAATCTATCTCTGAGAAAACTAATTTTAGTCCCACTTATATAGCTGCCACAATCTCCTATGTACTCGTACATAAGTCCCTAGTTTGCCACTTATCCATGTACAACAACTACATACTTATACTAAGCATGGTTCACAAACAGTTGGGTTTTATCTTCGACATTTTAAACTACGCACAACTTATTTAAGATAAGCAACCAAATTGCGCATAAACAATAACTAAAGAGCGGGAGGACTTGGTGTATAAGAAAACGCGATAGAACATGCACTTGCACAAATGTACAAGCGATATACATATGTACATATTTTTACTCTTCAACAGTATGAGCTCACTTTCGGGGGTTTTAACAGTGTTTACCACACTTTTAGAAGCGATAATTGTAACAAAAAAAAGAGGAAAGCAACACTTATAGAGGCTAGATAATATCACTTGCGATTTTTGAAGGAAAAAAACTGGGTTAGGACGTAAACGTCTTCTCTGACATCATCCAAAAACTCGCTGGGACGTCATAAGAAGCTAGTTCTTCATCTCTTCGCTGTTGCGCAGTTGTGTATTCGGCAACTGTAAGTATGATAGATGCACAACTTAACAACACCATATGGATCATAACGGGAACTCTAAAGTCTACACCAACACATTGGCTTCCAGTTCTAAATCTCACAGCACCACCAAATATCCATCTATTTCATGCACTATTCCGAGATCATGCGAAAATAGCAAACAACAAGCTGCTGCCGGTTCACAATAACACTTCCATTCTAGATTACCCTGTGTTTCAACTTTACCAAGCTGTGACTATAAAGTTGAACGGAAAACAACCAGACACATTGTAACATAATGTCTACTAGTACTCCCATTACACTGAAAATATGATCTTGTACATAAGTCTCTATTTATTACGTACCATGGAGCATTGACTATTCCACGAAGGACTTTATTTTGAAATGTTTGTATTGTTTTAATACTTGTATTACATACAAAAAGTTAACGGTACTATTCCTAATGTTACCTTCATACAGTTTGCGCTGGAAGTTTTGTAGAATTTTTGGCAGAACTAGGCATTTTAATGAACTGACGACTTAGAAATATTTGATATCGAGGCGAGGAGTAAATACTTTGATTAACTCTTCTTTTATAAATGATTTTGTTTTGCCGAAAATATGACTTTGTTTTAGAATAGCATGAAATGCTTGCATAATGACTCGATTGCTCCCTAAAATTAACTTGAATCGATTTTTTTGTTTGCCGTTGGAATGTGTTTCTACAGTTTAGAGACACTTTCCATCAATATTTTACATCTGCAGACACATCTCCTGAAATTATTAAAAGTTTTGTGTTTTTTGAAGTTTTGTGTTTGAAATATAACATTTGACTATGAACTGAAGTTGGTTGCATTGCATTGAAGTGAGACTTTGCTAAGATGATCTTAAATATTTGGGAACAATCGATAATAAATTAAGTTCCACTTATAATATAAGCTTGGTTATGATACAGATTTATGAAGAGTATCAGCAAACGGTCCTAAATGCAAAAACTACTTGGAATAAAAAAAGGAGAAGTCATACTCACAGATGAAACAAATTTCAATTTAGATGGACCTGATGGCTGGGATTACTATTTTCACGATCTGCGCAAGCAGCAACGAATTTTAAGTCACCGTCAAATAGGGGGAGGTTCTGTAATCGTATAGACTGGAATTGGCTACAATGGCAGGACCGAAATAAAATGGGTCCGTGGCAGAATTAACAGCACCAGATACAGTGGCGACAAAATAAATAGCACAGGTATATGTTATTCATTACATGTACATTCGATTAAGCATAATATAGTTTTAGGTCTTACAATGTGTGTCCTCTCTGTAAAGTAACGGTACATGCTTCTGCTTAAAGTATCCCTGACTTTTAAAACTTAGGATAATTTTGTGAAGGCTGGAAGATTTAGTTTGGACAATTTAAATAGCTCACTCTTTGTTTACCTCAGTTTATTTGTCCATTTTAAGTCGAATTCCTGATATTATTAAGGTAAGTAATAATAAAGGGATTCCTTTGTAAGAAATGACGAGAAATAACATTTTGGTATATCAATGACAGAATGGGACGAGGAATCATTCTACGGAGGACTTCAGGCGCTGTGTTTTTGCCTATAAGAATGAATGGCACTCAAATCGAAATTTGACCGTTTGTGATCGACAAAAAAGGTAATTAATGCAATCTAACACTGCGAAGAAATGGGGTGGTCTAAAACAAAATGCGCAAGTATCGGACGCGAAAGACCACTTCTAGGACCGATTTGACCATTGTTCGTTTGAACAAACTCGATCCATTTTTGATAGCTCCTAAAATAAAGCAAGAAATTGAACAAGAGTTAAATATAAATGTTTCCGTGAGCACAATTAAAAATCGCCTGCGTGAAAAAAAAAAAAATGTTCAGACAGATTGCCAGACAGAAACCATTGATGTCAAAACGTAATTTATCATGCCGTTTAGATTTTGCACGCGATCACGTTAATAAGGATCCCAACTGATGGCAAAATATTATGTGGACTGATGAATCGAAATTTAATAGGTTCGGATCAGTTGGGAATCAAAATATAAGGCGCAGGATCAACAAGGAATTCAATCCTAAAAATACCATAAAAACTGTGAAGCATTGTGGAGGAACTGTCCTTCTATGGGGTTGCTTGTCTTCGCGTGGTGGTGGCCCAATTTATCGGATTGAGGACACTAAGGATCAAATTAAATATAAGGACATTTTGAACAAGATTATGATGCTGAGGAGGAAATGCTACTGATATAGAAATTCAATCAATCAAGACGACAATGACCCGAAACGCATATAGCTAAATCAGTGAAACAGTGGTTATTGAGTCAGAAAAGTGACGTTTTAAGTTGACCTGCTCGGTCTCCTGATCTCAATCGGATCGAGAACTTGTGGAACATATAGACAAAACAATCGACAGATCTGCGGCCAAAAAAGTTAATCAACTCTGGGTGGAAATTCAGCACGCTTGGAGTGCAATACCGGTAGAACGATGTCAGCCCCTTGTATTATCAATATTCCGCCGGTATACTGCAGTCATCAAAAATAAAGACTACCCGATGATTTTTTTTTTATAAATATCAATGAAATGTTTACGCTTTATATATTCTTAAGTTAACTATCATACATTGAATTTGATTGCAAAAGTCTACGCTATATAAATACAAAAATTTCAAGTTAGAAATAAAGGGTTCTGAGTGCGCCATTTATTTTGTTGTCACTGTATATTAAACAATTTGAGAGGTTTGCTTCAATTATTGCCGAGGAAAACAGGATAATACAGCAATCCATACTTCCCGCTAAGTCAAGGAGCACTTTAACCCTTCTCAACTTGCTAGCAAGATCACCTGACTTGAATATAATTGGGAACATTTGGGGAGAGCTTGCACGAGCAATGTATTTTGATTAATCAAAAGAATACATTAGTACAAGATGGATCAAAAATATGTTAAAAAATTGTTTAAAAATACAGCTATGGCCACATAAATAGCACAAGGCGAAACAAAATGTATACCTTACTGTACCGTACTGTACTCCTTTTATTTTAAACGATGTAAGGCAAACTTGTATGCATGCTACTGCCTCCCTCTATGTTCCAGTAGATTATGAAGAAAAAAATTTACCGTTATTAATGAGTTCATATGTCAAATCTGTTGCTTCATTCTTTGAAGTAGTCTTTGTGGCTGGACACAAAAATAGCACAAATCGTGGTAATTGGAATATCTCTTATAATAATGTGTGTAGTCTTAATTTGTTTATTTTATTATATTTTCGCATAGTGTTTAATTTCATTTTGCATTACAATGGGTAGAGGTAAGCACTGCACTTCCGAAAAAAAGGAGCTCAATTTATGCTCTTCATCAAGACGGCAAAAAACCAGCTGAAATAGCCGAAAAATTGAAATGCTCCAGAAAAATGGTTTATAACGCTATTAAACTGGTAAAATAAGGTCAGATGCACTTAACCCGTAACAAAAATCGCCGTCCAAGACCAAGAAAAACAACGTTTCTGATGGATAGAACCATAATACGGAAGAGCATAAAGGATCCTTTTAAGTAATCTCGCGAGATATGCAATGAAATCCGGGAGGTATTTGACTTAAAATTCTCAAGTCGTTCAATTAGAAGGAAATTAAATGAAGCTGGCCTATTTGGACGCATCTCCAGGAAAAAAACCACTTCTTCCCAAAAAAAAAAAAAATATAAAAAATCGTTTATTATTTGCAAGACCTCATCAAAATATGGTGATGAGACAAAGGTGAATAGAATTGGGCCAGACGGAAAAACATTTGTGCATCGCCCAATAAGTAAAGCCTTGGATCCCAAGTACACCCAAAAAACGATTAAGCATGGTGGGGGTAATGCCATGGTCTGGGGTTAATTTTCCTGACATGGAGTTGGACCTATTGTAAGGATCAATGGCAAAATGGACAAATTTCAGTATTTAGATATACTGAAAACTGCAATGGAGCCCTACGCTTTCGAGTCTTTGCCAGTAAATTGGATCTTCATGCATGACAATGACCCAAAGCACTCAGCTAAAGTGAAAGATTGGTTTTTGCGGGAAAGTATTGATGTTCTTGACTGGCCAGCTCAAAGTCCCGATCTTAACCCCATTGAGAATTTATGGCATGATGTAAAGGTTAAAATTGGGCAACAAAATTACAAGAACAATGATGAGTTATGGGAGGGAATAAAAGAAGCTTGGTATTCCATTCCGAAGAGTAGATGCCAGAAGCTTGTAGAGAGTATGGAAAGGCGGTGTCTGGAGGTAATTCAAAATTCAGGCCATAGTACGAAGTACTGATAAGGTAATATCAAAATCAAAAGATATACTGAACCATGTGTTCATTTTTTATTAATTATTTACAGGAAAATGTATCTGTGCTATTTATGTGTCCAGAAGAAATTTCATATTTGAACATATCCTTTTACTTAAGTAAATTTTATTTCTGTTTTACTTAAGATTTCAAATGAATAAAACCTTTTTACTATAGTACAAGTACAATTTAAAGTATACGGATATTTCTATTACGAGTTAATTTGTGCTATTTATATGGTCATGGCTGTATGTCCAAGCGAATGTTAGAAGTTGTAGAAAATAAAGGAGCTAGCACATATTACTAATAAAATAAAATATCGGAATTTGCATTTTGTTATTTATTTTTAAAATCCACCTGCCCCTGTCCTATCTTTTTGTCCCAACCGGTCTTCGGTTTTCCCCTCAAAACAAGAAAAATTATTATATTTAAAATCAGTGCGGTCTAAATACATCCTGTTACCAATCAATCAGATTTGGCAAATATTACGCACAATTTTTTTTTTTTTTTCTTAAAAATTTGTGGTGGTGTCTTATCATTTTGTCCCGGAGTGTAGGCGCAAGTAGGTTCAACCCAGTCGTGCACTTTATTTTTTTGTGAATTAGTAAATATTTTTTCCAACTTCGGATAAAATTTCCCCATTAGCAGACTTCATTCCATACCATACCTCATAAAAAAGAAGAAGAGATCGACTTTAAAACACACTCCGAACGGCATTAAATCAAATTTAAAATAAAAAACGCCTTCATGCCAGGCAAGACAAAGCGAATATTAAAGTTTTTCATCCAAAATTTATTTACATAACAATCCCAAAGCAACAGCTAACACCCCAGCTTGTCTGGCGAGTCCAGAGACCAAAAATACACAAAGTCAAATCTCCCATCAGTTTGAACTTTGATTTACTACCCCAGCCGTGCGTCGCAGACCTATCGTCGATTTCATTATCGCGCAATCATTAATTCGTTTATCGCCTAATCAGCACCAGTCTGAATATCAAAACGTACCTAAATACTCAAAAACTTCACAACAACTCTTACCTGCAATCTACCGTCTAGGGTCCTTTGAATAGTGACACACTTGCTGGGATGTGCACCGTTCGTTGTTATCGCAGTTATCAACGAATCCAGTTCATCGCGTTTCTCTTTAAGCTTCTTCACCAGTGACTCAATGGCACGTTTAGCGAATCCTTCACTCTCACCACCCTGTCGATGACACATTAATGAATGCACAATACTCAAGCATGCGTCAGCGGATGTAGGTGCCGACGTCGGGGGCGGAGGCATTGAATTCATTTCACGAACAATGATCGCTGCAAATAGGCGAAGGGGTGGGTGGTTTTTGCAATTATTAATGATTTTTCTAATTTTGTTCACACTTACTGTCCTGTGGTGAGACATTGGCATACAAATGTCCACCGCCCGTAAGGCCCACCATTCCTGAATAATCCTGGGGAACTCCCAGGCTACTCCGGGCATCCACTTTGATGAGAAGTATTTCTGCTCCCGCCGCCAAAGAATTAACAAATCGATCGGGTTTTTTGCGTTAACAATTCTTTGCCACTCAGTTTATGTTAAATAATTTCGCACCATTTGAAAATTGTGTTCTTTTTGTTTTCTTGTTTTTCGCGTACCAATCGGAGGGTTCTATTTTTTTTTTATTTTTTTTTTTTTTTTTGTTTTGCTTCTATGCAGACACGGCGTTGAAGTTCGGCTTTAGATTTCGATTAATTTTTATGGAAAAACTACATTAAATTTGCATCGATTGTGTTAACAAACGATGCGAATAATGTATTCGATAGAAAATTATTTGTTTGAATGCAAAATATTTTACAATACAACTGCGATTTGGGGAAAATAATTTGCAGAAGGAAAAGTTCCTTGTAGAATTGAAATAAACATGGCGACAGTGCATTTTTGTATTCTCTTTTTTTCATATGTGCCATTTGGGTGTGTTCGGAAGGAAGATTCGAAGAAGGTGAATGGGATTGGCAGCACTTTTAAAACTATGATATTACCATTCCCCCCACACACAAAGATAACATAAATTGCAAAATAATATTGAATTGTAAAGATGAAACTTTACTCTTGCTTCCAAAAATAATCAACTTTTCACTTTGAAAGGGAATATTTTCTAAAAATTTAAAAATAGCAAACATTGCAAATGATGGAAAAGTAAAAAAAATGCTAGGAACACAGATAAATGGAATCTTATAAATATGTTGCCTGCATATGAAATATTGGAAGACATAGTCTATAGACAATTAATGCGTTTTGTGAAAGAAAAAAACATCCTGTGTACAGAACAGTATTGCCTTAGGCGTGAGCACTCTTGCAAAACTTATATGAGGTGGGTCAATAACGAATGGAAACAAATAAATTGAAAGGGTAAACAAATTGTAGCTTTTTTCTTGGACCTAAAACATGCATTTGAGACCATAGATCGAGATGTGTTAATTAGAAAAAATGTATAAATATGATATTAGCGAAAATGAATTTGAAAAGCTACCTGTGTGGGAGAACGCAGAAAGTGAGAGTTAGACAAACGTATTCAAGCCCGCTACTGACACCTATTGGTACAACTTAAAGGTCGATCTTGGGTATACTGATTGCAGGGACGCTCTGTCTATCTGTGTGAAAACAATATTAATGCTTGTGAGTCTATCATTCAGCGAGAAATAGATAGCATGAATAACTGGTTGTGTAAAAATAAACTTCAGATTAATGTCAAAGTACCCAAATGTGTGTTTGTTAATGGCAACGATTTAAATGTGAACATTGGAATAAATGGTGAACTCGTTGAATGTGTCAAAAAAATAAAATACCTGGGTGTGTACTTTGAAAGACTGTGTCCGAAAATATATCAAAAAAGAAAGGTTTCCTCAGAAGAAGAAAGTCTATCAACGACTTGTTGGCAAACTACTTATAATACAGTTATTCTCCCACATTTTAACTATTATTCTTCTATGTGTTAAATTGAAAATCAAAACAAACTTCAGATTCTCCAAAACCGTACGATGAGAATTATATTTAAATTCAACGCTCTAGTCATGATTTATAAAATAAAAGAAAATATGTTTCCTGAGTATCTACAGTACAATGTAGCATACATATCGAACAACGGGTATAGTCTACGGAACGTTGGTGATTTCTGGCTACCGTTGATACTCAAAACAACTTGTTGTATAAAGGCCTGCAGTTTTTTAATCGACTCCCAATTGATATTAAGGATTTGTCAAACTTGTATATTTGCAAATCTAGAGTAAATTTCTTATTCAAAAATAGTGTGATATAAGTAATTTGTAAATAGTATAAGAGTTTTTTTTATGAACGAATTCAAATTAAATTAAATTTTAGCCGAACAAATGGAACTAGTCCCAGCTCATAGAACACATATTCCACTCTTTGAATAAGTTTTTAATTCCTAAATATTAACAGGGGGAATTATTAAGACATAAGTTGCTTTAGCAAAGACTTGTATAGACAAATAAGTACTTTTTCTGTACGCTTTCGTTACGCTTTGTTTTAGAGGCTTATATCATCCCGTGTAGGTGCCGCTTTAAATGGTGATTACTTGGTGTTTACTACAAGTTTTTGATGAATAGAGAGAATATGCATAAGGGAAAAATAAAAATCGGGATGAGCAATCGCGTTCTATTTCCGAAATATTACATTTCATTCAAAAATTTATATGTTTGCAAAGAAATAAGTGAAGAAACTAAGTAATGTTCATTATTATTCATTTCGAAGCCGAAAGTACTGCGCCTCGATCAGCGAGACATGTATTCCTTAAGGAATTGTCCAGACTTAAAAAAAAGTGATAATCTCTAGCCGAAAGGTAAGGTGATAGGTTAGTTTGAAGGTAAGAAATATAACTTTTGTCTTCAAATATCATGCTCCCTGAGACATCGTCTTTTATTTAAGTGTGTGAAGAAATTGATCAAAACGTAAGTCACCTTAAAAAATAATGTGGAAATTTGCATTATCGGTCCTCATTTTCCTACTTAGTTGTTTCTTTTAAAGCTTTTTAACCACAACAAAAAAGTTGTTCTATATACTTTTAAAATATTATACCTGCGGTGTTGGCATGCGAGCTTGGTATAATGATCGATTTACATGGTCGCACCATGCAGTGCATGCAGAACTGGAAAGAACACACGCCCGATCATTCATAAAAGTTTTAAAGTTGCAGTGAGATCACTATTCATGCAAAATTGTGCTTCCGTCCTAAAGAACGACTTCCAAATTCGTTGGAACTCTTAATGCTGTTTCTTACTGGTTGTCATCTTTTGCTTTTACTTTAACCTGCTTTAAATGCGGATCTCATTTGCTTTGTCATCGAAATCCACTGTAATCCAAGATGTTTAAGACGCTGGAGGATAAAACATAGTTTTTTTTAGAACGCTACTGACATTAAGCAGTTGGGAAAGGTTTTTGAAAAACTTAACGGTACAGCGTGCGTTTTGCATAGTATGCATTCGAAAAATCAAAACAGTGAGAAACCGAATTATATAATGGTCATAGAAATAAAAAAACTTCTGTTAGAAAAACGGAGCCAAATAATCGTTCCTACTGAGTTCACATGCAAATTTTCTTTCCATATAGGAGGATCAGAGAAAAATTGATAACGATTTTGTTTCATTTTATTGAAATAACAATCAGGTGTTCAGTAAAATGAATACTGATCCGTAAAAGAATAAGTGTTTTTCTATTAAATTTTTAATTTAAATGACAATTTGTTATATAAATGTGTATTGTAAGCGATTTGCAAATTTTTTGATAGATTTCAGAGCTTGCTGCAGAGATAAAGTAAAATTTGTTGATAAATTTCGAGGAGTTCTCTCTTTCGGCCTTCAAATTTAAAGGAAGTCATAACACGTGCCAGTGAATAGGTCCGTCAAAAAGTAAAGCGGCAAGTATACATTAATCATAATTTATGAGCTCCCCGGACATCTTGAAAAGCGAGCGTTTATACGAAAATGACGTTTACATGTATTTACAGACACAGAAATTGAGAGTGGAATCCTCTCCCATGAGGTTTTGGAATATAGGTGCATGAGAATGCAAGTTGATTATCTCATTAAAACGATGCACTTTGGAGAGATACTTGCAGCAGAAATGAAACCTACTACATATCTTGTAATGAAATGGAGTAAAATAGCAATATATACACATTCGTACGTTCTTATTCATCTAATGGAAGTGAATATCTGGCTTGCTGCAAGTAAGAAACTTAAAGAAGTAAGCTTTTTCGAATGTTTACACCTCGACTGTAGAATGTTGCCCGATCTTGTACAAAATCTTGCGGAACTTACTTGCTAATGAACAAAGCTCTTAAATATTAGTAATATTCTAACACCTATTTGCCACTAAAGTTATATGTTCATGGGCCAATTTTTTTCCGTATGTTCGTGAATTCATGAATAAATTATCCACACAGCGATAGATTTTGTTCATTACAACGGACAAATGTTAACGAGTTTCACTCGACTATTCTTCTACCGACTCCCAGCAACATCCATTGCGTAATTGCGTTGAATTAATAGCCAGTTTCTGCTTACAAATCCACAACCGAATATCCGGTGTCTCTGCTCTTTGACCACTGTAACTAGTGCCTGATGCCCAAAACAAATGTACAGAAATTCGTCCAAGTGATCAGAAAATTTAGGTATAGAGACAGTTGTTCGTCTGCACTCCAGTTGTTCGACCGCATGTTTTGTTAAGAGTCAGAACATTCCACTTGCGTATATATTACAAAGGTCATTGTCCTTGCTAGGCTCGTCAGCAGTAAGATTATCTGCATACATATGTATATCTAAGGCTTGTATCTGTTTCATAACTACAGTTTATGGTGAGGCACTTACCTCAACGCACAATACTTGACTGAGAAGGTCAGATCTTTTATTGCAACCCATGCCAGTAATTCACTTCGGGGATAGTTGACAAGTGCCCACCTTGTCGTTCTCAGTTTTGAAAATCAAAGATTTATATTCGTGTTAATTTCTGTTGTACAGTTCTATTAATGCGCCTAAAAATACATTCCATTTTTCGTAGGGTGAATTGAATCACCCTGCGAACGCTCCCATAAACGTCAAAGAAATTTGACATTACAAACGTCAATGATGTGTCAGAAACCAACAAAAAAATAATTCATCACCGATTTCGATTTAGAACACGAAAACAAAATACAATGATTTTCACTTTTTAATTTCACGCGAGTAAATTGTTCTCTAACTCAGTGTATAATTAAAAAGCAAATTCTAGTAATTCAAAATGAAATATTCAACATCACCCACACCATCGGTAAGCCATTCCTATGCCAGTGGTGCAGGTAGCTACGCATCCAGAGGAACGTCTCCTCTACCACCACCCGTGAACCATCAGCGTGATTGTCTCTCTGCCACAACGAAGAGTTACAAGTATCTGCGAAGATTGCTGAAATTCAATCAAATGGACTTCGAATTCGCCCTCTGGCAGATGATTTACTTGTTCATTGCGCCACAGAGGGTCTACAGAGATTTCAATTACAGAAAACGTAAGGATGGTCAAGTTTTTTTGTAGAGCCACCGCTGGTTGATACTTTATTCCTTTCCAGAAACAAAGTCACAATTCGCACGAGATGATCCAGCATTCTTGGTCCTTTTAGTAATCTGTTTATGTGGTAAGTCTGCAGAAACTTTCGAAATACTCCCCCTAATTACGACTCCCTTCTAGTTACTTCGATTGGATTCGCCTATGTGCTGGGTCTTAACTTCTTGCAAAGTGTCTCCTTCATATTTTATGTAGTTTTTGTTGATTGTATATTTGCTGGCGTCATAGTAGCGACATTCTATTGGATTGTGACGAACAGATACCTGCGGAGTAGCAATCTAGAACCGGACATCGAGTGGGGCTATGCTTTCGATGTACATTTGAATGCATTCTTTCCGCCACTCATGCTGTTGCACTGTGTACAGTTGTTCTTCTACAATTGGCTAATCAGCCAGACGTGGTTTATATCGAGATTTATTGGGAATACTTTTTGGCTGTTGGCCTGTTGCTACTATGTGTATATAACTTTCTTAGGATACAATTGTAAGCGAAGTGATTCTCTATAATTTGTGTCTCTAAAAAAAAAATACTTTCTTGCAGGTATACCACATCTGAAGAACACTCGTTTGTTTCTCATTCCCCTGCCTATCATATTTTTGTTCTTCTTGGTGACGCTGATAATTGGATGGAATGTAACGATCTCGTTTATCGTGTTCTATAGGTATAGGTTGTATTAAAAGGAAGAATACTTTGTAAATAAGAAATACATTTTCTAACGATTTAATTTAAACTAATAGCAATAATAAATAAATGACACAACTAGCTGGTTCTCTTTGGAGCACGGTGGAATGGGTAGTTGAGCCACGTCATTCTGCGTCTAATACATTAGCTGATTTTAATTTGTATGGGTCCAGTAAACCTCTTAAGGACGGCGATTTATGATTTCCGTGTAATGAGTGGCGTCAAACGGGGCGATGCTGCATAGGAAATGGGTCACTAATCAACAACAAAATCGAGGGGCAGACTTGTTCAAGTCCACATGGTCTAAAATGGTTATAACACTGTTCTAAGCATAAAGCGAGAAATTCTCAAATAGATAGTAGTGATGTCCACCCGACGTGGCAACTTTAGATATCATCTGAAGAAGATGCTACTTGTGGCAGACGATAAGTGGCGTATGTGGAGGTGGTGGACCAGAAGAGATATATAACAGGCTAACACTGGTTGAAAATCGAAAAGATTCGCTACATATTCTTCAATCAATTGCTGGCGTTGTGGGAGGACTCGAGGTCAGGGAGATCTATGGAAAACTCCAGATAGAAACTCTGAGAACGAAAAGGGAGCCAATAAGGTAGTTAGATTAAGAAAAACTTAAGCTTAGTAGATTAAGAAAAACCCTTTCACAGAGTTTAGTACAACAAAATGGTGAAATCCTTGATAGCAAAGGTATAGACATGAATGACAGCAGAGTACTTTAAAACCTATATTGGGGTCAAAAAGCAAAAATAGCAGTGGAAGGAGAAGAATCAGATGAAGTAGAGATTCGTACAGGAGTGATGCAAAGATGCATCTTATCACCAATATGTAGTCCGAAGAAATTTTCAAAGAAGCAATACAAGAAAGTGAAGGCGGAATAAAGGCAAATGGAGTCACTATTAACAACTTAAGATACACGTATGAAGCTGTCATAATAGCAAGTGATATAGATAAACTAAGTAACATGATGAATAGGCTGAATCGTTCAAGTAACAACTACGGACTACCAGTAAACACCGCCAAAACAAAGTTTATGGTACTATCTCGAAAGCAGCGAATACTGAACTTCGAGCTAAAAATAAACAGCAAAGGCATAGAAAGAGTCAGCACTATCAAGTAAAATCTTATAAAAATCTTAATCAATCTTAGTAAAGATATATAGTGGTAGAATAGAACAAGCGAGGGCAGTCTTCTGTAAAATGAAAAAGGTATCATGCAGCAGAGAAACTAACTTAGAGATCAAAACGAGACTGATTAAATGCTATATTTGGTCGGCACTACTAAATGGGGTAAAAACCTTGATGTTGCACTGAGCAATGATAAGATAAGTGGATGTATTGAAGAATATTACGCAGATAGGATAGACAGAATAACAAAGGAAAAGGTACAACGACGGAGGAAGAGAGAACTTATATACTTGGTTCAAAAAAAAAAAACTCGTCTTACGTAACAACAAGTACAAACTTCTCCAATTTATTTTGAAAGGAAACATAGAAGAAAGGCTGTCAAATATGTGGGAGTGGCTCAGTCTTTCGACTCCAGAAATAATAAGAGGTGTCACAAATAAAAATAACTCTAAAAACGATGATTTCCAACCTCCGCAGTGGAGAGGAACTTTAAGAAGAAGTTGAAAAAACACAATAAAGCTGCTCTGTGCCAGAATAGGTTTTGCAAGAACTGGAATCATCTTCAATAGACTAAAGGTGACACCAAACATAATAAATGTATCCAAAGACTCTCAAAATGTCTCAGTTGCGGAACACATTTAAGGGCGTTTCTAATTTCAAATACTTTGGCATTTATACAAAATGCTCCAGCGAAATAGCATGTGCATTCCCCTCCCTTTCAGAATTTCACCCGCAATCCGCAACATGCTTCGAATGCACATCAGTTCACCCTTAAGCCCAACTTCGGTCGTACTGTCAAATATAGAGATCCGTTTATTCCCCATCACTACAACCTTCAAACATTTAAAGTCAACGTGCACAGGCATCTCCTCTGTTCCTCTTCCCCATTTTCCTAAACGCCCCTGCCCTTAAACAATTTAGGGGTGTTCATATTCCCTTTGGCGCGACCAGAGTACGCGTGGCTGCATTCGGAAACATATTGCAGCCACAAACAGGGTATACTGTACAAACTCTTTCAAACGAAAGTGATATCGAGGAAACGCATAATCAACATATGTATATGTATGTTCAACGCGATCTCGAAGTCAATGCTAACTTATGCCTCTGAGCAATGGTATATAATTGCGGAATTACTTAAATCAAAATACTGCGGTTATGATGAAGAGAACATCTACTCAACTAATTGGAAGAAAATTCGGAGTCAAGTGTACAATTGAGTATGCTGCAAGTAATGTAATAGATTTCACACGACCCTCTACTTGAACCACCGCTTGGATACAAAAGTGGATAAAGCTTGCCAAGACATGGGCATTCAATAATACCACCGTCGTGCAGTACTCGGAAATATAATGTGATACTCTTTTGCCTAATCAGTGCAACTACTCTACTGCGACATAACTTAATCGAGAGAAAGTAAAACAAAATCATCGACTCTTGCACCGAAGCACAACTGCAACAACGGTTCCTACGACCGAAGTATTGCCCATAAGGTTGCAAAAAAGGCCGGTCCAAAAATTTGGACGTTGGTGGGCGCCGTGGCTCAGTGGTTAAGTGCGCGATCACTGAGCGAGAGGTTCAAGGTTCGAATCCAAGAAAATTAAAACAAAAACAAGTTTTCTCACGGACCCACCTCTCGCAAACGTCTGACAAACATCGGAAAGTAAACGGCATACAACTGTAGGTCCCAACCATTCGTAAGGCGCACATATTTATAAAATATCTATTTATTTATTTAATTTGAACATTGAAGGAATTAGTGAGTTGGACTGTTGAACATACTGATGAAGCTTCTCTCATTTCACCTTTCGTCTTTCTACGGACTGTTTGCGCATAACATTTTTTTTTTTTGTTTATTACATAATCACTCTTATTACTATAGCCGAAGTGTAAAATTGTCATCTCACTTTATTTTATAATAACAGACCTCACTTTTGGGTCTATTCCGGTAGTAGCTCTAGGTGTCAACTAATTTTCGGGTGACACGACTATAAGAATAAGCATGAATACATTCTGCTGATATCAGTGCGGAAGTGAAACGAATCGTCACTCTTGACAAATTCTCTTTTGTTTGGTCTAAGGAGGCAACTAAGTGTTGCATCGTATTACTTCACTACGAAACAGAGTACATGGAAGAGTGGACCAGCGAGAATCACTATTATTATTCCCATTCCCGATTTTTAGGATTGGTTTGAAATAATTCGAAACTACTATATGGGAACAGATCTTTCACTGCCATTGGAGAACATATCTAGCGTCTTTCTGGGTTCTTACCCAATCAGCCCTAAATGGAATTGTCTGGACAATCTCAACAGTCTAAGCGAGATCAATAATAACACCCTAAAGTGGGTGTCATTATTGTTCGTATCCCCTACAATTTGGAGTAGAGGATACGAAGAATCCTGTAAACTTATAAAGTGGTACGAAAAGTAAAGAAAATCAAAAGAGCTCTGGAAAGTAGCCTCAAAACTTAAGAAGATACTCAAAACTTTAACCGAAAAAGGTCTAAGACTTGCATGAGCTTTAGCAAAATTATACTACCATTGGTATCGGCCAAACAAGAAACGTCTTGCAATCTATTCATTCATTCCCCGCGGGTAGTAAAATAGCAAATTAATGTGGTGATCCATCAAGGTGTACTGTTGATGATATTTTGATAAATAATTTTTCTTAGGACAATCAATTGGCATTGTGAAGATATACCCAGCCGAATATGTAGTCTTTCTGGAGCTCACTTTGGGATACGTTGGGTCAACTCTTTAAGATGTTTCTTTAGTCTGCCCACATGTTGTATAACTGCCAGAATACAGTGGTAAAGCTTAAGTGCATGAAACGATATACTACTCGAGCGTTTTAAAAACTAACAAACACACTCCGACAACTCGTGTGTTGCTGCTTCTATTTGATAGCAATGATTTTTTTGTTTGTAGAACATTTGCCAAGAAGACCGGGAGTAAATCAAACCTTGCGTTGAACTTTTAATATGGGGATAGATCAGATGGCTAGGACATGTAGAGCGAATGGACAGCAATGCTCCGGCCCACAGTCTTCGAATCTAACCCGGAGGGACAACGCAGTAGAGGAAGACTTCGCCTTAGTAGCGCACACAAGTAGAAGGCGACCTCGACCAACTTGGAGTGCGCAACTGGAGGCAGTTGGCTAAGGACCGGTCTAACTGGAAAGGTTTGTTGATTGAGGCCCAGGTTCACCCCGTATTGTAGAGCCACCTAAGGAATTAAGAAAGTAAGGCGAGTGAACAGTGGAAATATCATCAAAGTGAAGGTTCTCTCTGTGGACATCTTAGGAGGTGCCCAATACCCGCTCTGGAAACAATGATTTTTTCTCAATGCTTTCAAGCAGAATCGGTTTGTTATTGCATCAAAAGTACTTAACACATTCTCAAGCCCATTTGTTTTATTGCTAAAAGTATATTTTTTTAAACAAAATTTACATTCTTAAGCTAAGTTCGTCGGTCTGATAAATGTGCGCTTGCGCTTCATCCTCTTCCTGGCTAACTCTAGTTGATGCAGTTGTGAGTGCACTTCGGCAAAGATTTCTTTTTGTTCCTCCTCAGGAATTGTGCTACGGTACTGCTTCATTAAATCGTACTTCTCCCATGGTTTCTGTGACTTCAACGCACTGAGTATATGCTTCTCCTTAATATACTCATTAATATTGGAAACACCCAACAAGTTTTGTCTTTCCCATCGCTCCAGCCATGGACGTGGTTTCAACCTGACTTGGATATCGTTTATTGGGACTGGAGTACCCTCTGGCAGGATATCCGCCTCCATGTTCAAATCAAAGGTGCTATATTCAGGAAGAGCATCCCTTAGATAGTACAACTTCTCATCGAGACGTTTCTCCAGGCGAAGGACTTCGATTTTCTGAATTGTTGGGTCATACATCTCGTAACGCACCTCAACACCCTGATAATCGATAACATTGCGAAGGATGAAACGAGCCCGAAGACCACAACGATCACGATCAATGCAAATGCCTAGAAATTGATATTGAATCACTTTACAACTAAGAGAGTCAAATTTCACTTACCAACAAATCGGCTAACCTTCCCAGCTGCATGTGGATCCGAACTGGTCACCGCCAGTATAGAGCCTACGTAAAACTCTGGAATATCAATCAACTTTCGGCGATCGACCATGTCCATGCGTTCGAGTTTTTCCCGAACGGTATTGCGCCATTCGATTTTCGGATCGGGAAGAAACTCTGGATATATGAATCTGTAGTTTGTGAGAGTGACCGACTTTTTGGGTTCCTGTGGGTTAGAGGGTGGAGTTTGGGTCGGTGTTGATTGAGTAACAGAGGCCTCCTTTGCTTGAGGTTTTGTGGAGAACGTGACTGAAATTATTGGAAAATAGCTTAAAAAAATAATTGACAAGAAAAGATATCTACGGAATATACCAATTCGTTTCAAGTTGCTTTGTTGGAGAACATTTCTATTTAATATTCTTCCGGGTACATTCATTTTAATTGAATTAGAAAACAATATTCGTTTTGCGGAATGTACTCAGAGAAAAATATACGGACATAACCAAAGATTGAAATGTCAGAAAAATGACAATTTGAGAAATATTAGAGATGGGCGTCGTTCAAGAAAATCTATTACAATGTAGTTTTAGAAATTTACTAGGCGCGGCCTATTTTCAAATTCATTCCGTTTAGGAATAAGTGCCAAAGGTTTACGGATTCAACTAATCGATTTAATCGCACTGGAAGAAAATATGAAAGCAATGAATAAGAAAAGTTACTGCTCGGGATTCAATTGTAAGGTAGCATTAGATTCTGAAAGTTAGAAAAATTCAGACGTTATACCGGTGAAAAAAGAAAAGAAACTTAAATAATCCGAAGCAGTGGGGACCCATTAACATGTTGCATACATGTTGTAACATAATGTAGCATAATGCAACAAATTCCGAAGTGTCTTTTCATTCTGGCATAATTTTGTTCCGAAGTGTCTTTTCATTCGAGGTTCGTGTCTGCAATTAGTCTCCACAGTTCGTGTTCACGATAAGAGACGGATAATATCACGGATAAGAGAGAACAAGAGATTATTGGCTGCAGCTGTCATCATGGAATTATTACATCAGAATTTTCTTGTTCCAGTGGTCGAAGAATTTGCTAGGAGTTTCTGGCTATTAGAAATGGGGCTATTTAAGGACAGATGGCGATCGAGACAGTGCAGTTGGTTTTGAACCGCACGAAGAGATTGGAAAAGTAATAATAAGCGAAGTTGTAATTTTGTGATAAATTGAAAGTTGAGATTTAACAAGAAGAAGTAATTAGTTTGGATTTGTGAATTAACTAATTGAAAGGAGATAAAGTGATTTGAAAGGACAGAGACCTTGTAAGAAAGGAATTTGCGAAGAATAGTATAGTGTGAACTTGAATTGGTCTATAGTCTAGAAAAATAAAGAAATAACCTCACAGAATATCGTTTTATCTACTCGAGCCGTAGCTCGCATATTACAATATGAAAAGATATTGGAGGTTGTAGTTTTTAAGCAACTTTCTAGTATTGTTGAGAAAAAATGACTTCTCTGTGTGGAGCAATCAGGATTCAAAAAGGGACATTCTTGAGAGATTTCATTGAGCTATAAAAAGGCAAAAATTAGAATTTGAAACCATAGATAAGAATATTTTAGAGCAAAAATTATACAAATATGATTTTCAATGGATAGAACTAGGGTTAAAATAAATGAAACGTTCTCAAGTTCACAAGAAATATCTATTGGTGTCCCCCAAGATTCAGTGTTGGGAGTTTTACTTTCTTTGCTCTATATCAATGATTCTGGTAAAGTCCTAACGGGTTATAAGATTTGTCTTTTTGCAGATTTTACTCTCATATTCAGCAGTGGCGATAAAATTGTATCTTAGAGAGCTTCTACAGAGAGAAATGGATGCGATATACGATTAGCTGTGTAAAAAAACGTTAATTAAATGTGTTAAAGACTAACTGCCCGAACACAATGGTGAAGCTGCAGTACGCAGCGCTGTCAAAGTTGAAATACACCTACTCCCTATACCACGAACACAATGCGAAGCTGCAGCTGACGTACGAAAAGTAGCTGCAGCACGAGTTAAGTCAACTTCAACTTCAGAACGAGCTGCACTACTTTTTGACGTTAAAAACAAAAACAAAAAAACTAAAATGGCAGAGCCGTCTATGGAGAAATTCATAGCATGCGAATTCTTCTTCCTCAATCAGCGCGATTATCTTTCCGTTTTGACAGCTTGAGCAATCGAGCTTCGCTTCACCATTGTGTACGTATATTGCTTCTTCAGTAAGCGACTTATTTGACAGTTTGTACTACAGCGACTTTATCTGCAGCAGCGCTTCTCCATTGTGTTCGGGCAGGAAGTGTATGTGTATTAACAGTGACATTTTAAGTGCAAGTATTATAGTAAATGACCAAAGAATAGAATGTGTTAAAGAAATTAAATAGTTTGGTGTACAAATTGACAATAAACTGATTGCCATATGACTAAATTAAAATATATATAATATTTTGGCGCTAAGAGCCCAATGCAGGGCCTGGCCTAGCTTCTCGCAGCTACTAGTGTTGTGCACCTCACGAATGGTTGGGAACTACATTTTTATGCCGTTTCCGAAGGACAATTTTTTTCAATTGAGAGAAGCTTTTCGTGGCAATTTTACTCTCGGATGTTTATCAGACGTTCGCGAGAGGTGGGATCATGAGAAAACTTTTTATTTTTGTTTCTCGCTCAGTGATCTCCCACTTAATCACTGAGCCACGGCCCCCACAATATATAACTAAATTATGTGCGGAAATAACAAAAAAGATAATAATTATTTCCCCCCATTCCAATTATTGTTCGTCTATTATGTACATGTGTTCTGATGAAAAGCAAATCTTTCTTCCTTTTTCTCTCTCTGTCTTTCTTCACAACGCCCGTGCCCTGCAAAGTATAAGAGTATTCATTCAAATAGAGCGACTAGACCTTGAAACGTGACAGGTACACCGAAATATCTGACATGTTACGTTGGATAATGCCTTGGTAATGATTCGTAAAATTAAGAATAACTTATACCCCGTATATTTACAGAGTAACGTAGAGTATATAACAAATGAGACATATAAACTGAGAAATGTGACTTTCGGTTGCCATTATATTTGCGCATACGCAAAACAACTTATTTTATAAGGGTCTTCAGCTATTTAATCCACTTCCGAGTGATGTAAAATATTTAGCAAATTTAAATGTTATTCTCATACATTAAGAATAATCTTCTTATTAAAAAACACTAATTTACATACAAGAAATAATTATTGTAATTAGTAGTAAGAATTTTTAAAAACTAGTAAAACCAATAATAATTACGAAAAATGTATTCTGAGAAGACGCGTGCGTGCAATTTCCATGCTGAACGATCCCACTGGATGTAGGGTATAAGGAAACTTAGTATGTATGCGACTCCTGTCAACACAAACAAAAAGTTATCCCACAATATTATCAGTGCACTTCTAGCACCTTCTTCAACTCTTTAATACCATACCCCAGTATATCCCAATTGTTATTCTCGTGAATAATTTCCCAGATTTAGGTTGCTGTTTGAATAACGTGCATGCTTTTAAACAATATAAGTCACATAAACAATGTAACAAAGTACATTGGGACCATTTGTGTACCAAAAATATTGAAAAATTTCATTAAAAATTTTCGAAAGAGTTATATGCGTACAAAAAAACGAGATAGCGAGAGGTGGTCGCAAATTTACGTATTTCTTCGCGATCTGTAAAATTGTAGTTTTCTCAAGGCTTTTTATAAAATACCGACTAATTCCAATGCCATCACAAATATATATTTTTTCTTCTTTCTACCAATAATATTGACCGCAAACACCATTAGCATAGTTGGAAATTAGAGGCAATCCATTTAACGTTTAGACATTTTAAAGCACAAACTCCATTCGAGTTCTTTTCAAAGTTTCTGAGAATTGAGAAGCTTTAACACAAAAAACGCGAATGGACCAATGTACTTTGTTGCTGTTTCCGTAAATTAAAGGCAATTGAAACATTAATTTCATAAATTGCTTAATAATATACAGTAACGGACATAGAAATCAGGACATAGTGAAAAAACTAATTTTAGTAGAGTAATTTTGGAGGTTTTAAAGACAATCCATCTTTACCGAACACGAATACTCAATTTTTCATTTTTTAAAGTCATTATTTCGACTTTTGTTTTTTCAATCATTTTCTTTTTATTTCCATATTAATAAAATTATTCCCACTTTCACTCAAACTACTTTTATTTTCAATGAACTATTACAAAGTGAACTAGAATCACGTCATCAAAGCCTTTTTATGCAAAATCCTAAAAAACTACCTGCTAGATAATTGAAGTTAAAGAATTTGTTTACCCTGTCCGGATTTCTATGTCCGTTACCGTACATGCACTACATTATATTTTAAGAAATTACAACTATGAATTAAGTCATCAATCCGGTATAAAATTACTACTGGACTTTTGAAAAAAGAGAATCCATGCTTATGTCATAAAAAAAGAAAATTATTTTTGGTTTAAACTTTGCTCAAATTGAACATTAAAATAATGTGAGAAGCTTAACTAAAGCTGAAACAAATTTAAAACTCCTGCTATGTATGTATATTTCAACAGATTTCCTTGAAATAACAAAAGTCAAATTTTCCTTAGGCAAGACAAGGAAACAAATATTCACCTTCTCAGTTTCCGAATAGACGTTCAGAATGCGCTGCGTTTAGCCTATTCGGAAGAAAGTACATGGAATCAGCCGCATACGAGTGTTTTCAAATAGAAAATGAGAACAGATTCCCGTACCTAAGTCAAAGACTGGGCGGTAATTATATGTACCTTTTTGAGAGGCATTGATAATGAATTTGAGGGTAGGAAGGGTGAGGAAAAAAGCTAATGAGCAATTTCATTTCATAAATATTCCATTTTATCCCAAATTTTTTTAGTATTAGCTCAACAGTCGAACAATAAACATCGTGAAAATATCTGTTTGCAAAAAAAGGAATGCATAAATACAGTGATGTTCATTATTATTTATGTATTAATGAATCTGAAAACTTCGATGCTATTTAATCTAAAATTGAATACAAAATGCTAAAAAGATAATTATTTCAAGCCACTATACACCTCCACAAACCAGGTATGCGTGTACTTAATAGTACAGTGTATAATCACAGCAGTCATGTTTAGTAAATTATGAAAAAAGCGCATATTTTTCTATGCACTCTCAGCCTAGTTCATGTTATTTTTCATCCTGAGTTTTATTTTTCTGACATAAATTGAGTTTCCTGCCTAATTTTTGAAGGTATTAGTGAATTTGCATGGAAATCTAAAAAAGGAAACTCGTGGTTAACTATCCATGCTTATTCTGGAGCGGGAAAGCACTATTCTCTCTCACCAAAAATTGTTTTCCCTGTTCAAAGAACGATTTTAAAATCTACGATCTAGAATTCATAGAAAATTCAAATACTTGAAAGCGAGAGTGCATACCTAAGAATTGTCAAAGAAGCTACGAAGACTAGCCAATAGAGAGAAATATACCAGCAATACCAGCAGTCTGTCTCCCACTTTACTAGCTGCCGACTTTTCGCTATACATTATCACTCTTCAAATGGAGAACTCATTTACGTTACATTATCACGTAAATCTGTCTTTTGTCTGACGGTTTAGGCGATGTTCATACCAGCCTCTTGATGCCCACAAAGCAGCCGCATTTAAAGCACAAGTGAGTAAAAATTCATTTAAATATACCACTCATATTTAATTTATTTTCCTACTTTATTACGAATACGAAAATTCAAAATGGAAGGAAGCAAATTTGACAATTCGAAGATGTCAAAAAGGGCTGCCGTGTTTCCATCACCGCACTGAGGCTATTGTGAACATAGCCTTAAGGAGTAAATGAATGATAATTGCCAGTGTAAGTAATAGATGTATAATTTGTTGGCAATTGTAGAAGTATTGCCAGGCAGTTTAGCATTTTTTTTTATTAATTCGTGACTAAGTTATTATAGGCAAAAAATAGTTTTATGAATAAACAAAACCTGTTTAAGGAAATGATGTTTTAAATTTACTAACAATTTGACAAGGAGTATATGGATGCCCTCGGAAAGAAATAACAACTGACAGGTTACACAGCTGATAATTTAACAATGCACAGCTCAATTGCATGAACGTGGAATGTACTCCTCTATATTTTGTATCAGCACGCGAAAATAGTGTGTTGATAATTTATTAAACACAACAAAATTATTGGATCTAAAGCACAAATGAGCAAAAACTCATTGAAACATATCACTCCTATTTAATTTAATTTCCTACTTTATTACGAATACGAAAATTCAAAATGAAAAGTAGCAAATTTTGACAATTCCAAGACATCAAAAAAGCGCTGCGGTTGTCACCACACTGAGGTTGTTGTGAACATAGCCTTAAGAAGTAAATGAAGAATAATTGGCAGTAAAAGTAATAGATGGATAATCAATGTAATTAATGTTGTTAATTATAGAAGTATTGCCAGGCTCGTTAGCATTAAGGGCAAAACACAATATGACAGGGATTCTACTGACTTACGATATTTGTCACCACGCGCGACCTCAAAATTTGCAACACCAAATGTGGCTTTAAAACTGTCGGGCATTGAGAGGTTAGGAATATGGCAGAATTTCGTATTTCAAACACACGATTTTGCGGCAGAAAGAAGAACAGAAATGTACTCTTTTTATTTTGATGGTTTGATTAGGAAAGACAAATATAAGAAATTACTTCGCAAACAAATCTGTATGAATAAGAAAATATAAACGTATACTTATATTTGCGTATGGATGTATTTTCACAGGTTATAACACCGATCTGCTTAAATATCAAAAATGTAAGGTGATCATCCCTCTACTCTCATTATAACAATTTGAAATTTAACCAAGCTTCATCGGTGTCATATTACCTGTGAAAACAGGCCATATTTTCTTAGAAGTCAATGTATATTTTTCTACCAAAATTTCTCTTCTTATTATATATTAGTAATTATTAACAGATAAAGATTATGATAAAAATTACCGTCATTAACTAAATAAAAAACAAAACATGTAGATAAATTCTTTCAATTATGAAAGCCCAAAAATCTAGTCCATCTATTACAATTTTCACCGGCATACGATTATTTCCTGTAAACTGCACCAAAATTTAAAAAAAGATAATTCGAATTGAAATTCACATAAATGCAAATCGAAAGGTGCAGTTATCATTTTTATTTTAATTCAATTAACAATTAAATTAATTTTCTACGTATTATTCCCCCTCAATTAAGAAAAATTTCTTTCAAGTCCATACCGAACCACAACTTGACCATGGTACTACCTGTTAAAATTACGACGAAAGTATAAAAAGCCTTCATTTCACTGGCGGCTCCGGCTTCGTTGTCAACTCGAAGTCCAACAATCCATTCACATGTGGGCAGAGGAGGAGGGAGACAATTTTTTTTTCTGCAAATGAATGTGGTTGTCTCGTCTCGTCTCGTAGTCGTCGTCGTCGCGGTAGCCATTGTGTGAATTTCACTTCATGTGAGAGGACGTCGTAGTTGTGTGTATTTTGCTGTCGTTTTTTGGCTGCCACCTTTTGTGTCACCGCCGCTTGACATTTGACTTTTTTTTTTTTCCTGATTTTTATATTCAAAAATATTACTTGAAGATATTTTTGATTTTTCAAAACGTTCGTGGAAAACGTGAAGAAAAGCTGAAACGGATCGAATTTTGTTTTGATTTTCCTTGCTGGACATTTTTTTTTTCTTGTTTCGGATTCCTAGTCGCTACCGGTCGAAGGAGTACCTACATATCTCGGTAATTTAAAGGAATTTGGTTCACCAGAGGGCAGAGAAAACAAAACAGCCTCAAGATTGCGGAGAAAAAGGTTCCAATGGCTCTGTGCCAAACTTCAGTGGTAAGTACAGTAGTAATCAGAACTGTTTTTACCTGTAAGGGGCGATGGGGAATTGCTCTAAACCTAAGTCTACCATATGGGGGTATATCTTTAGGTAGGTATATCATCTCGTGAATTCATGAATAAATTATTCACACAGCGATAGATTTTGTTCATTACAACGCAAAAATTTTAACGAGTCTCACTCGACTATTCTTCTACCGACTCCCAGCAACATCCATTGCGTAATTGCGTTGCATTAATAGTCAGTTTCCCATTGAATAACACCTCGGCGGAGGTGCTCCTCTAGGGAGAAAGTTAGCAATACCCTTAAGATGCTGTCGATGGCAAGCGGGCTCATCGTCGGCAGATATAGCAGCACGCATCCGAGAAGCAACAGATAGCAGTGGATTTTATGATTTTCTTTAGTCGTTGAGATGGAGGCTATGAAAAATTGGTTTTCATAAGAAGCCAGCCAACATCAGGGCCGTGTCGTGGCTGTAGCAATTAATTTCAAAGTTGTAATCCATGCTTCTGCCGAGGTTGGTGATGACTTGCACACACGTTGACCTCAATGTTGAACGGATATGCACCGGGCATATCCACGGTGGTGATGCATTGGGAATTTCCCACTCTGCTCGGGCTATGTAGATGTGACGAGGTTTCTATAGTTGGGTATATGAGTTATGACTTTATGATTGCTACACTTAAAAAAAAAAAAAAATTCAATTTGAGGATAGTTTGCGGCTAGTTAACCAGTTGAACGACTTCCGTTTATGAAATATTTATGCTTAGACTCGTGTGGGAAAGTGCACATGCGGGTGATTAAATATGTAGGGAGCATGCATGGTAGATTAGTGTTAGGTGTCATCGCCTTGCGTGTTACTATGTCATTGAAAGTAGAGAGTACTTCACACAGTAGGCACCTAAGTAACTTGTAATATGGTGTCGATCTAAACATGTTTTTGCCGGTGGTTAAGTATGTGCCTACTTATTTATTGGAAATTGTATGATACTAATGTATATCAGACGGCTCATAGACTACTACTCATGGATTAGAATCGACCCCTCTTTACCGGCCTCCTTGTCGATCTTTTGGTATAAGTTTCACTAAAGTCTTTACAGATGGGTTAAGTGGGGTCGTTATGTGACATTCGAAGTGTATACGTGACCAAAAAGTAAAGCAAAAGATACTGAAATGTCCCAAAAGGCAGTAAATGGTTTTGTTCTTCCGTGAAAAAAGTAGAAGGTTCTGCTTTATCTACCATCGCGGTTCTTCTCCACAATGAAAATAATACGCGGACTCCAAAGAGAAAGGTAATCTGCTAGCTACAATATTCACAGCAAATTCCACTTTTGGTTACAAATTTCTATTCCAGAATCCGTTCAGTAGTTCGAGTCCTAAAAGATCTCAATATCTTTCAGTCCGACGGAATATCTCCCCTTATCTTAAAGATGTATTCTTCTATCCTGGCCAATCCACTACTCATCTTCTTATTAAAGTTCCTTTCCGCTTCGGATGTTGGAAATTATCGCCTTCAACGTTTGTTTAGTTAGGACGCCTCTAACTCAGATGTTGAGAGATTAAAGCATTCTCTTAGGTTTGCTATACAAGTCAGCCTGTGTCCCCCTGCTGCTCACGTTCTTTCTATCCTCTTATCTTTGCTATTTCTGAGTATATGTCCTGAATATTATTTCCCTTTTTTTCCTTATTCGTCTTAGGACTTCTGCATTTGATATCCTTTCCGTCTAAGAGATACGTAGTATTCTCTTATACACCCACATTTCGAAGGCTTCCATTTTTCTTATAGTTACTCTCTGTAACGTCCAAGTTCCTGCTCCGTAGAGTAATCTCGACTAAATATAACATTTTACTAGCCTTGTTTTCATTTCCCGGTTGATTTCTCTGCTGCATAGAAGCTTTTTAATATTACAGAATGTTGCCCTCACTTGTTCAGCTCGGCATTGAATTTCCTTGCTAGGGTGACCGGTGCTATAAATGATCATTCATTCTTCTTCTTTTTATAGTGTCTCTCTTAGGAGGCTGGTTATCATTCTTTTGGTGTTTACGCGGAAGGTCACGTTCCTGAATAGTTCCGTGGTGGACATTCGATAACAGTCGCTCTGGTTGTGCATCCATGTCGTTGTCTACCGGTCGCTGTCCTTCCTTGGATTCTTTCCTAGATATTTGAAACTATACCCTTTCTACGCTCATGTGCTCTATTCTCAGTTCGTCGTTTTGTGTATTCAGGTTCCTGGTAATTATCATAAACTTGGTTTTTGCAGTATTAATCCGTAATCCGTATTTTTCGCTTCCAAGATTTAATTTGTTCATCAATACTTCTAAATCGTTTGCTATTATTACTGAGTCAATCCGCATATCTTAAATTATTTATTCTCATGCCATTGATTTTGATTTCGGCGTAAGTGTCTGTTCTTTAAAGATTCCTTCAGAGTACATGTTAAATAATAGAGGTGTTAGAATACAGCCTTGTCGTACTCCTCTTCTAATATCTATAGCGATAGATTCTTCTCCTTCTATGGAAACTTTTGCTTTCTGGTTCCAGTACAATCATTCTGGTCTACGTTTTTTCTTCTGTCAAAAGCTTATTCGTAGTCTACAAAGCATGCCAAAACCATTTTGTTAATTTCTAAGCTTCGTTGAACTATGGTATTGAAGGCAAACAATGCTTCGGTCGTACCAAAACCGGCCCTAAAACCGAATTGTGAAGGTGATTACACGATTATTAAACTTAATGCGTAAAAGATCGATAGTTGGAAGGCTTGTATGGCTTGCTGGAACCAGTTCATTTCCAAAATTTCTGGCAAATCGGTTATCATGCCTCTGTAGCGCTCTCTCTTGACCGTAATGTTGTTGCCATCTTCATCTTCAAAGAAAAATAGCCCAGTAATGCCGCCATTCCACAAACCACACCAAACAGTCATACCCTGGGGATACATTCTCTACGACTACGCGTGGGTTTTCCGAACCCCAAATATGACAGTTTTGCCTGTTTACGTAGCCACTGAGATAGAAATGAGACCCATCGGAAGAGTTTAGCAAAGTCAACGTCAATTTCGAGCTGCACAGTAAAGCCCAAACAGTGAAGCGATAACGAAGTGGGTGGTCATTTTGCTTCAATTCTTGAGTCAGTTGGACCTTGTAAAGGAATAATCCGAGGTTTTTATGCATAATTCTCCTCAGGCTAATGCTCAGTTGCTAAGATCTGTAGCGAGTTAAGTCTCTCAGGTTTAGGCGCACACTTTCGACAACAGCAGCATTATTCTCGGCTGAGGAAGAACACGAGGATAGCTTGTGTTATCAATTAGCATGCCAATCTCACGAATTTGTTGTTAATTTTCCTGTCCTTATTTTTATGGAAGGAATCACTGAATGGTAAGGTATTCATAAGTAGAGTAGTCTATTTAGATTTTCTCAAAATATGCGCTTTGTTTGGTTAAGCTGAGGCGGGCCACGGTAGACAGCTACTTCGGCCACTTATGACAAATTCTTTTTTCAAAAGACAGAAAGCTCTACAACCAGTCGTCTATATCATCTTTTTGTAGTCTCAAAAACTGAAAACTTTGTATATATTGCGACAGAACGTTGTTGATACCAGATTGCATTAAGTGGATCTCACAGAGTCTTTATATAATGATGCCAATTTCAGAGCTCTTTTACGCTTTTAGGCTAAGTCTAACGATGAAGTGTTTAGTAAACATTTGTTACCTCAACCCTTCTAGACTACATAAATTAATTAACCAATACGGGTATTTTATTTAAGAACAGCTTTTAAAGAAAGCTGTTTTTATCCGTACTAGCAGATGAAACTTAAAATGTGTCGAGGCATGAACAGCTCGCCCATTACGATATATGATGTAATGATTGTGATTGTTTGTGGATACTTACGTTTAGGCTCACTGGCATCGTTCCTCCTCATTTGGACTAGACTATGAGAAAATCGTTTGGCAGGGAAACGACCGACCTGCAGAACTAATAGGCGATAACATTTTATGACAGTTTTGTGACTGCAGTAAAATCGATAACCAAAGTGAAAATAAAATCAGTGAACGTGTGCAATTAAAATGCACACGTTCACTGATTTTATTTTCAAATGTTGCTGAGTCGACAATCTTTAAATTTTAAGAATTACAACATCTGGCATGCCTGTCAAATTTAGTTACTGTAAGTGTAAACAACTTTGTTGTCGACTCAGCATCATTGCTTTTGTTATAGCTTTAACTGCACCCCAGGTGTGCAGAGTCGTCGTATCAAGGTTGACCTGTGGCTTCAATTTAACACTGCCAACATTTTATTATATATTTTTATTTGACGCAATGAAAGGGCTGCCTTTTTACTTGCATAAGGGCAAGTATTAGTCTCGTGAAAATGAAATTTTTTGTTTAAATTTCAAATCTGAGTGATTTGTAAATAATCAACATAAAGCAATTCGCTTAATTGATGACCCCGCACTAACATCCAATCTCCAACCATTGGCTCATCGAAGACTGGTAGCAAACTGTTTGATAGATACTATTACAGCAGATGTTTCGAAGACCCCAATGGAATGATAAAAATGAAATCTGACGATTATCCTTTTAGTATTGATCTCGAATATTTTAAGCATCTACAAAATCGTGTCAAACCTGATTTAATGGCATTCCTTTGAATTTAGAAACTATTTCTACGAGGGTGGGTCAATAAGTCCATGAAAAATGAAATAAGGAACACTCTTTTCGGTATAAAAACATTTTATTTTTCAACATACTCGTAGTCTCCTTTTAGCTCTATACACTTCATCCAACGTTTCTCCAATTTTTGGATGCCCTCCAAATAATACGATTTCTCGAGCCCCTCAAAATAAGCGTTTGTTTCAGCGATGACCTCTTCATTCGACCCAAGTCACTTACCTCCGAGCCATTTCTTCATGTTTGGAAACAAGGAATAGTCGCAGGGGGCTAAATCTGGGGATTATGCTGGATGAGGGAGGAGTTCGTAGCCTAACTCATGCAATTTTGCTATTGCAACTGCGGACTTGTGCTCCGGTGCATTGTCCTGGTGAAAAAGAACTTTTTTCTTCGTCAAATGCGGTCGTTTTTGCTTCAAATAGGCTTGGAATCGATCCAGCAGCTCTGCGTAATATGCGTCGGTGATCGTTTTACCCTTTTGAAGGCAATCGATGTGAATAACACCGCGCGCATCCCAAAAAACTGTCGCCATGACCTTGTTTGCTGACAAACCCGCCTTGGCCTTCTTCGGCTTCGATTCACCAGGAGAAGTCCATTGTTTTGACTGTTCCTTGGTTTCTGGTGTGTTGTGGTGAATCCAGGTTTCATCCACGGTTACGAAACGGCTCAAGCTCACGCACTTTCACTCGCCGATCGTCCATTATCAAACCATGGATTTTGTCGACCATTTCTGGTGTGGTGACCTTAATTGGGCGACCAGAACGTTCGGCGTCACTTATGCTTGAACGACCGCACCGAAATTGAGTAAACCAGTGGTGAATGGTTCCAATCGATGGTGAAGAGGCCCCATAATATTTGTCAAGCTTTTGTTTGGTTTGGGCGATAGTTTTTTCTCGCAAAAAATAGTGTTTAATGAGCACTCGAAATTCGCGTTTTTCCATTTTAACGAAAATGCTAGTAGGCGTCTCTATAAAATGGCTGCCACAACAAAACTATTTGACAGATCTGTCTGAAAATTTGGGTGCGTTCTTTTGAAAGATGATTCTTGAAAAAAAAAAAAAATTAAATTTAAGGTGACGACACAATTCCCACCCTCGTATAATTATTTCTCATCTGAAAGATAATGTGATGTCCCAGCTCTTCCTCTAAAGTATTTCTTTGAGTTATTTTTAACTATTGGCAAATTGCCCAGTTTTTGGAAAAAGTCATTTATCACATCTATGTTCAACAGAAGTCATATCACCAACTGTAGACCTATTTCGAAACTGTCTTTTATCCCAAAACTCTTTGAACAAGTAGTGTGCGACAAGTTAACATTAGTCTGTCGTAATATCGTATGCAAAGAGCAACATGGTTTTGTCAGAATGAGGTCTACTGCTACTAACTTTTTGCGCAAATGTTCTAAGGCTTTAGAAAGTGGACAAGAGGTCGATTGTATCTACTCAGACTTTTGCAAGGCCCTTGATCAACTTTCCCACACTATAATTGAATATAAACTTAAGGTCATATACCTTTTTACCTTGTATTTCTTGCACAGGCTAGTTCATACCTCGGTACGAAGGTTCATCCAAGTTCTTTACAGCTCAATGTGGTGTTCCTCACGGTAGTCACTAAGGTCCTATTCTCTTTATATTTGCAAACGATGATATTACGTCGTGTATTAGTCATAGCGATATTCTCATTTATGCTGATGACATGAAAATCTTTAAGAGCATAATAACCTAAACGAATAAACCGATATTAACAATTAAATTGGTCTAATTATAAACCCTCTTAAATGCCAAAAGTGTATGCCAACTGCTTTTAATTATTCATTATCGCAACATACTCTTTGTCGTGTCAATTATTTTAAGGACCTAGGGGTTTATTTTAACCCTAATCTTGACTTGACGAAGCATATTAACTTCATTGTTAACAAGTCCAATTCTAGGTTAGGTTTTATAAAAAAGATGGTCAAAAGAGTTTCAAAACCCATACGTTACTCTAGTCTCTGTATAACTGTTGCGTCCGTACGCATCTTTAATATGCTTCACAAGTCTGGACTCCCTTTTATAAAGTTCATCAAGTTTGGATAGATTCAGTGAAACTTTTTATCCGATTCACATTAAAAGCGCTCCCATGAGACGATCCATTTAATCTTGCACCATACACGCCTCGCATAAAACTTTTACAAATCTTACCTTTGTCTCAAAAACTCTCAAATAATGATTTTTTTTACATTTGTTTGATTTGTTATCCTCAGTTGGATTTAAATTTCGTGGGGGGGTCTTACAGCCTACTTAGTTTGGAGTTATTGCATGTCCCTCATCATTGAATTAAGTATGGCATGTGTGAGTCAATTAATCGCATGAGCAACTTATGTGGTATAAACTTAAACCTCGTGGACTTCAATATTAATAAATGTAGTTTAAAAAGAAATGTACGTTGCAGTGTTACACTTTAAATATGTATTGGTATTCATTTGAGCTTTTTATGTCCGTGTTAATGATGCTTCTCTTGTTTGTTTCTACCGCTAACATCAGCACTAAATGATGAGCCTGTGGATGCATTATTAATGCTTTGGAAAATCTTTGCTCGTAGGAGCTGCTCGTAGTAAGCACAGAAGCCAGAAGCTTTTAATGTCCAGCTATTCAAGAGAAGAACAAATAGTCATCTCAAGTTGTTGTCCCAGCGTTGTAGGTTCGCCTCTCTTGAGAGAAATATGTGTTGGTATTAAATTATAAAAAAAAAAGTTGGCGGAGTATATACCGCCACTCTAGACCTAATAATCGGACATACTTCCACATTGCTAACAACATCGGTGGACTTTATTCGTTCGTTCATATCTCATTGAAGGCTCCTTCAACAATGTACAGATAAGCGATAGAAACAGCGCTGAACGTTTTTTTTTTTTCATTTTTTATTGAACGAATTTCATTTAGGAATCTGCTGTCAGCTTAGAGTATGTCGAAATTTTTGTTGTACTAAGGTGCGAGACAATTATTGTCTATCATATCTGTGACTCAGAATGTCTGGTGATAAGCGATTGTTATTGCTATATTCAGGTGATCGCAATTTCTTGTTGTGTTAGTCTCAACCATCTCGTCTGTCTATAAGCCTCAGAATTTGATCAATTAAGAATACCTCCTTTAACTCTGTTTATATATGTGTCTCTATGTTGTGGTTATTTATAAATCGCAACCTTAATGACAATAATGGGCAAATTTGCCGTGCTAGGGCTGAGCTACATCAGATTTACATTCCTTCATATGGTAGGCCTTGCTTATGATAGATATTCTAGTCAAACTATTAACTACGAGTATAATTAAAGAAAATTGCTCAAACATCGCGTGTTGTCTGCAATTTTGTCTGGTAGTTGAATTTGATATCCAATGTGATGCTCGACGAGGTGGCATTGTTATCGCTACTCATTTTTTTTTTTTACAGATTACTGATCAGAGATGTGCTGAATTTTAAACGAGTGTGGTACTTATTAATAGAAAATGAATAGCGTTTTTCGCCGCAGACTGTTCTTTCATCATATTGAATAAATCTCCATTGGGCTGGTACACCACTTAAAAACCACTGCTCATGACGTAGACTGATATCACTAGTTTTACGCATCTGAAGTAAACATGTACATATCATCGTTTTAGCCAGATAAACAATTTTTATGATCTGTTTGTTTTCGTTATAATTTACTATCTCGTTTATGTACAAAGACGCTGACCCGGATGAATTAAGGTTCCTCCAAACCAATGCGATACCGTGGGAACGGTCAAGGTGGGGGAGTGAGAAGTTCCAATCTAATTTTGATTTTAGTTGTAATTTATTAACGTATGTGGGTAAGAAGTTTTTAGTTTCATGTACTCCTCCTCGGACGAAGAATATGCTGTTTTCTTAATAATAGAGCGATCACGGTCGAATGGAATTGCTATGAAAATTTGCGTGATATGCAATTCCTAAAGTATATCTTCATTCAGAGGGGTTTCGTCCTTAAAACCACATTGCACTTACTGAACAGCAGAAGAAAGTTTGTGTTCACCCCCTAAACCGAAGAAAGCACAGACCGATTTGTCTCCAAGATAATTCCGAAGACTCGGTAAAAGATGGTAAAAAAAAAAGACTAGCACATGTCGGATCGGACAGGAGTTTTAATATGTTCTCGAAAAGCCTTTAAAATAATTCGATTTTAGTTCGAATGCCTTCTTTTAACTTCGGAAAGAAACTAGGAAAAACTGACATTTTATGGGATTTTATCACTTTTTACCTAAGATTAACCCTTTCGAGACAATTGTTGAAAAACCTTTCAGTTTCCTTCCCTTCTTTCCAAGGTCATGGAAACGCTGATGAATCGTCAGCTTATGAAATATCTCGATTTACGAAAACTCCTGTTTTCGTAGCAACAGGTCCACTGCACTGATGGCATATCTCACCGAGAAGTGGAACCAATCTTTCCAGCACTTCGGCGAAACTAAGATAGTTGCGCTTGATATTTCATTTGACAGAGTTTGGCATCAGGCTCTTTTGTCGAAAATGCGTGCATGTGGCGGCGATGAGCCTCTTCTTCAATGGATTAGAAATTACCTTCGGGGCGTTTAATACAAGTTGTCTTGGACGGCTTCAAGTCTGCAATTCACCAAATAAATGCTGGTGTTCCTCAAGGCTCTGTTTTATCTCCGACACTCTTTTTTTATTTTTATAAATGATCTCTTGTCTGCAACTTTTAATCCAGTCCATTCCTTGATGATGACAGACCCTAAGTTTTTGGTATTCGTTCTCTAACTCACGTCCGTAAAAGAGGAACGGCAACGTATATTAAACATATTCAACGTATATTCATATAATCAAATGGAGTTCAACCAACAGAGTGGAATTTTAATGCTTCCAAACCACAATGCTGTGTTCTGTCACTCAAGCGAAACCATAACCCTCAACCATTATCCATGAATGTGTATTAATAACCATCTTCGATGGAACGATCACATATTCGAGGTCGCTAAAAACGCTGCAAAATGTGTAGGATTCCTTAAACGGTGCAAGAATTTTTTTTTTTTATATAATTTGCGCGCGCCAAATGGGATATGAATACCATTAAATTATTTCAGGGCACGGGCGTTTGTAGAAATTGTGAGAGAGAGAAAGAAAGATTGGTGTAGTGGGTTTGAAACTTAGGTTGTATTAAGTTTCAGTAAACTCCAAGGGTGGCGTCCAGATAACTGGGGAGCTTGTTTGTTTTGCTTTTTGTCGTTGCTCATGATTCACAATATTTTTTCCCCTCCACCTGATGTCATCATCACGATCAAGTTGCATTTAAACCATATGACCACCCTACTGCCAGTGTTATGCCTTCGCAGTAGAGTTGACTAAGCTTTCGCAATTGATCGACTTTTTTATTTATTTCATAAGAAATAAATAGATGATTGTTGAGATCAGGATTTGAACCGTGAACCAAGAGCGTGACAAGCGTTGATGTTACCACTACACCACGGCCACCCTCAAATATTTTACCCCGTTTGATCTGCCCTCGATTTATAAGGCATTCAACCGTCCTAAGCTGGAATATAACACCCATATCTGGTCTGGCGTTCCCAAGACCGTTCCGCACATTCTAGACAGGGTACAGAATCGCGTGTTAAAACATATAGGTGATAGAGACATTGTGAATTCCATACATTTACTTGAACATCGGAGAAATGTCTTGTGTTATCGCTTTTTTTATAAAAAATGCTCCAGCGAAATAACCAGTTGCATTCCTCCCCTTCAAAATTCCACCCGCAATACGCGTCTTACTTCGAATGCACATCAGTTCACCCTTAAGCCCAATTTCGGTCGTACTGTCAAATATAGGGACTCGTTTATAAGCCGAACGATACGAATATGGAATGATCTACCAGGCTCTATATTTCCCCATCACTACAACCTTCAAACTTTTAAAGCCAACGTGCACGGTCTCCTCCTCTGTTCCTCTTCCCCATTTTCCTAAACGCCCGTACCCTGAAACAGTTTAAGGGTATTCATAATCCCTTTGGCGCGCGCAAATTATAAAAAAAAAAATAGTCAACGCCATATCTATCCAATACACTAATCAGCGGGAAAGCGAACCACAAGGTGATAAGTGTGGTAAATAGGGAGTGTGAACCATTTTTTTTTCCCACTTAAACTTTGCGCAGGTGATTCCATCTTATCTGAGGGCGAGCGACGTCTGAATAGAATAAAACGCCTCTACAATTGAGAAGACTTGACCGTTTTTGCTGCAATGCTTTTGTTCAATCTTTGCTCAATCTTTGCTTTGACTGTCTGGTTGTGTGGCGATTACACCATCCAACTATTATACATGGACAATAGCACCGTAAGTGAGCGAAGTTCATCTCTCGGATGTTGTTCTGGCTTGTCTTCTGGGCTGAGCCATTGGTGACGACACAACAGTGAAGCATAGATTATTTTTGGGAAGTCTATGAAGTACCCATTACAGCAGCTTAATGCCTTTCCTATATTTGTTAAGTGGCGATGGATGGTCATATGTTCTTTGTCCTTTGCGGTTGGACTGTAGACTTCTTTTAACTCTTTTGGTCTACCGGTACGTGGTTCGTCCTTCAGGTCAAATTTGCCACTTCTTAACCTCGCAAACCAGCGACGACACGTCAATTCACTAAGAATGTGGAGCATATGTGCTCATCTGATACCTCCCATTTAAATAATTGAAATTAAAATACTACGAATGATGTTTGCCACTACCAAATTTGCACAGAGAATGGCTAATTCATCAAGAAGTAAATCTTAAATGTTTAACAATTTGTTAACTAACTTTTTATAGGTATGTTCCCACTCTGCTCTGATACCAAGCATATGCCTATAAATCAATTGTTATCGCACACCAAATCAATCCATGTTGAATGTGATTAGCAAATCTCTTGTTTAAGCAAACTTTTCGGCCAAAGATACATAGGTATGACGCAACACATCGCAGAATGTGGTATTTCCTGAAAAAAGGTATTTACAATGTAGAATTCTTTATTTTTTTTTTTTATCTCTTCTTGGTAATAAAATATAAATTCTGCGTTCTCGACATTTGAGTGTTACTCAACTCGTTCGCTGATTTGATTTCAACGCGCGCAAACATATTAACTATATTCGCCTCGGTAATTGCAAACAGATATCATCACAGACACATTCAATTAATATCGTCCCCGTGTCGAATGATTTCTGTAGACATTCTATCACTTTTCTCCTGATAAGAGAGTTTTTTCTTTACTCCAAGTCTATTGAATGCCTCGCACCTTATTGCACTCGAAACAACCAATTAAATATTAATGACAATTTTGAATGCACATTCTTGTTGTCTTTGATGAAAGGATAGAAATTGTGATTACAACTCAATGCACAAGTATTTTGCAGTCGAAGCAAACACGATGGAAATCTTGATTATGAAACTCTCTGTTTACACTGCGATACGATTGTATAGAGTTTGTTATTTTTTTTCACAATTTGGAGGTCAGATTTGTTTACAAACTCTCTGTTTTAAGGTTTTTCGTAATTACAGTTGAAGTTGCAATGTCTTTTTTTTTTTTTATCTTGTAGATAAGAATTAAGAAAAGAAAACAATTTTATTTTTATATTTTTGTTCTACATTCTGTAAAAAGTGTGGTTTCGGTAATACACTTGAAAATGAATTTATTTTTAATACATAAATGCGGGAGAAGATGAAAATTCCAATTTCGTATATCCACACAACCAGTTGCAGGGTAATGAACTTCAAAAATAAAAAAACCGGGTGTCGTTAGTAGGTATTATTGATGTCGTGCTGTTTGCAAAGGATTGATTCGGCTGAACTGTTGTTGCGTTTAGTGAAAGTTTTCGTTGCTTGGTTTGGATTCTTTTTCGTTTTTCTTTGAATCGAATTCAGTCCTTTATTTTGATTTAATGGAGAAGACAATAAAATTGCATTTAATGTGCTGTAGGAGGTCATATATAATTTATTATTTTTTAATGGAATGTTAACGTTTTCAGAAGCAAATCTTTTAGGTGTACTTCTACTCGAAAATTGATGGTTTTGTCTACGACAAAGGAATTCCTAAAGAAGAAATTTTAGTAGTAGTAATTCAAATGATATTAAGTTACGTTTTTCATACAAACAGGTTGTACAATAAAATTATTCTATGATTTCCTTGAACTTATGCGTATCGTGTAGAACTTAGGGCAGCTTACACAGATTATTTTTAGAAAAGCTGCTCCAAATGTATGGACACGAATGCGAAAGATTGCAGTTATTTGCTTTACATTATACATTCTGTGAATAACATACAGTGTGGGCAGCCTAATTATAATAAAGAGAGAAGGAAGCTACTTTCGGAAAAATCATGTGGTATGCGTGTCTTTTTGCATTTTTGTTTGCCTATGCTATGCTTGTCTTATCTCCTCTCTGCGTATTGTAAATTTTACACTATTTCTCTGGCTGTGTTGACGTTTATAATGCAAGAACCACTTGACCGATATTAATGCGGTTTTCTTCAGTGGATTGGGACATTTTCTGAGCACATACTGCGGTTATACTTAGTGAACTCATAAATATAGGTACACGCATTTTTTGTGATAAAATAAAACCGGAAAATTTTTTTTGATTTCAATATTTGAATAATTAATTTGTAATGGTCGCCATTTGCATTTACGCAGGCCTTGAGTCACTCTGGTCACTCTGGTCACTCATCGATCGCAGTACGCACCTCATCCATTGGGAAATTGTCCATAGCACGAATAAGTGCTCGCTTCTAGGACTCAATATTTGGGTTTCGAGTAGAACAAGCCATCGCCTCTAAATAGAGGATTGAGGTCTGGACTGCCTGACGGCCAATCGTTTGCTGCCCTGCCACATTGTTTTAGAGCCACTTGTTTTGTTTTTGACTTATGAGGTGGAGCGGAGTTTTTTGGGAAAGTGCACTGGTTGTTTGAAACAATTGTTGGTTAAGTCCCTTCACAACGCCTTCCAGAACATACGTTTGGTAGATTTTTGCCGATGTTTTTACTTCGTACTCGGTGGGTGACGCCTTCGTACCTGACTCCTCACCAAATCATCACAGATGCGGGATGATGGCCCCGTTCGACTCACGGTATGAATTCTGATGCTTTTTCGGATGACCGGGCATAGACTCTATCATTATTGAACGATTCCTCAATAGTAAACATTTTTTTCAAACGGGAACACGCGTACTGGCGACATAGAGCTTTCGATCTTTCATTCCGTTTATGTTTTAATTGGGCTGTGTGAGTAAGTGGCCTGTGTGTTTTTATATACGTTGAGTCCCAAACCCTGTTTGATAATGCGAAACATGGATTTCTGCGATATTATCATTTCTCGTGACAAGATTTTGTGCTTTCGCAGCGATTTCCGATCAATCCTGGCTTGATCACCTGTGAAGTTCTGACAGTGCGAGAGCGCCCGGATCTTTGACGGTCCTCAAAAAATTTAATAGTTCGATACACAGAATTCCGGGTGATTCCAAGCGGTCACAAGCTCTAGAAAATATTGTGAAGGCCAATTACCACAACACGGTTTTTAATATCTCCCCACTCCATATTTACAAACGACTTTTGTGTAAATGTTTTTGCGCGTTAACTAGAAGTGTCACTCATTGAATACCTGTCAATATAGAATGGATGTGTTCAATACTAGTTTCACGATGAGTGCGTTTAATCGTATACCAGTATTTATGGCAAGCCTAGGTATATACATACATATGTGTACCGACGTCGGGTAAAAACCAGTGTGATGCATTTAATTAGATAAGAATAGGAATAACCAAGAGATTTCCGGTCAATGTTGGTGTGCACCAGGGTGGCGTCCTTAGCCCTTTCCTCTTTAACGTTGTTTTAGCTTACCTTTTGAAAGAACGTCAACGAACTAAACGAATTATTTGCGAACAATGCAGTTGACGCGGTAGATTTACAAAATGTGTATCATTTCGATGTACCTAAGAGCAATTATCAATCTCTATGCGTTAGCCTATAATAATCCAACCAATCTCACTCATGTGTAACCTATAAAATACAGTCCATGACTATCACATTATCATAAAAAAAAAAAAAAAAATTATAACAAATAACAAAAAACAAATGAAATGGTTTTCATGTTTAACTTTATCATTTCTGTCAATTAATTCCGGTGCTGTACGGGTTGATCGGGGTCCGTACACTGATTATGTCTTCTTTCTTTCGTCGATAATAATTTTTCATACAATTAACCGCGGGCACATGCAATTGCATTGTATCGTATCGTATTCATTATATATCTACTGGCTAATTGTAGGCTATGTCACCTGCAGAATCGTTTTAGTAGTTATACACTTTATTCGCAATCGTCAACAATTACAGGCGTGTACCGGTGGAAATAATGTGTATAACATGAAACTTAAAACACGCGGATATTGATTATAGTTTATTATTGATTTTAATAATTCGCATGGGTTAGGTTTTGGATTGGATTTTTTATAGCAAAAACCGAAAAAAAAACATTTCCACTAGGAGTCGCTAGAAAACCTCAAGTGGGTTATTCATTTAATCGTTTCAGCCGTCCAATGTCAGACATAGTGATATGTACCTCTTTTTTTTAGCGGATCGGGGTTGAAAGATATAATTGTGATACTAAGTCACATTCTAATTAGAAAAATGTCATTGAGCCTATTCTTTGGATATATTGGACAACCTCATTCAATTAATTGTTAGCCTTCGACATGTTGGACGTTTTTTTTTGCAGACATTACGGCGAAGATCGAATAACATCCCCTTCCTGCTCGTGGTAGATTTTATGAGTAAATTGTTTGGTAATTGGCTTCTAAGTGATGCTATAAACGCTGTCATCACTAATTACACAAAACAACACGTTTCGTCTTAACTGAATGAGCTACTCATTGCAAAAATTGCAATATGAACCTTTTGTATGGTTACATTTCAGTGAAGATAAGCGTGATTTATAGGTGTAATTACAATTCAATTGTAGCCTGCTTGTTAATGATTTAAGCGTGTTTATTATTAGCATAACATTGACACTGACATTGCGAATATTTCATTTTGTATTGCTTACTTTGTTTGCATTGACTTAGACTTCATAAGATTGCGACGGTGCCTGAAGAGTTTTAGAAAATTCCACACTTAAAACAAACAAACAAAAGGTTCTTTAAATATATTTGATGGTAGTTGTGTCATTCATACCTATATGTGAACCGAAACGACGTAAACTCACTCAAGTGAGCTAATAGAGAGAGTGGAAGCCAGACACAATGGCAACTTTGCGGAAGCGAAAAAATAGTCTCTTTTTTACTGGAAACTCAGGTGGTTTGCCGACCATTAACAGGGAGACTGCTATAACGCCCTACAAACCATTTTTTCTTGTTTCGTTTTTGTAGCTCGAGCTTGAATCTCTAACGCACTGACTGACTGCAGCCTGACTCAACACCCAACACGTTGAACTTAACTGCGTATAGAACAAGAGTTCTACATAGGGCGGTGGGCAGATTCACAGTTCTGTAGAGAGAGCTGTGGATGACTCAAAACGACTATCTACTTCTTCTTTGATATAGAAGTCTAAGCACGAATATTTCAGAAATATTGGTGGAACAGAATCTTTAGGGTGAGCACGGCACTGGGCTATCTCTAAGAACTCAGAGGGGCAAATTCGACGCGATTTTCTGTGACGTCATATAGTAGAGGGGACTCAAAAACACGATGGTTTCCTTGCGGTACACCGAAACATGTGTTTTTGGCACTAGACATTGCACAGTTTACACTAGTTTTTTGAGTACGATCAAACAAATAAGACTTAAACCACATAAGCTCGTTACCTTTGACACCATATTTTGACAGCTTTTGTATTAATATATCTCTATCAATTGTTTCAAATGCTCTCTGAAAATCTAAAAATAATGCTATAATTTTGTTACCACTGTGTCTTTGTTCTTTAAAGGTCATCACTAACCAATTTAGGGATGTTTCACAGGAGTGATCATGACGAAAGCCCGATTGGTTGTCGATCAATAATTTATTATCACACACATATTTATAAAATTGTTGATGAGCACACTTTTCCACTATTTTCTCTAGAATAGGCATCATGTTAATGGGCCTAAATTTGTCACACATTTTTGTACCGGACTCCTTGGGTATTGGAACAACTATCGATTCTTTTAAGTTTCTAGGAAATTCACCACGATTAAACGACTCGTTTACGATTTGAAGTATTATTGGACCAATAATATCAAAACAATTCAAAATAATTTTTATATTTAGATGTAACGCATTTTTATTGTTAATCTTTTTGCATATTAACCGTAGTTCACTCAAATCTATTTGTCTAAACTTAAATATCGTTTGATGTTCCGTTAAATTAAAAATCGAAGAGGTATTATTTGTCGCTATGGAATTACTGATAGCGTTTACACTTTCTATAAAGTATGAATTAAACTTGTTGGCAATTATAGAGCTATCACTTTCCGATCTATCACCGAACCGAACTTCACTGATTTCTACTTTTTTCTGCTTTAACACCAAGTCTTTTATAGCTTTCCACATAGACTTTTGGGTTTCACATGATCCGATTTTATTACATATATAGTTCTTTTTAGCAAAATGTAATTTATTTTTGTACATGTTTCGTATACTTCTATAACTTTCCCAGTCTGATGCAAAATTAAATATAGTCGCCTTTTGAAAATATTGAATTTTTTTGTGTTTTAGAGTTCTAAGTTCATTGGTGAACCATTTGTCCTCACAAAGCGCGATTTTCTTACGAATAGTCTGTTTTTTTACACAATACATTAAACTATTTTGTAATACTTCAGATAACACATTAAAGTCAGTCTGATCAGTCATTTGGGCGCACTTATCACTAATTAGACTCCGGAATTCAGCTTTCTTATACTTAAATATATCGATATATTTGTTAACTTTTCTAATTTGTTTGTCAGCCACATTTACTTTTATTACAATTGATTCGTGATCACTAATTTTTAGTTCAGGGATTGTATCTGCCCAAATATTTCTCTCAATAGGTGTTATTACAAAATCAACTAAAGATCTTGTCGATTCTAAAATCCTGGTTGGTTTGTTTATTATTTGTTTACAATTGTTTTTTATTAGAATTTCGTTGATAGCCTTTGTATACGTATTATTAGTAGATAGCAAATTAATATTAAAATCTCCAAACACTATTATATTAAGATTTGTGTGCAGAGCCATATCAATCCATTCAGAAAAAAGAGTACAGAATTCGCGTTCAGAGCTACTAGGTGATCTGTAGAACACTGCCACCATTTCTCGAAAGGAATTTGAATAGATTTCAACACACAAACTCCAAATTTTCATCTCAATATCTACTTGATTTATTAATCTATACTGTAATCCTTTTTTGACATATAGAACCACACCACCTGTATGACGACTAGTACTATCACACCGCAACACCGAGTACTCTAATAGACTTATTTCTTCGTCACTTATATTTTCTGTTAAATGGGTTTCACAAAAAGCAAGGATTTCAAAACTGTTGTCCTTCATTAATACTTCAATTTCGTTGAAGTTGTTTGTAAGTCCTTGTACATTAGCACACAGATAAGACAGTTGCTTTGGTTGCTAGTACTGAATCCGTTCTTTCAACACCTTCAATTTACGTAGAAACACAGGACAACATTTATCATTCGCTTCATGGTCACAACTAGCATTCATCCCTAAAGAATCATTCATTCTTACACAATTTGGACACTTAATTTCATGACTGGTACAATCTTTAATAGAATGTTCACCACCATTTCAGTTCTTTAACCTCCATTTCAGTAATTGGCCCTTGAACTTATCTATTAAGATCTAGAAGGCAACTTTTGTTTTTTGTTTCAACGGGCTGCAGAGGGAGTTTTAAATACGACTGATGAATCGAATTTTTGGCATAGGTTTGATTGTTTTGTAAGCTAATCTGTGGCCACGGTGTACTGTAGGAGTAGTAGTAGTAGACTACCGAGCTGTGCAGGTTCGAGTCCGAACGGGGAACAGCAACCAAGAGCCACCCAATCATATAAGAGAAACGAATTAAATCTAAGAATCTCCAACCACTACACCAAATAGGAGTTTCTGCTTGGTAGTACAATGGATTCGGAAATTTCCTTTATAAAAATCAAAAGAAAAAAAAAACTTATCTGTTGCTTAAATTATTGTCTTGTACTCGTAAGGGTTTGAATCACTTCATCCGCGAGCGGATAAGATGATCACGGATAAAACCGTCAAACTCTTAAACAAAAAATGTTTCCTCAACTCTAACGTAAAAATTGTTTGTTCTTCCTTTCAGTTGAAGTTATATCACACTGTAATAGAAGATGTAATCACTAGTGTACGTGATGCTTTCCTGGATGAAGGCGTGGACGAACAAGTCCTGCAAGAGATGAAACAAATATGGCGCACAAAACTAATGGCAAGCAAAGCGGTGGAACTAAATCCTGAACCACCAGAGCCCCAACCGCCACCGATTATTGCTAATAATCCGAAGGTAAGTAAGGTTTGTTTTCCCCTCTGCTAGAAAGTGGAACTTTGTTTTGTTGAACCCTTAATAGCGTGTTATTCCTTTTTTTTATGTACAATGTTTGCTGTTTATACTACTGCGTGTTTACTAAATACAAACCTGCAATTATCGCTCGCTTATATGATAAAAAACAAAAATAACATTCCACAATCAACCACCAACCAACCACTTACCATCTGAACCAAACTTCATTTTCTACCACTGCCACATACAAAAAAAAATAAAAAAAATCGTTCGCTCGATTGCACTACCCACCATTTCTGCGACTTTCATGATTGAACATAACCACTCAACATCTCTGCCACTACAGCCATCAAAGGTATGAGCAAATTTGATTATTATAGTATTTTACAGCTTTTTGGCATAGTTGGCTTGCAGTTATATTCCCAATTTATTATACTAATGTATTTATTCTTTTAATTAGGCCGCTGCTAATAAATCAAAGAAAGCCGCAGCGGCTGCTGCAGCCGCCGCCGCTGCAGCTGCCGCAGCACAAGCAGCATCTCAAAACAACACAGCAGCTAATCAAAACAATGATGTGAAGCCAAACCAAGCCAATTCAGTATCGACTGTGAATGGAACAATCAAAACAGAACCAAATCAACCTCCTCAGCAACAACAACAACAAATGCAACCACAGATGGTCCAACAGCAGCAAATGCAACAGATAGTACAACAGAAGCAACAGCAACAACAACAATCAAACCAAAATAACCAACAACCCGTTCCACAACAACAGACAACCTCAGCGTCAGCTATACCGGCAGTCGCTGCATTAGATCCAAACAAGATCATGCCCGTAAATGTAAGTTTCATTCGCCCGCATATGATGTTCCTTGGTAACCCATTATTTAATTTAGATAACTTTACCTGCTCAACCCGGTACCATGAATTCGGAATCGCGTGTCCTTACAATTCATGTGCCAGCGTCTGCGCTGCAGGAGAATCAGTTGACACAGATCCTTACAGCTCATTTGATTTCATCAATCATGTCGCTACCAACGCCTTTGGCTTCATCTGTATTGCAGCAGCATGTTAACGCTGCTCTACAAAATGCTGCTATGCAAAGTAAGTTCTACCGAAATTGTTCTACTTGAAGGTGTTTCAAGATGTTTCTTTCTTTTTTTTTTTTTGTTTAGAAAATTTCACAACAGCTAAACAATTGGACGGTGCTCTGGATACATCTGATGAAGATGAATCGGAAGAAAGCGACGATAACATGGATAATGAAGATGACGATGATTTGGATAAAGAAGAAGACGAGGATGGCGAGAATGATGGTGGAGCCGAAGAGGAGCCATTAAACAGTGAGGACGATGTGACTGATGAAGATGCCAGTGACTTATTTGATACGGACAATGTTATTGTCTGTCAGTATGATAAGGTAAGTTTATATGCCTATGACACTTACTATCGTTGGGCACTGTCGAATTAATTCGTTCATTCAGAAACTTACTTCAACCAACATGCCTCTCCAGCCAGCTCGATTCCTTCTTTGCCAGTTTTGATGATTTCGGTCCCCAAAATCTGGCAGTCTCTTATTAGAACCAGTCGTTCATTCAGAAAGCGGCATCAATCTTGTTGAGAATTTGGGAACCTAAAATGTTTGTTTTTTTTTTTACACATTTCTCTCAGGAAAGGCGAACTTATTTGAAAAATTCAGCACCAGAGTTTCAAAACCTAATATTTCGTTCCTAATAATATTTTCCGTAGAACAGACGGTTCTCAAGATATTCGCACACAAAAATCATTTGCTTTTTGCTTGCACTTGTATTGGTTTCCTGAAAATTCTCGACCTCGAGATTTTGATCAAACTTTGAGAAATTCAAAAAAGTAAGACGGATTTTCTTCAAACTTCATATCTGCGGTCCGTGGGACCACAATTCGAGGCGAAATCCGAATTTTCATTCTAATCTTAAAATTAATGGTACTTTACCAATGGCTTTAAACGGCTCTAAAGATTTTATTCAAATTTATTATTTGAGTTACAGTAGATACACATTTACAAGGTGCCATAAATGTGAATGTGCCATAATTTTTGCAAATGGCGTCAAATGTCATCGTGCTTTGACATTTATGTTGTAGACAGATAGAGAATTAGTTGACAACAAGCATTGGAGCGATACACACCTAAAGAACGCGGAATTATTGTTACTGTTTATTTGACCAATTCCCGATCTGTTGTTTTAACGCAGCATAACTGGTGAGCGCTACAGACAGATGTTAAACGAGTTTTTTTTTACCATAAGTTGCTGAATTGTGTCTCGAGCATTGTTGGTTCCAGCAGGACGGTGCAACCGATCACACAGCTCGGGAAACGATTGAAATTTTGAATCACCAATTTCCGGACCGTGTGAACTGGCCGGACAGTTCGCCAGACTTCTTCCTTTGGGGCTTTTTGAAATCTCACGATTACCACAACAAACTACAAACCTTGCAAGTCTTGAGAGCCAACATTGAAGAAGAAATCACTAATTTGGAGCCAGATGTTTTGCGAGCAAAAATTCAAAATGCCGTAAAACGAGCACAAATGTGCATCTCCTCAAGAGGTGCTCATTTGACCGATATCATTTTTTCAACTTAATGTCATCAATTTCACACCATCAAATTCGTGAAAACAGAGCCCAATATTTTTCATTTACTAACAAAATGGCAACCAATTCACATTATGACATTACCTTGCATATGCTAATAGATGGCGTACCAGATTTTTGCCAAAAAATGAGTATAATGGTATTTTAAATCAATATTTGACATGTAACGTGCACAAGATTATGGCATACAAAGTTTTGCAAAATTTCGAAAATATTTATTTTTTTTTTAATTTTAAATGAGCAGGTAAACAACATATAAACGGTGGGCTAACAGTCCAATGCAGGGCCTGGCCTAGCTTCTCGCAGCCACTCGTGCTGTGCGCCTCGTGAATGGTTGAGACCTACGAGTACAGTTTTATGCAGTTTCCAAAGGCCAATTTTTTCGATTGAGAAAAGCTTCTCATGACAGTCTTACTCGTACTCTCGGATGTCTGTCAGACATTCTCGCGAGATGGGACCTTGAGAAAAAATATATTTTATTTATTGTGTTTTCTTGGATTCGAACCTTGAACCTCTCTTGCTCAGTGATCGCGTACTTAACCACTGAGCCAAGGCGCATTGCTATAAAAACGAATTCATTTAATATTTTTCAAGAGTACAATGGCTGGCTTAGCAGTAGTCCATCCTATCAACCCAATTTTGCAGTATATTTTGAATGGTTCGGGGCTCTATTTCACGAATAGTTCGATCAATAAGTGCCTGAATCGTTTCTGGATTGTCAGCATAACATCGATCTTTAACGGTACCCCACAAAAAAAAGTCCATCCAAATCGCAGCTTCGCGGAAGCCAAGCAGCATCACCAAAACGCCTGATTAAACGATTATTAAACTTAGTGCGTAAACGATCGATAGCGCCGTCCAAATTAATTTCATCAGTTTCTGGTAAAAAAAAAATCGGTTATCATACCTCAGTAGCACTCTCCGTTCACCACAACATTGTTGCTATCTTGATCTTCGAAGAAATATGGGTCAATACTGTCGCCGGGTTTAGGCGCACATTTTCGGCAACAGTAGCAGTATTCTCGGCTGAGCGGACAGGCCGAATACGAGGATAACTTGTGTTATCAATTAGCATGCCAATCTCACGAACTTTCTTCACAAACTTGCATACAGCAGGCACGGTTTAAAGTGCATTATTTCGACCGAAATTTCTTTTCAAAATTCGCACTGTTTTGGCAACAGAGCACTCACATTGGAAATAAGTTTTCAATATTTTCCAACGTTGTTCAAGAGTAAATCGAATCATTTCGTACCGCGGAGATATGGTACTGTGTTTCCGTAAATTTTTTGAGCGCGAAATAGCTGTCAGTGTCAAAATAACATGTAAAGTCTGCCAACTAGTTTTGCACAAGTCTCTACAATGCATTTTATCTGAATAACACGTAATTTGTTCGAATTCGAATTCGAATTTGTACTAACGAAAATAGTAAAGTAACGAATTTTAATAATCATTATTCGATATTTGAATCGAATCGGATAAGCCGAATAGTTTTCATCACTACTTCTTACTTCTCTTTTTCAGATCACGCGATCGAGAAACAAATGGAAATTTTACCTAAAGGATGGCATCATGAACATTGGTGGGAAGGACTATGTATTCCAGAAGTCAAACGGCGATGCCGAATGGTAGACACAGTCTTTTTCTTCTTGTTTTTTTTTTTTTTTATTTTTTCTTTTGTTCTTTATATTATTCCCCGTTATTATCATTCTTTTTAAATTTATTTGTTTTTATTTTAAACCCAAAAAAAAGCAAAAATATCTACATTTTTGCTTATAATTTCCACTGTGAGATATTTTGTAGGAGAACAAGTTTTGTAATTTTTTTTTTATTATTGTCTATAATATTATCGGTTACATCTCACTTGTGTATTTTGTGGATACGGAAAAGAAAGGCAATGATAATGATGCAAATTAATATGAATAAGAAGAAAAAAAAAATAATAAAAAATAAATGGTTAAAATGAAACTTAACTAACATTACACGTGCTATTATGTAGGGAAGTAACAAGCAAACACACAAACATACTATGATATTAAATTTAAATATTAATAAAATTTTATTAATTCAACAAAGCAAAGCAAATTGGTTGTTTTATTTACGAAAAGAAGGAAGGAAGTTCATAAAAAATAATTCTTATTTAGCCCTGTGTCGTGCAAATACGGCCCAATTCAAAGATGCAGTGTTGCGCCGAAATAAGAGCAACAACTTGGCAGTACTGCTTAAATCAAATGTTTTTTTTTTTTTGCAACACCAACGCAACCGAACGTCAAAACAGAGCAGTCTGCGCAACAGTTAGAGTTCGTTAGCTATTATTTATTTATTTTGCCCTATACTTTGTGTATTTGGATACAAGATAACTTTAACAATTTTCATGATTTATTTGCACAATATATGCAAATATGCAGTATTCCGGCAAACCCCACAGGCGGACCAGTAGGGATGCAGTAAAGTGGGAGGGTTGTGATCCTTCTACTCCGGATCATAACTTCGCCGTAAGAAGAAGAATGCAAATATGTAGTATAGCATTGCAAGACAACTGCTCATAAATGTCAAAATAAATTGCACAGCAATACAAAGCCTGTTATGCTGGCGTGACCTGCACAGTTTTTGACATTTTTGAATTCACCCTCCATTTCTGTCGGCTTGTTCGGATCAAAAATACATACAGCCTTGGCGAAAAGTATTAGACACTATAGTATTTCTAACTGTATGTTTTTTATTACTATCTGAAGTTTATTGCCCGTCTTTCCTGTGTTATGGAAGTACACAACGAGGTTGTAATAAAGGGATTCGCCTCTGGGAAAAACCACAAATTAATGCAAATATTGCTTGATTCTTTTTATTCATTTGGTTTTAAAGATTATTCTTGCAAAAATGGCCAAAAACAAGTGAACTTAGACCGTCACAACGTTTAAAAATTAAATTTCTGTACGAAAAAGGCAAACACCAAAGTGAAATGTTTGCGTTGTTCCGTACAAAATGGTATAAAACGGTTACAACAGGCTGAATCACACAATGGTAATGGCTGATTCGCAGAAGAACATGCAGAAAATAATTTGCCACATATCGGGAGTTGGAGTTGGCTGATGTTTTATCGGAGGGGTTAGAAGAAGACTTAGAAAAGCTGGGCTTAAAGGATGAAAGGCGAGAAAAAAGCCATGGAGTGGGCAAACAGAAATACCAACATACACTACTGGTCATTTGATTACCCTGATTTAAAATTTCGACCCAAATCACAATGCAGCGGTAATATTTCTTCGGGTCCATTTCCAAAACTTATTTTTTCACTTGTTCTATGCTACCGTATGACAAACTTGAAAAAATTTAATGACGTAAAAAAGGGAAATCCCCATTTTCGGTTTTTTGCCTACTTTAACAGGGACACTTGATTACTCTCATCTGTAAAAATAAAAGAAAAGGCGAATGTTTTTAATATTTTTGTTCTTATTAATATTTTATAGGTCCTCCGTTACTGCGTACAACTTCAGCTAAGGCAATAATAAGACCTTCTCTATTTTCGAATTGTTTTCCTTCTGCATAAACTTTTCTCAACAGCCGTCCCCAAACATTTTCAATTAGATTTAGATCGAGAGATAGAGGTGGCCAACATCCACATCGTTACTTGTAAACCACTGTTTTACACGTGCTGCTACGTGGATGGCTTCATTATACTGCTGGAAAATCCACCGTTGGCCTTCGAACATTTCGTGGAAATTGATTGTCTGCGTTTCAAAAGGCTCGATGTAATCCGCTGAGTTTTGCCGACCTTCTCAGACAACCAAACTTATTGCGAAATTAAATTGCAGTCCATACCATGCGGGAACCAACAGCAATGTGACGACTTGACATGAACAACTCCGATTTCCTCAAATCGTGGTAGTAATATTGAAAGTGGCCTTCCAAATTAAATTTGTTCTCGTCGGAAAAAATCACGGCTTCAGCTTAAATAAGCCCGGCAAAATGATCATGGCGCTGAAGTAAATATGACTTTTTCTTCAGTTTTTGCGTTGGAGATTTGGACACTGTTCAATCACTTTTATGAACTGTCCGGGCACTGGCTGAAGTTCCAACTTTCTCCTTTATTTTGTATGCGGAAGCAGCAGAATTTGAAGCTTCGCGTAAAATGGAGCTAACATTAGATCTGGTAGATAGCATTAGATCTGGGGCTGCAGGCGGAGTCGGGGAAATCTTCGTGTATGATGGTGGATGAATTCTAAAATGTACAAAAAATAAATATATATTAAGGCGTTAACAGCTCAATAAAGGGCCTGGGCTAGCTTCTCGCACCCACTCATGTTGTGCGCCGCACGATTCGGACCACAGTTTTATGACGTTTGTAGTGGCAATTTTTTCGATTGAGAGAAGCTTATCATGACAATTTTTACTCTCGGATGTTTGTCAGACGTTGGCGAGAGGTGGGACCGTGGGAAAACTTTTTGTTTTGTTTTCTTGGATTCGAACTTGGAACCTCGCGCTCAATAACCACGCACTTTATTATTGAGCCACGGCTCCATAACCCTATTGGAAAACATGCTGCAAGCATCTTTTGACAAAATTTTCAGGGACATGAACACGCAACATTCCAGCAGGATTCCGCAGCGTACCACAAGTCCATCCTCACCATAAGACCATAAACTGGAATGAGCCGGACAAGATATATGCAAAGGTGACTCTTAAGCAGCGTCTATTTAGATGCAGATTTGTCATCAGAGCTAGACTTAAAATGTCTTAAATTTCAGGAGTGTGAGGTGACGAAAAATCCAATGCCGTCAGCGTTAAGTACGAAAAACCAATGTCAACGGCTCCGGCAAATACAGGCATATCCGTATTCTGATCTTCGTGTCGATTTTATTGATTCGCGCTTCAGGAGAGAGGGCGCTAGCAGTCCACTTGCATGTCAATATATACGACGATTGGCATGACTATTAGATTAAGTAAAAGAAGAGAAATGCAAAGCGACGTTCTATCCACCAAACCAAAATGAACTGAAGATAGCAATATTTAAGCTAAAGTCCGACAAGGCTACTGGACTTGACGACCTTGCTAGTGAGCTATTTAAGGTAGCTGGATATTATTTTACAATTAATTGAGTGTTGACATCCTTAAGTAAGTTGACAGGTATAAGTTGCTATTCCCATTAGTCAGTTCAAGTGATATTTTTTTAGTAGCTATGAGAATACATACAAAATTAAGGCCTCAAAAGGACTCTTCCCTCATAGAAAGTTGTGTAATTGCGCACCAATTTCTAAGTACGGGAACGGGCCTAAAATAAAGTAAATTGACAATTTGAGATGTTTAAATGGGAGGAGTTAGCCTGTATGTGGAATCAGTGGAACTAGCAGATTACTGATGCTGCAGGTGATACCTAGGATTTTTCAAAAGTTGTATGAAAAGGACTTAAATGATAAGAAACAGCAAAACGATAGTTCTTACCTTTTCTTTTCACTCTGTCACTGTGGGGTTGTGTATACTTTAAAAAACACGATCCTAAGTAGCGGATATTTTTTGGGGATGGGGACATCTTTTTTTCAGATGATGGTTGTCTTTAAGTATAGCATTGGCAATAAAATTACAATTGTGCACAATTTGCTTTTGATTATCATAAAAGGAACAAAAACGATTTACTATCGGCTGGCTATGAGAACAAAAGTGGCGAAATCCACATTTCGATATAAATGCTTTTTATATAATTTAGCAACACCCTACCCTACCCTCTTATATGTAAAAATCAGACCTATAATATTTTGCCTTACTAATCTGTAATCTAAGCTGACCATAATTTTTAGAAAAGTTGCTAAATGTTAAGTAAGTGGATCAAAACAGCATGTTTTGTATAATAGTCGTAATTTTCGCAATTTTTTTCTGCTCGCTCAGGATATGAATACCCTTAAACTATTAAAGGGCACGGGCGTTGTGTAAATAGACAGAGAGAAGAAAGAAAGATTTGGTGTAGTGGTTTGAAACTCATTTGTTATTTAGTTTCTGTAAACTCCAAAGGTAGCTTCCAAAAAACTGGGGAATATTTTTGTCTTTCTTTTATTGTCGTTGCTCATGATTCACAGTATTTTTTTCCGTCCTCCTGACGACATCATCACAATCGAGTTGCCTTTTCAGCCGTATGACTACCCTACTGCCAGTGTTATTCCTTCGCAATAGAGTTGACTTAGCTTTCGTAATTGATCGACTTTTTATTTATTTTATGCGAAATAAATAGATGATCCTTGACCATCGTGAACCAACAGCGCAACAAGCGATGATGTTACCACTAAACCACAGCCACCCTTGATATTATAAATATTTACATACATATATAGGTATACGTTTACGAACGAGCCTGCACTTTGTCAGATTTGCAAGATTTTTTCCAAAATTATTCACGTATGTAGGAGTACTAGTACTTTTAGTGGGCGGCTTGGCTCAGTGAATGAAAATTGTCCGATGCGTAAACCATAATGAATGAAATGGAATGCACGAATAATATCTGTCAAGGATGGGTAAACGTCAAAAAACTTGGCAGTGTTGCGGTAACACAACAGGCTTTGTGTTGCTGTTTCCTTACGCAAATTACTTTGATATTATGTGCCGCAATGCTATGCACAACAGAAAAAATAAAACATTAAAATTGTTATAAGCTACCCTTCATCCATTTTATACGTAAAGTATAGGGCAAAATAAATAATAATAGCTAACGCACTGTAACAAAGGTTATCTAAAACAAAAGAAAGCAATAACAAAACAACTGTTGCGCAGGTTGCACTGTTTCGACTTGTTGTTGCGCTGGTGTTGCAAAAAACAAAACAGTTGATATGTGCAGTACTGCCAAACTGTTGCTTTTACGTTGCCGCAACACTGCATTTTTTAATTGTGCCGATATTAGCATCTTCACTGACAGCCAAGCTGCCATAAAATAAATGTCGCTCTAAATTGTCGAGAATTGAAGGGCAAAACTTTTGCAGATTCTATTGGAAAAGGGGAATCTCGGCATAACTCTCGCTATATGCTAGCAATTACACAAACTAATTGCAATTGAGGAGATCAACAACAATAGCTCGGAAAATAACATTAAGTGCAACGCCACTAGACAGATTTGACCTAAGATTGATCAGAAGTGCCTTAAATACACGTGTATACGATTTACACGTGTATTTACTTACACGGTTCGTTCTGGTTGGCATTTTGAAACGAATGTTTTGTCATATATAGAATGTAATTTTCTAGTGGCAATCTGCGAGAAATCATTTGTGACCCGATTTATGAAAATTCAAGCATAGCTGGCATGGAAATTTAAGTGGTCCTTTCTATAATCGACAAGCGTTTATTTCGACTTGTGAGTTTTTAACACCACTTTCACATAAAATTTGGCTCACTTCGGATTATTTCGGAGAAAATTATAACGAATTGTATCACTGCTTATCTCATTTAAATGTACATGAAGATTTGGGATAGAAATTTTTGCAAAATCATGATATTAGACTTAAGCACGCAGAATTTGTTTGTTGTTTATTTTTTTTATAAAACACGCGTTTTTAATAATTACAAGTGAAAGTGTATGTCCGGGTCTGACACGTGTTTTTAGGACGTACACGTGTGCCCGAGTAAATAGTGGCGTGAAACACAGCCACGTGTTATTAAAAACACGCTCAGAATCTCGGGCTTTAACATATGCAAGGACATGGCATATCAAATTTCGGAAAATTTTTAAAATTTTGTTTAAATTTGAAATCAGAGTGCAAATCAACAGCACATGATTGTAACTACGCGCGTCCCAGTCGTGCACTTTATTATCTAACAGTTCGCAAATTCACTTTCTGTTACAAATTAAAATTACACTTTAATTCTTTCAAAATAACAATTTTCTTTTCAATTATCATTTACTTGATTAAATTCACAATAATTCATCTTCTCTTTTACTCTATCGACAAAATTCGCGTATTTATTCAACTCACTATTCATACTGTCTCTTTCTATCACCAAAACTGAGACTATGCACCAGTGAGTAGTTCGCATTTACACCTGTATTTTGCAGTTTCAGAAATGTCAGCATTCAAATCGCTATCCAGAAACTTCTAGACGTGAACCAGTTCGGTTTCCAGCAAACTCCGTCAGGTTGGTGCCTCCATTGAACGGTTCGTGTACATGGTATTCGTTAGTTGCAAACAATTTAGGTACAATCCATATCGAAAACTGTGCTCTTGCACCTTCGTACTTATGGCATTTGCAATGGATATTACAATAGCTCTACTCTCGAAAGGCTCTAAATGTGGTCTTCGTCTAGGTCTCACCTTAGAACCAAAAGAATAAAAAAAACTAAACTAAACATTTGTTGCAATACAGTTTATTGAAACAACTATCATCTCAACGTAGTATTTAAATCTTATTCATAAATGTTCAAAAAACAAATACATACAAATTCATATATTCTTCTAAGTGTATTTTTTTTTTCTTTTTTTTTTGTTTGTTTAAGGTTTATATTTTTATTTATATATAAATATATTTTAAAGATTTTTTATGTTAGTTCATTCTTCGTCTTCATCGTTTATATTTTAAAACTTTCAATACATATTCTCGCCTTCCCCTCCCCAAAGTGTTTGTGTTTTAATTTTTTACATTTTACATTAAGATTTACTTTTTATAGAGTAAAAATATGTTCTTTTTTTTCTTATATTTTTATTAAACACCAACTAACTTGTTGGGTGTTCGTCAGTGTTTTTTCTTCACAATTCAAATATAATTCGATTTATTCCTATAGAAATTATATAAAAAAAAAACATTATTTTGTGCCACGCACCTTATTTAAAAAAAAAAAAAAATTGAATGGTAAAGAAAATCGATGAGACACTTAATTAAAGTTTAAGCTGTTCATTATTTCCATTTATTTTTGTATTCACATTAAAGACAAAGAAGAAATTTTGTGTTGTATTATTTGTTTTTCCTTTTATAAAACACCAGCAGAGTGAGGATGAATGGCTACTCTACAGTCTATGCTTTGCATACACATGGCTGAATGTGATTTGCATTTTTACATAACGAATATGTTTTTATTCTTACATTTTGTTCCAGTGATACACAAATTAACTAGTCAATAGTGCGATGTTGATCTCTTTGACCATTTTTACCCGATGAAGCATTTTCTGTAGGGCATCTTGACTAAGAGCTTGCGTGGAATACCAAACGGGGGAATCGGGCACGCAGGAACGTTCTGGTTGTAAGTAGAAAACATCATTGCGGGTCTTTACACTTTCAGGGCTGAAATAAAAAAATAATTATATTTAGTAAATTCTTAATGGAAACAGCGCTACATCAAGTACGTGCTGCAGTGGAACAGCTTAGGAGGTATAGCAATGACAATAATAATGAACATTGAAGGTATGTACGGCCCAATTCAAAAAAAGGAGTGTTCCGGCAACATAAAAGCAACAACTTGGCAGTACTGCTTAAATCAAATGTTTTTTTTTTTTTTGCAACACCAGCACAAATAAACGTCAAAACAAAGCAACATGCGCAACAGTTATTTTGGTGTTGCTTTCGTTTGTTACAGTTCGTTAGCTATTATTATTATTTATTTTACCGTATACTTTGTGTAAAAAATGGATGAAAAGTAATTTATAACAATTTTGAAGTTTTATTTTTTCTATTGTGTATAGCATTGTAACACAACTGTTCATAAATGTCAAAATAAATTGCGCAGGGCAATAGTAACACAAAGCCTGTTGCGTTACTTCACAGTTTTTTTCACGTTTTTGAATTCACTCTACCTTTGACAAATTATGCTTCGAAAGTCTTAAATTCGCTTTGGAAACGCGTACACTTATTGTGGGCTGGGTGGACAGTTAGTTGAAGAACAAATAGATTCAAGTCTAAAGCTGGTTTTACACTTTGCTTGTTTGTTTGTTGTGCGATGAACCTTCTTCTTTTTGTATTTAGCTTTGTCTGGATATTGGAATGTAAGAGTAGCACATTAGGAATGGTTTTTGGTCCACCAAAGAAGACTTTAGGGGTAGTTCTACAAGTAACAAACGACACGCCTTTACATACAAGTGTTCACTGACCAGTTTTATCCTATTGCACTACACACCGTTCGGTGAAATATGAAATAATGCCACTTCCGCTGTTATAGCTGCACCGTTTTGGTATTTACATAATCATTCTACCGCATACGAGCAACAAGGTACAACGAACACAGAGCTCAACAATGAAGATGTAATTCCAGCTTTACAGGTAGAGCTAGCAAAGGTTATCCACAGAGTGACATTTTATTCCCTATTTTGTGGAACTTCATTGTGGTCTCTCTCATACCCAGACTTGTAGAAACGGGCATCTACAAAGTTGCAATAATGAGGAAAATTCATGGACGTCACTGCAAATATCATGAGGAATGCATTTCAAGTGGTAGAGCAGTTGTGATAGGAACAGTGTTGAAGAGAAGATCCGGAAGGCGATATATTCAGTGTAAAAGAGGATGTCGTCAGTGGCGGGAAATACCACTAGCATACCAGGTGAGCACGATGACACAACTATGTACATCATACACGCCTCGATTATTTTTTGATACAAAGAGTCACCAAAAACTATAAAAGGCCCTTATATCGGGTACAACGATTGGCATATTTGGGAATTATAGGTGCACTACTCCAACATGTGCAACAGAAGTGATTATTGAAAATCTGCGGCTGGATTTATTCATAAAAATGGCAGCAGCACCCACGGCACTCGTTCGCCCTTTGAATGGGTGCATGGCAGGTAGGAAGACCAAAAATAACGTGAAGATCAATAGTCTTGGCATAAGCAGAGACTCAGAGGAAAACGTGGCCACAGCTGAATTATCTAGCTGCGGTCCGAGAAAGATGGAAGAGATTTGTTGCCGCCCGCGGAAACCTTTAATCTCCAACAAATCAAGGGCAAAATCAACAGATATCTACAAACATCTCGGGGCGTTGGCTTAACGTTATACGTTCACACATTGTGGAAAGCGAAAAAACAGCTAGCTCAATCTAAAAGCATCGCCGACAATTTTATGATGTTTTACCAGCATCGACACGGCTTCAACTCGCTGCATAGTAACATTCTTTCCTCCGTTCAACGATCTGGCTTTCTTAGACGCACCTAAATGCTCAGAAACGAAGCATTACTTAAGCACAACTTACCATTTAGACAAGTAGAATTCATATAACCTCACAGGACATCTGAGTGGATTCTCTTCATTTTCTTGCTGTTCGTACACCTTTTTCTTACGAGGATTTGCATCTGAAATAAAAAAATTCCACATTCATAATTATACTCTCAATTCTAAGAGAAATCATATTTTTATACTAACCAAGTCCAGCTTGTGGTGGATAAAAGCGTAACAGTACGTTTCTAGTGCCAGGTGATTTGGCATTCTGTGCAGAACGTTTCCAATGTTTCATTATGTGTGAGAATGACAGTTGCATGTGTTCCTCAACGGTCTAGAAATAACAGGACACAATTAAAACCTATGCTCACCAAACAGCTTACTTTCCTACTCACCGTTAAATTGAAATGTTTCGTATTAAAGAACATCAGAGTACTTAGGAGCACATGGGGTGAGTGCGCTCCCAACTGTTTGCACTCCCAAAGATGTTCCTCTTCCACGCGGGTTACAATATATTCTATTGAAAGAAATCGATTAACAGAAACATATTCATTTGGAGATATCTAACGACTTACGTGAATCATTGTACAGTACTGAGAACTTGCGCGCCACTTCATCCAAACAGTCAGTGAAACGCTCATAGTAGGGATCTGTGAATATGTTGTCTATTCTACCGTTTTCATAGAGATATTGTTGGATTCCTGCAAATCAATTAATGTCAGGCAAAGAAATTCTTCAACCATAATACATTACCTAGCACTAAATAGTAAATTGTATCTGGTGCATATTCCGTGCCATTGGGCTTGCGCACCTCCTTGACGAACAAACACAGCGAATAATTAAGTTCATCGGCTGTCATTTGCAGCAGCTCTGTTTTAAATAGACGCCGCCGTATCGAGCTCTTTTCTATATCCGCATTCTTCGTCATCACCCATTGCTTCCAGGCATTCACACCGAAGGTAAACTTCAGACACATATTCGCGTCGGGTTTCTCAACTGGCATCACCGGCTGATGGGGTGGTGTGTTGTTATCGGTAGACAAACGTTGCCTTTTAATTGGCGACCGGTTGTTGCGTGGTGTGATAGGTGAGACTATTGCGCCACGCTTACGTGCACGACCTCCCCTGTAAATATAAAATTTAGAATGCCCATCTCAGATATATAAAAAAAATAAATAAAATAAACTCACCTTTGTGCTTCCATCATCATGTGATGGTGACTCATCTGCATTGCGGGATCATCTCCAACTGGCGTTGTTTGACCCATTCCCGGCGGTGGATGTGATATTGTATTAGTCGTCATCGCTGACTCCAGGTCAACACTTGGCTCTTCATACTCTCCGCTGGCCATTTTCAATGCCATTTGCAGAACGTCCTCGCCAAAGGATGTATTATTTTGTGGCTCCATGGACACCACAACGTTGTTTGTCTGAGGTGTCGGCGTCGGATACTGTACTTGAATCATGCGTGGCTCGGGTTTTGTGTCCTCTTCCGAGTCAGAATCAGATTCGTTTTTCTCATCTGCCACCATTTCGGCCATCATTAGCAGCTCAGCCTCGAATGGATCAGCGGGCATTTTGTCTTGAATCTTCTTGATTTCTTTTAGAATTCCATTCGATGAGTTTCTCGTGGTGGGAACGAAAATCGGCACAGGTATCGGCAGAGGGATGGGTACCGGCACTGGGAACGGTGCTGAATACATGTACATTGGTTGTGGAACGAAAATTGGTACTGGAACAGGAATGAGAATTTTCGAACTGAAGTCCTCCTCTGTTTGTATTCCAATTTCTGAGGTTTCGGGTCTGCAGTCAACTGATGCGTTGTCTGTTTTCGGATGACAACTTGTCTGGACGTTGCGTACCATCGGCGGATATGGTGGTACTGTGACAATTTTTGTTTCCACTTGCTTCTGAATAATCGGACTAACTGCACGAGTCACTTCCGGTGTGGCCGAAGCACTCGATCTTGTAGAGGTTCTTCCCCCTCGCGTTTGGGGTTTGCTACTCGTCGTAGGAGGCGGAGCTGCCGCTAGAATTGGTGAAGATGTTGTAGAGCGGGTTCTCGTTGTCGGAGGAGCAACAGGTGGAGGAGTTGGTATCCGAGGCGGTCGTCCCTCGTTAACAAATTTCTTACCACGACCGCGTCCACGACCCGGACCTCTTCGAACCGTTGTGTTGCCAATCATTGTTTCATTTTGACCCGTTGCCAGTGAGGCGACATTTGAAATCACTGGCATTACAGGCGCCTGATTGTTTTGATTTTGTTGGTTTTTCGTGATAGTCGGCGCCGTCGGACCTGCATTCTTCATTTGATTAGCGTTCAATTTCACCCTTTTTGGCAGTCCCGTCGGGAATGGTGCCGCTACATTGGAATTCTTCGAAGTCTGCTGTTTCGGACTCACATGATGAGTTGCTGTGGCAACGGCTTCTGAATCAAGAGTGAGCGGCACTCTAGCAAATTGGCTCTGAAACTGCATTACACACTGGTAGGTACAGAAATTACGCATGGAAGCATCGGACATTGTCAGGTGGTACTGTGGCGTTGTACAAGTATTACAATTGTCGCATTTAATAGCCGCGCGACTAAAGGCGTTTATCGACACCCCATACAGTGTCAAACAATTCAGGGAGCACATCATGACTTGCCGCTGATCCACAATTTTCATTATCATGTCGAAATCATACTTTTTCACCTTGCACCACTGACACGAGGTAATCTGTCGGTTGACAATAATGAACACATTGAAACAGATGCGAGAGCAGAATACTTTCGGCCGCTGCTTTTCGCCGTAGATAGTGAAACTTTCCAACGACTTCCGTTCGAAATATTTGCTACACATACCACACTGATCGGGCACAATGTTGCTTACAAATTTAAAGGCAGAGAAGCAAGGATTCGAGCAGAAATTTTGTTCCTTGGCGTCTATTGTCATTTCGACACGCATTGGCTTCTCGAAATTACACACCGCACAACGATCTGTGCGCAGCTTCTTCTTTGCATTACACATGGCATCATAGCGACGCATGCACGATTGACTGCAAAAGTCCTTAAACTGCTCCTTATCGCCAACTGGGGCCAGAAAGCCCTCCCCACTGGCAGATATATCCTTCTGACAGCAAGAACATGTCTTGAGACCCTTCTTGTAATTGTTTAAGCATGTTGCACAGCAGAACTGGCGGATTTCGAATCCAAAACGAACACAATATTTGCCCAAACTCTGATGAGGCACTTCGCCGTGGCAAGTTTGACATTGTGAACCAATGTGACGTTGATATTTCCCCAAACAAAGCTCATCACAAAAGTCCATTGTTTGCCAGACAAGATTCTTACTATTCACGCGCAGCTGAATTTCCAACATACATTCGGAGCAGCGACGTAGGAAGCTTGTAGCACGTTCTAAACGAGCTGCTTCTGCCTCTGCGGCTGACCTTGAAACTATACGCGAATCAGTGTTGTTGGATCCTTTCGATGAAATCGTCGTATGCCCAATGTTACGCACTCGAATTGAGTCTCGCTTTAGATTAAACTTTTCTGGCTCTTCGGTGCTCAGAGCTTTGTAACAATCCTCAGAGCAAATATAAAATGTTTCGTCATCCTGTTTGAAGAAATATTTACTATTCGATTTGTTCTTCTTGCACTGTAGACATTTGTGGTCCTCATTGTCATCCTCAGGAACTTCATCTACGAGGAATTTCTTACGACGGAGGAAAAACTTTCCAGGATTAGCAGCAAGTAGATTATCAACGCAAGCCATTTCACAAATGTAATCTGTAATTGTCTTCTCGGCATCCTTGTAGCGGAAACCGCATATCTTTTGTTCGTCACATTGAGTGCATTTGTGACGAGCAGAGACAGCCAGAAAGATTATAGTTTTGTGTGGTGTTCCACCCTCAACTACGGGTTCTGATGGCAGCAGTTCTTCGAGTAGGGGTTCCTGTGTGGCTTCTGAGAAACAAAATTGGTTTAGTTATTCAAATGGTATATTACGAAATTTTTTAGCTCACCCTCTGATGCAGGATCGCTCGGTTCTTTTTCAGCGGCAGCAGTATTCTCAGCCAATTCACTTTCTTTTTCAGCATTTTCTCGAGCTTGTATTGCGCGCTCTTTTTCCGCATCGGTCATCTCTGTCTCAGTATCGGGAATGAGACACACGTCGGATTCCTCGGGTTCTTGGACATTTTCAACGTCAGCTGCAATAAATTATTTCAAATGAATTGTAAATGTTTTAAAGATCAACAGGAAGACAAAAGACAAAAGCCTAAGCTCAATCAGATTTAAGTTTAATGTTTTGTAGAAAACTATCGGCAGAACCATCGGTCAAATATTCTCACTAAGCCTCCCAAATAGAATTGTCCTATTGTACATATTTAGGGGACCTACATTGCATGCATATGATCCGGTAGCTTCTGATCGTTCAAAACTTGAATTGAACCAGTACCAGTGCTTGCTTCACCTCCCCGTGGTTGTCCCTGGAAACTACATGTGAAACCCTTGTACAAGTAGGCAAGTGCAAACGGGCTAGAGTTCTCTAGTCTAGGTAAGGTGGGTTAGCATTCTGCATTATCGAAATTCTATTGCTAACGAAACCGACACCACGCTTAGGATAACTGATTCAACGATGACGACTCTTGGCTATTGTACCCGGACAAAGATTGGTTTTTAGAATGTCTGTATGCTTCTCGTTCCATCTGGAGAAGACTACCTCGACAATTTCAGATATTCGGTATAAACTTGACTTTTTGGGAATGAATGAGATGAGGTGGATAGGTGGTGATAAATTCGCACCACCAGGTAGTAGCACTGTTCTACTCTACTTTGAAAAGCCCCTCGAAGTCTACCACCGGCACGACTAAGGAGTTCGCCGGATCCTGTCAAAAAAGGCTTTCGGAGGTCTACTGTCTTATCAGCACGATAATACGAAAGATGGAAAAAATTAGTTGAACAAAATTGTATATACCTAGGCGTGTCATAAATACTGGTACACGTTTAACCGCACTCATCGTGAGACTAGTATTGAACATATCCATTCTATATTGACAGGTATTCAATGAGTGACATTTATACTAAGTTAACGCGCAAAAACATTTACACAAAAGTTGTTTGTAAATATGGAGTGGGACGATGTTGAAAACCGTATTGTGGTAATTGGCCTTCACAAGTGTAATATGGAAAGAGGCGATATTTCCCGGACCTTACGACCGCTTGGAATCACTCGAAGTTTTGTGTATCGAACTGTTAAATTTTGAGGACTGGTCGTCCATACGCCCTCGCACTGTCAGAACTCTACAGGCGATCAAAGCTGTAGAAGCCAGGATTAATCGGAAATCGCTGCGAAAGTAGAAAATCTTGTCACGAGAGCGAGCGGGTCCATCATCCCGCATCTGTGATGATTTGGTAGGGAGTCAGCTACGTAGGCGTCACCGACCTTTATTCTTGCGAGTACGAAGTAAAAACATCGACAAAAATCTACCAAACGTATGTTCAGGAAGGCGTTGTGAAGGGACTTAAACCAACAATTGTTTCAAACAACCAGTACACTTTCCGACAAAACTCCGCTCCACCTCATAAGGCAAAAACAAAACAGATGGTTTACGAGGGCAAGGTGAAAAGTTCTCGGCCTGACGCAGAGATGGCGTTCCAATCAACAAATATTTATGTTTCCTGCCTGGGTGCACTTCTCATTAGTTCGTATGACAAGTTTCAACTTGTTCTCTCAAGTAGTTTCTTTAAACGAATTTTTGCAGTAGACGTCTTGCGTGTTTTTCGTTAAAATGGATGAAACTTGAATATCGTGCGGTGATAAAATTCTTCATTTTGGATGGATTAACCCCTAAGGAAATTCATCCAAAGTTAACAAAAGTTTACGGGGACTCTGCTCCTTTCATGTCAACCGTTAAAAAGTGGGCAGCTGACGTGGTCGCACGTCCCTCGAAGATGACCCACGTGAAGGACGGCCAAAAACCGCAACAACACCCGAAACCTTCGAAAAAGTCCATGATATCGTGTTGGACGATAGGCGAGTGAAGGTGAGTGAGATAGCTGAGGCTGTGTGTATATCGGAAGAGAGGGTGCGAAACATCTTGCACAAAAACTTAGGGATGCTAAAGCTCTGCGCAAGATGGGTGCCGCATTTGCTGAATGCCGATCAAAAGCAAATACGCGAACGATTTTCGCGGCAATCTTTGGACCGACTCAATAGGGATCCGATCGATTTTGTGCGGTGATTTGTCACCATGGGTCCACCACTACACGCCAGAAATGAAACAGCAGTCGAAGCAGTGGGTGGAAGCCGGTGGTTCCTTGAGAAAGGCAGAACAATTACAGGCGAATATTACTCCAATCTTCTTGACCAGCTGGATCCCAAATTTCTCGAGAAGAGGCCTGACTTGAAGAAGAAAAAAATCATCTTTCACCAGGACAATGCACCTGTACACAAGTGTGCGTTGGCGATGGGAAAACAGCGGAATTTGGGGTACGATTTGCACGGCCATCCCCCCTATTCACCTGATTTGGGACCCTCAGACTTCCATCTGTTCCCAAACTTGAAGAAATTTGTTTCTGGGAAGCGCTTCGAATCCAATGCAGAAGTTGAGAGGGCCGTAGATGAATATTTTCACAGCCTTCCAGAGTCTCACTTCCGAGAAGGAGTAACGCTGGACCAAGTGTGTTGAGGTCAAGGGAGTTTATTTAGAAAAATAAAATCATTTTTTAACTGAAAATCGCAGTCTTTCATTGTCAGGCCGAGAACTTTTCACCTTATAAAAAAAATAAAAATAAATATTTGGCGCAACAGCTCTTTAAGTGCCAGGGCCTAGCTTCTCGCAACCACTCGTGTTGTGTGCGTTATATTTTTCACACGAATGGAAGGGACCTACAGTTTAGTGCCGTATCCGAACGGCAATTTGTTTTGAGAAGCTTTCTCGTGACAACAATACTCTCGGATGTTTGTCAGACGTTCGCGAGAGGTGGGATCGTGAAAAAACTCTTTTGGTGTTTTCTGGGATTCGAACTTGAAACCTCTTGCGTAGTGATCCGACACACTAACCACTACTCCACGACGCCCACAACTTTTCACCTTGCCCTCGTATTTTATAGGCGATGGCTTGTTCTACTCAACACCCAAATATTGAGTCTTTGAAGCGCGCACTTATCCGTGCAGTGGACAATTTCCCGGCAATATTGCAACCGATTTTGTTCGATCGAAATCAATATACATATGTATAAGTAATATTTGACACATTTAAGATCATGGCTTACCAAATTTTTGAAAAATTCTTAAAATATTGTTTTTTTCCGATTTCTAGCGGTTAAAAAAATTAGTAACGATTTTCTTTATATTTAAAATTTAACAAATTTAAATGATTTGTAAATAAACACCAAGAATGTACGTGCACTTTATTTGCTTTGAAGAAATTATTTCACTGCATTCATTATCGGTAGAGATTTACTTTTTTTACTTTTTTTAATATTCTCATATCTAAATCATTGATAGCATGTGTGTCACCACTACTTTCTTAGAAGCTGATTAATGTTTCATTTAAAACAGAACGTTTGGATTGTTTTTCTATTAGTATTATGTTACTTTAAAAATAAGAAAAAGAATAACTGTCTGCACACAAGACGATCGATTTTGCGTGCAAATCAAAACTGCTCTATTGAGTTTGGTTACAATCTGTAAACACGTTCAGAATATCGTAAATTGCTTTGTAAACTTTAGGAAAGATCACTGACGTGTTCCAAGTTAGCATTTTTATTTTTTCTCAAAGGGAAACCGGAGCATTCAAACAATGATTACGATTCATTGTACTACCGGACAGAAACCCCTACGGACTACGGTGTAGTGTTTGGAGAAATTTAGATTTTATTCGTTTCTCTCTTATGATCGGATGGCTGTTGATCCTGGACCTTGAACCTGCACCGTTTGGATCACAAGCAAAAACAATAGTCTGCAGGTTCAAAAATTCATCTTTGATCCAAATCTCTACGTCGAACTATTTTAAAGTTAAGAGACCCACTTGTTGGTGTACATCTACACTATCGTTCATAAGTTCAAGACCACCACTAGTTTCTTGATTGTACCCATTTTTTTACTCAGTAGTAACCTTAGCCCTAATTGCATTATACCTGCATCTTTTACATGCATGTAGACGTATGAAGTCTTTGTGGTAATTGGTATTCCCAAGAGCCTCATTACGTGTTTCTAGATGAGAGGCATGACAAACAATTTTCAGATAACGATACTCACGACTTGTAATGATTATGTGACGAGGGGGATAACACAAAATGTTTGCTGGAAATATGTTGATGAAAGGCATAAATCCATGCTATTTTGAAGCGCACCTATCTTCACTTCTATTGGCATTGTTTCAAAAATAAAAGAAAATTGTATGAAAATTGCACGAAAATTTTTGGAAATAGTGAATATTCTTTGACAAAATTATAAATATTATATGAAACATTGTATTATGTTGAATTTAATGCGGCAACTCTACCAGTCTTTTTTTTTTGTGAAATTCAGTTCCATGAAAATAAACCTAATGCATGCACAAATAAACCTCATGCTATCTCAAACGACGCCTATGGAGGTGTGATACAACAAAAACCATTCTCGTTACCATAACGATATGGGCGTTTACGATAGCTAGGTAACGAGAATCGTAATATATAATAAGGTCTTTGTGTAAGGATTTTTTATGATAGTAAAAATACTGTAACATCCCCTAAAATTATGCTACAATAATGTAGAATAATAACTACGCTCCTCCAGGCCATTCCAAAGTGTCTTTTCATTCGAGGTTCGTGTCTGCGGTTAAGTCTCCACAGTTCATGAAAGAGACGGATAATATCACGGATAAGAAAGAATTATAACTGCAAGAAATGGAATTATTACATCAGAATTTTTCTTGTTCCAGTGGCCGAAGAATTTGCTAGAAGTTTCTGGCTATCAGAAACTTCTGCTATATAAGGACAGATGGCGATCGAAAGGGGGCAGTAGTTTTTAAACTGTGGCGAAGAGATTAGAAAAGTGATAATGGGCGAAGTTGTAATTTTGTGATAAATTTAAAGTTGAGATTTAAGAAGAAGAAGTAATTAGTTTGGATTTGCGAATTAAGTAATTGAAAGGAGATAAAGTGATTTTAGAGGACAGAGACCTTGTAAGAAAAGAATTGCGAAGAATAGTATAGTGTGAACCTGAATTGTTCTATAGACTAGAAAATAAAGAAATAATTTCACAGAATATTGTTTTATCTACTCGAGCCGTAGCTCAATACTTTTGGCAATGTTAGGTACAATTTCGCCTACAAAGGATTTATGTAAAAGGGTTACACACGATACATTTTTTAGTTAGGTATCAGTTTTCAAAGTGAAAGGTTAAAAAAGTAGAAACAATTAAAATAAATCATCAACCATCAAGCGATTTCGTGAAACCGGAAGCAGTGATCCCAGACCGAGCAGGGCGTGTCCAAGAGAAACCACTAAGCAGGAAGATAACTTGAGTGTGACTACTAGCAAGTGTAATCGAAGGCTTACGGCACCAGAAATCTTAGGAGAGATCAACAGGAATAGAGAAACCCCAGTCTCCGTTACAACAATCAAAAGACTTCTTTGAGAGGCCAATTTGTCAAAAAAATGTCGTTACTTCGGGCGAAAAATAAAAAGAAACGACTAGCGTGGGCTAGGGCAAAAAAATAGGCGTGGCTAAACCCACTTACTAGTTAAATTCGGAAACTATACATTAAAATTTATTTTGAAAACAGGCCCCAAAATCAAAATTATGAACGTTTTGATATTTGTATTTAAAATTAAAAATGGAACGCTGACTAATTATTTACGTAAAAAGTTAAGATTTGTTACGGATGTGCACAATTATGACGTAACGACCTACGTCATCCACGCCAACTGCTCAAAGTAATTTTATAGACAATGGTTTCAAAATATTTAATGAATAACCAATAAAATTGATTATTTTTGTTAATTTTGTCAAAATTAAATATGTGTAGTAGAATAAGTTTTATTTATGCATGTTATTCCAATTTTTGTTTCATTTAAAATACAAATACAGTACAGCACAAGTAAAAGTCACAATAAAAAATGTTTGTCTTGGTGGGCCATCTGTTGGTTTCTTTTAAAATTACATGTTATTTTGACACTGACAGCTCTTTCACGCTCAAAAAATTTTGAAAAACACAGTATCATATCTCTGCGGTATGAAATGAATCGATTTACGCTTGAACAATGTTGGGAAATATTGAAAACTTATTTTCAAAGTGAGTGCTGCGTTGCCGAAACAGTGCGAATTTTAAAAATGAATTTCGGTCGAAATAATGCACGTGGCATATCGTTAAAAAGATCTCTTTAAGTAGCTTGCGTTTCCAAAGTATGTGACCAAAAGTAAAGTACCTACCAATATTCAAATTTGTATTATCTTAATCCATTTGCTTATAACCACCATAAGTCAACAAAATCATTGGAGCAGTTTTCGAGAAAATATTTTTTTTTTTTTTTTGTTTTCAAAATTGACCATTAGTAAAAGTACCGTTATTTTTGGGGTTAGAATGAAAATTTCGATTTCTCTTCGAATTGTGACAGATATGAAGTTTCAAGAAAATCCGTTCAATCATTTAGGCTGCAGTCTTGCGTACATATGACAGACCGAAAGACGGACAGACGGACAGATGGATCGAGAGTCCCACTTCATTAAGTTTCTCTACCTAAGCAATACTAAGATTTATCTCGAGATCGACAATTCTTACGAAAACAATATTTGCCTTATAGGCGCAAGTACAAATCGTGATAGTATAGCATTTTTGGATCTATAACGACAAATAAGTCTAATATTGATTGGATATTGCGAGATATCAAATATCACATTTCTTATGTAAGTAACGGACTGTTTGTTTCATATCGGGGCTTCCCATAAGACTTGTAGCTAACGAACCAACAAATTTCATCAAAATCGGTTCAATAATTCAGAAGTTATACGAGAAAACAACCGACAGAACGCTGTCTTTTTTCGTATGGAAACATTTTTAAAAATGTTCATTAACGCAATGTAATGTGCGAACGGAGTCGCATTTGACGTTTCTTTTTCGTCGGTACGTCGAAAGACATAGTTTAGGTATTAGATTTAGCTTAGAGCGCCCGCATAAGCCCAGTAAGTTAGAATAACATAATTAATTTAATTAAGCTAGTTTTAAGCGTTTTTTGTCTAGCATTTAAATTGTTATTGAATTGATTTAATAAAAATGCATTTAAAATGAAAAAAAAATACGATTCTTTTTTTTTTTTGTAATAAGATCTAAAAGCTGGAAGCTACACATATGTAGGTGTTTACTATTTAAAAGCGGATATAACCTTAAAAACCACTTTGAATTTTCAGATCCAGTATAAACGAGTAAACAGATCCAAACTGTGCACACCGGAGCGGTAGTAAGTCAGTGGTGTCGGTTGCAATCAATGCCATTTACACCAACACATCCAGCGGCTATCACCAGATTAAAAGCGACGCTGACCGCATACCGCCGAGAAATACAGCATTCGGTGTATAATGCTTTATATAACATGTGTCGCGGTATACCGTTACCGCTATAATTTGCGGTTCCTAAAACATTTTATTTTGTTTGTAGATCATACAACAAATCAATACACCACATGATCATGCACGATGACATTCGACACTCCCACCGCATATTCAACAGGGTTTTAAAATACCTCCTAATTACCGTTAGAGAATGAAAATAGCAAAGTTGTCAGCATTTTATTCAAATAAACATTAAAGTATAAGAATATGATAAAATTAAATGATTCATACCTGGATCAAAATCACAAGTAAACATTTTCGTCGATTTATCGAAAACAAGAATTTCTTTAAACACCTACCGTACACGTTCAACAACAGACTGAGTGCACATCTCAATCTCTCATCCAAACAAATCGACTTTATTGGTTTTCCGCTAGATTCTAATATGTATATTTTTTCTTTACATTGCATGAAAGAAAAAAAAAAAAAACAACAACAGTCAGTTTTTTAACCAGATATAAAAAAATGCGGCGAAATAAAAATAAATAAAACCCTCCAACGCCGTCTGATTGGTCAAAAATGGTAGCGAACCAGCTATCCTATCCACCATCTTGAATTTGACACTCGCAATAAAACCCTAGCGAGAAAATTTTCTAATATATTTTTAGCTAAACAGCTGACTTTTGAGGGGAGACAAAATAGCGCAAAAAGTAATCTATTCGTTGCTGTGCGCAATTGATGAGATCGGCGATTAGAAGAAAAAAAACAACATCTAGGTTTTTAATGACGTTTAAGTGTTTATTAATTAAACCGAATTCTATAAAAAAAAACAAAACTATATCGGCAAAAAAGATTAATGGATATTAATTGGAATTTTTTTTTTTATTAATATACCGTCTTTAGGAAAAATATTGGGAACCATTTTTGCAGACGTTAGATATAACGAGAAGAGTGGTAGAACTGAACGCGACAAATGTAAAACGAAATGTCAGTAAGCCTAGGGTTGCCATGAAGCTAATATAGTATAAGCTTTAATTTTACGGAAAATTAAAAAAAAATTGAAAATTAATGTGTGCTATATGCAAAGAAAGTTAATAAAATGGTCGATCCCTTAAAATCCTGACTACGTTCCGGGTTTGGACCATTTTAACTTAAACTACCGTGCCCGTTTTTCCTCTCAACTGACTTCTTTCAAGAGGTAAATACTTTAATTACAGCTCGCGAGTGGAGTTTAAATACAAAAACAGAACGAAATATTTATGTACATAGATAAATTTATGTTAATTCAGAAATTCACCGAGATGAAGGAGCGAACTTTATCATCTGGAAGTTTACTGCCCCAATTAGAGTTTGTCTCGGTTATGGATTCGCATGTTTAAAAAATAATTATCTCACAAAACGATAATGTGATTACTTATCGCAGTCCGCCAAAAGATTACGTTGGACTGGATTCTCTACTGTTCTTATGGTAGCTTGAAAAGACAAGGTTTGCACTTACCCTATCCCATTGATACCCACTTTCACTTTGTAAAACCCGGAACTTTGTTTTATAAAAATTGAAGTGATTACGCGTTAAGAGTCAACAATATTCTACGGTCTATAACAATGGAAAGTTAATTACAGTCCGATCTACTCTTCATCCATCATCTTTCTTACTGCCTTAACCTAATTGTATGAAACCAAACTCTCGTCAACTACTCTCGTTTTTCACTATTCAAATTGTAATGAAACAGAGCTTTGGTGCCTTGAAAAGGTACCGTCACAAGCAATTTTTATTTTTGATTAAAGATCCCCGCAAACGGGGACAGACATCACAGATGGAGATATCTAAGCAAAATAGCAATAGATTTACCGGAAGATAGCATCATCATTGGCAAGTCTCTGGTTCTGTGAAACTTTAGTGAGGGATATCGTTTACTTAAAGACAACGAACCCACGAAGGGATTAGGTATAGATTTCAATGTGCTAAATTCTAAACTATATGCTTTCTATTAAGCTTGTTTTTTCCTACCAAAAACTTCTGACCTGCATTCACAAGATGTTGCACTTTTACACTGTGGAAGGTGATGGTGTAGAAAATTATTTGATTTTAATTTTGAGTGGCACACTTTCGAGATTATTTTTTTTATTTATTAGTGCAAACTTCTTTTTCGAAAATAGAATGGAGAGGGCGTAAAATTCTCAGAGTGCAGACATACGCTATTAATTGAATGATTCACAGAAAATAATAAACTTAATACTCACGGTCAGCGTCCTCCTCACGTGTAACCGATGCATCCGCCTCCTCAGCCACATTATTATGTGATGTCTCATCTTCTGTAACTTGACTCTCATCTACCGCAACTGGACTCTCAACTTCCATCGTTTCGGCCTCTTTCTCTGCTTCCGCTTCATTTGCTTCTTTAGCAACTACCTCTGACTCGTTAGCAACTACCTCTGACTCATTAGCAACTGCCTCTGACTCTTTAGCAACTACCTCTGACTCATTAGCAACTACCTCCGACTCGTTAGCAACTACCTCCGAATCTTTCGCAACTACCTCGGGCTCACTTGTTTCCTTATCTGGTGGTTGCTCAACATCTTCTCCATGCTCCTCTTCTGTTACCGCAATCTCATTTGTTGGTTTGTCTGTTTTCTTCGTCGTTGCATCTTCCATTGCTGCATCATCAACAACATCCTCACCATCAGACGGGGGTTCAATTGATTTCGGCTCCTCTTCCATTGTTTCTTTAACATCTTCGATTTCTAATGTTGGTGATTTACTTGCCTCCTTAGTCGGGCTCTTCTGCTCAACTTCGTCTTCTTTTTCTTTCGAGTCTTTGTTTTCTTCTTCCTCCATAGGTGTCATCTCTACATCTTCATTACTCGAGACGTCCACTTCCATCGGTGATGGTTTGTCTGCGTCATCTTCAACTGCTTCTTTCTCTGGAACAGTCATATCAGATTCACCTAACATATCGGATTCGTCTGCTGTTACTGGCTTTTCTGCTGAGACATTCGCATCAACCTCCTCAAAAATAGTTTGATTTGCATCAACTTCAGATGTGTCAGCTTTGCCTGCTCCTGAATTACCATCCTCTTCTCCAGTTTTAGTTACATGCACATCTTCTTGTACCGAATCTTGACTGGTATCCTCTTCTTTTAGCTCGTCCTCAGCATCTTTCAATTCAATTTGCTTTTCTTCTTTTTGTTCCTCCGCAGGTTTCTCCTCCACAACTTGACTATCATCAGGTGTGGGTGGCTTAACATCTTCACTGTCATTTTCTTGCGCTTCTGGTTGATTTTCATCTAAAGTTGGAGTTTTCGATGTAGCAGCCTCTTCCTCCTGCTCAGGTGCATCCACAGGAGGTTTCTCTTCTTCCACTGAACTATTTAGGCTCTTTTCAGGTTGTGATACTTCTTCCATTTTCTCTTGTCGCTGATTAGCTTATTTGCAAGCATTAACTAAAAATAGAGTTTCAAATCGAGATTTTATTCTTAAAAATATGAATGGCAACTCTAATAACTAATCAAGTAACATTCCCGCCGAAGCGACGCTCAAACTAAATACGTCGTTCTCTTCTTGCGCTCACAAAGAATGTCACTTTGACGATTCGGTCTCTCCCGCTCACTCTTTTAAGACAATCAGGGGCAACATTAAATGAACTGCTTTACATAAATCTCATATTATTTACCTTTCCTCTGAAATTAATCTTTTTTATGCTTTGCACAATTGCAATTGAAATGGCGTGTACCGCGGGGAATCCGTAAATAATTTGTGGATATTTTCAAGACCGCACAACACCCGCCACACACTATCCGCACTACAGTCACAGTCGATGCAACGAAACCGAGTTCTCTTTACAAAACAGACCAATGCGTCAAAATATTTTTTTTTCAAGTACACTTTGCACTAGTAAACTTCTAAATAAGTCCCGCAATTGTTATTGCAATTCATTAACCATTTACTAAATATTAAATTGGTAATAAATTGGAAATTTTTCAAGCGAATTTTGCGGGCGAAAAACTTCTTAAAATCTATCGGCATCGATGAAAACGCCAAAAACAAATGCAAGACATATTTAAACTACTACTGTCGTGGGGGTAGATCTAGTACGATAAATCAAGTGTCATCCCTGATGATAGGTGAATTCGGGTGCGTTCAGAGCATGAAATGGTCAATTTAAATTCATCCAAATTATTAAATATTCATTTTGCAGTATAAATAAATAAATATAAATAATATTGTAATTGTAAATAAAGTTCAATTTCATGATTTATTCACAATAAAGATGAAAATTGTGTAAAACCATTAAAATGGCGGTACATTGTCGATGAATGTAATAGATTAAAATTTGTACTAGCTCAGTGATGACGTCGTAAAAAAGAAATTTTTTTTTTTTTCATTCATTTATGTTATTTCATATTTTACGATCTATTTAGGAAATAAATTTTGTAACAATTTAATTTTCTAAACGAAAATATCATTTGTATGCATATTTTGCTATATATAGACAATGCAGTATGTATATAGGGGGTACTGTACTTTTTTGTAAATGGGGCGCTAGTAAAGAGGAAATACTGGTACAGAAGAGCAAACGAGATGGAGATACATCGAAATGGGTGTAAGGAAAATGCAAGATAATTTGACATATGCCAAATATTTTTGAAGCACATTTTATATAATTTTTATAAATATAATAAAAATAAAGTAAAAATTAATATTATGCTTACCAAAAATGTTTTTCGCTAATTTGCCGCCAAAAAATGTTTTTTTTTTTTGTTTTTTTGTTTTTCTAGGTTAGAAGCGCACTCTGACGTGTACCTACACGACGACTACAGCATAGATGGTGCTATAATTTGCAACAAAAGCAAGAATCAATAGCAACCCTGAAATTGCGTTGTAGTAGCTAGCTAGGTATCATATGGGAGTAAATTTGAGATTAGGCGGTGAAACCAATTCAATGACTGGTGAACGCAATCATGTGTGGTATTAACCGTTTATATATATGTATATCAAATATTTTTGAATAAATAAGGAAATTTAAAAATGGAATAGTTGGGAGAGATGTAATAGAAAGATTGCTTGGTGTATAGAAAGAATCTGCACACGGCGCTGAAAGAAAACCGGAAGGGGAAATGCTGAAATTCAAAGTATAACTCTGAAATTTCTGTTTACATTTTCGGTGAATACATTTTGAGAAAAAGTTAAATATTTCCAATTTAATTTTTCCAGATACACTGTTGCAGTCATCTCAAGTAAAAATTAGGGAAATGAAAAAAAAAAAGAAGTATGGTCGTAGGACTTTCAGGTTTGGAGGGTAATGATGGATTTATATCGCCTTCCTCGGTCGTGAGGAAAGAGTACGAAGGCGGAGAGTTGGTTTTCTCTTTTTATGTTTTATTTAAGAATATATATGTTTTTGTATTATTATGTCCGCTGTCTAGGCTGGGCTGCGATATGTTGGTTTTAAATATATTCCATGCAGCATGCGCGAAAAACTAGAAAATCAAACTAGTGGTTGACCATCCATGCTAGTTCTAGGGCTAGAGTGATATCACTATTCTTTCACCCAAATTTGTGCTTCATGCCTAAAGAACGACAAATTCGTTGGAACTCGTAGTACTGTTCCTTTATTTTTACTGCCGATTTTTTCGCTACGCATTATCTCATACAGAACTCATTTGCGAGACCATGTAAATCCACCATAATGGTCCCGTTGAAAATAATTTGTTTGTCCGCTTTTGATGAAATAATAAATAAATAAGTCTTCTGCACTGTATATGATTTGTATTGGTAGGATCGAATAGCGTAAATAAGAACCACCCCATCCGGCGAGCTCAGCTATGCATCGCAAGCGTAATATGTTCCTTGTACTCTCTCTCAGTCATCCCCTGACTGAGACGCAGAGATATTTAAATCCAACATATGGAACTAAAAAAAAGGATTAGATCCCCAATCCTTTACAAATATATCACCTTGAGATCTACCTCCCGGTAGGGCTTTGCATCTTCTCATTTTCAACCCTGAAACTACGTCAGAAAGTATTCTGGCTAGAACTAAGTATAAGCGCCACTTACAGAAATGGAACCGAGTCATTCAATAGAAACACCCGCCTCCATCGGTAGCTGCCACCAACGACATAACCCGATCTAGCTACTCTGCGTAGCTGTAGTTGGGAATAGGCGTTAATTTGTTCTTGTTTTTACGTCCGTAAACTTAAAACCTTCAACATGTGCATATCAACAAGATCTGCTAAGGAGAAAGAACTTGCATCGACGGAGATCTTCTACCTCGCATAGATTGAATCAACTGGTAAGCTTTCTAGTTTTTAAGAATTCAGTAATTAACAGAAGCAACTTTCCTGGAAGAAGCAACTTGGTACACTAGACAGCCGTCAAAATCAAACTTACATAGCTCTTGCATTACATTTTGGGTTCAAGTGTTAAAAATCCTGACCTAGACCCTCTCACAATGCTCTTAAATGTTCAGCTTAGAATGGTACACCTTGTCGTATACGGATGTAGTCACAAGTCATTTCTGTGCGATGTTAAATCTCCCTTACGCAGTATCTGTGGTGATGAGTGTTGTGCAGAAACATTTCAGGTTGAGTAGGACAGGAGCATATATTACCTAGATTCTCAATAGATCCTTGGGGTGACTTGCAGTTATATTACCTGTTTCAAGATAGTATAATGGTTGACGTGCTTTGATGAGATAACTATAGTGGCAAAGTATATGCTCTGCAGTTTCTTCATCCTCGATGCAACTTATACTTACGTTGTCTTGTTTATTCGCATGGCTATAGATGTTTCTTAACTCAAGTGTCCACTTAAGAATCTTGCGACTATGCGTGTCTAGCTCCTGCTTAATTGTAGGAATTGTTTCGTTTGCTTGCCAGATTAACAGACAGTATGTTACGTTCAGTTTGCACCCATTAAAGATTTGCTTCTTCTTTTAGCCATTCTTTTATATTGCTTTTAGCAGTGCTAATTAATAAGCCTCCGATGTTTTTCTGCGTAGTGTCCTGTCACCCATATGAAACGTACTCTGTTTGAGCTGGCTAGTATTAAAAACAATTGTAGCCAGTCCTAAACTATTTGTGAAGTTATTTTAACCAACATAATACCAGGAAACTGTACGATGGGTAGGTAGGTAGGTGTACAAGCCCCTCACTTGTCAATATTAGAAAGACTATACTAGGTGAATACCTATTCAATGGTTCGAAAATATCTGCGGAGTCAAATAGTCAGAGGAATCCGCATCTACATCTTTTCAAACAGTCAGGCAACGATAAGGGCCCTCAAAACCCATATGGTAGGATCGAGGCTTGTCTGGGACTGTCTAAACCTTCTAGAAGACCTTGCGTCGACAAACAATATCAAGGTGGATTCCAGGGCATGAAGGCTTCGAGGAAATTTTCTGGCGAAAAGAGGACCCTGTTTTGGGGTACCACTTAGTAGTGCTCACTCCAAAATAAAGTAGTGGGAAGTCGATGGCATCGCTGATTTAAGTTCGTGGAATAGCAGTTTTCAGAGCTGTGAGCAGAAGTTATCAACAAAATTGTTACTGGAGATGAAACTTTAGTTCATTATTATGTCAAAGCAGGAGTACATGCGTAAAAGAGATGATCCAGCCCCCAAGAAGTTGAAGGTCGTACTATCGGCTGCAAAGATCATGGCAACAGTGCTCTTACTTCATGACAACGCACCGGTTCACAATGCTCAAATTGCCATGGCTTCTATGAAGTCATAGGCTTTCAGGAATTAGCTCAATCGCCTTACAGTCCTGATCTGTCATCTACTGATAATTACCTGTTCCCAAATTACAAGACTTACGTGGAAAGCATTTCACGGCTAGAGGTAACCGTAAACGAGCATTTTGAAGGCAAATCAGAGAATTATTTGTATAAAGGTTTAGAAAAGTTAATCTAAGAAGTGCTATCTATCTGCTATTCCATCTAACGTGGGATTTAATGATCCCAGCAGGTATCTGGAACATGGAACTTAGAGATCTACTGAGGTTTATCAACAATGTGCCAGCATAATAGGTCTTACAGGTCCCAGTGGGTATTGCACAATAAACCTATTTTCGGTCTAAGTGCACCCAATCTAAGGACACTCCAAACAAAACAACCAACCAACACACATTTGTACCATGTTTATGGTACATATTCGCTACATAACAATGATCAGCCATCAAAAGACTTTATTTTAAATAACAAAGCTTTTATTTATTTTATTTGTTGATTTTTTTAATAGCAAAAGGCTAAAGGCAATCTACCTGTGTAGTACATTGGATCTACACCTTCATCTGCTCAATAAATAAAAATTTGTTTATGCGATGACAAAAAAAAAAAAACAAAATAATTTCAGTGTAAATATACGTATTCATAAAAATAGAAACATATGAAATTAGCTAAAAGGATGAGTGGTGGTGTGTAAATAATGAAATTTTAAATTCATGCGTGAATGCGGCTATTTTGTATGAACATTATTTTTTTTCTTTTTTTTAATAAATTTCGAGATTAAATGCTTAAGAATGGAGTAGAATCTCACTCTTTACTTCTTCTTAGCACTGGTGGGACTTGTCGATTGGAATACAGATGAAGCTGACATCAGATTTTCAATATACTGACCAAGAACTTGATTCTCAGATCGGAGTTTCAAGTTTTCCTCTTTCACGGAGTCGACACGTTGCGATAGATCGTCCAGTGTGTTTTGTAGCTCTAATACTTGTGTAATGAGACGTGCTTTCTCTTCTTTTTCATCTGGGCTAACGTCTGGGTCAAGGGAATTGGATGAATCTGGTGTAGAACTACGGTTGGTGTAGGACGAACGAAGGGAATCCATTGACCGACCATTCGGAATGTGGGGTACATCATCGTCGTGGATTATCACTGTGAAATGAGTAAATAGTTAGTGGGTGTTGTGTATTTTAGGAAACCTCGCCCCCTTTATACCCTGTGGATCATCATCGGCCAAGGGAATGTTGTCATCGGGTTCTTGTAGTTTATCGATCAGTGACATCTTTGGTGAGGGTGCAAACTAAAAAAGTGTTAATGAAATATCGATTTATTTAAACTGAATTAGATTGGAAATTACTTTAATATGCAAATTACTTTAAATATATTCAATTTGGGGTTTATTTTAGTGCAAAAGTCCGTTTTCTTTCGATCTCTTTGTGAGCTGTCAATTTTTTTTATGAGAACTTTCGTTTCTTACTTTTTTTGCTGAATAGCAGGGCTGGCAATATTCCGGGAAGGAATACACTTCTCTGATTGGATAATGGCGTGTTCGCATTGGGGTCAGCAAGAGCAGACATCACTGAAATATTTTTAACAGCTGCGCCCATCAGCAATAAAACTTACCGAAGTTAAGCGAAACTAAATCTTCATTAGTATCTAAAGAGGCTCGTAAAAACCGAAGATAAACGGAGCAATGAGAATTACAAATGTCATCATTATTTAGAAGTTACTCACACTACAATTAAAATTTGCTTTCCTTTATCACTCCCGTTTTAATTTTTCACATGAAGGTACAAATTTAACGGGCAAATAAATACAGATGAAAATGGTTAATCTCGATTAACTCACTGATCGCGATCAGGATGTCGCATGGTAGACCAAAACTGGTCGCGATTAACTCCCGATCCCACTTAAGCTTAATTCTGCTCAGCAACTTAACCCTGAGACACCGGTACAGGATGAGCCTGGAATACACTCATACCAACGCTACTACCTTGACTGCGATAGGAGTAGATTCACTCCGTATTAAATGAAGTCTATCACTTATTTTTAGAATTCTTTTTAACAAACATATATTTTGAATTTCATCGGTAAATTTTCACATTGAGCGCAATCATTGATAGGTAATATGCGAATTCTAAATTAATAAATTATTCCAAATTTGCCAAATTAGGTATATGTCTAGGTGAACAATGAAAATGAGAGAAAAAAAATGAGAGTAATTTTGTATTTTTTTGTTCGTAATTGTTTCTGTCCACTTATAGAAAAGTACCCAAAAAAATTGCAGAGAATGATCTTTAGTTATTATTTATTTATTATTGCGTTAATAAATTACAATCAAATATATGAATAATTTGATTTGTTTTAAATAAACATGGAACGGATGAACCTTCTGATCCACGCACAGTAATGTTACATGTGAGAGGAATTCAGTTCGTTAAGCATTATTAGCAGCCAAAAGAATAATTTCGACACACTAAGGGGTTATTATTTTTATAGTCAATATTCTAAAACTGCTGATTTCATTAAATTAATCTTACAGAAAATACAATTTATTTGCACATCCGATATTAATGTGTCCAGATAAATTCGTGCTATTATTTTTTTTTTTATATAAAGAGAAAGACACAACATAACATTTGGTTTGTAAAATATCGGCTACAATGCTTTTTTAATAAGTTTAATTATTAATTTTTATTTTAGGTAAATTATTTAGTATTTTCTGTTTAAGTTTGGTAGGCACACAATAATTTATGTCCCAACTAAAATCTGCAGAAATATTTTCTCAGTGTTTTATTAATAATTATACTCGTAGCCAAATTTGCGCTGCAATCACTAATCATTTTGACAACTAAAATTAAAATTATGGGGGATGTGAAGGAGTTTTTATTACATACAAATTTATAATAGACAAACCTATACAAATTAGTATTGATTGAAATTGGTTTCAATTTTGCAAGTTAATTTGTTCACAACTTAAAATTTGGTGAGAGTAAGCTGTTCAAATTGGCTTCAATTTTAACAAACAGTAAACCTTCCCACAGTTTGACATTCAAGCTATTCGAACATAAAAAAAAAACACACTTCATTGTTTTAACGGCCAATATATTTTATTTGTTTGTTAAAATATATGCTACCAATATTTAGCATGAATGCAATTTACCTCTCAAGCGGTTTTTGTTTATTACATTCATAATAAAAAAAAGACGGACTACTTCCATTCAGAAGTTATAGCGATTTTAATGTCCATCTTAATCGAAACTGACGTCACGACTGACTCGATGGTTTAAAGTATCAACAACGTTGAGCATGTTATGGTGAGTGGCCACGACGCACTCAAAATTTATATTCCTTCAATTTTCTTAAACTTCAAGTTTAAATTGGTTTTATTAGTTCGTATAAAAACTTTTATACTACTTACAAATTACTACACGTTATTTTTTAATAAGAAATTTAATCTGGATTTGAAAACATACAAGTTTGACAAATTCTTAATATCATTTGGGAGTCGATTGAATAACTGCAGGCCGTTATACATCAAGTTGTTTTGAGTGTCAACTCTTCTATATAGCGGTAGCTGGAAATCATCAACGTTTTGTAGACTATACCGATTCGATATGTATGCTACATTGTTTTGTAGATTCTCAAGAAGCATATTTTGTATTATTTTATAAATCAAGATTAGAGCGTTGAATTTTAGTCGATGAGTAACACTTAGAATTTTAGCATATTTATTGTTGGGGTCTGTCGATCACAATTTAATATAATTCTCATCTCTCGGTTTGGAGAATCCAAGGAATCTAGAGGAACAATAGTTAAAATGTGGGAGAATAACTGTATTATAAATAGTTTGCGCACATTTCGTTGATACACTTTTTCTAGTTCATCGGAGGAAACCAATCTTTTTTACTATCTTCACACAGTCTTTCTAAATGGAAATCAAACTTTTTTTTATAATTTATATAATACCCTTAAATTATTTCAGGGCACGGGCGTTTGTAGAAAGTGAAAGAGAGAGAAAGAAAGATTCGTGTAATTAGGTTTTTTTTTGAAACTTAGTTGGTATTAAGTTTCAGTAAAGTCCAAGGGTGGCGTCCAGATAACTGGGGAGTATTTGTGTTGTTATTGTCGTTGCTTATGATTCACAGCATTTTTTTCAGTAATCCTGATGTCATTATAACGGTCAAGTTGCATTTTAAGCCATATGACCACCCCACTGCCAGTGTAATGCCTTCGCAGGGCATAAGCAAACCACTGCTGTACATACTTGATAACATGCTCACCAGTAGGCAGTTCATCGTCAAAAATGGCAATGTGACTTCTAGTGGAACATTTCTAATTAAAAATGGTCTGCAACAAGGTGCGGTTAATTCACCGATCCTTTTCAACATTTACACGAGCGATCTCATAGGATCACTACACCATGCCATAGCGTACGCAGACGACTTGATCGCGTACAGATCAGGACCAAAAATCGAGGTCATTGCAATTCTCTTGCAACGTGACTTCGATAAGATTCAGCGATATTGCGATGACTGGAAGTTGAAGATCAACTTCCAGAAATCGGAAACCATTCTTTTTAGGACGCCGTTGTCTGGTGCCTCTAGGGATAGCAGAAGGAATTGGCGAAAGTTCTCAATAGTTGGACCGCACGGACAGCCACTTGCGAGTCGAAATGTAGTCAGATACCTGGGGCTCTGGTTAGACCAATATCTATATTTTAACAAACATATAGCTGCTGCTCTGGCCAGAGCCAAAGGTGCTTTTGCCCTTACAAAGAGACTTTTTTATAGCAAGCAACTCGATGCAAGGGTAAAGGTAATCTGCTACATTGCCCTTATTAGGCCCATGCTCGTATATGGATGCCCCGTGTGGTTCAACGTGGGAGCAAGCTTGTTGGAAAAGATTCGGGTGTTTGAGAGGGCTTGCCTTCATTTGTACAGAACACCAGAGTCCCAGTACATAAAATTCTATCCCAATGAGGTCCTATACAACAGGGCTAACCTAATAAGAGTGGATAATTTCGTTATCAAGCTGATTCGAAGGCACATTGCAAGAGCAATGAGCTCGACGAACAACCTGATCTCCGGGGCTTATTACCCAATTACGAGTATCACGAGAGAGTGCGCCTTAACGGCTTTGTTCCCCCAGAGGCGTTCCTCTATTTTGATAAGAAAGGTCTGATCCAGGACAGATTGGCGGTACCGCTAATCTTCCACGTTGCTCGGACAGTTGTGGATGGGCGACTCAACTGCGACAGAGACGTTGCACACGGCAGTGTGGAGCGTCTCCGGTTTAGTAGGGCGGTATCGGGTCGCGATATTTATGACGTACAACGTTAGTACGGTCGTTTTTGGTGGCTAGCCGAAAGAGAGGAAACTCCTTCGTCGTTTCCTCCTAATCCAGGGTAGTTGTTGTCCATGGCCGACTTACATAGTTTTAAGGTTTAGGTAGTGTTATGTAAATAGGTTGTAAGTAATATTTTAATAAAAAAAAAAAAAAAATTTAAAATATAAATCCACAGCACTTGGATGCAAAAATACAAAAAAAAACACAAAAAACACAAAAAACATAAAACAAAATAAAAAAAAACAGCACTCGATAAAAAAAAAAAAAAATTAATAAAAAACAAAAAAAAAAAAAGAATAAAAAAAAATTTACGTAGAATAAGATAGGCTAATTTAGAATAAGATAGTTTAAGATTTATTTTAAGGTAGTTTATAAGTTTTATATATAAGAACATTAAAAACAAAAAAAAGTTCATATACTAAGTTTTTTCATTTGATTAAACATTTTTCTTAGTAGTAATAGCCAATAGAATAATAAAATAAATAAATAAAGAATCTTAAGTTCGTTACGTCGAAAGACATAGTTTTAAGTATTAGGTTTAACTTAGAGCGCCCGCATAGGGCCAGTAAGTTAGAATAAGCGTTTTTTTGTCTAGCAATTAAGTTACAATGAATTTAATAAAAATGCATTAAAAATGAAAATGAATGTAATGCCTTCGCAGTAGAGTTGACATGAGCTTCGCAATGTGAAATAAATAGATGATTCTTAACATCAGGATTTGAACCGTGAAATTATAGCGTGACAAGCGATGATGTTACCACTACACCACGGACACCCAAACTTAAGCTTACCCATATATTTTATTTTTATTTTTTTGACGCATTCAATGAGTTCACCATTTATTCCAATGTTCACGTTTAAATCGTTGCCATTACCACACATACATTTTTTTTTTTTTATATTAACCTTAAGTTTATCTTTACACAACCAATAGATGATAGACTCAATTAATATTGCTTCTACACTAATATATGTATCTGCAAACAGTATACCTTGGAATGGGACAGGTCGTCCCTGCAATCTTTTATATAAAGCAAAAAGAGTGCTGCACCCAAGATCGACCCTTAAGGTATACCAATAGGTGTCAGTGGCTAACTAACACTCACTCTCTTCATACTTCAACACAAGTAGTTTTTAAACCATCCGAATTAATTTTCACGAATTCCATATTTATACAATATTTTAATAAATAAATCTCGGTCAAAGGTCTCAAAAGCATGTTTTAGGTCCAAGAAAACATCTACAATCTGGTTAACCTTTTCGATTTTTGTTTTCCATTCGTTAATGACCCAGCTAGTTGGAAGAATATGGGGCACATGGTAAATGATCTACACACGCACTATGTGAGCAGTGTATTTGAGATCATTATCCTGTTGGAAAAAGAAACTGTTACCAAGATTTAATTTCTGCACACTCCGGTGGAGGTTTTTTTTTTTTTAAAATGTTGTGGTAGTCGATCTTGGTCATTGTCCCGTCAATGAACACTAAGTTGCCTACACCACTTGCACCATACATCCCCCTACCATAACCCACCCACCCCCGTGCTTAACGGTGCTCACTATATGTTTTTTTGCAACTCGGGATTCTTATTCTCCCATCTGATTGAAATTTGTTAAACTTACTTTCATCTGAGAAAAGTATATTGGCCCAGAAACCTATCTTTGTAACTTTTTACGGATTGTAACCTGTTCTTTTGATTTGCCTTGCTTATCAGAGATTTCTTCCTTGCCACTCTGGACTTATACCAGCACGATGCAGAGTTCTACGCACAGTTTTAGGATACATTTACTTACCGATATGTTCCTTTAATTCCGCCGATACTTGAGATGAGATAATTTGTGGATTCTCCTAATTTTTTTAACCACAAGTCTTTTTTTCATCTGCGGTCAGCTTTCGTGTATGTCCACTATGCGGGCGGTTTCTTAAATTCGACGAGTCTTTGAAACACGTTATGATGTTGCAAATCGTGAATTGGCTTCTTTTTACGACGGTCGGCGCCACGTTTTTTTGTTTTTTTTTTTTTGTTTACGCGGCTCCAAAATAATCAGTTTCAGTTGTTTTTTGTTATTTTCGACCCATCGCGTAAATTTACGAGTGCCCATGTGCTATTCACTTATATAAACCAGCAAAATACTGAACTTATAACGGCACTCTTCCATATTCTAAAACATCTGATGTCGCCATACAAAAAAGTTTACCGTTAACATTAAAAGCTGCAAGTGTGTGAATAATTTTGTCCATGATAAAATATGCAGTTATTCACATTTTTGGTTATTTCTTCTGATTAAGCTAAACAATTTAAGTTTTTTTTATTATTAGTAACTGAACAAGATTGTAATGAATAAATAAATGTAAATAAAAAAAGTGAAATCTGATTTACTTTTAAATTGTTAAAGATTTTACTAGAGAATTTAGTATTTTTTTCGTATTTATTATAAACTTTTACATTAAACTGTTACAATCTTTACATTAGTAAAAGTGTAATTAAAATAAATGGAGTATGAAAAAAAAAAAAAAAAAAACAGAGAAACAATAACTAATTTTATTTATATATAAATTAATGGTGTTTCGTTCTAAATATATCATTTGTCAGAGGTATTGGTGCGCAGTGAATAGAGGAACAAAGGTTTTCGAACATGCTGCGAAGATCTTCATTGGAGTTTTTTGGGACGCTATGGAGCACTAGATCAGCTGAACATTTTTCTCGTTGAACATGATCAAGTTCCCTGTGTAGTGATGATATTTCAGCTTCTAGTTGAGAGCAAATAGTGGCTTCAGAGGTTTGCTCAAGTACTTCAACACGTACTGTCAGGGCGGACATAGTTCTGTTTAAGTCTTCGAAGCGTCGATTGAAATCCCTTACAATGGTGTCCAATTTATCAGCAAGATTGTTGTGCAGCTCAGTGATTAGAGATTTTAGTTATGCATTGTTTCATCAAGCCGTTTATTTAATCGCATCTCAATTTTGTTTAAATTATTACATTTTGTTGTCGCACTAGCTCCAGGTGAATTTTGGTGGATGGTGGTTGTTTTGGCAATGGTTTTGACAGAAGATCTTAGTTCCTGCGGAGATTGTTGGTTAGACATAATGAGCGTTAAAGTCTTCGGCACAAATGTGATGGCGATTGATAAAAACAAAATTTTCACAAAATCACAAACAAAATAGCAATTGGACAATTATTTAAAAATGTTCCACTACTAGAACTAACAACTTAGAAGCTTTTTGCAGAAATTCGAGATTTTTAAAAGGATTATTAATGGATTATTTTGCCACAAAAGCCGATGTCTATTTTTCCGACTTCATTCGTCTGGCGTTACAACGTTATATACGTGTGAATAATTATGTCCGCTTCTCCATGTCCTTAATAATAGTATACCCTAAGCCTATTTCTAGGTTTTAGTTTAAAGCAGTACCATTTAATTTAAGAGTGAATTTTATTTACACATTTCATATGCACAACATCTAGCTCACTGTACAATCTTCAGTACAGGGCTACCACCATTCGAAATCGAAAATCCCTACATTTGTCAAAATCAAATGAGGACAAAAAAAATAGCCTAGTTTTCTTCCCAAGTGTTTTCTCGTCTGTTGCAATTCATTTCGATCTTCCTGTTGGAAAACTGTTTAAATATTTCGCCAAAATGTCCGCAAACATATAAACCTAACAGTTAACATGCTTAATCAATATAAACCCTCAAAAACTTCCAAAAAGGGATCGTGTTCCACAATTATGACAAAAGTCGGATTATAAAATCTTTTTTCTGTGTGCAAAGAATAAAGGAAAAAAAAAGGAGAACTAAATAAAGAAAGTGAAACAGAATTCAATTTTCATTTTGACGTTTTCTCATTTTCCCTACTTCTCAGAAAATATATATAATTTTTTTTTTTTTTTTTGGAAAACATCGAACTGTTGTGGACTTTTGTTTTCGTTTTACTCTTCGTGCACGCATTTCTCCTTGCTAGCGTGTTGCTGCTGCTGCGGCAGTCTACCTCTCTTGTCTTTTCCATCGTAATAAACAAATTAATAGGAAGAAAATTAAACAAACAAAACAAAGAACACACATCACTGCAACTCCAACAACAATAAAAAAAAAATGAATTATGAATGAATTTTATGATGAATTTCGTAATTTTATTTATTTTCATCTATTTACTTCCTTCTCGTGATTTATCAGAGTTTCTCTTTTGCCACTGACCCGTCGTCGTTGTCGTCGTCGTTCGTTGTCGTCAGTCAGTGTGTGTGGTTGGTGTCAAAATGCAAACGTGAAAGCTATTGTGGTGTGGTGTAACAAAAAAAAAAAAAAAAAAGGAAGGAAAAATGATGAAAATTGAGTTTTATTGAATTTTTATTGTTTTAAATAAATTTTCTAATAATAAAATCAAATTGTCGTGAGGTAAAATCCTTCCACGAGCACGGACAAGCGACAGGAAACACAGTTGTGTCAGAGTGTTAACTTCTCGCATACGGAACTTGCAACATAGTAGCAGCACATATATTTCTTTGCACCAGCACTAGTTGGATGCAATGGCAGATTTTGATGCAATATACGAGGACGAACAGCTGGAGGAGCACTATGAGGATCAGACAGTGGCACCAGTGCCGGATGCCATTGTTATTCGTGGTGCGGGAAATATGACAGTGTAAGTACAAGTGTCCTCAGCAGTAATTTCGATATCTGTCCAGGGGGTTGGGATGTCCTGACTAACTTTTGCACCCCTTTCCTCTAGTTTCAAGGCTAAATATTGCGAATATGGTTGGAAAAAAAAAACCTTGAGTTACATTTGGGTCGGTTTTTCGATGAATTGTATTAACAAGAGGGAATTTCCATTGGAGAGCAATTTCGTTTCCCCCCAACAACTATGTAATTAATTTAAGATCGTCTGGAAATGTGTGCAGATAAAAAGCAGCAACAAAGTGTGAGTCGATATGAGTGTGTGACAAGCAGATTTTTCTAATTGACACGTTGAGGCAGATGAGATAGATAAATTGAAGGATATTTCTGTGGCAACTATTATTTGCTTTCTGGGTTAAACATGCATAGTGTTGCTATGCCGTTAATAGCCATAATAGTATGGCAGTGGAAATGGAGAGCAAAAATGTTTGAAAAAATATGAAATATCTTTAACAATTTTGAGCAAACTTATTGCCTAGATCCAGGCTTAAATCAATTATATTAGGTGCGCAACTAAGTTCGATGAAAATGCAACTTTATTGTGAACAAATGGTTACAAATGAATCATTCAAAGTATTGCCCATCGATAGCTACAACTTTTTCCCACCTTTCTGGCAGAGCTCGAATACCGTTATGGTAAAAGTGTTCATCTTTTGAGGCTATCCACGAATCAAGCCATTTTTTGATGTCTTCATATGAGCGGAACTGCTGATCAGCCAGATCATGTGCCTTCGAACGGAACAAGTAATAATCGGATGGCGCAGTATTTGGGGAATATGCCGGGTGGGGTAGGACTTCCCATTTGAGCGTTTCCAGGTAGGTTTTAATGGGTTTGGTAACGTGAGGCCGAGCGTTGTCATGCTGTAAAATCACTTTTTCTTATCTCTGCTCGTATTGTGGCCGTTTTTCGCGCAGTGCTCGGCTCAATCGAATCAATTGAAGTCGATACCGTTCCCCAATGATGGTTTTTTTTCAACAGTTCATAATAAATGACACCGACCTGGTCCCATCAAATACAAAGCATAATCTTCGCAGCGTGAATATTCGGCCGACGACGTAGAAGCATGACCGGTCAGTCCCCATGACTTTCTTTTCTTTGGGTTGCTGTAATGAATCCATTTTTCATCACCCGTCACGATGCGATGAATAACACCCTTCCTTTTTTTGCCGCTGGAGCAGTTGTTCACAGGTCAAAAAACGACGCTCAACGTCCCTTGGCTTCAAATCATAAGGAACCCATGTTCCTTGTTTTTGAATCATTCCAAACGCATGCAATAGCTTGGAAATTACTTGACGGGTAACTCCTAATGCTGAATCAAGCTGTTTTTGCGTTTGGCACGGATCCTCATCGAGTAATGCCTCCAATTCAGCGTCTTCGAAGTATTTTGGCCTTCCTTCACGCGGACCAATCACGGCACGTTGTTTCACTTAGAGCAGCATCTCCGTAAACTTTTTGGAGCTCTCGATGCTCTTCAGCCGTCGTTTTCTTCGAATGAAAGAAGAAAATCAACACTTCCAGCAAATGACGATTATTTGGCACAAAATCAGACATTTTCACACAACCAAAAGTATATGACGTCAAAACAAAATCAAAAACAAAAAAAATATGTCTTAAGCTCGGTTCATGACGTTTTGGATATGTCAAAATCGACCAGCACTTACTGCTTAGTTGCGCACCTAATAATTCAAAATTAGCTTTAGAATAAAATTTCGACATTTTGCACAACTCACTACAATTTCAGGCAGAAAAAATTAACTAATTTTGCAGTCAATTTGAGGTCTCTACGAATCAGCGACGACTAAATAGATAGTGTCTAGCATAATGTACGTGTACAATGTCATACGACTTTAGTTACCAAAAATTCAAAGCAGATATTCGTTTTAATTAATTTATTTATGAAATGATTTTATCGATAACACTTTCCGACCTTCGATTTCCGATTTTTCATTCTATCGGAGACTTTGGGATGTCTAAAATAGAATGTAATCAAATTCTATTGATTTCCAATGTAAAGCTTAGTAAGCGGTGAACTAATCCCAGTAAATTTTAATCGAGAAACAAATAATAAAAAAGACTATCGTTTATCGTTGAAATATCGATTATTTTCGGCTTTCATTCTAATACCCCATCGGTAATGAGTTTTATTGATAGATGACGTTTTTCCCTTGTTCTTATTCAGCTATGTGTTTTAGTAAAAAATGCTATATCCTCCTCCACATTTATTCTCTAGCGCTACTTGCGGAAAATTTTGACGCCTGTCATCCTGGTAGAAAAGTGTTTTCGCTAGATTCCAGCAGAAATTCGCGTCAATTGGTCGAGTTCCAAGCGCACACTTTCCGTTAGTCGCTCGGATCTACATGGATCAATTGTGTTCCCCGTTGTGGGATGGGTGTAGCTAAAATAAATGAATGAGGAAGAAAGGACAATTTAGTAGATTTTCGGCCTCCCTAAGTCAATTTGAGTCTAAAATTAAATTTAGAATAGTTTTGTTGACAGTTCGCCCAAATCGTTGAAGAAGTATTCGCCGAGAACTGTCCTGATTTTGCTAAGGTTGGGGCATTCACAGAGAAAATGGGCTTTGAGCTCTTCCGCATCCACCATATGGCACCATACAGGTGGTAGACAGGGGACCTTGGCAGATTGGTCGTTACTACACGCATCTCGGAGCGCCGTCATAACGGTTATAGATTCACATTTCCTGAGAGAAAAAAGGAGATAAATGCGATGTTCGACTCTAGTGGCTCTTTCTCGTCATTTTGCGAACTATGTAGCATCTATTGGCAAATTCTTGTTTTACGAGGCCTTTGTTAGTCATTTGACATCGGATCTAGTCAAGATAAGTAGCTGTTTAAAAGGTGGCACCAGCCGGAGTGAAGTTGGGCCAGGACCATCCTGGTTCGACATCAACATCATTCTTCGTTGGTTTTTATAGCCTCCTTATATCCTTGTTAGTCAAAGGCCTGTTGACGTATGTATATATGGATCGATGTCGCTTTCATATCTTGAAAGTACTTCACGGATGCTGCAGGGCGGTAGCTCCTGGGTAGTTAACGACCAATTGGGGTGTTCTGGCAGGTGGCAGGCCAGAAGGCATTGTTTGGAGAGCATGGTGTTGTGCTCATTGACTGAGAGTATTTTTGCCTTCGCATGAAAATAATCCTCATGCGTCATCAGGTGACATACGGTGATCATGGGTGTGTTGTGGCAGGCTTATAGGTTTTTCCATTGGATATCGCTCAACTGTAGAGTCCAGATAGGAGTTGCATATTTTCCATATTTATAGTCCACGAACTGCAGGCGAGTGCCTTGCGTACGTTATTCCGGTATTCGGCGATTTTGGACATTTGTGGAGAACGTTAACAAGTTGTCGACACCGAGGTGTTCAAGTTGAGGAACCTTATGTATTCGTCGGTCTTGTATTGTTATGTCCAGCTGTGATCTCACTTCTTTAGCGCAGGACGTGAAAAGCGTAACTTTAGACTTCTCAGCCGGTAGTTGTAGGTTACAGCTCTTGAAGAAATCTTCTAGTGGTTAGGTAGCCGTTCAAAGCCACGCATAGTGCGGGTACGTTGGGCCCAGATGTTAATACTATGCAGTCGTCCGCGTAAGACACGGTATTGACGCCACCTTGCGGAGCTTTTTGTTTCATATTTCTGTCTTGTGAGTTAGCACTTCCGAATTAAATTATACGTATGATTGTCGACAGCAAAGGTAGTCGGGTAACCATCGCTTGTGGGAATTTGGTAGTGGATTCTCTGGTATGTCTGTTGAAAGAACCTACACTTTGGCCATCGGGGAACGGGGGGAGATAGGCCGGTAGGACTTGCCTTGAGGGGATTAGGAGAAATTGTTTTGATAGGTTGAGAACTGAAGTTCAGTATTCCAGTTCTAAAAAACTGAGCTTTTAAGCATTAGCATAGGGATCCAATCTCGTCCAAGCACTTCGGGTGGTTTGGCTTTGTGGATGGCGGTCGTTACTTGAATTGAAGTGAAGGTTGGACGTTCTTCGAGAGGACGCTCTTGTACCTAGTTTGCATATATCGAGGTGTACAGACTATTCCTTCCGGTCAGTGGCGAATATTTTTAAGGTGAATGATATTTTTAAGGTGACACGTAACACTTTGGAGTAATATATCCTTTAAAGAGTATTAGGACCTAGTGGTGGGAAGAAATGATAGATACTCGTTGACGATTCCTATTCATTTGATTTGCTGATTTGGCCACTAAGCCACATGGTTTTGTAATGTACTCGTATTTTAAGAAGTAAAAATCGTTGGTTTGTGAGAATCAGAAATATATGGCTACCCGATGTACATATTCTATGAGATAATTGTCCCGTACATATGTATGTACGAGTATAAAATTAATTTTTGACGCACCTCGAGCATGAAGAGGTAATCACCTTAAATATTTTAAATGAATTATGAATTTATTTGGCACAAAACAGAAAAGTAAATTGGTTTGAAGCTAACAATTTTACGCTGAGTAATCACTTAATGAATACGAAAAAAATACTTCGAGGCCATGACACGAATGTGTTCAAAAAGTAACAGCTGGTGCACTATACCACTGAAATGATTCCATTTACAGCGATACCTCCCAATTCTTAAAAAACTTAGTTGGTTATGTTTTTAGTATTTTTTAGGTCTACATATGTTTTATCGACTTCAACTGATAACACATGAGATAAAAATTATGCTTATCACTCCTAGTTATTTTTCTAAATTTCGGTGATGTTAGAGTGTTCTGGTATTAGTCTGCTTGTCTCTAGATTGTTTTCGTCGAAAGATACGATTGAGATATGATTCTAAAAAGATAGGGTTATCAAAATATGGTAGGAAGACTGGGTAATTTTCCCCAAGTTCAGTCTTAAGTGGAAATGCTCGCCCGGTGTCGTTTTTTTTACGCATACCGGTAAAGAGTCTCACCATCAGATTAGCAAGTGCATCCCTACTCGCCAATACGAAATGAAAGGAGAGTTCAACAAAGCTTGCTAGCCACAAACGTCTTTGTTAGTGAAAAGGTTTTCAGCAAAATACTAACAATTGCAGCAGCATGTTTCATCTCAACAGACAGGATAACGAAAATACGACGCAACTTGTCAGCAGCCGCTGAATTGCTTGCGTCTAGCGTAACATCATCAAAACTACTAATCCCAGAATTCTACAATTCTGATGATGAATAAGTGCAACCTCAGTGCGGGAACTAAGAAACGCTGGTCAACCGTAAAAGCTCTGCCAAACCCAATCAAACGCTACGACAACACAGTAGTATCATTTAATAGGAAACCGAAAGGTGACCCGAAGAAATGCGCAACACTTTTTAACAAACTATTTATTGAACATCCAACCAACAACAGCCGACTTAAAAGAAGAAACATGAGAAAATTTCACCACCTGTCATTTGAAGAAGAACGAACCTTCACCTCAAGCCAAGTAGTGTCTGCCATCCAGACACAAACTAAATCATCTAAACTAGTCGCATCAGCCCTCGAATGTTTCACATTAGTGCAGTCGTATTTGCCCTACGATAGACAGTCCCTAGCCGCATATTAATAGCTTATCTGGTAGGCGTCTTCTTTATAAAGACAAAAGCCTAACAATAGTTTCTAGTTCTGACGTACGAGTAAGTCTGTTTCGTATAAAACTTGTGATTGCAAGACAGACAATTCTCAATGACAATGGGTCTAACCATGATACTGTACAGGATTTTGTGCTTTAGGATTTGGGTCAAACCCCACAGGTGGACCAGTAGGTATGCAGTAAAGTGGGAGAGTTGTGATTCTTCTACTCCGGATCATAACTTCGCCGTAAGGAAAAGAAGAAGAAGAAAGATTTTAAATTTAAATAAAATAAAATGTATCAAAGATTTCAATGACATATTACTGGATTATGCCATTATGTAGGGAATTCAACATCGGTTAAATGGCCACCACGAGAGTTTTTGCAAATTTCAATTCTTATGAAGTAATTCTTGATGACTTTTTGGCACATTTCTAGCCGTATTGCGGCCATAACTTCACGGATGTTGGTTTTTAACTGCTCCAAAGTTTGGGAATTGTCTCTATAGACACGATCTTTAGCATAGTCCCAAAAAAAGCAATCCAAAGGGGTCAGATAATACGATCTTGGTGGCCAATTGATGTCGCTCGAATCTCGAAATTAAACGGTCAGAGATCTTTTCGTGCAATAGAGCCAAATTTGCCTGTGTTGTGTGATACGTAGCCCCGTTCTGTTGGAACCACATGTCGCTCACATTAATTTCTTCAATCTTAGGCCAAAAAAGTTGGTTATCATTTGGTCTTACAGGGATGAAGGTGCAAGTTCAAGCGCAAAATACACCAAACGGAGCTGTAGGAAATATCCATTTGCTGAGGGCGGCGTAGAATTCACAGCGGCTATGTTTTCAGTCGAGCATTACGATGATGTACAGGACTTACAACATCACAAACACTACCCATTTGTTCGAATTTGGTGATTGTGTTTCGAATTGTTTGCTCAGTTGGGTGATTATGATGACCATAATCTGTCCTAAAATCGCGACAAACAAATTCAGGTGCGAAAAAAGATAGCACATTTAATTTCAAAAACATTGTACTTATTAATAACTTTTTTTTTTTTAACTGTCAATAATGGGTAGGACCTTCACTTTTTTTTTTAATATCTCTGCCATTCGATTTGGCAAAGATTTAAATAATTTTTTTATACTTTTTTGTGATAGTCCGTTCCAATTTGAAATAATGCTTTGTTTTAGCTCGCCAACGTTGTCGTACTGCCTATTTTCAGCATATACAGATCTGGCAAGAAGACCCCAACAGTTTTCAATAATACTCATGTCTGGTGATCGCGTTGGTCAATTCAAAACATCGACATTGTTATCCAAACAAAACTTTTTGACAATGTTTGCATCTGGCTGAAAAATAAGCGGCAAATTGGTATTTTCACGAGCTGGTTGTGTTATTTCACTGGAAATTAAATCCAAGTATTTCTTACTGTCCTTTTGTTGTGGTTAAATTTATAGCAATTATCAAGGCTACATATGATGGGTCCACTTGTCAGGAATTCGATGTCCAAAGTGGGGTTCGGCAAGGCTGCATACTTTCACCAATACTGTTTTTATTGGTGATTAGCGATGTCCTGAATGCGGCCTTATCAACAGGAAATGGAGGAATTCGATGGACTCTCACATTCAGATGTGGCTAAAATGCAACTTGATCGTGATGATGACATCAGGTGGAGGGAAAAAAAAAATACTGTGAATCATGAGCAACGACAAAAAGCAAAACAAACAAGCTCCCCAGTTTCTGGACGCCACCCTTGGTGTTTACTGAAACTTAATACCACCTAAGTTTCAAACCCACTACACCAATCTTTCTTTCTCTCTCTCTCAATTTCTACAAACGCCCGTGTCCTGAAATAATTTAATGGTATTCATATCCCATTTGGCGCGCGCAAATTATAAAAAAAAAAAAAAAAACGTTTAGTTTTTTAAACAGTTTCAAATTAAAATTAATAACGCGATTACATGTTGTGCTACAGTGGCAGACATTCGTATGAGCGCACTATATTTTTTTTTCATAATTCTTAAACAAAAATGTTTTAATTAATTTTAAAAAAGAGAAATCGTACTTTTTTTTTAAATTTCAGTTTGAATTCATTTGTAATAGAAATTTTTTTCACTTTGCATTAAAAAATTAAAGAAAAGTTGTTTATAGCGTTAGACATTCGTATGAACGCACTTGTATTTATCAAGGAAAAAAGTTAATAAAATTATATTTTAGAAATTATTTCTAGATTCAATATTTTGTGTGGCTTCCTTTACTTCGAATTACAGCAAAAATTCGATTGGCATTGAATTCGCTAAATTGTTGAGGCAATTAAGGTCATTTTCGGACCAACACTTCCGGATGGCATCATTTTCGCTGGTGTGTTGTCGTCCATTTGCGTATACCTTGCCAGCAAGAATCCCCCAAGGATTCCCTATTGGATTGCAGTCCGGACTGCAAGCTGGGCAGTCAAGCATATGTTTTTGTCTGCAAATCAATCCTTCGCTTGCCTAGAAACATGTATAGACGCATTATCCTGTTGAAAAATATTATCCTCTTCGGCGCAATTATTAAGATGAGTGATCAGAACGTCATCCAAAAGATCTGTGTACATCTGTGAGTTCATTCTTGTCGTTATGAAGTAGATGGGAAGCTTTCCGTTATGTGAGAATGCACCCCATACCATAACGCTTCCGTCACCGAAATTGCGTTTTGATCTGACCACGTCGTGCTTTGTCAAATCATGCCAGTAATAAATGTAACAATCTGGACCATCCAAATTAAATTTTTTCTCATCAGAAAAAAATACTTTTTGCCATTGGGTTGTCCAAGACATATATTTTTTTGCAAAGACTAGCCTCTTTTCTTTGTGGGTGGCAGTGAGACGTGGTTTTCCCTTTAGTTTCGTCCATTTTACGTTTGGCACAGCGTTTAAAATGCGTGAAATGTAACGAGGTGTTACAGGAAGGTCCAATTTATCTTTAATTTGTCTGAAAGATAATCGATTTTGGGTTGCCTCATGGCGACGTAAAGACAATTTTTTGTTGCCATTTGTTGGAGCTTTTAAACCATATGCCCTGCCTTGTTTGAAGAAATTTCGGATGACACATTCAGACCGACCAATTCTAATTGCAACTTTTCTATTGGAGTATCCTTCTTCCTTTAATAATTTTACAGATTGCTGCTCTGCATCGGTTAATCGTTTTCCGGAAGGCATTGCTGCAAAAACAATACTTAGAATGTTATTTTGACAAAGGATTTGTTCACAAACCTTTGAAAAAAAACTGTTTAATTTTGTCAAAAATCAAAATTGCACAGAAACTGTAAATTTCTCGTTCACAGCCGAGCTTTTGTATGATGCGTTCATACGAATGTCGCAGCTAATAATGAGTTTTCTTTTCATATTTTTTTATTTTTAATAATTTGGTACCGTTAGGTCCATCATTTTTCCCTTCGTGCATTACTCACATATAGTAATTGCAGCCATAAGAAAAAAAAAGTTTAAATTTTACAATTGCGCAGTGCCAATACAATTTAAGATGAAACTTAAGGTGCGCGCATACGAATGTCTACCGCTGTATATTTTATTCGCGCACTGTAACTACCTGTCACTACCGATGAAAGATGCCATATGGGATGCGAAATCCCAACATCGAAATAATTAAGACTTCAAGTTCTACCGTAGAGGAGTCTACTGGCTATGAGAATTCCATTTGAGTGTTTTGTTTAGTACAACATTTTTGATCTCACTGGAATAAGTTAATGCAGTACTTTTAATGGGGATAGGCCCATGTTTGACATTTCTTCTCTTGGTGAAAGATACTATCGTCTTGCAAGGATTGATAGAGAGTCGTTCTCTGTTGCACCATTCTAAAACATATTGTGAAGAGCATGACACTGAAGATGGTCAGGCCATATTTGCCACTAAGAACGATCGCTGGCGATGAAGCCTAAACTGTAAAGTTCTATTAGTAGATTGTCGATGAATAAAGACCACATTAAAGGAAAGAAAAATCCCCCTTGGGGGCAGCCTCTAACTGCAGTTATTTTAATTCATTATACATCGTAGGACTCATGAAAAGTACCATAAATATATCATAAGTGATGGCTTCATATATGGAGGAAACAAAAATAATATATGAAACTACCGTTGTTCTGTCAAAGATAAGCCGTTGGTATTTGACATCTGGGAATACTAAGCATTGGCATTTATAATTATGGAGCGGTGTATGAGAGACCAACGCATTTTAATTGTTAAAATCTCTCTGAAATGGGAAAAATCTAACTAGCACGATTATATGCGAAATCATGTTGGTGTACATGACAGTCCATCTCTTGCCGCGGTTAAGAAATTAATGGACAAATTTGATCGAACCGGGTTAGTGTTGGACGTGCAAAGACTAGTGCGTCCTCGTAGCGGACGGTCACGCGAAAATATCGCTGCAGCGAGTGACCATTCGCAATCGTTCCCAGCAATTAAACCTTTCCTGCAGCTCGACGTAGGGCTTTTTAACAAAAGATCTGCATCTTCATGTCTACAAGATCCAATTAACTCAGGAATTGAAGATAGATAGACCATGAACAGCGTCGTGACTTTGTTGATTGGATTTTAGAGAACCACCAAGTTGATGGCGGTTTTTTGAAGAAAATCATCTTCAGCGATCAGGCTTATGAAGATCCATGGGCCATTCACGAGCAACCAATACATCCACAAAAAGTCACTGTTTAGTGCAGATTTTGGGCTGACGGCGTGATTGGGCCATATTTGGGGTCTGTGAGGTAACAATTCGAGGCGAAATCGGAATGTTGCTAAAGCCAACACACTTAGACCAATAATAGGTCCATTGTAATACCACATGGGTTTGGGAAGCGGTCTCTAGCCTACGCATTGAACCATTTAGAGCTTCTGATGAAGCGTAGGAGGTCCCTAACATCTATTTTTATCAGATCATTTAGGTCGTTGAAACAGAAGAGTTTCCTTCTTTGGGAGAGAGCTGGGCAGGTGCAAAGAAGATGAAGTATAGTCCTCTCCTCCTCCTCGCCCATACAGCTTCTGCAGAAATTATTTAAAAATACGCCAAGCCTTATTGCATGCTCGCCTATTAGACAGTGTCCAGTGATGACATCTATAACAGCGCTGATATGCAGTCTATTGAGAGAAATAAAATTCTTAGGGCGTTTCAGATCCAGCTTAGGCCAAATCTGTTTTGTCGCTAGACAAGTTCTACCATTTGTCCACCTAGAATTTGTCCTTTCATTAGCAAACAGCTTTAATTCTAACCTCAAAGTTAACGGCATTTTACTAATGGTCGCTTTCGACAAAAATCGATTTTCTCAAAAACGGTCCGAACGATTTCGATCAAATTGAGTTATGGTAGACATATGGTAGATGGCGTATTACGTTTTAGCAAAAAAAATGAGTATAACGGTACTTTACTCGGCTATGACTCTATAGATTTTGTTCGAAATTAATATCTAAACAATATTTGATTATTATATGAAATTGTAACAATTTTAATGGATTTTAAACAAAATTTCGAAGCAGATATTTAATATAAAGGTGCAAGTACGTGCGACCCAGTCGTGCACTTTATTTTCTTTGCGGTTATTTGAAGCAGAAGGTAAGTGCCAATGACCCCCAAACGATTCCAAAGCTAAAGGACGAGATTTAACGCGTTATTTATGAACTTCCACAGGATTTATGCCGAAAAGTAATGGACAATTCCATCAAAAGGGCGGAAGTCTGCACCCATTTGGCTGATATCATTTTTCATATTTAATGTCAATGTCTCAACATTATGTTGACATAAAAATATCAGCAGTTTATCGAAAACCAATAACCAATGTGTTTTATTTCAAATTAAATTGTAACCTCCAATTGAATCACCCTTTATATGTACAACTGATACGCAATTTCGAAATACATATGACCTTTCATATACATATTTGCAGTGGAAATCACAATTCCACGACAAACCATAATTATAACAAAATATGTACATGCAATAAAATGTTAATTAAATTTGCTTCACTTACACTCGATGATTCCCTTAAAAGCAAAGTAGAATGCATGTGAGATTGTGAGTGGGTTGCTTCAATATAAATTAATGCCATTCAGTTTTATATGAACAGACAGTGGAAGAAGTGAAAACTGTTTTTATTAGTTGTTTTTGTTCTCCTATGTTTCGTATCCAGTCTATGAAATGAGAAAGTAACTATTCTTTCCTATCCTTTATAAGGTTATAATGAAAAGAGGAAAATGTCCTTGTTGTGTAATATTCCATAACCGATGGTTTGCACATAAAGAAGAGTTAATTTCAAGTTGATGACTGGAAAATTACTTAATAGGAAACGTTAGGTTTATAATTCTAAGGCTGAGTCAAGGTCTTGGAAAAGAGATGGTGGCGGATGAACCCTTCCAGGGCTCATATTCGCGGAGTGTGTTACTGTCGTCGGTTTACCTGGGTTTTGTCCTAGGGGTTTTAGCTAAGGATCTGGCCCTCCAGGTTGGGGATTGTGCGTCGGGGGGTGAATGCCTTACTCACAGAGAAAAAAGATGACGTAAACAAAGAATGCTTCTACGAGGTCCTAGACCGGACATATGAGCAATGTCCGAAATAAATAACAGGCTCAGGCTAATCGAATTTGCGGCGGAGCGAAACATCATCATAGCCAGCACTCATTTCCCGCATCTTAACATCCACAAAGGGACTTTTCAGTCTCTAGATCAACAAATCGTCAATCAGATTGATCATATTCGATCGAAGCCTCCACGTATTCTGGATGTCCGAACTTTCCAAGCAGCCTACATCGATTCGGACCACTATTTGGTTATAGCCAAAAAAGGGATGTGGATATCTAGCACGCCACAACATCAAAAGAATACTGCGAGAAGATTCAACGTCGAACGGCTATTATAATTTGCACGTGTGAAAGGGGATATGAATACCCTTATACTAATTTTAGGACACGGGCGTTTTGAGGAAAGGGGAAGAGACAAAGAAAAAGACAGATTGGTGTAGTTGGTTTGAAACTCAGCTGGTATTAAGTTTCAGTGAACTCCAAGGGTGGCTGTCCAGATAACTGGGGAGCTTGTTTGTTTTTGCTTTTTTGTCGTTGCTCATGATTCACAGTATTTTTTTCCGTCCTGATATCATCACGATCAAGTTGCATTTTAGCCATATTACCGCCCTACTGCCAGTGTTATGCCTTCGCAGTAGAGTTGACATAAGCTTTCGCAATTGATCGACTTTTTATTTATTTCATGCGAAATAAATAGATGATTATTGATATCAGGATTCGAACCGTGAACCTGTAGTGTGACAAGCGATGATGTTACCACTACACCACGGCCACCCTCTTAACTTGGCAACCACAAGCAAATATTTGGTTGGATGACGAGTGTCGACAAGCGCACGCAGCAAAGCAAGAGGAAAAAAGCATAAGACCCGAAGTCCAGTAGCCTGCATAAATGAACAAAAAAATCTCGTAGTTGAGCCGCAGTCGGTGATTGGAATCTGGAAAGAACACTTCGCAGAACGAACCATTCAACTTGGGCGATGAACGCCTAACAGCCGGCTATTTAAAGCAGCGGGAGATGATTTAGTGAGAAGTATGAGATTGTAAAATTTGTACAAATTAAAATTATGCGACATGGATGGAATCGCAGAATCGTATGCCCGATTCACAAAAAAGGAGATAATTTGAACTGCGCAAATTACAGAGGCATAAATCTCCTACACATCGTCTACATCATCTTGTCTGCTGTTCTGTGCGAACGCCTAAAATGTTTCGTCAACAATCTGATTGGTCCTTATCAGTGCAGTTTCAAGCCAGGAAAGTCTGCCATCGACCGAATATTCACACTACGGCAGAAATTGTAGAAAACACAGGAGTTTCAAAACGATACCCACCATTTTTGGACGGTTTGTATGGCACTTAGCGCCGTCTTGCTGGAATCAGAGATCGTCTTCCATCAGTTTCTGGCCAAACAAAAATCGATTATCATGCCTCTCTAGCGCTCTCCGTTGTGCGTAACGTTGCTGCCATCTTCATCTTTGTAGAAAAATGGGTTAATAATGCCGTCATTCATTTCAAAATTCGCACTGTTTCGGCAACACAGCACTCACTTTGGAAATAAATTTTCAATATTTCCCAACGGTATTCAAGCGTAAATCGAATCATTTCGTACTGTGGTTATATGATACTGTGTTTCGGTAAAATTTTTGAGCGCGAAAGAGCTGTCAGTGTCAAAATAATATGTAATTTAAAAAGAAACCAGCAGATGGCCCACCTATTACATCACTCGTCTGTCTATGTAAGATGACGATGGAGAATGCACGTTGTTCGGTCAAGGGCGGTAAAAATTTGTCCGAACCGTTTGATGTCACAAACGGTCTAAGGCAAGGCGATCTTATTTTAAGCCCTCTCTAGAACGACTAAGTAGACACTATATAAGACCCTCACCATCCCAGTCGTGATATATGGAGCAGAAACATGGACGTTAATGAAAGGAAGAATCTTCGTGTTATGTACGGTCCAGTTTGTATTGACGGTGTGTGGAGGAGAAGATTCAATGATGAATTATACGGGCTTGGCACCTAAGTTGGCTAGGACATGTAGAATGTATGGACACCAACTTACCGGCCCGGAGACCCTGTTAGTATTTGGCTCACCCAACTTGGCGTGTGAAACTGGATGCAGCTAGCGAAAGATTAAGCTGGCTGGAGAGGTTTGTTGGCCACTCCAGATTGTAGCACCACCTAAAGTAAAGTACGTAAGAATAAACGCTAGGTAGAGCTATTTATTATTAACCACTGGCGTTACGTATGTATAATAAGATCACTTAAATTTTTTTTTTTTTTTTTTAAATCTATTGGAGCATTCAGACTCGATACCTGTTGATTGTGCTACAAGGAAGCATCCCCTGTTAATGAAATTTCTTCGTCTTTCGTAGAATTAATCGAAAGCCCATTCCTAGTGCACCATTCATCGATCACGTCTAGCGCCTTGCTACAGACAGTCTCAAGGCATAATCCGACAGAAAGTACGGCAACATCATACGCGTATACCTGAGTGTAGACATTAGAGCTGTTGAGAATGTTTAGCAGAGAATCGATCACCATGCACATAACAGTGGAGAGAGGAGGCCACCTTGAGGGCATTCCCTGTTAACCTATGCCATTACACCTACATTCCTACATTCACAACCAAAGCTCTATTCATTACCTTTGCTTTAATCCACGGTTCGTCCACTGATTTCAACTTGATTGGTGTTCAATTTTCGCAACTTAAACCAGACAAAGCTACTGGTTCAGTCGGCCTACCGGCAGAACTGTTTAAGGCTCCGGATAGTGATTTATTGGGACCTCAATTTACCTAATTTATAAAAGAGGAGAACGCCTCAACTGCGCTATTTACAGAAGTACAAGCCTCCTGAACATCGCTTACAGAATTGTTAGTGTTGAATATGTGAGCGCCTAAAAGTATATTAGGCCGGAAAAATCAACAATTGATACAATTTTGTCACCAGTTCCTAGAAAACAGCTAAATATACAAAATTAATATCAATACAGAATACCCTTCGTTTACGTTTCCTCATTGGGTTTAAGTACACCTAAAAGGCATTAAAAAAAGCTGATAATGATTACTGCGAATGTTTATTTTATTCATATTCAGCAGATAAGATTTCTAGAATGAGTCTCATAGTAGAACTTCAATTGTACATGTAGTAAATCAGTCTTATTGCTTCAGACGAAATCCACCTGACCTAATCTAATCTATTTTAAGTAACGACTTGCTTACAGTGGTTATCAGCAGCGGAGAAATTTGTGATTGTATTTTATGATTGAGGTTGCGTCAATTGTTATGGTAGGCACTGGCTGGGCATTTTTTTCTGTTGTGATAATTAAAAATATAACTAATAACTACGGTCGAGAGTGTCACCACCTTCGTTATTTCGTGCGTTCTGAGTCAGACTTCCGCCCTTTTGATAAAATTTTCCATTACTTTTCGGCAGTTCATTACTGTGGTAGTTCATAAATAACACGTTGAATCTCGTCCTTTGGCTCTCGTCCTTCTGTTTCATATAACCCCAAAGACAAAAATCTAACGGCGTGATATCTCTCGGCCAATTTTGGTCGCGGAAACGAGAGATGAAGCAGACAGGGAACTTTGTGTGCAATAACTGCATTGTTTCTCGCGCTGTATGGCAGGTGGCACCGTCTTGTTGAAAGCATATGTCTTTCACATAAATATCGTCTTTATTTTTATTGGTGACAAAAATAGTTTGTTATCATGTCGCGATAATGTTTACCATTGACTGTTACTGGACTGTACGGCCCAATCACGCCGCCGGCTCAAAATACACACCAAACAGTGACTTTTTGTGGATGCATTGGTTATTCGTGAATGACCCTTGGATTTTCATGAACCCAAATGCGACAATTTTGTTTGTTTAAGTAGATACTTAATTCAGTTGAAAATTAGCCTGATCTCTGACGATGATTTTGTCATCAATTTTGTGGTTTAATCAACAAAGTCACGTCGCTGTTCATGGTCTTCTGGCTTCAATTCATCAGTCAATTGAATCTCGTAGGCATGCAAATACAGATCTGTTGTTAAAAAGCGTTGCGTAGAGCTGTATGACAGGTTCAATTGCTAGGAACGATGGCGAATGGATTTTGACGGATGGTTACAAATATTGTTACTCACTGCGGCGATATTTTTATCTACGAGGGCGCACTGGTCTTTGCACATCTAACACTGACCCGGTTCGATCGAATTTGTCCATTAATTTCTTAATCGCGACAGGAGATGTACAGTTATGTATACCAACATTATTTCTCAATGCGCGAATCATGGCGGTTAGTTTTTCGCCATTTCAGAGATTGGTTTTAACAATAAAATTCTGCTGTTCTCTCGTATACCGATCCATAATTTCAAATGTCAATCGACGCGTTCTAAGCGCACACTTTCTGCTAGCCAGCAAAATCATGGAACGGCCTTTTGGCCTTACAACAGCTGATAGCTAAAACTGAAATCAAAATTGACTAAGAATGTTGTCAACTTCATAAATGTCAAAATGCAGCAACTTTTTTTCATCCCAATTTATCCTGATACCCCTTTTGCACTGAAATCGTTTGCGTTGATGTGTCGTCCAGTGCAGCCGTCGACAGGGTAATGGGCAAAACACAATGTGGCGGTCGCGCGTTTGACATGCATTCTCCCAACTTACGGTAATATTTGTCACAACGCTCGACCTCAAAATTTGCAACACCAAATGTGGCTTCAAGACGGTCGGGCGTTGAGAAGTTAGGAATATGACAGAATTATGTTCTGTTCCCTCAAATTTCCCACATACGATTTCGCGGCAGAAAGAAGAGTAGAAATGTACTCTTTTTATTTTTATGGTATGATTAGGAAAAACAAATATAAGAAATAACTTCGCAAACAAATGTGTATGAATAAGAAAATAAAAACATAAAATCCTTTGCATACTCTAACATAATGAATAAAATTTTCTACATATTAAATGTTAGCAATTCGGAGTACATAAAAGACACAATGACTTACTTTGTTGCTAAAACCGAACAAGTCAAAGACTAATGTCAATCCAAAAAAGGAGGTAAATAAACACAAATTTTTGAAGAACAAACACTCAATAATAACAAAATGTCATCGGCTGACATCTGTCAACGAAGGTATGTATGTGACGCATTGTATGGGACTGTTCTTTACGGCAATACGTGAACGTCAACCTTCAACGGAACGACGTTAACGGGTTCTATGGGTCGGGACCTTTACCCCATAAGATCCCATTGTTTCTACTCATTCTGTCAACGCCCAATCATGTGAGCGCCACATTGTGTTTCTACTTTAAGAGTATGCTCGGTCCATTCGAAAGCGTTGACAGTTACGTATCATGCGTCCTAGAAGACCATCCATCAGTGCTGATATGTATTTGGCCTTATTTAAATTACTTGCAATTTTTGATTTTAACCCGTCGATAACAAAAGTCAGGCCGCGGTCTGACTTGTCCTTTGCACAGAAGAAGGAGCGGTTTTTATGTAAAGTATCTCTGCTCTAAAGATGCATGATATCCTTAGGTTGTATTATTTGGTGGTCCATTTTTAGATGTAGTACAGTAGATGTGTTATTTCTGGAAAAGTCTGTGAAATTGGTCTTCTTCGCATTGAAGTTAATTAAGTTTCATTTTCCTCACTGCAAGATTTTCTGCATTCAATTTTCATTTAATGAGTTGATTTGGTGCATATGTTATGAAGAAAATGTCCTATCGTATATAGTCCGTGGCAGGCTAGTTTGCCTAATAGGCCAACCAAACTCAATCGAACGCTTTGAAGATGTCCACGGCAACAGCGCTTAACTCTTTGTGTTGCTCAATGGTTGAGGTCGATAGGTGGGTTACATAACTCAGCAGGTCTCTATTTGAACGTCGGTTGCGAAAAACATATGCGCCGGTCGCTTGTTAGCTCTTGTCTCTCCATCTATTTGTTTTTATTTCGCGGAATATGTACCTATAATACTACAAAAGCCGTGCTACAGGCTACGAGACCGTTCCACGGGTAGTGGATGGTGGAACAGCATTTAGATGTGAAGTTTTGCTGTGAATGAGAATGTGTTTGTAAAAACACAGTGTGACGGAATTTTCAGTTTCCTAAGGAAAACCACATAGTATACCGTCCAATATCGACAAGGTGAGCAGTTGCCACCTTCAAAATAAACATCAAGTCATGATCCCCTTCGCAGCGTTTGACCCAAAATGAGCAGCTGCGTACAGGGTCTGATTCTTTAGGTTAGGTTAGCGTCTAACATTACGATCTCGTCAACATTCAGGTCTAGCACCGCGTTTTTAATCTGAAAAATATCTATTCATTCCTTTCTAATCTTTAATTCTCCTCTATACTTTATGGTCTCTCTCCACCACTTGGCTAATAAACTTTTAAAGGCATATTCTTAAAAGATGCAGAAAAAAACCCAGACAGCAGCGGCAAGCATTTCTTGTAACTCTTCTTCGCTGATTCGATCGTTACATTACCCGTGTTTCGCAGGCTCACGGAATGCTCTGTGGAGTTGAAACACAATTATCTGTACTTGGCAGCAATTGCTTGTTCTTAATTCCTGTTGAATCAAGGTTTGTCGGAAATTGACTTTTTGGTGGAGTGGCCCATTTGGGCCCAAATAAAACTTCGCGGTGGAAATAACAAAATTTCTTTATTAATTGGTAAAAACTATTATTGTTATATTCTTATAATAATAAGAAACAAAAAAAAAAAAAGTCGTCCTTAAATGGGGACACTGGGCTTAAGCAGTATGGAAAATTTCAAAGCATTCTCTTTCAACGTATAAGGTTTGCACACACATTTTGCATTGCCAACGTGCTTTTTTATGACACACGGTATATCTTAGTTGCTGGGTATGTTTTTTTTGGATAGTAACTGACCCCATCATACTGCAAACTTGGCACCACAGAAGCTGTTGAACGCAAATGTTCACTACTTGTGTGTCTTAAATAGTGTCGAGCAATGTAGCGACGAAATTGAAGCTGATCTAACTTGTCATCATTCGTTAGAATGTGAAGGCGCTATGCGTTTGCCACGGCTAGATCCAGCATGTACAACAAAACCCACCACCATTTTTTGCCACGTATAGCAGTGCGGTACAATGAAATTGATTGATCAGCTTGATCTACACCACCCATACCCTTGTTGTAGCTTGGAAAAACATGCGGAATCCCAACGTCTACTTTTTTTCTTCTCCACTGCGCTCCATCTCTTTACTTTCCCCAGAGGGAGGACGCTATCATAGTTCGACCCCATGGTGCAGACACTGTTGTCCAGCCAACTGACGAATAAAATTTGGTTGATTTGGTCGAAACGATAGTCAAAATCAGCAGGGTTTTTCTTTTTCATTTCCTTCACTCCAACTAGAGGGCACTTCTTGGTTCTACCTTCGCGAACGGTACCTGTTGCACGAAAACCAGCTTTTCGTAAATCTCGGAGCAATTCGAAACTAGTGAAGAAATTGTCAAAGTACACCACATGGTCTTGCGAGGTTCCTCAAAATTATTTCTACGTCTCTTGATTTCAGCGAGCGGTTCGTCATTGCTACTGTCCTATACTTCGACTCTACCTGGTATGTCTCGCGGAATAGCATTACTCTGAATCGGTAAGCACACTTGGTTCTGGAGGAAGTGCAACTAAATCTATCTCTGTAACATCGTCTTCCTCAAGCATTACAGCATCAACTGTTTCTTGAAGCCCGAGGTAGTAGTTATGACTGCTGAATGTTCGTTTAGCCATTGCGACAATTACCTTAGAAAAAAATAAGAATAATTTCTACCTCTGATGTTCCCACTGGCCCCAATTGGGGACACCGTTATAAAACTTTACCTTCTATAAACGATGTTCAACTTTCCTCGGATAATAAAATTGTATTTTATAGTGTACACTATATTTATGAAATTTTTGTAAGAAAACTAACAGACTTATAGTGGAGACAGACTGCTGGTATTGATACCATGGTATAGTGAATACTACGACCCCTGATAGACTGCATTTCGTAGTATTCGATGACGATGACGTTTGTGTTGTTTGTCATAACAAATAAAAAAAGGAAATTCAAGACAGGATGAATAAAAATGAATCACTTTTGTGCCAAATGATGAATATAAAGAAAATTCAAATACTTAAAAGTGAAAGTGCATACATAAGAATTGTCAAAGAAGCTACGAAGACTAGCCAATAGAGAGAAATTGGCGCTGCAATCAGTAAGATGGTGGTATACCAGCAAAAATTTGCGAATCTCAATACCAAGTATGTTTCATGGTATACTAGCTTTTTACGTAGTATTGCAGTGACAGACATGTGGTATAAAACGTAGTATTGCTATACCATGGTATCAATACCAGCAGTCTGTCTCCCACATAAGATGGTGGTATACCAGCAAAAATTTGCGTATCTCAATACCAAGTATGTTTCATGGTATACCAGCTTTTTACGTAGTATTGCAGTGACAGACATGTGGTATAAAACGTAGTATTGCTATACCATGGTATCAATACCAGCAGTCTGTCTCCCACATTAGTGGAAAAACTTACAAATAAAAATTACTTATTTTGTGTATTCACTAATCACTGAAACAACTCCACAAGATGCGCGGCAAAATCACTTTCAACTATTTCTGATTACTCTTTTGTCTAATAACACGTCAATAGCTTCTTAACCATCAAATGTCAACAAAAGAAAGAAGAAAAAACAGAAATATTAAGAAGTTTACGGTATTTCTTTAGGTATCCTCGTTTGGACACGGCGCGCGGGCGTATATGGGTTAATTACCTCGGTGACAGCTTCTGCGAAGCGAAAAAATCTTGCAGCTTCTCCCAGTTAGACGACTTGTAATTCGAAATCAGGCGATGGTGATCCTGTTGTCCTATCATTGGCGTCATTGTCGGGTGTATTGGTGATATTAGGACATGGTCTGAATTTTGTAAGTGACAGATATTGGTCTGGGAATCGTATGGGTTCTTCTATAGCTGAGCTTGCTGTGCTACTATCGTACAATCATTTTCTGATACGCATATCAGTTATTTTTTTTTTTTTATTAATTTACAAGAAGTTTACAAAGTAAATTTATAAACTCTATTCAGAAATGCATTCGGACTACAAAGGCCATATGATGCCGTCTTTAGAAGATATTTATCAGAGCTAAGTTTTATTTACAAGTTATTTTCAAATAAGAGTTGATTAAATATCTATAGCTATATACATATGTATTTATAAATTAAATTAAGTTCTAAGTGTCGTTATATTTGTTGTGAAGGGATGTTGCAATTTTAATATTTGTTATTGATTGACCATTTACTGGGTTCAGGAGTTCAGCCACCTTTTTTCCTACTTCTGTTGGATCTTGGGCAGTCCACGAATATGTGCCATACAGAGAGGATTGTTCCACACTCTTCGCATTGTTCTGCCGCTTCCTGGTTAAAAAAATTTCTGCTACTAAATAGAGTTTTCCCGACTCTTATACGAAACAGTTTGATGCACTCTTCTCTTGTGAACAGTCTGTTATATGGAATGTGAGTACTTTGCGGATGATGGGTTCGGAGAAAAGTTGTACTGCTCTTCCATGATTCTTCCATTTCCTTGCATTGGACTGTTAAGCATATGCTTCGCGTTAGTTGAAAAAAGTTAGATGTTTCCAGTATTAGTGGCAGTTTAGAAGTTTCTTTCGCTGCTAAATCGGTATTCCTGAGTGCCCTGGTACCCAGGCTAGAACAATTTGGTTGCCCAGACTGCTTCTAATGGACTCTAGGAATGGGTATTTGTTTGTTGCGCTTTTGAGCCCCACAAGGATGCCAAGGTTGTCTGTGCAGATAAGTGTTTTCTCTGTCCAATTACGAGCCAGAATTATAGCTGTTTTAATACCCGCTAGTTCGGCGATGTAGCTCCCTGCTGAATTCGGAAGTAGTCCTTGATGCAGCGTCACAGTTCGCCCATGTCGCTTCCGTTCAATTACTGCATATGAGCAGTGCCCTTCTATACATGACCCATCAGTGTAGAGTATTTTTCCATTCAATCATTTGATTGTGCAGTTTTATAAACATTTCGTTCGTAGTCGTTTTTATATCCCGCTATGGTGGTATCTATAGGGAGTAGATGTCTTTCCCACGGTGGGCTTTGGTTTAGGCTCCTCATGTTTTCATCTGAAAGGACAGGATAATGAGGAGATAATAAAAGTGCAATATTTTTAATCGCCGATGTGCTTTTCCGCTTAGGCTTTGGATCTGTTTGAGTATATTGTACTCGCATGTGTAATGGGTGGCGGATATCAGCCAATGCTTTACATCCCATGTTAATTGCTCTTTTCTTACCCAGATTACTAAAAGAAGTAAACCCGGCTTCGGTTCGAAGGGCATCGATTGGTGTAGTTTTTAGTGCATCTGTTGCTGTGCGATAACACTCATTGATGGCAATGTCTATGCTTTTCCTGTTGTGTTCTGATGTCCACATGTAGATTGTTAGACCATGCTGCTAGATACCTTCTACTAGAGTTTTTGCAATCCGTAGTGCAGTTTCCATATGTGGCCCTTTTTTCCGTGAGCAAATAATTTTAAGTGCATTGTTGCGTGATTTTAATTTGTGAATGACATTTTTGGTATGCAGGTTCCAGAGCTCTCTTTTAAGTGGAACTATTACGTCACGAAGTTGAAACGGGCTCGTCGTGCATTTGTGTTTTTTGCATAAGTGTAATGCTTCTATTTTAGAGGGTGCTACAACTGCACCTCGTTTCTGTGCCCAAGCATGGATAGCTGCGTCCGCTCTTATTAGATTATGCTCAACAATACAGTTATCACCTGACGCTAGTAAATATATATTGTCCGCGTATATACCGACAAAGTCTAGATTGTATATTAGTAGGTTGAGTTCTTCTACCAATGAGTCGATGTGGGCGTTATATGCAATCACCGAAAGTGGAGAGCCTTGTGGTATTCCATTTTCAACACGTACTAATGGTGAATTATATCCATCCACATTGACACTAAAGCTTCTTCCTGTGAGAAATGCCCACATCACTTTTAGGATCTCTTTTGGAATTCCCCAGTGGTGTAGCTGTCAAATTACAGGGGCTGCAGTTACTCGATTAAACGCCTTTTCAAGGTCAAAGGAGAGCAAGATGTTTTGTTTGGATGCTGCTAGGTTTTCAACTATTTTATGTTATAGGAGGTGGACAAGTGAGTGAACGCCTCTGTTATGTCTAAATGCATGTTGCCCCGAACTTATTTTATTTTCTATGACCCAAGTTATTCGTCTTGCAATGATTTTTTCAAAAATCTTTGAAAGAACCGGGAGAAGTGAGATGGGACGATATTCATCATAACGATGGCACGTTCGTGGTTTTTGTGGGGATCGGCTTCAACTGCGCTTGTTTCCAGTCATGAGGGAACTGTCCTGTTTTAAGGATTTGATAAAATAATGAGCAAATTCTAAGCTTGAGGCTGATAGCGCAGGCTCGTACCATTTTGTATGTAATTTTATCTTTGCCTGGGGTACTTGTACTTGTTATTCTGCCTGTCAAACAACTTGGATAGTGTTCGATGGGAGAGAGGTTGTCAATATTAAAATTATTTTTTTCCTGGATGACTTCACTGGGGTAGGAATGATCAGCGCTGTAGTTTTTCCACATATCAGAAAAAGTATTTGCTATGGTTTGTGGGTCATTTTGCAGGGTGTCGTTTGCAATGATTGACGGGAAGTTTTGAGGGGGGGGGGTCTATTGGATTGAAGAGACCTTATTCGTCCCCATAATGTCTTTGAGTCTATATATTAGTTATCTTAACTTCAATAAATCTTTGCAAAGTAATCACTATTTTTTCTCATTTCAGGTTTGGTCTCAGTAATCGTTTCAACTCAGAATTTCCTCCAGGGCTGGTTTCTCGTGTCGCGCCCGAAGAATTTAAAGCGACTATATGTCGCATCAATGGTATTCTAAAGAAAACCCTTCCTGTCAATGCTAAATGGTTATTTTGTGGATGCGTGTGCTGTTGTTGCACTCTAGGTTGCTCTCTATGGCCTGTTATATGTCTGAGTAAGAGGGTGAGTGAATTCATAGAATAAAAAAATTGTCTCTTCAATGTTTATCACATTTTTTTCAGACGCAAATCACGCTAGACAAACTTCTCGAATGGGAAAATAGTCATTTATATCATAAACTTGGTCTACACTGGCGACTGAATAAGCAACAATGTGATTCAAGTTCGATGATGGAATATGTTATTCAAGTCGAATTTATACCGAAAACACCTATATATCGTCCCGATTAAGCCTGGCCTTTAACATACATCCCAAAAACAAAGAAACACCAGAGCTTAGAGGCTAAATAAAACGGAGTTCTTTAAGAAAACAAAAAAAAAAAGTTTATTTCTCAGTTTTTTTTTTTTTTTTTTATGTGTAGCTAAAGTGAAATAAGGAAAAGAGAATTTACTTAAAAAAAAAAAGGCAAAAAAAAAGAAAAGAATTAATAATAAGATAAAAATAGTTTTTTTTGTTAACAGAGTATAACTTAATTATTTTAGCATTTGTTATGTTCCGATTATTATTCTCAGTCAATCGTGGAATCCTATCATTGTTACTCCTACATTAAACACATTTTTTACTATTTAAAACAAACGTTAAGGAAATGTTGCGTTTTTAGCAATCTCGTATTTTTGTTTTTCTTTTGCTATTAGTTGTTCATTAAAAAAAAAAACAGAGAAGAAAAATGAAAGAAATGTACTAACTTTATTGTAAATAAGAAAAAAATAATTGTAAATATAAAAATAAGTTTATTGGAGTTGATTGAAACTATATTAATTCAAATTGCTGTTGGTGCGCGTACCGTTTGAATTTTTGCTTTATTTTTTGTTTGATGATTGATTCCTCAATTGGAGGGAGGACAGTGATAGTCAGTTGGAACTTGTGATGTAGGAATAGATGTGTAACTTGCCAAGACATTGTATTATTGAAATGTTATGCCGTACATTTTTAACGTAAATATTATTAGTGATCAGCTAAATATGATAGTTAAATGATCAGCAAAAAATGCTGGCAAACTACATTCATCAGAAAAATGAATCATTCGCAATGAAGTAAATTATCTTTCGACAAAAAGTAATTTTTTAATCAGCAGACAATTAAAGAAACAAAATCAGCAGAAAAGATTAATAAAACAATACAAAAATAAAAGATGAGCTAAAAGATCTGTGCCCCGTCCTAGTACTATCCGTGGTTTTTCTCGATCTAAAGTAGACACGAGTTGTTCAATCAATTCGGCCCCTAGTAGATCTACCAACGACAAGTACGATTCAATGATGTGGTAATTTTCGGTAGCTGTATTGAGTATAAAGATGGGAAGTTTTCTTCACTATCTGGACAACTTGCTGTGCTCCGAGTCAGTACCCCACAGTTCCTAACGATGTGCTCTGCAGTTTCTTGCTTTCTAGGCCTAACATCCTTAGGTGCTCACGGAGTTTACAATGTCCCGCGAGAAAGTCCGTAAGTTTCTACTGTGACTGGTGCAGGTTTTAGATCTTCCTCGGAGTGCCTTCGCTTGGCTTAGTTTTGTAATTCCATACAAAATTTAGCTCTCCTGGTTGCTCCTCTTTCGCTTACTCTTCTTCAATTATGTGTCCCACCCATCCTGGTCATCCGAAAGATTTGTTGCCATCACTTATATACACCAACGAATTATTCTCTAATAATCATTAAATATGCAGAAATTTTATTGTCTAATTTCTTCTGGTCAAACAAAAAACTTCTACTTCTTCTGCTCATCAAATGTTATATTTTACTCGTAAATAAATTATATTCTGCTGATAAAAAAAATATTTTTGCTGAGAAAATATTTCTTCCTGAGCAGGAGACTCAACGCTCGAGTACCATCTGTCGCGAACGTAATTATTATGAGAAGCTTCTCTCAATCCAGAAGAGTACTGTGTCGCACGGCACGAATTGCTACGTGAAGCTAGGCTATTTCAAGCATTTGATTTTTCTACTGATTTTGTTTTTTTTTTTTATTTTCTACAGATCAAACAAATATTTTCTGATGTTAAAGGACATCATTTTCTCTCTATGTAATGTCTCTTTTTTTTTACAAATTGAGAAAGCATTATCCAGCAAAATAAAGGAGCATTTTTCTTTCTACGAACTTTTCTAAATTTGTTGGCAACATATACAAATGTTAACACCACTGTGACTTCCACTATCCTTTTGCTTCCGGAGGAAGAAAGCAAAACAATTAAATTCTAAAAGAACAAAAAATTATAAAAAAGCAAACAAAATTGAGACTGGATTGTTAGTAAAAAAAACTTTTTCGCTGTTATATGCTTGTTAGCTAAATTAAAACAGGAATAAAACTTTTCAAAGTTTTTTTTTTTTTTTTTTTAAATACAAAGAAGAATAAACAAATTAAAAATAAGAATTGGCAGTATTAAGGAAAAGTAATAAAAATTTGTTAAATAAAAAAAAAAAAAAAAAAAACCGATACCGATCATAGCTTTAAAAATTCAAATAAAACGACAAATTTAATAAAATTAAAGAGAATCAAAAACACTTTTAACACTTTTGGCATATCGTACATTTTTTTTTACTAATTTTATTTTCTAAGCTTTAATTTAATTTCATATGTTTTCATTTCGCTTGAATTTATTAAATTAAATTATAAATTGTATTTTGATTTTAATATTAAATTATATATGAAGAGATGAGGAAAAAAATAAATAATTGTAGAATATTAACAGAATATAGATTGTAAATAGAATTTAAATACAAAATGGAAAAGAAAAGAAATAATTAAATTATAAACTAACACAGAAAGTTGATAATAGGATAGAAGATTTTTATTAATTTTAAGTGAAAATTGATTTCATTTTGTTTTTTGGATATAACGATAAAGTAGTAAACTAACGAAAATAAACATAAAAATCATTCAGAAATTTATTTTGCTTATATTTATTGGTCTTTGATTGATTTGAGTTTTTTTTTTTTGTTGCAAAATTGTGATGCTAGACTGAAATTTTTATGTGGCCTGACTATTTTTATTTGCTGTTTATGCGAACTATGAAGGAGGACCTAGTTTCATATTTATTTTCAGTTTTCATAATCTTGGCTTTAGTCGCTTTAAATTAAATAGAAATTAACCTTACAAACAAGCAACTGAACAAAAAATGTTTTTTTTAGCATATTGCCATATTTGTAGCTATACATTTGGTAACATAGTTGGTCCAAAATATCTCGATTACGCAGTGAAAAGTAAAAATAAAAATACAAAATTCAATCGGTCTGATTCTCATAATCGAAGCGAGAGAACGTTATCTCAATTTTTTGTCACTTGGGTTTCATCCTTCGCATAGTAGTCTGAATTACAAATCAGATCTTTGTGAACCAAGATCATTTCAACTTAAAATATATATTTATGTGAAAAAATATATTAAAGTCATTCGACGCGTTCCAAGTACTCTGCTAGAATGTAGTAAATGACTTTTTGTACCAGGATGACAGGGCTGTCAAAACTTTCCGTTTAGTATCGATAATTATGAATATATCCAGTAAATGCTCGAAATTATTTCATTCTCAATTAAAATCTTTAAGGATTAATCTACCACTTACAAATTTTTATATTACAGATCAATGAAATTTGATTAAATTTCATTTTAGACTGCTCTTTGATATTTCAATGTCTTCGATGGAATGAGAAATCGAAAATCGATAGTCGGAAAGTGTTATCGATAGGATCATTCCATAATTAAAACAAGTAGGTGCTCTGAATTGTTGGTAACTAAAGTCAATGATATTGTATCGAATTAGTTAGGTAGAAATCGTTATTTCGCTTCAGGATTTTATTCTTAAAACTAGTTTTTGATTTTAATTATTTTTACACATTAACGGAAACGATTCCTAGTCAATTTGGAGTTCAGCAGATTAGGTCTTGACAAAATTAAAAGGTTCAATTAAAACAATCGAATAGTATCGGGAATTATCGAAAGTGATGACTACCGATAGTTATCCATCTCATGTATAATAAATATAGTGAGTTTTTAGATATCAGCTGTTGTAAGTCCAAAAGGGCGTTCCATGATTTTGCTACTAGCGGAAAGTAAATTTGGTGTGCTTAGAACGGGCCGATTACTTATTCTAACAATAAAATCTTCGAAATGTAAAGGGTTATTCATTTCGAGGTTGGGATTTTGCATCCCTGTCAAACCCATCACATAGTGACAGGTAGTTACCATTTTACAATATTGATCGTTTAACCATTGCTCAACGCATTAAAATTGTCTTATTGCAACAATAACAGCTCTGCAATATCTGTGTATCGCGATTTACTGCCCGACCACAATGGGGAAGCTAAAGCTGCAGTACGCAGCGCTGTCAAAGTTGAAATACACGTACTCCCTATAGTACGAAAATTAGCTGCAGAACAAGTTGAGTCAACTTCAACTTTCGAATGAGCTGCACTACTTTTTGAAAGTTAAAAATAAAAACAAAAAAAGAAAATGGCAGAGCCGTCTACGGAGAAATTCATAGCATGCGATTTCTCCTTCCTCTGTCATTATTATTGAATAAATCCACCACAAAAAAATATTTTCACGAAACACAGCGCGATTGTCTTCCCGTTTTGACAGCTTGAGCAATCGAGCTGCGCTTTACCATTGTGTACGGGCGTTGCTACTTCAGTGAGCGATTTATTTGACAGTTTATACTACATACGACTTCATCTGCTGCAGCGCTTTTCCATTTTGTTTAAGTAGTTAAAGACAGATTATGTTCGCCATAATCGCTCAACTGAGCAAACAATTCGAAACTCAATCACCAAATTCTAAGAAATCCATAGTGTTTGTGATGTCGTAAGGACTGTGCATCACCGTAATGCTCGATCAACTGAAAACATAGCCGTCGTGAGTGCCTCAGTGGACGAATACCCGGAATTGTCAATTCCACGCCGCGCTCAGCACCATTTCCTACAGCTTCGTTTGGCGTATTTTGCGCGTGTATTTACATCTTCATCCTTATAAGGTCAATTGATAACCAGCTTTTTTGGCCTGAGATCGAAGACTTTGACGTGATGTGCCACACAACACAGGCAAATTTGCCTTTCTTGCATGAAAAGATCCCCGGCCGTTTAATTTCTAGACTTAGCGACATTAATTGGTCACCAAGATCGTGTAATCTGACCCCGTTATGGTATGTTAAAAATTGTGTCTATGCAGATACAAACTTTGGACCACATAAAAACCAACATACGTGGAGTTATGACCGCGCCAGAAATATGCCGAAAAGTTATCGGACAAGAAAAGTCAGAATAAGAATCGAAGTTTGCAAAAATCTCCGTGGCGGCCATTTAACCGATTTTGTATTGCATACATAATGGCATAGTCCATCACTTAAAATAATGAAAAGATGTAATTAAAATCTTTAATACTTTCTATTTTATTTAAATTTAAAATCCTAAAGCACAAAATGAATAACCCGCTCTACCTAGTGACATATTTTTGATTTCCATGAAAATTTACATTTGCAACCGAAGCAATTATATTTGCGTTCACTTTCTGATGAATTCATAAAAAATGACTGTGGAAATGACAAAACGTCGCTGACATAATTTTGGGAATGCAAATAAAATAGGTTACTGTCATGCAATTTAAGAGGTGAGGATAAGGGTGTTTGTCTCTGTCTCTGATGAATTGTGACTAGAAATGATGAAACTTTGCTGACAGAGTCACATGTGATTATGGGAATACAAATGGTTTATTTTCATTCGGTAGTCGTGTCGCCTTGAGACTATGGAAATCAGGGTGCCATTTTATAATTCGTTGTTTATAACACGACCACTACTTACTTTGTTTGCTTTCTGTTTGAAACTACACTATGCTTTGGTACTATAAGTATAAACAAATATATAAATATTATGGCACTAACAGATCATAACGGCTCCCACAGTACTATGATATAATAATTATGGGACTTTATTATAAGAGTTGTTTCAAGATGCATTTTGGACGAAGAACACGGGGAATAGATTAGAGAAATTCATTGAGTCCCTGAAAAAGTATAATTCTCTACCATTTGTAACTTCTTCTCTATTATGGTTTGTGAACTGGGAAACTTTCATATTTAATTTCCCGTTGTAAACCGAAAAGTCTTAGAAAAGTCAAAAAGAGGCCGTGGTGGAACTGCTGGAGGGAAATTCCGCATTTCTCTTGGGGTACGGCATACAGCAGCCAACAACTTGTATGCTATCGCTGTGCATGGAATTCGAGGCCATATAAATCGTCTTCCCGCTGCAGGGGTTGCTAATATGTCAAGAAGGGAAATCCCGCGCTTAGGATATAGATAATGCATGCTGTAGTAATAAGGCAAGGGAAGTCGTTTAGATGGAGGGACGGCGTTTTTATCTACATATTTTGAGGACAACATTGGTGTCATTGTGAATAAAAAAAAGGTGAAATAAAAGGTTCCGCTATCAGAGGTCCAGTTGCAAAAGAGTGCGCAATTAGGTTTGTTTCAAATAGAAGGTCATTTGAATCAGTTCGCTTGCGACGTTCGATTGGCGTATTGCCCTATATGGAATGCCTCCAAAAAGGACATAAGATACAGAGCTGCAGTTATTACGATCGTGCCCACTTGCATGGGGATGCGAATGGGCGTAATGTTCGACCTGCCAACGATATAATAGGACGCATCAGTACAGCATTACAATTTGTGCTTATTGATAAAGGACTTACCCTTTAGCATGTTACGTGCCATTTATCACACATGCGCGAATATGTATGCCAAGTATGAAAATACCACGAGTCTAACCAGAGGCCAACATGTTGGCTGTTCTTCGTACACATACGAGCTAAATTGAACAACATCAGTCGAATTTCATTCAACATTCAACTCTACCAAAAAGTTTGTGCATGTGTGATCACTTTAAAGAGGATTTGGATTTGCTGTCTGGTCATGTCGATATTTTTAGGTCTCAGCTCCACCAGTCTTAACTTTGTCACAAACCCAGCAGAAATTTGGTGCAAGTGTATCATTTTCAATGAGAAAACTCTACGAAGGACGTCACTCACTGAACACCACCATAAAAGTGGTGTCAGTAAGTAGTGCAGTATAAGAAACAGCATAGGCATTGCCGGACACATATTTGATTCTCAGATTCCTCTAACATTCTAATCCAATGCAGAACTTTCTTGACTAGTGTTATGGGTGGCTACAGTTTAGTGGGTAGTATGTTTGCATGTGACTCGAACATTGTAGGTTCGAGTACCAGTGGGGGTAATACAATGGACCAAATTGAATCTGAGTGCTCTCTGATATAGTTTCATTAAAAAAAAAGAAAAAAAAATATCTTTCAAATGATTTTACTCACATAACATAATTTTTAAGAGATTTAATCAAAAAAACTGATATTAATACTCTCTCTTAGAATAATGTGGGCGTGGCTATCAATATTTGTAATCAAAATTCATGAATTTTGATAAGATATTCACAATAAGACTTCCATCATCGAAAATAGCTATTTTTTGTTGAAAAGTACCCAAAAGGGGGCTGGACCTCACACAAAACATAGACGAGTTGTAGAGAAAGTCAATAAAAAAAAAAAAACATTCGGTAAAGAAAATGTTTTCACTTTTTACTAAGAATATTGGTAAAACTAAAATATCTGTTAAAAACATTTACTTTGCACGGCTTATACATGAAACATTTTAAACTTAATTTAAGGGCCAAACAGTGGTGACATACAGACAGACGAGCGAACGGACGAACATATATTTCTCTATATTACTGTCATTTCGACTATGACAATAAGGATAATGTAGGTTTGGTCCATATCCTTAAAATAAATGACCTTCAAGGTCTCTCAAGATCACCATTAAACTTGAAATTACGCTCCCTAAAATTTGTTTCATTAACTTTTTCCTCCTAACTCTAACCATTGTAGAGATATTGAAGTGTCTTAATTTAAAATTAAAAAAAACTCGCCCTGTATAAAAGCACCGTTAAAGTATTTCCGGAAAGAAAAATTAAATATTCAAAATTAACAATATTTATAAAGGGTTTGTTGAAAGATATATACATATGTATGCAGGTACATACGTAGATACTGGTAAAAGAATAGGTATTTTCAGCTATAGGCAAATGGTTTGTATCCCTGCACGAAGAGAAGATAAAAAACTTGGTTATGGAGACCAACGTTTTCAAATTACAGTGGACCCCACATATAACGACCAATTTTTGCTTGGTTGGTTAATCTCTTCATCATAGTTTTACCACAGACAATAAATATATACTCGTATATTTATATTATATTTATCGTCTGTGGTTTTACCTATGTAGGGCTGTTGGTTATGCCGACAGTCCCTTAATTTCAAAATTATAATTTATCAGTAAACAAGTTGCTAAAGTAAAAGATTCCGCCTTATTTATTTGCTTTCAAGTATATATGATAGTTAAATTGTTTTTCTTATAATTTTTAATATCATTTTTAACAGTCACACATAATACCAATATAAAAAGTATTCTTAATTAAATTAAATTTGTACATAACACTGAAAAAAAAAAAATAAATAAATGGAATTTAATATACATGTTCTGAAAAAAAGCATACTCGTTCTTTGCTGTTTCTTTTATTAATGAAAATACTTACACGCCGATTTGTTAATATTTAAGTAAAAAAAAATGACACGCAATAAAAATCGAACTAAAAAATAATTGAATTTAGCACTTGTTACAGATTCAGTGTAATAGAACAAACACAAACACGCAAATAATATAAAAAAAAACACTTAAAAGAAAACAAAAGCATAATTAAACAAAATTCACCCCCACTCAATTTAAAGTTTTAAATATCTGAAGATAAATTAATTAAAAATTCCTATTAATTTTCCTTCGTGAATTACGTAAGCAAAAATTAGATATAAACCAACACTGAAAAAAAAGTAATATTTTGCTAAAAAATAAATTATAAAATATTTTTTTAGTATATACATATATTTAATCAAATATAAATGAGGAATAAACCGAAATGTAACAGTAAACAAATTAAAGAAGACAAATTCGAAAGCTAAACAATTAAATAAATGAGACTTTTAAACAAGGATATAAGGAAAACGAAGTTTTTTGTTTTGAAAAAAAAAAAATTACTGAACAAAATTTCACTTCAAGCTAAACATAAGTTTGAACTACTTAGCAGTGTGATCAGAAGCTTCTTTTAAAAATATTTCACTTGCTGGAAAAAAATGAAATTTTAATTTCCGTTTTCTTTTATTAACCGTTAAAATATATCTACCTAGTCATGTCATAAGTACAGGTACACGTTTAAACGTACTCATTGTGAAACTAGAATTGATTCCATATTGACAGGTATTTAATGAGTGACATTTATACTAAAATAACGCGCAAAAAGATTTACACAAAGGTCTTTTGTATATTTAGAGTGAGGCGATATTGGAAATCGTGTTGGTCTTCGCAACTGTAATATGGAAAGAGGCGATGTTTTCCAGACCTTGCGACCGCTTGGAATCACCCGAAATTTCGTGTATCGAACTGTTAAATTGTTTGAGGACACTGGCGGAGTAACTGACCGTCGAAGATCCCGACGCCCTCGCACTGCCAGAACTCCATGGGCGATCGAAGCTGTTATGCTTAACTGCCCGAACACAATGGAGAAGCGCTGCAGCAGATGAAGTCACTGTAGTACAAACTGTCAAATAAGTCCGTAGCAATGCACGTACACAATGCTGAAGCGCAGATCGATTACTCAAGCTGTCAGAACGCAAAAATATAATCGCGCTGTGTTTCGTGAAAATGTTTTTTGTGGTAGATTTATTTTATAATAATGTATGACTGACGGCTCTGCCATTTTCATTTTTTTGTTTTCGTTTTTAACTGTCAAAAAGTAGTGCAGCTCGTTCGGAAGTTGAATTTGACTCAACTTGTGCTGCAGCTACTTTTCGTACTTCAGCTGCAGCTTCGCATTGTGTTCGTGCTATAGGGAGTACGTGTATTTCAACGTTGCAGCTTCAGCTTCACCATTGTGTTCGGACAGTAAAACACAATATCGCCTCGACGTCGGCTTCGTCTCGTTACGTACCATTCGCCTTGGGAGCGCTTTGAATTTGTTTGTTTACATTTTTTTTTTTTGTCTGCTCATCTGTCAAAGCAAGCAAATGTTCAGCTCATCTCAACTTCTGCTTCAGGTTAGAGTTTCGTTACGTACCATAACCTTTTTCTTTACGAATGGAAAATGCGAGGTCGAGGTGGAAGAGACATTGTGATAACTTGAAGTTCAGGTGATGCTGTGTTTTAGGTATTAAAACCACGGCTGAATAAATTTTTACTATTAAAGAATCGTTCAGTAAGCAAAATGACAGAGTCTATGCTCGGTCATCCAAAAAGGCATCATAACTCATTCTATGCTCCATTTTGGAGTAGACCATCACTGGGGCCAAGAATTTGCTGTTGTTGTTTTGAATGATCCCATTATTTCTTTTTCTTCCTCTTCTGCGAGCTTCGACTGGAACTTAAGTCGCTATTGCTTTTCGGACTGATGCGCTCAGCCTAAAGTTCTTTCACAATCGGTTTCTTTACATGAAAGCTTTCGCGAATAAGCGTAATTCGTTCATTATTCTACCAAGCACCATTTCGCACTTTGCGACGTAAAGCTGTGATGTGAAAGGAGAACTTATCATTCACGTTTTAACCCTTCACAGTTTATTTTACGTTAACGATAAATAACTTCCTGGAATGATTTGGGTCCCTATATTGTATCCACCATCTTGGATCTCCCACGGTGTCCGATTTTTTCTGTAACGTTATACTAACGTTATACAAATAATAAAACCGCTTGACTACGTTTTTATATTTCGTCGTAAACATTTCAATTATATTTCTCGAGCTGGCATCTTGAATGTTTGATAGTTCCGCATTTTTCCTACATGGATGGAAGGATTTACTTCAAATTTCATATCTGCGGTTTTCACATCCTTAACATGGTTGAAGGATTGCAAAATTTTAAAGAACAGTTATTAAGTTAGGGATTGGTGTACCTGCTGAGCTTGAAGGTCTGAGGTTGGAATCGGACATAAGTTATCCTATAGTCTATAGATTTATTATATTTCTCTCGCTTTTCTAGCGGTCGGATGAAAAGGTCTAAGTATTTTTAGGAGCTTTTAGGAAATCTTAGATATTTCGCACCATTCTTGTCTTCGGTTATGACGATGAAATGTCATTGCAGTCATTCCCGGCTCATTTGAAGTTTCTTTGGTTTTCCTCAACATGAAGAAAATTTAACTCCCATATCCTAGTTAGCAGCATTTTTTTTGATTAATACGATAAATTGACGGGCAGCAATAGACTCATAGTCTATTTACCAGGATGTTTCAAAAAGATAAAAAAAGCAATATGCCCAGAAATGCATACATTTCTTTCTTTGCGAACCCCTTGGCTAGATCACACTTTAAAAACGCCTGGTCTACAATGTTAATGTCGTGTCATAGAAATTACGAAAATCGACTCCGAAACCGTTCGAATAAAGTGATAATCTTCGAAAGACTACAACGAAAATCAGGATTTGACAGAATTTGTTAGAATCTGTCAAAATAAGCTTTTTAACGAACTTTTTTTTTTAAAAAACATATAATTTAACAATTTTACATGTACAATCTGAGTGATTTGCTAATTAGAGGCATATAGCTGCAAATATGTATGTGCGACCCAGTCGAACACTTTACTATGTAATAGGTGCGGGCGGCTGATCTATGTACAATCGAACTGAAACTTACACTGCTGTATGGTGAGGCGCAACAAATTTGCCATTCGTCATTTCCCATTAGCAATCTGTAAGAACAAATTTGCAGATAACAGCACGTGGAGGTCGAAGTACGACTGAAAGAACTTAGCGTTTAGTAAAATCCAATTAATAATTAAAAAAAACTTCATTGACATCTCTAAAAAAATAAAATTCAATCTTTTATTCATAAGGAAACTCAAAGGTTTTTTTACGTTATTCTTAACGTGTAATACAATAAATACTCCTATGGAATGAAAATATAACCTCTAAATCTAAGTTTAATAAGTCTTTTGTGGTAATGGAATGATCAGTTCTCTCGTGGACTCAGCCCACTCTATATCCTATTCATCATTTATGTACACAACATCTGGTGCCATTGGTACGCTGGCAGTAAACAATTTCTTCGCACCCTCCAGCAACATCTTTGTTTGATCCTCGAAGCAACGCAGCAACATTGCATCTTGCTGTTTTTGGAATTCATGTTCCGATTTAGCCAGATCCATTTGTTGTTTGAAAAATTCATCGATCATCTCGCGCTGAATTTCGCGCAGTGAAACGCACATCTCACGCATGGCTTTGCCATAGGTCACAAATGGAATACGTGACGCCTCCATTGTGGATTCTTTTGGTTCATCCTCCTCGGAGATTTTGGAATGCTTCGAGCTTGGCGCTGGGGAGTTAGTTCCCTCGGACAGCTGTGGAATGTTTAGACGCTTCTTACGCTTGCGAAGCGTTAGAACGGGGATTTTCTTGGAATTTACTGTCGTCGGTATGGGTGGTGATGGACGCTTCACTTGTGGAACTGGAGAGACCTGCGGCTTCGCGGGCAATGCGATTTTCACGAGTGGCATCTGTTTGAGTAGCGGTGGATGCACTGATAGTTCTTGTTGATGAGACATCGCGTATGGTGGTGGGGTGTATCTATGCAGTGGTGGCATGGGTGGATCAGTAATAGGAGTACCCATTTTGATTGGAGGATGTGATGACATATCTTGCAGTGGAGGTAATTGCATAACAGGCACTGGCGGGAGATCATCTTCTTCTGGTGGTGGGGTTGAATGAGGTGGAGATACATATTCTGTTTTAATCTCTGGGAATTGTTGTGAATTTGATGGTTCATCCAGTTGTACATCTGAGAATGGCTCGTCGGCATTGTTGTTATTTTCATATTCTGGAATAAGAGGAGAAGGTAAGGATTACTATAAGCAAGCGAACCCTATTTCATTTAATTGTGAATGTTAAAAGGCTATCCACCAACAATTTAAATACAAGTGAGACATAACAGTTTCATTTAATTAGTTTTCGTGGCTCAAGACCGTTACCCCAAAGTTTTATATTACTACGTAGAAACATTTTGATCGTAAGCTTATTGTACTGAATTATAAATCTATTTAGAAAAATAGAGATCAAAATAAATAAATGCGGTTTATATTTAAAAAAAAAATGAGAAAGTCACGATCAATCGAGACAGTGATACATATTCGATAGAAACAGTAAATCACAACATCAGCTTACCTAACACTGGCATGAAGAACGGCATGAAAAGCCTCTCACACATCTATATTAGAAAAGCATACAAAAAGCTTTTCATTTGCATTCAGCAGCTGAGGAAGAGCAATCGTAAAGCGAAGATTTTTGCGGTGAAATTTTTTTTTCACTAGATTGTATAACTGTTTGCACTTTTTCTGGGACACAGCCAGGGCTACCATACGTCCGGAATTTACCGTATTTGTTTGGCATTTTCGAACTTTTTTTTCCATCACAGAGCACACGCTCTCTCACTGTATACTCTAAGTATTGTTTAACACACCTGTTTTTTGTTGCGCGACTACCGCTCTTCAATGTTATAGACTACTTAAAACAAACTATAATATTTTAATCAAAAACCAAATACATACGCTGTTTTTAAATTCTACTCGAGATGAACAAAACTAATTTTATTGCACATCTTATACTACTATAATTGGTTATATGCCTGTTTGCAAAAAAATAAGTTTCTCACTCGAAGTGACCTTTGGGGAGCATGCACAAATTCCTGTGAAATTGTATGATAATAAATTATATCGCGAATAAATATGACAGAAGTTGCTTTTCACTGGAAACTTAAGGTTTGTAGGCTGATCAATTCACACCTTGTGTCATAATTAGGTAGTTCATAAAACATATTTAATTTGACCAACGAGCTAAGACATCGAATATTTCGAAAGTATTTGTGGTTTTCTTAAACGTGGAAAACCTAACAGAGTTAGACTTGGCAATGGCGTAATCATAATGCAATGAAAATTTTAATTTATAGCCAAATACGACTCCAAGATCTTTGACTCCATCGAATCGCTGAAGTCTACCATCGTTTATAAATTCATAAAAAAGGGGTATTGTTAAATGGTATGCTGAACAAAATTTACATTTTGATATATTACTCAAAAGCGTTGTGATAACACTATTCCGATAACCTATTAATAAAGAGTTATTCATTTCGAGGCTGGGATTTCACATCCCTGCCATATGACATCTGTCATCCATAGTGACAGGTAGTTAGTTGTTTGTTTCTTTCTTACAAAGCTAAATGGCAGTTGGGGGTTATTCTCGACAAGAAACTCAGTTGGAAAGTGAATATACAAGACAGTGTCAGGAAGGCCTTTATTTCTGTCAAATGACCTTGGGCCCAAAATGTGGTCTTCAGCCTAAAGTGGTCCATTGGATTTATACGGCAATAGTAAGGCCCATTCTGATGTACGGAGTACTAGTCTGGTTGGACAGCACTGGACAAGAAAACAAATTCTGATCTTCTAAGGAAAGTTCAAAGTTTATCATGCGTCTGTACTTTAAAAATAACTCCTACCGCTGCGCCACAGACATCCACTTGCTTCCTGTTGACATCTTTGGGAAGCCAATGGTGGCTAAAGCAGCAATAAGGTTTAGTGAATCCTCATAGTTGGTTAACGCTAATACGGGCCACTCTAGGATCCTGATTGGCAAGAATACTACTCCTAGTAAGACGGACTATACTGACCCTCACATTGATTTTGATTTCAGATATAAGATGAGAATTCATAGCAGAAGTGCTTGGGAACCTATAGAAATCTTGAACGATTCTGCGATAGAGATATACATAGATGGATCTAAGACAGCGTATGGTACGGGAGCAGGAGTCTTCCCCATTGCACCTGATGTGAAAATTACCATACGACTTCCGGATCACTGTAGTGTATTTCAAGCGGAAATTACGGTAATCCATGAAGCTGCGGCTTGGCTTTCCATTAACGCGGTAGAGGTAGCGCCATTGTACTATATATAGATAGCCAGGCAGCGATAAAAGCCTTGGAATAGCCGACAATACGATCCAAGTTGGTAAAGCAATGCCGCAGGTCTCTTAACGAGATTGTGACAGTTTCAACGTTTCTCTGTGCTGGATTCCAGGACATGAAGTAGCGAAAGAAGGTGCGGGTCGGAACTTCACTGGAAATAGAGACGAACCGTCCGTTCCCTTAGAATCGGCTTGATACTGAAGTCAGAAAAATGGCGAACAGCAGGTGGAATAGTATCAGCACTCGTCTTTCGTCGAAACAGGTCTGGCCTAACCTAGATCTGAAGAGAACGGAAAGACTTCTGTCCATAAATAGGAAACGCATTAGTATAATAATAGGAGCACTTACGGGGCACTACTGGATAGGTAGACATGCTATTAGAATTGGTGTCCCCTCCAACGATTTCTGTGGAGGCTGTAAAGATGAGGAGGAGGAGGAAACTATTACTCACCTTTTGTGCATCTGTCTTGCCTTATCAATATTGAGAAGGAAAACGACTTGGCCAGGCTTGATAATTACAAAATAGAAAGTTTTGTCTATGGATCTAGCTGGTTCTGCACATAGATGCGGAACAGAAAAGGGTTAACACCGCAACGGTTACCCATTCTTATTTTCCTTTAGGAAATTAGTCATGTGGGGTTAATGGTGAAACATTATAACGTAAAGGGACAGTGGTGGGGCAAAATCGTCAGGAGTTTCGCTTGTAAGTAGTGTGAATATTTGAAGAAAGGCAAATTTTAAAGAATTATCAACAGTATAAGCAACTGAACGGTTGGACTTTTCGACAACAAGGACATGTACTGGCTTATGAATCAAGAGAAACTGGTAAATTGACACTTAATTTTGACAAAACCTAATAATTAGTTTGGAAAAGATTAGCACTAGCTTTTAAAAAAGTTCCTGCTTTATGTTACTTACAATTAATTTTATTTTGTATTTTTATTTACTTTTAAAAGTGATTCCCAATAGTTCGACGTAAAATCGTACCAGAGGAGTAAAATGGAATTGTTTGGTTGTGTTAGAATTTCTTGTAAAAGATGGCGCAAGTCATTACTCTATCGGAATATGCTCTCATTTTTGCAAATGGCGTCTTATGTCATCGCTACTTTGACATTTGTGATGTAAACAGAAGAAGAATAAGTAAACTATGGATTGCTATACTTTTCAAGAACGCGGAATAATTATGTCAATGTTTTTGACAAATTATTCTGCCTAAATGACAATTCGTCTTAAGGTTAAATTCGTCAACATCATGCCTTCAAGGATGTAGCCATCAAAGAGTGTTTCTACGAGCTCCTCGGAAAACCTGTGAGCAATGTTTTGATATGACGTTAAAATCGTGTTGGTCGACACTACATCCGGAAACGGGCTTAGACTAATTCACTTTGCAGCGTCATTATAGCAAGCACGTGGTTTCTTTATCTCAACAATCACAAGGAGACATGGTGGTTTCCTGACATTTCACCATCTATTTTCCCATAGATGTCAGATTTCCATAACACAATGTTCGTGTCTTATCATTCGTTCAATTACCACCTTTATATTTATTTTTGTTCGTCTCCATTATATGTTATCACTACAAACTAAACTTCGCGGAACTCGCAAGTGGCAAATTTAATGGGACAATAAAATGTGGCATTTTGAAATGACATTTTGACATTCCTTTAAAAGGAGCCATTTAGCGCATGCTAGACAATTTAATAGTGCGATGTGTTTTCACGCTTTAGATTACACCAAAATATAATCTAGGTTACCTACATCTTTGAACTGATCGAACGAGTATAGTGCTGTATTTGAAGCATTTACACCGATGACAGCGGTGTAAACTAGGCCGCTGGCTTCAATTCCTGAATCAATTGGATCTTATAAGCACGTAGATAAAGGTCTTTTGTTAATATGTTCTGCGTGGAGCTGTACGAATGGTTCAATTGCTGGGATCGTCACGAACACTGTCAGTCACTGCGGTGATTTTTTCACGTTATCGGCCACTACGAGAAAGCACTGAATCAACACTGACCCGGTTCGATAGAATTTTTCCATTAATTTGCTAACTAAATAATCAACATTATTTCGCAATGCACGTATCGTATTGGTTAAATTTTCTCCATTTCGGAGATGGGTTTTAACAATTAAAATGTGTTGTTCTTACGTATATCGCTCCATGCAAATATCTTAGTATTCACAGATGTCAAATATCAACTGTTTATCTTTGACAGAATCACAGTTTTGTCAGATTTAATTGAATCACCCTTTACCTAGAGTACTGAACATGCCCATGTATTTCATTACCACAGCAATAGTACATCGCTGAACTATTAATTACTGTATATTCCAATACTAATTGACAATGTGCAACAAACTCTTGGCAAATAGTGGATTTGTCCTGTTATATTAACGACTCAGATTGGACTTTGAAACAATTTTTGTTAAGGTTATAGGCCGGACGTAATGCTACCGATCCAATTCATTGTGGTATATAATATTAAATTTCAACTCCCTAATTCATATGACTAATAAATCTTCCGAAGCAACAAATTCTCGAATTCGCACCTGGCCTCCCAGTAAAACAGAATTAACAGCAGCAATCAAGTCTCTCAAGAAAAACAAAGCTGTGGGTATTTATGGCATCTCTGCCGAACTATTCCAAACGGCGCCAAACACATCGGCTGAACTGCTACACGCGCTTATACGGAGAGCTCCTCCTGTGAAAATTGCTAGAATCATATTAGAACGCATTAAGGAACATTTAGATTCAACTCTCGATGTCGAGAGCAGGCTTTCGTGCTGGATTTTCTTGCATCGACCACATAAACACCTTACGGATCATAATAGAACAATGCGTCGAGTATATGTCTCCGATATATCTACTGTTTATCGACTTCGAGAAGGTTTTGGAGATGCTCTCTGATTAGCCTTGCGCAGGAGAGGCATCCCAGAAAAACTCATAGCTATTATCAAGGCTACATACGAGGGAAGTAAGTGTCACGTCTTACACAATGGTAAGGTGTCGGAGGATTTTCAAGTCCAAAGTGGAGTTCGTCAAGGGTGCATACTGTCACCGTTGTTGTTCTTTGTGGTCATCAGCGATGTACTCGGTGCAGCATTGAACAATGGAATTCGATGGACTATGACAACTTAACTTAAATACCTCGATTTCGCTGACGATGTTTGCCTACTTTTACATTCGATAATGGACCTTCATCTGATGGCCCAAAATCTAGAAGCTGAGGCAAGAATTAGATAAACACAGCCAAAGCAAAAGCCCTGAGCACTTCTAACACCCGCACTCAACTCAACATTGCAGGACAGGTAGTCGAGAAAGTAGACAACTTTCTATACTTAGGAAGTGCCAAGAACCTATAGATATTACTGTGCGAAGGAGTAAGTAGCAGTGGATTGGATACACTTTACAGTGGAATCCGCTTACCCAGGCAGGCAGAACATCGGGACGCCCTAGGCAAACGTGGCGCAGGCCAGTCGAGGAGAAACCCAGCTCTTTGGGAATGAGTTGGAGGCAGCTCAAACGCGTTGCAGAACTCCGAACAAGATGGCGCACAGGCGTTGTTAATGCCCAAAGGCTTCACCGAAAAGCTCAGACAATGAATAGATCGAATTCAATCCTTCGAATCCGAAGATGTTCAGCTTTTCAGATAGTTTGGATATTTTATCGAAAACGACTCAAACGAAGAGGTAATAATGATGCTACATATCTAGTTTTTTTGCTGATGATTTCAATAATTTTACTTTAATTATGTGTTGAATTTCACGACCTATATATTTGGGTCGTACTTATTTAGCTTACGGAAATAAAATAAAATTGTGACCTAATGCGATAATGTTTGAAATTGTAAATGTAATTGTGCTTCTAAAAATAAGTGGAATGAACCTAGTTCTACGATAAATAGGATTAGGATATCCACAATGTTTGTGTACCGTGCTATAAATTGATTTGTTGAATCGTCTCAATTACAATATAAGACAGACCAGGAAGTGGTCGCACGCGAGTTGCCCATACGAGCGAGGTTGTTAGAGCTGTATGCGAGCGAATTCGAAGAAATCCCCTTCGGAAACAGAAAATTATGTCGCGTGAGTTGGATATATCCACCAGATCCATGTTAAGGCTCATTCGAGATGATCTGACATGAAAGATTCCATCGGTCAATTGGACATCTATTGAAAATTAGGCTTAAAAGATGCAAACGACTCTTGCACTGGCACGTGGTCAACTTTTGAAAAAAACATCCTTTTTACGGACGAAAAGATTTTCGCCGTCGAGGAAGTTTTTAATAAACAAAATGATAAAATTTATGCAAGGACATCTACTCGTAAAGAAGCAACAAATACAGTTCCTAGGGTTCACGATCATCATTATACTTCGATAATGGTTTGGTGGGGGGTATCCCATCAAGGAGTACTGCTCTCTATTTTTGTGAAAAAAGGAGTTAAAACTGGGGCAAAGGTGTACCAAGAAGATGTCCTAGGAGCGAGATGGGTTTTTCAACAAGCCTCTGTTCCAGCACATAAAGCCAAAACAACTCAGCAGTGGCTTAGAATCCATATTCCAGCTTTTATTGCATCTCAGTATTGGCCTTCAGGAAACTCAGATTTGAATACTTTGGATTATTTTTTGTGATTAGTGTTCGAGAGTATGGCTTGCAAGAGACCGCACTGTGTTTTAACCACAGCAGCGTTGTCTATACCTCTAAAAACCCTGCGTGCCACTGTAGCCCAGTGGCCAGTGGTTAAAGTAAAAGGCGGTCACTTGGAATAAACCGCCTTTTTTTGAAATGCTTACTATTTCAACAAATAAATTTTATAAATACTAATCCAAAATGTTTTGTTGTTTAATTTTTATAATGATTATAACGATTCGTACTTGTAACATAACTTACGGCAGGACTAGGCAATGACTCTTGCTTGATCAATTATTTAATTATTTTTATAAATTTGAATTAATTATTAATATGGAATTGATTCTCCCTTAGTCGAAATTTTTTCTAGCTGGCATTTTATCTTGGTTCCCTTTGACTTTGGATTAGGGAAGTTCGACTGTAATAAGTTGGACTACTCGTTGGTTCGATGGAAAAGTGACAGACTATAAAATCGTAAGTTTTGGTGAGCATTTTGTCCTTGTTCTAAGCTGCAAAGAAAGCATTGCAGCATACCGCTAGCTTGTGGGCATCTAGAAGTCAGGAGGAAGTGTGATATCTCTTTACTCATTTATTTCTGGTCTACATCCTGGAGAGTCATGCGATCCACGATTATGTTCATAGGAAACCCAACCATCAATTTCAGGCCTGACCCAGGACGCAGAAAGTCTTAACGCAGGTTCAGGACCTGAGGTGCACCGAACCTTGTCTAGCAAGTTCATAGGAGATCTCATTTCCAGTAATCTCATTGTGATAGGGCTCGGTGATTTCAACCTTGCGACTGAATTCAGAGACCTCGAACTATTTTGGAGTGACTAAAGGGCTGAGTAAGGCATTAAGCGCAGCCTGACTGTCGTTACTTCGACAGTTATTAGAAATAGTAAAGGGTTATTCATTTCGAGGTTTGGATGTCACATCCCTGTCATATGGCATCTGACAGGTATTTACTTCTTGTCTTGCCATTTTACAATATGGATCGTTTAACCACCGCTAAACACATTAAAGTTATTTGTTGCATCTTACTACAATACAAAAATAACAGTTCTGTATGGTCGTCATAACCGCCCAACTGAACAAACAATTCGAAACACAATCACCAAATACAAACAAATCGGTAGCTTTGTGATGTCGTAAGGTCTGTGCATCACCGTAATGCTCGATCAACTGAAAATAAAGCCGCTGTGAGTGCCTCAGTGACCGAGAACCCGGAATTGTCAATTCCACGCCGCGCTCAGAAAATTGGGTATTTCCTACCACTCTGTTTGACGAATTTTTGCGCTTGGATTTGCATCTTCATCCTATGTGGATCAGCTTGTACAACAATTAAAGCTGATCATACAAGGGGCGGCTGATAAGTTCGCGGACTGAGATACTCAGCAAATAGTCAGCCGAAATCGTAAATTCTCTTGAGCACCGCGCCGTGATAAAGTACCTCGCAAAAAAAGGAAAATCGCCTAAAGAAATTTTCGAAGATATGTCATCGACTCTTCATGATTCTGGGCCTTCGTATACCATGGTCAAAAAATTGGCTCGCTTATTTCAACAAGGGCGAGAGAGCTGTGAAGACGACCCCCGCCCAGGGCGTCTTGTGGCAGTGATCATTAAAGAAAACGTCGGAAAAGTTGAAAAATTAGTTCTGGCCGACCGAAGAATAATAATGTGGCAGATAGCGGACGAGTTGCACATCAGCAAAGAATGGATTGGAGAAAGTTTGCACGAGCATTTAAACATGAAAACAAATTGTGCGCGCTGGGTACCGAACATGCTCACGCCGTTCGACAAGCAACGATGACTCGAGTGTTGTAAAATTTTTTTTGACGTTAGCAGGGGATAATCTCGATGAAATTTGTAACCGAATCGTAACTGTAGATGAGACATTTTTTTGACTTTTTCCTTTTTTCCAATTTGAAAAAAAGGAGTTACGAGGCCGGGCAAGTTACGAGGTCAGGCAGCGGCTTACACCATGGTGGAATAATAAACTCACCAAATTAAGAGCTGAAATAAGAAAGTTTTTCATCAGAGCGAAAAGCAATGGAGAATGGGAAATATATAGAGAAACCCTAACCAGATATAACCTGGAGATTAGAAGAGCTAAGCGAGAATCATGGAAGAGCTTTTGCAAGAATCTCTCTGATACTCGCAGAGACGCCCGTATCCACATAATTCTTTCTAAACTGATCAGATCGGGTTACTGAAAAAACCAGATGGTGCATATGCGGAAAACGGTCTACAAACGCTAAAACTCCTAGCCGAAACGCACTACATCTTCAAAAAAAGAGCTAAGGAAATTTTTCATGAAGGTAAAATAAGATGGGTAATACACTCATTCTGACCTTTCAAAGCCCCAGGAGAAGACGGAATATTTCCAGCACTCCTACAAAAGGGCAACCCTATCCAATACTGATAAACATCTTCAGAACTATGTAGTTAAGCGTGGGGTCACATACCAAATAAATGGAAAGAGGTTATCGTAAAATATATACCTAAGGTAGGTCGTAGACCAACAGATCTACCAAAATCATATCGACCGATAAGCCTTACCTCATTCTTCCTCAAGACGATGGAGAAAATTCTATGAACCCACTTCGTAAAAATCAATATGCCTATCAACCTGGGAAATCAACTACTCATGCTCTTCAGAACCTCACATTAATAATTGATAAATCGCTTGGAGACAAAGAGATAGCGGTAGATAGCTTTCGATATCGAGCGTGCCTTTGACAACACCTAACACGCCCAGATATACAGATGTATCTAAAACATAGGAGTAGACAATATTACATGTAAATGGATAAAAGGTATGCTAGAAGACAGGAAAATAAAAACCACACTAAAGGATGTCCTCAAGGAGGAGTTCTCTCCCCTTTACTATGGTCCATTGTAGTCAATGAACTGCTGACAATACTCGACAACAATGGCTTTTATGTCCAAGGGTACGCAGATGACATTGCTATCCTAATCAGAGATAAATTCGAAGAAACAATCTCGGATCGCCTCCAGAGGGCATTAAACCTAGTCGCCGACTGGTGCAGGAAAGTTGGCTTATATGTCAACCCCAAGAAAAGTACCATAATTGCATTCACTAAGAGAAGAAAGCTCGATAGGCGCAGAAAACCCGCACTCTTTGGTGAAACAATAAAATTCTCAAAAGAAGTCAAATTCCTTCGGGTAACCCTGGATGAAAAACTCACATGAAATTTTTATCTTAGTAAAGCCACAGACAAAGCCAGGATCTCCCTGTGGACCAGCAGAAGTCTTTTTGGCAAGAACTGGGGACTAAATCCCAAAATGACTCTATGGAACTATACAGCCATAGTGAGGCCTATTGTCACATACGCAGCATCTGTATGGTGGCAAAAAACCAAACAAATGTCCACGCAAGACAGGCTTAATAAATTTCAAAGACTAGCTTGTGTGTGTGCTACAGGAGCCATGAGAACTACTCCCACAACAGCGCTAGAAGTCATCCTAAATCTGCCACCTTTATATCATGAAAGAAACTATGGTTAATGCCTAAATGCTCATCACAGAGCATGAAAAGAATTCAAGATCTATTCATTCTGACCTTGTGCAAGAGATCAAAAATAATGAACTACTTGAAATAAGTATACGAGTAATAGACAAATGTCTGCCGAAATTCAACTTCAGCCACAACTTCAAGGTAACATTTCCAGATGGAAGTAACTGGGAACAGAAACCTACATTTACTAGAAATTCACATGTATGGCACAAAGTCCAAAACAGATCAACGAGTCGGGGCCGGAGCATGGGACTGAGCACAAATACTCTCCTATACGCAAGTATGGATAAAAATAGCTCAGTATTTCAAGCCGAAATACATGCAATAGAGCTGTGTATCCGGGAGAACATAAGCAGATCTATAACCAACAAGTACATTTACATTCTCTCAGATAGCAAAGCCGCGCTGCTTGCAATTAAGGCGTACGGAGTAGTTATAGTGACAAATAAAACTACGCAAGAGACTTGTTAACAAAGGTGCAGCGTATGGCCTGCTTGGACATTACAGGAGCACAATCCTGAACACCAAGAGCGCACCTCGAAGTGAAGAAGATTGCCAGTCTTTCAGCCGCAAGGCTTAGAATCATCGACCTTTTCAACGAAGGCGCTAACACGGGACATCGAAAAATCACCAAAATGATGTTGTGTCCTAGTGATGTTGTTGAAAAATCGTATACGTTCACCAAAAATTTCGAAACAATTTTCACCACAAAAGAATCTTGGACGAATGAAAGGACGACAAGAAACTCCAACGGGTCATCGGTATATACAGACGGCTCTAAAATATCAGGGGAATCAGGGGCTGGAATCTTCTGTGTTAACCCACCGATTGAACTTGCTATTCCCCTAGAACCAAAATTAAATTGAACTTACTTGCCAGGCGCAATAGAGTCCGCCTTATATGGGTACCGGGGCATGAAGGTGTACCGAGTAATGAAAAGGCAGATGAACTAGCAAGGAAAGGAGCGAGTGGCACAGAACTGAATCCTGTTAGGACTATAGGGGTTCATCTGACAACTATTAAAACGATAATCAATGAGAAGATAAGACAGGATTTCAATAACTACTGGACGAATTTAGACACATGTAAAGTGGCCAGATACGTGGTAACAGAACCGAGTAACAACACAGCAAAAGGAGCTTTCAGCTCAAGCAGAACATAGTTAAAAGCGATGGTGGGACTTTTAACAGGGCACATCAATCTCAATAAACACTCGTTCAGACTCGGGCTAGTTGATACAACAATCTGTGCCGACTGTGAGGAGGAGGAGGAAGATGTATAAGAATTCCTCTGACACTACTCTGCAACAGCGAGATTAAGACTGAGGATACTGGGATTCCCAAGGATACCGGATCTAACGCACCTCAGTAAGAAAGGAATCGGTGGTATATTGGAGTTCGCTAGACGAACAAGACGATTTCCCGATCACTATATGACATAATCTCCTTTTTGATACTCCGCATGATCCCAATACCTACATCCTCTCTCATCACTTAATTCCCATATTACGATGGGAACACAATGAGCCCAGTGGAGGCCTAAGTGAAGAGCATAAGCTCACCCTATTAATTCAACTAACCAACCAAGGCACATGAAATTACCTCAACTACTGATAACATTAACCAGCACAAACAGAGTTCATCTCATTTGGGTACCTGGCCACAGCGGTTATGAAGGCAATGAAAAAGCTGATGAACTAATTTAATTTTAATTTTGGTGGGGGCAAAAGCCCCCATTTATTTGGCTTATTACAAGCTACAACTAACTTAAGGCTAAAACTTAAACCTAAAACTTAAAACTAAAACTTAAAACTAAAACTTAAAACTAAGACTTAAAGTTAAGGAGAATGGTGAAGGAGTTCGGTTTTGAGGCAGGGGGTGCTGAGGTTAAAATCAAACTGGGTGAGGTTTGAGTTCACTTTTCGCAGCATACGGGAAATTGGTTCATTAGATCCATATGAAGTGCGGTGGGACGGTAAATAGAAAAGACGAGGGCATCGTAAATTTCGTGGGTTGGTATTGAAAAAAATAGAATTATAAAGAGATGCGCAATCGACAGAGCCTGAAAGAAGTCGATGAATGAAAAGAATGTCTGCAACATCTCTGCGTTTCTCTAGAGTACTCAGGTTGATGAGGTTGAGGCGGTCTTGATAGGGAGGCAAGATAAATGGATCGTTCCAAGGAAGACCTCGAAGGGCAAATCGAAGAAATCGACGTTGAACATTCTCGATTCTGGTCACATGAACTTGCTGAAAGGGTGACCACGCTTGACTGGCATATTCAAGGAGGGGGCGCACAAAGGTAATCTAGAGGGATCTGGTCACGTAAAGGTCGGAGAATTCTTTGGACCATCGTTTGACAAAGCCAAGTGATGAGTTAGCTTTACGAATTATCTCATCAATATGTGAACGAAAATTTAGTTCCCTATCGTACAATATTCCAAGATCACGGAGAGACTGAACGATGGATATAGGTTGACCATGAAGAAGGTAAAGGCGGGCGGAGGACACGTGGTGCTTACGTGATAAGGTAATGGATTGACATTTGGCGATATTGAGCTCCAAGCGATTTTGTAGGCACCAGTTCGAAAAACTATCAAGGTCTTGTTGAAGGAGGCAGTAGTCATGTGGTGAAGAGATGGCTTTGAAAAATTTGGTATCATCAGCGTACAGAGAGAGGGAAGAATGTTTAATAACCCTCTCGACATGAATTAGAATGAAGAGAAGGGGACCTAGATGGCTGCCTTGCGGAACACCAGAGGTGGCCAAGAAGGGAGTCGATAAGATGGATCTGAAGCGAACTCTGTAAGAACGGTTTTCCAGACAAGAAGATATCCATTTTAACAATATGGGTTCGAAACAGAGGGCAGACAATTTGAAGAGCTAGAAAAGGATCCGCATCATACTCCATGATGCCAAGACGATTCTGCGGAATATCCAACAGCACCGCAAAAAGCATATTAAAAACTGTCTTAAAGAAAAAGCGCATCATTACTGGATGGAAACTGAAGGTAACAGACAGGCCAAAACATTCTTGCGAAGTGCTTCCTACCTAAGAACGAAACAACTCTTACAACTAAGTAAGAGTCAGATTCGCTTGGTCACAGGTTACTTAAACTAACTAAACTTGCGGAGTTAAAAAACACCTCATGGCCATGGGAATAGCACAAGATGGCGTATGCAGTATGTGTAACGAAGACGAAGAATCAGCAGAACACATACTTTGCCACTGTGACTGTCTTATCAGAACACGTCATCGTTTCCTAGGTAACTTCTACCTCAAAGTAGAAGAATATCTGCCAGCGCACCCAAAGGCATAACCGGAAAATCCGGCATCATGGATGATTTTTAATTAGAGGAAATCACAATAGGCCAATATGTGGCCGCAATTGGGGGACCAGATCCCGCCTCTATCATCAATCTACAATCTACGAGGCCGGAGATTTGCAGATTAAAACGAGATCAAGGCGGCCGTAGAAAGTCATTTTGAAGGGAAAGCAAAAGAATATTTTTTCGGTGGTATTAAGGCACTATATGCTCGATGTGAGAAATGCATTTCACTTGAGCGAGATTATATTGAGAAATAACATTTTTTAATTGGATCTCTTCTTCCACTTAATGCCTTAGGCCGCAAACTTATTAGACGTCCCTCGTAGAATACGCCGATTGGGTGCTGGGAAATCAATAAGTTGACGCCGATTTTTCGAACAAAATCTACTTCGGCCAAGACATGAATTGGCCACTAAAATCGTGTGACCTGGCTCCTTTGGATTTACTTTTGTGGGACTATGTTAAAGATCGTGTCTATACAAACAATTTGCAAACTTTGTAGCACTCAGAAACCAACATCCGTGAAGTTATGGCCGCAACGCAGCCAGCAATGTGCCGAAAAGTCATAGAAAATTACTGCACCATTTAACCGATGTTGTATTCCATACATAATGGCATAGTTTATTTTATTTTAAATTAAAATCCTAAAGCACAAAGTGAATAACCCTGCATAAGTGTACAAGTATGTAATATAAATTATGTTCATGTTGTGTTTAAAAAATAAATATGTTTTGAAACTTTCGAATCAGTATTTAAAAGTTTTAGAAACTTTCAGAAATGAAGTGGCCTTTTCCCGCGAGTTTTCTATTTATATAGAAATAGGGATCTCGCCGCACAACAAAATAAAGTACTATTTTTTTCCCTGACTAATATGGTAACCCTATGCAGGTACCTAAGAAGACATTAAAAAACTAAACATTTACTTTCTTGGTTAACATTGTTTACTTGTATATGAATTAGAGAAATTGTGTCGTTTAAATAATTTATAAATGCTTTAGAGATACAATTCACATACAGGTATCTATGTATGTACATATGCCATTAATTTTTTTTGTTTTTTCTAAAATAGCTAATAGTGCAATTAAACAAGAAACACAAGTAGGATACCCATTCTTATAAATTTCCATAATCTTTGTAAACGTAAAAGAAACATGTGCAAATTATCTCACGTGTACATACATACATTATCTCCAATGGTACCTGTCTAAGAATAAATTACCTTCGACGATAATAGATATAAACTTATTCTTCCCACATAAATAGAAGGTCATACAGCCTCTCCATATTATTATCTACACTAACTGCAATTTATTTTCAAAATCAACCCTAATATATCGTCACACAAAAGAGTATGTATACCTACACAATTTACTGAATAAATGCTAACGATATGTACCTACAAACAAAATCTCCTATTACGCCAATTTTCATAGAAACACGAATACCATGCCTGAGTCACTTTCTACAAACAGTTTCCCATAATTAATTTCAAAATACCAAAATGATTAGTCTCTACACTATTGAATTGAATAAATTTAAATCATTCATTCACATTCATTCATTAAAACCTTAATTATGCAAAGAACGTAAACAAAAACTCAATCAACTGAGATAATAAATAACAAAACACCTTGAAAACTCACCATCATCAATTGGTTCATCTTTCACCACCCCCAATCGATATCCAAAAATAGGGTGTTGCATCCCAAATCCATTCGCCGTATCCTCCTCGCATTTAAACGAACGAAAGCCATTTTTAAATTTTCTTCTCACTCCACCGATTCCATTGAAATCTGAAAAATGTCTACCACCATTGTACGCCACTCCACCCTGTACACTCGATATCACTAAAAGTCCATCGTTGCTTCCCGTCGATGCCGCCGACGCATTCATCATCTCATAACTACTCATACCGCCATCATCATAATCACCCCCATCGTACGATGACACCGAACCATCATTTCGAAATTCCGCGCTCAAAAGCTCATCCAACGATTCGTATACATCCAGCGGTATAATTTTCGGTATCTGATGCATTCGCCGTGACGTCATGTATGTGGATTTTAAAAATTTCCATTTCGTCCAAATCTGTTGAAAGTTCTTCTTGCGCAGTCCCCGATCATTCATTTCTTTTTCGATATTACGGAATACCGTTTCGCTTCGTACGGTCTTATCATTCAACAGCGCTAGATATTTGTAATCTCGTATAATTTGCAGAACGGTTAACATTTCCTGTTCACGCCAAAGGTTACGTTCTGGTTTTTCGGGGCGAACTGATGGTGGTGGCGTTGTCGTTGTCGCCTCCAATAATTCTGTTTGTGTTGGTGACTCTGTATTCATATTGAGCGTTTTCGAACGATTGAAAAACTCAACGCACACCCGAAAGCGAAAACAAGTAGAAAAACGAACAAAAAAAACTACACACGAACCAACGGCGACGACGAACCTACACCGTCAACGTTTATTTCAATACTGTCAGTTTCAACACACAGCCAAGTTTACTTTTCTCGAAATCGTCGTCGTCGAATTGAAATGCGAATGGCTGGCTGGCTGGCTGTTGCTGGTGATTGTGAGCGAGCTTGTACGAAAGACGATAGAAGAGGAGAACGTGTACACGAGTATTCACATTCACGCCGTAATGTCAAAAACCCTCATCGACGTCGACATCGTCGTCATCACAAACTTTGCCGCTATCGTAATTTTCGTTACTTGTGTGCGACGACGATGGTGTGCTGGTTTTTCGTTTGCACGAAAACGTGTCTTGGACTCTGAAAAACCAGCAGCAACAGCGGCCAAGGAACATAACCAGCTAAAACAGAAAACCTTCCTCACATTCACGCCGTTGTTGGTTTCGTATCAAATTGTTTCCCTCAATTCGTTCGTTTTGAACGTTTTTACACTTTTTTTTTCGCTGCTCGTGGTTACTCGTTTTCGTAGCACAAAATCTTTTCCACACTGGCCAGCGTCGTATCGCGATTACTGCTGCTTCTTCTTCTTTTATTTTCGGTTTATCCGTGTATTGAAGTTGCTTCGTCGTTTTTCTTCTTCTTATTGTTTAGAAGTGAAGGTAAAAATAAAGGTACACAGTACACTCTTCTACTTCAACGAAGAGAACACACAAAAACCCGAATCTTAGAATCTCGCTCGAGTACAGTAGGAAAAATATACCATAACCAACCAAGTAATCCCAAGAATGAGGCAGAGTGGAGTGGAGCAGAAGAATAATGTACAAACGACAAAGAAGCAGAAGATAAATCTATGCTGGCATTGAATGGGCAACACAGCGCGCGCGGTGTATCCAAGGGGCGAAAACGAGAATCAAGCGCGGCGGACAAGAGAGAAGCAGCCAGCGAGTCGTCACAACCTATTTTTTGAACTCTCTTTCAATACTGCGACAAAATATACTATACTTGGGGCGACGACAAGATAAAATTCCAATATACACATATTTTGGACGACTTGTAACCGTTTTAGGTCATCATAGGTCATTTGTGAGACTGTGAAAAGCCTTGGGGTCCATTTTCGAAATCAATTCTGAATACGCTCCCTCCGTTCCAAGATATTTTCCCCCATCAACATTTCAAGTAATTGATAAAAATGTGTATTTTAATATCATTATCTAAGCTTTCGTTTTGTGCGCTTTTTTTTTTCTTCTTTTCTCCTTGTACATTCTCAGGTATGACGAAAACAGGTCACCACTTAAAAAACTTTATTATAATGTATTATGGCGTTGTGGCTGCTGTGCTACTATACGTGTGGCATTTGGCGTCGTGTTGTGAGTTTCGGCGCAAAGCTCGAAAGTTGTACCAGTATTTAATATATAATATGTGAGCTCCCTGGCAGTGAACTGAAAAAATTATCGTCTCGGTTTGGGAATTTTTGTTCTTGTTTTGTGTGTTTTTGAATTGAGCTCTTAACGAGGCGTGTCGTTTTAGGGAGGGAGCTTAGTAGAGTTGCCATGCCATAATATTGGAAAGTTGTTTGGAGAAATGGTTTTGAAATTGAAAATGAGGGTTGCGAATTGAATGGGTATTGAAAATTAACAGGCTTGTTGTACAGAATATGCGTAATTAATTTAACGAAGTACATTACCGTTCATAAGTTTAAGACCACCAATCAATTATATTAAAAAAGAATGTGTTATTACAAAGAAACGGAAAACTATTTGTTATTTTCATGTATTACACTGTATACATAAATACATTTTAAGTAGTATTTCAATGAAATTAGGAAACAGAAGTAAACAAAATAATTTTTCTTTAAAAAAAAAAAAAACAATAAACTCTAACTTCGTCAAAGTATCCTCTTCGTGCCTTTACAACATCTTTTAGAAGTCTACGCATCCTCTTTACAAATTTTGATATTGTTTCGGTTGGATTAATATTCCAATTATCGTTCAGTTACTGTCAAAAGATTTATGGTGAAGAAGAAGACATTTGACGAACCTTTCTGTTCAAGTGATTCCATAAAAGTTCAATTGGATTCAAATATGGCGACTGCGGTGGCCAAACCATGTTGATTAACACCACTTCTTATTTCTCCTGTTACAGAAAGCTTGACACAACTTTTTAAGTGTTATCGTTATCTTGTTGAAAGACGAACCGTTCTCCGATGAATCGAAGACCATTCTTATCTAGAAATAGCATTCTTTATCCAAAATTCCTTTGATACGATTGAGATCACTAGTTCCGCTGAAGAAAAAGCCTTCATACACCAAAACTAATCCACCTCCATGTTTTACGGTGGGCGCAATACATTGCGGCAGGGCGGTTTGTTCTACAGAACGTTCAACGAAATCACTTCTCTTCGTGAAAAACAGTTCGAACTTGGATTCATCAGTCCAAAGAACCCTTCTCCAGTCCTCAATATTCCATTTTTGGTGAGCTTTAGTACACTCTATTCGTATCTTCTTATTTTGCGGCTGAAGTAATGGTTTTTTTCTAGCAACACGTCCAAACAAATTTGACTCCCAAAGACGGCTTTTGATTGTTGAAAAGGAGACTATGATTTGTCTATTCCTGTTGATCTCTCCGCAGATTTTTGGTGCCGAAAACCTTCGATTATGCTAGCTAGTAATCACAATCAAGTTATCTTATATTAATCTGGGTTACTGATATCGGTTTCACGAAATCGCTTGAGGGTGTAATGAACTCCAGATTTAGAAATATGTAGTTCCTGGGAGATATATTTTTCGCATTTACCCATTTTATGAAGAGAAATAATTCAACTTCGTATTTCAGTGGATGTTTGTTGTCAGTCATTATTTTGTTTATTTTAATTTGTTCTTGTTTTTTAATCTTTCACTTTGAAAACTGATAGTTAACTAAAAAATGTGTAATCTATTTAAATAAATCCTTTGTAGGCGAAATTGCATCATTAAAAATGGGATTGTGGGGAAACCGATTACCCCGAAAACTTCATGCGTCTACATGTAAGTAAAAGCTGCAGGTATGATGCAATTAAGGCTAAAGCTACTACATATTGCCACAACGTCCTGAGTAAACAGATGGCGGACTGTGAACGAGCATTTTTGTTCATGGTTGCAGGAATCTGCGAATTTCAATTGTTATTTGTTTTGTGTTTGTAAATAAGAAAGGTGTACAATGTACAAAATCGATGGCTGCTTGCATAATTGTTATTGAAAATATTTATGAGGTTCGACCGATCAAAACAAATTAGTTTTAAGGTTAAACTCTAGCGAATGTTTTATTCGCGAGAATGTGGAATGAGTTCTACAATTGTAGATTCTTTACAGTTTGCAAAAAGCATTCGCTTATTCAAGGAAAAATAAGCGAAAATTAGAAAACTGGTTTGGACGCAGTTTACTCATCCTCAGTTCGTTGAGCTGTGAATACTCCTTAAATGGTTTGGTAAAAAAAATGGGTATAATCAAGGAAATAGTGGTAGACATAAACTTATAAACAATAGTGTACATGACTGGGTCGTTATTTGATTTCAAATTCAAAATCAATAAGATAAACTTTTGTTTTCAGCAAAGTCAGTTTAAAGGCACACTTTTCTTTTAGCATTCGTCACTCGGCTTACTTATTCCAGGGTTTCTACCATTTTCCCAGTACCTACATAAATGTATATGTAGCGGCTGTATTATACACGCATAAAGTAGGTTTTTATTAATTTTAAAGACATCACCGTCCGTTAAATTGCTCATTAGTTTTCCTTTGCATTGTGCCATTCTGCTTTTCCAATGAACCAACCATATTAAACGAATTTAAGTTCGGCATAGGAATCGAAATTAGTCTTAGGTGGTCTCAAAGCAGTCAAATGATTTTCGGTCCGTTGAACTTATTAGCCATAAACCTATTGTTGATGTTGGAGAAACTTAGATTTTATTCGCTTGTCGTTTATGCTCGGTTGCTATTGGTTGCTGTTCCCCGTACGGGTTCGAACCTGCTCAGTTCGGCTTACAAGCAAACAGGCCTTAGGTAGGTTCATATGTAGATAAACGAGTGTCCTGTGGTATCTGTCATCGGCTCAAGTGGACCAACAATTGAGCAGATTGTGTTCACCACAATAGATTAAATGGAAACCAGTAAAATATCACCCAAATAGAGATATGAATCTTAGGAAGTCTTTCACCTCGATGATAATATATGCACATCATATCTGTGTAGGTTTATGTACTTCCCAATGACCTCTCCAAAATATACGGATTCAATACCTTTCACTCATGGAAAATGTAGTTCTTAAATTTCCATCTCATTTGCCAGATTTTCTTCACACCAATGATTTACTAGGTTACTATTAAATAAAAGCTAGGAAAAGATAAGTACAAGTACCAGAGTCAAATACACAGTTTCTGATGGCTTTGCAGAAGCCTTTCACTAAGTTCAAGAAATGTGAATATACCACACTCCAGCTTTCCTTACTTTGTGTGGAATTTTAGTCATCCTATTGAGTAGATACAGGAATAATTGAGTATACATAGTCTCCAGTGTCATTATGGGACTTGATCTTAGGCAAAAAGCAGACCGACGCGATATGGCATGCGACTGGCAGTGGTATATCGGTGGCATAGCTTCTTCACATCCAATTAAGACATGGTGTGGTAGTAATCTGGCACACGAAACGCTTCACTTTTTGTGACGGGCGAGTTACTTACTTGTAATTTATGTTTGCGAGGTATTCATTTTCAGATGTTGTTTTCAAGGATAGTTTGTTTATAAGTGTACAAAATTAAAGTTAGAGTCTTCAAGACAATAAACATATTTATTCCTGCTAAAGCACTGAAAGCACATATTTATTTTGTCTTTTTAATTTGATCAACATTGATTAAATACCAAACTATCTCCAAAACCAGGGCAAACATTATTAATAAACGATTTGCTGTTTAGCCAGTACTCGTATGCTGTTATATCCTTGCCACACTACTGCTAGGTCCTATGTCACGTCATATTGGTGGGCGTTCGGCGAACCTCTTAGAGAAAAAGACCAAATCACAATGGCTCGTTGCGCCAATAGCGCTCTGACAGTTGAAGTAGAAAAAACTCAGGGTGTTCTACGGAAATGTATACTACTTTGACAGACCACCATTTTGGTAACAGTTTAGTTTTACTAACTTTTATTTGTGAAGTGTAGACGTGGCAAATTCATCATGGAACAATATTCGATAAATCAACGCGTTTTAGTGGTAAAAACGTTTTATCAAAATCAGTCGCAATGATAATCCAAATTTTCATGAAAAAATCGTAATGCGTGGTGAAACGCATTTTCATTTAAATATTTCTGTTAATAAATAAAACAGTCGGTTCTGGACAAATGAAAATCCACAAATACCTTTACATCCTGAAAAAATAACACTGTGGTATGCTATTTGGTCTGGAGGAGTCATTCAACCGAACTTTTTCGGAGATGAATATAGAATTACTGTTACATATAGCATATCATATGCCAACTGTCTTCAGACCGAATTATATACTGAAAAGGTGATGTTGAGTTGCCTCCCGGTCGCCAGAATTAACAGCCCCTCCCACTTCTTTTATGCGGATATCTAAAGAGCAGGGTGTATGCTAATAAACCACAAATTCTGCAGTAACTTAAGCAAAATATCCGAGATGAAATATCGTCCGACATTTGTGAAGCTAATATAGGCGGATATCTGCTGGGTTATTCATTTTGTGTTTTAGGATTTTAATATAAATAAAATGAAAAGTATGAAAGATTTCAATGAATTTTGTTTACTGTAGACTGTAATTTTGTCTACTGTTTTGAACTATGCCATTATGTATGAAATACGACATCGGTTAAATGGCTGCTACCGGAGTTTTTGCAAACTTCGATTCTTGTGAGGTAGTTTTCGATGGCTTTTCGGCACTTTTCTGTTTACATACTTTCTTTCTTCAATACTTTCTTGTTTACAACTTCAAAGTTCTGAGCACGGAATAATAAAATATAAGTCGGAAAGCACAGAGAGGAACACAATTTTAATTTTCTTCAAAGTGCACTCTACCACATCATAGATTGCTCTTGGCAACCCTGGATTTAATTCGAATCTCAAACTTAATTCTCAACTCTATTTCTTTATATTTATTTGTTGCTGCGGCATGATTTTCCATTTACGGAATTGAATCAGTTTTCATCATTGTCTCTCAGTGCGCAAAGATGAGGAAAGAAGAAGCTGAAAATATATACGTATATATTTTATTATTTTCTAGTTCTGTGTTCAATTTTGCAATCTTAAAGTGAGAGCAAAAGATTCATAGATCTTCCAGACTTCCTTGGATAGAACTTAGTTTTTTTTTTGTATCTCTTTTCATCTTATTTGTTGCACCTTTAGTTACGGATACTTGACGGTTTATCTTTACCAGGAGTTCCCATATTCCCACATAATACCAATACACATGTATTCTAGACCGGTTTTCCTGGTGCAAAGTTGATTTTGCTGTTTTCGACTACTTCGCATTTGCATGTTCCATTCGGAAATGAATACTTGAATACAAAAATCTCCACCATAAAGGAATCTTTGTGTTGAGGTTGAAAGATATTTTATGAGTTTCTTTTCAACTTAACCGATAATACTGTTGGAAATCATAGAAGATTTGACTTGAGGCACTGTGGGAAGCTTAATGTATTTTTTTTTTTTTTGTAATTTGATTTCGAAAGCGAACATTGAAGGCATTGTGTGGAGATTTTAATAATTGTAGCGGTTTCATGGTTGGCATTCACTCATGGGAAATTTATTTATTCATCTCTGAGAAACAGAAAAATTTGCAATAATTTAATTTTTGATTTCATTATATGTATACTCATTTCTGTTCAAATATTATTTGATGCTCTCAAAGGTGTCCAATTTCTTTGGAGACGGAATCTGGTAATTGTGGCTGTATAGAGACCAAATAGTCTTGTTTAATTTTGACAGGTATTCTCGAATGAATTTGTTATTTGCCAGTTCCATCTCGCAAATAATTTCTAACTGTGAAAGCAACAAAGTTTGCGGGCATTTAAAAAGTATTTAAGCGGGCGCAGACGGGTGAAATTTTGTCACGCAACTGCTTTATCACTACCTTCAAGTCTATTGTATCTTATGGTGGTGCACACACAGAGCTAACTGACAGTAGGGTAAGTTATTAGATTAATTATCACTGCTTACCACTATTTCTAAACTACTGGCTATTTATGATGCTATTGCTGGTGTTAGTGGCTGGTTGAAATGGTTTCTCGTTTCTATATCCTGAACAGATTTCTATGCACAATCTAACAAGCCATTTGCATCATTCATTATGGCACAGTTTGTAACATAGACATATTACATCCAAAAGTGGATTACTCAATATACAAATATAATTATTCCTGAACAGCTATGTTTGGCTGTCCGTATATGTATTTCATCAGTTTTGTGTCCTACATTTTGAGATTTAATTTTCTTCATTAACTCCATTCATAAAAGGGCTGTAAGAATGAAATATCCAACAACCGCGCAAAACTGCCATGGTTTCCTAAGGTACACATAGTTTCCTAAGTTACACTGGTACACTGCTAGCACTACAGAGTGGTAGAGAAGTTAACGTAATAACCACCGACTTCAGCAAGGCTTTCGACAAAATCTCTCACCGAATTATTTATCTGAAGCTTAACACCCTCGGTTTGCCAAATTTCTTTATTATCTTGTGGATTATATCTTACCTAGATAATCGCCAATACAATATTTTTTTCAGATCTTTAGTGTCTGTCACCATTAGCGCTACCTCCGGCGTTCCTCAAGGTAGTCATCTGTGACCAATGATCTTTCATTTGATCAGTTGTTGAACAGAGTTCAACCTGATCTACCCATCTACGCAGATGGTATGAAAATGTTCAAACAAATCTCATCCTCGACTAATTTCCGTTTACTGCAGAACGATGTAGACAGGTTTTACATTTGGTGCAAAAATAACTGCCTTGAGCTGAACGTCAGTAAATGTGAAGGTATTACATATCAATCCTCTACTAACCAGAACCTACTTTCACAATGAACCAATCCCTCTAGTTCTAGTTTATAATGTGATCTCAGTGCCATTCTGCGACAAGGATCCCAATTTCCATTCTCACATCAACCACATTATAAACCAAGCCAACTTCACCCTTGGTTATATCAAATGTTGGCCAAAGGAATTCTCCGACCCCTATGTCACCAAATCCCTTTACATAGCCTTTGTAAGGCCCCTCCTAGAGTATGCTTGTTAAGTTTGGTCATCCTATGTCGAAACCCATTCTCTGAGAATTGAAACTGTCCAGTGTCGGTTCATTCGCTTCGCCTTAGGTTGACAGGTACAATTTGCCTCCCTATGAAGATCGAATAAAACTGCGCAATCTACAAACCCTCAGAAAACGTCGCGAAGTTGCCGATATACTCTTTGTGCATCAGCTGTTAACGAGCACAATTGACTCTCCCGGCTTGCTACAAATGATATCCCTCTACACTAATCCTCGTGATCTTAGGTCCGTTCCCATTTTCCGTCTTACATCCCATCGCACTAATTATGTCCATTTCGAACCTATCTCAAGAATGCTGTGAGAAACCAATAATGCGTAACATACGAATATTTTGGACTTGCGTCTTAGTACACCCCTCTAAACAAAAAACTCCCTCTATGCCATCCTGCCTCACGAGTTAATAAGCTTTAAGTGTTAGTATTAGTTTTAAGTTTTAGATTGTTTAAGTTAACAGCTTGTATTAAGCAAATAAATAAATAAATAATCCTCCTCAGGCTAGTGCGGCTAATGTTCAGTTGTTGAGATCTGTGACGAGCTGAGGTTCGTGGTTTAGGCACACACTTTCGGCAACAGTAGTAATATTCACGGCTGAGCGCACAGGACGAATACGAGGATATCTTGTGTCACGAAATTTCTTCACAAACTTGCGTACAGCAGGCACGGTTGATGCACTATTTCGACCGAAATTTCTTCTAAAATCTTGCACTGTTTAGGCAACAGAGCACTCATTCTGGAAATAAATTTTCAATAATTCCCAACATTGTTCAAACCTAAGTCGATCCGTTTCGTAGCGCGGAGATATGATACTGTCCCTCTGCCTTAACCATCACCGTACAAAGCTTTGGAAAAGCAATATATTTTTCTTTTTTAAGAAAAAGCCCCTAAAAAGTGGGAGTGACCATGTATAATGTATGGACGGAATATGTACATAGACAATATTTTTCAGTTTCCAGTGAGCGGATTTTAAAATTGTTTACACTTGCACTGTATTGGATTTCATAAAGCCTGTATAATAAATTTCATGTGCCTAGCTCAAAATTTAAGGTCCAAAAAGTGGTGACATATGGACAGACGGATATGGCAAGATCAGCCTTGTATGACAGACACAACAGGGTCCGGAATCCAGGACAGCACCGCTTATACTTTAAAGTTTCAGGGTTATTCTTGACCCCTACCCTGCGGGGGTTGCATTCTATTGGAATTATTTTCTCGTAATAGTATGAACTTTAGACTTTAATAGCACTATGATACATAGTTTGTAACATAGAGAAGTGATAACGACATACCCCCAAGAGTATTTGTGATCAGCATGAAAAGATATGTATGTCCAGTTTTGGACCTTAAATTTTGAGTTAGTATATAAGCTGTTTAGAATCCGAAGCAGTGCAAGTGTAAAAGACTTCTAAAAATATGTCGATTTTCTCAATAGTTTTGCTAGTAACTGAAAAATATTGTCTGGGTAAAATATGTAGATGTTGACTTCCTCCACATTTCGTCCGTACATTTTACATACTCGCCCACTTTTTGGGGGCGTGTTCATAAAAAAACCATATATTAGCTTTGCAAAGCTATTGAAGGTGATGGTTAAGTTTTTTTTTTTGTAAATATCTCATTAGAATACGTGAACTTTGGTTAAAATTTCGTAAAAATCACGGAAATATTCTCTGTATAGAAAGATATCATTGCATCTGTTTTAGACATTTTGAAACGCCACACCAACTTTATTATGGGTACCTTAAAAGATGTGGGAAGGGTATCATACGATCCGTTTTATATAGATTGTAGCTTTCCTGTATTCTTTTTTTTATAATTCACGAGCGTCTAAGGGGTTTTGGATACCCTTATAGAGAAGTTATTCAGTTTCGGCAATGCAAGTGCCATTCATGGGTAATGGCTGAAGATTCTGGTATCGCTTGGAAGCATTCAATTTCACTCTATTTGGTGTACCTTAATTTATGATGCTGTCTAGGTCGAAATGTATTGAACTTAATATACGTTGCCGATGCAGTTTCATGGGCGAAGAGTTAGAGACGTGAGTTTTGGAACAAGCATTAGAAGCTGAGGTTGTTGTCATCGGCGAAGGAATGCATTGGATTAGAAGTTGCACACAAGAAAGATCATTTACGAGTATAAAAATGAGAAAGAGAGTCGGAGATATAACAGAGCCTTGAGGAACATCAGCATTTATTTGGTGAATTGATTACTTGAAACCGTCCAACACAGCATTTTTGACACAAGAGGTTGATATGAAATATCAAGCGCAACAATTTTGCTTTCACCAGAGTGGTGGAGAGATTTTGTCCACTTTTCCTTGAGAAATCATCAGATCACTAGGTCTTGAGCTTACGATCGGCGTTTCCATGACCTTGGAAAGAATAGTTCATTGCAAATGAATGTTGGGATTGATGATGAGGCCGAATTCTTTATATTTTTTACTAGTGACCAAAAGTTCTTATTACTCTTTGTACATTGAAGTATTTTTTGCCTCACTTTTGGTCATAAGAGAATTTAACACATTTTTAATTTCACATTGTAGTCATTTCTGGCTCGTTTAAACTTTTTCCGGGTTTCTTCAGATGGGTTAGCCTTGTAAGACCGAAAACTTATCTTTCTAAATAAGATATTCTTTTTATTTATATTCATATACCTTTTGTCTGATATCCTTTATTCAGCGTGGGATAAAGGTTTTCATACCTAAGAGAATCATGTTTGACAGCATATTAGTTCATAAATAAGACGTTAAGACAGGCTCAATTGGCTTTGTCTTGCCTCCTGATTACGAAAATGTAGCTTAAATTTTTCCCGCACAATATAAATAATTTAAATTTGTTCCTAAACTATTGTAGTAAATGAAGCAACATTAATTGAGCAAAAGCGTTTTCAGGGTCCCCGAATCTGAATCCGCAGTCAGAAAATGAAAACACAAAATATCTGAAATACGTTTCAAAGCACTAAAAAAAGACTGTTACCATTTCTTATATTTTTCACTTGCTCCTAGCTTCATATAAAGGGCAATCATTGTTTTCATGGAAATGTTCGATATCAATCTTATATCACGTTTTCACTAGAGCCAAATGAACCAAATTATCTTATTTCGCATACATTTCCTCGTTTGCTAAATTACCTCATTACCAGCAAATGAGAAATCAAATAAGTGCAGAACAAAGTTCAACAAGGCGGACATACCTTTTGAATCCAATTGAATGAAAATCTGTACAAAAAAAAAAAAAAAATTAATTCTGACATTTGGAGGTCGGTCCATGTGCAAACATGGGAATAGTGGCTTCCAGGTAATAATTAAACAATGATCATGTATACACATATGTACTCGTAAGCCCAAGAAAAGCCATCTTTCTAAAACGGTGCTTTGAATGTACTTATACTCAATGCTCAAGTATGGGAGAAGTAACAACCGGTTGTCCCAAGTTCTCTTGTTCTACCAACTGTCAAACCAACATGGCACTCATGTAGGAAGTGTTCGGATGTATCGTTGCCCAAATATTACCCAGGACTCTGCTTAAGAGGTTAGGTTAACTGCCCGATCACAATGGTGGAGCTGAAGCTGCAGTGCAATACATGTACTCTCTATAGCACGCACACAATGCGAAGCTGCAGATGAAGTACGAAAAGTAGCTGCAGCACAAATTGAGTCAACTTCAACTTCCGAACGAGTTGCACTACTTTTTGACAGTTAAAAAAAACCAAAAGAAAAAAAAAAAGCTAAAATGGCAGACCCGTCTACGGAGAGGTTCATAGCATGCGATTTCTTCTTCCTTAGACATTATTATAAAAATTATAATTATAAAATCCACCACAAAAAACATTTTCACGAAACACAGCGCGATTAGCTTTCCGTTTTGACAGGTTGAGCAATCGAGCTGCGCTTTACCATTGTGTACGTACATTGCTACTTCAGTGAGCGACAGTTTGTACTACAGCGACTTCATCTACTGCAGCGCTTCCCCATTGTGTTCGGGCAATAAATGAGTGATGTTCGTAGGCAGGAAACCTTTCGTAGTACTGCCGCTTTATAGACTAAGATAACCTTTAACTTCCCGCCTGCCTCTCCGTACACAGCTTCATTTATGACTGCGTTCATTCAGGATCAGTGTCGATACACAATTGTGTCATGAGTAAATAGACAAATTAATCCTTTCTCAATTTCATTGACCCCCGTCCGGACGTATTTTATGAACGACCCCTTAACTTCGGTCAGGCACCATTTTGGACAAATTTGATAGGTGTTGCCATCTACGAATATTACAGTATTTTGGGTATTAACATTTGCTACCTTCAACAAACTGAAAATTAATTCGAATAAATTTAATAAAACAAACTGAAAAACTCTTGAAAGTTGAGAAAAAAGAAAATTAAAAATAAATTAACTATAACCTTCATAAAAAGATTTATGTAGGTACGTCGGAATTTTATAATAGTTTTCTTTCCCAAAAATGAACATAAACTAGTAAAATAAAACCACATGGCTGTAAACCCTGTTCGAGTACCTACTTATAAAAAAAACATCCATAAAAGATAATAAGCTTAAAAAAATTATATATGTATACATAGTATAGGTGTGCATTAAATTCCGTCGCAGCGAAAATATTTCAACACACAAATAGCTAGCAATCAATTCCAGTCGTTGTCGACGCGTTGATTACCAGTTTTTAGAGTCTGCGCTGAAAAACGTTAAAAATACCCAGCCGTGTGTTTGGTTTTTTCGAATACCTACGATAATGAAACTAAAAAAAAAAAAAAAAAACATAAAAACAACCAACAAAAATATAAAAAAAAACCTTCAAAACGATTATTTTCGCCTCTCACTTCTTCTACTTTGTTGACTTTTACGTTGGTGTGAGTATGTTTATGGCTCTTGCGAGATAAACTGTTTTCGAATGACGAACAAACTGGATTCAACGATTTAGGTTGAAACGACGATGACTATAATTGGAAACTATTTGAGATTTGAGTTTCTTTGCGGTCTACCTAAATGTCTATAGCTGTTTACGTGTGTATCTTTATGAGGCAGTGTCTATATGGATGACAGAAATTCGTTCACATTGTTCCGAAGCTTTTTTCTAATTTAAGTGAAAGCTATCTACAATATTCTAGTGTCTCACAAGGAACATATGTATTTTGAGTAGTGACTTTGGAATACAGTAATGTATATGTACTATGAGCGTATAGAATTGCACGCGATAGCGAAGAAACACAACCTGCTAGGCTGGGTATAGAATTCCATTACGACTAACAAGGTAACAATACCGCATGTCAACTACCCAGTGTTGGCATGAAAAACGTGACCTATTCCAAAGATAAACTTGAAAAGAGGTCGACTTATGTGATTAACAATTTATATTTAGAGCGGAACTGGGTTTAAGATAAAAATATTTTTATCTGGGATTTTTTAAGTAATCGAAGTATTAGATCATTTCTGATGATAAGCTGTTATTAAATGACTCAAAAAATTGACAAAAACAGAATGGAATAGTAAAGAGAAAGTGGGTGGAATCTATGAAAAAGCATACAAAACATGTGGAAATAAAAGCTCTTTATACTGTTTGAATTTTTTTTTTCTCAATAGGCACTAAGTGACCGTTATATGATACTTCAGAAAATCTGTCAACACAATTATTTATTACGCAGTACGGAGAGAGAGTGTCTCGAAGGGGTACCAACAGGCTCTGACTTCATGTCTCTAAATGCAGGCGAGAATCAATGGAAAAGAAGGCTGACTGAGAAATTTACAGACTAGATTTTAAATTTGAATTTGAATAAAGGGGGAGGCATTTATTTTCGTATTAAATTTACATTATTGCAGTTGCCGCACAAATTACCTCTACTACAATTTACATAACTAAAAACTATCTTTTGCTTACACAAAATGAAAAAGAGAATGCGAGGATAATATACGTAGGTACTTTGAAGGAAATTAGCAAACAACTTTCAATAAAAAAAATATTTTCGTATGTATACATGCACATACATATGTTTAAAAGTAGGTCAACATGGAAGTAATAAAGGATTATTCATTTCGAGGTTTGGATTTCACATTACTGCCATATGGTATCTGTCAAATTTCTCTGTCACCCATAGCGACAGGTAGTTAGTTTTTGCCTTGCCAATCTACAATATCGTTTAACTACCGCTCAGCACATTCAAATGTTGCATCGTACTACAAAAATAACAGTTCTGTAATATCTGTGTATGGCGATTTAAGGACAGATTTCGGTCGTCATAATCGCTCAACTGAGCGAACAATTCGAAACATAATCCCCAAATTCAAACAAATGGTAGAGTTTGTGATGTGGTAAGGCCTGTACATCATTGTAATGCTCGATCAACTGAAAACAAAGTCGCTGGGAGTGCCTCAGTGGCCGAAAACCCAGAATTATCAATTCCTCCATTTGGCGTATTTTACGCTTGGATTTGCATCTTCATCCCTATAAGATCCAGCTTACACAATAACTAAAGCCTACTGACCAAAGAATGCGCAGAACATAAGCCGTTTGGGTGCTGGAAAATCAACAAGTTGACGCCGATTTTCGAAATTTTCTTCAGCAATGAGGTCCATTTCTCGCTCGGCGGCTACGTAAACAAAAGACGCACATCGTGCATTTGAAAATTGTCCACTGCATGTGCTCGCTTCAAGGACTCAATATTTAGGTATTAAGTAGAAGAAGCCATCGCCTCTAAAATAGACAAGAGCTTATAATCCAAATTTATTTATTTTGTATATTTTCAATTAGCTTAATACAAGCGGTAAAGAGACTTATAAATTATTATTTTTTACAATGTTTATATACATAAATTTAAATCAAGACCTGAGTGAGGAAGGGGAATAAAGGGAGTTTCTAAGTGAGTTTTTGCTGCACTGAAAATTAAAAAGGTTATGGCAGTCATCAGCCATGCATAGCATTCGAGACATAGGCTCATTACATCCGTAATTCGTACGGTGAAACTTGAGACGGAGGAGAGGTACTGACCTCAGAATACGCGGATTGGTGCTGAGTGAGATGGTTTGGAGCAGCATGGGACAATCAATGTTGCCTGCTAATAACTGATGTACAAATAGTATATGGGGAACTTTTCTACGCTTTTCAAGCGATTGCATGTTCAGCAAGTTCAAGCGATGCTAGTAAGGAGGTAGGTTGAATATGTCAGGCCACGGGAGTCCTCGTAGAGCAAAACGGATGAACCTCCGTTGGAAACACTCAATTCGATACGAATGTGTATCGAGATAGGGAGACCAAACTTGGCAGGCATATTCTAGTATTGGTCTAACAAATGTGAAGTACAGAGATTTCTTGACGTAAGGATTTGAGAATTCCTTGGACCAACGTTTCACAATAACCTAGCGCAGAATTTGCTCTGCTAATAATATTGTCAATATGACTACGAAAATTAAGCTCACTGTCGCAAATGACACCCAAATCACGCAGAAAGGAGACAGTGGGAACAGGCTCATAGCAAATCACGTACGTTCTAGGAGCTGTCGGAAGACGCTTCCGGGAATAAGTAATAGCTTCGCATTTATTGACATTCAATTCAAGAAAGTTTTTATTACACCAAGTAGAAAAGCTGTTGTTTAGACTGCCTGACACATTGTCTTATGAGCTGGAGCGGAGTCTTGTTGGAAAGTCCACTGGTTGTTTGAAAACTATTTTTGGTTTAAGTCTCTTCACAACACCTTCCAGAACATCCGTTTCGTACATTTTTGACAATGTTTTTTGTTCGAATCGCTAAATGAGTTTTGATGCTTCTTTAGATGATCGGGGATAGACTGTCATTTTGTTTATTGAATGATTCCTGTGACCATTTTGCACGTACCGGCTGCGTAGAGCTTTCGATCTTTCATTCCATTTTTGTTTTAATTGGTATGCGAGTAAGTGGATAGTGTGTCTCTTATACCCGTTGAGCCCCAAATCTTGTTTGATAATGCGAAACATGGATTTCAGGGATATCTTCATGTCCCGTGACAGGATTTTTTGCTTTCGCAGCAGTTTCCGAATAATCCTGGCTTTACTGCATTGATCGCTTGTGACTGTCAGTTACTCCACCAATGTCTTCAAATAATTTACCAGTTCGATACACAAAATTCTGGGTGATTCCAAGCGGTCGCAAGGTCCGGAAAATATCGTCTCTTTCAGTATTACACTTGTGAAGGCTAATTGGACACCACAACACGATTGTGAATATGGCGCCACTCCATATATCCAAACGACTTTTGTGTAAATATTTTCACGCGTTAATTTAGTATAAATGTCACTCATTGAATACTTGTCAATATAGAATGGATGTGTTCAATACTAGTCTCATAAATAAACAAGGAAATGAAACTTTGATAAGAAAATAATAGCCAAACATCCTTAGTACTCGTATTATAAAAAACACCTGAGCTTGCCCGAGTTAGTGGACTGTACAAAGGATTCACATGTAGAAATAGCTAGAGATCCAATGCACGTCTCACGTCGAATAAAAGAACTGAAGAAGACGATTCTAGACAACTATTTCTGGATCCACAAATGGAATATTCGATTACGGGCCTGCAGCAGCTATAAAACAGAATTAACTGCTGTAAACTATTTAGGTACGTCGGAATCTGTTACCAAGAACAGAAGAAGCACTTTTTTGATTGCTGGTTTGTTGTTAGCGGCAGATTAAGGCAAGAAGTATGGAAGTGTTGGATTTCAGAAATGTGAACGTCTGATAACAATTAGTATGAGGGTTAAACTCGCGAATGTCAGACTAATAAGCGTTCACCGTCACAAAGAGGAGTAAGACGAGATCACCAAAGATTGTTTTTACGAATTCCTCGGTTCGACTTACGAGTAATATATCTTAAATGACACGTTGAGATTGTATTGTATATGCCGATTTTAACGCAAACATTGGAAAGGCAAGGAAAGACATCTTTGGAAGGACAATCCGGACCTACATTGCACAATATCAAGGAACGGCACCGGTAGCTCTGCTGCAAGTGGACAGTGTATGGTAATTTATAGTAAGAGATTCTCATATCTCAACATCCAAAAAGCAACATAGTATTCTTCAGATCAACCGAGACATTCTCATGTTGCACGTTGGTTACCTAAAACTCACGAATATTTTTTTGACGCTTGAGTATAACGAAAATATTTATATAGTCTCTTGCTTCCAAGCCAACATTGCACCTGAATGGGGTCCAAAACTGTGCTTTTAAGCTAAATAATTTTAGAAATATATTAATTGACAATCAGTGCTCCAGTAAAAAAAAAAGAAAAAAAGATGCAGTAGCTTGCTATGATCAAGATTATATTTTGATAAAGAGGTTTGGCTAAACATCCAAAAACTTGTGTCTGTAGTGACGGAACAAAACTAACAAAATGTAATTTCCAAACTTTGGGAATTGGTGGCAAATTTGGTGGCCAAGATGAGACGGCTGAGAAACTTTGTGTGAAACTGCATTGTCTCTCGCGTCGTGTGGCAGGTGACACCGTCTTGTTGAAACCACATGTCTTCCACATCAATATCGTAAAGGATTTTTCAATAAGGACATAACAATTTTGTATTTAAATAAAACAGAATAATTGAGATATCGGGCTGCAATTTATTCCAGGTGTAGTATACATGTTAAATTTAAGTACGGAATTCGATCTCGTTGATATGACCACCGCGAGCACGTTTGCAGCGATCGATTCTGTGGAGCCAATTTTCCACCACTCTTCCACATATATCGGGCGAAACTTTCGCTCAATTTCGCGTTCAATATTGTTCCTGAGCTCCTCTAAAGTTGTTGGCTTGTTGGCATAAAGCAACGACTTAATGTAATCCCATAAAAAGAAGTCCATCGGCGTTAAATCGTATGAGCGAGCTGGCCATTCGACCGAACCATTTCTCGAGATACTCGATTGGAACTAGATACTTCAATAGATCAATTGTTTGACCAGCTGTGAAGCATGTGGCACCACATACCACTGTTGTCAAGTCTATCCAATTCTGGTCAAAAATAGCCTTCCAACATGGCACAATAGCAAACTTCATTGACCGTAATATGGCGATCATTTTCATCGACGAAAAAATTCGGTCCAATCACACCTCCGGCATGTAATCCACACCACACGGTCTTTTTTTGTGGATGCAATGGAGTCTCTTGAAGCACATGTGGGTTTGTTGCTATCCAATAATGCATATTTTGATTATTGACAAAGCTATTAAGCAAAAAATGAGCTTCATCGCTGAAGATGATTTTTCGATGAAATTGAGGATTTTCTTCAAACTTCTGCATCAAGTTCAACTTCTTCTGATCAAGAGGCGTCAGTTCTTGAGTTAATTTGATCTTGTAAGGGTTTAGGCCAAGATCTTTTCGCAAAATTCGCCACAATGTGGACTGAGAGATTCCTAATACCTGTGAACGGCGTGGAATCGACTGATTTCGCTCATTTTGAACTGAAGCACTTACGGCTGCGATATTTTTGGTACTTCGATCGGTGTGTTGTCTCACTGGCACAGGAACATTCAATTGTGAATATGTTCAATCGAATTCATTCACAATAGCACTATACCAGCATGTCTGGTGGGATGATTATTACGACCGAAAATTGGAGTAAGCGCTCTTAAAGTTGCGACCACCGACTCAGAATTTCGGTAGTAATTTTTAATAATTTCCAAACGATGGTCGTTCGTGAACTTCACCGTGATAAGAATGTAAACCTTGACTGATGTTTTGACACTGACTGATCATAAAAAAGTTTAAGGGTGCGTTTGTATTAAAATACAAAATTGTTATGTCTCTATTGAAAACCCTTTACAATAGTTGTCCAAAATAATTTGTTGTAATGTCCCGATAATTTTCACCATTAATTGTTACAGCAGCACCATGACAGTTTTCGAAGAAGTACGGCGCAATTACGCCGCCGGCCCAAAATACGCGCCAAATAGTGACTTTCTGTGGATGCATTGGCTGTGGATTGAAGAACGACAATAACTTGGTGGTTCCCTAACACTCAATCAACAAATTCACGACGCTGTTCATGGTCCGCTGGCTTCAGATCTGGAGTCAATTGGATCTTGTAGGCATGCAGATGCAGATCTTTTGTTAAAATGCGCTGCGTGGAGCTGTGGAGGAATGCTCCAATTGCTGGGTACGATAGCTAATAGATTTTGACGGATTGTCATGAACATTGCCTCTGCGCCGATATTTTTGCGTGACCGTCCAATACGAGGAAGCATCGGTCTTTGCACATCCAACACTGATCCAGTTTGATCGAATTCTTCCATTAATTGCTTGCCGCGGCACTAGGCGGTTTGTTATTCGGTATGTCGACATTATTTAGCAAGCGCGAACCTTGTTGGTTAAATTTTTCCATTTCGGAGACGAGTTTCAACATTTAAAATGCACTGTTCGCTCGTACACCTCTCCAAAACTACAAATGTTATTGGGCAAAACACAATGTGGCGCTCGAGCGGTCGCGCATTTTACATGCATTCTACTGACTTACGATAATATTTGTCACAACGTCGACCTCAAAATTTGGAACACCAAATGTGGCTTCAAGACTGTAGGGCGTTGAGAGGTTAGGAATATGACAGAATTATGTTCTGTTTCCTCAAATTTCCCACACACGAAGCAGCAGCAAGAAGAGTAGATGGTTTGGTTAGGAAACACAAATATAAGAAATAACTTCGCAAAGATATGTATATGAATAAACAATCAAAACCTCTTCATACTCTAACATAATTAATTTGTGTTCAAAAAAATCAATTAGCAATAAAAACTGGTTACATATTAAATGCTAACAATTCAGAGTACATACACGACATAATAACTTAACTTTTTGCTAAAATCGAACAAGTCAAGTGTGTGAGCTGTCAAAACGCGCGACAATAGTAGAGAGTAGCTCTACTCCGACGTTGAGGTGGCGCTTCCGATATTTACGATCAAAAATCAACCAAACTCCTGAGGTCACATTTGGTGTTACCCCATAAGAACCCATTGTTTCTACTCATTCTGTCACCTCGCGACCGCACGATATTGTGTTTCTACTTTAATGCTTAAGGCCCCGACCCATAAAATCCATCGATCAGTTGCTGCTTCGATTTTAACTAACAGCTTGATAGAATACACGCGTTCTTATCGACGGTGGCCCATAACCAACAGATATATGAACTTCAACGGATAAAGTAGGTTTACTTTCTACTTTTTTAGTCCGTTAATCCTTTGGCAGTTCACACATTCACGCATTGAAGTTCAAACACGCATTCACAAATTGAGAGTAAGCACATTCATTGGCGGAAGCATTGAGAGAATGTAGAGAAACTGTCATCGCCGTTGACAATCGCTTGAATAGAAAACACTTTCATCAATAACAAAATGTCATCGGCTGTCATCTGTCAACGAAGTTATGCGACAGATTGTATGGGACTGTTCTTTCCGGCAATACGTGAATGTCAACCTTCAACGGAACGACCTTGACATATATTCTATGGGTCGGGGGCGGTTAGTATTCACAGATGTCAAATATCAGTTGTTTTTCTTTGACAGAAAAAAAAATTTGATCACCCTTTACATACTCGTATGTACATTAAAATATAATAAAGCATATTAATTCTTTTATTAACATGTGACTGAAAAACAATTAAAAAGCCCAGCAAATTAAATATAATATATGTATAAAGCAGACAGTTGGAAGAACCAGCTCAATCAAAACGTATTTAAAATACGCTCTCTCTCTCTTTGTATCACAAGATAATTGTCGAAAAGAGGAAATGCCATTCGCTGAATGAGTCAGATTTGGTACTGAACAGTTCAGTTCAAAATTATAAACCATAAAATACACAATTCTTATTCATTCAAATTAGAATCTTGTGGCGCATTTTTGTTTAGAAATGAAAGTCGAAATTAAACCACCGCAAAACATTCACTAACACTTAAACAAAACAAATCAAACCTGTCATCTAGATACGGTTAGCATCGACATTTTATTAAAATATGCATAGCATAGCTATCTAACAGATGAGTATCGCCAAGGCCGACCAATAACTTTACAACACGCCAAGGTGATAAGTTCCATGATCTCTGACAAGCCAACAAGAAGGTCAATGATTTGTCTCTTCTTTATTTTATTTTTTTTTTCCATCCATATTCTAAAGAGCAGTATAGTTTTTCTATGACAAATTGTGATTACACATCTCACTTTATATACTGAAGCGTTGCTCTTTCTGGTCTACTTAAATGCCAAAGATATATAGAGAGTTCAAAAAAAGGTCATGTCATGACAAGTGTCTAACTACGTGAAATATATGCGATGTAATTTGGTATTTTCTTAAGGGTGTATCTAGATACAACATTTAAAGCTACCTCCATGACATTCAACTGAACATGAAAGCGATGCATGAATGCGCCCCACTAAGTTCTGTATTAAAATTCAAATTGACATCGATATTTTTATTCAACAAAAGCGGGCTGTTTTCACGCCAAAAACAATTAAAGCTTTTAAGGTAAGACACTAATAAAGCTTTCTTTAAATTTTGCTGTGAACTTGGCAATGCATGAAAGATTAAGTTTATACACGAACCTAGTTCAGTTTATAAAGCTTTGAGAGCTTTTATTTTGAGAGATGGATGTGCATGAAATTAAACAAACTTTTAAAAGCTATTTATTGATAGTCAGAAATGGCTACCGGAAATACGTAAATTTAAAAATTTACTAACTTGCTACGTAATTATTCTTATATTTTCCATAATTTATTAAGAGCATTGGTATTTAAAGTTTGTATTAAGTTACATTTTGCGCATGTTTCGATTAACGGCACAGTTTCTCAATTTGATGTTTGATGATAAATATTTGATAAAGAAGCCTTATGTCAAAAATCTATTGCGTAACCTTAGGTGAAATAAACAAACAAACTTAACTCTTAATTAAATTTATAGTTTATTTAACCTATTTCCTAACCTATTCTCATCTTAAACACCAACCTTTATCACAGCAATTAAAAATTAAGTTGCAACTTTTTTTTTCAGTAAACATAAAATAATAAATTTGCGAGTTAATGATGTAGGCAAGAATATTATTCCTAATCCGCGGACAGCAAAGGGGGAGATTCTGCGGGGAACTTAAAAGAGCTTCGTTGGACAATTTTCGGTTGGGGATCTTAGCATCTGGAGGCATTGACCAGTGAGCTCACCGCATGCTTCGACAGATCCTGCGCAACTACCGCCCAAGAAACCGTTCACCATGATGGAACAAGTCAAGTGAGCCACTAAAAAAGAAAGCATAAGATTCCTCTTGAAAGTGATAACATGCGCTAAGAAGAACACGTGAAAAAAGTTAAGCGGCTCCATTGAATCTGTCACTAGGGATATGTGTCAGAGATAATTTCTAATTAAAGCATCAGCTTCAATTAAGAAAGCCAATGGATATTCTGGCGATGGCTTATTACAGATCCTACTATGGGAATTAATGTAGAAAAAATCGGAATAATCGAGGAGCGCAAGATAGCTCCGAAGGCATTAAGAATAGATAACATTCAACCAATGATGGCCTTAAGTTAGGTAAGTTACCTAAAGCTTGACGGGAGGAATGCGCTATTATCATTCTTACAACTGGGAGCTTTAGTTATACTATCTAGTCATACTCAAATTTAAGCTTTATAAGGTTGGTATATTCTACCATAGTAATTTTTTACAAACAACAACCGCCATCTATACGTCAGATCGGGTACTTTTTGGACTAACCTTATACATCTTGGGGCAACATTATAGTTAGTCTGCTTTAAGAAAAAGTCTAATAAACATGTATACCAGAGATGTAACTTGAGGCGTCTACTTATCTGAATCACAGTATATGTACAAATGATGCAGATCGGTAGGTATTGATCTACACAGAGTAGTGCCTACAAAATTAAAGTCCAGCATATGGCATTAATGAATTCAGCTCAACTAAACATCAACAACAGATTGCTCGTAGGAAAATGTTCAGAAGAGGAAATCAGTGCGGCACTCTCCAGCTAAGATGATTTTTGAACCTCAGTTGCCAGGTTCGAAACTTTCAGGACGACCAAGCTTATATTTTAAAGATCAAGCGATTGCGGATGTCAAGCAACTTCGTGTAGAGAATTGGAAGCAATGAGCTGACGACTATGGATGGCTGCAGTGTCTCCCGAAAGGGTTTATTCGATGAAAAATGCATGCGTGAATTTCAAGCCGTCTAAAGTTCGATACTAGCCGGGGATTCAAACCGTATGTATTAATTATCTATATAAAGCGGTTGAGCATTTTAACACACGTTTCGAGGGTTTGGATCTCTACTAAAAACAAAATATTATTTAAGATCTAGAGTAACTGATCAAATCTGTCGGGCCCTTCGGGCAAGCTGAGAAAAGCTGACCATCTGATTCCTACACTAATGTTTGAAAGGAAATCCACTACTTGAATTTCAAATAGAAACACTAGTAAAGAAGAACTAGTCCTCTACTCTGACGGATCAAAAGATGAACATGGTTGCTGATAGTAGTTATGAAATCAAGGCTGGTGCAACTTTGTAAACAGGACGTCAACGAGATGTCAACAGCCATACCATGTTCTCTACAAGTAGACTTATAAAAATTAAATCGACGATAGCATGCTTATTTGGAGGCCGACTAGGGCTCGGACTTCAAGGCTTTTCGGACAAATCTGGTTCAGAAAGATTAAAAAGTCTCACTACTAGGAAAGTTCAGTGAAGAACTTCATTGAAATTTCTAATCTAGCCTAGTGTGCATAAATAGATTTAAGCCAGAGATCTGAGAAAGTATTCGGAATATTGCAAATAAAATGTTTAAAAATAAATGATTTTTAATTTATAGTTTTAACCTTTTCAAGGTTCAAGGTTTGAAGATTAGTGAGAGTGAAAGCGTTTTTTGAAGTTTTGTATCTGAACAGAAGCTTAAGATAGAAAAATCTAATTTGTAGGATTCCTAATATGGATTTTCTTGTCCTGCAATTTGCTAGTTACTTGAACAAATGCTGTGGTGTCAGTGTTAACCCGATTAAGACCTGTTCAATAGGAAACACGAAATTTCCACACTTAGGCTCTCGCACAGAACCAACTAAGTGAGATTAAAGCTAAGCCGAAAAATTAATTGGCGGGGGAAAATGTCACTGAACGTTCCCCGGTTGCCCTAATCACAATCAGAAAGGCATCAGCCTACAGTCATATATAATACACTGGTTGTACACTTCGGTATTTTTGTTGATTTTTACGCATGGTATATTAGTGTTGTGGCCAGCCCAGGAGAGCAGTTCCAACCTAAAATATATTAAAAAAAAAAACTCGAAAAACTGCACTTCTCCATTAGCGGCACTTAAAGCAAGGTCGCACTTCCTCACAATCGACATCGTCGCCAAACAATTGGATATCAGCCTCACAATTGGATATCAGTCCCACCAATGGGTGTTCGCCCCATTGCTGACACATTCGTCATGCCAGTGTTCCATCGAAGTGCTGTCATCTTCTGCCGAATTAGATTTCAACTTGGGCTACAAACATTCAATACCGGACAAATCAGAGTGGACACATCGCGCTATCCTTTACAACGAATCGCTGTCAATATTTATAGATGGGTTCAAAACCAATGAAGGACATGGTCATTCATTTGTTCTTTAACCTCACGAACTTTTGCAGCGTTTTTCAGACCGAAGTCAACAATATTCGCGAAGCAACTGATTGGTTGGTGGTGAAGTGCTCTAAGTGAGATGCTGGAGAACTTCACGATGCTCTCAACGATACCGAATAGGATGTGTGTGGTCAAATCGAAAAAGCAAAGACTGTGTTCAGATTGTTTTCTAAGACCTGTACAAGTAGTTGCCCTAAGTACTTAGTTAGGATTGTTACTGATCCGGCCAAAGACAGTGGGGTCGGTGCGGTATTTAAAAATTAACCACTGATGTCCACAGAATCAAGCAAGTAAATAGGCATGAAACAAAACATTTTATGACAGAACTAAACATGACTGTTTAAAACTTCACTATACAGAGTTATTCATTTTGTGCTTTAGTATTTAAAATTTAAATAAAATAAAAAGTATGAAAGACTATGCCATTATGTATGGAATACAACATCGGTTAAATGGCCACCATGGGAGTTGTTGCAAACTTTTATATTTGTGAGGTAATTTTCGATGACTTTTCGGCACATTACTGTCTGTATTGCGGCCATAACTTCACGGATGTTGATTTGTACTCGTAAGTGCTTCAAAGTTTGGAGATTGTCTGCACAGACAGGATCTTAAGCAGAAATCTAGCGGGGTCAGATCAAACGATATTCGTGGTCAATTCATACCGCCAGATATCGAAATTAAATTTGACTATGTGTGGCATGTAGCCCCGTCCTGTTGGATGATGATGCACAAGCCTTACGATGATGCACAAGCCTTACGATGATGCACAAGCCTTACTTCAGACAAACACTACCGATTTGTTATGAATTTGTTTATTGTGTTTTGAATTGTTTGCTCAGTTGGGTGACGACCATAATATGTGCTTAAATCGCGATACACAGATATTTAAGAACTGTTATTTTTGTAGTAAGATGCAACAATTTTAATGCGTTGAGCGGTGGTTAAACGATTCATATTCAAAAATGGTAAGGCAAGAACTCACTATCTGTCACTATGGATGACAGATGGAAGATAGATCTGACAGATACCATATGGCAGGGATGTAAAATGCCAACCTCGAAACGAATAACCCTTTATATTGTACTTAGAGTTACGCACTCGAAACTCTTAAATTATTTGAGTCGTTTCTACGATAAAATGGTAAGGCAAGAACTCACTACCTGTCACTATGGATGACAGATGGAAGATAGATCTGACAGATACCATATGGCAGGGATGTAAAATGCCAACCTCGAAACGAATAACACTTTATATTGTACTTAGAGTTACGCACTCGAAACTCTTAAATTATTTGAGTAGTTTCTACGATAAAATGGTTTGAAATAATTTATAGATGTGGCATTTGCATAACTGTAGCACTGTCTAAAGGAAGAAGCGTTTAATTTTCGTGTGTCGATTTCGTTAAAAGATATTTATTTCCATTTGCAGAAGGCCTAAAGTCCACAACGGAAAATTTCCTTCCAAAAAACCCACTGCCAATCGCGATTTGAAATAGATCTCATGATTTAATCGTAAATCGTAATGGAACTTTACTCCAGATCACAACACGCCATGCTCAACTACTGTTCCAATTCCAACTGAACCTTCAGCATGTGATTCCACCATGTCCAGATATCAGCTTGAATGTCTCAATACGCCATACCGAATAAAAACAAAACAAAAGCTTCTCAGAATCGCCCACAGGCTATTACTCGTATCTTCATGCGTCAACTTCGCCAACGTCCGTCGCCGATTTAGTACATACTAACCTTCAAAACCCCATTCGCCGACAATGTCCATAAACTATAAATATGTCCAAAATAAAACCACCCGCTTAAGAACGCTTCCAGTGTATTATAAATCGATCTCACCGACTGATAAACTTGAACTGCCACCGTGGTGTGATATCACATATCACTGAGCAATGAATTGAAATTGCAATTATCACCGATAAGAACGAAAATCAAAAAAAAAAAAAAAAAAATTAAATCTCATACTACGAATCACTGCAAATCGCTATAAATAAAGTTACGATCGGTCTTTTGGTAATCCATCTATAAAATCAACCTAATGATAGGTGAAATCTATATTGGCCAATAAAAGGTAATAGATTAGTTTACGGCTCATTGCCGGACGCGGGTGCGGTAGAGGTGTTGGCTTTTGTCTGTTATTTAAACTTTGTCCGAGGTGTGGGTTTTCAAATTCGGTGTGGTAATTCACTCGCGCGCTAGATAGGTTGGGGAACAAAAAACAAATAATATAAGGAAATGGCGCATGACTGGAAACTTTTTAGAAGTGTGGTAAATTCGTAGAGATGTCAATGTACTGCCAAGTGGGATAGGCTGTGCGTCATCTACTGATTTACGATAGAATTAATTATAATTTATTGTTATTAATTAAGTATCTGTGTGAAAAGAATGATCAACCGGATAGTGACAGTGAATTGATTTTGACCCGATATTTGGAATTTCACACTTGAAATGGGTAAAGTTTGTTATAAATGGAAAAGAAAGTATTAGATAAGTGATAGAAGAGTGGATGGATTAAATCGAATTAATTAACGGTTGAAAGAATCAGATGAATTTACAATGCTAATTTCCGGTGCAATAAACTTAGCAAATCAGTGCATGTGAATCGCTCTTTAATGCATATAATCTTTCTACAAATAAAAGTTGCAGGAAATGGAATTACGTCTCGAATGGCATTGAATTTGCTCAGCGTATCAGGGATGAAATTTGCTATACAATTGTAGTTTTTCGATATAATTGACTTTCCAAATAGACTTCCATACGAAGGACGATGCTGCCCAATTTAGTACACGTAGCCAATTTTATTTTAATCAACAAAAATACACAAATACAAAGCATGACATTTAATACATTCAACACAGTGCCCAGGGTTTTCTCAGTCGGAACCAGGGGGCAGACAGTGACCAACCCCCTTGTCGCCCACATCTTGTTATGGTCCATAGTCGAGATTAGAGCTTGGCGGATGGGGGCGCTGTCATAGTTGGCTTTTAATGAGAGAAGTTAAAAAAAAAAAAATAATAATAATAAGATTAGGTGGGTAAGTTATGTAGATACATACTCGTATCTATACTTATTTAGAAAATAATACCGCTTGCTGTTATTGCTTCTTATAAATAACTAGAAAACATCTAATAATAATAAAGCTTAAGGTTTCAGCTGCTGGCAAACTCATGCTTATCAACTCTTATGAAATTTACAAGCTTTTCAGATGGCTCTGGGATGCTCAAAATTAAATGCAATCTCCAAGAAATACAACATTTCGAAGCCTCAAGTGCTGCTAAAATTTATACCTCAAATTTTGGTGCCATATATTGCCACAGCTTTTCCAAAATTCAAACTCAAAATTCATCGCTTCATCGATTTACATTTAGTTTCCCAGATATAATTTATTTCACTAAAATCGACTCCATTTTAGTACAATTCAGTAGAAGAAATAAATTTGTCATCCCTGTATTAAGCTAAGAAAATGTGAACGCAGGGCTTGTCACTTAGTTCTAGAAATTCAAAATTGTATTTGCTGGCAGTTTTTTAGTGATGAAAACTTAAAAAACTTTCAAAAATTTAAATATTAATGTATGTTTCTAAATTAATTATTTAATTGATATTATTAAAAAAATTAGAAGAAGTAAGTGTAAAATCGTTCAAAAAGTTTATGGGAAAAGGAAATTTTTTAAAAGTTTTTTTTTTGTTTTGAAATTTAAAATATTTTTAAGATTAAGCGGAAGTTCTTTAAAAATTGATGGCACTGTATACTAAAGTTGCCTTCTGCCGTAAGTATTGAATGACGATGGTATTTATAGCATACCCTCTACATGTCTTCTGGTATTGTAATTATGGTCAATGGCCCTCTTAAAACGCGTGTCATCATAGTACTCCAGTAATACCGTCATCTTAAAAATTGCTCCAACTTCAACTGTTTTAAATGGTCTTCCTTAAACTCCGTTTCTTATAAATCTTATGGCTGAGTTTTGTAGCCGTTGGAGTTTCTGCATTCAGTATCCCATACCTTAGCTTGGATTCGACAAGGGCATAGTAAACTTGATTTAAGACCTGTGAAGTAGAGAAATCTTTTATGTATACTAAAACAAACAGCGCTCTTCTCAGATCCAAACGTAAGTTGTCAATATGCTTGTCCCAAATAAAGTGGCTATCGTTGGTAACTTCTACATATTTATATGTTTCAACAATATCAATTATTTGACTCGTACGTGTAGTTGGAGATGTATCTTCTGTTAGGTGACTGCAAGATGACGCCCTTATAGAACTCATTCTGTATGATTCGCGTAGCCGCATCCAATAATCTATGGCGGACGACTATAGCAGTATCGTCTGCATAGGCAAATGAACTACTTCGCATCTTGAAGATGCGAAGTAGTTTATTAGCATACAAAATAAAAAGGATAGGTCCTAGTTTCGATCCCTGTGGGGCTCCATATTGTGCTGTTTTTTTATTGCTGAAAGTATCCTTTATTTTCACCCGAAAACTCCTACCACTACATAAGGTAATCGTTGATCCGATCCGCAATAATTCCTCGAATTCCAATACGTTCTAGAGCTTCAATTAATTTTGTGTGATTTAGTGTGTCAAATGCTTTACTGAAACCCATAAACAGTACGAGAACATGGTGGTTTTTGTTAAGGCTTTCATTCACAGAGCTAGCAAATTCACCCAGAAGTTTTCAAGTACTTTTATAGTAGCAGTCTCGATATCACTTCTTCCAAACACTTTTCGATAACTAGTAGGATCGATATTGGTTTATACGAGGGTGGGTCAATAAGTCCTTGAGTCCCCATAATATTTGTCAAGCTTTTGTTTGGTTTGGGTGATCGTTTTTTCTCGCAAAAAATAGTGTTTAATGAGCACTCGAAATTCACTTTTTTCCATTTTAACGAAAATGCTAGTAGGCGTCTATATAAAATGGCTGCCACAACAAAACTATTTGACAGATATTTCTGAAAATTGGGTGCGTTCTTTTGAAAGGTGATTCTTGACAAAAAAAAATTAAAGTTAAGGTGACGACACAATTTGTGTTAATTTTCAGGGACTTATTGATCCACCCTAGTAGTTACCGATAATGTTTTTTGTACCGCCTTTATATATCGGCCGTACCACTGCTGTTTTTATCTCATGGGGGATCTTGGCTCAGATTTATAATTTTAGATATTATAGCACCAAACTTAGAGCGTGTGTTTTTATATCAACAGCTCTAATGCTGTCGAACCCTGGGGACTTATTTACAGCGAGAGAAAGAATAATGGTTTGTACCTCAATTGCGTTTGTATCCTCAGCATAAATGGAATTAGGAATCACAGTACCATTGTGTTGAGATGTAATATCATCGTAGTGGTGTATTATGCTTACGGTTTGTTCCGCGAAATTATTGGAGTGTCGATAAGGATTTATCACACACACACACAATTTTTAATTATAACTTCATCTAAGCTGAGCTTTTTTCTTTCCATAATTTCGTTTATTAGGTTCCAGGTTCTACGTGGCTTTCGTTGAATAAGAAAAGTAAGTTGCGAAGAACTCCTGGAAAAAAATGTGAAGATTGTTGAAGTACATTATCAGCAAGGAAGTTACACAAGGAAGTCAACATGTGTTAAAATTTCAAGTGGATCAAGTTAAAGAAGGACACGAATCATGTAATCTGGGTATCCGAATGCACGAAGAGATGTGCTCACCTCCAAATCTTCGAATTTTCCAGATTTTTCTTATTTTCGTTTGAAGAACCATTTTTTAAAAAAACTAAAAAAATAAAAAATGGGAGAGTTAAATTCACACTAGTATACAAGCTTCGAAATATTCAATTGTTTTAATTGTTTGCTTCATTTTGTTTTGTATAAGCGTCCGCTTTGAAATAAACCAACAAGTCAAACGAAATATTTGGTTTGTATAAATGCAAAATGTTTATCAAATGAAAGGTGGTGATGCGCTGATTTAAAAAAAATTTATGATACCGTATCACTCAACTTCTAATCCATCCACAATAAAATGGACGCGGCGTTGTGAACTTCCTGACTCAAATGCAATGGCATCAATTTACTCAGAGAATATTCTCGAGTTAAGAGATTCCACCAGATAATTTGTAGCCAAACCTCACGGATTCAGGTGAAATATTCACAATAAGACCTAATCATCACCGTAAATAGCTTTGAGAAAGCAAAATGCCCAACAAAAGGGGACGTGGCATTAGATATTGTATGGACGAATTGTAGAGAACGTGAATATCTATATATATCGTTAAGGCGATATTTTTCAGTTTCAAGTAAAAATATTTATAAAAGAAAATTTTCTTTTTAAAGAGGTCGTGTTTGTGGTCAGAAATGTTCACATTTGTACTGCTTCAGTTTCTAAGAAGATTACATACTAAATTTCATCTTTTTAGCTCAAAATTTAGGATCCAAAAAGTAGTAACATACGGACGCATGAACGGGCAATGGACGAACTTCTGATGTTGATCACAAATATATATACTCTTCGGGGTTTATCATTATTATTTCTCTATGTAACGAAGTATGTATCAAAATTAATATACTGTATGGACTAGGGTATAAAACGATATGCTCATTAAGTTCAAGTTCGAGGGCCGAAATAATTTTTTTTTAATTTGTTGAAAAGTTCATTCGCATAGGAACAATATTGTTGACCGAATGAATCTATGATATATTTTTTTTTCTTACAAACCACCCGAGCAAATAATTGGCAATTACTATTACAATATGTAGTAATTATTAGTAATCTTAAATCTTATTATTAGTTTTTCTCATTTCGCATTGTTGTCCAGTGTTGCGTTTCAGTATTAAATATTAAACTGAACGGTCTCGATTTCTGAACACAGCCCTTGAAGTACTTGTTTCACCACGTGGAAATGGTGTAATATTTTTGGCGGGAAGGTCAGTCATGTGTAAAGTGTTGTCACTTTGCTCACACGTATTCACATGCATGAAATTGAATTACAAAAATAACAATATTAAGTGGAAAGCGGGACGAAAGCTTGATATCAATTTACTCATTGGTTTCCATTCAAAATGCTTCGGAATGGAACAGAAATGAATCTCCTCTCGTCAAAGACTGGCAACAGGTCTCTACTCGTGGCTTCTTCATCAATTAACTTGTTTAAAGTTCTTGCAAGTTCATCTGCTGTTTCGTTACCTAGGATTTGCAAATGGTTGTTAATATTTCATTTAGATGTCACTTGCAGAGCCTTATTAGTACAGGTCTTTACGGCTACCTGTTTCAATGTACACATTAATGTCCTTTGAATTGTTATTCTCAAGAAATTGTTGATTTCTAGGATTTCGCAGTAAGCGCCAGATTTTATAACGACATTCATTTTGAAACCGTCAGTGTAGGCCAGTTCCTCTTTGCTAGTATGTCAGGAATAGTGGCAGTTTTTTTTTCACTTTTATTTATATTGTATATTATATAAACTATCTACTGTACTCAATAAGATATCTTAAATCATTTTACTTATGAATTTTTGAATAAATTAAATAGTCTCATGTCAAAGTTAGTATCGGGGTCATGTAATCATTTTATGTCTGTTTGTTCTCAGCCTCACCCCCAAGACAAGATAGAAGCGTGACCACAGTCTGACTTCCCTGTACAGTTTGAGTACAGTTTTAGCTGCCCTTTTGTAGTACAGGTCGAGCGGAATGGGACTTAGTATGGTCTCCATTGTTGCTGTGGATCCTGTTTCCCCGATGTAAGCTGCTTTCTGGATTTTGGTGAGGTTTAAAAGGCCATCCAGAGCATTGAGCCATATGATAGAATGGGTCGTATAACGATCTTGTACAACCAATGTAGAACAGCTGGTTTTAAACCTCAAGTACATATTACAGTACATACTCTTTTGCATGGGTAGAAGGCTAGATTTCTAGCTTGGAAATTTCATGTCAACCTTCGATTCTTGGAGATTTGAAATCAGGAAAAGATATTTTTCTTGCGAAGATATCTGTCGTTGTACGATCGACTTCGAAAGGCATTGGAACAAGTCGAACTTGGCACACATTCTTAGATGTCACTCTTTTTAGTAACTGAATAATAAAAATAAAAAGGTCGTAGTGTAAGGGCACAGGAGAATTAGATCTAGAGCTCTCAGAGCACCTCATCCAGTTCAATACAATTGCCTTAAAGAAATGGGTTCACATGATCTGGTATCCGGTAGAGGGTAAATTTGTTCTTTTGATTCTGTCGATTTATCTTGACACTATCACACCAGTTTAGGCCTATACTACTCGCACTTCTGTACTAAATTTCAAAATTCTACGTTGACCGATAAGTTTTGATGACCTTACAGCATACTGATACACCTTCCGTTCACCCATTTTTTTTAAAAATCATATATAAAAGTGCAGAGTAAATAAATGATGGAGAACTACCGCGCACCTTAATTTTGTGTCAGTCCAGAATACCTTCGTTGATTTTACAAGAAAAATTCAAGACTTATAGAATATTTTAAAGAATTTGAACGAATTTGTGGTCTGCAACAAAGTACTTATTCTCGGTCAGTCGGAACATGAGGACAACCATGGAGACAGACGAAGGGGCGAGGAAAATCGTAAAATCAAGGTTAAGGTACATGCACTCGTGAACATTGCTGATGTAGCCTACAGCTAAAGCCAGGTGGTGATTATTACAAATATTCACCTCAGTCGCTGTTATTTTTTATTTTAGAGACTAAATCCGACTAGGATGGCCGCCACGGAAGTTTTTGGAAACATCGACTCTTGAGTTAATTTTCGATGAGTTTTCGGCACATTCTGGCTGTAAGATCGTGTCTATGCAGACAATCCCAAAATTTAAGTGCCCCAAATTTTTAAACACTTAAAAACCAACATTCGTGAAGTTACGAGTATGGCTGCAATACTCGTAACTTCACGAATGTTGGTTTTTAAGTGTTTAAAAATTTGGGGCACTTAAATTTTGGGATTGTCTGCATAGACACGATCTTTAGCATAGTCCCACAAAAAGAAATCCAACGGGGTCAGATCACTTGATCTCGGTAGCCAATTGATGTCGCCAAACCTCGAAATTAAACGAACGGGAAATTTTTCGTGCAATAGAGCCAAATTTGCCTGTGGTGTGTGGCATGTAATCCCGTTCTGTTCGAATCACATGTCGCTCACATCATGTCTGAAACACAATGATGCGTTGGTGCTACCGTCGAATGACGTTTAATGTTCAACCAAAGGAATACAATAGCACCAGTCACAATGCTGCGTCGTGCTACCGTTGTACGATTTTACGAATGAGAGAAAATAAGAGCTACGTATTATTACGTAGCAAACGCATGCTCTCTTGAAAAAGTTCGACTGTGTTGAACTTTTGTGTGCGTTCTGACAGTTCGCATCAAAGTTTTTTGTTTATTTCAACAAATTTGTGAGCCAATAAGCTGATACATTTGAGTATGTCATTCAACGCATCCCTTGAAGCACTCTCAATGTAACGGGAGAACGGTAGCACCAACGCATCATTGTGTTTCAGGCATTAATATCTTCAACCTCAGGCCAAAAAAAGTTGGTTAGCATTTCACCATGGCGTAGAGAATTCACCGTAACATTGTGCCTTCGTCGTTGTCAAGAAAATAAGGCCCGATCACACCGCAGGTGCACAGAGCGTACCAAACTGTCACTCGTGGTGGATGCAATGGACTCTCAACGGTAACATTTGGATTTTCAGAACGTTACGACATCACAAACTATTTGTTTGAATTTGGTGATTGTGTTTCGAATTGTTTGATCAGTTGCGCGATTATGACGACCATATTCTGTCCTTAAATCACGATACACAGATATGAAAGAACTCTTAATTTTGTACTAAAATGCAACAATTTGAATGCGTTGAGTGGTGGTTAAACGATTCATATTGTAAAATGGCAAGAACTAACTACCTGTCACTATGGATGACAGATGTCATATGCCAGGGATGTGCAATCGTAATCTTGATATGAATAACCTTTTACAATAAATATTGTAGTATCATTTTTAAGACTATGAGTACATTTTGACTGCGAAATAATATTTTCCAAAAAACAACCTAGACTATGAATCAATAAGTCACTGGCTTAATGGATCATGTAAAAACTGATTGATTAAACAACTTAATCATAAGTATTTTTAAATGCTAAAGTCATTCTCGAAAGAGCCATAAATAAAATGCATTTTAATAACATGATATATGATTCATTTCAAGTACTCTGTATTCGTATTTGCGGAAACAATCCACGTGACTGGATTAGATTGTGTTCTTAAAGATATACTGCAGTCAGATGAGCAGTATTTTTCTGTTTGTAAAGTTGAGGGTGCTATAAATTTATAGGAAAGTTATCACCTACGGATATTTCAATCAACTTGAACTATTATTATTTTCACTAATCAATAAGATTTAAAGTTTGCATTTAAACAATCCAATTGCATTCCAATATAGATACTGACAATCAGTTAATTGAAAAAAAACCAAACAAACGTAAACAAAGATGTTGGAAATTTCTAGTGCGTGACCACTGATATCATACATATGTATATTGGTCTTATGACTGTTTTGGACTGCAATAAATTTTAGTAAAATCTGCAAAAAACCGACTGCAATCTTGTCGATGTTTTCGAAATAAATTTGTTTGTAGCTAGCTACGAGTATCATGTGATTTTATGTTTTGAAAAAAGGAATTTGGAAGGAAGTGGTAAATCAAAAATACAGATAGATCTTATCTTATAGGATGTACAAATCTTGACTTATAAATAATATTTCGAAAATGCAAAAGGTTGCAAAAGATAGGACGTTTTTTCTTTATTTGTTGAGTTCATCAGTATGACTTGACCTGGCCCAGTTTGCATTAAGAGACTTTAACATTGCACACGCTGCAATTCGTATGTGAAATAATGTCACTATTTACGATATCGTAAAAAGTAGATTGCAACAAGTTCAGCGTAACGCTTTTAATGTACCTAATTACATAGTTTGTCACGAAATACAAAACTATTACGGAGTTGATTGCTGAATTTTTAACAATTTTATATCAGTTGTAATCACGTAATATAAAAAAAAGCTTTCTCACGTTTTCATGGAAATTATTTGGAAAAGCAGAGAGTTTAGCCTCAGTCTGAAAGTAGACCGTAAACAATTATTTTAATATTTCGCTTACTGCCGCCGCAACATTTGATGTATCTGTCTGTTTGTAAATTGCTTGTTGCAATGAAAGACATATACTGGATCTAGAGAAGGCACCGTAGGTCATAAACATAGACGGTTTGTGGTACGGAATCTTCTCCGCTTTAATAAAAAAAACAGACCTTTGTCAGTCTAAGTTCTAGACTAGGACCTTGGGACGCCTCCATCTTTAAAAGTGGTTTTCAGAGCTTAAGCAATCTCCAGGAGTTTTCGTTACAGGACACGTCAGTTCGAAACATCCGGCAAAGGCGCCATTCAAATTTGAACAGCATTTTCTATCTTTCGCCTCATTCTGATTTTGGGAGAAGTTTTGAAAGATTCGCCTAGATCCTTACTAAAACTTATCCAGTTTGTTTTTCTCGGTTTCCTTTCTTTTTGCAAAGGTACAGCTTCACATTTGATACGGAACTCGATACATCAATGGTTTGATAGTGACATGTCGGGCAGAATCCTCCAATTAGTAATCGGCTTGAAGAATCAAGCTTTGTACAAAGCCTATGCCAGTTTAAATAGGTTGAAGATATTCATCCGCGAATATCGATAATTTTGGACAGCTGCTGCTTCTATTTTACGGGACAGAAACGTAAAATAATATGGCACAAACAAAATATTGTATATAGACTTTAAAGGAAAAAACGAGGAAGTAAAAATAAAAATAGAAAGTGCTTCGCTTTCCAGTTCCTTATTCCAAGATCCCTGACATCTTATGCTCGTCTTATAGATACAGGACTTGTATTTCCTCGAAAACAAGTTCGACTGGTTAACATAGTATACTTATTTGCTGCCAGGATTCTTTCTGGATACATAAATAGCATCTTTAGGTTAGGTTAAGTTAGGTTGAAGGGAAATGCACCTAAGAGCTTATCACGGGGTCCATATGGTCCATTGTGTTTCCCTTTTATTGCGTGGAACCTAAATGTATTTAAAAAGTTTGTCTTGCGGTCGGTTCTGTTGCAAACCAGCCTGCGCTCTTTACGAAGCCTATCATGTTCCTCAATAGGCTTTTTCTTCTGTTTTCAGTCACTGTCAGTCATAAACTGCGAGATATGACACAGTCGCTTCTGCCGGACAATGCTGAGTTAATCAGTTCTCTTCCTTTTAAGTCTATTTTCCTTTTTAGTTCACCTAGTGGAGCTTCTTCTGATATCCGAGTATGTTGAAAATTCAATGCTGATCCCTTTTCAGCTAGTTCATCTGCTGTGTTGTTTCCTTTTATAATGCTATGTCCAGGAACCCAGCAGAGAGTTGCGTCATGGGTGTTGCATATTCTGTTCAACGTATTACGGTTTCTGGAAACTGTAAAGTCTGCGCAGTCCTATCAATGGCGAAGATCTCAGCTTGAAAGATGCTACTGTCATCCGGGAGGTTGTATGAGTGGTTGATTTTAAGTGACTCGCAAAAAACTCCAGAGCCATTTCCGATATCCATTTTAGATCCGTCAGTGTAGAACTGAATGTCCTGTACATTCATTAATGTATTGGAGTCCCACTCTTGTCTTTCGGGAATAAAAGTGGAGTAGATCTTGTCGAAATCTATGTAGGGTATGATATAATCCGTTATTCTGTCGAGATCGGTTATACCTATACTATACCTGTTGAGTATAAATCCGTGTCCATAGGAGCTTTGCTCTCATGCGCCCTATTGTTTGAGACGAATAGAACTTTTGGCAGCTGTCTTTCTTCCGTGATCTTTTCCAGGTGAGCTTTGAATCAAGGATGGTTCCGAGATATTTAGCTGTTGTGGAGAGATTCAGAGGAATTCGTGAATTTGACATTTACAGTCCTCTCCCTTCTAGCACAGAGCTTAATCTTCGTCAGTTGGTGGACATATAAATTCAGCCGGTGCCATATATTCGTATGTCGGGCCGTATATGCCATCCTTAAATGAGTCGAACAGAAGCAGCAACAATCTTTTGGTTCTCCCCTTCTCAAATGATGTACTTTTCTATAATTTTCTTTTCTAATAATTCAAAGTCCGTAAATAAAATATTATTTTGAGACTTATTTTCGAAATTTCTGATTATATAGTTTGAAATAATGGATAAATTGGTTATAGTGGACTTTCCTGTCATAAATCCCGTGTTGGAAAACAGATACGAGTATGCGTTCTTTAATAAGAAAAAAACATTTTTTTTTAAAACAACTTAGGGATTACAGAGAAGCATGACCAAGAGAGAGTGGTAGGGTAAGAGGGAAACCCAGTTTCAGTCGATGATATAGTACCTCCACGATGTTTTGGAAAGGAGCGTGCACCAAATCATCTGCAAAGTATAGGAGGATGAAAGCATGCCCGACGACTGGAATATCAGCTCTATCTGCCCCATCCACAAAAAAAGGCGATCTTATATTTTGTAACAACTACCGAGGCATATCGTTGTTTAATGTCGCTTACAAGGGCGAATGGAGGAGAAGCTGTACAAAGATGTGAATGTAGTCCGGAAGGCAAAAATCCGTCGACTACACTGGCTCAGCCACATCGAGAGAATGGACGACAACGCACCAGCTAAGAGAGTCTTCGAATCCCATCCTCCAGTTTAAGGACCAAGTGATGGCGGACGGAAGAAATGTCAACTGGAAGCAGCGAGCCCTGGACCGTGAAGGATGAAAGGCAGCAGTTCAGGCTCTCTGAACTCCTCCAAGGGTACCAGGCCCATTAAATAATTTCAATCCAATTCAATTCAATTTATTCTTATTCTCTTTAATACAATATTTTAATAACTACAACTATTTATTAACATTGTTTAGAGAATAGTTTGTGACATTTTATATTAAACAAATAGAGACAATGCCACATATTAAATTTGTATTACATTGTGGGGTGATCAATAAAAAAAAAAATACATTAGGAAATATAATAAAAAAAGAAGAAATTCAATAAAAACGAACAAGTAAATTTGAAGTGATATGAAAATAAGAAGAATTTGTCTATAAAGAAAAAAAAAAATCATCAAACAAAGTAGCGCAGCAATAATTCTATTTCATAAATATTAAAACCTAGAAGCCATAACTTTACACGTTTTAAGAATGCTAACAATGTTCTAATATTTCGTATATCTACTGGGAGCATGTTAAACAATTTACGAGACACGATAGTGTAAGTGTTTCTAAAAAATGTAGTCCGAAAACCAACAGCAGCGGAAGTATTGCTGCGTAAGCTGTATGAGTCAAAGATAGGACTTTGCATATAACCACCTCTCATAAAAAATATTTTAAGGACCTTAAAGTAAAACAAGTGCCTTACTGGAAGAATGTTCATCTGTCGAAAAAGATCCATAGAGTGGGCTAACCGAATTACATTACAGACTTTCCTTAGGCTCCTCCCCAGCAGCAGATTCCATATTCTAACTTGGAATGAAAAATTGCAAAATAAATGATTCTAAGAGTAGTATCAGAGACAAACTTGCGCAGACGGTAAAAACATCGAATAGTTGATAGAAAATATTGTTTTAAATTAAAGATATGTTCAGTTCAGGTTAATTGATTATCTATTGTTAACCCCAAATACTTAAATTGCTGAACTATTTCAATTTTAAAAACAATTGACATTACAAACACTTTCGTCTTTATACAAACGGAGCATGAAATATAACACTTATATCTGCAAGCTCTTTAAATGCAAGGCTAAACAGCATTAATTTTGTTTTTTCACTGACCATAAGCTTATGTTCAGCGCACCAAGTTCTCAGCAAGTGAACATCATGGTTAATGTCAGCAACTAGATTCAAGGGATTAGATGAGTCATAAGCGATAATAAGATCATCTGCAAAAGCTTTTACTTTTCCTACAAATGGAAGCTCAAAAACTGAATTTATATATATGAGGAAAAGAATCGGACCGAGAACGGAACCTTGCGGAACACCCAGATTAATTGTTTTGGCTTCACTAAAAATGTTACAAACTTTGACTTTTTGAGTCCTATTTTTCAAATAAGACGAAAACCACTTGAAAGCAAAACCACGAAAACCAATATTATACAGTTTGTTTAAAAGAATATTGTGGTCAACCATGTCAAATGCATTGGTTATATTTACGAAAAGTGCAGCACAAGTTTTTTTGTCATCCAAACCTTTTTGAATGAAGGAGGTGAAGTCCAAAAGCGCATTTTCCGTAGAAAAACCTGCCCTAAACCCAAACTGCAAAGGACTTAGAAAATGTATCATTGTTAGGTACTGCAAAACTCTATGTTTAACGGACTTTTCAAATAGCTTTGAAATTACAGGCAACAATGAAATAGGTCGGTAGTTGGATTTGTCCTTTCTATTACCCTTTTTAAAAAGAGGTATGACATTTGCACATTTAAATTTTTCAGGAAATATACCAAGACGAAAACTCAAGTTAAAAATATGTGCTAAAATGTCAACAACATTATAGGCAATTCTTAAGTGAATTGATTGCTTTTAAGAGTTCCAAACCAGAAATTGGCTCAAAAAAGAAACTGCTTCTGCAAATAAAACTATTTGAAAGGCTGAAGTTTGTACAGCATCTGCAAGATAAAACACAATTACTGGAAAAAGTATTTTTTGTAACCGTGACAAAGTAATTGTTAAATTCATTTGCTATTTCGGTGGGATCTACGATAACAGTACTACCGCTTTGCAGCAAAAATTCATTTGATTGATTGGAGACTTTTCTATTAACAATACTGTTTATAACACTCCACTCGTCTTTTAAATTACCCTGCGAATTTCTGATTTTCATGCGGAAATTCCTATCCCTACTTAATCGCACTTCATTGTTAAGTTCCTTACAAATTCTTTTAATATAATTCTAGACATATTTACTATAGTTTTTAGTCTGGACTATGAAGATAAAATATCTGCACGGTACAAGGCTCTGTTAAGAGAATCGATTTCAAGCTGTTCAATAAGATACCTAGCTCGAATCCTTGGGGCCTTTTTATTATTCCTTAAGAAAAATAATAATTTTTGTTCTGCCTGTACGCTACTGCTTTACAGGCAGTATCGGAGTCAACTTCAAGTCGATTGGAGACACGAGCTGCAGTCGACTTCAGGTTGGTGTCGGCCATTGATTTTTTGGCGTCGAACAGAGCGAGAGGTGACTAAGGAAAGAAGAAAATTTTGATTTTTTATTAAAAGACCAGAGAAACTTAAGAACTAACGACATAAAAATGCCTTATTTCTTTTTTTTTTTTAGGTTAGAAAGCCTCTTATTAAACTATATTGGATTACAGCCGCGTTTTAACTTCAGAGACAAATGATCTAAACACGTATTCCAAATTAGAGGAAACAAAAATGTCTTCCCACGTTTGAGAAGACAAAAATCCTTTCATTGGATTGAAAAAAATATATTACTGACGCAATTTCAGTAGTAACATTATATGGTATTAAATGTTTATCATCTGAATAAAAGATCCAATTTATATATTGTATAATATATTAAAATCACCAGCACATGCTATTCAAATTATTTAAAACCGAACAAAAATTATTTAGATTTAAGTTACATAATTAAATTTTTAAAAATGCTTACTATTTAAGTAAATACATTTTATATCCAAAATGATTTGTTGTTTAACTTTTATAACTTTTTGCACTTGAACAGAATTTATGGCAGGACTCTATTTATTTATAAGTTTGCTTTATCGCAAGCTATGAATTTATAGCAAGTGAAGACCACGTATTATAAAATCAATGGGTGCTGTATTCCTAAAAGTATGCATCGCTTTTGATACAGTTATGGCTCTTACCGAAACTCTCTCTTTGCGAAAATCGAACATACATATATCATACTAAGTAGTGTAGTAGGTCAAAGCTGTCTAGTGTCTATAAATGATAAGCTGGAGTCAATGTAAAGAATAAAACATTGTTGGAAAATTGCACTTCTTCTTTTCCTTACGGCGAGGTTATGATCCGGAGTAGAAGGATCACATCCCTGCTGGTCCGCCTGTGGGGTTTGCCGGTCTGACCTCCGGAAGTACCGGCAGGCTTCCCGGTTTCGGATCACTTCGTCACTGAGGCTAATCAAATGCTGGTGTTTTTGCATTTGTGTGATCAAGTTGTTTTTGGTCTGCTTTTTTGCGCGATTGTGTAGGAACGTTGATTGATGTTGACTTTTTGGCGGAGTTCGAAGGATCTCTCCTTTGAACATGACAATGCCAACTGAGCCTATAGTGCTATATCTTGCTTGTGATGGGTTCTTTTACATGAAGGCTTCCTCGAATCTTCGAACTTCTTATTCTATCAAGCTTTGTTACTCCTGCTGTCATGCGAAGCATCTTCATCTCAGCTGCCGTTAATTTGCCCTCATACTTCTTTTACATTGTCCAGCATTGTGTACCGTATGTGATCGCCGGACGTACAACTGCGGTGTAGAGCCTTCCTTTCAGCTTAGGGAGCATTTTTCGGACACAGAAGATAGCGGAATTTTCCCGCTACTTCATCCACCCTACGCTTACGCGATGAGTGATGTCATCATCACAAGTTGCTTCGCTATTGATCATAGATATCAAATATTTGAACTTTTCGCACTTGGGAAGCACTTTTCCATTCAAGTAAATGTCTGGAATAGGCCGGTATGGATCAGAGTACGGACAGCACAGATACTCTGTCTTTTTTGAACTAATACGGAACTCATTTCCGGCCAAAACATCCACCCATACATCAAGTGCTCGTTGCAGGGACGTTTGATCTTCACTTATGATAGCTCCATCATCAGCCACCCATAAGAGATCTCTTGGTTGTCTCTCAAAGTCTTTTCAAAATCAATCAACACCATATGGAAGTTCTTTAAGGAATAACGATGTTTTTCCATTATGATCCTTATACTTTGGATTGCATCTGTTGTTGATTTACTCGAGACAAATCCACACTGGTCATCAGATAGGCGTATTATTTTCCGCAGTCGACCATCTAATACCCGCTCAACGATCTTCTTGGTGTGTGATATTAGCTTGACAGAACAGTAATTATCGCAGTTTCGCGTATCGCCCTTTCCTTTGTGCAAAGGAAGAAAATAACTTTCCCTCCACTGATTAGGCATTGGATCACGGCTCATAAGTTTGGAGATAAGAATCATGAGCCATCTGGATCCAATGTCTCCCATCTTTTTCCAGAAGTCTTTCTTTTTTTGGAGTATTTGACCGCATTCTTAACTTCTTCGCAGTAATGTGGGATACTTCGTCATGGTTAGGCGCGGCTCTTGGAAAGTATACCCGGGGAAACTGTTCGTTCAGAAGTCTTTCAGAATACTGTCGCCATCTGTGGAGAATTTTGTCGTCTTCCACAAGAAGGTGGCCTTGAGCATTGTTAATGAACTTTGGGGAATGAATCTCCTGCGCACTTCTTCTTCGCGAGACCTTTACAACGTCTATATATCACTTCAAGGTGAGCTTTTTCACCCCTATTAGCAGAAGAGCACTTTGACCAAGCCTTGAAAGCCGTTCTTTCGACGTTCCAAGCAGTGATTTGGCTCTCTCCAAGCAAGATCGCTGTAGGGCATCATACACATCTTGTGCTCTGCACTCTTCATCACCGACCTCATCGATAATGGTAAAGAGGTAATTTGTCAAGTTTCGCCTTTTCTTTTGTCCAGCTTGTACCAATTGATTCTCTATAAAAAATTCTGTTAGGAGGAGACAGTGTTGCTGGGCGATCGCCTCTCCCACGATTACTTTGCAATCTTTAATCCGGGGCTTCATGTTCCGGGGCGGAACTGCTGATCAGCCACACCATGTGCCATCGAACGGAACAAGTAATAATCGGATGGCGCAATATCTGGGAAATATGGCGGGTGAGGTAGGACTTCCCATTTGAGCGTTTCCAGGTAGATTTTAACGGATTTGGCAACGTGAGGCCGAGCGTTGTCATGCTGTAGAATCACTTTTTCGTGCCTCTGCTCGTATTGTGGCCGTTTTTCGCGCAGTGCTCGGCTCAATCGCATCAATTGAAGTCGATACCGTTCCCCAGTGATGATGATGAATGAAAAATAAAAATATATTTGGACTGAAATTTTATGCTTGAGATTATATACAAGGGGAATGCCGAATTTTTCAAAATTTTAGAAAACTGTTTGAAATTATTCAATAGGTCTGACCTTACCTCTAAGTTAATTGTGATCCCATTTGAGTGCTCGAAAACGGTGCATCATATGAAAAAAATAATTATGACCGAAAATTTATGTTTTGAAATTCTTTACAAGGTGAATGCCGAAAAATTTTGAAAATTGTTCGAAATTCTTCAAAGCAAATAGGATTTGAGTCGGAACATCTCGAAAACTGATCGTCCTACGAAAAAAATTGATACGACCAACATTTTAGGTTCTGAAATTCTCTAGCCGTTACAATTCAAAACTTGTTAAATGTTTCGCTAAGAAGTTCTGTCGAAAAATGAAAACATATATTCCGCTTGCAATTTTAAATCGAAATCGTTTTTTGAAAAAATAATATGTTCGTAGACTGTCGCTTCATTCAATTCGGAATACATTTTAGTAGCATTTTCTTACTTCGTTACATTTCTCATGACCCCATGGATTTCTTCCTGTTGCTGTGGATTGTTACTTATTGTTATTTCTTTCAGAAAATTAATGTGATATAGAGCGGTTTAGATTGTTGCGAAATTAAATTGTCTACATTTTAGGTAGATTTGAGTAACCGCCGAGTTTCCCGAGTTACTTATATTAATATCCGTAATACCACTTCCAACAGTGGTCCACCAGTGGATAGGTTCGTGTGGTGTATTTAGCAGTTGTTTATTGCAAATCGAACAGTTCCTATTTCACAACCCTTTCGGACAATACTACATTCTTTTCTCATTTGGACCCAGTGTGACAGTGAAGCCAAACTGGGTCCAAAATGCGAAGGCAAATGAGAAATCTTTAAAAATTTTCAAAAAGTGTACGAAATCATAAAAAATGTCTAACTTCTCCACTGAAGTTTATGAAAATCGTTTTCGAATACGAATATCTCGAAAACGGTGCGCTCTATGGGGAAAACTATTAAGGATCATATTTAAGCTTTCGAAATTCTGAAAATGGTGAAAATTAAAGTTTTCCTTAAATTGTACGAATAATGCGAATACGAAAAAAGGTATTTTTTGTAATTTGAAAAGCCCGACCGCACTGGTCTGAGTACAAAAGAAAACCTCAGGGAATTAGGAACCTGCATAAAATATACTTTTAAGTAATGTTTTCCCTTATTTGCATTCAACATGTCAAAGAATAATTCGACCCTTTCTTTATGAAATAAAACAAAAGAATCCTTCGCTAAAGGCGAGATATATCTTTTCTTATAAGCAATTCCACCATTAACTTAACCAAATACACATTCCCATTAAGTTATTATTCTCTAATAAGACTGTCACGTGTGTCTCTCAAACAAACCATTGAAATCCTAACCACCACTTGCCACCCAGAAAAAAACCTTCAAAATTTCCCCAGGGTTACACATATGAATCACATGTACCACACACATTTTAGGCATTGCAAACACTCGCATATATATAAATATATAAATATTCCACTTTAATTCGAATCCATTATCCTGTTGCATATACCGGCCCCGGCAGATACACACCCAAAGAAAATGAGAGGAAGAAAATCTGTCAAATCGAAATGTGTACTTATCCACTTGTTGTATCTTTGCAACAGATTCCACATATTCACTGTATCTCAAACATAAACACAACAAGTTGCGAACGATAAAATCCACAATTCCCGGCCGTGTCGACCAATGACCCAAAACGCCGATGCCAAGTCGTACACATCTAACCCGAACACACCGCCTACAGTGTTCTACACTAAGCATTAGCCGTTTGTTGGATTTTATTAGATAGAGTATCTCGCTCTCGTACTCGTATCCGTATTCGCACTCGTACCGCATCGCCGTGTCGTCGACTGTGCCGTGGTTTGTATGTACACACAGTACGAGCTCACATGGAAGAAAACTGAAAAACTTCTTTTTTTTTTTCGTTTTATAAATAAAATCAAAACATTCGACTCTGGTGAGATTTAATTATGTGACAACCGTCGCTCGAATCGCATGTGTAAATCCGTTTTGTTGCTTACGAGTTTGTCGGTTGAATATTTGTTGTTATTCGGTTTTGTTCGTGAGAGCTATAGTGAAAGAAAAAGTGAAAAAAATCTTCAACAAGGTGTTATTTTTCAGAAATTTTTAAAAATTTTCTGTCCCTAAAAGTGCATAATTTGTTGTAAAAATGTCTGCATTTTGTTTATCCCTTCATTCGTTGTGTACGAATTGTTTATAATAGTCGCAATCTGCTATTATCTACGACCAGTGATCAGTCAAGTGATATACGAGTACACCCTCTGGAGGAGTATCGGTCTTTATTGTGGTGTCATTGGGGAGCAAGAATAAGCAATCAAGTTTTGAATGCTCAGAAATCGCATCAATTAGAATCGAGAGTATATCTCACGAGATATTTGCATTTCTTTTTGTATGTGAGAGGGAGAGTGCATAGTGCAATTGCAATATTACAGTGCAGTGTGGTATAAAATATTCGTTTTGGAGGACGTCCAGTGGTTTGTTGTAAGTGATTGTGTGTGCGCGAGTAAATTATATCTGAATTGGAGAGAGAGAGTATCTTTTATAGTCAAAATAGTGTTGCTGTGAATTTTTAATTATTCAGCGCTTGGATGAGTTTTTAAGGAATAAATTGCTGCACATTTGGATTTGTTTTAACGCGCCACGGTGGAACGAATCGTATAATAGAATTTATGCGCAAAGGTAGAGTCTGACTGTTTTTTTTCCTTTTTTTGTTTTAATCGTCGTTGTGTTCTATTTATTCAATCTATCTATCTGGGTCTGCTTTTATTTCAACAGGTGTCGTGCAAAAGCGTTATATTTTTTGTGTTGTCTATGACCCACGTTGTGGAACGAACGAATACATTATTCAATCCCAATGCAATAAATTGTGATAATTTATTTAATTAATTATTATACCTATATTTAGCTTGAAAGATTGGTTTTTTTATGCGGTTTCCTGTTTTGTTTTCTATTCTTGAACTAATTAACTATCATTTGGTCGTCAAAGTTTTTTTTGTTGTTGTTGTATGCATTCGAGTTATAGATGAATGCCTCGGTTTTTGCCTGTCCTTTGATTCAGGGTCTGGCGAGACAGTTTTTTTTGCTAATTTTTCACAAGTGAATAAGTTGATTCAACTGGCGAATCTACCTGTTATTCGGGGTATCACAAATCAACAGTGCCGTCATAATTAATCTAAATTTTGCAGACATGTTAGCAGGTTTTTTTTTTTTGGAAAATTTCCAATTGGAGATTTTTTTTTGTTTACCTGGAGATGGGTTTAAATTAAGAAAGTTATATATGTACAGGGTTATTCATTGTGTGCTTTAATTTTAAATAAAATAAAAAGTATTAAAGATTTCAACGAAATTTGTTTGTATGGGATGTAGCATCGGTTAAATGGCCGCCACGGGAGTATCTGCAAAGATTTCGATGACTTTTCGGCACATTTCTGGGTGAATTGCGGCCATAACTGCACGGATGTTGGTTTTTAAGTGCTGTAAAGTTTGTGGATTATCTGCATAGGCACGACCTTTAGCATAGCCCCACAAAAACAAAACAAAACCCACGGGGTTAGATCACACGTCTCGGTGGCCAATTGATGTCTCCAAATCTCGAAATTAAATGTCCGGGGAACTTTTCGTGCAATAGAACCAATTTCGCTTGTATTGTATGGCACGTAGCCCGTCCTGTTGGAACCAAATGTCGCTCCCATCAATGTCTTCAATCTCAGACCAACAAAAGTTGATTGTCATTTGACCTGAATGAAGATGCAAATCCAAGCGCATAATACAATTGACATGACAATTCCAGGTTTTCGGCCACTGAAGTGCTCACAGCGGCTGTTTTCAGTTGATCGAGCAATACGGTCATGCACAGGCCTTACGCCATTGTGTTTCGAATTGTTTGCTCAGTTGGGCGATTATGACGACCATAATCTGTCCTTAAATGTTGATACACAGATATTACAGAACTGTAGCAACAATTTTAATGCATTCAACGGTGATTAAAAGATCCACATTGTAAAATGGCAAGGCAAGAACTAACCACCTGTCACAATGGATGACAGATGACAGATGCCATATGACATGGATGTGAAATGCCAACTTCGAAATGAATAACCCTTTACAAATCTGGGGCCCCAGGCTCATTTCTATGGTGATGAACGAATCTATAGGTTCGTGGAGTAGCGCTTTAGCTAGGTGGCGATTTTAATGAAATTGAATTCTCTGTAAGTTAAAGAAAGTATTTCATAGTATCTATCGTCTTAGCCCCAGGCGCAAACAAATAGCTTTGAACTTATAATGCTCTCTAAGGAACAACCTACTAATAGAAAGGAAAATACCGACATAAACTAAACAAAATTTTCGGTAATTTTAAAGTTCAATGAAGTCTTTGGTTTGTTCACTTATTGGTTGCTGCTCAGCCTCCAAAAACATAAGCGCAATTTTAAATGTTCTGTAAAATCTTTCTTTTTCGGCAAAGAAAACATTGCCCATGTATTGTGCAGGGTCTTCCAATAGGGACTTCCGAATTTTGACAGTTGATAGCGGCCATATTGTTGAAGCTACATCTGTCAAATTGGCTGACATTTATTTAGGCTGTTTTACTAAATCACCATGGACGGATATAGCGTTCAACAACACGTGCAAATAATAAAATCGTTTTATCAAAATGGGTGTTCTGTTCGGGAAACGTTCCGCGCGTTTCGTCCATTTTGCGGTCGTCCTTCCGAGAGGACTATTTGCAGTGTGGTGAATAAATTTGAGTCCACTGGTTCAGTAAACGATCAACCAACATCCGTATGTCGATGAAACGCAAGATCTGCCGAAAACATCGCCGATCTCCGTGAGAGTGTGCAGGAGAATCCGAGGCAGTCGATTTCGCGTCGCTCACAAGAACTCGGCCTTTCGCAGACCACAACTTGTCGAATTTTGCGTCGTGACTTGGGCCTGCACGCGTACAAAATTCAACAGACCCAGGGGCTGAAGGTAAACGACTATAGACAACGACGTGTGTTCGCTGAATGGGCTCTGGAGCAGTTCGAAACTGACCCTAATTTTCATCGAAAAATCATCTTCAGCGATGAGGTCCATTTCTGGATGAATGGGTACGTCAACAAACAAAATTGTCCAATTTGGGATGATACCAATCCACATTAGATCCAAGAGCGTCCAATGCATCCCGAAAAAGTCACTGTTTGGTGTGGATTTTGGGCTGGCGGCGTCATCGCTCCATATTTCTTTGAGAACGAGGTTATCCAGGCCATCACCGTCAACGGCGAGCGCAGTAGGTCGATGATTACCATCTTCTTTTGGCCTGAATTGGATCATATGGGTACCAACGATATGTGGTTTTAACAGGAGGGCACTACATGCCACACAGCTCACGCCACATTGGAAATTCTGCACGAGCTATTCGAGGGCATGGTCATCTCACGTGGAGGTGATGTGAACTGGCCACCGAGATCGTGCGATTTGACCCCGTTAGACTTTTTCTTGTGGGATTTTCTGAAGTCGCAGGTCTATGCGAATAAGCCACAAACCACAGCGGCCCTCAAAGCTAACATAACCCATGCCATCTGTCAAATTCAGCCTGATTTATTCGCCAGAGTCATGAAAAATTGGACATTTCGGATGCTCGCCATCCAGAGAAGCCGCGGCGGACATTTGAACTATGGTATATTCCGTACGTAATGGCATCGACAGGCCTTTCGAACAAATAAAAAGTTTCGATGATATCTCACACACTCCTTGTTTTATTTAAATTTAAAGATGGGAAGCGCTTAATGAAAGACCCTTTAAGAAGATAAAACCGATTTTATCAAAAATGTAATATTCTTTCAAATCTATTATCCTCTAGATATTGAACTTAGCTTACTTAACTTACACCCTGAAGAAGATCTTCCAAAAATTTAAACGTGCATTCTCACGTATAGTAGGACGTATTGCACCAAACCTAATTTCGTCAATCTGTTTGTTCTGCAAACTGGCCGAATGACCTCAAAAGTGGTTAAATGATAAAATTTTAGCTTCTTGTTAGTGATTGCTGACAGAAGCTGGAGTCCCCTCGCCACTGCATGGTGCTCTTCAATAACGAAGGAATAAAAAATTGCACATTATATGAAATTCTTTCGACCCCACTTTGCGGACTCTTTGGTATGCAGTTTATTGAAAATGTTTAGCATGTGACTTACATTAGTTGAAACTCTACTCCTTTAGGGCAATTTGTTAAAAAAAAGATTTATGTGGGCGTCGAACGAATGACTTCATGTCTTCTAGTGGTCTTACAGTAATTAATGACTCATGCCTAACATGTTTTCGTCCTAATTGACACAATCAACCATGCCATCTTTAGCACATGCTAAAACATTTATTTAAATTTCCTAACTCCGCTGTCGTGGCGTAGTGGTTAGTGTGTCGGATCACTACGCAAGAGGTTCCAAGTTCAAATCCCAGAAAACACCAAAAAGTTCTTTCACGACCCCACCTCTCGCGAACGTCTGACAAACATCCGAGAGTATTGTTGTCACGAGAAAGCTTCTCAAAACAAATTGCCGTTTGGATACGGAACTAAACTGTAGGTCCCTTCCATTCGTGTGAAAATATAACGCACACAAAACGAGTGGTTGCGAGAAGCTAGGCCCTGGCACTTAAAGAGCTGTTGCGTCAAATATTTATTTATTTTTTATTTATTTATAACTCCGCAGTCAAGTTAGTGTCCAATTACCTACCTTACCTGGAAGAGTACAGGCTGTAGTCACTGGTGATAGAAATTTCTAGTTTCTTGCCAGTCAAGAGTGGAGTATCGCAGGGTTGAATAGTAGGACCCTTGTTCTTTTCGTGAAAAAAGTTCTGAAAAATTCTTCCGTACACTTGTATGCGGTTGATGTATAGCTGTACCTGAGGTGTCCCCTAGGTCCTATTGAAGATGGTGCCCAATCCATGAACGGGGATTTCCCGTAATACTCTTGATCTGTCGTACTTTCCTCCAATTTTACTTAACAACACCAGAGTCGAAATTGTTGAGCCCGCTAAAAATCTTGGGTTAATATTCAACCGAACCTTAAAATGACATCAAAATCATTACCTACACATTCAATTGTACGCAAAGTATACAGTGGCTTAAGGAGCTTATGGGCCTTCCAGTATTAGACACCTTTCAGGACAAGGCTCACGCTTGCTAAGACACTCCCAGTTTCCATAACTACTTACAGCTGTGAGGTGTTTGCGAGTTCTGACGCACAGTGTAAAAGGAAACAGAATTTAGCTTTTAACAGTATAACCCGTTATATACATACATATATGGGCTAAAAAAATAAAATTATGATCATGTATCCATTCGATACTCATTTGAAGTATCGGGTCTTGTTCTATTTTACAATATATTACACGTTAGTCAACCGCGTTACCTTTACGATAGGATTTGCTTAGAAACTTTTCTGTTACTATGCCGCCTTTTTCTTATCTCACATCGGAACGTCAGTTCTTTGTCCATTCCAGTCTCCTATTGTACTCCCTACCCTTTAGTCTGAGGAAGGCCAATAGTGTGAGTCATTTTAAGAAATCTCTGTACAGATATTTAGTTGAATGCATACTCGCAATTTAAACAAATTTCAGCTGACCTACCTCTTGGTCCGATTCTGTATCTTCTATATATCCGTGATATACCGCAAGAAGAAGGCACTTAGCTACATTTGCCGATGACTCTGCTATCCTAGCAATAGGATTATATAATATTGCTATCCTAGCAATCAAATGATAAAAGAAACAACCGTGAAACTGCCAAGCGCTCTGAATAATGTAATTTAATGGACAAAGGCCTGGCGGATTGCTCTCAACGAAACCGAATCTGTTCATTTTGCTTATAAAAAAATTAACTTCTTACCTATCCTTATAAACCCGGCCCGTTTTCCGTTCGCAAATGCGACTAAATACCTCGGAATAACACTCAACTGAAATGGAAGTCGCACGTGAAAAAGAAAAGTCAAAAACTCGTAAACAAATACAGAGAAATGTACTGATTACCGGGTAAATATTCCAAGCTTAATATTAACAACAAGCTGCTTTTATACAAGTAAATGTTGAGGCCGATGTGGACCTATGGTATTCAACTGTGGATTTGTACCAAGGAAACAATATTTTACAAACTTTCGAAAATAAAGTGCTTAGATAAATTGTTCATACAGACGATATCTACAGAGATCTTGGTATTCCTACAGTCGAAGAGAAAACCAAAAAGCACAAAATTGTACTAAATGGACATGTTAACAATACAGTTCTACAAATTCTGGACTAGAGGCATTTATTGGGCCGTCTACAAAGGACTAAACCTTTCGACATAGCACGATAAAGATTAACCTCGTCTAAACAACAGAACAAGTAGAAACTTTTCTTGGAAAGACACCCGCCAAACGTCTTCATTTCGTAATAAAAAAATTGCTTATAAGTCTTAACTTAGTTGCAGTAACTAACTAATGGAAGATTTTCACCTGTTTGCGTCAGTCAAATTGTAGGTAACTGCTTTACACTATCTGTAGAAATATTCTCAATCTCAATCTCTGATTTAAATCAAAAACTTAATAGACCTTGCATGTCCAATAACGTAGATAATTTTATGTAATTGCTCAGCATTCCTATGCAGCTCCAAGTGTTAATAGCTCCAGTGATTTATTGTTGATCATTGTATCTACATTAACTTAGTTACAGGGTACTATAAGCTTCAATACATTTCATTAGTTTATTTCCAGTCTCATGTCCTTGTTGTTTGTATTAATCTTTTGGAATTCTAATTGATAGTAAAACAGGTGACAGACAGTCTCATTTTTATTATAAAATGTATCTACTTGTTTACTTTCTGTTGAAGAAAAAGAAAACCGCTTAATCTTTTGCAAAGAACGTGGCTTTGAAATTGAACATTAGTTGGTGAGCATAAAATCCAAAAGTCTAACAACAAAATGAACAAACGACCATCACTTTTTTCTTCTATATATAAATCAATTTAATACTAGAACGTTGCGCTTTCATTGCAGTTTAATCACTGAACAATGCATATGTAATTCCATAAATAACTTAATCAATTCACGCTACAGTTGCGATTTATATTTTTCAATTTTTCACGCTCATTTCATTTCATTTATAACACATTTCAAGAGAAGTGCATGTCAGATAGAGTATCTAGACACAGACTCCCAAGATCACAGTGATGATTTCAATCGATTACAATGCACAGTCGATTGATCTCCCACTGGCGATACTACTAGCATGCAAAAATGATTTCTATGCAAAAAAAAAACTGATTTGCTGTCACACATTCCACTTAACTGAAATTTCAAAGTTTATTCCAATTCTAGTCACACATTATCTTAACAAAGCAACATGACCCTCACCCCGCTATTGCGTTGACAAATTATATTATTTTCAAAAACAATTTCATTTCAAAGATCACCACTCCTAACTGATTAGTATGCCTTTCCGTCACCTATACGCGTAGGCCCCATTTTAGTGGCGCTTGTCGGCAGTACGAGTATCTCAAAAATACGATCGGTATAATTACCAGAAAATTGCTTTCCACTTTGATTTTTACAATCAAACAACCGAAAAACAATAAGATCTGCGGAGCAATAAAGCGTTCTTTAATTGAGTTATCGAAAAGGAAATAAACTTTTGTTGCGATACTTGAGAATGTAATATGCACCGCACAGATACTGCGTTGGTTTGGGTGAGAAAAATCCGGATTTGGTTTCGCGCAGTTTGAGTATGGATTTGTGATAAGAATCTAGGGGCTATTTTTGGATTTCTGTCTGATTTATGCGATTCATAGTTGAAGCGTGGAGTTTTGCGGTTGCAGATACGAGTATCCCCCTGCTGTATGTACTGTACATAGGTTAACATAATGGGGAATTGATAAGAACAAATTGTGGTTTCGTAGTTCTATTTTATACATTGGATTGTCGTTGTTGTTAAAATGCGATAAAATAACGATGTATATGCAAAAATGCTTGCTAAAAGATAAGGTCTAGGTGATACGTTTCCCCAATTAAATACGTAATGACGACTAAGTTGATTGCAAATATCGCGAACATGAACGATGATGCTGATGCTAAAACCTGAAATCTGTTCTATGTACATTTCTATAGATATGAACTATGTATTTCCTGTAAAAAAAAAATGCGATGCGATACAGAAATATTTTGTTGACGAATATTAAACCGCTTCTCAGTTGAAGCAGCTCTAAGTTGTCTTATTTATCAGTATCTTTAGAATCTAGCTGCTGATCTAACTACAACTTTGGTAGCGGTAATGGACACTCATCTTATCTGTTTGATAACCAATGGTTCACACTAATTGCTGCAATCCTGGCTATTTCTGCAGATGCCAAAGATGAACCATTCGCATATATCTTTGAAAATATGACGCAGTTAGTTAACTTGCTCCACCTGAGTTTGACTCTTGATAAATAGCGCAAAAGTATTTACCTTTTCAGCGTAATATGAACTGCTTCCGCAAATGATCTTTTGAGCCCGATTGGCTAGTTCGTTAACTGAATTATATCCTTCTTCTATCCTTCTATATCCACCTGAGCTCACGGGCTCAGGCACTGTTCTACTATTTTGAAGTACGTATGTGGTAACCAAATATATATCTCTAACATAACCCAGACTATCAATGAAAATAATTATGTTTTGCTTCGGTTTTAGATTGTGCTTAAGTGTTGGAAGGTTATCATTAGATTTCGCTATAATCGCGAAACATACAGTGAAATTCCGTTTATGGGTAATGTGTGTAATGTAGAGATTAATAGACCAGTCTTTTAAGATATTTTAGGTTTTTCTTCGCGAATTCTCTGAAGCTACCAAATTACCTCATTGTATAGGATAACGTAGGCGATTATATGATTTCTAAAATACAGGGTGTTCCGAATAATATTGTGCAAAATCCTTACCTACAATATTCAAACATTTGCATATTTAATCACATTCTAGAGTCCTCGAATTACATAGAAAGATACGACTCTGTAAAGACTATGACAATTTTCCAAACACAGGGCGTTACAAAGAACAAATCACTACAATACGACTTGCCACTGTGTGTACATAAGTGCCATTTCACACTTTCAGTACCGTTGTGATTAATAAGAAAGTTGATTAGGTTAGTTTAGGTTAGGTTGAGGTGGCTGTCAGCTAAAAATCCAACACACTTAGACCAATATATGGAAAGCAGTCTCTAGCCTACTCATTGAACTATTTGGAGCTTCTGATGATAGGAGGAGGAGGTCCCTAACTATTTTTCTCAGATCGTTTAGGTCGTTGAAACAGAAGGCAGAGTTTGGGCAGGTGCAAAGAAGGTGAAGAATACTCGTAGGCCCATCCTCCTCCTCGTTCATGAAGCTTCTGCAGAAATGATTCGGGAATACCCCAAGCCTTGTTGCATGCTTGCCTATGAGACAGTGTCCAGTAATGACACCAATTACAGCGCTGATATGCAATCTATTGAGAGAAATTAAATTCCTAGAGCATTTCAGATCCATCTTAGGCCAAGTCCGTTTTGGCGCTAGACCCGTTGTACCACTTGTTCACCTAGAATTTGTCCTTTCAATAGCATCCAGCTTTAATTTAAGTTTGCATGTAGCGATCGACATACCCAGTGAACTTTTGTTTGGAAGGATGGGTATTGTCATGCTGAATTTCTAATTTTTTGCCATGTCTGGCAGCCTTACAATTCCCTGGAATGTCCCTGTGCCACGTCACCCAAATTAGGTGAATATTGAACTGCTTCGCCATCTCTATAAGAGTCGATTGGCAGACTAGAGCTGTTAGATAATTTATGGGGGATGATTCCAAGGATTTGATTGCTGCTTGGCTGTCTGAAAAGATGCCGATATCAGCGGTTGATATCACGTTTTTCTTTATCTAAGACAAGACCATTATCTCCACTTGGAACACGCTACAATAGTTTGGAAGACGAAAAGAGAGGTTTAGATTAAGCCTATCAGAGAAGACACCATCAGACAGACGTCGTTAGTTTTTGAACCGTCGGTGTTAAAATGTAAAGACTTACCTTTCGTAAATCTACCTTCTTCCCAGAATGCTCTAGAAGGGTGATGGTGACTTGGAAGTTTTTGTCAAAATTTAGCGATTTTAACAACTTTTACACTTGTACTGCTTCGGATTCCAGAAAGCTTGTATACCAAATTTCATGTTCCTAGCTCAAAATTTAAGGCCCGAAAAGTGGTGACATACAGATGAACGGATGGACCTCAACACGCGAAAGCACAAATCCACCCACTACTGCACCGCTGTTGGCTATGGTATTCCTTGAGTGAAAATTATTGATGGTGAAGAAGAAATTGACATTATCATCCCTTCATTAGCTTCAGAATAACTTACAAATATACTTTATGCAAATTAATGATCGCATATTAATTTACTGAAAATCAATAAAGCTCCTATTAAGTTGGGTGCGTATAACAAATATGTGATAAGCGAAAAGTTAATTTTCGAAAGTTGCAACCGCCCTTTTGCCTTTCGCAAAGTTCTATCATGTTTTATGTCTCGTCTATGAGCTTAACGATGCACCATGCAAAATTGTAATTTTCTATTTCTAAGTGGGAATTCAATTTACTAAAAATACCTATCCCTCTTCACAGCCCCATTCTACGGCACCACTGTCTGGTATTTCGTCGTGGAGTGAGATAAGCATACACTAGTTCCTTCATAATAATTGTTGCTACATTCACCTCACTGTATTCAAAATTTAAGATGTTGCTGAGGTCGGATTCGTATCCATTATTTCTTTAGTGAACTTCGGTCATTACTGATTTTAGAGCATACAAATAAAGTGTGTACTACAACTTCCTGGTGCATGCTATAGTTTGGGAATGTAGTGCAATTATATATATAGTTCAACTATATTTAAGTATGCTCTAAAGCATTCATGTCCTGTCAACAGTTGAATCAGGTAGAAGTCCAGGTCTCCATTTTGCCGGTTTATGCATATCTCTAGACTTGGTAGGAGTTTATGGTGCATCTTCTTTTTGTTGATCAGTGCCATCCATTTTACCATTTTCATACGATCGGTTTTAGATGTCTTGTAACTTCCTTTACATACATAGAAGTATGTAAAGGAAGAATACGCAATTTAAAGATCTTATATAGACCAACAATATAGCATCTCAACCATCACATTCCGGTATGCGTATCACACATAAGTACGTAAGATACTAGATGCAAACAAAACATGCCACATATAATCTTGTTCACATTTTTCAGAAAATCGTGAAGAAGATACACCAAATATTGTCCGCGCGTTGTATTGAAAGACTAGGGAAGAGTCTATTTTAGACTGAATTTCATTTGTCTGATGCAGTGTTGTCAGATTGTTACTTTGAAAATACCCAGATTCAACAGGGAAAGACCCATATTTACCAATCCTACGAATAAAATACTTCAAAATGAGATGAAAACATTTTTTTATTTTTTTAATTTTGTATGCCTTTGTGGTGTCATATTTGACGGGAAGTAACAAGATTTTGTACTCCGGAAAACTAAACCAATATTCTTGAAATTTGTTTTGCTATCCGAATCTCTTTAAATTTACTGAAATGTGAATGAATAAGCGACATAAGAGGGTGAATGACAGAAAAGACAAAAAATCAGACCTCTCGGGAACGTCTAATAAACACCCTAGAATAAAATTGTCATGAGAAACTTCTCTCAGTCAAATCTTTGACCTTCGCAAACGACATAAGCGTATAAATTCAGAAACAAAGGGTATCCAAAGTTCATAAAGTATACAGTATAGTGTTATGTATGAATTAGCATATCGGGTAAATGGCCTCCAGGGCTTTACTGGCACATACGCACTCTTTTGTCGAAATTTCCATGACCTTTCTGCATAAATGTGGCTGAATTTCATTGATACAGCACTCAATTTGCTCCTTCAAGGCGTGGGTGGTCGTGGGCTTGTTGGCATAAACCTTAGGCTTAAAAAAACCCAAAAGAAAAAAGTCCAACGGCGTTAAATCCCATGATCTGGGCGGCCAATTCTGATCACCAAATCGAGAAAATACACGACCAGGAATTGACTCATGCAGTAATTGAATTGTCCTTCAACCACATCCATATCTTGCAATTTAGGCACACAAAACTGGATTATCATGTCGCGATAGCGAGCACCATTAACTGTTATTGCTTGACCAGGCACATTTTCAAAGAAGAATGGTCCTATGATGCCTCCAGGTCAAAATCCGCACCAAACAGTGACACATTGTGGTGCATTTGTTTCCCAACAATCAGTCGTGGATTTTCTGACCCCAAATTCGACAATTTTGACGATTAGCAAATCCATCACTTGTTGTTGTTCCATAATCCATTCACGACAGTAGGCTTGAGTCAATTGCACTTTGTATGCATGAAGATGGAAATCTTTCGTGAGAATACGCTGTAGAGAGCTTCTCGAAATATCCAATTCTTGACCTCGATGCTGAATTGATGTTCCTGGACTCTCAATAACACTCTCACGAACTGCTTCGATATTTTGTGTTGAATGATTTGTTGAAGGACGGTCAGAGTGTCTAAGATCACTAATTGATCCAGTCGCCCTGAATTTTTGAATTAATCTCTTCACAGTTAATGAAATCCTGACCATATTTTGTACGAAAATTGCAAACTGTAGCTGCCAAACCTTTATTATTTTTAAAATATTGCTCAACAATGAAAACGCGTCATTCTTTCTTGTAGCACTCCATTTTTATTAAACCTGAACTGTCACGCTGCTGTCTTTTTTTGTTTGTTTGTTGGTAACACTTTTCCGCACAAATAGCGCAGAATTCAAATCTTACGTGAATTTTGAGACACCTTTTGCTCAGAAGCTGCCTATTTAATTCTCTCTGTATAGGCTACAGACGCCCTTGAATGAGCTAGAAACTTGATATTTTGAATGCTTGTACATACATACTCGTAGTACGAAATAAAGGGGTAAGTACCTCTGTGAGTAGCTGAATTTCTAATTTTTGTAATGCAGTGTGGCGCAACGTATTCACAATATATAATTCGTTAGGAAGTTGTAAGCCCTAGGATGACCAAGAAAGTTGGAATTTTTCGGATGTAAGACCCTTCGTACTCACCATAGGCCCGTAGATTATCTAGAAAGATGAGGTATTGCACAGCCATTGTATAGAACTGGGTTTAAAACGTAATGTAGCCATTTGGAAGCAAAGATTTTTTTTTATCTTCTATACAACAAGCTTAATATGCCTATCGTTGGCAGGCTTATACACTAGTAATCAAATATTTTGTACTTTTCTTACCAATGAAACCAGCAACAGATCACGAGGCGAAGCACTTTGACATTGCAGTTTGGTGTTGTAAAACGCGAGATACTCTGCAGATTTGTTCCATATGACAACTTAAAAACAGACACATGCGGTGCAAACCCAATGTAATGAAAGTAATAAATAAGTTCTTCATGGTTTTTCTTACAATACAATTGTAGAAAAACCCACACGCCCATTTAGAGGTCGAAAAACCTACGAAATGAATGAAACTTAATCATCTGACAACACTGGTCTGACGGTTAACGTGACCCAATAAGCTTAAAAATTTTATGGCTAATGGTTCGAATGTGACATGTGCCAGCATTTTTCCAAGTCGGCCAGTATTCGTCGGTTTGAAATTTCTAAAATTTCTTATGTCATGAGCACCGTAGTCGGAGATGTTAGTGTGTTGGAATACTGTATATTTTGACGAACATTTCTGAATTCCAGGAATAAAATGCCTAACGTTTTTTCTCAGAACCGTCTCTGACGAATGTCTGATAAACCTCGGCGTACAACTCTCTTTGTAAGTTGAAACTATTGTTATCGCCACAATTATTTATAACTACTACTTCTCACTTTACTTCACAACATCAATTGTCCGTCTTTTTGTTTGTTATTTTGCAAAAGCCGTGATGACTTAAGTAATGGGTATCGCTTTTAACATCGAAATTACCCTTTCTACTCTAATTGAACACGTTTCTTATAATTTCTATCATTATATCTCCGTAAAATACCTAGTTCCGTCAACTGTGTACATATTGTGTTGCATCATTAACCGGCAGTATTAAATGCATTTTATGGCTCTTGCCTGACGCTATCATTTTAAGTGTCGTTATTGTCTGGTAACAATACTATGCTATTGAAAATAATACCCGTGTTTCTTATGAAATGTATCTACAGTTGCACAAATAAACAATCTGCCAACTGAAAAATATACCAAGATCACAACGCATTAGCAAAAAGTTCAACCCTCTTTTAATACGTAGTAAGCGACATAAGTTTTTTTTTTTTTTTTGGAACTAGTTATACATACATATGTATGTATGTACGCATATCCAAAGTAGCTCTAAATGGTGTATATAATTCCACCGAGAATCTTTGTTTTTTTTTTGCAAATTCAAATCCGAGTATCTCTATGGATATATTTCACAAAAAAGAGACGCGTCCAATGTGTCGCCAATTAACTGCCATTACAGACGAGCAACAAAACATATCCCCGACTAACTAAAGTGACAAATTCAATTCATTTATCTTCCAGCACTATCGACCACCAAACACTGCTGGTTTCTATGAAAATTTTAAGCCAATATTAGTCAAGAAAAGTCGTATTTTCTCATTTGGCCGCCAAGAACAAATCAACAAATAAAAATAAAAAAAAATTAAGTAACACAATCCACAAATAAATTACGGACACCCTATCCATGTATGTATGTCCTTCAGCAACAAAGATAGATGACAATGCTACAAAATGTATAATGTCACTCAACCAGATAGTAATTGACAATATCTGAAAGGAGAAAAACATTCAAATGAAGTACGAGTACAATCTATTCAGTAAACAAATAAAATCAGTTTTGTCTGCTGCAAAGAACCAAAATAAATCATCTGGAAACATGAACATCATTCTGCTTCAATACACCACAACTAGGATACACAATTACTTGTTGCATCTGTATGTAAGTTATTAACAGCGATTTTTGCTATTAGATACTTTCGCCTGTGTAAACACATTGATAAGCCTATTTATCTCCTCCCCACTCAAATTCGATGGGAGGAAGGTCATATGTTATTGATTACCTTGTTGTACAATTGATGTATAGAATCTTTGGATGGGTTAGTGAAACGCCTGTGCTTAATGCGCAGTGAGACTTTTAATGATATAATTACCCAATCAAGTAGACAATTTACAAATACACCGAGATAATCCAGGGTACGAGTATTCCCATCACTTTATCCCCAATGAATTGCAGATATCTTTGGATATTTGATTGCCTTCAAGTGACACAAAATTAATCGTCCATGGGTAATAACGAAAGGTGTATTTTCGTGTAAATTTCGCAATGCCCAGACAGTCTGACCGCTACCTGATCGGTTTTATTATGGAATAGGAAAAAAAAAATCAAATGTCGATGCACGGAAAATCAAATCAACCCCCAGATACTGTAAGACAGATTGATTTATCTGTACATAAAATGGCAACGCATCGAGGACAACGCCATCATTGATATTCTTGGTCATCGACACCAGAGCTAACTAGAGAATTCATTTCGTATGCTGTTGGTTCATTGGAGCTTAAGTGCTATCAAAAAAAAAAAAAAAAACTTGAGAAACTTTAACTAGTTTGGAATTTTCTTATGACTTATTGTGGTTTTCTCAATTATGTTACTAATTATGATATGCGCTGGGAAAACACTTTTAAGAGTGATTATATAAAATACGAGTACATTAAAGTAAATTCACAAGAATGTATGCAAATAGTAGCACGAGATTTTGCAATGCAGAATAATGGTGTAAAAGAGTACCTGCAGAATAAGAATCAATTTTTTATTTTTTATTGGCAATTATTATAGAATTTAATTTTACTATAATTCATAACACTGCGTTGGCTTTTTATATGCGTGTGTATCTCATCCCAGGATTGTGGATTTTCGCATATTAAACATTTACATCAGCACTTCTAAAGGAATCCAACACTCATCACACATTTTTCACCTCATATATCTTTCCAAAGTGTGCAAAAAAACCTCAAACCAGTTAAAAAAAGTTTCTTCAAAATCTACTTACTAATCAAACAAAAATGAAAAAATATTTTCATCAAGAAACAGAATGGAAAAAAGAAAAGAAACCACAAAACAACCACCTAAACTCATCCACTGGTGCACCGCTGTTGGTGTGCTTTGATTGATGCGTTGGCCGATAAAAAAAAATGTTTGCGTCCTATGTAAATTAGTTATAATTGTTGAGATTTTGCAAAATAGAGCTTGATATCTAGGCTAGACAGTCTAGCTTTCTAAAACATCTTTTATAACATCTTATTTACGATTATCAGTTACAGTTGCCACAGACCCAGTCAGTTTAAGATTTTACCAAGACTTTCGAAATGGAAACCCTTGAAAAGATTATTTTCTGGTTGCGAGTTTCCTTTTGTTTTCTTTTAAATAATTTTTACGAGTAAAACTTTTATCGGCTTTGAACGAAACATGCTAGTTCATTTGATTAAATATGTAACACTGCACTCTCGATCTTACTTTGTGAGAACAAACTGACAGTTTACCCAGAAAATAAGGATGAATTTAAAGGATGTAAAAACCCGTTACATAGTTATAGGTAGCCGAAAAGCTTGTCAAAACGTGTGAAAAATCTATTTAGAGTAATTTTCTGTCAAACTTCTTAAAATTTCCATCCAGAATTTAATGCTCGAAAAAGGCTGGATTAGGAGGCCGTTATATCCTTCGCTTGAGAAAGACTTGATCGTAATCAATAGACTGTTAAAGAATGTTGTTATTTTAAGAGTAAGGGAATGAATCAACCTGGCATTATCCAGTGCTATAACTGTTACTGCACATCAATCGTGCTTATTGTAACTTCCCGTGTTAACTACTGGGTACTAGTCTCGTCCACCTCGACTTGACTTACTAAACTTACAAGCGCGAGTGTTGAGCAAGAATAGAATAACAACACTATGTATAATGTTCTGTCTTAAATTAATAAGGTAAAAGAACAGCATGCATAATTACTACAGGTGCTCTACGGTCTACCCCGTCAGATGCTCTAACAGTGCTTCTGCATCTTTTACCACTAGACCTACACATAACAAACATTACAGCACATATCGCGACCAGACTCAAAGAGTCTGGGTGCTGGACTGCGAAACCCTATGGGCCCCGAGAGAATTCGTATCTCCCTCAACAGACTACATTATCTCTAAAATGAATTTCACAAAGCGTTTCGACATAAAATTCCCCACAAGATCAGCACGGCAAGATGGCAAGGCGATTGAGGACTTTGACGTAATAGTCTACACAGTCGGTACAAGATGGACTGCGGAGTCGCTGCAGGTGTGTTTTCCGAATCCTTAAATACCTCAATATCATATAGACTTCCAGATAATGGCAGTGTTTTCTGTCGCCAGATCAAAGTACATAACGCCAAGACAAATGATTTCCATATTCATTGATAGCCAAGCTGCAGAGAGCTTCTCGAAATATCCAATTCTTGACCATGGCGCCGAATTGATGTTCCTGGACTCTCAATAACACTCTCACGAACTGCTTCGATGTTTTGTGTTTGAACGACTTGTTGAAGGACAGCCAGAGATTGATCCAGTCTCCCTGAATTTTTGAATTAATCTCTTCACAGTTGGTGAAGTTAAATCACTATTCCGACCATATTTTGTACGAAAATTGCGAACTGTAGCTGCCACACCTTCATTATTTTTAAAATATTGTTCAACAATGAAAACGCGTTGTTCTTTCTTGTAATACTCCATTTTTAATAACCCTGAACTGTCAGCTGTCACGCTGTATTTTTTTTTTTTTGTTGGCAACACTTTACCGCACAAATGGCGCAAAATTCAAATCTTGCGTGAATTTTGGGATACTCTTTATTTTATTTTTATTAGTTGGTAATGTAGTATTGTATCTGATGAGAAAATATTTAGGAATGTAAAATTTCTTAGTCGGAACTTGTTGAAGCTTGTGTAGAAATCAGTATGTGCCAAAGTTGGAACGCGAGTTACCATCAAGTTAAATGCTTTTCTAAATAAATTATCTATATAACTTTGTGTAATACTTTTCATATTCTTATCACTAGGAAACGGTAACTCTTTCCTCAAAAAACAAGAGAATGGTGTAATATTTTGTAAGTATTGCTATAACTAAAGTGAATAACATTGTTAATTAGAGCTCTGAATGTAACGCGAGTTACCACGGAAGATGAAACTCTCCTTTCCTTTTGCTTTTTGCATCCACAATTTATCGTGAACGTAGCACGCTGTAAATATTGTAGGTTTCTGTTGATTTCTGTTATTCACTAGTGTGAATGAGAAAAGTTTGGGTGAAAAAAAGAACTCGTCAAGACATGACCAAGAAATTGAATCCTCATAAATGTTTTTTTTTCTTTTTTTTTCTACGAGTTTTTAAAATTTCTTAAGCAGTATTCACCTGTCCTTTCAACAAAATTCTCTATTCAGCAAGGCTCTTCTCTTGAAACAGAATTTGCATTGATTCCCATTCAACCATAAAATTTCGCAAGGAATAAACAGCACCTTTGTTACTAATCGACAGCTTATAAGCTTCTTGTTATTGCTCTCAGTCTGGTTATTATCTTATAAAACATGCTAAAGGTCCTTTACAAAACAAAATACTAAAAGATACATTGAACTCTCCACACGAAGTACATTATGCTGCAATAACACACATCCAAGCAATCAATCAAATCAAAGTGCTGGCATTCAACCAGTCTATGCAGACAGTCAACAAAAACAATCCCCAAAATCTACTCCGCCGTAATCTCCTCGCCATTGGGTATGCATTCAGGGGGTTGCGAAGAAAAAAAAAAAAAAAAACACTCCACATAAAGCTAATAAGATCATCCCCCTCCCTTAAGTCAATTAAACAATTAATTAAAAATAATATCGTATATGCAAAACGTCACTTTTCGTCATCCTCGGTATGAGCTAAATATAGCAACCCCAGGCTATGTGCATTCTCGGCATCCCCATGGTAGTTCATCTGGGTATCTATTTGAGGTATGGTTGATACTGCTGCACATTTCCATAGATGAGGGATGAGACTCTCCACAACACTTCCTCTCCTTCTCGGATGGAATTTGAAATTGCTCCACCGACCGACCCGATTGTTAATAAAAAAAAAAAGATAACGACGATGATGATGGTGGCACTTCTGCATGCGGGAATGCAAGTATCACGTGACAGTCATGAAATTGTTGTGACTTCAATAATGTTTTTCGCCCGAACGTCACCCAGGGTGGTATACAATCGTATAGGTACTTGTTATACACGGGGGTCAACGAGCTCTATCGGCCTCGTTTGCATAAATTTGCATTTTTTTTCTCCATTTTTATGACGCAACCGTTTCTAAGGTGAACTACCTTGGCACCTTGTCAGCTGCTCGCCCTCTTCCAAAACAAATCTGACAAAGCTGCTAATTAGACAAAATATTTAAAATCGAAAGTAAGCCGGTACTCATTAATTTTTTTTCGCTGAATTTATTGCCTTGTAGGCATGTAATTCATAAAGATTCACTGGGCTTTGTGCCAGCATTTTGGCCGCGAAAAATACAAAATGACACTTTTGTTGTTGGATTTGGCGAAAATATTGTGCTCGTTAATATCGAATGCCGAGTCTCATGTGTGGCTGCACTTTGAACATGCGGCGAATGCAAATATTAGATATGATTAGCAATTTAATATAAAAACATACAGGGAGAGTTACAATCCATCTAGAATGGATCGTATGATACCCTATCTACTATTTTAAACTCATCCCTAATATAGTGAGCATGGAGTTGCAAAATTGTTAAAACAGATCTTTCAATAAAGAGCATATTTCCGGGATTTTAATAGAAATTTTATCATAAACCTGGTGTTACAACTTTTTCTTAGCATAAAGTGGACGTGGCTCCCAAATTTTGTAACAAATTTTTATAGATTCTGATGAGATACTCACAATAAGATTTAACCATCACCGTAAATGTGTAGCTCTTGGAAAAGCAATAAGTGTTTTTTTTTTTTTTAAAAGAAAACGCCCCCAAAAAGTGGGCGTGGTAATGTGTAGAGAAAGTTAAAGTCTACATATTTTCCAGTTCTTTTTGAAGAACACACTTTCGGAACGTGTTTAAAGTGGATCCATAATATCTGATATTTCTACCACAGATCCTCTGCGCTTTTCTTTTGTAGTTGATGTTGGACTGCTCTGAATCTCGAGTAATATCGAAATTCTTTGACAACGCACACAATATTTGGCAGGTTCGTTCGTAATGGAGCAGAAATGGGTAGACTTCTATATTCAGCCGTTTCAAAGCTGTCGGAAGACGAAAGAGACTTTGTTGATGTAACTTTGTGACACTGGAACCAACCTGTTCACTGGGGAATAGTCACAATTTAGAAATAGCAGGATCAGTGACTTCATTTAAAATGTACCTGCTGTCGTTAAGTTGAATTTCTTAGTACATCTCGATGAACAGAAAAGTTAGAAATTTTTCAAAGAGAAATTAAACCAGATTCCTGTTAAACTTAAGAAGATGTGACCATTCTGGTTGCCATGGGATAAATTCCTTTAAAGGACTTCGTCCGAGAAAAGGGGCATCTCTTTTACGATAAGCCTTGTCGAATTACTCGTATCGAATTAGTATTGCTCCATTATTCGACCAGCTGTATAAGATCAGTCCTTGTGGGAGATTCGAAGTGAAAATTTGTCAAGTGCAAGTATTCCGTGAAATAGGTTTACAGGGTTTGATAGAGAGCTACAATTGTATGTCATTTCGAAGTTCAAAAACCTTAATAAAAAAATACATATTTTGAATTCGTTAGCCCCGTAAAAAATAAAAAAAATACAAGCATGTGATTGACACGCGAACAAACAGACAGATATGGAATACTTAAAATACGAAATGACAATGAATGACAATATCTGTCTGACAACGTTTTCACTCTAGCATCTAAAATTTTCCTTCTGAAATGATCAGAGGAGGACAGACATCACTCTACATGATCGGAGAATTTCTACAGACTTCAACTCTGATGCCAGCGTTATCATCAATTGGGTGCGAAAAACTAAAAATTTAGCCTGATGTGGAGTAATCTAATGGTTTTGTCAGCCCATTCGAGTATCTTAGAGCCTGCTTTATTGTGAGCCGATCATCGTAAAAGATCTTTTTTCCTTAATTTTTACTCCAAACTTTAAAGACCGCAATTGAATGTAAATTGTTTTGATTCCAGATTTAGGTAAAAGTGAAGAAATTTAAGTTTTCGTAAAAAAGATACGAGTATCTATTTTGAACAAATTTATTTAAGTTGTATTCGAGGAATTACAAATTTCCGGAAGTCCGCTAATGAGAAAAGTTATCTTCTCTCAGGAGAGGCGAACCTATAACGCTTAGCCAGCTGTTGCGCTACAAAGAATCTCTTTGCTCTAAATAGGTAGCTCGACTTCATGGATGCCATGTTACACCAGAGTTGACTGTGATGCCAAGAGGACGGATGGTTTCCTTGGCCTGGATAATTTGGTCGTTGATTTGAGGCTGTGGTACAGTAGACATGTCTTTTTTCTAGAAAAGGCGGTGAAACTATTATAGTTTCCTCGCATTGAAGTCGACTAAGTTTGCTGATCGCCACTGCAAGATTCTCAGCAGGTCTTCATTTAATGAAGCATCTCTAATAATATGATATATGTGTATTCACTGCTGTTAGAGTAAGATGAAATGTTGTCATCGGCAAAACTAAAGATCCTGTTGTTTATTGACCCTAGAAGGTCGTTGGTATAGAAAATAAACATAGTTGGTGAAAGTATAGAACCCTGAGGTACACCAACGTTTACAGCAAATGTGTCAGAAGACACGCCATCGACAACTTGAATTGATCTGTTATGAAGAACATTTTTTATCGAACCGCAGTGCTGTTGTGATAATCCGTAGGAAGCTGCCTTGTTTAATAGGGCACCCTGCGAAACTGGATTGAACGCTTTTGAGATGTCCTGAGGTGCACATGTGGGTTATATAGCTCAGTAGGTTTCCAGTTGAAAAACGGCTGCAAAAATCATGCTATCGGTTACTTATAGGCCCGTGTCCCTCCAGGTATTTAATCTTGTCAGAATTTATGGTCTTTTTCTTTACTTTAGGTAGCATGGAAACAATGCTGTTTTGCGGCAAGTATTTCTTTACTTATTTTGGATATCGATTGAATGCGGGCAGCTTTTTAGCAAGAGGGTACATAAAACATATAAAAAAGTCTACAAAGTATAGATGTTAGTTCTGGTGCACAATGTTTGTTGACTACGGCTTGTATTCCGTCAGGTCGTTTGTCCGTTCTGCAATCCAGATGATTAAGGATGTATTGGTTTACAAGAGATCAAAACTTCACATCTGGCATCGATGACTGGACCTTCGTGATAGTTGAAGGATCCATTTGTGCTGCATCTAGTGTCGAATTGCCTGAGAACATAGCAGCAAAGAGATTCACTTTCTCTATTGGTGTTGTGGTTAGAGAGCTGTTCTCTTTCACCAGGGGTGGGAATTAGGATTGACTGAAGTTGTTCCTTATCACTTTTATCATTGATCAGAAAGGACGTGAGCCACTGGGACAATCTAGGAGTTTGATAATGACTCATTGTAGTTCTACAATTTCTGTTCAACCAGTACGTTTTCGAGAAAATTGCATTTTTTTAACATTGGGCTTAAGTAAAGTACTGTTTGTTTTGAGGTTAGTATACAAATTCTGATTCTGCCACTATCGTACCGACCACAAGGATGCACCTCTCGGGAAGATGGTGTAAAATACAGTCACTACTTTAATGATCATTCAACTTGTTGATAACGTAGAAAGATGACTTATAGCTAAAAATGATCAGAGATTAGTGGTCTACTTGACTTATGTCTTGTATCCCTTTGTGGGTCCTAGGGCCTCTACTACGCCTATGCACCATCGTGTATAGTTTCTGGCTATATGTCTCAGATTTCCCCAACTTTTCCCCAATGATGTGCATCCTTCTCGACTGTTCTGCGCCATGTTCTTCTCAGACCGCCAGGTATTCTGCCATCCTGAGTTAAAGGCTTCCATTGCATAGCATGGTTAGCTATGGAACTGTTACCTTTTCGGAGCGTCTGACCTATTCACTACCACTTTGTCGTCGTTGGATGATTGAGCCTATTGGTTCCTGGCCCATTCTCTGGTCGAGCTGTTCGTTAGAGATACGGTTGGGCCAGAAAATCCGTATATTGCGCAGGCACCTGTTAACAAACGTTTGCAGCTTTCTCGTGATAGTAATGGTCACTCTTCACGTGATGCATTCATATAACAACACGGATACAACATTGGAGTGAAAAATTCTCAGCGTGGTGGTCAAACTGATTGCATTGCTTCGCCATGGACTTTATTTTGGCGATTGTGGTCTATAAATATATTAATTTGTTTTTAAATCGCATAAGCTGTTCTTAAGTTAAGTCAGTGTAAATTAAAATGAAAGTATTTTGTAGGGGTTTTCACTTTTTCACCCCTTAGAGATGAAATTTCACAAAACCCCGTCACCAAGTAAAATCTCTAGGTTCTAGGCTCAGGGGTTTCGGAGATATGGTGATGAATGTGTCAATGAGACAGTCAGTGGTTTTTTTTTAGGATTCATGGAAATGACCCCTTCTAAAACAAAGACTAGTTAGAGAATTTGTTTGGCTACTCTAGTCGTTTTAGCAAATTGGTAGATCGATAATCGATACATTTTGACCCGATATTTTTTTTTTTTATTATTTGAACTCAAGACGTTATCGGCATTGTTATACCCAAAAGCAATCCATTCATGTTCTTAAAATACTGCTATATTAATCACCTCCACCTTGGCAATTTATACCTATGTCACGGTGAAGACCGTAGATCGATAATCGATATATTTCGCGCCTGTAATCGATTAACAACGATATATTGTTTGTCCTTATTGGTTGAACTCAAGACGTTATCGGCATTGTTATACCCAAAAGCAATCCATTCATGTTCTTAAAATACTGCATCATTTATCACCTCCACCTTGGCAATTTATACCTATGTCACGGTGAAGATCGTAGATCGATAATCGATATACTTCGGGCCTATAATCGATTAACAACGATATATTGTTTGTCCTTATTGGGTGAACTCAAGACGTTTTCGGCATTGTTATGTCCTAAAGCAATCAAATGATTTAAACAACTGCAACATTAATCACCTCCACCTTGGCAATTTATACCTATGTCACGGTGAAGATCGTAGATCGATAATCGATATACTTCGGGCTTATAATCGATTAACAACGATATATTGTTTGTCCTTATTGGGTGAACTCAAGACGTTGTCGGCATTGTTATGTCCTAAAGCAATCAAATGATTTAAACTACTGCAACATTAATCACCTCCACCTTGGCAACTTCTATGTCACGGTGAAGACCTACCTAAACGACAACAAAATAGAAATTAAAAATAAAACTAAGGAATGCTTATAAATTGTTTATATTTAAAAGGCCCGAACCGGATTGTTAACATTTTAATTAAAAACAGATTCTGCTCGAGCGTCAAGCTAATGTGCTTCGTCGTCTCGGGCGTATGTGCAATTTATTTTTCTCAACAATTAGTTTCCCCATTAAATGAATAATTTTTTTTATTTTTATTTTTAACGATTTGAGAACACATTTTATTTGAAATTCTCTTGTTTTTCCCGATAAATCACGTGTGTTGCTACGGAGTAACCACAGCAGAAAATATCCCGAAAAATTTTGTAGCATCGTCAAAACAACGCATGAAATATCGTCAGACTGACATTAAGTACAACCACCGTCAACAACAAGAGAATGAAAATATTTACTAAAATATATAAACCTCAAAGGAGCTGTTTATGAGATGGTGGCATCTTTCTCTGAGAAAAAAAGAAATAAGGAAACGGATTTTAAAAAACCGTACGTGCGTACGAAAATTCTACTCCGTTTCCGCAGTCATTACGAAGCGTTTGTGACAATTTTTTTCCAAATACTCGTACACCCAAAGACAAATCCTGTCAAAACGTTCATTTACTCTGAAGAATCGCATTAGGTCGCGGAGATAGAAATTTTTTTTTTCCGGGAACTTTGTCGGCAAAAATTGAGGACATCTGATGGATGAATGGGGTTGACAGTGCGCACCCACTTTTCGCTCCCTCGTATACTTCTTTGGAATTTTCCTCAGCGCGACTGATAGATGTTGTTTATTGTTCCTTGCCAGTGAGTGTGGCGAGGGTGCCAAGTGGCCTGGAATGATGGGGTGCCGCCGCCGGCTTGGGCATGGATATTATGTGAAAATGTCAGTGGGAAATGGTGAGCGAGCGGAATAATTGTTTTCGCAGGGATACAAATTCATAATATTGTAATTGTTTGCTTCTGTTTTACGAGACGGGTTTGGTGGTGTTTTCATTTATTTTGTATCTCGAGGCTAAATTTCATTTTTAAAGGGAGTTAGGGCACGTGTGGTGGATAAGATGATGAAAATGCGAAGAAGTTTTCCGTTGAGGAAATTTTTGCGGCGTAAAACCTCCATCCAATTGTGGTGGTCGATGGAATTGATTTATGCGTAGATATCGCAACAAGTTTTTGAACTCAAAAGGACTTCGTTTTGGGTTTGCTTTGGGAAGAGTGTATATTTTTGGAGTGGGATTACTGGGTTTTACGATGTAATAAGAAACTTTATAGAGCTTTACGTTAAGACATCGCTTTGTGGACATTTTAGCAGTTTTGCTTCAATTTTGTTTACTTTTCTTGTTTGTTGATACTTTATTGTGTGCTCTGTGTTCGTGTCATTAACCCTTTGTTATTGTTTGCGACACATTAGCCAACGATTTCAAAGATTTCAAACGGTTGAAAGAACCACTTGAAGTAGGGCACTTAAATTGCAGTTTGCATGGATATTTTCAAGTGAGTTAAACTTATCATCTGCTGTTTTCTTTCTATGTCTTTCAATATGATGATATCTAGCAGACGTATTGTAGTCAAAAAGTACCATAAATATCAACTTATTGTGAGAGCTCTCGCAGATTAAATAGAAATTGAAATTGATACTCTTAAGTGTACTTGACAGGTCTTGGAGTCTGTCTACATTCAGCAGATTTCAGAAGAATTTATGATACCTGTAATCGAGTAAAGAGTATTATACAGAAGCAAGGTCCCGCGAACCGGATTGCGGTAGATCATGTGAAGAGAACAGCTCTAAAAATGGATCCTCCTAATGGTGAACTTAGAATGGGTACGCCTAATGAAATAGCGCTATATTAAGGTGTGCTACCGAATGTGAGAAGATATGAATCTAGAGTTCCAGACCTTCACATTTTTGTGAAACGAATATCAAGGCATCCAGGAAAGTTCAGCATGTAGGAGTTTACCTGGCTCTGCCGGACTGTCTTGAATTTACCACACTGAAGTGGCAAAATAGGCATATTAGCGAATAGTTATCAAACCAATGATGCGATATCCTCAGGAAATACTAACTTTAGGTATCGTGATGGGACTCACGAAAGACGATACCTGCCTTATGAATGGAAGATGTGATAACGGTGACAATAGCTAGCAATAAAAAGAGATATAACAAGCTACTAGTAATTAGGAACAGAGAATATTATCCAGATATCTTTCAAGTTAGTGTACGAGGCATTTTCTATTAAAAATTTCTGAAAATATTTAGGGTTCAACGAGCTTCTGCGAAGCAATGGGACTCTGTGTGCCGTGCACTTTTACTACTTCCAGATGTAGGTACTACCACTTCCCTTGTGTCGAGTGGACCTGTCGCAGTTTGATATTTAAGCTTGCTTTATAATATTTTGTGCAATGTGGACAACATTTGGAGTACCTATAAAATTCAAATTCATTCAAAACATTATCAGTAGTACAGGGAAGGCTATTTCATGGGAATCTCTCTTTACAATCTATGTAATAGTCACCAGATACAAATGTTGTTATGCAGTTATTTCTTTTTTGCAATACGTTTCCACAGGAAATTATGACTTGGGTTCTTGCTGTCAATTGTTGTGTTTTAGCAGCTGTCAAAGTTACCAATGAAATCCAGCTGTCAAAATATTCAGTAAGGGTTGCCATTTCATCATGCATCGCTTGGCACTTCCCGAACGTGTGGAAAGTATTTAAAAATATTATCGAAATTCCGGCTCAGTTGTAAATACGTAACGTGAATTTCGTCGTGAGGTCGGTCGTCATCATGGCTTCAGTGCGCAGGCAATTCGTCGCACCGTGGAAAAGTTTGAGCGTGGGTACACTCTCTTGGACCTTAAGCCACCAACCAGATAGAGATTGGTGCGAAGAGAAGAAAACATAGACTCCGTAGCGCCCAGTATCGAAGAAGACCCAGAAATGTCGATTCGGCACCGATCAGCTGAATTGGGCATCGCCAGAGAGTCAACCAGGCTTATTTTGGGGTTGGATTTGGGCCTACATCCATATAAGATTCTCCTGACGCAAGAATTGAAGCCGGACGATAATAGACAATGACCATGAGTTCGCTAATTGGGCGCTGGAAATGTTAGCCGGAGATCTGGATTTTGGCCAAAAAATCATCTTCTCGGACGAGGCCCAAGCAAAATTGCCATAATGGAGCGACCACAATCCATAAGTGTTCGACCAAGCATCAATGCATCCAAGCATCATGGTGCGGTTTATGGCACAGCTGCATCATCGGACCTTATTTCTTTCGAAATGAGGAAGGAGACACCGTTACCGTTAATAGTCCTCGGTATAGAGCGATGTTAACCGACATTCTGTGTCCAGAGCTTGACAACATCGATATATCTGAGTTGTGGTTCCAACAAGATGGCGCTACATGCCATACAAGCGACGCTACGCTCGAAGTATTGAAGGAGAAATTTGACGACTATGTCATCTCACGGCGAGCGTTCATCAATTGGCTGCCACGACCATCCGACTTGACACCCCTCGATTATTTTCCCTGGGGTTACGTAAAGTCCTCAGTCTACGCTAACAAGCCAACCACTTTGGATGAGCTCGAGTCTTCTCTGATGAAGCTCCATTTCCAATTGTGCAATTTGTCAACAAGCAAAATGATCGAGTTTACCTGCCAGAGAGGTCATACGATAATTTCGACCAAAGAATGGGAGCAAGTGCCACCGTTTTTGATGGTTTGGACCGCAATGACTGGCCGTTCTCCGCTCGAATTTTTGGACCGTGGCGTTGAGATAAACGCGATGATTTATCGTGAAACTGTCGGCCAAAGACCCTGGACATTCCAACAGGACTCTGCACCTTCCCACAAAGCTCGAGCAAATCAAGAATTACTGGAACAAAACGATCCGCACTTCATTTCCTCGACACAATGGGTATCGAATTCTTCCGATGCGAATCCATTAGATTTTTCTGTCTGGGGCATTTTGAAACTAAAAAATACCAAACAACGGACGCGCTCAAGTTAGCGCTTTGCCGGGACACACAGACACACTTGTGTGCAGCGTGCGATCAATGATGATTGATGTTATGATTCAGGAGCTCATTTATGACAGTTTTACTCTCGATGGGGCCGTGAAAGAACTGTTTGGTGTTTCCGAGACTCGAACCTGAGACTCCCACTCAGTCTCCGTTAATTTGCAGTAGTGAAATATTTTCTTCAGCAATTGTGCGCCACTAGTGCTTTCTTCGAATTATGCATCCGAATAATGTATCTAAAGGAGCCCTTGATTGCGGATGAAACTCAAAGCAAGCCATTGCTGACTATTTTCTAAATTTCTGCAGAACTGTGTATAAACAGGAAAAAATAACAAGCCTATTACTGACTTAAGTCTAGTTAACTCACCCGGTTTTGCCCGAGTTCATAGCATAGCATCTTATGTACATGCATATGCCCCATATAAATACACATATTCCCCAACACAGGACTGTGGATTTTAGCATTTTGTATATACATGCGTAAGTACGCCTTTTTCAACATCAGTTTTTGAAGCGAAACTTTTTAGTCAAGGTAGAGTAAATTGTCTCGGGTATAACGCTTCGAGAGTAACGAAAATGTGATACGCTTATTTTCTCGAGGAAGGCTTAAACGATTTCAACTAAATTTGGTATTTAAGGTAGGTGATGGGTGCTACAAAATGGTATTCAAGGATTTGAAGAAAAAAAAAAAAAAAAAAAATAGTACTTTTGGAAATCGGCTATATCTCGGAAACAGCTTAACCGGTGGTTTACTTTACTCCGTATACTAAAACTTGTTTCCATTAAGCAAAATTAAAGGTTTTGATACTAAAAAAAAATTATGATAAGAATAGTTTTTCTCGTGACATTTCTAAAACTTCATTATGCATACAAAATTCTCAAAAGTATCATCAAAAAACTCTTTTCACCCAAAATTGTCCTTTCCCATTCCCGTGACATGAAATATAACCCCGGAAAAATAGATAAAAATGTAAAAATTAAGAGGAAAAACTCGTATACAAAACAAACCCATCCACTGGTGCACCGCTGTTGGCAATGGTAAACACAGTTTGAAATAAGTTATTATGCTAATTAATCAGCCTCAGGATAACGTTCAGTAATGATTTATAACTTCAAATGTTTTTGTTAGCTTTAATGTTTTACTATAACGTGAATTCATTATATAACAGTCCGGAAATCGGTTAAGCCAAGGTTGAGTTACAGCGTTACAATGCATAAAATAGAGAAATAAAACTTAGTAGGAAAACGCTTATACTGATATACCACAGCTCCTAATTTATTCTTCAATTATTTTAAAGAAATGACATATCACCCGACATTCAATTTCGTATAATAAACCCACGTGTATTTGTCAGTTTCCTTGAATGGTTTTTTTAAAGTACCACCTGATATAAATATGCTAATACCTAAATCCATCAATAAATTGCCACCCGATAACACCATCGTCGGGTTTATCAATTAACAATCAATTAACCATATTAATTTTCTATTAAGTGAGTATGTTTATTATCCAGGGATATCGACATAGTCCCCGATGTGCTTAAGTATTGAAATTTTTAATCAACTCTAATGTAGATCTGAAGGTAAATGTTACATGAAGGCAACAGCTACCAATTCACCACCCATTAGATATTTATTTGTATTTATTTAGCATAACGATAACTTCGATAACATCAGTTGGTGACAACATTTTAAATGTATCTTTTGAGAAAACACAAACGATGTAAGCATGTGAAGTGGAAGTGTTAATAAATTGCCATCATCGATCTATTATCGAGTCTAGTCGGGTTTTATATAGAAATTATAAATGAGTATAGTTGGTCGTTCCTAATTGGTGCAAAGTATTATAATTTAGAAACAACAGGTACGGTATGGTGACATGTGAATGAATCAAATAGGTTTCTGGAAATACAGTTCTTTGTACCGGATTTTGCCACAATAAGTCACAAAATAAATAAAACACTTTTTTTTTTTTGTGGAATTAATGGGAATCAATTCCTGAGCTGTCAGTCTGACATGATTAACAATGATATTTTACTATTGAAAAGAGGCTTTTAAAATTTGCAAGATTACCTTATCAATCATACAAATGTTTATCACGCGAAATAGTCGGGGTTTTTGTGTGACACATTATAGATATAATGTCGATAGACTATGACATTCGTAGACAGACATTTTTTTAATCCGTAGATTACATATTCAGAAATCATTTCGGCACGCGTGACTAGGTGGTAATAAAAAAGGGAATATAGTACATAAATCATAGAGCCTAATTTAATGAATATATTAGATGGTCTTTGTTTAGTTTTGACAGGTTACTATCTGTTTGACATTTTCTTGTTAAACATGTCAAAATGAAGCGATTTAATTGTCAGTCTCATGGTCACAAAACTGCAGTTATACACTTCAAATAAATCATGATACTGTCAGTTTTATAATTTGAGGGGCTTATGAAGACCACCTCATCATTCTTAGACGTCAGTAGAATTTGAAGACACAAGACGTGTGCGAGTACTTTTGTTGAAACAGATGTTTTGACAGTGTTCGGGATTGGTTTTCTAAATATAAAAAGGAACCACTTCAGGGGAAAGAATTCCAATCAACCTTACGAAGTGAGTTATTTCCGATTAATCAGCACCTAATTTTAGTGCTCGGCACATATTATTTTTCTTTTATGGTTTTCAAAAACTGACATCTAATAATAGTTTACTTTTAAATAGCGCTACAGTTTGGAGTGGATCTAGATCTATTAAAAATCATAAAGTTGTATGCACAAATTTAGCTGATGTCATCCTCCACTTTTGTGTGTATTGTCTGAGCAATGCTCCTGAGATGGATTGAATGTTTCCGCAGGCAGGAGTATTTGTTCGCTCACGTACGTATTTTTCCAAGTTTTATGCCGCATTATAGCCCGTAAGGTCTGTGATTAGATAGGACCATAGATCAAAGATACGAATAATTTGTTCTTTGAGGACTGCAAACGTAGTGGCATTCATGAAGCCGACTTGTCTGAGCAATGATCCTGAGATGGATTGAATGTTTCCGCAGGCAGGAGTATTTGTTCGCTCACGTACGTATTTTTCCAAGTTTTATGCCGCATTATAGCCCGTAAGGTCTGTGATTAGATAGGACCATAGATCAAAGATACGAATAATTTGTTCTTTGAGGACAAGTAGACGCAAGACGTACTTAAAATTGGCGCATCTCCTTCTACTATTTAAAGGACGTTCGGAGTTCAGCCCTCTTATCATCTATTCTACAGAAAACAGAGACAACGTTCTTAACTTCTCTTATTCCTCAAAATTTCACAGCGTGTATACCAAATAGTAGAAGCCCTACGTAAGCAAATGACTATTGTCTCTTGAAGTATGAAAAATCGAGCAGTACTAACGCTTTGCTGTTTCAGTATATTAGTCCAGAACTTTCCTGGAATCAGCCAATTGCTAATGCTGCAAATGGTGGTTCTAGATGCTTCGGGTTTCCTAAAATACTTTGTTATAACCTTTCACCATTAAAGGATTTCTTGGGGGACTTTAGGGACAACAGCCAGTATTTTGTTTGATGAACTTCACTTTGCTTTCAGGTAGCTAACAAGAAGAATTTGTTGAGGAGACTTTAGGTCCCACACGCCTTCTTTTAAGTGATAAAATTTTACTCCGTCCTTTAAGGGTTAAGTCTTGTATTTGCCTGAAATTGAATGGCACGAGTGTATGAATATTTGGGAGCCTGGGTCTCTAGCGTGTATCACCTCCTCAATCTTTTTTCTTCTCTGACAAATCTTGTTGTAATTTTGCACTTTCTTTGACTTCATCACTAAGTTCCACAAACTTTAAGTTGAAAGTAGCTCTACTTGATCACTTTAATTTGTTGAAAGAGACAACTTGACTCGGAGTAGAGTCTGTGAACTTGGTCCTAAGTAAGGGTGAATTCAAAAACGTCAAAAAACCCAACAGTTCTTGTGTTGCTGTAGCTCTGGGCAATTAATTTTGACATTTATGAGCAGTTGTGTTGCGATGCTATACACAAAATAAAATATTACAATTATTACAAGCTACCTTTCATCGATTGTACACAAAGTATAGGGTAATAATAGCTAACGAACTGTAACAAACAAAGACTTATCTAAAACAAACGAAAGCAACAGCAAAAGAACTGTTGCACAGGTTGCTCTATTTTGACGTTTGGTTGCGTTGATGTTGCAAAAAAAAAAAAAAATCATTTGATTTGAGCAGTACTGCCAAATTATTGCTTTTTTGAATTTGTAGCTTTTATGTTGCCGCAACATAAAAGCAGTTTTGTATTAATAGGTGGTAGAACCTAAGTTACTGGTAATTAATAAATAATATAGTTACTGGTAAGTTCATGCGCTGAAAAAGTGTTATTGCGCCTTTTCATCCGCGTTGCACTTTTTTTCTGCGACTTTTCGGAATTCTTCAACGATAGTCCTGACCCAGCCGTTCATGGGAAACTTTCAGTTTTGGAACAGTCTTAGCAGCAAAAATTATTCAGTTTCCCGAGAGTAAACTTGAAAATGTTCCTATAATTGATCCACAGTCTGCGAATTATTGGCATAAGCCCTACTCAACAAATAACCACACAACAAAAAGTTTGGGGCCTTCAAATCGCATCTGGAACCGCACAAAGATGGAATATTCTGCAGAATTTGCTCTGCGTCACAGTACAATAGAAAAATTCTTTTTGATATACATTACTGCGAAAGTTGCACGTTCTTGAGGTGTTTACTCGTATCTCCATTTGGTTAATTTCCAACAACTCTTGTCAACATCTGTCAAAAAACTTCTGACAGATAAAGCCATTTACAAATATTAAAACGGATTCACATTAGGGCTTATTTTTTAGCCCACCCTGTATATGTGTCAGTGGGGAGAAGATATGACAGCATGTATATGGCCATATGCTGTAAATCGTCCATCAGAGTGACGGATGGAAAGACAAATCAGTGGCTCTGTCATACATATACGGTCGATTATGACGATGATCGTGGGGAAATGGGAGGGACAAATCTAAAGTGCTAATGCATCTAAAATAGATGGCACAGTACATATCATTCGCAGAGAACTTACATCAGTATACCGCTAAGAGTCCTTTTACTCCTATGGTGATAGTACAGATTGCCTCAGCAAAAGTCAACAATTTCCAACCCGTGTCGTTTTCAAAAAACAACAACCGACACATGTTTATTTGACAGGAGCTAGTCATTGAATGCTATGCAAATGAGACGTCGCTAAAAAAGTGATAATAGGCCTTACGAGTATCTATTGACAGAACAATTTTTAGAAAATTAGTAAGAAAGAAAGCAAATAAAACAAAACAGAAATTTGAATCATGGGGGTGTGCTTCCAGAGGTAGACAGATTTATGTCGACTAATAAAATGTAAACATACGAAAGAAGACAGTTTAAGTGATGTTTTTTCGAATGTTTTCGTATTTTAAGTATCCTTATGTTTTCATGTATAAGGGCGACCTTGAGAAGTCGTCAAATTAGTGGAATATTTTGAAGCTCTAGACACGACAGCAAATTGTTCTTAAACTTTCAGCATCAGTTGGAAAGAATCCAAGAATTAGACTGGGGGGTTTCCTTAAAAATATTATTGAACCTGTTGGCAATATTTTATCCTAATAACAACAATTTGACTGATTAAATTTTAGAAGAAAGAAATTTCAATGTAGGTGGCTGTGATTTTTTACGTTATCAACATATGAAATCTGCAAACTCAAGCAAATAGATTTATCACTTTGATTCTGCAGAATAAAAGCACAACGAACGGACATATTATGCGTCATCTTTAAGATCAAAATGTCTCTGACGACTGCACTAAAACAAATATTTGTAAATAAGAGGAAGGGAATAACAAGATTTTAAACAGAAACATGCGGTGCCGGTATACAGCAAAATTAAACAAAAAGTTTGGCAATGAGTCAATATTGTTAAAGCAGGTGTTTTGAAAGCGCCTATTATTTTTGTGGGTTAGCTTCTCAGTTTTACACTCCAAAAATCTATGTAACGGGACCTTGGCATATTAAATTCCTAGCTGCATGGAATCTTTAGAAGTTGCCAAGACTATGGCTACACCCACAGACCCCGAGGAGGAGGAGGATCAAAGAGGTCTTTATAATGAAACTAGAGTCCTTCTGCTCTTCATTCGCTGGTAGGAACCATAGATAGATATTTCGATAGCTACAATTTCACAATAGTATCTTTCCAACATCAAGCAATATCTGCTGCAATCCTTAACCTGAAGATTAACGGTTGCCTTTTGGATTGAGCAAATGCTAGAAATGCACAAGAATTTGAGGAAAACAAAAAGAATTCCTTCTATAAATAGGAAAATCTTACAAATTGATCCCTGATCTCTAAGATCAGCTGACATACCAGAATGGGTATTCTGAAGGAGCTGTAGATATGAGAAGGATGAAGAAACTCATGTTTTGTCCTACCAACGTTGTAAAACCTTTGGCGAATACTTTTATGAAGACCTTAGACCTCCTAATGGAGAGAGTTTTGGCTCTGAGGAATCATCTAGCAGAAGGGGTCAGTACCATTGCGGTTATCCAAAAATTTGTCCTACCTTAAGACGATAAAGGGAATGCTACTCGATGGTTTAGATACTTTAATCTCAGATGTGGAAAGAAAAGAATGGTTGCCCTTTGAGATTAAATTCGAGATTTGATTCACTCAAATAAAGCAGTTTGCCTAGGCTTTGTAAGCCAAACCCTTTCGATGTGCCCCAGGACTCAGTATAGTAAAACTTGTCATTTGAATAACAAGCCATTAGTTTGCATTTAATGACTGTGGATAAGACAAATTTTATTGTAGCTAAACAATTTATCGAGCTCCTCCAGTCTTCCTCTTGCAGTGAACGACAGAAACGGGAAAGCAGTAGATGACTGGGCAGATTCCAACAATATTCATCTAATCTTCGATGTTAAGGACAGAGGGACAATATACTGCAGACAATTTTGACCTGTGCTATCTTGCAATCTTGAAAACCGTCCACTTCCAGCATCCAGAACCATTCTGTCAGACTTCCCGCATAACCAACCAGTTACAAATACAATCGACATTCAAGTGCCACTCATCAATTCCGTACCTATACCCCGCTGGAACTTTAACAAAGCTGCTTGGGAACAGTTTCAAAAGCAATTAGACAGTTGTCCCGCCTAAGCTATCCAACTACGACTGATTGTCTGGACTGGTAATACGTATTATACAAAACCACGTGGATACCGGAAAGAATACATCTGTGGATGGAGCACAGAGAGTGTTCGATTGTACAACAAGTTTGAGGAAAGTGATGACTCTGCGGATGAACTACTCATGTCACTTGACAAAAGTCGCCTGGCTAAGTGGTAAACTGCGATGGAAGCCCTAGACTTTACTCACTCATGCCGAAAAGCATGGAGTCTGCCGATAAAACTTGGAGACCTTAACAACTCACATCAAAGCAGGGTTTGAAAAAATGCTCAAGACATCAGTGGCGATTTAACAGCAGCTTATGACATGGTACGGAGACACGTCATACTCTATACTCTACTTAAAAACGGACTACCGCAAGGATCGGTATTGGCACCAACACTGTTCAACCTGTATATCTACGACATACCACTAACTTTATCAAGATAGTTTTTATATGTCGATGACATCGCTATAGCCACGTAACCCAGAGTATTTTGAACGACGACCTTGAAGTGTTAAATATATACTTTAGAGAATGGCATCTGTGTCCAAACATGACGAAGACTGAGGTTTGCTGTTTCCATTTGAACACTACATTGGCATCTTACAAACTGAGAATTAATTTCACCGACACTCTGCTACTGAGGGACGTCTCACAAAATCAGCTGGAAAACTGAGGACAGAAATAACATCATCCAAAAACTCGCTGGGACGTCATGAGTTCTTCATCACTTCGCTCTGTCGCAATCAGACATGTGTATTTGGCAGCTGAATACTGTTTCTCTTACGTTCAAAAATAGATGCATAATTTAACAATACCATGCTGCTGCTGGTTCCAATGACATCTCCCTTCTTCGAGACTCAAGTCTAGATGACGCGACACCCCTTTAGTCTCAGCCGAATTTGACGTAAGCAGCGAATGACTGACCCAATGGATGAATAGCCATACAACTGGATTGATCCAAATTGTGAACCCTACGCTGTGAGAATAAGACACATTGTAACATTGTCCACTAAAGTCATATCCCGGAAACCTATCTGATTTCGCAGACGCAACACCTGGTTCAATAGACTGGTTCAAAGAAGTCGATATCGATTCGTGAAATTGTTGTAGTACAGTTGTGTTGTATAATCGCCGACTTTTCGGGTCTAGAATTGCACTGATAACGAAAGTCACTTGTCATCCAACTCGAAATAATTACACTGATAGACAAGAGGATTTTGGCCAGTGGTCAAGTAAGTGAACGAGTGATAACTAGCAGAACCACTGATCTTCAGTGATTGCTTATGTAGATTTCAACACCGAAATCGGTATCAATCTTAAGGAAAATCGTGGAAAAAAATCTTCGACAACATCGGTAGGCCTGGAGTGAGCGTAAGACTTCTTGATTAAGACTGCCTCCGACAATCCCTCATCGTATTTCCTAGACACTGGTTAGGTACATTTTATAGCACAGATCCCCAGTTGTATGCGAGTTGTGCTGGGTGCAAAAGTTCTCAGTCCTGTATTTTATCTTTTACACAGCTTTTTTGGATAGTATCTTAGATAAACCAAATGCTTATCATGAAAGCTATGCATGATGGTAATGATTCGTAGAGGTAGCGCTTCTTGAGAAATTATCCTAGAGACTAGTGCTGCCAACTACTTAGGTCTGAGTTGTCTCTCTCGAGCATTCCCTAAAGTGCTTCATCAATGCTTATTTTTTTCTATAATTTCTTACAGTACTGTCTCCACGAATATTCTTTCATATGCGCACGTTAGGCTTGGAAAATACCCCTTGGGTCTTGCGAATTGGTCGTGAATAATAAGAAAAGAGCATGCTATCTTTCCGAATAAGGAGATACCATACATAGACTACAGTAGGCGAATAATCGCATAAATGTTTACAGTACTTACCCAAGAATTAAGTAGATTGTCAGACCGACGTCTCCTTGTAATACTTCTAATTTCAATACTGTGTTCGAATTTCATTTCTGAAAGCTAGGCTTATATACTTATTGTAAACTTTTCAATTAAACAAGTAATTTCTTAAAACTTTTCCGTAAGCCTATTTAATGTCAAATGTCAACTGAAAGAGCATTTCATATTCGTCGTCTTCTCAATAATCGCATTAAATATTCTTAATCACAAAATATCCTTGAAGAAAGTACTTTCACCGCTGACCTTATTCAACGTCCCAAACTACCACCCCATGACCACCTCATCGCCAACGAGTTGGAAAGTCACATTTCATGTTGACTGAACAACTAGGTCTATGTCCTTAAATTCGGATCAAATTCCTTCTCAGGAGACCGTATTATTTATCCTTAGTCTGTGGGTGTGTGAAAATGGAAACAATTTCGCAATCACACACAGAGTCTCAGATATTACGATGTAATTTGGTCCTGGGAAACAAATTGATATTTCCAAGAAAAAAAAAAAAAAAAAAAATGAAAACACATCAGTCCCTCACAGTTGGATGGCTCAGTAGAGGTTCAGGGTCATTTTGTTGATTAAGTGAAATGTCCTATTAATTTGCTGGCAAATACTGATTACTTGATTGAGAATAGGTATCCGTGTAGTGTCACTACGAATATGTAATCGCAACTCTTGTCGATTTCATTTAATTAAGATTATTCAATTGAATTGCAATCGACTTGTTAAAAGGATAACCAAACACTTGGTACAAATTGTTTTTTATTCTTAGAAAGCGCAGCTAAGTTGGTATTGAATTACGTACCAATAGAGTAAAAGACGGCGAAATCACAACGTCAGCAACACGTTGTGCCCTCAGGATTAGGTGAAAGGCGAATTTACGAAGAATGTTGAGTCGATGTAACCTCACAAGCTGACGCATTTGAAATATCTTCTTAGGAAGTAGGGGATTATGTAAGGATGCGCCGACGATATTCCACTTAGATATCCAATATACTCGTACGTATGTCGTACGACTCACTTGCCGGAAGAAGCAAGTATGAAGCATATACAAGGCTACACGTGGAACGTTGGAAGTCTGTATGTATTGCAAGTATCTGAACATGCAGAAAAGATCCTTAACTGCTTTACAGCAGGTACGAGATAATCACTTAGCTTTACCGGACTTGAGAAATACAGAGAATGCTAACAGCTTTACTTCGAGGTTGGTTTTGTTGTCACAGGATGACTTGGGAAAAAGGCCTTTAACTTCTATTCAACAGATTTTCTAAATCGGTTCGTGAGATTGCGCGATGATGTCGAATTCGTATGCGTATCCTAGTAGCTAGACGTATTATTAGCGATTAGATTGTGCATTCCTGTTTCAGCACGAGTCTGAAGAAGTTGTATAACAGCGCATTTCCTTGCTGAAATCCAATGCAGGTTTGGAATAATTTAGACGAACTGTTTCCATATTACGCGGAATAGCTGGATTTATTTCCGTGGGATCCTGAGATCGCCATAGTTTTGTTGAGCTCAAGACAATGAATGCTGCCTTATGCGCTCTTAAAATCGATAAAAAGATGGTGCGTTTCGACTCGGAATTCGTTGGTCTTTTCCAGGATTTGCTAAAGCGTAAATAGTTGTCCATCGGTTAAACCATTTTTGCGATGTAGCCAATTTTAGAATGTGAACCCACTAAAGTACCAAATTTGGCCAACATCGTTCGCGTCAGTTTCAAGAAAGTAGGCGTTTCATCTTTTCGTTACACTCGGAGCGTTGCGCATTTTTCGCCAGACCCGAGCGAATTTACTCAAATTATGCATTTTCTTCCCCAGAAATCTTGAATGATACTTTGTAACCAAACTAACTCAAGTACCAAGTTTAGCCAAAATCGTTGGCAACAGTTTCAAGAAAATATCAATTTCATCTTTTCATTACGAGCGTTCCACATTTTTCATTAGACCCGAGCGAATTTACTCAAAGTACCCTTATATGCATTTTTTCCGCCAAAAATAGTCAGAACCATTATGTAGTATGCACCCAAACTAACTCAAGTATCAAATGCGGTGAAAATCGATAGCGCCAGTTTCGAGAAAATATCCGTTTCATCTTTTCATTACGAGCGTTCCACATTTTTCGTTAGACCCGAGCGAATTTACTCAAAGTACAAATTTACACAGTTCAGAACCATTTTGTAGTATGCATCCAAACTAACTCAAGTACCAAATGCGGCCAACGTTAGCGCCAGTTTCGAGAAAATAGGCTGAAAGATGAAATTTCGTTACACCCGGAGCGTTACACATTTTTCGTTAGACCCGAGCGAATTTACAGATGCATTCTTTTTCCTAAAATTTTGTAGCATGCATCCAAACTGATTAAGATGTAATTTGCTCAAAATCTATTAAGCCTTTTTCAAGGAAATAAGGGATACCTTAGCCTTATACCGCAACGTTACACCTTTTTCGTTACGCCCAAGCAAATTTACTCTACCGTGGCTAAAGAATTTTTAATTCAATAACGCAATTCTCAACGTAACCATAATACCATTCTTAGCTAGAACTATTCTCTATAATTCACCTACTTAGTCTACATGTACACAATTTTACCCCTCATATACGCTGTAAAAGAGTGCAGTGACCCCTATGAAATTCCTCTTCGCCACGTGGGGCTTAAGGCAAATCCAATTGCCCCATTCGTTATGGAAGCCCTTTCTCAACTTTTCAGAGCGGTTCTTTCTTTTCTTCTTCTATCAATGTCTTTTGAATCCAATGAAACAAGCTTTAATAGCCCTCATCCGAGTACATTGCAATTTATTTGCTGGGGAAAACCAACAGACCCATACCGCATACTTTAATCGTCAGGCACAGACATCCAACTAGCCAACCATCATGTGACCACTTGCTGCATTCGTGCACAAACCCATAATCCTGGCGGTAAAAATGTTTTTTCTTTTATGTTTTATGCACGAGAAGAGCAATTACAAACAACAAAACATGGCGACAGGAGTCCGAAGTGCACCAGGAACCTCATTTGCTATTCCTCTTTCTCCTACTGGGGAGCATCATTGCCAGCCACCCCTATTCCGATAAATACAAAGGATTTGTACAGGAATCATTTATTACCCCACACTCCAAGTTGGGGTTTCCTATGAAACAAATGGAGCACCCTGAAACAACGTGTACGAGTACAACAAGGAGCAACCAGAAATCTGTTTACTAGGGGGAATCCGTTGTTTTGCGTATCACGGTTGGCTTGCGAGTCCTGCTCCTTGGATTCCTACTTAATATTTCCGTATGTGTTCCAATAGGATTCGCATTTCTTTTGAATATAAATTAATAAGTACGTGGCATACCCCCTCTGTCTACACACGTGTTACTTATAAGGATACGTTTGCCAATTTTTTTCACGTGAGTACACGTCGTTGTGTACTTATTGTTCTGATTCAAGTTGAAATGAAAGAGTGGTTGCTTTGTGTCTGCAAATTTTCAAAATTATTAATCAGAACACACAGTGTTATTTGCAATGAGGTCGTAGATACTTCTTTACTCTTTTATAGAAGTGGCAGCAAATATCTGTTTGTGAATTATTCTCTTTAGAAAATCGATAATTGCGTAATGTGGATGCAGGCAGGCTCTGCCTATAACATCACAAAGCACGTAGAATTTCTAAAAATAGAGTATCATCATTTTGAAATGAAATAGTCTGGTTTTTATCTTCAAGGCAACGTAATACAAACGTAGGACTTTAAGTGATAGAGAAGTTGAATTGCTTGCTTGTTAAGGAGGATAGATAGCTTTTCAAATGTTATCGTTTCAGATATTCAGTATCTGTTCGTCGACAATCCTTACCACTGAACGGATTTGAAACAAGAATAGTTTACGGTGGTGATAATATTGGGGGTAAATGATCTCAAACATCGTTTGGAACAAGAAACATTTTAAAAAAAAGTCGCAAAGTGTTCAAAAAAGGCAAGATAATCACTCTACGAATATCTTTCCATCACTGTATCTACTGAAACACTCATTAATCGAAGTCGTAAAGCGTAATAATTACCTGCTTGGGTTTGTTTATGATAATTTCGCTGCAGAGTCACCTTAATGACTTGCTTGAAATATTCGCAACATAATAGCCATTAAAAGCGATTGCGTAACTTGCTTTGCAAACTGAACATTGTGGTTTTTAGTTGGACGTATGATAGATTTCGCGACAGAACACAGCTTACAAAGTTTATGCTATAGCATAAACGGAACTTCAAGCAATATTCAATAATAAAAATAATAATAATAATAAGTAAGCTTACGAGCTTCGTTAGCACAACTAATTATTTCAATCCATGTATAATATGGACACAAATGCAATTTATGAACACGATGAAGATGCACTCGCTACTCTGCGACTACGTGTGGTTTTCCGAGTCCCAAATATGGCAGTTTTGCTTGTTTACATAGCCGCCGAGATGTAAATGCGCCTTATCCGAAAAAATGATTTTTTTGCTTCAATTGCTGAGTCAGTTGGACCTGGTAAGGGAATAATCCGAGGTCTTTATGCATAATTCGGAGGGCTCGTCTGAGGACGAGAAGGAGAGCTTCTACAATCTCTTAAGCGCCGTCTTCAATACAACACCAAATGGAGACATTGTCATAGTGATGGGCGATTTGAATGCCAAGGTAGGCAACGACAACGAAGGGCTCAAACATGTAATCGGGAAGAATGGACTAGGCAACCGCAATGACATTGGCGAAAGGTTTGTGGATTTCTGCAATGCCAACCGCCTTGTGATAGGTGGCACCATGTTTGAGCACAAGACCTGCCACAAAGTCAGCTGGGTTTCCAACGACAGGCAAGCAACTTCCAATCAAATTGACCATTTTGCTATCAGCCGCCGCTTTAGAAGTAGTCTCTTGGACGTCCGAAACAGGCGAGGAGCAGATGTGGGGATAGTACGAGATCACCATCTTATGATAGCTACTCTTCAACTACGCACTGCTGCCGTTCGAAGATCCCACGACAATACAAGAATGCCCAGGTTTAACATCGATAGACATAGTGATCCCTCAGTGCGCCAACAATTAGGGGAGCACATTTCGCAAGGTGTGGAAGCAATCAGCAGCTCACTGCCCACAACCATCCAAGACCATTGGTGTGCTGTGAAAAATGTTTTTACATCTGGTGCTGAAAGAATTGTCGGTCGATCACAGGAAAGGCATAGGGCGTGGCTTTCCGAGGATACCTGGAGACGGATTGACGAACGGAAACAGACGGTTCCTTGCTTATTTCGGATGAGGACCAGCTTAAGAGATGGAAGGAGTATTTTGCTACGGTTTTAAACCGTGTATTCGCTAGCGATATGTTCCCAAATCAGAATGAGGTGTCCGAGGTAAGAAATGCCCGAATACGCACCGCGCCTCCCAGTAAGGATGAGATCACTACCGCGATCAAAGCACTTAAAACCAACAAGGCGGTCGGACTTGACGGTATTCCCGCAGAGCTCTTACGAGCAGCGCCAACAACATTGGCTGAGCTAAGTTTAATGGAGTACGGAAACTGGAGAGGTATCTGCGTGCTGCCTGCTGTAGCTAAAATAATAGCTAAAATCATCCTGGAGCGAATCAAACAACATCTCGAAGATACACTCGATGCTGAACAAGCAGGTTTTCGCTCTGGATCCTCCTGTGTCGACCATATCAACACCCTGCGGATTATTATCGAACAGTGCGTTGAATATCGATCGCCACTTCACCTGCTGTTCATCGATTTTGAGAAGGCGTTCGATAGTGTTAACACAGAGTTTATTTAGCGTGCCTTACGCAGGAGAGGTATTCCTGATAAATTAACTGCTATTGTCAAAGCTACTTACGAAGGGTCCAAATGTCACGTTCTGCACAGAGGAAGGTTGTCTGAGGAATTTGAGATCCAAAGTGGGGTAAGACAAGGCTGCATTCTTTCACCAATACTATTCCTATTGGTGATTAGCGATATGCTTCGTGCAGCTTTGTCGACGGGAAACGGAGGAATTCGATGGACTCTCACATCCCAACTTAAACATCTCGACTACGCTGATGACGTATGCTTACTCTCTCATAGAATTATGGACCTCCACCAAATGGCAGCAGATGTGGAGAGGGAGGCTGGCGTCGTCGGGCTGAAAATTATTACCGCAAAAACTAAAATTATCAGTCTTGGAATGAACTCATTGGCTCAAATATGCATTGCAGGACAACCGGTAGAGAGAGTAGAGGATTTCCAGTATCTTGGGAGTATTGTCTCGACCGATGGTGGAACCGAACTGGATATAGCCAACAGAATCGCCAAAGCAAAGTCCGCGTTCGGGATGTTGTCCATAATATGGCGAAGCAATGCAATCAGTTTGAACACCAAGCTAAGACTGTTCCGCTCCAACGTTGAATTCGTGCTGTTATATGGATGCAGCACGTGGAGAGTGACCACCGCTATCACCAGAAAGCTGCAAACGTTCGTTAATAGGTGCCTGCGCAACATCTTAAGGATTTTCTGGCCCAATCGTATCTCTAACGAACATCTTTACGAGAGAATGGGTCAGGAACCAATAGGCACAACCATCCAATGACGGAAGTGGCAGTGGATTGGTCATACGCTCCGAAAGGGTGACAGCTCCATAGCGAACCATGCTATGCAATGGAACCCCTTAACTCAGGATGGCAGAAGACCTGGTAGTCCAAGGAGAATATGGCGCAGAGCAGTCGAGAAGGAAGCACGGCAGTTGGGGAAAAGCTGGGGAGAGCTGAGACACATTGCCAGAAACCGTACACGATGGCGCGTAGGCGTAGTCGAGGCCCTCGGACCCACAAGGGGATATAGGACATAAGGCATGCATAATTCTCCTCCGGCTAGTGCGGCTAATGTTCAGTTGCTGAAATCTGTGGAGAGTTGAGATTCTCGGGTTGAGGCGCACACTTTCGGCAACAGCAGCGATATTCTCAGCTAAGCACACAGGATGAACACGAGGATAACTTGTGATATCAATTAGCATGCCTATCTGACAAATTTTCTTCACAAATTTGAGGGACGATTTGTGCATTATTTCGATTGAAATTTCTTTTAAAAATTCGGTCTGTTTGGGCAAAACATCACTCACTTTGGAAATAAGTTTTCAATATTTCCCAACGTTGTTCAAGCGTAAATCGATTCATTTCATACCGCGGAGATATGATACTATGCTTCTGTCAATTTTCTGAGCGCAAAAGAGCTGTCAGTGTCAAAATAACATGTAATTTAAAAACAAACCAACAGATGGCTCACTCGTTAGTAATACCAAGATCGATCAAAGTCTCGAGATAGAATTTTTGCTCTTTATATCAGCATGGTTTCAATGTTGTCTATAATGACTCGAAGATTAGATTGCCATACCTTACGATCTACTGCCGTAATGCGAAATTATAGGTCTTTGTTGATTTCCATGCGTAGTAGTTTGCATAATTACACATTTTTTCGTCTCTTGTTGTTCAAGTTTTACTCAAGTCTTGCTACTTTAAATTTCCAAAATGTTGAGATCATCCTCTAAGTTGTGTGAAATGTTTATTGAAAATTGCAACAAATAACATACGAGTACAAGATAGAAAATTCACGAGAATTTAGAAACAACAAAAACTTAGCTGTTTGATTTGAATTTTGAATCAATGACCTCATTGTGCCTTAAAAAATCATTGCTCCCGCAAGGCACTTCAGTCAAACGATCATCTTCCAACCCCCATACTGGGTAATGTAAAAAGCTTCCCCATTCCTGGGCTAATAATCTACTAAATGACGCATCGAATTAGCTAAATCAAAAACACTTCAATACAATATAAAAGTTCTTCGGTGATGATTCTGTTTATCTATTTTTCTTCCCGTGGATAATTGCTCCATCTTAAATATAAATCTTTTTAAGATCACTTTGATGTGAGACGCACGTTTTTCGCTCTTGAGAAATCTTTCTGTCTGACTGTCTACTTGCCCGTTTGTAAGTCTACTTGATGGCTGATGCTATTTTCAAGTCAAAATATATTTAGATGCAACCATAATCGACACCCACCGACTGTCAAGGATATGTCAAAAACGTAGCGACAAATTTATTTGATCATTTTGAAGTCTAAATTGTTGTGCTATTAAAAAAAGTTATTGCCGCGAATATTTCAGTTAATAGATACTCATAGATACAAGCAGATACTATATTTTGGCATGTGAAAGTCATAGACTTGAGGGATGGAATTTTTTTTTTTTGTTTGAAGATGCATAGAAAGTCGGTTTAAATTGTAATGACTCATAAACTAAATACGGTTTTGGTATGCTGTCTGTACGGATACAACAGTTGAGGAGACATGGCTCACAGGTTGCCGAAATAGTAATTTATGCGCAAACAATAGCTCTTGAAACAGGTTTATGGTGCGATGGCGAATAAATTTAAAGCGAAGTCTGACTCACAATAACTAGAACTGACATCATGGCCATGGATTCATTCATGAATTTTTGCCATTCAAATGATTTCCGAATCAATTTGTATCTAAGCCGCCGTATGGTGAAATGAAAGAGAAACATAATGTGGGGGTAATTAGATTTTTTGCTCGAAATAAAAACAATAATTTCCAGGGCTATTTACTTGATTTTGTTGGCACAGTAATTCATAAAATAAAATTGCCTGCGGTTTGACCGAATAAGGGCCCGCAAAAGCGATCGACATTTAGGGTTCAGCCAACTATAATTCCAAAATATTAAGCATATCCGTATTTGAGAAACGTAAAACATTTCTAAGTGGGGCCATTGCTCTAACTCGATAGCCACTTGTCTTTGTGATACAGGTCATTGCACGGAGAAGAAAAGAGTCTACTCGGGTGCTAATTCATAAATGCACCCTAATGAGTTGTTATTTTTTTTTGCTTAAAAGTTCAATTAGACGAGTGGAGTATCTGCAATTTTTTAAGTCATTTAGGTTATTCGAATTGAGTTGTGAAATTATTGAACAAAAATTGTTCCTTCTTGTTCTGCCTGATGGAGAATATTTCACACTTCACGAGCTATATTCAACCGATCATCAAGCGGCAGTAAATTTTGTTTACAGTTGAATTAAACAGAAATTAACGTTGCGTCGCATAATGCTTTTTTTTTTGGTTTCTGTAAATCCCCAAATTTGGAAATAATGAAAATTGATACCAAATTGCTTTGTTCAGGGGTTCCGTAGAAATATTTTTTATCATTTGACTGAAAAAGTAAGACCATTGTAAACAAAATGGGTAAACAAAATAACTAACTCGTTATCATAGATGTTCTTGGGCTGTGCTTGAGAACTTGGATCACTCGTAGCATCATCACTAATTTTACAGAGTACCAAAGTATCAGGATGGCCATGGTGTAGTTGGTTGCGGGTTTGTTTGTAATCTGGTTTGAGCATCAGCGAGGGATAACAATTAAAAAGTGATTTATGAATAGTAGCACTTGACTGTGAGTGCTCTGAGATTTAGTGGTGATGCTTTTCACCAGAAAGGTATTCGAAAAGCATGCAAGCAATCCTACCAAATCGGATTAGAAACGACCCTTAGTATAGGTAGCACTAGAACTAGATACTAAAATATTTTCTAAGAAATATTATATTAGCCAAAGCCACTCGAATCAGAAGTCAGTTGCACTGAAATAGATGTACATGATGATGGTTGGATGGGGACAGATACCGACTAACTGGAATGGGAACGACATGGAAAACCATAGAAAAGCTCAATGCGTGGCTTGTATCTGCATAACAGCGGCTATGAAGATCTGTCCTGCAAAGGCACTAGAGGTGATCTTAGAACATACCGCCCTATACATCATTCTAAAATGTATAACCAAGGAGACGAATAATCATAGATCGGTGATATGGTTTTAGTAGAAAAATTAACTCAAAACAGACCGAATGAAGAGAATCCGACTAGCATCAACTTAAATAGAATACCATTCAAATTGTACACGGACGGATCCAAAACATTGACAAGAACTGGGGTACAGGCGTCTGGCCCAGAACTATGTAGGTACTCGGAATTTTTAGGAATTTTTAGATTCAGTTCAACTCTGATAGGAAATATGACAGTTGGTTTGTTTCTTCTCCCAGGATAGCAGAACCTGTAACGCTGTGATGGCGCCCCGAGATGCCTGTAGCTCCGTAATGTAAACACGACTAGTTCACGGACCTTATAGCAATATGTGGTCATAACCCACCGGTAGACAAGATGGTGTAGTGGTTGAAGAAACTTAGATTTCCCTTTCCGTGAGAGCGTGGCCGTTTGACCCGCGATAGGACCGCACAGAATATGCGAAAAGTTAAGAAACGAATAGAAGTGCACAATGAGACAGGCCAACGAACTTTTCGGAGACTATAACTGAAAAAGGAGTAAGACTAGAGTAAACGTGTCTGTCTTTTCACGGTTTTGTAGGGTATTCCTTCGAGGTAGTTCTAGACAATGATTCATTTCACTGAGTTTCAAGAATACCGCCAAATTCATGAAACAAGTTAGCAGGCATACAAAGTGGCGTCAAAGTGGCGCGGAGAAGTGGAACGAACACTTCCAAAAGAATAATAAAGAACATGAATTCGAAAGATTTGCCAAAACGTAGGCTATAAGTTTGGAATCTTAAATCTAGATACAGAGTGGCAGTAATGATGGCGGTGTATGTATGCCTGAAAAATGGAACCTTAGAATCGATTGCTCGATTTTCAGAAGAGTAGACCTTGTGTCAGTCACACAATCATCACTATAGTGTGTGATATGTACACATCTTGACTTGTGAACGTCGAAAAACGTTCCTTAATAATCTGATTGCCCCGGATTAGTGCGGATTTTGGCAAGAAAAGTCCACCGAAGACCAACAATATTTACATTGCTGCTCTATCAATGAGACCTTTTAGGTTAAAAATGTTCTTAGGCAAATCGACGCTCTGCAATCTGATTTTTTACACGTAGGCTCTACGGCAGAATTTAAAAATATCATCAGCGTAGAAATCAAGCTAAAAATCATTCTTTCTGCTTCTTTGGGCTAAGTAAGGAGACCCTAATCATTCTACATTCTTATTCTATGGCACAGAAGAATAACTATTATCAAAAGTGGGTGAACTTATCCCGTTTGTGTTAATGGAGTAAAGTGATTACTCGAATAACGAAGGCTTATACTGGTAGATACTTTACCTACGGATGCACTAGACATTTTGTTCTATCTGATACCACTAGACCTATTTGGCAAGCAAATGGCACCCGGTGCAGCCAATCGATTCAATGCAACCTCACAGTGGTCCAGCATATCCACAGGCCACTCCACAATTCTCCAGAACCTAGTATTCATTCCAGAAAACACTGACTACACCCCCCACAGGTTCACTTTCAATAGAAACTTCTGGGCCACTATCCCATCTACGAGTAGATTAGATTGGGAGGGAGACGTGACCCCGGACAAAGAATCATTACAGACAATCTAAAGACAGGCTAAACGTTAGCATCTCTTTCCGCCTCCCAGATCATTGTAGTGTTTTCCAGGTGGAGATAATGGCGATCAAAGAAGCTCTACCTTGGCTGATATGGAAAGTAATATCTGCTAAGGATATTGGCATCTTCGCTGACAGTCAAAGTCGCTCTAGATTGCCGCACGTCTTTTAACGAGATGGCAGAGCAATTCAACATTCACCTGTGCTGGGTGCCGGGACATAGGGATATTCCAGGGAACTGTAGGGCTGATGAGCCTCTCACTACATATAACTAAATGCTATCAATCAGTTCAGGTGGTAGATTGGCATTAAGTGTCAAGTCACTAGATAGATTTTTCCTCAGTTGGATCAGAAACGTTCGAAGCGGTTGGTCTCCCTTAGCAGGAAGGATATCAGCACAACCATTGGTGTCTTTGGTTCGAAATACACTGTCTCATTGGAAGGCATGCCAAAAGGCTTGGTCTTTTCTCTAAAAACTTTTAAAGAAGCTGTATGGATGAGGAGGAGGAGAAGGAGACAACTCTCCATTTCCTTTGCACTTGTCCGGCTCTCTCTGTCAGAAAAAGACTTCACTTGGAAACTTACTTCTTCGATAGCCTCTATGAACTGGCTAACGCGAAAGTTAGAAACCTCAATCGATTCATTAGAAGTTCCAATTGGTTCTAAGCCAGGACGGGGGAAATCCCTTGATCCTTTTATTTCACAATGACCTACTCTGGTCTAAGTGTGTCAGTGCTAAGGGTGCAGGCAGCCACTTGAACCTAATCTAACCTGGGGTATTAGGTGTCAATGCATTTTAATATTTAGGATCCAATCATACTCCGTCAAGTTTGATTTTAAGCCTTATTTTTAGAGCATTGGTAGCCGCATAAATAGGATTAAGGAAAGCAGGTAGTTGTGTACCAATTCATACTTATGTATCATAGTCCATGGACTCTATTTTCGAAAATTTGTTAAATATTGGCATTGGTTTTCTTGGTGCAACCGCTGAGTTGTATACCATAGGTCCACACCGGCTTCAGCACTTGCTTGTATAAGAGTAATCAGTACATTTCTCTGTATTTGTTTACGAGTTCTTTATGTTTCTTTTTCACGTGCGACTTCCATTTCAGCTTTACGTCGAGTGTCATTCCGAGTTATTTAGCCTCATTTTCGAACGGAATACGGAACGATTTTATAAGGATAGGCGAGCTGTTCGCTTTCTAATAAGTGAAATTTACATGAAGAGATTTAGTTTCATTGAGGGCGTTCCACCAGGCCTTTGCCCATGAATGTACGTTATCCAGAGCGCTTTGCACTTTTACAGTTGTTTCTTCGACCGTTTTTACCTGCCATCGCCAAATGTAGCTAAGACGGTGCCTTCTTCTTGTGGAATGTGTCGGGTATACAGAAAGTACAGAAGCGGGCCAAGAACGCTGCCTTGCGGTATGCCAGCTGAAATTTCTGTGAATTGAGAGTATTCGTTTCCGTTTCTGACATATATAGAAGATACAGAAGCGGGCCAAGAACGCTGCCTTGCGGTATGCCAGCTGAAATTTCTGTGAATTGAAAGTATTCGTTTCAGTTTCTGAGATATATAGAAGATACAGAAGCGGGCCAAGAACGCTGCCTTGCGGTATGCCAGCTGAAATTTCTGTGAATGAGAGTATTCGTTTCGGTTTCTAACACGGAAGAAACTATTCCCGAGATATATTGTCAGTATGTTATATAGGCGTACAGGTAGAATCTGTCGTAATTTGAACTACAAGTCTTCCTGCCATACCTTATGAAAGGCTTCAACAAATACGCTTGAGCAAATCTTTTTTTCTTCAAGAGCTTTCTCAATTACGTCAGTGATTCTATGTACATGGTCACGGGATGAATGCTTACTTCTGAACGCAAACTGTAAGCTGTTGAGTAATATCCTCTCGAAAATTTTGGATATAATTGGGAAAAGTCTATAAGACTTCGTGTCACTCGGCGGTTTTCCTGGTTTCAGTACCATTATGGCAAGAGAAACATTCACAAGTTAGTGATCAAATTTCAATAAAATTTTAGGTCGTCATGCAGAGGAAATACCACACATCTTCGTTGGAACTAATTATAGTCTAAATAACTTGGAAAAAGAAAATTGTTTTGTTCAAGTGTTTTTCCAATTAAAAGAAAACAAACTCTTACACCTCAACCTACTACGTAGTTAATCCCATACACCTTCTCTAAATTTGCTGCATGAATAATGCATCCATTTTTTTAAATTTCTCAGAAAGTCGAAACCTCACTCACAATAATAATTCCTAAAACGCCTCTCACATCTCCACCGGAAGAAAACAAGAATACGAAAATATTTACGTAATATTTATCAGAACTTCCTTGTTGTCCATCAATCTATCAAAACAAGACACCTGTTGCCGGGTGGGTTCAGTACCAAACTTAAAATTCATCTGAAGTCATAAAATTCAATGGATAACGTCAGAATGTTTTCCTACTAATTGAATTGTATCTCTCCCATCCGACTGATTCATGTAGAACGTAATCGACTTTTTCGAGTTTGATATCTTAAAATTTATAATACAAGTTTTTATTTACCTAATTTCACACTCGTATCCATCTACTTGTATCTATGGATATGGCATGAAATTCGAAATGAGTCTGCCTAGGGGATACCCACCTGAACGAGTTGCACTATTTCTTTTGAAATTTCCATTTAGCAAGTTGTTTACGGTGCAAAAATTAAATTTACATTTTGATTCGCTATTCGTACTCTTCCGCGTATTCTGTGTTTTGTCCTAAATGCAAATAAAAAATATTATTGTTTTTTTTTTTTTCCCAAAAACAGATAATTGAATTTACTTCTTGCTGATGCTGGTTGTCTAACTTTCGTTTTTTTTTGTATTTCTAGAGGAACAAGTGATAAATTTGTCGGATCCTATCCCAATGGTAAGTGACTTGGTGTGTGAATGTGGGTTGCCAAAATAGTTTTATTCGTGTTGTTACATCAATTCAAAATAAACAGAATTCGCAGATGAAAAGGAGGTCATGTTCATGTTCTTTTCAAATGAAAGCGCAGTTGGAATATTATTGTGAGTAAAGTTTTAAATGAATGATGGAAATTTGATGGCCCCAAAGTGTGGGATGTAACGCGTGGCACTAATTTTTAAATAAATTATATTTGTGGAATGAAGAGGTTGGCGAGCTGTCACCAGTTCCTTATGTCATTCAGTTCCTTATGTCATTTTACATCTGTCAAATCCACCTGTCATCATTAGTGACAGGTAGTTGGTTCTTGCCTTGCTATTGAATTGAATTGAATTGAATTTAATATCTGTGTCAGATTATGGTCGTCACAATCGCCTAACTGAGCAAACAATTCAAATCACAATGGCATAAGGCTTGTGCATCATCGTATTACTCGATCAACTGAAAACACATAGTCGCTGTGGGTGTCTCAGTGGCCGAAAACCCGGAATTGTCAATTCCGCGCCACGCTCAGCAATTGGGCATTTCCTACAGCTCCGTTTGCATTTTGGGCTTGGATTTGCATCTTCAATTCTGCAATTTTTTTTCTTTACGTAGCCGCCGAACGAGAAGATTTTGTTCAAAAATCGACGTCAACTTTTTGATTTTTTAGCACCCAATTCAGAACCATCTGGACCACCTCTTTGCTATTAACAGGCTGAAGGATGTGTATGATAGTTTGTTAATCATGTTCTTATTGGCTTCTCTCCTTTATATAATTTTTGCTAACAAGTCACACCTTTTTTTTTCCACGGATAAAGCCAGGTCGGGTAGTTAGTTTCAACACAAAATAGAGAATAAAAGACCCAGTTTCTAGAGGGTACCGGTAGGTGCACCATAAGTTAATATATTCACCCGTCTTAGATAACTGGATATTTTAACTTGTCACTCCGCACTGTTGTGGGCGCTGGTGATGAATAAGATCTTTAAAAATCGAAATTCAATTGTTGTATGCATCAGTAAATACGCAAATTACGTGATAGCAATGGTTAAGTACAAACTTATCGATACCATAATTAGGAAACATCACAGACAATCCTCAGAAGTTGGGCTGAAGACTGCGTACTTAGTGCTAATCCACCAAAAACGGAATTAATTCTCTGCACCAGAAAATACAAATTACCCTAACTGAATGGAAAGGAGTTAACCAGCTTATATACGGCCAAGGTATGGCCTAGTTTCTGCAGATTTTTAGTAGATTTGTTTCGCATTTTATTTCATTTGAAATACGTAGAATGTCGTTATCTTGCCCCATGTAAGCTTTCTATATTTCCTCTAGTCTTATCCATAAAATAGCAGTGATTCGACACCTTATATTCGTTCATTGCCAAAAGTATTTTACGAGAAGGGATGATTAAAAGGGCACAAGGATACTCCAGCGATCGATTTTTGACTTTATAGCCTTCTATCATCGAAAGGGCGAGACTTCGGTAGTATACAATATAACTACACTTTTAGGTTCCATGCTCAATCAGAGGTGGAATCGCTTAATCCTTAAACAGATAACTTGTCAGGTAAAAATGTATCTTAAATATTATATTCCATACCCAGTTTTTCGTAGAGGGTTGTGATCCTTCTGTTCCGCATCATAACTTCGCCGTAAGAACAAGAAGAGACCCTGTTTTTCATAAAGTGTTATCCGTGCACGAATGAGATGAATCAACCCTAGTTTACTGCATACTGGTAAGTCTCGTCTTCATAACCCTAGTCAGAGACATTTACCATACTTAAATCTCGATAACAGATGAAAATTTGTAAAGTTCATCAAAATCGGTTCAGCTGTTTCTGAGATATAACCAATTTTTACAAGTACCATATATTCCTTTTAAATTAAGTAAAACACAAAATTTCATCGAAATCGGTTAAGCCGTTTCTGTGGTATAGCCGATAATTTTGTAGCTGTTCTTTTTTTTTTAAAGAAAAGTTGAATACCATTTTGCAGCATGAATCCAAATTAACCAAAATACGTTTAATTTTTTCGTTACACCCGAAGCGTTACACATTTTCGTTACATCCTTGTAACGTGGCTAGCGTAGTTTCACTTCATAAAAGGTGACGTATATGATTGAGAATTTTCGTAAAAATATTTTGAAACACAAAATGTGTTCCGGCAGTGTTTCCCGAACTTTAAGGCTTTAAATTATACCCATACCTAAGAAATATGTAATTTCTGTACGAAAATGACGTATCCTCGTAAACAAGATGATCCGCAGATTAAACGAGAGTAAACCGCCCAAACCCGGATATATGTATCCGCCACACGCTTCTTAAAGAACATTTTTACTCTGAAAGTAGTGTCAACAATCTCTTGATAGTGTCTGTTGTTTTCTTGTGAATAGATTTATAATCTTCTTTCATACTTTCAATCTTTTCAGGCGAATCTTATCTGTGGAGAATTCCTCTTTATGTACATAAAAAGTGTCTGTGACGAAATAAACCGTAAACATTCTGATGTACACAGTGCAACTCTAGTGGCAAACCCCTTCAACCATTATCTCCTACCACCCTAACACAACAAATTGTACTCAAATTACTAGCAGGCTTTATGTCTCTATAAATCTCACATAAGATGCGTAATTTGCGAAACAGAAGCTCTACCACAACAAATTTACAGCCACAATTTTATCTCATCTTTAGAAACTAAAGACCACACTTGCAGTCTTAAGGCGAAAAGATAATACGAGCACTATCACTGTTTGATTACGCTTCATCAAACAAGTGTCATATGGCAGATATATGTAGTTGCCAGCCAGTGTTGATGGATGGTGATACGAGTATTCGTCGTAATAAATATCCGTAGCCAATGATGGACATTGATCACATAACGCCCACCACCTGACATAGCGCGGCTAGTCAATTAATGTCACTCAAATTGACAAACTGCATAATCTCTTCTCACTGTCATATTCTAATTAGCTACAGCTCACGATAAGACTGTGAGAAGTAGAAATTAACTTTTCCAATGTCGACTGTATGTATACTCTATCGGGCGGGTTGGTTCAAGGTTGACAAACTATTAGAATCATCACCACCCAATTCTGTAGTGGCTTGTGTATCTATTTTAGCGAGCTTTGTTCCGAAAACACTCAACACCCCCATTAGAAATAGGAAATTGTAGAGGAAATAGTAAACAAAAATAAAACACAAACGCCTAATCGCATTCCGTGAGAAATAAAAATAAAAAAATCTAATACAGTACACATGTAAGGTACTTGTACCTACACATTTTCTCTTGAAGTACTTCTCCTACTAGCCATCTACTTAATGAATGATCTCATTCTTTTTTTATTCAGCTGTATTTACAATTCAGCTGTCCATCTTAAGGGCCAAAGTGTTGAGTGTGAAAAGTTAACAAACAAATAAATGTATCATTTCGAGTGCCTTGATTTGTATCGCGATACATACGATTAATTGAGTGAAAATGAGGTGAAAAAGATATATCTCCTTGATCACCGATTAAGTGGACTCTTAAATTTATGTATAAGCGTGCCAGTTTTATAGTCATCTAGAATGGTGTTGTAAATCTCTTATAGCCAAAGCATATGTATATTGGCTGGGAATGTAAACAAATTGGCTGTGTATCTCCAACTACTGGCTGGGAGTATCTCAATAAAATACACACAATGTCGTATTATGCAGGGTTATTCATTTAGTGCTTTAGGATTTTAAATTCAAGTAAAATGAAAAGTATTAAATATTTCAATGAAATTTGTTTACTATTTTAAAGTCCAGATAATGCCATTATTTTTGTAATACAACATCGGTTAAATGTTTTTGCAAACTTCGATTACTGTGAGGTAGGTTAGGTAGATGGGTGCCCTGTGACGTGCTTCTCACTGCTCACTTAGACCAACAGTCAGGTCCGTTGTGCCCATATGAGTTGTTTTTACCCTGGAAACCAAAAAAGAAAGCCGCCGATTTAGAACCATCCAGATAAGGATATGAATCTCAGGAGATTTTTCAGATCGATTTTGTTCAAATCCTCCAATTCCATGACTGCCAAGAGTCCTCATTCTTCTGTTGACAAGGGCAGGACATTTACATAGCAGGTGACGAATGGACTCAATTTTGTCTTCGTCCCTGCAGCTTTTATAATAATGGTTATGTATAGCTCCAACTCGCTCCGCACGAATACCGAATTATAGAGCAAATGGGAGTTTTCACAAAGGGGAGAGCCTACGAAATATGCAACGCTGATCCTTTCCTTGCAAGTTCATCTGCTCTTTCACTACCTGGAATATCCATATGCCCTGGTACCCAACAGAATTATCATATTAGCTTTCGACACCTCATTTAGGTGTCCTCTAGTATTGATCTGATTACCGCGGAGTCCAAGGTCTTAACGGCTGCCTGACTATCACGTACACCATAATAATCTTTCCGACGATATGGTCTCCGAGTAATGGCTGTAATCTCGACTTGGAAAACGCTGCAGTCGTTGCTAATTATAAAGGAGTAGTTCACTCCAAGAACTTCACAGTCTGTTTAGCTAGCTTCTCTTTGGTTGTGACTTGCTGGTCTTCAGTCGCTTCTGTCAGGAATTTTGATATTGAATCTTGCATCAAAGCAAGTGTCGGAGTCACATAGTCATTTTCTATCTGCCTGGTAGTAGTTTCCCATCGGAGTAGGATGGAAGTATGACCTTATGGTTCTGATGACCAAAATCCAGCTTCTTTTAGTCTATAGTCTTACAACGATTTATTGTAGTAGATATTCAACGGCATGAGATTTGGCTTGGTCTCCATTGTCGCTGTGGGTGTCGTTCTAATAGATCTTGGAATCCCGATGCAGGCCATTCTCTGGATCTTGCTGAATTTTGAAAGATGGTATTTCTTCTCAAGTGCCTTCCAGCCATAAGTTAGAGTGAGTCTCACCACGCTGTATAAAACCCTTACACCGTAGTGCTGGTTTGAGGCCCCAGGTAATGCTGAAAGTATTTTTGCATGTATAGAAAGCTACACATGCTACAATGCGATCCTCGATATATTCTTTCCAGGTAACTTGCTGACCTTGGAAGATTTAGTTCAACTCCTCCGGTAGTTGGCAGTTTGAATACATGGATCGATCTTTTGCTAGTAAACAGAACAATCTCTGTCTTCGAAGGGTTGAATCAGAATCCTCGGCTAGGTGAGGCTCTTACTAAGGACTAAAAGTAATTTACCTGATACCAGGATGACAGCATCGTTAGCATAGGCTGTTACGTTGAAACCATTTTATTTCAAAATCTCATTCACCACTAGGAGCCATATAAGCGGTGATAGAACGCCACACTGAGAAGTCCCTCTACTGACCTTTCTTCTGGTAATGAGTTAATTATACGCAACTAAAGCATCCGTCCAATCCAGTTGTAGAGGCCTATGCTAAATTGAGCTTTGTTCAGACTGCTCAGGATCGTTTCGGCATTCATGTTGTTGAAAGCTTATTGTGAGGTAATTTTCGATGACTTTTCCGGCTGTATTCCGGCCATAACTTCACGGGTGTTGGTTTTTAAGTGCTTCAAAGTTTGGGAATTTGTTTGCATACGATCTTTAGCATAGCTCTGCAAAAATAAATCCACGATCTTGGTTACCAGTTGATGTCGCCAAATCTTGAAATTAAACGACCGGGAAAGTTTTCACCTGTCCTGTTGGAAGCACATGCCGCTCACATCAATGTCTCTAAGGAGGCTATCATTTGATCATAGTCCATAGAATTCACCGTAACAGTGGTGCCTACGTTGTTTAAAAAAAAGTACAGCCCGATCACGCAGCCGGTCAACAGTGCTCACCAAACTTGTCAGCAGTGGTTGGTGCAATGTAATCATAGCGATCATATTTCGATTCTCAGAACCCCGAATTGTGCAATTTTGTTTGTTTACGTGGCCGCCGAGCGAAATAGAAGATATTGTTCGAAAAATCGGCCAGCATCCAATTGGCGCATTCTGTGGTCAGCAGGAGTTAGGTTTGTATAAGCTGGACCACCTCCAGCTATTGACAGGCTGAAGGATGTGTAGAAAAGTTTGCTAATCTTGTTCTTTTTGGCTTCTTTCCTTTATATCATTTTAGCCAACTAGTCGCTCCTTTTTTGACACGAATGAAGTTAGTTTGGGTCGTTAGTTTCAACACAAAATAGACAACATATGATTGGCACTTTTATACATATCCCTCAGCCTGTCAATATCTGGAGGTAGAGGGATATGTAACTACCCGTAAACCTTCTCTGCATTGATATCAGTTGAGCCATTTTTGAGCTATAGGGTTACAACGCTTAAAACTGAGCAACATCACTCAGTTTTCTATTAACAGCGCTAGTAAGTAGATATAAATTAAGCGCTGATATTGACTAGTGATCAGCTAAATAATTAAGCGATTAGAAAGATACGCTAGCAGAAAAAATATTAGCTTACAGATAAATAAATCGGCCACTTGAAGTCATTATCGTACCAGCAAATAATAATTTTTTTACCAGCAAAAAGTAATTTTTTTATTCGCAGAAAATAAAATCAAAATCAACAGAAAAATTAAATGATAACCAGGAAACATAAAAGATGAGCTGAAATAATGTTTTATGAATTATTTGACTATCAGACAGAAACAAACAATACTTTAAGAAAAAGAAAACGAAAAAAAAAAGAATTAAGAAAAAAACCTGAGCGGTTGGGAAAATCAGAAAAGAATATAAACAGTGCAACCTCTCCTTGCAGGCAGCTCTTATAAGCGGACATCTCTCTTACACGGGCAATTTTCCTGGGAATAATTTGTTTTCTATATTTTCGAAGTAATATGCATGACAAATGGACTCCCACACACGGAAGCGGACATTACATTTCTTTACTTTATTTCTTTTTAAATTTTTCGCCATACAGTTTATTGTATTTAATTTCCTCCTTTAATAGGACAAACAATTTGGACAGTGAAATGTATAGGTATATATACCTACAGGAAATGTATATATACATTTCCTTGAGCAACTGTTTTCTTGTTATTACTTAACAATCCACAACACAACAAAAATATCTACCAATTATCATATCCATCATCACTCAAACGTCAGCGAAATATTCTCTAACAAAATTTGTGTCCCAAAAATATGTTCTCCTTATCAATACCAACTCATTCTTGCTCTAATAACATGTTTACTTCTGCTCACAAAAAAAAAAAAAAATTCTGCTGATCAAATAATAAATTTTTGCTGAGAAAATATTTTGTTCAACTTATCTTTTATTTTTCTCTTCAATTACTGCTATTCTCTACTGATTTTTTTTCCTGTTTTCTTACGATCAGAATATTATTAAATTGTTAATCAAATGATTTAATTTTGCTGATTAAAAAACCCTTTCCTGCTGATCGATTAAGTGGTAGACTAATTTAAATATTAACAGTTTTTTTTTACTATTTAAATTATTTTTTATTATTTTATTTATGGGCAAAATTACTTTGGTATTGTAAAAATTTCCAACATCAATATATGATGGATTGGCAAACAAGTAAATAACACAATGATTTGGAGCCCCGAACCACTCCGAAGGAACACCTTACATAATAATGTAATCCTCATTAAAGTCGGGTTTATTCTTATACTGTATTTCTAATTATTCAAAAATATTGGAAAGGGCTAGTGAAATCAAACACACAATCAAAAATTCGAGTTCAACAAGTCAGTTAAAGGTGCCACGACGAAACTAATACACATTCGTAGAACACGTGCAGGTATCAGTAACCCAGAGCGACTCTCCACAACCATTGACTAACTGAAGTTGATACGACAACATTCAAATGCCTATAGTACCAAAAGATCAACTCTTAGCAAGAAAATGTTCACATGCTCCACGTGCTTTAAAATGTTTCCATGTCAATCAAACGCTTTCCGAACAAATTTCCATATACTTCTCCCATCCATCAATTAAATTTTATTCGATTGAACCATATTGTTGACACGTACAGTTTTTGTATACACCACAATACTTTCCATTTCCAATTGGAAAATGTCATAGCAGCATCCTAAGTCAATTTTCCTTGAAATCAGCTGAATAAAACAATTCCAAGAAGCCATAGATCCAACAAAGTACACCTCACTTGATAGGATACGAGTATATTCTCTCACTGTTCTCGAGAGTGCATGTGAGATATGTTAACACACTTGCCAGCCAATTTGTATCCAATCCACGTGAACTCGTTTTAATAATTTTATTTGTTTTCGCCTTCATTGTTACAAAAACAAGAGAAGCATATCACGGTGATGATGATGATGATGATGACGGTCTTCCCCGGCCCCGTTCTATAGCTAAAATTATAAAATCAACTTTTTCGACCTAAAAATAGCTTAAACGATGTAATTATTCACGAAATCGTATGAATTTTGAATATCAAGAGAATTGGGTCAGAAATACTGCATTAATTTCATTTTCCATTCGCAAATGGGTGCACAACGTCGTTTACGAGTAACCTCCCACTGAAAAAGCAGGAATCTATTTTGGAAAACAAATTGCCATACGATATGAGACTACTAGGAGTTGATAAGCCTGACGTTATTTGTTGGTTAGGAGAAAAAAAGTTTAAATTAAATTATTCGTAGGATTGCGGAAATTAAAATTGAATATCCTTTGGGCGGATTGTACAGCGTATTGCAAGAGAAAATAGATAATGGCCATGAACATGATATGACTTAAAACGTGCGTAATTGATAGATACGAGTAACTCTGTAGAAATTGGGTGAGTTTTGACGGAATATGTAAAATTAGGATGTGTGTTCTGGAGATTTTTGACAGAGAATGATGAATGTGTCGTGGAAAGGTAGTAATCTGTCATGTTCAGGGCCAATGAAGTGATGAAAACCTGACATTAGTGCTTGAATGACCAAGAAATCCTTCGCCTCATTTCCTTCTTAGAGGAATATGATGGTTCGCGACATATAATTTCAGCAAGGCCGAATTATTTTCTACATTGAATTCTCTAGATGTTCTCGTAATTACAGGACAGCGCAACAAGTTAGTCGTACAAACGATGTTGGTAAAGCAAATCAATTTGTTTAGGAGGCAATAAAGGCAAAAAGTCGTTCCAGAATGTACGAGTACTCGTACATGCTATTTGTGTTTCTCTAAATCTTGTCAATTCCATTGAAAGGTGGTCACAACATAACTTGACAATGTTTCACTGTTTTGCGTCGGAAAATTGAAGACGTGTAATTTCATTTGAATTTAATTGATTATTCATTTTTACATGGCAATTGAGAACAACTTTACAAGAATTCAGTAAATTTAACAATATTCGCTATGAGTTTGATTCGATACGGGTACTGTAGAAACTGGTTATAAATACGAGTAGATACGTTGAAAAGTGCTCACTTGTCATTCATTTACATGAATATCTTGTGGAATGTTACAGTAAGAGTATACAAATAATTCTAATATTAGAGACACAGGTAAGCATAATTTAAAAAAATAGATATATTGCGTCTTAAAACTGCTAAGTAATCTATTTAAACCTGAAATTTATTTATTATTTTAAATTCTATCTAAATTTGAAAACCTCTGAATTGTTCTATATTTATAAAATCAGCTAAGCAAACTTACTGGAAATAAACTCAGACTGATTTGTAGTTAAGAACTCGTTGTTCTATTGCTAATACCCATCGAGACTATTACTTCTCGTGTCAGCTTTCTCCAATTCAATAATTTGGGTTTCTCCTCAAACACACTGTACTACGTTTGCTAAACACCTTCACTGCAAGCCTGGTGTTAATTTTGAACTTTCCAAAGGCTACAACAACTTTGTTTGAATTTAATATTTGAGTTGGTTTGGACATATGCCACTAGATGGCGTACCAAATTTTTGGGGAAATTTCGTATAATGGCCCTTTACTTATAACCCAATTTTATTTATTGATTTATTCATCTACCATATTAAATATTTACAGATTATTCTTAAAACTAATACAAACAAAATCAAACAAAACATAAAACAATTAAAATTCCCTAAATTCTGATCATGAAATTTGAAAGATTTCCATACTAAAAAAACATGTCAAGGAAGCTACACACGTCATCGAAATCACCAGGGCCCCTCGAGATATGTAGTAGTTCTATGTCTATCAATCATGAATAAATCCCCTACGCAAAAGGCTTCTTATGTAGGCGCAGACAAATTAAAATTACTCAACAGCTCCGATGAGTTCAGTTTCCTTCGAGAAGAAAGCGTTTGCAACCCTATCAGTAGACACTGAGCTTCATATTTGCGTAAGTTATCAGACCAATCGAATTTTTTTATTACATACCTCTTGTTAGGAGGACCAAATTATAGAGGCATATTCTAGAGCAGATCTAACTAAAGAACAGAAGACTTATTTCAGTGAATTCTGAGTAGTCTCGTTTTAAAAATCCCAACAAGAAATTTACCTTCACCGAAGGTAAACTTGCTATCAAGCCTTATGCCAAGATCAGAGATTTCATTAACCTTTTGCAAGACTTCATTACCTGAATAAGAATAGGTAAAGTTACGGTGAGAAGTCGTGTAGCTGTGAACAGTTTGCATTTTTATTGACTCAATGTTAGCGTATTAATATTATACTAGTGAATACAATTTTGGGAACCGTGTTGAAGATTCTCACAGTCGCTTATTGAGTTAATTTTTGTGAACATTTCCCAATCCCAAATAATGAAATGTATTGAAGAATGAACGAAGATCATTAGTATATAAAATGAGAAGTATAGGACCAAGATGTCTTCCCTGAGGTACACCACTGATTACGAGTACATTAATATGCAGAGATGCTGAATTTCTCAATTTGACTATTTGTGTTCTGTTACCTACGTAAGAAGATAATCATTTATTGAGTTTTGACTGAAATCCCAAGGCATTCAATTTATTCATAAGCATATTGTGGCTTAGTTTATTAAAAGCTTTTAAGAAATTCAAAACTATTAAGCAAACAAGGTTAAATTTATTTTGGATGAGCTACCACTTACGAACCCATGTTGAAAGTCATTATTACAATTTTATTATTTAATTATTCAATAGCTTAGGTATGCTAGCAATTTTAGAAACTGGCCTAAATTTCTTTTACCAAATTTAGAGAACCGGATTTATAAATTGCAGTAACAAAATTAGCCTTCCATTCATTAAGGAACACACCCGGAGAAACAGATAAACTAAATATTTTTAAAAGTGGGTAAACAAGGGAATTACTTGTACAATAAGTTTTAAGAATGAGAGGAATACCATCCATGCCAGAAGGATTTGAAGCCACTCAGAATGTACGATTCTGGTAAATAAGGGTTACCTATATCGGCAATAGGATCTATATCGCAGTACGAGTAAACATCGGTAGGCGTACTATCATTTGGTTGAACATAAAGCTGGCTAAATAATTGGCAGGTTGACATTTCATCCACCTAGTTAGCTCCATTATATTCCAAAAATAAGGATTACAATTATTTTTTCGTTAGAAGTTCAAAAGATCTTAAATGTCATTCGAAGAGAGAAGTGATTTATTTCCCAATTTAAGTTACAGAACTGGGCTACTGGTGATTGAGTTGGTAAGTCTACCACGCGAATTTTTTGATTTGTAAACCAGCTCATGCTCTTCAGTTCGTTCTAGGTGTGACATTTTCCCTCCATCTCTCATTCAGTTGTTCAAATCAAATGTCCGTTCCAGATCCACTTATATACACGTAATACAGGCGCGATCTCTTAAGTATACGCATGAATCTTTCCATAGCTCCTTGTGTCACTATTAGTTTCGTTAGATGTTATTCAGTAAGAGTCTATGTGTCCGAAGCATACATCATAATTCTTAATACAATCTGGTCAAATCTTTATTTTTACAAGGGCACGTTTTGAAAAATTCGACCTCGAGACTTTGATCAAAATTGTGGGTCTCTCAATTCTGTATATCTGTCTGTTGTATGTATACAAGACTGTTGCTTAAATAGCTAGATGGATTTTCTTAAACCTCATATCTGGGGTCTATGGGCTCAAAATTCGAGGCTAAAAAGGAATTTTCATTCTAACCACAAAAGTAACAGTACTTTAGTAATGGCCGATTTAAAAAAAGGCAATTTTCCGGAAAACGGTTCCAACGATTTTATTTAAATTTAATACTTGAGTTAGGTCGGATATACACCACTAGATGTCACACCAAGTTATTGGAAAAAAATTCTTATAACGGAATAATATTTTTTTTTTCAATCTCAGGAGTAGCGAACCGATAACGCTGAGCTGAGCCCGTTTCTGTGTGCTGTCGAGCGGAAGAAAAGAATGTCGAAATTTCGAACTCAAAACGTGAGAACAATAGTGAGTCTTGGTAATTTTTTAAACGATTTTCGACATCTAAGCAATATGAGGCATATACTCGTACAAGGACATGGCATACCAAGTTTTGGAACATTTTCAAAATAAGTATTTTGTTTTAATGTGTTTTTGAAAAAAGTAAGAATAAAAATAAATTTTAACAATTTCACTTAAATTTCAATTCAGAGTTCAATGGCACGGTAGAGCCTAGTCTTTGCAAGATACCTAAGAAATAAAAGTCAAAAGTGAAAGTTTGGTTGCGGCACTCACTTTCACAATTTTCCTGTGGGATATACAATGTTTCAATTGTGATTGAACACAAAAAAAAGCACATTTTCTACAAAAAATAAGTTACTGTGAAAATTATTGCAAAAATTATGAAAAATCGAGTTTATCTCTAAATTATACAAGAAAACTGTAACACATACTTATGTTATTAAAACGTTCTACAATTTTGCGCAGTGGGTGTTTTGTGTTCAATTATAAGTAGAATTGTTGAAATTGGTACAGATTTGGTGAAGTTAGGGCCAAGTTAGGAAGACTAGCAAATACGCAACTACCTTTCCCCAGACCACAGCCACCCGGATATATAAGAGAAACGAATAAAAACTAAGTTTCTCCAACCACAACACCAAAAAAGGAGTTCTGCCTGGTAGTACAATGGACACAGAAAGTTGAGTCTGAGTGATCAGGGAATTGGAAATTTCCTTTTTCAAAAACAAAAGAAAACCTTTACCCAACGAAATAAGTATAAATCAAATTGACGAAGCTGTTAGTTTACTTACGGCGTCGGTGGTAGACAATATTGATCAATCAGTTCCAGCAAAAAAAAAAAAAAAAAAAACTGATTATAGTTACTATCTAGTCATACTGTGGATCTTATGAATATTGGAAATAGAGTTAGATCTAGGTGAATAAGAACCATTTACTCCAGTACAGCTTTTGTATCCTAGCAGCCCCACCTATATACCAGCTGTTACAAGATTTTCACCTTCAACTCTAGACGTTTTCATAACAAATGTCCCAAATAGTTTAACTCAGCCATTTGCCATAAACGCACTGAGTTCAGACCATCTCCCAGTTGAATGTAGGATCTTGTGCACTCCTGCTCTCAACGAAAAAACATTTTTGGACTATAAGAAGGCTAACTGGGACCTGTTTAGATCTCACTTTACGTCAAAAGTTCGAAATTACTCCACAGAGCTATCAGGTGTTAGCTGCACGCAGCAGTTAGACCAGAATATAGAATTTTTTGAACACAATCTTCTGAACAGTGTCCGCTTTTCGGTCCCAATTAAAAATACAAGGAAACGAGTTATAGTTCTTCCCCGCTATATACTAAACTTAATAAAAAATAGAAATCGATGTAGAAGACTTTGGCAGAATAGAAGGTCTCCAAATGATCTCAGTGAAATGAAATTCTTAAATCGATTGATAGCATCTGCAATCTTCGAATTTAGAAATAAAGAATGGAACACAAGACTTTCTTCTTTGGATAAAGGTTCCAAACCTTTCTGGAACTTGTCTAAAATTCTTAGAAATAAGAACTCGCGAATTCCCCAACTCGAAGTTTCAGGTAGGCTTGCCATCACCAATGAAGAAATATCTGAAATCCTAGCGGACGCCTTCCTTCAAAATCATCAGGTATCGGCAAATACTTCAATTTCCCAAGTAGATTCTTTAGTCCAGAATGCAGTAGATGACTTTAATAACCGAGAGTTTGAAACTCTGCCAATAGATGTCTCTATTGAAGAGGTTAAAGACATTGTCTTTGAACAAAAGAACCACAAATCACCTGGTCTAGATGAAATCAACAATTTGGTCTTAAAGCAACTACCATTAACTGGCTCCCGACTGCTAAGGTTCATAATCAATTCGTGTCTAAAATTACAGTATTTCCCAAAAAAATGGAAAATGGCCAAGGTAGTACCCATTCTAAAAAGTGGAAAACCCCCAAACATGCCAAGTAGCTATAGACCAATTAGTCTATTAAGCACTTGCAGCGAAATCTTGGAGAAAGTTATAAGGAATAAGCTTCTTTTATTTCTTCATGAAAAAAATGTCATACCATTTCAACAGTTTGGGTTTAGAAAACACCACAATACGTCAAAATTGTACAAAAATACGTACCAAAATTAGCAGCAAAGCAATCGACTGGTCTAGTACTTCTCGATGTCCAAAAAGCTTTCGACACAGTGTGGCACCAAGGTCTTCTTTATAAACTGATTAATTGCGAATGCCCTCCACATTTGATTAAACTTATTCAAAATTTTCTGTCGGACCGATACTTCACCGTGTTCATTAATAAAAATTACTGCAGCCAAAGAATAGTTCCAGCAGGGGTTCCTCAGGGATCTGTATTGGCGCCAACGCTCTATAATGTCTATACATCTGACTTTCCCACTATCCCAAATTGTGAAATTGCGATGTATGCAGACGATACTGCAATATTTTCGTCTGATCAATATGGATATGCTATAGAGGCCAATTTACAAAATGCGTTAAACACCATCTTCGAGTGCTATAAGCACTGGAAAATTAAAATCAATGCTGAAAAGTCTCAATCTATCTTTTTTACAAGAAAGAGAAAGAATTGTTTCTTACCAACAATTAACTTAAAAGTCAATAACAGTGATATTCCCTGGGTAAGCTCAGTCAATACCTTGGTATCTACTTCGACTAGACGCTAACCTTTGGTGAACATGTGAAAAATATTCAGTGTAAAGTAAATGTGGCCATAAAAATGTTATATCCCCTCATAAATCGCAAATCATTACTGAGCGAAGGCAACAAACTGCTCATTTTTAAAACTATTTTTCAAGCTATAATGCTATATGGATGGCCCAATTTGGGGAAATTGCGCAAATGTTCATCTGAAGAAGATTCAAATTCTACAAAATAAACTATTAAAAATGATATTCCGCTTACCTTGGTTCTTTTCTACAATGGTTCTACACGAGAAAGCCGGAGTCATACCAATCACAAGGAAAATTGAAATTTCAAACGAAAAATTCTTACTTAAATGTGAATCTATAGATAACCCTCTCATAAATAATTTCCCACATTAATAATAAATGTATTATTCACTATCCATTGTATTATTTATTCATATATTTATTCACACACATGTATATCATTTATATCCTACCTACCTCTTATTTATTTATTTATTTAGTTATTTTATTTTTATTTATTTATTTATTTATTTATTTATTTTTATTTATTTATTTATTTATTTGTTCACTAATTTATATATTTATCTATTTATTTAATTATGTATCTGCCTATTTTAGTTACTTCAAGAAACATTCTTACTTACTGTGATACTTAATATCTACATATATATATATATATATGTATTTATTTATAATTAATTATATACTGGCGTTCCAATGGTTCCTATTTTCTTTTTAAATGAAGGTTTTTTCTCATAGTTTTCCTTCCATAATTGAATTCATGTGCGTAGTGCAGTTTTAAGCCCATTGTATATTATTCAGTAGTAAGACATAGAAGAAATGTCATATCTCTGTGCAAGCTATGTAAAAAAGAAAACAAAAATCCAACTTGTTATGCATTGTACTATGAAAATAAATATATCTATCTATCTATCTAAGAACCATTTACTGATTTAATCTTGTGCTTTAGAAATAGAAAATGGAACTCGAAACTTCAGAGTCTAGACAAAAATTACAAACCATACTGGAATATCGCAAAAGCTATTAAAAGAAGAAATGCCTCTATTGCAGCTTTTAGAATAGGTGATATACAAATGTTGTCTACAGCTAAAAAGTCGAATGCTTTAGCGAATGTATTTTATGCTAACCACTCCATTTCAAGTAATCTTGTAAGTAGCGATGCGCAAGAAGTGGAACAGTCCATTGTCTATTTTGTAATGACATAGTATCTGTCATTCATGATCTCAGAAATTCGAAGTCCCCTAGATTTGATGGCAAAAAACAATTTTTTTTTATCAAAATACCCGAAATCGGCATAAAATTCATCAAAAGCTTTTTAACTGCTGTCTGGTAATTGGATACTTCCCCAAAGCTTGGAAAACTTCTAAAATAGTTTCTATTTTGAAGACAGGAAAGAATGATAGCTTATCTAATAGCTATAGGCCAATTAGCTTATTAAGTTCTTTAAGCAAGTGCTTCGAAAAAATAATAAAGAATAAACTTTATCTTCACCTTAACGAAAATAACATATTGCCCTCAGAGCAGTTTGGTTTCATACCACATCATTCTAGCATCCACCAAATTAATCGCATCAAGCAACATATTAAAATTAGTTTTGCCACAGATAACAACACGCGCATGATCCTTCTTGATATTGAAAAAGCTTTCGTTACAGTACTGCACAAACTTTTCAGGTTAAATTTTCTAATACACATACGAGTATCGGGGCGAACGTTCAAAGTTATTGTAAGTAACTCTCTTTCGAATGACTTTATTGTAGAAGCAGGAGTACCCCAAGGTTCGGTTCTTGGTCCAATTCTCTTTAATATACATATATTCATTCGACTTACCTAGACTTAGTAACTGCGGCTTGGCAATTGGTGCAGATGATACATGCATTTATTCATCCGATTCACTTGGTCTCACTATTGAAACTATTCGTACTTTGCAATCGGGACTAAATGCAGTTCAAAGATAGTTTGAGAATTGGAAGACTAAAATTAATGCTTCAAAGACTACGGTGTCTTTTTTACTAGGAAAAGAAAAGACTATTTCTTACCAAGCAACAGAATAACTTTAAATAATATAGGAACAAATTGAAAGGCCAGCGCTAAATATCTTGGGGTATACTTAGATTAGACATTAACTTACTTTTTTTTTATAATTTGCACTCGCCAAAGAGGATATGAATACATACTTTTATACTATTACAGGACACGGGCGTTGTGAAGAAGAGAGAGAGAGAGAAGGAAAGATTAAGTGGTGTCCAAGGGTGGTGTCCAGATAACTGGGGAGCTTGTTTGTTTTGCTTTTGTCATTGCTTATGATTCACAGTATTTTTTTCCGTCCTCCTGATGTCATCATCACGATCAAGTGGTCAGCCATATGACCACTCTACTGCCAGTGTTAAGCCTTCGCAGTAGAGTTGACTTAGCTTTCGCAACTGATCGACTTTTTTATTTACTTCATGCGAAATAAATAGATGATTCTTGACATCAGGAAATCATAATATATACAACATATTTTTGTATTAATACCTGCTTATTTTTAGTTTTTGGACCATAGAACAAATTTATACAAGTCTCTTATATTGCACTATTGTTAGTTTTTTACTTTTATAAATTTGTTATCTTTTTTCCTTCTTCTCTTTCTTAAATTAGAGATTTTGTTCATACTTTCCTCTAAAATTGCATACATTTCTATATAAATAACTTTGTTTTCTAAATATATAATGTTTCAGTTTTTTTTTCCTTACCCTTATACTAATTTTAGGACAGGGGCGTTTTGAGGAAAGGGGAAGAGGCAGAGAGAAAGACAGATTGGTGTAGTTGGTTTGAAACTCAGCTGGTATTAAGTTTCAGTGAACTCCAAGGGTGGCTGTCCAGATAACTCGGGAGCTTATTTTTTTTTTGCTTTTGTCGTTGCTCATGATTCACAGTATTTTTTCCGTCCTCCTGATATCGCGATCAAGTTGCATTTTAGCCATATGACCGCCCTACTGCCAGTGTTAGGCCTTCGCAGTAGAGTTGACATAAGCTTTCGCAATTGATCGCCTTTTTATTTATTTCATGCGAAATAAATACATAAATATTTAATGGTCTAAAATAGCTTTTTGGTACCTCTCAAAGTTTGATGATCTAAAGTGGAATCGCCCTGAATGCGACCGGCCCGGTTTTGCTGAATTTGTCATTTCATATTGCTTTCCCAAGTGCGTGAAAAAAATCATCAAACCAATCAAACAAGTTTCATCAAAATCCGTTCGTTTACTGCTCCAACAGAAATAAAATAAAGTAAGATCTTTTTCATTCTAGAATGATTCAATATTATATAAAATTTAACTTCGATTCCGGCCCAAAAATGAACGTTCTACGATCCTGCAAATAATGGGTAACTTTCTAGATATTTGAAAATCTAGAAAAGATACAATAATTTCCTTTAATTTTTGGATTTGGTTTCTCAAAAGTTTTTTGAACAACTTTTAGCACACCGCAGAAATTGTGATTCAACTTCTAAACCACAGTGTGATCCTGGTTGGTAATCCAACCGACTTCCGAAAGGGAAAGCGTAAAAATTCAATTTTGACAATTGTACGACAGTTTCATATCAGAGCAAATACAAATACAGTAGTCATATATCAACTTGTTTATTTAATCGTAATCTCAACACCGTCGTTATCATTTTCAATTTCAAAAAAAAAAAAAAAATTCTGTCTGTCTGCTCCAGTTAGTTTAGTTAAGCCCGACGCGTCTCCAGCCTTGCTCTATAAAACCAATATACACGTGATTAGCATAGACTAAGTAATTTTAAGAATCTAAAAATCGAAACTAAAAAAAAACTTTTTCAATCGCCTTTGCGTTTATGCGCACATCACTCACTCATTCGTAACGAAATAAACGCAAAATTTTTAATTTTTTTTTTTGTTGATTGTCACTGTGTGTGTCCGTAGCACGTACGTTTGCAAAAGTACAGCTACACATGGGACAGCACCCATTTTTTGTGACACTCTGTGTACTTAAAAGCAGATGACGAGGATTACACTTTGCATAAATCAATCTGAAACTTTTTTTTGCAGATTTAGCGGATGATGGGGAAATGTCAAGATTTGGCAGTTCTTTTAATCCATCGGGCTTATCATTGTTTGGAGTTTTTTTTTTTTTTTTTAAGGAAAATGCAATTATTTATATATGAATGACGACTTTTTTATTTTATTGTATATATTTACATACAAAGATTTGATAACGATAGAATTCCATCCAGCGTGCCTACTTAATTGAGCACAGTTTGCAGAGAAAGCCTTGAGGTTGAGGTATATGGTGCTGCTTCGACTGAACGATTTTTTCAGTTTGTCGTGTAAATAATGATAGTATCGAGTGAGGGTCCTTGATCGGTTGTGATAAGTTCGTTGAATTGTGTAAATTTTTTCAAAATTGTTTCAAGCTTCTTGTGAAAAAACTGTGCTTACCCGGTTGTCTTGTTCGTTAGAGAGTTTTGGGAATTAAAAAAAGCTGGCGTTGAATAACTTCAGTATTTTCGTCCATTGCAGTCCTGATTGGTTAGTATCAATATTTTTTAAAACTTAGATCGAAAAAAAAGTAACAAAAGTTTTCTATATGTGAAAGTTGTACGATTGTATTAAAATATTTTACTACGTGAAAAAGGCTTGTTTTCATGGTTGAAATCTGTTTCACTGTCACACCAAAGGTAACCAATAAAATCGTGTAAAATGACAAACTAGTGTTTGTCCAAATTCTCCAGTAAAAGAAAGGTTGGGATATAATGTATATGGCTGGGTCATCTGTTTTTTTCATTTAAATGGTTGCCGCGGGTGGCTTGGCACTAGCTCAACCTCTTAACCTAATTTTGGAGTATATTTTCGGGTCTCTATTTCACGAATAGCTCTATCAATATTGTGCTTAAGTGCCTGAATCGGTTCTGGATTATCGACATAACATCGATCCTTAACGGCACCCCACAAAAAAAAAAAAAAAAAACAACCAGCGTTAAATCGTAGCTCTGCGGAAGAAAACAACATCACCAAAACTGTTGATTACACGATTAATAAATTTGGTACGCAAAAGATCGATGGTTGGATATCTTGTATGGCACGTAGCGCCATCTTGGAACCAGAGAACATCCGAGCTCATTTGCTCAGTAACCTCATAACTTGTGTTAACAATTTGCATTCCAATCTCACGAACTTTCTTCACAAACTCATATGCGGTTGCAAATTCCTTTTCAAAATTCCCAGTTTCGGCAACACAGCAGGCACTTTAGAAATAAATTTTCAATACTTTCCAAAGCTGTTCAAGCGCTGTGCTTCTGTCAATTTTTTGAGCGCGAAAGAGCTGTCAGTGTCAAAATAACATCTAATTTAAAAATAAAACAGCCGATATCCCCCCCGTTAGATATTTCATATTTCAAACTTGCACGCTTATAACTTCCAAACAACTCAAAATTATTTTTTTAGTTTTGGCATTCATTAGCGAATATTTTAAGCCATACGTTTGTCTTTTACAATGTTCTGTAGATGAATAATTAAATTCGCAACAAAGTTTATAATTTTGTTTGCAAGGCCTTATGTACAGAAAGTGGTGCAAATAAATATGATATCATTTATAGTGTGTTAAATTCAAGCTATGATTCATTCAGTATGTCGGTAGCTCGAAAACTACTGAACCCAGTTTAATGCGTTTTTCACGTTTAAGTAAAGTAGCCGCCATTTTGGATTTAGGTGAAAAGTAGTTGTCTCTGTGTATATAGTTGTCTCAAACATTTGAATGAGTTCCCAAACAATTTTCTTGAAAACTTTCGGTCGGCATATTATATCTGTCATCACCGTACTATCTTCAACACTAGTTCTCGAAGTAGTTGAAGGTCTACAGTTTAGGTATGTTCAATATTGAATATCTTGGATCCGTCATACTTGCATAGTTTTCCTGAATTGCTCTCTACTTGTAACAACAACTGATGCTCATGTGTTTGAAAATGTTGGGCCAATGCTTTAATTTTGCTCCATAAGAAGGTTTGTTTCAAGGATTTCATTACATCGACAACTTTGGGCCACCATACTCTGTTCGCCATCTTTGATTTTTATGATTTAAATTTTTATTTCCAATATTCGCAACTTGCTCTATAAATAGTTGAAAACCGTTTGTGTCTAAGACTTTAAGTGTATCTTAAATATTTTAATTAATAATTAAAAATAATTAAATAACTTAAAACACAAAAGTTTTGACCGCCATATTGTTTTTGTTTAGTTTTTTATATTTTTTCTAGTTTCACGTTCTTAATTTACTCTGCTAGTTGGTTGAAACCTTTTATATCTACAATTTTAACTCGTCTTAAACATTTAAATTTAGGATACTTTAGGACAGTATACAAGAAAGTGTGGCGATGTCTGTCTGTTTATATGAACGCGTTAATCTCGAGAACCATTGAACTGATTTTGATGCAGTTTTTAATATCCTGTTGCTTAGTTTTTGAGGTATGTACGAGTATAGAAAAATGTTCGTGTTGAACATAAACGTGCTGCAAATCTGAAAAATTTGAAAAACTTTGTGAGACAAAAGAGTCAGTGGAGGTATACATCCCATTATATTTAATTTTTTTCTTTTGGATTAAGTAAAGCGATAGTAGTACTAAAACTGCGCTTTTCACATCTACTCAAATACTAGCAGAATGTAACTGATGATGGTCGTCGAAATAAAAACATAGAAACATAAACACAGATATGCTTATATGCAATCCAATTCTATTCTTAAAAATCTATTCTACATTATTGCTTATTGTTTTTCCAGACGACTACTGCAGCACTTATGGATACATGTAGGATAAGTTGAAAGCAGCCGTTTGGCGGGTTTCTACAAAAGTATCATAATTGTTGATCGTTAATAATATACAATTAAGCGGTATGAAGATATGAACATGTATTCGTCTGTTTTTTGCGTTGTAGCCATGTAACTGAAGAACGGTTGAACCGAATTTGATAGGGTTTATTTTGTTGATTAGCTTATTTTTCAGAAAATATTTACAGATAGCTAAATTCATACTCCGCTTTTCAGAAGCTGAAAAAATTAAAGAAATGCACGCTGCACGCAAAAATTACAAAGTTCACCTAATCAAAATATTCACAAAGACTTGCTCGATTTAATTTTTTTTTTTTTTTTGTATCGATTAGGTTATTATTTAGTTTTTAAACAGCAAGTAACACTCCCACTAGCGATTTATTCTTTTTGGCCGTGTGTCAGGTACGTACATATGTGGAATGTGGCTGTGTCGGGAATCTTTTTTAATTGGTTTGATGAAGCCAGTTATAAATTAATAGAAATAAATTAAGCAGTTGAAGCCATTCGAATCATTAAATGTTAAATGAGAGGCTCGTTTCAAATACATATGTAGTCATACCCAGTTAGTGTGAAATTTATTCTACTAATATGGGACAGAACAGAATTTTATAGGCTAATCAAATCTGCATGATTTCATTTCGCCATTTTAAATTGTCGTAAATTTAATGTTGATTAGCTAAGCGTAACCAGTTTTCATATATAAAAGATGCAGAGAAGCTGAAGAGAATCTAACTTATGATAAATTGCAAGATTACATCACCGCCTAGCCACCTGAATTCCACCCCAAAACAATTTTATTGCATTCAAAAATCTTGTTCACAGAAAAGCCAATCAAACAGTGATTTGTGTCCTTCAAGATTTCCAACTTGTCGTCTAGTTAGCATTTATTTGTATAGTCAACCCCCTAACCCCATTAGAAATACATTTTTTAATTCACCCCACATCCTAGTTCATGGAAGCAAACAAAGGACTTCTTTGTTTCCTTTCCCCGTATTTGAATCGAATGCACTCTAGGGACTCAATTGCATTTCAAAATTCTGTTTATGCGCCACAATGTACGAGTAGTTTCTGAATCCAGAATATTTCATAAGAGTATGTCGTTCGACGTTCATTAGTCACCTAATCCAGACATCAAGCAGACAAAAAATACACCCCCTGAAAGGGACTGCATATTCAAGGATTGCTGTGGTGAAATTTCTATGCAATAATTTGGATTTTCCAGACAACGGAACCCCATTTTTATATTCAAACCATGCCACGTAAGGCAAAATAAAATTAAATCCTAGGAGAAAGGGATGCGTGACTACATAGAGTCCTGCCTGAGTAGGAAAATACCATCACTGCTCCCGGAAAATTGTGAGCAATGGAAAATTCAGTAAAGTGGCGCCAAATTGTCTTAAAAAAACAATATATATGGACTGCAGGGAGGGATTAAAACCGGAAATGAGGGTTTCTTTGTGTGTGTATTGGCTCGTGTTATCCCTTGGGGGAAATTAGTCATTCCTGTGCAAGCAGGGAAATTTTTCTTTTTAAACTTTAACTTTAAGGGAACATTTTTCCTTTGGTAAGGAAAAATTATTCTGCAAAGAAAAATTTACAAATTGGGGAAACTGGTTATTAGTTTGAAAGAACACCATCTACACGCTGACTGCCTGTTATAAAGAGTCAAGCGAAAAATATGCTTAACCTGGTTGGAAATGGATTCCATTGAAACCGGTTAAAAGCATTTGGCCACAGGCAGAATACGAGTATGGTGTCTTCGTAATCCCCCCCGCCCGATTACATCTTGTTGTTGACTTTTTTTTTTATTGGCCGGAGGCGAAAGACATTTTAATTCTGTCAGTGGCGCCGACACCCTCGTGAGCGCGGTTTTATATGTTTAACATAAAAGTGTGGCTTTATGCAAGACTTCAGCCAAACAAAAAGTCACCGAATTAATTATTTCTATTTCCACGAATCGTGTTAGGATGAGTAATACGAAATGTTATCTACGTTCGGAACGATGTTTTGTGGAATCTTGGGTGAAATGTTCGAGGTATTGGTGGGAGAAAAATAAAAAAAATAATGATATTCTGCAGGAACGAAATTTGATGTTATTTCAACTGTTTTCTTGGAATAACACAGATGACGTTAAGTGATCCAAATCCAAGTCGCAAAAGAACAACCTCTCCAAGCAGCTCGGTAATTTAATGAAAACGTTCTGGTTTTAGAGAGATGGTCCTTCTAGGACGAATTCGAAAATTATTCCTGGATCGATGTTGCTTATGGCCTTCTCTGAAACTTTTCTAGATATTAAATGTAAACAAGCTTACTTATGGAGACGGTTGAGTTGTTGCAGAAGGCAACAGATTTGATGTCATTATCTTCTCTCAGGAAAAGTTTACTTGTAATGTTGGGACAGCGTCCCGAGATGCCTATTGATTCTGCTCTTGGAAAGCTGGAAACACCTATATTTAAGTTCCTTAATCTGCATTAAATTGAAAGTCCCAATGTGGACTTTTAACAATGTAGCATAGGCTTGCCAGCCAGCTTCTCTGCAATCTTTTATATGACAACTGGTCGCGATTGGCTAATCAAAATGTTCGCTCATTAATTTTACGACAATTTCAAATGGCGACACAAACATGAAGATTTTTTTAATGACTGCAGGCATAGACTACCAAAATAAGGCAATCAAAGTATACATACAGCCTATTGGACTCTACTTTCAATTCTGCATCGTTGGCTATGAAAGTTTTACTTAACTCAATAGGCGTCAAAGCCTATAAAACTCAATTTTACACTTTTGTTTGTAATCAACCGAGTGTCTGAGATTTAAATAAATTAACTACTATACTCGTATACTACTTGCATATGTATGTTCGTCCGAAGCGAAGACTCAATTTTATTTAGCATTTAACGACTATCACATTTTCCAATCCATTATGTTGCCCCTCTCCCCAGCTTGAATCTCTCCAGTGATCTGCCTTCGATCTTTAAGTGGGCCAACGATCTGGCCAGTGATCTGGCTGACTTAAAGATCAAATTTGAGATCACTTATTTGTATGCGCTATCCGATAGGGTATATTAATTTCGATACATATTTGAGATTAGCATCAAAAGTTCGTCTGTCCGTTCGTATGTCACCACTTTTTGGGCCTTAAATTTCGAGCCAGGAAGATGAAATCTGGTAGGAGCTAGGAAACATGAAATTTGGTATATAAGCTTCCTAGTATCCGAAGTAGTACAAGTGTATAAATTGATAAAATCCGTCCACAGACACGCCCACTTTGAAAGAAATTGTTGATACACAGTTTGTAACATAGCGAAATAATAACGGTAAACCCCACAAAAGTATATATGTCCGTATGTTGCCACTTTTTGGCCTTAAATTTTGAGCTAGGAAGATGAAATTTGGTATACAACTTTCTTAGGATCGGAAGCAATACACAGATACGCCCACTTTTAAAGAAAATTAACTTTTAAAAATATTTGCACGAGAAACTGAAAAAATCGCCTTAATGAAATATATAGGCGCTCACATTCTCTGCAATAAACAAATATAAATAAATATTTTGGCGCTAACAGATCAATGCGGGGCCTTCTTGGAGGCTTCTCGCAGCCACTAGTGCTTTGCGCGGCACGAATGGCTGGGACCTACAGTTTCATGCCGTTTCCGAAGGGCAATTTCTTCAATTGAGAGAAGCTTTTCATGACAGTTTTATTCTCGGATATTTGTCAGACTAGAGGTGAGAAAACTTTGTTTTTATATATTTATGTTTTCTTGGATTCGAACCTTGAACCTCTCGCTCAGTAATCACCCACTTAACGACTGAGCCACGGCGCCCACATTCTCTACAATTCGTCGACATATTATCTAATGCCATGCCCACTTTGGGGAGGCATTTTCTTAAAAAAAAAAACTTATTTTGCTCTCTCAAAGCTATTTAGGGTGATGATTAAGTCGTATTGTGAATATCTCACAAGAATCCTTGACTTTCAGTAACAAATAGAGACTTCCGTCTAAGAAAACGTCTTAGCCACGAAATATTTATTAAAATGTCTTAGAAATCGAATCAAGTGAGTAGAAAGATTTTATTACATTCCAGACCGATTGTAACTTTTCTGTATGTTTCACAATATTTTTGCTAGAAGCTAAAAAATATTGTCTACATTCCGTCTATACAGTATCTACGAGGGTGGGTCAATAAGTCTCTGAAAATTAACACAAATTGTGTCGTCACCTTAAATTTTTATTTTATTTTGTCAAGAATCATCTGTCAAAAGAACGCACCCAAATTTTCAGACAGATCTGTCAAATAATTTTGTTGTGGCAGCCATTTTATATAGACGCCTACTAGCATTTTCGTTAAAATGGAAAAAAGTGAATTTCGAGTGCTCATTAAATACTATTTTTTGCGAGAAAAAACTATCACGCAAACCAAACAAAAACTTGACAAATATTATGGGGACTCTTCACCATCGATTGGAACCATTCACCACTGGTTTACTCAATTTTGGTGCGGTCGTTCAAGCACAAGTGACGCCGAACGTTCTGGTCGCCCAATTGAGGTCACCACAACAGAAATGGTCGATAAAATCCATGGTTTGATAATGGACGATCAGCGAGTGAAAGTGCGCAAGCTTGAAGAGACCACAGGCTTATCACATGGGTCAGTGATTTCGATTTTACATAAATATTTGGACATGAAAAAGCTTTCCGCAAGACAACAAACGCATTCGTTTGATAACTTCAAAGGTGTGTTTGGCGATGTTCCAGAAAAATTCGGCTGAGTTTTTGCGCCATTTCGTAACCGTGGATGAAACCTGAATTCACCACAGCACACCAGAAACCAAGGAATAGTCAAAACAATGGACTTCTCCTGGTGAATCGAAGCCGAAGAAGGCCAAGGCGGGTTTGTCAGCAAACAAGGTCATGGCGACAGTTTTTTGGGATGCGCGCGGTGTTATTCACATCGATTGGGTAAAACGATCACCGGCGCATATTACGCAAAGCTGCTGGATCGATTCCAAGCCGATTTGAAGCAAAAACGGCCGCATTTGGCGAAGAAAAAAGTTCTTTTTCACCAGGACAACGCACCGGCGCACAAGTCCGCAGTCGCAATGGCAAAATTGCATGAGTTAGGCCACGAACTCCTCCCTCATCCAGCATATTCCCCAGATTTAGCCCCCTGCAACTATTTCTTGTTTCCAAACATGAAGAAATGGCTCGGAGGTAAGAGATTTGGGTCGAATGAAGAGGTCATCGCTGAAACAAACGCTTATTTTGAGGGCATTACAAAATTGGAGAAACGTTGTATGAAGTGAGAGCTAAAAGGAGAAAAGTAAAATGTTTTGAGTGTTCCTTATTTCATTTTTCAGGGACTTATTGACCCACCGTCGTATGGCCATGCCACCCACCTTTTGTGGGCGTTTTCCTAAAAAAAAAGAAAAACATATTTTGCTACGAGTATTCACGGTGATGTAAGTGTTATTGTGAATATCTAATCAGAATCCGTGAAATTGGGTTACAAATTTTGGGAGCCGCACACACTTTCTGCTCGCGGAAATGTCCTCTATATAGAAATATGTCATTGCATCTGTTTTAGAAGTTTCGCAACTCCGCTCTCTGGATGAGTTAAAAGATGGGGGATAGGGATTCATACGATCCGTTCCAAATGGATTGTAACTTTTGTGTATATTTTTACTTAGCTGCTACTCAACTGCTTTTTACTAAGTATCAGCTTAGACCACAACAACAAAGTTATGACAGTTAGTCTAGGTACTTTTACATGGCTTGATTTATATTTGCTCTCTTATAGTAGTGGTTTGTGTAAAGTATTTGCTCTCAAGATTTTGATTAATCACTACCAAGCTGGTTCAACGCTTCGATTAGCTGCTATAGAATAACTTAAACAAGTGGGCGTCCCGCAGTTTTACCCGTCGGTCTTTTAGTTTGAAATTTTAATTGCGTGATTTTTTTTTTAAATGCTACTTAGTGGACGTCGTGTCCTAGTTGGTGTGTTGAACTAGTAAGTAAAGTAGGTTAGAATTCTAGTTGCTTCCATGGTCTCACTTCTGGTAAATGTCTGATAAACCGCTGGGAGTAAAATTATCATCGTCCCTTGAATTCATGAGAAAAATATAACACGTGAGGAATACTTTGATATCGTATTTCAAAACTGTGCCTCACTTCTTCTTGACTTCTTTCTCTCAATGGTCACCTGATCCTAAGAATTACGAGTATGTCGAGAAAGGAAGAAATCTTCCAAATAAATGTCAGCTCCCAATCTCGTAATCCTGTCATTCTTATACAGTGAACTCGAGTAAAACCCGGTGAAGTTAGGTGTTGCACCTATTCATAAATACCATCATCCTTTCTAGTCCATCTTTTCACCATCAACTCATCTGCATGACATCAAAGAATCTCTGCTCTTTCAGACAAAGTGCAGTTGATGCCTTTCATTTGTTAACTAACGCCCTAAAAAAAAAAAAAAAAATACTTCTTCAAATTGTTTACATTCCACCTACAGTACGTGCATATTTCAAACTCCAAATGCAGTTCTTTGTTAATCCCAAGATAAACAACAGAACCCCCATTCCATATAAACAAACATTCTTTGAAGTACTTCCCCCACGCAGAAATTTTTTTGGAATACTCGTACTCGTTTCAAATGCAGAAACCAAAGTTTCGCGTTCTAACAAACAGCCATAAATAAACTACTATTTTTAACTCCTTCGACAGGAGAGAGAAGCGCCACTGCACTGTGCTCGTTTTGCCAAACTAGGCTGTCGAGTCATTGACCCGAAACACGAATGGCATAGCAATTCCCTAGTGCAACTGGCTCTTGTTGCTCCCCCACCTGGATGAATGATTCACTCGTTCAACTGCAGCACAAGTCCCTCTACACTCTCGGAGACAATGATTGATGATTTCACACACAAAGTACACCATGTCCTAGATAGAATATCTATACACCACTTGGAGTGCACAATTGCACCAGCTGTATGCGTGATGAAACTTTACAGTACTTGGATTGTAATTAATTACATCCTATGTACCTGAGCTGCCACAAAAGCATGCAATTGTTGCACTTTTATGCCAAAAGAAATTAAAACATGCAAAGGACTCGAAATGAGTTTAAAAATAGATTGTAGAGGTGAATATTAAAATTGCGAAATGCATAGCTAGGTTCGGCTGGAATCAGGTTAAAGTCATACACATCGGGCCACACCCGGAGGCCATTCCAAGGGATTTGCCTACCGCACACATAGTAAAAGTACAAATCATTTACAGTCTAAAAATATCCCCGACGACCACTTCAACTGTTGTGGCCAGGTTAAGTGACCAACTTGCAACAACGCGTGGCTTGTTTATACATTTCGTTTTCCATTCTTCTTGTGTAAATCATCATTTGGCATCGGTGTCGATGGTGTAACACATGCAAGGTGCAGATTCCAGAGAGCAGTTCGATGGGAAACTATTTTTAGTGGCCAGTGGGGGTGTATCTAAACCGGAATGAGCCAACATTGTGGTAATTTGCTGCAGTGGGTCTTTAACCCCGAAGTGGAACAAGGAGATAAGAATTGTTTACCAAACGACGGATGCCTGATTCAATTGCAAAATTATACGAGTAATTCAGTTCGATGAATTGTTGAGAAGGGTCAATGCTTTTGCAAAAAGTTTATTTTCAAAGTTTTTTTTTTTTCCTCTTTTCAAGAGTTCATCAGACTAAATAAGTCGGAAAGATTTGGAAGTTGTTGTGTTCCTGAGGGAAGATGAATTCAGCGTGTGTGGAAAGTTTTGGGATTTGTTATTGATATGATTAGTTGCATAAACATTTCACAGTGAATCTCTTTCATGCAAGAAAGTTCGCTGCCTTGGAGATGGTAAATATGCCTTTTCTTAGGAGAGGCAAAGGCAAAATGGCAAAAACTCAATCCTATTTACATGAGAATAGCCATGAAAATTACACCAAGATCTACGGTAGTATTTCCAATTACCATACATCAGGTCAGAATTTACGTAAGCAAATTGGTATGCCGTCTAGGGGTTCTTTAGCTCATGGCCATTTTAGAAATTAACACGAACATTACGACCATGCGATGTTTTGCATGTCTTGTATTATCGAGTATTACAATTTAGTTGAGGTCTTTACTTACGTAAAATCTAGTAGATTCATGAAATGTGTAATTAATAGGGAATTTTATATATACTCGTACGTATATAGCATTAGAATGGAGTAGATGTGTACATTGCGTGCATAGTTCTTTGGCACTATCAATTTGTTCCATCATGATGTTTCTTTCGATTTTTGTTGCACATATTCATTCGCTATACTGTAGACAAATCCTTGACCAAATGAAAAATCTACGCCAAATAGAAACAACAATTAAAGGTAAAGAAACAAAAAATGCATACACAGCACACGCAACCACACAATTACATCCACTGCTGCAGTGCTGGTGGCTATGAAATCGCTGATTGAAAATGACGGCGATGATATTAATTTTATTTTGTTTATTGGTTAGTTTCAGCACTACATACAAAAAATACCGTTAGCTATCGATAATGAATTTTTATTATAATCAACAAAAAAAGTGCATGAAAATCGGTTATTCTGCGCAAGCTATTGTTCTCTTGTTTGGAGTTTATCTCCAAAGTATTCTCTTCATTTGCTCGACAGCACACAGAAACACCCAGTTCGTTTAATAGAAGTTCCTTCGCTAGCCTCTAATCTCCAATCGCTGGCTCGAAGACTAGCAATAGAACTGTGCCTGTACTATAGATACTACTATTGTAGATGTTCCGAAGATCTCAATGACGAAATGAGACATTTGAGTATCCAACTGGATAAGCAGCTTGGGCTAATCACTTTTTGTTCAACTGGTAATAGTGCAAACATCTCTGTATCAAAGAACTATGGGATTCACACTCAGGACTCATATGTCCAGAAGGTTTTACTTTCCAGCCATTTAAAAGCTGAAGGATCACGGGGTGCTGTCCCAGTATTCGAATCTATCTGTTGGACTAAGTGGCTTTGGATTTATGGTTCCAAGTTTCCAATTATGAGTTGAACAGCAGAGTCAATGGGGTTATGAGTTAGGGCAGGCAAATTTCGTACAGGTGAAGAGAACAGCGGTACTATTCCGGTTATTTGGCCAGACCATTCGCTGGGGAGTGATATTCTTAATCTGAGCTTCATGAGTTAGGGCCCTAAGTTGGGCGCCATTGTTACAAGTTGGCATATAGCCACATAGGCAACCTCAGACAATAAACAATCTATCTGGAGGGTCATTATTTGCAAAAAGTTGTTTGCTAAATCAACTTATGCATGTTAATCGATTTTTTCTTACTCGGTCTACTGAGCGTTCCTCTTTTATTGATATCTCGCATCAATTTGGTACATTGTGTCACCGACTACTTTCGATGGTAAATTTTCATTTCTTGTTATAGGACATGTACGCTGAAATCGGAACTAGGTATTTTTTTTTATTTCTACGTTGACTGTCACTGTAACCAGGTTTTCTTCAGATATGTAAAGTATACACACCGTACTTCAATATGCGTGATATCCCTTTCATGAAAAATAAAAGGTCTTTTCTATTGCTATTGCATTTTTCTTTGATAGACTCTTTCTCAAATGATGAGGAAGTGCTATCCGTTATTCTAGCCATTGGCACAGGGAGAGGGTTTCCGCAGTTGAACAATTTTTACAAAAGTTCTGTTGAGGTAGTCAAGGGATTTATTATTACCAAACCCAATAAACTTGACACCTTCGACTCATCAGGAACTATGGAACTGCATTCCATGATGTCATTGTTTTCGTAGCCAATTTTTCGAGCTTTCTATCGTAATTTTGTTGCTTTATAGTGGTCATTCGCAGTTCACTTGGGATGGTTCCACAGCTGTAAGAAGTTTTTGTTTCTCTCTTTTTTGCCTTCTTCTCCAATTTTTATCTTTTGGATGCTGAGCCAAAGTATCGGCATTCATTTCCGTAGACTTTTGATCGGCCCGTTCTGTTCTCCTGCCCGATTCAGATTTACTATTATCGGGAGCTGTGATCTCAGGAGCTACGTTCGTGGCTCTCAATCGAATTCTTATTTGGATGTTCGCTCTGTCATTTGTGAAGAGGTGGATTCCCTTTTGTAGTTACTTCGGACATTGGTTACAAAATTTCGTTACAAATTCATATCTTATGTCACACCCTTATGTTCTTCCACATACCTTTCGATCTACGATGACATCCGTCAGCTTTTTCCATGAAATCTCAATCATCGATACGTAATATTTCCGAAAAATCTTCGATAACATGTAACTATCTAAAGATTCCACGAAAATATACGCCCCTAAGACCCCCACCCCTTAAATGTCAAATTATCTTTCCAATTGGTCCCCACTCTTCTCACTGAATTTAATTAGCAATTATGACAATGACCACCAGCAGTCGCAATAAATTAATAAACCCCAAAAAAACACATGATACACCTACACTGGGCGGATGCGATAAGATACCCCGCCTCTGTGTCAAAATCTAAAGCAATAAATATGCTAACTTGCCCCGAAAATATCTCTTAATTATTAATCAAACGTTAGCGTCAAAATAAATTTGAGGATTTAAGTACATCATGCGGTGTTGAAGTCGTCAAGCGACTGCAAAATGATAGCCATTGACTCTCCTGACTCTTGATATCTCTCCTCATCCACTAGCCCGCCAAAAACCTATAAATAAGTTATGGAGCTTCCGACGCTACTACTGAATTTGCTCCTAGTTATCTCCCCCCCAGACTGAGTTGTATAGATAAATTTCGAATGAGATATCATCATGAGATATCATTGATAGTCGAAAAACATGATTCACAAATCATACACATATCACACACCAACGGCGGTAATTCCGTGACGTACGAAGCTTTGGCTTTTGTATCTTATCGGTTGTTGGAAGTCCAAATAAAAACATTGGCAACATTTGGTGAGTTTTAAGTTAATTCTTAAACGCCTTAGAGCATGGTAGGGTTTTTAAATTTGTCGCGCGCTAAGAGATTCGTGTTTTGATTAACGTGTTTTATTTCTCGTTCTTTTGCAGAATCACCAAGGATACTCATAACATTTGGACTAAAATCTCATATCAACGAATATAAACATTTAAAATAAAAAAAATAAAAAATTGTAAATTATAAGATCACAACAAAAATGATTGTGGACAAAACGGAAAATGTCAGCGAGCACGCTTGGACGAAGCTGTTAGATGAGAAGGATACAAACGGTGCTGTGATTGTTAAATTAACAAACGATACTGATAGTAGTCCCAAAGAAAGTCCATTGTCAATGGACCCACCACAGACAACCCGCAAAGAATCAATATTAGGAACATTCCATAGGCATTTAAGGATGTCACTAAAGGCAGTTAGTGAATCTCCAGGACCAATTACAAGGTGAGTTGTTTTAAAAAAAATTGTTTTTATTTTAGATAGTGGGTTTGAAGAAGATTACAGTGTTATTTGTTTGGTCACTTATCTGTGTTGCTAGGCTTGTGGTATCAAAGTCAGGGAAGGTCGTATATTTCTAGCTTTGTTGTTAGCAATTTGACGAGTTTTTATTGACAGTTCTAGGCTAGTATAGTCTAACTAGGAAAGTACGTGCTAGAGAGACCGACTTAAGATATTATGTGTCTTGTCTGCCTAGATGAAAGATTCACATACTACACCTACCCCTATTTGAACAAATATATATATCCCTTCCGCCAAACAAATTGAAAAAGATTCACCAATCCAAAATTCACTATCGTTTCTCTGTAAAAAATCGTTTTGACCGATACATTGAACCACATTCCCGCCGCATTTAGTATAATCATAACAAAACATTCACCCCAGAAGAAACAGATGAGAAAAAACACCATCCACTGTTGCACTACTAGTAGTACTCGCTGATTGAAAATTTATTATGAAATTAATTTTATTTTGATGATTGTTAAGCTTCACGATAACGTAGGAAAATGATTTATAGTTTAAAAGATTTATTGCCAAATTGATAAAAAAAAAAAAATAATTACATTTGAATCGGATAATTCATTGTGAGCAGTTTAAATGAATGGCTTAGAAATTTGTGTGTGCAACGTAGATGCGTTATATTTGGCCAACTTTTGTAGAGCACAGAATTATGTCTAGGTATTCAAAAATATTACTCAACAAATTTCCCAACCAACAAAGCAAACCGCATCGAAATCTGTTTAGCCGTTCTTGAGTTACATGGCTACAACACGTGGCACTGAGCAACATACCACCTAATTTTATATTATTAGGTATAATAATCCTTCCTTCCAATTCAAAATGTGTAGTAAATTATTGGAGCTTACTTCGTTTTACACTCTGCCTTCTTAATTACTATTTTTTGCTCTTATCAAATCAAATATGTACTCGTACATGCTATTGACACAAGTACGTTCTATGGCAGAGTATTCTCGTAAAATGTATTGGAAGGTTTTTTTTTTTTAATCCAGTACATATATACGTATGTAGTTTAGTGTTTTTTTTCCAAACCGTGTATGCAGCAATGTTCTACTGGCAAGCACTGCCAGAATGAATCTGAAGTACCTCGTGTGGGTCTAGGGACTTTAAGTCTCTAGGGTACTCCTTTATAAGCCGATTGAAATTAGTGGCATCTTTCTGCTGAAGCTGATGCGCACCTTAAACCTTTTTAAATCCAGTTTCTGAGGAGTATCTTCAGAGGATCTTTAGTATCTTTTCTGTTTCTTTTTTCTTTTTCTGTAGCTTTTTTCAGATAATATTTCTTGCTAAGGCTCTTGAAGACTAGCATTGTTGAGATTGTCTAGGATTTTAAGTTTGCTAAGGATTTTCGGTTTGAGTAAACACTTCCAAATTAATTTTGTGCCGTTTACAATAGAGTTCAGAGCTTTAGTAGCTACTTGGTGCGATCAATTTTTGCTTTGAATTGTACACCATGGTACACATTCTGGTGCGGTTGTGAAGGCACTCTAGCTAGCATTTTTGCTCTAACCACATCCTTTTCTACCTTTTTCGTACATAGTACATAACCAAGTACCAGGCTGCACCTGAGTCTATTTTATAAGGTGTTTCCCTTTCTGTAATAGAGCGTGGAGAATATCACCTGAACTCAGTGATTTGGATGGCTGTAAAGTATTTATTGCTTGAAAAATATACACATGTCAGATTTCAGTGCTGACAACTCTTTCACATTCCTACCTATTTGTGGATAAATTGGGAGCAGCTGGGGTCATGTTATTGCATCTGTTATTACCTCATTAAGCTCTCCTATAGAGTAACTGCAGTTCAAGTTGTTATCGTGCCACCACCCTGGTTCACATCCGATCTTGATTTCGTTTCGGTTTGTACAAAACCTAAATAGTTTTCTTCAAATTCCCTGTAGATGGCTGCCTTCATACTGATTCTTGTCACACCTCGTCAGTTATTCCTTATTTCCTCACTTATCTGCCCTTGTTCAGTGCCTTTTCAATTGATTTAGTCACAAAAATGTAAAATGGCATCTGGAATTCACAATTTGATCAGTACTCGTGCAAGTCATCTAGGTCTTCATTTGTATTTAGGTATCATCGGATTTATGGAAGAGGAGTTCTGTAATAAAATAGGCTACTACTTCAGAGTGTAACTTTGTCTGAGATGTATCTACATATTATATACGACCACGCCCACTTTTAGGGGGCGTTTTTCATCAAAAAGTCTTCTCAAACCTATGTATTTACAGTGAGAATCTCATTAGATTCTAAGAATTTTTGTTCCAAAGTAGTGATTCTTAAAAATTGCGGCAATATTTACTCAGGAGTAAAAGTCAAAAATTTAACAACGTCATTATGAGATTGATAGGGTAGGTAGGTAGGTAGGTAGGTGTGGTTGTGACAGCATACTATGCTGAAACATAATTAGCGCAAAGGCGCCGTTTTAATACCACAACTCAAGTGACCTAATTTTTTTTGTAAAAACTGACGTTGGACTTGTGGGAAAGGAGAGAAAGGATTATTTCAATCCACCCCGTGGCATTGAGGAAACTGATTCCCTATGCTTGTCTCCGCTAACTCACTAATATTATCAAAAAGGTGTCTGCCAAGTGTACGGTGTCTGACCATACTCAGGGCCGGACACTTACAAAGGAAGTGAAGGATTGTTTCAGGCTCGTTGGCCATATTGCAGCTACGACAAAGTGCTTTAAAAGTAATGCCCATTCTGGCTGCGTGGACCCCTATGGGCCAATGGCCAGTGCTAATTACCAGAACTCTAGCAATATCTGCCCGGTTTCTGTTTAGTAGCTCTCGTGTTCTGCGCAAGTGATTGATAGGGTATTATACGATTCGGTCTAAGTGGATTTCGACTTTTCTGAATGCTTTTGGTCTAATTTCAGTGGATTAAATTTCTGACTAAATCTGCTTATTACCAAAACATTTTACACTATAAAAACGTTTAAGCACTTTTCGGTCTAAATAAACTGAACAGCTAATCAAAATTAACTCAAGCGTTTATCCAGAACTTAATTAGATTTCATCTCTCCATCTCTAAGATGGGGCATTAAAAATAAAAATTAAAAATATATTTTTATTACGAGTGTTTCTCCTTGCCTGAGTTCGAAATCGATGTATACATTCGAATACGCCCGATTGATAGTTAAATCTCATTAATCATAAACGTATCAGTAAAAGTAAATAAAAGGTAAATTCATACACATTACAATGAATCATTTGGTAAATTCGACAATTTTTACGCAAACATTGACCTTATACTGTACTCCTCGTGTACCGATACATTAATTTGTTGGCCCGCTGCGCCAAAAGATACTTTAAAAGCAAATCAAATTGTTCGTTCTCTTTCACACTTTTATTTTTAAATTGTCGAAGTTGAATGTTTGTTCTTGATTTGACAGCTTGTTGCATGGTTAAACGATGATAAAATATTGAATGCCGGCGCGCCCCACGATCAAACGCTCACCATTCCCCCAAGGTGAGAGAGAGAGAGAGGAGCGCGAAAAGCATTTGCTGATCACACACAAGAAGTTTGCATTTTATTTATTTCTTTGCATTGTAAATTTTTGATGAAAGAGAGAAGAAAAGTTGGCAAATGTCGAAAGAAAATCCCACTGGCTTGATGCCAGCAGTCATTTTTGTTTGATTGCATTTCAATATGCAAGCGGCATAAATATTTGAAAATATTTTCTACATGAGCGTTTGTATGTTTTAGTTTCCAACTTGCAATGTACGACCAAATTCTTTGAAATTTTAACTAGTGTTCCTCTCATACGTTGCAAAGGATATAAGGAACTTTGTGGTATTCAGATCTTTAAGATCCTTCTGATAAATCCATGCTACTGACGTCTTATTTCTCAAATGCAGATCTTGGCAGCTTTCTAAACTTCCCGTTCATGGTCTGTTTATCATATGTTTCACATTACATATTAATGCATATTTACACATTATTGTCGCCATGATGGCGTGCTCAAAATGTCGTCATCCTACACATGGTTGTACAGGAAAATAGTCGTTAAAGGTTTGTATTTTTAGAAATCAAGAAAAAAAAGTATCTAGACCGGCGTTAATTTAAGTTCTATTTATCTTGATTGTGATTTTTTTTTTTTTTTTCATTCTCGTTTCGTATAACAGGTCATGCGAGTGACTATTAAACAAGATAAACATCGTGTCCATTGTTTACCTATTCCATTAAAGCGTTCAACATTTTTATATCTCTCACGTCTAATGGTGGCGGCAATCAAAATTCATTCATAAACTCTGAGATTTTTACACATACATACATATGTAGGTAGGTACTTTTGTCGATTGGTCATGTATTATCTAAGTTTCATAGCAGAAGCTTATAGATACTAATAAAAACTTATAGCCTTGTTTAAATGTCATAATTGCTTTGTATTGCCCAGTGTATACCTTTTTTGCACTCCACTTGAGGTTCTATTTAAGGTTGAGACATGAATAAAACAAACACCAGTAATCAACATTAATTACCGTCTTAGAATTACAGCACCAGGAAACACATTATTGCCGCTAATTAGTTTTTATTGGTCTTGGGGAGATACATATTTTTTTTTATGTCGAATTTCTCTTAAGTGTTACTTGTTAGTTATGTTAAAAATAGAAAACATCCTTCACCACGACCTTGGGAGAAAATTGAAAAGGATTTCGGACAGATCTCTCGACAAATTTCGACTTCAAAGTCCAATCCAAATTAAAAGCCACTAAAACTCGAAATTAACTTTCCTTTCTATTTCAATTTCTAAGAAAATCAACACGTATTCTCTACATAAGCAGCACAATTAACGAATGTGCAAATGCAAAACAAAATGTGCATCCAAAGTATCTACTTAATGTTCTCGATACAAACAAACTGTATTTAAATTTCAATAGGAAGAAAATTGTGTTGTAATTCATTAATTAATATCTTCCTCGGGCACTTCAAAGATATCATGTATCTAGAGATATCCTTGCGTGTGCCTCCTCCATATTTGTCCATGAGGGTAAATAAGTTTAAGTGCGGGCTTCAATACTGCATGAGGAAATATTATTCCAACAAGTTTGTTTATATCAAAGACAAATGGATGAGCAATTTTATGTACAGACGAGGAATTTCTTTAGAATTTAAAGTTATAGCGTTGGTGTTGATGAATGATTAAGGAAAATGAATGCGGTTTTGCATAGCATAATTAATTTGAGTAAGATAATTCTTTGGTTAATTAAGAAAGTTTATGTAAGGGAGAATTTTTTGTATTTTCAAATGTCAGTCGTGGATATAAATAAATCAAATGCGACGAGTAACTGAGCTGAGAACTCTAAAAGGTCGCACGGTGGTCGTTGACTTTTATACGGTCTCCTAAAGTCAAACAAGAAAAAATATTTTCTGGATGAATATAGACAGAATTTTGTCACCAAAAGAATTTAGAAATGAGTTTCGTTAAAGGTGTTGAACCTCCACAGTCATGCCTTCATCATTTCATTGGAAAAATACTTTGCAAATAAAGTTCGACAACTGTTCGTGTACCAAGTGTAATTCATATGATAGACAAGACCATATGACTGACAAGACCAATTCACTAGACGCCTGATTGTCTTTTATTCAACTTGTTTTATTCGATTGTTCACTGAATGAGTTGAGAAGGTACGCAATCTTCCAAAATGTCAGACTTTACCCCGAAGTTAATGGAAATAGTTTTTGACTGCGAATATTCCGAAAACGATGCATCGTACGAACAAAATGTTTGAGATCTACATTTTATGTTTTCTCTCTAAGAAAATTGTCGAACTTTTTACAATTTTCGAAAATTCGACTTTAAATCGAAGTTGTCGTTTTCGAGTCCGAATATCTTGAAAACGGTGCATCGTTGGCATTGTAATTTTCGAAAGTTGAACTTATACAATCTTTCGAAATGTCCAACATTACGGACAGTGCTAAGACTGAACTGCTTACGTTTTGAGTCAACGTTTGCCTGGACCAGTCTACTAGTTACCTGCACCTGGGTCACCAGACATTTATGTCTGGCATACTCTCTTTAATTTCCAGTGGTAAAATGGACTCTTTAGCCATTGTGCGCCATTGGTGTTTCCTTGAAATACGCATATGTTTCAAAACTATGTGTCCGAAGCAGCGCTTGACGCTGGATTTTGTTTTGTTTTTATTTTTAATGTAAATTTCAACATTGCCCGATTTTTTTTCTTCACTTTATCCAAGTGTAAGAAGAATCTCTCGGATTTATTACCAAGAAGTCGAAAACCATTATAACTGTGAGACGTCCTCTAAGATAACCTCTAAGATAACACAGCTATTTACTCTCCAGGATTACTTGTCGCTTTATGATGTATTGCCTCTTTGTGAAAAAAAAAAATAAAAATATTGGGACTTATTTCAAGTACCCCAACCTATAGATAAAGTAACTGCCAAGAGTCAATGAGGACCAGTGCTGCCACTAAGAATAAACTTTCCGTAGCAAAACAGAGTATCAATTACTTTACAAAAACATATTTATTCACATACAAAGTATTTTAAAAATGTTAGGCTAGCTATATGCAGTTATCTTCTTTTCATCAAGGGAAACGAAAAGTCTTAAGCTTGCTATACACACTTTGGTCAACCTGGCAGGTCGTATCTAACATGGCGACGAAATATGTTCGCACATGAGACACGGTCTGGTAATAACAAGAAAATAAAGTTTCACCAACTACTTCCATACAGGCTAGAAAACCTCAACAAATGTGTAATACAATACAGACTCTTCGTTCAGCCTGTCAGATAAAACTGTTTATGTTCAGGCAGGCCTATCAGGGTGGACTAAGCATGTGTAACCGACTTGCAGTCAATTCTTAACCTAGCCTTGAATTAATGGAAAAACCGCGGACATGATGATGAAGAAAAACAGCTCATTAAATTCACGATGTATACGCGCATTGGGCAGGGTCAGGAGTGTTAGGGCCAAACACTGAATGCTCGAAACCAATGTGTAAACTCTTAAATATCTTTTAAGCGAAAATTCACGCGATCAGAAAGTATTCACAATTTAATTTCGCTAGAAGCTATTGCGAGTATGTCCGACAGTCAAGGCATTAAGCTCATATGAAATCAGCTTCAACATGGTATGAGAATATTTGGACAAACTCAAAAACCAACAACAGCAACTCAGCAACCCTGTTCGAAGGGCCAGAATCCTTCTGTGGGATACACTATTCGAGAAGAGCGGCGTTCATTTACTATAAAATAAGCTGCCTGTCACACAAACAAAAGATACGAGTACCCTCCATATCTATAGGGTTTTTCAATAAGGACATAACAATTTTGTTTTTAAATAAAATACAGAATAATTGAGATATCGATCGGGCTGAAATTTATTCCAGGCGTAGTACACATATTAAGCGAGCACGTTTGCAGCGATCGATTCTTTGGAGCCAATTTTCCACCACTCTTCCACACATATCGGCCGGAACGTTAGCAATTTCGGGATCAATATTGTTCCTGAGTTCCTTTAACGTTGTTGACTTGTTGGCATAAACCAACGACTTAACGTAACCCCATAAAAAGAAATCCATCGGTGTTAAATCGCATGAGCGAGCTGGCCATTCGACTGGACCATTTCTCTAGATTACACGATTACAGAACTTCACCTTCAATCGATCAATTGTTTGGCCAGCTGTGTGGCATATGGCACTATGTTGTTAGAATTACATATCACTGTTGTCAAGTCTATCCCCATCCAATTCTGGCCAAAAATAGTCTTCCAATATGGCACGATAGCGAACTCCATTGACCGTAACATGGCGATCATTTTCATCGACGAAAAAATACGGTCCAATCACATCTCCAGCATGAAATTCACACGCTCACTTTTTGTGGATGCAATGGAGTCTCTTGAAGCACATGTGGGTTTGTTGCATATTTTGCTTATTGACAAAGCCATTAAGCCAAAAATGAGCTTCATCGCTGAAGATGATTTTTCGATGAAATTCAGGATTTTCTTCAAATTTTTGTAGAGCCCAATCGGAGAAGTCTCAGTGCTTCAAATGATCAAGAGGCTTCAGTTCTTGAGTTAATTTGATCTTGTAAGGGTGTAGGCCAAGATCCTTGTGCAAAATTCACCATAATGTGGATTGAGAGATTCCCAATTCCTGCGAACGGCGTGGAATCGACTGATTTGGCTCATTTTGAATTGAAGGACTTACGGCTGCGATATTTTCGGTACTTCGACCGGTGCGTTGTCTCAGTGGCACAGAAACATGCAATTGTGAATATGTTCACTCGAATTTATCCATTATAGCACGCACAGCCTGTGTGATGGGACGATTCTTACGACCGAAAATTGGAGTAAGAGCTCTTAAAGTTGCGACCACCGACTCAGAATTTCGGTAGTAATTTTTAATAATTTCCAAACGTGAACTTCACCATAATAAAAACGTAAATCTTGACTGACGTGCTGACATTGACGGATTATAAGAAGAGTTCAAGGGTGTATTTGTATTAAAATACAAAATTGTTATGTCCCTATTGAAAAACCCTTTAGATCTAATACAGATACTCTTAAGGCAAACCCTAAGGTGGCATTTGTTATTAGCGCCTCACTAGTATAGATTAAAAGTCTTAAATCCAAGCAACATCCACCAAAAAAATAAAAATAAATAAATATTTGGCGCAACAGCTCTTTAAGTGCCAGGGCCTAGCTTCTCGCAACCACTCGTGTTGTGTGCGTTATATTTTTCACACGAATGGAAGGGACCTACAGTTTAGTGCCGTATCCGAAAGGCAATTTGTTTTGAGAAGCTTTTTCGTGACAACAATACTCTCGGATGGTTCATTTGTTTAAAAATGTAACAGTGGCAGCGCTGGTGAGAATGCAAGAGACATGCAGTTTGTTTATCCCTGCACCATATCGAAGAGTTATCGAAAACTGCTTGCACATGTATTCAAGCAGGTCCGCAGCATGTTCGCATCAACTGTTTCGTATCCCAGGATGTCGAAGTGTTACAGTATTTAGCTTCGTATTCGGATATTTATTTTACGTGCCATTCGCAGAGTTTTAAGTTTTGATCTAACTAGTGCCAGAGCCTCAAAGAAGTTTTCGAATAATATTGTTTTCTCTGAATAGCAGTATAAAGGAAAGTCTATTAGTATGTTTGTCTGTATGAACGCCATAGCTTCGGAAACCACTAAACGGATTCTGACAGTGTACATATCCTTACGGTTTCATATATCCTTACCGCAGAGGGACAAACAGTAACCATAAACATGCAGCAAGTTGCAAAAAATTGCCATTGATACCTACACGAAAAACTTAAGGTGCTGACAAAACTAAAGGAGATGTGCACATAAAAATACGTTACCAGTTCTAATTTTTTGTTTGTAATAGATGGAGCTTCATCTTCTATATCCTCAAATAAGTCAACTCCTGTGCCGATATGTCCATCTTGAAGGCGTCAGTGTAGAGGGGTTATAGTAGTGAGCTCTTAGACAGAACAATTCTGTAACTTTTGGGTGCTTATGATCGGAGAAGTGCTTTCCTAAGCCCTACTATTTGACACTGGATTCAGTGCACCCATTTTCAAATCCTCGATGAGTTCAAGTTCGCAAGGCGGATGCTACACTAAAAAAATAAAGCGATTATATCGGGGCACATGGAAAAGCATAAAGAAAAGGAGAAATCCCAGAATTCGTCATTTCTAATGATTCGTTCAAGACTCAACTCTTGGTGGAACATTTTCCTTGGGACTGACATGTGTGGAAGTCTTTACTTGCAAAGACTGGCACTACTTGATTCTCTATGTACAGAGGGTAATCTTGTGCTTACTCAGATAATGGGTGATGAGCATGAAATCACAATTAGTTGTTCATGCCTTGTGATTTAGATACTTACAGCTGACTAATTTATTGGTATAACTATCTAAAGGCATTTTCATAAAGTTACTTTCGATTGAGTTGCATCCAAATTTGTCTTCAGCCTTGTAGGGTATTAGCTCTTTAGGCCCAATGCTTATAGAGCGATGTCTTTGGATCATTTCATTTTTATAAAAGTATCTCTTGATAGCCACAGACTCATCTGTAGAATGAATCTAATTTTATTGACTTGTTTCTTTTACGCCTTCGTTTTATTTGGTCGCTCTTGCGTTAAATATCTGTTGATCACATTTTTAGTTATGCGTGGTTAACTTTTTCAACGCAGTTGACTAAAAGATTAGAATTTCCCGTCAAAAGGAACTTAGTTTAGTTTTGGTTAGGCAAGGTGGGTACCATCTAAAAGAGTAGGACACACTTAGACCGCTCACAGTTGAGTCCATTGTTATTGCACGTGTATTTAGGAAACATAACAAATTTCTAAATTGCTTTATAGCTTACTATCTATAAGTAACGCCCCACAAGCATACTTACTCGTAAGATTTGTTCCTACGAAATGAGTCAGATAATTTGATTCATATGGAGGTAGACGCTCTGACTCATTTCACGACTCCATCTAAATAACCGCCCCGACAATGCAGTACAAATTGACACCACCGACCCAATTCCATGTTTCCCTTAGTAGATCATGTGCCACTAATCACTGCCTATTGCCTAATTATACACAATTCTGCGTGTATCTATTATCAAAACAAAATACTTTACCGCCTCCATAACTATAAGCGTTCGTCATATGTATATGACGACCTCTAACCAGTTCATCGTCAACTGTAGTCATTATTTCATTATCAAATTAAATCCCTTCAACTGTCTCCACTTTCCCTCCCCCAGCTACCACTCCATCATTCTTCATAAATTAAAAAAAAAAAAAAAAAAAATTGCGGAAATCACGACTACGACGAGTACCTACTTTCCATTCGCTCGCACATCTTGGCAGATGTTCACGCTTTACAGAGGTATTCTGGCACCAGACTTTTCGCATTAAACACTCTACAAAATCTAAGAAACTTAAAAATTCCAGACGCTCATTTTGTGCTCGCGTGCTTTTGCTTGTGCCGAACACTTTTATGACCGGCAACGTTCACTTCGGTAATTATAAACAATTTTCGCTCGAGAGTGTGACATGCAGATACAATATCTTTCTTTTTTCGTACTTTTTTCGCTCTGATAAATTAACAATAACATGCCTGCGTTATGATCTTGAATTAAGCGATTTTGTATACTGGACGTGTGTCATGGTACCGGCGCGACGGGACGGATTGTGGTGGCATCCTTTTTAGACAGAGCACACGTATGACGATAATGCATTGATCTTAATTCCATTACGGACGGTATAATGGCTTGTAGTACCGTGCCTCTGTGGGGGATGACAATTAGAAATGATTTTCTTTAATCACGTTAAGTGTTTTCCATGGAGCACTACGAGTACTATACGTTTGTCGTGTAGCAGTATGAAGAGGAATTTTACTCAAAGATGTCATTGTTGTTTTTATTTTTTGTTATAAATTACGGTAGTTAGTTTTTTTTTGCGATCTATCAACCGATTTGTTATCACGGATACCTACATAAACGAATACACATCTGTTGTTATTTGAATTGAAGTAGATACATAACAAATGTGTAAACATTTTCGATGGTCGGGAAGTGAAAGAGGAGAAATTGTATAACCTAGGTATAACATGTATGTAGTTGTAGTAATGAAAGTAGGCCACCAAAAAGTGTGTCTGAAATAGGTATGAAAGAGGCCCCCCTTAAAATGTTATGTATGGGGTTATTTCACAAAAAAATAGAGGGATATCGACTGATATATGTTAACATTTTTCTAGTAAGCTAAGTTTACAATGTTTACAAAGAGTAACAACACTTTATCTCAGTGCTAAAGTTTGTATTTGAGATCAACTATTAGTGTGACAGTTACCACAATGTGTAACATGTGGGATATGACTCGCCTTCTCAGAGATACTTTTCCAGTGATGACAATTCCTCTTTAGCTATAGTAATAGATAGAATTACAAGTTCAATGAAAAGCTTATAAAAAATGACACCAGAATGATCAATGATACAATATTCATATACGAAGAGCAAATGTAACGCGAGTTACTAGATTCATGTAACGCGAGTTACCCTGAAAAATTTCAATTTTCTTTCAAATGAATATTTTATTTTGCTGTTGTTTCTTTCGAATCGTTTTATTTCTGAATTAAATCGAACTTACTATAAAAGGTATGTGAAGATAACATCATGCTCCAAACGTAACTTGTAACGCGTGTTGCTTTTCTATCATAGTTTTCATATTTTTAGCACTAACCCGATCTCCAAAAACTATGGAATAGTAATACCGTGTAAATATTGTGATAAACCAAAACAATTAATAGTGTCAACAAAATCTCTCAATGTAACACGAATTGCCATGGAATATCCTACGAACTATCTAAAAGTGTAACAAAATATATTGACCTATTTAAATTTCCTGTAATCGCAATATTTTTTTTTTTTTTTTTATAATTTGCAAGTGTTAAAGGGGATATGAATACCCTTATACTAATTTTTTAGAACACGTGCGTTTTTGTGGAAAGAGGAAGAGACAGAGAGAAAGAAAGATTGGTGTAGTGGGTTTGAAACTTAGGTGGTATTAAGTTTCTGTAAACTCCAAGGGTGGCTGTCCAGATAACTGGGGAGTATTTTGTTTTAATTTCGCTATTATTGTCGTTGCTTATGATTCACAGTATTTTTTTCCGTCCATTTCAATAGATTTCGACCACACGGTAGGTATCTAATCTAATCGTAGTTTAACTATTCTTCCAAATTCGGTTTTTTTTTTTATAATTTCGAAATTATTGAACCGTTTTGGTGACATTTGTTTTTAGATATAAAACTTTCTTGGCAAGTCTTTAGATGAAAATATTTTTTCGGTCGCTTCTTTAGCACGTGTGGGGAAACGATACGAAATAAACGTGAAAAATGTTGAAAAATCAAAGCCAAACTAACTTGTCACTACAAACCAGAAATGTATTATTACCACGATTTATCTTCAAATTTTTGGGTAACGTGCTTTAGAAAACTAAGGGGGAAACCCTAAATTTTCGCAGATGTTGCTTTAGTGTAAGCGTTAATTTATTTTTTTTTTTGTTTTAATTTTGTTCAAATATCGTCGGATAAACGACGTTAGATATTCGATTCGAGGTAAAAAGAGAACTCAAAGAGAACGATCACACATTTCCGGATTTAATGATTTTTGAAAGCCCGCTTAATACCTGTATGGGAGTCCATGTGATTTGGATGTTTTTCAGATGGCATCATCTACTCTTTAGGCGAAAAAAGCAAACCAAAATCTGCCGTTTCTTGACAATTACAATTTTTAAGGGGTTTTTGGCGCTCAACTATCTATACCTTATCTGCAATCCATCCGATGTTGTTGAATTCACGGAGAGACTGTCCATGAATCATATTTCATCAAAATCCGTTCAGTTGTTCTTAACGTAGTTGGGCATTTGTCTGACAAGGGGAGAGTTTTATAACCGACGTCAGATACGCATGAGCACTGCTAGAAATTGTGCATCCGACTAAGGATGAATTGTGTAAACGTTCTCATTAAGGTCTATACACTTCGATATATCTAACGTCGGATATCCGTCATCCGATGCCGAATAGAACTGGAGTACTTCCGGTGGGCAACAAAGTCGGACATCCGATTTCTGTGTCTAGAAATTTGCGAATGCATTCACTGTGACAAACACAATATAAATCGGATATCCGACGTTGTATATCCGATGCCGGATGTGTGCGAAATTTGTCTTATTGGTTCTTCATTAAAGTTCATGAATGAGCGGCAAAGAGCAGTTTCCATACCATATTATGCATGTGGTCTATTTCCTAGAAGAACGCTATCAATAGTACGACTTTTTTACTATTTTAAGAAGTAGTATTTTCCTTTCAACTAACGAGAAAAATAAATAATTAAGTGAAATGCTAATACAAGGTATTTTTAGCATTTTATTGGAGAAATAAAATATCAATCAAGTGGTACCAAAGGTTAATGCTGGTTATTTTCAACATATCATACATTTTTTTTGTTACTATAAAAGGGACAAACAAATTCCTACATACTAATGAGCTTGTTGGACAGGTTACGCCGAAATAAGACAGGACATTGTCTTGTATTTTTCGGAGAATATTCGCATAAATTCTTTGCGATCTCCATGAGTACGGATTAACGACAAACATACGATACGTTTTATTATGCCAAAGATTAGTTTAAAAATACATAAACTTTAGGATCAAAGATCGATCGAGTATTATTACTTTTGTTATTGCAAAGGTTTATGACACCGCAAATGTAGTAAGTCGTTAAGAAATTTATTTCAGAGTGTTGCATTATTTTTTAATCCCTACTTCAGAAATTCATTAAATATTCAAAAGTTTTCAACAGACTATTGCTGAAGCATTGAACTTGCTATGCACACATTTGGGAGCACAGCCCTGTCTATCATTAATGCGTTTTGGCTGCAATAAAATGTTTGTCACTGTTTTTGGATAGACACGAATCGCAGATCAAAAGCTCTTTAGTAGTTCTACAGGATAGTTAGTGAGGCGAGCAACTTATAGCAACTTATCGGTAATCACTTATCAACTTGTCAAATTGATTTTTGAAAATGTGACCGCTTATAATTTGTTCCTTTTCGTTCCTTACGACTGAATTGGGAATTCTAAGTGTTAATGTCGTTTCAGTCAAGCTTTCAGCCGAAAATAAGAACAACTTATCAGAAAATTTAATTTTGTTTGCGAATTGATAAGTATCACTTCAGCGCTTCTTTTGCCTAATTTCAATTAGATAGATGAACACATTTATTGGTATACTATTGAAAGATATATTTACAATGTTTCTTCTGAGCTGCGATGGAATTTTTGGAAGCATATTCCACTTAATGTGAAAGTGATAACGTTAGCAAAGTCTGTCTATGGTTTTTGTTCCTAAAATAAATAATGATGTTCTTTATATTCAAATAAAAAATAATTGTATATCTCTTAAAGTCATTTATATTGTAATAAAAAAAAAATTATTAAACCTTGAGTTCGAATAATAATCTAATTTACCCGGGGAAATACTCGTACAATTCAAAATTTGTGTGAGCTAAAAAATTTAATTGAAATTATTATTTAAAGTATTTTTTGTGATTGACTAACAAGTTACTGTGCACATTAGAACATTGATTTGTTCTTTGTCTGGTAATATAACTCAAATTTGTAAGTAGTTTGTGCACCTATATGATCTTGAAAATTGGATGATTTAATTTGTCAACAGATTTCAAAGTGTCTGGCATATTGCGTCGCTTGCTTACTTAAATATTAAAATCTAAATTAAAACATTCAACAAACAAAGTGCGAAATTATCCAAATATTAACCAGCTTTGCCAAAATGTTGATATGATTTGCGTTGATTTACTTCTTTGGTTTCGAGTATAACTAGTCAAGCATGTCTGTCACACCGACACACGTCTACATCATTTGCGAAGGGAATTGAAGATGTTCGCCATATGTACATTTAGCCTCTGCCATTCTTATGAGAGACATTCTTGTACCTTGTCCGTTCTTCTTGGTATCGGGATTTTGGAGTGGCGACTAGTATTTGAAAACTGAAAGAGCTGAAATGAAGCTAAGGTCAGTACGGTAAAGATGAACGACAAACCGGTGGACCTGGACATCAACATCTCCAGCCAGCTTCATCTTGTGCTAGACGCCTCCAGTTTTGCACATGAAGTTGGTTGAAGTGCCTTTCCACTTGCGTGCGCCGCCTTCACTGAGGTCCTCCTTTACGAGCATTGATGTCCATTCGTTCTACATGTTATAGCCATCTCAGGCGATGAATTCTGATCAGGTTCACGTCACTGTACAACAGGTATAGTTCGTTGTAGCTGCCTATTGTGACGTTTTGTCTAAGTCGTCGATGTTGACTGTCCTTTTTCGATGACAGCATATATTTTGTTTTGCCCTCGTTAACCGCTAAACTCATTTTTCCCGTTTTTCTTTCACTACTCACGAAAACACCACTGATAGCCCGCTGTGTTCTTTCAATTATATCAAGAAACAACATGATGTTAAGGAGACTAATACCACTGCAGTTTGCGCAATGCAAAGGGTCTCCTTTCTTGAGCATCGGTCAAGGAATTGTGCACACAAAATTTGTGCCTAAAGCATAATTCCCAAAGTGTAACTCACTTGGGCTAGGAAGTTGTTTGGCCAATTTTTAAGAACTTAAGTAAAGTATCCATCTGTCTGTCCGTCTGTATTCCACTGCAGCTTAAATGGGTGGAAGATTTAACATACTTCATATTTATAGGGTGTAGGTTTAAAAATGCGCTTCTCTTTCCCCCTTCAATTCACTGTAGCATATTCTAGCATCAGACAATGCCAATCAAGTAAAGTTTGTTTTGTCTGAACTGAAGTTGGATAACTTGGTTTGGTCTCTGCTACAATATATTAAAGATCACTCTAGATGGTGGCTTGTCTCTTAACGAAATGGCTGATTAATTCAACATTTCAAATAGAATAAGTGCTAGGACCCTATATGAGAGTTTTATCAAACTGAATGTCATCAGCAAAGCCGACGAAAATAGTTCTACGGCCTCTTTTCTAACTACTTTTGCATGAGTTTTATAAAATGAAAGCGAAATAAAACTTTTTTTCTAAACTACAGAGTGGTCCAACAATATTAAGTGCATTTTAAGTTTGAATAACTTTTTACAAAGTTTGTGGTTTTAAGGCCAATATATGAGACTCAGTGTTCATTTTAAAGTATGCAAGAAACTGGGGATTAATCTTGTAAACTTTCTTATGGCCCCATAGGAAGACATCTGGAGCTGTTAAGACCGGCTAACAAGCCGGCCAACCAATGGAGGCCAAGCCACAGGTCCATTTCTGGAAATAATGTTGTCATCGAACACTTCCTTTAATAACTCGATGGTTTCGTCGGCAGTATGGCATGTGCCACCATCCTGTTGAAACCAAATGCCCTGCAGATCATGGTCACGTTTGGCAATAAAAATCGTTGATCATGGCTCTGTACTGGGCGGCATTGACAGTTACATTTCAATTTTCTTCAATTTTAAAGAAGTAGGGCCCGGTGACCAAACAGTGCATTTTGCAGGATGCATCGGTAGCTGATGGTGTAAACGTGTAAACCAAGATCCTTCGCAAAATCTTCCACAAAGTTGATGGGCACAGGCCAAGTTTTTGCGATGAATCGATGAATTAGGATCTTCTTCAACACCTGGCCTCAACGGTGGTCGATATTTTCATCTATGAGCTCTCTGTGCATTCTTGTCAGTGGCTTAGAGTCCAAAACAGTAAATGTAGTGCGAAATGTTTCAATTGTTTTGCGAATAGCTGATTCAGTTGGTCGATTAATTGGCGTAGCGCTCTATAAACATTTTTTACTGAGCAAGGATTTTTGAAATAGATTTCCACAATTTGTAAGCGCTGCTCGGACGTATATAAGTCTCTGCATGATGATTTGCCAAAAGAATACTCAAGAAAAAAAAAAGATGGCATCAGCTGTCAGATTAACTATCAGCTGTCTGAGTGTTGCCATATTGCAAAAAAAACTCCTAAAAAACACCTTTTACTTGGCTAAGAACTTGTTTATTGGCCCATTTGGGATAGTAAGATTGGTTGCAGAACATGTATCACGAGTCAACGTGGATTAGCAATCTTTAAGATTTCAAGTCTGGTCCAATGTTCAATCAGCATTTTCTATATGTTTGCCATAGCAGAAGGATTTATTTATTCCATAGATTGGTTCCCCCAAGTCTTGCAATATAATTCTAGATCAACATTTTAGTCATGTTCCTAGAGAAAGTTCACACCTTCATTTAAAATTTATCATTTCCTTGATTTGTAAATTCAATAAATTAGTCATGACAATTACTAATATCTCACAAAAAAAAGAGAGATAAAACATGACTGTTATCGAAATCCCGTCATTACTTATGACGCCGCTAATTACAAGCATTTAGCAACACGTTAATGCATATTCTATTAATATTCGTTAGGTATTTTGATATAGTCTTTAAAAAAAGTTGTGTCAGTCGGTGAATGTATCGCGAATCAATCACGAGCTATCACGAGCTTCAGATATGAATTTTCGTGATAATCGATTTGTACAATAAATTTCATTTCCCTTCAAACACCTACCAAAAAATCAAATCAGTCGTAAATTTCTAGCCAAATGGGCACCTTTCTACGCAGTTACCACGGGGCTACTTACAGTTTGACAATATATGACCACTAATTTGTAAAAGCTCTTAATTTTAGTTCTTTTTCTTGCTTTCGATTAAAAATAGTGCTGGCGACAGATAAAACTTTTAAATGCTTTTTACATGTCACCCTCTCACACTATAATATGTTGTGTGCTATTGTAAAATTTAAAAATAAAACGATTCTTGGTAAAAATTATTTCAAAATCTAAGAAACAATAGTGTGTTGTAGTCATACTTGATTAAAAGTCGCAATTGTTATTGCCGCCATCGGACACGTTGTCGCTATTTCCCTATTTATCGAGGAGCATTTTTAGTTGAGTGATTGATAAATCAGTGTGCGGTTAAAAGTAGTTAACTCGGTTTCATCTGCGTGCGATAAGATTGCTTTTTTTTAGTAAGAAAAGATAATTTTTTTAAATAAAAATATGAAACATATAAACGCCATACGAAGTTGCCATTCGCTGTCGAAACTGTTGCATAAACCGAAGTATATTCTCAGAATGTTCTCATGTTAACCTAAGGGATCGACAGTGTGTTGTGTTTATAGTGATTGTTGTGTGGTTATTAAAATTTAAAAAAAATAAAAAATAAAAATTGTGATATTTTGTGTAAACATAAAGTTAAATATGTCGGAAATAAAACGATGTCTAAGTCAGCTATCGATGATGGTGTTCCGGGCGACACATTCTAGTGAGCAATCTTGGCGTGAAGAGTGCTTAAAGTGAGTTCTAAACCTTCAGCTGTCACGACAGTAAACCTTAACCTTTCAATAGAAAGGAAGGAAACCTACAAGTGACGTTGATTTTATAAATTTCCTCATGTTGTGTGGTTACATGATCGCGATCGGAAATTCAAGGCGGAACGCTTTTTTTTCTCGGTTCTTTTCCTCATCGCGATTTGTTGGAAACTTTTTATTTATGTTTACGTTTGGGGTTGTGAAACATGCTGACCGCCACTATCCATGCCGTTGGCGAATGATATGAGAATTAATAATTTATTAGATACTTGCGGCTAGAATTTTGTGATTGATTTTTGCAATTTGGATTTTGTAAGGGGAAATATTTTTAATGTTGTGGTTGGTTGTATTTAAGTGGCAAATCAATCAGTTGCGGTTAATCTATTGATGAGTAACTTTGCATCAATCAGGCAGATGGCTATGTATAGTTCAGGGGCATGCGCAAATGTTACCAAGGTCTATGGCAATGACCTTTTCCTCACTTCAAAGGAATGTTGTTCTTCTCTCTTTGTGTCTATGGGATCGGAATAGATGAATGAAAGTTAAATATAGAAACAGTTGGCTTAAATGTTGTACATATGTCAAGAACATATCCGGTCAAAGGGGTCATCTGCTGTACAATTGTTAGGGTAAGATTGACTATGTATTCCGATATGAAGTGGTTGTAAAATTATGACTTGAAGGTATCTGCATTGTGCAATGAGTCTTAAATTATGGTCGTCAGGCTGGAACCAAGCATTTTGGCTTCATGATGTAGTTGCTTTCAAAGTTTTTTGATGTACTAATGGAATGAACTGTCAACTCAATTTTGAAGTACATTTTCGATGGTTCGAGGCTCTATTTCGTGCTTAAGTGCTTAATCGTTTCTGAATTGTCAGCATAACATCGATCTTTAACGGCACCCCACAAAAAAAGTCAATAGCGTCAAGCAACATCACCAAAACGGCTGGTTACACGATTATTGAACTTACTCGTAGTGCAGAAAATATCGATTGTTGGACGGCTTATATGGCACGTAGCGCCACCTTGGTACAAGTTAATTTTCTCAGTTTATTGTAAAAAACAAAGATCAGTTGTCATGCCTATGTAGCGTTCTCTATTGACCGTAACGTTGTTGCCATCTTCATCTATTTCAGAAAAATTAACCAATAATGCCACCATTTCATAGCCACACCAGCGCACAGGACGAACACGAGGACGTGATATCAATTCGCATGCCAATCTCACGAGCTTTCTTTACAAATTTGCGTACACGGTATTTCTTTTCAAAATTCGCACTGTTTCGGCATTCAATTTGGAAATAACTTTTCAATACTTACTAACGTTGTTCAAACGTAAATCGATTCATTTCGTACCGCGGAGATATGATACTGTGTTTCTGTCAATTTTTTGAGCGTAAAAGAGCTGTCAGTGTCAAAACAACATGTAATTCAAAAATAAACTAGCAGATGGCCCACACGTTATGATGAGAAAACGATCGTGTCGTACCATACGTTGGACCACAGCCTTAACTGTGGGGCTTATTTTGCTCTTCGTTAGTGTTGTGGAACAAATATTTGCATTTCTTCGGTCAATAATTGGGTAGGCTTATGGGCTCTAGCACAGAGTGTCTACAGTTTGTAATTATTATTAAAAAATCCTTTTATAGCTGACCACTCTGAACCTTTAGTTGAGTGATAAATCCTGCTAATGTCTGTTGGAGTATTGCACTGATCCATGTTCTTTTCGAGTATTAATTCCAATTTCTTTCGTAGAGAAATATTAACCAACATCACTACGAATTTATTTGAAGAAATTTAGATTCTCCTGGGCCTGCTGTAAAAATATTGTTCGTAAAGCTTAAAGAGAGAACTCCAGAGCTCTCCAGTGGCAACCCAAGCCTAGCTTAAGGTACGTGTCCATTTGAGAATAAAAATGCTGTGATAAGCTCTCAAGCAGCTCTCGAGAGCCAACTCGCAAGTGGACACAGTCATAAGAGTAGCTCGCGGAGAGCTGACTTTTTACTCTCGACATTCGAACTTTTTGAGAATAACTCACTAGCGAAAGTACTCCCAAATGGACACGCACCTTTAAGGGTGACAGCCTAAATTCTACTGAAGTGAAGGCATAGCATCTATACAAAAGATGAAGAGCTGCTACTAGAAATCCAGGCATCTAGTGGAACAATAGAGGAGATTTTGAACTATCAAATTTAGCATTTAATTTGGGAAAGCTGAGCTAAAAGAGTCATTATGAGATTCGGAAAGGGATAAATGCATCGAGCTTAGGGACGGCACTAGATTTTAAATTAAATATAGCTTTGTTAGGAGTTTTGTTCAAGTTAGGCAACAAAATCATTACAAGTTCCGACTTTTAATTTGAAGCTGCGTGGTGAAGAGCCTATAGGGACGTTTACTCCATTATGCGGTTTGTTTTGTGTATACGGTGTTCAGTTGAAGAAGGTATTTTCTTTCGTTTAGACATAGAACCTTTCCGAAACGATTTTGTTTTTCTTCCTCGCAAATGTAATTCGCTTCTCAACTTTTTAGTGCGTTGACTACTTGAAGGTTCGAGTCTGAGAAAAAATTAAATGAAAAAAAAAGAGCAGCTAGGTTTTTCACGTTCCATTCTTTCGCGAATAACTCACAAACTTCCGAGAGACAATCTGTAATGGTTGTTAGGCCAGGCCATACGCCTTGAGCTATTTTGCGCAAAACGCATATTAATGCAATTGGCTGCAAAACGATCGGTTCTTCACACATCCAATGGAAATAGATGTTTAATGTTCGGATAAACAGTTTGTCAGTCATAGTCTCATACTATTCAAATCATTTGACCGATACGCTTTAAATTTAAGCCGAGGCCTTTCGAACTCGCAGACAGTGCTTAAGTAATATTTAGAGTGAGAGTCGTGATATTATGTTCCTTCACTTTAGGTGAGATCTTTGTTTACCGCACCATCCTTTGAGGGTGCCCCTGGTGTAGTGGTAACATCATCACTTTTCACGCTGCAGGTTCATGGTTCAAATCCTGATGTCAAGAATCACATATTTATTTCACATAAAATAAATAAAAAAGTCGATCAATTGTGAAAGCTAAGTCAACTCTACTGCGAAGGCATAACACTGGGAGTAGAGTAAATACTGTGAATCATAAGCAATGACAACAACACCAAATGCTCCCCAGTTATCTGGACGCTACCCTTGGAGTTTACGGAAACTTAATACCACCTGAGTTTCAAACCTTTACACCAATCTTTCTTTCTTTCTCTCTCTCTGCCTAACTGCAAACGCCCGTTCCCTGAAATATTATAAGGGTATTCATATCCCCTTTGGTGCGCGTAAATTATAAAAAAAAAATCGCTTTGGGTTGGATTCAAAACCTTTCCGGGACCGATGTTTATTCGCTCTGCGTATGACAGATTTTAGATAATGAATTCCAAGTCGAAGTCTCTATACAAACCATACAGTTCGTTGTTCTTTCTAAATGAGTGGTTCTTCGCGATCTCTGCGTTGGTGTCCTTTAGATAATCTCCCTGTTCCTGTCTTAGTACTTGCGAACGCACCACTGACAGTCCGCTGCATTCTCCCAGTTACGTCATGATATCGGTGTACGCGAGTGGTGGTACAAAGTTTAGAAAAATCGTACGTCCGATGTAGATTTGGGAATCTTGTACTTTCCTTCCAAGTATGACGTTAAAGAAATTACATAACCGACCCTGAGGTAGCAGGCATTCTCGTCAGCCTGCTCAAGTTTGGTAGACATGTTAAAATAAGACGTGACTCTCTATAGATCACCCCTATAAACGCTATCTTAAGCGGTTTTAAAATTGATCAAAAGGTGATGGGTATCTATTTGGTGTTCCTGGGACTTATATCTAATTTCGTCTATGGTCTTTTTGGTCTTTCGTGAAAAAGAATAAAAATCTCTGCCTCATCGACCATTCCGAATCTTGTCTACAATGAAACGAATATAACTGGCAATATTCGTAGCAAATTCCATCTTATCTCTCTTGTTCCACCTATGTCAAATTCAGTTCAGCAAATATTTTCTCGTACCCGTTCAATAGCTCGAGTCTTTAAAGATCTCAATTACAACAAACCTTCAGGTCTAGATTGGATTTCTCCCCTACTTCTTCTACCCTGGAGAAAAGTCTACGCAAACTCTTCTACCTGTCGTACTCTATAGGCATCTTTCCGGATAGGAGAAAACTTTCGCATGCCCTAATAAACAAAAAGAGCGATCAAACTTTGGTCCTTCTATAGTCCTTCTATAGTCCTTCTATAGACCAATAGCTTTAACTTCAGTGCTCTCCAAGGTCTTAGAAGTAAGCCACATTCTTAATGACCACATTCATGACCATAGTGGTTCTTGTCCTTGATATATTCAAAACTTTCGAGAGAGTGTCACATATTGACCTCGTTAAAAGCTCATTGAATTGGTAACATTTTCATGAAGTGAACTGCTTATTTTTCAAGTAGTCGATGATTGCAGGTTGTACATATAAAACTTCTTCACAATTACCTACACCTGTCGGTGGCCCTCAGGGTTCAGTACACTCTCCAACTCTTTTTCTTGTTTACATCAATGACCTTCTTTCTGTTGTGTATAATATAATTGGCGTATTTAGGCGGGAGATCCGGTCAAATGCTTGATCGTGTTCAGCGACTAGATATTTCCACGCGATATTTCCAGTTACAGAACGATTTATGTATGCTCTATACCGAATCATTCCCAGCTGTTTGAAATAGTTGATGTGTGTTGACAATATTTAAAATTCGATGAAAACGGTATTACTCACACACTTAGATGAATTTAAAAAATTAGGGCCCTTAATTATGGTTCCAGTCGAGGAGTTGTTACCAGAAATATGAGTTTTTCAGAGTTTGGTGAAGTTGCTGTGGGTTAGAAACCCCTAATTTTGAAGAATGCAGTTTCCTCACAAATTTATTCAACGATTTGGTTAGTCTGCTATCATATAGCATTGGACATTGGACAAATCTGAATATAACGATATTTAACTTATTTATGCATTTAGCGATAGGTATGCAAAGACAACAAGTTTTTGAAACAAATATCTTCGAAAGTTTCAAATCGATTTTACTTGTAACAAACAACATAAGGGAGCAAGAACGTGCGATTCAGTTGTGCTGTCTCCACAGTTCATTTTGGCAATAGTAATGGTTGTTTATAAATGCCCTACAGCACATGTGGGAATTTCCAACAACGTCAAAGTGTCACTATTTTCTTCAACAAAACAAAATTCATAAATTTCTAGCACTTGCTTTGATGTGGTTTAAAAAGTTATATTATTCTCTGTTGTTGTCTAGTATGGCTAAAAATAGAAGTCGCTTTTCGCGACATGAAACACATGTGAATATTTTCAAAGCATGTAGTTAGACACGCAAGATTAAAGTAGCATCCAGCTATATTTATTTTAAACATAATTCCATCAGATACATAATTTTTTTAACAACTTCATAATTACTTCTATTGATATTAGCCGTGAAAAAAATATTAATTTAATTAAATACCGAAAGATTTATAGTCGTCTGCCTCGTATTTTTCTACCAGATGGGATGAGAAATTAATTATTTCTTAGCCAAAAATAAATATAAAGTTTTTTTTTTTTTTTTTGTTTTTAAATAACAGTCTTAACTTATGGAAATAATCCCATGCTTGCTTAAGAATTAATTTTTTCTTTTAAAAGATTTGAAAATGATTAATTTTAGTCAAAAAGGAGGAACTAAGCATTTAACAAACCGGAAAATCAGCGTGTGAAAAATTTGTATCTACTAAGAAACAGGTAATATCTGTGACTCATATGTACCTCGTGGCAAGAGTAAATGTCGCCTTGTAATTAATAAACCTCACCACATGAGTAATTAAAGTTGAAATAACGAACTCAGACATAACATTTTATTTGGGAACCCCTTTCAGAATCTAAGATTTAATGTGTGGCTTAATTACTGTCTTTAAATTGTTCATCGAGCAAGCTTAAGTGCGCATAAACACTTAAATTAAATGAGCTATAAATCAAAAATATTCGGTCATCCTTTTTGAGAAACGATACATATTATCGCATCATGTGAGACCGGTGATCAGCAGAATCATGAGGTTTGTGCGGAAGTTAAACAGGTGTAGGGTGATGACAAGGATATATTTTTTCCATCCTTAATATTCATGGACCGAATGCATCTAAAGCCCATCAATCACTGAAGGGGACACTCTCTCCTCTGACGACATCAAATCATAATCTCCAGCCATGCATTTTGCCTGACGCATGTCATAGATAATGTATCTCCGTGGCTTTTGTTAACTTATTTTGCTTTTAGAGACACTATGGCGGTTCATCCGTGGCAGTGGTCTATGTATTGTCAGTTTTTTCTGGTACTTACAGTACATAATAATTTTTTTTTTTAGCTATTTTTAGTGGACAAATTTGTTGACGAATATTCAATGTCAGCATATTTTTTTCCCCACGAAAATAGCCACGGATCAGCTGATGAAAATACTCGGCGGAGTAGGGTTTTGTTGTACTTTTTTTGAGTTTCAGTTTGTCACATAGCTCGTCTTGATGTAGTTCGTTTGTCTTATAATATCAAAGTCTGTCAAATGGACGAACCGTGTACACAAGAATCATTTATTAAGTTTTTACCGGAAGAAAGCGTGACGCATTTTAGAGTTTATCAGTGTATTCGGGCAGATGTTAGTGAACAGAGTACTACAGATTTGGATTCGGTGCATCGCTGGACGTCAAAAGATAGTGAAAGCGATTTGTATGTGAATGACTAGTTTAAGTTTCTCTAATCTAAAGGATTTATAATGTTTGGCGTTCGGAGCCATAAGGTTTTCTAAATGTTCAACGTTTATGTGTGCCATACCCGAGTTGTAGAAAAATTCAAATGACACATACAACAATATATTAGCAGTGCCATTTTGTGTTTCGTAAGCGATAAGAATCGTTTTACAATATTTAAATTTTGACACAATTGGCGCGCTGTTTTTCATGAAAATTTGCTATCAACAAAAAAAAAATCAGCAAAGAACTCAATCCAATCAGCAAATCTTACAACCCCAAAGTAAAGCCGTAGGTATTATCGAAATAATCCCTGGCCTTCGAAAAGGGATAAAAAGGCAATTTGATTTGTTTCGTCTTGGTTTGTTTTTATTCTGCTTTTTCGTGTCTGTTTTTACGGGTATGTCCCTAATATCAAATTAACTGGTTCATATCTCAGCTTTGTGCGTTGTAACTTTGTAAATCAGTAATGGCTGAACCGATTTCCATACCATTAGGTTTAGTTTGTTGCCGATTTCTAAGGAAATGTTTGCGGATAAGAAAAAATCACGATTTGTTTTGAACACAAAAACTATAGACACAAGGACTTGTCTGATATCAGTACATTTTTTTGACGATTATGGTATTAATAAACGTGCATTCGAGTAGCAGTACAAACAGTGGTACCAATGGATGAATTTGTGCGTGTTGAAAACAAGGACAAGCGATTTGTTTTGTTTGGCTTACGTATTTGTTTTTGGATCCTTTCCCCTCTTTTTTGTACAGGGTTGTATGGAAGATGAAAATTTGTGAAGCTTTTTAATTGGTTTGAGAATTTTTCATAAATTAAAAACTGACGTCCAAATACATGTAGTATATTGGGTAAATACACAATCCTGGAATGGAATGAAAGCTACACAGGGATAGCTATAAATCAGTAACATATTAAAGTAGCCGACCAGGTTAGCTAGTATTTTCTAAAGTGAAACATCTTCTATTTGATGAAAAGCGACTGTAATTTTTGAATGGTAGTGGGTCTTGTAAACGTCGAGTTGAAAGAACTATGAAATTGTACCTAAATGAACTCCTTTTCGGCTGCCATGGACTTATTTACCTATACAAATGTTCAGCTTATAAATGGCAACCACTCATAGTGTTTCAGTATTCACAGTGACCTCCTTTTGCCTTTTAAAAATATAAAATTTGACGGCTACTATCCCATCTAAACCCCAATCTGTTCAATTTCAATCTCAATTTTCTCCATCACTCTCCCATAATACCGCTGTTTCGACAACGTTACTTACCTATAACATTTCAGATTTTTTTGATTTCCTGGGATTATAAATCTGTTTACTTGGACATATGAAAGACAAATATTATATGTATGTGATGACTTGTTGAAGGAACGAATCAATTTTTCAATCCTAAACCTACAAGCCAATGAAATCTAATCACACAGTGAAGCGAAGTAAACACACCGGTTACAGCTTCCAAATGAGAAGGCTCCCGATAGAAAATGAGACTTGGTGTACTGGAAAAATTAACAGCACCACCAGCTATTTGTTCCTCCAAGTATGTAATTATATATACTACACCCGTATGTGTTTTTTCTATGTTGGTTAAATTTTCCCCATTTGGGAGATGGTTTTCGATAATTAAAATGCTTCATAATTACAAATGTCAATACTTAGTATTCACAGATGTCAAATATCAGCTGTTTATCTTTGACAGAACCACAGTAATGTCAGATTTAAATTGTGTAACCACTAATTGAATCATTCTTTACGATGAGTTTCTATTATTTATGATAATGACTTGATTTTGACGCAAGATGTCACTCTCTAAACCTTGTATGTAGCTTTGTTCTACTTTTTGACAGATATCAGAATGGAAAAGTTTGCCACGACATCTGGAGAAACATTTTAGCACTCAGCTAGACCGTAGCGAATCTGACAGATTTTCATTTGTACAGTACTTCCATAAGAAAGGATGGATGTTTTGCACAATTTTTATGGGGAAAATAACTAGAGCCATGTTTTTTATTTTTTTTTTTGGTTTGATAATGATTTAATTTCTTCTAAAGAATTGCCAGACTTAAATCACATCTTTGTTTTCCATTCAATTGTATATGATCTGACAAGTTCTAGTTCCAGATCATTATAGCCTTTTACACTGGGATGTCATTGTTACGCAGCAGTGTAAATAAAATGCATAAGAAATCAAAACCTAACGTCTACTTTTTTTTTCAACCCGCTACGTTTGCCACCTACAAGGGAACATAGTAAGTGACAGTTCAAAAAGCCTTGACTTGGCTAAATTGGAACGATATATCTGTCAAGGAAATAAGTATTTTTGTGGGTACCCAAACTCCTAAACACTAAACAGTGCAATGTTCACTTGTCTTAAGGGCTAAAGCAGAGGGAAATCGCGGCCACTATATGACTGACGAACTCGACAAGAATGATTAAAGGTAGGGCATGCCGAGAGGTTAAGTATCTATGATTCCTTTCAGAGCTGCAGATACTAGAAGGAGAATGCACTATACTTTATGTACAGCAATATCCCTCAAGTTTAATTTGTAGCTCTCCTTTTCAATGCAAAGCTCCAAATGATGTTCTGCATAGGAATATAAATTCTACGGATCCTTTGGTAACAGAATGAACCTATAGGAACTAGAATGCCCGGTTTCTTCATCATCTACTATTCGATCCCTTTCGTCACTGTTCAACCTCAAAGCTAAAGGCGAAAAAACTACTAGTATATCTTAAGAAATAGTACAAGTACAACTCATTTTACCAAACAGTTTGTTGTAACATTATTAATTGTTCTTGTTCAGAACCTTGAAAGTGAAACGTTAAGATTTGTAGCCTAGAACTGTTTTCAAAGAATGAACTGCACACTCATGGAAATCACTTCAAAATCAGTTCAGTAATTTTCAAGTTTATCGCGCACAGGCAGTCACAATTATTGCGTATTCAATTTAGCATCAAATACTTCCTCAAACGTCGCTGTTAAATGGTTCAATCACAGTCCTCCATGGATGTCATACATGTATCACTGTCAAATCGGCATTACATACAAAATGCTTGCTACTCATATATGGCTGCAGATCAGTGCTGCTGTCTTTCATTCTTCGAAAGTAGCAGAGTTTATAGTTTTTGGGTAGCATACTGATGCAAACTGTACTAAAATATGTCTCTTAAGTGCTGCGCAAACTTTTTATAAAACATTGACCACCTTCGAGCAAATAGCGCAGATTTATAGCTAAGCTACATTCTTTATTTATGAAGCGTTTACTGCCTAGGATTCCAAAAGGGTTGTATACGGAATTCCATCTACCTAGCTGAAAATTGAAGTTCATACACTAGTCAATAAAATACATGTAAGGAATAGTCTTAGAATGTCGGGAGCAGTATCACTTGGCTAACGCGAATTCCCTTAAAAATGCCTTTCCTTAACCCATAGGAGGCCGTCACACCGAAATTAATTGTTGTTGCTTATTGTTTGCATTGGGGACATACGAGTATTAAAAGTCTGTACCTTTAAGAGTAGCAAAATGCTAACATAGTAGCTTTGGTAGCGCTGCTGTGGCCATTTAAGACTTCTTCATTTTAGACAAGTATCTAATTTATGGCATACTATATAACATTCCCTAACTGGCGATGGCGACAGTAACGTCCTTTTTGAATATGCCAACGTCGTTAAGTAGTTACTTGGTCCAACTTGTGCAAAAACTGTTTCACTGTCAAAACTGGGAACGAAACTCTCATGAAACGTCAAAGCCTGAAGAAATTGCATTTTGACAGCGTCTTTCTTAAAAAAGTCAAAAACAATTATTTATTTTAGTCAGTGACATCTTTCATTTTTTTCAACAGTATTACCGTCTCCCAGTTGTCTATAAAAAAATACATATTTATTTTTAGAAGTGCTTCCCTTGTGTGATTTATCGACTAAAAAACTGATATGTTTCGATTTCCACAGACAGTGACCCTGACCAATTTTTAAAATAACACATTGTATCGGAAATACTTTAAACAAAAAGTACAGCAATGAAAATTTGTTTACGAGATTGTAAGCGCATCAATCATCCATAGGCTTTATCAGAGGGAGACGCATCGACGCTAGCTAGTAGTTCGCAAAATATAAACAAAACAAAAAAACTGAAAGCTTGTTTACATGTATCACTTTTGATGGCAAAGGTCTTAGAAAACTGAATACGATTGCTCTCCTTATCATCTGAATTATGCAACTTCCGATCGGTAAGCTCCACGTGTGAACCTGTATAATTACAACAAACAAGTCTTCTACCAAATCGCAGCCATTTGTAAGTGATGATTTCACATCTGCCTACTACATTGTCTTGTTTTCCTCTCAAAGCCCTTATCATTCGCTTCGAACATGTGTTGTCCAAGTCAAAACACTGATAAGAGAATTTCTAGATTTCTCCCAACCAAAGCTGACCGCCACAAGCTGATGTCCAGCTGCGATCAGTTTTCAGTTGTGATCAGCACCGTTTAAAACAGTCTCGGATACTCTTTGAAATCTCGGGAAAGGAATCTAGGAATTTTGTTCAACCTTCAAAAAATTGGTTGCATTATGCACCTCCTGAACAACTCTAGATAGACCTTAAAATATAATTTTGACAAACCTCCAACAAGAAGGTGATCTTCGCTGCTTAAACTTCGACCGTGAAGACGCAATTTGTTTTGACGTTTGATCTGTCAAAATGGAATTTATAACGTTGTCTGCGTTGTTGTTGATTAGCTGTTGCATTCTGCAAGCAGTTTTATGGTGAATTTTGATTTTATCAAATTTTAATTGCAAAAATACGCCTAGATTGGTTCTTTTTTAAAAAATTATATTTTAGTAGTCCTTGTGCTCCTTAAAAGTGTCACTTGTGTCATTAAATTCTGGTTTTAAGACATATAAACTGTAGCTATCTAAAGTGTTGTTATTAAGTATGTTGTTATTTTTATTATCCAAAGCGGTACTTTTATATCTTTTTTCTTATATAGGCGAGTATACAATATTTTATGCATTTTATAGTGAACCTTCAGACGGTTTATGATTATTATTGGGTGCTTTACTGTCAAATTATTTATGAACAGTTTTGTATGCCATCAAATGTCTTAACCTGTTCCTACTCTTAAGTGGATGCAAATTGGTGGATGTTAAGACGAAAAATTTTATGTTATTGCAATTTTTTTCAAGTTCAAGTGTGTTTTAGTGAATAGTAACGAGTTTGCTGTGTGGGAATTTTTATTGAACGTTGACTTTGATGGGTTTATGATTTCTTGGAAGTGTGCTGTTTTGCAAGGTCCAAAAGACGCATTTGCCGATTGATGGCCGAGAAAAAACCAAAACAATTTTGTTTGATATTATGCCTTTGGTATGTGGAGTGTATTTTTTTTTTTTTTACAAAAAAAACCTTCGGAATTGATTTTTAAGTGTCATTGGCAGGCAGTTCCTTTTGTCTGGTCTTATCAATCCAATGCCCAGACGCCCAAGGTTGAATATAAAGTTCAACCAAAGTTAGTCTTCAAGATAACCTCTTTGATATTCTGAGTCTCGATCGGCAAGAGGTGTATCATTTGGCATTGAGTTCAAGATTTATTCAAGTAACAACAATTTTATACTCCGGCTGAAGTTAGGTTAGGTAGGTGGGAGATAGACATTGAAATGCCTACTTGCGTAAGGTTTCCCTTGCGCAATCCCTGCCCTAAGTTTTGAACCTTCAGGGTGGCTTTCATTAACCTACAAATATCGTTTAGAGGCTTACTGAATAATTCTTCAGTATCCTGGAAGAAGTGTTAGATGTTAGGAGCCTGGACAGTGGGGTATGTATCTTCATGAACTGCCTCGTCACCGTAATTTCTATAGAGATCATCTTTACTCAGGCTTACCTTTTTCATGTGGTACCACAGAGTTTTATGCTTTGTAATCACTGCAGAAAGGGTAGGTTGGTATTTTACGTTTTTTTTGCATTAGTATGTCTGTTCTGGCTGTATTGTACATTGAGCTTAATTTGTTGTTTGCTTAAGTTTGTATGGAGGGACTTTTACTGAATAATTCTTTTCTTTTCAGTTTATCAGCCTTTTCATTCTCTTGTGTTCCAAGAAGCCTAAGCTCTTAATAAACTTTTATTTCACTTGTATAGTAGAAATAGCTGTTACTGCTATTTCTGTCAACGAAAAAGCTGATGTTATCGCGTAGTATTGTCTTCATAGCGGTTGAGCAAAACTATAATTTCAGTATCGACCTTCCAATTTTCAACTTATTTTCGAGTACTCGTAGTCTAAGGTCGGCATTTATCAAACATCATACGGAGTTCAGAAACCTCCACTGATCACTATTTAGCCTACAATCCGGGTTACTAAAGTCGACGATTGCGACTTCAAGCTTCATTTTAGCTTCCTTGTTAAGTCCTCGTATTGGTGGAGATGTATTATCATCATGCCTACCTTTTTTGGGATACCTTGCAGTCGGCAATGTCCATTAACGATGGCCTAAGTATGTTCACGATTGAGCTGGATAGCAGTGAGCTCCCCTTCCTCGTCCCAAAAACTGGTTTACTTGTTCCTCTACCATTCACTGTCCTACGTCCCCTTGTGTCCGACTTACCTACCTACAATCTACAATCGGGTTAAGTTTGGGTTGCGAGTGAACCCTTATCTGGATCGATTAAAAGGATTGTAAGTCTGTCCACAGCTGAGGTGGATAGCAGTAAGCTTTCCTTCCTCATCACGAGCAGTCGCTCGCCAATTCTTCCAGTTGTTAGTATGTTACGTTCCGTGCATTCTTTGCTGTTTTCCATCCTTTTGTCTCGATTGTCGGCTTTCCGTATCGGAGATAGGCAGCAATTGGCTTTCTGCCCTAAGTGTTTATAGTGTATTTAAGAACTCTGGTGCATCACTGTCAGACATGTACAGATCCCCAAAGATAGCGGGCTGTCTAATGGCCCTTAACAGGGATCCGCATGTGTAGGAAGAACAAAAACTTACTGGAATTACACCTCAATGAGCATCACAAGGGGCCACATAGACCTGAGTATGATGAATAAGACTTTTCTTCTTCTTTTTAGCTACTCAGGCATCTTTCATAGGCGCTTATGCCACAGAATGGTTCTCTCATCCAGAGTGAGCTGAAATTAGGCAAGAGCCAAAAGATTTAAAACAGTCTGGGTTTCGGAGAAAGTCGTATCTCTGGCACTTTTTGATTTATAAGGATCGTGGGTGTATGTATTTGTTTAAATTTGTTAGAGAGCGGACTGTACAGTTTTCAGGACATTCTATGAAGCATTGATGATTACTTTGATCTAGAAGGTACGGTGATCCCAAAACTTTACTTAACAGTGCTGTGGGTAGAAGTAATTAGCATTCTTAAGCAACTTCTCTTCGACGTTTGAATTTTTCTAATGGCCTTAGGGAGAGATTCATCTTTTTCTGAACCTGAACCTTGCTTGTGTTCAGAGCATGGAGGTGGCGTTAAGTATCGTGCTTCTTGAAATAAATTGTCATGTTCTCCAGACAGCATCTATCTATTAAGGTAATATTCGGCAGATGGAATTGGCTAACTAATCGTGAGCGTTGGCGTCTGCATTTAACCATTTAGGGGATCATACGAGTACTCCAGAATTTAATCTTCATAAAAATTGTAAAGTGTCACTGTTAATGACATTTTTCACAGATTTTTTGGTGTACAAGCTTGAGGTGACTACAGGAAAAAATCTCTCAGGATTCTTACCAGCTCTTTTAACCTTAGCATTCGGCTATGCTTCGTATCGGATTCCTATGTTTTTCAATAGTATTTACCCCAATATTGCTGACAAGAAGAAGACCTTTTCAAGTGACACATTTATTTCAGTCTTCTATTTTGGTGGTGGTTAGACATAACTTTTTAATGGAAAGTTTTTTTAGCTCAACACTTTTGACTGTTTCTGTTTCAGGGGCGTCGGAGCAGCCCAGCGTCAACACCTTGACAAAAGGTAAGGTTGTTTTTATTGACATCTTATAGTATCTGTAAGATCTCAGGGAAATATAAGTCCATTTTAACAGTTACGACGAGAGCAGACTGTGTATTATAGTAATTCTTAAACTATGTACGAGAAGTTCGAGCTGCTGTCTCAATGACTTCAGTTTTGCACACCCAATTTCGAGCTTGATATTGGACAGCTTGGTTTCCAACTTGTCGAAGAAGAAACTCCTCGAAGTTGGCTATTTCATTACAGTTCATTATTTGCCTTAGTTGCATAAAAGAAGCTCTCCAACCATTAAACCGAAGAAAAGTTTTGAAAATATTTTACAATAGTTTTGGTTCTTAGAAATCTTCGTACAAATTTAAAAAGAAAAGTTTTGAGAATGTCTCGAAATTCTGATGAAGTTCCGATCTTTTCTAAAGCTGATTGTACATTTTCCTTGAAGGTTTACACTTAACTTTGTCGTTTTTATCAAATTTTAAGTTCAATTCAGACGTCAATGTAATTTAAATATAGAAAGCAATTTAAAATAAATCATAATAAAACAAAAGAAAATAATCAAATTACTTATCTCATGCGAGAGGTTCAGTTCAGACGGTTATCAATCGATCGGATCTTTTTGAATTGAATAGGAGCAGGGGTTTACTTGAATATTACTGCGCAGTATGGCTCTCGGGTTGAAAAAGGTTAACAATATAAAATTGCAAAAAGGTACTTCAATGCAGCAGTTAGCTGATAACATCATTATCTTTTGTCCCATTGAGTCTGTCGGAATAGTTTAATCGAATCCACATGCATTACTTTAATTTTTTGAATAAGGGGTACGAAAAAGCAATGCAAATTCTTTCAGAAAGTTATGAGCTAGAGGGTGGAAGTTAGTGGTTGCCGAACAGTATGAGCTTGTCCCTATTAAAATTTTACGAAAGACATCGGAAGTACCAAAGATCAGTAGTTCCTTTGAGGTGGAACAATAAATAAATATAAAAATAAAATACTCGTATACATCCAATACAAGTATTTCACCAACTTTGGCAATATTTGTTGCCTGAGAATATCTTGAAAATGTGAACATGAATGCAAGGTGGCTACATACATTTTTTACAAAATCGGATGTCCTTTTTGATTGGGGAGAGCGGTGCGGCAGGCATTGTCTGGCTGCCTGCGATGAAAACATAGCAAAAGGATGAGGTTGACGAAAAAGAAACACATCTACCACAAGTCATATTCAGATCAGTACAGGCCCATTGTTATGCCCATTGGGGGAAGAAATCCCATGTTCGTGTAGCTGATCCATCCTAATTAATTCTCTTTTATCTTTAGGTTCTAAAGCGAGTTTAAAATAGAGTTTAAAGATAATTCTTCTGCTTTCCGAGGTATCTATATCTTATGGGAGAGAGGCCAGGGCTGTGTGGGTTGTATCCATGAGAGCGTCCATCGCAGGCCCTATATTGGTCATTTTCATTAACTTTTACAGCCTTCCTAAACCTAAGGCTTGTTGTTCTAACAGCATGAATCGGGTCTAGTTTTAAGTCCCTCATTGCCAGTTCTGCAGTCTTCTCATTCTCTGGATTGAGCGCTAACTACCCGACCAATTTCCTATTTCCTAAGTCCAAATAAATATATATATACATAGCATGCCTCCCATTGTATTTCTCAAAGCACTTTTAAGTGCACAGTCTTGCATAAATAGGTCTGGAGGTAGCTGATTAAGGTCAGATGTGCCAATGCATGACAGCGTTTGAACCTTTGTAGTGGCCTTTAGGATGGTGGTTTTCCTTGCTAGAATAGCATGGTTCCTTAAGTCCTCTTATTTACAATTGGACTGTGTTATAGGATTGCAACACAGTCTGAGATCCTGAGCGGGACACTGTCAATGGTAAATATTGAAGTGCGGTATCTGTCCCAGTCATTGAAGCAGTCCTTTTGCGTTCAGTTTTTGCCATTGGCAGCTGATCGTTCGCAGTGGGACCAGTGCTGTGCTTTTTTTCCTGGAAGCCGTTGACAAAACTAAATACAAAATCTTTAACGCCATTTTGTAGCATCTAAACTAACTAAAATACCAAATTTGGTCAAAATAGTTAGAGCCGTTTTTTTTTTTAAATTAGCGTTTTATTTTTTCGTTACATCTGAAGCGTTACAATTTTCTGTTACATTCGAGTGAATTTACTAATTAACTTCAAAAAAAAAAAAAAAAAAACCTAAATGCCATTTGGAAGTATGCATCTGAACTAATTGAAATACGAAATTTTTAGGACATACCGTTACCGAGATATTCTTACTCAAAAACGATTTCAAATAACTTTGGGTTAAAGTCGGACATTTTGGAAGATTGCGTAGCTACTTAGATCATTCAGCCAAGAATCGAATGAGCACTAGGCTGTACTCACTTGGTTGGGGAGATCTTGACGTATCTATCCCACAAACAGGAGTAGTTACTCAAGATGCTGGACAAATTTGTCTTCCCCTCTTCAACCTTAAAGCCTATTACATCGCTCAATTTAAAGATTTAGTTGTACTTTTCAACTTTAAATTTACTTAACTTCCATTGGGTAATGCCTTATCCTACACCTACAGTAGTTACCTGTTTATTAAATGAACTTTACCACCCACACCGAAAACAGCAGATAATATTTACCATGTAACATTTAGCGATGCCAGATTTCCTCAACCCCATCCCATAAATACAAACATCAAACGCAAACCCCCCGAAGGAGCAAAGTTCAGACTGTCCGCCCTCTTATCTACGCTTAAATACATTCCGTTTCAATGCATTTAAATTTAGCAATTAGCTGAACATCCACTTTTATAATTGTGATAATGACACTCGGAGTGAAAATCCTTTTCCACATAATTATCCTCGTATGAATCTAATTTCGGATTTTTTTTCTTTCTTTCCAATTGCAGGTACCGTCAGACACGTTTCTCTTCCCGGCGTGTTCGGAAACGTGTAATTTTCAAACATGGAGACTGTAATGTTGTTCAAGGCAATGTCGCGAAACGAAGACGAAGGTATCTACAGGTGAGTCGCAGGATTATTATAATTTTCTTCTACCCCCGGCATGTTTTTCCTCACGCCCAAGTCCATATACCTCCAACCAACTAACCTTGTTATTATAATTTTTTTTTTTTTTACTTTTTTTTTTTGTATCCTTTGTGCGTCTCTGCCTTAAGGGGGAAGGCGCATACGTATAATTTGTCTCCGTTTTGCAGAGGCCGTATATGTATGCAAAAAGGATACAACTTACATACGTATCGCTTCCTGTTGGTATTATTTGTAACCATATGGAGGACCACTGGATGTGGGCGGCGGCAAGAAGAATTCTAAGTATTCATTCAGAATCTCTTTTTCCTTTCCCAGGATATATTCACAACGTTAGTGGACGCACAATGGCGCTGGACTCTGTTGGTCTTTGCGCTAAGTTTTCTATTATCGTGGACAGCGTTTGGTTTCGTATGGTGGACGATAGCATACGCACATGGTGATCTCGATTTTATACGCCTGCGAGAGACAAACGCCGAAGCGGTCCAAAATATGACCTTCACAATGTGCGTCACCGAGATCAGAAGTCTCACATCGGCATTCCTATATTCAATTGAAACGCAACATACCATCGGGTATGGTAATCGATTCGTTACGGAGGAGTGCCCCGAGGCAATCTTCACAATGTGCTTCCAGTGCATAATGGGAGTCTTTATTCAAGCATTTATGGTCGGTATAGTTTTTGCGAAACTTTCGAGGCCAAAGAAACGTGCGCAGACGTTGTTATTCTCACGGAATGCGGTCATCTGTCATAGGGATGGTATACCGTGTCTAATGTTCCGAGTGGGTGATATGCGAAAGAGTCACATCATTGAGGCGCATGTGAGAGCGCAAATCATTCGAAAGAAGGTAAGTCGTAGAATTATCCTTAAAATCCATTTTATACAAGTTGTGTCCTTTGCAGGTGACGAAAGAGGGTGAGATAATGCCATTCTATCAGCAGGAACTGACGGTTGGTGCTGATGGTGGCGAGGACAGGTTAATGTTCATTTGGCCAACGACAATTGTACATAAGATCGATCGGAAGAGCCCACTGTATACATTGTCCGCATCGGATATGCTGAAGGAACGCTTCGAGGTTGTCGTTATGTTGGGTAAAGGATTAAATAATTTTGAATTTATTTTTGAAAGGAAATCATGGATTTTGTTCTTGTTGCAGAGGGTGTTATTGAATCGACTGGTATGACAACGCAGGCACGTTCCAGTTACCTTCCATCGGAAATTTTGTGGGGACATCGATTTGTGAATGTCGTGTCCTTCCGGAAAGAGACCGGAGAGTATGAGGTGGATTATACGCTTTTTAACAATACATACGATGTTGATACGCCGCTGTGTAGCGCCAAGCAACTGGACGAAGTCAAGGCGGAGTTTAGTAAAAACAACAAAGCTGGATTGGGTAAGTGTTGAAAGATGTGATGATTCGTAGGTTCACCATTCTTATGAACCTTCCCAGTTTTAATGATTGTTATATATTAAATTCACTGCGACCTAAAACATCTATTGTGTCATCTACCTTATTCAGCTTAGTTTTCCTTATAAACATAAGAACCTTGATCTAAAGATGAAAGGTGTATCTGATACGGATAGCTTGCTATGTTGCGAGTTAGTGCTCCATAGATCCTTATGACCCACAGTCTCCTCTTCATTTCAGAATCTGCAATCCCGGGCCTATCTTTCATAGACATTCCCAAATCGAACAATGTCCCGGGAGGAAGTCTGTATGTAGTCGTGTAAATTTCTATAGGAGTGCTTTCGATTCCCACAGTTTTCAGAGTTCCTTAAAGAATTTAGTTCTTTTGGTTTTCCTCTCTTTTTAAAGCTCTTTTTTAGTCTTACGAAAAGGTTTACCGCTTTCTCTTTCTATTTACCATTCTCTCCAACGTAGCTTGGCATGCAGTGCAGGGTTATATTTCATTCCATACCATCTTAGAGCTGATTTCGTAGGTGGTCACACAATGTGCGGCACATTGGTCTGCGTCTGACCCCAGAGCTTATTTTCTTGAGGTTTTTCTACTCGTGTTCAGCTTAGTTCTTTTGGCGCAAGACAGCGGTCCATAAGTGATGATTGGTCTCATCATCATGGTATGCATCCAACGTAGAATACTTCGACTCCATCCCCAATTACTTACTCTCTAGGGTCTTGCAAACTATGAGCACTTGGGTGACTTCTCTCACTACTTCTTCTGCAGTTTATTCCGCAACTTATTAGCCTATTGAGGACGAGGAGTTCATCTACATTAAAGGTGGCATGTTCCCTGCTTGAGAACAGCCTCGTGATATGCTGATTGTAAAGGTGTTTCACTTTACCAGTGTTTCGGCAGTTCTGCTATCTAGCATATCCACTTTGAAAGTTTACCCCTCTTCGCTAGCACTGTTTAAACGGCTTCATGTGTAGTATAGTTTTCAAAGGCTCATTCTACATTCAAAAAAGCGAAGACAAGTACTCTTTCTGACTGACGAGTACTCTTTCTATAGAGTCTGCTAGCTCACACGAGACGGTCTCCATACGCATGGTGGTGTGAGAGCAAAGGCCTACAATTATCCACAAATTTCTTCAACGTCTGCAGTAATGCTTATGTATCTGAAAGATTTTGGGTGCGTGGTGTCATTATCCCTTTAGGAATGAAATTTACATTTGCATGTCTCCGTTGTTCACTAGCAGGCTATCATAAAAGTGTGTTTCCTGTTATAGCAGAGTTCTTTGCTTTTCGCTATCTGTATTCGAAAGTAGCCTGGCTGCGCAGTCGCACTTTTTTTTTAAACCTGTTTGTGGGCTTCCTTATACATTTCTTCCAACCCTACGTCGAAAGGTTCACGAATTAGGGTGAGCTCAGTGCTTAGTTGCAATTTCTTGCTTCCAATCGGAGGTAAGTTGGGCACATCCCTCAATTGTGTGAATTTTCATTTGGAAAGTGCTGGGTCTTATAGTAAGGTTGTTATAGTAAGTTGCTGACCATATCTCTTCAGACTTGTATTCGTTTTGTTTTGAAAGTGTATGTAGTGGGTTCACTAATCGCCAGATAGGTCTACTGAAATAATTTATTATTTCAAAGGTCATATGTCAGATGCGACCTATCCTAGGTCCACTGAATCAGAAACTTTCATTTAAAGGATAAACTTGAAGAAATCAAAAAGGCTTCTTCCATTAAAAAGGAAGGGCATACTCTTTATGATGGGGTAGGTTTGATTGGTTTGAATGCAAGAACGATTCCTACAGATGATGTCAAAACTCACCTTTTGTACACTGTTCTATTCTATCCACTCTAAGAAAGAAAGATCTATGCGAATACTTCTTCAACACCCTGAACGTCCTGTCAAATCTTTAAATCTTTTAGATAAACAGATTTGTCTCCAGACCTTAATGAATCCACTAAATAAAAAACCAATACGCCCTTAAAGTTAAACCGTAACCCAGTCCCCAAATCCAATCTCTCTTAAAAAGAGAATCCCATGCCAAATGGTTGCAAATGCTGGAAGATGCTGTCATTAATGCTTTCGTGTTAGTGTGCCCTTGTAGCAACTTCTCCAACCATTTTACCTAACCTAGCTGATTCTATAACATTTCGTCTGAATGATTCGAAGTTTCTATTGCAAAAGGTCTAGTAGGGCAAACATTTTGTTTTGTTAATTTTTCTATAAAGCAAAGATCTCCTCTTCTGAGTGAACCATGAGAAAATCAAATAAGAGATAAATGAAAACCGAAGCCTAAGGTCGCCTTTTAGAATATTTGTGCAAAATTTTAAAAACTTCACTCAGGTCTTATTTTTCATCTCGAACCTGGGTGGGCAGGATTCAGAGACATTCGTGCTGGAAGCAATGCATCTTGGGCCCTTGGCTTTTTGCATTACATCCACATCTTGGTAATAAGTAGACAGCATGGATAGGTTGCCAAAACTTTCAAGTCTGAGCTCATAGATTTCAGGTTGTATCCTCTTTTTCTTCAGACGATGCTTGGTATGGTTAGTGGGAAGTGCACCACATGTCCTGCCCATCTTCACTTCGCTTTTTCAATTTGTATAGTTATATAAGATACTCGAGTTCTTCTTCGGACTTCCTCGTTTCTAACTCGGTACCTTCTGCTTATTCCCAGCATCGCTCTCTCCATTGCTCTTTGCGCTATTTCGAGCTTGTTGATAGTATACCTTGTTAGGGTTAAGGTTTTAAACATTGCCGGAACACTTTTCTTTTCAGACGCATGACTACATATATCGTTTCGTTTTTAATTTTACCATAGGCCAACCTAGTCCAATACGACTAGTTTGGTTGTCTCTCGATACTCTTAAACCATGACCGAGGTATTTATATTCGAACACCTGCTCGACCTCCATTCCGTCTGCTGTCTTCAGGTTTTTATTGGGGACTAAGTTGGTCATGAATTTTATTTTCGTGAAGTTGATATTTAGGCCGACAGTTTTGAAGCTGCTCCAAGTTCACCTCGCATCTTTGAGGTTATCAGTTCTGATAACAATGTCATCCTCGAAGCGGAGGTAACTGAGGTATTCGCCGTCAATATTGATGCCCTTGTTTTCCCATTGCAATGTCCAATTAGGACATCCATAATGCTGGTTTCATTTTTGTTCTTTGATAAAAGGCTTGTAGTCCTTTCTTCATTCAGAGTTGGTCATAAGCTGCGAGATCGAGCCTAGACACCGAATCTGGGTGAATTCTGCATTTAATGCTTTCGCCTTGAGTGCAGCTTGACTGTCCACAAAGATTGTGGATCCTACGAGTAGATGGGTTTTAGGCCCCGACCTCCATCGACGACGTTCCGTTGAAGGTTGACGGTGACGTTCACGCATTGCCGGAAAGAAAAGTCCCATACAATTCGTCGCATATCTTCGTTGACAGATTAAAATGTCAACCGATTGTCAACGGCGGTGACAGTTTCTCTTCTCTCTCAATGCTTCCACCAATGAAAGTGCTTACTCTCAATTTGCCGACTGCCAACGGATCAACGGACTAAAAAAGTAGAAAGTAAATCTACTTTATCCGTCGAAGTTCATACATGCATCGGTTATGGGCCACCTTCCATAAGAATATGTGTATTATATCTAGATATGTGTCAATTAAAAACACGCAGCAACGGATCAACGGATTCTATGGGTCGGGGCTTTTCGTTTCTTTGCGTATATAATCTGTGCTGCTCTTTTAATAGCGAAGTCTTGGAAGAGTCTACAGTTACTCGGGAGTTTGTATAAATCGTTGATGTTGAGTGATTTACAGAAAACTTCATCGTCGTTTCCTATGTCTACGAGGGTGGATCAATAAGTCCCTGAAAATTATTTCCACACCTGTTTACCAGAAAATCATTCAGATAGTGCTTAAGCCTGGTTATTATAGTTAAGTAGGACTGTTCATTAAAGCTCCAAGAACAAATTTTGTTAGAAGCTAGTTTATGGATTAACAGACGGGATATTATAGGAAGCTTACCAGGAACAAAATGGTAAACCTTAATTTATTAATAATAAAAATCTTTCTCCTCTCTCTTTTCAGAACGCGCCCTCTCCGCCGGTATCCTGCAACGGATCTCATCGGCTGCTTCCCTAGATCCTGCTGCCAGTGATGAGTCGTTAGACTCCGGTCGATTGCATATGCGATCGAATTCAATACCAAATGGTATCTTGCCCACCGGAGACGCCGATGGTAATTCCAATAATAATATTAACAACACCTCCAGTAGTTCAGCATTATTGCCGCCAACCGGAGTCACGATCAATAGTATTAATGAAAAATCAAAATCCAAATCTGCGCCACGAAGATTGTCAATTAAACAAAATCAATTACCACTCGACTCAATTTGCTGATATTTGTTTTCCAATTATTAGGCAAGTTTTAAAAATAAACCTAGGCAAACTTCATACAAAGTGTAAACTAAAAAAAAATCTAAAAAATAATTCGCCATATAAATTGTATATTTTTTAATTGATTTTTCTTCTCAAAAAACCCACTATATATTATTTAATATTTAATATGTAAAGTTAAGCAAAAAAAAATGTTGTTATTTTAATTTTATTTAAAACACTCTTCCAGTTGACTTTATTTGTTTGTTTCTGTTGGAACATACTCGTATTCGAAAGAATAAAGAAAGAATTCTTTTAAAAAAGCCGCTACAAAATTATTATGAATTTATAAAAAATAAAATTTGTCAAACAAAAATATTAATTCATTTAGAAATATAAAATCTAAGCTGGGGGTTATCCGAAAAGAAAATGCAAACCTTATAAAGAAAAATGCTTTATGCAAATTTTTGTATTGTATCAAGTGTTTTGTTTACGAATTTATTAATTTTTTTTTATTGTATTTTGCATTGATAGGGGATAAAGTTAAAATTAAATTGTTGTATAAATAAAAGAATTAAATATGAGAAGATAGCCTAAATTAGGAATACAAATTTTAATTAAAAAAATTATTATTTAAAAAAAATATCTAAGCGAAAAACCAAATGAATTTGTAAAGAAAGTCATGAATTTCAGCCGGAACTGTAATAAAAAGGATATCACAAGGGAATCAAAAACGTTGTAATTATGTATAATAAAGAGTGTACGAGAGTGTTGTCCTAGTTTGTTGTTAGACAATTCGCGAGAATGATGTTGATATAGAAATGTAAATTGATATTTTGATGAAAACGAATGATGTGGACAATAAAAATGAAAGAAACATTTATATTTTCAATTTAAATCATTTTTTGTTTTTTGGAGATTATTTTATTTCACATCCCTGCTGTATAGCATCTGTCATCCTTAGTGATATGTAGTTAATTCTTGTCTTGCCATTTTATAATACGGATCGTTTAACCACCGTTTAACACATTTAAGAATGCGCAGAACATACTCCGATTGAGTGCCGAAAAATCAACAACTTGACGCCGATTTTTAATAAAATCTTCTTCAGCGATGACAATCCGCGAAAATGATGTTGATATAGAAATGTAAATTTATATTTTGATGAAAACGAATGATGTGGACAATAAAAATGAAAGAAACATTTATATTTTCAATTTAAATCATTTTTTGTTTTTTGGAGATTATTTTATTTCACATCCCTGCTGTATAGCATCTGTCATCCTTAGTGAGAGTTAGTTAGTTCTTGCCTTGCCATTTTATAATATGGATCGTTTAACCACCACTTAACGCATTTAAGAATGCGCAGAATATACTCCGATTGAGTGCCGAAAAATCAACAATTTGACGCCGATTTTTAATAAAATCTTCCTCAGCGATGACAATCCGCGAAAATGATGTTGATATAGAAATGTAAATTGATATTTTGATGAAAACGAATGATGTGGACAATAAAAATGAAAGAAACATTTATATTTTCAATTTAAATCATTTTTTGTTTCTTGGAGATTATTTTATTTCACATCCCTGCTGTATAGCATCTGTCAAATCCATCTGTCATCCTTAGTGATAGGTAGTTAATTCTTGCCTTGTCATTTTATAATACGGATGGTTTAACCACCGCTTAACGCATTTAAGAATGCGCAGAATATACTCCGATTGAGTGCCGAAAAATCAACAACTTGACGCCGATTTTTAATTAAATCTTCTTCAGCGATGACAATCCGCGAAAATGATGTTGATATAGAAATGTAAATTGATATTTTGATGAAAACGAATGATGTGGACAATAAAAATGAAAGAAACATTTATATTTTCAATTTAAATCATTTTTTGTTTCTTGGAGATTATTTTATTTCACATCCCTGCTGTATAGCATCTGTCAAATCCATCTGTCATCCTTAGTGATAGGTAGTTAATTCTTGCTTTGTCATTTTATAATATGGATCATTTAACCACCGCTTAACGCATTTAAGAATGCGCAGAATATACTCCGATTGAGTGCCGAAAAATCAACAACTTGACGCCGATTTTTAATAAAATCTTCTTCAGCGATGACAATCCGCGAAAATGATGTTGATATAGAAATGTAAATTGATATTTTGATGAAAACGAATGATGTGGACAATAAAAATGAAAGAAACATTTATATTTTCAATTTAAATCATTTTTTGTTTCTTGGAGATTATTTTATTTCACATCCCTGCTGTATAGCATCTGTCAAATCCATCTGTCATCCTTAGTGATAGGTAGTTAATTCTTGCCTTGTCATTTTATAATACGGATGGTTTAACCACCGCTTAACGCATTCAAGAATGCGCAGAATATACTCCGATTGAGTGCCGAAAAATCAACAACTTGACGCCGATTTTTAATAAAATCTTCCTCAGCGATGACAATCCGCGAAAATGATGTTGATATAGAAATGTAAATTGATATTTTGATAAAAACGAATGATGTGGACAATAAAAATGAAAGAAACATTTATATTTTCAATTTAAATCATTTTTTGTTTCTTGGAGATTATTTTATTTCACATCCCTGCTGTATAGCATCTGTCAAATCCATCTGTCATCCTTCGTGACAGGTAGTTAGTTCTTGCCTTTCCATTTTATAACATGGATCGTTTAACCACCGCTAAACGCATTTAAGAATGCGCAGAACATACTCTGATTGCATCTGTCAAATCCATCTGTCATCCTTAGTGAGAGTTAGTTAGTTCTTGCCTTGCCATTTTATAATACGGATCGTTTAACCACCGCTTAACACATTTAAGAATGCGCAGAACATACTCCGATTGAGTGCCGAAAAATCAACAACTTGACGCCGATTTTTAATAAAATCTTCCTCAGCGATGACAATCCGCGAAAATGATGTTGATATAGAAATGTAAATTGATATTTTGATAAAAACGAATGATGTGGACAATAAAAATGAAAGAAACATTTATATTTTCAATTTAAATCATTTTTTGTTTCTTGGAGATTATTTTATTTCACATCCCTGCTGCTATACAGCTATACATCTGTCAAATCCATCTGTCATCCTTAGTGACAGGTAGTTAGTTCTTGCTTTGTCATTTTATAATATGGATCGTTTAACCACCGCTTAACGCATTTAAGAATGCGCAGAACATACTTCGATTGCATCTGTCAAACCTATCTGTCATTCTTAGTGACAGGTAGTTAGTTCTTGCCTTGCCATTTTATAATATGGATCGTTTAACCATCGCTTAACGCATTTAAGAATGCTCAGAACATACTCCGATGGAGTGCCGAAAAATCAACAACTTGACGCCGATTTGTTTTTAATAAAATCTTCAGCGATGAGGCCCATTTCTCACTCGGCGGCTACATAAACAAATAAAATTATAGATTGAGATGCTATTTTGAAAACGACGAAGACGCTACTGTTACGCTGAATTCTCTGCGCTACTGATAACCAACTTTTTTTTTGAAGACATTAATATGAGCGACATGTGGTTGCAACAGGACAGGGCTACATGTCACGCAAACGCAAATTTGGCTTTATTGCACGAAAAGTTCCCCGGCCGTTTAATATCGAGATTTGATAACATCAATTAGCCTTCGAGATCGTGTGATCTGACTCCGTCGGATATCTTTTGGTGGGACTATGCTAAAAATCGTGCCCATGCAAACAATCCCTAGTCTTTGGAGTACTTAAAAACAAATATTGGTGGTGTTATGGCCGAAATACAGCCAGAAATGTGCCGAAGAGTCATCAAAAATTACCTCAGAAGAATCGGTTTGCAAAAATTCCCGTTGCAGCCATTTAACCGATGTTGTAATACTTGTAATACTTTTTAATTTATTTAAATTTAAAATCCGGATAAATGGAGAGCAGAAATAAATGAGTAAAGGGATACCAAACTCTTATCCCTCTTCTTCCCCAACAACCATTGGTCTACGTTGTTGTTTTTTAATTTAATTCCGTGTCTGTGAATACGTATGGGTTGGGTAAAGCAATAACACTTTACACATTGACTGATCTTTCCGCCAAAAATATACCGCCATTTGCACGTGGTGAAAGAAGTAATCCAAGGGCTGTGTTCAAAAAGTGAGCCTTGGTATAATTTTTAATACTGAGATGGAGCACAGGAAAACAATAGGAAATGAGAAAAATTTATAACTAGATTTAAGATTACTATTAAGTTATTTATTTGTTTAAAGATTAATACAAGGTTAAGCTAGACTTAAAGGTGAAATCTAGTAGAAAAAGAGGGATGAAGTAGGGCATTACAGAGTGTGCTTTTTCTGCTATTAAAACCAAAAGTGTAAGTCGCAACATTTGATTTGCACATTGGTTCGTTGTAACCTTAGTTAGTGCGATGAGGAGATATCCGGGATAGGGGAACAGATCTAAGGTGGCGGACATTAGTATTGAGATAAATCGTTAGAAACAGAGCGAGACAATCAATGTTACCAGATACATATGTACGTTGGCAACATCACGTCGTTTTTCCAATGACTGAAGATTAATCAGTCTAAGACGATCCACATAGGATGGCGGTTTGAGGTTATAAGCCGAAAACAGATTGCGTAAGCCAAAGCTATTCTTATGATATGGGTAGCCTAATCGGGTGACCATACTTGGGTGGCATACTCGAGGAGGGGTCTAACGAAGGTGAGATAGGGGGATTTTGTTACGTAAGGGTCACACTAAGGCCGACTTACCATAATAGAATCAGGGAAGAAATTTTAGACCTTACCTAACGAGAAAATCGTAGTAGAAGATTGGAGAGTGTCACCCAAAAATTATCTTTCTGATCACTCTACGATCCTTTTCGCAATCAACATCAATCCTACGATACTCAAAAAATATAGAAGCCTGGCTAGAACTAACTGGTCAGAGTACGCAAAATGGATTGGCAAACAAATACCACATCTTAGTGTGGTCACGACTCCGAACAGTCAATCCATTGATTTTAACGTTTTGTTTATAACCGATATAATAAACAAAGCTTTTAACAAATTCTGCCCCACATCTCGCAATAGAAAGCCCATCAAAGCAACATGGTGGACAAATGAACTTAAGAAGCGAAGGACAGAGGCCAGAAAACTGCGTAATAAGGCTAGACTGAGGAAGACTGGACTGTTTACAGATCCAAACTAAACTTATACACGAGAGACATAAGAATAGCTAAAAGATAATCCTGAAACACGTTCTGCTAATTCATTGAGAACGCGAGCGACGCGGCTAGGTTACGTAAAGTCCTATCTAAAGACCCAGTGGCTCCAGGATACATTATGCGTCCTGATGGCTCCTGGATGGAATCTGGCCAAGGATCTGCACAACTCTTGATGGAAAGCCACTTTGCAGGCAGCAGTTATCTAGAACACTTGAAATACATTGTCACTCAGCACAAAATAGCGTGGGCTGTTAATTAATTCAAATCCTACAAATCCGCAGGACCAGACGATATTATTCTATGCTTCAACATGCTCTATAGATAATCATGCCCTAACTTTATTTTCACAAGCTACTTAATGCTAAGATATATACTGGCCAGGTGGAGGGAGGTGACAGTGGTATTTATCCCCAAAGCAGGAAAACCTACTTATTCAACCGCACAAGATTTTAAACCAATTAGTCTCTCCTAATTTCTTTTAAAAACACTGGAAAGATTAATTGATATATCAAAACCAATAGGCCTCCGTGTAAGTACCTTTCGAGGTGCACAGCCTCCCCAACCTTTTGACCAGCATTCTAAAAAGATAAATGCTGATTGGGCTCTAGTTATGACATTGTCGGTAATGAAAGTTAAGTTCACTATCGCAGATGACTCCCAAATCGCATGCTGACAGGGTCGTGACGAATGAAATAGACCATAGGAGGTAGTGTGAGACATTTGCGAGAGTAGGTAATGGAATGACATTTGTTGACATTAAGCTCTAAGGAATGTATGCATGAGAGCACTCCCTCATAAATTTACCGAAAGGGATGAGACGGAAGTTGCCATTATCGTAGAAAAGGATCCATTCAAAAGTGCCCCAAAGGTAGCTGCAGATATTGATATGTCGTTGAACGAAAAAGTATCTGCATGTACTGTATGAATGTTCCTCTAAAGATCTGCTTACAATACTTGCACAGCTCGCAAGAAGTCATTTATCAGTGATGTAAACAACAAAAAGAGAATGGACTTCGCCAATGAGTTCAAAAATCAGTCAAATAAGTTTTGGAATAAAGTGATTTTCTCCGATGAGTCGAAATTTAATATATTTGGCTCAGATGGACGTTTTAAAGTATGGAGAAAACAAGGAGAATCACTTAACCCAAATAATACTGTGAATACGGTGAAACATGATAGTGGTGGCGTTATGGTTTGAGGGTGTGGTATGTATCTGGAGGTGTCGGGAATTTAGTGACAATTGACGGGATTATGAACAAGGATGCCCATATAAATATTTTAGAGGCAAACCTTAGACCAAGTGCTGAAAAACTTCCAACAGGACATCGACCCTTAACACACCGCCGAAGATGTGAAGATGTGGATCATTTTTAACACATCGCATACTCGTATGCTTGTAACACCACTACAAAGTTCAGATCTCAACCCAATTAAACACTTATGGAATTTATTAGAGTTTACGGAAGCATTAGATAAAAAGTAAGTCTCAGCTGAAAGATTTACTTATTGCAGAAAGTAGCAACAGGCAGCTCCAGATATAACAGCTAACTTGTGTACTCCATGGTAAACGTTTTAAGGGAGGTTTTGTAGCTAAAAGGATTTCGAACTAAGAATTAGGTATTGATTTTCAAAGACTTTTGCAACGCAAGTTTTATCGACTGAGATGAAATGTTATTTTTATTTCTGTTGCTTTATTGAATTTTGTAACATTTTGTTTGTTAAAATAAAGAACCCACTCTGTTATAAATAAAAGCATCAAAGCATTTCAATTCGTTTCTTTTTGATAGAATTTGTTGAACAGATTGTGAAAGTGAATGCAAGGTAGAATGACTTATGCTCCATGCAGTATACATTCTTACGTTACAGAGTAACGTTTCTGATAAATTGCTCGACTTTGTTCGGTTTTTGAAATGTAACTCTATAGGAACAAATATTGGATTTGTCTACTTTAATGGCTCAGATACAACTTTGAAATAATTATTTTTAAGGTTATGACCTCCGAACGTAAAGCTTTAGATCTGATTCAATGTGGTATCTCCGGAAATTTAAAATTTCAACTCCTTATGTGTTCATATAACCCACCGAAAAGCTCAGACAATGAACAGATCAGATTCGAAAGATTAGGAAGACGTTCAACTTTTTCCGATAGTTCGTATATTTTATGGAAAACGACTCAAACAATTTTAATAAAAATCGATTTAAGAGGTAATAATGATGTTCGCCATAAAACTGGATATCTAGTTTTTTGCTGATGATTTCAATAATGGTACTTTAATTGCATGTGTGTGAATTTCATCACACTCGGCAGCTATAACTTCGAGGTAGTAAGTGACTTTATCTACCTTGGTTCTGGTATAAATTCTGAAAATGACACCTCAAAAGACATCGAACAAAGAATAACTCTTGTCAATCGCTGTTTCTTTGGGCTGAGAGGGCAATTGAGTAGCAAGGCCCTATCCCGAGCAACTAAGAAGACTATATACAAGACCTTAATCATCCCAGTCCTGCTTTATGGCGCTGCATCATGGACACTGTCGAAAGTGGATGAAGATAACCCCGGTCGTTTCGAGAGAAAAATTCTTCGTACGATATTCGGTCCCGTTTGAGTTGACGGGCTTTGGAGGAGAAGATTCCACGACGAGAAATATGAGCTGTGCAGCGACATTGACTTAGTCAGGAAACTGCTTATTAGTGGCCTAAGATAGCTGGGACATGTAGAGCAAATGAACACCAATGCTCCAGCCCACAGAGTCTTCGAATGGAACCCAGAGGGACAACGCAGGAAGACTTCAACTTAGGTGGCGCGCAAGTGGAAGAGGACCCCAACCGACTTGGAGTGTTGGCTTGTTTCTTGAGGCACAGGTTCACCCGGAGCTGTAGCGCCACCTAAGTAAGTGAGCCTTTAAATGAAGTACAACAACAGAAATTCAGTATCATATATTCGCGATATGAAATGAATCGATTTACGCTTGAATAACGTTAGGAAATATTGGAAACTTATTTCCAAAGTGAGTGCTGTGTTGCCGGAACAGTCGGTCTAAATAATGTACCAACTGCCCCTGCTGTACGCAAGTTTGTGAAGAAAGTTCGTGAGATTGACATGCTCATTGATAACACAAGTTATAATCGTGCTCGTCCTGTGTGCTCAGTAGAGAATATTGCTGCTGTAGCCGAAAGTGTGCTCATAAACTCGAGAACCTCAACTCGCCACAGATCTCAGCAACTGAACATTAGCCACACCGCATAAAGACCTCAGATGACTTGCTAAAAAAAAATATTTTTTTTTTTTGGATGAGGCGCCAAGAAAAATGGGAACAAAGTTACAGTCAATGGAGAGCTCTACAGAGGCATGATAACCGATTTGGGTTTGCTACCACTGGAGCCATTTAAATTAAATTATTTTCCATAAATAATCGGACGTGTACTGCAAAGCAAAAAATTTTGCAAAACATTAAATGGATTTTTTTTTATAACAATTTTAAGAAAAGCCAACAGGTGTCCCACCCTTTATTATCCTAATAACGATGGAGCAACAAAATATTAATAAATAATTATTTAAATATTTTCAATATTTGCTTTTCGCAAACTACTGCGGGCCGGATTATTTGACTATGGTTGGCGGAGTCGGGCCGCAGGCCGGTCGTTGCCTAGCCTTGTTCTTCACACCTTTATGATACTAAATTCATCCACTCTTAGGTTAGCGTAATCTTCAACAAATTCTTTAAGAAAGTGTTCGACAAATTGAGGGTAAGTGCCCGTTAGTTTGCTCAATTCTTTCTGATGCTAAATAGTCATAAATGAAATTTTTTGAATTTTTTTTTTTTTTTGAGTAATTTAATTAAACTTCAATGGAATGGCAACCCTGAAAATATTCCCATCGATACCCACATGCATATGTGTCAGTAAGTTCGGACACAAGATGTTGCATACTTTTTGCCAGGACACAGTATGCTAGATAAATGGTTGCATAATCTTAGGATTATTGCGTGAATAACCACAATACTTTCTTGCATGCTTTCAAGATGGTTTCGTTAGGTTGACATTTAAATTACGTTACGCACAGCTATTTGATGATAATTTGAATGTTTTATTGCCGTATGCTTATTGTGATTTATATATGGAGAATAAGTATATCCTCTAGTGAACTTTTTTGTAAACCTATTTAGGGAAGATGTATTCGTATATACGCACATACATGTCTCCTACATTTTCAACAGTTCACTCAGTTTTCTGGGATACTCAACCAATTTATTCTCGGCTTTCTCTTCGGCCACCTGACGATGCCAGCATACTTTTTTTATCCCTAAGCTACACGAGGTGAAACCACATCAACATTTGTTCAATATTTTGTCGAGTGATCTTACAGACAGATACCAATAGCGACGGGTAGTGATCGCATTTTCAAATGAACTTTTTCAAAACACAAAGATTCATTTACACAAGGGCATTCCTTGACTATAAATCTAGTCATTCGCTTGCGGAAGCAAATCGAACTTTATTCCCGACCATACTAGACATATTTTAATGACACCATAATGCCGGCAACAAAGCCAACACTTGTTAATACCAACAGAATGCCCTGCCAGGCGGTCAGATTAATTGAAAATTTGCAATTTGTTTAAGTATTTCAACCCCTCAATGTGGACATTATGTCTTCCTCTAGTCTCTTCCGTCAGATGAGATTATGTACCCAGGGCTGTAGACTATCAAATGACCCCTAGTTCATTTGGTGTGAACTTCGGTACTGTTTCTGGGTGACAAGATCGACTGTTCTGAGTTATCCAATGCCGCGTAGTGCCAATACTCACACCGTACTGTGACCGCTGTCGCTAGTAATCGGTTGGATAATTGAATAATGAGTTGCAGCTGGAACGTTGTCATCGTGCGGTGGCGGTTGATGATGATGGAAGATGAGTTAATTTTCGACATATTGGATACAAATTTGGTGTAATGATAGATTAGGAACTTGACAGTATTGACTTATTGATGATGGAAATGTAGAAATTCTTAATTTGTTTAATGTGTCAACATTTAAGAAAAATTGTCTGTCAGAATTTTGTTTCAAATCACTATATGTAGGGACGTATCCATAGGTAACAACTAAAGTTGATATACACTTTTGTAAGAATCGATAACCTTTTATGTACATACATATATGTATATAGGGTTATTCATTCTGAGATTGGGATTTCACATCCCTGCCATATGGCATCTGTCAAATCCATCTCTCGTCCATACTGACAGTTAGTACTTGCATTGCTGCATTAAAATTGTTGCATCTTACTACAAAAAGTAAGAGTTCTGCAATATCTGTATATCGCGATTTAAGGACAGATTATGGTCGTGATAATGGCCCAATTGAGCAAACAATTCGAAACAATCCTCGATCAACTGAAAACATAGGCACGGAATTGCCAATTCTACACAGGGCATTTCCTACAGCTTCGTTTGGCGCATTTTGCGGTTCAGCTTACGAGTACACAACAACTAAAGCCTCCTGACCATAAAATGCGCAGATTGGTTGCTAGAAAATGAACAAGTTGGCTCCGATTTTTCGAACAAAATCTTCTTCAGCAATGAGGCCCATTTTTCGCTCGGTGGCTATGCAAATAAACAAAATTTCAGAATTTGTGGTTCTGAGAATCCAAATGTTATCTTTATTGCAACCACCACGGGTAACAGTTTGGTGAGCGCTGTGGACCGGCGGCCTGATCGGGCCGTATGTTTTTGACCAGCATTTTTTGGCTTGAGATTGAAGATATTGATGTGGGCGACATGTGGTTCTAACCACTTTGGGGCACTTAAAAACCAACATCCGTGAAGTTATGGCCTCAATATAGCCATAAATGTGCCGAAAAGTAATCGAAATCGAAGTTTGCAAACACTCCCGTGGCGGCCATTTAGCCGATGTTTTATTCCATAAATAATGGCATGGTCCAGAATTTAAAACAGTGAACAAATATCATTGAAATCTTTAACACTTTTTATTTTATATACAAGGTTTGGCATCACCCTATCGGAATATTCTCTCATTTTTGCAAATGGTGTCTTACGTCATCTGGACTTTGACATTTGTTAAGTAAACAGAAGTAGAATACACGTAGACAAACCACAGATTGCTAAACTTTTCAAGAAAGCGGAATAATTTGACATATAATCAATCTGTGGTATTGATTTCATCGTCGATTCCCTGATCGTGTGGCATCAACTAGGCACACACTGTGGTGTTTAGCCACTCGCCTCGAGGAGAGTGGCATAACACAGGATAGTATTAGACGTGGCCGGCGTTGAAGCAGCCTTTCGGTCACTAATATCGCTCAACCCTCAAACATCAACCAAACGACGGGCTACGCAGTCAAGATAATCAACAAACAGAACCAATTCTTTTTATTTACAAAAAAAGTTACTACCTTAAGATTTCGAGCGACTTTCGGGCCACCTTGTATAATGAGTAGAATGACACGTTCTCATCTCAGCTTAAGGTTAACATGGAGTATGTATGCTAACACAAAATGTGCACAAAAAAAAATGTGCCTAAAGCATTAATTCCCATTCTGCACTTTCTCTGAGCAATCGGAAATAACCGAGTGTTGATATTTAATTAAAATTATGGTGGAAAGATTTTTTTTTTTATAATTTGCGCGTGTCAAAGGGGATATGAATACCCTTATACTATTCTTCAAGAAGAGAGAGAGAGAGAGAGAGAGAAAGATTTGGTTTAGTGGTTTGAAACTCAGGTGGTATTAAGATTCTCTAAACTCCAAGGGTAGCGTACACATAACTGGGGAGCATTTTTGTTTTTTTGCTTTTATTGTCGCTGCTTATGATTCACAGTTTTATTTTTCCATCTCTGATGTCATCATCACAATCAAGTTGCATTTTCAGCCATAAGACCACCCTACTGCCAGCATTCGCAGTAGAATTGACTTAGCTTCCGCAATTGATCAACTTTTTTATTTGTTTCATGCGAAATAAATTGATGATTCTTGACATCAGGATTTGAACCGTGAACCAACAACATGACAAGCGATGATGTTACCACTACACCACGGCCACCCTCGAAAGATTAAGGTTGAAAAATTATCAAAATGTCCGACTTTACCCAGAATTTGATGACGAAATCGTTTTTCAGTGCCAGTATCTCGAAAATGGTGCGTCATATGAAAAAAATTATTAAATATTTTCTACGAGATGAATTCTGAAGTTTTAAAAAAATTTATAAACTGAAGGTACAAAACATTCCAAAATATTTAATGAGAAATCATTTTGAGTGCGAATATGTCGCAAACGGTGTGCCCTACAAAAAATGGTATTAAGACTGAGATTTTATGTTTTGAAACCTTTTATAAGATGTATGACGAATTTTTAAAAAAATGTTTGAAAATTAAGAGTACGTAATATTTTTAAATGTCAGACTTTACCTGGAAGTTGCTGAAAAAATCGTTTTCCAGTGCAAAATTATTTCGATCGAAATTATCTACAAGATTTAAGGTTAATTTTTCATAATTTTTGAAAACTGAAGATACGCAAACTCCCAAAATACTTGATTGTACCCAGAAGTTGAAAAAAAAAAATGTATTTCAGTGTGAATATTTGGAAAACGTCGAGTCAAACGAAACTAGTGTCGAAGTATTGGGTTTTAAAGTTCTCTACTAGGTGAATGTTGAATTTTTGCAAATTTTTAAAACTAAATGTACCCCATCACTCAAAATAACCGACTTTACCCGAATGAAATGATGAAAAATCGGTTTTACCATTACGAATATGTCGAATGAAATTATTTGGGTTGAATTGTTAAGTTTTCAAATTCTCAACAAGATGAATGCCACATGTTTCAAAACTTTTGAGAACTCAAGGTGTATTCTACGAACAAATTATAGCAATCGAAATTTAAGGTTTTCATTTTCGAATTTTTAAAAAATTTCTAAAATTGAAGCTACGCATTCGTCCAAAATGTCTAACTTTATATGAAAGTTAATAAAAGCACTGTTGAAGTGCGAATAATATGTCCTACGAAAAAAGCTATTGTGATCAAAGTTTCAGATTTTGAAACCTTCTATTTGAATTCATAAATTTTTTTAAAAATTCAACGTACGCAATTTTTTAAAGTTTCCGACTTTACCGAGAAACTTTGAAAAAATTGTTTTCTAGTGCGAATATCTTAAAAAACGGTGCGTAGTATAAACAAAATCATAGGCTTTGAAATTCTCTACAAGACGAATGCTGAATTTCTAAAAATTTTTCAAAACTGAATTGAAATATCCGACTTTATCTAGAAGCTTTGAAAAAATGGTTTTCCAGTGCAAATATCTCAAAAACGGTGCTTTCTAAGTAAAAGATTTTTATAGTTGAAATGAAAGGATTTAAAATTAAGATATATGCAGAACTTTTGAAATGCAGAATTTTTCAAATTTCCAGTAAACTTAAGAACGCAATGAAATCTTTCAAAATGTCCGACTTCACCTGAAAGTTGATGACAAAAATTGTTTTCAATGTGAATATCTCGAAAATGGTACATCCTACGAAAACATTAGTTAGAGTGAAATTTTAGGCTTTGAAATTTTCTGCGAGATGGACGCAGAATTTTCTACGAAAAAGATTAAAAAATTGAAAATTACATCATTCGTAGGCGTATGCCGAATTTTTCAAATTCTTGAGAAATTACCTAATTATCAATTATCAAAGAAAACGCTGTATCACATGGTAAACAACATTTCCGTCGAACATTTCTGGCTCTGAAATTTTTGAAAAAATAAGACAAGCAATCGGAATTTAACTGAAAAAAAAAAAACAAAAAAATAACAGGATCGTTTTTGATTGCAAATATCTCGAAAACGGTGCATTCTTCGAAAAAAATTATTGTAATCGAAATTTTAGGTTTTAAAATTCTCTGTAAGATGGGTTTAAAATTTTTAAAAATTTTCTAAAATTCAAGGTATACAATCATCCAAAGCATCAGACAATACCCGAAAGTTGAGGAAAAAATCGCTTTGAGTGTAAATAACTCGTAAATGCTGCTTCCTATGAGACATATTTTTAGGATCACAATTTGATTGTAAAGAATAGATGGCGAATTTTTTATAAGTTTTCGATATTTGCGATTTAATTCTGAAGTTAATGGAAGTCGTTTTAGAGTGAAAACGGCGTGTCCTACGAAAAAAATTATTCAGATCAAAATTTTAGGTCTTACGATTTTCTACAACGTGGGTATCGATTTTTTAATATTTTATGAAAATTGTCCTAAATAACAGAATTTATATTACGAACATAATAAAAATCGCTATTCAGTGCGAACGCGAAACGGCCCAAAAACTCACGACTCTCATATGCATGTCGAGCTTAATCAGGTCTTCCTAAGTATAGATTACATTTGTGGAAAGCTACTCTTTGTTCAGATGGTTCTGCTATACTACTCATTTTTAATTCATTCCCCCGTCAGTCATACATATACTATACACTTCAGTAAAACCCCTGTCTAATAAATTTTCCAATTTCCCTGCCATCGACGTTCCCGCTATTAGTCGGAATCCGTTTGTATCTTGTTTCAACTCTTTACGCCACATCCATCATGTGTTCATCGTACAAAAACCGCTTCATAAATTATGACCCTAATTAAGGCACCGACAACGTCTGTTGTTGTTGTCTACCTATTACACCCACATGCGCGCACTCTGAGTTGGCAATCCAAACATCATAAAAGTCCATCCTAAAGCATACGTTTTGAACTTGACTTTGATCTTCCACGCTGTAACGGATTGCGGCATTCCGCGATTTATCTAACTCTGACCTCTATGCTTGTTCTGGGGTAATAAATAACAATTTCCAGCTCAGTCACAAAGTGACATAGAACTTGACACTTTCTGTGCGAGTAATTACACTTCACACACATTCGACCATGCAAATTGTATTTGCTTCGGCAAAAGGCGGAAAGTTAGGATTTTCATCAAATCAGTAGCACACCTGTTAAATGCGATACTGTCTGACATCTAATCACCGAAACAGCAGTTCCGTGCAAAATTTATGACCTCCGAAGACAGACCGAAATGTATCTAGAATGACATAAGCAATTGTTGTTGCACCTACACTCATTGGCATACCGCCCACACGGCACGGGTCTCTGGCTCTGTTGCACTTCATACACACTCCAGTAGTCAAGCTAAGGCATTAAGCTTTCCATACACAAACAACTTGAAGCTTTACCGATCTACTGCGCCACCCTACAATCTATATACCACCGCAAAACACCAGAGTGGATCTACTTACTCATTACGCGACGGTTTAGTACTCGTACGAGGGAACACCACAGTAACTCTTAGTATCTCAGATGTCGCCAAATCTTTTGTTTGTCGATTAGTCGGTGTTTGACTTGGCCCCCGATCAGAAGACGTCGACAGTACGCCCTCACACAACAATTGGCTTGCGGATGAAAATTAACTTGCGGAAAGTGTGAAAAGCGTTTTTCTACATTGACGAGCACGACCACTAGACACACAATCGAGTGCTTTGACTAGTCCGGGTAGTATCTGAAGGGTGCTCGTTTGTGAGAGAGGTGCTAACGCGTCTAACAAATATTGTTATGCATTGCGGAATTTGTGATTCTACTTAGCGCAGTTAAGTGATCGTGAAAAGATCTCTTTAAGAGTCCATTAATTTACGGGAAACGGTGATATTTATAGAAAAGTTAATCTTCCTATTTCGGAGAAAAAAAAAGAAGATGTGCGCTAATTAAGCTAGTAAATTGCTATAGTGCTACCTGTTGAACAGGCCGTTTAGTGATTTATATTCTGGTTGATCTAAGTGCTTCCCTGAGTTAGGTAAGTCGTGATTTCAGCATTTGCTTGTAATGTAAAGGGGTTGTGGGGTACTGACATACGATTCAGTGCTTAGTTCTAGCGTAACGATCAGCGTTAGATAATCTAAATTTTTGTAGACAGCTCAGGGAGTTTTGCAACTTACGAAATGCAGAAAGTGAATATCTAATGACTTCAGACCAAAGGTCTAAAATAGGTCATAGTTGTAGATATCTGTGAAAACTGACTTTATCCACAGGTTGATAAATATCATAAGTCTGTGACACGTTGATTTTATAGATATAGGATGAGATATCAAAGTAAATTTGTAATTCGCTAAAACTGAATTGCGAACTTCGGATAGGGCTCATGTACAATTGTTTGGCTATTTTCACTTATTTCAGAGATGGATGCATTATTTAGGAGCTTAATTTATTTTACTTTTTTCAATAAGTTTTGATTGGACCTGTCTCGACTAATAAATCAAGGGATCTTCTAAAGTATTTCCACTAAGAAACGATCAATGTTTTGAATGATCGGTCACCAATTTGGTTCAACATTGACACGATTACTCTATTTGGGATCTAGGTAGTAAATGAAAAAAAAAACGTCCGTCTGTTCTTTGTTGTGACATGCGTTATCACTTTTTAAATGAATAATCTATAGAGTTGGCATTGAAAAGTATAGTATGTGACTTATGCAATCCAGCGCCGGATGGCGAATATTCGGTGTCAGATACATCGAAGTTTATTTAATTAAATGAGGCCTTTCACACGCATCATTGTGAGCAAAGCATCAAGATCGACGTCTGTGATGTGCTGGGTTTCTCCCGCCAAGCGCACGCAACAAAGCAAGAGAGATCAGCTTACAACATCTATAAGCATAACAGAAGAGAAGAACACCAGCTTCTAAGAACGAAAAAGAAAGAATATGAAAAACGCGAGATCGAGTAAAAGGAGAGGTGTTATAGCACGAATGATATTCGAAGCATGCCAAGGCCACGAAGCCTGAACAGAAGCTTGTACCGATAAAGAAGGAAATATAGTAGTAGAGTCACAGTCGGTGCTGAGAATTTTGAAATATTATTCTGCCAGACTGTAAAATGATGGACACAATCAAATTGTCACTGTCAGTAAGATTCATTCATCCAGGACGTTGACGATCAAAAATTCTGTCCAGCCAACCAAAGAAAAGATAGGAATATCTAGGCTTAAATAAATAGCTGAGGACGATTTGGTACAGAGCATACATTAACTTATCTGTAGGATATGATCGGATGAAAGTATGCCCTATGAATGGAACCTCCGCAGCGTTTACCCGATCCTCAAGAGAGGAGATTAACTGCGATAACTGTAGAGATATTAGTCTCCTCAACATTGCGTATAAGATCCTCTTTGCGGTATTACGTGAACCCCTTAAACTCTTTGTCAACAATCTCATTTCAGATACGAACTGTATCTGTATGGTTTTAGGCCAGGAAAGTCCACCATAGATCAGATATTCACATTACAGTAGATCTTCGAAAAAAATCCAGGAACTCCAAACCGATACTTACCAGCAATCTCGCCTATGATAACGTCTATAGAGATGAGCTATACAGAGCATCCCTGCCAAACTCGTCTTTCTGTACAGGAAGACGATGGATAATGCATGCTGCTCCATCACGGTCGGTAACAATATCACCGAAGTTTTCGATAGCAGAAAAGAACTACATTACCGACGACATTAACATAATTGGGAGAACTCAGAGGGTTAACAGTTAAAGAGGGCAAAACAAAATATATACTGTCATCGAAAACATGTGTCACCGTCTTGTTGAAACCACATGTTTTGGAAACGAAGTCGAGCAACTTCAGGCAAAACTAATTTTCGTAACATCGCGAGATATCGATCATCGCAGTTTCGCCATCGTCATTTTGGAAAAATTGATCCAATTGGTCGTTCATGAATTGCTCGTGGGTTTTCCGCTCCCCATATCCATAAAGGTTCTCGAAATTATGGATAGTTTTTTTGAATAGTTCTCTTTAGAGGCACTCCACGTAATTTACGCTGAGTTGCAGTAATTGATGAACTATTTTGATAAAATGTTTTAATCACTAAAATACGTTGCATTGACAGTTGAACACTATTGCCAACTTTCACATAATAAAACGATTTCTGTGAAAAATGAAGTCAATTTCAAATCAACTGCAGTACCAAAAAATAAGAACAAGAGTGCACTTAGGATACATGCTTGCTTAACTCGCATAGTTGTCGCGAAAACACTTCTGATAAGCCTGCTAGCAACCCAGATCACTACCACGTTGTTCCCATACTCAAGATATTAATAATTTTGCTCGAAATTCCGATTCTGCAGAGCTTATAGAATAGTGCTTCGTGAGTCCGAATGCTGCACTAAAGTCAAAAAATAAAGTATCATATATACCTTCCTTCTTTCTTCTCTTGTACATTTCGGCTACATTAACAAGTTCGAAAACTAGGTCCACTGTTGAGTAGTGCTCTCTAAAGCCGGCCTGAAATTCGTTTAGAACTTTATTATTTGTAGCACATTGCGTCAGTCTGATGTACAGCAATGCTCCAAATAATTTAGCAGGGGTGTTTAGGAACGATATTCACCTTTTATGTGTATCGGGGATATGACGGATATATAATTTTCTGAAGCCTTGTGGGATATTTGCGGTTTCAAATATTCGATCAAATTCTGATGTAAGCGTTATAGCAAATTCTGACTATCATCCAGTGTTACGCTCCGACAAATGAAGTGACCGAGGAAGAAAAAGACAACTAAATTGAGACATCGCCATCATGATGGGGAACTTCAATGCCAAAGTAGTCGATGACAACCTAGCGCTCATGCACGTTATGGGCAAACATGGTCTTGGTGATTGTAATGACAATGGGGAACGATTTGTTGATTTCCTATGTACGAGCACAAGACTTGTCACGTGGGCCGTGGTGTAGTGGTAACTTCATCGCTTGTCACGCTGTTGATTCACGGCTCGAATCCTGATGTCAAGAATCATCTATTTATTTCGCATGAAATAAATAAAAAAGTCGATCACTTGCGAAAGCTAAGTCAACTCTACTGTGAAGGCATAACACTGGCAGTAGGGTGGTCATATGGCTAAAACGCAACTTGATCGTGATGATGACATCAGGAGGACGGAAAAAAATACTGTGAATCATAAGCAACGACAATAAAAGCGAAAACAAATAAAATACTCCAAAGTTATCTGGACAGCCACCCTTGGAGTTTACAGAAACTTAATACCACCTGAGTTTCAAACTACACCACTCTGTCTTTCCCTCTGTCACTTCCCCTTTCCACAAAAAAAAAAACGCACATGTTCTAAAAATTAGTATAAGGGTATTCATATCCCCTTTAACACGTGCAAATTATAAAAAAAAGTCAATTGGGATTCAACTGACCGGCAGTGAAGATCATATTGATCATATGACGATCAGAAATTGTCTTTAGGAAACAGACGCGGAGCTGACTTCGGGAATCGTTTGCGACTTATGGTAGCTTATATCCGTCTACGAACTGCAGCCGTCCGTATTAGCGGACCTCTCCGCAGACTAAGGCACAACACTGACAGAATAAGGGATCCTACAGTGAAACAACTGTTTGCGAACCATCTTGCGCAGAAGAGCACTGGAGCGCTGTGAAGCATGTTCTTGTAGAACAAGAAGACGTCAGAGCATATGGCTATCCACAGATACCTGGGAACGGATTGAAGAGCGGAAACAACTCAATTCCGCAACAGACGAAACTAATGTATATAAACGTCCTTGCTGGGTAGTTGGAAGTTCACGGGCGTTTAGGAAAAGGAGAAAAGAGGAACAGAGGAGGAGCCTGTGCACGTTGGCCTTAAATGTTTGAAGGTTGTAATGAAATGCAGAGCCTGGTAGATCATTCCACATTCCCAACGTTCAGCTTATAAACGAATCCCTATATTTGACAGCACAACCGAAGTTGGGCTTAAGGGTGAATTGATGTGCATTCGAAGCATGTCATGCATGCAACTGGCTATTTCGTTGGAGCATTTTTTACAAAAAAATAGATAAAACTAGGAGAGACAGGCAACATTTCTCCGATGTTCTAGTGAATGAATGGAATTCACAATGTCTCTATAACCTATAAGTTTTAACGAGCGATTCTGTACACTGTCTACGGTCTTGCATGCACTAGACCAGATGTGGGCGTTATATTCTATTGGGCGGGTGAATGCCTTATAAATTGAGGCCAGATCAGATGGGGTAAAATATTTCTTGCATCGTTTAAGGAATCCTAGACATTTTGCAGCATTTTTGGCGACCCCGAATGTGTAATCGTTCCATCGAAGATGGTTATTAGCCGAGAATAGCAAGTCTTTCCGTTTCAGCCATGCCAACTCCATTCATGGATAATGGTTGATGGTCACGGTTTTGCTTCAGAGTCAGAAGACAGCATTGTGTTTTGGAAGCATTAAATTTCACTCTGTTGGTTGAACCCCATATTGATCTTCTACGACCGAAGAGCAAGGACGTGAGTTAGGGAACGAATATGAAAAACTGATGGTACTGTCATCTGCGAAGGAGTGGTTGCAGACAAGAGATCATTTATAAAAATAATAAAGAGAGTCGGACATAAAACAGAGCCTTGGGGAACACCAGCATTTATTTGGTGAATTGCAGACTTGAAGCCGTCCAAGACAACTTGTATTGAGGTATTTTCTAATGCATATGCACGCATTTTCGACAAAAGAGCCTGATGCCAAACTCTGTCAAATGCCTTTCAAATATCAACCGCAACCATCTTGGTTTCGCCGAAGTGATGGAGAGATTACTTCCACTCCTCGGTGAGACCTGTTACTACGAAAACTATACTGCCGGTCATTAAGGTGTTTTCGTGAATCGAGATATTTCATAAGCTGACGATTTATCAGCGTTTCCATGACTTTGGAAAGTGCAATTGGTCGGTAATTGGACAGGGAGGAAAATTCACATTTTTTAGGGACAGACTGGACAAATGCTGCTTTCCATCTACTGGGAAAGAGCTCTGAAGAGCAGGAAAAACACCTCTTTAAAACTATGGGGGGATACCATCTGGACCATCGGATTTGTATATGTTAAATACTCCTGCAACTGTATGAGTGCGAAAGTGGACTTGTCCCATGGAAAATTTTACGCTCTCAAATACAGGCGGAGACAAGGCAATATCTGGCAGCGTGGATAAGAATAATAATTAGACTTCTCCAACCACATTGAAACAACGCAATTCCACATCGAAATTGTATCACTCGACACTCACACTCTGGTGTTGAGAACCCCAAAACAATATCAACTTGATATATTGAGATTTGCATTACTCAGCGCTCATTCAAAAAGCATTGTAAACATTGTTATCAATTTTATTAACAAAAAAAAAAAAAAAACACAATTATAGTTTTTTTTTGTATCTGCTTTAGTAGTATTACCCTACAGAATGGCGTGCACCTGATGCAGCGAAAATACTTGCAAATTATGCAATTCATTTATTTTTTTTTGTGTAATTGCAGTTTATATTTATTTTAAGGTGCCAATAATACCGGATTGTAGATATTTTCCAATTACTATCTCTGAGAGAAGACACTTTGAGTGATAAGCAATCATCTTGAGTTTTATCGTCGAATCGTTGTCGTCGGTCGACGAGTTGTTTATCAATATGGATGCCAACGTTACAACGATATGATCACCTTCACTTTTCCAATGAAGTTTTATATCGACAATCTATAGATGAGGACGAAAAATGTATTTTTTTTTTGAGTAAATATTTACGAGTACAATTTGTCTCTGACAGTGAAGGTGAGTGACGTAAACATGACACTTATTAACCACGAAATTGTAACGAACGTGATTTTTGCCTGGCGAAAGGTAAATATTTTCGAAATGCAATCAATTACGAATGTCATATTTTAATGAATAATTACGGTAATACATTACAAATAAATTGCAAGCACAAATATTCAAATTACATTATCAGTAGGTGACAATTGGTTGGCTGTATGCTTGAAGGCAGTGTGACTGATTGGAAGAAGTTTAATGAGGAAACAAGTTTAAGTGTCTTCACAAGTTTTATTGCAAAGCAAATATAAATTAGTTTTCTATCTGACAAGTGAACGATACGTTATTTGCTGGTATACACAATTTACAAAATTTAATACAAATCTAAGGTAAACTTTCGGAATAGGAGAGCAAATCTATTTCAACTTCGCATGAATAGTTTAAGTTATGAATACGAATCTTAAAATATTGCAAATGACCTGTCGAGCTGGTGATGACAATGCATACGTAATTCACTTCCACGTACTTGCATCTGATACTACTGACTGTACATCTATGAGAGGGTTTGTCGTCAGTTGGGGACTCAACTAAGTGTGAAGTCTTATCTAATTTTTCCTAGAATGTCAATGTTAATCTAGTAAGAGCTTATGAGATCTGTCCAAATAACGTTGTGCCAAAAATCACATACCACGAGGATACGGGAAAGAATACATACCTGGATGGAGCGCAGAGAGCACTCAATTGTACGAGGAGTTTCAAATTGCGGATGAACTACTCAGGTTACATGACAAAAGATGCCTGGATAAGTGTCAAACTGCGACGGAAGGCCTTGACTTAGAAAACTTGTAAGCGGAACTTGCCAAATCCCAACAATATTGCCAACCATATCCCAAAAATATCTCGAACAACATCAGAAAAATGGCATACGATTAAAACCAAGCAGGATCTTAAGAGGTTAAAAGTAAGGTGCCCAGAGGCATATTAGTATTATTATAAGATGGGTAAAGCAGTTCGTTTCGATAATATATATTCAGAATCCCTGAAGAAAGCAGGGCCCAACACCTTCTTCTTCCAAACAAACTTCCAAAATCGTTTAAGGAAAAAAAATAATTGCTCTCCTAAAACCTGAGAAACCGGCAAATAAACCCGAAAACTACCGTCCCATTCGGAACTAAACGATCTGGGATTAAATCCAACAAAAATCGAACTAGTTCTGTTTACTAAAAAGAGGAAAATAGAAAAATTCCAAAGTTGAATGGAATCTCTCCTCAGAAGCCAAGTATCTAGGAAAGATCCTTGATTCGAAGCTCACATAGAAGAGATAATACGAAAGTGCTTTCTAAGTGTGCAAGAAAACCTTAGGTAAACGATGGGGCTTGCGACCACCCATAATCCATTGGATGATTGCATGGAACGATTGTATGGTGGAATGGAACAGAGAAAGTTAGTTACCTCAATAATCTTATGAAGGTACAGAGATTAGCATTTGTTAGCATAACAGAAGAATAGAGATCAACGCCTCAGGTAGGGTTGAAACTCCTCCTCTAGATGAGTTCATGCGAAGCACGGATGCCAAAAGTGAGATTCAATTTAGTCAATCAAGCACATGAAAGTAAAGCTCTATATTTCAAAGATATAGATCAACTGATCTCGATAGAACAACAGACTATGTCGTTCTTTACATAGACTTTTACGAGAAATACCCCATTCTCTTTCCCAATATACAGGAGTGGGAATCCAATGCAGTGACCAGTGCTCAGGATTTTCAGGTCCACACTGACGGGTCAAAAAGGACATGGGAACCGGCGCTGGAGTTTTCTGTGAATCACTCAACATCAATGATTCATATATACACAAAGAAACTAAACCCTTCTAGGGTCACAACCCACTAGACAGCGTGATAGTCAGTTCGAAAACAGTCTCCGCATCCCGATAAACTATAAACAGAATATGCAATTCCCATGAACTCACTCTCCGCTGGGTTCTCGGACATTATAAAATAGAAGGAAACTAAGCAGCAGACAAACTAGCATGGAAAGGGTTAGAATTAGCTGAGGAATCCACTCAGGCATCGTCAGTTGTCCCCATTGGTGTACTGAAAATGAAAATTCACATTAAAGCAAGATACCTCCTGGGCAGCCAGAAGATACTGTGTCATATCTCACAGCTTATCGCCAACTCTGAACGAAAAAGGGACCAAAAGCCTGTCAATGAACAAAAAAAAAAAAAAAAAATCCAGCATCCACCATGATGTGATGTGGACTAACTGGACATTGCCCGATAGGTGCAATGGCAGTCATCAGAAGTACAGGTTGGTTTAATTCAAGACCAACCGAGAGGCAACCAATTTAGAGATGGTACCACTATTCCGAGGGATTCACAATGGACCAAAAGGCCCCTGTGCAAACACCCTTGAAAGTGCACTTCTCTCATACCATATATCATATGCCCTTACCCCATTGCCCTTCTGAGTTATTTTCAATAGAATCAGTCCAACTAGAAACGAGCAGATTCCTATTGAATAAGCTGGTATTCGAACTGATAGCAGCTGCACTGATCAGGTACTTGCCTTAACGACACATTTCGAAGCAGGATTTGAAAAAATGCTAAAGACATCAGTGGCATTTATCGATCGTACTGCAGCTCATGACACAGTATGGATACACGGCCTACTCTATAAGCTCGTAAATATTGGTGAGCAAATGGTGAGCAATATGCTGTCAAACCGGAAGTTCCAAATCTGCCTGAATGGCGCTCAAAGTAATTTGAAAAAAACTTAACAACGGACTGCCGCTAGGATCGGCATTTACACTAGCCCTGTTCAACCTGTATATCTACGACATACCACCAACCTTGTCAAGAATGCTTTCATATGCCGATGACATCGCAGTAACCGAAAGTATTTTGAACGATGACTTTATAGCGTTACTCGTAAATATAGGTACATACTTTAGGGTACGGCGTCCGTGTCTAAGCATAATGAAGATTGAGGTTTGCTGTTTCTATTTGAATACTAAATTGACATCTTACAAACTGAGAGCGAATTTTAAGGGCACCCTTCTGATTCACAACCTACATCCAAAGTGCTTTGGAATGATGCTAGATAGAGCATTACGAGTATGCTTCCGAGCACATCTAACAAAATCATATGGTAAACTAAAGACAAGAAATAACGTCATCCAACACTCGGGGATGTATGGGGAGCTATTTCTTCATTATTTCGCTCTGCCGCAATCGTCAAATTGTGTATTTGGCAGTTGAATACTGTTCCCTGGTATGGATGACTCAACAACACCATAAAGGAGAACTCTAAAGCCTACACCAACACATTGGTTGCCAGTGTTAAGTCACATAGTACCACCAAATATCCGTCACAGCAGATTGGTCACAATCCATTCTATATCACTCTTCGACACTCAAATTTAAACGACCAACCCAACGCACCAACGCTTTTGTCTCAGCCGAATTTGAAATAAGCAGCGAATGGTCAACCCAATGGACGAATAGTCATACAACTGGATAGATCCAAATTGTGAAACATATGAAACTTCTCGGTACACGACCAACTGCGGCTGATGTGCTGATACACTGAATAAGTGGGGTGTTTCATCTTCACCAAGCTGACTGTGGGAACTACAAATAATGAGACAAAGTGGAACAGAATGTCCACTAAGGTGTTATCCTGAAAACTTCTCTGATTTCGCATACACCTAGCTCAATAGACTGTCTCAAATAACTTGACATCAATTTGCGAAATTGTTATAGTAAACTTGTATTGTATAGTCTCTCATGTAACTTTTCAAAATTATTTTTTTCGCTTCATGTGAGGCCATTTTGCAGCGATTTCAGCCTTCAATCGCTCCAATAATGCACAGTAATACTCGCTGTTGATGGTTTTTCCTTTTTCGAGGTAGTCCACAAAGAGTATGCCATGACAATCCCAGAAAACCGACGCCATAACCTTTCCGACCCATTAAGCCTCCCTCGGCCGCTTCGGAGCACTCGTGCTGGCTTCAGTCCATTGCCGGGCACTCATTCTGTTCTCTGGTGTGTAATAGTGGATCCAGGTTTCATCAACAGTTACCAATCGATGCCAAAAGTCCGCCCGATTTCGCATCAGCAAGTCCAAACACTCTTTCGAAGTGCTCTCGCGTTCGTGTTTTTGATCAGGAGTGAGCATGCGCGGCACCCAGTGGCAGGATAACTTTTTCATATGCAGAATATTGCCCAAAATATGGCGTGTGCGCTCAGTATTGATCTTTGTGGTATCTGCTAGCTCACGCACCTTCACTTTCCGGTCAGCCAACACCATTTCATGTATTTTTTTGGCATTGTCCTCTGTAACCGCATCGGAGGGCCTGCCCCTGCGGACTTGATCGGTAGTGGAGTTGCGGCCACCACGAAACTCTCGAAATCAATATTTGATGGTGTAATCTGACGGAGCATTAGCCTCATAATATTTATCCAACTTTTCTTTTGTTTCCTTCGCCGTTTTGCCTCTCAAAAAATAATGTTTTATGAGAGAATGAAAATCGTTTTTGTCCATACTCAACATGATGCCAAACACGTCAACAACAATCAGCTGTCAAAACAAAACTAAAGACAGTATCGCACTGAAATTTGGCGTGTCTGCCTAAATATGAATGGACTTTAAGGCACCATAACCTTTTTTGCTGTAGCAGCGCATTCTGGCGGTCAAGGAGGTTACTTTTCACATTCACAGTCAGCAACTGCTTGCCATAAGTAGGTTACTATTGGCCCGCAGAATGCTTGAAAAACAAAATCAATGACTTCGTCAATAAACAAAATTTGCATTTCTGGGGTGTGGAAAACCTTGAATAATTCAGGAGCGGCAGATGCATTCACTTTGAGTCACGTTTTGGTGCGGTACCTCGGCTGAAAAGGTCATAGGGCCCTATTTTTTTTTGAAGACGCAAAAAAAACAAAATGGCACCACTGCCCATGCAGCCAGAGATACGAGTACGATGATTATTTTTCGTTTCGGGGCCTGGGACCCCGAATAATCTAAAAAAAAAAAACGGAGACATCGGTTGGCCGGCTTGTATTCTACGTGAATACACAGTCTCTTGCAGACCTTAAAAATAACATTAAGTCTCATATAATGGCCTTGGCACCACAAACTTTGAAAAAGTGATGGAAAATTTCATCAAAAGATTGGAGTTTTGTAAAAACCAAAATGGCCACCTAAAGGATATTATTTTTCATTCTTAACTTCATCAAAATTAGCAAAGTTTAAGCTTCAATATTCTTCTGGATTTGTTAAAATTCGTTAATCAAATAAACCACTTAATTTTTTTTTTGGGCCACCCTGTATGCAAAATTATATTCTGATAAATTTTTTTTTGCTGGCATTATGAGTATTTTGTTTCTTTTTTCTTCAAATTTGTCCTCAAATAGCCTCCTCACCCTGTAGCAGTTGGATCCCGTATAGGATGGATACACTGTATGCCACCTTCGTTCTTAGTGAGGGGCTGGATAAGTTATTCAATATTTCGTTACTAAGTAGAGTGGATAGTCTGCTATTTTGACTCTGGGATGTGGGATGTGATTTATGGGTGTGAGATTTCATTGCTCAATTCTCTAGTTGTGAAGAAGTCGTAGGCAACATAGCTGGTAGCTGGTATCTTATCTCATTTCTCATAGTTTCCTAGGAAGGGTTCGATATAAACGGGCTAATGGGCATTAGCCCATATTTATAGCTTCATTAACAGTCTACGTAATTCATTTATTATTTTCTTCTTTCCAGTTCACTACTGCACAATGAAATTTAACATATTTGCAAAGCCAACCGCGAAAGATGGTGGTCCAATGGACGAGAAAACCACCGACTCAACAAAATCCGAAAAGAAGCCACTTCGTCGACAAGTGACAATCGAAGAAGAACCCGATTCTCTGGATAGTGTGATAAGTAATCCAGATTCATATCCCATAACAATTGTACCTAGTCGACCAGCCAGCTTATACAGATACTCACAGTATGGTAATGGAAAAGCTTTCAATCGTCAAGCTAGTTGCAGGTAAGCCTCAAAAAATGTATTCACATGCCAAGTGTATTTGAATTTAGTTTAGCAAATTTGTGTCAAAATTGTTAAATTGCCAATTAGCGTGACTTATTCGTGAGTAAACATGATTCAAATCTAATTGATAACATGTTTTTCTCACCGACAAGGCAATTATCGATCCTCATTTGAGATGTCTAGCTGAAGATCCGAGATTTTATTCAATTAACACCTTCTGATGTTGGACCGCGGTTGGAGTTATGTATTTAGAAGGTGGTTAGAGGAATTAAGTAGATCGTAGATCAGTTGCGGTTGAGATTTGTTCGGTTTTGGGTCTATCTTAATATTAAGGATTTCGAGTGTTTTAGTCTGTTTAGAAACGGTTTCTATGTGTTGGAAAAATGCAAGCGCTAACGGACGTACATATTAATAGGGAGCACGAAAAGGATGATACCGCCATCTTAACCTCGCAATGGAGAAGACAGTATATGCGGGGCATATCGGCAACTCCATCACAAGCGGGTGATGTCTATTATGAACCGCTTAAAGGATCTTCATCTCATATGTCGCTGTTCAAAAGGTGGATATTATTTTAAAATTCGATTTTAACTTTAAAGAAGATGTGTATGAATATAATTTAGGTATTGGAGTGTTAATGTGTAGTTGATTCAAGTCCCAGCTGAGTGTTCTAAATATTTTTCTTTAAACATTTCTCTAACCGTTTACAATTCAATTTGGGGGTAGGTGAGACTGAGTGCGATATAATTTGCTAAATAAGTGCTGGAGCAGACATCTTCTTTAACTGGATCTTCGTGATATAACTAAAAATAATTTATACCATGTTAAGGTTCCTATCGTTCCTAGTGTGTGCACCAAATGGTTAGGTTTGTTTCTCTACCGTAGTTTATTTAATTGCTCTATTTTGGTTCCACGTAATCGAGTTAGCTGCTATATTCACACCCTGTAATCAGACTACGTCACTGATTCTCAGTTAATAAACGACATTTGTTCAGTTTGCGCAGTTCTTACCGAAGATTTGAAAAATTATCTTCCAGCATCCTTAGAGTTTACATATCTTTCGGTTTCAATGCTAATTATGTACAGGGTGGTACGAAATTAACTTTATGGTTTGAATTCGTTGTAACATTTTTATTTCAGAGTATATGAGGAATTTTATTGACTTAAAAGTGAAGAATTACGTCTCGCAAATGGTGCCTATATTCTACTTTGCACATTCGTGTTCTTTCCAAAAAATTTCAGATGTTATGATATGGATTTCATAGCGAATATTGGTTTTCAGTTGGACGATGGTCGCTGGTTTATTGACGTACTCTCGTTCTTTCAAACAGGCCCAAAGAAAACGGTTGGGAGCTGTTAAATCTGGTGAACGTGGTTTGAAATAATGCGCTCGTCGGAGATCTCCTATTACAGATCCATTGAGTCGCTGGCATTGGCATCATAGTTGTGGATGGTTTTCCACAGTTGGCCTCAAAGAATTTTCCAACATCGTCCGATATTGAGCTGCATTATGGTTACTGCAGCCCCGGCTTTATTTCCTCAAAAATATTGGCCAATAATCCTTTCGGACGATAAACTGCACCAAACAGTATGGTTGGTTGGTTGATTTAAGAGGGTGAGCTTATGCTTTTCACTTAGGCGTCACCTGGGCCCGTTGTGTTCCCCTCATCTGTCGAACTGTAGGAAAAGTAATGTAATATGGGAATCAAGTGATGAGAGAGAGAGTATCAAAATGGAGATTAGACATATAGTGATCGGGAAATCGTCTTGTTCGTCTGGCGAACTCCAATATATCATCGATTCCTTTCTTACTGAGGTGTGTTAGATCCGGTATATTTGGGGATTCGAGTATCTTCAGTCTTAATCTCGCTGTTGTAAGGCAGTGGCAGAAGAAGTGTTCCATATCTTCCTCCTACTTCTCACAGTTGGCATAGATTGTTGTTTCAGCTAGCCCGAGTCTGAACGAGTGTTTATTGAGATTGATGCGACCTGTTAAAAGTCCCACCATCGCTCTTAACTGTGTTCTGCTTAAGTTGAAAGCCCTTTTTGTTGTGTTGTTACTTGATTCTGTTACCACTGATCTGGACACTTTACACGTGTCTATATACGTCCAGTAGTGATTGAACTTCTTTCTAATCTTCTCATTGATTTTCATTATAGTTGTCAGAGGGACCCCCATATTTTTAATAGGATTCAGTTCTGTGTCTCTCGCTCCTTTCCTTGCTAGTTTACGTTACCCGGTACACCTCCATGCCCCAGTACCCATATAAGGCGGTCTCTATTGCGCCTGGAAAGTAAGTTCAATTTAGTTCTGCACTCCCTAACTAGTCGTAATTTCGACATGGGGTTTGTAATAGCAAGTATTTCTGTTGTTTTCATAATTGCAAGGTCTTCTGCGTGGAACACATTTACAACTGGTTCTAAGTGAATAGCAAGTTCAATCGGTGGGTTAGCACAGAAGATGCAAGCCCCTGATTCCCCTGATATTTTAGAGCCGTCTGTATATACCGATGACCCGTTGGAGTTTCTTGTCGTCCTTCTGTTCGTCCAAGATTCTCTTGTGCACCAAACAGTATACTCGAGCCGGTAGTTGGCCAAAGTGGTTGGCTTGTTAGCGCTGACTAAGGACTTGACGTAGCCCCAGAGAAAATAATGGAGGGGTGTCAAGTCGCATGATCCCGGCGGCCAATTGATGAACGCTCGCCGTGAGATGACACAGTCGCCAAATTTCTCCTTGACCACTTCGAGCGTTGCGTCGCTTGTATGGCATGCAGCACCGTCTTGTTGGTACCACAGCTCGGATATATCGATGTTGTCGTGCTCTGACTACAGAAAGTTGGTTAACATCGCTCTATACCGAGGACCTTTGACGGTAACGGTGTCTCCTTCCTCATTTCGAAAGAAATAAGGTCCGATGATGAACCGCACCAAAAAGTCAATCTTTGTGGATGCACTGATGCTTGGTCGAACACTTGTGGACTGTGATCGCTCTAATAATGCAATTTTGCTTGTTGAGCCAAAAATGGGCCTCGTCCGAGAAGATGATTTTTGGTCAAAATCCGGATCTCCGGCCAAATTTCCAGCGCCAAATTAGGGAACTCACGGCATTGTTTATGGTCGTCCGGCTTCTATTCTTGCGTCAGCACAATCTTCTATGGAAGTAGGCCCAAATCTAACCACAAAATAAGCCTGGTCGACCCTCTGGCGATGCCCAATTCAGCTGATAGGCGCTGAATCGACATTTCTGGGACTTCTTCGATACTGGCCGCTATGGCGGCTATATTTTCTTCACTTCTCACCGATCTCTGTCTGGTTGGTGGCTTAAGATCCAAAAGAGTGTACTCGTGCTCAAACTTTTCTACGGTGCGACGAATTACCTGCGCACTGAAGCCATGATGTGTCAAACGATGCATAACGAAATGGCAAACCATACTGAATATTCAGCAACAGCTGGATGTCATTGGTAACTTTGACAGCTGCTGAAACATAACAGTTGGAAATACTGTCATTGCTATCTGGCCACTCTTTAATGCTACAAAAAAGACAACCAGATCAGTTTTCTTGTGTCTATTTGAGAGCCAATACGTCGGTTTTCTCTTCGACAGATAATTACAGCCAAGTTCTGTTAGTGCTTGTTGATGTACTCCTTCCTCTGGATGTGCTTGTTCTGGATCTCTAATGAGGGCTTTTCGCATTAAAATCTATACCAGCAATAAGTCTTTTGCCAACAGATTAAAATAGGCCAATAAAATCTTCTTTCTTAATTCGATAGCTGGTGGAACAATAAATTTCCAATTTTAGTTTTAACTGAAGTAGCTTTAACTGTAGTAGCACCTCTTGCGGTGTTAAGTGGATGTAGGATGTAGGAAATGTTTTGTTAGACTCCTTAGTTAAGTGAGTCTCCGTAATCACAAGTTGAAAGAATCTGTCACTTGAAGGTCAAACCTTCTAAGGTCAAAATTCCACATTTCAGCATGTGAAATATATCTTATGCAAAGCATTAGGTCCGTATCAAATGCGGTGAAGGACTGGTATTATGCTACTTTTTAGTTAAAGTCTACAATGTAACCGACATCCACCAGTACTTGGCCCGTGTGAGCACGTGTGGTGGTAATGACGTCTGCTCATCCTCAACTCAAATATCACTTTCTGACCTTTAAGCGTTAAAAAGTTGCATGATCTACAGCTTCTTCGTTAAAACGTTCGTACATTTTTTACGTTCATGATGTATATGAGTAGCTGTCTTGAAAACTTTAACCCCTATTTAATCGAAATACAACGAGTCACATCCTACAAGTCCAGTATCAAGATTAGTTCACATCACAGAGGATAACCTGGTCAAGTGTTTATCCGTACTACGGATTCTATTACTTCTGATTTCCCAGCGGGCCATCTTGAAAATTTAATTAAGATACATGTATGTAAACACCAAACTAGGCGCCGCTTAACAAGCACCTCCCTCTGACAAACTGTAACACGCGTCTATATCCCGACTCAAGATCTCCGACTGAATTCAATTAAATGCCTCATCTAAAGAAGAAAATTAAATTATACACACAAACCACATGTGGCCTCGCATATAATACTGCATTTGTATCTGTTGGAGGAAATTAAACAATTTTCACCCACTTGGCGACTTTAGACCCAACTATGAATATGTAACAGGCTAATGCGCTATTGTTGCACATTTTTTTTTTTTTGATAATAAATTACACAATCACGACCACAAATCGACCATAAACTGTTCATTGGCATTGTCATTTTGAATTAGCATGGCTAGAAGTGCAACAGTCTGACCAAGAATTTGTAAGTAGGCGTTAGGGAACTTTGCATTTACACTTGAAAGATTATTGTATTTTATGGTTCTGTCTTGTTTCTATGAATCTATGAATATTTATACCGTAAGTGCAATTCAAATTAGTCGCATCTAATATGGGCAAGGTATCTAATGAATACTATTGTCCACATAGTATTACATGAAAGGTTGAATGTAAGCTAAACGTGAGCGGGTTAGTTATTTGCTTATACATTTTATCACTGATCTTACCTTAGAATAAATAGACTGAAGAGCTTATGAAGCTTTTGAATAGTTTTATGGTTTTGTATCGTTTTTACTATGTTTTTGTTTTTCCTGGTGATGGAGAAAGAGGAAGGTGTACTGGTATAGAAGAGAAGTAAAGATTGGTGAGAATAGGATAGATTTTTACAGATTAAAAACGTGGTGCTAGACCTGCTGGCAAGTAATATAAGCCTCTCCTAACGTGGAGAAATAGGCGCTGTTCGCAGCCTCTCATTCTGTGTCGGACGCTGCCAGAGGGGCGATGGCTTGGTTCTTATTTGAAAGCGAAATCTGTTCGCCTTGTCGATATTAGACTTAGGTATATATGGATACATATAGATATGTTTTTTAGGAAGTCGCAGAAGCAAACTAACCTAAATATCTAAAGACCGTTTCACCATCTACAACCCTTGGACCTATCTGTCCGGTAGCCTGCAGTTCTACTTTAGCAGGATTTTCCATATTCCGCGACCCAGACTCTTCAGGGTCAGACAGTTGCACCATCAAAAAGTCTGCCTCTTTGGAAAATTCGGAACATAATTATACAAATGATGGAACAACAAGATCACCATCGCCTGATTTAGAATTACAAGTTGTCTGTGAGGGATTTTGTCGCTTCTTTTCCTTGGATTGAAGTCAACGTAGAAGCTGTCAAGATGAAGATAATTCACTGCGGAATGGAGCTCTCTCACTCATCAAACAATCAACTTCCAGCAAGCCTTCGCTGCCAAGAACAGCTATATACGCGTATAACACGTGCAATTTAACGATCGATTCCAAGTAAAAGAACAACAATGAGAGAGTCACCAACAAGTTTCTAGACTATCTCAGTGGCTCGCTACCTTTCTGGTTAATGGCAAAACCGATAACTTCAGTCACGGATCCTTATCGCGGATCCATGCTATTTTACTTAAAAACTGTCCATCTAAACTAGCATCAATCCTTTCTAGACTTTTTCTATGGTGGAAAACTGGCCACATTCAACCGATTCATTAAAAAGGAAAGAAACGCTTGCTCCAAAATTATAGTTCTATAGCATTATTGTCTATGCTGTCCAAAGTGATGGAAAATACCATCAATGCCAAAACAACCAAATTTCTGTTGTAAGTATACGAGCTAATAAACAACCCACAGCATGGCATTCCCAGCCGCCGTTCAACTGGAGTCCTCAGCCAATGAGCACCGCAAGGAATCAAAAGCTGTTGCCGTGAATATCTCAAAAGCGTTCGTTAGGTATAAGATAGCTTCCTATGGACTACCGGAACAACTCTGTGGCGGGGAGAATAATTTTCATCAGGACAGATCAATTCAATCGATGGTATGTCGACGTCTTTGCTGTTGATGCTGGAGTGGCACAGGGATCCATACTTTTACCAGCCATGTTCTTGCGCCATATCAATGACCTACTAGAGTCAACAAATTACAAGATATTAGATTTGATGATGACAGCACCCTAATACGATTAATACGATTAGCACGAATAACATTCCAGTGAATGTAATTACTTCACTCAGACTAAAAAAAACGGTGCCTTTTTTTTTAAAAAAAAAAATCAAGTCTTTTGCACAAGAGCTTGCAATGAACGACAAACCGTTTAATCCAAGGAAACAATGCACCTTATTGGCGTAAAAGTCAACTCTGATGTTGGCTGATGATTGTTCACATGTATGGAGTTCGGGGTCTAACATTTTCTTCACTACAGGCATCTTGGGTCGCGGTCTCAGCGATATAGGTTCACTTTCCTAAGAGAAGTTTGTAAGATAAAAATCCGTCTAGCCTTTTAGGCTGCAGTTCAGCAACTTACCGCGAATACGGACAGACAGACAGACAGACACTTTTTCATGCCGTCTACACTTGTAATACCAGAATTGATCAAAATTTCTAAATCGAACATTTTCACGAAACCAATACTAGTCATACATAGGTGCTAGGTGCAAGGTGCAAGGTGCTAAGTGCAAGGTGCAAGTAACAAAAACAGAAACATAAAAAAAATAAAAATTTCTGCAGACTGGTTAAAGGAAGCCTTCATTTCGATTTTCTCGAAAACCGCTTTAACGATTTTGTTTAACGTTTGTATTTGAGTTGAGTTAGATATCAGATACCTACGACTCAGGCAATTTTGTTCGACACCTAAGCAATATTTGATACATGCTAGAATATCGCATACCAAGTTTTGGAAAGTTGTTAAAGCTAAGGAGTTCGGGGTAAATCCCATTTAGTCCCGCAGCTTTTTCGTCCTTAGCGACTTGATGGCAGTCTTCAGTTCGGCACTATGGAATGGTCTAGATAGCTCTGGATTCATACCGTTTGACATTTTAAGCTCCTTAAGAGCTTTCTTTATGTCGCACAAATGAGTCTTATCATCGTTCTCAAAAGTGTCAAAAATGTCAAAAATGCGGTTAGCTATCAAGTTCGGGTATAAATTTGACTTGGGTTGTGATATGATAGAAAACTAGGAGCTGAGATCCTAGTGTTCTTAGCAAACTCCATGCGTTGGAGCTAGTATGAGTAAAGTTCATGTTTTCTAAGTACTTATCCGTGTCGTTCTTGAGGTGTCAAGTGATTCCAGAAAATCTGTTGCAATCTCATTATCCCCGATTTCCTATAATTTGTTGTGGAGTTTGTCACTTTCCTTGCTCCACCCAGGAATATTTTCTTTGTATTTTATTATATTTTCTCAGTGATTATGTGCGCGATCCCTGAGCCCGAGGTTCAAGGTTTGAATCCAAGAAAACATAAAAATAAAAGTTTTCTTACGGTCCGACCTCTCGCAAACGTCTGACAGACATCCGAGATTAAAAATTGTCATGAAAAGCTTCTCCCAATTGTAAAAAAATTGTCCTTCGAAAAAGGCATAAAACTGTAGGTCCCAACCATTCGTGAGGCACACAGCACGAGTGGCTGCGAGAAGGTACGCGAGGCCCTGCATTGAGCTGTTAGCGCTAAAATATTTATGGATCCGATGAATCTATCTTAGTTCTTGATGGTCGGAGGAATACATAGTACGATGCTTTATTGAAATTCCACATCGCAATTGGCATGGAGCTAACTATTGCGATTTTGTTAGAAGTATCAACCAATATTGGACAGTGCATCTGAAAATATACGACGGTGGGACGGTGATTTTTTCTTCTGTTTGCCTTGGGCTCGTACTCAGTATCAGTGTGAGATTTCCATCTACTAAACCCACCTCCCCTCCAACCAAATGCGGCACTGCCATCAAGCATTTCACGAGAGGGGGGCTTCAGCCTTACATACTCGGCTCGTTCATGTTGGTAGCCGTCTGCGCGACGTTTCGCTGTCGCTGTTGTCTTCTTTTTTCTTTTATGATGGTAGCCACAGTTGCGCTTACTGCTTCCCAAGCTTCTTGGGTGCTCGTCATCTGTCTGATGGTGTTCTCTGGTGTTAACTCCACACCCAGTCTGTTCGGGAGCAAGGTCCGTTCTTCGTGATATCGTGAACAGTGGAACATGACGTGTTCTGCATCCTCGACTGCTTCGTGCACGTTGGGCAAAAAGGGTTGTCTTCGTGTCCAAATGGAGGTAGGCTTTGAAACATCCAAGACTAGTAAGCATTTGCGTCAGATGGTGGGATGGTATCGGTATACGGTATATCCTCTTCTCCAAGGTAAATCTATCCTTTGCCTTGAACACAAGATGCATGTGGTTCACATCAGACCAGTGTAGCAAATTGAGACTGTTTCGGATTCTTGATGGCCATAAAAAGGAATCAATATCTCGCATCTGAGCGACATCTCAATACCTTGTAAAATAAGATAATTAAGATCATATAACAACCCATAGTTAAGTCGAAGTAGATCAAGTTTAAGGTGTTGGGTCACTCCACTTGATGGCATTGATCACGAAGAACTTTGAAGCAGGTATTCCCATTCCCTCTATTACATCCAAAGATTCTTTATCTGAATATCTTGTAGAGTTTTAAGTTCTATACATTTGAGAAAACTCTTTACCAGGTACGTCTTTTACATTCCACTGTACCAAATCGCCTATTTTGACAGTTCTTCTTAATTGAGAGTTCTGTCCCAAATTTGTTCACTATTTGTTCCTACATCACTTTGTAGATACCACTTCCTAGATAATTTTTCTGAAAATATCTAGTCTAGACATCATATTCACAACCAAAACTGGAGATCAACCTGTCAAAAAATAGCGTTTACTTTGACAATCCTTTATTTTGAAAAAAAGATTTCCAATGTAAATCAAAACTATGACAGAATCAAAACAGATTTCCTTAAAATTCATCCAAAAATCCCACTTAATTTGACGCGACATTCAATCGAAATAGCCTCCAAGCATCATCAACTTATCTGGAATTTTTTGCTCTTTATCACTGAAAATCATAAATTAGCCACCAAAGTGTCTTGAAAAAAGCAAACAAGATCTCGCTTGAGTTAATCAAATTAATTACGCCACATGTGACAAACGCGAGATCACAAGACGATCGCGACAAAGACAATACGAGAATAAATTTTATAATTCGCTGAGCAAATAATAAGCAATTTTCAGTTTCACCCTCGCGCTCTAGGAGATTATTTATTTGACCTTTGTATGGAAGAAGTTCAAGACTGCTGCAACCGTGTGGGATTTGTTGTTGGTGATCGCTTTCATTTGAATTTTGAACTAAAAGTGCCTGTAAGTAGGCATGAGCAGGGGAAGAATGATCTTCCGCAGAAATTGTTGCATACTCTTAGGATGACAATTAAATTTGTACGAGATCTGAATGAAATTACGATATTAGCTGTTGAACGTCAAACAAGAATGATGAGGATAAGGATATTGTCAAGAGATTTCCCAGCACGTCTTGGCATTTATTTCTTTAAGGATTCCATCTGAAAGGACCTTTATTAATACATTTTTTCTCTCCTTTCCAGAAGTCGCAACTTTCGCCCGGGAAGTATGCGCAAGATCCGTCGGCGAGCAGTTCTCAAGAATGGTGAATGCAATGTCCTGCAAAAGAATTTGGCTAAACGAAGACTTCGTTTCCTGCAGGATATATTTACAACCCTTGTCGACAGTCAATGGCGGTGGACATTATTAGCTTTCGCTCTTAGCTTCATCCTATCTTGGCTGCTATTCGCAGTCATTTGGTGGCTTATAATGTTCACCCATGGTGATTTGGAGGAGCTTCATCTACCTGACAATCAAGGTAAGGAGTCATTCAAAAATTTTGTGCAGCTTCTAAGATATTTCCTTTCAGAGGACAGTGGTTGGAAACCGTGCGTCTCAGCAATTCATTCATTCACATCCTGTTTCCTGTTCTCAATTGAGACGCAGCACACCATCGGTTATGGTGTCCGAACTACGTCGGAAGAATGTCCCGAAGCGATATTCATGATGTGTTTCCAATCCATTTATGGGGTGATGAGTCAGGCCTTCATGGCTGGAATTGTTTTTGCCAAGATGACACGTTCCAAGCAGCGTACTCAAACGTTGCTCTTCTCCAAGAATGCGGTGATCTGTCAGAGAGAGGGAAACCTCTCTCTGATGTTCCGAGTTGGAGACATGCGCAAGAGCCACATAATCGGGGCCAACGTTCGAGCTCAGCTGATCCGCACAAGGACCTCAAAGGAGGGCGAAGTAATGACACAACATTTCACCGAACTCGAAATCGGAACAGATGAATGCGGATCGGACATTTTCTTCATCTGGCCAATGGTGATCGTCCATAAGATCAATGAAGACTCACCGCTGTACAACATGTCCGCCACTGATCTCATTCAGGATAAGTTCGAGATTGTAGTCATTCTCGAGGGCACAGTCGAATCTACCGGACAGACAACTCAAGCTCGCTCGAGCTACGTCAACACAGAGATCCTTTGGGGACATCGTTTCGATCCTGTTGTTGTCTACAATAAGGACCGCCAGGCTTACGAAATCGACTATCAACGTTTCAACGAAACAACACAAGTCGACACACCCCTGTGCAGTTCACGGGAGTTAAGCGAATACTATAAAATTAAAGATGGTTTTAGGACTCCCGGTAATGATTAACTAAGCGTTGCTTCTTGTTAATGTCTTGTTTTACTATTACTTTTGTTTGCCAGAAGAGACAACTTTCACAATGCGTCAGTTATCACTGAATCCATCTGAACATGCTGCATCAGCTTGAAATTGTATTTAAATGTTTTACTCTGTTGTATTTAGTTTATTTTTTGAATTTTGTTCAGTAAAATATTGTTTGTTACTCGTATGTCTCCTTGTTCCTTGTTCCTGTCCAGTGAATGTTATTTTAAGTAAGTTTACTCGAAATGTTAAGTCAACATAAAATAATTGTGGAACACTTTTTTTTTTTTGTCTATTTTCAGAGAGTTGGAAAGAATTCATGAATAAGTATCCGCAGCTCTCACCAAGACCACACTCAGCTGATGATGCGTGCAATAGACGGTCATTTAGTTGGCGTACTAATATAGAGAATAAGTATCAAAAGGATTTGTACTTGAGTGGATTTCGACCAAAATTGTAAAATTAGTTTTAAGTAGATAGAACGACATCTTAAGCAAATGTATTAGATAGAATATTTAGTTTCAAGTTTTAACCAGTTCTGTTAATAAATTTTGAGGAAACGTTTTGAATGCTAAAGATTTCAATCACTGAGCCTTGAGCTTAAGACTTGGGGCGTAAATCTGGAGGCTTCTGCTTGAGCATGGAATTATATTTTTCTGGAAGCTACCAGAGAGATCAGTCTTAAGTTCTTTGAAAACGCGCATCTACACAGTTGGTCATGCAAACAATACTGCAAGCATCAATATAGGAGCAGTGGTGTCAGGAAAAGAACAGTGTCTTTCCATTAAAGAATATAGAAGTAGAATACAGGTCGATGCTTCAGGATCTACGCAGAGGAACACGGCACGTAAACTATCAAGTCCAGCTGCTTTATTTGCCTTTAGAAGAAGTATCGCGGCTCCTGTCTCTGCACTTATTGGGGGTCCGATTTCAATCCCCCTAGAAATAACTACGCCTGTCAAGCAGTTGAGGACTTACATTTGCAGCATGATCATCGCTGAGCACTGCACTCCTTCCACCTTCGTAGCACTAAAAGATTGCCGTTCATATCCAGCACTGGTTGGTTCGTGCTACTTCGCTATTTGACAATGTTCATAGTTCTCTTGCATCCCCTCTTCCTGCACTATGTTCCGCATTCTCAGCAAATTTGTCCACTCTTGCCCTCATCACGTCTTACGCACCGAATTGCACTGACTTATGAGCTGCCTTATACACGCTTCGTAGAACCAATTTTCGATGGGGAACAGAACAGAATATGGTGATGCACGTATTGAATAAGGCATCTGCAGATACAACCACGAACTGAAAGTGCTATACAGTGAACCAAATATTATCAAGTTCATCAAGATTGGACGTCTACGCAGGGCAGGACATGTTATTTGGATGAATGAAGACTGGGTACCAAGTCGCCTAATGAATTCAAACCCTGAAGGACCCAGAACTCAGAGTGGCCAACGAAAGAGATGGATGACAGCATAACCAGCGAAGTTCGGGCTCTAGGGATAATCAACTGAAGAACAACGGTCTTGGTCCGAACAAAATGAAGGCAGAGTTTGGACGACACCACGGTTCACAACGGACTGTAGTGTGATGAAAAAGAAGTTATTTCTTTCACAAGCGCCAATTTGCCTTTGTACAACGAATCTGGAATTTAGATTGACCTCTTATCAGTTTATTGAGTAGTTTTGTGAGCCACTCGTACCCGAAGGCTTCTATTTTTACCCAAACTTCCGAAGGAATGTAGTCTGGTCCTACTTCTACCACTGGTAAGCCAACAACTTCGTCTTCGTGAGATTCAACAACTTTATGTGGAAATTCTTCAGTATAGTAATTTTTACAATACTCCAGCCATCTGTCATAAATGGCTCCACAATCTAAAGGGTGATTCAATTGGAGGTTACAATTTAAATCTGGCACCACCATGGATCTATCAAATATATACAGCTGATATTTGACATGAGTACTAAGCATTTACTTCTGTAATTGTGGAGCGGTATACGAGAGAAAAATGCATTTTTATTGTTAAAACCCATCCCAAAATAATATCGGTATCCATAACCATCAATCTCGTGCCGTGGTTAAGATATTAATGAAAAAATTCTACCGAACTGGGTCAGTGTTGGGTGTGCGTCTTCGAAGTGGCCAGTAACACGTAAATATCGCCGCAGTGAGTGACAGTTTTCATGACAATAAGTCAAAATCTGTTCGCCATCAATTCCAGGAATTTCAACTTTCCTACACCTCCACGTCGAGCAATTTAACAAAAGATCCGCATCTGCATGCCTACAAGATTCAGTTGCCATAAAAATCGAATCTGGCATAGCATAAACAGCGTCGTAACTTCGTTCATTGACCTTATTATCCAACAGATTCCATTAACACCCCAGTCTCGCTTTGTCCCCTATCTCTACCAACTATTGATAACTTTCACCCTGCCCTTCTTCTTTCATTTTTCACAACTCTTCACTCCAGTCCACTCCTTCCACAGATCTCTCTTCTTAAGAATTTCATAAAGCAAAGTCTTCCTTTGAGTTTACCAATCTATCTTCAAGTAATACCCTCTTTTTTTTTTTAAAGAGAAATATTCAATTCTATTTCTCTTTACGTATCCTTTTCTCATCACAAAATATCATCTAAGTCCCCTCCTTGGTATAGTCATAGGTTTCATACTTTACGTGACAAAAGAAACAAGTTATATACAGTTTTCCTTTGCACCAATTCTTTTTCCGACTGTTCCAAATATCTCGGTATTTACCTTCAATTCATCCAGCTTTATAACTGTCCCAACCATTGGCTATCTAAATAAGGCTGAAGCCCATCTTATAAACGACCCAAAGTCTTTTTTCCAATTCGTCAACTATAGAAGAAAATCTGACTGCTTCCCTACCTCCTTCTCTTTCGAAAACAAAGCATCAACTGATCCACATATCATTGCCAACTTGTTTGTCACCTTTTTCAAACAATCTTCTACCGACAGCTCCATTGTCCCGGACCCATCTTACTTCAATTTCCTACTTAACTTCTCCATTGACCCTTTTCTCTCACAAGCCTTTGATCCTATTCTTATTGAAAATAAGTTAAAAAAACCTAACCCGCCCAGATAGTCTTCCCGCCATATTTCTTAAAAAGAGCTCTTCTAACTTTTCTCTCCCTTTCTCATTTTTTTTTCGTCTATTTCTTTCACAAGGAGAATTTCCTCATGTTTGGAAGACCTCTTTCACAAGCCAGACCTCTTCCACATACAAAAAAGGATCAAAGAAAAAGGAACAAAGAAGTAACTAATTATTATCGTTCCATTGCTAAAACTTTCTGATATAGTATACCCAAAATCTTCGAAAGTATTTTATACGAAGCTTCAAGCTTTCAGTGCAAGGCCCTTATCTCTCCTTATCAACATGACTTCCTGAAAGATAGATCAACTACTACAAATCTCGACGAATTCGTCTCCTTTTGCATCTCTGCCAGATAAAATGGCAATGAAGTCGATGGTATTTCAACCGATTTCAGTAAACCTTTTAATAATCATCAACTAATCGTTTTCAAACTGTCTGCTCTCGGCTTTAAAGTCATATTGTTAAAATGGATATCTTCTCACTCGGAAAACTGTTTTCATAGTGTACGTTTCAGATCGGTTCTTTCAGCTCCTCTCTTGGCCAATTGTGCTGTTCCACAAGGCAGCCATCTTGGACCCCTTCTCTTCATCCTAACTATAAACGATCTTGAGAGGGTCGTTAAAAACTCTTCATTAAAAACGATACCAAATTTTTCAAAACCATTTCTTCACCTCAAGACTCTCGTCTCGTTCAACAAAACATTTATAGTTTTTCGATTTGGTGCTTGTGTCGTAAGTACATCAAGATATCGTTCAATCTCTTTGCGACCTCGGCTTATTGTATAAAAGGTAGCTAGATTTCCGATCGTATATCGATCATCACTTAGTATTGTCAAACGGTGGTCCAAAGAATTCTCCAACCCTTACGTAACCAAATCCCTTTACATTAACTTTATTCGCCCCCTCCTCGAGTATGCCAGTCAAGTGTGCTCCCCTTTCAGCGAGTTAATGTATCCAGAATCGAAAATATTCAACGTCGTTGGCTTCGATTTGCTCTTCGAAGTCTGTCCTGGAACAACCTGCCTCCACGTAGCACGCAGAGACGTAGCAGACATTTTCTTCATTCATCGTCTCGTCTCAGGTTCTGTCGATTATACGTTTTGATTGGCACTCGATAAGGTACACTTAGACTAAGATAGGTCCGGGTATGGGTCACGCTGTCTGCTCCTGGAACCAATTGCTTTTCCTGCCGAAGTTTATGTATAGGCAGTATTGAGATCATTGAGATCATTGTAATGACCTAGTGTTGGGGATCTGCATGGCCATTGATCGGGAAACTACTGACTGTCCAAAACATGGATTGGACCAGTAGCGCAACAATCAAGTTCGTAATGTAGTGCTTGCTTTACCTCCTCGTGGTGGTCCCCGGGCAACTGCATGTATAAATCCTTATACATATAGGCCAAAATTGCAAGTGCGAGATTGTCTAGGGTCTTATGCCTAGGCTAGGTAACCTGGGCCAGCAACCCGCGTTACCGAAACTACAATAGCTATGGAAACCGACACAATGCCTCGGATAAGGACTGATAATACGTTGACGACCTTTGGCTATCGTACCCGGACTAAGATTGGTTTCTGGAATGTGAAGACGCTCCTTGACTCTCAGAGTGAAGGACCTCAGAACGCCAGATTCCTTCAATTGGAGCATGAGTTCATGCGATATAGGCTGGACATATTGGGAGTAAGCGAGATAAGATGGTTAGATGCGGGTGAGTACCAATCCTCAACGCGTAATACTGTATTACTCTACTCCGGAAGACCAACCGGAAACCCCCGTGGATATGGAGTTGGACTGCTGCTAACGCCAACAGCACGCAGAGGCCTAATTACCTGGCAACCGCACGGTGATAGGATTTTAACGGCCAGATTCCGGACGAGAGTACGTCGCGTCACCATCATACAGTGTTACGCCCCCACGGATGGTTCGTCTGAGGAAGAAAAGGAGAACTTCTACAACCAGTTGGGAGCTGTTCATAATGCAACACCCAATGGCGACATTGTCATTGTGATGGGGGACCTGAATGCCAAGGTAGGCTGTGACAACGAAGGGCTCAAACATGTTATGGGACGGCACGGACTAGGCAATCGGAATGACAACGGCGAAAGATTTGTTGACTTTTGCAACGCAAATCGTCTTGTCATAGGTGGCACCATGTTTGAGCACAAAGCCTGCCATAAAATCAGTTGGGTGTCAACTGACAGGCAAGCAACCTCCAACCAAATTGACCATTTTGCCATCAGTCGCCGTTTTAGAAGTAGTCTCCTAGACGTCCGAAACAGGTGAGGTGCCGACATGGGGTTGGTACGAGATCACCATCTTATGATAGCTACTCTCCGACTACGCACTGCTGCCGTTCGTAGATCTAACGACACAAGAATACCTAGGTTCAATGTAGACCGACTGAGAGTTCCCACAGTGCGCCAAGAATTAAGGGACCATCTCTCACGTGGAGTGGAAACAATCAGCAGCTCCCTGCCCGCCACCATCCAAGACCATTGGTGCGCTGTGAAAACTGTTTTCACATCAGGTGCTGAAAGGATTGTCGGTCGATCACAGGGAAACCATAGGGCGTGGCTTTCCGAGGATACCTGGAGAAGGATCAACGAACGAAAACAGCTAAGAGCTCAAATTGCAGCAACTCCAGCAGCAGGGAGGATCGAGCTTGAGTCCCTGTATCGCATGAAGATGAGAGAAGTACAGCGTAGCGTGAGACGTGACAAGCGCAATTACATCAATGCGCTGGCTACGGAAGCAGAAGAAGCAGCAGCGAGGTGCGACAGCAGAACCGTTTATAGAATCACTAAAGAGCTTATAGGTGGCCGAAGCTCTACTTAACACCCAGTGAAAGGCTTAGACGGTTCGTTGCTAATATCGGATGAGGATCAACTGAATAGATGGAAGGAGCATTTTGCTTCGGTTCTAAACCGAGTATTCGCCAGCAATATGCACCCAAGTCAGACTGAAGTGTCCGTAGAAAGAAGTTCCCGAATTCGCACCACAACCCCCAGTAAAGAGGAGATTATTACCGCAATCAAAGCACTGAAAACTAATAAGGCGGTAGGACTTGATGGCATACCAGCGGAGCTTTTTCAAGCTGCGCCAACAGCATCGGCAGAGCTACTGTTCCCACTTGTCGGGAGACCATGGGAAGCCGAGAGTTTTCCAGATGAGTGGAAAAAGGGAATGATTGTCAAGCTCCCTAAAAAAGGCAACCTAATGCAGTGCGAAAACTGGAGAGGTGTCTGCGTGCTGCCTGCTGTGGCCAAGATAATAGCTAGAATCATCCTGGAGCGAATCAAAGAACACCTTGAAGACACACTTGACGCCGAACAAGCAGGTTTCCGCTCTGGATCCTCCTGTGTCGACCACATCAACACCCTGCGGATCATCATCGAGCAATGTGTTGAATATCGATCACCACTTCACCTGTTGTTCATCGATTTTGAAAAGGCGTTTGATAGTGTCAATCGGGAATTTATTTGGCGTGCCTTGCGCAGGAGAGGCATTCCGGATAAATTAATAGCAATTATCAAAGCTACATATGATGGGTCCACATGTCACGTTTTGCACAGAGGAAGGCTGTCTGAGGAATTCGAAGTCCAAAGTGGGGTTCGGCAAGGCTGCATACTTTCACCAATATTGTTTTTATTGGTGATTAGCGATGTGCTGAATGCGGCCTTATCAACAGGAAATGGAGGAATTCGATGGACTCTTACATCTGAACTCAAACACCTCGACTACGCCGACGATGTATGCCTACTGTCTCACAGAATAATGGACCTTCACCAAATGACAGCAAATGTGGAGAGGGAAGCAGACGTCGTTGGGCTGAAAATTAACTCGGCAAAAACAAAAATGATCAGCCTAGGACCAAACTCATCAACTCATATATGCATTGCTGGACAAACGGTTGAGAGAGTAGAGAGTTTCCAATACCTTGGGAGTATTGTCTCAACCGATGGCGGAACCGAACTGGATATAGCCAGCCGAATAGGTAAAGCAAAATCTGCGTTTGGGATGCTATCCATAGTTTGGCGAAGTAATGCAATTAGCTTAAACACCAAGCTACGACTGTTCCGTTCCAACGTTGAATCCGTGTTGCTATATGGATGTGGTACCTGGAGAGTGACCGTCACTATCACGAGGAAGCTGCAAACGTTTGTCAATAGGTGTCTACGTTACATCTTAAGGATATTCTGGCCAAACCGTATCTCTAACGAACAGCTTTATCAGAGAACGGGCCATGAACCTATAGGCACAACCATACGACGACGAAAGTGGCAGTGGATCGGTCACACTCTCCGAAAGGGTGACAGGTCCATAGCTAACCTAGCGATGCAATGGAACCCGCTTACCCAGGATGGCAGGATACGCGGCGGTCCTAGGAGTACGTGGCGCAGAACAGTTGAGAAGGAAGCACGGCAACTGGGAAAGAGTTGGGGAGAGCTGAGGCACATTTCCAGAAATCGCACACGATGGCGCGTAGGCGTTGTAGAGGCCCTAGGACCCACAAGGGGATACAGGACATAAGTAAGTAATGACCTAGTGTAGCCTTCGCACTGTTGGCAAGCGCAGGACACGTGCACAGGAAGTGCTGGACAATTCTTCCTCGTCTCTGCAACTCCTGCAGAAGTCGTTCTGAGGGATGCCCAACTTTTGAGCATGCGCCTACCTATCGTACAGTGTTCGGTTATTAAAGTGGTTGGTGTGGAGAGGGTTCTTCTTTTATGCTTTAGATAAGAGAAGTTAGATGATCTTTGGTCTAGTTTTAGACATAGTAGCCAAACGGTGTGACATGGGCCACGTTGGCTTGGATGAGATACTTAGCATAAGATATCGGTGCGTCAATGTTGACTATACAACTCTATTTTCTTCAACACTAACCCTCGTAATTTACAATGTTCTGGTCTCTTCTATCCAGATCCCCTCCATCGATGTTAGTTCTTAAGTCTTAGTTTTTAAGTTTGTATTCAGCTTATATTAAGCCGAACAAATGGGGGCGTTCGCTCAAAAAAAAATTAATTTACAGAACCACCAAGTTGATGGCGATTTTTCGAACAAAATCATCTTCAGAGATGTGGTTCACTTTCAACCTAAAGAAACAGAATTGTTGCATTTGGGATCATGAAAATCCACACACTATTCACAGACAACTAATGCATCTACAAAAAGTCACTATTTGGGACGGATTTTGGGCCGGCGGCGTGATTGGGCCGTTCTTCTTTAAAAATTCTCGTGGTGCTGCTGTAGAAGTCAATGGTGAACATTGGCTGCAATATGAATTTTGCAACAATTAGATGATATTGATGTGGAAGACATGTAGTTTCAACAAGACAGCCACACAGCGCTAGAAACAATGCAGTTATCAGCTAGGTTCCAGAATTCGAGTGAAATGAAATTGCAAATCGAGTGAATTCGATTTTAGTGTTCCACATTTCGAACGATTTACTAATATCGAAAATTTTTTGAAATCACTTTTTGTGAAATTAAAAACAGCTGATATCTGTCATTTGAGACGTTGCACAAATATTTTTATTTTGGCAAATCGTTTGTTTTTTTTTTTAATTTCGTCTCATTATCGCGATTTATTTATTAATGAGTGCTGTAGTAATTGCTATGGTACTGCGAATTGAAAAAGAGAAGTATGCTGAGGAAAAAATAAAAAGGCGTACGCTGAGAGACCTGTCAATCCATTGGAAATTGCATCGATTAGATAAATGTGCTTTTATGATGGTGCTGCAAACTATTAGGCCGCATCTTAAACAGTCTTCGATTCCTTGCACGTTACAGCTACATAGCTGCAACTCTGCGTTTACTTGCCGAGGGAAATTTTCAAAGATCTGTTGGAAAAGATGCTGATGTTGCTTTGAGCCGAAGCACAGTGTCAAAGACTTTGACACAAGTTCTTAGCATTTTGGAGAAACAAATTTGCCCAATATGGATTCAACTTCCTATGTCGGATGAAGAACGAAGCAAATCCGAACGACATTTCTTGGACAAGTTTCATATTCGCGGCGTCATAGGATGCGTCGACGGTACACACATTAGAATGTCGCAGCCACATCAAGATCCAAGATTATTCTATAACAGGAAAGGGTACTACTCAGTGAATGCAATGATTGTAAGTTAGTATCAAAAATATTATCTTTTCCAAAGAAAGTACATATTGCAATTTACATAGATATGCGATTACAACATGGTAATAAAAGCTGTCGATGCCCGTTGTCCAGGATCAAGCCATGATGCCCTTATCTGGAGTATGAGCAAGGCTCGGGACTATAGACAAAGAAGATATGCAAGTGGTGAACGTTCGTCCTGGGTTTTGGGAGATGCTGGCTATCCATTAGAGCCTTTCCTTCTGACGCCCTATAGAGATTCCGCAGCAGGAACTTTACAGCATGCATTCAACCGGAAACATTCCTCGGGTCGGAACGTAATTTTGAAGAATCGGTTTAGGTGTTTGGCCCGTTCTCTAAAATATCAGCCAAAAAAAGTGGTGCAAATAATTAATGTTTGTTGCGTGTTGCACAACATTTGCAGACATTTCAAGCTACAGGATGAAGAAGATGAACGTTTTGCGGTGGGTAGTGAGACAAATGAAATTGAAGTAGACAACGAATTTACAGAAGAAGCTTCAAATTTCAATGAAGCAAATGAAATAAGAAACCATATTGCGAATGGTATCTTTATTTGAAAAACTGATAAAAAGGAACAAAAAAAGAAATGCAGTTCATTACTTATGTTGTATAGAAACTAATAACTAAATAAAAGAAACTTAAGAAAAAAAGGAACACGAAAATTATCACTTGTGAGTTCTTAAAAAGGCAAGTCTTCTGGCCTTTACATTTGGCTTTTATAAATATCGAGCTTAATTTCTTTTAATTCGACTTCCCTTTTTTTAATTGAATTTCTTCTTGACGACATTTCTCCATTTCGTAATTGTGCCTCAGTGTTTCCTTATTTTTTGCTTCGAAAATACTTTGTATGTTGTCCACAGACTTTTGGAGTTTTCTTATAGAATGGTCAATGTCTTTTCCTGCACGAGCGTGTTTAATTAAAGCCGCCAAAATACCCTCCATTGTTTCTCCGACTTTTTCAATTGTTTGGTTTGGTTTGAGCATGAAATCGTTTAAGTTATCGTTCATTGAGGCTTGTATTTTCCTTTTTCTGTTAGTTGCATTTGCAGGTTCTCTGAGGAACTGTCATGTTCATCGGGTTCTATTTCCTCTAAGCCGAAATCCCGCGTGTCTGGAACTCCCTGAACGACGGTATAAATTCCACTTATTTTAGCTATAGTATCCTCCATTGGCGATATCACAAACTTGTTGAATGGTCCGCTTCCGGTTGATATATCTTCGGCCTTGTTGTGAGCTAGCTTTCTTCTTATGGAAGCCTTCCAATCCGTCCAAACCTTCGGGAAAAACAATTTCATGAACATTTATTAATTTGTTATTTATTTACCTTCTTCCAACCAGTCACGTCCTTCTGGGGTGCTATTGATATAATTTTTTAGCACGTTCCACAGAGCATCCGCGACAACTCGATCACCTTTCATGAATCCTCCAGCAAGATCCTTATGGTTCTCCATAAATTTAATAAATATAGCCTCCTGTGTAATATTTATTCGCTCACATTTTCAATGACGTCTGCTTTGTACTATTTCACACTGAATGAAACGATCGCTTTGAAAACACGCGCAAATCTATAAAATCGAAATTTCGAAAAATTTTAAATCGAAATCGATAATAGTGAAATACAAAACACCAAATTTAATTTTCGATTGATTTAAATTTCATATCGAGTGAAAGTGAAATGTGGAACCTGGCTGTATTGCACACTAAGTTTCCCGGCTGCGTCTTCTCTCGCTTTGGCGACCAAAATTGGCCACAATAATTGTGTGGGGTTATGTGAAGCAGAAGGTATATGCCAATGACCCCCAAATGATTCCAGAGCTAGGATGAGATTTTTGCCGAAAAGTGATGCAAAATTCCATCAAAAGGGTCTCCAAGGGCGCCACCCCATTTGACCGTAATATTTTTTTATGTTTAATGTCAATGTCTCAACATTATATTGACAAAAAACTATCAGCAGTTTATCAAAAAAAACATTAAAATTGCAACCTCCAGTCTCCACATTTCTATCTGATTCGAATGAATTTCCTGTCCATTATTAAAGGATATCAACCACGCTGAAGTATGGCAAGTGAAGGACATTCAACTGTATCTCAACGTACCCATGTATAAAGCCCATTATAATACCTCTGATAAACTCTGGGCGCACTTAAAGTTTCCACCCACCAAATATGGATAATTAAAAAGAGATCATTCACGGATTTGACCATTACCATGCGCACACGTCGTAACTGCCACTCAGTCGCTTGATAAGCCATTCGCTGATTGTTTCATGCACGACTTGAACGATATTTGCAAACAATTTTGCTTACTTCCCGGCAAATGACGAAAATGACCATTCGACCAAAACGGAAACTTAGCCATTTATTGCTGTCCCAGCTTACAATGGCAGCCCCAATGCTATATACCTACACACGTGCCTCTGGCAGGTAGATTACAACCGACTAATCGAGTTATTCACCCCAATCGACATTAGGCCATATTTTATGGCAATGAAAACCATAATTTTTGACTTAAAAATAATAAATTTTCGGAAACTCTACCGACAATTTGTGAAATGATTATGGTTCTCCTCCCATGGTAGTTTCTCAATACACGTATCCGTGTCTTATCACCTCATAAGATCAAAATTATTCCAGCAGCTAATTAATATGAGCAGAAATCTTTCTTGTTGGATGCAAAACTGTGGGACGAACATGGAAAAAAAAGCAAAAATACTATCAAAGCTGCCACAATTCGTGCAAACTAAAGGCGGGTTACAATCAGTCCCGTAAAATGGTCCACCACAGCCAGAATGGAGCATGTAATGAGTGTCTCCTGCCAGCAAGTGGATAGAAGCACCAGCACAACCACCAACCACCAACCACCGACCGACCGCCTAAGTATGATTTCAACATTTTGACAACCAAATTCGAGCATGCTCGAGTAAGCCCCGCAGGTGTTTATTAAATTTAATTGAAAAATGGGTGGCAGCGTTGAGGATAAATTTGAAGCTATTCATTGGTTTTGTGCCGTCGTCCGGTCGGTATTGTGTCTCCTTTTGGTAGGAAATCGGGCTAACGAATGAATTTCTCTCGATGGGGGTGCTGGGATATTGTATTGTATTTATCTTGTAATCTATTTTCAATGGGTATGGGTGAGTGCCCATGGTCCTCAAAGATCAGCATGATTGGTGTTGCTGTGGGAAATGTTAAATGCCAACTTCACCCATAATTGAACTGTTCCCTTTTGAAGGAACTGGAAAAATGGTTATAGGCCAAATGTACAAATTCAGATGTAAATTTGTGAATTTACATATTTACCGTGCGAATTGGCGAATAGGTTGTAAGGTGGTACTCGTATATGTAGTTTTTCTTACAAATTTTGGGCTGTATGTTTTTTTTTTTTTTTTTTTTTAAGTAGTTTAAAATGGGCTCGAATAAAGAGCAATCTGGAAGTCCAATTTTCGAGCAGCTGGGGCCCTACATCAACAATAACACTGCGAATGTTGGCTTCAAAATCATCCATCGTCTCTGGTTTATCGGCGTAGACTGCAACTTCACATATCTCCACAAAAAATAATCCAAAGGTGTTAAATCACACGATATTGGAGGCCAATTCATAGGTCCATTACGTGAAATTATGAGCTCATCGAATGCTTCCTTCAATAAATTGGTGGTGGTTCTAGCTGTGTGGCATATTGTGCCGTCTGGTTGAAACTACAGCCCTTCCACATTAAAGCCATACAATTCAGGAACGAAACATTTAGTAATCATGCATCTATAGCGCTCTCCATTTACTGTAACGTTTTGGCCAGCATAACTTTTCAAGAAATATGGACCAATGATTTCACCAGACCCTAAAGCACACTAAACATTGACTTTTTGTGGATGTAACGGCGTCTCAATAATGGCTCTGAATTTTTTTTCACTGCAAATATGACAATTTTGCTTGTTGATGTAGCCAACCAAAAATGAGCCTCATCGCTGAACAAAATTTTGTGGAGAAAATGAGGATCAAGAGCAATCTCGTATTCGATCCATTCACCGAACGTACGACGTACACGATGGTCAAGCGGCTGCAGTTCTTATACGAGCTGGATCTTGAAAGCCCGTAAACCAAGATCTTTCTGCAAAATCTTCCATACAGTGGGTAGGCACAGCTCCAATTGCTGTGCAGGATGGCAAATCGACTCATTCGAGTCCTCCTCAATATTACGCTCCACAGCAACAACAACTACGGCGCGCACTGTACGACATCTTTGCGGATGCGTATTATCAATTAGTGTGTGGTATAAAAACGATCCATGATTTTGAATGGACGAAGCGCACGGTAAGTTTCGCGAATTGAATCACGATTTTCGAAATAAATTTGCAAGCGGAGTAAGTCTATTCATGGTGAAATGGCAAACCAAACTGAGCATAAATCAGCTGTCAGCTGTCAGCTGTCAAATTGGATGTCACTGGAAAAAGTGTTGCCAATTCGAAAAACAAACCACTAAAAAAAGTAAAGGGGGTTAGATAGACTCGAGGTTGGGATTTCGCATCCCTGCCATATGACATCTGTTAAATCAATCTTACATCCATAGTGACAGGTAGTTACATTTATAATGTGGATCGTTCAACCAACGCTCAACGCATTAAAATTGTTACATCTTAACAGTTCTGTTATATCTGTGAGTGCCGCAGTCGCCGAAAAACGGCGTATTTTTAGCTGGAATTTGCACCTTCATCCCTATAGGGCCCAGCTTACACAACAACTAAGGCTTGCTGACCATAGAGTGTCCATTGGGTGCTGGAAAATCAACAAGTTGACGTCGATATTTCGAACACAATTTTCTTCAGCGAAGAGGCCCATTTCCCTGCCGGCGGCTACGTAAATGAACTAAATTGCAGACTTTCGGGTTCTGAGAATTCAAATGTGATTGGTGAGAGGCCATTGCATCCATTGCGGTGGCGTGATCGGGTTGTATTTCTTTGAAAACGATGAATGCGCCACTGTAACCATGGCCAAATCACAGATAACTGACTTATTTGACATTGATCTGTGGTTCCAACAGAACGGGGTTATGCGCCACATAATGCAGACTCGGCCGTTTAATTTTGAGATTTGTAGACATGAATTGGCTGCCAAGATAGTGTGATATGACCCTATTGGATTTCTTTTTGTAGAGTTATGCTAAAAATCGTCTCTTTCCAGAAAATTCCTAAACTTTGGAGTACTTAAAAACCAACATCCGCGAAGCTATAATCGCAATACAGCCAGAATAGTGTCAGAAAGCCATCAAAATTACCTCACAAGAATCGAAGTTGTATTCAATACATTATGGCATAGTCCAAAATTTAAAATAGTACAATTTTTTAATGCTTTTTATTTTATTCAAATTCAAAATCCTAAAGTACAAAATGAATAATCCTGCACAGTCGTAATATAATTTTAGTGGGATCAGGTCTCACATAACACTTACTATGGCTGAACAACCTTCTAAAACGTAATGCAAATGGCAGTATTGTTCGGATTAAGATTGGAGGCAGAGGTGGTTTTAGATAGGGTTAAAGTTTGTGCTTTCCACTTTCCGTAAGAAAAAAACAAAGTACTTTGCGCTCATTTTTTGTCACCCAAATATTAAGTAAAATTTAATTTGAATGCTTATTTAAATAACAAGGTCCATTGTGTCAATAATGAAAGTGGCAAGCAAAAGGTAATCATTAAGTGCGTATAATTCTTGCCTTGACTCCATTCTACTGAAATTACATTCACTCAATTAAATCTAGAGTTTGTTGATAAAAGGGACGAAGATGAAATTCCCCTTATCACGCTCAGAGAAGTAAGAAGCATGCAACAATACAAGTTATCAAATAAAAAAGTACCAGAATACGGTCTAATAATTGCCCAGGTCTTAAAAGAAATGCCATCAGAAGCCTTAAAAAAAAAACTCCAATTTGTAATAAACGCAAACCTAAAGCTCCGATATGTCCCACATCATTGGAAAATTGCTGAAGTGATTGTAAAATCCAAGCATGGAAAGCCTCCAACAGAACTGACATCTTATAGACCTTCGTTATACCAATTATAGCAAAGTTTTTGAAAAATTATTCCTGAATCACAGACGAAATAAGTCTAATCCCGAATCATTAGTTCGGGTTTAGAAATGAACCTACCACGATAGGCTAAGTGACGGATGTAGTGAAAAAAGCACTGGAGAAAAACAAGTCTGTCTGTCAGATTTACTGTGTAGTCCAAGCCTTTGACAAGGTTTGCCATAAGAGCCTTGAGTACAAACTACATAGAGATTTGCGAAATACTGAAATCCTGTATTTCAGAACGATTTTTCAGAGTTCGATACGAACAAGAATATTCGGAACTAAAGAAAATTAAAGCAGGCGTTCCACAAGGAAGTGTGCTAGAACCAACACTGTATCTGTTATATATCAGGGACCGGTGGATAACAATGCCATGATGGCTACTTTTGCCGTTGACACTACAATTTAGTACCTGATAATTGCACTGTAAGGCAACAGAAAAACTGCAAAATGCAGTCAAAAGAGTAATAGATGCAACAATGGTGTATCGAACTCAATGAGCCAAAATTAACTCACGTGTGAAGTCTCACAAATAAAAAGATAAACAATTTTCTGATATTCATTAGCAACCAAGTTGTAGCCCAGGCAAATATAGCCAAGTATTTTGGAATGACTTTAGATGCGAATTTAAAATAGAAAGAGCACATCGAAAAGAAAAGAGAAGGACTAAACTTGAAATATAGAAAAATGTATTGGTACTGGGGCTCTCCCCAGTCTATGTCTAACCTGAACAAAATCATGCTTCATATATGAGCAAGTATTGAAGCCTGTTTGGACGTACGGTATCCTATTATGGGGTTGTACAGAGAAAACAAATATCAAAATTATACAGATCCTTGGAGGAATAATAAATACCCCGTGGTTTATATGTAGCGAATTGCACCTTGACCTACAAATAGAGATGGTGACTGAAGTGGTTAGTAAGCACACTGTGATACCCAATAAATGACTGCAATACTACATTAACGCTGAGACATAAACATGAGCTAATAATCAAAAAGCTTGGAAACTTTAAACCTTCATTAACGCGGTTTTAAATATAAAACATAAAAATCATTTGTCGATCTTTCACAGATTGGTCCTGGTTAAAGAGGTGTACTCAATAACATACACAGAAGATCCATAAATACTTACTGAGGTAGAAATTCTGACACTACGGGGTATGTTCATATTAACACTTCCTCCGTTGATCCTAAGATAGTCGCAAATTTATTTGCTCACTTTTTCAGCAATCATTTTGCAACCATGGGCTTGAAGTTGATCTTGAATACTTCTCCTACATGAAAAGCTGTGCCCAAACCTCGTTAGTCTCCGTTGACATAACCGTGGAACACGTGAAAGAAAAGATAAAAAAAACTCAAGAACGAATACTCCCTTGGTCCTGATGGTATCCCTTCAATAGTACTGAACAATTGCTTGAAAGATCTGGCCCAACCCCTCACGGCTCTCTTCCAAATATCTATAGCACAAGGAGTCTTCCCCAAGCTTTGGAAGAGTTCTTACATAATTCCCTTTCACAAAAAGGTCCAAAGAATGAAATCTCCAACTACCTGCCCATTGCTAAACTCTCCTGCGTTTCTAAGCTCTTTGAAAGCATTGTTTACGTTACAATGTTTTTCCATTGTAAGTCTATCTTTTCCCCTAACCAGCACGGATTTCTTAAGGGAAGGTCAACAACTACTAACTTAACGGAATTCGTATCTAGCACTCTTGCCACAGATTTTAGTAAGGCCTTCGATAAAATCTCGCACAGAATCATACTTTTTATACTCAAATCCCTTGGCTTCCAACTGGGTTTCATTGGGTGGATTAAATCCTACCTTGAGGAATGTCAATACAAAATACTATTTAGATTGGCTGTATCCGACCCCATTAAAGCCACTTGCGGAGTCCCTCAAGGTAGTCATCTTGGTCCCCTGATTTTCATTTTGTCAATTAACAACGTTGACTTCATCATCAAAGACTCTTATCTATCCATCTACGCTGATGACATGAAAATCTCTAGCCACATATTAAACCCCGTTGACTCTCGCCCACTTCAAGCTGACTTCAACAACTTTTCAACTTTGTGTCAAAATTGTTCTTCAGCTCAACGTCAACAAATGTCAAGCTATTACATACTCACGAGAGTGTCTTCCAGACCCTAGATCCTACTTCATCTCTGACGAGCCCGTCCCTTCTGTAACTTTATTGCGCGATTTGAGTGTTATCTGCGACAGAGAACTAAATTTCCGCTGTCATGATAACATTATTACCAGAGCCAACTCTGCGCTCGGTTTCGTAAAACGCTCGTCTAAAGAATTCTCGAACTTCTACGTCATGAAATCTCTCAACTTCACATTTGTTCGGCGAATCCTCGAATATGCTAGCCAAGTATGGTCCCCCTATCATGAATGGGTATCATGATAGGGGGACCATACTTGGCTAGCATATTCGAGGAAGACTGTTCAACGCAGGTTCATCCGTTTTGCTCTTCGCGGTCTTTCTTGGTCTGCAAAGATATAACCTACCCCCCTACGAGAATCGTCGTACAGCCACTTGAAATACGTCGAGAAATTGCTGACTGTTAGCAGGAAACGTCGACTGCCCTAATCTGCTCCAAATGATCTCCCTTAACACTAACCCACGCCTGAGGTCTGTACCAATCTTCCGTCTCAATTTTCATCGCACCAATTATGGCTGTAACGAGCCAATGCCTAGAATGCTACGTTTGGCCAACGGCGCGCACAGCTTTTCACTTCCACTCCTCCGCCCTAATCACTTTAGTTTTAGTTTTAAGTTTAGTTTTTAAGTACGTAGCCTTAGTCTTAAGTTGTATTTAGTAATAGTCTAGTTTTAATGTAGTTTTTAAGTTCTGCTTGAATTAAGCTAAGCTAAATAAATAAATAAATAAAAGAGGCTTCTATATTTGGAATGCCATGTACGATGAGTGACAAGTATATCAGAATGAGGATAGCTATGTAATGCCATTCTAACACTTGATCTAAGCCCAATCTTAACCAGCCCACATTTGTTCTGCCTTTTGCCAAAGAGAGAACTTCTCCAAACACGATAACAATCCACTTTCTTAACCAAGTGAATTGATAACATCACTTAAGCTTCGCAAAAAAAAAAAAAAAAAAACAGGGCTCAGTCAGTTGCATCCCACTTCCATTATACACACATACTCGAACCATAACTGCCATCAGTTAACACTGGAAGATCTCACAGCCCATAAATAATGCAAAATGTACTGCGAAAGCGTGCAACAAATCGCCTTGGGATAAGTAAATTTTTTTTGAGATTTTTTTTTTTTTGCTTTTTTCCAGGACATCCAACAACATGGACAAGAACAAAATAACCTTTTATATCTCACTTTAGTGCGGTGAGTTCTTATCGGAGATGAAAAATTACCAAAGCGCACGGTAAACTGTAAATTCGGAAGAAGAACAAGACAGAGAAGAAGAAAAATGCTGCCGCTAAATGGCAGGACGGACAGTGCTACGTTACGCTGTTGCTGCCAAGTGAAACTTCTTTTCGATTCATTTAAGGATGGCATATATGGCAGGTTATACACCGACCACCAAGCGGCTGAACGGTGAGAATGCGATTTATTGCATCGATGATTGATTACAATAATTTATTGATAAATTATATTATCACCAACAAAGTAGAGAGCTGAATTTATATGTCCAGCAGATGACGAAGATTAAGCTTTGTGCTAGAAGGGAGAGGACCGTAGATGTTGGATTCACAAATTAGGTGAAACAAGGCAACTTCAATCAAAAAACCAGAGCCTATCAGTGAAGGACCGTCTTTGGAAAAGAGCTCAAGCTGTGAAGATTTTATTCATGAGAAGAAGATTGTTTCAATGCGAAGTATTAAGGAAATGATGGTCATCAACACAAAAAAGGAGGACTAAAAAGATTGCCTCCAGAAACAAGTGTTTTCGTTTCCAATTTGCAAAAACAGCAAACTGTAGAGGAAATACGTCTTTGGAGATTAAATCAGGAGCGATAACATCTTCAGCAGATGACATAGCAATTGTAACCATGAACCGGCGCCATATGGGCAACTTTTCATTCGGTAGCAAGGTCTTCGGAAACCGTGAGACTCATCAATGGAAACAAAACAAAATACATGAGACTATCGAGAGCAGAAAGTAGGCGGAATCCCCAGAACATATCGATTATTTATGGAATATAATTTCATTTCATTTTCTGCCGTGCACCGTCCACCAAAAGGAAGCTGAGACCATTTAAGTTCATTTCCTCAGTTTCTGGCTATAAATCGGCCGCCATTCCACAAACCACATCAAACATTCATACTCTAAGGATGCATCCGCTTCTGTACGACTACGTGTGGGTTTTCCGAGGCCCAAATATAATAGTTTTGCTTGTTTAAATAGGTGCCGAGATGAAAACGCCGAAAGTGGAAAGGTACCCGGATATCTCCAGGGAGGCGATTATTTTTCCATTTCACAAAAAAAAGGAAGTATTAGTAACCCAGAAAATTATTGCGGTATTTCGTTCTTAAACACCTTCATAAAATTATTCAAAAACACTTGCAACTCTGGACTCAATCACAGAATCTAATAAATGGATACCAAGCCGGATTTCGACCCAATTACTCAACAATGGATCACATATTCAAGCTGACATCAATCACGGAAATTTACAACAGGCGAAGGAAAAAATTACAGGATGGCTGACATGAACTGTTACCAACTTCACGTCACTGTGTCTGCCAAACTACGAATGACAGCACGCTGAAAATTTGACAGTTGTTAATTCATTTCATTGACCTGAAATTGTTAGTGCCAAAGGTGACCATATCGAAAATATTAATTAAATCCTTGTGTAACGCTATATACGAAACGTATATAAGCCTGCGGCGGAAACTGTAGGAGGTATTGTATTGTATCGATCGTCAATGGAGCCAGAGGAGGAGAACAGAATCCAGCACATCAGGACCGCGGTTAGGATGCCGAGGGCGAATGGTCAGGTCGAAAGATGCAACCGAACAATCCTGGCCTCTCTCAAATGTATGCACTCAACTGAGAGAGGGAGTGATTGGGCAAGCTGTTTATGAGCTGTTCAATGGGGATTGAATACTGGGCGAAACTGCACAACGAAGGCGAGCCCACATGAGCTGCTATTTGCGTACACCCCGAGGAGCATTATGGGTGACAAACTATTGCTGGAGCTGGGCGAATGCACGTGGGTAGAAGCACATGAAATGGAAAGACGGCGAAGTCTAGCGCTGAAGAACATAGAGGACACAGGACTGGTGCCACCCTACCTCGGTCCATACGTGGTCACAAAAACGTTACCGAATTACAGATACGTCGTGGAAGACATCCCCAACATGCAGCGGAACCAAAGGAAGCTGGGTGCCATGATGGTACCCAGCTTCCTTTGAAAACAAGATGAAGCGCTGGTGCATGCTCCCGGAAGAGGGTATTCCCGACAACACCAGCGAATGTGACAGCTTTGATCTCGAGGGCGAGATCGAGGAAAGGATGGCCGAGTTGTAACGCTGTATACGAAATGTATATAAGCCTGCGGCGGAGACTGTAGGAGGTATTGTATTGTATCGATCGAGCTAAAGAGCCAATAAAGCTAACAATAAAATAACAGTCGAGTTTTTATTTAGTTTACACTTGAATTTGAATAAATTTCTAATATTTTTTCCTTTGGATTCAATAAAAAATATTCGCAATTAAAAAAAAAAAAAAAAAATGCAGCTATTTGAATTAGTAACAGTTCATCCCAGCCACCCTGTATATACATATTTTTAAAGACTTCAAAGCTTTGGATGCTATTAAATTCGGTCCCTTAAATTCGGGCAAATACAGGGTGGCGCACCAATTGAGCTACAATAAGAAATTCAAATAACTTTTTTTTAATCAATGTATTTCATTCAATTTTATTTTATATAACTAATTGTTTTTGAAGATAATATACCGTAAATGACCTCCACGCTCATCCATGCATACGCGACACCTGATCAGAAAATTATTCATTTCGGCCTGAAGGGTTGAAGATGGGACCGCCTCAATTATTGTTTTAATGGACTGCTTCAATTCAGTAGAATTCCTTGGTTTCGTTTTGTACACCTCTTGCTTGATATAACCCCATAAAAAAAGTCTGGTGCAGTCAGGTCAGGCGACCTTGGGGGCCTGCCGAAAGCGGAGTTTCTGGATATTAATTTGTTTGGGAATTTTCGTTGGAGCTCCGCCATAACCGGTCTGGCTATGTGTGCTGTTGCTCCATCTTGCTGGAACTAAATGCTGTTGAAAGGGATACTTCTTCGGCGCAGTTCTGGGTAAAACAATTCCTTCAACATCTTTAAATAACGGTCCCTATTGACAGTTACTGTTACACCGTTTCGAGTCGAAACTCTTGGATTTGCCTGAATTACAGCCGCGATTGTCGGATTACATGCCTTCGTGCGATGCTTCCAGATTCGGCAAACATGTTTACCAGCCTCATAATGGTCCATCTACTCGGGGGAGTGCTGCCAAACTCCCGCCTAAATTCCATTTGGTAGGAAATGAAGTACTGCAAAGCATGGTACCGCTGCACTATCCAAATCCTCTTAGTAACCTGCAAAATAAAAGAAAAAAATAAGCCGATTACCAACACAGAAAAAAAGTTATTACATTTTGTTTTTGTAGCACGATTCGTGCGCCACCCTGTACTAGAGGATCTATACAAAGATACAAAATCTACTGTGTGCGATGCATCTGCTGCACTACCTGGTCCTGGATAGTAAACACCGTGACATTTAAAATAATGATATTCAGAACAGATGGTGGAAGATATCCCGCCATTAAAAAAGGACATACATAGGTGGAGGTATCGGGGTTGTAAAAGAATACAAGTGTCTGGGCTACCGCATTACTAACAATCTAATTATCGGAAAACATCTGAAAGAAAATGTTGCTGCTTCAAAAATGGCAATAAATATGGAATGGAAAAATATTTTTGATGAGCCATATGCGGCACATAGCGCCGTCTTGGTGGAACTTAACCATCCAAGGTCATTTCCTCAGTTCCTGGCTAAAAATCGGATTGCCATCTTCATCTTCGAAGAAAAATGGGCCAGTAATACCGCCATTATACAAACCGCACCAAACAGTCACATGCTGAGGATGCATTCGCTTCTCTATGACTACATATGGGTTTTCCGAGCTCTAAATACGGCAGTTTTGCTTGTTAACATAGCCGCCGAGATTAATCCGAAAAAAATATTTTCACAGCTAAATAGACTTCAATTTCGAGCTGCTCTAAATCCCAAACAGAGAAACTATAACGAAGCGGGTGGTCATTTTGCTTCATTTTCTAAGTCAGTTGGATCTTATAAAGGATCCGAGGCTAGTGTTCAGTTGCTGAGATCTGTGGCGAGTTGAGGTTCTCGGGTTAAGGTGCACACTTTCAACAACAGCAACAATATTTCGGCTGCGAGCACAGGACGTACACGAGGATACCTTGTGTCACGAACTTTCTTCACAAACTTGCGTACAGCAGGCACGGTTGGTGTATTATTTCGACCGCAATTTCTAATCAAAATTCGCACTGTTTCGGTAACACTTACAAAGCACTTACTTTGAAAAAAAAGTTTTCAATATTTCCCAATGCTGTTCAAACGTAAATCGATTCATTTCGTACCGGGAAGATATGTTACTGTGTTGCTGTCAATTTTTTGAGGGCGAAAGAACTGTCAATGTCAAAGAAGCCAGCGGATGTCCCACCGATTATTTCCAGAAGCACTTGGTTCAAAAGTATCTACTACAGGCATCTTGGGGCACTGTCACGGCTTTATATATAACTTTCGGAAATAAAATCTTATTATCTGGGCTACACACTGTCCTGTTTTACTGCTACGAGTATACGGACTCAAATATAGCACAATTTCACTTCCTGAATCGTCATATATTCAAATTGTTTATCCCAATCGGTTGTGTACTTAAACCTCAAGTAATCGTATTAAGAAAAGTTGCAGCTTCACATTAATCCCTTTCAGGTGATATCATGAAAGAAAATTAATTAATTTCGGTCTCTTTATGCATACGAGTACCTAGGGTCCTTTTCATACTTACGAACCACTCGGAGTTCGTTCACACTTCCAAAAATTGAACCCTACGTAGCGAAATCAAGTAATTAACTCGCATTCCCCGTGCCCTCTCACATACGTAAGTATGTTTTGTTTTAGTCGTATTTTTGTGCAATCAATTTAAATGTCAGCGGTACAGTGATAACAACCTTTTTGGTTGTGCAACGATTTAAGCTGTCCATTAATTATTTTAATCGTTCAATTAGACGTTACATGGTCTTTCCAATGTGGAATGTACGAGTACGAATTAAATCCTTTCGGTGGTATGTATGCACCTAACCTATCCGAAACGTTGTCGAATTTGTCACATTACTCTTGGAAATGGTATCGAAACATGCACGCATTCTATTTCTCCAGGGACACATCGACTTTATCTCAAATTTTTACTTCTCTCTTCACTAACTAATTGAGTTATCGAAATCTTCGATGACTTTAAGTATCCGTGAAGTTTCACCCGCCCATCAAAATTACAGGAATTCAGGGTTGTGTACGGAAAATAAAAATTCTCTACCACTTGACTGGAGCAAGAAATGACCGAGACCACGAAAATGATTAATTGGAGCTTCTTTAGCTTGCTTCACATCGAATTATTGTTGTGCCATGTTCTTGATTTTTACCGGATGAGACTTTAATATGCGACGACATGCATTCCCCGAAGGGCTTTACACATTTTTATTATTTTTATTCCAAAAATTGATCATGGCCTACAAAAAACAAGACAAAACTCGGATCGGCCCCAAAAAATTACCATCGTTTAAAGTATGAAATTATATATTGTGGAAGCTGGCACTTAGGCTCGTCATAATAATCGGTAACGTTGTAAGGTAAATATCTTTTTAATGGGGTTGAATTGGAAAATGATTTCATTTAGAGTTCTTTGCTGAGGAAAGGAGTCGTGTTGAAATTATGTATCGGAAGGGAAGAGTTAGTTATTTACTAAAGCTCTCGTCATGTGCTTAGAATAGGGAAAGGAAATCACCATTGTTAGTATAGTTGATGTGGTAGTTTGTCATCTCACCTTACGAAGAGATACTCTGTGAGATATTACAGAAGGGACTGAGAGTCACACGCACGTTTAACCGGAAAAATGCAGTTAAAACACATGCAACCCATAATACTAAATGGAATCAGAGTAGAACTACAACAACAGGTCAAGTATCTAGGTATCAGTGGCGTGGCGTCCATACAAGCCGATTCCTTCCGGCTTCCCGGCTCACATAGCAGAGACAAGTATGAACTCCGCTAGCGTGAGACAATAGAAAAGCGTGCAATGAATTTTTTTTTGAGAAGCCGTTCATTTTCCGGCTTATGCATTCATTTCTTCACAGTACGAACTTTCAACTCTATTCCTTTCTGGCATATAGTAGAAGTTTATTTGCGATTTTTTTGTCTAACATACATGAGGAAAAGAACCCGTGATTTCTCGGCTTTTGTGGATGAACATGAACAAATAAGCCGACGAAAATCGGGTTATTGAACAGAATTCTTTGTCCTGCAGTTTGTAGTGGTTCGAACGGAGTTTGAGGCTTTTCTTAAACTCGTTGGGTATAATTTTTTTTTGCAAATTTGAAATGACAGTTGCAAATCGGTTGTGTAATTGTGCGTGATTTATTGAAAATTCGGATGTAAATTTTTGTGATTTTTGTGACCGCTAATTATTAGAAAATTTTAAAAATTAGCAATTACATATTGGTAGTTAAGTTAGTGTTTTAAATTATTACAAAATAGTGAATGAACTAAGTGAATAGTTATTAGCTATATACCAAGCAAGTAATTATAAATCTACTCAAGAGGTGTCCCATTGAACATTCTTATTATTCTTAAACAAGATGTCTGTAGTTAATTTTGAGTGTTGTTTAACTGACTTTCTTCTAAAAGAAAACCACGAGTTCAGTAAGCTTTCTTTTTTGCAAAAAAAAAAAAAAAAAAGTTATAGAACTAGGTCGCTCGACACCATCAATGAAAATTGATTATACGCGAAAGGATGGGTATCAGAAACATTTTCATGAGTCTTTTTACAAAAAGAATCCATGGTTGACTGGCAGTTGCAAATTAAATAGAGTGTTTTGTTTTCCTTGTCTTCTTTTTTCTAATTCTCCTAGTGTTTGGAGTCACACAGTTTTCTTTCATATAAACAATTTGATTAATTCTTCTAAAAAACATATTCGAACGGAAAATCATATACGCAGCTGCTTGCATTTGCATGAATTTGGCGAATATCGTATAGAGACTTCTTTAGGGAATTCTTACGAGGCTCATAGTAGAAAAGCTGATCGCAATCGCGATTTAATGAAGCGTTTCATAGACACTGTAGTTCTTCTAGGAAAACAAGAGCGGTCACGACGAAAAATTTGGATCAGATAATCGCGGTAATTATATTGAATCCCTTTCATACTTGGCTAAGTACGACCATTTAATGGATTCGCATTTAGAACAAAGTTCAAGTTCCCAAAACTCCATTTTCCAGCCTCTCCAATGACATTCAAAATGTCTTGATACATAGTATCGCTGCAGTCATCAAATTCAAAATTAAGGATCAAATCAGTTCAATAATGAAACACCAGATGTGAGCCACAGAGAACAGCTTAGTATTGTAGTGCGTTATTTAGTAGAAAATAGAATACAAGAAAGATTTCTAGGTTTCTTTGACGTGAGTGTCGGTCGAAATGCGGTTATTTTGTGTGATAAAATTATAAATTTCTTAGATAGTTTTAACTGTAAAGAAAAGTTAGTAGGTCAGTCCTACGATGCTGACGCCGTAAGGTTCGGTGGCCATGGTGGAGTCCAAATAAGAATCCGGAATATACGAGTATGCCCAATGGCTATTTTTATTCCCTGTTATGCCCATGTTCTGAATCTAGTGATATCTAAATCGTTAGAAAGCATTCCTGAGTTGAAATTATTTTTTGGCTTTGTTAGTTGTATCGTTAGGTTTTTTAATAAATTCTCTAAAAAAACCAATCTGCTAAAGACAATTGCTGATCGACGAATGCCCGGGGTATTAGAGACTCGATGGCAATATCATTCGCGTATAGTGAACGTCTTATTCAATTGCAGAGAAGATATTATAAAAACTTTTGAACAGATTTTATGTCCGAATGTTTGTTGTAAAAACTGCAGGATAAAGAATTTTGTTTTTTATTGCATGTTACTTCGGTCATATTTGCAAAAACAAATATTCTTTTTAGTTTAGTTCAAAATAAGCAAACTGACATATAGCTTGCGAAGCAAGAGATCGAGGGTTTTGAGCCGTGGATTTATTCTGAATTTTTAAACTCATTTGACTCAATCTATGAGAGCGTAAGTGACTGCTCAGAACCTCCACGCAAACGCCGACTACTTAATATTGATTCAAAAACAAATTATAGCCGAATTTTTGTAGCAATTATAGATAATGTTACAAGTCAGATTAAGAATAGGTATAGTTCCTTTAGTTCATATATTTTCTTTGATTTATTAAACAAATCAAAATATGAATATTTTTCTAATTCAATGACGGATGACAAAATATCTTCTTTAGTTACCCTATTTGCTGGCATTTTTAATTTTACTACTTTATAAAATTAACTCAAAGTTTTATACACTACCCCTTCACTTAAAAAGCTTGATGTTTTTCAACTTTATAACTTAGAGATACTTTTTCTCAAACTTTTTAACCCTGCTTTTGACTGTGGCCTCTGTCGAAAGATCTTTTTCGACTTTAAAAAGAGTCCACACTTACTTAAAAAATTCCCAAAAAGAAGAAAGACTCTCGGACCTGGCACTTTTATCTATCGAAAAGCACCTTCTTTTAGAAATTAAAAATAACTAAAATTTGTATAAAAGAGTTTTAGCAGAATTCACAGAGAGTACAAATAAATAGTACATAATTGTAATTGCTAAATTTTTTATATTTAACAACGCTCCGAGTTATCAATAACTTATATAGATTACTTTGCCCAGAACGGCCACTTTTTTATGCATTGAGCTCATTGTCTACGTAAATTCCAATGACTTAAAGTATAACAAAGGTGGCTTAGATTGCATATCTTAAGTCTGTGTTTCGAATAGTCACCAAAATTGTAAGACTTGAATAAAACATTTTACTTAAACTTTTTTCGGCTTTCCTCTCTTGAAATTTCACCCCACGCCACTGCTAGGTATAACACTAGACAGTAATCTTCTCTGGAAGAAACATGAAAAAGCTGCGCTAACCGAAGCAACACGAGCACTTACGGTGCGCAGAAACCTTTCCGGCAAAACCTGGGAGTGCAACCCAGAACACCATGATGTTAGGCTTGGGTCAGAGGAACCAGGCTGAGCAAAACTGGGAAAATCCTTGGAAAAGTACGAATGCTAGCCTACGTTTGCATAACAAGGGCTATGAGAACCTGTCCCACAGCAGCACTGGAAATGATATTAGTACTCACCCCTCTACCTTTAGTACGAGAAAGAACTGCCAACGAAACCATACTGAGAATAATCAAAAAGGGCGTCGGTAAAAGAAAATGCATCGCACACAGACAGCGAGAAACACTTTCCAAATCAGTCCCACTTTTGGACTGGCCCAGGGATGACATAGTCAAGAGATACTGCTTCGGGAGAAAATTCAACTGCAAGCTGAGCAGCAAAAGAGAATTGAACTGTGAAGTCGAAATGTACCAACTCAAACAAAGTACCATACGTAAAGTGGTACATGAACGGATCCAAAACATCCACAGGAACTGGAGCTGGTGTACACGGGAAAAGAAACAAATAATTGTAAGTAGAGGCTTTGCGTGATCGAAAGATGAATCCAATATAATCTCGATTGGGAGTATCGCGGACAAGACTGTACAAACATCAAACTTTGGAAAGAATTCCTTAAGCTAAGACAGGACAAAGAACTTCTCGGTAATTATAACCGGAAAAGAAATAAGGCCTGTACAGAGATTAACAAAAACCGGCGGCTCATTTTTACAGGCTTCCTAACAAGTCACAGTAGACTTAAGGAATACCTCAGGAAACTGTATACAGAACAATGCAGAGACTGCAGATTTTGCGGAGATGTTGGGAAAACCCCAGGGCACCATCTTAAGGAATGTGAAACACTGATCCACAAAAGATGGAAACACCTAGATGCCTAAAAGATCCACCATTGTTGGATCCACTTCAGATACTCCGGTTCATCAAGGAAATTGAACTGGAGGAAGTACTCTAAGTCGAGTATCTGGTGAAACGCCTGAAACCATATGTCGACGAATTGGTGGGGAATTACTAGTGCCGCTTTAGGCCTGAAAAATGGATAATCGACCAAATCTTCACTTTAAGCCAGATCCTGGAGAAAACCCAAGAGTTCCAGATCGATACCCACCATCTGTTTTCGATTTCAAGGCCGCATAGGATAGTGTGAATAGGGATGAGCAGTTTTGCGTTATGTCTAGTTTTGGTATTCGTGCAAAACTCATTTGGCTATGTAGGACACCGGTGGAAAATGCTCGCACCGTCAAGGTCGTAAAAGATACCACCGAGACCTTCAATACTACGAGAGGTTTCAAAGAGGGCGACGCACTGTCATGCAGTTTTTTCAACCTGGTTTCTAGAGAAAATAGTGTAAAATTTCAGGTCAACACATTAGGCACTACTTTTTACAAAATCGTTTAACTACTTGGTTACACGGACGTCATTGACATCATCGGCAATACAAAGTGGGTAGACACTGGAGCCTTCGCTAACATCGAATCAGTTGTAATCGACTATAAAGCGGAGATCCAACATAGAATGATACTCCCCAATCGTTGTTACTACGGCCTTAGGAGACAATTATTTAGCAAGGCCCTATCGAGAAGAACCAGGGAGACGAGAAAAGTTCTACGTTCGATTTATGGAGGAGAAGACTTAACCACGAACTATACGAACTATACAGCGGCATCGACTTGGCGAAAAAGATCCGTGTAATGATTATTATGGTTAGGTTATGTAGAGCACGTGTCAAAAAAAAAAAAAAACCCTTAAACCCTAGCATTATGGAAAAGTACGCTAAAAAGAAAAGCACTACCCCGCCAGGCTCTACCAATGCTACGCATGGTTGTGATCCTGGGACGAGCAGAAATGCTCGGGTCTGAGCTATTCGGTTTCATAACCTAAGAGTCGCGAGTTAGAACCTTAGAAGTATGAGTGATCGCAGCTACGAGCTTGAAGAAATGATGATTGGAAGGCGAGTGGACATCTTATGTGTACAAGAAACGAAATGGCGAAACACCGGGAATCGGGCGCGTTTCTTGGACGTTAAGACAAAAGCTTACAAGATGTTCTACAAGGTAAAAACGGCAGAGCTACTTGGAACATCTTACCATTTCAAAGTCCAGTGATCGTTTGACGAAATTGGCGATACAGGGTGAGGTGTGGAATATTGTAAGCGCGTACTCGTATGCTCCCTAAGTGGGATGCGAACAGAGAGAAAATGATGCATTCTGGATGGATTTTCATAACCTCATCAAAAGCATCCCAAAGGAAGAGCTTGGCGCAGATTTGAACGGACATGTCGGGAAGACAAACGAAGACTATGAAGACTGCCATGGAGGACTGGGGTACAGCACCAGGAATTCTCCAGGTGAAGACATCCTAAGCACATGCTTAGTACATGAACTTGCACATGCAAGTCATACGGTTTTATCGTGCTAAATGTTATGTTCGTCAAACTAAGCCGGCACCTGATCACTTACAGCAGTGGCGGAAATCAAACCCAGATTGACTACCATGTGGTAAGCAGTTTCATTAAGCCCCGGGTTAAAGACTGCAAAGAGGCGATCGCCCAGCTACACCGTCTCCTCCTGACAGAAAATTTTGTGGAGATGTTGAAGAAAACAAATAAGCAAACAAAGGTGGCTGCGAAAATCAATTGGTACAAGCTGGACAGAGGAAAAGGCGAAGCTTTTTTTACCAGCATGACAAATTACCTCTTAACTGTCATCGATGAAGTCGGTGTTGAGGAGTGCAGAGCACAAGATATGTGGGATTTCCTAAAGCGATCTTGCTTGGAGAGAGCCAAATCACTGCTTGGAACATCGAAAGGCCCCTGCCAACACGTCAAAGGAACATGGTGGTGGACAGATGAAGCTAAAGTAGTGTTACGGGAAAAGAAATCGGCTTCCAAGGCTGTTTAAAGTACTCTTCTCCTAATAGAGATGAAAAAGTTCTCCTTCAAGTGATATATAGATGTTGCAAAGTTCTCACGAAGCTGCTCCTAATCATGACGAAGTATCCGACATTACTGCCGAAGAGGAATGCGGTCAAAAACTCCAAAAAAAGAAAAGCGGTTGGGTCAGGCGAGATACCCTCTGAGTTATGGAAAAAGATGGGAGACATCGGGTCCAGATGGCTCATGATTCTTATCTCCAAACTTATGAGCGGTGATCCAATGCCTAATCAATGTAGGGAAAGTTATCTTGAGGAAAGGGCGATACGCGAAACTGCGATAACTACCGTTCTGTCAAGCTGATGTCACACACCATGAAGATCCTTGAGATGGCCGACTGCGATGGCTATCTGATGACCAGTGCGGGTTTGTCTCGGGTAAATCAACAACAGATGTAATCCAAAGTATAATGAAAAAAATGGAAAAAGCCTTTGATAGATAACCAGGAGATCTCTTATGGGTGGCGCTAAGACAACGAGGAGTTCCAGAAATCTACGTACGCATGATTAGAGTAGAGACACAAGAGTTAGAAGTTAAAGAAGAGTTCCCAATCAAAGTAGGTGTACACTAGGAAAGCGTCCTGAGCCCTTTGCTATGTATTGCAGTCCTTGATTATCTGCAAAAGTGATGGACTCCAAAGTACATCAGCTATTCTTTGCTGACGATGGAGCTATCATAAGTGAAGATCAAACGTCCCTTCAGTGAGCAATTGATGTATGGGTGGATGTTTTGGAGGGAAATGGGTACCGTATTAGTTCTAAAAAGGCAGACTATCTATGCTGCCCGTTCTCTGTGATCTTCTGTGATCGAAAAATTTCCCCTAAGCTGAAAGGAAGGCTCTACACCGCAGTTGTACGTCCGGCGCTTACATACGGTTCACAATGCTGGACAATGCACAAAAAGTATGAGGGCAAATTAACGGCGGCTGAGATGAAGATGCTTCGCATGACAGCAGGAGTAACAAAGTTTGATAGAATAAGAGTACGAAGATTCGAGGAAGCCTTCATGTAAAAGAACTCATCACAAGCAAGATAGAGCACGACCGGCTCAGTTGGTATTATCATGTTCAAAGGAGAGATCCTTCGAACTCCGTCAAAAAGGCAATTTCAATCAACGTTGCTACATAATAGCGCAAAAAAGGCAGACCAAAAAACAACTCGATCACACAAATGCAAAAACACCAGCATTCGATTGGCCTTAGTGACGAAATGATCCGATATCGCGAAGCCTGCCGGTACTTACTGAGGTCAAACCGGCAAACCCCACAGACTGACCAGTAGGGATGCATTAAAGGGCTGTGATCCTTCTACTCCGGATCATAACCTCGCTGTAAGGAAAGAAAGAAGAAGGTCATGTAGAGCTAATAAAGATTCAAGCCCGAAGAATCTTCTACTCCACCCTTGAGGGACTACACAGAAGAGGACGATCTCAACCAACTGGGCATATGCAACTGGAGGCACATTTGTTGGTTGAGGCCCTGGTTCACCTCGAACTGTAAGTAAGATCTTGCATTATGTAGAATCCCCACATTCCACAAACCAAAGGAAACAGTTGACTGTCTGTACCCGAATGAAAGTCTATCTAACTCTGAATTCTAACAACAACTATCAACTAACTGTCAAATATCCTGCCACCGGCTGAAATACATTAATCGATATGAACTCCAAGACCGCAAGTCATAATTTCTCGTCCTGTCCCAATGGCTTAGCATAAACGTCTCGACATAGACAAAACTATTTGTAACTTGTAGCCAATTGCCAATTAAAACTCTCCATTAAAATATGTTTATTGTTTCATATATCCAAGCATACATCTTCTCGAGAGGCCGGTTCTTCAATTTGCCACACAACTTCATAAACCATCACTTAGCCGAGAGAGAGAAATGTGATTTCCTTCATCCTAAATCATTTAAATTATAATGATTAGAGGAGGTACGAAAAAAAAAAAACACAGCCTGTTCCCAACCGAACGCACATCAATACCAGTAAAGACCGACCCCGAACCGAACCATACCATGCATTCAATCTTGTCATACCGCAGAGTAGCAGTAGAGAGTGCCGCAACAGGGTAACAACACCAAAGCGACATCTTTAATTCTAGTATACAATTACAAGCGTCTTAGCCGGCTCCACCATTCCACCAGTTTGGCATGGCAAACGGTACGGTGCGCGCGCGCGCGCGCGCGGTATCGCATTAGATCCAATGCATCAGCTTGAGTGTATGATGTCCTCCTAGAGTGAAAATTGCTCTGGGTAATTGATTTAAATGCGTTGTCGCATGCGCCGCCGCTGCTGGTGGGACTCCTCACCCAGCTCTTCCTTCGTCTTCATCGCCGTCAGCGTGGAGGCATCGGTACCGCGGCGGCGGTGGCGGCGGCATTATCATAACCATTGGCATCTCTCCTCGTCGTGGTCTAAACTAGTTTCGAATTGCCGCATTTGGTCGATCGATTGGGTCGGTTGGTCGGCAACTATGTATGTTGAGCAACTATGAGGTACAAATTACAAATTTCTGATATACCGCTGCTCATGTGATTGCGTATGAATCCGGAAAGCTACGAGGATTGATGGCACAAATGCTAACTCATGTGTACTTGATTTAATTATTATATTTATAAGTCTAATTCCAGGGAATAGACAATGTGGCATCACGCTGCGAACGGTATTTATAGATATTTGTATCTATAGCATTTTTTTTTTCAATTTTATTGTTTTTCGTTGGAAGATTTAATTAAGATTGTAGCTTCGAAGTTGTAGGCATTTAATGGGGGCATTTTATGGGTCAGCAGCTTATTCGGAAGTGAGGCGCCTTTTTATGAGCCATTTTGGTAGTGTTTTGGAAATCGGGGGACAGAGTTTTGATTTACTTTTGGTAGGAGGTGTAGGAAAGTGAAATATTTTTTTTTTTTTTTTTTAAAGAAAGATTACGACTAGACTCCTTCCGGTGTGCGAGGCCTATTTATGTAAATCAATTAAGTGCCATCTTACGATTGTTGAAAAAGGGTGTCAAGTTGATAGGAAAAGATTTTATGCATTAAAAAAAAAGAGAAATCTGATTAACAAGTAGCTGTGCTGTGAATGAAAAGAACGGCACGTGCGTAGAGCACATCCTATCATTGGGCAGAATTTGTTAATATAGTGTCGTCGAAGAGTTGCATTTCAGCTTTTCAATCATCGAAATATGATACGACGATCATTTCTCATCATCATCATACAAAATAAATCTGAAACGCTTCAATAGATTTGACAAATGTTTGCCCACACATAAAGGGTGAGCTTTGCCCACTGACGATGCGGCTCTGCGGTCCTATAATAGAGGCCTTTTGTACCATTTAGTCGTTTTTATTTTAGGATTACCTCCACCTTTATAACAAAAGTGAGACAGTTCACAGAGTGGCTTTATTTAGTTCTTCGCAAGTGAAAGTGCTGAATAAAGAGCACTAAACCTAAGGCGAACTCGTGGTTTGACCAGAGCTGTAAAGAGGCTATCTAGTTGAAAGCAGTAAGTTTTCGGTCTTATAAAGCCAACAAATCTGAGAAAAACCGAAAGAAATTTAAACAAGCCAGAAAAGACTGCAATGACGTGTAAAATTCTTACATGGTCAAAACTTGAGGCAAAAAATCCTACAATGGCCCAAAGGTAGTAAAAATTGTTAGTCATTCGTCAAAAATATTAAAAATTCTGCCTCATCTGCCATCCCCATGCTCATTTACAATGATATTCCAGCTGTCAGCTGATTAAACAAAGCCAATCTGCTTGCTGATAACTTTGCAGTAAACACCACGATGCCAGATAATGCTTTGTTTCCACCTGTATTTGAGAGTGTCAAATTTTCCATGGGACAAGTCCACTTTCGCAGGAGTACTCAAAGGTCTTAACATACACAAATCCGCTGGTCCAGATGGTATCCCCCTCATAGTTTTGAAGAGGTGTTCTTCTACGCTGGCAAAACCTCTGCGTTAGCTTTTCTGTCTGTCCTATCCTTCAGGGCTCTTTCCGAGCAAATAGAAAACAGCAATTGTACAGCCCGTCCCTAAAAAAGGCGAATCTTCCTCTCTGTCCAATTACTGTCCCATTGCACTTACGTCCCTTCTCACCAAGGTCATGGAAACGCTGATATATCGTCAGCTTATGAAATATCTCGATTCACGAAAACACCTTAATGGCCGGCAGCATATTTTTCATAACAACGGGCCTCACCGAGAAGTGGAAGTATTCTCTCCAACATTTCGGCGAAACTAAAATGGTTACGGTTGATATTTCAAAGGTATTTGACAGAGTTTGGCATCAGGCTCTTTTGTTGAAAATGCATGGACATGGCGTCGATGAGTCTTTCCTTCAATGGATTAGAATTTACCTTTCGTGGCGCTCAATGCAAGTTGACTTGGACGGCTTCAAGCATACAAACCACCAAATAAATGCTGGTGTTCCCCAAGGCTCTGTTTTATGTCCGACTCTCTTTCTAATTTTTAAATGATCTCTTGTCTGCAACTACTCCTTCGCTGATGACAGTACCCTCAGTTTTTCATTTTCGTTCCCTAACTCATGTCCTTGCTCTTCGGCCGTTGAAGGGGAATGGCAACGTTTGTTAAACACATTAAATTTCAACCTGGACAGCGTCGCAAAAAATGCTGCAAAATGTCTAGGATTCCTTAAACGGTGCAAGAAATATTTTACCCCGTCTGATCTGGCCTCAGTTTATAAGGCATTCATCTTCCCAAAGCTAGAATATAACATCCACACCTAGCCTGGTGCATCCGCAAATACTAGACAGGGTACAGAATCGCGCGTTAAAACTTATAGGTGAGAGAGACATTGTGAATTCTGTACATTCACTTGAACATCGAAGAAATGCCTCATGTCTCTCCCTGTTTTATCGTTTTTCTATAAGAAATATTCCAGCGAAATAGCCAGTTGCATTCCTCACCCCTTCAAAATTTCACTCGCAATACGCGTCATGCTTCGAATGCACGTCAGTTCACTCTAAAGCCAAGGTAGGTAGGTAGGTAGGTGTGGTTGTGACAGCATGCTATGCTGAAACATAATTAGAGCAGAGGCGCCGTTTTAATACCACAACTCAAGTGACCTAAATTGTTGTAAAAACTGACGTTGGACTTGTGGGAAAGGAGAGAAAAGATTATTTAAAAACCACCCCGTGGCATTGAGGAAACTGATGATGTCCCCGATGCTTGTCTCCGCAAGCTCACTAATATTATCAAAAAGGTGTCTGCCAAGTATACGGTGTCTGACCCTACTAAGGGCCGGACACTTACAAAGGAAGTGAAGGATTGTTTTAGGCTCGTTGGCCATATTGCAGCTACGACAATGTGCATAAAAAGGAATGCCCAGTCTGGCTGCGTGGAAATGAACAAAGATTCTACCCTTAAGGGCCCCTAACGGAATGTTGACCTCCTCCGCGCGGAGCAATCAAGGACAGAGCCCTGCCTCGCCAATTTATCAGCCCTTTTGTTTCCGTCAATGTTATTATGACCAGGCACCCAGATGAGGCTGATCCTAGACCGTTGACCGAGTGCGGCAAGCTCCTCCTTGCATTGTTCAACAAGTTTGGAGGAGGAAGTCGCAGATACGATGGCTTTGATAGCGGCCTGGCTATCAATGAAAATGGCTATGGTGTTAAGTTGTATCGATGTATGTTTGAGGAGACGGCACGCCTCTCGTACAGCAAGAACTTCCACCTGGAATACGCTGCATGAATTGGAAAGGCGGAATGAACTAGAGATATTGAAGGATTCAGAAAAGATTCCCTCCCCTACCCCGCAGTCCATTTTTGACCCGTCAGTGAAAATGGTTGTTTTGAACACGTTAGTCACCGCGCCATGTTTCCATTCCGCCCTGGAAGGGAATCTCACCGTGACATCATTGCGGAAGTTCACACTGGGAATTATGTAGTCGGTCGGATTTGCAGCCAACTCCCGAGGTAGCAGATTAAGGATGCAGTTGTGGCCGTAAAGACTATCGCACCAGCTACCAGTTTCTCTTAATCTGACCGCACTACATGCTGATATGTATTTTATATGAAGGTCGAGTGGTATAAGGTGAAGGTTTACGTTCAAGGCTTTCGGTTCAAGACTGTAGCACCTAGAGCCGCAGTCCTTGGTACTTTGTTGTTGAGTTTGGTAATGTATGCTTTATTAACCGCCGGCCACCAAACTAGCGATCCATAGGAAAGTATAGGGCGCACCACAGCAGTGTACATCCAAATGACCATCTTCGGACGTTGTCCCCATTTTTTACCGAATGTTTTGCTACAAGCATAAAAAGCCACACAGGCTTTCTTTACCCGCTGTTCAATGTTAAGCTTCCAGCTTTAGCTCCAATTTAGGGTCGAGTACCACACCTAGGTACCTAGCACTAGATGATAAAGAGAGTAATTGGTTATTAAGCCGTGGAGGCATGAAAGCCGGCATTTTGGTTTTTGTGGTAAAGAGCATCAGTTCAGTTTTGCTAGGATTGACGCTAAGTCCACATCCAGTGGCCCATGTGCTAATCTTATCCAAGACACCTTCCATAATCTCACTGATCACAGAAGGAAACATCCCCGATACCAACACTACCACATCATCCGCATACGCGACAACCTTGACTCCGTCTCGGTCAAGCCTACACAGAATTTTGTTGATTACCATAAGCCAAAGAAGAGGAGAGATAACCCCAACCTGAGGAGTTCCCCTTACAAGGGATATGGTGGAAACACTATTGCCGAGTGTCGATTGAATGATTCTCGTTTTTAGCATAGTCACTATCCACTTGCTAATAAACTCCCCTACACCCAGTTGGGATAGAGCTTCCTGAATCGATTCAGTACGAACGTTATTGAAAGCACCTTCAACATCTAAAAAGGTGGCAAGAGTCAATTGTTTGTAGTGTATTGTCTTTTCTATCGTACGCACAACTTCATGGAGCGCCGTCTCAGTCGATTGCCCCTTAGTGTACGCATGCTGAGATTTTGATAGAAGGGATGTATCTATTGTATTACGGATGTGCGTATCTAATATACGTTCCAACGTCTTAAGGAGGAAAGATGACAAGCTGATGGGTCTGAAATCCTTTGCAGATTCATGCCTCCGCTTCCCCGCTTTCGAGATAAACACAACACGAATACGCTTCCAACTCAGGGGGACGTGGTTTAGAAGAATACAGCTTCTATAGATCGGAACTAGTAAAAGGAACAACCTGATCCAGTGTTTTTTGCAGCATTACCGGGAGTATGCCGTCAAGTCCAGCCGATTTATAGGGAGAGAAGCTGAAAATGGCCCAGGAGGTATTACCCTCTGTAATTGTTGTCTTAATGTCGTTCCAAGATGAGGATTGCACATCTTGAGGACAAATTGAGTGAGCAATCTCATTTTTGCACCCTGGAAAGTGAGTTTGCATTAAAAGCTCCAGAGACTCGCTACATGAATCCGTCCAAGTCCCGTCCGGCCTTTTGATAAAGGATGGACTGGAGTGTTCCTTGGATAGGATCTTACTCAGTCTGGCAGAGTCCTTAATGGTTTCAATGGACTGACAATAGTCCATCCAAGCCAGAGACTTGGCCCTTTTAATGGATTTCTTATATTCTTTTAGGCAATCCTTATATGTTTGCCAAAGCTTGTGTCGATAGAGGACATTGAAGATTTCTCTGGTAATCTTTCTAAGATTAGAAAGCTCTTCGTTCCACCATGAGGGAAATTTTTTCTTACTGAATTTAATAGGGCACGAAACCTTAAAAGCTGTAAACATGGCTTTTTCTAGGGTTGTAATCTTGTAGTCAAGTTCCTTGACTGATTCGATTTTCGCGCCGGGTGTTCTGTGAAGTTCAGATTTGATAACCTGACCAAATTTGCTCTCTTTAATGCTACGTCACCCTTGCCCCTCAGTACTCTTTGCATATGCTCTATTCGATATACCACCATTAAGTGCTTTTAAGGGCTGTTATTTGTGTATCCTGAATAAAATAAAACTATAGTAGACACCGTCGACGAACGATGCTCGAAAGCTGAAGAATCACATCCACATCTGGCACAGTCTCTGTGATGGTATCGGAAGGAAAAAGGTGTCCCAAGGGGCGTACTCTCGCCCCTCTTATGGTAACTTGGAACAAATAAACCATTGGTTGGATACCATAAGGCCCGACCGCTCGTGCTTATGGTAGTGTGAGATTTTTAGTCACTAAAAATACCACTCTTCAAGATTAATACTACAACTAAGCCGACGTTTATCCACCAGTTTTATTTTCGCTTACGAGACTCGTGATTTTTGGAAAAAGATGTTCGTATCTAATTTAAAAAGAATGTAGCGCTTTAGGCAGGTTAAATTCTAATGAAAGTTCCTGCTGTTTTCACGACCGGCATATACTAAACGAATTGAATTGTTCGCCTCGAGTAGTTGAATGACGGTACTGTTACAATGGCCGTGAACACGATCTTTGTGTTTACGAGCAAAATTTGTTATCTCTTCGACGACGCTAGGAATTCCCAGGTCCCGATGAATATCTTCGTTACGTACGTACCACGGTGCGCTAACGATCGTCCTAAGAACTTTATTTTCAAAAATTCTAGGATGTTTCTATTGCTTTTCCTGGTACAACGCCATAGTTGTAGACCATACGTCCACACTGGCTTTAGCACTTGCTTATAGATAAGCAGTTTGTTATGTAGGCTCAACTTCGAATGTTTTCCGAGTAGCCAGTACATTTGTCGGTATTTGTTTTCGAGCTCGTTGCGTTTCTTTTTTACGTGCTATTTCCATTTAAGCTTAACATCTAGAGTCGTTCCTAGATATTTTGCTTCGTTCGCGTATGGTATTTGAGCCGAGTTTAAATATACGGGTAATGTGTCCACTTTTTTGTAGGTAAAGTTGACGTGAGTAGATTTGCTTTCGTTCAGCACAATACGCCAAGAATTCGTCCAAGCGTGAACTTTGTTAACAGCATGTTGCAGTTTTTCAGTTGCTGCTTCAATTGTATCGCCCGTTGTCAATATCACCGTATCGTCCGCAAACGTGGCGACGACGCAGTTTCTTTCCTGTGGGATATCATGCGTGTAGAGTTCATATAGAAGAGGGCCGAGGACACTTCCTTGTGGGACTTCGGCCGCAATCTCCTTGAACTCAGAGTAATCATTTCCGTGCTTAACACGAAAAAGTCTTTCGGTGAGGTACGATTGTAAAATTAGGAAGAGTTGCCATGGCAGTAGTCGTTGCAATTTATACTCCAAACCTTCGTGCCAAACCTTATCGAAAGCTTGTGAGACGTCAAGAAATGCACCACAATTATTTTGTGGACTTGGTCGATTGTTGAATGTTTGACTCTAAATCCAAATTGATGGTCAGGAATGAGACGTCTTTCGTTGATTACGGGTTGTAGTCGTTTTGAGAGTAGTTTTTCGAATATTTTAGAGATAACCGGCAATAGGGAAATAGGCCGATATGATTTCTTCTCATTCAAAGGTTTGCCTGGTTTCGGGACCATTATAATCTCTGCGACTTTCCATTGTCTCGGAACGTAGAGCAATCTGAACGAAGCGTTAAGAGCTTTATTCGGCGCCGTTATCAAGTCGTAACCCGGTGCTTTTTTAGTCTTTAGATTTTTAATCACTTCCCTCAGTTCAATTTTTACTTTAAAGTTGTCAGATGTCGTGACTGGGGAGTCGGGCGTTATCAAAGGGCCGTCGAATGGCTTAAACGTATCTTCTAAGTGCAAAGCAAAAAGTTCCGCCTTTTCTTTGTCGCTCTTGGCCCAAGTTCTATCGTTTTTCCGAATTGGTGGCTCTTGCATTTGAGGTTTCCGGTTGCCTTTTAGCGCATTCCAAAGTGAATAATTTGATTCTCTTCCAGTGGAGAGATTTTCAAGGTAGGTCGCTATCTTATTATTTTAAATTCCAGAATACTATCTCTAAGGCGATTGCATAGTCGGTTAAGGATCTTTTTTATGCTGCGGTGCACGAGTGATTTGCCATTTCTTTCGTGCTTTTCTTTTCTCCCTCACCAGTTCAATGATTTCACTTGGATATTTTTCGTTGCGGTTAATCTTATAGCTTCTAGAAGGAGTGTTTCTCCATGCCGCTCTTTGGATTGCTTCCACGAAACGATCAACTTCGTCCTCTAGTTCACAAGGTGTTTTAAGTGATATATTTAAGGCGATATTTGTTTTGCAATCATTACTAAAGCCCTCCCAATTTGTTCTATTGCTAGTAAGTCTTGGAGGTCCTTCTTTCTTGATCAACGCTTCACCAAGTAATAAAATTACCGGAGAGTGATCAGAAGAGAGATCAAAACTTTCTTCGACTGTAATAAATTTATCGTAAATACCTTTTGAAACGAAAAAATCTATAAGATCGGGAATTTTTTCTGAGTCGGTTGGCCAATAGGTGGGTTTTCCTGTCGAATAAAAACAACAACCGAATTCATTTGCCACTTCGTAGAGAATTTTTCCTTTAGATGATGTACATCTTGAACACCAGAAGGTGTGCTTCGCGTTGAAATCTCCACCAATAAGGAAATTTGAACCAAGGGCATTGAAGACACGAAAGTAGTCGTCTTTTTCAAGCGAGCATCGCGGCGGACAGTAAACAGACGCTATGTTGCAACTCAAGTGTTTATTTTTAACCCTCACTATGTTTATATCGACCTAGTGTTCGATGTTAGTTTTAATGAATAAGGACGAACCGCCCCCCCGCGCTCTATCAGAAGGATGATAGGCGTGATAACCAGCGTAGCCTCTTATCTTTATTTGCGATTCCCTTGTTAAATGTGTTTCAGAGATCAAACGTATGTCGATATTTTCTCTCATTAGAAAAATTTCTAATTCGTTAAATTTTTGTAGGAGTCCGTTTGCATTCCATGTTATAATTTTAAGCAAAGAGTTCATATCCCTATAGCCCTACAGAAGCTTTCGACGTTACTGAGTCGTTCGAGAATTCTTTTTTTCATTTCACATTGTTCCTCGAACTTAGCGTAAATGCAGTTCAGAAAATAAACCATTGGTGAAGATAAGTGGACAAGGTTACAGTCTTTTTGGTTATGTAGATAAGAAGTGATCAAATTCAATGGCAATTAACAACGTGTGCAAACTCATGCAGAACACCATTCTTGAAATGTTATAAGGGCATATCGTCGGATGTATGGTAATACTTGGAGTCTTACAGTAAAGATACCACATGATAGTTAGACCAATCTTAGCATATGCATCCATTGTCTGATGGATAAAAGTTAATGAACAAATGGCCGTCACCAAGATACGGCAGTTTCATGTTTTAGTTGCCTTGCCACTTGCCCAAGGTAGGCTTAGAGGCTATAATTGGACTTACAGTTAGTCCCCAAAAGCTAGAAAGCAATGACCTGTGCAATCATGTGGGTCACATTGCCTAGCTTCTCGTTTTTTCTGATTTTATATGCAGATCATTCTGCTATTGTAGAATATCTAAGATTGAGATTCCCGAATTCTCATAAAGTGCGCCTCTAGCCATATAATCACGACCAGTAAGTACCTACTTTATAACTGGAATTCCAATCCCTGGTGTTCCAATACTCTTCAATACTTATTTTCGCTGGTGGGTAGCTAATAATGAAGGAAATCAAATTGCTGACCACCTTCGGGGACATGCATAGAACTCGTACCTTTCTTTTTAATGCAAAGGACAGCCTTAAATACAACTCAGATAGTATCAGGGAACTTGTGAGCTTCCTTTTGGGTCATTTTAGGACTGACATTATGTGATGTAGGTCGATTTGGTACTTTCTAAATGCGAAGATATGACTGACGTCAGTTTCTTGCACACTTGTCGGAAAAAAAACTCTGAATACGAAAAATCAACATTTTCTGTCATTTATGACACATTGCCAATTCAAATATGAAAAACAAGCAGAAATAAAGCATAAACATCATGTCCAACCAAATGTAACCAAAAATAAACGAAAGAGTTGAGGTGCAAACTTGATTCCTCATCAAACGCAAAAATATATCAAAAATAATCACAAAAATACTTGAAATAATTAAATCGGATCAAGATTTCGTGCTGCATGAAAATTTCGCCGCAATCCGTCCAATTAAATAATCAAATTCAAACACATTAAGTGGAATTTTTTTTTTGTTGTATGTTGTTGTTGTTGGTATTTTCCTGTCCGTGAACAAAATAGCGCGTGCAAAGTGTTACTCCACGCCTTTTCCAAATTAACGAGAGGATTTGCTGCGTTACTATATGTTTGTTGCCTGCCACATGCAAGTATTTTTCGTATCGTTACATAATTAATATTTTCATGCGTCTGTCTGAGTAATGTGTTTTTTGTCCCGCCATGCGTATCACTTAAACTGCCCAAGGAGAGTTATTCGCAAAAATTTATTTACAACTTCATAAATTTCGATTCGTTCCCTTCCGGACAGTATACTGTGAAACAATTTCGATGAAAAGCGAAATCGAATTTAATTGATTTCCAATGTTGCCCTGAAGGGTTTTCATAAAATGACAAAACACAACCGAAGCCTGATCGGAGATTCCTCACGAGGAGCGTTTTCTTTTTGGTTCACTTTTGGAGTTTGTATTTTTTTTTTTACACATTTCAATAACAATGATGACCCACTTTATGTAGCCGCTTCAATAATTTTTAAGTCGGTCTGGCAAGGGAAATAACAAAATTGGTAGAAGAGACGAAATAAGAATTACACCTGTGCTCTGTAATTTGGGGCAATAAAACGTACGAATAAAGAAGATTACTTCGTATTTTTATTCAAAGTGGAGATATAGGCACATTTGCATTGTAAAGGATTCCATAGGCGGCCTATTGAAGATTTTTGTCGGTTCGAAAATAATGAATCAATTGGAAAAAAAAGTATCGAATTTCTTATGAGAATCAGAAATTTATTTTCAATTAATTTTGATACGTGTACCTGATATTTATATATGAACCATAATTTAGTAATTTAAATCCTGTCATGCGTAGGGTTAATTGGGACGACATTAGCTACCAATTCGAAGTAATTTCGCTGATACTTAGAACGTTTTTTTTCAGGGACTTTGAGTACAAGGTGTTTCAAAAGAAAGTTTATATTTAGTGGATCGATTAAAAAACAAAAATTTTTTTATTATTTACTAAAGTACACAATTTGGTAATTTATTTCCTAAAAATAATTGTAAACTCTCGCGTTCGCGGCACTCATTTAGTCGAAAAGTAAAATTTCTTATGCCGGCTCCGCAGGTAGACTCCGAGATGGCTGCCATTTCGTGATGAATATTTTTTTTCAAATGCTCCAGGGAAGCCGATTTATTGGCGTAAACTTTAGATTTGAGATAACCCCAAAGGAAAAAGTTGATAGGGGTTAAATTTATGTCACTTCGTGAGTGACGTTGCTTTATTATGCTGGAACCATATTCTTTGGTTATAGCCAGGTAAGTTTTGCAATTCAAGTACCAAAAAGTCGTCTAACATTTCCACATAACGCTCCGAATTCACTGTAACAGCACGTCCCCTTTCATCTCCAAAAAAGTAAGGGGCGACATCGCAGCCCATTCGGTCATTTTAGGCGAATGAAGAGGTTTCTGATGCTTGCGCTTCTGATTCATTGCACTCCAGTTCTTATTCACGTGTCCATTAAGATGAAAATGAGCTCCATCCGAAAATAAGATAAAAGCGCTCAATTGCCTGGTTTACGAAGTGAAGCCTCTGACTGGCATCCTGGGGCTTTAATACGTGCTGCAATTGAATTTTATAGAGGTGCAGCTTTAGGGCTTTGTGCAAAGTATGGCATAATAATGATCTATGCACATTTAAAGCACTTGCGCTTTTACGAATTGAAAGGTTCGAATAGTCACGAACAGACTGACATACTCTCCACGTTTTCTATCGTTCTTGATGATCTTGGTCGCCCGGATTTTTGTTTTTTTCCAGTTTATACCGGCCTCTTCAAACTTTTTAACCTATTTTCGAATGAGAGATATGCTTTCTTTCTTTTGAGACACCCTGTAGTATAAATATATCGCTGGTAGAATGTCAATAACGAATCCTAATTGATGTTTTTGTTTTACGTAAAAAATGTTGGAAGTGTTTTCAAAGTCACTAATAATGCAATCAGGCAATCCTCAAAAGAAGAGGAGTAAAAGGGAACAAAGTGAGTGAAGTCACAAGGGAGTGATACTGAATAGTATTACATCATCCTATCCTACTCAACATTAGTAACCATCTCTTGAAGATACACGTAGAGCCTGTGGTTGCCAAAGACATCCGAAGGCTAATGACGAACAGACAATTCTGGCGCTATATCTGTCATCACATAAAAAATACTGAAATAGGTCAGACACACTGGGCTGGACTTGACAAAAATCAAAGAGAGAAAGTAAATGTATCGCATACAAAACATTCATTCTGAATTGACCGAGAGATGATATGATCTCCCGCACCCTAATAATCACAAGGAGATTTGGCAGTCACCAGATCAACAAACTGTCAATCAAATTGATCATATTGAGATCGACGCCAGGCACGCCTCATATATTCTGGATGTCCGAACTTTTGTAGCCAAAGTACGGATGTGGATATCCAGCACCCCACAACATCAACAAAATACTGAGAGAAGATTCAGTGTCGAACGGCTACTATCGCAAGAGACTGAACTTCGCCGACCATGTTTCTCTTAAACTTTCGACAAATCCTTTGTTCAGAAGAGCAGTTTCAAAAAAAAACCTTCAGAAATGCCCCCTTTGATGTATTGGGTTTCACTTCGGCAATAAACACGTACAGCATAGCAAGAGACGTACAAAGCAGAGCTGCAGAAGACAGTACCTTCAGTTTTTCATATTAGTTCCCTAACTCAAGTCCAAAAAAAGTTAAGCACATTAAATTCCAACCTGGACAGCATAATTTAATCGGGTTCAACCAACAGAGTGGAACTTAATGCTTCCAAAACACAATGCTGTCTTCAGTCTCTCAAGTGAAATCATTACCCATGAATGGTCCTTGCATCGCTGAAACTGAAAGACTTGCTATTGTCGGTTAATAACCATCTTCGATGGAACGATCAAATATTCGAGGTAGCCAAAAATGCTGCAAAATATCTAGGATTCCTTAAACGGTGCAAGAAATATTTTACCCCGTCTGATCTGGCCTCAATTTATAAGGGATTCATCTGCTCTAAGCTGGAATATAACGCCCATATCTGGTCTGGTGCACCCAAGACCTTTCGGCACAATCTTGATAGGGTACAGAATTGCGCGTTAAAACTTATAGGTGGTAGAGACATTGTGAATTCCATTCATTCACTAGAACATTGGAGAAATGTCTCCTGTCTTTCCCTGTTTTATCATTTTTTTTTTATAAAGAATGCTCCAGCGAAATAGCCAGTTGCATTCCTTCCCTTCAAAATTTCACCCGCAATACGCGCCATGCTTCGAAAGCACATTAGTTCACCTTTAAGCCCAACTTCGGTCGTACTGTCAGGGATTCGTTTATAAGCTGAACGTCACGAATATGGACATCACTACAACCTTCAAACATTTAAAGCCAACGTGCACAGGCATCCTATTCGCCCGTGCCTGAAACAATAAAAGGGTATTCATATTCCCTTTGACGGGCGGAAATTATAAAAAAAAAGATGCTACGAGCAAAAGAGAACTTCTCTAAGAGAAGAAGAAGGAGCATGAGAAGGATGTGGTCGAGTTTTATCAAAAAGTAAAAGCATGCTAAAGCCATAGGCACGGAACATAAGCTTGCAGAGACAGACAAGAAAGCGTAGTAGAGTCGCAGGCGGTACTGATAATCTAGAAAGTATCTTTTGTTCAACGGCGATGACGACCAAAAGTCCGCTATCAGGCAGAATGAACTATACAATTTGGACAATGATAACCAATATTTCTGACCAACATGATGTAAGGATAGCATATATAAGGTCAAATCAAAAAAGGCTGTTGGAGCTTATAGCCTACCAGTCGAGATACTTAAGCATTTGTAAAATCTGGTCACAAGAAAGCATGCTCCATGGATGGAATCTCAGCGTCGTATGCTCCGTCAACAAAAAAGGAGATACTCTGAACAAATTACAGAAAACATCACCTACAAGGTCTTGTCTGCTATGCTGTGTGAATGCCTAAAACCATTCATCAACAATCTGATTGGTCGTTATCAGTGCGGTTTTAGACTACAAAAGTCTGCCATCGACCAAATACTACAGTATTTCGGAGAATAACCAGGAATTTCAGATCGATACCTATGATAGCGCATACAAAGATGAGCTCCACAGAGCTATTTCTAGTTTAGGCATCTCTGCTAAGTTCGTGCGTCTATATAAGACGCTGCTTCATCAAAGTTGGCAAAAATCTATCTCAACCATTTAATGTCAGGAATGGTGTGAGGCCGTTTGGAAGGATTATATGAAAGTCTGTTCAACTGCATGCATATGCCAACGATATGGATATTATTGGAAGATACGCTGTCAGTGAGGCGTTTATAAGTATTGAAAATATTAGATTCTATAAGTCGACAATGCAGTAGAAGAAGACCCCACTTTAGCTGGAGTGCACAGTTGATAATGGACCTCAGGTAACTTTGATTGCAAAACTGGAGGCACCTAACCCCTAACCAAAATACATAGAAGCTGACTGGATAGGTTTGTTGGCTAAAGCCCTGGTGTACCCCGAACTGTAGCGTCATCCAAAGCAAAGCTCCATTATCAAATCTTCAACATCACTATTCTGGTATCATTTGTTTGTCCCTTACTATTGGGTGTAGCTGATTAAAAACAGTAATTCAGTGATAAGTGGATTTTTTTTGCATCAAACAATGAGTGGCAGCACTTGTTTGTGCAGCATTTCCCTGGGTTCTTGCAGCTTCTACAAGTAAAATAAATGAATAATTACACATGAGTACTTGAAATAGTACGAATGCTCAATGTACGAATTATCAGCGTTCATAAATACATTGGAGATCCATCCATTGCATTTATGGAAGCTGGATCCGAAACTGTGCCCAGACTATCTAGAGCTAGAGGCTCCTGGATATCCCAAGACACCTGGGATAAAATCGCGCATCGTAGATTGTTGAAGATAAAAATAAACGCTGAGACAGACTCTCAACAAAAGGTGGGACTACGAAGTGAATATTGGTTAGTTCATAGGACAGTTCATCGCTATGTGAAACGTGACAGAAGGAGGAGGTTGGATGGTCTTGAGGAAAATGAGGAAACCGCTGCAAGAAGCGGAGACATCGGAGAACTGTACAGAATATCCAAAGAAGTTGTCGACCAAGAAAGCGACACCAACCATTCTGTACTGGATGTGGACGGCACTCAACTGATATCAATTGAAGAACAGCTTTGCATGGAAGGAACAGAGTGCAGCAATGAACCCTCATTTGCTCTACTTGTACTTACAGGGGTATTGGAGGTCCCAACAGTTGCAGAAATTCAAACTGCGATCAATCTCCTGAAAGCCAACAAAGCAGCTGGAGCTTATGGCATACCAGCTGATTTCATGAAAGCAGATCCCTCCACAACGGAGAGTATTCTACTGCCGTTAATACAGCCCATTTGGAAAAATGAAACGTATCCCAGGGACTGGAAGGACAGTGTTATTGTTAAGAGGGCAAAAAAAAGGCTATCTTAGGAACTGCAATAACTGGCGTGGTATTACCGAAACTAATGGCAACTATCATTCTCGAGCGGATAAAGATTAGAATCGAGACTATTCAAAGGCATCAAGTGGGCTCAAAGCGTGCTTTCGGAGTGGTTGATCGTGCGTCGACCATCTATCACCCGACTTCAAGTCACCCCTTTACCTCATGTTTGCGGTTTTCGAGAAGGTCTTTAACTGGGTAAATACTGAATGCATACTTCAGTCTCTTCTTAGGAGGCGAATCCCCCTAAAAATAGTTGCTATTATAAAGAAGTCCTACAATAACGCAAGGTGTTCCATTTTGCACAATGGACAGCTCTCCGACTCTTTCGAAGTGCAACAGGGAGTGAGACAAGGGGATATTTTGTCGTCAATCCTCCTTCTACTGACGATAGAGAATATACTGACTACAACCGTATGGGTATCTGAGAGCCATGGCATCCAATAGAGTCATTTGGACTATGCCGATGATGATATGCCGGGCTAGTCGAGATGTATCAATCAATGTGTCAATCAATGTGTCAATGAAGGTGAATGGAGAATCGGTTGGTCCAAGGATCAATAGCAAAAAGACAAAAATGAAGCCTATAGGCCGCTCCACACATCAGCGTATTACACATATTCTGAAGCTGACGTCAATTGAGGAGGTCGAGCAGTTTAACAATCTGGAAAGTTTCATATCACTTGATGGCGGAACGGACCTAGACGTTAAAAGCAGAATAAATAAAGCTTGCACTGCCTTTGATATCCTGTCTCCAGTTGGAAATGCAGTCAAATCTAAGTTCAGACTCTTCGAATCCAACTTTAAATCCGTACTATTGTATTCCAGTGCAATCTGGAAAGTTTTCGCTGTCGGCGATACATGGTGGAGATTCTGTGGCCGCAAATTATATCCAACCAGGAATTGTGGCATAATGGCACTGAATTGGTCACATACTGAGGAAGCAGTATGGGAATCCTCAGGGTGCACGGTGTTTTAGAAGACCAAGAACAACGTGAAGATCAACAGTCTTGGCAGAAGCAGCGACGCAGAGGAAAACATAGCCACAGCTGAAATATCTATCTGCGAACAGAGGAAGATGGAAGAGATTTATTGCTGCCCTAAGCCCCACCCAGTGTTATAGCAAATATGATGTGGATGACTTGGAATAGTCTTCCAATCAGCCCCTTAGCTCCGACAGTCAATTGGAAATTTAGGCTCCAACTTTGCAAGTTTATATCGATTTATATAGGTTACCTGTCACTGCAAGTCCTGAGACCACACAACAGGTGCAGTGGTATAAGCTATCCACAATCAGTCCCCAATTATACACATTTATGCCAATAAATTACCAATTTTCCAAAATCATATCTTAACAAGCCGATCACGACCGATCTCTTTCCTTCGTCAAAATTTCTTATCACATCCGCCGATGACATTTGTAATCTATGTAACATTTTCAGTCCACAATCATTTATCATAAATCCTATTCGAGCATAATGTCAGCCAATAAATGATTTACCGCGCTATGGCCAACCGATCAAGGGACCAAAAAAGTAAACACAATCCAACCAACCGCGACCATATCTCGAGTAGTACTACCACCACCACCATCACTAATCCAGCGATTGACAGTCAGTCCGGCAGACATGAGGTTTTAGCCGATACAGACAGAAGGGAGCAACGGTTATAGCCATCGACGATGTAAGCCACAGACACCTATTAAATTCATTTCAAATCCGCGATCTGATTATTTATCCATTTATCCATCGCGGTGACGTTTCACACAAACGGCGTACATGGCTCAAACCTGTCGAATTCCAAAGTGTGGCGGGGAAAAAAAGAACTCCAATTCACCTTGCCATTTGGTGCTCATTTGGTTAGATGTCGTCTGTCGTCCGCGCTCATATGGGAGCCTTATTGCTGACATCGATTTCCCTTTTATGATGATGGTGTGGTGGTGGTGGTGTCGCAAATGCCCTGACGATGACAGCCTTATAGCCGAAAGCATGCAACATGAATCGCCATTAATAACAAATTGTGACGAAATGTATTCACAACATACGGACGGATGATATCGTTTTATGATTTATTAAATTTTATTACCTTATGGGTCGTGCAGCGTGCGACAGAGTTGGCTAGGACAACAGCTTAGCAGCAAAAGCGATCGCCATATGGAGGAGTCAGTAGATCTAGTGCAATTATATGGATGTCGGCAACATGAGTTGGTTTATGGAAATTGGCCCAAGGTTTTTGTTCTTTTTTTGTCAACACGAGGCTTAGGTTAGTCATGTTACGAGTACTCGTATGTACTGTAGGGGAAGAAATTTATGTCCTTAGGTATTCGTTTTGAGGATGATCATGTGACATTCTGTTTACATCAGAGGATTTGGTCTAATTCGTGAATGCTTAGAATGGATGCAATCGAAGTGACTTGGTGACACTTACTTAGTTGCTAAGTTGAGTGTCCGTTGGTGGGAAAGCAAGAATCGGCAAAAGAAATAACCAAATGCCATCAACCAAACGGTGGAAGAGTTATATTTTGATAGAAACCACAGGTTTTTAATTAAAAATTGTAAATGTTTTATTGATTCATAAAGTATACAGTACAGGGTTATGTATGGAATAGCATATCGGGTAACTGGCCTCCACGGCTGGAACTCACTCCTTTGTCGAAATTTTTTATGACCGTTTTGCATAAATGTGGCTGAATTTCGTTGATACAGCACTTAATTTGCTCCTTCAAGGCGTGGGTGGTCGTGAGCTTGTTAGCATAAACATTAGACTTTCAAAAACCCCTAAGAAAAAAAGTCCAACGGCGTTAAATTGTATGATCTGGGTGGGAAATTCCGGTCAGCAAAATGGGAAATTACACGATCAGGAAATGACTCATGCAGTAATTGAATTATTTCGCGGGCTGTATGATATGTGGCACCATCTTGTTGAAATCACATCCATATCTTGCAATTTATGCACAAAAAAGTGGATTAGCACCATTAACTGTTATTGCTTGACCAGCCGAGTTTTCAAAGAAGAATGGTCCGATGATGCCTCCAGCTCAAAATCAGCACCAAATAGTGACACGTTGTGGATGCATTTGTTTCTCAACAATCACTCGCAATTTTTCTGAACCCCAAAGTCAACAATTTTGACGATTAACAACGCCATTAAGATGAAAATGAGCCACATCGCTGAAGATGATTTTGTTTGAAAAATCAGCTTCCACTTGTTGTTGTTCCATAATCCATTCAACGAACTCTCTTCTCTGTGCGTGGTCTTGAATCAATTGCACTTTGTATGCATGAAGATGCAAATCAATTCTTGACCACGGTACCGAATTGATGTTCCTGGACTCTCAACAACACTCTCACGAATTGCTTCGATGTTTTGTGGTGTACGGCTTGTTGAAGGACGGTTAGAGTATCTCAGATCACTATTTGACCCAGTCTCCCTGAATTTTTGAATTAATCTGTTCACAGTTTATGAAGTTAAATCACTATTCCGACCATATTTTGTACGAAAATTGCGAACTGTAGCTGCCAAACCTTCATTATTTTCAAAATATTACTCAACAATGAAAACGCGATGTTCTTGTTCTATTTTTAATAGCCCTGAACTGTCCTCTGTCACGCTGTCCTTTTTTTTTTTTTTCGTTTAACGCCGTTGGACCACATAAATGGCACAAAATTAAAATCTTGCATCAATTTTTATTACGTATTGTTTCTTAACATGACTCACACTTGACTACTATATTCTTAAACCCTTTGATCTTCTTTCGGCAGGCAATATTCTGATCCAATTCTTTCTTAATGCACTCATTTTTCTCGCTTTGACATGCCACGCTACCTTTTGTTTGGTTTATTTCTATGCACTGCTATAAGTTTTTAGTTATTTTGGCATGTTTCTTCACTTAAAATCGAATTTTCAATGCGAGTCAACCAAAAAATAGTCGGTTGTAAGTGAAAAGTTTATAAATTAAAAAAAAAAAAATACTTCTCCATTCTACCATTATCAAAGTGGTTTATGTAACTTCAATTAATAATTGGCCACTACCGACCACAGAACTAACCCTGCCAAAAGGCGGGTAATCAATCTAATGTGGGAGACAGACTGCTGGTATTAATACCATAGAATAGCAATACCACGTTCTATACTACATGTCTGTCACTGCAATACTACGTAAAAAGCTAGTGTACCATGAAACATACTTGGTATTGAGATTCGCACATTTTTGCTGGTATACCACCATCTTACTGATTGCAGCGACAATTTCTCTCTATTGGCTAGTCTTCGTAGCTTCTTTGACATTTCTTAGGTATGCACTTCCGCTTTCAAGTATTTGAATTTTCTTTATATTCATCATTTGGCACGGAATTAAATCATTTTTATTCATCGTATCTTGAATTTTCTATTTTTATTTGTTATGACAGAGAACACAAACGTCAAAGTATACTACTTAACGCCAAAATCATCGAATACTACGAAATACAGTTTGTCAGGGTTCGTAGTATTCACTATACCATGGTATTCGTGCCATGGTATCAATACCAGCAGTCTGTCTCCACTATAACACGGAGTTTTGTGCATTTGTATATTGCGTACTTTTTGGTTGAATGTGAATATTTTGTTCGGTGAATAGCTTTTGTATTTACATGAATTTCGTTCTTTTCATCCGTGATTTAATATGTAAATATATTTTATCTCTCAACTTAGTGTATCTCTTAATTTTTTAGTTAAGAAATGACTGAAAAAATGTCAAAAGTGTAATAAAAATTGTAATAGCTCATAAATTGTAAAAGTTCATAAATTTGTAATAGTACGGTGATTGGGCAGCACCAAAAAGTAGTGCCAGCGAAGTTACGACCATTTTTGCTCCTTCAGAGAAAAATTGATCTGTCAGATGAAAAGGGACATGTTCACTTCTGTTTTTTCCGTCGACCATGCTTGTTGAATATAATAAGAATAAAATTTTGCTATTTAATCGATAATGCCTAAAATACAATATCGCCTCGACCTCGGTTTCGGCTGACGTCTATGAGTAAAACCATAGGTAATCAATGTATCCTATCACAATGTCGCTTCCACCTCGACCTCACATTTTCCATTCGTAAAGAAAAACATAATGCTACGTAACGGCACTCTAACCCGAGGCAGAAGTTGAAATGAGCTGAACTTTTGCTTGCTTTGACAGATGAGCAGAGAAAAAAATGTAAACAAACTAATTCAAGCACTCAGAAGGCGAAGGGTACGTAACGAGACGAAGCCGAGGTCGAAGAGATATTGTGTCTTAGGCATAAGTGGGTCAATGGGTCATTCTCAATCTGAACGTAAACGAATTTATAATTTCTTGAAAATGAGTGAACAACAGATCCAAGTATCAGTTGCTACTGATAATGAATGTGCTGACTTCGATGATAGGTTAGGTTGGGGGATATGTACCCCTAGGACTAGTCGAAACCATCTAACACCGTTGCCAGTTAGCTGGTTCTTACTCGAACCAGCATGTGTTCCTTATGAATCGCATTAAATCCATCTGAGATGCATGTACCAACTCACCAAGTTCTCTGAAGAGTCTGTTCGGCAAATGGAGGAGACGACGGTTTTGGAGATTTGGGCAGTCACAGAGGAAGTGTTTGATGGTTTCTATTTCTTCCTCATCCTGATAGCTCATGCATAGTGCCGATCGTATAATGACATATCAATACATGCGATTTCTTTTTTCCCCCATAGCTATGTAAGAAGCTTTTGCCTCTTCTCTTATTCAATTGTGGCTGCGGGATACAACACAATCACTTCTCGATATCCAAACGGTGTTGGTTAGTTCCCACCTACCTTTCCTTTCACCAAGGTGAGTATGTTCTGTGCCTAGTTCTGATCCTTTCCTGGCTAGTTCATCCGCTATCTCATTCCATTTTATATCACTATGTCCCACGTGAATATTACTTAGTTTGTTCAGGTTTTGACTTACGAGGGTGGGTCAATAAGTCCCTGAAAATTAACACAAATTGTGTTGTCACCTTAAATTAATTTTTTTTCTGTCAAGAATCATCTTTCAAAAGAACGCACCCACATTTTTAGACAGATCTGTCAAATAGTTTCGTTGTGGCAGCCATTTTATATAGACGCCTACTAGCATTTTCGTTAAAATGGAAAAAGTGAATTTCGAGTGCTCATTAAACACTATTTTTTGCGAGAAAAAACTATCACGCAAACCAAACAAAAGCTTGACAAATATTATGGGGACTCTTCACCATTGATTGGAACCATTCACCACTGGTTTACTCAACTTCGGTGCGGTCGTTCAAGCACAAGTGACGCCGAACGTTCTGGTCGCCCAATTGAGGTCACCACACCAGAAATGGTCGACAAAATTCATGGTTTGATAATGGACGATAGGCGAGTGAAAGTGCGCGAGCTTGAAGAGGTTACAGGCTTATCACATGGCTCAGTTATTTCGATTTTACATAAATATTTGGACATGAAAAGGCTTTCCGCAAGATGGTTTCCTCACAATCGACAACAAACGCATTCGTTTGACAACTTAAAAGATGTGTTTGGCGATGTTCCAGAAAAATTCGGCTGAGTTTTTGCGCCGTTTCGTAACCATGGATGAAACCTGGATTCACCATAACACACCAGAAACCAAGGAACAGTCAAAACAATGGACTTCTCCTGGTGAATTAGGCTACGAACTCCTCCTTCATCCAGCATATTCCCCAGATTAAGCCCCCTGCGACTATTTCTTGTTTCCAAACATGAAGAAATGGCTCGGAGGTAAGAGATTTGGGTCGAATGAAGAGGTCATCGCTGAAACAAACGCTTATTTTGAGGGGCTCGAGAAATCGTAAACCATCAACAAATTGGAGAACGTTGGATGAAGTGTATAGAGCTAAAAGGAGAATACGAGTATGTTGAAAAATAAAATGTTTTTTTACCGAAAAGAGTGTTCCTTATTTCATTTTTCAGGGACTTATTGACTCCACCCTCTTAGATTTTATGGTTTCGCTGTCCAGTGCCTTGAAAGCTGTCGATCTGTCTACAAAGATTGTTATCCAAGATAGATTAATTTTCCTTGTGAATATTTAAGCTTGATAGACTCTGCATTTATCTGAGAGTGTGTATGAGTCGCAAAATACTTCTGCTCCGGTTCCTATTTCCATTTTAGACCTGTCAGTGGATGATTTGTTGTTTGGATGAAATCCATCTCAAAGTAATCAGGAATCAAATTGGTGAACGTAACTTATTGCAGCTGGCAAAAAAAGGCTTTTTGGATGAGAATTGAAAAAAAACTTATTCACCTACTCGTACCATTCAAAATCAGCACACAACGATGCGACACTTTTCACACTCTTCCATCCACTGCTATATCCGAAGGCACAACTGTCCAAAGCCATTAAAGTTCCATTCAATCGCATCAAAAAGTGGACAACATGAAGGTTCCAAAATGAGACAAAAAAAATCCGATAATCCGCCCGGATTTTCAAGTTCCTCTCCGCTGATTCATCTTGAAACTGAAATTTATGTTACAAGTCCTGCAGCCATAGCCATCATTTCAACTGAGAAGTAATTATGTGCGTGCATAAGGAGCACAATGACTGCCATAAGAAGCAGCATCATTCATATGCAAACGATTGTGTGGGCTGTGCAAGTCATTAGGTTTCTGTTTCTTTTCCATCTCTGGCAAGACTCTCCCTAGCTGGGAGGCCAAGAGGTCAGAACAAAAACTATTATTACACTGAGCCGAGTTGCAAATGTGCGTTGCAAGTACCTCCATTCTCTGCACACTTTTTGTAGTTGCTTTGTTAAATGATCCAAATTTTTCGACGTAACCGAAAAACTCCAACCATGTGCATTGGATCGCCCTAAATGGCAGCGACCTTTTAGGACCATTAAATCTTTTTTTGTTTTTCTCCGTTTCTCCTGTATTCCAGACTAAGTGCATCGATCCACCACTTCATCTCGGCAGCAGGCACAACGATCCGCATTCCTCATCGGCCTGACCTTCTTCGCATTGGCTTCGCTTTGGTTTTGGCTCGAATTTGCTTTTTGCTGGTTCTCCTGTTCATCTGGCTAGAATGCGTCTTCTCGTGTGTTGGGTGTGTACCCAGTTGATATAAACAGAAGCTGACCCGCAGCAACTTTGTTGGAAGACTCCACACCACATACGAGCACATAATCACAGCAGCGAGACGAAAATGATGAGATTTCGAGGAGCATAAGCGCCAAATTATTTATGAGGCCACAGATAGTTCAGTTCGGCCTAAATGGGGCGGTCTCTGCGAGTCCCAAATAAGTTAATGGCACTGCACAGGGAAAATTATTGCTGGCGCGGTTGGCACTTGTAATTACTTTGCGCGTGTAGCTTAATTTTTTTCCCCGACACAGAACATGGCATATGGTTGTGTTTCCATGAGAAAGATGCCACTGCGGTGCGATGCATCCAATTCGGATCCACAAATTCTGATGTTACCACCTAATTGGATCATTTAACTGAAATTTATTAGCTGATTCATGAACAGCGATATTGCCAGTTTTATGGGCAATTTGTGGCAGAGTTCTTGATGTATGCTTGGGCATTCGGCATTAGGTTGGCTTGTTAGCTTGTTGCGCTGTTTGTTTCTCTGTTGCTGTTCCATGGGATATTTATGAGTTTTACAATTTGACGGGACAATGCTGGTAAATTGATGTGTTGCAATTGTGAAATAGTTTTTTGCACTCGTATGCTGCAGATTTTATTGATGTCGTTGTAGTTGGATGTGATGATTGTAAAGGTTGTGAGAAGGTTTGAACAATTTTTTGTTTGTTGCTTCGTGAACTTCTTTTTTTCGGACAGTTATGGAGGTTAAAGTATACTTTTCATGCATAAGTGCTCCAAAGTTTAGGGATTATCTGCATAGACACGATTTTTAGCATAGCGCTACAAAAATAAGTCCAACGGAGTCAGATCACATGAGCTTGACGTCGCCAAATCTCGAAATTAAACGGCCGGGAAACTTTTCGTTGAATAGAGGCAAATTTGCCTGTGTTGGGTGGCACGTAGCCGCGTCCTGATGGAACCACATGTCGCCCATATCAACATATTCAATCCCAGGTCACCGTAACAGGGGAGTCTTCGTCGTTTTCAAAAAAGAAAATACGGCTTGACCACGTCACCGGTTTCCAGCGTCCAAACTGTCACCCGTGGATCATGGATGTAAGGTCTCCCAACGATCACGTGTCGATTGTCAGAATCTCCAATTCTGCAATTTTGCTTATTTACGTACACAATTGCCGCGCGAGAAATGGGCCTCTTCGCTGCTGCAGCACCCAATCTGTGTATGTTCTGCGCATTCCATGGTCAGCACGCTTTAGTTGTTTTGTAAGCTGGGCTTTATAGGGATGAGGATGCAAACTCAAGCTCAAAATACGCCGATTTTTGGTCACTGAAGCACTTACAATTGCTATGTTTTCAGTTAATCGAGCATTGTGGTGATGCACAAGTCTTACGACATCACAAACACTACCGATTTGTTCGAATTTGGGGATTGTGTTTTGAATTGTTTGCTCAGTTGTGCGATTATGATGACCAGAATCTGTCCATAAATACGTAATTTTTGTAGTAACATGTAACAATTTCAATGCATTGAGCGGTGGTTAAATGATAAACATTGTAAAATGGTCAGGCAAGACTTAATTACAACTATGGATGACAGATGACAGATGACAGATGACAGATGACAGATGACAGATGACAGATGACAGATTGACAGATTTATATTGATAATATTTTCCACGATTAGATGTACTACACGACAGTAACGGGAAAGAAACCGTTATTGAATGTCATTATGGTAACCTTTGTGTATGTGTAGTGCGAATTTGTTTCCGTCTTCCTTACACAAGCGCAAAAAACCGCTGTCAAGTTCAATCGTGCGCATCGTCAAAAAACAGGAAAAAAAAAAAAAAAAAAAACAAGAGAAATAGAAAATATTTCTTTTTTTTTTTTGTTTTGCGAGTAGATAGAGTGTGGATCAAAACTTTCGATACACCAACAAGTCTTGTCTTTGTAGTACGAAATTATGTTTGTAATAAAGGGTGACCAGATAGCAATGATAGTTTTTTCAATTGCTATTTTTTAGCAGCTGTCAAAGTTACCAATAACGTCCAGCTGTCAAAATATTCAGTTAGGTTTGCCATTTCATCATGCATCGTTTGACGCTTCCCGAAAGTGTGGAAATTATTAAAAAATATTATCGAAATTTTGGCTCAGTTGTAAATACGCAATGTGAATTTCGTCGTGAGGTCGGTCGTAAACATGGCTTCAGTGCGTAGGCAATTCGTCGCATCGTGGAAAAGTTTGAGCGTGCATGCACTCTTTTGGACCTTAAGCCACCAACCAGGTAGAGATCGGTGCTAAATGAAGAAAAGATAGCCGCCGTAGCGGTCAGTATCGAAGAATATCCAGAAATGTCGATTTGGCGCCGATCAGCTGAATTGGGCATCGCCAGAGAGTCAACCAGGCTTATTTTGAGGTTAGATTTGGGTCTACATCTATATGAGATTGTGCTGATGCAAGAATTGAAGCCGGACGACCATAGACAAAGCCGTGAGTTTGCTAATTGGGCGCTGGAAATGTTAGCCGGAGATCCGGATTTTGGCAAAAAAATCATCTTCTCGGACGAGGCCCATTTTTGGCTCGGCGGCTATATCAATAAGCAAAATTGCCATTATTGGAGCGACCACAATCCACAAGTGTTCGACCAAGCATCAATGCATCCACAAAAATTATCCTTAGTCTACGCTAACAAGCCAACCACTTTGGACGAGCTTGAGGCTAATATTCGAGACGCTATTGCCGGAATAAAGCCGTACATATTTAACCGAGTCATCAAAAATTGGACCAACCGCTTGAAGCACTGCCAGCGAAGCCGGGGCGGACATATAAATTATGTGCTATTCCATACATAATGTAGCTTCAAAATTAAGCCAAATCAATTTGATATCTCACACCGTTGTTGTTATATTTAAATTTCTTTCCCTATCGTTCCTATCTGGTCACCCAATAGTTGTTAATATGCTATCAACATTCGTGGATCAATAAAGCAGTATAGATTTGTTTTCCACTTTTTGGATTTGATCAGTGTTTGGATTTTGTGGAGTCGGAAGAGTGACATATTTAAGATTTCAAGTCAGTCAGTTATTTTTAAGAATAACAACAAACAAGGCAACAATGCCAATACAAGCCTTTCATATTCTGCACCAAATGCGACGTCCACCTATGCTTGAGCAAAGATCGTTGTTAACAATAAATCGTAATGCACGCAGTAGAGGGTTAACTACAAAATTGTAACCACATTTTCTGCTGTACTTACTTTAGAAAAAAAAGAGACAAAGGACGCCAAACAAATAGAGAACGAAAGAAGAGTTTGGAAAAAAGGGAGTATGAAAAAGATTTTTTTTGATCCCTGGAAGACTTTGCAAAGGCCTGTACGCGAGAGAACCTTCTGTGAGGGACTTCAACCCAATTTAAAAAGCATCCCGAAAACTAAATTACATCTGTCTTCAAAGATGCTAATTAGCAATTTATTTGTCGTAAATATGTTATTATACAGGGTCTTCCAATAGGGACTTCCAAACTTTGACAGTTGATAGCGGCCATATTGGTGAAGCTACATCTGTCAAATTGGCTGTCATTTATTCAGTCTGTTTTGCTAAATCTCCATGGATGGATATAGCATTCAACAACACACAACAGGAGAATCCAAGGCAGTCGATTTCGCGCCGCTCACAAGAACTCGGCCTTTTGGCAGACCACAATTTGGCGAATTTTGCGTCGTGACTTGGGCCTGTACCCGTACAAAATTCAACTGACCCAGGAGCTGAAGGTAAACGACCATAGACAACGACGTGTGTTCGCTGAATGGGCTCTGGAGCAGTTGGAAACTGACTCTAATTTTCATCGAAAAATCATCTTCAGCGATGAGGCCCATTTCTGGATGAATGGGTACGTCAACAAACAAAATTGTTAAATTTGGGACGATAGCAATCCACATGAGATCCAAGAGCGTCCAATGCATCCCGAAAAAGTCACTGTTTGGTGTGGATTTTGGGCTGGCGCGTCATCGGTCCATATTTCTTTGAGAGCGACGTTGGCTGAATTGGATCATATGGGCACCAACGGCAAGTGGTTTCAACAGGACGGCGCCACGTGCCACACAGCTCACGCCACATTGGAAATTCTGCACGAGCGATTCGAGGGCATGGTCATCTCACGTGGAGGTGATGCGAACTGTCCACCGAGATAGTACGATTTGACCCCGTTAGACTTTTTCTTGTGGGGTTTCTGAAGTCGCAGGTCTATGCGAATAAGCCACAAATCACAGCGGCCCTGAAAGCCAACATAACCCATGCCATCGGTCAAATTCAGCCTAATTTATGAGCCAGGGTCATGAGAAATTGGACATTTCGGATGCGAGCCACCCAGAGAAGCCGCGGCGGACATTTGAATGATGTTATGTTCCATACATAATGGCATCGATAGGCCTTTCAAAGGAATACAAAATTTCGATGATACCTCAAACACACTTTGTTTTATTTAAATTTAAAGGTAGGAAGACCCTTTATGTGTGTTACGAGTATATTTTCTTTTCCTTCTTTTTTTTTTACTTTAGCTAGCTGGTTAAACACATTTCACCCTTCTTAATCTTCCAGTTAGATTGTCATTATTAAGTAAATGTGTCATTTCCAAATTCACATAGTTGTGCAGCCTAAGTTTAGCTACTTTTTTTAACTTCATCTTCGATCATATCAACTTCTAGATCTCTATATTAATCGACGTTTCTTATGTACCATGGTGCATTTACTACGCTACGTAGCACTTTATTTTTTTTATATGCTTTGCAAGCTTGTTTTGCTGTGCATTTTTGTTGCATCTTCGATAGTTTCTCCCAATGCAAGTACAGCAGTTGCCACAGTTATCTTAACTTTCTGGCAGATCGCTGGTAAATAGAACATACAACACAGGACCTAGTACAGTGCCTTGTGGTACACCAACTTTAATTTCTCTTAGTTGTAGAGTACTTATTTTCTTGTTTGATTCTGAAAACTCGTCCAATTATATAAGAGTCTAGAATTTCTGAATATTTTTTTGGCAGATACTTATGCATTTTATGGATCAGTCCTTTATGCCATACTTTATCGAAAGCTGTTGCTTATAGGTATAGTGGAGCACATACGAGTATTTTTCTCTTCAAATGCTTTTCCAATTTTGTCAGTAATTCTATGCACTTGATCGATCGTAGAGTACCTTTTTTCACAATAATTTTAAATATTTCTTTAGGATTTGAGTTCTGTTTTACTTTTACTTTTGTTTTAGGAGTTGCAGTCCATGCTTTTCGGGAATTCAGTGTTAATATCTGCAATTCCGACTTTGCCGTACTAACCCTGGCCCTTTAGTAACCACCAGAATTGCTGGTACTGCTTCCTCACATCTTTAATATCGCGCCCCGATACCGATCTACTGAATTGGAGACGCTCCTCAGTGTTCTGTGCGACGTCTCGGCTGTAGTTGAGCCGCCTGTCCACAGTTGTCCGGGCAACGTGGAAGATTAGCGGCACCACTGATCTATCCTGATTCAGACCTATCTGATCGAAATAGAGGAATGCTTCTAGGGGGGATATAGCCTTTAAGGCGCATCCTCTCATGGTGCCTATGGTTGGGGTAATAAGCGATGTCATTGCTCTTACAATGTGCCCTCGAAGTCATCTTGAAAAGGAAATTGTCCACCCTTATCAGATTCGCCCTGTTGTATAGGACCTCATTAGAATAGAATTTTATGTTCTGAGACTCTGATGTTCTGTACAAGTGAAGGCAAGCCCGATGGCAGGCCATCTCAAACAACCGAATCTTTTTCATCTTACTTGCCCCTATGTTGAACCACACGGGACATCCACATGCGGGCATTGGCCGAATAAGGGCCGTGTAGCTGATTACTTTTACCCTTGCATCGAGTTGCTTGCTATAAAAGTCTCTTTGTAAGGGCGAAGGCAGCTCGGGCTCTGTCCAGAGCAGAACCTACATGTTTTTTTAAAATATAGATATTGGTCTAGCCAAAGTCCAAGGAATCTGACACATTTTGACACGCAAGTGGATGCCCGTTGAACAGCCAACGATAGAGAACTTTCGCCAATTCTTTCTGCTATCCCTAGAGGCCAGAGACAACGGCGTTCTGAATAGAATGGTTTTCGACTTCCGAAGGTTGATCTTCAACTTTCAGTCGTCGCAGTATCGCTGAATCTTATCGAAGTCACGCTGCAAGAGTGTTGCAATGACGTCGATCTTAGTCCTGATCTGTACGCAATCAAATCGTCTCTATCGCGTGCTGAAGAGATCCTATCAGATCAGCCATGTAAATATTGAAAAGTATCGGTGAAATAACCGCACCCTGCTGCAGACCATTTTTAATTTCAAACAAAATGGCAGAAATCACATTGCCATTTTTCACAACGAACTTTCTACTGATGGGCATATTAAGCAACGTACAGTAGTGGTTTGCTTATGCTCAACTTGCTCAACTTGCTTCCTTCCAACCTTACGGTATCGAAGGCCTTCTCCAAGTCAATTGGCAGGCACCCGTGCAATGTTTCTTGCTTTTGTTCCATAGGATATCCGACACCAATTTAGATGCGGCATGTACTCGCATTGTATAATGCCCCGCCTTGAAACCGAATTGGTTATCCGGAACTGTGTTATTGTCCTCAGCCCACTTAATCAAGGCTCTATTGATCACTTTTTCGAATACCTTGCTGATATGGAAGGAGACTTATCGACCGGAGATTTGCCGGATTGGAGGTGTCCTTTCCAGCAGCTGCTTTACAATGCTCTGGATAATGGGCATTATTCAGTGCATTGTTGAACATGCTGGCGTAAATTTCCACCGCTCCTAGAGGAAGATGTCGAAGCACAATGTTCGGTATTCCATCGATTTTCACTGATTTCTTCTTTCTCAATGATTCGAAGATAGTTTGGAGTTCTACCTTCGATATGTGCGGGGGGTGAACACTTTCATTGGCGATGGCATTGTTTGCCAAGTTTTCGTCATTGAACCCGGTAAAACCAGTATTCTCTGACCGCCAGTGCTCTATATCATTTCGAAGTTAGAAGTTGTGCACAAGGACTCTATTCTCCAGGTCGTGGTTGGAGCGAATTTACCCTGTACACATCCTCGAAAGTAGTTCCAATGGCCTCCACCTTCTCCTGCGGATCTTCAATCATAAAAAAGTCGTCATCATCGACAGCGTCCCTTGGATCTATTCCTGCTGTTGTAAGTAAGCGTTGAACAATTGTTCATTGTTCGGGGAATTTTCAGACACGGAAGTTCGTTGACATCGTTCCTCCGAAATATTTGATTAATCTGGGGGAACATGCTCGGGTTATCAGACTTGATAGCCAGAATCTAGCCGACCGCCTATAATTTGCTCTAATTAGTATTTGGAGGTTCTTTATTAACGATTTCAGAGTCCTAACCTCTGAGTTCTGTCTGCTAGTAAACTGCCTATACAAGTTTTTTTGTCTTGTAAGAGATCCTAATGGCTAAAAACATAAAAATATTATTATGGAAAGACAGTGGTCTCGAGAATCATAAAGACGAATTGCAAGCGACTCTCGATATAAACTAAATTGACATATGTCTGGTCTCTGAGACACACTTCAAAATTGGAACAAAATATAAACTGCGCGGATACAAGACATACCATACCCCACATCCTCACGGTACAGCAAGAGGGGCTGCAGTTATGATTAAGGAAGGTGATAGTCACGATGAAGATGAAGAATATCAGTCGTGTGAAATACAAGCCAAATCCGTAAACATAAAAACAAGCAGCGGCCAGATAACGGTAGCAGCGGCATATTGTTCACCTAGCTATAGGCTGAAAGAAAACGATTTTAAAAGCCTCTTTCGTAAATTTGGGAATAAATTCATAATAGGAGGAGATTTCAACGCAAAGACCAAATTCTGGGGATCAAGATTAACAAATACAAGAGGAAGAGAACTCCTTGAATCTATAAAAGAAAGCAATGATAATTCAACGGGAAATCGTACTTACTGGCCCACAGATAGGAATAAAATCCCGGACGTTGTAGACTTCTTTGTAACTGAGAATATCTCCTCAAATACTACCCAAGTGCAGGACGGGCCAGATCTCGACTCAGATCACGCATCTGTGCTGCTTATACTTGGTAATAAAATTATAATGAAGGAACACAACCCATGTCTAGTGAACAAGCTAACTGACTGGATATATTTCAGATATTTGCTGGAGGAATGCATCGAACTAAGTACAACAATCGATACAATAGAGCAACTAGAAAGTGAAGTACATACTTTCACCCTAAACATACAAAAGGCTGCTTGGGCTGCAACGCCTGAATCAAATAGCAAAGAAAAAAGAAACGTATATCCCAAAGAAATATGTGACATAGTATCTGAAAAGAGGAGAGCTTGTAAACGCTGGCAACTGTCGAGACTGCCAAGTGATATAAATAGACTTAATAGTTATAAACAATGCGCTCAGAAAAAACATCACAGAATTGAAAAATGCATCGGTGGAAAGATACCTTACAAATCTGACAAACGATGTTAGTACAGAATACTCATCATGGAAGGCTACAAAAAAAAAAATGAGAAGGCCAACGGCATACATTCCGCCAGTTAAAAACAGCAGTGGGAACTGGGCAAAAACAATCAAACAAAAGGCCGATTTATTTGCTGAACATCTTGAAAGCGTCTTTCAGCCATATGAAGATAGTGATTATCTCCAACAAATGGAAGAAATGTGCGAAGATGAGAGGTTAATCCCAGCAGTAACCACTAAGGAAATAGCCACAGAAATAAAAGAGAAGATCAACCCGAAAAAAGCCCCGGGATTTGATTTAATCACGGGTGAAATTCTGAAAAAACCGCCTAGAAAAGGTATGAAAAAATAGCACAGATAATAAATGCAGCGTTCAGTCTAAGGTATGTACCACGCATGTGGAAGGTCGTCGAAGTTATTTGGTACCAAAGCTGGGAAAATTACCCAGTGAAGTTACCTCATATCGTCCAATTTCATTGCTGCGAAATACTGTCAAAACTCTTCGAAAAAATTCAATTATAGAAGAAAAGGCACTGATACCAAACCATCAATTTGGATTCAGAAATAGGTCCTCCACTATAGATCAGGTCCACAGAATAACTGACAAAATCGAAAAAGCCTTAGAAGAAAAACAAATATGCTCTAACATCTTCCTTGATGTAACACAAGCCTTTGATAAAGTCTGGCACAAGGGATTGGTCAATAAACTGAAAAAAATATCTTCCAAAACAATACTCAGAAATACTAGAGTCATATATAAAGCAGCGATTATATAGAATTAAGCAAGAAAATGAGTACTCCGCATTAAAATGTATAAGATCTGGAGTACCGCAAGGTAGTGTGTTGGGGCCTGTGCTGTTCCTCCTATACACGAACGACCTACCACAAAATGACGAACTACTGTTGCCATATTTGCGGACGATACTGCTGTACTTGCTGTCGGAAAAACCGTGCAGCAAGTTAACGAATGGACCAAAAAATGGCAAATACAATTAAATGAACTGAAGTCAATCCATGTTAACTTCGCTAATAAAAACGTACAACACATACCTGTGTACATAAATAGCAAAGTAGTTCTGCATTCGAACTCAGCTAAGTACTTAGTCATGACTTTAGACGCGAAGTTGCGCTGCAAAACTCATGTCAAGAAAAAACATGACGAACTAAACATTCGATATAAAAAAATGTATTGGCTAATTGGGATGTATTCATGTCTCTCAATAATAAATAGCTTCTCTGTAAGCAAGTTTTAAAGCCAATATGGACATATGGCCTTCAGCTTTGGGGGTGCACAAGTAAGACGAACCTACGAAGCATACAATTTTTTTTTTTTTTTTTTTTTTTTTATAATTTGTGCGCGCCAAATGGGATATGAATACCATTAAATTATTTCAGGGCACGGGCGTTTGCAGAAATTGAGAGAGAGAGAAAGGAAGATTGGTGTAGTGGGTTTGAAACTTAGGTGGTATTAAGTTTCAGTAAACTCCAAGGGTGGCATCCAGATAACTGGGGAGCTTGTTTGTTTTGCTTTTTGTCGTTGCTCATGATTCACAGTATTTTTTTCCCTCCACCTGATGTCATCATCCCGATCAAGTTGCATTTAAGCCATATGACCACTCTACTGCCAGTGTTATGCCTTCGCAGTAGAGTTGACTAAGCTTTCGCAATTGATCGACTTTTTTATTTATTTCAAACGAAATAAATAGATGATTGTTGAGATCAGGATTTGAACCGTGAACCAACGCGTGACAAGCGTTGATGTTACCACTACACCACGGCCACCCTCAACAATGCTTTCAAAATAAAGTACTACGCAATATTGTTAATGCGCCATGGTACATACGTAACGCTGATCTACATAGGGATCTAAAAATTGAAATGGTAGAGGACGAGGCCAGGAAGGTCGCAAGAAGACATGAAGGTAGGCTTTGCAACCATTCTAATTTAGAAGTAGTCGAACTACTTAATAATAACAATCTAGTTAGAAGATTACGAAGAATAAAACCATTCGAACTAGTTAACTAGGAGACAAAATAAAAAGAAATATACAGGGTGGCTGATGAATATTGCTACATTAAGAAACTCAAACAATTTTTTTTTCAGTGTATGGAATTAATTTTTCTTTTATTCATGTTAAAGCTCATTCAATTTTATTAAATATAGCTTAATTAGTTTTAAAAATAATGGAATTTAAATCCCCCCCCTGCTCGTTGATGCATGTGCGGCATCCTGGTTGGTTGGTTGGTTTGAGAGGGTGAGCTTATGCTCTTCACTTAGGCCTCCATTGGGCCCGTTGTGTTCCCCTCATCTGCGTAACTGTAAGGAATAGTGATGTGTTTTGGGAATTATGTATTCAGAGGATTTAGGTCTAGGGATCATGGGTAGTATCAACTATATCGTATAGTGATCGGGGAATCGTAGTGTTCGTCTGGCGAACTCCAGTATATCCCCGATTCCTTTCTTATTGAGGTGTGTAATATCCGTAATCCTTGGAGATCTCAGGATTTTCAGCCTTAGCCTCGCTGTAGCGGGGCAGTGACAGAGGAAGTGTTCTATATCTTCCTCCTCCTCTTCACAGTTGGCACAGATTGCTGTATCAGCTATCCCGAGTCTGAACGAATGTTTGTTGAGATTGATGTGCCCTGTTAAAAGTCCCACCATCAATCTCAATTGTGTTCTGCTTGAGTTAAGAGCTCTTTTTGCTGTGTTGTTACTCGGTTTGGATATTACAGATCTAACCACTTTGCACGTGTCTAGATTCGTCCAGTAGTTATTGAACTCCTGTCGTATCTTTTCATTGATTATTGTTTTAATAGTTGTCAGAGGGACCCCCCTCTATTGCCTGCTCCTTTCCTTGCTAGTTCGTCTGCCTTTTCGTTACCCGGTACACCTTCGTGCCCCGGTACCCATGTGAGACGGACTTTATTGCATCTGGCAAGTAAGTATGTGCGGCATCTTACCAAAAAAGTTGTTCATTACTGCTTGGAGAGTTGAGACAGGAATAGCCGCAATTGTTTCTCGAATGGATTGCTTTAGTTCATTCAAATTTGTTGGTTTTGCTTTGTAGACTTCCTGTTTGCAATAATCCCACAAGAAAAAGTCAGGTGCAGTAAGGTCAGGCGACCTGGGGGGCCAACGGAATGTGGAGTTTCTGGATATCAGCTTATTGGGAAATTTTAGTCGCAATTCTGTCATAACAGGCCGGGCTATGTGAGGAGTTGCACCATCTTGCTGAAACCACACAGAGTTGAAAGAAATTCTCATTCGGCATAATTCTGGATAGAAAAACTCTCTCAACATGCTCAAGTAACGGTCTCCAGTAACCGTAACGGTGTGACCGTTTTCTTCGAAGAAGTAGGGCCCGACAATGCAGCGTGATGAAACTGCACACCACACTGTGACACGAAGTGGATGCAATTCCGTCTCATGGAGTATCTGTGGGTTGAAAGCACTCCATATTCGACAATTTTGTTTGTTTATGTTGCCGTTTAAATCGAAATGGGCCTCGTCAGACATAAAAAGACAGTTCAACATGTTTTCGTCCTCTTCCACCATTTGAAGCATCTTCTGGCAAAATTCCAAGCGAATCGGCAAGTCTGCTGCATTCAGTTTGTTGGTCATTTGAATTTTATATGGGAATAAGTCCAAATCATTGTGCATAATTGACTGCAATGACTGTCTGCTTATACCCATTTGAGCAGATAAGCTTCTTGTCGAAACTCTTGGATTGTTTTGTATGGCAGCAGCTACAGCAGCGATTGTTTCCTCCGTCCGAACTGAAGGGTTTCGATGGTAAGGCAAAAATTGTTAACAAGTCTCATTATGGTCCATCTGCTCGGAGGATTGCCGCCAAACGTGCGCCTATACTCTCTTTGAACTGAAACTACGGACTCCAGTGCGTGATAGCGGCGGACAATCCAAATTCTTGTTTCAGTGTCCCAGTTATCCATTTTTGTTAAATCTAAAAATCAATCTGCAAAATAAAAAAAAAATTAACCAGATTCATTAAATAGAGAAAAAGTTATTAAATTTTTTTTTGGTAGCGGCTTTCATCAGCCACCCTGTATAACATAATCAGGAATGATTAGTTTGGCGACAAGGTGCGATTATTGGAAGGATGGTAACACCTGTTTTTAGTGGGTGGGTCAAGTCCCACACTATCGCAAAGCTCGCATGCTATTTCTTTCAACAATTTTCACTCAGCTACTCGCAAAACAAAAAAGACTAGTCTTCTAGTCTACTTTTTTGAACATGCAGTGCGTCAGTTGGTCGATACCGAGGTATCGTTTTGTCCATCTTTCATTTGATTGTCTCGTCCATTTGTTTAAGGTACCAGTTGCGTCAAACTTTCACAAACAATGTACATCTTGTAGCATTTTTTTTTGTAAACAAATCTAATTCTAATTTAATGTTCAAATAGTTTTACCAATTTTTTGTTACTTCATTCGGGTAAAAATCATGTCAGGTGAATTAAATTATACTTATCCTGACCTCTGCTCTAGAAGGCAAACAAGGTATCAACATTTTTCGGTATGTCAGAGCTCGGACAAAAGAGGAATCAATATCAACACAATTTAAACTGACTGATGCGTATGAAAAAAAAACAAAATTAAAACAAGAATTCGACATGAAAAGGGAAAACCAGTTAAAAGCCCAAACGAATAACTTAAAGAAAAAAATTATTGGCCTCAGGTGAGGCGTGGGTATTTGCCGACACTGTTGCTGCCATTGCTGTAGTCCTTAATGACTCGCATCACTGCGTCCAAAATTACGAGATCGTTGATTTTTAGTACTGTAATCTTTTTTTTTTTTGGCCAGCGTTGGTTTTTTTTTGACTTTTTGGCAGATGAGAGGAGATGCCCGGTCGACACGCATTGCTGCAGTTCAAAGGGAGTAACTTTAGAGCCAACGAAAAGGCCAAGGAAAAAAAAATTGAAAATAAATATAAAATTTTATGGCATAATTTACTTGCTATCATGAGAGATTTATCATGGTTTCTCTGGTGGTATGGTGCTGCTGTTGCAATTTTGGTGGGTTACTTCAGTAAAACCAACCATCAACGGGCCAAGTGGTGTGAATGAAGTATGTGCTGGGAGGATCCTCGGTTGGGTATATTATTTTCCTTTTTTTTTTTTTTTTGCTGTTTTGGTATTATTATATTTTCTTTTATTACATCAGAGATATGACAGCAGTCTCTCAAATGTTTACATTGGTTATTGGAAGGAAGAGTGGTGAATTACTGGTTTTTGACAGTTTGATATATTTTGTAGATTTCTTTTTGGAATTACGATCTGTACAGTGGTTTCTATCAGGGCAAGAACTACATTATGTTAGGTTATATTGCGGGTCTATTTGCAGTAAGCTGTGAGTTCACTCGGGGGCCAGATAAGCTCATTGTGACATTTTGTTTTTATCTCCTTTATTTATTTACATCTGTCCAAATTGGACACCAAGTAATTATTGTTACAGAACAGGATTTGTTAGCTTATAAGACCAGTGCCTTTACATACTTTAGTTTTACAATAAGGTGAGTTTTAACTAAAAAGTATTCAAGAAGTGGAAAATTACAATAGTTATTATTTTTATTAATACTGTAACATCACCTAAAAGGATGCTACAATAATGTAGAATAATAACTACGCTCCTCCAGCCCATTCCAAAGTGTCTTTTCATTCGGGGTTCGTGTCTGCGGTTAGTCTCCACAGTTCGGATAATATCACGGATAAGAGAGAATCATAACTGCACGAAATGATTGTCATCTTGGAATTATTACATCAGAATTTCTAGGTATTTTGTTCCAGTGGTCGAAGAATTTGCTAGAAGTTTCTGGCTATCAGAAACTTCTGCTATATAAGGACAGATGGCGATCGAGAAGAGGCAGTTGTTTTAAAACCGTGGCGAAGAGATTAGAAAAGTGATAATGGGCGAAGTTGTAATTTTGTGATAAATTGAAAGTTGGGAGTTAACAAGAAGAAGTAATTAGTTTGGATTTGTGAATTAAGTAATTGAAAGGAGATAAAGTGATTTGAGAGGAAAGAGACCTTGTAAGAAAAGAATTTGCGAAGAATAGTATAGTGTGAACTTGTATTGTTTTATAGACTAAAAAATAAAGAAATAAATTTCACAGAATATCGTTTTATCTACTCGAGCCGTAGCTCGCATATTACAATACCTTTGTGTTAGGTCTGATGGTTTAAGGCACTTCAGTCTTCTTTTAGCGAGATAGAGTTGACTTCAACGTTATCATGAATTAATAGCCGGATTTGGTGTATTGTTCTTGTCTTTTGTATTTCTTCCATTACTGTCGGTACTTTGAGGACTTTATGGATGTCGTCGTTGGAAATATACCATGGAGCGTCTATTATCGTTCTTAATATTTTTGATTGCTTCCTCTGGATGATATTTATATTTGATTTACTCGGTGACCCCCACAGCAGAAGTCCATATGTCCATATTGGTTTGATAATTGTCTTGTAAATAAGCAGTTTGTTATCTATAGATAGAACCGAATTTCTTCCCAGCAGCCAAAATAGTTGTCTAAATTTGTCCTTGATTTGATTACGTTTTGTGAGTATATGTTGTTTCCAAATTAACTTTTAGTCTATGAGCATTCCCAGGTACTTAGCTTTCTTCGCTAAAGTTACTGTCTTGTCGTTAAGTTTAATAGTTGGAGGATTTGTTATTTTTCTTGTGGTGTATATAACTAGTTTTGACTTGTCTTCATTTATTTGTACGCCCCAGTTTTTGAACCAGTTGGTTAATACGTCTAGATGATTTTGGAGTTCGGAGATCGCCTGTTCGAGAATTTTGTGCGAAGTAAGTATTACTGTGTCATCTGCGAAAGTCGCAATCATTGCGTTTCCTGTCTGAGGTGTATAATATAATAAAGGTCCTAGGACGCTTCCTTGAGGAACTCCAGGTTCTGCTTTAAGAAGATTTGAGTGCTCGTCTCTGTGTTGTACGTACACTTTTAATGAGTAGGAAAAAGTCTTTTGGAAGTAGTAGTTGTAGTTTGTATAAAAGTCCCTTATGCCAAACTTTGTCAAGGCCTTCGAAATGTCAAGATAAATTGCCGTGCTATAAGTCATCTCGTCCAAATCTTTCGACATCTTGTTATTATTCGGTGCATTTGTTGTACAGTTGAGTGCTTGCGTCTAAATCCAAACCGATGGCTGGGAACTATATTATTTGCGTCCATTATTGGTTGTAGTCTGTCTATTAGGATTTTTTCGAACAACTTGGATACTATTGGCAGTAAACTTATTGGTCTGTAATTAGCGGTTTGAGTAGTGTCTTTTCCAGGTTTTGGAACTGCTATCACTTTGGCTAAAAAAGTAAAAATTGCATTAAATAGATTTCGGAGGTATAAAAGTGCGATTTGGGGTAGTTTTACTAATATTTGTCCGGTAATAAAATCATATCCAGGGTTAATTTTGTGTTGAATATAGCACTTTATTTCTTTTATTGTTACCTTTTTGATATTTGTGCTTTGGTTACTAGAAGTTGTAGGTAAGCTTATGATTGAATTATTTTTGTCGTTAGTAAAAGTCATTCTAAAATATTCAGCTAGGATTGTAGCTTTTTCTTTATCAGTCCTGGCCCATTTGTTTGGAGTTATGGAGTTTATAATATCTTTTTTTGCCTTCCATAGTGAGTAGTTTGTCGCTTTAGTTGATGATAGGTTCCTTAGGAAGTTGTTAATTTTATCATTCTTGTTAGCTTTTAGTAGTTTCTTTAATTCCTTTATGGATTTGTTAAGTCTAGTTTTGTCTTCGCGAGTTCTTGTTATTTGCCACCTTTTTCTAAGTTTTCTTTTAAATTCCGGGGGCGTGAAATAGTCCTTTTTATTTGCAATTATCATAGGTGTAGATACTTCGGCAGCTTCGAGGATCACGTCATTGAGGTGAATTATGGCCTCGTCAAGATCGTTTGGTGTTTTTAAACTATATCGGGTTCGCAGATGAAGGTTTATAGTTTGTCTATATGTGTCCCAGTCTGTGTATTTGCTGCACAATTTTGTCGGCTTCTTCGTTGATTCAGCGTTGGTTTTGTAGTAGACTAAGACTGGGGAGTGGTCAGGTGAGTGGTAGGTTCTCCGATCTAATGTTTTTGAAGATACAGAAGTCACCTCCCGCTACAAATCTTTGTCCTAGTATCTTGAAGAATTGTTGTAATTGATCCATACTTATTACGTGTTTTTTGGGGGACAGTAGAGTGCCGAGATTACTAGGGCCCCATTAGTGAGATTTTGACATAACTTTTATTTCTAAGGTGTGTTTCAGAAATTAGTTATTATTAATATGTCTACTTTGTTGATTTTTATAAATTGTTTTCGTTCTAGTAGGCGCTGTATAAGTCCGTTTGAGTTCCATATTACTGTCGTAATCTCGTTAACACTGTCCATTGAATTTAGTTAATAATAGCGTGAGTAAGTAACAAGTTGTCTTTAAGTTCAGCTATTTCATTGTTGGTTTGCGAAGGCGGCTGTTGTTGTTGGTTTTATTTTGATTTTGTATTTTCTAAGTGTGGAGCTGGATTTCCATGTTTTATTTCTTGCTTTGTTTTGGTCGATTTTCTGTTGGTTTGTCCTGCATAGAATTGTTGCATAGAACTGTAGCGTATGTCTGTTCTTGGGTTGTGGATATGTCGTGAACATGGTTTGTTGTCTCACCATCGTCTCTTATTATTTCCTTTTTTCTAAGGCTAGGAAAACGCTGTATTTTAAGAGCCTTATAAATTTCGCATCCTCTATAGTTGGCTGTATGTCCTTTGCCGCACAGCTCGCATTTTATTTTGTCACTTGAATTTGTAATGCTGCAATCTATGGTCTTATGGATACCGGCATATTTAACACATATGGGATTGTAGTGCAATAATTTTTTTGGCAAACATGGGTAGAAATGTGTCTAACTAACTGCCAAGTCATCTAGGCTATCAAACACATTCTATTAAGTCGTTGTTATTTTCAGGTCGAGCACTGGAAATAGCCTGTAAGTTGTGACATAACCTTTGGTCTGTTACTATAGTTCATCGACTATCATTACAGTGTCGCAGTCTATTAAGTTTTTGGCTGTTTTTAAAGGGTGGGACCACCTGTCTGCCAGCCACAAGTATGTTGTAACGAACACAGAAGGGAAACAGTTCACATAACGGAAAAACCAACAAACATCAACTATACATCACTAATATCTAGACTCTACGATCTGTGTGCAATTAAACCTACACACGAGACTAATTGCTACTCTATTTCGTACTACAAAAGGACGCATTTCATCGTCCACCATCGCCAAATTCTCCGCACAACTATCGTCGTGGTCATCGAATGCACCCGAACATCTGCAATGTAAGCATGATATCAGGAGACTCTAGACCTGCGTCGACAAACCCATCTGGTCAAGACACACGCAGCTACTCTCAACAACTCATCGTACTCGCCTTCACTCGATAACCTAAAGGAAGACCGCTGATTAAAATTAAAATTGTCATTTCTGACATTTTACCTCCAGCCTTAGGCACCCTCTTATGGTTGGCTCGACCAACTCCGGCACACCATCGTCTAATGGTAATCTCGCTTGCCTTGCCGACAACACCATCAACCAGCATGATGGGGTGACCCCATCTGAAAAGAAATTCATCAAATCGGTAATTTAACACTTATCTCAGTACTCACCTGTTCTCTCCCTCAAGGTTTACCTTCGATGCCTTATGCAGGTCTCATCTCATCACCTTAGCGCAGTCGCCTCGAAAAGGAACCTACCCGCAGTGAGTTTCATGCTCCGTCCTTACTCAAAAGACTTACCTCATACCAAAACCACCCGCGATTTCCACGAACACCAACCCGCGAGTCACGAAAGCTTGACGACAGCACTTGCGCAATTGTACATGACCGCACCTGCGCTGGGACGACCGCGGATCCCTTGATTCTCAGCATTGATGTCGGCTTTCCTCATGGCATAGGGCACCGAGGAATTCAGAGTCTCGTTCACCGGAACAAAGAGACCGAATACCCCCACGCGAAACACACCAGAGAACGGCAACAAGTCAACAAAAAGGTAAACAAACGTCGGATGAACACACCTGTTGCAGAGGATATCCCAAACAGAGCAGATAGAATGATATGGTGCTTCAATCATCCTTGGATTTGCGTGCGGATACGCTTCACTCTCCGCTCTGTGGAAGGATAGAAAATACCTGGGTCAGGAGAATGCAGAAGAACACTGAATAAAGGGTTGGACACTACGCGAAATTTCGACCAAGAGGAACCGCACTGTCTTGAAGCTTCGTGTGTGTGATTGTTTCCTGCCGCTGGACGAATGACAAACATACTCACTCCCGAATCGAAATACCACTTGAGAGATGAAAAAATCGCGGAGAAGACATGAACAGAAAACAAAAGAAAAACCTCAGAAAAAAAGGGAATTGTGACATTTGAAGTGACAGCAGATGTCAGATCCGGGGTATGTTCAGCGCTCATATTCGACTGAATTGCGGGTGGGGTTACATTGATGACTTAAGCATAGGAACAATGGGAAACAGACGGGAACTGATGGGAAATCACAGGAGCGCGTGTGTAATGGGATGATAGCATCTGAAGCATCGAAAAGTGAAGAAGAACGAAAAGAGTTATTACAATGGTAACTCCAATTGAATTGTCAAAGAAAAATTACGAGCCAACCAGAGAAATGGATGACGAGAGCAAGAAAAGGATGGAAAAGCAAGAAATTAGGAAAGAAAATTTTCCAATACGGTGGAGGAAAATCGTTTAAGGCTTCAAGGTTATTGGAATTCTCATCCATTTTTTCTTGGAATCTTTCCAGGCGCAAGCAGGACGACAAGAGGGGATGGATAGATTCGGCAAGGAAAATTTCGTTGCAGGGTTAGAATGATTTAAAGGGAGTATGTGCGGCAAGAAAGAGAGATTTTGCTGGTGAATGGTTTGCCTTCTTATCGTTGCGATCGACAGGAAGATTGCCCAAATGCGTAATGGGAACGAACTTACCAGGGGAGAGGATACAACAGCTAAAAACCAAAGGAAAAATTAAACAAAACAGCATGTTTACTTCGGTTTTTTTTTTTTTTTTTTCTTGTGATTCTTGGCTTAAACTTCGCCTTCGCTACCCCTGTCTCCGAAAGTGTAACAATATATATGTTGGCTTTTCTAGCCAGTTCGTCTGCTTTCTAAATCCCTCTACCCCAACGTGGAGGTAGAGGGAACCCAGCAGAGCAGAACTGTGTGAAAATGTATGGCCCTTAATGCAATCGTTGACATACATATGTACCTCTATTTCGGGAGATTGCAATGATGGTAACCGTCGACAGTAGATTAAATGTATGAACTGACTGTGCAGCCCGCTTTACCGCATAGATCTCAGCTCGATATAGATAGTGCTTATGAGAGGATTCCTGCTTCTGTTCCATTCTCCGTCTTCGATCCATTAGTGAAGATGCCTTTGTTGACAGCGGATTGCCTGCTTAGAATAAAGCCTTTAAAGTTCTTACCGAAGTCACTCTGAGGTTTTTTTTTATAATCTGTTCTGGGTGCAAGCCCTTTTTAATCAAAGATGTTTAGTATGCACGCATGTCCATGATTTTGGGGCTTTCAATGATTGTTTTCTTTTAGTTTGGGAGCTGCTGGCTACTACGTTCTTAATGAAGAGATCCAAAGGTTGCTGATGTAGTATTGTCAATCCTAACCTGTTATCTCTAAGCGAGCTAGTGTCTGCACTTTGTTCAATTTAATAAGGCAAGTTTTAGCCGCCCCCCATCAGGTATATACATAATAGATTCATAGGTGAGAGTATGTCTTAAGGACGACGTTCAATCTAAATCATTTTTGACCCATTTTCAGCAGCCAAAACTGATTGACACTCTTACAGTCTTCAAACTGTCCTATGCACATCTATGAAAGCATTTCTGTATTCAGCCTTACTTCATAAATAGCGTATATCTGGTGTTTCAAATGCACTTATCATAATTAAAAGTTTAGTAACATGCGCACTGTGCAATGCTCTAAACTACTCACTCAATGGTATTTCATGACCGTCACACCAAAGCACTTTATCCCCAAAGCATGATGCCTCTTGACGTCAAGTAGACAGAAAATATGTAGCTATCTACCTAAAGAATTTGTTATTGGTATGGTCGACAATAAACTTTAGTATCAGTACAAACTGGAGGCCATCGCAAATATTTGCATAGTCATCAACATCTATTGCTTTTCGAAAAGTAATGACGTCAAAACTTCACCCTGAGGCATGCCATGGGCACGAAGTATTCATCAGTAAATTCAGGCTTTCATTTGTGAAAGGTGTGACATTCTTGTTGCTCCTCGTTCCGGACTCATTCTTCGGCAATGAAAATAATTTTGATTCATGATGTAATTTCTCTTTCTTTAAAATATCCTGTCAGAGCTCTTCCTCCGCGCAAAATTCTCCAGGAACTTGAATATTTATTGTTCCCTTGGGTCTCGAAGTACAATAAATAAAACTGTGTGTAAGGGGAAGGCAAATTAGCAAATCACCATGGCGCCGAGTGGTATCCCAGTAAAAGCTAATGTATTTGTATTTAAGTGCGAAATAAAATGGGCGAAAGAAATGCCTAAGGGAGGCACATCTTGTCCGATTTAATGGAAATTCCTCCAAAAAGATGCCTCAGCTGCATCATCATAATCACGGTTGTCATCGTCAAAAATATTAGTGCCTTTCGGTATCCCCAAGCTCTGAGCTGCAACGATCATCATGTCTCGGCTGACCGTATACAAATAAAGAAATTAAAATAATAATGGCGTATAATGACAACTCCAGGAAGAGTGGTTGTTCAAGTCAACTTGCCCACTGGCATCTGTTGCTGTGCGCAATCCTTGGACACCCAGAGCCTAATGTGTCGGAGATTCGTGATGAGCTCATTTATTTTCAGTTACTCGTACACTGCCATTTATAATTTCTTTTTGGTGTTTTTTTCTTCGTTTGCATTTAATTTTATGACTTGAACGAGCATCCTGGTAGGATGTGGAAGTTTATTTACTTAGAGCTTAAAACAAGCATTGAATGAATGTTACCGGGTAGTAGCTGATGAAGTCAAGATTAATCAGTCTAAGATGATCCACATAAGACGTCAGGTTGAGGTTATCAGGCCAAGACAAGCGAATGAATCTGCGCTATACAGCTTCGATTCTTATGGTATGGGCAACATAATGGGGGGACCATACTTGGCTGGCATACTCGAGGAGGGCTCTAACGAAGGTGGAGGGATTTTGTTACGTAAGGATCAGAGAATTCTTTTGACCAGCGTTTCACAAAGCCAAATGCTGAGTTGGCTCTACTTATGACATTGTCGATGTGTGATCGAAAGTTAAGTTCACTATCGCAGATGACACCCAAACCGACTGAGTGTACGGACTCGTCATGAATGAAACAGACCCTAGGAGGTGGCTCGGATGATACGTTCGGCATCATTTATTTTAAGGATGAAGATCATTGGTCCAAGATGACTCCCTTGAGGGATCCCCGAGGACGATACTGAAGATTTAAAACCAACTTTTTTTTGGCGGTCCACTAGGTATAAATTGATCTATGAGATGAACCGAGGGTGGTATCCAAGGGCTTTTTTGCTTGAGGAGAATAACTTGGTGAGGAATTTTGTCAAAAAACTTACTGACATTTGTGCCTACGACATCAACTTCATTCACATCTTCCAAAGCGTTCAGTGCAATAGACACGAATTCGTTGTAATTGTTGATCTACATTTAAGGAATCCGTGTTGCTTTGTGGAGAGGATTAGCTTGCAGTGAAAGGACACTATCGTACACAACGCTCCCAAAAAGTTTAGGTAGGCATGAGAGCTTAGCAATTGAACGATAATTGCAAACTTCGCTCTTGCACTATTTTTTTTGGATAAACTTAATATAAACGTCTTTCCATAATTGGGGAAAAACGCATTGGGACATTGAAAGTTGAAGAAGGGCAGTGTTAGATGATTCACATATGGCGGGGATACCGTCAGAACCAGAGGAGTAGTCGTTCTTCAGTTAATTAATCTTCGCTATTGTTGTTCTGATTTTCCATTGGCAAGACTTGTTCATTTTGCGTACACCGGATGTTAGGTAAACAGACAAGAGTGTAAATATGTTGTCTTGATTATTCGTTCGGAACTTCCTATAGTCCACTGAAGCTTCCACCATCGTGTGCGGGTTATTGCAACGTGTTTCAGTTCTCTCTCCAACTTATTCCCAGAGGCCTTGCTTTCTCCTCAAAAGTCAAAAGTCCTGCGCCGAGTAGTTCCCATTGCATGGCACATTTTGCAACGGAATTTTCTTCGCGCTGTAAGGTGTGGTCTATCCACTGCCACTTCCTTCATCTTATTTTGATGTCGGTAGGTTCTTGGTCGATTAGAGCTGTTCGTTCGATATATAGTTGGACCAAAATTTCCTTAAGATGATGCGTAGACATCTACTTACAAAGGTTTGCAGCTTATGAGTGACAGCGGTAGTCACCTTTTACGTTTACTAGCACCCATAAAGCAGTACTAACTCTTCATGGGCACAACAGTCGTAGCTTTGTTTTTAAGCTACCGAAAGCAGGTTTTGCTTTCCCAATTCTGCTGCTCCCATCGAGTACGGTGCCGTCGTCGGCCGACACAACGCTTCCTAAATAAAGGAAGCTATTAACCAGCATCATAGACACGGTATCTACGATGAGTCGCAAAGAGCATAGACTCTGTGCTGAAGACCTAGTGTCACGTAGTCGGCCAGAGAGAAAGCCAAGAGGGTGGTTCTAGGCTAGAGATCTGGGAGCTCATTGTCAATCCAATGAAGCTCCTACCAAGAGGAAGCGAACAAGCTCGCCGGTACCTCCACCGGGGAAACCTGGAGGAAAGACAACCCACTGAGAAAGGGATTTAGTGGTGCGGGTTCTCGCTGGTACCTTCGCTACTTGGAAAAAGGTTTTGCACCTGAGGTTGCCAGGAAAAAAAGCAGAGGAGCATAGGGCTAAGCCCGACTCTAATGTCATCCCAGCAACCAAGAGGTAACCCTCCATTGGATACCCGACCACGCTAGAATGAAGGGCAACAAGGGGCAAGGGGAATTTTGGAAGATGGAGAAAGAGGACAGGGCCAGAACGTGGATTAATACTCCAGGTCTGAGGCAACCTAAGAAACTTCTGGGACTCTACAACTGGAAAGGATTCGAAGCGTTCATATGCCTTAACAAGAATAACCTATGTATCCTAACAGGATTTCTAACGGGGCACTGTAAACTCGGGGAACATCGAAGGAAACTTGGTATAACAAACGAAGACCTTTGCAGATTCTGCAATTTGCAACATTTGATGCATAGCGGACTGTGAATGTTTATCCGAATAGAGGACCTTAGCTGATTGTCATTTGGGCATAGCACCTGCGAAAGTTTGTTTTGGAAAACTATTCTTTGGATCTATACTTCACCGTTTTGCTTAGTTACGTCAGAGTTGTGTCTTTTTGTGTTTCTATGTTGTAGTGATGAGGGAATTTAGGGTTGATTTTACCAACATTCGAGGGCTTCGAAGGAATTTCTTCGATATGTATGCCCACGCCCATTCCCATAATCCAGCTGTTTTGGCACTAAGCGAAACACAGGTAGTGGAAGAATCTTCCGATATGAAACTTAGTGTCATTATTCTTTCGACAAGCTACAGTGTACGGAGCAATGGTGCACATGGAAGTTTCAAGTACGCATTCTTTTAAATGCTGGAGATCTTCTCGAAGTTGTCAATGGAGATGAGCCCCAACCAGAGAGCACAGACACAACGGCAGAAGGGCGCAAAAAGTTATTGCTACAACCATCGGACAAGGGGTGCTAGTACATATAATGCATTGTTCTACGTCACAGCAAATGTGGTCCAAGCTGTGCTCAGTATACGATCAGAAATTAATATGCTACAGCAGCATTTTAAAGTTTTCAAAAGGACGAACACGATGATATTGCAACGCATATTAGTAAGCTAGAAAATCTAACTCAACAGCTCAGAGATGCCGGTGAAACAGTATCAGAATCAATGTTGATAACGAAGGTGCTTATGACTTTACCAGATATGTTTACACATTTTTTTAGCGCTTGAGAGTCCACGGATACAAAGCTGCAAAACATCGACAATTTGCGCTCCAGGCTTATCATGGAAGAAACGCGTTTGTATGCAAGTGAATGTCAAAACAAGAATTCTGACACAGCGTTGTTTACGAAAAAGGAGAGAAGGTATAAACAACCCACTGTCAGCAACAATCGAAACAACCAAGGCAAGTGTTTTTTATGCAAGCAGTTTGGTCACCGGAAAAAAACTGTCCAATGAAAAATTATTCAAAACAGGTAAATTATGCTCGTCGCGAAAGTCCAACAAATGATGTGGCTGATGCTTCAGTGTTGCTGACGACAGGGTTCTGGATTCGGGAGAGAGTGAGCATATGTGTTTTCATCGGGAATGGTTCAGTACGTACGAGTGTGAAGAATTTGGTACGCCTGTGCAAATAACAATTGGCAATGGTACACAAATAAATGCACTAGGTAAAGGAGTTATATATATTACTGCTTTCAACAGTCAGAGGTGGATTGAGAAACGCTTAGCTAATGTATATTTTGTACCCGACATTAAAGTTAATCTCTTTTCTTCGGGAAGTGCGTTAGACAAGAAGTATTCATTGACGTCAGATAGTATAAAATGTGAGTTTTTGAAAGGCGATGAAGTGCTGGCAATTGGCTTAAGGTGTCGCAAATTGTATAAGATGCTCTTCAAAGTAAACATTGATAGTGTAACTGCGAATTATGTGTCAAAGGCTGAGTCTCTTGATGTGTGTCACTATCGTCTTGGGCACATCGTCTTGGGCATTGGTCAAGTAAGGAATGTGCTAAACACAGTGATCTCTGCGGTCCCATGCAGAACAAATCACTTGCAGGATCCAGGTATTTTCTTTTATTGAAGGATGATTTCTCGAACTTCAGGACAGATTGATTGAGAGATATCTTAATAAAGTTAAGTCTCTTTTCAGTCGAGATATTAAAATTCTAAGATCGGATAATGGGTTACTTACTTTACTTATGTCCTATATCCCCTTGTGGGTCCTAGGGCCTCGACTACGGATACGCGCCAACGTGTACGGTTTCTGGCAATGTGTCTCAGCTCTCCCCAGCTTTTCCCCAACTGCCGTGCTTCCTTCTCGACTGCTCTGCGCCATGTTCTCCTTAGACCACCAGGTCTTCTGCCATCCTGAGTTAGGGTGTTCCATTGCATAGCATGGTTCGCTATGGAGCTGTCACCCTTTCGGAGCGTGTGACCAATCCACTGCCACTTCCAGCCTTGTCTTACCCCACTTTGGATCTCAAATTCCTCAGACAACCTTCCTCTGTGCAGAACGTGACATTTGGACCCTTCGTAAGTAGCTTTGACAATAGGAATTAATTTATCAGGAATACCTCTCCTGCGTAAGGCACGCCAGATAAGCTCCCTATTAACACTATCGATGCCTTCTCGAAATCGATGAACATCAGGTGAAGTGGCGATCGATATTCAACGCACTGTTCGATGATAATCCGCAGGGTGTTGATGTGGTCGACACAGGAGGATCCAGAGCGGAAACCTGCTTGTTCGGCATCTAGTGTGTCTTCGAGATGTTATTTGATTCGCTCCAGGATCTGCAGCACGCAGATACCTCTCCAGTTTCCTCACTCTATTAAACTACCTTTCTTAGGAAGCTTGACGATCATTCCCTTTTTCCACTCGTCAGGAAAGCTTTCGGCTTCCCAAGCTCTCTCTATAAGTGGAAGCAGAAGCTCAGCCGATGTTGTTGGCGCTGCTCGTAAGAGCTTTGCGGGAATACCGTCAAGTCCGACCGCCTTGTTGGTTTTAAGTGCTTTGATCGCGGTAGTGATCTCATCCTTACTGGGAGGCGCGGTGCGTATTCGGGCATTTCTTACCTCGGACACCTTATTTTGATTTGGGAACATATCGCTAGCGAATACACGGTTTAAAACCGTAGCGAAATGCTCCTTCCATCTCTTAAGCTGGTCCTCATCCGAAATAAGCAAGGAACAGTCTAGGCTTTTCACTGGGTGTTGGCTGGAGCTGCGACCACCTGTCAGCTCTTTAGTGATTCTGTAGACGGTCCTATTATCGCACCTTCGTCAGCATCTTCTGCTTCTGTAGCCAGCGCGTTGATGTAGTTGCGCCTGTCACGTTGCACGCTACGCTGAACTTCTCTCATCTTCATGCGATATAGGGACTCTAGCTCATTACTCCCTGCTGCTGGAGCGGCTGCAATGCGAGCTTTCAGCTGTTTCCGTTCGTTAATCCGTCTCCAGGTATCCTCCGAAAGCCACGCCCTATGCCTTTCCTGTGATCGACCAACAATTCTTTCAGCACCAGATGTAAAAACATTTTTCACAGAACACCAATGGTCTTGGATGGTTGTGGGCAGTGAGCTGCTGATTGCTTCCACACCTTGCGAAATGTGCTCCCTTAATTGTTGGCGCACTGAGGGATCACTAAGTCTATCGATGTTGAACCTGGGCATTCTTGAATTGTCGTGAGATTTTCGAACGGCAGCAGTGCGTAGTTGAAGAGTAGCTATCATAAGATGGTGATCTCGTACTATCTCCACATCTGCCCCTCGCCTATTTCGGACGTCCAGGAGACTACATCTAAAGCGGCGGCTGATAGCAAAATGGTCAATTTGATTGGAGGTTGCTTGCCTGTCGTTGGAAATCCAGCTGACTTTGTGGCAGGTCTTGTGCTCAAACATGGTGCCACCTATCACAAGGCGGTTGGCATTGCAGAAATCCACAAACCTTTCGCAATTGTCATTGCGGTTGCCTAGTCCATTCTTCCCGATTACATGTTTGAGCCCTTCGTTGTCGTTGCCTACCTTGGCATCACTATGACAATGTCTTCATTTGGTGTTGTATTGAAGACGGCGCTTAAGAGATTGTAGAAGCTCTCCTTCTCGTCCTCACACGAGCCCTCCGTTGGGGCATAACACTGTATGATGGTGACGCGTCGTACTTTAGTCCCGAATCTGGCCGACATAATCCTATCACCATAAGGTTGCCAGGAAATTGGGCCTTTGCGTGCTGTTGGTGTTAGCAGTAGTCCGACTCCATATTCCCGCGGACTTCCAGATGGTCTTCCGGAATAGAGTAGTACAGTGTTATGCGTTGGGGACTGGTACTCACCCGCTTCTAACCATCTGATTTCGCTTACCCCCAAAATGTCCAGTCTATATCGCATGAATTCTTTTTCCAATTGAAGGAATCTGGCATTGTGAGGTCCTTCACTTCCCGAGTCGAGGAGCGTCTTCACATTCCAGAAACCTATCTTTATCCGGGTACAATAGCCAAAAGTCGTCAACATGTGATAATTCCTTATCCGAGGCATAGTGTCGGTTTCTGTAGCAATTAAGGTTCGGTAACGCAGGTTGCTAGCCCACGTTACCTAGTCTAGAATCAAGGCCCTAGACAACCCGCACTTGCAGTTTTAGCCTACACGCATAAGGGTTTATACGTATAGTTACCCGGGGACCACCACTAGGAGGTAAACCAAGCACTTCATCACGAACTTGATTGTTGCGCTACTGGCCCAAGCCAAGTTTTGAGCAGTCAGTAGTTTCCCGATCAATCGCAATGCAGATCCCCTATAATGGGTAAGGGTCGGAGTCTAAGAACCAAACTGCGCACCACATTCTTATGAAACGTGGAATTCGACACCAGTGTTCGGTGCCGTATACTCCCAAACAAAACGGTAGGGCTGTAAGAGACATGCGATTCATCGTGGACACAGCTAGAACAATGCTTCATGCCAATAATATGCCTCTTAGGCTATGGACCGAAGCTGTCAATATGGCGGTATATATTATAAATCATTTTGGACCAAGTTCAGTCAAGGATAAGTGCCCTCATAAATTATGGTACAAGGAAACGCCTACAATGAATAACCTGAGGATATTTGGCAGTGATGTGTTCGTCCATATCCCCAAAGAAAAGCGACAGAAGTGGGATAAGAAGGCCATTTCTGGAATATTTGTCGGATATCCTTAACGTGTTTGGATACCGGAATCAGACAAAATATATATTTCGCGTGATGTTATGTTTAAAGAGAAATCATATGCGAGCTTGGCACAAGTGTTTCAAATAGTGAGCCACAACCAAAATCATCAGAATCAGTTTACCATCGAAACGTCAAAAAGGAGGATGAATTGTGCAGTGATGATGAAGTCTTCAGTTCAGCAGAGGAAGGATCACAATCAGTGAGGCAAAATACTATCTTGGAATGGAAATAAAACGCAATTTGGATGGATCGATACATGTTCAGCAGACTGGGTATATACAACGACATTTACGCCGATTCAATATAACAGATTTTAAAGGAGTATCTACACCATGTGTAGCGGTCAACAAGTCATCGATTCTATTATCAGCTTCGCGGGATCTAAGTCGTTTTCCATTTCGTAAAGCGGTTTGTTGTCTGATGTATTTGGCAATAGCTACGAGGCCAGATATTTCGTATATAGTTGGAGTTTTGAGCAGATTTTTAGATAACCCGGCTCAACATCATATCAAAATGGTTAAAAGGGTTTTTTGGTATTTGAAAGCCACTTCGAATACAGGTATAATTTATAAAAATTCCCATAACTTAACTCTTTTATGTTATAGTGACTCAGACTATGCTGGCAACATTGACACTAGGCGCTCTACTAGCGGATATGTCTTCTTGTTGGGAGAGTCTGTAATTTATTGGGGTTCCCGAAGGCAACGATGTACAGCAGTGTCGTCAACTGAAGTTGAATAATGTGGCTGCATCTGAAGCTGTAAAAGAATTGATATGGTTAAAGTGTGCTGTTGAAGGATCTGCTTTCTGAGGAACTTTTGAGGTCAATTCTGCATCTACTCGCAGACAACCAAGGAGCTCTGAAGCTGATCAAAAATCCTTAGTACCACTCGCGAAGAAAACATATTGACGTTCGAGTACATTTCATTAGAGAAAAATATAACGATCATCTTTTTGAAATTTCTTAAATGCACTTATATATGAAAGTAACTAATACACTAACAAGCTATAATGTACGAATAAACTGTATACCGTTTTTGTCCTTCTTCTATTCTTTGAAGTCAACCTGAGCAGAAGTCTTTCAGATGTCATACTCATAATATACAAATCAAGCTCCCTTTTAACATCTTCTGCATCCGCAAGTGGAAAGTGTTTAACCAAAGTGTTATTGCTGTCAGACATATTACGGTTCGCCATCATTATTGGCTTGTTTATTGTAGTGTCCACCTGTTTTCCAGCTCATTTATGTTTTCATTATCTCATTCTTCTTGGCACACCATCAACAACATAACTATAACATAAATTATTCGACATTTATTGGTCCTTACGCGTACATGTCCTCGTCATCGCTGCCACTGAGTGAAAACAAAATAATTTTTAAAATGAATTCTCTGTCCATAAACGCTGGCACCTACCTCTTTTGCGTCTCAAGGAATCTACCGGCAAAGAAATTTCAATCATCTGGCAGCTAATGAACTCGTGATATCAACACGTACGAGTATCGGCACCGTTGACCATGTAATAAAAACCCGAAACAAAACCGCCAACAACAAAGCAAAAAAAAACTTCAAAATATCCAAAACAAACCGAAAAAAGTGAATCCGATAAGGACTAAGGCAGAATGTGACAAAAAAAAAACAAAAAAAAAAATGTTGAATTCAGCCCCCTCTTCAGCGACATCCATTTCAGGGCCGACACAACAAAAACTCCCAACGGCCGAGACCAATTTATAAATTTCACTTTAAACCAAAAATTATCTGACCGAAGGAATCAGAAAATTCTCTGTCGAAACTAGGTCAACATGGTATTCGGTTGTTGTTTCGATGGTGTCATGTTAACGTGAGGAATGAAATCCAACACGTATGCTTGTAGCTTTTCTCTGCATCTTCGGGCCCCCAAGTGTTGTTTACTTGAATTCTGTTTGGGAATGTTCCAGGACTATGCTCCTGGCACTGGCCTGGCTGCATGATTGGGTCTTACCATCCACACTCTTAGATGGCATACGAGTGGTTGCAAAAAAAAGTGTGCTGGGGTTTATTTATCTTTTGTCCAAAACCCAAAACCACAAAAGTATCTTTACAAAGAACAATGAAGAGACAAGGGGCAAAAAATAGTTTGGCCCTTAATGGAGAACGAAGGAATCGCATGTACTTAGACATTCCGAAGGAGGACGTTCTGACGCGGTAAGGCTATGTAATTTGGGGCTAAAAAAATAAAAGTAAACATTTTTAATGATCCCATTGAAGAGGTTAAAGTTTGATGAACTTCGGGGCACGCAATGAGGTGTAATTGGATAAAGTCAGATATTTGAGTCAACTATTTAAAACTGTTGACTGGTCGTTATAATTTGTTGTGATGAAGTTACTCAGATTTCTTATTAGAACATAAAAACACAAAGCATTCGTCATCTAGAACTCAACAAAGCTATGTCCAACAATTATTATTATTTGTATAGGATTATCTTGCACTACGACCTAATGGTCTATTGTGCCCCCAGCTAATACCAAGAAGAGGTTTATTCCCTCATTAGAGTTTCCCTCAGAATATAATTCCTTCAGAATTGTTATCTAGGGTCAAACACTCTAACTTTGCATTCGCCCTAGAGAACCCTCTCTAATCCGGTTTCTCTTAGGAATCTGAGAATGTGAAGTGGATTCATGGTTGGCATATCCTCATCTGTTAGTTGGTACTTGCCTAAGTATTTCAATCTTTTGTTGGTTAGTGCCCCTCAGGACCCCAGAAGATGTACTGGACTCATTGCAAAGGCCTTCGTTTGTTATACCTAGTTTTATTAGATGCTCCCCGAGTTTTTAGTGGCCCATTAGAAAGCCTGTTAGGATACGTAAGTTATTCTTGTCGATGCAGATGCACGCTTCGAATCTCTTCCAGTTGTAGTATCCCAGAAGTTTCTTAACTTGCCTCAGACCTGGAGTATTGATCCTGGTTCTCGCCGTGTTTTCTTTCTTCATCTTCCTGAATCCTTCGCATACGATGTGATTTACTATTCCGCAGAATGGTTCAGGTCGAATAAAGAATTCAGCTGCTCTTTGTCTTGCCAATGAGGCCAGGTATCCAATAGACGGTTACCTTATTACTGCTACCCATTTCATTAAGTTTGTATGGGCATTCCCACACAAGTTTCGATTTAATGACATGAAAATCAAGTATTCTGATAACTGCTTGGCTGTCTGAGAATATTGCTATGTCGCAGTTTTTGTATCTTCTACCGAGGTTGAATGGAAAACATCTATCTATAGCGTGTATTTCAGCTTGTAAGATGCTGGTACTTTTGCCCGTAGGTTCTGAGTACTTTGTTCTTGTTCCAAACACACCCGGCCCTGCTCCTTCTTCAGTATTGTGTGGTTACTTAATCCATTTATTATGGATTCATTGTTGCAGGCCTTCTTGATATTCAACTTCGTACGGGATTTTTTATCAAATTTAAATTACCTAATACTATCGTCTCTAGGGGTTGGAGTTCGAATTTGATTTCTTTTGCCATCCTTAGGATTGGCTGCTTTGCGTTTTGGTCAACTACTCGTATGATGTGAAGCGAAGTTAGTTGGAGTCAGTTGGACATGTTCTCATGGCCCCAGTAATACAGATGCAAGCAAGTCTTTGCACTTTAGTGAGTGTCTACCTCGTTGTGGCTAGACTAGTTCATTTGGCTTACGCTATAGATTCATACGTGATTATTGGTCTCACAATGGCGATATACGTCTATCTTAGAATGCTCGGGCTAAGTCCCCAAGTCTTACCCGCTAGGCTCATACATATCATGAGAGCACGGGTGGACTTTTTGAATATCTCTTCTGTGTGCTTTTTCCACATAAGATCCACTATCTAGGTGTACTTACATACTTTAGGTCCACCCCGGACTGTAGCGCCTACAGTCCGGGGTGGACCTGGGCCTCAACCAATACGCCTCTCCAGTTAGCGCGATCTTTGGCTAACTGCCTACAGTTGCGCACTCCAAGTTGGTTGAGCTCCTCTTCCACGTGTGCTCGCAACCTAAGGCGAGGTCTTCCTCTACTGCATTGTCCCTCCGGGTTGGAATCGAAGACTCTTCGTGCCGGAGCGTTGGTGTCTATTCACTCTACATGTCCTAGCCATCTTAGACGACTGATGTGCACTTTTCTGACCAAGTCGATGTCGCTGTACAGCTCGTAGTATTCGCTGTTAAATCTTCTCCTCCAAAGCCCGTCAACGCGAACGGGACCAAAAATTACTCGAAGAATTTTGCGTTCGAAACGACGAAGAAGATCTTCATCCGCTTCATTCGCCGTCCATGCTTCTGCGCCATAGAGCAGGACAGGGATGATAAGGGTCTTATATAGAGTTTCCTTAGTGTTTCTTGACAAGGCCTTACTAATCAATTGCCGTCTTAGGCCAAAGAAACAGCGGTTGGCGAGTGTAATTCTTCGCTTGATTTCTGCTGAGGTGTCGTTATCAGAGTTTACCGCGGAGCCGAGGTAGACAAAGTCCCTAACTACCTCAAAATTGTAGCTGTCTATCGTGACGTTCTGTCCGATTCGTCGATGTTGTGTGTCCCTTCTTGTTGACAGCATATATTTTGTTTTACCCTCATTCACCACCAAACCCATTTTTGCCGCTCCTGCACTAATACTTGCAAACGCACCAGTGACAGCTCACTGTGTTCTGTCAATAATGTCAATGTCAATTCTTGCGTATGCAAGAAGTTGCACAGACTTTTGGAAAATTATGCCCCTGGTGTTGGCTTGTGAGTTTCGCACAATTTTCTCGAGAATGATGTTGAAGAAGTCACATGACAGCGCGTCACCTTGTCTAAATCCTTTTTTGACATCAAAGGTCTCGGTGAGATTGTTTCCAACCTTTATGGAGCAGCGAGCGTTCTCCATCTTCATTCTGCACAATCTGACAAGTTTGGCAGGGATGCCAAAACTAGACAAGGCTCTGTATAGCTCGTCTCTATAAATGCTGTCATATACGGCCTTAAAATCGATAAAAAGATGATGAGTATCGATCTGGACTTCTTGGGTTTTCCTCAGGATCTGCCGTAGTGTGAATATTTGACCGGTCGTGGACTTACCGGGCCTAAAACCGCACTGGTAGGGACCTATCAGATTGTTGACGAATGGTTTCAGGCGCTCACACAGTACAGCATACATGATCTTATACGCAATGTTTAGGATACTGATGCCTCTATAGTTGGCGCAGTTTAGAGGGTCTCCTTTCTTGTGGATCGGGCAAACGATGCTGAGGTTCCATTCATCAGGCATACTTCTTCTGGCCAAATCTTGGAGACGAGTTGGTGTATGCTCTCCACCAAGTCATCTCCCGCCGCCTTAAACAGCTCGCCAGTTAAGCCATCCGGTCCAGCAGCCTTGTTGGATTTAAGCTTAGATATTGCTATCCTCACTTCATTTCGGTCAGGTGGACGGAAATCTTGGCTTTCATCGTCCAGGTTGAATGGTTCATTCTGCCTGACAGCGGAATTTATGTCGTCTTCGCCGTTTAGCAGTCTGCAGAAATGGTTTTTCCATGTCCTCAGCACCGACTGTGACTCTACTACAAGGTTTCATTGTTCGTCTCTACAGGTCTCTGTTCGGGTCTTTTTGGCATAACACGTTCTTTTTACCTTTTGGTAAAACTTCCGAACATTATTCCTGGAGTAGCACCTCTCTATATCCTCGATCGCGCGCTTCTCATGCTCTCTCTTTTTTCTCCGGAGGAACCGATGTTTTTCCCTCCTTTTTTGTTTGTAGGGCAGTGACGCTTCGTAGGCACTTTGTTTTGCTGCATGTGCTTGCTGTCACTCTTCGTCAAACCAGGGGTTTCGTGGGGGTGGACTGGTAAAACCGAGCACATCAGTTGCGGCGTTTTTGATGGCTTCTTGGGATCGACGCCACTGGTCTTCGGCACTTGATGCTGGCAGCATAGGACTTCTCGAGAGGTTTAAGGATACGCGATCGGCAAAGGTTCTGGCGGTTTGTTGCGTTTGTAGCCGTCCAACGTTAAATCTCCTCACAGTATTTTTTCGTTGTTTTGGCGTTCGGGATATCCGCATCCGTACCTTGGCTACAACAAGGTAGTGGTCCAAGTCAATGTTGGCGGCTCGGTAAGTTCGGACATCTAGAATACTGGAGGAGTGCCTTGCGTCGATCACAATATGATCAACTTGGTTGACGGTTTGATGATCTGGTGACCGCCATTTTCCTTTGTGGATATTAAGGTGAGAAAACCGTGAACTAGCTATGGTAACATTACGTCCCGCAGCAAAATCAATCAGCCTAAGTCCGTTTCCAGACGTGGTATCGTGTAGGCTGTGCTTTCCGATTGTGCTATCCAAGAGGTCCTCCTTTCCTATTTTGGCGTTGAAATCACCTAAGATGATTTTAACGTCATATTTAGGGCATTGCTCATATGCTTTATCGAGTAGCTCATAGAAACAATCTTTGGTAGCATCGTCTTTATCTTCTGTGGGGGCGTGAGCGCATATAAGGCTGATGTTGGCGAATTAGTTTTGATGAAGATAGTTGCAAGGCGTTCACTTACGTGTCGAAAGCTCAAGACTTCTTGCCTAAGTCTGCCGCTTACAACGAATCCTCATCCAAATAGACGCTGCTTCTGTTCCCTGTAGCAATCACCGTAGTAGATATCACAGTTTTTCATCTTCCTTTTGCCCAGCCCATCCCACCGCACTTCCTGGATGGCGGTGATATCTGCTTTGTAGCAGTCTAGGGCCTCCGCTAGTTGTTCGGCTGCCCGCGGTCTACTCAGGGTTCGAACATTCCACGTGCAGATCCGAACGTCATTATCCTTATTTCGTTTAGCCGGGTCATCAACAGTAAATTCATCCTTATCCGAGGCTATTGGTCGCTTCGTAATAACAATTTTTCCGCGGTAGGGTAGTTAGCCCCACGCACAAACCCCAATCTGGAGGACCAGGCCCTTTCTGCGACCCCTTGGACAAAAGGAGCCGGAATATTACGGAGTCAGTAACCCGCTGCGGGGATGTGAGAGCTGTCGTTGACCCATTAAGGGCTCTTCCGCCACCATCTCTATTTCAACACTCTGACTAGTGTTGAAAATCCTCAATGACCTCAGCTCCAAATACGTCGAAGTAGCTCATTTAGTTATCCGCCATGTTGACTGTTGACGCCACCGTTGATTCAACCATGTGAATTCATCCGCCGTACGTTCTCTTTCTGAGGGGCTCATGTTAGACTTCTGAGACTCGAGCAGACAGTCAACTTCGACAGAGCATTATAGTGTTGCTTTATTTTCTACTTTATCAACACTCGCACTTATAAGTTCAGCAAGTCAAGTCCGGATGAACATAGATCAGTACCCGGTGGTGACCACGGGGAGGTAAAATAAGAACAATTGATGAGTGTGAGATAGTTGCGACACTGGACATCGCCAGGTTGATGCCAATCAGATGCCCATCCCTATTCACACAACATCGAACCACTATCTAGGTGTAATCCAAGATATTTCACTTCTTTTACTGTTTCCCGATTGACTTCAGTTCAAGCTTCCTTTTTCTCGTAAATGGTACTGTTGTAGTTTTTACCTTGTTTATGTTGAGCCTAGCCATCTAGCACTATTCTTGAGTTGCTTTTAGACCCCTTTCTCAAAAAGAGTTCCTTCAAACTTACCTCTGACAATCAGTACTATGTCAGCAGCGTAGGCTTGACTGTTGATTCCGAGGTTGGTTAAATTTTCGGGTATTTCATCCACTATTAGACTCAATATTATAGGAGTTAGTACTCCTCCTTGTGGACATCCTCTTGTATGTCCAACAATAGGAAAGGCACAATTTTGGAAAAGTTCGTCTAGCTGCGAGGATACGCAGACCATGGGGAGTTTTCACTGCGTTTATGTACAGTAGATACTTTCAACAAACAAATAAGCATCTGTCCACCGTCTAAGACGAAACGTCACTGTTGATAACTCCAACCTCGAAATAGTTAAGGAGTTCATCTATTCAAAGTGATACCCCCTTGGAGATCCAGTGACCTAGGAAATCGTTGCACACTAAGTTCAATAATCCGTAATTAGCCATTTTGGTGATGTTGCTTGGCCTTCGCGGAGCTTGCAATTTAACGCATTTGAACTATTTTTATTGTGGGGTGCCGTTAAATATCGATGTTATGCTGACAATTCAGAAATGATTCAGGCACTTAAGCGCAATATTGGTCGAGTTATAAAGGGTGCCCCAAAATTCATGCAAGATTTGAATTTTGCTCCATTTGTACGATAAAGTGTTGCCAACGAAAAAAAAAAAAAAAAACAGCGTGACAGCTGACAGTTCAGGGTTATTCAAAATGGAGTGCTACACGAAAGAACAATGCGTTCTCATTGTTGAGCAATATTTTAAAGATAATGAAGGTTAGCCAGCTACAGTTCGCAATTTTCGTACAAAATGTGGTCGGAATAGTGATTTATCTTCATCAATTGTGAAGAGATTAGTTCAAAAATTCAGGGAGACTGGATCAGTCAGTGATCTTAGACACTCTGGCCGTTCTTAAACAAGTCGTTTAAGACAAAACATCGAACCAGTTCGTGATAGTGTTGTTGAGAGTCCAGGAATATCAATTCGGCACCGTGGTAAAGAATTTGACATTTCGAGAACCTCTCCACAGCGATTCTCACGAAAGATTTCCATCTTCATGGATACAAAGTGCAATTGTCTCAAGAACTGAAGCCTACTGACCACGCATAGCGAAGAGAGTTCGTTGAATGGATTATGGAACAACAACAAGTGGATGGTGATTTTTCAAACAAAATCATCTTCAGCTATGAGGCTCATTTTCACCTTTATTGTCCACAAGCGATTGTTAAGTGATTGTTGAGACACAAATGCATCTACAACGTGTCACTGTTTGGTGCGAATTTTGGGCTGGAGGCATCATCGGACAATTCTTCTGGCAATAACAGTTAATGGTGCTCATTATCGCGACATGATAATCCAGTTTTTTGTGCCTAAATTGCAAGATATGGCCATGTGGCTTCAACAAGACCGTGCCACATGCCATACAGCCCGAGAAACAATTCAATTACTGCATGAGTCATTTACTGGTCGTGTAATTTCTCGTTTTGGTTATCAAAATTGGCCGCCCAGATCATGCGATTTAACGCCGTTGGACTTTTTTTCTTTGGGTTTTTTTTGAAGTCTAAGGTATATGCCAACAAGCCCACGACCATCCACACCTTGAAAAACCAAATTGAGTGCTGTGTCAATGAAATTCAGCCACATTTATGCAAAGCGGTGATGGAAAATTTCGAGAAAAGGGTGCGTATGTGCCAGCAAAGCCGTGGAGGCCCTATACTGTATATTTTATGAGTCAAGGAAACATTTCCAATTTTTAAGTAAGAACCTGTGTTTCTATTAAATTTACTTCTTGCATGAATTTTGGGACATCCCTTATAAAGAGACGTAGAGCCCCGAAACCTGGTTAACAGGATGAACTACTGCCAAACCATCCGCGGCAGCCATTTAAATGAAATTGTTTTCCATAAACAATCGATAAGTATACTCTTTTCAATCTTCTTCTTTTTTTGCTTACGGCGAAGTTATGATCCGGAATAGAAGGATCACAACCTTCGCACTTTACTGCATGGGGTGTGGGTTTGCCGCTTTGACCTCAGGAAGTACCGGCAGACTTCCCGGTTACGGATCACTTCTTCACTGAGGCCAATCAAATGCTGGTGTTTTTGCATTTGTGTGTGCCAGTTGTTTTTTGGTCTGCCTTTTTTGCGCAATTGTGTAGGATCGTTGATTGGTATTGACTTTTTGACGGGTTTCGAAGGATCTCTCCTTTGATCATGATGATGCCAACTGAGCCGGTCGTGCTCCACCTTGCTTTTAATGGGTTCTTTTACATGAAAGCTTCCTCGAAGTATACTCTTTTCAATAAGGCAAACAATTAGGATAAATATACAAATAAATATGCCAAACCCTTCCGTATGAGCCCTTAAACTCCATCTATCTATCAAAGCCATATCTTTTGTGACTTATGCACCTCTTTAGCAATAACCTGACCGCCCCAATTAATAGAAACATTCAACTGATTTCAATGACTTATGCACCTCTCAGTACACTCAGGCACGTGCGCCACTGACTTCATGATTCCATGACTATCACCATCCAACCTCTCCTATCCCACAATCAACAATCAAAAGGGTACAACATCAATGTCCTACATTCGAATCAAAACAACTGTTACATTTCCTGACCGTATGGCCATTATCTAGTTTATTAGAACTTCAAACTGCGTTTAGACATGGACACACCCTCAGAACAATGTCATCTTTTATCAATAAATCCAAACCAGAAGAAGAATAAAACGGTACCTGTGTACCGACTTCAGCTACAAGACCAAACGATCTATTCGAATTCGTGCAATTCAATTTTCGTCCGCAATTACTGGCAGTCTCCTCCAGACTCCAGACATAACCGTAACAACACCGCACCCCATTCGCCATGATTAAATCAAATTAATTAAGGCGCTTTAATTAACCAATTGTATTAAACTGTTTCTTCATTTCTTTCAGTTTTGCTGTGTTGCTTTCATTCTTTTATTTTATTTTAATGACCACCATCGTCAGGGTTCTCTCACATTGCAGCAACAAGTGGACTCATCTTGTGCCCTTGATATGGAAACCAAAGCGCTTGTGGCCAGAAACCGTGGCGGCGGCTGATCTTTTTTGGTCTATTACCAATTCGATTTGGATTCACTTGGATTTCTTCAATTTCCAATTGATAATGAACTTCGTGAACCTGTGCTTGTGACTCATTTGGAGTTAGCTAGCCAATGTTGCTACTTTGCCTTCGTCTTTGGGTTTTCTTGATTTTTTTTTCCGTTGAATCTGCTACTCTTGTGCTCCAGAGCAGATCAAAACAAGAAGAAGAAGAAGTAGAAGAAGATTAATTGATTGCTATAGCAAAATGTGAAGTGGGGTCGATCGATCGATTGCAATGCAGAGCAGAGTAATGCGCACGCGCGCGCACCCATTGCCCCATGGTATGATGATCAATGGTCATTGCCGTGCACAAGTGCCACTGCGTCCATCCTAGGTATGGAGTGCATTTGGATTACAGTGTGTCTTGGGTTGGGTTAATAATAGTTTCTTTATGAGGACTTTCCCACTCCTTAGGTGTTCCTTTAATTACAATGTCTAACAATAATTCCTGTTGGATAGCAAACGACTAACAAAGGTCTCGCAGAGAAGCAGCATCTCCCGATAGGTGCTGGTTCACCAAATAGCTAGAAAGAGCGGCTACAGCTGAACATCTTGTAGCTCCTACTTCCACCTCCACGTGGTGCCATCTGGGGATTGCAAGGGGAGAGGGCGAATGACGAGCGTTCTGCGCCATAAAACAGAGTAAGTGTCGGTTGGGCTGTGGGCCAGAGATCCGCGCCCATAAAAAATCCTTTGCTGCGAACTGGACTACAATGCCAGACGGATTCTTTGATGACGACCTTTGGCTATCAAACAAGAACAACGATAGGATTCTGGAATATTAAGACTCTTCTAGACTCTCGGGAAGAAGGTCTCCAAAGCGCCAGATTCTTCCAACTCTAGCGTGAGTTCATGCGATACAAAATTGACATCTTGGCTTTGAGCGAAATAAGATGGTTCGACGAGAGAGAGTACCACTCCCCGATACACAACACTATGCTACTTTACTTTGGTAAACCAGCTGGATCTATAAGTGAGTCCGGTGCGAGGTTGCTTCTAATACCTTTAGCTCACTCATCAACGACCGAATATTGACGCTCAGATTCCAGAGTAGAGTAAGAAAGGACATCATTTTACAGTGTTATCCAGCGACAGAAGCTGCGACGAAGGATCGCTCACATCACAGCACCCAACGGGGACATTGTCAACGTATTGGGGGACTTGAAGTAGGCAACAATAACAGAGCACTCAAACATGTGATAGGCAAACACAGCCTCAAAGAGCGGAACGACAACGGTGGGCGTTTTGTGGACTTCTGCAACATCGTTTTGTTATTGGAGCCATCATGGTTGAGCTAAGATCTGCCAATAGACTAGTAGGGTTTCAACTGATAGGCAACACACTTCCAACCATATCGACCTTGGCGATTAGCTAGCGGTTTAGAAGTTGTCGCATCCATTCGAAGCAACTATATCAACGTAGTTCGGATTCTGAGGTATAATAGTGATAGGTTTCGGGATCCCATAGTGCGGCAATATTTCAGGGACCACCTCACCGAAGGAGCCGAAATGGTCAGCAGTTTTGGAAAGCTTTGAAAAACGTTTTTGTGACTGCTGCAGAAAGTCCAATCGGTATAAGGCAGAGGAGTCATCTGTAAATACCTAGTGACAAATTGAAGAGCATACAGCACCTGAAGCTCGAACTGCAGCATTCTTAGCAGTAGAGAGAGGAGAGCTTGAGGTCCAATATAGCATGAAGTGTAAAGAAGTGCAGCATAGTGAGAGAATGCAAACGAAACCGCATCAATGCCCTTGCGGGACAAGCAGAGGAAGCAGCTCGAGATAGCATTATAAAAGTGTGGTTAAAGCTCCACACATCCAGTGAAGAGTGCGGATGGTACCCTGCTAGATGGAATGAGCATTTCGCTGCGGTACTTAACTGTTTAGTCTATAGGATCGCGGGCTTGGACTCGAATGAGTTATCGGTTGCAACACATTCCCGATTACGCATTGGACTTTCCAGCAAAACAGAGATCTTAACCGCAATAAAACCACACAAGAAAATAAGGCGGTAGGGTTTGATGGCATTTCAGCTGAGCTTTTTCAAGCGACGCCAAAAACGTTGGCAGATCTTCTGCGCCCACTCATTACACAAAAAGAAATCTTGGACTAGTGAAAGAAGGGAATGATCATCAAACTCCTAAAGAAAGGTAACCTAATGGAGTGCGGAAACTGGAAGGGTATCTGCCTCTTACCTGTGGTTGCAAGATAACGACTAAGCATTATCTTAGTGATGTTCTGGCTTAATGATGAACGCGCTAGGAACCTATCGACATCAAAATAAGATGAAGGAAGAGGCAGTGAATAGGGCACACCTTACAGCGTGAAGTCGCAAAATATGCCATGGCATGAATGAAATCCACTAACCCAAGCCAGAAGACGAGTGGGAGGAAGCAAGGTCTCTGGGAATGAGATGTAGAGAGCTGAAACACGTTGCAGCAACCATGATGGCGCGCACTCATTGATACGTCCACAACAATTCCTAAAAGCTGTTTCCAGCAACGCTGGAGGGTTATGAGGGTTATTATAACGCCAGTTATAATAACCCTCATATGGTGATGAAGTTCATAGAATAAGTTGACAAATATCAACTTTAGTCACTACACTCGCTCCAATATTCTCTCCAAACTGAGCCGATAACGACTATCCGTCTTCCGATGATTCCAGAGAGTAACGTCATGCTCTCAGGACCTTTCAAGTTGAACAGATACCAGCTGATAGTTTCAAAACTCAAGTAGTAAACCTTAACCAAACACTGCGGATCATAAGCCGTTAAATGAGGACGATACTCTCTGGGATTTATTCATGGTTGTATTTGATAAAACCGATGGCTCTGACTGACAACATCGTCGTCTCCGATAAAGATTTCTTTTGCAAAGGGGGAGTAGTAAATATTTGCTGATCCTTCTAAGGATTTCTGAAAATAAATTGTGAAGATGCGAAGAGTTGTTTCAAGGGAGTTCTTCGAAATAAAATATATTTCTAAGATCCTGGTAGCAATAATAATAATATTTTCTCTCAGGAGAGGTGAACCTATAACGCTGAGCCAACGTTTGTAGATGCCTGCTGATTACGAGTATGTTCTTGAATTGTTGGAGGTTAACGATTTCTGAAAACATATCTCTTGGGAGTAGATTCCACAGGTGACTTGTCTTGTGGCAGAATGTGTCTTGATCAAGGGATGTCCGTGCGGTTGCTAGGTGGACATAGAGGTGATGGGCCCTAGTCGCTTGCTTAATGGAACGCTCAAATATCGCATTTCTAGGTATCATTCCTTTAAAGACTTCGGAACATCTGCCATGATAGTATCTTTAGTATAGGCATAGGTCTGCATATCGGTCTTCGATGAGCTAACGGATGGAGATTGGAAGTTAGAAGAACTGTATGCTGTCGAGCATAACTCCAAACATGAGAACAATAGGAGCTGTTGCACTGTAAAGTTTTCCTTTGCTTTAAATAGGTAGTTCAACTTCTTGGTCATGCCATGTTACACCAGACTGTGTATGCCAAGAAAATGCTCGATTTCCTTGTGATGGATAATTTGGTCGTTCATTTGAAGCTCTGATAAAGCAGGAAAGTTGTTTCTAGAAGAGGTGGTAAATTGGAGTTTCTTTACATTAAAGTTGACTAAGTATGCTTTTCCCCACTTCAGGATTTTCTGCAGGCCTTCAGAATGATCTGGTCGCATCTCTGACGATTTGATGTATTTTCTTTCACGAGCCATTTGTTAGAGTAAGATTAGATTAGGATGCAGTCATTGTAAAAACTGAAGATCTTTTTATTTACTGACTCTAATTGGTAGTTAATATGGAGTAAAAGTATAGGTGATGAAAGTATGGAACCCTGAGGCACTCCAGCGTTTACAGCAAATGTATCGGAAGACACGCCACCGATCACAACTTAATCTGTTATGAAGACAATTCTCCATCCAACCGCAGAGTTATTTGGTGGAGCACTATGCCAATCCCTATCGAATGTCTTTGTTACGTCCAAAGTAATGGGTCTTGATTCCCCATGCTGTTCGATAGCTGATGTCCATAGGTGAGTTACATAGCTCAGCAGGTCTCCAGTTAAACGGAGGCAGTGAAAACCATACTGCTGGTCACTTATCACTCCGCGTCCCTGCAGATATTTGATGATTGGTAGTTTTGAATCCTTTTTTAGGCAAAAGGGAAGCATTTTTTGGGCATAAGAAATAAGGAAGGACACATCCCACTGCTGAAGATAGTATACTACAGTACTACTATAACTGATGACCCAAACCAATGAAGTAAGATCAGTAATAGAATAAGGTATGCATTAGACCGCGAGTTTTAGTTTTAGACAACGATTTTAATGCCCATTATAGTTTGTGGCATACCTCACCTCTTTCACTGATAAAGGCTTACACCAATCCTCTTATACGTAATGGAGGCTGTGACCGCATCTTTATATCAGCAAGTAAAAGAAAACCGTAGAGGTATGCGATAAATCCTTTCCTGATCACTGCTGGATACTGATCGAGGCAGGTAAGAGGACCCTTCGAAACTCATAAAGAGCAAACTGAAGGGAATTTTGTGGGAAACAGAGAGGCTCTGTAAAAGGAACTGCAGCAAATCTCATCTTCATAGCAGAGGTTAACAATATAGCCGAAGTTTAGTGTTGTCAATTGCTCATTCGAGAACTCCTGGAGACATTATTTTCCGCATTCAAGGCGCAAGATATGGGCAGTATTCGTCTGGTGGTTCTGCAAGTGTCAGAAGAAATTGTGGTTCCTTGCTTCGAACAGATCTACAAGTGGTGGTTTAAACTGGGTTAATCTCTTTAGATCACCACAGTATAGAGAAGTAACCTTTCCTTTCAACCGCATGAGCACCAGGGCTGTAGCGACTGGCAGAGTTCAACTCAACATAAATATACGGCTTCTTGTGGTTGTGAAAATTGTACAATAATATTATTAGGACGAGGTAACTATTGTATATTGCGATGGCCATACTAACGATGATGTTATCTTGGTATCAGACAGATATCCCGCAGTATAGAGCGAAAGACTGGGTGCTATCTCTATCTTCCTCATATTCAACGTCTAAAAATCATTGGACAGGGCATGCAAATTTCAACAGTGGTAAAATATTTCTGGGTGTAGTCTTAGATTCGAGGCTAAACTGTAAGGAGAACATTTGCTATCACATAAAATGGCATGGGTGTCGATTTCTTTAAGGCCTGATCTAAAAGATAAGTAAAAAGGTAAAATACCTACAGCGGGAGGCTAGGCCCTTCGCATCTCCATGGGTCTCTATTCAGGGAAAGAAGATTGTGGGCATTAGCATCTTTCAGTCTATATTGACAGAAACTGACACTAACTCCGACGGGACAGGAGATTCCCACGTAAAATTCCCAACAGAAACAACAGAGTTGTACTTCTACACTGACAGATTGAAATGAACGTCGACAACTTACTTTAAGCCGAGATCACAGCCATCATTCAGGCTGCAAAAATGATTAAAAGCGCAAATATCGTCGAGAAGATCATTACTGCGTATAAGGAGCTATTGAGACCCTGAATTTAGCTTTTTTTTCTTTTTTTTTTCTATAATTTGCACGTGTTAAAGGGGATATGAATACCCTTATACTAATTTTTAGAACACGGGCGTTTTTTTTTTTATGGAAAGGGGAAGACACACCAGAGAAAGACAGATTGGTGTAGTTGGTTTGAAACTCAGGTAGTAGATAAGTTTCAGTTTGAGTGAACTCCAAGGGTGGCTGTCCAGATAACTGGGGAGTATTTTTGCTTATGATTCACAGTATTTTTTTCCGTCCTCCTGATGTCATCATCACGATCAAGTTGCATTTTAGCCATATGACCACCCTACTGCCAGTGTTATGCCTTCACAGTAGAGTTGAATTACTCGTAGCTTTCGCAAGTGATCGACTTTTTTATTTATTTCATGTGAAATAAATAGATGATTCTTGACATCAGGATTCGAACCGTGAATCAACAGCGTGACAAGTGATGATGTCACCACTACACCACGGCCACTCTCAGCCTTCAGCTTCAGTTAAATGAAGACTACTAAATGTGTAACTTTTTTTTTGACACAAAAAACATATAAACACAGAATACAGTGATTCTATCATATGTTGGATACCGATAGATCTAGTATATCCCGGACAGCAAAAGGGTGAATAAACTTGCAAGCAAACTCAACTGTGTATCTTTAGCAATCTGGTTGCAGTTTTGAAGACGCTGCAGACTGGATTCTTAGCCATCAAAGGCCAATTACTGATGATTATTAGTTTCCATGACCAACCCGAACTCAGTCTCATCGTATTTTAAGCCTGTACCCTCCCTTGTCAGCCACACTTTAAAATACATACTCCTTCGGGCTAGATTTCGCTTTGGGAGTGGCCACCAACCAACCAACACTACACATTTCTGTGCAAAAATCGAATATCGATGGATTACTGCAGTGTGGTAGTGCCTAGCCCCGAATGACGGTGTCTCGCGTTTTTGCGTTCTGGCCTCTGTCCGGGATTTAATTTTCTTAAGCGTTTGACCTACAAAAGTGCACATTCAGCTAATGTACGTTCCTATAGGTAATCACGCAGCGGCTATTAGATGCATTGCTTGACCAAAAACCGATCACGGTAATCGATCGTAAAAATGAGTTTTATTTTAATTGAAACTTAAAACCCTCTTCCAATCTAATTTGGATTGTAGCGCAAGAGAAAAAGTTTACCATGTTTTGGAAGCCTCAGTCGAGGCTACTGGCAAGGTAGACCTCATGCGAACTGTAGCGCCTTGTAGATTACAAATTTGCATTAAATTCTGTTCTCGGCGATCGCGCGCAGTGCGTTCTTCCTTCGGCATAATTCGAGCAACATCCTCTACATCTCAGTCTAAGCTGTTGATGTTGTAATCGATTTTTAATAACCATTAGACCGGCGCAGTGTATCAGTTTTCTAGTTGTACTGACGCAAGTGAAAATCGATTTGAACGTTGGAAGTTGACTTTTTTTTTCGATTGAATCTTGCCGCTCATGGATAATTTTGTCATCAGATGGATAGTTTTTTTTTTTTGTTTTTTTTTTTAGCAAATTGTCAATATCTCGATGACAGCTAGAGAAATAAATTTATAAATTATGGCCAATTAATTTGCCGTAATAGTTGTCTTGAGTATGGTGTTCTCTTTCAGTAGCCACTAAATTAATTATAGTACTCGTACATGGGATAAAGTTATTTATCGATTTAGGGAAAGATTGAAGTAAACATTGAGACAAGTTGACGAGAATACTTTCCTTTAAATTCATAGAAAAGGTTATAGCTATCTGGACATTTGTTAAAAGGAAAAGAGGATGTAAAGCAGATGCACACAAATAATTTGGGGCAGGCAGTAGAGACAGCCACCACGTCGGACGGGCTGGCGGGGCTAAGCTCAGGCAACTGTGGGGGTCACAGGTAGCGGATAGTGAACGGCCTGTAGAATGCAGGTTAACTGAGATTACCCAAATAAGCAGTTCACGACCAAGAGCGGCAGAGAAGGAGGGCTTGGCTGAAAAGGTTAAAGGAACCCCTATGAACTTTCTGCGACAAGACGAATAGGCACCGTCTTCCATATAGGTGCTCCCCACCCCTCATAAGGTAGCTACGATACAGGAGAGAAAATGAGATACAGTAAGAAGAAAATGAGATCCGGACGAACCCGCCACAAAGCGAAAGGCGCAGCTACTTACCTCGGAAAGATGGCAGCACATAAGAACATATAAATGTATTCTACAATATATTATAATACGTACTACTATAATTAAATAACTCAAATATGATGACTTCGTCATCAGTACCCTAAAACATTAATACCGAACCCAGTAAGGTCTTAATTATGGCATACTGGAAAATGAACTGAATGACAGATATGAGGGCTGACGTCTGTAGTATTCTGTTACCTGAGTAAGCTGGAGTGAAATCTGGTTGAAATGGCTTTCAGGCTAATGCTACAAGCGCCCCCGTCCCGTTAAAACCTTGGCAGGACTCAAAGTACGTTCATTGTTTCGTCACCATTAAGTTGGTGGTGTAGGTACAGATGTAACATTCCTGTTTAACACCGATCTGGCTCTGACATAAGACCCCATAAGGGCTTATGCCAACAACGGAGACCATGCAGCATGGCCTCACTGCTTGCATAGATATTTGTAGTAGGAAGGGCGACGGTCGAACCAACCGACCAGAAATCTGTTTTTCACAAGCTAGGGGAAGAGATTAGAGGGCTGGTGGAAATGCTGGAAGACGGCAAAACGCGTTCGATTCACCAAGCGATGCGAGATGCCATTGAAAGCATCAGAGCTCTCTATGAGCTTTCGGCGATTCAACTGCACGATGAAAAAGCGAAGGAGGTTATTCGTCAGAACAACTCCTCGCAAACTTCACCCTGGCTAAAGCCAACAATAGAGCCCAAGAGAAGGCACGTTGCAGATACCGAACCTCCGGAGCCAAAGCGGAAGCAGAAACATCCATCAAATGGTATTGCTGAGAGTCAACCCCCGAAGATAAAGCAGAAGGAGAAACATTCACCAAATGATGCTACAGGGAGTAAACGCCCGGAGAAAAAGCGGAAGCTGAAACATCCATCTCTGGCAAACACCCAGGAGAAAGATGTGGCAATTGGCGTTGAGACCCCAGCAAGAGCTCAGCGAACAAGTGCAACCACAAACAAAGCGAATGGTTAAATGCAAGCAGGAAGAAGGACGCCAAAAAGAAGCAGCAAGGGGTCATAAGAACGAAACCTGAAGCTATTGTCATCAAAGCTACGGGAACCCTTTCTTACGCGGATATACTACGCAAAGTAAAGGCAGACCCAAAACTGGAAGCAGTTAGATACGCGGTTTCTAAAATTAGGAGGACACAAAAGGGAGACCTCCTAATACAACTCAAGGAGACAGGAATAAAGACCACCGAGTTTAAAGGCGTAATCAGCAAAGCCTTAGCGGAGCAAGCGAGGCACCGCACTACCCTTGAGGTCAAATACATCAATGAGGTCTCTACAATGGTTGACATAATCGATGCAATTAGAACCCAGTTTGCTGTAAACGTTTTACCGGCAGACATCTTATCCCTGCGAAAGGCATACGGAGGGACTCAAACAGCAACCATCAGTCTTCCAGTAGAAGACGTAAGAAAACTTTTAGAAGCCGGGAAAATTAAGATCGGGTGGGTAGTCTGCCGAATCCGTAAAAAGACACTCCTGAAAATGTGCTTCAAGTGCCTAGAGCATGGTCATCTAGCCACACAATGCAGAAGCGAAGAAGATCGCTCTAAGCTATGTAGGAGATGTGGTGAAGGGGGCCACATAGCGAAAAATTGCGATAAGCAACCATCCTGCATGTTCTGCAAGAAAAACCACCCAGACGACGCGCATCATATAGCTGGTAGCAGCAGATGCCCGGTCTTCAGGAGAGCTACTACAGATAAATCTCAATCACTGTAGAATAGCCCGGGACATCCTGGCACAAACGGCCAAGGACGAAAGAGCCGACGTTGTAATGATAAGCGAGCCCTATAAATGTCCCGAACAGAACAATAACTGGATCTGTGATAAATCAAAACAGGTGGCAATATGGATATGTGGACCCCATGCCTTCCAAGAAACAAACGCCCAAACAGAAGGCTTCGTGCGTGCGAAAATAAATGGAATCCATTTCTATAGCTGCTATGCAAGACCCAGCTTAACGACCAGCGAATATCAACTAATGCTGGATCATCTAACCGCGGAAGCGCTCCAGAGAGCCCCAGTGGTTATAAGAGGAAACTTCAACGCGTGGGCCACTGAATGGGGCAGCAGGCTCACCAACACCAGAGGACAGGTCTTATTGGAAACATTCGCTCCCGTAGCGATAGGCATTCCTAATAAGGGCCGGGCAAATTCTTACCGGAAGGCTGGAGTAGGCTCCATCATTGACACCACCTATGCCATCAGGTGATAATACTGGAAATAAAAGTGAAAAAAACAGTCCAGCTCCCAAAACTTACTGGCCCAAAATGGAATGACAGTTCTTTCGATAAGGATGCATTCGAAGAGATGTTGAACGGTGATCAAACTCCACGCGGAACAGCGGAGACCCTCGCGCATCACCTCACAGGCACCATCACCACAGCGTGCGACGCATTAATGCCTAGGAGAGCAAACACCAGGAAGGCATCACCGTGTTACTGGTGGAACGAGGAAATAGGCGAACTTTGGGCAAAATGTCCACAAGCCCGGCGCAAAGTCCAACGATCAAGAAGGAGAGCGGATTTCCAACAATGCCTGGACACCTTTAGACTGGCGAGACGTAGCTTAAATAGAGACATTGTCAAGAAGCCGACATTAACCCATGGGACTCGGTATAGAGAATGGTGATGACGAAAGTAAGGCTATAGGACTCCTCAAATAACATGTCCGATAATGCTGAGATCCATAGTAGAGCACCTCTTCCCTCAAAGGCCTGCTGCTATGTGCAATATTATACGAGAAGTCAATCCAGAAGATATCCCTTTAATTACTCACGAGGAGCTGCTAAGGGCATGCAGCAAGATAGGTGACAACAAGGCGCCGGGACCCGACGGCATCCCGAATAAGGCAGTAAAGGCAGCTGCAACAAAAAGACCAGACCTCTTCATAACAATAATGCAGAAGTGCCTTGAAGAAAGAACCTTTCCCGAAAAATGGAAAACGCAGCATTTGGTCCTACTGCCAAAAGGAAAGAAGCCCCCAGGAGAACCAACATCCTATCGCCCAATATGCCTATTAGACACCATGGGAAAGATCCTCGAGAAGATAATCTATAATAGATTACTCGCAATAGCAGAAGAGAAAGGAGCCCTCTCAGATCACCAATTTGGCTTCAGAAGAGCACGATCTACTGTTGATGCCATAAGAGCGGTAATCGATATCGCCAAAGGTGCCATCGAAGGAGAAAGATGGCTCTACGGCTCAAAGGAGTATTGTGGAGTAGTAACGCTGGACATTAAAAACGCATTTAACTCTGCGAACTGGTCGTTTATTAGAAGGTCACTTGCCAGGATGGATACGCCATATTACCTGCTACGGATAGTGACGAACGACTTCAACAACAGGAAGCTGAGGTACAATACCGATGAAGGGGTAAAATACTACAACGTAACTGCGGGAGTTCCACAGGGATCGGTTTTAGGGCCACTATTGTTAAACATCATGTACGACGGAGTCCTACTTGGGGGAGTAACGATAATTGGATTCGCCGATGACATTGCAGTCGTGACAGTGGCTAAACACATCCGTGCAGTAGAATCAGCTACAAATGAAGCAATTGCCCGGATAAAAGATTGGCTAATATCCGCCGGACTAGAACTAGCTGACCATAAAACAGAAGCTGTTCTTATAACTTGCTTTTTATAAGTCGAAATTGCCAACTTTCAGGTTGGTAACCAAACCATCTGGTCGAAAGAGGCTGGAGTACTGCTGGACAACAGGCTACGGTTTAAAACGCATGTTGATTTTGTTACCAAAAAAGCATCGCAAATGCAGGGAGCTCTCTCGCGTATCATGCCTAACATCGGTGGACCTGGATACGCTAGAAGGATTCTACTCTCTAGAGTTATCACCTCAATTCTGCTATATGCCGCCACAGTCTGGGCGGAGGCACTGAGGACGAAGGAGACCAAAAGGAGACTATCGTCGTCATACAGACTCTGTGCGCTATGGACAATTAGCGGCTTTCGAACCATCTCTGACGAAGCTGCATTTGTCATAGCTGGAATGGTCCCCATCGATATTCTTGCAGATGAAATGCTGAGGATATATAACAGAAGAGCATTGAGTCATCACGACGCCACTGGTATCAAGGTGATAACAATTTAAGAAAGGGCAGCATCAGCAGCTATGTGGCAAGCTCGTTTGGCTAATATAACAAAAGGCAGATGGACATACAAACTTATACCGACAATCCAAGATTGGATAAGTCGAAATCATGGAGACTGTAACTACCATCTAACGTAGTTCCTGTCTGGCCACGGTGGCTACCGCAAATATCTACATCGATTTGGACACTACAAATCACCATCCTGCCCGGAATGCCCATGTGAAGATGAAGATACGGAGCACGCAGTGTTTTACTGCACATTTATCACGGCATGGAGAATTACTCTGCCAAGTCCGTCATTACTCCTCGACCATATGTTACGGTCGGAAGAGAATTGGATGGCAATATGTTCCTTCGTATCAACTCTACAAAAAGAGCTGCAGAGAATAGAAAAGCTAAGAAGAGCAACTGAAGCAGCGGAAGAAGCTGACACAAGAAGCATAGCATAAACTGCTAACCAGCCCCGCGAAGTAATACCTAACGGCAGTCCCGCGGGGAGAGTGGTTGAAGTGTGTAGGGTGTGTGTTTAGCACGTAGGCGTATTCCTGGCATCGATTACTCAGGTTTGCGAATCGTGCATGCTAGTAGCACTCGAGCTATTAGTATCTATGAAGATTACACATCCCTGCCGCAATCCAAAAAAAAAGACAGTAGAGGCAAAATACCCCGCTGATGGGTATGGAAATGGCCTTTAGTAATCATAGAACTACATGATGCAGCGAACTGAAGACTAGCTCTACTAGCTACCTTTTGTAGAAAGTTACAAAGTGCTGACGAGGGAAGAGGGGAGTGCCCCCATTAAGGCCGTTTTTCCAGGCGGCAACGGAAGTATTCTCTAGACGGGGTCAACGGTGGCGTCAAAAGTTCCAGTTAAGACGAACTATTTAGTGCTCAGCTTATTTGAGCTATGTCGACATATTCGAATCTGTCAATGAGGTATGAGGAAAAAGAGATGGTACCGGATGAATGCTCAATGTATCAACGGCAGCGCTCATATCCCCGTAGTGGGTCACTGGCATCTGAATATATGGCCCTTGTCCTGGGGGTTTTAACTAAGGAGGCGACGGGGTAACTGCCCTACCATAGAAAAATGAAGCTGGTTACGAAGCGACCATAATTCTCGAATAGGGATGATTTTACGAACTCGCAAACGACGAGCCTCGAAATAAGGATAATGACCTTTGCGCGTGGAATGTTTGGGCCCTTAATAAGCCACTCGCAGTCGATCAATTAGCGGAGGTTCTAGACTGCTATAAAGCAGATACATATATCCGCCATCTAAGAAGTGCAATGGGATGGACTGGGAAAAAAGCGGATGAAAAACTGTGACATCTACTACAGTGACTGCTACAAGGAACAGAATCTGCGTCTATTTGAATGCGGATTTGTAGGCAAAGGCTGGAAGTCTTGAGCTTTAGACATGTGACCGAACACTTGATGACAATCCGCATTAAAGTAAAATTTAAAACATCGGCGTAATATGAAGGAAGTCTATTTTCGATGGTTCGGGGCTTTAATTCACGAATAGCTCGATTAATATTGTGCTTACGTGCCTGAATCGTTTCTGGATTGTCAGGATAACATCGATATTTAACGGCACCCTAAAGTCCAACAACGTCTAATCGCAGCTCCGCGGAGGTCAAGCAACATCACCATAATGGCTAGTTACAGGATTATTGAACTTAGAGCGCAAAAGATCTATTGTTGGACAGCTTGTAGGGTACGTAGCGCCATCCTGCTGGAACCAGAGATCATCCAAGTTCATTTCCTCAGTAACCTCATACGAACTTTCTTCACAAACTTGTACACAAGTACGCAGGCACGGTTGGTGCATTATTACGACCGAAATTTATTTTCAAAATTTACACTGTTTCGGTAACGCATCACTCAGTTTGGAAATAAGTGTTTAATATTTTTCAACTTTGTTCGAGCATAAATCCATTCATTTCGTACCGCTGAGATATTATACTGTGTTTCTGCCAATTCTTTGAGCGCGAAAAAGCTGTCAGTGTCGAAACAACATGTAATTTAAAAGGAAAACCACAGATGGCCCATACTATATTTTATATCTAAACAATATACTAACCACAGCTCAAATGGTGCAGGTATGTGTGACTCAGTCAAGCCATTTATTTGCATTTGTTTGACATAATTTTCCAATGCGTGTCAATTCAGGATACCTCTGATGACTTAGGAAGATAAAACTTTCCGTGAAGACTACTCGTATGTTATACAGTCCTATGAATTTTGATTTTCTAATATTCTTGTACAGGGTATTTCTTGGTACTGCGACCGATTTGAAATTGGCGCCATTTGTCACAGAGATGGTTTTGTTTTGTGAAAGTTGGCAGAAGTGTTCAGCTGTCAATGCCATTGCATAATGGAGAGTTTGACGCCACAACAACGTGTTTTAGTGATTAAAGCATTTTATCAAAATAGATCATCAATCATTTCAACATGGCGTAAATTACTTTATTTTTTGGTCACTATTCAAAAAATTATGCATAATTTCGAGAACCTTTACACAATAATGATTTACCAAAGTCCGGATCACGTACAGTGCGTACACAACAAAACATTGATGCAGTGAGGGACAATGTGAGTGAAAGTTTGGAAACTTCGATTCGTCTTCGTGCTCAACAAATCGGGATGTCTCCAACGTCTATGTTGAAAATTATGCATCGCGACCTGCATTTCTTTCCGCACAAAATTCAAGTGACTCAAGAACTTCAAGAAAATGACCACCAGGGACGACGGGACTGGATTGCAAAAATTTACCAATTGAATGACTCTGAATTTTTCAAAAATTGATTATGAGTGACGAGGCGCATTTTGACTTGAGTGGAGCTGTAAACAAATAGAATAGCCGAATGTGGGGAGTGGAAAACCCACGAGCAATTTATGAACGACCACCGCATCCTCAAAGTGTTCGATTTAGGCTAGTAGGTCAATTGGATTATTTTTTTTCGGAAATGACGATGTCGAAACTGTTACTGTTACTGGCGATCGATATCGTGCTATGTTACACAATTTTTTTTTTGCTTGAAGTTGCTCGGCTTCGTCGTCGAAACAAATGGTTTTAACAAGGTGTGGCATATAGCCAGATTAACAATGAAAATTGTGAAACAGGTATTTCCATTCAGGGTCATGTCGAAATTTGGGGATTTCAATTGGCCGCATAGCTCACCAGATTTAGGGTAGGTGGGTAAGAGTGGCCGTTCTTTAAGAACTCAATTAGCACAAGGTTCTGTTTTGTTACCACAACGCATGTATCCTGGGTGTTAACGGTGTGTTGGTGAGGAGTCTCTAGATCCAACCTGTGGAATCCGAAAAAGTAAGAAGTTCTTTGATGTTTTTCTCTGAGACTTACTCTAGGGAATTGAAGAAGAGTTTTCCTTATACTCGTTGTCAGGTCCTAGCTAATATGGATAAGGGTTTCTCTTTCAGTTGTGACATTGCAACTGCGGCAGTGTATGGTTATGTGGGATACCTAGTTTGTCTCCTATAGGCCAGTGACCCGTAGTGATCGCTTTTAATCTGGCAACTTCTTTACGAGTTCTATTTAGGAAGTCGGTTGTTTTAATTTTGTTGTAGCCTGGCCACATCCTTCTGGATATGACACAGTTTGTTAGCCTAATCCATCTGAGGTTTGCTTTTTTAAGGAATATTGAGGAGATTTCTGCCTTGACTGCTCCAAGGGGAATGTGGACTGATTCCGCAAGTGAGCGGTGGAGTGCTGAACCTTGCTTGTCCAGTTCATCCCAGATCAGGGTTACTTTGAATTGTCCATCTAGCGACGTTAGCTCATTTCGGCATTCTAACACTAGTTTAGAGGATATACTGATCGAGGCGATGGCTTTGATAGCAGCTTGACTATCAATAAGTATGGCAATCTTTTGCCTTGGCATTATATTTGTGTGTAATTTGATCTGGCGGCAGGCTTGTCGCTATAACTTGTTTTCTAAATTAAGAAACGCTGATTTTATTTTATATTATTTTTGTTTGGAGCTTGAATTTTGTTCCATTAAGTACTGAGGATGATATCGTTCAAATGTTGACCTCCAGCGTTTCATCACTTTTCTGAATACTTCCACTGAGATGTGCTTGTCTTCATAGTTTAGGCCCATATCCACCCCGGCCTGTAGTGCCATCTCAATAAAAGTAAGTAAGCCTTTAAGGTCTTGAAATCTAATTGAGATAACGAATTTGTAACTTAGTCCTCATGGCTATGGTCAACAATTTTCCAAACTGACATGAATTTAAGAACACAAATGCGAAGGAAATCTTATCAAAAACTCATGCAAATTAGGTAATTACTTCAGAATCCAGAAACATGAACCACATCTCGGGTCCTCCAAGCAATTTTGACTCTTTTTCCTGCTTTTTCTTTCGCGTTAACTTAATTCTTCAACAAAAATCCTTGATATTTTGACATCACCAATCAACAACCGCTCTTATCTTGTCTGGACAATTTCGTCTCCAGTTGATTTATTTTTGGCGAGACCCTGAATGAGCATTTACGAGTATCGTCAACGAAAATAAAAAAAAACTCGTTCATTACCTGAACAACAAATCTGTATGCCCTTTGAATTATGTTTTAATTCCTGTTCCCCCATTTACTTCGCCACGCAGTGGATTATATGTTACGGCTTAAACAGATAACATTTTATAAATTGAATTAATTTAAGTCGACCTGTACGGCTTAAGTTGGGTAATTCGTCTCACTGATACCGCCTTGCTCTCCCTCCATAGGGACTTTGCTAAAGCGTATACTATTCGTGCAGGATTTATGAAGCCGATAAGGTAAAATGTAACGAACTGATTTTTTTCGATGATACCGAAAATTTAGTTCCAAAAAAAGCGAAAAATAATTAATCGGATTTAAATTTGTGAGTGCATGCTATGCTGTCTAAGTGCGTCTGAGTGGCTAAAGAAAAATGTCCCTCGAAGCAAAAAATAACTCAAAATGTTTTAATTTTTTTTTTTTTTAGGAAAAATTTCATTTATTTTAGTTGCTGTTACGCGCCGATTTTGGTATCAATGCGTACGAGACAGAACGCATTAATAATTTTGAATTTAAATTCTTTTTCGATCAAAGGATGTTGTTTCCATTTGTTAATGTGTTTCTGGTTTTATGTTTAAGCCAAGATAATGGAAACTTCGATAACTACGAGTACATTCATGATTAATTGTTTTTTATTCACGATTTTTTTTTTATTCATGATTAAGTGGGACAGGAATTCATTGTTCTGAATTGAAATGTTCAGTTGTCAGTTCAAGATTCCAGAGAATTATTGTAAGACCTCAGCGACGGCATAACACAAGACCCTGTGGGTTTCTCATAAATCAACGGGCATGATATTCTCACCTAATAACCACCTGATTACACTCCTTGCATTGTCGAAACGTCATATTAAAATTTTCAGCACAATTTCCAGACGACACTTGTATGGCAAAGGCGCTTCTTCCTTCTTAACAGGGTTCTTCTGTTCTGATTCTCACCTCCGACGGCTATTCGCCTAAAAGGATACAGGACAAAGAAAAAAACAACCATAGTAGCCAACCCACATGGTGAAGTGCTGGTTGGCTTCCCCGTCCGAGACGGATGATATTCCTATTAATGAAATTGTCATAAATTACAATCCCTAACGACAACTGGGTGTTTTGTGTTGCCACCATTTCTCATTCGATGGTGTGACCATGTTTGGGGGGCTTTAGTCGGAGAATATGAAATGCAACTCGCAACAGATCGCAGGTTACCGCCGATTGCTGCTGCTGTTGGTGATGCGAGACTTGTTGCCGGGACGGGACTCTTTTCTTTTCATTTTTACTTGCGATACTTTTTGTGGCCAGCTTGTAGTGTGGTGCAAGCTAATGTGACATAAAGTGTCCTTTTGCATTATTTATGACCACAATTTATTTTTTTTTTCCTTGCTTTCAAGCTAGCCTAGTTTTTCATGAATAAATTATGAATGCCTGGTGAATATTGTTTATTGCGCATTGTAGGCTGGAAGGAAGGTGGCTGCTGCGAACACCAGGTGACCTATCCATCTTCGATAAGTGAAATATGAAAGTTTTCTTGTAAATTTTGTGGTTGTTTTTATTGGCATTTACAATAATTTGTAGAGATTTTTTGGAAAAACTGGAGAAAGTTGGAGGAAATTTATTTGTACCAATACTAGCTATATGCCACCTTTTTCGTGGTTATGAGGGCGGCCTAATAGTCTTCAGGAATTTGAGAAGATCTTCTTAAGGGTGCGACAAATAAAATGAAGGAGGACTGCATTGTCGAGGACAAATATTCTAGTGTTTCTCACCTGATTGGTATAAAGTTATATAAATTCACCAATTATAAGACTACGATATCTAGCTGCCGCTTCGTAATACTGCTAGAGTATGACTCTAGTCAGTGTCAATGTTGCTTTGTTGAAATATTCCAATCTCCATTGCTCAATATTGGAACAGATTCCGATAAAATGGAATGTATCTTCTCTTGCGCGCAAGTCCACTGAACTTCCAAGGAGACACTCAATTGCGCATGAAGATATTTTCAAATAAAACTAGGATGGTTGGTCAGCTGCTATCCGCAGAACACCAAGCCCATCTGGAATACAGCCAGCGCATCATAAGCCTCAGCCATGATGATTTTCCTCCAAAACTAATCATGAGTGACAAAGCACGTTTCCAACTCTCCGGATATATGAACGAGCAGAATACTCGCTTTTGGGGTATTATTCAAGAATTGCCTTCACATCTAATGAAAGTTACTGTGTGGTGCGGTGTCTGTGAGAGTGATTGGACCCTACTTTTTCGAAAACGCTGCTGTCAATGCTAGAGAACTTGTCACTGCACTAGAGAACCAAGTTACGTGACTTTTCGATACCCGAATTGGATGAATTGGGGTTGGAGCACATGTAGTTTCAACAAGATGCCACTGCAAACTCAGTGGCTGACACAATGGACTTAGTGAAGAACACTTTTTCAGGCCATGTTATCCCCCGTTTTGGCGATTTTCATTGGCCCGCAAGATCATCAGATCTGATCATTCTAGACTTCTTTCTTTGGAGTTATTTGAAGTCATTGGTCTACATGAATAAGCTTTAAAATCTCGTAGCCCTGAAAGACAATATTAGACAAGAAAATGCCATAAAAAGGGTGCGCCATCTTGTACCTATGAAACTATTAACACAGATAATAAACTACCCAAATGTCGCACGCCCATATAAAAAAATGAAGCATATTTTTGTCCTGGCAGACAACGTTCTGGCAGACAGAGAGCTTTCAGAATAAGTACTACAAATAAAGCTTTTTCTTTTTCCTCACTCCGTTCGCTCGTGTGGGAAAAGTTATTTTTCTCATCGTGTGTTGTGACATGGAAACGAACGAGGTGATGAAGTGTAGAGAGGATCTTATGGTAGGTGTTATGCTTAAACAGCGTACCTCCAATGACTAGGCTGTTGGTATTGCAGAAGTCCACAAACCGCTCACCGTTGCCGTTGCGGTCTCCAAGGCCGTGAACTCCCATCACGTGTTTAAGCATGTTGATGTCGCTACCTACGTTGGCCTTGAGATTTCCCATCACCATTACGATGTCCGCATTAGGTGTTTCATTGAAGACGGCGCCTAACTGTCTATAGAAATTGTCATTTTCATCCTCAGTCGCGTCATCAGTCGGAGCATAGCACTGTATGAGGGTGACCTTCCTTACTCTACTCTGGAATCTGGCCGTAAATATCCGGTCACTGTGAGGTTTCCAAGATATGAGACTTTTACGCGCTGCTGGAGTTAGCACCAGTACTCCAGACCTCCGTGCACTTCCAGCTGGTTTACCAGAGTAGAGCATCAGTGACGATGGCCTCTATATTCTGTCATGCGTCATGGTTTCAATTCAACAAGAAAGCCTTCCGACTGACACAGACGAGTTGTAGAATATATTCGATCGATTTCACGAACATTTTAATATTTCACCCATTAACGTAGCAAACGATAGCTCTAAACGTCTCTCGCACCTTCAAATCGCACCAATTTCAAAGATTATCTTCATTCCTAATTTACCAAAGGAAATGTTTCACCCTCTCAAACTAGTTAATATTCCCCCAATGTACTTGTCTAATTATTTTCAGAATGTAAGTGGGTTGCGTGCAAAAATCTCCGCTGTCCAATCCATCCTCTAATTTTAGGAACAATGAGCTATTTACTTCAGATTTCAATATCTTTCGAGTTCTTTTGGAAATACACAATCGTTACAATTCTGCAGTTTTTAAAACTTCACCCACCGCTGACTGTGAATTCATCTGTGTCAAAATAACGCTATCAAGGCGGTATCTTTAAATACTTTGTTGCCACATTCGCCTTTCTCAATCAATCCATGGTTACCAGCCTGCTGCAGATGTCATCGATTTTGATTTTGTGAACCACAGTGATAATGTCACTTTAATCTTCCTTACTTTCAATGCGTTCAGTCTGAGGATGAATTTAATTTTGTTGCCACAAAAAATGTAATTCATTGACTGTCTTTCCGACTTCAGCCTTTTCCAAATGAGTGGTATTACTAACAACTTAGATAGGCAACTCAATCTTATCTTCTCATCTAATTTCACCAATTGTGTCGTCAGAGCGAGCAATCACCATCATCTTCTTCTATTTCTTACGACAACGACAACACAATTTTTTATCCAGAGGAACCATACAGCTTCAAGTTTTGCAAACCAAATTCCTTAAAACTTAATAACATGTTCAGTAACGTTAATTTGAATCTCTTTCTAGATCGTAACATACAGCTCTCTATCCAATATGCTGTCTTGTTTTTCTATGATGCAATCTTCACCTATTTCGTGCAATCAGTTCTTATATGCTACAAAAGAATTCTTCATCATCCCCACCTTGGTATAGTAAAGAGTTACGGTCACTCTGAAACAAAAGAAACAAACTGTGGCAAGCATATCTTAAATCTCGATTTGCCTCCGATTTTTCCGGTCACCAACATGCATATAACCAATTTTCTGAACTCTGCGCATTTCGATATAACGAATATCAAATGGAATCGAATATGATTTTAGACCCTACAAGTTTTTACAACTTTATCAATGCTAAAAGCAAATCTGATAGCTATCCTTCCACCCTAAAATTGTCTTATGCATCTTCAGCAGACCTTAAAATAGTCTCAAACTTTTTTGCTCATTTCTTCAGGTAGTCATTTATCAACAACGTTCTTGAATATGACCATCACTACTTTTGCTATATTTTCACGGCTGTATACAAACGTCCTTAGTCTCAATAAATATATCATCGGCTCTGGTTGTAGAGAATATTAATAAACTTAAGGATGATTACTCCCACGGCCCTGATGGTCTGCCCGCAATAGTTCGAAATACCTAGTCCAGCTACCTTATTTCAACTTTCTATTTTGCTTTCCCATAACTTTCCAAAGACCCTTATATAATCCTCCCATTCGTAAAAATGGTCGCAAGAATGAAGTAACTAACTATAGTCCCATTGCTAAACAATGTCTTTTCACCATAAATCCATCATTTCTCCAAACCAACACAAAGTTTTTAAGGGCAGTTCAACTACACCGACTTAATCAATTTCGTGTCGAGAACTCTGCGCGTAGTAGGCAAGGAAGTAGTTGTATTTGCTACCGATTTCAGTAAGGCCTTTGATAAAATTCCACATGGAATTATTCTTTTGAAACTAAAAGCTCTTGATTTTTAGACGACGTTCATTTCGTGGATCAAATCCTACTTGACAGAACCATTTGTGCTACCTCGGGTGTCCCTCAAGACAGCCACCTTAGACCTATGATCTTCATCCTGACCATAAATGACGTCGAGTGCATCATCAGAATGTATTATCTATCTGTGATCTTGTCTGTCAAGGTATCACATTCTTCCGTAAGCGTCTCCCTCCACCACCCAGGCCTTACTCTATTTGTGGCCAGCCTGTCCCATCAGTCTCTTCATTACACGACTTGAGTATCTTTTGTGATAACGAAATCAATTTTCATGCCCATACTGACAACATTAATAGCACAGCCAACTCCGCTCTCGATATTGTCAAACGATGGTCTAAAGGATTTTCAAAACCATACTCGCATGTCACAAAATCGCTTTACATCACTTTCATCAGGCCCCTTCTTGAATATGCTAGCCAAGTATTGTTACCTTACTATGAAACCCATTCTTTGCGAATAGAAGTTGTTAAGCGGAGATTGACATATCCATTTATGTGGATCGTTTGATACTGGTCAGCCTACCTCAACCAGTCTCTTGAAAAACATTGTGAAGTTACTGACATTATATTTATCGCATTCCTGACCATCAATTTGGATTTAGAGTCAAACATTCTACAATCGACCAAGTCCACAAAATAACTGACGTGATTGAGAAAACTCTCGAAGAAAAAAAAGATTTGTTGTGGTGTATTTCTTGACGTCTCACAAGCTTTCGATAAGGTTTGGCACGAAGGCTTGGAGTATAAATTGCAACGACTACTGCCACGTCAACTCTTTCTAATCTTACGATCGTACCTCACCGAAAGACTTTTCGTGTTAAGCACGGAAATGATTACTCTGATTTCAAGGAGATTGCGGCCGGAGTTCCACAAGGAAGTGTCCTTGGCCCGCTTCTATATGTACTCTACACGCATGATATCCCACAGGAAAGAAACTGCGTCGTCGCCACGTTTGCGGATGATACGGCGATATTGACAACGAGCGATACAATTGAAGCAACAACTGAGAAGCTGCAACATGCTATTAATAAAGTCCACGCTTGAACGAATTCTTGGCGTATTGTGCTGAATGAAAGCAAATCTACTTACGTCAACTTTACCTACAAAAAACTGGACAGATTACCCGTATATTTAAACTCGGCTCAAATACCATACGCGAACGAAGCCAAATATCTACGAATGACTCTAGATGTTAAGCTTAAATGGAAATCGCACGTAAAAAAGGAACGCGACGAGCTCGAAAACAAATACCGACAAATGTACTGGCTACTCGGAAAACATTCGAAGTTGAGCCTACATAACAAACTGCTTATCTATAAGCAAGTGCTAAAGCCAGTGTGGACGTATGGTCTACAACTATGGGATTGTACCAGGAAAAGCAATAGAAACATCCTACAAACTTTTGAAAATAAAGTTCTTAGAACGATCGTTAGCGCACCGTGGTACGTACGTAACGAAGATATTCATCGGGACCTGGGAATTCCTAGCGTCGTCGAAGAGATAACAAATTTTGCTCGTAAACACAAAGATCGTGTTCACGGCCATTGTAACAGTACCGTCATTCAACTACTTGAGGCGAACAATTCAATTCGTTTAGTATATGCCGGTCGTGAAAACAGCAGGAACTTTCATTAGAATTTAACCTGCCTAAAGCGCTACATTCTTTTAAAATTAGATACGAACATCTTTTTCCAAAAATCACGAGTCTCGTAAGCGAAAATAAAACTGCTGGATAAGCGTCGGCTTAGTTGTGGTATTAATCTTGAAGAATGGTATTTTCAGTGACTAAAAATCTCACACTACCATAAGCACGCGCGGTTGGGCAAAGCTATTAACTGGTAATAATTGAAAATGATTTCCTTTAATACAAGCCCAGGGTTACATCTGTACTCATCTTCCATCTCAATCCTCACTGCACATCACGAACCAATGTCCAGAATGCTGTGCAAGGCCTTCGTAACGCCCTCCACACGTCCTAACCTTGTCTTCTCCATATTATCCTTAGTCTGAAATTATTTATTTTAAGTTTAGCTTTAAGTTTATAATGTCATTGAAAAACTTTTCTGCAACTAGGTATTGCGGAACTAGTTCCATTGTGAAAATTGTGAACACACACCCTTAGTGAGGTCGAGCGCATCAGTTGCCCTTGGGTTGTAGCCGCAGCCAACTTCAGGGGATTGCTGGGAGTTTTGACAGAAGGGACGCCATTATTAGAGTGGAACCAAAAATGGAAGTATGCACACAGCAAATCACAAAAGTGTTAACTAATATTTGGTGTAATCTAATTCTTAAAAGTAAACAAATTAAACTAAAGACAACGCCAGAATAATGAGAAAAGTCTACAAACTCTTTTCCTCACTTATCTTGGCTATCTAAAAACCTGAAATTCGTCAATGACCTCTAAAGTTGACCATAAAAATTGTAAAGTCGGAAATACGGCGTAATAAAGTGTTTGCTCTAAATGCCTTTTCAATGCTTCCTGATGTACTAGATACCTAAAACTTACCAGGTGTTTATATGCAGTTCTGCCTGTTCTAGTTAGACTAACCAACTAGTCTATAAAATATAAAAATTAATCATCGCATTTAAATGCAAAAAAAAAAAAAAAAATTAAAACAAACAAATTTATTTCATTCTGTTTCTATGTACCCATAAAAGTAAAATCAAACACAGTAGCCAACGCATTCCATTAGAAACCCATAACTAAATCGCTTAATGATTTTACTTTAGCCACATGTGTGATTGAATTAGATTGACATAAACATTTCACTTTGATGTGGTAAACTGTTCGATTTCAATAGTAAGTTCTCTAAGAACTACCGCCATCAGATACATCTAATTAATAGTTCAAATGGTTCACAAGGAGACCCTCCGTTTTTTTTGCATATTTGATCTTACATAACGAATTGAATAAGTGTACTCGTAAGAAGGCTCAACTTCATAAGAGTGGTCATCTGATATTGAAATTTTTATAAACATAAACCGCATGTCAGAAAACATGTAAAATTTTCGTAAAAGGATGGGTAATTGGAGATTCGAACATTGTATTGGTTGTCATCATGTGTGCAGGCACCAATCCCTTCCATGAACTTTGGATCTGAGAAAGTTGAACCTTTAAACAAATTTATTAGCATCATGAGTCAAAGGTGGGGAAGAGAATAACCAACAAAATTAATTTTCATTGTACCAGCATCCTGTTTGATTGGTTGCACTGTAATTTATGTAACAGCTACATGCTTTCCAAGATTAAATTTTTAACAAAATGTTGATGTACAAGTACCCTACCTGCCAATCAGGTTGATGTATTTATATAGGGGAACAAGTTCGGTTAAATGCAATAAACGTTAAAAAAAAGAAAAACAAAAGCAATGCGCAACAGGCTTTCAACGGTTGATACAGATATCGAATCTGTTTTTTTCTTTTCTGTTCAGATACAAAATTTATCTATGAGTCAAACAGGTGTGTTGTTGGGGCTATTTGTTAACATAAATTGGTTAACCATCCCATTTTGAACAGCACAGTAAAAGTAAAAACTGTTATCAGTATTTGGACCCTTTGGATCGGATTTTCCATCAAACGCCATTTAATGGAAATGTTTTAACTGATTCAAGGGCAAAAGTTTCCATTGCAGAATCGCGAGTGCGATTTAAACACTCCTAAAGGTGTTACTCCACTCACTTCACTGCCGGTCTTGGCCTTTAATTAAGATTCTCTTTCTCCATCGAATGTTGGATGGTAATTAAAATGTTTTTTTTTTTTTTTTTTGATCTGCGCTGTCAGACAAATAAAAAAAAAATGATTCCCAAAAATCTCTTGGCATTCCCTTGGGAGTCGACTTACATCAAAGAAGATTCGCCATCAGAAGTTTGAAATGCGTGCAAAAAGTGAACCCATTTCTTCTTCGTTCGGTTTTATTCGGAATGAGTTACACACAATCAGAGTGCCACTTTGACACTTCCTGATGTCTGTGCAGTGTACAGAACAGTCCGAAAGTATTATTTCCCTTTTGGGGTGTTACAAGAAGATTAAGTTTGGCGTACAAGTAAAATGGTTCCGCAGATTGTACCGTGTGATGGGTGTGGTCCATGATTTCTTAGGGGATTGAAGGATGACGGTTTTGCAGCTAAAGAGAGCAGGATTATTAGGAAAGATACACATAATTTGACGAAGAAATGGATGGATATTTATCGAGTTACTTGATGAAAAATAAGTATTGTTTTCAACCTATTCGACGATAACACCTCCGTGACAAGAGATGTCCAGCGGGCTAGCCAATGATACGAAAATATTTTTTGATCCAGTCTCGTCGTGACACATGATAGCAAAATAGTGACGCCGAAGAGTTGACCATGGAAGAAAGCATACACGGATAGCCCAATTGGTAGAGCATTGGTGGCAAAGACCAGCTCTATCGCAGGTTCGATCCCTACCTGGGATACAACCAACAAGCGTCTCCAGCCAGCTCGATCTTTAGCGAGCTGCCTCCAGTTGCGTACGCTAAGTTGGTTGAGGTTCCCTTCCACTTGCGTACGCCACCTGAGTCGAGGTCTTCCTTGTCTGAATCCTTTTTTGACATCAAAGTTCTCTGTGAGGTCTTTACCGACCTTGATGGAGCAGCGTCCATTCTCCATCGGCATCCTGCACAAACGGACGAGTTTGGCAGGGATACCAAAACTAGACATTGCTGTACAAAGCTTATCTGTCACACGCGGCCTTAAAATCGATGAAAAGGTGGTGAGTATCGATTTGAAGCTCCTGGGTTTTTTCCAAGATCTGCCGTAGTGTGAATATTTGGTCGATGGTGGACTATAAGGTTTTTGACGAACAGTTTGAGCCGTTCACACAACACGGCAGATAAAATCTTATAAGCGATGTTAAGGAGACTGGTACCTCTGTAGTTGGCGCAGTTCAGAGTGTCTCCTTTTTTGATGGACGGAATTGTTGATCTACATCATCCAGGCTAAATAGTTAATTCTGCCTGACAGCGGGATTCGATTTGTCGTCGCCGTTACACAGTCTGCGGAAATGGTTCTTCCATATCCTAAGCATGGACCGCGTTTCTACTACGATGTTCCCTTGATCGTCCTTGGAGGCTTCGGTTCGAGCCTTGTAGCATTTACAAGGTCTTTTTACCATTTGATAAAACTTCCGAACCTCATTCCGCTCTGCTTTTTCCTTCTGAAAAGCCGGTGTTCATCTCTCTTCTTCTGCTTGTAGAGCTCGCGAGCAGCTCCATTCCTTCTATGCAGCGCCTCTTCTTTAGCTGCATGTGCTTGCTGGCACTCGTCGTCAAACCAGGGGTTTCGTTGTAGTGGCCGAGTGAAACCCAACACACCACAGGCGGCATCTCTAATGGCTTTTTGGCAATGTTGTCTTCAATACTCGATGCTGGCGGCATGGGAGCTTTTAAGAGATTAAGAAACGATCTCTTGCGATTGCAGCAGTCCGATGACAAACTTCCTCACAGTATTCATTGTCTTGGCGGTGTTTGGAATATTTGCAACCGTATTTTGGCTACAACAAGGTAGTGGTCCGAGTCAATGTTGGTCCTTCGGAAAGTTCGGACATCCATAATACTGTAGGAGTGCCTTGCGTCGGTCGCTATGTGGTCAATCTGGTTGACAGTTGATTAATCAGGAGATCTCAAAAGTTCCCTTGTGAATATTGAGATGCGGGAACCGCGTATTAGCTATGACAACATTACGCCTCGCGGCAAAGTCGATCAGCCTGAATCCGTTATCGGAGGTGGTGGTGTTCAGGCTGTACTTTTAGACTGTACTACCAAAGATGTCCTCTCTTTTTAGCTTTGCGTTAAAATCGCCTAGGACAATTTTAATGGCATAGCTAGGCACTGCTCGTATGCAAGAGCTCGTAGAACCTGTCTTTGGGGTCGTCATCTACGAAGACTGCCATACCATGGAAGTTGTTTCTCCGCAATTGATCAATGGGCAATAAGCTCCCGAAGAGGTGCAACATCGAAGAAAAAACAAATTGCTATCCAAAGCAGTGATAAGGATGAAGAGGGAAAGGCAGTCGGGCCAGACCATATACCTTCGGAAGTTTGGTTGGAAATCGGGAATCTAGGTTTTAAATTGCTCGCTATTTTGCTTAATAAAATGATGATTGGAAATCAAATGCCAAGTCAGTGGAGGGAGAGCTTTCTTATTCCATAAAGAAGACAGGCTAAATTGCAACTTTCATTGATCAATGAAGCTACGAGTAGTACAATGGAAATTTACGAGCGGGTTTTAGATACTCTACGATGCGGCTTTCACGGAAGAAAATCTGCTTACAACTCGATTCAAAGTTTACGGATAATAATGGAAAAATATCACGATACCTCGAACTATCTGCATATCACTTTTATCGGTCTGGATAAAGCTTTCGACACAGTTCCGAGGTATCTCATATGGACAGCGATGAGATTTCAAAGAGGACTAGAAACGATAAAGTAACACGCACAACGGTAATAACCGGGGAATTCGAAGTTAAAGTAGGTGTGCACCAAGGCAGTTACCTAAGTCCCTTGCTTTTTAATACGTTGTAAGATTTTCAGTTGAAGGGGCATTTAATAATCAGATTAAGGCGTTGGAAGATAAGGTATAAGAATTAGCCGCCCGAAAACATAATAGTTGCATTGCGGTTTTTCCGGACTTCCAAATCAGACCACGAATAGCTTGGAGAAGGGATTTATCGTTCCGTAAACGACCAGGGAAATTGTGAGGACGATATTGCCATCGAGTGTCTTTTATGATCGAAAAATCTCACTTAAACTAAAAGATTTGCTTGAATGACAGTAGTGCGTTCTTTCGCAATGTTGAGCGAATTATAAAAAATGTAATGTAAAGTGATAAAATATGATGAAAATAACGACACCGCTAAGGATGATCCTAATTCATCGATTCGTCATCGTCATCTACTTTGTGAAAGATTTTGCGCGAGGATGTTGGTTTACACGCTTAAAGGATTCAATTGGTGCAAGAACTGAAGCCGAACGATCATCGTTTGCGTCGTGAATTCAGTTATTGGGCGCTTGAACAGTTGGAAGTCGATCCACTTTCTTACCGTCAAATTTTGTTCAGTGATGGGGCTCACGAATTTGGAGCGAAGAAAATCCAGCTAGCGATGCATCGAGAAATATGCACTATTTTGTGCGGTTTATGGGCTGGAGGCAACATCGGACCCTACTTCTTCAAAAATGAAGAAAATTAAAACGTCATCGTCAATGGCGCCCGGACGGAGCCATGATCAATGATTTGTTGTCTCTAAAAGTTTGTGAACATGGTCTGCAGGACATTTGGTCATGCTGCCGGCGAAATCGTCGTGTTATTGAAGGAAGTGTTCGATGACAACATTATCTCCAGAAATGCACCTGTGGCCTGGCCACCAAGATAGTGTGATTTGACGCCGCTGAACTATTCTATGTGGGGGTATTTGAAGTCGTTGGTCTATGTGGACAAGCTAACACTAACAACGATTCCAGCGTTTGAAGTCAACATCAAGCGTAAAATTCGTGAGATATGGCCTTAAATGCTCCAAAAAGTGGTCGAAAATTTGAGCTCCAGGATGCAGTTCCTGAGACGCTCTCGTGATGACCATAGTGACCCCACAAACGTGAGGAAAAAAAAAAGAAGAAGAAAACTGCTTAAGATTTTAGGCTCTAATAAATGGCCCATGAAGATTTAGTTGAAGAGTTTTTGTTTAACAGGCTAGTTACCCATAAAAATGTTCAAAGAGCAAGTCAATACGAGAACTAAGGAAGGAGTTCAGGATTTGATATTAAATTATATCTGGGATGAGAGGTGATTTAATGGAGCTACATCGTGTCACCTCTTTTGTTTCCACTTTATTGTTCTTTCCGAAATGTGGGTGAAATATAGAATTGTCGATGCCATGGTGTTCTTGCCAATAATCAAGGTAATCGAAGTGGCGTTCTGATTACTACTGACATTTCGATACAATGTTATCCATTGAGATACAGAAAAACAAGTCTTCTGCTCTTAAATTGTTTAAAGAGCTTTTGGAAACGTGTCTCTTGTCAGTGAGTTCCAAAGTTTACTTGTCCTCTAGCTGAAGGATTTTTGATAAAGGAATCCTTGGTGGCTTGCCTAGTAGAATGCTTAATGTTGGATATGTGGTCATGTCATGTTACACTAGAGTTAACTGTGCCACCAAGAAAATTCATGGATTCCTTGGGGTTGATCATTTTGCCATTCATTTGAAGTTGTAGTACAGTAGAACAGTTCTTTCTGAAATCGACTAAGTTTGCTAAGTTTGTTTCTTCAGTTTGCATTGCTTGGTTGGAATAGTTACTCTATTTTGTTACTACGATCGCTAATGGACCTACAGAAATTGACGAGGCAACGTCAAAATTATCAAAATATTGGGTAAAGCCTATCAAAACGCCTGTTCGCTGCGGACAAGGAAACAAAAGAACACACCTCCATGGTGGTCTAAAGAACTGTCTAACATTAGGAAGAAACTAGGAAACTTTTCAATATGGCTAAAAGAACAAGGTTAGACGAAGACTGGGAAATTTATAAATCCAGTCAAAGAAAATTGAAAACAGAGACGCAGCGCTCTAAGCGCAATTCTTGGCAAGCTTTCTGTAGCGAAATAGAAAGTACCGCTGAATCAGCAAGGCTCAGAAGGGTTCTTTCCAAAGAGCCGGTAGCGTTAGGCTCCCTAAAAGACACGTCTGGCAATTGGACTGACTCATTTTTCAGGATGTATAGTAGTTAGAGATGACATCCCTGGCAACAACAGTAGTAGACACGAAATAGTGCCGTCTGAATTGGTTACGGAAGAAAAAATTGAGTGGGCAATATGCTCCTTCTTACCGTACAAATCCCCAGGCACGGACGGAATTTTCCTGATGATGCTACAAACAGCCAAAAAAGACATAACGCCGTTTCTAAAGAGACTGTTCCTTGGTAGCATTGAATGGGGTCATGTACCAAAGGAGTGGCGGGAAGTTAAGCTTGTTTTCATCCCCAAAGCAGGTAAAGCTAGTCATACCTACGCTGGTGACTACAGACCAATAAGCTTGACATCCTTTATTCTAAAAACCTTTGAAAGACTTATTGACATACACATTCGCAGCAGGCTGAACCCCAGTATCATATCTCTGGCACAGCATGCTTATACGAAAGGTAAAAGTGTTGAAATTGCAGTATTGTCAGTACGATTGAAAAATCATTGAACGATAAAGAGTACACCTTGGCTGCATTCTTAGACATTGAAGGTGCCTTTAATAATGTCACAGCAGATTCAGTCGAAGGTGCTAAGAAATAGGTACATAAACTCAGAACTAGGTGATGCGAGACTAAGAGTATCAGCTGGTAGAGGCACTCCGCAAGGAGGTGTTCTCTCTCAACTACTCTGAGTTATTGTGCTAAATGGAATACTAATAAAACTTAAATTCAGTAGGATATGGTGATACTGGCTACAGATAAATTCCTTCCAACCCTTAGCGACCAAATAGAAGGCGCCCTTAAGATAGCAACTAGACTAAAAGAAGTGGACTCGCAATAAATCCACTAAAAACGGAGCTAACACTATTGATTAACAAGAGGAAAATACCGGAACCATTGAGAACACTCCTCTTAAAATTTCTGATAGGGCTAAATATCTAGGATTAAAAATTGACAAAAATCTAAACTGGGCACTAAATACAAGGGAGAGAGCAAAAAAAGCTATGGTAGCTCTCTATACTTGTACCAGACTATTTGGAAATACTTGGGGGCCCAAATCAAAAGTCATTTTCTGGCTCTACACAGCAGTTGTGAGAACTATAGTAACATACGGCAGCCTAGTATGGTGGCCAGGTGCAAGTAAAGGCACAAACCTCAAGATACTAACCAGAGTACAAAGAATGGCGTGCATTGGTGTCACAGGAGCTATGAGAAATACACCAACTGCAGGATTAGAGACCATACTCAATCTATTATCTTTAGACCTATTTGTGAAGGAATAAGCCAATCTGAAGGTTGGAGGTCAAGCCTGACGGGGCATGCGCAGATTTTACGCAAATATATGGGCGGAGATGCTAGCATAGACTACATGGGCACTATGTAGTCTGTTTAGACTTTTATACACCATTTTCCAGTTCATTTCCGAGTCGGGAGGAATGGAAAACTAATATCCCGCTAAATGGCAACTCCATCTCCATCTACACTGATGGATCCAAGACGGACGTGGGAATAGGTGCAGGGATTTTTCTTGGAAAATTCAATTTGAACAAGTCAATTCGACTCCCGGACTATAGCAGTGTTTTTCAAGCGGAGGTTGTGACGGTGGCAATAGCTGCCCGGGACGCTGCAATGAAAGCTATAAAACCAGATGATATTACCTTTTTCAGTGACAGCCAGGCAGCGATAAGGGCGATTTCCGCCACACAAATAAAGTCGAAGCTTATGCGTTGCTGTCGCGAAGATCTACGGGTCCTTAGTACGCAACACAATGTAAAGCTCTGTTGGGTACCCGGACATAAGGGCGTTTCAGGAAATGAGAAAGCTGATGAGCTGGCAGGGCAGGGCTTAGCTCTAAACCCTGAACTAGCTGACTAAATTAATATACCACCCTGCAACCTGAAGCTAAAAGTTAGAAATAGAATGATCGCCATAGCAAATAGCAGCTGGAGATCACTAGAATCCTGTACAAGAAAACTCTAGCCGCTCTACGATAAAAATCGTACCGAGTTTAGTGGGGATGATAACTGGACACAACTTGTTGCGTTATCACACAAAAAAATTGGGAATAAGCGAAGAGGTTATACATATGTAGAGGCTTCGGCAATGAGGATGTACACGAAGATACACCTCACTTGCTGTGTCCTTAGATTCAGAATACTAGGGAAATATTTTTTCCAAGCCTTAGAAGAACTATCAAATGTATAGGATAACAAAATTTATGAATGCTTCGGGTTGGTTTAAGAACCCATTAAGTTCACGAGTGGGGAAGCTACACTCCTTGCGCATCACAATGGATCTATATTGATCTAGGTGTGGCGTAGTAGGTCTTTCACCCTCTACGTCAACCCATCAAATCTATTATAACCTAACCTACTCCGATCGCTTAAAATTGAGTCTTGCTAAAGGTCGCCTATGATATTTTGAAGTGTAACTTAGATTCGTCTTTGTTGTACTTAAAAGCTGCTGCTAATCTTATTGTTGTTTGCCTAAGCCAGACCCAATTTTTAAAAGAAAAGAATCCATAATCCGTCACAGTTTTGGCAAAATATTTCCATAAAAATAATCAATTTTGAAGTATTGGGCGTAATTTATTTTAGAATTGTGTTTATGTTACCTTCCATGGGATAGTGCATAAACGCTTACCTCCAAGGACTTCCAACAAAATTGTTGCAATAGCCCAATAAATCTTTTTCATTTAAATTTAAACAAAAAAAAAAAATAAAGATATAGAACGCAAATCTTGACTAATCTTTCTCATTACATTACACTCATTGATGATCACACTTCGTCCGCAACTAGTTCCCTGAGTAATTAGCCTTTAATTACTTTTTTAATTTATCATCTACAATAATATACACGCACCATGACAACAACCACTACTTGGACAAGTCTTTTTGTGCCGACAACATTCGACACTCAAGGACTCATTCGCTGATCTGATGCGAATACTTATCAACAATTATCTGCCTGTGGTTTTCTGTTTTCTCGACAATTATCTGATTGAACTCGTAATTTATTAAATATATCCGTCGCCTGTTGGATAGTTTTGAATTTTTTTTTTTTCTCCCCTGCCAGTTAAATGAAAAGTTGTTCATCCTCCACAATTTGTGTGTGCGGTGTTTACTACGCGCAATGACCAACGACACGATCAAGCAACTATTTTATTCGAAAGTGATTGATCGTCTGTTGCGAATTTGTTTGCATTTATTCATGAAAAATGATGAGTCTGCGTAGAGCAATTGATTGATAATAGTTTAAAAATTCAGTCCGCCCAAATAGAGGCAGACAAGACACCTAGAAACATCCATCAAACATGTAAGTTTCACCCCAGTGGTGTGGTGGTGGTGTACCCAGCCGTGCAAAAAAATCAAAATTCACGCCACCACTGTTCACATATTTTCACACACAAAAAACCACAAAGCACAGCAGCAGCTCTGGCACACTGGCACCACATTAATTATCCACCTGATCATTTGCTTGCCCCTACTTTTGCTTTGCTTTGGTGCGGCTGCTTTATGGCTACGGCGGCTACCATCGTATATACGACGACTAGATGCTGTATGTGGAGGATGATGGTGCAGCAGCATTAACGCAAGCCAACGCACGAAATGCCGTGTTAGGGGGGCAAAAAAAAAAAAAAAAGTAGAAACGAAAGAGAATCCGAGAAAAATAAAAGAAAACAAAAACAATGGAAACAGAGTGAAGCTAAATGGTTGTTGGATGTGTGTTGTTACCCCAGAATAACGGGTTTCGTAGTAAAAGCAATAAAAAAAAGTAAAATACGAGAATTTTTTAATTTCCTATTTTGTACTCGGATAGGGGCTGTTGCACTGATAGAGTTGTAGGTTTAAGAGTCACGGAAGAGATTATCGTAGAGGAGATTAGTGTATGTGTGAAGAAAGAGTTAAAAGAGAATTCGAGGAGCCGGTTAAAAGAGAAGCGGATTTTATAGGAAAAATTAAAAGAGTTTACGTGCAAACTTGCTATAATTTTTTGCAGTTGAGGAGGCTTACCATTATATTGACTCAGTCGTTGAGTAAGGAACTTATTTCATGGTTTGATAAATGTTTCAGGATATGTTTTCCAATTAGAATCCAATTAGCTCACTCTCTTGAGTATGGTCTTAAAATCGTTACATTTTTTTATTGTGGGACTGTTTGATCTTTCGAAGAATATGTTTTGTAGATTAAGCGATTTATGGTAAGTACTACATTTGCACCACCGTATAATTCATTTTTGGTGTTTATCTACCGGAAATAATGTTCCATCTACTATTATGTCAATTTCCTTTCGTTTGTTGTCGGAAATTATCCTTTGGGGACTAATGCTTTAAGGGAAATTATTCGCATTCGCGTAGGTGCTTTATCGCCATCGCATAAAATCTGTAAAGTAAAATCCCTAGTTCGACCTGAAAGAAATTGCTAAGGTCTTAAGAGAAAAAGAGTTCAATCTGCAACCAAAATAGAACTAGTATCATCTTAGGATCTCTCAAGATCAGTTCTAACTACTCAGTCTGCTATTTCAGAATTCCTTTGAGATTGTCAATTGCGTTCAATAACGCGTGCTCCATTTTTAATTACCTATACCATTGTGGGAAGATAGATAACTCAGTGTGGTGTGGCATTAGTTATCGACTCTTCTAGATGAACAATTGGGTCTATTCTGATAATAATAGGATACATTGAGAGACTATAAGGATGCCGCTAAGTTAGTAATACTTAGATAAAGATAAGAATATAAAAGGCTTTTGAACTAAATGTTGCATGGGTTCTCAAGTAGATCGAAGAACCGACTCACAAGAGTCACCAATTTTTTCTGACCAGAATAGGGTATTTGCAAACCATTCCTCGTTCTGTAACAATGCTCCGCATGTACACCCTTGTGACACAGCTCAATAAGTGCGTACTCGTTAGTCTGAGATATAGCGCAGAGAATGTGCTAATTCAGAATGAGCTATATTATACAATTTTTCCAAGCTGTTGGTTATCGCAGATATCCAGCAACGTTTCGGTCTTAAAATAAAAGAGAATAAAATTATACGCATGCTGTAGGCAAATAAAAAGCACCCGTCCATCTCCTAACATAAAACGTCGTCTGAATCGAAGTACATATATACCCTAGTGACACCCTAGTAGATATCTGACAGAGATAGACTTATTTAGAACACAATTGAGGTTCTGCATGAAATGCTAGGAAATTTGGACCCCTAACCGATGCGAATGGAGGTCTGCTGTTTAAAAAAAAATATTCAGTTTTCACAAATCTCCAAATGGGCGCAGTGAATAATAGGTTTTATACGAGGAATTATTATTTTATAGTCTAAATGATGTCCAGAGGTTCGAGAGGTTTAATAGTCTTCTGAAGGCAACCATTGCAATGTTCTTTTTACCTTTTGGTAATATTTTCGAACACCATGCCGACATTGAACTTTCCTGTTGCTACATTGTTCGGGATATTCGCAAGTGTTCTTTAGTTGCAACCAGTTTAGGGTCCGAGTTTATATTCAATTCGCTGCCAAAGCTTTCCTGTAGCCTTAATGCGGATTGTCGTAAGCGGATTAGCATATTAAAGGTCATCAACTAACATATACAGACCCGAAGGTCGTTGTCCTTATTTCGTTTGTCGAGGTCATCAGCAGTATAATCATCCTTATCAGAGGCCGGTTATTGTTCCATCGCTGGACTTTTTTTAAGCGCTAGTCATAGCCATTTTTTCCGGCATCAAGACAGAATAGTTGTGGGACCATAACCATAGTCTTGCTTCTGCGAGCCTAAGTGCAATTTTAAATAGAAGGATGCATTTAAACATAGCCCCAGTACCGGTGGAGGTGTTGATCTTGTAGATCTTATTTTTTTTTTTGATACAGAATGCCTTTTAGATTTGGTAAGTGCAGTTCTTCCCAAGAACATTTGCCAGAATAGGTCACACGAGTAAGAAAATATTAATGTTTATATTGGTGCATCATAGACATGTCTAAGTTTGACTTCACGAAACCTAACACAGCTAACTGCTGAGTACTATCGATAACTCGTCTATACTGCATAGAATCTAAACTAGCAAATCGCTGAAAGAAATACAATTTGTGGTAATTTATGATTGCACATCTCGACGAAATTTCGAGACCAAGAAATGAAATACCGTCCACGATTTAAAATAAGCAGCATGATGGTTCTTCCTTTTTTGATCATTCACGGTTGAGCTTTAGATCGGATAATGACCTAATTGCATCTCTGAAAATTTGAGGTAGGTATTTATAATTTTATCTTTTCTAGGTTAGGTAATATTAATAACTTCCAACAGTAAAAATATACGCAGCTCTGACAGCAACTGTTATTCGTTGCCTTCTGTATTGTTCTAAGTCTTTTACGGTATCAAAGGATTTCATATTTTATTCTATTCCTTATTCTATTTCCCTAAAAGCTGTAATAAGCTGTAATAGAGCATCGAACTGCCTAATCATCCGCCAGAGATCAGACGAACTTTTTTTAATTTTTAGTGTTTCATATTAACTTTTGTTTTCGCTCAGCAATTCAAAGATTTAATTCCAAATTTATGACGATTAAATTGTGCCTAATAATAGTGTAAGTAGGACTATAATATAAGATGAATGGGAAGTGAAGCGAAGCACATTAGAACAAAGTATAGCCTCTTCTGATTGACCGATGAAATTGACAAAATATAATCCTACTCCTGAAGAATTTTAACGAAATATCTTTAATTTTTCATTACGTGGATATTCAGGGCATCACTTATGAGTTCAGAATATCTAATTTAATAGAAGAAACTCAAAATCTTAAGTACTAACATTTTTTACTCCAATTCACATCAAAAGAGTTGACGCGCGAACTAGATTCAATATTTTCACGCGAATCATGCTCTCTCTCACCAGCGATCTAAATTCTCTCAATGATCGAACTCATGCAAAATACTATCTACTGACTCAAGGGATGACCGTGCTTATTTGCACAAGAGAAAAACGGTTCTATTTGTAAATCGAAAAATACAAACATAGAATTTTTCTCTTACTGTCAACTCTTTTAGGCATTCCAGTACCAATACTTACCAAAACAACCTTCCAGCGGCAGGTTTTCAGTTGGCGGCTAAAATCATTGGGTTGTTTTTTATTGGTTGAATGATAAAGCCACAGCCTGTTTGATGGTTTTTCTCATTGGAAGAGAACCGCAAAATCCAATACAAACGAAGCAAAGAAAAGTACGACGATGAAGAAGAAGCAACATAACTCCAAGAGTACACCAACCTTTCAAGAGGCAAACTTACCCGTACTCTGCAGAGTTTGAGTATTATGCAGCATAGTACTCCACAAAACACGATGTGCGCTCCTCTAATGTGTTGTTGTGGTTTGGGCTCGTCGTTGTCGTAGCACAGCGCAAATGTTGATGATGATGATGATCACGATGCCAAGAGCTAAGCAGCTACACCAGCGCAACAGCACCAGCACCAGCACCATCAACTAACAGCTCACAACCAGTACTGTATTACTCGGTCAGTCGGTCTTCTAGAGGTTGGTGCCTTAGCATAAGCTCACCTGGCATATCCTCTCGCAGTCTATGTACGTCTTTCTTACCGGATTGATTGTGCGCTGTGGGTTTTTGTTATTTTTTTTTTTTATTTTTCTTTGAGTCGTGTGTTCTCGTTCGTATTGGGTTTTACTCATTTCTTTTGTGATGCGGTTTTTGACACCCTCTAGAGGTGTATTTGGGGTTTTTTTTTTTTTTCTTCTGTTGATTGATGTTGATACGGTTACGAATTACCAACAAAAGTGAAAGAAAAGTGTTAAGCCAGCAATAATTTGTTTACTTTTTCCCCCGTGTTGTGCGCTTTGTTTTGCGAAAAACATTTTCCCGGAAGAAATCAGTTTTTTTTTTTTTTTTTTTTTTTTTTTTGAAGGCGCAGTAATTGATGTTAAATTATATACCGCGGCTGAAACATTTACCAGTAAAAATTAAATATGAAAATCAGTTTGTAACTGTAACATGAACAAGTTGTTGTGTCACATAATAATTTGTAGGTAATGCAATTCTCCCGGCCCGCAATTCAATGTTAATTTATGCAAACGACCTTAATTTCAATATAATTAGTGTGTGTGGAGTGTTTTCGAGTGTTGTTCTCCAAAGAAATGTGTTCTTGGTGTTAAATGAAAAAAAAAAAATTTAATAACAAAAATTCAACAGAAAAATATACAAAGTGTAAAAGTTATGCATGTGCTCAGTGGTGCAGTGTTTTATTTTATTTTTTTCGAAAAGAAAATCCTGTTTCTTGGCTTCTAGTTCAGTTCTTTTTTTTTTGTTTTTAGTAGTAACTGCTTGATTTGCATTTTAATGGATTAAAAACATCAGCGTGGCTATTAATCACACACGCAATTTTCACTGAAGAAGCAAATAAACACAGCAGTAAATATACACACAGATGGAATAAAAAGAATATTTGCAGATACACTATATAGTCGTTATTAATTGATCGATTTAATTTTATTGAAATTTTGTTTTCTGTTAATCGAAATCGAATCGGAGAGTGGTTTAAGAAGAATTAAAAGAGAAGCAGAAAATAAATCACAAAAAATAAAAATAAAAATTGAATTCGTAAAGTGTGAGTGTTTTTTTTTTGTTTAGAACGTGGAATGTTGCTGTAAGTGGTCTCTTTTACTGTGACTGGGGTGAGTTTAATATAAGCGGTGGTTATTTTGAGTGCTACGTGAGATTAATGCAGAGTTGAATGAATGTTGACAAGCCAATCCATATAGAAGTTGTTCTTAAATTGTTGTAGTAGAGGAGCGTTTAGTGTTGGACATCTTTTAGATTGATAGGCCGCTACGAGCAATTGGTAATTGCGCTCGAGCAGCTAGACAATTTTTCTCCTTGGTGTTGATTTTATGATGTCAGTACGGTTGGGGTGTTAATTAGTTTCGAGTTACTTTCTTCATCGGCTGATCGTTAATAATAATTAGAAAGGATAGAGGGTGTTTAATTTTCTATACGAGTAATGTGAGCTGTAAGAACTTGCGGAAATTGAATTAAATCTATGAATGAGTTGAACAGAGTTTTATTTTCTGAACTAAGAGTTATAAATTACATATTTGAGTGGAGCGTGTTTAACTTTAATAGTACTTAGATTGTTTAGGCTCCAATTAAATAATGAAATGGGTAATACTGTGCTCATGGGGTGAATGGTATTCTATATGCAAATGTAGACAATAAAAGCCTGAACATGGTAAAGGAAACTAGTCTTTTAGCAAAGCCTACAGCTTCTCAAAATTAATACATCTTTATCCATTCATTTTGCTAAGCATTCGAGATTTTTGTTCATTTCTTTTATTTTCAATGAACCTTAAGACTCTCTAAATATAAAATACAACAATATTATATCCGACCAACAGAAGATTTTCTAAAGGAATACAAAAGGAAATATAGGTTCGAAAACAAATAAAATAATTTTTTTCAAAGAGGAGAAGCGGTCCATTTATTTGCTACAGGAGCTCAAACTGAAACTAAAAAATAAATCATTCGGTCATTTGCTTCAGAATCTATATATCTATTCAAAACATTAGACGATGTTTTCACGATGCTATTTGATTCATAATTTTGCAGGACGGCTTCTTTTGGAGAAATAACTACTTGTAGTGTCAACCCGTAACTTAATTTATTTATTTAATTAGACTATACTCCTGTTGCATCCAGAAAGGGAATACAACTACAGTACATATACAGTATAATAGAGCAGCGGCATTTGAATTTGAGAGGACTAATTTTAATTTTATTATTGAAGGAACGTGTATATAGACATACATAGTGACTGTAATAGTAGTTGTCTATTGGATATAAAAAAAAATTGAGAATCACATTAGAATTGAGTATTTTTTAAGCCTTTCCACTAAAGATGTTCTTTTAGATTTCTGCTAATTTTTTTTATAGAAACGATTAGATGACAAAGATCTTGCGCTGGATTTTGTGCTGATATAACTAAAGCTTTTGTCATGCTTGATCACAACATCCTTTTGTATAAATTAGAAATGATTTCGCGAATTTATGGTTTGCTTCTTATCTTCTTCTTATCTCAAAGACAGAATAAAACAGGTTAAAGTCTGGATAAGTCTAAGTCTCCGCAGTACTTTTTATATTCGAGTTCCTCAAGGGTCTGTTCTTGGACCTATTCTGTTTTTAATAAACAGTTCTATAATTACAATTTAATGGAAAAGTTAAAACTTTTGTTGATGATGCGCATCTACTAAGAACCCAGTTTGCCGAACATAAGCTAGTAGTTGGCAGCAAAACAAAGTTTATGTTTTTTAGCCTAAGTTCACAGGAATGTCCTAGCATGGACGTCATATTTCATGCGCCTAACTGCCGTAGCTACATATGCCCCTTGTTATGACACATGCTTTAAAGTTGAAATTGTAATTTACATTAAATATCTCGGAGTGACAATTGATCGAAATTTGAGTCGACCCGAACACATTTCAATTTTAAAGCAGTACCTCCTTTCCACTATTCTATGTTTTAATCGCCTCAACAAGTTTTGCGGGGAGTGCTTACTTAAATAAACTGCAGCAGTTGATCGTCCTGCAAAAGTGGGCCATAAGGAAGGTCTCTCTTTCTTTAGAACTTCTGATGCTAATGAAAATTCTACCAGTGAGGCATTAAGGGTAGCCGTGGTGTAGTGGATTCACGGTTCAAATCCTGATGTCAAGAATCATCTATTTATTTCGCATGAAATAAATAAAAAAGTCGATCAATTGCGAAGGCATAACACTGGCAGTAGGGTGGTCATATGGCTGAAAATGCTACTTGATCGAAATGAAATCAGGAAGACTGCAAATCGTGAGCAAAGTCTTTATCTCTCTCTGTCTATTTACACAAGGCCCGTGCCCTATAAGGGTATTCATACCGAAAAAATAATCTGTTTTATTATATTGTACTCAAAATATTCTACGAGTATATGAGATGTGGCTACATTCAGAGTCCAACCTCTGACGCATATAGCTTGCTGGGGAATCTACATTCATTAACTGTTATCCCTTTCGTAGCACTAACTGAAGGAACTTGTACAGCGTTTTATCTTGTATGTTGTTCAACAGCCTCCCTGCTTCTTGAAATTGATCGCTATATTGTTTAGCATTTAAGTAGTTTCAATTTGTTTTCTATGCACTTATGCACTTGTTCTTGCGTCCTACAATAGTTTTATTTTTCTTTGTTTATTTTGTATTCCACAATATAAATTCCTATTTGAAGTGACATTACCAATGCTCTGTAAGAATATCACTAATGCCACTAACTATTCTCTTCATTTTTATTAGTCGAAGTATGAAACTGCAAATGCTAATGCCATTGTTATAGAGAATAATAAATAAATAAAATGAAATGAAATGAAGTACCTAAACTAAACTTTTGACACTCTCCAAGTGCTTCATGCAAAGTCAAAGTTAGAAAAATAGAAAGCATTTTTCTTAAAAGGTATATTCCACAGCGTTCACGAGGAATTACAAAGAAGAATGGGTAATTTTGCCCAAATGGTGGCCACAAATGAAAGGTTCTATTACATTTAAAAAAAAGCGTCTTAAGAAAATCCAAATAATATAGCAAAAGTATCTTAAATTGCGTGTCTGCATCCGGGTCTGCCGCCAAATTTCATATCTGGAGTTTGTGATGTTAAACACTTAAACACTGAAGTGGAATCAAAAGTTTTATTCTACACTGGAAATTACAGGTCCCTACAAGTGTTCAGTTTAAGTAAAAGTCAATTTACTCAAAAGCGAATTCAATTGTTTAGACTAAAATTAATATCTCACATATTGCTAACGTAGACAATAAGACTGCGTTTTTAGCTGAAAGTATGTACAAAGGCGCTTTAGACTACTCGCAAAAGTTTGTCCTTTTCTTTGGTGTTCCTAAAATATTTTTGTTCTCAAAATTGCATGGTTGATTAAATTTCATGCCACTTTGACTAAAAACAGCTCTTTCGCTCTCAAGAAATTGACAGGAACACAGTATCATAATCTCCGCTTGAACGACGTTGGAAAATATTGAAAGCTTATTTCCAAAGTGAATACTGTGTTGCTGAAACAGTGCGGATTTTAAAAAGAAATTTCGGTCAAAATAGAGCAATAACCGTTCCTGCTGTACGCAAGTTTGTGAAGAAAGTCCATGAGATTGGCATGCGTATTAATAACACAGGTCCTGTGCGTTCAGCTGAGAATATTGCTTCTGTTACCGAAAGTGTACCTAAACATTAGCCGCACTAGTCGTTATCGCTTTTCGGTTTGGGCTTTAGAGCAACTCGAAATTGACGTCGAGTTTGCTAAAAAAAATTCTTTTTTTCAGTTGAGGCACATTTTAATCTCGCCGGCTATGTTTACAAGCAGAACTGCCATATTTGGGGCTCAGAAAGTCCACACGTAGTCGTAGATAAGCCAATGCATCCTCAGCGTGTGACTATTTGGTGTGGTTTGTGGAATGGCGGCCTCTGCGTCTAGAGGCTTGAAATTGTGCATGAAGATTACTTTTAGACTCCAGTCGAGTAAGACGGGCTTTTGCGATATTTCAATTCTAAGGGATGAAAAAAGTCGTTAAAAGCTCAACAAAAATTCAGTAAAATATTTTATTGAATTTGAATAAAATTTAATTTAGTTCTAGATCTCTAATCTCTTTCTACGTTGTCCACAAGCTCAATAAAAAATTACATTTTCTTCATCCACGGGGGACATTTGCACCAGTGTGGTTGGTGCGGCTGTGTGCACTCAGCACAGGATACGAGAGCTTTGGTTATATTTTTTGTTTGGTTTTTTATATGCTTCTTTGGGGTTGAATTATACAATAAGACTGGGAGGGCAACGAAAATATTCTGGGTGGCCATGTGGAATTTTGTTTTTATGATCAGTGGCTATTAGGAAAAGATCTTGAACCATTTTTTTACTTCCTTCAGTTGGGGAAGTATGTATTATGTACATCTGCATTTACATATGCAGATAACACATGTGAAGATTCTCAAATAATCCATCGGGAACTGTTTGCTATATTGCTTTCATTTGTACAGTGTATGCGAAACCTCTATATGCCTAAAAGGTGTTTTTATTTTAGATGCCATTTATTTAACCGCCATCATATTGGCTTTATTAAAAATATAACTTTATGGCATTAGTGTTCATTGGCTCGAATGAAGTACAATCTGTTTTTGAGCAGCTGTGGTATATTGGCAATAACGCGGCGAATGTTGGCTTTCAAATCTTCCATCGTCTCTGGTTTATCTGCATAGACTTCCTTCATATCACATGATCTTGGAGGCCAATTCACAGGTCTATTACGTGAAATTATGAGCTCGTCGAATATTTCGTTCAATAAATTGATTGTGGCGCTAGCTGTGTGGCATATTGTGCCGTCTTGTTGAAATAACAGTTCTTCCGTATTAATGCCATTCAATTGGGGAATTCAGTAATCATCTACCTATTGACTGTAATGTTCTTCCCGGCATCACTTTTGAAGAAATATGAACCAGTGATTCCACCAGCCCATAAAGCAGTGACTTTTTGTGGATGTAACGACGTCCAAAATCTGGCAATTGTTCTTGTTGCCGCAGCTATTCAACCTTCATCGCTGAACAACATTTGGTGGTGAAAATGAGGATCAGGAGCAATCTCGTTTTCAGCCTATTCACAGAACGTACGATGCACATGATGGCCAAGCGGCTTCAATTCTTGCAGGAGCTGCGTCTTATAAGCTCGTAAACCAAAATTTTTCCGCAAAATTTTCAATAAAGTGGATGGACACAGCTCCAATTGCAGTGCACAATGGCGAATCGACTCATTCGACAATTCTGCGGATGCATATTATCAATTAGAGTATGCATGCTGCGAAAACGAGACATAGTTATTCGAACAACTTGATTATGTTGACTTACACGGTAAGTTTCACGAATTGAACCACGATTTTCGAAATAAATTTGCGCAATTTGCAAGCGTTGTTCTGGCGTGCGTCGATTCAGGGTGAAATGGCAAACCAAACTGAACACAAATCATCTGACAGCTGTCAGCTGTCAAATTGGCTGTCACTGGTAAAAGTATTGCCAATTCGAAAAACAAACAGTGTTATGCCGTTTCCGAAGTGCAATTATTTCGATTCAGAGTAGCTTCTCATGACAATTTTATTCTTGGATGTTTGTCAGACGTTCACGAGAGGTGCAACTTTTTTTCTTTTTTTCTTGGATTCGAACCTTGAACCTCCCGCTCATTGATCGCGCATTTAACCATTGACCCCTGACGCCCGGTTTTTAGCAATTAATTAATTTAACTCAGATATAATTTTGTAATTTAATTCAGATTCCTTTTAATTTTTTCTAGAATATTCTCTCAAGAGATACGAATTTGATTCGTGTTTTCAACTTGTGGCAACAATTTTTTATAAAATTCAATTCTAATTGAGTGTCCTTGTTTAATTCTGACACTAAATTCAATTTTGTTCTGCCGGAAATTGCCACCAAGATTAATAGATGCTTATTTTTGGAATACATAATCTACAGAAGTGTTGCCGTTCAGGTCGTGAATAAGTTGTTATAGGCTCACAGATGTGTTATAAATAAACATTTTTGTTTTCTAATGCGAATTAGTTAATTAATGGTTAACGTAATCTAATGAATGCGGCTTTTAATCTTTAACTAGCAGACTATTTTATGTTAAGCATTTTTTTAGCGAAAAAGCTCTGTATAGCAATGGAATAAGAATTCTGGAAATAAACCATTATAGCCTACGGCTGTTTTGCCTTGTTTTTCACTTTGATTAATTCTAGTGGGTTATGTTCTTTTTATTCTACTAATACTCGTAGTATAAAGAAACTAAAAACAAAAATGGTATCTTAACGCTAGAACTGTGTGCGCCCGAATAATTTCCACAACAGGATTTAATTAATATTTTCTATATGACCACCTTTGGCACGGACTATTTCCTTGAGATCGTCAGTAAATTTATGACACGCTGCACGCAATTTTGTCTGTGGAATGCGCTTCCATTCACGGCGAAGCGCTACCTTGAGCGCGTCCGTTGTTTGGTATTTTATTGTATCAACCTTGACCTTCAAAACGCCCTAAACAGAAAAGTCTAATGGATTCGTATCGGGAGAATTCAATAGCCATTTTGTCGAGGAAATGAAGTGCGGAACGTTTTGTTGCAGCCATTCTTGGCAGAATTCTGTTGGAATGTCCAGGGTCTTTGGCCGAAATGTTTGCGTACCCATGGCTTCAACACAGCTCCCAAGACAGTTTCACGATAAACCATCGAGTTTATCTTAACGCCACGGTTCAAAAATACGAGCGGAGTCCGACCATCGGCAGCCACTGTGGCCCAAACCATCGAAAACGTTGGCGCTTGCTTCCTGGTGGCCATTCTTTGGTCGAAATTATCGTAGAACCTCTCTGGTAGGTAAACTCGATCATTTTGTTTGTTGACAAGCCGCTCAATTGGAAATGGTGCTTCATCGGAAAAGACGATGTTTGGCAATTGGCCACCTGCGTGCAGGCGGATCAACTCCTTTCCTCTTTCCATTCTAACATTTTTTTCGTCAAGTGTGAGATCGTGTACTTTTTGGAACTTTAAGGCCTTGAGTCCGAGCTCATTTTTCAAAATATGTTGCATCCGTTCTCTGGAAATGTTTAGCTCAGAAGCCATGTTTCTTCTGCTCCACCGAGGATTTCATTCTTTTCTGGCTTTCGCCAGAAGGACCACCTCCATAGCATTTTGCAACGCTGCCGGTTTCGTTATAACGCGGTATGGTGCGATACATTAACATTTTGTTCACTTTCAAATGTTTCAGCTCACGAACATTACTATAGATACGAACATACTATAGATAGAACAAAAACTAAACTACGCGATAAGAAAAACCTTACACACGCTTATCAACAATGAAATGGGTTAACAACTGTCAAATTTTCAGCGTGCTGTCATTCGTAGTTTGACAGACACAACGACGAGAAGTTAGTAACAGTTCATGTTAGCCATCCTGTACATATTTAATTTATTTGTAGTTAATAAAGTGTTTTGGATATAATGAATCCAAAAAAAGTGTGCGGTTTTGTAAAAATTGTTCATGATATTCAGAAAGGATAGACGGACAGTTCAAATGAAATTACTTTGACGTCTGTTCTATTTTTTGGTTGCTTTATCTTCAATATTTCGTCCTCGTTTTGTGCTGTATATAACAAAGTACATTTCTCTTGTTGCTTTGTGAGTAACAAAATATTGAAGACAATTTTCCCTGGTTCTTTTGCAATCCTTATCGACTCATGTGAAGTGCAGTGGTATTGTGCCGACAGATGTTAGGTTTCTACTCGTCAGGCTTAAGACTAATGGCATTGTTGTAAAATAATTGTCGGTTGTAATATTGTAGCCATTATTAAGATATTTGTCTGTTAACTGCATCACAAGTTGCTGACGAAAATACATTTCTACTTGAAGTGAATAGTTTGTTGTGGCGTCTACAATTCAGAAGATTTTTATTCCGTATTTGCCAGGCTTATTAATCATGTATATCTTGAATGAATATCGTCTTTCTCTTGTGCTGACTAATCTTTTGTTGGATGGTAAAAATCAACTAGATCGTCCTGGAATAAATTCTAATGACATTATTACTCAGTAGAATACCATGTTACTTTGATGGAAATGTTCTTCACTCTTACTCCGTAGACTTTTTCAGCGCCAGCGAGCAACAATATGCATAAATCTCATCCTCAGTTGCATCATACCATTGACACATTTTCATTGGTTTGTCTGACAAGCAATTTTTTTCGTAAGATCTCTTAGCTTTTTCATCAGTTTCGAGCACTATGGTTCCAATTGTGGCTGGAAAAACCAAATGCTTGAATGCATTTTACGATCATCTACCAACATAGTTCAATCGTTATTTGCGAGCTGTAATTGTTCTTGACAATTGACCATCAAATATCATTGCTTCTTATATTTTAGCACATTTCTCGATTTGGTGTAATAGGTTCCACATTCATTTCTTCTGTTGTTCTTGCATTTCAAATTCTGCTTCTTCTTCCATATCCATACTAGCTTGTTGTCTCATTTAGCACATAATTAGTATCATCAGCATCCGAACAATATAAATCAGCATAACTTTCATAATCATCGGAATTAGTGTGTTGAACCTCTCGAATAAATACTTCATCTGCTGTCTGTAAGTAATTTTCTGATTCTGCGAATAATTTCCATGGTACAAGTAGATGCCTTCTATTCCTCTTGGATATATTTTTGCTTCACTTGTTTTAATGTGACTGTTTTTATTCGTGTTCAGCAGTGAAGGAACATTTGAGGCGATACGAGTACATGTTTTTGAAATGCAGTTTTTCAGTGAAAACTAATGGACATTATTCGCCCACACAGTTGTTGTGGGCGCCGCCGTGGCCTCGTGGTTAAGTTCGCGATCACTGAGCGGGAGGTTCAGGTTTCGACTTCAAGAAAACACATAAACAAAAATGTTTTCTCATGGTCCCAACTATAGCGAACGTCTGACAAACATCCGAGAGTAAAATTGTGATGGGAAGCTCCTCTTAAGCGAGAGGAGATGGCATAAAACTGTCAACCTTTCGAGCGGCGCAAAGCACTAGTGGCTGCGAGGAGCTAGACGAGGCCCTCTATTGGACTGTTAAAGCCAAAATATTTATATTTATTTATAGTTTTTGAACTTGCCTTCCTTTTCTTAGTAACATATCGAAGGTTCTGCCAAATCTAGACTGTGCTCCGCCATCAATAATGAATGGTTATTTTCTCTAGTTTCTCTTAATTGTCTTGGCAGCGGTTGATCTTTAATAATAAATTCCTGTCTCCAGTTTGGAAATCCAGTCAAATCTTCTTATGCACTAAGTTGAGACTCTTCGAATCCACCGTTAAATCAGTGCTATTGTATGCCTTTGAAACTTCGAAAGTTACTATCTGCGATATATGCTAAAGATTCGCTGGTCTTAAATTATATTCAACCAGGAATTGTAGCTTAAAACGAATCACAAGCTGTTGTCGAGATAAGACAGTGAAAATGGCTCTGGATTGGTCATACATTCAGGAAGCCAAATGACAACAGTCAAAGCAGTCCTTCGAATGGAATTCTCAGAGTACTTGGCAAGAACAACGTGGAGATGAACAGTTTTGGCAGAAGTAGTGACCCGGAGAAAAGCGTGGCCATAGCTGAAATATCTAGCTGCAGACCGAAAATGATGGAAGAGATTTGTTGCCGTCTTATGGCCCACCTGGAGTCAAAGGAAATATGATTATGAGAAAGCTTCATTGATTATTTTCACCAGAATATCAGAACAGATTTCAAGTAATTATATAGAAAGTCCAGTTTTCTCCATTTAAAACGCAAAAGATTTATTCCGACGTAAGGGCGTTTTTTGCCCCAAATGTGATCTTTTGATTCCAATAAAGTGATGTCTTCTTTAGTTCTTTGGTTGCTCAAAGTACATTCAACATTTTATTTAGTTCTGTATAGCAGCTTTGAATATTGATGAAATTATTTCCAAGCTGTTACGGTCATGGGAATAATTTTTCTCTCAAAGGTCATGTTGTACGAGTAGTATAGGATGACCAGATAAGAACGATAGGAAAAGAAATTAAAAATAGTGTGAGATATCCAATTGATTCTGACTTTATTTTGAAGCAACATTCATGCCATTATGTATGGAATAGCACATGATTTAAATGGCCACCTCCGCTTCGCTGCCAATTTTTGATGACTCGGTCCAATATGTGCGGCGTTAACCCGGTATTAGCCTCTCGAATATTGGCGTCGACCTCGTCCAAAGTGGTTGGCTTGTTAGCGTAGATTAAGCACTTGATGTAGCCCTAGAGAAAATAATCGAGGGGTGTCAAGTCGCATGATCGTGGCGGCTATTTGATGAACGCTCGCCGTGAGATGACCCAGTCGCCACACTTGTATGGCATGTAGCGCCAAATTGTTGGAAACACAGCTCACAGCAGATATATAGATGTTGTCGAGCTCTGGCCACAAAAAGTCGGTTAACATCGCTCTATACCGAGGACCATTGACCATAACCGCACCAAACAGTCAATCTTTGTAGATGCATTGATTGAACACTTGTGGATTGTTCTAATGGCAGAATCTGAACTTTCATTTTACCCTCAAAAGAAGCTATACTTTCTTTGACCTAATTTTGAAAAATTGCAATTTTCTCGAAAACGTTTGCAATGACTTTGATAAAAATATCTGAAGTATTAAGACAGCGTACTCAGTTTTTTGTGAAAAAATTGAATAGCTTTACTTATTCGCGGACTTGCATGATTTGGCTACACCTCAACTGTGGCTCAGATGATTTTATTCAAAATTTATACCTGAGATACTTTCAATTTTTTAGAGGACATGGCATTCAAATTTTAGACACATGGTCGACAAATTTGTTTGACTACTTGGATTTGCCAAAATTTGAATTCCAAATAATTTACGAACTAGCAGCGACAACATGTGACATAGTCATGTCCTTATTTTCAATTTAAAAGCGTGCGCAAGCAAAACATTAATAAAGTGTTACCAAACAAAAATTTCTAAGAGTGCGACACCATGTCACCCATCTGCTCAAATTGTCAAAGGAGCGAAACATTTCATTCCATCAGCTGTTCTAAATGTTGTTCCATTTTTGTGCGACTCTGACATTTTCTTTCCACAGTCGTGTTTAATAATGCCATGCCTCTGTCGATTCGTTACGGATGTCGGTTCTAATAATATATGTACATACAAGTCAACTGGTCTTTGATTTATTTGCTCGATAGTACTGTATCAAGTGTCTTGATTTTTGTTTACTATTCGAATTTACTCTTTGACACCTCCTGCTAATTTTAGCTAATAATCAAAATCTTACCAGTCAAATTCTTAACAAACGGCTCTCCTCATTTTGGCCCATCAATAACCAATAAACTTGTACCTGTCAATGCTGCGTTTAGTAGACTTAACAGCAGCTCAGGGGGTAATATATGACAGTAATATAAAGAACGCGTGTTGGCTTTTATGTACATAAATTAATTTATAATTTTGAGTACATTAAGTCAGACCGAACCAGATAATGAACTATTTTGTTTAGCATAACACTGGACTTTTAAAAGCGAATGAGTTAGGCATATTATTTTTATTTGTGCTCTGGTGCTCTGCAGATGGAAACTATTCAATTGTTGACCTCATCAATCATATTTAAATAAAAGTATTTAACAAATTAATTAGCCTTATGATGGATATAATGTAACCGTGGGGCGTGTATTACGAATTATAATAACAAATCAAATTCGAAATCATTGTTCCTTATTTTAATTACGATAATTACAATGATTTTACAGGCTCTTGGATGGTTTATGAATATTAATATTGCGTGATAAAAGTAGAAACTGCAAGAATTTTATTTCTTCTAGATGACCACGAACCCAATCCGTCACAAAATGCGGGCAATAAAGTACTTAAAACGATCAATCGTATAAATCAGTGAATTAATTTAGATTTAATTATCTATTTATACTTTTGCTAGATTTTCTAATGCAAATAATCCCAAAATAATAATAGATACCTCGTGTGTCTATTTTTCATGGATTTATGGCTCTAATCTGAAGAGGCCTCGGCTAACAGCGGATCAAATTTAAATATATCCGCCAGAGTACAAGTATCCCTCCAATAAATGCGACACGATACACACACACAATAGTTTCGCAAAAGAAATAAATTTGAAATTTGAATTATGCTGACAATAGCATACGACCGATATATCTCCGTGAGATATGCGAAAAAAGATAACACTGGTTTTTTAAAATGAGAAAAACAGAATACGAAAGAGTTGAGTAGCGAACTTGCTTTTCATCATAATTTTTTTTTTTTTTTTTTTTAGAAATAATAACTGTACGTGCTGCTTGGCTTTGTTAGTAAAATGAGTTTTTAGTCTATTTAGTCTAATCCGGCTGAGAGAGTTATCGGTTTTCTCTTTTTCATTATTTTCCAGCCACTCTTCTTTCCCTACACCACTGGTCTTAATTGCGTGATGATTATTATTATTTATTTTTTATTTTTTACATTTTTTGCGGTACTCTGAGATGAGGTGGCTTCTCACAGAGTTGTGCCGCCTTAAAGTGCAAGCAAATTGTCAAGAATTTATAATCGATTTTGAGGAATTTTAATGCTACCATAACATTTGAGGGGGAATTTTATGAAAATGTCATGTGCGCGGCATGATTGTGTCTATGAATGCCGGTCGCAGAGAGACAGGGACTAAAGCATTAAAGTGATTCATTTTCTAATTAATGTGCATTAATTTATTAAAAAAAAAAAAAAAAAATTACGGTCAAACATGGTTTTCTCAGACAATCACGTGGACCCAGGATGAGAAGTTTATGTATTTGTTTTGTGAAGCTAATGACATCGTGTCCGATAATAAAGGCGGACTCTAGGCATTATCGCACCTTCAGTACACATCATTTCGGATTTAAATTAAAGCATTCCCATGCTGAATTCCACATTTCAATCATCGTAAAATTAATTTTCAAAATTATCGTACAAAAATAACAAATTTACTTGGAAATGCCATTCTTTTACGGCCTGTTGAATATTAAGTTATCGCTCGAAATGTCTTTGCTAAACAGTATAAAATAGTGGGTTATGGATATTAAAAAAAAAAAAACTTAATTGAATTTCGATACCAGACTGGAAGTTTTTGGGAATAAATTTTCATGTATCACGCTGTGTTTACTCTTGTCAGCGGGGATTTACAGATGTGATATTTTTACCATCTAAATTTATCAGTAATCAAAATTAAAACAGAAGAATCTGATTAGCTGCTGAAAATCGGTGAATGGATGTAGGTGGGAAGTTCGCGATGTGTGTGTGCTTTTTTATTCACAAAAATATGTATGGTTTTTTGACACTGCTGACACATTGGTCCACGTGTGACGAGTACCCCGAAAGATCTGCAATATTTCAATTAAATTCAACATTCACTACATGGACGCACATTTGTTGCAGACTAATACTAGAGGTCCAGAATATCAGTGCTTTTTTTAAATACTGTCACATTGTTTCACATGTGGTGAGAACTCTGAAAGGTCTGTAATATTTTAATTGAGTTCAACATTCACTACAAGGACCCAAAACTGCTATGATTGATACCAAAGGGCTAGGATAGCAGTGCTTTTTTTACATGCTGTCACATTGTTTCACATGTGGTGAGAACTCTGAAAGGCTTGCAATATTTTAATTGAGTTCAACATTCACTATAAGGACCCACAACTGCTATGATTGCTAGGATAGCAGTGCTTCATATTAAGTATCTAAAAGTCTGCAACATTTTAATAGAATTCAACATTCAGTGGAAGGACTCAAAACTGTTACAGACTGATTTTTTTTTTTTTTTAAATAAAAGCAAATTTCCAAATATCGGAGCACTCAGATACACGAGAAGTCCATTGTACTACCAAGCAGAACTCCTTTTGGTGTAGTGGTTGGAGAAACTTGGCTGTGGTTGTTATCTCCGTTCAGACTTGAACCTGCACAGTTTGGGTCACAAGTGAACACACTACACCATGGCAACCTTGGAGATACAGACTGATACTAAAGGGCTAGAATATCAGTAACTCATAGTAAGCAACCAGAAGTCTGCAACTGTAGCAAAAATTGTTACAGACTGGCTAGAATATCAGTGCCTCATATTAAACAACCTTCTGACGAGATCATCAATGTGGATTGATTATTACACAACTCAGACTGAATGGGGCAAAACTGTTACATTACTCAGCTTTTCGTAGCTGTTGTTATTAGAAATGGGAAGGAATTTTTCAACACGTTTCTACTTATGGAGAGGACGTGTACGGTCTTGAGACTCAGACTTAGATAGATACTCAAAAGGTTTCTAGCAAGTTTTGACAGTTTGACCCCTTTGTGCCTGGTTCCTTCGCTTAACTCTTTCAATTTCGCTCCTTCAGTGGTTTGGCAGTATCTTTCCAAATGATTAAAGCTTCGATCTTAGTTAGCTCCATTTAATTGAGTTTATCTATTCTAGATGACGATTCGAGGTTCTTAAACGTAGATGTCACTATTTGATCATAAGACTTCAGCACCCTTGTGCACCCGTTGCTACTGCGGCCTTTTTTTATGTTTTCTCGCAGCCCACTCCACATGTCACAAAAAATTCTATGTCCTAAGAATTTTTGGTATAATAAAGTTTCCCTATACCATTTTGTTCCTCAATTCTTCCCTGGCTACTTCTTAGTGACTAAAGACTGACCCAATTAACCATCAAATAAAAATGATCCTGGTTGATCAGCTCATGATGTCTGGAAAACGACCTTTTAACAGAGGTTTTCAACTTCAATTTTGTATCGGTCAAAGGAAATCGCAATAAACAACAACTTAGTACAGAGCGATGATGACAACAATACTCGTAAAGCAAACGTTATGAAATCTAGCGACAAAATTCCATCCGATGACAGGATAATCTAACTCCTAATATCCTGTTCGACCAGACTCGAGTGCACTGGTCTATTTTTACTTGGTGAGGGTTTTGTAGCGTGAAACTATAAGGGCCTTGTAACTTTATCGACTTGCTTGTCATTTCTTCACGATAACAGTGCAAGGTTGATTGACATGTAAAATGTTTTCAGGTTTTGTAAGATTTTTCAAAACTAAGGGGAAACTGTTTAACTCTCTTCAAGGTTTCGGCATTCGAAAAGGAATTGTAAAAAATATTTTTTTTTGTTTTTTTGTTTGCGTTGGAAGGTGAAAATCATCGAAAGGCATTATAGCTGCGATTGCTGGAAATACGAGTTGTGTGGAACTTTAACCCGAACAATAAACACCTCCCTTAGAGGGAAGAAGTATAATCGCTTTCCTATAATTGCTAGTCGTTAGACTAATCAGCAATTTGGCTTTAAAAATTAAAGAATACATGTTCAATAACCATCTGTTGATGGTTAAGCTTTCTACAGAACATTGTTCACAGTTATGTTGTGAATTTTATATATACAGGGTGGGCCAAATAAGACCTACCAATGTTAAACACGTATAACTCTTGTAATAATCATTTGTTTTAATTAATTTTTTTTTTAATACATGAAATACATTTTATGGAAATTAAGTTTGAAATATGACATTAGACAAAGGCTCGATACAGACATTGGCTCCTTTTAGCGAGTTTTCCATTACACCACGTAATATTTCTGGTTGCAGGCTCCGTATTTCGTCTCGAATATTCTGCTTTAGCTGTCTAATAGTCACTGGTTTGTTAACATACACTTTGTCTTTTAAATATCCCCATAAAAAAAAGTCGGGCGCAGTTAAATCTGGTGAACGAGGTGGTCAAGGGAAATCTGAATTTTTTGAAATCAAACGTTCGCCAAAAATTCTACGCAGCGGGTCCATAGTTTGCCTAGCAGTATGCGCAGTTGCTCCATCTTGTTGGACCCACAAATTAGGATGCTGCTCCGCCATTGGCCGCAAAAAGTTGTCTATCATTGTTCTGAAAGAAGCCCCGGAAATCGTTTCTGGCATTGCATCCTCATTCTCGAAGAAATATGGGCCGATAACTTTTTCGACAATAACACCGCACCAAACAGTGCATCTTAATGGGTGTAACTGATGCTGGTATGTTGCCCTTGGATTTTTGTTTTGCTTGTTGACATAAACACTTAAATGGAAATGCGCTTCATCCGACATCAAAACATTATTTAAAAAATCAATTTGTGTGGCTAATTTTGTAAAACGTATTGTAGTTGTTGTCAGTGGTCTTGAGGTAGCAGAGTTTGCACAATTTGAATTTTGTATGGGTACACCTTAAGATCGAACTTTAAAATTCTCCGCAATGTCGTTCTGGACATGCCCAATTGACCCGAACGAAGACGACTTGAGACAGATGGATCATTTGCAACACTCTGCCACACAGTTTCCACGTTGTCTTCAGTGCGAATATTTCGATGAGCACCACTTCCAGGACGGTCGGCCACTGAACCCGGTTCCTCAAAACGGTCGACCAAACTCCTAATCATAAAGGCTGTGGGAGCTGATCTTGAATTAAAATATTGGCGATATTTCCGCTGCGTCATAACAATTGATCGTTGATAAGAATAGAAAAAATCAATCATTTTTACTCGTGTACTGCTCGTATGTATTCATTATAAATTTCCAAGAACTCAGTTATAACCTGCGTCGTGTTTAAAATTGGTTGGTCTTATTTGGCCCACCCTGTATTTACATTGGCTTTATTTTGTTAATTAATAAGTTCATAAGGTTTTACCCTTTTCAGTCTTCTAACTAAATTGTTTCTATTCAAGAGTTGGAGAATTTCAACATTATCATGGTTATGAAGAATAGTTTCATGTTTCCTAGCAACTTTCTTGACTTCATCGACTACTCTTTTCAATTTGTAGATTCTATATAGATCAGCATTACTTACATACCACGGAGCATTAACAATGCTGCCAAGTACTTCGTTTTGAAATGATTGGATGATTTGCAAGTTAGTTCTGCTCATGCATCCCCACAGTTGGACAGCTAAGTTTTATTTGCCATTGTTTTGTCCATGACGATATAGAATCAACTGCCCTTTGAAATTTTTCTGATACTTTCTGCATAGTTTCTCCCACGGTAGGTACAGCTGTATCATCTGCTAAAGTGGCTACGGTTGTTTCTTGGCTTTCTGGTAAGTCATTTGTATATAGGGGAAATAAGATAGGACCTAATACACTTCCTTGCGGTACACCAGCCTTTATTTCTTTATTTATTGAGTACTCGTCGTCTTGTTTTACTCTAAGTAATCTTGATTTTAATATTTGACTGAATTGCTTTGAGAGAGTACCTTTGCAACTTGGGTATGAGTCCTTTATGTCACACTTTGTCGAAGGCCTGCTAAGTATCTAAGAAGATAGCTGAGAATATTTTTTTTAATTCCAATGCTTTTTCTATAAGGTCTGTTATTCTATGTCAATGGTCTATAGTTCAGTGCCTATTCCTGAATCCGAATTGGTGATGTGGTATTAATTTCTTTTCATCTATATTTGATTATAGATGAAAAGGAATTAATAGCCGTCGCTTTATCAACATTTTTTCAAAGATTTTAGAGAGCACAGGCACCTGGTGGTTTACCTGGCTTTGGCACCATAATTACCGACTTTCCACATTCGTGGTACGTATCTTAATCGAAATGCAGCATTTTAGGGAAGTGCTTAAGGATTAAATCAAACCCTAGGGTTGTTTTTGGATTAATTTAATTTAATTTAATTTATTGTGGGGCCTCGTCTTCACTTATTTTTTCCATCTCTGGTTTTTCTTTATCTTCCACTGGGTAGATTCCCAAGATACTCAGCAAACAAGGATGCTTCCTTTGATTGGTTTCCGCCCAGTCTCTATTGCTTTTCTTTATTGGTGGAATATGTGTCACTGGTCTGTTCACTTTTTTCGTGGCTTTCCAGAGTGAGAAATCAGTACTATTGTTATTTGTCAGTTTTTAAGGTATCTGTTTAACGACTCATTTTTGTACTCTCTGATTTCTTTTCTGAGCTTATTATTAAGATTACTGAGCCTGGTTTTAATATCTGGCGTTCTTATTTGTTGCCAGCGTTTCTTAGCTTTTCTTTTTTTCTACGACGATCTCAAGAATATTTTTAGGATATGTATTCCTTTTTAATTTCGGTTTTGTTTCGGGGGTTGCAGCCCATGCCGTTTTTTGTACATTAGTGGTAAAAGTATACACTTCATCGTTTAGGTCCTCATTGGTTTCTATGGGAGAATTGGAGGCATAATTCCAAATTCTGCCTGAAGTAGTTCCAATCAGTTCTTCTATTCACCAGTTGTTTTGTTTCATAGTGATTTGTGCGCTGAGTCTTAAGAGTAAAAGTATACACTTTATCGTTTAGGTCCACTTTTTTTTCTATGATTTCGGAGAATTGGAGAATTTCAAATTCTGCCAGTCACGGGTTGTTTTGTCTCATAGTGAATTGTTCACTGAGTTTTAAAAGTAAACACAAATGGCTGGCTTAGCGACGGATACTATGCATTCTCAAAATTCAAATTCGGCTAACAAAAGAGCTTACTATCAGTATATCTTCGTTTCATGGAGTCCAGGAGTCATGAAAACAAAACAAAAATGAGAAAGAGTCAAAAGAGTTGAGCAGCGAACTGGGAGAAATGTCTCCTAGGGATGCCTTTGAGAGATATTTTTCGAATGGTGCCTGCTAAAAAATGTCTTCAAGAGACACCTTCGGAGAATAATTTTGAAATCCGTTTTCGAGATATGATGTCTCGTGATGATATGTTCTGGTTGACTAGTCAATTTCTCCTATGGTAAGAACGAAGACAATGGTTGCTCTGCAGTGCTAAGTTATTATTAGTTTTCAAATCTCAAATTTTCATTTGAGATAGCTTTACTCGGATTATAATTTTTGGTTGTTCCCTTTACAATCCATGGACGATCTGGGTTGCTAGCTCGATAGTGTTAAGTAGGTATAAACAATGTGCAATCAACACCGCTTTGTGTTAAGTTATAGAATTTGCAGATTTATAATTTACTCCTGGAACCCTCATTTTGCACAAAAAGAGCGTACATCGACTTGTTGGTCATTCCAATCAGCTCGATCTCTCTTGTTTATTTTATCTCATTTAAAGCATTTCATTCCATAACATAATTTAGCCATTTTATTCCTAAGCATCAACTTTGAAACTTATTATCTTCCTTTCACATCTAAAGCAGATACAAAAAGATATACGAAAACCGAAAGAAAAAACACCGTCACGACCTTCCTCACACCACGAAATCCAAAAGCCGCCCAATTCACCTACTAAATTGACCCATCAAAGGTAGTAAAATGATAGAAAACAAAAGCCTCCAAAATGCTCCCCCGAAAAACATAAACACCCAAAGAAAACCATCCGACCAACGAACAAACTGTCAAAAGAAAGTGACAGCGGTCGTTTCTTTGCTTCCAAAAAAAAAAATTATCATATCAAGATCAAATCACGTGGTGAACGCGCGAGAGAATATTTAAAAAAAAAAGTTAAGAAAAAAAAAAAAAGAAACTTTTGCCGGTGGCCTACACTTTACGGTTCCTGATGTTTTTGTATTTTTTTTTTTTATCTATGAATATGAAAATATAACGTAACGTTAATTTATGAGAATTTTCTGTTATATTTCTTTCGAAAATGAAGACCTACAAAATTGTTTATTTGGTATTAGTCAATGAATGGCATTCTATTACTGAATTTTTTTTATTTTATTTTGAGTTTCTTATTTAATTTCGTGTGACAATGAATTAATGTGAATTTCAGAGTACAGGTTTCACCGTTGGGTTTATTAGCATTTTTTTTTTTTTTTATTTGTAAATTTTAATGCAGAAGCGTGTAAATGCAGTTTTTTATATTTCCATCATTGAAGAACATTTTTATTGTACGAGTAGTATTGCCTTTGGAATGTCGAAACGAAGACTGACCTGCGGTAGTCGCGTTGGTGAATAATTAAAAAAATATGATTTATGTTTTTGGAGCAGGTGTTAGTTGTTAATTAATGAAATACAAAACAATTGACACGTGCAGATACAAGGAAAGATTCCAAAAAAAAAAAAAAAAAAATATTTCCAAAGAATAGTTTCATTGATTAAAAGAACAAAGACAGTGGTAGATAAATCACGAGGCTTTGTATTGATATTTCCAATGGGATTAACCGATGTATCTGTTCCGTGTTCTAAAATTACGCATATTGTTTTTATGAATGAAAACTCAACGTTCAGAGGAGCACATGTATGTAAAATGAGTCGGTGAAAGAAGAAATCATCCGACGGATTAATAGTTATAAATAAGGATAAGCGGTTGGGAAACACAGCCACTTGTGCAATAAGATACGTTGGAATTTGATGCCATTGTTGAAGCTTTTTTTTTATTTTTCAAAGGTTAAATACCTTTTCAACTCGACTTGAATATGCTTTTTTTTAATTTTTATGAATTCAAGACGAAATTATTGATATAGCAAAAATCTACTGTCCACCAAGACATTTGCTGAAAGACTACGATTACTTGAAGCTATAATTGGAGGAGATATGTCCACTACTTGACATCAATAAAGGAAAAATATTTATTCAACGCAATTAGACTATACGGATGCGAAGTATTGTCAACCGGAAAACCGAGAGACTTATTCAAATAAGGGGAGACCAGATAGCAATGATAGTTTTTCAAATGCTATGTTTCAGCAGCTGTCAAAGTTACTAACAACATCGAGCTGTCTCTTCCCGAATGTGTGGAAATTATTAAAAAATATCATCGAAAATCCGGCTCAGTTGTAAATACTCGTACGCAACGTGAATTTTGTCGTGAGTTCGGTCGTAATCATGGCTTCAATGCGCAGGCAATTCGTCGCACCGTGGAAAAGTGTGATCGTGAGTATACTCTTTTGGACCTTAAGCCACCAAGCATTAATGTATCCACAAAGATGTCAATCTTTGGTGTGGTTTATGGCACGGCTTCATCATCGGACCTTATTTCTTTCGAAGTGAGGAAGGAGTCACTGTTACCGTCAATGATCCTCAATACTGAGCGATGTTAACCGACTTTCTGTAGCCAGAGCTCGACAACATCGATATATCCGAGCTGTGGTTCCAACAAGACGGCGCTACATGATATACAAGCGACACAACGCTCGAAGTGGTGAAGAAGAAATTTGGCGACTGGGTCATCTCACGGCGAGCGTTCATCAATTGGCCGCTGCGATCATGCGACTTGACACCCCTCGATTACTTTCTCTAGGGCTGCGTCAAGTGCTTAGTTTACTTTGGACGAGCTCGAGGCCAATATTCGAGACGGTATTGCCGGGTTAACGCCGCACATATTGGACCGAGTCATAAAAAATTGGCAGCGAAGCCAATTCGTTAACAACCTGATGGGTCCATGTCAGTACGGCTTTAGGCCAGGAAATCGACCAAATATTCGCACTACGGCAGATCTTGGGAAAAAAAACCCAGGAGCTTCAAATCGATACCCACCACCTTTTCATCGATTTTAAGGCCGCGAATGACAGCATTTATAGAGCCGAGGTATATAGAGCAATGTCTAGTTTTGGCAACCCTGCCAAACTTGTCCATTTTTGCAGGTGACTATGGAAAATGCACACTGCTCCTCACCGAGACCGTTGATATAAAAAAAAAGGATTCAGACAAGGCAACGTGCTGTCATATGATTTTTTCAAGATTGTTCTTGAAAGAATAGTGTAAAACTCACGAGGCACAATCTTTCAAAAGTCCGTCTTATTATTCGCATACGCCGACGATATTGACATAATCGGAGGAACGCAGCGTGATGTCAGTGGCATGAATACCAAGGCGGATCAAAAGAAGGATAACTCTTGCCAACTGCTTCTTCTTTGGGCTAAGGAGGCAATTAAATAGATAAGCCGTCTCTCGAATAACTAGAGTGATCCATATAAAACCCTAATCATCCCATTCCTACTCTATGGCCCAGAGGAATGGACTTTATCAGAAGTAGATGAGATTTCTCCTGGCTGTTTTAAGACGAAAATTCTTCCGGTGATTTTTGGTCCCATCTGCATAGATGGTGAGTGGAGGAAGAGATGCAACGACGAACTTACCCAGGAGAGTGAATGTCTAACGACTAAGGTGACTGGGTTATGTAGAGCGCATGAATATCAAGTAGACCTTGGAAGATATAATTGATTTAAAAGTGGCTATGTGCAATAGTGAATAACTAGAAAGAGAAGTGGAGAAATTGGCTAATGATATACAACAATTAGCCTGGATAAACACATCAGAAATTAGATGGAAAAGTGCTACTAGTTGTGGACTCAGCGTCAATCCAAGCTAAACTGAACTCATGTACTTTACCACTAAAACCAAAATACCAATCGTCACGCACCCACAGCTAAACAACTAATTACTCATTCATCCTCTAACGTTAGGTACCTAAGCTAAGCTGGAAGCTAAACATAGATCAACGGGTAAAAAAATCCTGTGTGGCTTTCTACGCTGTCAGCAAGAAGTGGTGACTTTGCCGAAGATGGCCTCATGGATGTGTACCGCAGTGGTACGTCCTTCGTGGGCTACTAGTCAGGTGGCCCACTTAAAGAAAAGACTACAACATCAAGTTAATTAACAATGTGTAGAGAAAGGCGACTATAGGCACAACGGGAGCTACGAGGGCATGCCTGCACCTTTTACCAGTTGACTTTCATATTAAATATTTGTGTATCAGAAAAGGGGTGCTGGTGCAGACCGTATGGACACAGCAACATCCTGAATATACTACCAGGGGATCTGTCAGCAACTCTAACTAACTACACAACACCCAGAGTAAACTGTAGTAACATCGTCATGGGCAGTCACTTTTTAGGGCAGCACTACTTCTACTTTCCTTATGAAAGCTATAATTACGGCTGCGGAGAAATTCCTTAAGTCTAATGGAGATGTGATCTCCTACACACTCACATAGTGCGTGTTCTGCGATTTCGTCCTCTTCTAGGCAGAGGCGGCAGGTAATATCCTCTGAAATTCTCATTTTATTAGGTGGTAAAGTAATTGACGACCAGTAAGGTCGTTTCTGTTATATTTTAGGATATCAGCTGCCCTTTTCTTTTGGAGGGATTGGACAGCTCTTTCAGCTTGTCTGAGGCCTTGAGAGTTATTCCAATGGGAAATGCACATGATGCGTTCCCAACTGTTTAGTGTCAGTTTAAAGGCAGAATCAGATATTCCGCAAAAGGGTTCAGGTCCAATGAACTACTCAGAGGAACCTTTCCTAGTGAGCAGTTCTGCAATTGCATTGCCGTCAACGCCTACATGATTTTATTGTATCAGGCCAAATTTTGTAAACTATCGAAGCAGCTTAGAACTTATTTTGAACTGATCAGGTGGGAGATCAGTGCTTTAAGCACCGCTTGGCTGTCGGTGAGTATTTGACTTGTGGCACCTTTGATGCCTGAGTGCAAGTCTATGCTAGCACAGGTCCCTATAGCGTTAAGCTCGGCCTGGAAATCACTAGGGTTGTAGAGACATTGTGAACTCCATACATTCACTTGAATGTGTTGAACATCGTAAAAATGAGTCTTATTGCTTTTTTTTTGTAGAAAATTCTTCAGCTCCAGTTGTATTCGTGCCTTCAATATTTCACCCTCAATACGCGTCATGCTTCGAATGAACATCAGTTCACCCTGAGAAGCTGAACTTCGATCCTACTGTCAAATTTAGGTATAGGGACTCGTTTATAAACCGAACGACACGAATGTGAAATGATCTAACCAGGCTCTGTCTTTCCTCATCACTACAACCTATTTTACCCATTTTATTGGAACTTTATTGTCTTCCGGAGATATTTATGTAACGCCTTAGTAATGAGAAGCTTATGATATCAGCACTCATCATATCAGCACCGAAAATCCGACAAGTTGTCTGTAGTTTTTTTTGTTGAGGGACATTAAGAATGCCGCTGGTTTCTTACAGGCATCCGACAGCATTCATTTAGTCTGCCCGCATCCTGGAAAAAGACACACAATATGAAACCCAATCGGCAATGGAGGCCCTAAATGAGATCGCAGGAAGACCCAACGTAGGTTCGGGTCCTGAGAAAATCTCCTCTGAAACTTACTTTGCAATCTCATCGGAGATTTTATTCCCTATGATTCCAGTGTGGTCTGGGACCCAGACATAAATCACAAAGCTCAGCCTTGTAACCGAATTCAGATAGTTCTTGGATTCTAGAATCATGGAAATGGTTAAAAGGTTGAGCAGGGCCTTAAGCGCACCCTGACTGTCATTAGAGACGCAAATAGTCTGACACTTTACCAGGATTGCATAAGTCTCCGTTTGGAAAACAGACGCATATGTGCCTAACGAAAAATGCAACCTGATATTGTCGCCCCCCAAGAAGACATCAGTACCAGACGCATGACTGGCAACAACCGGCATTCTAGTGTTATTATGTCAGACGGCATATCTATAAGACAGCGGTTGTATGGCGCGTATGGTTGTCAAAACTCCAATGTAGGTTGTACCAAAAGCCACTTCGCCTAAGACGAAGGATCGCTTTCATAGTACTGCCTATGAAATAAGTGTCGAGATGAAGTAGATTGAGCAGTGCCAGGAAAAGCTTCCCTGCAGCCGAGACAAGCTGTTCTTTGGAGTTTAGTTTCCAGTTAGTATCCACTCGTATATGTAATTTGAAAATATGTAGCAGTTTTTCAGTTATGCTCCGGTTCAATCGGGGCCATGTTTGTCTTGCATAATTGCACGTGCCAAGATTTCGCCATCGCCTGTTGCAGTGTTAGTGTAAAGACTTTGTATCTTTCTGTTTCTATTGGTAGTTGGGGCCCCAATTCCGCAGTCGATGGCTGCTGCTTTGTGCCGTTTTTGACTTATTCTTCTGCTTTGCAGTTTCCTGGAATGCTACAGTGACCAAACAGGCAGCACAGAGTAAGATTGCAACCGATCGATATTCGGTTCAAGGATGTGCCACATTGCTTTACCAATTTTGATCTAATTATTGGTGATTCGAGACTGTCGGTGTATATAACGATGTCCAGATTCGATACTGATTCCATCGACAACCAGCCAGCCGCTTCACGCAAGGAATACACCGCAATAGTCTGGTAGTCTGAAAGACTGGCATATGACAAGTAGTCCCGAAAATATTCCGGTTCCTCTTCATCAGCGTAGATCTCCACAGCGGTTTTTTAGGATCGCATACTCAGCCCAAATCTTTCGACAAGGAAGTGTTTTATTCAGTATTGAAGTCTAGGAACGTTGATTCTACTTTTTTTTTTGTCGGAGCGTATATACCCTACTGGAGCACTCAAACTCAAAACAGGTCTATTGTATAACCAGGCAGAAAACCCCATTTTAATGTGTTTTTTCGTCTTTTGTAAAAAGACGAGTAGACGCTACAGTGATGAAGAGCTTAGGTCATCAGCACCGACAATCCGCCACCTGATCCGAGCAGGCAGGACAATCACATAGGAAGTGTTCCGCAGTGTCATCGCCATCTCCACAGGAGTCGCAGATAGAGGAAGCGCTCAAACCTAGCACGTGTAGGTGCTTGGCAAAGGCGAAGTGCCTCCAGTAAGTCGTTTGCAGTCTTTTCTACTAAGAGATAGCAAGAAAGCCGCGGATTTCTTACAGACAACGGGGACCATTCGTTTTGTCTGGATCCTGGAGATCCCCAGCCATTACTAGAAGCCCTAACGTCAATGGAAGCCCTAACCGAGGACGCTGGCAAACCCAACGTGGGTTCAGGTCCAGAGAAATTCTCTTCTGAGCCTTGTCTAGCAAGCTCGTCAGAGATCTCATTTCCTGTTATCCCTTTGTGTCCTGGGACCCAAACAAGATTCAGTGAGTTCAGCCTTCCGACCGAATTCAAAGATGTTTTGCATAGTTCGAGACTATTTTGGAAGTGGTTAAAGGATTGAGCAAGGCCCTAAGCGCAGCCTGACTGTCACTACATACGCAGATACTTCGCCCCTTCTACCTGTTCTTCACAATATAGTTTGCAGCCATTGGGATAGCATATATTTCTGCCTGGAAAACAGATGTGTGTTTCCCCAATGAGAAGTGAAACCTCATGTTGTCCCATTCCACGAAAACACCAGCACCACTGGACCCCTGTCCAGTTTTAGAGAAAGTCCGTGAAAATGCGACTACATTCCTTTCCTGGCTCAGACTCCTGCCAAAGCCAATCCTGAACATGGTGAAAGTTGACTTCAAATTTGCACCGCAGCCGTAATTTAGGTGTCATTGCATCAGATGGCATATCCATGAGACAGGGGTCGTAGGATAATCGTCGCGCAACGTCATCAAAACTCCAGTGCGAACCGTGCCAGAAACCACTTCTTTTTAAACGGAAGTTGGCTCTGAGTGTACACCCCATGATATAAATATCAAGGGAGGGGAGATTCATTAAGGCATCTAGAGCAGAGCCAGGCGTACTGGGGAAAGCTTCCAAGCAGCCAAGACAGACCGTTCTTTGGAGTTTGGCGAAAGCAGCAGTAACGTATTTACGTGACAGCTTATTCCACCAAACAACTGACGCATATGAGAGGAAGGGCCTTATCATTGCCGTGTAGATCCAAAGAGCTTTCTTTGGCGACAAGCCCCATGTCTTGCCGAAAACACCTTTGCATTGCCGAAAGACTGACAGAGCTTTGGAAACGACATGTTTCGTCCAAAGAAGCTTGCTATCTAAGATTACTCCTAAATATTTGGCTTCCTTGGAGAGTTCGATAGTGACGCCTAGAGACCAGTAAATTTCCTCCTTCTCGTAAAGAGAAGAACTCTTGAATAACTGGAGACTGAAAGCTTCTGGTAATACGAGTATGTCTCCTGTGAACCTCATGTTCTGTAGTAAAATCAATTTTGATTCAGATATGTTGCCCAGATGGACGTAAAGATGACGACTTGCCTAGTAGAATGTGATACTGAGAAGAACCCTCAGAGGTAACTCTATTCAGTGCTATTGTTGAGAACTAATTAGACCAACAACCTTCCTAAATATAATCGAATACGCTACACATTACTCAAGGACGCAAAATAGTACTACGAGTTCAAATCACTCGTTCAAGCGTTAACTAATATTTTACCAATAATTCATGCGAAAAAAAAAAACTGCAACATTTTCTCCTTCTCTATTGGCCTCAGTTTCGGAGACATTCCATTGTGCCTGAACAACTACTTACGTACGACAAATATACCTCAAAGGTGTCGATAATTTCATAAAACCTAATTTTTTTTCTTCTCTCTTCTTCTTCTCAATTATATTTGTGCACACAAGTAATTCCAAGTGAATCCAACAAGCTCATCGACTAAGCCATTCCAATAAGTGCCTACTGCTAGATCAAAGCAGTAACTGCCGCCATCGTCATCGTTATCGTCTCGTCTAATTATCCACCAATTACACAATTTGATTTCTTTCATGCACCCCACTTCAACCTGATTCCAATATTGAATGGATTCTCCTCTCTAAATACAATTCATTCAATCAATTTCGCAATTAACACAGACTATGGGTGAGAGAAAAAAAAAAAGTAAAACCAATCGACACAACAACCGCCTTATCGCCAGTCATTGAACCAAAACATACATCTTCGGTGTAAATATTTGTCGAACATTGACCAAGAAACCGTTGTCAAGTACATACACACACATGCAAAGGCTCTCGAGACCATAAAATCACGCTTATAACCAAATTTCGAATGTCACTTGGTGAATTCTCGATCACATCTGAAGCATGTCATTTGTGTCAATCTATTCGCATGGTGCGCGGTGCACTCGAGGCAACTATCATCTTTGCAATTAAACAGAAACAAAAAAAAAAAAATGAATATGTTCCTCTCCATCCACATGGATCCCCTCCGGTGGTAGCAAGTAAAAGTTTCTTCGCCGTGCCCATTGTCTGCACGAAGAAAGAACCATTCTTGTGTTGGCCCTTGTGTGTGCGCCACAACTTTACCAATTAATTTGATTGTATCACCACCTCCCCGGTTGTGAAGTGCTACAATTATTAATTCCCCCCCCACTCTGAATAGAGAATGATAATAAATACAATTTCAGCGCATGCTGTTCAAATTCAGAGACGAAAAGATACTCAGATACATGCTGAAGCGCAAGTGTAAAAAAAAAAAAAAAAATGCTATGTAGACCGTTTCGAAATGATCTGACTTAGTGTAACGTCTCCGTCCTCTTAGTCGGCGAATGTTTCATCTTTTTGTTCGCATTGTGCTTTGGCCTGTGCATTGGGCCCCTTTGTTGTTATTATTTTCCTTTGATTGGTTGTTGTTTAGTTTTTTGTTTATAAATTTATCGTTTTATTTGTTGCATAAAATGGAAATTTACACACAGAGTAGTTGTTGGGGCTTAGTGCAACAATGTGCTCGGTGATTCGCAAAGTTATTTGACTTTGCTTTAGTTTAACTATTTTTTATTTTTTTTATTTTTGTTGCTTTGTGCAGGTATTTGGATTTGAGAAATACCAACAGGTTACCTTGTGCGGTTTTCGGTTTTTTGTGAGTCATGAGGGGGCAGAGTGCTTTGAATTTGGCAACGCTAGATGAGTTACAGAAACAGAGCAAGGTCATTAGGAAATCGGGTGTGAAACCGCTAAGGAATGTCGATAATATCCGCATTGAATTCCGATTTAGCTATCAACTTTGCGAAGAAAAAAAAATAATGGAAACTTCTTTGTTGGGAATTAAACAAACTTTAGTTTATCCACAAATGGTGGATATTTTCTGCTTCGCACATTCGTGCTTCTTCCAACATATTTTCTGGTGGCATGACACAGATTTTACGATCAATATTGATTTTCAGTTGGAGGATGATTGCTAGTTTATTGATGTACACAAAGACAATAGTTGGGAGCGAACAAGGCATCCAATTGAAGTCGCTACTACGCGAAATAATGCTCATGGAAAGTACCTCTTAACAGAGCCATTGTGTCCCTTGCAGTATTCGCTGTGGCTTCATCTTATAGGAATCACAGTTATGGATGGCTTTGCACAGCTGGTGTCAAAATATTTTCCAATATCGTCTAATGATAATTGCTGGACCGGCTTCATTTTCAAAGAAATATGGGTCAATGATCCTTTCGAACGACACAGCACACCAAACACTCAAGTAGGTGTACGAGTAGTTGTCGCTGATGAAATGTTGCAATTTTGCTTGTTAACGAAGCAATTCAATTGAGAATTGACTTTGTCGTTCATTATCAAATTTAGATTGAAATCGGGATTTTGCTCTGCTTTTTGCCGTAATGAATTGTAGTAAACAATCCATTGGTAGTCTGTCGGCTTCATTTCTACCACAAGGTGGACTTTATATGAGAATATGACCAAAACTGACTTGAGTACTCAGTATACTCAGTATACCCTCCAGTATACGTTGAATATTTTAATCTATGCCCACCATACGTGGTCCACCGGTACCAGAGAGATTCCTTACTGACCCTTCTTGCCGAAAACTTCCTACCAGATAATCTGTTGTTGGTACTGTGGGTGCGATCCGCGCATTAAAAAACAGGCTGTATGGCATGTGGCACAGTCTTGTTGAAACCAAATGTCGCCTACATCCATATCTTGCAATATAGGTATAGAAAAATGGATTCCCATGTCGCAATAGCAAGCACCATTAACTGGTATAGCTTGACCAGCCGAATTTTCAAAGAAGAATAGTCCGATGATGCCTCCAGCTCAAAATCCGCACCAAATAGTTACACATTGTGGATGCATTTGTTTCTTAACAATCACTCGCGGATTTTCTGAACCCCAAATTCAACAATTAACAAAGCCATCAAGATGAAAATGAACCTCATCGCTGAAGATGATTTTGTTTGAAAAATCAGAATCCACTCATTGTTGTTCCATAATCCATTCAACGAACTCTCTTCGCTGTGCGTGGTCAGTAGGCTTCAGTTCTTGAGTCAATTGCACTTTGTATGCATGAAGATCGAAATATTTTGTGAGAATACGCTGTAGAGAGCTTCGCGAAATTTCCATTTCTTGACCACGATGGCAAATTGATGTTCCTGGACTCTCAACAACACTCTTACCAACTGTTTAGATGTTTTGTGTGAGCGACTTGTTGAAGAACGGCCAGAGTGTCTAAGATCACTGGCTGATCCAGTCTCCCTGAATTTTTGAATTAATCTCTTCACAGTTGATAAAGTTAAATCACTATCCGGACTATATTTTGTACGAAAATTGCGAACTGTAGCTGCCACACCTTCATTATTTTTAGAATATTGCTCAACAATGAAAACGCGTTGTTCTTTCGTGTAGCACTCCATTTTGAATAACCCTGAACTGTCAGCTGTCACGCTGTCTTTTTTTTTTTTTTTCGTTGGCAACACTTTACCGCAAAAATGGCGCAAAATTCAAATCTAGCGTGAATTTTGGGACATCTTTTACTTTATTTAAGATTATTAAGGCAATATTCGTAAAAAAAATTCCGAAGTTATGTAGATGATACTCGTATGCCTAGTAACTGAACTATTGACTCAGAGCTAAATCCGCTGGATGTGATTGAATACTGAAGTAAATTGAAGTCTACCATCGATGTTTCCTGTGGCTATAGTTCACTACGGATGCTATTGAGCCCGGATGCTGCGCTACTGGAGAGTTAGATGGGTATTCGTATTGAAATAGGACCGCATTTTGCAATGCATATTTTGATAGAGAAGATGCTAATGGCCTTTTTTTTATGATGAATTAATGTACTTGTATACAAAGAAAAATTATTGTTTTAAACATCTCCGACAAGAGTACCGCACAAATTGCTTAATTCATTCAGAAAAACTAGAAATCAAGAAGGTAAAGAAAACTACCTGAGAGCTCAACGTCAGTATAAGGCAGTCTGCAAAAGAAGCAAAATATTATATTACCAACGACTGAACCTCAAGCTTAGCACGGTAAAATACAGCAAAGAGTGGTCGAAATATGCCCTCAGATGTCATCCTCTGAATTTAGAGCATATTATAGCTCACTTCTAAATCCAGATGGAACCAAATTTAGCTAAAGTTTGTGAATTGCATAAATTTAGTTCCGTAGAAGAAACTAAAAGTATGCTAAAAAAAGCAAAGCTGAATAAAGCATCATTAGAAGACAGGATTACCTATGAATTCTTTATGGTTATTAGGAGCAACTGGCATCTATCTACAAGAGAATATTTACTGAATGCTTTATAGATGAAGCTTTTAATAAAACAGAGGCATCTCCTTTATGAATTGCCATAACAAAGATTATGATGGGAACTCTAAATGCTTGCAATCGTCCATCTGCAGCTTGCAGAAAAAAAAAGTGTATGGGTTCTTTCTCGATCTTAAATTTACTATAAAATTAGCTTTTTCAGGCAATTTGCAGAGTCATTCAAGCAAATAGTGCCCAAGTCTGGGGCTTTCGAATGTTCGAAGTAGTTGATAAATGAGTGTACATCGGAGTCTTGGTGCATTGATTTTGAATTTGACAGAATTGAATCTGGCTAATATTTAAGAGGATCTACCCGCAAGCTATTCAAATGGATTGTTGATTTACTGTGAAGAAGAGATTTACAAGTAGTCTGTAACTATCAATGTTTATGACGGTATGTTCCCAACCAACTTGTGGAACGCATTAGTCCATTCATTGTTGAAAAAACTGAATGCGAACATGTATACCTTATCAAAGTCTAATTAATCGTTCGCTCCAATTTTTATTTAATTTTGTTCTCACGTACTAAATTAAAGCTACGTGAAGCCACTGCTCAATACAAAAACAAAAAAAGAAGAAAACAAAACAATTTAGCCCCTTAAAAACAAAAGACTTGAGCAGCGAACCTGCAACAACAGTCATCGAAATTATGAACTTTAAGTGCTCATCTATGCAATTCAAGTGGATATAATATCCAAGTCAACTCGATCAATATAATTGTATCATCCATTTCTCATGTTGACTGTTTTGAATTGCCAATGTACTGTCAGATTATAGATCTAGTTTCTTGTAATTAATTTTGTTTTGTTTCGTGCAACAGCCGGAAGTGAACGGTGGTTTTAATCTTTTTAAGTAGGCTATAGATAGAGTTACCATTTATTTATTTGCTTTGTATTTCAAAATGAGAGATATTTTCAAGAAACTGACTCTTTGACATCAAGTATTCAACACAAATTTCAATACAACGATTCAAAGTTGTATTGGGTAACAGGCCATATACATAGATTTTCCAGGATGGCAGGTTTGGCATCATTTTCAGGATTCTACCGGAAAGCCAAAGTTTCTCGCTATTTGTAAAATTATTATTAAGCCAAATGTGAATCAAAAACGCTCCCAGGGGTTAGCGATGCTTTGGTCTGCGCCCATATACGAGCTTGGGAGATGGGCCGATTCTAAAAGCATCTCAGGGAGCTGTTACTGCATTATAATTTCGCCTGTCCTAAGAAAAATTCATAACAAAAGGTAGCGACTCGAAGATAAGCTAACCTGTGAAAATTTCTTCTTCTTCTTCTTGTGGTCCTTTCCTCCTTATGTGGAGCACTCCATGTTACTTCTGAACCTAATTTTATTTGGTGCTTCTCTTGAGACCATGCATACTGCGCACATATCAGTATAAGTTCTTCCTCGAGCGTAATTCGCTACGATTTAGCACAAGGTCGTCGATTACCTTGTGGGTTCTAGCTAAGAGATTTTCCAGCGATATAGCTACTTGGTTGGTGTAACTTATGACCAATCCAGGACCGTTTCTTGGTTTCGGTGTCGGTTTGGGCTGTGCAATTCCAAAGTTCCAGTTAGTTCGTGGCCACCACATTTTAAGTACCTGACGGATGCACTTGTTAATAAATACTTGAATTCGGGATTCGATTTTACTTGAGTGTTTCTACGTTTCACATCCGTAGTACAGTTTCGATTTAACATTGGAGTTGAAAATACGTAGCTTAGTAATCAAAGAAATATGGGTGGACTCCCATATGTTTCTTAGTTGGCTAAACACGAATTTGTTCTTAGAAATACGTGACATGACGTCTTGATCTGCTCCACTAGTATTTGTTACTTGTTACGCACTCGATGCGATTGACTAACCTCAAATCAAGTCTCCATATCCGCCACTCATAACTTTAGTCTTCGGGATGCTTATTTCCAACCTAGCGTTGAGGGCTTACGAGTACTTATTCTTCTGAAGATCACTAAGTCTGCAGCTCAAGATGAATACGTCATCGGCGTACTCCTGATCTTCCAGTACATACCATTGTGATGCAACCCATTGTATATCTGTTAGACATGCTCTCATCAAGACAATATGAATAGGAAAGGCGAAAGATCCTTGTCGCACACCAGTTTTCACTTCAAAGACCTTGACAACCCGTTTATGAAGCACACAGAATCTGAATTTGGTCTACATTGCCTTAATTAGGTTGACGATAGTTCTAAAACGCTTCAGCGCAACAGAACATTCAACAAATATGTCCTGTTAGTCTCAATATTTGACAGTCGTCAAAGGCCTTTTTACACTGCTCGAATATGATTCGAACTGTTTTAGTGAGGTCTACGTAAGATCGATTCTTTCTGCATCTGCAGCATGTTGATGGTGGTTTTGTTCAATTCGATGAAGACTCCTTTGTTGATTTGAAGCAAACGGAACAATTGCAGGATCTTGCTTACCTTTGATGTAACCTTGTTGATATCAATCGGATTTCAGCTCAGTATTGTCCCTTTGACTTGGCAAGGCGCCACATCTTGATCGCTCTGCGGTCTGCGAATATTTCTCTGCACAAACAAGATTCTCACGCTTCCTTAGGGCAATGTCTGTGCTACGCTTCACTTTCCTTTCAATGAGGAATAGCACGTCTGCAGATGCGCATTTTGGCAAATTTTAGTTCAGATTCCGGGGCAGCAGGAAGCTTTTTAGCTGTGGTGCGTGGATGTTATATTTCTCTGATTTGACATACTCTGAAAAGTTGTATACCAAAGTGTAGAGGAACAAAATCTTGGACCAATCCTTCAGCAGATCATCGACAGTCTTTCCAAAGTCATTGTGTGACTGTTCATAGGTCAAGTACACAGTGCGCCGATTCCCTTGCTCCTTCTGGTGGGTACTCTGCAGTGGAGTACTGTAGAAGACGAATTCCGCAACCCATGCACGGCTCTTTTAGTCTGCGATAGTTATTCTTAACTTGTCACTTTGCACATTGTACTAGAGGGTAGGTGCATACACCACGAAGGAAATATCTAGCTCGTCATCGTGAATTGTCTGAGTGGGTTGTTGAGAACTCCTTCGAAATGCTCAGTCTACCTAGCTCTTTGGTGTTCCTAACACTCGTGTCTTAGGTAGTTGTGTAACTTCCAATGAACTTTCCCCACAGCTTTCTCGCCAGTAATTTCCTTACTGGGTAGTTGTGTTTGCCTGAGGATTGGGGGTTCTCTGCGTTAGACATTAACATTTTCTATTCTCTTAGTGATTTAGCTTAGTTGGATATGTTATTTGTGAGCTAAACAGCTAACCAGCTAACCAGTCTTCATTCAGTTTTGCATATCTTTCAACAGTTCTCCTCTCTGTTGAGCCCTAGTTTTGATGAGATATTCTAGCTTTCAGTACAAAACGAAAACTTAACTTATTGTTAGTTGGAGAGCGTCTGATTTTCTGTTCCTCAAACGAAACTGTGGATACTTATTGCGATGACTAAATTCAAAAGTACAGGTCACAAGTGAGTACTACCGCGGGAGTTATTTCGAATTAAATTCCAAGAATTCATATCAAACCCAACTTATAATTTCGAAGAATTGCACCAAGCACCCGAAATTTCTTGCCTGACATCTGTATTACTCGAAAAGATCCTATCCACAACAGAATTTCATGTTATTCCATGAACAACGAAGCTGATTTCAACCAACACACAAAATAATTTGCGTATTCATGCTCATGCTTTGGCAATACAAGGCCATCATGTGAAATGGATGGTACTGTTATATCGATTAAGTTGACTTGAGTATTATACCCATTCGAATTGCGTTCACTTAACGCTTGTAAGATGTAATTTCAAATGACTCCACGTACAAGTTCGCTGGTCAACTCTTTTGTTATTAAAGGGCACTTCTTGTTTATGGAGTGACCTAACATACCTGTGAATTTAGTACATGAGAATAAAACTAATTAAAAAGTCATGTTCAAAATTGAATGTCACTTGTTAACAAATCGAACATACCTCCTTATTAGCAAGAAACTACCCAACGCACTGCATGATCATGTCCACCAATCATGTTGACGCAGTTTCCCTCCAAAAATTTAATAAATTACCAATTATCCACTTAACTGAGAGAAAAAAAAAACTCCTCCTTTCGACCATTTTGGTCACATTTGGACTTCCCCCACCCCAGCCCAGCCGAGTCTCTGTCTCACTTTCAGGTGCGCCTCTCTGTAAGCATTTTGATAAATTGCCAACAATAATAATTACACATTTCGCCCCGTCCGAACGTAATTTAATACTTCACGCAGGTAAAATTATTTTTCCGCTCGCAGAAACATTGCATAACAATCTTGAACATCGTCACTCTAAGTGTGTATGGTTGCCAAAGAGGAAACAAAATGTATCACAAAAAGGAATATTATTTATAAATGTCCCCATGGGGGGTATATTCAAAGCATACCACCTTTAACACACCATAAACCCACCAATTACATTTGCCGAGTGTAATTTATTTTACAAGTACGCAACAAGAATGATTGGGAATAAGAATTTGTTTTCATTTTTCTTAAACAAAATAATTACTAAAAAATGTTAAATAAAAATCGGTTCAAAAGTTGCTACCGAGCTCACGATGGGGTTGTTATGTTTCGCATGTCCATTTAGTATTTTCGTGTGTGAAAATATTTCGTGTTTGATGTGGAAAAATGAATAAAAGAATTCGATATCCCGTGCAGTTGTGTTTATGTGACCGCAACAAGATTACGGGCCAAGATACAGTTTGTTTACCAACAGACGAAAAAAAAGAATCGCATAACACAAAAGTTTTCACTTAAATTCGATGAAATTCTTTTGTTATGCACGTAATCATCGTCTTCCGATCCCAGGTGTTGGACGCAATCTGCACATAAGGAGCATACTTTTACCATGAGTGTGTGTACTACGTTTGCATACGCGCGTCTCGAGTTGTCACAATTTGACAAGAAAATTAACTGCGGAGGTTTGTTCTCTCTTCTCTGTGGTATTTGTTCCTTTTTGGTCAGCTTAAAAGTTGGCCGCAGGGTTTCTTTTTTTTCGTTTGTCTTGCACAAAGGTGGAAAATAAGACAGAAGTCAACTGGCATACATTTTTCATGTTTGACATGAATTTTCCATGCATTACACGCCCAGTGGTGGTATGAGAAAACGACACCCGCGAATATTGATAGATTGCAGATACTCATACTCGTAATGTTTGATCTTTGGCAGTGTGCCGTGGAATAAGTGGAATAACCGTGGGAAGAGACAATCCACTGTTCAGTGTGAAATTCTTTGCTAATAATCTGATTCGACCTTATTTCCGGGTGCCAATACTCGTAAATCACCATCTTTATTACAACTCATTTGAAGAGCCTTTTAATGAGACCAACATCATCAGCTCATAAGTGCATTTGCATAGAGATCATAGGTTGTCTGATGATTTAACACTTCGAAGCATTTAACGCACATTACGGATATTTTCACAATAAGGTGTTAACTGTTTGGGTTCACCGAGGTCTGGAACATTTCTATTCAAGCGGCAAACTTTCCAGACCAGCAAACGGCGCGGCGTCTATGGACCTTGATATATGGGTGACAAGTAATTTAAAATTTGATTGACGGTACGCGGCATCGTGCATATTTGCAAAGGAAGGTTATTAACACTAATTATTGGGATAAATTGACGTTAATGCAATGGATGATGTGCAAAGTGTATGCAGGCATGTGGGAGAGGCTCTGTCTGTCTGTGGATTTATGTCGGTCTGTAATTGCAAATTTGATGGACAGTTAGTGGAAGTAATGAATGTGATCTTTAGGCGGAGCTCCATTGGGTGGTATGGTCAAGCGGAATTGACTAATGGTATTGCACTACGTTTATAGTTATGTGCCACTTGGATTGCATTTCTTCAGATATAGATAGTTTCTCTTTATCCCTGACATATAGACACATTTAATGGTTGGTCTACGTTTTCAGATTTATTCCCTTAATACTGAGCGAAAAAGTCATCTAAGTCAAACTTTCAAATTTGTATCGGTCTGTGTATTCAAATTTTCTTGCTCCGTGGGGTTTGAGAATGACACGATGTCTATCTGGCTGTAATTTGTTAGAGTTCTGCTTATTCTTATCACGATGTACTCGTACTTGCGGTGACTCAATTTTGCTCATGCAAATGCTAGGTTTTACTGGCTTTTGTCGGGAAGCTAAGTATCGTTTGGGCAGTTTGTTTAGTGAAATCGGTTGGGCAGATGAACATCCCTGATTTGCTGTTTTTTAATTTATATGCTAGAGTCGGCAGAATTTATGCTCAGCCTCTTGAGACGGTAGTTGAGAGTGCAAATATCGGTGAGAAATTTCGTTAAGAGCTTTATGTCAGCAAAGTTGTTTTTTACTTTCGTCGACAAAATTAGTGAGTCTCTTAGTTTGGCTTCTGTGGATTTTTGAGTTTAGAGTGAATATAGTTGGCATTCTGATATATCTAATGCACTCTCTGGCACAGAGTTCTATCGCATACGTCAACCTGAGAGGTAGAACTTAAGCTTCCGAGAGGGACTGTTAGATCTATCTATACGCCACATACTAGTACTGCATTCTGGGATGGTAATGTGGAAAGGTTCGGAACGTGGAGTCTGAAATGAATCAGATTTAGGATCCGCAGGTGGCCTGTTTTGAAATTGCGTATTAGACGGAGCGGCTTATTTAGTATATTTGTGCGCAGTGAGGGCAGCTTCCGAAGGCTTTTCAAAGCAGCAGTTGGATAATAGCGCATAGTAAACGTTTTTCTGGTACAGGAGTGCCTTTGTTGTGCGATTTGGGCAGAGAGATCTGTTTTACCTTTACCCACCAAACTAGGGAAGCATTGGCTATCATTGGAACAACAATGGGTAGGTCCAGCAGCTTAGCATTCTAAGTATTCTTTTGATACAGAGGTAGGTAAAGTGTTGGTTCAGAAAAGAACCCAATTAGTGCCAAGTGCGCCGTTTTGATACCACAAAAACTCGTATACCCTGTTTGTTTACGTGTGTTATTGGAGATAGAAGGATATAATTAAACCAATCCCGTGGAGTTTAGAAACAAGATTAGTTCTTCAATCCGTTTAGAGGCTATCTCTCTGAAATCGTCAAAGAAGGGTTTACCTAACGTGCGTTGCCTGGTCCTTGCTAGGGCAGGACAACTGCAAAGAAAGTGGAAAAGAGTTTCCCTCTCGTTGCTGCGACAAACAGTGTTGTGAGGAATGCCAAGCTTAGCCGTGTGGCCCCATATAGCCCAGTGGCCTGTAATTATGGCTACCATTCTGTCAATATCAGGCCTTGATCTGCCTAGTAGATCATTTGGTTTAGGTCTGTTGAAGCTGGGCCATGTCTTTCTTGATATGGCACAACTGGTAAGGTTGTTCCACCCCAGATTGACTTCTATCGGAATATTGACTCTTTCCGCTAGCGAGCCATTAAGGGCTAACCCTCGCCTGTCCAGCTAGTCTGCTCTCTCGTTTCCCTCTTAATACCCAAATGCGGGTAATTCCACAATGGATACTTTGTTCATTTAATTCAAACCGGCCTTATTCAACCAGCTTTAAGGATATGGTAACCGAATCTACGACTTTGATTGCTGCTTGGCTATAACCACGAGGTATTTGACCTTTTTTGAGAAAGGAATTTAAATTTCATTTTGCATTTGGTGAAGGGAATGCTGGTCACGTAGCTCTTCCAGTTAGCACCAATCCCCAGACTTTGTTGAGGGCAGATTATAGAAATCTGTTTAAAAATGTTCCACGTCTGCCTCTAAAGCTAATCGAATTGATAGTGGGTTGGTTTATTACCGGATCTCTTAATACGTCTCTCAGCTATTAGAAAGGAATACGAGTAGAGTGCTATTTTGTCGACAACAACTCTCAGATTTTTATTGGCAGATGAGTGCAGGGCTGTGATATTGGACTCACCTACCTGACATTGCGGATACCATAATGAGATAAGGATACTATGCCAGCATTTGTAAATTAATTGGTCAGTGCATATGCCGTGTCATGGATGTGTAAGTTATAGGGTAGCGTGACTAGAACTGCCTGTATGGAAATAGCGATTGCTAAGAATGTTGTTGACAAGTTTTGGTGTTGTTTTGTAATGAACATTCCTCTAGAAGTTTGTAGATGATGCAAATATCATATGCGGCTATAAGATCCGCGAATACGGTACCTGTTAGCTTACTTTTAGATCCATCTTATATGCTAATAAAACCACAGGAGCTTCAGCTGAAGTCTACTTATGCTAGGACAGTTATACAGGAAGTGCATTGTATCTATTTCGACGTTAGGCAAACACTCAGAGACGATGAAGAGTGTGTTGTGTCACTTTTGTGGATATCGGTATGGAAAGCAGTTTTAAGGCTTTCAGTTGCTTTTGGACTTTCTTTCATCTAATCTTGGTCACTTCCCATATGTTTTCTTGCAAATTTTTATCATATACCCTACCATCTTTTATTTTGCATATAACAATAGAACTTGGACTCTTGCGTCGGTAAGTGATTCTCAGCGGTTTGGTCCTAATCATCTTCATTAATGCTATTATGGTCTGGCACCTCAGAACCTAAAGGACCATCTTATATCATATTTCTGAAGCTGCTAGAGTTTTTATCGATATTTGGCTATGGAGATACCTTCCCGTGATATGTCCAATAGCCTTTGTCCTTGGGTGGCTTTATGTATGGCAAACATTTTGGCTTAAGACACGTCGCACGATGGTGTCGGACACATATTCTTCTTTGCTGGGAATTCTAATCGAGTATTTCTGATTGAAATCCATAAAGGGCATCATACTCGTATAGTCGCCTTCTTCTTCCCCGAAAGACACTAAATTGTAAAGTATGGCCGTGTGGCACATTCTTCCAGTCGTTCGCTTTTATAAATTGGCCTATCGGGAGTATACTTACGATTGCTTCTAGACCTGTAGTTGAGCTTGATATTAGAACGCCTGATAGGGCTTTATATACTGCGCTTTGTATTTTTGTTAGATCCTCGAAGATTTTGCTCGCTGCATTGAATCCCACCTATGGATTCACTGTGCAATGGTTCGATTTTTGTAGGTATAGAGCCAAGGCTTTCACCTTTTATCCCACAAATTAGATTGAAAGTTTGAGTGTTTTTTTTTTCTCAAACGCATGTGGACCTTTTATTGGTCTAAGTGTGTTGGCTTCCTTGAGTGCCTTTCTCGCCCTTTCTTCAATATTTAGATTCCAGTTCGATTTACTGTCAAGAATTAGTCCCAAGGTATCTAGGACCTTTTGAAGAGTGGAGTATCAAGCCTTCAACCGCCGGTAGTGCAAAGTCTGGAATGGGTTTACTGTACCTGGATTTACTCTTAAACCAAACGACTTCGTAAATTCATCGAGGATTCACATACGGTAAAACCTGCAAAAGTTGGCCAAGCGTGGTGCAAAAATATGAGCCAACTTGACAAGTTTCACTGTTTTACTAAAAACTCTTTTACAACTAATAGTCAGAGAAGCTGCTTCTGACATAGGTATGGCTAAAGGACGAGGATAAAATATTGTGTTTAAGCGGCTCATATAGGGCTATAGCCTAGCTTCTTGCAGCCTGTCCAATGAACGAATAGAAGGGACCTAAAGTTTTATGCCTCTGTATTCTGTCTAATGATTTTCTACTTGACTGAGTGAATTCCAAGCTTTCTTTGCGTGAGCTGTCGAGGGATTGCAGTAGTTCCTTTGCAGCTTTACTTTTGCAATAACATCAAGGAATGTACTCTCTTCGACGTATCTCCTACGATACTGATGAATCTTCTGCAGCTCTAATCAGTTCAGAGTAACCAGCGGACATTTGAATCAAATTCTGATCTGAAGTCTCACCATGACGACAAATTTGTGTGTATCATCATCTAAGGCCACTAGGCAGTATTAACTGCTGGGGAACTCAAGTACTCTGGGAGGAAGATGTATTTCTAGAAGATAAGTCCACTTACTTCTACAAGGAAGGGTTCAAAAACCAACGCCGGGGTAGTTGGAGGTGTTTTATCTGAAAGGTTTAATCTTAGCCCTTCCTTCTGTCTTCCAAATCAGTGCACCATGTTCGAGGCGGAAATAATGCCGAGTAAGGAAGTCTTATCCTGGCTAAAGAAAAACGTCATATCAACGACAGATATACACATCTTTTGGGATAGTCAGAAATCCTTGGAATCGTTTTCTCTAAACTCAATAACAGTCCTGGATTACCGATCGTCTCTCATAGAGATGGCAAATCAGTTTAATATTCACCTTTGTGTGGATGACTGGTATATAGCAGGGAACTGTAAGGCTGATGAACTCACCTACCATATAATGGTACCTTGGGTGTACCGATCGCTACATGTAAACCCAAATTGAAGTTGAATGTAATCAAAAGAACGAATCTTAGGTGGACGCGTGTTGCAACGTGTCTTGCGACAAAACAGATTTGGTCTAACCTGAACCTGAAACGCTCTAAGATTCTGATTTCTCTCAACAGACTGCATATCAGTGCCACAATAGGCGTCATTACTGAGCACTGTCTAATAGGCAAGCACGCTACAAGGCTTGTTGCTTAAGTTAGGTTAGGTAGATGGGTGTCTAGCGACAAATAGAGTCCGTTGTGCCCAATCATTTAACCCTGGAAAGGCTGTAAAAGTCCTCTGTTAGAACCACCCAGAGTGATATAAATCTCAGGAGGTCCGTAAGCTCTATATTACCTAAGTCCTCCAATTCCGAAAAAAAATAACTTCTGAGAGTCCTCATTATTGTAACGGATAGGGCAGGATGTGACGAACTGATTCAATTTCTTTTTTGTCCCTCCAACTTCCACAGTCGTTATGCAGCACACCGAGTCGCTCTGCGTGAACGCCAATGGCACAATGACCATCAATTATTCCAGAAATGACCCGTGCGTTATAACGACTCAGTTCCACCAGAGAAGTTGACCTCTTCTTGCTGAAGGCCCGCCATAGCACCTTGGCCGTTGCGCATGTTTCCAGATGAACCTACCTTCAGTTTGCTCGGCCGATGGTTTCATCCTCTATTTTCTTTCGTAGAGAACTGATTGAGATTACTGCAAAAGGGAGGGCCCGCAATAAGTGCAGCGCCGACTTTTTCCTAGAAAGCTCGTCAGCCCTTTCGTTTTCTTCGATATCCATATGCCCTGGTATCCAGCAGAGGGTCACCGCATTGGCTCTGGATGTCCCATTTAAGAGTAATTTGCGGGTCCTCACAAGCCTTGATCTAATTACAGCAGAATCCAAAGGCTTAAAGGCTGCCTGGCTGTGATCGTTTGCCAACGATATTACTCTCGCGTATAATTTCCCCAGCCTGTATGATGGCTGTGATTTCGCCCTGAAAGACACTAAAGTCATCGTTGATTCTAAAGAAGTTGGTTATTCCTATTGCCTCACAATAAACTCCAGCTCCCGTGCCAACGTCCATCTTAGAACCGTCAATATAGAACACCAGTTCCTTTTCCTCTTAGTTCTTCGGTTCCTCCAGTGTACGTTCTGTCAGGAATTCTTATAGTGAATCTCCTTTCAAATGCTAGCGTAAGGGTCATCTAATCAGTTTCCATCGATAAAATGGAGGCATGGCCGTAAAGGCTCGGTGACCACAATCGGCCTTATCTCAGTCTTACAGCGGTTTTAACGGCCAAACTGCTAAAGTCTATATCAAGCGGAATGAAACTGAGCATGGTTTCCATTGTCGAGGTTGGTGTTGTTCTTATTAATCCCATGACTCCGATACTCGCTGCCCTCTAGATTTTTGTGAGTTTTGAAAGCTGGTATTGCTTCTCAAGAACCATCCTCCATACTAGTGAACCATAAGTGAGAATGAGTCTTTCGACCGCTGTGTATATCCAGTACACAGTTGGTTTGAAAACCCACAAGGCTTTGCTTTGCTGGACATGTCCAGCTTTTTCTCATGAAAGAGAACTTCACTTAGGAGGTTTCTATTTCAATGTTCTTACAAATGAAGATATGAAAAGCCTCCTTTACTTCATCAAAAGCTCCAAATGGTTCGGTTAAGTATTCAGCAGAATTTTGTCATGATCCATGTGGTATCAAAATGGATCTATCATTAGTCTATGTGTGTTGACATTTGTAACTGCCAGCCATTTCAATCTAACGTAACACCTTTTACTAATATTCCCCCTGGGTATGGGGCTTGCTTGAGGAAGTATCACGTTGACATTATTCTCTTCGAATTTTGCTCAGTTAATAAGTCCGATATTGGACGATGTGGACAGGCGGCCCTATATCCCTAGTATGACGCACCACACATACTATTTGTGTGGTTGGAATTCGATGGTTGGAATTCGATGGTACGAGATCTAGAGAGCATCACCGCCCAGTATAACAGCTCTAAAGGTGTATAACTTCAGCAACAGATAGTAGTAGTAGTGTCCATGCATTATCTGCTGAGGATTCCAGGTGCAAATCAAAGAAGAGAAAGAACTAGCGACCCAGTGCAATGTCCAAATTACCTCATTCCAATTGCAGATGGCCAGTTCTATGAATCTAGAAAATTTCCCTCGGATATTTTCAGATCTTCCATTTGTCATAAATTCATTTCTTTTCTTTCAGATTCTGCTTTCGATTTAATATTGCCCAAACAGGTACATGAGTTCAGAGTTAGATTTAAAGTGAGCCAATTCTATGACAAATATGCTATCCCCACTGTACCATGGTAGTACGAAAATTGACTTTAACTCTCAGCCCTTTATGTTAATCTAATTCGACCCACGTTCCTCCTCTTACAAGTTAAACTTGTTTTCGTAAAACTGGACCCTGCTTTAAGTATCGCTCATTTGTCACCTTCCAGGGCAATGATGTACGACCACCATTCCAAGTTTAGAAAACATCATTCCACAGAATCAAACCAATTTTTCAACCCAAAAAAACAATTTGCAGAAACCTATCTCTAGCATTCTTGTGGCACCATAAAACTTGACGGTTAATATATCTTCACATACGAGTAACACCATAGATGGTCTTATAAATCCACAAATGATGAAATTAATTATGCAAAAGACCTAAAACAAATACTAAGTCCATGATTAATGATAATCCAAACTCAATTTAGTCACATTAGCGGATGGCAAAGTCATAAAGAGTTTTCCCCTCTACCGAATCCTCCCATGTCGGCATTTCGCTATGGAACTAATTTATGAAAAATATAACTTTTAACAAGCGTGTTTAATTTCTCTACTCTTTGGTGTGAAGGTTTTCCTCCTAAAAATTAACGAAAAACCACCTTATCCAGCATGGTAGCCGTGCAAATCCAAACAAAAGGGTTCATTGATCTCGTCGTGTCGGTTGTAGAGTTTTTAGTGAAATTTGCTAGACAACCGACCAACAGAAGAACAGCAATTTTTGCATTAGCCTCATTCGTAAAACACTCTCGAATGAGCTGAAATCCCAACTTGTATACGAGTAGCTGGGCGTAAATTAATCATTCACAAGTGAACAGATCCGAGTTAAACACATGTACACACAGCTCGTTAAAGAAGTCAGTTTAATTCACTCAGTCGGTCAGTCTGTTTTCCGCGAGAGCGTAATGAGTCACTTTTCGGTTTTATTTTCACTTGTCTTCATCTGTCTAACACCATAGATACACTGTATCTGACTGATCTGACAATGTACGTCCGGTTGTGCCATTTAACATTGTCATATGTGCCAGTATCTGGGATTATGAGCTGACACTCTTTAGGGGCTAATCTTTAATTGATACAAGGCATCGCGGTAAAGTACAAAGGATACACAAATAATTATCCAATTGCAGGGATACACAAGGTAGCCCTTTGGCAGAGAGTATCTTTATACTTCTCCAAGTGATTGATTTCGTTTTTCACCCGAACACAGTGTCCATCAAGTCCATTTCCATCATTACTGTCCATCTCGGTGTACGACAAGTCATAAATAGATACATCAATCTAGTGCTGCATTTCTGCTGGAATAGTGAACTCTTTTTTTCTTGTCGTGTTACTGTTGTTATGTATTTACGTATCCATTGCGAAAGTGTGTCTCTTGGTTTGGTATTTGTGGTCATTAAAATCGCTGGAATTCCTTAGGGGCATCACTGGTGCGCCACAAAGTGTATACGTATGCTGGTAAGTTGCTCTCTCCCTTGTGGGGATGGATGGTGATCGCGGCTAGCTGTTGTTAGTTAGCGGAACACTACCATCATCATTAATACTAGTGAATAAGTCAGCGGCGGTGGGGGGAGGTGGTAGCGAAAAAAAAAAGTTTTCAATTGCGCTCTGCGTTGATTGTAATCGATCGATGGTTTGCTTGTACAGTGGTTAAGTTGTTTTATTTTTATTTTTTTTTCTATTAAACTGTTACACTTGATCATTACGATCAGAATTTTTTTTTTTTTATAGTCATTATAATTTTAAGAGCACTGGATGTGTGTTTCTTTGTGAGCTTTCATTCATTGGAATAAATTGGCGCCAAAGAACTTGTGTTGCGAAAGAAATTCATGAGAAGATTATCTGATTATATCTGAGCACTTGGATTGTGTTTAACCTGTTTGTAAGCATTTCACAAGCAAAGCATAACAAATCAGCAGGTGAAAATGAAGCAAGTTAGTTGTTCGGATAGACAAGGAATGCAAAGCATGTAAGAAAAACTATTAAAACAAGGCGGCAGGTGTACAAGAGACGTTTTTCAATGACATTTAGTACAGTTTTCGGAAGCAGCTGGAAATAGGCTGATTCATTTGAAGTTTTAAGCGCTCTGTGCAATTTATTTATAAATCGTGATGATTTGTGGATCATAGAGTAGTTCTACACAATGCTTCATTCTTTTGCATTAAAGTGTGGAAAAGAACTCTTTCTAAAAGTGTGACTAATCAATTCTCATAACAGCAGTTGAGTAATGATGTCTGCTGGTTCCTGATCCGTCATCGATCATTGTCGCTATGTTCGAAGCCCGGTATTCAAGAGAGCGAATTCCAAAGCCCAAAAAACCTAAATAGTAAGCAGAAATTTTACAAGCAAAGGCTCCAGAAATACATGAAGACTGGAAGTTCCTTAGACAATTTTTGGACATTTCCATGGACATATAATACCTTCAGATACAAATGCTCTGTTGAGGATCAGGGCAGCATAGAAGTTGCATAGATCTACTGATTGTGTAATAATTCGATTCGATTGATGGACATACGGAACCATTTAATCACACAAAGTCTTGGTGAAGGCCTGGTTTTTAAGTCCTTTCTAAATAGCAGATGAAGTGTTGATATATATACTCATCGCATTGCGTAGTTAAAAGAGCCTATGCTGACAGAACTCGCTCCTTGGTACATATTCGATTCGATCGACGGACCAACTACTTAGCCAAGCAAACTCCCTGCACAGAGGAAGACATACAATCTCCATGGTCATACTTTCCTTAGTCTTTTCGATAAATAGCAGATGAAGTGTTGTTATATACTTATCGTATTGTATGGTGTTGATATGTTGGACATGGAAATTTAAAGAGCCAATACATACTTGTTCTGCGTCGAGTGCGCTTTCAAGTGTTAAAACAAGCCTTCCAAGCTATTTCTATTGGTGAATATACAATGTCTGCCAATGTTATTTACTCCGTTGAGAAAAAAAAAAACCGGCAGAGGAATACTGATAAATTTTACTGCATTGTTGCCCTTGAGTGCTTTGATCGCGAGTTTATAACGAGGAATTTAGCATCAATAAAAACAACAAAAATCAAAAATGTTGCCACAGTTATCTCACTTTCTGGCAAATCGCTGTTAAATAAAAAACATAGTATAGGGCCAAGCACACTGCCTTGTGGTACACCAGCTATAATATCTATTTCTCTAAATGTGGAGTACTTGTTTAATTCTAAACAATCCTTATAATATATAAGACTCCAGAATTTCTGAAAATTGCTTTGGTAAATGCTTTTGCAATCAATGTATCAATCCTTTGTGCCATACTTCTTCGAAAGCTTGTGCTATATCGAGGAATATAGTCGAGCATATTTTCGTTTTTTCAAATGCTTTTTCAATTCTACCTATCATTCGATGCACCTGATCAATTGTGGAGTGCTTGTTTCTAAAACCATATTGATGGTTAGGAAGACGTTTAATTAACATCTTTTCAAATAGCTTGAACAGCATAGGTAGTATCGATATTGGGCGGTAAGAAGTGACTTCACTACGTGGTGTACCTAGTTTCGGTATTATAATTACCTCAGCCTGGGCTTTTTTTTTTTTTGTTCTGGTGCCTTCTTTTGTTTCTTTGGCAAGTTCCTTCGCCATTATAGATTGAATATGTCTTTCCTCTTCACGAATTCTTCCGTTCCTTGGTAGTTGATGTCTTCATAGGGATGGTAGATGCTTGCGAGATATTCAGCAAATAAATTCGCATTTTCTGGTTGCTTTTTGCCCAGATAGATTGGTTAGGTATGTTTTAAAAGACTCATTTTTAAGACTAAGCTTACTAAGCTCCTTGATTGTTGCCAACGTTTTCTAGGTCTTCTCTTTTCTGCAATAATTTCACATAATTCTTTTGGGTAGGAGGTTTGTTGGATTTTTGATTTACTCTTAGGTGTTGTAGTCCACGCAACTGTTTGGAAATTAGATATAAATATTTACACAGCCTCTCTTCATTTATATTTTGTTTCAATTGTCACTGAAAGCTGTTCCAGTTCAGTCAGATTGTTACCTAATCTTGGGCTATTTTCTTTGATAATGATTTTATCGCGAAGTATTAAAAGTATTAAAAGTATTGTAGAACTATCAGAGTCAAGATCAGGCCTTTCTTCTACTTTTAGAGTGTGTAATGAGATATTCTTTGTTACGAAAATATTGACAAGATCTGGGTTTTCATTTTTTTTTTTTTTAAAGAAAATTTCCAAATCCCGCAGGACTCAATTTTCTGTGTCTATTGTATTACCAGGCAGAACTCCTTTTGGTGTAGTGGTTGGAGACACTTATGTCCCAAATTTCACACAAGATTTGAATTTTGCGCCATTTGTGCGGAAAAGTGTTGCCAACGAAAACAAAAAAAAAAGACAGCGTGACAGCTGACAGTTTAGGGTTATTCAAAATGGAGTGCTACACGAAAGAACAACGCGTTTTCATTCCTGAGCAATATTTTAAAAATAACGAACTACAGTTCGTAATTTTCGTACAAAATATGGTCGGAATAGTGATTTAACTTCATCAACTGTGAAGAGATTAATTCAAAAATGCAGGGAGACTGGATCAATTAGTGATCTTAGACACTCTGGTCGTCCTTCAACAAGTCGTTCTACATAAAACATCGAAGCAGTTCGATACAGTTTTGTTGGGAGTCCAGGAACATCAATTCGGTACCGTGGTCAAGAATTGGACATTTCGAGAAGCGTATTCTCACGAAAGGTTTGCACCTTCATACATACAAAATGCAATTGACTCAAGAACTGAAGTCTACTGACCACCCACAGAGAAGAGAGTTCGCTGAATGGATTATTGAACAACAACAAGTGGATTCTGATTTTTCAAACAAAATCATTTTCAGCGATGAGGTTCATTTTCATCTTGATGGCTTTGTTAAGTCAAAATTGCCCAATTTGGCATTCAGAAAATCCACGAGTGATTGTTGAGAAATAAATGTATCCACGACTTGTCACTGTTTGCTGCGAGTTTTTGAGCTGGAGGTATCATCGGACCATTCTTCTTTGAAAATGCGGCTGGTCAGTTAATAATAGTTAATGGTGCTCGCGGTTTCAAAAAGACGGTACCCACATGCCATATAGCCCGAGAAATAATTCAATTACTGCTTGAGTTATTTCCTGTTTTGGTGATCAGAGTTGACAGCCCAGATTTAGCGCCGTTGGACTTTTTTCTTTGAGTTTTTTTGAAGACTAAGATTTGCGCCAACAAGTCCACGACCACCCACGCCTTGAAGGAGCAAATTAAGTGCTGTATCAACGAAATTCAGCCATATTTATGCAAAATGCTGTTGGAAAATTTTGACAAAAGAGTGCGTAGCCATGGAGGTCATTTACTCGATATGCTATTCAATACATAACTCTATACTGTATACTTTATGAATCAAATTTTTAATTAGAAACTTGTGTATGTTTATTGATTTTGCTACATTTTTTTGATGCAGCCTGTACATATGTCACTTCTGCACCTGCTTTGGTCATTTCTTGGACTTTGGGTACTGTTTTTTGGCGTCGTTTTATATTTAAAACTCAATTTTTTGACAAATTGCTTTACTATTCTGCTAGAAAAACAATTTTTAGTGGCAGCACCGGGTCCTACCCTTCTGAGTAATGCACTCGTATTGTGCGAATTCTAATTGTTCTCAGTCTAACTTCAATTTCGGCAGTCCTCCTGTCCCCAGCTTCAAGTGAAGTGTTATCCGAGGCTCATTTTATGAATAGGAAGGGACATGAGATTTTTGTAATTTAGTTAGCATCAGCTGTAAGCTTCAAGATTACGAGTAATGATCCACCAAAGCCAAACACTCCCAGGAGTCAGTATCTTTTAATCTCCAGCTATTCAAGAGAATATTCAATACGCATCTCTGGGATATTTTCACCTATCATCAGGGAAGATTATAAAAAAAATTAAATTCCACTCCCTAGGTCTATCAACAAACACTGCCTCTACAATCAAACTCACAAAAACGAGGTCGAACAAGTGAACATCACTGATGCGAGCATAGCTAAGTTATTTATATCACACAAATTATTGGGCTCTCAAGTACGCCATTGAACCTTCATGTTACAAGAGTCTGGTCAAATGCGGATATTAAATGTGTCCAAAAGTCAAGTAGCCTCTTACCAGCATGTCACCGCAACTTTTCATCGCCTCCTGAGTAGGCATAAGTACTTAAGCTATCTGCGCACTCTCGTCGCCATCTCCGAGTAGACCTATTTATTTATTTATTTTTTTTAGCCAACGATTAACCTAATTCAATCGATCAAGTGAATATGTGAATACAGTATAATAACCCCTTTTTTCGATAATCCACTCGATAAACATTTAATTTTGACTTTAACACTTCAATATAATCAGCAATTCACCCGCGGGTCAAAGTGGCATCATTACTCTTCTTCACAAAAAAAAAAAAAAACTACAAAAAGCAAAGGAAGAAGTAGAGGCATAAGATACCCGCCATAAATACGTATCTATAAGTTTGGTTTTAATTACGCTCTAATCAAATGTCGATTGCTTTGATGCCAAAGGGAATTGTTTCTTGTTTCATCTTCGTTTTTTTGTTTTAGTGGAAGAAAAAAAAATGTTTTTTTTTGTTGTTTTTCGTGTATCTTCTTCCTTTAATTCTCAGTGGCTTCGCTAAATACTGCCGCCGCCGCCACCGCCGCCGCAGAGCGGCCATCAATAGAGAGAAGGTCGAAAATACCCCCGATAGCGTTTTAATCAATCAATATAAAGTAAAAATCACTTGAGTTAACGTTCATCTTTGTCTTCTTGTTCTTTGTTGTCTTTTGCGGTAAGAGCGGCTCTTTTTTGTTGTGTTAAAAACAAGCGCGCGCTTAATTATGGACTACGCGGGTCAGATTATGTACTCAGCTCGGTAATTAGCAGTTTTAGATATGGAATCATTCAAGGCACTTTAATAGAGGACACACACGCAGATGGCATTTGACTTTTTTCCCAACTTGAATCGGTTTGACTATTGAGATGTTAATTTATTTAAATCTCTTTCTGTTCCTATTCTATGTTTTTTTTTTTGCCAGAAATTTTATAATTAATGTTTACTGTGGGTAAAAGGGTAAAATTACCGCCTTAATATTCGCAGTGAAAAGATAATTTCTTAATTAAACGTCGGAGAGGAGGAAATTTATTCGGCATTTATTGTGCTACTGGCCATTTGATGAACTACATTATCTGTCGGTTGGAATTCCTTCACGCATTTGGTGCCACAGCCATCACCATCATCGCGATAAGCGATTAACGTGGCGTATTTATGGCACGAAACGATCAAGCAATGTCTCCATGGGATGGTAATTTATGTGTCACTTGGGAATCTTATCGATGGCTTGGGTGGAGTTTGGAAAATTTATCTGTTGCGATATTACTTTGCGGTTATTTATTTGCTTTATGTGGAATTTTATTACGCGTCCAGTTAAATGCCGTTTCGTATAGGGAAAGTGATTTATTTGGTTGAAGTGGGACCTTTGATCTGGAACCTTTTTTTATTCCAGACAGTTGGCAATGCAATGGTACGGAGAAAAGGATTTAAATTCATGTGAATCGGACCTGGGTTAGTAACTTTTAATGCTTTGAGGCTGGGAATATAGCTAACAACCTCGAGGTACTCGCTAAGGTGTTACATATTAACTGGAGGACTGGAAACCATTTTCAATTTGATACCGAGGCCGAGGCAATTTGAAGGCTGAAAGACAGGCAGGACATGCGTAGATTCTACATACAGACTACATGGCACCCTACTCAAATTTAAATAGACCACTTATTGTGTCCACTTATTGGACGGCAAATCCATCTCCGTCCACTCTGATGGAACTAAGATGGATGCAGGGGTAGCTGCGGAAATTGTGTCCGAAACGCTCGTTAAAACTAATTAGACCCCGGACTACAGGAGTTTCAGGCGGAGAATCGATTCACTCGGGAAGTTGCAATGAAGGCAATACTACGTGAAGATATTATAATTTTCCTAATTGAAAGCCAGGAAGCAATAAAAATAAAATTCAAGCTTGAGCAGTACACTATTGCAGACTTAAATATGTCCTCAGAAATATTTGTATGATGTCCTTGAGCATTGAAGGGCTTTCAACTCTGTAACGTCGTATAAAAGGAAGCTCGAAATAAGGGAATCTTAGACTTTCCATTTCGTGGAATTGAGAGACTCTTTTGGACGAATAGTTTCAGTTATGCTTCAGAAATTACATTGGCTGGAGTAGAAAGCTTTCTCATCATTGATCGATGGTATAGTACAATCATTAGGTTGACGGGTTGGTGATTTATTTGCAGACATTTATTTTATTTTTACATTCATAGATGTGAAGAACTCGGAAGAACTCTCTATTTAAATAGAGCTGTCGCTGTAATCATGCCATTAGGTTAGGTTAGGTTAGGGTGGCTGTACGTACCTGTGTACTGACATACACTAATAGATCCATTGTGCTATTTTAAATACCTGAGGGCCAATTGAACCAGCAGGAGCTTCTTATGAAGCGGAAAATGGTCCTGACATCAATATTCGCCAGGTCACAAAAGTCGTCAAAAAATGTAGCTCCTAGATGGAGCACTCTTTTTTTAAACAAAGCTGGACAGGTACAAACTAAATGGAGGATCGTTTTCTCCTCCCTGCAGCTTCTGCAATAATCATTTCGAAAGTGGCCCAGCCTTTTAGTGTGTAGGCCGATAGGACAGTACCCCGTAAGAACACCGATGACGGTACTGATCTGCGATCATTTTAGCAAAACCATTCTATCAGAGCTTTTTTTATATAGCTTGGGCCAGATTTGTCTGGACACTCTGTAAGCAGTAAGAGTTTCCCATCTGTGATTGTCATTTTAAATTGCACCAACATGAGTAAATGTTTACACGTAGCGTTGTGCCTTTTTGAGCGAGTTCGTCAGCCTTGCAGTTACCCGATATGTCTCTGTGGCCATCTCACCCAGCATAGGTAAATATTGAATTCCTCCGTCATCTTCGTAAGAGACGAGCGGTAGTCTTGAGGGATTTACAGGGACTTTATTGCCGCTTCGCTATCCGTAAAAATGCTAATATCCCGAATATATACTACATTATACTTCAGCCAGGATAGGGCTTCCTTAATCGCCATTATTGCCGCCTGAAATACGCTATAGTGATCTGAGAGATGGAAGGAGGTGCTCGAATTGAGCGTTTCGAAGAAAACACCTCCACCCACCCCATTTCTGATTTTAGAACCATCTGTGTAGAAGTGAACTGAACTGCCAACGTGTTCCTACTCACAACGGGAGGGAATTGATACCCGGGAAATTAATGTCAGTTTCGGTGGGTTGTAGTCAGTATCTTCGTATAGTAAAGTTTGTGAATTAAGGATCGAGGAGTGTCGAGCTAAGAAGTTGGACCATACAGCAGAGGAACTGGCAGCCATCTGTTTGCCAAGAATGTCAAAGGACAACATATGAAACATTACATCTAACGCTGCGGAGTGAGTGGTTCTTAGTGCACCGTTGATGCATGCAAGTTTAAGGTTTACGGCATTTTTCAAAGCCGTCTACATACATACGTATGGGCCTGACAAAGGACACGTACAGCCAGAGAGTGGTATGGGGTTGCACTTTCCTATCGCCTTTTGACAGAAGTAGAGAGCAATACTGACCTTTTTTTAACGCGTTCTAGTAAATTGACTTTCCAGTTTAGTTTTCTATCTAAACAGGACCCAAGTCTTTTCCTTTGTCTGCGAAGGTAAGACTGGTGTCATTTATAGTGGGAGCGTCTGTAAGAGGAACTTTGTATTTCCGAGTGAGGTTTTGCTTGGTTTTACTCCCAAGCCCAATTTGTGACTCACTTAGAGAGTGGGAAAAGAACATGTTAGATGAGTTCCCTTAAGAGTGTTATTGTGTCTCCAAGAGACAACAATAGCAACGTCGTCTGCATATGCAATCACATTGCACCCCGTCCTTTCCAGGTTGACTAGTAGTTTAAAAACCACCATATTCCAAGGAAGAGGGGATAGCGTGCCACCTTGGAGTGTGCAGCAGTTTATAGATCTTCGAGTCCTTCGACTCCACCCAGTTTTGTATTAATAATTCTGCCTGTAAGCAATTGATTGACAAGAACTTTAAGCAAAGGCTTGACGTTCAGTCCTCGTACGTACTATTGTTGAAAATAAAACACCTTAAGTGGACAAATTACTTAAACTCATGATCATACGTGCTAGCCCGAGTATTTTGGAGTCGATTCCTAGTAGGTAAAGCTTGTCGCTAGCCACTTGCTGTCACACCGAGTAACAACTTTCGACTGATATTGATTTGACGCCTAGATGGATTCGGCAAAGTTGCTTTGGAATAGTTTATTTTGCTTTGAGATGAACAATATCTTCTCGAGTTCTCAAATTGCACTGACAGTCCAAAGACAGTCCAGACCTTGAGATCTATAAAAAATTCATTTGGTCCGGTAGAAATCAATGAAACATTTTAGCGTGTATACATATATGGTGTACTATTGAATAGTTTTGTCTTAGCCTGCTTGCGTTTCGTATAATAGTTCAAAGGTGTCTACCCATATGGAGAGCGGATTATATTAAGTGCGCAAATAAGTTTTCAATTGCAACTTTATTGTGAAAAAATGGTTACAAATGAATCATTCAAAGTATCCACGAATCAAGCCATTTGTTGATGTCTTCATATGAGCGGAACTGCTGATCAGCCAGACCATGTGCCATGTACATGTGGATGGCGCAATATCTGGAGAACATGGCGGATGGGGTAAGACTTTCCATTTGAACGTTTTCAGGTAGGTTTTAACGGGTTTGGCAACTTGAGGCCGAGCGTTGCCTTGCTTTAGAATCACTTTTTCGTGCCTCTGCTCGTATTGTGGCCGTTTTTCGCCCAGTGCTCGGCTTAATCGCATCAATTGAAGTCGATACCGTTCCCCAGTGATGGTTTCGTTGGGTTTCAACAGTTCATAATAAATGACACCGACCTGGTTCCACCAAATACACAGCACAATCTTCTTTTCTTTGGGTTGGTGTAATGAATCCATTTTCTATCACCCGTCACGATGTGATGAAGAAAACCCTTCCTTGGCTTCAAATCATAAGGAACCCAAGTTCCTTATTTTGAATCCTAACTTAGGTAACTCCTAATGCTGAAGCAAGCTGTCATTACGTTTGGCATGGATCCTCATCGAGCAATGCCTCCAATTCAGCGTCTTCGAAGGATTTTGGCTTTCCCTCACGCGGACGGTCGTCAACATCGAAATCATCGTCGGAACCAATCACGGCACGTTGTTCACTTAGAGCAGCATATCCGTAAACTTTTTGGAGCTCTCGATGTGCTTCAGCCGCCGTTTCCTTCGAATGAAAGAAGAGAATCAACTCTTCCCGCAAATGACAATTATTTGGCACAAAATCAGACATTTTCATGCAACCAAAAGTACGAGTATATGACACAAAAAAAAAAAAAACACTAATGTGTCAAAACAATTTGTTTACCACATGTCTAAGATCGGTTCATGACATTTTGGATTTGTCAAAATCGACCAGCACGACAAACGAGAACCTAATAGAAAAATTGAGCAAAATATCTCAGCAGCTTTTGCTTGCACTCCTGTTTTATTTTTTCTGTCTACAGAAACGTTTATAATTATTACGAGCGTAGCGTATCTTGAAGGATGGACTACTAAATTGCAGTATACAGTTGAGAGCAGCAAGCATTCTTTCCGAAGTTTATAGCACCCTGAGTCAGTTTTCCTCTAGTCTGCATTGCTATTATGATGTCCATAACTAGTAAACCTTCTTGGTTCATTCTTAATAATCGCAGTTCGCGGCTCATATTTTCCGTTGTCCATTTAAGTTTTGGTGGTAACTAGAGTCTTTCAGATTCGGTAGGTAGGAAAGTGAAATATGATCCGAGAAGCCTCTGCTTAGAATCTCAAATGATTCGCATTGGTACGTAAGTCTCCAATCCATCAAACAGCAGTCAATCAAAAGGAAAATGATCCTCGCAGAAAACTGAGGTTACCAATTAAATCATCTGGGCGTCTTCCATTCACAATGGTGTAATTGAAAGAGTGACACATTTCAATGATTTTTGTTCCTTTGTTCCATCACTACTTCTACTCGTATCTTTTAATATTCTTCTTTCTTCCCAGTTTGTTGGAAGTTCCTCCCTATTGATTATGTCACCCGATTTTTTACTGATTCTGGTGTTAAAGTCACGAATAAGCAGATTGTTCTCCAAAGGATAGCTGAGAATAAAATGTTGGAGTTTTGCAAAATTTGTATCCCAGTTGTTGCAGTTGATGTATACTGGAATAATAGCAACATTTTGCGTCCCAAATCTTCTTGAAGAACCACCACTTGCTCTTCATTTATTATGTATATAAACGTAACGAATTCTTCTAAAAATGTTTCGACTAAGATGATAATTCAAAGCTTACAATAAAATTGAAATTTTTCTTGGTTTTATCTTGAATAATTCTTTATTAGCATCATGGCAGACGACATTACAATTGAAGATAATTCCTTTGATTTCCTAGCGTTCCTGGGGAAGACTGCTATCAGCTGCGTCAATCACCCTGTTATTACGAGGGTGGGTCAATAAGTCCCTGAAAATTAACACAAATTGTGTCGTCGCCTTAATTTTGTTGAATCATCTTTCAAAAGAACGCACCCAAATTTCCAGACAGATCTGTCAAATAGTTTTGTTGTGGCAGCCATTTTATATAGACGCCTACTAGCATTTTCGTTAAAATGGAAAAAAGTGAATTTCGAGTGCTCATTAAACACAATTTTTTGCGAGAAAAACTATCACGCAAACCAAACAAAAGCTTGACGAATATTATGGGGACTCTTCAGTATCGATTGGAACCATTCACCACTGGTTTACTCAATTTCGGTGCGGTCGTTCAAGCACAAGTGACGCCGAACGTTCTGGTCGCCCAATTGAGGTCACCACACCAGAAATGGTCGACAAAATCCATGGTTTGATAATGGACGATAGCCGAGTGAAAGTGCGCGAGCTTGAAGAGGGCACAGGTTTATCACATGGCACAGTGATTTCGATTTTACATAAATATTTGGACATGAAAAAACTTTCCGCAAGATGGTTTCCTGACAATAGACAACAAACGCATTCGTTTGAAAACTTCAAAGGTGTGTTTGGCGATGTTCCAGAATAATTCGGCTGAGTTTTTGCGTAACCATGGATGAAACCTGGATTCACCACAACACACCAAAACCTAAGGAACAGTCAAAACAATAGACTTATCCTGGTGAATCGAAGCCGAAGAAGGCTAAGGCGGGTTTGTCAGCAAACAAGGTCATGGCGACAGTTTTTTGGGATGCGCGCAGTGTTATTCACATAGATTACCTTGAAAAGGGTAAAACTATCACCGGCGCATATTACGCAGAGCTGCTGGATCGATTCCAAGCCGATTTGAAGCAAAAACGGCCGCATTTGGCGAAGAAAAAGTTCCTTTTCACTAGGACAACGCACCGGCGCACAAGTTCGCAGTCGCAATGGCAAAATTGCATGAGTTAGGCTACGAACCCCTCCCTCATCCAGCATATTCCCCAGATTTAGCCGCCTGTAACTATTTCTTGTTTCCAAACATGAAGAAATAGCTCGGAGGTAAGAGATTTGGATCGAATGAAGAGGTCATCCCTGAAACAAACGCTTATTTTGAGTGTCTCGAGAAATGGTATTATTTGGAGGGCATCAAAACATTGGAGAAACGTTGGATGAAGTGTATAGAGCTAAAAGGAGACTATGAGTATGTTCCTTATTTCATTCTTCAGGGACTTATTGACCCACCCTCGTAGAGCTCGTATCTTCCAAAACATCACCAAACATCTTCTGCAATACCTCCCAACCATTACCTCCTTCACATGCCATATCATAATAGAAAAGTTTGTTCCAAATATGCAGCATCTCTCCTCAAATTTGGGCGTTTACGTTGCCATTTTCAGCACAGTAACTTGAGCCTTTAACTTAAGTAGACACCTCCTTTTTTCCTTGCTTTTAGTTGGTAGAACGTATACATAGAAACTCTAGATCCGGGCGGCTTTGTTTTAGACTTTAATACGAGAACTACTTCCTGTTTGCCCTGCATCTCAACTATGAGGCTTGTTACTTTTCCGCTCACTCGAAATGCCATCATAAATACATTGCTAAAGGTGACCGAGGTGGTGTCATTATTTTTATGAGCGCAGTGGAATTTGTTTAACCCTTTTTGGTCCATACGTGATGTATTCATATTTTGTAGAAAATGATTATTCTTAAGAGGTTTTTCAAGTCCCTAAAGATGTTTGATTTTCGTAATTTTTGAACTCTTAAACTTAACTACCTGTTGACACGGCGAAGTTCATTACCTAATCCCTTATCGTTATTCGTCAATTTATTTATTTGTCGATGTATTTCTTTTAGGACCTTCGGTTGTGTCTCCTGTTAACGCTGACAAATGTCAGGTTGAATGTATAGATTTGATTTTTTTGAGAATTTTGGATTCTTGTGTAGGTGCAGAAAATCTCTAAGAAAATATATAGGCAGGCCTTGAGTCCTCGATAATCACCGCAGCGATAGTATAGTCTTCTATCGGATTTTCTGAACGTGTGCAAAGCTCAGACGCTGCTCGAAAGCAGGTGCCTGCTGCAGCAATCTTTTGAAGTCGACTAACACAAGTTACTGATTGAATACCTTCCACCAATCGCTATCTTTATTCGATTTCTGTGAGACACCTGTTGCAATTTATAGTTCAATTAATTATTACCGAAAAGTCGAATGTTTACACAGATAAATTACAAATTAACTTAACTATGCATTTGCCCTATTGCTACCTATCCGTAGTTGTTATTGTAATAGCCATCGGCATTGGCCTAAAAGTCGAGCATGCAGGGTACGACGTTTAATGCGTCACATGAAATTAATTGCAGCGGCTCGGCAATAACGCAGCTCAAACTACTAATTAACATCAGCGCACGTACCTCAAAGCAATATCATCGTAAACGCAAGATACGCATAAATCTAACAACATAACCACCAACAGCAACAGCTACCAGCAGTTGACAGTGCCAGTAGTCAAGTAGAACGATAACGCAAACGATTCATAATTTCTAATTGCATATTGAGGCGCTGCAAGAGAGGATAACGCCTTCTCACGCTTATTTCATCAAAACAAGCTAAACGTCCAGATATGAGGGAGAGCAAAAGAAGAAAAAATACAAAAAATCAACGCAGACCAACGTCAAGTACTTAAGAGATCACCGGCTAGAGATAAAAACTAATTTGACTACAAAATTACCATGCGTGCTTTGAATCATAACTAAAAAATCTCCTCCGCTAACGAAAAGGCACTGAAAAAACTTGAAACACTCTTGAGCAACGCCAACAGGCAACAACAACAAAAACTACATGATAGGCAATAGCAATAACCAACAAGCACAGCAGCAACGAGCAGTTTAATAGCGCGAATATTGCTAGCAGACCAAGCGTACTGACTGAAAGATCTAGAGCTTTGATATAAATTTAGATTTTTTTATTTTTCTTGTAGTCGAACGGCAAATGGTTGCGCTAGGAGGAGGGCAACCTATCTATTCGCCATAGAAACACCCCCTCATCTCTGTTTAATAATATTTACTAAGCTTGTCGCGCAGTTTTGATTTTCTTCGAAATGAAATCAGAAAAAAAAGGCAAACTACACCACCACCACACCATTGACCATGTACCATGTACACCGATGATCTATTGATACACGACACCGCGCAGCAGGTGAGATCGGCAAATTAGATTAGTAACGACTTTTATTGTAATTAAAAAGCAATTTGATTGCCAAAATAAAAAAAAAAAAAAATGTTCCAAAGTTGGCCTCTGAGGATACATATCTGCAGATACTCACGCACTCTAAGGTGAGGCGATAAGTCACTCGATTTATCTTCTCCTTCGATAACTGTGAGTCAGTTCTCTTTTTTTCTTCTGTTTGCATCCAATCCGTCTCTTTTTTTATTACCAATTTGCCTACCAAATGTTAAAAGAAACAGAGGTGAAGTACTTAAAACTTTTTCGATTTTCAATTGAAATAAAATAGAGCGAGTGACTTATATAGTCACAGGGTGGACACAAGGGGGAGGCAACAACGACATGTTTTTTTATGTGATACGAATTTGAGATTTAGTTTTGTATAGATGAATATACACTAATGTTCGGAGATCATGATCACTACTTCGATTCGAATGAGGAGAGAAACAACGACGAACGAAACGATGAGAGAAACATTTTAAAAATTCATTGACTTTTCAAGTGTTTTCTACAAATAAATTGACGGCCGCTATGTTGTGTAGTAGATGTGTATACAAAGATAGGTATAGTGCAAGTACAGTACAAACAAAGTGGAAGCACATTATTAGGATTGGTCATTGCCCCAATTCTTGTTTTATGTTTTTTTTTTTTTCTTAGTTTTGTAATCTGATTGAAAGTCATAACGTAGCCAGTTCGTCGGTCAACTCTTTTGTTTTTAATGGGTTCCCCCCATTGATTTATATGGGAAAATTTGTTTTTTGGTGAAAAAAGTTATTTAAACTAATAATTCAGAGTTGTTTGTACTTCATTTATGTAGTATGCTTGACAGTGATTTCAGAAGACAAAAATTGAAAGGAATCCCGGATGTGTTCCTTTCCTAGTTCGATCACTTTTGAGCTAGAAGGAGTATCTCAATACAAATTGGACTACACCGAACCACTTGTAGTAGAAAGTCTTAAGAAGTTGCTGTGGATATTCATTGGGGAAAGTGAAAATGTTTTGCTTACATGACCTATAGCCGATAAGTAGCTAGAACAGTGGATATATTATTTTGGTGTTTAGAGTTTAGTTTAGCCTGTTGAGGTTAGTTACTATATTTCCTATCTGGTCATTTGCTGTATACAAGTCCCCTGGCTGGGATGAGCTTTTCATTATAAGCTTTTAATAACGCAAAGGTGTGATCTTCACTTATGATAGCTCCATCGTCAGCAAAGAATAACTGATGCACTTTTCCTTCAAACAGATAACCAAGAACTGCAATAAATAGCAAAGGTCTGAGAATGCTTCCCTAATGTACATCGACTTTGATTGGGAACTCTTCGGTGACTCCTGCGGGACATCTCACTCTTGTCCTTACTCTTGTTCTTGCATCTTACTCTTGTCCTCGTTGTCTTAGCGTCACCCATAAGAGATCTCTTGGTTGTCTATCAAAGGCTTTTTCAAAATCAACCAACACCATATGCAAGTTCTTTAAGGAATCACGATGTTCTCCATTATGATCCTTATACTTTGGATTGCATCTGTTGTTGGTCATCAGATAGCCGTATTATTTTCCGATCTTCATGGTGTGTAACATCAGCTTGACAGAACGGTAGTTATCGCAGTTTCGCGTATCGTCCTTTCCTTTGTGCAAAAGAAAAAGTAACTTCACTCCACTGATTAGGCATTGGATCTCTGGACATTAGACATTGGATCTGGACCCGATGTCTCCTGTCTTTTTCCAGAACTGATAGGGTATCTCGTCTGGCCCAACCGCTTTTCTTTTCTTTAAGTATTTGATCGCATTGCTAACTTCTTCGACAGTAATGACAGATACTTCGTTAGTTTTAGTGTTAGTTAGTGAAGTAATGAAAACAACATTGACAACCTACTGCAGGCTTGTCGTCAATCCTACAAAGAATGGAATTAGTTCTCTTTACCCGAAAATACAAGATACTATCCTTGAAAATGCCCAAATTGAGTGGTGTGGAGTTGAACTTCTCGGAACACGCCAAATATTGAAGTATAATATTGGATAGGAAACTTAATTGGAACTTAAGTACACAGGAAAGGGTCACGAAAGTATATGCTCGCTGAGGACTTAAACCAGACCTTTACTCACATACCCAGACCTTTACTCCACGGTCTGGTGGAAAGCAATGAGTAAGAAAACCAGACTAGGGACAGTAACTATGGTACAAAGATCTGCCAGTGGAGCTATCACGGAAGCCTTGCTCACAACCCTTACTGCTGCACTGGACAAATTTCTCAACATTCTGCCGCTGGATATAAAGGGTGGGCCATGTGCTGAAATTACATTTCATTTTGACACTGATAGCTCTTTCGCACTCAAAAAAATTTACAGAAACACAGTTGAAATCTTATTTCCAAAGTGAGTGCTGTGTTGAAGAAACAGTGTGAATTTTGAAAAGAAATGTCGGTTGAAATAATACACCAACCATACTTGCTGTACGCAAGTTTGTGAAGAAAGTTCGTGAGATTGACATGCTAATTGGTAAAACAAGTTATCCTCGTGTTCGTCCTGTGCGCTCAGCTGAGAATATAGCTGAGAATATGTAGCCGAAAGTGTGCGTTCGAGAACCTCAACTCGCCACAGATCGCATCAATTGAACATTAGCTGCGGTAGCCTGAGGAGAATTATGAATAAAGACTTCGGATTGTTGCCTCACAAGGTCCAACTTACTCATAAATTGAAGCAAAATTACCACCCACTTCGTTATAGTTTCTCTGTTTCGGCTTAAGAGCAGTTCGAAATTGATGTCAATTGATGATGAGGCTCATTTTCATTTAGGCGGCTATGTATTTAGTTAGGCAAGCAAAACTGGCGTATTTGGGGCTCGGAAAATCTACACGTAGTCGTAGAGAAGCGAATGCATCCTCAGAGTGTGACATTCAGCAATTCATTTAGCATGATGGACCACAATAAGGGAAGGAGGAGTGCTTTTTCATTAACCCGACTTGATTAGTGTGCTGTTTAGGGAGCACTGTGTGGATGCGGGCACTGCTGCGAATGTCACAAAAACTTTTGCATAAGTAATTTCAAGGTTATATTTGGTTAGAGCCTAAGAGTATGAAGCCCAATCACTAAAACAATTTCATTGCTTTTGTTCTTAGATTAGCGAGTTTTTTGTTTCACCACGGGGCAAGCAGGTAGGCTGATTTGATTGTCAGATTCAGATTCTCGCAACCAAGTTCTAGGCTCTCTATGTCTCTAATATTCTTATAGCATCTGGTCAAAGTATCCATGAGTTCTAGACAGTATCAGTGTCATGTCAAATTTGACGGATGGTTCTGTTGAAACATGCCAATTTTCGATAAAATTTTGTATGAATGAGATACTAAGGGTGAGGTCGAGGACTTCTACCCTAACTCTGTTCATAAAGGTGGCATTATTTCCATAATTCATTACATCAGTATTTTTCTCATTAATGAATTCTAGAAAAGAGTCACCTATTTCCTTTATATTTGAGCTACCTCAGATGGTATGATGAGCATTTACATTAAAAAATCCAATTATAAGCTACAGGTTCTTTCTGCAACAGTAATCCATAAGTCCCTGCAGTGACAGAGAGTTTAGACTTTTTGAGTCTTCAACCAGGTTAGGTGATCATATGCTACTTCTGTCTGACCTTCTTCAACGGGTAGTTCGACAATTACTGCCAACAGATCTTTGGTTATGTACTCTGGAATTGGAATAGTTTTGATTGTTTGATTAACTAGGATGCATGCTCTAGGTCCTCCCTTATTTACGGAATTGTAAATTAACTCACCTTTGAAGCTTTTTCTAACAGGTTTTTAAGTGATTCTTCTTCTTCTGAACAGCTAATACCAGTAGTGATGGTTTCTTTTGCTCCAATATCTATTCTTTTTCTCGGGTCTAGTAGTCTTTGCTGATGTGTCATCCTTGGTCATCGTCTTCATCGAAGATGTGAACAACTTAGGTACTGCATTACCCTGATTTGACTGAAAATAGATTGCTTGTATTACAATTTTCAATTTTCACAATTTACAATATGTTGGCTTGATTCTACCAACTGCTGACATGAACCATTTTTTTTTGTTTCTGTGTCGTGGCAGGTGATTTATAGCCATCCGTCTCTTTCAGTGGTGGTAACAAATCTGGCAGTTCTTATGGATTTTTTGCGAAGTAAGGATTTCTTCCGAGAGCATGATAGCAACTTTACATTGGGCTTAGTATCCCTATAGGACAGTAATGATGTAATGGGTTGCTCCTGTGCTATATCTATAGTCTTTACCTTCTTGGAAGTGCTGCAGGTTTTTTCATTTCTACTTGAGCTGTGTGCATCTGAGTGAGGTTTAGAAACCTTTGGCAGGTCCTTTCTGGAGTGCCAGTGTGAGTGTGAAAATTTGTTTGATCTCCTCTTGGCATAACATTATATGTGTCTCTACGAGACTCTGTGTGCGGTCTATGCTTTTTCATTTTTGCTTGCGGAGAGTTGTCGGTGGACCTGTAATGTTTGGGTCTATTGTCCTGGGCATTATTTTTTCTTTGGACGAAGACTTCCGCATAGCGGTCTCTTTTCATTTGTCTTGCCTCTTCAGGTTCAATGCTACTCCTGATTTTAGTGCTCATGTGTCTGCTGAGACTTGTGGCTTTCACATTTGCCATTTTCTTTAGTGCTCGGCACCTTCGGTAGCTGAGCATCCTTTTTTTGGAGATGAGGTAATTTCATTTGTCGCCATGTCAGATATCCATACCATATAGATACCAGGCCACACTTGAAAGAGAGGCTCAGAGAAGATTTTCTTAGGACCTAAGCATACGTTGAGTCTTCCTGCGTTCTCGGTCAGGTTCTCCATTGACGATTGGGTTTCTTATGCGGGCAGTCTAAGTGAATTCTCCCGGATATCTGTAAGAAATCCGCGGCATTCTTGCTGTCCCTCAGCAGAAAAGACTGCAGATAACTTATCGACTTTCTCATGGTGCACTTTGCTTTCGCTAAACAACCCAGTGAGGTACGCTTAAGTGATGCAACTCTGCGATACTTGTGAGGAGGGCGGTGACACTGCAGAACACATCGTCTGTGATCGTCCTGCTTTTGCTCATCTCAGGTGTCAGATTTTCGGCGCTAATGTGGTGAGTGCTGATACCATAAACCCCTCACCACTGAAGCGTTTACTGGACTGTCTCCGGCAGACTAAAAAATTTCATTAAAATGAGTAAAACTAGGTTTGCTTCTTGGTAGTACAATGGACCAGTGCGACTGTGTATGGAGATATGTATCAGCGTAAAAAAAAAAATCTCAGATGTTGATGAAAGGATTAGAGATTCTTCATCTCCGTCAACATATTCGTATTGTTGTTGTGTTTTTTTTCTTTTTTGTTTTCCAATTGTTGGTCCCACGAGTCTTGAAAGAAAAGTCACATGCAGAGCTCCCATACAGGTATAAGGCTGGTTACTATGACAGGTCGCCTAGTATCTCGTAGTCTTATACAATTACTTTTGGAGTAATCTAGAGGTGGTAGGTAATATAGAGTATTGCAACTTGCAAACAAATTAAATATTTCCAGGATTAAGGTACTTTAGGTTCGCACTTTAATTAGTTGTTTCCCTCTGGGATCGCGATGGACCCAACATGTTGCCTAAAGGTCTGTGTAAGCTCTGCTTTACAGCCCTGCATAACCTAACCTAAACTTTCCCTAAAATAATTTCATCTGATTTATTCAGAAGCGTCTTGCTGTTATCAGTCGCACGTTTTCATTAGAGGAGGAGGAAAATAAGTTCAATTATGGATTGGCTATCAGCGAGGAGGTGAACTTAATTTCACATCTTAATTACACACAATTCAAGATCAGAAAAATTTTTACGACTTATTTTAAATGAGTGATTTATTACGCCCTATTAAGCATATTTTAATTTCTTATTTACAGATCGTAATAGGATACAACACATTTCATGATCAAGGTAAGTACATACAGTACATAGGAAATCAACTAATAAAATGGTTTCCTATAGTTTTAAATATGCAAGTTATTCTCCAGTTGTATTCGTTTAAGATACGTACTCGTATATACAACCATCAATTAAATGATCTAAACTTAAAAAAATAAATAAATACATTTATAGCTTTGGTTTAATTGTTCTAATTGCTAGTTGATATTGTTTTCATAGTTCAGAATAATTATCGAACATTTATTACTCCAGTTTTGTTGCATTTTGTTCCTGTTATGTTATTTCAAGATACAATATCCGTTAGTTAAAATATTTGTTTATTGAAACTAGCAACCTTAATTGAACAATTATACTCGTATATGCGACAAAGGTAGGTAGGTCTCATTGTTAAATGAAAGGATAAAGTTTGTTGAATAAAAACACTTAAATACCAAGGCAAAGGTGTAGACTTTCGCACTCCTCGCCCCTCTATCATCGGGGGCAGTTTTTGAAAAGACACACTTAATGTGTTTCGATGATTTTCAAAATTACGCCTATATTGTAGTTCTTGAGCTACGCGCATGAGATGGATGATTACAATATATTTTAAAACCCTCCCAATACCTTACCTCTACTTCATTCGATTTCTATAATTTTTAAAGCGGGACTACTAGCTTATCAGTCTAAGCCTACCAGTCCTCGACACTTCGCCACATATTGATAGTTTTTAAGCTTAAGCTAGGTGAACCTATAGCTCTGTTACAAAAGCTTATGCCACCCGGATGCCTGGTATAGTTGGGTATGTTAAGCTTCTGGATGGATCCAGTGGGAGTTAAATTAAATTATTGTCATTCACTTCATTCAGTTCTTCGGAACATCTGCCATAGTAGGATCTACATATACTATGGGCGTAAGTTTGCTACCACCCATCGATGTGCCAACGATTAGAGATTGAATAGTACTGCAGGATATTCAATTAAGCTAATCGGCCGTGGCCTTATAAAGGGTTTTTTTTTTAGGAGTATAAAACTTTAAAATGAAATAAAACGCATAAAAATCGTGGTATAGTATTGGCCTTATTGGAAAAATAATTGTATGCCATTATTGTCTAAGGACGCCGCGGCTGGCCTAAATAAAGAGCAATCTAGAATCCCGATTTTCGAGCATTTGGAGCTGTAAGTCGGCAATAACACGAAGAATGTTGGCTTTCAAATAGTCCATCGTCTCTGGTTTATCGACGTGGATTAGCGACTACATATAACCCCACAGAAAATAATGCAAAAGGTATTAAATCACACAATCTTGGAGGCCAATTCAGAGGACTATTACTCGAAATTATGCTATTATCCAATATTGCCTTCAATAAATTGATTCTGGCGCACGCTATGTGCTGAAACCACAGCTCTTCCACATTAATTCCATTCATTTCGGGAACGAAAAAGTCAGTAATCATGGATCTATAATGCTCTCCACTGACTATACCGTTCTGGCCGGCATAACTTTTTAAGAAATATGGACCAATGGTTCCGCCAGCCCATAAAGCACACCAAACAGTGACTTTTTGTGGATATAACAGCGTCCCAATAATGGCTTGTGGATTTTCTTCACTCCTAATCCGTCAATTTTGTTCATTGATGTAGCCATTCAACCAAAAATGAGGCTCATCGCTGAACAAAATTTTGTGATGAAGATGAGGATCAGAACGTACGACGCACACGATAGTCAAGAGGCTTCAATTCGTGCACAAGCTGGATCTTGCAAGCCCGTAAACCAAGATCTTTCCGCAAAATCTTCCATAAAGTAGATGGACACAGCTCCAATTGCTGGCGAATCGACTCATTCGAGTCCTCCACAATACTACGCTCCATAGCAGCAACAGCTTCTTCGATGCGCACTGTACGACATCTCTGCGGATGCGTATTATCAATTAGAGTATGCAAACTACTTGATCGGTTGGACGATTATGTCGACCGGAAAATAAACGCAGCGCACGGTAAGTTTCGCGAATTGAAACACGATTTTCGAAATATATTTGCACAATTTGCATGCGTTGTTCTGACGTAAGTCTATTCATGATGAAATGGCAAACCAAACTGAACACAAATGAGCTGTCAGCTGTCAGCTGTCAGCTGTCAAATTGGCTGTCACTGAAAAAAGTATTGCCAATTCGGAAAACAATCCTCTAAAGAAAACAATCTTTAGTTTCTCTCTAAGATTTATTAATGCTCGCCTTTGCGTGTTAACGAGTAGATGGAAAAATGTTTTACGACTGAGGCGGTCCAACTTGTACTTTATAGAGAAGAAGGAGCTATTTCGTAGTAAATTGTATTTTTTTTTGCTATAAACAGGTAGTGAAACTCCATGGATGCTAAAGATCTTGTGGTTTGTTAACTCAGTAAGTCATTGATGTGGAGTGGAAATAAAGTTGATGAAGGTATAGACCCTTGTGGTACTCCAGCACTCCAGTCGGAAGACACACCTTCGACCATAATTTAAATTGATCTGTTATGATGAAGATATTCCATCTTGTGAGGCAGCTTTATTGGTAGTTGAAAGGAGGCTAGCTTTTCAATAGGGCACTGTGTCAAAGTTTATCGAATGCATTTTGTCCAAGGTAATGGCTCTAGATTTCTCCTGTAGCTCGACAGATCTCCAATTAAACGGTGGCTTGCGAAAATCATACTACCGGTGGCTTATTAGGCCCTGTCCCTCCAGATATATTTATCTAACGAAGGAGAGATAGAGAAATTTCGTTACGCAAGGGTCAGAAAATCCTTTTCCTGATTTGGCTCTACTTAAGACATTATCGGCGTGTAATCGAAAGTTAAGTTCATTATCGCAGATGACACCTAAATTGTATGCTGACGTTACTGAAGGTACAGGCTCGTCACTAATGAAGTAGACACTAGGAGGTGGTGTGAGTCATTTGCAGGAGTAGGTAATGAAATAACATTTATTGGCATTACGAGTAAGCTGTAAGACATTTTTATTACACCATATGGAAAAACTATTTAGATTATCCTGCAGAAGGTGGCAATTAGTAGGAGATACTCGTAATATACGTCTAATGGTTTTCATATCATTGGCGTAGATCAGAAGATCGGAGCTTCGGATGATACGTTCGGCATTATTTATTGTACGGAGATCAATGGTCCAAGATGACTGCCTTGAGGGACCCCCTGAAGATCTATATGAACTTTGCATTTTCGGTCCGCTAGGTATGATTTGATCCATGAGATGGCTTTTAGCTTGAAATGAATAATTTGGTAAAGAGTTTTGTCAAAAGTCTTACTGAAATCTGTGACTATGACATCAACTTCATTGCCATCTATCAAAGCGTTCAGTGTACTAGACACGAATTCTTTCCATTTTTGAGGAAAAATGCCTTGGGAGATTGAAAGTTGAAGAAGAGCAGTGTGGGTTCTGTCAGAAAGCGGGGATACAGGACCAGGGAAGTAGTCATCCTTCAGTTGATTACTCTTATTAGCAGCCATTGGCGAGGTTATATCCATGGAGACCTGAGGTCTGTGCATAGTTGTTCAAATAGCAGAAATCGTCATATTCAGCTTCAAGGACGGGCACAGCAAATGACTGGTCGAAGAAGTGAGCGAAAGATGGTCCAACGTCGAAAGAAGATGATTGCTCTCAGAGACTTTGAAACGGTAGGCGTCGGAAGAGAAGATGTGGTCAAGTTGCCAATTTAAGTTGTTCCGAATGCCACGGACGTGGCTGTGGGGATATAATTGAGAATCAGATTGAGACCATTGAAGGGTGGGAAGATTAAAGCCCCCTGAAATAATGACGCCCTCTCTTGTTTCCATACCATCGCAAAGCTCTACTTAAGACATTGCATCAATGGCAAGCTGGTAGGAACCAATTGGTTTAGATGAGTGTATATAGCAACATATTATGTGCTTGGGTATGGTACATATAAACTCCAAGTCGGTGGTATGCGAGCTTTTGAAAAAATTAGAGTCGAGGCAACTGTGTATTGCCGCTAGAGTCCGGGTAAGGCGTCATCTGTTACAAGCCCATCATTGTGAAATGTATTTAAATTTGCGGAAAATAATTCTGTCAAAGCAAGGGAGTCTTTGAGACTTCAGGAATACGTCGCGGGTTTTGGTGCGTAATCCTCTAACATTTTGATAGTAGAGAGAAATGTATTTTGGGGTAATTTTAGGTTTGGGGTGTTGAGACAAAGCATCAAGCAGGTTTGTTTGCTCTATATATGTCTATATGCTCTATTCTTGGCATCCCAGGAAAACTCATAGCTATTATAAGGATTACATACGAAAGTGGCAAGTGACACATTTTTCACAATGGCACCTGCCATAAGACATGAATGTGGGGTATGACAGGGTTCTGTATTTCCACCACTATTATTCTGTAACTCAGGGAATCAAGCCTTCATAAGTAGATGACTTTGCATCATTATAAGGATTATTTGTCGAATTATATCTCAATTAGTGAACAGCTTTATCAAAAAACTGGTTAAGAGCATGTAAACACCACCATATGGAGGAGAAAGTGCAAAAAGCAAAATATTGTACGTCACGCAGTAGAATCCACTCATCTAGTCAAGCAGAAAAAGATGGCCTGCAGGCGTTGTTGATCGATTGGTGACAAGGTTTATGTAAAGTGAGTTCATCAGCTAGAGATTGGAGAGTTGCAACTTAATTCATTCCTACATTCTGCGATTAGCTAAGTGGAAACCAACATCAATAACACTGTTCAATTAATGGCCATTCTCTCCAATATCTCTATTTTCTATCATTTTCCTCTCACTTGCCTTGGAAAGGATAATCTTAACCAATTAGTTGATAGTTACATGGACAACGAACACAACCCATTCAAAGTTTAATTAAAATCTACGCAAAATTATACAATCACCAACTAACTAGCTAGCCGTTATTCCGGCAAATCAGCCTCCTAATGAGTCCTTAATGAGCACAATCCATAGACATTTTAAAAATGAAAACAACGAAATCAATTACCCAACGTTTATCGCCTAAAAAATGCGCTTCATTAAAGAAAGTATCTGCAATTTACAACTTTACCATACACCATCCCCCGTAACATTAAAATAAATTCCACAAACCATTCTCATTAAGTACTCCATCTCACTATTAAACGAATCACCTAGTCATACTTAACTAATGAACAGAAATATTTAATAATAATGGTAAAAAACTATCCATTAGCATTCAAATTACCACAATGCTAACAACGCCTACGCACAGTAGACGACGACGACGACGACGACGACGGCCGAGCAATGCTGGCTTACGTTCATTATGTACGCGTTAATCCGCCATTATTTATGCTCCTAATGGAGACAATTTGCTAATTGATTTCTGATGAAGCCGAACGATAAGGTCAATGATTTTATTTTCAGTAATTTGTTACTCGATGATCATTTATTTTTGGTGTGCTCGCGCGCGCACGCATATCTCACACAACAAACACAACACACATCCCAAAAACCATTGTTGTAACCCCGTGGGTCCATGATGTGTTTTTGTTGGTGCTCACGCCCACTTCTTCGATAAACATAAATCACCGACTCTATGCCCACTGTGGGGACTACTGTTGAACATGTTAACATGTTTCTTCTTTTTCTCCGAAAGAAATTCGTTTTTTTTTTTTTTTTTTTTTTTCGGCAGTCTTCAGTGGGATGAGATACTCGTATCTCTCACAGAATGTTATGTTAATGAGATTCATAGTACGTGCGTCAGCTGATTTTTATGCGATGCGAGTTTACCTCCCGCCCTACGTCTGACTCTGTTGGAGGCATAAATTAGTATTGAAAGTGGTTGATTTGTGAAAGAATGGATTTAATGATGGTATTTCGGTGGTAAGGTGCTAAAAATAAATGCGAATACATACCCTACGAGTATTGCAGAGGGATATAACAATTCAAAACTTACCAAGTAAAAGTATCTTTACATTCAAATTGTGTTGAAAATTTACATTTCTTAAGCCACTAGCTCAATTCTGATATCCATGGAATGCCTTCATCCAAATAAGGTGAGATACAATCAATTTTAAACGCACTACAGTATCTTCTGTATGCCTTTTCTGTTTCGGTTTCGTTCTTGTTTTTTTGAGAAACAGTGTTGATCACAAAGTGTCATCGGAATTTTATTTTAATGCAAATCATTTCGTTAGAGCACTGTTAAGCTGCTCAAACTGTAAAAAGTACGGATTTATCAGTTTTATTTTTCTTTTGTTATGGCTATCTTATTTTGGCTTAATAAAGATAGTGTTAATGTAGAATAGCAAACCGACATTAGAATGGATCTAGAACTATCTGCGATTATGCGTGATATGTTGGAATTGAAAATTGGACTAGGCCGTGAGTGGAATATTTCAATATGTTAGCAGTCGATGAATGAAAAAGCGACATTGGAAGGTCAGTGATGTATTATATTTGGCGATTTAGTTTTGGTGAATGAGGAATTGCGGCCGTGCTTAGGGTTACTGATTTTAGTTCTTTTCATGTGGTCACGTAGTATTGTACACAGAATTCTTATACGCAATGTGGAGGAGATTGAGGCCTGAGGACACACGAGCCGAAAAGTCATTTTCAGATATATCCGGAATCTGATATAAGACGTAGGTTATCCGGATTAAAGTGTAGCGAACTCTGGCATCAAACGTACGATATAGAGTTGGATATATTTCTGAGTGCCTACCGGATGACGGATAACCGATGCTGTATCAAACTCAGATTAGTCCAGTAGTCGGATACACAGTTTGATATGAGTTGTTCTGTTTTAACTTAAAAATCACTGGTCCTTTCTAAAAATCATTCAAAACATGTAGGGGGGGGTGGTTTAATGCCAAAAGGTATCAATAGTCGTGATTGTGAAGAAATGTTAGAAATTTTGATTTACCTCTTTCAATCGTCTGAAACAAAATACGAAGAATAAGATATTGAATCTAGTTAGTTGGTTAGTTAGTTAATACTTTTATTTAATGAAAAGGTTTATATATTGTCATAGATAGTTTTCAAGTCTATTTAGGTTTGGTCATTATTGACCGTCTACCAGATTGACATTACGCCATGAACTTTAAACATTCGCATAAAGAATTTAACAATTGCGTAACGAAAACTAATTATATTGATATTTGTTTTGGGGGGAGCAGTGGGCAATCCGCACTCTAAATGTGTGGTGGAACAGCAATCACTTTTCGTACCAAAAAACCGAAACACGATAAATGCAGAAAACTAATTTATTAAGTTTTATTACTGAAGTTATTACAAAAATTAATTGATGCTCGGGCACATCTGACTTCATCGATCGGTGGTCAGTAAAAGAGAAAGAACAAAGGAAAAAATGGTTGACATGACTCCCGGAAAAGTAGTATATAAGCAAATGAGTGAAGTGAGTGGGGATCGATCAACTTTGGGTGTAATCTACACGTGGTGCCATCTGTGTAGTCGACGCAAGATGCGCAGTGGATTGAGCTAAGAGTTGGCTGCCATTAATTTGGCTTAAACAATATTTCTAATTTAAAAACTTTCCTCCATGATACATTTTCTATACATTAGCGCCTTCGTAGTATAATTATACAAGGTGGTGCAAAAGTAATGTCATCATGTGAATGTGCCATAATTTTTGCAAATGGCGTCAAATGTAATTGTGCTTTGACATTTATGTTGTAGATAGATAGAGAATTAGTTGACAACAAGCAATGGAGCTATACACACCTGAAGAACGCGGAATTATTGTTACTGCTTATTTGACAGATTTCCTGTCTGTTGTTTTAGAGCAGCGTGAATTTCGTCGTCGTTTTCGTCCTAGGTTATGTGAATGAACAAAATTTGCATTTCTGGGGCACGAAGAATCCACATGAAATGCACGAAGAGCCATTGCATCCCCTCAAAGCGACAGATGTTAAACGAATTTTTTTTGCCGCCAGTTGCTGAATTCGATCTGAACCGCTCACACAGCTCGGACAACGATGGAGATTTTGAATCACAAATTTCCGGGCCATGTGATCTCCCATTTTGGCGATTTGAAATGGCTGGCCAGATTGCCAATGCACTATATTTGGACGTCCTACCAGGCAGCTGCGCGAACATCTATCTGTATATTTTTTTTACAGAACTAATAAAATTGAAAATCACTCCAAGGACAATTTTCAGAAGTTAAAGCAGATTCATCAGCACATCTGCAAGCACCTCATGGAGCTATCTCAGATGTAAGAGATTCGCCTCTCGCCTCTGACTGTTACAGTACTACTAAATTTGTAGACTTGACATTGTCTCTTTACCTTTTGGTAAAATCTTCGTAGATAATTTCTGTTAAAGTTGGTGTTCTTTGATTTCCTTTTCTTTTTCTTGTTCCCATCCTTCTATGCAGCACCTCTTCTTTGCCTCTTGTTTGCTGCTTGCGCTTGGCAGCATTTTTCATCATGCCAGGTACTCCTTAGAGAAATCCAGTAATAATTGCACTCCATATCTGCGCTTAATGTTGGCAATATTCGACTTTTGTTTAAGGGACTCTCGATTGGCAAAGGTGCTGGCGGTCTCTTTAATTGTAGTATTGCTTTAAAATTGTGATGCGATGGCGGCGATGTCTGCAGATTTCTGTTCTCCCCAACTACCGACCTGGAGGCCAGATATATCGTGGTAAGAAACACATTCGGGGTATGCGATCGCTAGTGTTTTGAGTTCCTCCACCAATACTTCTTTCTCCAAATATCTTGATCCAGTCTTCAAGATACTAACAAAATTGAGTTGCAAATATATTGAAGTAGGCTACATGAGGTATTAGGTAAGAAGTTCGACAATGGCTGAAAACATAGACCGCCACTGTTATTTCTAAGAGTGCCTGTGTAAATCCTATTCCCCCTCACTAGTTTGTTGCCACCAGTGACCCTTCAAATCGAATGAAATCCAGCCTTCAGTAGGTGAGATATGCGCTGCTGGTTTACAGCATGGAGTAGGAGTTGATAGGTCGAAAATATGTTGGTGGTCCTACTTATTGATTTGTTGAAGGACAGCCAGAGTATCTAAGATCACTAATTAATTTAGTCTCCCTGAATTTTTGAATTAATCTCATCACAGTTGATGAAGTTAAATCACTATTTCGGCCAAACCTTCAGTATTTTTAAAATATTGCTTAGCAACGAAAACGAGTTGTTCTTTCATGTAGCACTCCATTTTTAATAACCCTGAACTGTCAGCTGCCACGCTGCCTTTTTTTTCATTGGCAACACTTTATCACATAAATGGCATATAATTCCAATCTTGCATGAATTTTGGGACACCCTTTATCTGAGCTCTTCGTTGTCACTGTGGCATAGTTAATATTTCCAAGACGTGCCTTTCATTCATTGACTACAGGTAGTATAATATCGCTACTCCATGCAGTTACTCTTGCAGTTTCAGCCCTGCATTTTAGTTATAGTAATTAGTGCTTAGTCAGCTTTAAAATATACCACCCATGCAAATTTATAACCAATATATGTACATATTCCAGGCACTAGCAACTGAAATGACTTAGGCATATGAATTCCTAAATTAGTATTGATATAAATTTTAAATGCATAAACGAACTCAATTTGTGAATTTGTGAAATAGAAGTTTGACAACTAAATTATGCAAAATTTTGATTCTTTTTTGTATTTTGTTGTCGATTAATATTTTTTTTTCTGCTTCTAGACGTCAGTGAGATTGTTTACATTATAACTTAAACAAACCATTTAAAAGCTCCGATAAGATTAGTCAGATATTATTCTCTTAATAAATAATATGGCTCTCAGGATGGTTGTTATTTGCGGTCTGGATTCATAATTAACCAAAATTTGTTAGTAAATGGAAAAATTATATAAATATATTTTCTATAGAATGAAAGAGTTGAGCAGCGAACTCGTTTTGTGTGGTACTTTTTTTCATAGGCTACTGATTGTTGATGGGTCGCGGGGTCCTATTTTTTCCTTGACATTCTTCAAGGTTAGATATGAGGGTTGCTGAAATAGTCATAGCTGTTAGCTCGCATGGGCTTACGAGTTCACTTAGAACATTAGAATTACTGTTGTGGGATTGTTGGACTGATGGGTATATCTCCAACTTTATGTCTGCTGGTTCGTGATATTAATGGAAGGAAGAGTCAAGCTAAGTTACTGGTTTTGCATTTTATTTCAGGACACATGTGAGTTATAAGTCTGCCAAGAAAGTGTTTTCAGGGAGTTTAAGATTAAGAAACATCTACTTAAGCTTTTCATTATTTTTTCTTAATATTTTCAGATTTAGTGTTTATTTAAAACGTTGTTGCCCCGATAATAATAGAGATAGGGAGAGTGTATTCTTTTAGTTGTCTCCCATAGAGCTTCCGTGATTTTATAAGTCAGGAATTTGTACGAAACCCCCAGACCCCCTCGTTTCCACTTCCTTTGTTTCTTCAATTTCGATGATCATAGCACCCAAATAATTTAAACATTGCTGCTCAGAGTCTAAAATTATGCCCGGGAGAATTCAATTATTTTCGATTTTATTGTTACCGCTGCCAATGGCTGCTGGCAGTCTACGTAAATGGAGGTATCCTCTCGGGATATTTCCATTACCTCAGGCTTTTGAGAGGTTTCAATAATTGTTTGATGTCCGCACTCGTTTCTCTATCTTTGATCCGTCTGTGTAGACGGTGACCATTCCTCTCTGTTCGGTATCCGAAGTGAGTTCTCTCGATTATGATCCATATAAGGAGTAGCGCTACTGTGCTAGTGAATGTCAACCACAATAGCAAAAATGTATAAAATAATTCTTTCTGCAAAATCTATGAAAATTAAATATTAATTATTCTGTTAAATAAAGTACATTTCTAGCCGCTGGATGTGTTACTATTTCTTTGGCTTCATATGTTTCGTAGAAGAAAACTCATTCCACATTCAGCTCCCCCCGTCGGACAATTGTAGAGGCTTCAAGTGTTATCGCAATGTAGATACCTATTCTCGACTGATGATTTGTAAGCTAGGCCAATGTATAGGGAAATTGCAAGTAACCTTTTAACCCTCTTTTTATACCGTTTAGAGGTAAAATCTCACAAAACCACGTCTTGTCTTTCACCTAAACGTATTCATCATGTAAAAATTCAAGTTTCTATATCTAGATGTTTCGGAGATACCTTAATGAATGGGTTTTGCCTTTCTTCATTGAATTAAATGAATGTACATCGGTTTACAAATTCTTTTAAAACAATGACAAAAGCCATCAGCCAGAATGAGAGTTTTAATTCGGTAAAATAAAAGTTGATTGTATGGAATTATAGTTCCATATATTGCTTTCTGTAATACGTAGTGAAACAATACTCTCCAGTTTTGCCATTCACGAATTGAATCCTACGATAGCACAATCTTCCAATATAGTCTCCTCAGTTCCTACCGTATAAGGCATCTTCTTAGAAAATGGTATATACGCATAGCGAGCAAAAGATCGTTGCGGTGCGGTCTAAAATCCAGCTGTTGAGTAGCACTTTCATAAAAACCGCATATTTCCTTTCATCCAGGATACTCAATATACGAGTAGCTATCATCGCTGCAGTCGAACTACTTTTGTCTTCCCATCTTAGTGACATGTCCACATTGAGTTGTTCCCATTTTTTGAACAATGAAGCTTTTCTATTAAGCAGATAATAGGAAGCCTAGTAGTCTGGCATATTTACTACTTTTAAGATGTACTTGAAGTGTAACCCCAGTGCGAATATGCTTATCATAGCAGTCCCGTCTGGGAGTATCTTTGCAGAGCCTCGACTATATCACATTGAATTGCGTAGCATATAATTGACCTCGCTATGGCTTCAAAGAGTTTATATTTTACTTTCGTTGATATACGAGTATCGTTTGTTCCAAATACCCTTTTCAAGTGCTGTTTATGGCTCTTTTTGACTCCTTTAGCTTCTCCTTTAGGTGGCGTGCATACTCGTATGACTACGTATTACTTACGACCACTTCTCCTCTCTGGTGTATCTTCCTGAATTGTTTCGAAATATTAAGACTTTCGAACTAGCCGCGTTTACACTGAGGTTTCGTAGTTTAGCTTTTGCATTTTATATTACTCGTATTTAGGATTATTATTTGAACGAAATATTATGAATTTTCAAAAAAACTGGTCAATAGATAGACGTGTAAGCAAACGTAGTACAAAGTTGTGATCAAAATAATAGTAGTGCCTACCACAACATCACATCATTCAAATTTTCAGCTTGTTTCCCTGTGCAAATTTAATTTGCAGTTGGTTAAAATAACTAACGGGATAGATTTAGATTTATTGAATAATTAATTAGCTTACACATTAAGATACATAAGATTATCTCTTATAAACTAGTGCAAGATTTAAGCGATTTGACAATGTGAATGAAAACAAATAATAAAAGTAGATAAAAAAAAGAAAAAAAAAAAACAAAAGATACTTTATCAAGAAAAGAAAAATGCTAACTATAAATTATAAAAGTATAAAAAGTAATAAATAACAAAAAAAAAAAGAAAAAAGAGTATAAAAAATTAAGTTTAATTATGATCATTGGCCATATACAACAAAAGTTGTGTTTTGAAGTCTCTTGCGTTTCTACTTCTTCTCAGTTCTAATGGCAGGGAGTTCCACAGGCGAGTGGTATGAACGAAAAATTGGCGCTCAGATGTTAGGCAGGAATACCTCGGTTGAATAAGTGTGAACGTTCTCTGGGAAGCCGAAAATTGGAGTTTGTTGAAGAGGTAGTCTGGTTGACGCGTTTGCATGATTTCGAAAAGGCAGGTTAACGGAAAGTATTTTAGCATGTTGTCAAAAGAGCAGCCAAGTATAGCTTTAGAGTGTGCGGATATATGATGGTACCTTCCGATATTATAGATGTATCGAGCGGTATTGTTGTAGACCACATTGAGCTTTCTTCTGCTGATGTAGCCGACATTACAGAAGACTTCGCAACCATAGAACAAAATAGGCAGCAAAAGGGTTTTTGCGAGAAGCAGCTTAGTTTTTGTTGGAGTGTAGTACTATGTAGCCCATAGAACTCGCAGGACGCCGTAAATCTTTACGATAGTTATGTTGATGTGGTCATCCCATATTAGGGTACGGTTAAAAGTTAGTCCTAAATTTTTAGCGGAATTAACATATTCTATATTTGATTGACCTAGTTTCATAGGAGGAAAAACATTCAAGTCCAGCAAGTATCGATAGATGACAAGAGTTTTAGACTTATTTGGATTAAGGCAAAGGTGATTAGACTGCGCCCAGACTAAGATATTTTGAAGGTCATCATTCATTTTGGCTGCAGTTAACTCTATTAATTGAAGAGGACAAGTTATAAATAATTGTACATCATCGGCATACATGTGAACGGAGCAGTGTGTAACAACATTGGGCAATTCATTGACATAGATTGAAAAAAGAACAGGTCCAATTATAGATCCTTGTGGAACACCATTTGTCATGGGTAGGAAACGCGACATACGATCATTTACAACCATAGATTGCCGTCTACCAACAACGTAGGAGCGAATCAGTTTTGCAGATTGGCAAGAGAAATTGAAATCGTTAATTAACTTCGTACATAAAATTGAGTGGTTGACAGTGTCGAAAGCTTTGGAAAAGTCGAGGAGACTTAAGAGCGTTAGTTCCTTATTATCCAAACCTTTTCTAATTTCGTCAACAACGAATAACAGTGCAGTCTTACAGCTACGTTTGGATCGGAAACCTGATTGTCTAGAACTCAAGAGATGTTTATCCTGAAGGTGTTTTTGTATCTGCTTAAGAATAGCTTTTTCGAAAACCTTGGCTAAAAATGGTAAAATTGCAATGGATCTGTACTCGGATAAATTGCAATTACGTTTTTTAGGTAATGGGACTATTTTTGCTTTTTTCCATTCCGTAGGAAAAACAGAGGTAGTGAGAATAGTGTTAAAAATATGCGAGATATACAGTAGGATGATCGAAAGTGATAATTTAATGAATTTAGCATTTAGTCCATCGAGTCCAGTTGCATTCGATTTTACCCCCAACAACGCCTCAACGACATCTGAGTCCGAAAATCTGCGAAAGTATAATCTACTCCCGTTACTAACTTCTGTAGTTGGTTCCTCAAGATCCAAATCTTCAGGAGGGTGATATGAGGATGGAAATGAAGTGAAGATAGCGTTGAGTGAATCACAGTCAATGTCCTCCGGGGGCTCAAACTGTTGCTTGCCAATACCTATTTGTCGCAAATTTTTCCAAAGATTTTTGCCTGAAGTTGACGGATTAAGTTTACTTGCATAGAATCGTTTTTTTGCAGCTCTTATTTCACGGACCACACTATTCCGAAGTTTACGATAAATTTCATGAAGCTGTTCAAGTTTGTATCGTTTCCAGCGATGGTACGCAACGTCTCTATCCATCATTAGCTTTAGTATGTTACCGCTCATCCAGGAAGGTGAGGTATTTTTAACTAGCTTAGTTTTAATCTTGACATGCTTCTCGAAGAGCAAGTTCATTTCCTGTTGAAAGAAAGCAACTTGCTCATCCACACATGACATATTAAAAAGTCTGTTCCAATCAGAGTTTTGCAAATCAAATAGTAGTTGCTCACGATTAATATTATTAAAGTCTCTATACTGGAAAATAGTTGCACCTAAGTGGTTTGCGAAATCAAGAGTAAGGTATAGTAAGTCATGTTTTGAAAAACCAGGGGCTGAGAGCTGGTCGTAGAGGAGAACTTTATTAAGATCGCTAATGAAGAATAGATCCAGGAGTGTACTTGTATCATTAGAGGGATGTGTAGGTATAGAAGTGTTAACCGCTCTAAGGTTTAAGGCTGTCATATTATTCACTAGGTTCTCAGATCTGCTAACGTCAAGCAAATTGCAATTTAGATCACCGCTTAGGATAATATGGGGTGTATAGCAAGACAACTGCTCAATGATATTAATGAGTGGAGCTATGTTTATACTGTAGCGTGGTCTATAAGCTGTACCTAGTAATATATTTTCAGTGCCACACAAAACATTTAGAAAAAGAAAATCTATTGCAGAGTCAGCATCCGATTTGCAGATCAGTTTACAATTGAGCTCGTTTCGTACATACATAACGACACCACCACCCCCGCGATCAGATCTGTCGGCGCGGTAGATCCTAAAGCCTTCCAAACTATAAAATTTATCGCAGATATCAGAAGAGAACCAAGTTTCTGACACACACACAACGTCGACTTTCGAGCCCACGAACAGCTAACGAAACTCATCAATTTTAGGCTTTAAGCTTTGTGCGTTGATGTGAACAATGTGTAAACCATTGTGTTGCGCATTCAATACACGAATCATTTCATGCAATGAACCGTTCCTACCTCTGCCATAGGACCTCCCGCCACTCTCAGATCCACCAGTGTGCATCATTTGGATGGGCAAACATTATAGGGGGTAAAGGAGAAGAAGCAGAAATGCAAACAAATTTATAAGAAAACTTAAAATATAGTCTATGAAAAAATAATACGGCCATTGTTCATTTACACCTAAGAAAGGAAAATAGATAAGATTATATATATATAAGAGTTGGTAATAAGTACTTAAAAAAAAAAAAAATAGAAAAATTTTGAAAAATAGAAAATAAAAAAAAAAATGAAAAAAATAAAAATTTGTACGTTCATCAGGCAGTTTCAACCCTCAAACTGTCAGAGCTTTCGACGATAAAGCTTTTCTCCTCAGCAGAAAACTTAACGAAGACAGATCCAAATTTAGTGTAAACAGAAGCCAGCTGATTTTTGCGTTTCATGCTAACGGCTTGCTGAAGGAGAGTACGATTACTTTTTGTCAGACTCTCATGTAAATAGACACGGCCGTTCGTTTGCAGTCCCACGTCACTGAGGCAAAGCTGATTGTGGAGTTTGCGGTAATTTGCAGCTGATCGTAGAACATAGTTTCTCTCTTGAGGGCAATTAAATTTTATGATGATAGGAAGTTAAGTTAAGCACCGGGGCCTTGCACTGGATTGTATTGCAGAGTTGATTGAATACACCGTTAAGATTTTCCGTAGGGAGCTCCGGTATGCCAAACATGACAGCATCTGTAGCAATATTCCTCCTCTCCAAGGCATCGATTTGTAATTGTAAAGAGCGAAACTCTGCTTTTACCGCTGGTGTATTTTTGTCACGTTCATCAGCTTCAATTTTGTCAACACGACAAACAATGTCAGTTACCGTGCTCTTTAGCTCCTCAAATTGAGCAGACAAATTTGCCTCAATCTGTTCGATCCTTAGCAATAATTCATTATGGAATTTAGACATTTCCTCCGTGATGTGGGCAAGTAAAGTTCCTGTGAGTTTTTCGAAGCGATCGTCGAGATTTTCCAGACTCGAAGACGTACCAGGCGCCAAAGATTGTTTGGGTCCGAGAGAATTGTTGTCAAACAAAAATGCTGTAAAATTGATGGGAAGTTCGAAGAAGTGCAGCGCTTGTCAGTTGATCTTGTGATTTCTGTGTAAGAAGTGCTGTTCAAAAAAATAGCAGTGATAATAGAAAATTTCACAATATTAAAGCGATTGACATTTTATTGAAAATTGTTTGAGCAGAAAAGTGAGTACTTTAATTATTTTTCAAATCTATTAGACATTTATACATTCAATCGAAAATTTGACGCAGTGGGAAGGGGAAAGCATTGTACAGAAGAGAAACGTGATCTTATAAGAAAATTAAGAGGAGAAGGTAAAACTTATGCCAAAATTCAAAATCTCATAGACTGTTCTGCACCAATGATAGCCAATGCCATCAAATACGTCGAAAAGCCCGAATCCCGCGGAAGAAAACGAAAAACAAAAGCGGTAAATGACAGGTCCATTGTCCGCTATAGTAAAATTCACCCCTCTGCCTCATCGTTTGAAATTCAAAAAGAGCTCGAATTATCTGTAAGTGCAGTGACTATTCGCAGACGCCTTCTAGAAAAGGATTTACCGCGGAAAGTTCCTCTCTTGACAAAAAAAAAAACACCTTAAACACCCAGTTCGCGAAAGATCACATAGATTGGCCAGATGAGAAATGGCGCAACATACTGTGGACAGACGAGAGTAAGTTTGTTCTCTTTGGTGGTACTGGTTCCCGACAGTATGTCCGTCGTCCTCCTAACACAGAATATCAGCCCAAATACACTACAAAGACAGTGAAAATATTGGTTTGGGGATGCTTTTCATACTCTGGCGTAGGGCCGTTACACCTTATAGATCAAATTATGAACCAAAATGTTTATATAGATATTTTAAGCAGAACTATGCTTCCCTACGCTGAGTATGAAATGCCTTTAAAATGGGTTTTCCAGCACGATAATGACCCGACACATACAAGTCTCGCACCTAAGAGTGATTTCGGGTCAAAGGGATTGAGGTAAGGTCTTGGCCCGCACAGTCACCCGACCTCAATCCCATAGAAACCTGTGGGGTGATATAAAAAAGGAAGTGAGGAAGGCAAAACCATCCAATAACCGAGAACTTTGTGCGAAAATCCCAAAAGAGCGTAGGCAAGGCTTAGTTAACTCAATGTAACGTCGGTGTAAGGCAGTTATTAATAATAAAGGTTTTACAACAAAGTATTAATTTTAAGTTCTTTTTATCTAAGCAATTCTTTTACTACTATTTTTTTGAGCATTAAATTTCTTGCGTTAACTTAGTCTTGGGCCTATTTTACCTCTTTTGTTTCATTTATTGAAGCGCACTACTATATGAACAGCTGTATGAACAAAATTGTTAGGAGAATTGCTGAAGGCAGCTCAAAAGGTTGAAGGAACAAACACTATCAGGCGCGAACGCAAGGGGGGTTTTGGGAGTTCAGTGTCAATAATTCACACTATCTAAGCAAATAAAACTGTTAGTTAGGCCGATTGGTAATAAATTACATTACATGTTTAGGGTATGATGGGGCCCGGTCAATGAGCGGAAAATTCAACGGCTGTGCTGCCAAGGTTAGAGAATTGTCCCCAGAAGCTATATTTACGTCCACTGTGCTAATCATAATTTGAATTTGGCCATTACACACCCTTGTAACATATCGTCCATACGAAATTGCATAGGAACCATTAAAGAGGTTGTTAATTTATTCCGATTATCTAATAAAACAGCTCCAGTTTTAAAAGACAAAATTCAGGCATCTTGCCCAAAAGCAAAACAAACGCGTCTTTTAAAATTTTGCGAAACGCGTTGGATTGAACATTTGAATTCACTCAATTTGTTCTATGATGTCTATGAATACGGCTATTGCTCATTAGAATATCTGGATGGACAAAAATTGAAAACCGAAGGAGTCAAACCTCATGTCCTACTTGCTGCGATTAAGTCAGCCTAATTAAAAATGTAAGTGAATTTTTACAAAAAAAAAAAAGAATGTGACCTCAGCTGCTGTATGGAATATGCGAACCATTTACAGATATTTGCTGGAGCTAAAGAAATGGCAGACAAAATGGATATTCAGTTAGTAGTCCCGCGACAAGTTGTAACACAAAAAAACCGTGACAACTATGAAGGAGGTCCTGAAGAATATTTCCGTCGGTCCATCTTTGTTCCTTTTTTGGATCATCTATCGGTGGAACTAAAGACAAGATTTCTTGACCACCGAGAACTCCTTTCTAAAATTCAAAATATTCTACCGGAAAAGTGTTCTAAGCTGGAAACAGAAGAAATACGTAGCACTATCAATGTATTTGCAAAAGTATGGCCAAATGACATCAAAATATGTGCTGATGATTTTATAGGCGAAATGAGGATGTGGCGCAGGTAAAAATGTCTTTCTTTCATTTTTTTGATATTTGTTTGAATGTTAAATTAACTATGGTTGCAGACATTGCTTAAATATTCCAATTGATAAACGGTCAACAAATTTTATAGACGCTCTCAATTGCTGCGATTCGACGTTGTACCAAACAATACATCGCTTTATACAGATCGGTGCAACACTTCCTATATCTGTGGCATCAAGTGAACGGTCTTTTTCTTGTCTTCGCAGATTGAAAACTTATCTACGTAGCAAGACTGGTGAGGAGCGGTTAAATGGCTTGATGTTGCTTAACATATATAGAGATATTGACGTGAAATACGAAGAAGTTTTGATATGATGGCTAAAGTACCAAGACGTATGGATATAAGTCTGCGTACTGTAAATATATTTCTGATCGTGTGTCAAATTCTCTTTGCAACGCTGAGATTTTTATTGAAAAAAAATTTGTTGCACTGAAATCCAAAACCCTGAAACCAACGACATAAAAAAAAAGAACAAATTTCTTGGAGAAAGGGCCATCTTCCTGCTGACGACAAAGAGAAATTTAAATTTAAAGGATCTCCCGAGCTTCCAGAATCCGTAAAAGGCCTTGGAGAAACCATCGGATTTTTTAAAATTTTTTTTTACTGATGATTTGATGACCTTCATAATAGATGAATCGAATAAAAAAGCTCTCCAAGGTGATATAAACAAGCCGGTAAATATCACAAGGAATGAAATGGAGCAATTCAACGGGATGGTAATATTCATGTCTTGTTGTCAACTTCCTTCGTCAAGGCATTACTGGAGTAAGACTGACTGATGACATGCAACAGGTGGGAAGCAATCAATAGGTTCATACATTTCAATGACAACAATGGACTACAAACCTTCTGGAACATAAGGACATGATAAACTCTTCAAAGTAAGACCACTTTTGGAAAAAATAAGAGAACGTTAACTGTTGATTCCAAAAGAAGAGTTCTTCGCCGTAGACGAACAAATCATACCGACGAAATGCCGCCATGAATTAAAACAATATAACCCAGCTAAATCACATAAATGGGGCTATAAGAACCAAGTTTTAAGTGGAATTTCCGGATTCAGTTATGATTTTGATTTATTTGCCGGGCACCAAAGCAATAAATTTCCTGACGAGGCGCCAGATCTGGGAGTCAGTGGTAACGTTGTCACCAGACTAACATCAACGGTAGAAGAAAATGTTAATCACAAGATTTTTTTTGACAACTGGAATAATACTCCGAACTTGGAGGTCTATTTGTTTAAAAGTGGTCTTTTGCCACTAGGAACTGTAAGACTCAACCGAGTGCCAAACTCGAGAATTCCGAAAGATGAACTGATGAAGCAAGGTCGTGGAAGTATGATGGAAAAAGTTATTTTCACTAAGAAGAGATCAATTCCTACCTTCAGACCCCCAAACATTGGTGGTACTGAACTAAGTATCTCAAGTTCAGCTCTATACCTGGGCGTAATTTTAGATTCCAAACTGAACTGGAAGGATAACACTGCCGAACGCATCAAAAAAGCTAGCGTAGTTTTCTATTCTTGCAAAAAGGCATTCAGCAACACGTGGGGCTTCAAACCAGCTGTAGTGTACTGGACACAGCGGTCGTAAGACCCATTCTCACATATGGTTCACTAGTTTGGTGGATGGTTCTTGAGAAGCAATATCAGCTTTCAAACCTCACCAAAATCCAGTGGACAGCGTTTATCGGAGTCATGGGGTCAATAAGAACAACACCTACAGCGGCAATGGAAACCATGCTCAGTTTCATTCCGCTTGATATATACTGTAGCAGTCTGGCGGCTAAAACCGCTGTAAGACTGAGAGAAGGCCGATTGTGGTCATCGAGCCTTTACGAACATGCCTCCATTTTATCCCGATGGGGAACTACCAGCAGATCGGCGGAAACTGATTTCATGACCCCTACGCTAGCATTTGAAAGGAGATTCAACATAAGAATTCCTGACAGAACGCACTGGATGAACCTGAGAACCATGAAGAAAAAGGAACTGGCTGACGAGCTTGCTAGGAAAGGCTAGGAGCTGCACTTACCGCGGGCCCTCCCTTTTGTAGCAACCCCAATCAGTTCCCTACGAAAGAAAATAGAAGACGATCGAGCAAATAGACGATGGATTCATCCGGAAACATGCGCAACGGCCAGGCCGCTATGGCCGGGCTTTAGCAAGAAGAGATCAACTTCTCTGGTGAAACTTAGTCGTTATAACGCACGGGTCGTTTCTGGAATAATTAATGATCAGTGTGTCATTGGCATTCACGCGGAGCGACTCGGTGTGCTGCATAACGACTATTGTGGAAGTTGCAGGGGTGAAGAAGTTCGTCACCTGCGTGTGTGTGATTGTCCTGCTCTTTCCCTTGCAAGAATGAGGACCCTCGGAAGTGAAGTAACTTCTCGGAATTGGAGGACTTAGGTAATATAGAGCTTACGGATCTCCTGAGATTTATATCATTATCTGGGTGGTTCTAACAGCGGACTTTTAACGTTTCCAGGGTTAAACGATTGGGCACAATGGACCCGAATTTGTTGGTCTAAGTGAGCAGTGACTCTCTTTGTCACAAGGCACCCATCTACCTAACCTAACCTAACCTAACCTTCAGTCATCCAAATCCCCATGTTCGAAATAACAGGGATTTGAGTGTTCCTCGTTAAATGCTACCATTTCGAAACGTAAAAATACTGCTAACGGAGTGCAGAAACTCATTTTAGGATACCAAAAATTACCAAAGTGCCAACGGATTTTGCGGTGTCAATTTGACACCAAAGTTCCAGTTTCGGCAGCGCTGGTAAGGAGTCATTTAGTCGGTTTATAAGCTGTCACGTGTATCTACAGTTGCTTCAAGGATTAAGCTGTACATTTATTTATACTGTTTCCTCGTGTTCGTCCTGTGCGCTCAGCTGAGAATATTGCTGCTGTTGCCGAAAGTGTGCACCTAAACTCGAGAACCACAACTAGCCACAGATCTCAGCAACTGAACTGAATAAAGACGTCGGATTAATCCCTTACAGGGCCCAACTGACTCAAGAATTGAAGCAAAATGACCATCCGCTTCGTTATTGCTTCTGTTTTTTGAGCTTGATCAGCGCGAAATTGACGTTGATTTTGCTAAGAATGCATCCTCAGTGTGTGAATGTTTGGTGTAGTTTGTGAAATGGCGTCATTATAGGTAATGGCGGCATCTTCGAAGATGAAGATGACAACAATGTTACGGTTAATGGAGACCGCTAAGAGAGAAATTGAGTAAATTAAATTGGATGATCTCTGGCTCTTGCAAGACGACGCTACATGTCAGCAAGATGACGCTATATGTCATACAAGCTATTCAACAGTCGAACCAAGCTAGCCGCGAGCAGCCATTTAAATTAAATTATTTTCCATAAATAATAGGAAAGTGTACTCCAATAATGCAAAAAGCTGGTTCCCAGATTTCTGCAAGAGGTCTTGTTACTCGTATAATGGCGTTCTGGCCACTGAGGACTACTTCATTCTCTTTTGTATGTTAAGCTTCCAGCTCAACTATCCAGTGTTAAGCTTAGATACTATGCACTATTGACCTTATTCTCTTTAATAGGTGCTTAGTGCAAAGGTGGATCTCATGTTAGTGAAAAGATGTGTGCTATTGACTCGAGAGCAAGCAAAAAATTGTATTTCTAATGGCATGTCCAGTTTCTCCGAGCAGAATTATGTCCATATACTCGTACCCTTTTGGATCCTCTGATACTTGCCGGTTCGTTAGTGCTCTCTATTTCGCTGCAAAATTCGCTTCTACGAGTAATTTAGTCACCCGGTTTTTGTTGTCTGAGTATGGATGGAGCAATATTGCTGAGAGTAGAGAGCCACACTAGAGCGTTAGTGTGGATCTAATAGCACACGTAATAGTCCTCATTGCAATGTTGAGTTGGCTTTTAACTTTTCAGCAGTGGAGTAAACGATGCCGGGCAGGTGCATCAGATCCCTAGGTAGTACCTGCCAGAAGAAGATTCTTTCTAAACTTCAGTTCTTCAGCAGTATTCGATAGGTGTTTGTTGTATGACAGCTTACGGTCCAGTGTTACTTTGGGTGAGTGTTATGGTTAAGTGTAGTTCTATTGAATTGCACATTGAGAATATTATTGAGATGGAAACAGGCCGCTTCTGTTTTAGTCATACTGGGACATAGTCTCTAATTTTTGAAATTGCGGCTTAGTAAAGCTAGATCTGCAGTTAGAGTCACTCATTCTCGATGCTCATTTGTTGATGCACCACATATCAAAATTTCCATGATGCTGTTTCAGGCAGATCAGATATATAGAGATTGAACAAAAGCCAGGCTATAACAGAGCCGCCTTGAGGAGGACCATTGCTCAGTTTTTTGGCTTTACTGTGATCGTCGATGTGGGACACTGCAATTTTGTGCATTTTATGAAACCATGAAGCTTGTACACTAGCCCTTCTCTCCATACAGTACTCGTATCATAAGCAGCAGTCAAATTGACGGGAACAGCTAGGTTCTAGTTTCTTTTGAAACCATAATTCTAATCCTGTTTCTGTTATTTTACATTATACATTGGTCTAAGTATATCAAATATTAGCGGGGAATACTCCAAATACCGTGCATAGTGAAGTACGCGTTACATCTGAATACAAAGTTTCCGTATCGAACCAACATCCAACCAGTACTCAATGAAATTTTTCTTTCGCTGATGGCTCCCTGTAGTTTAGGCAGCTACTTGTTTGACATCCTACGTAATACAGGGTGCGGCAATATAACTTCCTTTCTTTAAAAGGCGCCATTGAGGTGGTAGGGGTCGTAGCTGAGTGGGAGTGTTCTTATCAGGCATGCGTAGTTCTAAAGTTTGTTTCCTCTCCCGGTCAGTCGACATCTTGCGTTGGAACCATATGGAGCATGCGTTTGCCGTCGAGGCCTACTTTTCTAACGGAAGTTCTGTGATCGCAACCCAGCGCGCCTTTCGAAATCACTTCAATGTAACCCCGTTAGACCCTGTTCCGGATCGGAAATCGATTGTTACATAGGTCGCTACGTTCAGACAAACCGCGAGTATGACAAGACAAAGAACTGGAGTTCCTCGGCCAATCAGATCACCTGTGAACATTGAGGCAGTGAGAGCTTCAATCTTGCAATCTCCACGTTGTTGGAGGAATTTTTTTTTTTTCCACGACTTGATGAATTAGAATTTGGGGACATTTGGACGGAGCAACGGCTCCCACTTCAATGGCATCAATGACTATTTTGAGGGAACTGCACCCTGTATATTGGTGTAATCCTAGGCTTACTGCTTACAAAGACGCTTCTCTGTGTTATTCTCCTTCTTCTCATTTAAAAATCTTTCTCTTTGCGACTTGCCTTTCACTTCATCAGTGTGTATAACACTCTAAGGGCTTTGTACTTTGCTATATGTTAACAAATTCCCCAAGCTCTCTTCTACTTTTACGACATTCATTTAGTTCCTTTCAGGGTTCAAATTATACAGCTTAACACTGAGTTGTTGCACATTCAATTACCCATTAAAACTCCCATGTTTTCGAGTTTCTAAAAATGGAATTCAATTACTGATCATCCATCACTGGAGGTGCTTAACTGTCCAAACTATAAAGTGACCACTATAAGGAACCAATTTGCATTTCAGTTCAACAATGTTCCATATCCATCAGCTACAGTAATAAATCATTCAAATCGGTTAGCCTCTGAAACGGATGACTTTCCCCCATGGAATTCCTTCTACAGCCGCCAACACCAACACCAACAACAACTTCTTCCTTCTTATTCCTTTAGCCAATGTAAGACGAAATAAAACAGAACATAAACATAAACAGAAAAGAAAACTAATAAAAAAATTGAAAGTATCTCCGTCCACATAACATCGTTAAGTCATTATCTAGAAATAATTCCAAGACCAGCATCCTCCAACTGGATCTGGTGGTGTAGAAATAAAGTCACCAGCAGCATGCCAAACGCAAAGATTTAAGGAAAACTCCTTCGTAACGACAAAGATAAACTATTTCTTTTGACATTACTATATCTATACACTGCACTGTATCATCATCATCATCACCATCACCATCACCATCAGCATCAGCATCAGTATCCACCAACGTCATTTCCCGTTGCCGTCGCCGTGGTGTGCTGCTGGCGACCCCTAGCACAACTGGTACTATAGCAGATTGCATTTCATTGTCACAGGAATTACTTACGAATTCCATTAAGCCGTAATTTGTATGAAGTGGCCCACAGATGAGAGAAGAACGAAGCTGAAGAAAAGATCCAATTTGTTGCCGAGGCGAGTAGACCAAGAAAACGATCACCGATTCAAAGTGGTGTATCCAAACGGACGTTGGCCAAAGGAAATAAAAAATAATCTCAAAGATAAAAATGAAGAAAAAAAAATGCAAAAATGCAGAGCGTGCTCACATCCGAGAGAAGAAATCTATGTCAATGGGCCAATGCAGGTTGTCGCCATCAGGAAAACTAGAGAAGGAAACTTTGTAGATATTGAACAGGGACACTGCTGTGTGCGAAAGAGGATACAAGTAAAATAAAGTCAGCTCAACGACAACGGAAAACAGGTTGAAAGGTATTAAGTTCGATTTTATTTGAATCGTCACAATTGTAAATGGACTGTTCTTTCAACAGTTTTACACCACTACTGTGCGCTGTTCCAGTTACCAGTGTGTCTTGAGATATGGCTACGAGTATAACATGGACGTAACAACCAGTTGAACTAGTTGCAGGCATTGCCGTGGAAGCACGCGGAATTCCACAGAGGTGTCGTTAGTTCTTCTCAAGAAGAAAGGGTGATGTGCCGTTTAAGTGAACGCATTTATTTATACGAAACGCAACTAGAGATGTATGGAGATTTTTTTTTTACCTTAAAAGGTCATGCTTTAGTGGTTCAGCAGTACTAGTTGTATATGAAGAGGAGGAAGGGAGGGAAAGACAGATTTGATAAATGTGTTTAGATTTAAATATAAATTTAGGAATTTTTATAGAGATTAACCCTCAAAAATTTAACGGCAGACGGAAGTGGCATCGCATCTAGTTGGCTGTTGACAATAATAAATCTAAGGCTCGTGTGTGCGCTTATTTCAAGTTTTCTCTTAAGTTGGAGGCGGAATACATTAAGTATCATATATCAGTTCTAATTTTAGCTACCAACTTCCTTTCTAGTCTTTTGCTGTCTTAAGGTGCCGACATAAGCATAAAACCATTGGCGGATCGAATTTTCAATAATACTATGTTAATTCGTTGACATGATACTAATGAAGTGTAAGTCTTTAGCTGGTTTTTTTAAAGAAATAACCTATTAATTTACCTAAGTATCTTTGGCTTTTGGTTGGCTAATTTTATTTAAATACGAAAATTGATGAGCATTTATTGGCACTTTGGAAGGGAGAGATGCTAATTTTGATGGCCATAAGTACAAAATCCGTGTTATTAGGTGACCTTCAGTAGCACAAAAACAAAAAAAAAAAACAGAAGCTCAAGTTAAGGTGGTAAAAAAGAACGTATCACGTATTTATGTGAGTACCTACAGAAGAGTCCAGAATAATGACTCCAATGTTGACTTGTTTTTTTTTTTTTTGCGTCTGGAGGTGCAGGAATCTTCAAAAGATACCAATGGCCCGTACTATTGCTTACTTACTTATGTCCTATATCCCCTTGTAGGTCCTAGGGCCTCGACTACGCCTACGCGCCATCGTGTACCGTTTCTGGCAATGTGTCTCAGCTCTCCTCAGCTTTTCCCCAACTGCCGTGCTTCCTTCTCGACTGCTCTGCGCCATGTTCTCCTTGGACCACCAGGTCTACTGCCATCCTGAGTTAAGGGGTTCCATTGCATAGCATGGTTCGCTATGGAGCTGTCACCCTTTCGGAGCGTATGACTAATCCACTGCCACTTCCGTCGTTGGATGGTTGTGCCTATTGGTTCCTGACCCGTTTTCTCGTAAAGATGTTCGTTAGAGATACGATTGGGCCAGAAAATCCTTAAGATGTTGCGCAGGCATCTATTAAGGAACGTTTGCAGTTTTCTGGTGATAGCGGTGGTCACTCTCCACGTGCTGCATCCTTATAACAGCACGGATTCAACGTTGGAGCGGAACAGTCTTAGCTTGGTGTTCAAACTGATTGCATTGCTTCTGGCTATATCCAGTTCTGTTGCTATATCCAGTTGCTGTTGGCTATATCCAGTTCGGTTCCACCATCGGTCGAGACAATACTCCCAAGATACTGGCAATCCTCTACTCTCTCTACCGGTTGTCCAGCAATGCATATTTGAGCCGATGAGTTCGTTCCAAGACTGATAATTTTAGTTTTTGCGGTATTAATTTTCAACACGACGACGTCAGCCTCCCTCTCCACATCTGCTGTCATTTGGTGGAGGTCCATAATTCAATGAGAGTGAGAGTCCATCGAATTCCTCCGTTCCCCGTCGACAAAGCTGCACGAAGCACATCGCTAATCACCAATAGGAATAGTATTGGTGAAAGAATGCAGCCTTGTCTTACCCCACTTTGGATCTCAAATTCCTCAGACAACCTTCCTCTGTGCAGAATGTGACATTTGGACCCTTCGTAAGTAGCTTTGACAATAGGAATTAATTTATCAGGAATACCTCTCCTGCGTAAGGCACGCCAGATAAACTCCCTATTAACACTATCGAATCCCTTCTCGAAATCGATGAACAGCAGGTGAAGTCGCGATCGATATTCAACGCACTGTTCGATGATAATCCGCAGGATGTTGATGTGGTCGACACAGGAGGATCCAGAGCGGAAACCTGCTTGTTCGGCATCTAGTGTGTCTTCGAGATGTTGTTTGATTCGCTCCAGGATGATTTTAGCTATTGTCTTAGCTACAGCAGGCAGCACGCAGATACCTCTCCAGTTTCCGCACTCCAGCCGGTGTTGTTGGCGCTGCTAGTAAGAGCTTTGCGGGAATACCGTCAAGTCCGACCGCCTTGTTGGTTTTAAGTGCTTTGATCGCGGTAGTGATCTCATCCTTACTGGGAGTCGCGGTGCGTATTCGGGCATTTCTTTCCTCGGACACCTCATTCTGATTTGGGAACATATCGCTAGCGAATACACGGTTTAAAACCGTAGCGAAATGCTCCTTCCATCTCTTAAGCTGGTCCTCATCCGAAATAAGCAAGGAATCGTCTAGGATTTTCGCTGAGTGTTGGCTGGAGCTGCGACCACCTGTCAGCTCTTTAGTGATTCTGTAGACGGTCCTACTATCGCACCTTCGTGTAGCATCTTCTGCTTCTGTAGCCAGTGCGTTAATGTTGTTGCGCCTGTCACGTCGCACGCTACGTTGAACTTCTCTCATCTTCATGCGATATAGGGACTCTAGCTCATTACTCCCTGCTGCTGGAGCGGCTGCAATGCGAGCTTTCAGCTGTTTCCGTTCGTTAATCCGTCTCCAGGTATCCTCGGAAAGCCACGCCCTATGCCTTTCCTGTGATCGACCAACAATTCTTTCAGCACCAGATGTAAAAACATTTTTCACAGCACACCAATGGTCTTGGATGGTTGTGGGCAGTGAGCTGCTGATTGCTTCCACACCTTGCGAAATGTGCTCCCTTAATTGTTGGCACACTGAGGGATCACTAAGTCTATCGATGTTGAACCTGGGCATTCTTGTATTGTCGTGGGATCTTCGAACGGCAGCAGTGCGTAGTTGAAGAGTAGCTATCATAAGATGGTGATCTCGTACTATCCCCACATCTGCCCCTCGCATAGTTCGGACGTCCAAGAGACTACTTCTAAAGCGGCGGCTGATAGCAAAATGGTCAATTTGATTGGAGGTTACTTGCCTGTCATTGGAAATCCAGCTGACTTTGTGGCAGGTCTTGTGCTCAAACATGGTGCCACCTATCACAAGGCGGTTGGCATTGCAGAAATCCACAACCCTTTCGCCATTGTCATTGCGGTTGCCGACATAATCCTATCACCATAAGGTTGCCAGGAAATTAGGCCTTTGCGTGCTGTTGGTGTTAGCAGTAGTCCGACTCCATATCCCCGCGGACTTCCAGATGGTCTTCCGGAATAGAGTAGTACAGTGTTATGCGTTGGGGACTGTTACTCACCCGCTTCTAACCATCTGATTTCGCTTACCCCCAAAATGTCCAGTCTATATCGCATGAATTCTTTTTCCAATTGAAGGAATCTGGCATTGTGAGGTCCTTCACTTCCCGAGTCGAGGAGCGTCTTCACATTCCAGAAACCTATCTTTATCCGGGTACAATAGCCAAAAGTCGTCAACATGTGATCATTCCTTATCCGAGGCATAGTGTCGGTTTCTGTAGCAATTAAGGTTCGGTAACGCAGGTTGCTAGCCCACGTTACCTAGTCTAGAATCAAGGCCCTAGACAACCCGCACTTGCAGTTTTAGCCTACACGCATAAGGGTTTATACGTATAGTTACCCGGGGACCACCACTAGGAGGTAAAGCAAGCACTTCATCACGAACTTGATTGTTGCGCTACTGGCCCAAGCCAAGTTTTGAGCAGTCAGTAGTTTCCCGATCAATCGCAATGCAGATCCCCAATGGCCCGTACCATTGATTATGCCCGATTCATATATCTGACCTGATGATTCATAAGTGTAGGCCAGTATATGCCTAGGGCTAAACCTCACCCCCCAGAGAGGCACTATGAGAACCGGCCGCTCGTGCTCATAGTAAATAGTAGGAAATTCGTTCCTCTCATTTTTTCGTTTTGTGGTGACTACTACTAAGTTACCTTAACAAGTCTGTAGTGTTAATCGCGTTAGGTAGGTAGCTTTCCAGCGAAGGCACCTACTAATACCGTCATTACATGCGGTTTTCCCTTACTGCGCCAGATCGTACGGTCTTGTACTTTGTAGTAGGCGCTCGAGGTTTGTCACGTCCATAGTACGGATTATTTCATTATTGCAATGATCATGAAGGCGAGTACGAAGTTTGTGAGCAAAGTTTGTTACTTCATCCCTCACGGTAGCAATTCCTAGATTTCTGTGAATATCACTATTCCTTACACCGCGTCTCCACGAACAATTTTTCATAGAATGCCATCTGTCATTCTATCAAAATTGCTCGTGGAGACCACAAATAGTATTCTATGAAAAATTTCATTCTATAGATTGCTCAGCTCATAGCATTCTATGGATATTTTTTTTTTTTTTTTATAATTTGCACGTGTAAAAGGGGTTATGAATACCCTTATACTAATTTTAGGACACGGGCATTTTGAGGAAAGGGGAAGAGACAGAGAGAAAGACAGATTGGTGTAGTTGGTTTGAAACTCAGCTGGTATTAGTATTAAGTTTCAGTGAACTCCAAGGGTGGCTGTCCAGATAACTGGGGAGATTGTTTGTTTTTGCTTTTGTCATTGCTCATGATTCACAGTATTTTTTTCCGTCCTCCTGATGTCATCATCACGATCAATTTGCATTTTAGCCATATGACCGCCCTACTGCCAGTGTTATGCCTTCGCAGTAGAGTTGACATGAGCTTTCGCAATTGATCGACTATTTATTTATTTCATGCGAAATAAATAGATGATTATTGACATCAGGATTCGAACTGTGAACCTGTAGCGTGACAAGCGATGATGTTACCACTACACCACGGCCACCCGTGGCTGTCATTTTCAGTTTGACGTTTGTATTTTTTTCTATCTTTTTTTTTGTTTGTTTTGTTTTGTGATTTGTTTTGCAATTTGTGTTGTTTTTCGCGATGGTTGAGTGGCGTATGGACGAAATTAAAAAAATTTATTAATAATTATCGGCAGTTCCAGTTCCTATGGAACTATAAAAGTCCAGAATATAAAAGGCTCGACCTAAAAAAAAAATGCTTGGCAGCAGCTATCCCAAGAAACTGGGAAGGACGTATCAGAGCTGAAAAAAAAAATAAAAATCTCCGGACAACTTACGTTGTTGAAAAAAGAAAAGTGAACGAGAGCAAAAAATCGGGGACATCGATGGAAAATATTTATCATTCCCATCTGTACTACTACGACGACCTGCAGTTCCTGGATTCCGTAATTGTATTGAGGCGCAAGAAGAGCAACTACAATGTGGTAAGAAGGATATCAAAAAACAATTGCTTATGGTATATTTTACGCTTATTTTTTACAGGAAGACAGTGTGAAGCTTGGAACGGAAGCAGTTGAAGTAGATTTTAACGAATCCGTTTACTCAGAGACTGCAATGACACATTCACCTCCATTACCAAATCTGCCATCAACTTCAGGCAAATCCAAGAGGAAAGCATCAGGTAAAGAAGACGTATTCCACTCTGCTATCGATCGAATAGTTAATTTTGCAAAATGAGAGGAGAAGGAGAATATGTACTCCTCATTTGCTAAAAGCATTGCTTTGCAACTGGAACAACTATCGGTCGTGGAAGCTGCTGAAACAATGGGAGAAATTCAGCTGCTAACTAGCAGGAAAATTGTGGAGTCCTTGCGCAACAAAAATGTGGGCCAGTCATCGCTGTCATCGTCAATAAAAAGTAGCGGGAGCGACAAGCTGTGCACAGCATTAGCATATGCGGACATTCAGTTCGACGAATAAAAAATAACCTCAGAATTGTTCTTCCTCTAATTTTAATTATTAAAAATAAACATTGAATTAAGAAAATTAAGATATTGTTTGTTTTTTAATTCTTTCCCATTGGTATGGAACATCGCCATCCGTCACACAATATCTCCTTAAATTTTCCCTCACTTCGCACGCATATTTATATCTATTATGATCTTGAGTAGATAAAGATGTTATTGTTGCAGGCAAATCAATAATGACTTCATCGGCGTTATCTGGCGTCTGTTTTTTTGGTGAAAGGTAGTTGTGTAGTACACAACATGCTCTCACCAGATCGGTACAACTATCCACGTCTATCTCTATAGGGCGATGAAAAATTCGAAACCGAGATGCAAGCCTCCCAAAAGCCATCTCGATTGTTAAGCACTTCCTGGGATGTGCTTAAGTTCAAATTTCTACCATAGGCCTTCATAAAGTTTTGATCCAAACCAAATATGTCATCACCTATGGAAAAGTATGGCGTTCTCACATGTTGACCCTTTAAAGGCTTTGCAGATGGAATGTTCAACTTTCCGCTTATAAGGCCACGATACAAGCTGCAATTCGTCAGAACAACAACGTTGGATGCTCTTCCATTACCGCCCACATCGATATATACAAATTTGCTGTGCGCATCAACAACAGCAAACAAAATGATGCTAAAGAATCCTTTAAAGTTGAAGAAATCGGATCCCGATTTTGGTTGAGCTTTGATCCGTATGTGTTTGCCATCAGCAGCACCTAAAGTATGCGGGAAGGACCAAAATACTCGTCTTGTTAGGTGTCTAAAGGGAAATTATTAAAACAATGGCAACGGTTAAAGAGACAACAATCCACCTTTAAATATTGGCATTCCATGGCCTGGTTTATAGCACTCAGTACTTCTGGTACGAATTTGGAAATTGTCTTCCGGGAAATATGAGAAAGAAACTCAAGAGACCTGTATGCGTCCCCAGTAGCAATGTAAAGTTATTGCAACCCGCACTCTCGAAGTGATCGCATAATGCATCACAGTGTCCGTTTTTTTTATTGTACTAACTACCTGTAGGCGATTTGGAAATGAAAATGAAAATACTTTAGGCAAAGAACAAAAATTAATCTTACCATTGAGAGAACCTCTTCAAACTTCTCAATAGGCATTCTGCAAAAGTTACGATACTCCTTGTCATCTTCCCACAAAATATCTTTCAATAAGTGTTGATCCAAACTGTGCAGTTGCCTCTTTTCCAAAAATGGATTCACCCAAAACTTGTGCTTTCTTTTGTGCGCTTGTTTTTGCAGTTCCTTCAATTCCCTTAATGCCTCTAATGCGAGAACACATCGAAGTGCTTTGCTTTGCGACATTTGCACGACTGTAATAGTATTCTATGAAATGGCCACCCTTAATTTTATATCATTCTATCGATCTTTCTTTCTATGAAAAGTGACAGATGGCATTCTATGAAAAATTGAATAATTGGTCTCGTTAAGGACGATTCTCCAGATCTTTGTCCACTCGCATACTTTGTTTAAAGCTAGTTGAAGTTTTCCAGTTGATGATTCGACTGACTCATCTGTTGCGAGGATAGCCGTGTCGTCTGCGAACATTGCTACGACAGTCCCTTCATCTTGTGGTCTCTTGTGTACAGCAGGAACAAGATTGGACCGAGAACGCTTCCTTGCGGAACACCGCCATGGATTACTTTGAATTCCGAATATTCTGCCCCACGTTTAACACGAAAGAGTCTGTTATTAAGGTAAGATTCCAATATTCTGTAGAATTTATCTGGTAAGATTACCCTTAGCTTATATCTCAGGCCTTCGTGCCATACCTTGTCGAATGCTTGCGATACGTCGAGAAAAGCGGTAGAGCCTATCTTTTTCCCTTCTAGAGCTTTCTCAATTCCATTTGTTATTCGATACACCTGATCGATTGTGGAATGTTTAACCCGAAACCTGAATTGATGATCCGGGATCAATCGCCTTTCTTCAATTACTGGGTGAAATCTTTTTAGCAGAAGTCAAAGACCTTAGATATTATCGGCAGAAGTGAAATGGGTCTATATAATTTCTTGTCATTTGTGCATTTCCCCGGTTTCGGAACCATTATTACTTCGGCGACTTTCCATTGAATTGGAACATATAGAAGTCTCAATGAAGCATTTATAATGTAGAGTAACTTAACTAACGCTTTTTTCATATCCTGGAGCCTTGTTATTTTTCAGTTTTCTTACTGTCATTCGAAGTTCGGACAGGGATACAGTTTTTAATTTAAAGTTGTCGGGTGCCGTATTTGCATTCGGATCTTCGATCAATGGTTGTCCATCGAAAGGCTTGAACGTTTCCTCTAAATGTTCGGCAAATAATTCCGCTTTCTCTTTGTCTCCTTTTGCCCATTCGCCGTTAGCTTTCCTTATTGGTGGCAAATGCATTACGGGTTTCCTTATGGACTTCAAGGCTTTCCATAGAGAGTAGTTTTGTTGTTGACATGTAAGATCTTTTTCTGATTCTCCGCCTCACTTATTCTTCGAAATATAGATTATAGCCTACAGAATAGTTTTAAAGTCTCCGCAATAAAGGAGAATTTATGGTCGCCTAGGTTAGGTTAGGTTTGATGGGTTGACGTAGAGGGTGAAAGACCTACTACGCCATACCTAGATCTGTGTAGATCCATTGTGATGCCCAAGGAGTGTAGCTTCCCCACTCGTGAACTTAATGGGTTCTTAAACCAACCCGATGCATTTATAAATTTGGTTATCCTATACATTTGATAATTCTTCTAAGTCGTGGAAGAAATATTTCCCGAGTATTCTGAATCTAAGGTGGTATAGTCCTGGACACAGCAAGTGAGATGTATCTTCGTGTACATCCTCATTGCCGCAGCCTCTGCATATATCCTCTTCACTTATTCCCAATTTCTTTGCGTGATAACGCAACAAGTTATGTCCAGTTATCATCCCCACGTCAAAGGGCGGTGGTCACAAGATGCTACAAGTGCTTCGGCTATGGACACCAACAAACTACCTGCAGAGGACCAGATAGGAAGAGCCTAGGGACATGTATTAAATGCGGATTTAAAGCAATTGCAAAGTGCTGTCTGTGTGTAGAGCTCAAACTAGAACCGGAGTAATTGGCCCACGTCCCGGACTTAAGAAATTGTCAAGTGTTTAGAGAAGCACTAGACAGAGTGAAGAAAAATGTCCACCAATGATGAGAATCCTGCAAGGGAATCTACACAGAAGCAGAACAGCTGATAACTTACTTACGCAGCTTAGACTGGACCATAAAGTCGACGTAGTAATCATCAGCGAACAGTACAGAAGTAGGGATAGCCCGGCTGGCTCATGGACGAACTTGGCACAGCCGCTATTTAGATACCGGACACGAAAACAGTCTCTATTAAGAACCACGGGACTGGAAAAGGATATGTTTGGATGAAATGTTACCAGGTCACAATAGTGAGCTGCTATTTCATGCCGAACGAAAACATAAGTGACTTCCGAGAGAAACTAAACGATCTAGAAGATATCGTGCGGGAATTTGAGAGAGCGACTCTGCTCGCTGGTGACTTCAACGCAAAAGCAGTAGAGTGGGGAATGAACTCAACAGACTCAAGGGGAAGACAGATCCTAGAGATGTCCGCAAGACTGGGTCTAAATGTGATGAACGTAGGAGACACAACGACCTTCAGGCGTGCCGGCTACGGCGAGACAATACCGGACGTAACCTTTGCGTCAGAGACCATAGCAGCTGAAGTAGAAAACTGAAAAGTCGTAGAAGAATATACTGGTAGTGATCACCAGTATATAGTTTACGACCTAAAAAGGCAGCGACGTACCCAAAATGGGAATTGGAGACGGAGACCAAGATGGAATGTGGCAAAACTCAACGAAGCTCTCCTCACATCGATGATAAACAGAGGCAAAGATGCTATCCTGGAAATGGTGGGCACCACCGAAGAAAAAGTATAAGCTACCATGCGGCTCATACACCAGGCGTGTGATACAGCAATGCCTCGTGTAAAAAATTACAATAGATTCAGCAAACCCGTCTATTGGTGGACAGAAGAAATTGTTGGACTCAGAAGGAGGTGACTACACCTCAGGCGCAAAGTCATAAGAGGAAGGAGGAGAGATGTCGAAGCTACGGAAGAAGTGGAATACAAACTCGCAAAGCTGGAGCTAAAAAGATCCATAACCAAAAGCAAAAAACAGAAATGGGAAGATCTACGACGCGATGTAAATAAAGACCCCTGGGGTCTAGGCTACAAGGTGGTTATGCGCAAGCGACCAGCCCAGTACTAAACGCAGAAAAACTGGAATCAATAGTGAACACACTCTTTCCAACACACCCAGTTAGAGCCCCAGAGGTGTCTCTTGAACAAATAGAGAAGATTCCCTTATTTAACGAGGAGGATCTGGTCGAGGCGGCAAGTGCTATGAAGAATAAGAAGGCTCCGGGGCCTGATGGTATACCAGCCGAAGCGCTGAAGACTGTTGCTCGAACTTGCCCCCGTCTATTACTCGACATGTATAATAGAAGCAAATAACTTCTGGAGCAGCGCAGGGATCAATACTTGGTCCTGATCTATGGAACATATCCTATGATGGCATCCTCCGTATGGAGATGCTTGGAAATACTTTCTTGGTCGGCTTTGCAGACGACATTGCAGCAGTAATTACCACACGGGACACCGAGGACGCCCAGAGACGACTGAATCAAGTTATGAGACGCGTGTACTCCTGGATAGAAGACCATGGATTTAGCATAGCAACGGAAAAAACGGAAATAGTTCTGCTAACCAGAAGGCAAATGATTTTCAAATGGGGTCGCAGATGGTAATAACAAGGAAAGCATTGAAGTACCTCGGAATAACACTCGACACGAAATTGACGTTTTGGCAGCATATCAAGTCGTCGGCCGATAGAGCTGCAAAGACAACAGCACTATTAAGTAGGCTGATGGCGAACATAGGCGGCCCAACGGCAAACAAACGGAGACTGCTTATGTTGATTACACACGCCATTCTCCTGTATGGATGTGAGATCTGGGCCGACGCACTCAAACAGGAGAAATACAGAATGCAGATGGCCGCAGTACAGATGCGCGCAGCACTACGGGTTGTAAGTTCGTATCGAACGGTGTCGGAACCAACCGTCCTCGTAGTCGCGGGAGTGACCCCAATTGATCTTCTGGCGGCAGAGAGGAAGTACGTCTACGACAAAAAGGCAGAAATTGGAGTGGAAGCGGCAATCGAGGAAGGAGCTCATCCAACAGCAGTGGCAGGAGAGATGGAGCATAGAAAGTAAAGATGGACCGCGAGAATCATCAAGAACGTTGCCGAATGGAAGGAACAGAAACACGGGGAAGTAAATTACTGAGTCACCCAGTTTCTTACCGGGTATTTCAACGCCTACCTCCACAATATAGGAAAAACAAGGAGTTCAGCTTGCCATTACGATGACTCACAGGTGTAAGACGCAAACCCTACGTACTTTGAATGCAGCAGATGGGAAGCCGAAAGAAGTGCGTTGGAATCGCAAATCGGAGTTATCAGACCGGACAACATAGCGGCAAAAAGGTCAACCAGTGACCAAAACTGGAATCGAGTACACTCATTCATAGAAAAGGTACTCAAAACAAAGAAGAGAGAGGAAGACGAAAACGCATCCTCATAACATTTATGTAAAAAATGATGAAAGCCACACCGGCAAGAATGAATAAACCCGCAACAGGAGATAAATGAAAAAGCCGGTCCCCGGAGGGGAAAGAAAACGACACCACTCTGAAGTAATGCGAAAGGGGTCCCGGAGTGGATGGTGCCAAGTTGAAAGAGGGGTTAAAGGTGTTTTTTTAGTGGCATAAGAGTAAGTCCGACACTACTTGCTATGGCAGAGAAAAAAAAATCATCCCCACTGAACCAGATAAGATATATCTGTTGAAGTGTAGGATTTGCTTGGTACGATTTGTATCGTAGAGTGGTCAGAGTTTTTGTCAGAGGATTCTAGTGATCTTCATCTGCTTTTTGCTATGGCGATCATTCTATTTCTAACTTTTAGGTTCAGGTTGCAGGGTGGTATATTAATTTAGTCAGCTCGTTCAGGATTTAGAGCTGAGCCCTTCCTTGCCAGCTCGTCAGCCTTCTCATTTCCAGAAACGCCATTATGTCTGGGTACCCAGCAGAGCTTTAAGCTCTTCGCGACAGGAACGCACAAGCTTCGATTTTATTTGTGTGGCGGAAATCGCTCTTATCGCTGCCTGGCTGTCAATGAAAAAGGTAATATTATCTGGTTTTATAGCTTTCATTGCAGCATCCCGGGCAGCTATTGCCACTGTCAAGACCTCCGCTTGAAAAACATTGCTATAGTTTGACTTTGTTCAAATTTAGTTCCAGAAAAAATCCCTGCACCTATCACATGTCCATCTTGGATCCATCAGTGTAGATGGAGATGGAGTTGCCATTTAGCGGGATATTAGTTTCTCATTCCTCCCGACTCGGAAATGAACTGGAAAATGGCTTACGAAAGTCTAAATAGGGCACTATGTAGTCTGTGCTAACATCTCCGCTCATGTATTTGCGTAAATTCTGCGCATGCCCCGTCAGTCTTGACCCCCAACCTTCAGATTGGCTTATTCCTATGGAAATAGATCTAGAGGTAATAGATTGAGTATGGTCTCTAATCCTGCAGTTGGTTTGGTTCTGAAAGCTCCTGCGACACCAATGTACGCCATTCTTTGTACTCTGGTTAGTATCTTGAGGTTTGTGCCCTTACTTGCAGCTGGCCACCATACTAGGCTGCCGTATGTCAATATAGGTCTCACAGCTGCTGTGTAGAGCCAGAAAATGACTTTTGGTTTGGGCCGCCAAGTTTTTCCAAATAGTCTGGTACAAGTATAGAGAGCTACCATAGCTTTTTTGCTCTCTCCCTTGTATTTAGTGCCCAGTTTAGATTTTTGTCTATTTTTAATCCTAGATATTTAGCCCTATCAGAAATTTTAAGAGGAGTGCTCTTAATGGTTCCGGTATTTTCCTCTTGTTAATGAATAGTGTCAGCTCCGTTTTTAGTGGATTTATTGCGAGTCCACTTCTTTTAGTCTAGTTCCTGACTATCTTAAGGGCGCCTTCTATTTGGTCGTTTAGGGTTGGAAGGAATTTACCTGTACTGAATTTAAGTTTTATTAGTACTCCATTTAGCACAATAACCCAGAGTAGAGGAGAGAGAAAACCTCCTTGTGGAGTACCTCTACCAGCTGATACCTCTTAGTATCGCATTACCTAGTTCTGAGTTTATGTGTCTATTTCTTAGCATGGAAACTATCCATCTGATCAGAATGTCCTCAATATTCAGGTTTTTTAAGGCACCTTCGACTGAATCCACCGTGACATTATTAAAGGCCCCTTTAATGTCTAAGAATGCGGCCAGGGTGTACTCTTTATGCTCGCCTAACAAGAAACCTAAAGACTCTATAATATACAATTCTTCCGGCTGCACACGATGAATGTCAACCTTAAATGTGCGCAGCAGTCGAAGTGTCATTATGTCATAGACAAGTGTCGAAGGATAATTATGGAGCAATTTGATCCTAGTACGGATTGTAAGAAAAGCAACCCCTTTTTAGACAGTAGATAGCTTTAATAGCTCAGTCCTTAATCTAAATGCCTAATGAGATTCATCAGCGTATCTAGAGCAGTATTTTTTTTTGGAGTTTAATGTTTACAAGAAAGATTTTTCAACCAAACAACCACACAGATGGTATCACTGATGTGTAGATCCAAAGGACTCAGCTCCATATCTTGTCGAAAATGCCCTTACACTGTCAGAAAACTAACATCGCATTGGCAAAATATACCATCTAGGATGACTGACAAATATCTACGTTAATTGGAGAGTCAGATTGTGACTGCTTTGGGTACGAGTTGAGTCAGACGTCAGACCTTCTTTTAAATAGTAAAACTGAAGTTTTGAAAGAATTAACGGTACAGCTGTTTGTATGCAGAGTGTTCCTAAATAGTGGCGGGCTCCTTCTTGTGGATCTCGTAGAGCATTAAATTTTGAGCAAAAGATGCAAACAAATTGAAACATCACGAATCCTAGAACAAAATTTTTCAAAGTTAGTATCCCAAACTATTTTGGCGGTGGTTAAAGGATTGAGCAAGGCTTTAAGCGCAGGCTGACTGTCACTACAGACGTAGATATTTCCCCCTTTTCTGCCTGGAAGACAGATGTATGTATCCCCAATGAGAAGTGAAGCCTAATGTAGTCGCATTCCACGATACAATAGCACCACCAGCACCAGATCCCTGAACAGTTTTAGAACCGCCCTTGAAATACGACTATATTCCTTTTCTGGCACTGGCTCAGGAAAGTCGACCTTAAATTTGTACCGCAGCCATAATTCGGGTGTCATTGCATCAGACGGCATTTCCATGAGACATGGGTCGTAGGATAATCGTCGCGTAACGTCATCTTCTTTTTAAATGAAAGATGGCTTTGAGTGTACACCCCATGATATAAATATAAAGGGGGAAGCTCCCAAGCAGCCGAAACAGACCATTCTTTGGAGTTTGGCGAAAGCAGCAGTAACGAATTTACGTGGGAGCTTATTCCATCAAACATATGAGAGGAAGAGTATTTGACTTTCTTGGAGAGTTGGATTTTGCACAGTCTTACCAGCTTGGATCTTATCGTCGTTGATTGCAACGCCTTTAATGATTTCTTGACTATCACCATGGAAATTGATTATTTTGCCTGAAATATTTTGCTCTATAATCATTGGACTTTTAGAGCTTGAGGATGATTTCTGGAAATTTCTTAAGATTGTAGGGTTTTGACGTCAAAAAGTCTTTAAATGGTTGGTATGTGCGGGTTCTTAATTTAACTGCAACAAGACAGTAACGCAAGTAAATATTACACGAGGACTTTCAAACATTGAGTAGGTACATATTTGCAGACCACATCCATTAGGTATCTGCCCAGTTGCTTTGCTTTTATTCACTGCTCTTTTGTGGCAACAAGTCTGCATTTTCAAATTTGTTAGAGCTTTCACCTATTGGAAAATTTGTAATGCTACGGAAGAAATTGTGAAGATGAAAGTCAGACTTGGATTCTTTTAGTTTTCATGTTAATTTATCAGCCAGCTGCATTTCTTTGAGATAACCTTTTCCTCATAAGTATATTCCATGCGTTCTTCGACTTGGTTTACTCTTTCACAAAAGCACCGCTATAAAACAGATCTAAAAATGAAAATCCGTCAAAGCAAGGTGGATCATAAATTTAAACAAACCCTATTCCGTATCGAAAAAAAAACCACAACAACAACAACCAAATCCAAAATTAACAAGCGATATAATTTCGCAGCAAAAAAAAAAAAAAAAAATCAATGAATTATGCTGGATCATTTTCAAGCCGTTTTATGGACCCCGCACACCCTACGAGTATCAGCCACTCCATCACCAATTGCCATGCCGGCCGATTCAAATATAAACGGGTCCAACTAGTTCGTTATATGAAATTCGCCAGCAGCAGCACGTATCTATCTCTAGCTATGCTAGCCACCATGGCATCGACATAGGCGGTCGCTTATATGCGTTGTTAGTTGCTCTGGACCGCAGTTATAGTGAGTTATGTATTGAAATCGAAGTACCCTTACACACCCCATCCACTTTCCATCCTCGTTGCTGTGGAAGAAAAAAAAAAAAAAAAAACAAACCGAGAAAATCGCAAAGAATAAATAAATTCAACGAAATGGAATGGTAGAAGGTGGATCGATCTAATCCTCTCCTGCGCTGCATTCTGTGTTTGTGTGTATCTGCATACTATACTACCAGCAACAACAGAATACAAGAGCGTACAACAATTTAAAATGTGTGGTGGCGGCAGAAATGGCGAGATGGTCATTTCCTCTTGCTTCTGGCTAGTGAGCTATTAATTTTCGTTTCTTTTCTTTTTTTTTTTGTGCTTTTTATTCCAACACGGAAGTGGACCTCGTGGTAGTTCCAAATACCATGGCGACTGCATTTCTAGAAATCGTTCTAGATCTTGAGCATGTGGGATTGATGTCGTGTCGCAGCAGTCGTTGTCGTCGAAGTCGACGTCGTCTTCGTTGTCTAATTCACCCAAACGACGTCGTCTTCATTGACGGTGGCTTGGCGGCAGACAGCAACAGCAACGGCGGCATTGTCGTCGTCGTCGGCATTGGACTTGTCACAAAGTCGATGTTCTCGAATTTCCTTTTGGCTTTCCTCAGTGTTAGATGCGTGGCAAAAATTTTATTATTTCGGCTTGAATTACACACACAACGCGCGGGGTTGATGTTCGGCGGTGGTATAGTGATGCTGGTGCTGGCTTACAATTTATCGAGAATGGTAAGTTTGTTGGATCATTTTAATGACTGTGCTAAAATGTTGTGCGGTCGTTGTAATGGGATGTTATGCGAGTAGACTGGATAGTATTTGGTTAAGAATTTATTAGGGGAGGCATTGCATGGGAATAAATTTTCCTAACAAAATGATAGAAACATTTCGGGATCTCGTTGCAACTCTTGAAATGTTTATGAAGGCAGAAGGGGGAATGAATGAAAGATCAAATTAAGTGCGGTGACAATCTATTGTCTTATAGTAATTACCCTGTAAAAGTCGGGAAACATTGAATAAAATAAAATCTTAAATAGTTCTCTATGTTGAGCAAGTTCGCAGGTCAACTCTTTTATAGACAGAACCCACCTCGCTTCTTTACGCTTACTTTACGTTCATCTTTCGTATAGATAATTTGTATTACGTGCTTTGTTCACTCAATATGTTGAATTCCCTTCTCAAATTTCTATTATGCTTTCCCAATCCATAGGTGGTACAAGCCTCAAAGTGTGAGAACTATACCAAGCCCACAAAAAATGCATTTTCCAATTCTTCATTAAGAAAAAGACTCCAAAAGTAGAAATCATTAAAATTATTGATGATTAATAAATGGACACTTGGCCCCGGAGATCGACCACCTTTGGTCTATGCTAGTCAAACGCTTGTCAAACATCCCTAGATGGTGGTATTCCATCACTCTTCGAATGCCAAATATCATTGGAAAAATGTTTTCGTCAAATTCGCTGCTGAGTCTGGCGTCGTCTTCCTTATGGGTTCAAGAGTGCCAGTGTTGTCACACAATCATGTAAACTCTTCAACTCCGTACGAGGAAGATTAATGATCAATTATGATGAAACGTTCATTAGTGTCAATTCACCGAAATGTTTTTTTTCTTTTTTTTTTCCTGAGCGCTGTAGTTTTTAGGATTTGTCATGTCACAGTGCCCCAGGTTGGAGGTGGCGGAGGAGTCTAATGCACATTTGTTGAATGGTAGAAGAAATTAAAAGAGCAAATAACTCGATCAAATGGTATGGCTGTCTATCAGATAAAGTAATTGACGTTGATTTTACACAGAGTGATGGTAGGACTATATAAATTGAACATATTAATGCTGAAGAAGTACATAAATGGTAATGGATTAGTGGAAAGTGATTTCTAAGTCGGGCTACAAAAAAATTGATCAAAAGCAGTTATAGAAAGTAATAGCTTAGTTCGTGAGCAGACAACTAAATGCAGGTTGACAGCAAATGCTTATTGGATCGAATAGGGCGTCACAGGGTGAAACTAAAGACTGGCTACAGTGATACTCCTTCTGGATCCTTTAGCCTGACAATTCATTGAAAGATAAACTTTTATAATACATGAGGACTGAAGCCCTTTTTCTAGTCTCACTTCTACATGAAAGGTGTCTACACTCAGTCCTTGATATGAATTAACGACATCACCCACAGTTCCAGTCAGGTCGAACAACTTATTCTGTATATTTTTGGGCTACATTGTTTCAGAGCTCAAACCTGTAAGGAGAGAGAAAGGGAATAAAGAATCAATTAAGTGCCAACAAGTGGGAATAAACTAAGGATCTACTAGGTTGAGGACCTTGCGCTGAGCTAACTTCTGTACTGCTTATAAAAAAGCTACTAATTAATGCCATTTTTTGAGGGGAAAAGGCTGCGTTGTCTCAACGAGCGACTATAGACGATCGGGTGCTCTGCATGGATGGAAGTGAAGTTAGTCCATTTTTACTGGCTTCATGATACACATATATTAGGTGCGCAACTAAGTTCTCAATAAATGGCTCCAGCAGTAAGTGCTGGTCGATTTTGACATATCCAAAATATCATGAACCGAGCTAAGACATATGGTAAACAAACTGTTTTGACACATTAGTGATTTTGTTTTGGCGTCATATACTCGTACTTTTGGTTGTGAGAAAACGTCTGATTTTGTGCCAAATAATCGTCATTTGCGGGAAGTGTTGGTTTTCTTCTTCAATTCGAAGAAAACGGCGGCTGAGCGCATCGAGAGCTCCAAAAAGTTTACGGAGATGCTGCTCTAAGTGAACAATGTGCCGTGATTGGTTCCGTCGCTTCAAAGACGGTGATTTCGATGTTGACTTGGAAAAATCCTTCGAAGACGCTGAATTGGAGGCATTGCTCGATGAGGATCCATGCCAAACGCAAGAACAGTTTGCTTCAGCATTAGGAGTTACCCGTCAAGTAATTTCCAAGCGATTGAATGCATTTGGAATGATTCAAAAGCAAGGAACGTGGGTTCCTTATGATTTGATGCCAAGAGACCTTGAGCGTCGATTTTTCGCCTGTGAACAACTGTTCCAGCGGCAAAAAAGGAAGGTTTTTCTTCATCGCATCGTGATGGGTGATGGAAAATGGATTCATTACAGCAATCCAAAGAAAAGAAAGTCATAGGGACTGCCCGGTCGTGCTTCTACGTCATCTGCTCGGCCGAATATTCACGCTGCGAAGATTATGCTGTGTATTTGGTGGGACCAGGTCGGTGTCATATATTATGAACAATTGAAACTCAACGAAACCATCACTGGGGAATGGTGTCGACTTCAATTGATGCGATTAAGCCGAGCACTGGGCGAAAAACGCCCACAATACGAGCAGAGGCACAAAAAGTCATTCTACAGCATGACTATGCTCGGCCTCACGTTGCCAAACCCATTAGAACCTACCTGGAAATGCTTCAGTGGGAAGTTCTACCACACCCGCCATATTCTCCAGATATTACGCCATCCGATTATTACTTGTTCCGTTCGATGGCACATGGTCTGGCTGATCAGCAGTTCCGCTCATATGAAGACATCAAAAAATGATAGCCTCAAAAGATGAACACTTTTACCGTAACGGTATTCGAGCTCTGCCAGAAAGATTGGAAAAAGTTGTAGCCAGCGATGGGCAATACTTTTAATGATTCATTTGTAACAATTTTTTCACAATAAATTTGCATTTTCATCAAACAGCGAAAACTTATTTGCGCACCTACTATCTGCTCCTCAGTTTTATAAAATTGTCAATTTGCTCGATAGTATCCTCGTACTGTCCAATAAACCAAAGGACCGGATAACCGGAAGGTCTTAAGGACTTCAGGTCATCTTTACATTATTGCGTGCTTCAGTGCACTTCATCTGTTCGAATTTGTATATCACCAAGTGTCTAGGGTTGCCTAAGATAATCGTTATCCCAAAGGTTTTTGTCCAAGTTGCCTTGCATTTCAAATATTTGTTTATCAGAAGCTGTCAGATGTGTCAGGAGATCGACGAAAGGCTGTTTCCATTAGAGTTTTGTAGCTAAGATGCGATAAATGAATGAATAGTTAGTAGAGACCCACCTAGAGAAAGAGGAGGCTAAATTTGAGTCTACTGAAAGATCATATATCTGGTAGGCTCCCAGATGATTACTCTCTTGTGAGTTAATGTCCTATATCTCCTTAAAATATAGTCTACGGACTTCTTCGAATCTTTGCAGAATTTACATACCTCGTCAATTTCTAGTCCTTTCTGAGATGTTTTCTGAACTTATACTGACCTAGTGTAGGTTTAAATCTCTTATATCTATAAGGTCCTAGAAGTGTTTTTGATTGCTTAAGTTCTGGGGGTTTCGTGAATGTCTTAGCTCTTTTAATTTCCTCATCTCGTCAAAGCTCTTATTGGATAATTCGGCGGAAGGTATTTTAAGTCCCCGTTTCGGTAGACTCTCGGCCTTCGAACAGGCATATAGTGTAACATTTTTCTTCTTTCCTGGTTTGTATAAGCACTCTTATACCATTTTAGAGCAGACTTCGAAGCTCATCGCTTTGATGACGGTTTACCTGTTTGATATACCCACGCTGTCTTGTTTGCGATAATTTCTGTCGAGGTTGAGTTGAGCACACTTTTCGACCTCGTGAACTTCCGCGTCCATGCCAATTGGTTCCGGCTGTGGATTTATTGGTCCATTCCTTTTTAGTTCTTAGTTTTACGTTAAATTTTTTTGATGGGGTTGCATTTCTTGATCATATGTTGATCATAGGTGCTATTTTTGGCGGAGAGTCCTGGTTTCCATTTATTTAGAATTGACTTAAAAAATCAAAGGTTACTTGCATAGCCAGTGTAAAGCACGACCTCATTGACAAGTCAATTCTTTCTCGAGGTTTTCTTAGATGTGTTTAACTCTGTTCTCTTAGCTTAAACCAGTGTGCCATAAGTGATAATTGACGGTAGAGTGATGGGCATATATCCCCAAGATTTATCTGTTAGGCTCTTGAAAACTACGGCAGTTTATTGTCCATAATAGCTACTTAACCTCCCGCTTCTGAGCAATTTCAATTTGTGCCACCTGGATTGGAAGGGAGGAAGAACTCCTTTTTTCAGTAAAGAAGGTAACATCGTAGTCTTGTTTAGATTGATGGTTAAGCACACTGATAGACACCATTCCAATGCAGTTTACTCGAATTTAAGGAAATGAATCTGTCAGGGACTGTCATATATCAAATTTTAATCTTGTCAAGAGGGTTCGACTTCTCAGACTTAACATTACGACTACGCATTTTATACATACGTGAAGATATATACAACTATCTGTTACCTTAAGTTTGAGATATGTCTGGTGTTGTTTTGTGACAGCAAGAACTATTCACTATTATGTCATCATTCCTGATACCCAATGAAATGATTTTCCCATATTTCTTGAGAATTCCCCCTAGAAACAGAAACCAATACCAGAGATTACTGCAATAGCTTGTCACTTAATTAAGTGCCCTGCCCATTTTCTGCATCCAATTGATCAACGCCATCGCCATAACAGTTAAAACATTTTTTTACTTGCGTCATTGCCTCTAGAAACATTGCCATACTGCAAATATGGCTAAAAGTTATTAGACGTAGACGATGCACTATGATGTGCCTCTGTGTCCTCTCTCTCTCTCTCGGAGTGTATTGATGAGGAATTTCACTGGTTGTTGTGTACGCCCTACCCCCTCTATGACAGAACAAAAAAAAAAAAAAAAACAAAACAATTGTAATTTGCTGATGGTGCTCCCATAAAGTTAATTATTGTTAAAGTCAGTACACCTCACCCCCAAACAATCGGCGGCGATGCGGCTGGGAGTCTCACTTGTCTTCACCTTTCGTGCCGCTTTTGTTTTTGTGTCTGCATTTTAGACGCTTCAGACAGCAGACAAACAGCCAAGCACAATGCAACAACGCAAATGATTATTATAACATTCCGCTGAAGTAAAATGCAATAAATTAGCAATTATACTGCAGCATTAGATGAATCCACGTTTTTTTTTTTTTTTTTTTTTGTTACTACCTCACTCTGTCAGCTGCACTTTTCTGTGCTTTGTATCTGTGTGCAGTCTATCTGCATTTCTTCCTTCATGCTCTGCACCATGTGAAGTGAATAGTGTGTTCGATGCAGTTAACAGTTAAATTAATGTTTATTGTTTAACTATTTGCAGTGTGTCGGCTTCCAGTTTTCAAGTTACCATATTGGTTTTGCTTCGTCTTCCGTGGCATATTGAGCAGATAAAAAAAAAAATCTTTCGAAGAGCTTCAATTATGCGCCCGTGGATTTTTTTCGCCCAGGTTTCGTGCAACCATAATTACCTTCTGTCATCCTGATAATGCTTGTGAGCAAATAATTCTTCGGTAAAATTCATTTGCATGCGCCGCAAACACTGCCGGTCTTGTGTGAGGGTTTTGATTATTCATTTGAAGTTTCTTTTGTTGCATGATCGCGAGCAGTAAAGGAGGAGATAATTGCTGTTTCGATTTTAATTTACGATAAACTAATTAGAAAAGTTTATTTGCGGTCGTTTGGTGGGATGGCGAAATGGCATGTTATGATAGGTTTTTGACAGATTGGCATGTTGTCTGTGTGAGGTGATATTTCATCGTTGTGGCTGCGTTGAATGCAGACCAATTTTCTGTTTATTGGGTGACACTTGCAGGGGGGATTTACAGTGACATTTTGTCGCTTTAAAGGTCATCTATTTCTCTAAACCTTTTCTCGTCCCAAACTATGTTGACATCATAATATAACATTTCCTACCCACAAAAACTATACATCATCCCAAGACACACTTCTCAGACACTGATATCATCTCTAATAAATTCCAATATTTGTATGCCAATTCAATCAATTTGATATCCCCCTCCCAGCCAGCACGATAATTAAGCATAACAAATTTTTTAATTTGTTAAATTTCCCGCACAGAACAAAAGAGTTGACCAACGAACTCTATCAATGTCAGTGACTATTTATGATTCCCTCCCAAAATGATTCTATCCCTAGTTGCCCCTCACATCACAGACCACAAATAAAAACTTATCGGCTAGTAGCTGGACTTTAATGTTGTATAATATTTCATATTGTAGTTTGTGTTATTAATTGTAGTACAAAACAAAACAAATCAATTCCAGAATTGATGCTGGAAAACAATTCCACTTCGGAGGGGAGTCGTTAATTATAAATTCATAAAACAAGAGATTTCAAATACAAAACAAGACAAAAAAATAGCTTTTTAATATGAAATATTTATGAGACCGTTGATTGTTAATGAATGAAATCGCTCAAAAGCCATACTTCTTCACTTTTTTTGTTTCAGAGAGAGAGAGAGAGAGAGAGAGAGAGATTTTGATTGATATTTGCCAAAGAATGAAAAATCTAGTGATGGCAAATGGCTTGTGTTCAGTTCTTGTTCGTTTTGTAATTAACTTTTGTTCTGTGTATTTATAGAATATGCTCATTGGGGGTTAATCTAATGAAATGGTCAGAAGTTATTTTGGGTTAATTGATAAACAGGTCATTAGGGAGAAAAGCCGATAGGTGATTTGTGGTAAACATTTGTCTGTTCGTATTTAATTGATGGTATTGCCTTCTGTTTTCAAATTAAAAAAAAAAAAAATAAAAAATATCGTATAGCTTCAGCTGTTATACTGTTAAACATTTTGCGTATTCCTTGTGATTCGTCGAAAGTCTTGGCAAAAGCGTCATCCTCCACAAAGACTTAGATATTTGTGTGCTAAATTGTAAATGTCTTCAAGATTATGTCCATCACTGCTTGCTCTAATGCTTGATTCAAAATCTGAATGACAAAACAATACGGTCAAATTGTTACCCTGGAACACAGTCCTACGGTTGGAACATTTGGGTAGTTACGTGATCTTTCAAAATTTCTCACAGACTTGGTGCGAAGTAGCCCGAAAGTAGTTCACACCGCCAACCCTTGGAACCAATCAGTTTTCATAATTTAATTTTTAATTTCATGCATGCATGTAGTTAGTTAGTTAAGACTTTTATTTCATAAAAAGGTAGGTTGTTACATTATCATACATAGTTTCAAGTCTATTTAGGTTTGGTCGTTATTGACCGTCTACCAGATTGACATTAAGCCTTAATGAATTTATACATAGTACATTTTGGTGTTTCTAGTGCAAAAAGCAGTTTAAAATGTGAAATTGACCCTGATGTGTTAAATAACTTCTTTCTCGATAACAATACTGAGAACATCAATTTCAATCTCTCAAATAATCCTAATCCGGCTTTGCAGTTAGAACGAGGTTTTGAAATTGAATCTGTTAACGAAAATGATGTCATAAACTGTGTTGCAGCTATTAAATCAAATGCTATCGGCGAAGATGGAATACCTATACGATTTATAAAACTCATTTTACCCTATATTGTTTCTCACTTGACCCAACCACTGCATTACCACATCAACTTTCCCAGAATCTTGGAAAATAGCTCGAGTTGTACCTGTTGCAAAAAAGAACACCCCTACATCTGCTGCTGATTTTAGACCAATCAGTATTTTACCGTGCTTGTCAAAAGTCTTTGAAAAACTCATAGCAAGACAAGTTATTGAACACTAATCTCTTAATAGCCTTCTTTATGGTGGGCAATCGGGTTTTAGGTCTAACCACAGTTGTTCTACTGCGATGGTTAATATACTAGAAGACATAAGAAAAGAGTTTGATAACGGATATGTAACGCTTCTTTGTCTGCTTGATTTCTCAAAGGCTTTTGACAAGGTTAACCATATAATTCTTTGCTGGAAATTGCAACATCTCTTTGGTTTTGGTAACAGCGCAGTTAAACTTTTTGAGAACTTTCTTTCAAATAGATTTCAGAAAGTTATAACTTCCGATTCTTCTTCCGCTCTTCTGCCAGTAAAGCAGGGTGTTCCACAAGGATCAATACTTGGTCCCATTATCTTTTGTATGTTTATAAATGACCTGCCATCTGTCTGTAGACATACTTCGGTCCATCTCTATGCTGATGATGTTCAGCTCTACTTGGCCAGGCCATTTAATAATACAGCTGAACTTGTACGCAACCTAAATGAAGATCTCTCCAGTATTTATTTGTGGTCTGTAACTAATGGTTTACTTCTAAATCCAGACAAGTCGCAAGTTATACCCATATCTAAAAAAAAAACTACCCATCCAAACTTTACCTGATGTCGTGCTTTCTGTTTTCAAGTTAAAGGTTGTTAATACTGTTACTAGCCTGGGATTTATTATCGACTCTAACTTATCAGGATACGACCATACAAACTATGTAATAAGAAGGATTTATGGATGCCTTAGGAAACTGTGGCTAAGTGCAGATTTTACTCCTATGGCCACTAGACGGAAACTTGTATTAAGTCTCATCCTACCATTAATTACGTATTCTGAGGTTGTATACTGTAATGTCGATTCCTTATCCCAGCGCAAGCTTCAAGTTGCTTTCAACGATACTGTTCTTCTTTTTCTTATCCCTTATCTTATCATATTGTAATCTTAATTGTAATTGTAAGATTAACATATTGTATTATTGAAATTATTTTCTAATTGTCTGAACTCTATGTACTATAAAAGATACTTATCTTAATGTACCTTAATATTGTATAATAATAAATTGAAAATTGAAATTGAAATTGAAATTAAATTTTAAGCTTTAAACATTCGCATAAACAATTTAACAATTTTATAACGAAAACTATCTGTATTGACATTGCCATTTTAAAAACGTTCCTTCATAATACATTTTCTATACATTAGCGCCTTCGTAGTATAATTATATAACGCATTCCACCCAAATTTCCCATTTAAAATGCTTAGCGGTTCTTTCCTCATCCAGCACAGTTGCCCCAAAGTATTTCAGGCGATATTCTTTTAAGATAGGACATATCGCTATAAAGTGGAAAACGTCCTCTCTCACACTGTTGCTACACAGATTGCAAAGGATTGGCAGCTCTGGACGATGCGGAATAAAATTAAGTGCGATCAGCTCACCTCTTACTCTCAATAGCAGGCTTATTTTGTTGGTTGAGTTGCTGTTTAAAAAGTATGTTTCATCTTGTAGATCATATCTAAGTTGCGAGTAGTATATTCTATGTTGCGAACTCCGAGCGTCGTTTACGTATCTCTCATATCTATCTCGTCCGATTGATGACAATAGTGCACTAAATTTAGATCTTACGGCTGTACCCTGATCCGCCGTTGTTAATCTAAGACTGAAACCGCATTCAGACGCTAAACGTTCCCAATTTTGATATAGATGACCTCTTCTTGAAATGGTAAGATTGAGCACCAGCTTAGGTAGCCTGCCTTGTTCCATCTCGGTGACTTTAACGATGTATGTTAAAGTGCAGTCGTAGAGCGTCCAGGAAAAGAGGAGATACCCCATTCTCCAAATGCAACATATAATTAGGCGTGTTGTTAGGTAGGCGAAAAATTTGTTTTAAGAAATAGCAAAGAAACATTTCTACTTCCTCAAAAGGGTAGAAAGCCCACACCTGGGGGGTAATCGAGATTTTGCTGTTGCACAAAATATTTTCTGTTTTGAGCTGTGGGTTATGCTTTTACTAACAATAGAACGACTCCAAGCGGAAGATATTGGGCGTTTTGCTTCTGATAGTTTCGCATTAAGGTGTTTTTTCATATTGAGATTTGCAGTTATCAGAACTCCTAGGTATTTGTATTCTCTCACTATTTCAATATGTTCACCTTGTAGGCTCCACTTTTCGTTGCGCGAATACCTCCCGCATCCACCTCTAAATATCATCATCTTCGACTTTTCAAGATTAACAGACAGGTTCCATAGCTTGCAGTACTCAACTAGTCTGTTTATCATCAACTGCATCCCGTTGATTGTATCACTGAAGAAGACCATGTCGTCTGCATACACAAGCGCCGGAATCTTAACTTGGTTCAGTTCAATCCCTCCCCTCACAAAATTGGTAACGTCATTCACGAATAGGATAAATAGAAGCGCGCTCAGTATGCAACCTTGCTTCACCCCCATTGACGTTCCAAACTCATCAGGAATAAATTCACCATCCCACACGTATGCTAAATTGCTGTCATACATTGCTCTTAAAATGTTGATGACTTTGTTAGAGACTCCTATTAAGTGGAGTTTGTAAAATAGAGCCTCGCGTGGTACTGAGTCGAAGGCTGCACGAAAATCGACGAAGAAGGCATACAACGAAGAAGGTAACACCAACAACTGTTGGCTTTTGTAAACTTCAGCTATATTAATAAGCGAAAAAATTTGATCAATGAAAGAAAGAGAAATCGGTGCGTCCAGAAATATATCGGCAACCAGCGGGGCCGCATAATGAAAGGCTGGCGAAATTTGGACGGGATTTAGAAGCCTGCTGAAATGTTCCCTCAACTGTGGTGCCTTCAATTTGCATTCAATGATATTGGCTTTGCCGTTGATATACTTTACAGCCTTCCCAAACTCTGCTGATGATCTCGATCTGTTGATTACCTCAATGGTTTGTTCTTCGAAGGACAATTTTTTTTTGTAGCAGATGCGTTTGAAGTCATTAATTGCTGCAGCATAGATGGCTTTAAACACAATTGTGTTGTGTTTTCGCAGAAGTCCAAGAGCTGCAAAAGACCTCTCCCTTGCTTTCAGACATTCAAAATCAAACCTGCTTTGAACGATCCTCCTTGTTGACTCATTCGGAGTAGCATGCTCCTCCGAGGTAAGGTTGTCAATGTTTATTGGCGTGTTTGATATTTTCAGACTCGTAAGTGCTTCGTTTAGATTCCTCTGGAATAGTATAATTAGGCTGTCTTTCCAAATCAGTTTTGGCAAAAGAGTAAGTGATTTTGCATTTTCTTCAGGCATGCATGTATTAGGTCATTGAAAATGTATTCACCTAGTGTAGCATCTCTAATGTTGGCGAGTGCATGGCATGAACACAAGGAGTGTGTTGCTGTTTCTTCTGCCTCCTCACCTTTGCAGCTCCTGTAGTAGTTATTGTAGGGGGTCCCCAATATTTGACCCATTGTACAGTGCCCTGTTATTACGTTTTGAGAGGGTTCCTCTCTTGTATTTCAGAAGCCCTTGAGACATCTTTTGATGTAGTACTAACGCTTTTACAATGGTCTAGATGGCGGTATTACAATGGTCTAGATGCTTCCATCTACGGTTGCCTTCTCTAACGAATAGGCGTGGTACTTTAGTAAAAGACATTCGTGCCTCGATGTCGGTTATACATATGCTGTACCAATGCAGCTTCGTCACAGTGACCTGATACCCAGCAAAGGATAAGGTTCTACTGCCTCGTTGAGAGACATGCTCTAGTCTTTCACTGATGTTAGGGATTTGATGGTTGTCTGACTGTTTCTATGCGATACAGTATTAACTGCCAACCAGTCAGCAGTTTGGCGAGCAGAAATGACTTCTTCTAAGACACTACGATGGCTCGGAAGGTTAAAGGAGTGGTGAATGTCTAGGTCCTCCGAAGAGACACCAGCACCGACTCCGTCCTTGGTTTTGGATCCATTCGTCCGCTCTGATCTGTCTGGTATTGAGTGTTTGTCGCGCAAGTTGAAATTTAATTTGGTGGGCAGGTAGTCGGTGACTTTGGGGAGATGACGAAACATCAATACAATATCGGCATGTTCAGGGTGTTGTTGTCTCGAGTGCTGCGAGTTTCGCAGTCTTAATTTGGTGGGCAGGTAGTCGGTGACTCTTGGGAGATGATGGTATATCAATACAATACTGACATGGCCAGTGTGTTGTTCTCTTCATTGCTGGGAGTCTTTCAGTCTTAATGCTGAGCTAGTTGTTTGTCGATTATGTCGATTGGAATAAGGTACAGCATGGTTGGAAGTGCCGCTATTGGAGAGGTTCTCCCCGCATCAGTGATACTGAGCTGAGTTTTTTCCAATAACTTCAACTAGAATTCTTCTCCAGAGTCGTCCACCACACTAGTATTCCAAATGTGACAATCGGCCTGACTACGGAAATGTACAACCAGTGCATTATATTTGGGTGTAAGTTCCATGTAGGGTTTACTGCCTTTTTGCATCAGTATAGGGCAACCATGACCTCTGTAAGAACTTGCTTATTGACTAACATAACACTGGGGAACACACATTTCGTTGACTAAGACCTGACACTTGTTTTTGACTTATTTTTGGCGTCTGAATGCGAAAATGATTACAGTTTTCGTCTATCACGTCACCTTTTTAAGCTACAGGATATCATCTTTTCCTTCTAAATAGCATACAAAATGTGCATACAATAAAAAATTAAGGAAACAATTACGTACCAAACAAAATGTTCAAAGAAAATAATTTTATTCATAAAAGTAGTAAACTTCTTTAACCAAACGGCAAACATACATATCAAGGTAAAAATATCCGTTTATAGCTTTTCCTGGAGTATTCATTCTATGGACAATCTCGCCTGATGCTCCAAAGCAGTCAGCCCTCATATGTACATCCCATCTTCCTTGGTACCGTGCCTCCATGATATCCAGATCTTGGTGGAATCGCTCACCCTACTCATCACTGACTGCATCTAGATTTTGCGGGAAGTCAGCAAAATGGCTATGCAGAAAATGAACCTTGATGCTCATGTTGCAACCAAGCATTTTGAAGCTCTCTAAAAGTTTCTGGATAATTTCTGTGTAATTTTCTGCTCGCGTATTCCCAAGAAAGTTTTTTGACAACGTTTTTGAATGCCAACCGAGCATTCTTTTGAAGTTCTGTCATTGTCCCAATAAAGTGTTCATCTTTAATGAGCTGCCGAATCTGTGGACCGTCAAACACACTGGCCTTTATCTTTTCAAAAGACAGGCGAGGAAATGCTGAAATGAGGTACTTGAAACAGTCTCCTTCAGTTGGCAAAGCTTTAACAAACTGCTTCATGATGCCCAGTTTTATATGCAGAGGTGGAAATATAATACTCTTTCTGTCAACAAGCGGCTGATGTAGAATGTTTGGATCACCAGGTTTGAGTTCAGATCTTGGCGGCCAATTCGACTATAGAAAATGCTTCTCAAGAGCTCTGCTGTAAAAAAAACAGGGATACTTGGTATATCCGCGTTGCTGGCCAAGAAGGAAGCATACCATTTTAAGGTCAACACAGATGATCCATTTGTGCATGTGGTATTGCAAACAAACTGAGTGGCCTATTGGGACTGCACCAAATAAGTTTCCATTGTGGAGGAGGACACACTTCAAGCTCCGCTTTGAGCTATCAATAAACAGTTGCCATACAGTTGCGTTATAGGCTAGAATTCCCAACTCCTCCATTAAACCATTTAAGTTATGGCAAAACACAAATTCACCGTCAATTCGAAAGTATTGCAAAAATGCAAAGTCTTGATGCTAAGAGGTCTGAAGCCTTTATAGAAAGTCCCAAATCCCGGGCCAAATTATTTAACTCTTTCTGATCAAATCCCTTACGAATGGAGTCACCTTCCATTTCAAAATCTTCATCTTTGGTGTCACTTCAATCTCCACCATACTCGTATTCTTGTAATAAAGAAGATAGTTCTTTGAAAACTCGTGATTCCTTAAAGGACTTGCATATGGTGTTGGTTGATTTTGAAAAAGCGTTTGATAGACAACCAAGAGATCTCTTATGGGTGGCGCTAAGACAACGAGGAGTTCCAGAAACCTACGTGCGCATGATTATGGACATGTATGAGGGAGCAAGGACAAGAGTAAGATGTCCCGCAGGAGTCACCGAAGAGTTCCCAATCAAAGTCGGTCTACACCAGGGAAGCATCCTTAGTCCTTTGCTATTTATTGCAGTCCTTGATTATCTGCTTGAAGGAAAAGTGACGGACCCCAAAGTGCATCAGTTATTCTTTGCTGACGATGGAGCTATCATAAGCGAAGATCAAATGGCCTTGCAAAGAGCACTTGATGTATGGGCGGATGTTTTGGAGGGAAATGGGTACCGTATTAGTTCGAAAAAGACAGAGTATCTGTGCCGCCCGTTTTCTGATCCATACTGGCCTATTCCAGACATTTACTTGAATGGAAAAGTGCTTCCCAAGTGTGAAAAGTTCAAATATCTGGGATCTATGATCAATAGCGAAGCAACTTGTGATGATGACATCAACCATCGCGTAAGCATAGGGTGAATGAAGTGGCGGGAAAACTCCGCTATCTTCTGTGATCGAAAAATGCCCCTAGACTTAAAGGAAGACTCTACACCGCAGTTGTATGTCCGGCGCTCACATACGGTTCACAATGCTGGACAATGTACAAAAAGTATGAGGACAAATTAAGGGCAGCTGAGATGAAGATGCTTCGCATGACAGCAGGAGTAACGACGATTGATAGAATGAGAAGTTCAAAGATTCGAGGAAGCCTTCATGTAAAAGATCCCATCACAAGCAAGATAGAGCACGACCGGCTCAGTTGATATTATCAAGGAGAGATCCTTCGAACCTCGTCAAAAAGACAATATCAATCAACGTTCCTACGCAATCGCGCAAAAAAGGCAGACCAAAAAACAACTCGATCACACAAATGCAAAAACACCAGCATTTGATTGGCCTCAATGATGAAGTGATCCGAAACCTGGAAGCCTGTCGGTACTTTCTGAGGTCAAACCGGCAAACCCCAAAAGCGGACCAGTAGGGATGCACTAAAGTGGGAAGGTTGTGATCCTTCTACTCCGGATCATAACTTCGCCGTAAGAAGAATAAGAGGAAGTTTTTTGAAAACTGACACTGGAATTTCAGCTGAATGAGTATGGCGATGATTAACTAGGATACTATATTTTACATTTGTTTTTCTTGTTATATCCGGACGTTTTCACTATACAAAAGTAACAGTCACTTGAATGATCTTTGGGCTCTCGCCAAATCATAGGTACGAGTATACCAAATTGCAATTTATTTCGTGTTCCCTTTGTCCACATCCGTAAACACTCAACATACGGTTTGCACACCTTGTGAGGTGTTTATCGTTTATCTTGATCACCAATTTTTATTTTAAAATATGCAAAATGCGCTTCCCTGACCAATGCGGGAATGGTAAAACTGCCACATATATAACAAAATGAATCAGGGCTATTTAAGCACTTGCGACGTGAAATAGTAGAGGCAGACATGATCTAAAGGAAAGGGAATAAGTAAATAAAAACTTAACTCTGCTTACTCCCTGTATGCCGACGAGAACTCGGACTCCACTTCACTAATTCACTATAATAGATATTATAAATATATGGATCGAAACAGAACGTCTCTGTATCTTTGTAATCAGCGTACCTTTTTAATTATAAAAGTATATTAACCTAACTAGCTTTTTTAAATGCGGACAGGTACTTAAGGGTTAGTCTATGGAGACGTTTTTCGTAAACTTAACCATTTTGAGGCATACTTACTTACTTAACGGGCTCCCGACCCGTGAAAAGTCTCTGCCTGAGACACTGTAGCCTTCCATCCTCTGCGATCTCGGGCACGTTGCTTCCAGTTATCCAGACCAAGCGCTCTGGCATCCGCGATGGCTTGGTCTTTGAAACGGAGGTTCGGTCTTCCTTGTCGTATCGAACAACCTGGCGGCTGGGATTCGAAGAGCCAATGTAGTCGACGTATTTTGGACTACATCCACATCTTGGTACAGCTCATAGAGTTCGCGGTTGTATCTTCTCCACCATTCGCCCTCCTCGCACACAGGACCAAAAATCCGCCGAAGAATTTTTCTTTCGAAGAAGCCCAGTATCAGCTCTCCCTTCCTGCTTATCGTCCAGCACTCGGCGCCATAAAGCAGAACTGACAGGATAAGGGTTCTGTAGAGCATACATTTTACTCCGAGGTAGATAAACTCCTTAACTACCTCGAAATTGTTGCTATCAATAGTGACGTTCTGTCCTAGGGGGTGGACAGATGCTTGTTTGTTTGTTGATAGCATGTACTTAGTCTTATCCTCATTTACTACAAGGCCAACAAATTTCGCCTGTTCTCCAATCGCCGTAAAAGCCTCTATCACGGCACGCTGGGGGCGACCGATGATGTCGATATCGTCTGTATACCCCAGTAGCTGGACGGATCTGTTGAAGAGAGTGCCTTCCGTGTTGACACCTGCCTTGCGCACTATCTGCTCTAACACGAGATTAAAGAAGTCACATGATAGTGCGTCTCCTTGCCGAAATCGGGTGCATGTTTGGAATAGTTCGGAGGAACTACTTCCAAATTGCATGTTGCAGTGCGTGTTTTCCAGCGTCACGCTACAAAGCTGGATCAGTTTTGCCAGAATCCCGAATTCGGCCATCGCCACATAAAGCTCCTGACGATGTATGCTATCATATGCGGCCTTGAAGTCGATGAATAGGTGGTGAGTCTCGACTTGAAATTCATTGGTCTTTTCCAGGATTTGCCTCAGTGTGAAAATTTGGTCTATAGTCGATCTGCCGGGCCGGAAGCCACACTGGTACGTGCCGATTAGTGTGTTGCTGAATGGTTTGAGACGTTCACACAGTACGTTGGATAGGATCTTGTATGCGACATTAAGCAGGGATATGCCTCGATAATTCTTGCAATTCTTTATTGCTAAGCCAACTTCTTCTATACTGGATGCTGGAACTGATTCTTCATTGACTGGACGTGGGTTCTCTTCTTGCTCTATCACTCTCTCTACATGATGCCCATTTAGCAGCTGCTGGAAGTGTTGCTTAAACACATCTACTGTTCCCTGCGCTTCGGTTGCTAGATTTATTTCGGTGTTTCGAAGAGCCTGTGTTCCGGCCTTGAAGACAGCAGCCAGTTGCTCGGCTTTCTTGTAGAACTTCCGGATGTTGCTTCGATCACGAGACTCTTCGATCTCCTTGAGCTGGGAGACTGCGTGGGCTCTTTTCTTTCTACGCAGTATTTTCTTCTCCTCCCTCCTCCTGGCTCGATACTCTTCCCTCGCTGCCCTTGTTTTGCGCTGCAGCGTCTTCATATGTGCATCTTCTGTCACCTTTTTCCGGCGTACGCATTCATCATCATACCACGGGCTCTTTCTCTGGGGTGGCTGGTACCCTAAAGTGGTTTCGGCTATCTCTTCGATGATGTCGCGATACTGGGACCACTGGATGTTGGCGTCTGTGGTAGGTGGATGCACTGCGGAGAGTTTCTCACTCAGGCGCTCTCTGTAGACTCTGGCTACTCCAGGTGTGGTAAGGCGTCCAACGTCGAATTCCTTCGTCTGGGCGGTTCGTAGCTTCTTCTCGTTGGATAGTCGAGCTCTGAACTTAGCCGCAACAAGAAAATGATAAGAGTCGACGTTTGCCCCTCGGAATGTGTACACGTTGAGGATGTTGGATGCGTGCCTCGCATCGATTAGCACATGGTCGATTTGGTTGGCGGTTCGACAGTCTGGAGAGCGCCAGGTTGCTGTGTAGATCCTTAGCCTTGGAAACCTAGTGCTACTTATCACCGTATTACGAGCTGCCGCAAAGTCAGTTAGTCGGTACCCGTTGTCTGTGGTCAATTCGTGGATTCTGTGTTTACCAACTAACCCGCCAAAGATATTTTCCTTTCCGACTTTGGCATTGAAGTCCCCGAGCACAATTTTGACATCATACTCCGGACAGGCTCCGTAGGCTCCATCTAGGAGGTCATAAAACTCCTCCTTGATAGGGTCTTCAGCCTCGTCAGTAGGGGCGGGTGCATATATTAGGCTTATGTTTTGGAAAGTAGCTTTTATGTGGATCACAGCTAGGCGATCACTTATCGGCTTAAAGTCAATAACTTTTGTCCTAAGCCGGTTTCGCACTACGAATCCCCATCCTAATACATGCAATCTTTTATGGCATCTGTAATGAATATCGCAATTTTTCCTTTTCATCATACCTGATAATATTCATCGTATCTCCTGGATCGCGGCAATATCTGCCTTGTACCGCGTGAGGACAGACTCAATTTTTTGAGTAGCACCTGGGGTGTGGAGCGTCCCCACGTTCCAGGTACATACTCTTAGATCGTTGTCCGTTGACGTTCCGGGTCTGGTTGCCATTTGAGGGAAATCCTTATCCGAGGCTCCTCGTGACTCTTCATAACTTTTGTTTTTTTTTACATGGTCGGGAAGTTACCCCGACGGCACAACCTTCAACCTGGTGGGCCAGGCCCTTAACCCTAGGACAGCAGGCCGGTTATTCCGGTGCCAGTAACCCACTTTGGGATATGAGCGCTACCGTTGGCCCATTTAGGGTTCATCCGCCACCAACTCTTCTCCAACATCCTGGCTCGGTATTGGAAATCCCTATAGACCTGGTATCCGAATATGTCAGAGCAGCTCTATAGGGATTACACTAAATAGTTCGGCCTGACTGGAACTGTAGACGCCACCGTTGGTTCCATCTAGGGAACTTCTCAGCTGCCGCCTGGAACCAGAGGAGGTGCCTTAGTGAGAAAACACTCCTCCCCCTCTCTCGTTCGCTGCCACCAACGACATTGGGGGTTGGTTATCCAATCTTCAGTCGAGGTACTAGGCACCTACCAGTCACCAACGTGGAGGTGAGAGTAGGAGTTGGTAGTGAGAGGCTAGGTGAGAACGCTTGTGTTCTCATGACATCGCATCACTAACCTTTAACCGGCATTTTGAGGCATACCCATCATTTATTACGGAAATGGTTGAAGATAGAAGGAAAGTAATTGAAAGAAAATCTGTAGGAAGTTTAAAGATAAATTAAATGGTGACCTTGTAAGCCCTTGAATGTTCTTGAATGGCTTTATAAAATTTAATTTTTTGCGTAATTTTGAAATAACCGTTTACCGACCGCTTTTCTGGGAGTTTACGAAAAAATATCTCAATGTCTCGATTGGCTATCTTAAAAGTACCCATTACAAAGTAAGTCTGGTCCACCTTTGTCCTCTTCAACTTTGTTTAAGCATTATTTTCTTCTGGTATGAAATTGTTAAAACCCTCAATACCAAGGACTATAACCACGGTATACTCATTCCTAATGGTGTATACCAGTGAGTGTAGAGCAGTTTCCACCCACATAGCTTTGCAGTACGTTCTGTGGACGCTGACAAAAGATTAACAGCTGACTATCGAACAATATCGCTTAGATTTTGGGAAGAAAAGATGATAGACTTATGGGTCTGAGATCTTTGGTATATTCCCGCTTTGTGAATGATAAATAAAATAAATCCAGAGAGTCTTTAAAGATTGTTATCAACCAAGAGAAGATGATATCCGAAGGCTGTTGAATTTCACCCTCTTTTAATCCCAAGATCCTGCAGACTTAAACGGTTTGGGACCGCGTATTGCCCAAAGAAATTTTGTATCTATTCTAGGACTATTTGTCTACACGCCAGGGTTTTCTCCGACAGTCTAATCGTTACCATCTCTATCCGCCTACCAGATCCTTGTAGCATTTTCTAGGTGGAGATAACGCCAATCAAAGAAGCTCTATCTTGACTGAAATGGAATATAATAGCTCCTAAGGATACTCGTATCAGCATCTTCACTGACAGTCAAGCCGCTATAAAACAATCCCTTTTACATCAAACGTGACTCTAGATTGCCGCACGTCTCTTAACGTGATGACAGAACAATTTAACATTCACATATGTTGGGTGCTGGAGCATATGGATATTCCAAGGAACTGTAGGGCTAATGAATTGAGGGCACAAATTTGCAGATTCTACCGGAAAAGGAGAATCTGAGAATGACTCTCGGTACATGTAATCAATTGCTCAAGCATTTAGCTCTCAAGGAGACTAATTTCAGGTGGGAGACTGACATTAAGTGTCATGTCACTGGACAAGTTTGGATCAGAAACGCTCGAAGAGGTTGGTCTCCCTTAGCAGAAGCATATCGGGACACCGTCTCATTGGAAGGTACGCCAAAGGGCTTGGTCTTTTCTCTAACGACTTTGTAGAAGCTGTAGGGACGAAGAGACAACTGTCCATCTCCTCTGCACTTGCCCGGCTCTCTCTGTCAGAAGAAGACTTCACTTGGGAGCTTACTTCTACAACAGCCTCGATGAACTGGCTAACTGGAATGTTAGGAACCTCCATCGTTTCATTAGAAGCGATAATTGGTTCTAAGGTAGGACCCTGGTAAAGATATGGTTAATAGGCTGAAGGCATACTGATTCAGAAATCAGCTGTAATACAGTCACAGGACTATTTGAGTTACATGGGTGATACGGTTATAGTGAGTGATGAATGGCTGCATTTTTAGAACAACAATGAAACTGGGTATCTAGCAACAGTTCGAGGATACTTGTACAAGTTAGTTGTACAAGTAAAGATATGGCTAATGGACTGAAATCAGTTGTATAAAAGTATTGTAAGAAGCGACTGACTAAAATCACTCACCTATTTGAAAAAATATTCAAAAATACGGTTTTAGGTATTCACATATCCATATTTAGTGTTAATATAAATTTACAAACTATATTGTCTCTGTTATAAGACTACTTGATGTGAGTTGTAGTGAGTGATGGATTGGGTGCAACTTTAGAACAGCTGCGGAACTGAGTTCGAGGATACTTGTACAAGTTAGTTGTACAAGTAAAGGTATGGCTAATGGACTGAAGACGTACTGATTCAGAAACCAGTTGCATAAAAGTATTGTAAGAAGCGACTGTCTAACATCACTCACCTATTTGAGAAAATATTCAAGAATACGGTTTTAGGTACTCACATATCCATATTTAGTGTTAATATAAATTTACAAACTATATTGTCTCTGTTATAGGACTACTTGATGTGAGTTGTAGCGAGTGATGGATTGAGTGCAACTTTAGAACAGCCGCGGAACTGAGTTCGAGGATACTTGTACAAGTTAGTTGTACAAGCAACTGACTGACATCACTTAAAGTTATAGTTGTCTAATAATTGTATTAGCAGTAGAAACTAGTTCACTGACAATGAAAACAGCAGCACCAAGAATCAACAGCTTAACTCATTTGAGGAAGTTACTTATGACATTTACTTCAATACTCAGTATCTAGCTAGACTTCAATTATAATAGACAAAGCAAATGTCATCGAATCAAGAAAAAAAATATATAAATCCCTCTTTGATGATTAATCTCATGACATTCCGTCAAGTAACCTATAAAGTGCCCGCACAAACGTTTCACAATTACCGAGAAAAAAGTGAAATACATTTCGAAAATATCACCACACCGGCCACCTGATGCCAATGATGATGATGATGATGATCATGATGATGATGTAATACGCATGTGCAACCTGCTGCGGGTAAGACTCATTTATTAAATGCGTTATTCACCTTGATCTAGAATTCTTCTAAATGACGACGCACTACATCTTGTAGTGGCATTTTCATTTTCAAGAAAAAAAAAAGCGAAAAACAACAACTAATCTGGATCCATTATGTGGGCATCGTGAGTGCGTGCCTACACGGCACATGCTTCGAGTCATGGTTAATTCTCTTCAGAAGTGTTATTCTGCTGGTCTAGTTTTTTTTTTTCTGCGCACAGTCGTGAGATTTATTGATAAGTTCAATGCATTTCAATTCGAGGGATTTCTCGCAGATACAGGTCATTACAAGTAAACGTCGAATGGGGAAAAACTTTCCATGGAAAAAAATCGATGCGTGTAAAACTTGCTCACCGCATCTCGCTGGCTTGTTTATCAGTTGTGACATTATCAATTAGCCAGCAAAGTTTGCGTGCTGTTTGTAGATTTAGCTAATAAGATGAATTAAAAGCTCCAACAGGAATTGGAAAAATGAGGAAAAACCTACAACCAGTATTGGTTTTAATGACGCCATGACGATGGTAAACCAAACCAACCGACCGCTGTTCTTGCTGTTGTTGCAAAGACAATGATACACACACTTTGTGTGTTGGCAGCCTAATCGCATCCGCATGTAGCTGCAATAGTCAGAGATGATTGCGTGATTTTCAACCGCGCGCGCTACAAGAAAACACCACAAAGCCATAACGCACACACATCACACAAACCGAAGATCTGTAATGAGATGTTATATGTGCGTGAAATTTGTTAGCGGCGCGGCACAACGGCGATGGTGTCTAGGTCTACCACTTGGCGTTGATGCCGATTGTGCAGATGCAAAAGAATGTGTTTAATTAAAATTATTATTATTTCTCTTATATGTGACTATTATTATTTATTTTTATGTTTTTTTATTTTGGGCCTGCATCTTGTTAGCTGTTTTACTTTACAAGATGAGTATCGGCGTGCCGCAGTCGGGAAAAGTGAACATAAATTACTTTTGTGTATACAATTAATAATTGATGTGTAATATAGGAGGTGAATGGTAAGATTAGGAATCTTGTAAAGTGTGCTTTGGACATTTATTGTGGAAAAGAGAAAAAGTTGTAAAAAAAAAGAAATTGTAAAGGATTTGTAGGGGGATTAAAAAGGAAGCCAAATCGGAGCGTGTACTTTCTTATTTCTCGCAGTGAAAGAAAGGTGGGTTTATTTGTGTAAGCTGATGTATAATAATTGGTTTTAGTGTGTACTTAAAGCCGACCTCTCAGAATTTACAACGTAGGTAGGACTCATTCAAAAGTGGGAGTCGGTATGAGCCTTAATCAATGACAGTCTGAAGTCAGTTTGATCTGTAATCTGGCGGCTAACTCCGTTGTCTCATTAGTAATATGAAATTAAGTGGTATATTGCTCATTTTTCCCGTTGTAGCCGTGTAAGTAAACGTCAGCTAAACCAATTTCGATGCGGTTTCCTCTAAAGGTTAGGGAATTTCTCAAGGAATATTTATCAGTAACTTGGGGTAGTACACGGTTATTTCGACTTCAATGGATGATCATTAAAATTCACTGTAAATGGCCCAATAACATACATTATTCGCGGCATGAGATACTCAACAACAAGTACCGAGAGATTTTCAGCCGAAATCGGAAATTCTGGCAATTTTGAGCACCGTGCCGTGATAAAGTACCTCGTGAAAACAGGAAAATCGCTTAAAGAAATTTTCGAAGACATGTCATCGACTCTTCAGGATTCTGGGCGTTCGTATACCACGGGCTCGCTTATTTCAACAAGAGCGCGAGAGCTGTGAAAACGACCCCCGCCCAGTGTGTCCTGTGTTAGCTGATCATTGGAATAAAATAAAAATGTGGCAGATAGCGGACGAGTTGTACCCCAGGAAAGAATGGATTGGAGAAATTTTGCACGAGCATATGAACATGAAAACAAATTGTGCGCCCTGGGTATCGAAAATGCTCACACCGTTCGACAAGCAACGACGACTCGAGTGCTTTTTGGAGTTAGCCGGGGATAATCTCGACGAAATTTCGCAAACGAATCGTAACTGTAGATGAGACTTGGGTTCGCCAATGCGATACGGGGTCTAAACAAGAGTCTATGATTGAAAAAGGGGAGAGGCCGCCAAAGAAATTCAAAGTAGAAAAGTCGGCTTCGAAGGTTATGGCCACTGTTTTTTGAGATAGCGAATGATTGATTACCTGCCAAAGAGGACTACGATGAATGGTCAATATTATGGAAATTTATTGACTCAGGCACGGTACGGACGCGATGTGGGAAACTCTGGCACGGAGTATAGTTTTTGCAGGATAGCTCGATCTTTCGCTAACTGCCTACAGTTTTACATGCCAATTTGGCTGAAGTACCCTTTCAATTGTGAGCTCCGTATATGTGAGCAGACATATTCCTTAACCACCTCGAAGTTGTAGTTGTCTATTGTGACATTTTGTCCTATTCGCCGATGTTGTGTGTTCTTTTTTGTTGACAGCATACACTTCGTTTTGTCGTCGTTCACAGCTGAACTCAAATTTGCTGCTTCTGTTTTAATACTTATAACTGCCTCTCTGATAACTCGCTGCGTTCTTCCAATAATGTCCATATCGTCGGCGTATGTAAGCAGTTGAACAGACTTTTGAAAAACTATACCTCTGGTGTTAGCTTTCGAGTTTTCCAAGTAAAATCTTGAAGACGTCGCAGGATAGTCTGTTTCTGACATTATCGACTTTGGTGGAGCTTCATCGTCATCTTACATAGCTTAGCCAATGCCGACTTTAATTTCGATAAAGAGATGATGGATTCCTGGGTTTTCTCCTAGATCTGCGCGTAGTGTGTATATTTGTTCGATGGGAGGCTTTCCAGGTCTAAAACTGCACTGATAAGGACCCATTAGGCAATGTATCTCATTTTTTGCTGATCGGGTATACGACTCTGAGATTTAATTTATCGGGCATTGTTATTAAATTTACAAATGAGTTGGTGCTAGTACTTCCGCTGCTGTAGAGAGCTCAACAGGTAGGTCATCTGCTCCCGTAGTTTTGTTTCATTTGCGCTTAAATATTGCTATCCTCAAATCATATTAGTTAGTTGGACGGAAGTGTCGGCTGCCATCGTCCAAATTGAGTGATTTATTCTGCCAGAGAGCAGACTTTTGATCGTCACCTCCTTTTAACTGTCTGCAGAAGTGCTTCCAAATTCCCAGCACTGACTGCGGCTCTACTACGAGGTTTCCTTGTCTGTCGTTGCAAGCTTTTGTTAGTGCCTTAGCATGCTCTTTTTAAATAAATATTATGGAGCCAACAGCTCACACAGCCATTAGTACTGAGCGCCTCACGAATGGTTGGGACCTACAGTTCTATGCCGTTCCTGAACAGCACGTTTTTCCATTGAGAGTAGCTCCTCATGACAATTTTACTTTCGGTTGTTTGTCAAACAATCGCGAGAGGTGCAGCCATGAGAAAACTTTTTTTTTGGTTTTCCGGGACTCGAACCTTTGAATCTTCTGTTCAATGATCGCGAACTTAACCACGGAGCCAAGGAGCCCATTTAACTTTTTGGTAAAACTTTCGAACGTAGCCTACTCTCTTTTGACTCGAACTCATGCTTCATTATTCTTCTATTGGAGAAGTCGATGTTCCTTTCTTCGTAGGTCTTGTGACCATCCCTCGTTTTCTTCTGCGGCGTACACAGCACTCTTGCTTTACTGCGTATGCTTGCCCCCCCAGTCGTCATCAAACTACTGGTTTCATTGTGATTGCCGAGTAACAATTTCTGATGGCTTGTTGGTCTCTTCCGATAGCAGCCGTTCGACATTGAATCTTCTCGCAGTATTCTGTTGATGTTGTGGTCCGAGTCGATGTTGTAAAGGGTTTTTCAATAGGGACATAACAATTTTGTATTTTAATACAAACGCATCCTTAAACTCTTTTTATGATCTGTTACTGTCCAAATGTTGGCCAAGGTTTACGTTTTTATCATGCTGAAGTTCACAAACGAGCAACTTTTGGAAATTATTAACAATTACTACCGAAATTCTTAGTCGGTGGCCGCAAGTTTAAGAGCGCTTACTCCAATTTTCGGTCGTAATAATCGTCCCTCCAGACAGGATGTGTTTGCTATAGTGGATAAATTCGAGTCAACATATTCACTATTGAATGTTCCTGTGCCAGTGAGATAACGCACCGGTCGAAGTACCGAAAATATCGCAGCCGTAAGTGCTTCAGTTCAAAATGAACCAAATCAGTCGATTCTACTCTATTCACAGGAATTGGGAATCTCTCAGTCCACATTGTGGCGAATTTTGCATAAAGATCTTGGCCTACATCCTTACAAGATCAAATTAACTCAAGAACTGAAGGCTCTTGGTCATTTGAAGCGCCGAAACTTCTCCGATCGGGCTCTGCAAAAGTTTGAAGAAAATCCTGAATTTCATCGAAGAATCATCTTCAGCGATGAAGCTCATTTTTGGACAGCAATAAAGCCACATGTACTTCAAGAGACTCCATTACATATACAAAAAGTGACCTTATGGTGTGTTCTCCATGCCGGAGGTATGCTTTGACCATATTTTTTCGTCGTCGATGTTACGGTCAATGGAGTTCGCTATCGTGCCATGTTGGAAGACTATTTTTGGCCAAAATTGGATGGACCTCAGATCAGCATTATGTGGTTCCAACAAGATGGTGCCACATGCCAAACAACTGATCTATTGAAAGGGAAGTTCGGTAATCGTGTAATCTCGAGAAATGGTCCGGTCGAATGGTCAGCTCGCACATGCGATTTAGGGATTTGATTTTATGACGTTACGTTAAATCGTTGATTTATGCCAACAAGCCAACAACGTTAGAGGAGTTCAGGAACAATATCGAACGCGCAATTGCTAACGTTCCGGCCGATATGTGTGGACGAGTGGTGGAAAATTGGCTCCAAAGAATCGATCGCTGCAAACGTGCCTGCGGTGGCATATGAACGAAATAGAATTTCATACTTAAATTTAACATGTGTACTATACCTAAAATAAATTTCAGTCCGATATCGATAATTATTATCAACGAATGCTTAACTCATCAAACAAGACAATTATTGAACACTGCAACGTCAATGAAGACCACGAAGGGGTATATGGACGAGAAGTGGGACTGTTTATTTGCGGAAGAAAGAGGGTGACAATTGTGTAAAAATAAATTCTGTTGCTATGGATATACAAAAATGAACTTAGTCTCTATAATATACCGGGTTATACTCCTTTTGGCAATTGTAATAATTTATATTCTGCTTTGGTGTAGCTGTCTTTGTTAGAAATGATTGTGTGTTAGATTTTAATTGCTTTAGTTTGAAATTGACAAGCGCCGATTTATTAAAATTCTGTACATATTTAGACGATGAATTTAGCAACGTTCTAAACGCAGTTAACGAAAAGAATTTAATTATGACCCTTGTGACCGATTCTACCAAGAGTTGCATTGATCACATTTTTCTTAGATCTCATAAAAATAACAAAAAAATGTTTATTGGTAAAGTTTATGATATGAAGCTTACAGAACATAGTACGACTGCCCTTAATTATTTCACTGATTACAACCGTACTGAAAGCCTCTCACCCTTATCCACAACATTGAAAAAGTGAGTGGATTTCAAACTATTGAAAAAATGCTTAACATGTGAATTCTGATAGTCGGTTTATTCCGCAAGTAATTCTTCTGTTGCTTTCGATATATTTATTAACATTTTACAAAGCCACATTAAGTTTTGTACTTTTTTGTCAAAACAAAAATCGAATAACAAGAAACTTTTAAAGCCTTGGATGAGTAATAATCTACTAAATCAGATTAGAAAGAAAAAAAAAAAAAAAAAAACATTCCAATAATTTAAAACTAAAAAAACAGTATGACATTATGTGCAAAAAAATTCATACAAATATAGAAGACACTCGTAACAATTACTACACTGATCTATTTGCAAGAGCCGACGGTAATATTCGCAATGAATGGAGAGCGGTTGATAATATTTTGGGAAAGAATAGAAATCGTGTCGTAATTGAAGGAATTATTGATTCTGACTTATGTAGCATCTGTAACAAATGCAACGACTATTTCACTGAAGTTTCTGAAAAAATTAAAACCAGTTGTTGAAACATATGTGAACTGTGATTGTTCCATTTCTTCAAGTTTACCGGGCGAAGATATACTACGTAATAGTTTCGTTTTTGAGCCGATAAATTCGAGTGAAATGTACAGTGTTATCCTATCCTTAAAAAATGAAAACTCTTGCACGAATGATGGTGTTTCAAGTGTGCTTCTGAAACATATTGCCTTGTATGTTGTTGACGCACTGAGTGTCTTATTTAATCGTAGTGTTGAAAGGGGTTGTTTTCCTGAACATTTAAAATGTGCTGAAGTTGTACCTCTTTTCAAAAATTGGTTATAGGCCTATTTCACTTCTTTCCACCTTTTCCAAGATATTTGAAAAACTGCTTAAAGTTCGTATTTTGTCATTCTTCGACAAGTTTAATTTCTTTTGTAGCAACCAGTTCGGGTTTAGAGCAGAAATGTCAACAGAGGATGTTATTTTGAGAGTATGTAGTCAACTGTATGGTGGTTTAAACTGTAATAAATCTACCATGTGTCTATTTATAGACATGACAAAAGCATTTGATATGGTGGACCATGATTTGTTACTAAGCAAACTTTACAATTACAGTGCTGATTGTCGTGGAAATATTTTTGAATGGCTGCAATCGTTTTTAAATTATAAGAAACAGAGAGTTAATTTCAATGGTGTCTTGAGTGGGTCTCGAATTTTGTAAAACGGTGTTCCTCAAGGTTCTGTACTTGACCCTTTGAGAGTTCTTAAGAGAGTTCTTTAAACAAAGTGGTAATATACCGAGCAGAAATTCCCAAATGTATAACCTACGTATAAATAATATGAGCTTAGTCATTGCACCATTTGCACACAGAACATTTTTTTCTTGTTTTTATACTTATACAGCTGTAAAGTTGTTTAATAAATTGCCCTTTTCTATTAGAGAAATACCTAGTTTTTCCACTTATATCAGAAAAGTAAAAGACTGGTTGTTCACTTTAAACTACGATTGCATTGAATCACTTTTTTATATACTTTTCATCAGCACAAAAATTATAAATTTTGTAATATCATTAGTGTATTTTATCTCTAAATTTTCTGGCAGCCGCACGGTGATAGGATTTTAGCGGCCAGATTCCGGACGAGAGTACGTCGCGTCACCATTATACAGCGTTACGGCCCCACGGATGGTTCGTCTGAGGAAGAAAAGGAGACCTTCTACAACCAGTTGGGAGCTGTTCATAATGCAACACCCAACGGCGACATTGTCATTGTGATGGGTGACCTGAATGCCAAGGTAGGCTGCGACAACGAAGCGCTCAAACATGTTATGGGACGGCACGGACTAGGCAATCGCAATGACAATGGCGAAAGATTTGTTGACTTTTGTAACGCAAATCGTCTTGTCATAGGTGGCACCATGTTTGAGTACAAAGCCTGCCATAAAATTAGTTGGGTGTCAGCAACCTCCAACCAAATTGACTATTTTGCCATAAGTCGCCGTTTTAGAAGTAGTCTCCTAGACGCCCGAAACAAACGAGGTGCCGACATGGGGTTGGCACGAGATCACCATCTTATGATAGCTACTCCCCGATTACGCACTGCTTCCGTTCGTAGATCTAACGACACAAGAATACCTAGGTTCTACGTAGACCGACTGAGAGTTCCCTCAGTGCGCCAAGAATTAAGGGACCATCTCTCACGTGGAGTGAAAACAATCAGGAGCTCACTGCCCGCCACCATCCAAGACCATTGGTGCGCTGTGAAAACTGTTTTCATATCAGGTGCTGAAAGGATTGTCGGTCGATCGCAGGGAAACCATAGGGCGTGGCTTTCCGAGGATACCTCGAGAAGGATCAACGAACGGAAACAGCTAAGAGGATCGAGCTTGAGTCCCTATATCGAATGAAGATGAGAAAAGTACATCGTAGCGTGAGACGTGATAAGCGCAATTACGTCAATGCGCTGGCTACGGAAGCAGAAGAAGCAGCAGCGAGGTGCGACAGCAGAACCGTTTATAGAATCACTAAGGAGCTTGTAGGTGGCCGAAGCTCTACTCAACACCCAGTGAAAGGCTTAGACGGTTCGTTGTTAATATCGGATGAGGATCAACTGAATAGATGGAAGGAGCATTTTGCTTCGGTTCTAAACCGAGTATTCGCCAGCAATATGCACCCAAGTCAGACTGAAGTGTCCGTAGAAAGAAATTCCCGAATTCGCACCACAACCCCCAGTAAGGAGGAGATTATTACCGCAATCAATGCACTGAAAACTAATAAGGCTGTAGCACTTGACGGCATACCTGCGGAGCTTTTTCAAGCTGAGCCAACAGCATCGGCAGAGCTACTGTTCCCACTTGTCGGGAGAACATGGGAAGCCGAGAGTTTTCCGGATGAGTGGAAAAAGGGAATGATCGTCAAGCTCCCTAAAAAAGGCAATCTAATGCAGAGCGAAAACTGGAGATGTATCTGCGCCTGCTGTGGCCAAGACAATAGCTAGATTCATCCGAACAAGCAGTTTTCCACTCTGGATCCTCCTGTGTCGACCACATCAAGACCCTGCGGATCATCATCGAGCAATGTGTTGAATATCGATCACCACTTCACCTGTTGTTCATCGATTTTGAAAAAGCGTTTGATAGTGTCAATTGGGAATTTATTTGGCGTGCCTTGTGCAGGAGAGGCATTCCTCATAAATTAATAGCAATTATCAAGGCTACATATGATGGGTCCACATGTCAAGTTTTGCACAGAGGAAGGCTATCTGAGGAATTCGAAGTCCAAAGTGGGGTTCGGCAATGCTGCATACTTTCACCAATACTGTTTTCATTGGTGATTAGCGATGTGCTGCTACATGGATGTGGTACCTGGAGAGTGACCGTCGCTATCACGAGGAAGCTACAAAAGTTTGTCAATAGGATATTCTGGCCAAACCATATCTCTAACGAACGGGCCATAAACCTATAGGCACAACCATACGACGACGAAAGTGGCAATGGATCGGTCACACTCTTCGAAAGGGTGACAGGTCCATAGCTAACCAAGCGATGCAATGGAACCCGCTTACCCAGGATGGCAGGATACGCCGCGGCCCTAGGAGTACATGGCGCAGAACAGTTCAGAAGGAAACACGACAACTGGGAAAGAGTTGGAGAGAGGTGAGGCACATTTTCAGAAATCGCACACGATGGCGCGTAGGCGTTGTAGAGGCCTCTGGGATCCACAAGGGGATACAGGACAAAAACACATCAGTTATCATTTGAATTTTTAAATCTTTGATGTGTCATTCACCACTAACTTTTTAGTTAAAGAATGACTACTATTATTCTATTTCATTCTTTCATGAATATTATTACTAGTTTAAGTATGAAATGAATAAAATCAACTATCTATATATCTCTATCTTATTCTGTATTTTATTTAAACACAAAATTGTTATGTCCTTATTGAAAAACCCTTTATATAAAATCTGTAGCAATTAAGCGTTTACGTATCTTTCCGTTCCATCCAATAATGCAGAGAGCTACGGTACCATCAAGCATGGCCTGCAAGAACTTCGAAGTTTCAATGTAATTAATGCGAACAAGTTCTAGCTAAGTAAAAATAAATGCGAAGCGGAAATGGATCCTGCACTCAGCTAACGATATTTATCTATTTCCGTCAAATCATTCACGTTTTTCATAATAAAAAAGCAATAACCGCTAATGAAATTATATAGCCTCGTAGTCTATTTTATGATCTCTCGTCAAAATTAAATTTTAACATTCCTGTAAATATGGGTTATCTTGTACCTGTTTATATCTCTTTCGACTGCAAGTCGAAATTCCACCCGTAAATGATATCTAAGTGCTTATAAATTGCTGTTAATGAAATGGCTATCTTCCTTTCTATATACTCACACCATACTGAAGCAATAACCCTAAAAAATATATTCTCTTCTTCACCTCATAAATTTCTAATTTACCAGTTTTCATTCTATTCCATCAATAAAAACAATAAAATCCAAAAATACATCAAACGCGTAGGTTCAGTGAATGATTAAACGCCCACCTAAACACACAGCTAACTCAAAATTATTTAAATCAGAATAAAAAAAAAATAAAAATTGTCATTAAAATACAAAAAAATGTCAACAAGTAGCCTAACCAACGAAATCTGGGAGCATAAAGATAACCGACTGCAAGAAGGAATTCCATCTTGAGCTCCTCGTTGGATTGTTTGATCAATTTTTTTAAATCAGGTAAACTTATTTTGCATTGAAATAAGAAACAGGTGGTCTGTGATAAACGAAATAAATTTATTACCACTTTAGGACCCCGAGGTAACATGAAAGTCATAACACTTGCTCCAGAATATTGGTGATGTATACCGTCACCTTGAAGTGCTTCTGGTTTTGCTGTACACAGTTTTTAACTGGTCTACGAAAAGTCTAACACTTATCTGAAGTGTAGGCAAGCCGGAATCGACCATCTCACACCCATTGTATCGATTAAAGAGCGTGCAATTGAAAGCGAAAAGCGAACAATTGGGAGCAAAATATTTAAAAGTAATTTTCGTGGCTTAAAGCACTAAGAGGGCTTTTAGCTTAATAGTGTGACGGTAATCTTTGGCGAAGAAAATAACAAATAGCAACGAAAGATAAAGTGATTTTGCGCACCATAATTTGGGTCACTTTCATTATTCGTGGTAACTTGCGGAAGTTTGAGTTTAGTTGTGTGGAAAGTTGATTAGTCAGAATGCTGGCTGACACCTTTGGAGCACATGTTGTGATGGAAACACAATCCTTAGACGTCCTTATGCGACATATATACTCGTTTGTACTCAAACAAGTTTGGAAACCTTGGCATGCATAGATTGGGAGAAGTTCTACAGAGACGTTCTTTCTTAAGGTTGGTTGGTTGGTTGGTTGGTTTAAGAGGGTGAGCTTATGCTCTTCACGTAGGCCTCCACTGGGCCCGTTGTGTTCCCCTCGTCTGTCTAGCTGCAAGAAAAGTAATGTAATGGGAATTAAGTGATGAGAGAGGATGTAGGTATTGAGATCATGGGAGTATGAAAATGTCATATAGTGATAGGGAAATCGTCTTGTTCGTCTAGCAAACTCAAATATATCACCGATTCCTTTCTTACTGAGGTGTGTTAGATCCGGTATCCTCGGGGATCCCAGTATCAGAGGAAGTGTGCTATATCTTCCTCCTCCTCCTCACAGTTGGCACAGATTGTTGTTTCAGCTAGCCCGATTCTGAACGAGTGTTTATTGAGACTGATGTGCGCTGTTAAAAGTCCCAACATCGCTCTTAACTGTGTTCTGCTTGAGTTGAAAACTCTTTTTGCTGTGTTGTTACTCGGTTCTGTTACCACTGATCTGGCCACTTTACACGTGTCTAGATTCGTTATTGAACTCCTGTCTAATTTTCTCATTGATTATCGTTTTAATAGTTGTCAGAGTAGTCTTAACGGAATTCAGTTCTGTGTCACTCGTATTCGTTACCCGGTACACCTTCGTACCCCGGTACCCATATAAGGTGGACTCTATTGCTCCTTAGTCGTGATTTTGACACAAGGTTTGTGATCGCGCTAATTGCTGCTTTGCTGTCCCAGTTGTTGTTTTCGTAATTTGAAGGACTTCTGCTTGGAACACGGTTACAAATGGTTCTAAGTGAATAGCAAGTTCAATCGGTGGGTTAGCACAGAAGATGCCAGCCACTGATTCCCCTGATATTTTAGACCCGTTGGAGTTTCTTGTCTTGTCTTCCGTTCGTCCAAGATTGTCTTGTGGGGAAAATTGTTTCGAAGCTGTTGGTGAACGTACTCGTATAGGATTTTTCTACAACAACATCACTAGGACAATCGATGAGTGGTGTCATTTCTTTTATCATTTTGGTGATTTTCCGATGCCCCGTGATAGCGCCTTCGTTGAAAAGGCCGGTGATTCTAAGCCTTGCGGCTGACATACCAGCAATTTTCTTCGCTTCGGGGTGCACTGGTAGGATGTTTAAAATCGCTTCTATAGCCGCTGTTGGTGTTGAGGATTGTGCTCCTATAATGCCCAAGCAGGCCATACTCTGCACCTTTGTTAACAAGTCTCTTGCGTACTTTTTATTTTTCACTGGCCACCATACAACTATTCCATAGAAGATGATTTGTTTTATTACGCATTCGTATATCCAGTGGACCTGTTTCGGTTTCAGGCCACATGTTTTCCCGATGGCCCTCCTGCATATCTAGTATCCCCTTATAGCTTTGGTAACTCTTTCTTCCAGGTTCTTTCTCCAGGTCAGTTTCCTGTCCAATATTATGCCCAAGCACTTAACGCTAGTACTTTCTCAAGGTAGTAGCCGACAATTGACCGAATCATCACAAGGATATATATACGAAGGATATACAAGCGAAGAGTGGAGTTTTTGTCTTTGGATTGTTCCAGTCTCTTTAAAACTTTTAATCTCTAAATACCACAACCATGTGGCATTAGTCGATACTGTGTCAGCACAGACAATCGTTCCAAAAAAGATAACAAAAATGGCAAATCTAGGATATCTAAAGCCCTATGGCTGACGTTAGAGCGCAAGGAAACTAATGAGATTCTTAATAGGTCGCAGTTAAGAACCGCAATACGTATCCTGACCGGATTTTGCAAGGTTTCTGTACGTTTATGGAGCTCTATCTCCAGAGGCATATTATGGTGCCTTATATTGTATAATAGCATAGCTTCAGCTTCAACCTAACCTAGTTCCCCTGATAATAACAAGAATTACTCAGGAAACCCTAAGAATCATTCAATTTACACGATGCTAGGGGAACAGTCACATTCATATGATATAACCGACACATCATGGTGGTCTTATTCCTCATGTACTATGGCTAATGTTTTTGAAACAAATTTGGTGATGATGAATCACTTCCAAGTGATCGTAGTGCTACCACTCAACGTACACTTTAAGAACTTAGTATTGTGTAGCTTAAGGGATCCAGGTGCTGGACTTTTTGATAACATTTACCGTCACTACGATGACTTTGACTCATTGCGATAGATTTCAGTCAGATCTTGGTGTGGTGTAAGATTGGGATACCTCTTTAGGATGAGCTATAATATTATCTGGGAATTGGTACAAAAGAATTTGACATATCAAAATTCTGCCAGATATCCTCAGTATCTTTCGGGCTGTGTTCCTAGCAAACCAGAAGGTATACAGAAGACTTCAGCTAATACAAAAACTCAACCAATAGTCAGAAAGTTTTCAAAGCTCGGGTGCCACATTCTTTAAACTGGTAGAACCATAAATAGCTTGTGGTCACTGTTCTCAAATTATAGTGATGTAAGAGTACTGGAATGAACACATTCCGCTGGGCGATGTTCTGCTCCGTGTATCTATAGTGGTTATATCTATTTAAATTATGGTCCCACTAGACGATTCGTATAGAAATTGTGCAGATTTTAGCTATTAGTACGAGTCATTGACCCTTCAGAAAACCCGCTGCTTAGCTTCGTATCATCTGCAATATACTAGTATGTGCATTGCTATTGGTGTAGTGATATCTGGTAATAGCCACGGCTACCTTAATCTCGGGAAAAGATTGGAGATATTACTATTATTCCCATTACGACGCAGTTTATCAGCTCTGTTACTATGGCCGAGATTAGTTTCTTCACTTCAGAGGATGTCAGGAAGTCTATCAACTTTTCAGTTTGTATAGCAGAAAGTGTGGCCGATGAGACAAATTTGCTGTTTAGCTCCCGATTTCTTATGTGTATTAGGACGGAGAATTCCTTGAGAATATTCAGATAGGTTTCAACACTCTCAACATACATATGGTTTACAGGTAGGGTCTGGTCACGGTTTGAGTCTATGAAGAAGCTTATATAATATAGCAGGCATATGATTCCTCGGTGATTTCTGTTCAGATTCCCATGAGATTTGGATTTCTTATGTTATAGTGTCTTATTATATAGGCCTTCTTTTTTTTTTTTTTTGATGCGCCAATGGATGTGGTAATCTTCTGAAGTTAAAAGACCACATCCAATTACCCGAGTAAAAATTAAATGCCAGTACTAATCCATACCCTTGCACTTTTCTACCAGTCTTCCTGCGGAACTACCATTGAGTAATACTTCGCAGGGCTGTGATTCGTAAACTGCTGTCTTCATCTCGCCTTCTTCTCTATATTTTCTTGAATTCGTTTTGCACATTCGTGATGAGTGAGGAAATTTCCCTTCAGTTTTCTTTTGACTGCATCATGTGGTGGAGTTTGGAAGATTGAAGCCACTACAAATTAAAACAGAGTGTTCTACGTCTTCATCTTGGTCAGAGCACTCTGGGCATAAGGGTGAGCTATGGTGTCCAAATCTGTATTTTCGGTAGCCCCCGTGTGCAGATAGTAACTGGTAGTTGTAGTCCATTTGCACGCGGTTCACCCAGATCTCGATAGTCGGGATCAATTTGTGCATCCATCTTCCTTTCGTGGTGTTTTTCCACGGCCGCGGCGTTTGCCAAATGACCATTGAAACTTCTCTTTTTTCCTTTCTAATAAGCTTCGCCTCTTGTTGGCTCTGAATTCTTCTATTATAGGTCCTCTGTATCTCATCGGCGAGTATGTCTATGGGTACCATTCCTACTATGATGTTAGCTACCCCATACGAAATCGTGCGAAAGCCACACTTATAACTTTTAATGCGCAGAGCCTGCAACTTGCCAAAATTTGCATAAAGGATGATGGAGCTGATGACTCTGGATAGTATAGTCTCGGAGCGTATCGGGTCCCCCGATGTTTGGTAATATCCGAAAATATGTCGCTTGTAGGGTTGATGCCTTTTTGGTCGAGTACTCTATGTGCATTTTATAAATTGCAGCCTGTTGTCAATCTTTACTCAAAATTATTTGGAGGGTCTGATATTCTGGTTTCCAACTCGTATATTGATGTATTCGATTTTTTTGGTTGACCAGTTCAAGGCCGGTGTATCCCAAACAGTATTTGATTTTATTGCTTGCTTCATTCGTGGCAGACTCGATTTCATGGATATGTTTTGCCACGGCAACTACGTCGATGTCATCGGCTAACCCCATGTACTCGTACACTATGTTCCATAGAAGACTACTCAGTACTGAACCTTGTGGGACCCCTGCTGATATGCTATAGTACTTGACTCCCGTGTCACTGTCATATCTCAACTTCCTGTCGGAAAGGTTATTTTTTTCAGGTAATACGGTGTTTCTGTAATTACAATGGACTGCCTTATGGATCTCCAGTCTGCAGAGTTAAAAGCATTTGTAATGTCTAACATCACCACTGCGCAATATTCGTTCGTTCCCCAGCGCCATCTTATTCCTTGTATTGCAGAGGCTGCTGTGTCTACGACCGTCGTTATAGCTTCGACGGTGGAGCGTGCTTTCCTAAACCCGAACTATAGGTCAGATAGGGCTCTCCTCTTTTCCGCTATCGCGAGCACTCTATTGTAAACTAGCCATTGTGTCCAGTAAGGAAATTGGGTGATTAGGCGATGGGTCTCTGGGTACTTTGTTCCATTTTGGTAGCAGTAACAACTTTCATTGTTCGTAAAATTTTCCTTTCTCGAGACATTTTTGCCTTTCAAGTACAAAAATGTCTGGGGTTTGCTGATCTTACTGCTTTATTGTGGATATTGTGGATCCAAGTGCCTTTTTTTCTCCTATTTTTCTGCATGCAGTAAGCAGCTAGTCTGTTGAGATTACTGGAATTTTATCAGTCCTAGTTTCTGTTACAATAATGTGGGTTGTAGACGGGCTTTGAGGAATTAACGTTGTTACAATTGACGTCAGCGGATTTTATGCCCTTTAATGTTGACATCACTATTCTCTAGGCTGAACCCTAGGGGTCTACGTCAGCATCATCGCAGAGAAGTTTGAAGTATTTTGTCTTACTTTCCTTCATCGCCCTTTTTAGCTCACGTCTCGAAACTTTAAAAGTTGAAAGGCATTCGTGAAAGTCTGGTCTTCGTCTGCATCGTTGCATTCTGCATTAGTCTTGTAAGCATTCTGGTGCAGGTCTGCCCTCGGGTGTCTGTCCAGACTACATAAGATTTCCATAGTCTTTTCAAATGGCTTCGGCTTATTTCACAAAAATGTTCCATAAGATGAATCTAAGGGATCCTCTTGTGTACTTCAACCCATTATTCAAGTAACAACTGGGCTGCATTAGACGTTGCTTCAAAATGCCGCATTTCCTTCTCTTCACTCTGTCAAAGTGGTACAAACCATTAATGCAACATTTTTTCGTAAAATAAGTTCTTCAATTCGTTGATCTTGGAGAATAAATTGACGTGTAGTGGCGTACGTATACCTAACTTTTCAAGATAGAGCAGTGGCGTTATGCTGCTCAATGTGAGAAGCTCTCGGCTTCTTGAAGAATTTACTTATATGGCCCACATCGTAGGGCTTAGTGGAAAAAGGCTAGAACGGTGAAATTTGGTATTGCACCGTACTTCTTACATACATTAGTGATCTGCGCTACGTTTGGTTGGTTTAATGCATTCTGTTCAATGTACATGCCATTCAAACTTCGTCAACAGTAGGACATGCTTAACACCCACTATTTACTATTTTGTTTCGCCTATTATCGGAGAGAGACCATACGCACTATAAAGATCTAATTTGTAGTCGATTTTTCATAATAGTTTACTTATTTTCTAGAAGGAACTACAGTATGACAATTTCTCATTTGCTGAAGAAATAGCAATAACTACTTTAGAGATTGCCTCTCCTTTTCTTTTACCAAATTTATATGATTTCACCTCTCTAGACCACTCAAATTCTTTTCAAATTCTTGCAGAAAGAAGTAAAATATACAGCTATTCCATCAAAGGATTTTCTTCCCCATTCCATTCGAAAATTTTCACAAAAATCAATTTTTCAAACAAAAGAGTTGACCAGCGAACTATGCACGAGTACATCATAAAATTGCTCCAATATCCCCCAAACCAGCCAAATATGCGAAGTGCTTATATCGTGCGGCACAATCATACACCATTACACACAGCACAGCCACACCACAAGCCATACGTACGTCCCTACGCCAACATAGTAATAACTCAATAACTTATAAGGCCAAATATGTGTGTAAAAATGTTAAAGTCGTGACTTGCTTGGACTTTTCTAGCTGATACAAGGAATATGTTATTAATGTTGTTATAACATAACCTGAATGAAAACATTGACTCTAGATACAACAACCTACAACAATCAAACACAGAAATATACCTGTCTAGGTTAGGTGGTTGATAGTTGAGTGCTCTGAGGCTGACTGTTGAGAGAGTTGCCTCGATATAACGATGAATCCTCTACAAAAACGCCAGAGAGAGAGAGAGACAGACAGACAAAAAGAGACGTACAAAGAAGTAAACTAAATCTAAACGGCAGATAATAGACGGTAAAAATCGTTCGCTTTTAGTTTATTCTATTTTTGAAAAATGCAAGCAAACACACCTTTTTGTGGTACCGCAAAGGGTATGTACGAGTCTTGGGCGAATTGATGCAATATGCTAGACGCCGTTGCCGCCAAATACCACCCGGCAATCGATAATTGACTTTTCTTCTTACTCATTGTATTTTTTCTTCTCAATTTTCCCGATGCGTCAGGCTGAGAGCGCATATGTATCTCGTTTTGTTGCGGTGGGGAATTTTTTTTTTTTTCTCTGAATTAATTCGCGCTATGGACCCATTTAGTCCATATTTGTGGAAGAACGGGTATTGTGGCGGTTACCAAGTCAAATTGATTATTGTTTCGGCAATTTTGTTTGGTAATTAGCAATGTCGTTAGTTCTGAGCCATTAATTGTGTGCGGTGGCGATTTGTTAATTATCTAGCAGCTGTATGACCGCAGTTGGGATGTAATTAAATGTGGTTTAGTAGAGTGGAGTACAGAGCAGTGGCTGCTTAGATACCAGTTTAGTATTGTAAATATGTGATTTGTTTGTAAACGTTTTGTTGGTAAAATTTCCCATTTGGTAGGTGAATAGTTGACCATGCTGTGTGGTTTTAATATCCGCTGGTATTACCAATAGTTATGTGTGACTGCATGAATATGGATACAGGTTCTAAACAGATACCCACGCAAAATTTGCACTTTCAATAAGAGTTGGTAAATGTCATTGTAAATATAAGCTCCAACACTATTTAAAGTCCTTTGTATCTTCACTTATGGCCCATGGCTACAATCGTAGAATTAAATCTGGCTCTCACGGTTCTAAATTTTTTTTATTTACTGCTAACTATATGACTAACAAGCAGCAGATCTTTTGTTTCAAAAATATGACCCATGAAGACCAGTTGACATTTTTATTATGTCTTTCGGAAGAAAATTACCACCAAAAAATGATTTAATACATAAATCATGGCCCCGTGGATGCGTTTAGTATTAAAAATTTGCAAAAATATCTCAACTTATTCATGCAGAAATCCAAGTCTCTTCTTCGTTAGCATAAAATAGAAATCTAAATATTTTTAGCAAAAAATTTGCCCATTAAAGTGGACACAATTATTAATTGTGAGACAAGGAAAGCAGATAAAAAAAATAAAGCAAAACTTGATCATTTTGAAGTATCATCGGTAAATGGAAATTAAATAATTTCTTTTATTTTTTTTCTCTTTTGATGGGGTTTTTATTTTAATTTTGTAGTTTTCGGGAATTTATTTTATTTATTTTTAAACTTTATTTGAGCCTTTTTTATCGGTCGTTAAACTATACAAGTTCGTTGCTCAAGTGTTTGTTTTTTGTTTTTTTTTTCTTTTGTTAGTCCTATATAGGTACTGGATTTGTTCTTTTTTGAAAAAAAAAAAAAAATCTAATAAAAGTTGAAGCACTGATATTTTGGATAAAAGATACCTCAGAAGATGCGTCATATAAAATCATTTTTACGAGGAGATATTTGGAAAAAACCAAGGTTGATTGACACATTCTGTTTACAACTTCAAGATTTTACCGTATTAAGGAATGCGTTCTTCTATACATTTTAATAGGGATAGATCTCGACAGGTGTTACACATTTATTTTTATTTATAAAAAGAATCATATTACTGTGTATTTTATAAATTTATAAAATTAGTGTTTGCAAGCATGAACGGCACGTTGTTAAGAGGCATTCAAAGTCTTCTAAGTATTCCCTCTGAGACAAAGTTGGGCGGTCAAGCGGGATGTGTTTGACGGTTTGAATGGATCAGTGATTTGGCCCCATCGAATAGATGTACTGTTGCATCTTTCAGTGGAAGTTGATGTGGTTGGTTTTCATTTTTGAATTATGTTTTATTTTTGGATGTGGTAATCTTCTAAAGATTCTAATAGCCCGGGCTACTAGGATACACGGTTTGCAAACCCGAATAAACGATACCAGGTGTGGGTCTATGTACTAATCCATACCCTGCACACTTCTACCCCTTTCCCCGCGAGACTGCCAGTAGGTATTACTTCGTGGGGCTGGTTAGCAACTTATACTATATCTTCTTCATTTGCGTTTTCGATTCTTCTCAGCTCTTTCGACTCTTCTCAGTTCTTTCACTTATTATGAACAGTACAGTTCGCCAACCAGACGTCCCCTGACCTCTTCATATGATTTATTAGAAGCTGTGGGCTTGGCTTCTCCCTGCAAAATGACTGCAGTAGAACACTGAATGCTTCGCGTTTTCCTCTTCATCTGGGTATTCTGGGCAGAAGGGCGAGCTATCGTGTTCAAATTTGTGGAAATTTTTGATAGCCGCCGTGCCCGGACAGAAACTGCGTAAGTTAGTAGTTACAGTTACAGTTACCGCGTGCTTCTTTTTCCCAGACCTCGATGGTGGGAATCTGCTTGGGGTCCATCTACCTTGTGCCGTGTTATATCACCTGCCTTGCCACAGTACTACAGATGTTACCCTCTCTTCTCGTTTTACCCTCTTGGTAACGCTAACGTCTTGACGGTTCGAAATTCGCTAAACATAAACCGTTTGGATTTTTTTTGGGGAGAGTATCGATGGGGACCATACCGTCTATAACACAGGGTGCTTCGTCCGAAATTGTTCGAAAACTGCTTATACTCGTATTTCTGATTGCACAGAGCCTGTATGCAGACGAGAGCTTTCTGATTATTTTCTTCATTGTAAGTACCCCCGCCTAGAACGGGACAGCGTATAGAAAGGTTGAGTTTACCACTCTGGATAGCAGGATTCTCCTGGCGTATTCAGGTCCACCTATATTTGGCAGCATACGGGAAAGACGCTGCCTGCATCTGTGATACCTTTTTGCTTGAATACTCGACGTGAGTTTTGAAGTTCAACCTTTTGTCGAGCTAAGGATTTTAGTGCCTCTTTAGATCTGATTGTCTGGTTTCCAACCCAAAAATTAGCGTATTCTACAGTCTTTCGGCTGGTTAGTAGGACAGCCTCGGTCTTGTGATTAGTTAACTCTAGGCCGGCAGACTCTAGCCAATTTTTGATCTTGGCAACTGTTTCATCCGTGGCGGATTTTATCTCGTGGATGTGTTTGAAAACAGTAACCACGGAGAATTGTCAACAAAACAGCTTTAGTCATAGGACTCAGTCAGATATTATGTTCCACAGGAGAGGTCCAAGGACTGACCCCTGTGGAACTCCTGCGGAAATGTTGTAGTACTTAATGTCATCGTCGGTCTGGCACCTTAACTTTCTGTTCGTGAAGTATGATAGTTCATGACTATCTTCAGCAGGTAGTATGGTGTATCGATTCTAGTCAGGGATCTCCTAATACATTACAAGTTCGCCGAGTTAAAGGCATTTTCAAAGTCGACCGTTAGAAATTGAATCAGTTCGTTATCTGCTATATTATTGTTCATATCCGTTACAAGAATGAGGACTCTCGGAAGTTGCTTTCTCGGAATTGGGGGGCTTAGGTAATGTAGATGAGATTTATATCACTATCTGGTTGGTTCTAACAGCGGACTTTACAACGTTTCCAGAGTTAAATAATTGGGCACAATGGAACCGAACTGTTGGTCTAAGTGAGCAGTGACTCTATTTGTCACAAGGCACCCATCTACCTAACCTAACCTAACATCGACCTACTATTACTACTGCGCAGTATTTCTTTGTGCCCTTCGCCATCTTCTCCCCAGTATTGCTTCAGCTGCTGTATCTACTACCGCCTTTACGAGTATGGCATCGATGGTAGGATGCGATTTCTGAAACCATATTGGTCATCTAGCAGAGCTTCTCTATCCTCTACCACCGCAATCAGTCTGCCATATATGATACATTCTAGGATCTTTCCCATAGTATCTAGCAAACATATTGGCTGTTGAGACGACCAGCAAAAGAGCAGAAAGCATATGCGGAAGCACCCCATGAAGTGCGTGCGAGTTTTCGGATCACTTTGTTCCCTGTTATAATTTTTTGGTGTGGCGGCTGTTAAGCCATATTGGGACCCCGTATTCTGCAATTAAGAAGACCAGCCTCCTCTATAGTTCACTCAAGAATTACATAGGTCCACGCTTACATTTTGGAAGCGTTTTCTGAAGAACATATGAATATGAAAATGTTATCTTTACCCAGGAATTTGGTTCATAAATGTAGGTAGCTACCTCCACTTTGTCTCTGGAGTAAATAGCCCTCCAGGTTGGTGGTTGTGCGTCGGGGTAACTGTCCTAGCGTGGAAAAACCTCCCAGCTTCAAAGCAATAACAAGCCTCGGAAGAGGATGGTTTTACTTTCAAAATTCCACCGTCAGTCGTAATACTCCATTCAACCCCGACGCTGACGATCAACAATCACGTCCACCTGATCAAAGTAAAGTGAAAATAGAAATGCCTAAGTTTGAATTCAACAAGGCTGCTAAAATCGATGGTCTAACTACCGAGCAGCAGCTTTAAAGTAGGTGGAGATGATTTGGTACTGAGCATACATCAATTCATCTCATGCAAGGCGAATGAAACCTCAGCATCATTTGCCCGATTTTCAAGAAAGGAGACTCTGCGAACTGCGCCAACTACAGAGGTATTAGTCTCCTGCCATATTATGTGAATGCCTTAAACCTGTTCGCAATCTGATTAATCCGTATCAGTATGGTTTTAGGCCAGGAAGATCCCACCATAGATCAGATATTCACATTGCGGCAGATCTTGGAATAAATCCAGGAACTCCAAATCGATACTCACACCACCTCTGATTTTAAAGTCGCCTTTAGTGAGAGTTATGCAGAGCCAACCTCGTGCGTCTATGCAGAATGATGATGGAAATGCACGCTGCTCCTTGGCGTTGGTAATAACATAACTGAAGCTTTTGATGTCAGAAAAGGACTACGACAAGGTGAAGCGAAGACATGTGATTTCTTAAATATAATTTTTGAAAGGACATCAGGGGTACTATCTTTCAAAAGTCTATACAACGTCTCGCGTATGCAGATGACATTGACATAACTCACGATCGTGAGTATTGAAACAGAAACGGCGAAAATGGGTTTAGGGGTTAACGAGGGCGAAACAAAATACTCGTATATGCTGTTATCAAAAAAGGACGGTCAACATCGACGAAATGGACAGAACGTCAAAGTAGATAGCTACAATGAAGATTGAAGATTTTGTCTACCTAGGCTCTACTTTAAGTTCAAGCAATGACACCAACTTATTTATTACCACCAAGAACAACAGCGGTGACAGTATGTACCCCTAAAGTACTCCACTTTGAACATCAAAATTTCCCACGCTCTACATTTGAGCGGATGTAGTAGTCCTGCCGATATATTTGTCGCTGCATAAAATAGTTCATCAGGGTGACTTTATTTTTATTGAGGGAATTGATTGCTGTTGTTATTTCAGTTTTACTAGGAGGTTCGGTACGAATTGGGGAATTTGTTGCTCCGGGAGGCACATTAGTGTTCGAGATCATACTACAGTCGTCTAAGTAGTTAAGGACTGTAGCGAAATGTTCTCTCCATCTAGTAAGCTGATCCTCATCGGAAAGCAAGTGTTTGGTATTCCGACCAATAATAAGCTCCTTGATGATGTTATAGGCAGTCCTTCTGTCACACCTGTTTGCTCCTTCTACAGCTGTTGAGGCAAGTGAGTCGATAGACTGACGTTTGTCAAGTCTCATACTAAGCTGCAATTCGGCTTCTAACTCGGTTCTCTCTACTGGTGAGGTCACTGCAATCCGAGCCTTGATTGCTGTACGCTCATTGATCCATGTCCAGGTGTCTGCCGATAGCCATCTGTAGTGACTTTTCTGTCTTTTACTGACGTAGGTGCTTGTCCGAGTTGCAAAAGCGTGTTCAATTTCTGTGAAATTTTAGTCATCGAGTTCCTGTCTGATGTCTGCTCCTCGCCTATTTCGGACATCTAGGAGATAATATCTGAAGCGGTGCCTAATCGTATTGTGATCAATCTAGCTGGATGTTCACTGCCTGTTAGTTGAGAGCCAACTAATCTTGTGGCAGGAGTACCTCCAATGACTAGGCGGTGGTTGGTATTGCAGAAGTTCACAAATCGCACTCCATTGGCATTCGGTCTACAAGGCCGTGATAAAATCCATCCGTCAATATATCAGGCCACTGTAAGGTTTCCAGGATATGAGGCTGCTTCGTGTCGAACTCCAGACCTCCGCGGGCTCTCAGTTGGTCTACCAGAGTAGTGCATGACAGTAGTTTTGTTAGGGAGTGGTATTCCCCAGTGACCAACTGACACTTGTTTTTTGGGGCAGGTGGCTCACCATTCGTTCTTCCCTCCCAGATAACACCGAGAGGTGGTGGGAGTAGGGCTTACTAATAGAGCTTTTCGGCCGCAGTGCCTCCTTCTCGTTATTAAGCAAATAACACCTTTCGGGAGATGCTGTTCTTTGTTAGTCGTTTACCATCACTTGCATTCTTATAACGCGCCACCTATTAATTTTGCTTAACACTGGATTAAATTGACCCACGAAATAGTAAAATGAATCCGGTTACTGTACATAAACTTACAATAGACACATTCTTGCACTTATTTGTGTTATTCTTTGAATAAAGGAAAAAGATATCTGTGATACAATAGTCATCGAAATGCAATTTTTTTAGTCACTGCACAATAAAACAGCAAAAAGTTCGAATAACATATCCGTTCTTTAGCCTCAACCCGAGGTCTAACCTTTATTTTTCTTTCAAATTAAACTTGTATTCTATAATTTTCTTTAATTTAGTATGTCAATCTACTGGCAACTTGCGAAATATTCACCGTCATTTGAAATTTAATGGAGCAATTATACTTTTATCTGTCATAATTCATAACATTACCAAACTACTAGTACACAGAACATACTCGTAAAAAGCTATCATAGTACACAAAACAAATTTCATTTCCGTTCTTTGTCTACCAACTTAGAGGAAATTATAATTTATTCCACCTGCAAATTGTAGACATTCAAGGCAAATATATGTACAGAGTACCCACTCTACAATGCACAGAGAAAAACTTCGATAATTCATATAATTTTCCCTCCCTAATTACCGCCAAAAGCCACTTAAGGCTATTTTTCCCAACAAACTAAACTAAACAGTATCGACACTTATTGTCCAATTCTCGGTGCGCTGCTTGCACATATACGAGTAGAGCTGCAAACTAAACTCATGATCTCGACTCGTGTGGTAGTGGATGCAATTTGAAGCACAACGTCGAGCAATTGTCTATCGGCGAAGCGTGAGGTCGGCCACACATGCTTTAACTAACTCCGATCGTCGGGTGTGTTCTTCTAGGTAAATTTCTGTAACATATGATACCTTTTGCATAAAATTTGATTCCAATAGATACACCCATTGTGTGGAGTGTTCAGTGCACACGGTGGTTAAGAGGGCACGCCAAGATCCGGCTCCGGTTTTATGTGCACAGTCCATATGCTGGTATGCAAGTGGAAGATCACCGCCACCCGTGTTTGAATGAACAATTGCACTGATTTGAACAAAAAGTTTATAGTAGCTTAGGCGGCACAAAGACAGAGTTTGGAGAAATTTCCTGTCCTGTTTTGAATTTTATTTTTATAGACGCAACTAAGATGATTTCAATTTTAATTAACTTTATCAGAGTATATTTGGATATTTGTATGCAAATTGTAGGACAGTAAAGCAACCTGTAAGATACTAAAACAAAAGTAAACTGGTTTAGTATTTGCTTGGACTCAGATTTACATGCAAATTGGTATTACAGTTTGGCTATAAAAAAAAAAAAATCTGAACTCCCAGATGAAATAGATACATTTAGCAGATTACATTTCTATTTAAAACCGGTGATCGAAAGGTACACCTGGGAACAGGTTTCCTCATCAGAAGATGGATGGGAAAATGTAGAGCTATCTATTTCTAACAAAAATATTCATAACCGGGTTCTATTTGTCATCGCTTCGTTTGGGCATCCTGATCGATATCTGGCGATATTTGTCTCTCTCTGGCCTTGGCTTAGAGGACTGCTGTGCAGAAAACAATTTCTGTCCAAAAGACTTATGGGCTAATTAGCCATGTAATGCAGTATCTAAATGTGGTTCAGCGGATAAATACCGATACGGTCTTATGTGAACATACAGATGTGTATCGGATCTATCCCCGTTTCTGAAGGTAGCTTCAAATTTGGCTCAGTTTGTCTTCAACCAGACTAGCTGATATAATCTTGCAATAGATAGTCTTAACAATGAAGCAGATGAAATCTACAAACTGTATATTGCTTCGAGATGCATTGCACTCGACAATATGTGGAAAGGTTCTGTCAAAATTCATGTGATTCGTGTTAGTAGCTTGAGTCGATACTTAAGAAAATGTTTGCATCTCTCAGCGACCTTTTTTGTCAGCCAAAACCTGAGATTCTGCATGGAAGTTCTATTGCCGTATGTTGGTTGAATGATTGTGGATGACGAGAATAAATTCTTGTTTACATAGGCCCCCATTAGGATCTGTTGTCTTCCCATGTGGAAGGCAACTTGGTAAAAGAAGATTGGGTTGGAGTTTAGGTAAAAGGATAGTAAGACACGAAAAGTCTGGTAAGGTCTAGTGATCCGAGAAACATCATGTACTCATATGTCGAAAGAACTCCAGAAATTCATTGAAATTAAAACGTCAAAGTAAATTCAACCGGGTATATCTAACCAGGTTGACTAAACCGAGGCCTTCCCCGAAAATTGGAAGCTGGAATGATTGTTGAGCTGCCCAAGAAGAGAAACCTCCTACTGTGGTTAAACAAATAGAACTCGATCTCGATTTAATGCTTGACAATCAACAGGCAGGCTTTCGAGTTGGATCCTCCAGTATCGGTCGCATCAACACCTTGCAGATCATCATTGAACAATGCGAAGAGTACAGATTTCCGCTTCGACAGCTTGAATCGAGATGATATTTGGCGAGCATTGTGCAGGGCAGTTTACCAGAAAAACTCTCGTGGGGCAGAGATGGACTATGACATCATATCTCAAACATCTTGACTATGCTGATAACGTTTGCCTGCTCTCATATAGGATAAGGATAAGGAGACGAACAAAGTACAGGAACTATCAGCTGCATGAAAGTTTCCTTAATACTTTGTTTCCTAAGTTGCTGAGCTAGGGCTTCCACCTTACCTGACCTAACATAGCTCTTCAAGACACTGAAAACTTTGTTTCCAACTTCCAAAATCCAGAACAGTTTTTTTACGACTCTCATCTCTGAAACCTCACTTAGGTCGTCGAAGAAGGATTTATCCAATGTGCGAAACCTGGCTATACCTAGTGCTGGGAATCCGCAGTGGAAGTGGAAGAGAGTTTCCTTCTTTTTAACGCTCCCACAACTGCGGCAGTGTGTATTAGAAGGAATGCGGAGACTAGCCATATGTATCCCTATTGGCCAGTGATCTATGTTGTTCGCCACAACCCTGGCGATTTTCGGACGAGTCCTGTTTAGAAACTCTTATGTCTTGGCCCAATTATAGTTGGCCCATATCCTTCTGGGTATTACGCAGAGTGCCTTTGATAGAAAGTGCTCTCTTGATGTATTCCAGAGGGCCGTGCACTTTTCCGCAATAGATCTGTCAAGAGCCGATCCCCGCTTTGCCAGTTCGTCAACCTGCTCGTTAAGCTCTACGTTACTATCGCCTGGAACTCAGAGAGGACTGACTTTAAACCGACGGTTCAACAGGTCGAGTTCCTCTCGACTGTTCTATCAGTTTGGCTTTGATAGTGGCCTGGCTATCAACGAAAATGGCGACTTTTCTCTTGGGTTTAGAATAGTTTCTCAGCGTCCGACAAGCCCGGCGTATCGCCGGCAATTTCGACTCGAACACACTAGACGAGTCAGGGGGGCGGTAAGTCTCCGAAATTCGCAGTGGTCCTGGGAGGATTCCTGCACCAACCCCACATACCATATTTGAACCGTCGCATCGGTGAAAATTGTTGTTTCTAACTTTCTTATCATGTCACCTGTTTCTCAGTCCGCCTTGGATAGAAATCCTACGAGAAATTTCTCTTAAAGTTCAGTTTGGGTGTAGTGTAATCAGTAAGAGTCTTTGCTAGATTCCCTCGTAACAAATCCAGAATTTGACCATGACCGTAGGGCTTTGCCCACAAAGCCCATACTCTCTGAATCTTACTGCGCTGCACGACGTGATATTTTGGATGTGAAGGTTAAGAGGTAGAAGGTGCAGAAGTACGTTCAGAGCTTCAGTCGGAAAGAACCGCATGGCACCCATTGTGCATATAACTGCTGATCTTTAAACCCTGCTTAGTTTTTAATATTCTAGTCCTTACTCAAGTCACCAAACCACTCATAAGAAAGGGTAGGACGTACAACAGTGGCACATTAACAAGGAGGAATATTTAATTTGAATAACTGACAGCGATTCGAAAAAAGAATTTTCTGCATATGCATAGGTATCAAGCTTCTACGGCTCTTCAAAACTCGGGTGAGTCAACACACTCCTCTTTGGGATGTTCCAGTTATGAATGCAGAATGACTTACCTTAATGATCACTGATTCTAGCTCTGTTTTGCAGTGCGAATTTTTTTATCTGAACACGGATTGTGGCCCACAATCAAAGCCTTTGAGTTACGAGTAAATGCTCACCGACAAAAGTCAAGAAGGTACCCTTTTTGGAAATAAAGGAGTTAGTTAATCTATACATAATATTGCTCAAAACTTCGGCGGACTTTCTATACCTATACAGCAAGGGGTCTTGAAAACGAAGCTTCACAGACATCTGAAATAAGAAAATGACCATCAAACTTCCGAGAAAATATAAAAACTGTGTATGAGCTTCTGCGTCAAGATACTTCTTAAACAAAGTCTCAAAGTGGGAATAATGAAATAAAAGTGCATTTCCCTTCCATTATAGCAGAATTTGCACGAAGGTCCCGGTCTTTCAGAGTAAACCACATTCGGCTTTTCTGAAATATTTTTCAATGGAAGTAGTGCCACTCATTCGTACATATTGCAAATGTGCCTCATGAATGTATCACTGTTGAAAGAGATAGTCTGTCTCACTATTAAAAGGCTCACCCACCACAAGGGCCCCATGTTTTCGAATACTTTTCATGCAAAATGCAAATTCTAGCTAATCACAAACACCTAAAGCGAATCGTGTTTATTTATTTTGCTACTTTGTGTACAATTTCCATTTTGCATGTTTAATTGTCGAAACCTGATTGAAGCATTCACACCTCAAAAACTGTTGCCAATCAAAGCACTCTACGCTGCAATGCGTAACACACCTGGTTTGTCTCCATTAAGTCTAAGCCATAAATGTGTATCAATAAAACGCCATACAACGAGCCGAACAGGTAAATCAATGACAACATTGTAAGTTATAGATGGGCGTAAAATAGTCGATAGGAGTATTTAGGTCTTTTTTTTTTTTTCTCCACCAGCATGTGGTCCCCCAAACCCTTTTCAACATGTAAACGAAGGAGTTGATACAATTTCTTCGTTTTACGATGTCGTCGTTGAGCGAATGGTGATAAATTTTGTTCATTCTTTTGAGATGTTGAGCGCCGCCGCCGCCGCTGTCCATCGATTGTGTGTGTAGGCGTTAAAACAGTAGCTTTTGTTAAGCGACGCATAAAATTCCGTTGAAATTGATTGATTAATAACCACTTTGTTATGACATGTCAAGTTGGGGCGGACATTTGATTTGGGGTTGTTTATGCCGAAAAGTGCAGCATTGTTGAAATAGTTGAGCTACAAATAAATGGACGAGAAAGTGATATGAAAATGTGATGTAGACCAGTTTAATTGTATCATGTTTGTGGCGATGGGAAATGATATATTGTTATAGGATTGCTTTTAAAATCTCGGATCAAAAGAGTTGACGTGGAAACTTGTTCCTGATTTGTACACTTTTCTATAAATTCTCGAGTTTCGCTTGATGTCGATATGAAAGTGAGAGGTCGTTTATGTTTTGAACTTACTATTTTACTGGCAGTAACTCTCATAGCTAATTCAATGCAATTATGTGGCCGCTTTTTTTTTCTCAACTTTATGCCCGCAATAAGCAACTTACCCAGGAGCTATATATTAGCAAGATTGCAGCAAATTGCTTTTATCACACAAATCCAAATCCTTCTTTTATTTCGAATGCCTAAGGATTAAACGCTTGATACCGTAAAATCCAAATGCACGACAATTAAACCTCAAATTACGGTCCAGTGCTAAAAAGTCAAATTTAATCAACATTTCCTTCAAACTGAGAATGGCGGTAATAAAATATAAGCCATCATCTTTCCAGCAATGCCACACATCAGAGAAGTTGAAAATAATCCAACATAGTAACTGGTGAAGACATTGCATTGAAGTATCCCGAAAAATTAAAAAAAATAAATAAAAATGAAACACCAATCATGCATCAAATTTCACTTTTTTTTTTTTTTTTTTCTTCCTCCTTTTTGGGCAGAGATTTTTTGTATGCCATTCAAGAACGAGAAATTGAAATTTTTTTCCAATTTAATACGATGTCATATTCATGTCGGGTGATTCGACACACACACACACACACCGAGGATACATACTCGTACCGACATTCATAAATGATGAGCGAAGGAAATTATGTTTCTTTTATGTTGGACTTTATATGCAGGTGAAATTATTCCTTTATCTGACGAATATAACATGACCACCTGGGATTGAGTTACAGTTGCGAATATTTCCTTATGTTGCGTTGTTTTATGGTTGATAAGTAAAAAAAAAAAAAAAAGTAATATTTTTTCTTCTTACCATGGCAGAGAATTTCGGGCAAGAAGTTCACAATAAAAATAAAAAATTTCGCATCATACAAGTTTTGTAATTAGCGTAAATCTCTCAAGTGGATGTTAAATTCACAGCATGAAGGTTAATGACACAATTATGCTGAATTTGGTTTTGCGATGTGAGGTCGAAGGTGGATCGGAACAAAGTGACTTTTCTTTGGATGATTTTTTTAGCAGGTAATAAAATTCCAACTGCAAGTTAATAGTTCCGTGAATTTAAAGGCGATGCACATGAGTTTTATTGGCTTTTAATAGAATTTTTAAACCGGAAACAATGCCACTTAAATGCATTATTTGGTAATGGCTACAGTTTTTTTGTACAGTTTTGTCTTTTAAATACAAAATTCTATATGGTGGTGTTTATGAATTCATTACTACTTCCTGACAATCATCTGCTGAATGTCCAATTTTGCAGTCAAAGCTATAGAATACATTCTAAGCTAATTTGGGTATGATTAAGGGCATTTTTCTTGTGCAGAATTATTGAACCAAATCACATTGTGGAGTCTGTCTCCTTATAATCAGAATTAATCTTGGGATTTCTCAGCAGTTTTTTCCTGGCCCTGATATCTTGCATCAACTCTAGCGTTAGGATAGGTTAAGTTAGATAATTGTGTTGACGAAGAGGAGATATTTTTGATTAACGTCCAACTCAGGTCGATAGAGACCAATTGTAGTACGCATTGTGGGAGAAGGGAAATCCCCATGCTCATTGAGCTATTCTCTTCTATAGGGTGACCAGATAAAAACGATAGGAAAAGAAATTTGAATATAACAACAACGGTGTGAGATAGCAAATTGATTCCAGCTTTATTTTGGAGTTACATTCATGCCATTATATACGGAAGAGAACATCATTTAAATGGCCGCCTTTTCTTCGCTGGCAGTGCTTCAAGCGTCCAATATATGCGGCGTTATTCCGGCAATACCGTCTCGAATGTTGTCCTCAAGCTCATCCAAATGGTTGGCTTGCTAACGTAGACTAAGGGCTTGACGTAGCCCCAGAGAAAATAATCGAGGGATGTCAAGTCAAACTTTGTGGATGGATTGATGCTTGGTCGAACACTTGTGGATTGTGGTCACTCCAATAATGGCAATTTTGCTTGTTGACATAGCCGCTGAGCCAAAAATGGGCCTCGTCCGAGAAGTTGATTTTCGGGCCAAAATCCAATCCGCCCAATTTGTGAACTCACGGCCTTGTCTATGGTCGTCCGGCTTCAAGTCTTGCATCAGCACAATCTTATACGGATGTAGGCCCAAATTCAACCGCAAAATAAGCCTGGTTGACTCTCTGGTGATGCCCAATTCAGCTGATTGGCGCCGAATAAACATTTCTGGATCTTCTTCGATACTGGCCGCTACGGCGGCTATGTTTTCTTCACTTCGCGCCGATCTCTATCCGGTTGGTGGCTTAAAGTCCAAAAGATTGTACTCACGCTCAAACTTTTCGACGGAGCGACGAATTGCCTGCGCACTGAAGATATGATGACGACCGACCTCACGACGAAATTCACGTTGCGTATTTACAACTGAGCCGGAATTTTTAATAATTTCCATGCACTTGGAAAGCGTCAAGCGATGCGTGATGAAATGGCAAACCTCACTGAATATTTTAACAGCTGGATGTCATTGGTAACTTTAACAGCTGCTGAAACATAACAATTGGCAAAACTATCATTGATATCTGGTCACCCTTTAAGTTTTAACCATTCTGAAGCCCTTATGAAGTCTTACAATTCCTTCGCGGATTTTTCAAAGTCTTTTAAGAAACGTCACCCGATGAAGCTAAATCTTGTGTGACAGAGGCTTGGGCAGTAACAAAAAGAGTGGCATGAATGCCCGTTAGCTTCCACATTACCGCAGCCTCTTCTTTAGCATATTTTATCCGATAATAACTCATACAAAAAGCTTCTATTACTCTGTAGAAGCCTTCTAGTTCTGGCTCTATCACATAACAGCCAGTATCTAGAGAGTTCCATATGTCGTTCGCTGTTTTGAGAGTTTTGTTTCCAGGTTTTGCTGAAGTTTGCAAAACGAGAGTCTGATAGTTTTATAAGTGTTTGTTGGTCCTTGCTCCTAAGCCTTTTCTTGCAAGTTCATAAGGAGGCACCCAGCCGAATTTTTATTTACGTTGCATACCAAGAACCTTGAGCTCTTCGCGACAGTACTTTACAAGCTTCAATTTTATTTCTAAGGCAGAAATTTGTTTCCAATACAGTCACGTAGTTTTGAAAATCCTTATTGACCTGAGCTTTCAAATATGTCAAAGTACCTCATATAAGGTAACCGCTAAGCTAACTGTTGACGCCATTATTGATACCACCGAGTGAATTCTTTCACCGCACATCTTCCTTCTGTGAAACTCTTGTTATACTTCGGTGACGCATATTCCAGCCAATCAGGTCAGGAGATGCCTCGTCCAGTTTGATATATGTATGCTGCAGTTCACTCAGATTTGCCTGGGCAGGTCCGAGCATTCACAGTACAGTCAGACTTAGCATACGCTCATCGTTGGTTCACTATTAGATAGTTCACGCAGGCAACGCGTGGAAGTCATTGTGCGATTGCTGCCTAGTTGGCAATAAAAAAAAGTAATATCATTACCCGGCTGTGCTTACTTTAAGAATCACTGCCTGCAAAATACTGCTATAGTATGGAAGCCTGATTGACTCGGTTAGTTCCAATACTTCGGAGAATACGCCCGCAACCACAACGCGAAAGTCGACAGGCATTAGTCTAGATGATTTAGATTAAGAAGAGCATTGTGCACTTTATGCCTTGCTTTTCCTCAATCAATGTTAGTGATACTTACAACGCCCGTATGTATGCTAAATACCATCTCGATTCAAGTTGCCGAAAGCCTTCTCGAAATCTATGAAGAGTAGATGTAGCGGAGACCTGTAGTCGATGCATCGCTCTATGATGTTCGGCAAAGTATTTATGTGGTCTCTGCAGAAGAATTTGGGCTGAAAACCTACCTGTTCCACATCAAGGATTCTTTTATTCTACCATAAAATATTAAATGGCCACCATGAGAGTTTTTTCAACTTTCAATTCTTGTGAGGTAATTTTCAATGAATTTACGGCACATTTCAGGCGGTATTGCGGTCATAACTTCACGGTTGTTGATTTTTAAGTGCTTCAAAGTTTGAGGATTATCTTCATCGGCACGATCTTTAGCATAGACTTACAACAAGGTATCCATCAGAGTCAGGTTACACGATCTTGGTGGCCAATTAATGTCGTTAAATCTCGAAAATGAATATCTGGATAACTTTTCGTGCAATAGAGCCAAATTTGCCTGTGTAGCCCCGTCCTGTTAGAAAAACGCATCACTTACATAAACGTCTTTAATCTCAGGCCAAAACATAGTTGGTTATCATTTGACCAAAGCAAGGAATTCGCGTAACAGTGGCGTCTTCGTTGTTTTCAAAAATATACACAGCGCTCATCAAACTATCACCCGTGGTGGATGCAATGGCCTCTCAACGATCATATTTAGACTCACAGAAGCCCAAGTTCTACAGTTTAGTTTGTTTGCGACACCGCCGAGGTAGAAATCAGCCTCATAACTGAAGAAGGTTTTGTTCGAAAAATCAGCGTCAACTTGTTGATTTTCCATCACCCAATCGGCGTATATTCTGCTCATTATATAGTCAGCAAGCAACAAACTTAATGCATTGAGCGGTGGTTAAATGATCCACATTATAAAATGCAGTACCTACTTGTCACTATGGATGATAGATGCATTTTACAGGTGCCATGTAGCAGGTATGTGAAATCCCAACCTCGAAATGAATAACCCTTTACCTCGCAAGATCTTACAGTCCATCTTTTTTGGAAGCTTGTTGGTTAAGCTTCTTTTCCACTCTTCTGGAAAATGCTGACTTTCCCAAGTTCTCCACATAATCAGGTGGAGCATTTCTGCTGTTGTATTTGGTTGCCGCTTGTAAGAGATCGGCTGGCACTTTTTTTTTTATTTTAGGGATCTGCAATGAAGGTGCGATACGTATTCGGGAATTTATTGCTTCGAAAGGTTCATTCGATTTTTTTAAAAGTAAAAGTTTTTGAATAAAGTGTTACGAAAAGGAGGAATAACGACAACATTAATTGAGTTGCTTCGCAAATTGGATTCTGTAAATAACCACTTCTCATAAAGAAAATTTTACAAACTTTAAATTAGTACAAGTGTTTTAGTGGTAGAATTTTCAATGTTCTGAACAAAACCATAGAAAGACCTAAACAATTGGCTCCACATACTTTTCTGATAGCGCACTTTTGCAAAACAATCAATGGCTTAAGCTTTTTTTGGTAAGCACCACCCCAGCAACTTATTCCGTACTGTAATTTTGATTTAAATATTCCAAAATACACTGTTTTTAAAGTTTTGTTGTCACAGAATTTTCTGAGACGATAAAAGCTTCGGACTGCAGAACGTAAATATTGTTTCAGAATTGAAATATGTTCGGACCAACTCATATTTTAGTCAATAGTAATACCTAAATATTTAAACAGTTTTACTATTTCAATTTTAAAACAATGTGTGTCACAAGATGCTTGTTCATTAAACAATGTCCTTGTAGCTTCCACAGTACAAAGACAATTTGACACATCTGATCTAACGCAATTTTTAGCATGAAAGAAAATTTCGAAGTCAGGGGACTCTTGCATACTTAGACTAAAGTGCATCAATTTAGTTTTGTTACTGACAACTAGTTTGTGTTCCGAAAACCATATTCCTAAAAGGTGTACATCGTAGTTTATATCAGCGATTAAGTTAAGTTTAAAGGATTATCTGAGCGGTATGCAATGCCAAGATCATCTGCGAATGCTGTAACTTTCCCTATGAACGATTGACTAAACAAAGAGTTGATATAAATTAGGAACAGTATGGGACCAAGAACTGATCCCTGAGGCATACCTAAGTTTATAGTTTTCGAGCCACCAACAAGGTTACCTATTTTGACTTTTTGAGTTCTATCCTTCAAGTAGGACTCAAACCAATTATGTACAAAACCACGAAATCCTGTTAACCATGTCAAAAGCTTTGGTGATGTCCACGAAGAGTCCGGCGCTACATTTTGTATCATCTAGTGCTTTGTAGATAAAAGAGCAAAACTCCAACAGGGCATCTTCTGTGGCAAGGCCTTCTCTAAATCCAAACTGAGCAGGACTAAGGAAATTTATTTTTCTCAGGTAACTCAGCACTCTACTCTTAATAGCTTTTTCAAAGACTTTTGAAACTGATGACTTGTTCATGTCGCTTTTACTACCCTTTTTGAAAAGAGGGATCACATTAGTACATTTTAATTTATCAGGAAAAATTCCGCTGAAAATACTTATATTTAGAGCTATGTTTTAAGGGTAGGATTGGGAATACCATCATTACCACAAGAGCTTGAGTTGCTGAGAGAACATATAATTTTGTAAAGCTCGAAGCCTGTTATTTCTTCATAAAAGAAGCTATTACTCCTAACATAGTCTTCGACTAAATGGGACCTAGCGCAACCGTTGCAATATGTAGGAGACTCATTAGGAGAAGACATCAGACCAACCGAAGAAAAGAAATCATTAAATATGTTTGATATTGTTATAGGATCGTCAATAGTAAACATCATCATTACACAGTACTATAGATTTAGAAATATTGTTAGAGTTGCCACCAATGATACTGTTTATAGCCTTCCATTCCTTTCTAGGGTTTGGGACCTTAACACTATTGCCTAAGTGATTCAGCACTGTTGCGAAATGGTATCTCCATGACTAATAAGGCTTTCTCGTGGTATTTTCCGGTTGTTCTAGTGTATATTGTGATCTTGCAACCACCGCGTTCTGCCCTGAGAATACTTGCGCAAAATTTAATGAATTCGGTTTGACTTCATAGTAGAAAAAGGCAGATTTTTTTTTCCGAGAGGGTGAAAGTTTTCTAAAGAAACCATAAGGCCCGACAGCGCGTGCTCATGGTAGTGTGAGATTTTTGCTCACTAAAAACACCATTCTTCAAGATTAATACTACAACTAAGCCAACGATTATCCAGCGGTTTTATTTTCGCTTACGAGACTCGTGATTTTTGGAAAAAGATGATCGTGTAATTTAAAAAGAATGTAGCGCTTTAGACAGGTTAAATTCTAATGAAAGTTCCTGCTATTTTCACGACCGGCATATACTATGACGAGAGGTCAAAAGGTTTTGTCCTTTGCGGACGACGAATTGAATTGTTCGCGTCAAGTAGTTGAATGACGGTACGGTTACAATGGCCGTGAACACGATCTTTGTGTTTACGAGCAAAATTTGTTATCTCCCGATGAATATCTTCTTTACATACGTACCACGGTGCGCTAACGATCGTTCTAAGAACTTTATTTTCAAAAGTTTGTAGGATGTTTCTATTGCTTTTCCTGGTACAACCCCATAGTTGTAGACCATACGTCCACACTGGCTTTAGCACTTGCTTATAGATAAGCAGTTTGTTATGTAGGCTCAACTTCGAATGTCTTCCGAGTAGCCAGTACATTTGTAGGTATTTGTTTTCCAGCTCATCGCGTTTCTTTTTTACGTGCGATTTCCATTTAAGCATAACGTCATTCCTAGATATTTTGCTTCGTTGGCGTATGGTATTTGAGCCGAGTTTAAATATACGGGTAATGTGTCCACTTTTTTGTAGGTAAAGTTGACGTGAGTAGATTTGCTTTCGTTCAGCACAATACGCCAAGAATTCGTCCAAGCGTGGACTTTGTTAACAGCATGTTGCAGTTTTTCAGTTGCTGCTTCAATTGTATCGCCCGTTGTCAATATCGCCGTATCATCCGCAAACGTGGCGACGGCGTAGTTTCTTTCCTGCGGGATATCACGCGTGTAGAATATATATAGAAGCGGGCCGAGGACACTTCCTTGTGGGACTCCGGCCGCAATCTCCTTGAACTCAGAGTAATCATTTCCGTGCTTAACACGAAAAAGTCTTTCGGTGAGGTACGATCGTAAAATTAGAAAGAGTTGCCATGGCAGTAGACGTTGCAATTTATACTCCAAACCTTCGTGCCAAACCTTATCGAAAGCTTGTGAGACGTCAAGAAATACACCACAACAAATATTTTTTTCTTCGAGAGATTTCTCAATCACGTCAGTTATTTTGTGGACTTGGTCGATTGTTGAATGTTTGACTCTAAATCCCCAATTGATGGTCAGGAATGAGACGTCTTTCGTTGATTACGAATTGTAGTCGTTTTGAAAGTAGTTTTCCGAATATTTTAGAGATAACCATAACCATTCAAAGGTTTGCCTGGTTTCGGGACCATTATAATCTCTGCGACTTTCCATTGTCTCGGAACGTAGAGCAATCTGAACGAAGCGTTAATCAAATATAGCAGTTTGATAAGAGCTTTATTCGGTAATTCCTTGACCACCTGTGCCGTTATCAAGTCGTAACCCGGTACTTTAGATTTTTAATCACTTCCCTCAGTTTTTTTGATGCAACTTTTTTTACTTTAAAGTTTTCAGATGTCGTGACTGGGGAGTCGGGCGTCATCAAAGTGCCGCCGAATGGCTTAAACGTGTCTTCTAAGTGCAAAGCAAAAAGTTCCGCCTTTTCTTTGTCGCTCTTGGCCCAAGTTCTATCGTTTTTCCGAATTGGTGGCGTTTGTATTTGAGGTTTCCGGATGCCTTTTAGCGCTTTCCAAAATGAATAATTTGATTCTCTTCCAATGGAGAATTGCTTTAAAATTCCCGACAGATAGACTTATTGATTCATCACAGATTTGATAGACTCATACCATAAAAATGTGACAAACTCTAGCTAACAGTCCAAGGAAGGTCATTCAACGAGATGGAGCTGATGTATCATGCACAAACAAACCCCCCCCCGCATCCACGACCAACAATTTCAGTTCCATATTTATTGCACACTCCCAGGCAATAATCAGAATCTTGTAAACAACCTCCAATGATTTTAACAATAGTACCCATAGTCACAGAAAAATAACCTATCGCTGGAAGAAATCTAGGTCATCATAATATCTAAAGCAACGAAAATTTTCCCACGAAATTTGCGCCAATTGTCGACAAATTGGAAAATCTATTTCACCATCATAACAATTTGCCCAGCAATCGAAGAGTGAGAGAAGAAATAAACAAAAAAAAAAAGATACCTATATCCGTCGAAGAGAACCAGCAAATTACTAATTGCAAATTGTTAACAATTATTATCCATTATTCTGGCAGGCGTTCTATTAACTACCACCATCGCTTTTAGTGCGCCCCGTTACAGTTGCAATCACTACCGCCCGAGCCGGCCGTCCTCCTCCATCAGTACATCTATACACTGCTGCGGGTGCTATTTCAGAGGTGGCCGGCTACTCACGAACCCAAGGTTGCAGCGTACATTATCATTTCAATTGGTATCCGTATTCGGTTGCCAACTAAGTTCATGGCGCACCCATTTAATTGCGTTTAGTCGTTGCACTGGTTACAGATAGATACACGCCTAGAAGAAAATAGATTTTACTTGTAGTTACCACAATTTTAATTAGTACTCTAAGCGTTTTTATATAATTCTAAGTTTTGCTTTTTTTTCTTCTCAACTTTGGTTAGCTATAAAAAATAGTTAACGCGTATAGATGCGATTTGGCGATAAAATACCTTGTTTTGCTACCCGAATTAGCCTTTAACGTGAAACTCAATAAAAATTGAAACCGCAAACAAAATAAAAATGCAATGTATCTGAACAATTAGCGGTGATTATCGAAGTGTTAAAAATTTCATTGATACGGGATTCCCAGAGAGCAATATTGTGAGTAGAGATTTTCTGCTCAGTTGAGCATGAAGTGGAGGCTTTTAGTTAACTCATAGCTGGGATTAAATGTAGGAAATTTTATATCTTATATCTAAGGATTGATGGCAAATAAAAACTAAGCATTTGCGGAGGTAAAGTGTTATAAATATAACGCTAGCAATAATTAGAACAATTAAATTCTACATTTACTGTCAATGTTTTGGTTGGTAATCAATATTCAGATGCTTACATGCCACAGCATATCAGCTAAATTCTCGTACTCCGACCACTCAGTTAAAGAAAAAACTGGAGCGACCTCAATAGCTTCTTTACGAGTTTTAACTGATCGCTATGCTTCCTCGATAGCGACGTGGATACCGCAGCTGATATGATCACTGACACTATCCTCTTACGTATGAATGATTTTATTCCTAACAGAATAAAGAATAAGGTTTGACCAGAGCTGTAAAGAGGCTATCAGGTTGAAAGAAGCAACCTTTCGGTCTTATAAAGCCAACGAATCTGAGGAAAACCGAAAGAAGTTTAAAGAAGCCAGAAAAGACAGCAATGCCCATATACGACGTGTAAAATTCTTACATGACCAAAAATTGAGGCAAAAATCCTACAATGTTCCAAAGGTAGTACAAATTTTTGGTCATTCGCCAAAAATATTAAAAATTCTGCCTCGTCTGGCATCCCCACTCTCATTTATAATGACATTCCAGCTGTCAGCTCCTTAGACAAAGCCAATCTGCTTTCTACTCACTTTGCAGCGAACTCCACGCTGCCAGATAATGATTTGTCTCCACCTGTATTTGAGAGTGTCAAATTTTCCATGGGACAGGTCCACTTTCGCACTCGTACAGTTGCAGGAGTACTCAAAGGTCTTAACATACACAATTCCACTGGTCCAGATGGTATCCGCGTATAGTTTTGAAGAGATGTTCTTCTACGCTGGTAAGACCTCTGTGTAAACTTTTCTGTCTATCCTACTTTGCAGGGCTCTTTCCGAGTAGATGGAAACAGCCCGTCCCCAAAAAAAGGCGAATCTTCCTCCCCGTCCAATTACCGACCCATTGCACTTATGTCCTTTCTTTCCAAGGTCATCTAAACGCTGATAAATCGTCAGCTTATGAAATATCTAGATTCAGGAAAACTCCTTATTGACCGTCAGTATGGTTTTCGTAGCAACAGGTCCACTGGTGATTTGATGGCATATCTCACCGAGAAATGGAACCAATCTCTCCATCATTTCGGCGAAACTAAGATGGTTGCGCTTGATATGTCAAAGGCATTTGACAGAGTTTGGCATCAGTCTCTTTTGTCGAAAATGCGTGCATATGGCGTCGATGAGTCTCTTCTTCAATGGATTAGAAATTACTTTTCGGTGCGTTCAATACAAGTTGGACGGCTTCAAGTCTGCAATTCACCAAATAAATGCTGGTGTTCCCCAAGGCTCTGTTTTATATCCGACTCTCTTTCTTATTTTTACAAATGACTTCTTGTCTGCAACCTCTCTTTCGCTGATGACAGTACCCTCAGTTTTTCATATTCGTTCCTTCACTCCTGTCCTTGCTCTTCGGCAGTAGAAGAGGAACGGAAACGTATATTACAAATCGGTATCCCCGTCATAGTATTAAAGGAGTGTGTTTGATACAACCCCTCTCCAACTCTCAATCCCCATGGCGTTTTTCCTCAATTATGGAAGGACGCTCATATTACACCTATCTACAAAAAAAGGTTGCAAAAGTGAAATTTCTAATTATTGCTAAGCTCTCATCTATGTATACCTAAACTCTTCGAGGGCATTGTGTATGATGCCCTTCTTCTCCACAAAGCAACACGGATTTCTTAAAGGTAGGTCAATCACTACCAACTTGACCGAATTCGTGTCTGGTACACTAAACGTTTTGGAAGATGGCAATGAAGTTGATGTTGTAGCCACTGATTTTAGTAAGGCCTTCAACAAAATGTCTCACTAACTCATTCTCTTTAAACTAGAAGTCCTTGGTTTCCAACCGCGGTTCATATCATGGATCAAATCATATCTAGTGGATCGCCAATACAAAGTCCGTTTTAGATCGTCAATATCAGACCCTGTTAAAGCAACTTCGGGGGTTCCTCAAGGTAACCATCTTGGACCTCTGATTTTAACCTTACGATCATTCAGAACTCCAACCTTCTGGTCTACGCTGATGATATGAAAATCTTTAGACGTATTTCATCTCCCGCTGATCCTCGCCTTCTACAGGATGACTTGAATAGTTTCTCCATCTGGTGTAACAAAAATTTCTTAGAGCTTAATGTTGATAATGTCATACCATTACCTACTTCCACAAACGTCTGCGACCACCTCCTAGGGTCTACTTTATTCGTGATGAGCCTGTACCCATAGTCACATCAGCATGCGATTTAGGTGTGATCTGTGATAGTGAACTCAGCTTTCTTTCACACATTTACAGTATCAATAATAAAGCCAACTCAGCGCTTGGCTTTGTGAAACGCTGCTCAAAGGAGTTTTCTGACCCATATGTAACTAAATCCCTCTATATTACCTTCGTCAGACCCCTCCTCGAGTATGCCAGCCAAGTATGGTCTCCTCATTATGCTCCCCAGTTGAGGCAGTGCAGCGCAGGTTCATGCGCTTCGCCTCGGTTAGGCTGATAACATTAACCTGCTACCCTACGCGGATCGTTTTAGATTGATTAATCTTCAATCATTGGGAAAACGTCGTGATATTGCCGATATACTTTTCATTCATCAGTCGTTATCTGGTAACATTGATTGTCCCGCCCTGCTTCAAGCGATCTCTCTCAATATTTACATAAAAATTAAATTCCGACCTGGACAGCCTAATCAAATGGGGTTCAGCCAACAAATTGGAATTTAATGCTTCCAAAATACTCTCAAGCGAAACCATAACACTCAGCCATTATCCATGAATGCTACTTGCATCACTGAAACCGAAAGATTGCATTTCGGTATGTGTATTAATAACCACCTTCGATGGAACGATCACATATTCGAGGTCGCCAAAAATGCAGCAAAATGTCTAGGATTCCTTAAAAGGTGCAAGAAATATTTTACCCCGTCTGATCTGGCCTCAATTTATAAGGCCAGATCAGAGATCCCGCCCGAAGCTGGAATATAACGCCCATATCTGGTCTGGTGCATGCAAAACCGTTCTGTACATTCTAGACAGGGTACAGAATCGCGCGTTAAAGCTTGTAGGCGATAGAGACATTGTGAATTCCATTCATTTACTAGAACTTCGGAGAAATGTCTCCTGTCTATCCCTGTTTTATCTTTTTTTTTTATAAAAAATGCTCCAGCGAAATAGCCAGTTGGATTCCTCCCCTTCAAAATTTCAACCGCAATACGCGACATGCTTCGAATGCACATCAGTGTACCCTAAAGTCAAACTTCAGTCGTACTGTCAAATATAGGGATTCATTTATAAGCCGAACAACAAGAATGTGGAATGATCTACCAGGCTCTGTATTTCCCCATCACTACAACCTTCAAACATTTAAAGCCAACGTGCATAGGCTCCTCCTTTGTTCCTCTTCCCCCTTTTCCTGGCACCTGTGCCTTGAAATCGTTTAAGGGTATTCATATCCCCTTCGGCACGCGCAGACTATAAAAAAAAAGCATTAATTTCATCACATGCTTAATGGTCCATTTAAGGGGCATTTTTCTGCTAAAAATGCTTTTTCACCAGCATAGGGTATTAATGCCCAAAGCCATATCGCAAATATGTCATGATTTAGATTAGATTAGATTAGATAATAGATTTATTTCAATTCATTATAAATATGAGTATATATGTACAAAATTTTACAAATCTTATATAGCATGGCAAGAGCCGTCTGCCAGGATGACAAATTTTTATAATTATTTTATTTTTTTTTTTTTATAATTTGCACGTGTTAAAGGGGATATGAATACCCTTATACTAATTTTTAGAACACGTGCATTAATGTGGAAAGGAAGAGACAGAGAGAAAGACAGAGTGATGTGGTTTGAAACTCAGGTGGTATTAAGTTTTCTGTAAACTCCAAGGGTGGCTGTCCAGATAACTGGGGAGAATTTTGTTTTGTTTTCGCTATTATTGTCGTTGCTTATGATTCACAGTATTTTTTTCCGTCCTGATGTCATCATCACGATCAAGTTGCATTTTGGCCATATGACCACCTTACTGCCAGGGTTATGCCTTCACAGTAGAGTTGTCTTAGCTTTCGCTATTGACCGACTTTTTTATTTATTTCATGTGGAATAAATAGATAATTCTTGACATCAGGATTCGAACCGTGAATCAACAGCGTGACAAGCGATGATGTTACCACTACACTACGACCACCCTCATCATATAAATATTTTATTACTATTCTAAAATTTTAAAAGTTAAAATAATTCTTGTATAATTTGACTACGATATCGTAAAGCAGCTTTAATATATTTGTACAGGGCTTTACAGTCTTTCCCATTCAGGAACTGATGAACCTCATCTTGTCCTAAGTGCATTCTCCTTAGTTCTTTCAGTATAGGACAGATTCCTATGAAATGCAGTATTCTTGAGCCGCCAGGTTGCAAAGATTGCATTGCATAGGTAGGTCCATTCTATGGGGCATGAAGTTTAGGGCTAATATTTCTCCTCTCGCCTTAAAAATGGTGCTTATAGCATCTAGTCCCTAGTGATTTTTGAAATAACTAATCCTGCTGAGGTCATGTTTAAGTTGGCAATATGATTCCCTGTGGATTGAAGCTCTTGCCTCCTCTATAAAGCCGTTGTGTAATTCATCGCTAAGGTTGCTCAAGATGTTGTAAAGCTCAACTTTCGTATTTTCTACGTAGCTTACACTTATATTAAGGGGACAATTTGCTCTATCCGCTAGCTCATTCCACTTTTCAAAACAGGCTGCTTCTTTGATGATTGCATGCTTCGCTACAATTTTTGGTAGGCGAGTGTCTTCCATATTTAGGACCTTTACCATGTAGTCGAAGTGTATCCTAAGCGTTGTTAGATACAACGGTGGGAGGCCCGTCTCTATGTACAGCATGTGGTTTGGCGTGGTCATTGGTAGGCGCAGCATTCGTTTAAGAAATAAGTGTAGAAGCTGCTCAACTAGTTCGTGTCGCAGACTTGTGATGCATAGAACATAAACGATTTTGCAGTAGCTTCGAAGATGTGGTATTTTGCAGCGAGGCTGATGTTTTTGTTTAGCATACACTCTTTCCATGTTGAGTTTATAGCTTCTTTTAATGTTTCCTTTAGATGCAAGCTAATGTTATTTCGAGGTGTTATGATCACTCCAAGGTATTTATACTGTTTCACTACCTCCACATGTTCTCCCTCAAATCTCCATCTTTCTCTCGGTGTATGCCTCCCCTTTCCATTTCCAAACACCGTGACTTGCGATTTATTCCTTTTCACGATAAGGTTCCACATTTTGCAGTATTCTTCCAGTTTTGTCAACATTCTTTGCAGCTTCTCTGGTGTATCAGCCAAGAGGACGATATCATCCGCAAACATTAGAATCTTGATAGTGACATTGTTAATAAGAACACCGCCGTTCAAAGCATGGACAATATTTTCTATGAATAATACAAATAAGAGCGTACTAAGTGTACATCCCTGTTGCACTCCCGTGGTAACTAGAAAGCTCTCGGACATCTCCACCCCATTCCACACAGCGGCGGCGCAATGACGATAGATAGCCTTTAAACTTGTCAGCATTTTAGTAGAAATGCTCATGGTTGACAATTTGTAGAACAGTAGATCCCTCTTTATACTATCAAATGCTGATTTAAAATCGACAAAATAAGTATAGGTGTTTTTGCCTTCTGCCCTGCGGATATCAACAATAGTGTTGAGTGTAAAAATACGGTCGACGGTTGAGTATGCTTTCCGGACTCCTGCTTGGCACTCACTCAGGATGTCATTTGTGGTGATCCAGTCCATAAGGTGGTTAAACAAAATGCTCCCAAAGATTTTTCTTATGGAGTTAAGAAAAGATATGCCTCTTTAATTTTCTGGGCTGTTTCTGTCCCCATTTTTATATATTGGAAAAATCACAGCTGTTTCGAAGAATGCAGGCAAGGTTTCCAATCCATATAAGCTGTTAAGCAGTTGGAGTAAGGTGTTCGCGAATTCATGGCTGCAGTATTTATAGAATTCATGTTCTTCATGTTCTGTAGAACTGTTTGTAACTCCAGCTGTGTAAAAGGTCTATCTAGTTGATGATTTTCAATATATGGTTCACAGTGCTGAAATAAATATGTTATGATAGCCGGAAACTTACTGCAGACTAAAGGGTTACTTGTATTCATTTCGAGGTTGGGTCTGCCAAATCCATCTGTCATCCATAGTAACAGATAATTAGATCTTAGGTTAGGTTAGTTAAGTGGATGCCCTCGTTGACAGGGTTGTCAACAGCTCACTTAGACCACTGTGCCCAATATTTAGAAACCTGGGAACCTAAACATTTCAATCTTCGAGCGCTAGACTAAACCACTCAGATAAATGTATAAAACTCAGGAGTTTTCTTAGCTCAATTCTACCTAGCTCATCCAGCTCTGAAAAGAAGTATCTGCCAAAAGCACGGCTTCTTTTAATGGACAATCACATAGGAGATGATAAAAGGATTCTATTTCCTCTACGTTCCTGCAGCTTCTACAGTAGTCGCTATGAGGTAACCCTTGCCGTGCTGCGTGATTACCTATCACAGAGTATCCTGTTACGACGCCAACAGCTTTGCTATGATAGATCTCTTTTTGTCGTAGACTGGCTGTAGCGCATGTGTCTAATCGACACCAGCGTTCATTAGCTTCCTCATTAGACTCGATGTCTATCTCCTTGTATAGGGTGCTGAGCGGTACACTAGCCTCGAAAAGGGCCCGCGAAGGGCTTATGAGTGAATCTTCACTGGCTAGTTCGTCCAGTACTCAGCACAGGGTCATCTTGTTGGCCGCTGGATCTTACTGATGCCGACTCTAACGCCTTAATGGCCGCTTGGATATCAACATACAAGTAGATATTGATTATTTGCCCTGTAATATCTTCCTCAATACTCATACCAACAGCTTGATTTATTGCGGCGATTTCGGCTTGGAAGACACTGTAACAGCGATGTATATTTCGAGACTCACAGTAGACGCCGGCACCACTACCGACAGTCATTTTGGATCCGTCGATAAAGATGGCCAGTTCGGCTAGTTAGATCTTGACGTGCCAGTTTAAAATATGGATCGGTTAACCATCGCTCAATGCATTCAAATTGTTGCATCTTACTCGTACTATAAAAAAAAACAGTTCTGTAATATATGTGTATCGCTATTTAAGGACAGGTTATGGTCGTCAAACTCGCCCACCTGAGCAAACAATTCGAAACACTATCGCCAAATTCAAACAAAGCAGTAGTCCTTGTGATGTCATAAGGACTGTGCATCACCTTAATGCTCGTTGAACTGAAAACATAGCCGCTGTGAATGTTTGAATGGCTGAAAACCCGGAATTGTCAATTCCACGTCCCGATCAGCAATTGGGCATTTCCTACAGTTCCTTTGGACGTATTTTTGAATTGGCAAATGCACCTTTATCCCCGTCCAGCTTTTACAACAACTAAAGCCTGTTGATCATAAAATGTGCTGAATATACGACAAGTTGACTCCAATTTTTCGAACAAATTTTTCTTCAGAGATGAGTCCCATTTCTTGCTCGCTGGCTTTTAAGAGTCTAAATGTGATCGTTGAGAGGCCATTACATCCACCATGGGTCACAGTTTGGTGCACGCTGTAGACCGGCAACATGGTCGGGTCGTATTTTTTGAAAACGACGAAGGCGCCACTGTTACGATGAATTCACTGCACTATGGTGAAATGAAAACCATATTTTTTTGGCCCGACATGTTGTTCCGACGTGACGGAGCTGACTCTATTGCACGAAAAGTTCCAAGCCGTTTAATTTCGCGAATTGTCGACATCAATTGGCCACCAAGATCATGTGATCTGACAACGTTCGATTAATTTTTGTGGGGCTATGCTAAAGATCGTGTCTATACAGACAATCCCCAAACTTTGAAGCACTTAAAAACCAACATTCGTGAAGTTATGGCTGCAATACCACCAGAAATGTGCCGAAAGGTCATCGAAAATTACCTCACAAGAATCGAAGTTTGCAAAAACTCCCATGGTGGCCATTTAACCTATGTTGTATTCCATGCGTAGTCCAAAGTTTAAAACTAAAGCACAAAGTGAATGTTAGTCATTTAGGGTACTCGTATGACAGAAGGTTTCAATCTATAAATGGTCATAGCTTTCCAACTGCCAAACATTCAGCGAGCACGTAAATACATTTTTCATCATCTTAAACTTACCTTCCTTCAGATCCAATAAGTGGCACTACAACTGCTTGATGCGTTATGTCAGTATGTGTTAAGTAACTATTTCGATTCGTCCTTAGATACATAGAGCCTACTCCGCGGGAGAGTGCCTGATGGATTTCTTTTTGCACATAGCGAAGCCGAGCGGCTCTGCTAATACTTTATAAAAAAAAATTCGTTTACCGAAAGTTCTATGTAAATTATTAATAATATTAATTTTTTCTATTTTCAGGTGAGTCTGCACAGTACCTACGTAAGTTGTTATTTTCATCACAATGTCTATATCCACCTACCAAATTACTTATAGAGTTACTGGTCAACAAGAAGATTCTTTTTTGAGAAACTAGAAGATCGGTTTACATGTCAAATGGTGCTCACATTGTCGGAGTTACAGAACTACATGTCAAATGGTGTGGAAAACAAAATATTTCTCCGCCTTAGTTAGTTCGAATTCCTCCAAAAATAGGAGACCATTTGAAAGACTAGCCCTGTGACTTAATTGTCACTGCTCACTTATACCAACAGTTGCTTCCATTGTGCCCCTATGAGTTGTTGTTACCCCGGGAACCTATAAAAAGAAAGAAAGAAAAGAAAGCCGCCGAATTAGAACCACAATCAGATAAGGATATGAATCCTTCAATTCTATGAACAAGTGACTAAATTTCTTCTTCATCCTTGCAGCTTCTGCAAATAATCGTTATGTATAACTCCGAGGCACTCCGCGTGATTACCAATGGCACAGTGCCCCGTAATGATGCCGCAGACTACTCGTGTGTTATTACGATTAAACTTAACTAGACACAAGAGATATTTTCTTGTCATAGACTGGCCATGTCCTGCTGGCTATATCAGTAGCTTCGTCGTCTGCGAGCTTAATTATAGAGCCAATGGGAGTTCTTACAAAGGGAAGAGCACAGAACACCCTTGCCCCTGTACCGACGTCCATTTTGGAACCGCCTGTGTAGAAAGCTAGTTGTCTGAAAGGCTAAGACGAGATGCAGGTGAATGGGGAGTCGGTTGGTCTAAGGATCAATGGCAACATCAGAGTATTATTCTGAAACAGACGCCAATTGAGGAGGTCGATCAATTTAACTACCTGGAAAGTTTTATATCATCTGATGGCAGAACGGACTTAAACGGACGTTAAATTCGTGTATGCCTGTTAAACCTGGAAAGTCTCGGCAAACACCACTAGAAAGTTACAGTCTTTCTTTAATCGCTGTCTGTGATACAGCCTTGAGAGGAATTCTGGCATAAAACAAGTCAGAAGCTATTGAATGTTGAGATAAGGCAATGAAAATAGCACTGGATTGGTCACAGACTGAAGAAGCTCAAATAGCGTAGGTTACGTTAGGTTTGGGGGGGCTGTGCATCTCGAAAAGAGGTAACACGTGGGTCTATTGATCCATTGTGGTTCCACTTGAGTTTTGTTATCTAACACTGTTTCTAGTTGACTGGTTCCTGCTCGAACCTGCGTCTGCTCCTTATGAATCTGATTCAGTCCATCAGCGATGCATGTGCCAACTCACATAGTTCTCCGAAGAGTTTGTTTCTTTTATGGAGGAGGCGACGGTTGTGGAGATTTGGACAGTCGCCGAACAGGTGTTTGATGGTTTCCATTTCTTCCTAATCTTGAGCCAGCCTTATGGCCATAGTTCTGATCGCGCAATGCCCCGTCAGTACACCTATCAAGCTGCGGATTTCCTTTTTCCCCATAGCTAGTTAGCATTTGGTTCTCCCCTCATTTAATTGTCTTGGAATGCCTATTTGTGTGTGAGGATAATCTGTACCTAGTACTGATCCTTTCATTGCCAGTTCATCTACATTCTCATTGCCTTCTATATCACTATATCCGGGAACCCAACAGAGATTGACCACGTGAATATTCCTTAGTTTGTTTAGGTTTTTGCCACATTTACATACTGTCCTAGATTTTACTGTCTCGCTGTACAGTGACTTGATAGCTGCCTGACTGTCCACAAAGATTGTTGTCCGCGACAGATTAATTTTCTTTGTAAGGATTGTCAACGCTGCTCTATCAATGGCAGTTTGAAAGACACTGCATTCAGTTGGGACTTTGTATGAGTCTTTAATATGTAAGGGTTCGCAGAATATTCCTGCTGCGGTTCCTATTTCCATCTTAGACCCATCAGTGTAGAGTCGGATGTTTTGTTCATTTATTAATGGGTTGGACTCCCCAACTTGTCTTTTTAGAATAAGGATAAAATAACATAGTCTGAGTTCTTGATGGGGTTAACAATTCCATAACTGTGATGCATGACCGTAAGAACTTTGCTTCCAAAGACCGGATGCTTTAAGTCAGATTCCGCTGCTAGGCCTTGTACTCCTGCAAGGGAAGAAGGTGAAGTTTAATTTCTAACCCTAAGTGTTGATCTCAGTGTTCCTGTTAATCTTTGTACCTTGGTGAGGTTGCTTTTTTCCATTGCATTTCACCATACTAGTGCTCCGTAAGTAAGCATGGGTATGTGTACATCCAGTGGATTATATGCCGTCGCATTCCCCAGCGTTTACCGAAGGTTTTCTTGCATGCTAAGAACGTACATAGTGTTTTTTTCATACGATTCTCTGCGTTCAAACTTCATCAAATGCTTGTGCCACATCGAGAAAGACTGTAGAACAAACTTTACGGTGTACCCGATCAATGGTTGAATGGTTCACTCGAAAGCCAAATTGGTGGTCTAAGCAGTCTTTCGAAAAGTTTGGACATTATTGGCAGCAAAGATGTAAGCTTCAAGATTGGTTTTTTTTTGGGGAGCTGCTTGAGAATTTGAAGTTATCAATTCAAATCCTGACGCTTTTTTCACATTTAAAGTTTTCATTTCATTTTTCACTTCAGATGACGATGTGGTGCGTATTTATTCATCTTCTTGTTGCTTGTTCTTGTCTTCGCTAAGTAAATCATCAGAGGAAAACGTGGCTAATAGAGGATTTGTTGCCGCCCTTATTAGATGATGAGGAGTAATGAAATTTTATTGCTTTAATCTTCTAACCTCATCAGCTGAACTTTTATTAAAATTAACAAACAAAATCTTCTCAATTCAGAAAGGTATTCTCTCGCATCTAATCTAAGCGAACAAAAGCATCACCTGCCGAATCCAATCAACGAAGCAATTTGCCTATTTAAGGTACATGCCTACTTTTTTTTTTTGCATTTCCATTATGGAGTAATCATTTCTGTTAAATCGCGCAGCAATTTTCAACAGAACAATCGCAATTATTATTTCGAAATACCCCAAAGCTATTGCGAAAGAAAGTTCCCGCGATCCAGTTGATTATGAGTTTCTAATCCACTCGCGTCTAGCAAATATACAGCCCACGCACAACTGCTATTCCGCCCATCACAAACAATCAAACTTGACAAAATCTGTTCCAAATATTCCATCAAAACCATCAGACCATCCAGTCTGTCATAAGCATCATCTTCAATGTTACAACAACATCAATACCATCCCACCCATGTGTACAACTCGATTGATCTCCAATTAACGACAAAAATGTCGTGTCTCACGTTTCATCAATTTCCGCCACCCCCAAAACAATAACAAAAATATCTACAAAAACACTTTTTTTTTTTATTTTTTTCCTTGTTACCCCCCGCAGCAAACTAAAACACCATCGTTTCGACATTGGATAAAAAACCAAATCCAAATAAATACTTTTCGTACTCTAATTGACTTGTTAAGTCTTAAGCCGTTTGTTAAGCTAAGGATTATCATCTTAAGATTTAAGCCACTCGCATGGCGTATGTACGTCTGTGTGTACGGCCGGGGTGCGTAGGCCGAAGTCAAAACGTGTGCGGTACTCGTGCCAAAAAAAAAGAAAAAAAACCGAACGAGATACATATTCAAATCAATCAGATCGGTGATGTGGAAATGACAAAAAATCTAGAGTACCCACAACCGATGGAGGTTCACTTGACAAAATAAATAAATAAAAAAAAAAGTTAATATTTAATTGACAATGATAATGGGAAGCTAGCTGGGGTTTTTCTCTGTTCAGAGTTCCAAACAAAAACAACCCACGACATACGGCGGAAATTTCTCTCCATCTATCCGCGCAGTCAACGTGGATCTGTGTGAGAAATTTGTGTCAATCATTTGAATGCCTCTTAATGTCAATCTAAGTAGACATAAACAAAATGTCAAGTGATCATTTAACGTTTATATCGCCAACATGAAAATCGAGTGAGGTTTGGTTTGGACAATGTATCTACGAGTTAGGCTAGAGGAAGAGATACAATGGGAAAATAATTGGAGCATTTGAAAGTGCTTAAGATAAGAACACTGAAGGAGGTACTAAGTCAAGTGATAGGTTTTTGTATGTGGGTAGGTTTCTAGTGGTTGATAAGGTTGACTCTGTTATGCATTGCATTGGATCTATGATTCAACCAACGGACGCCTATTTAGATCTGATTTTAGTGCTTATGTACAGCCTTGGTCATAAATGAAGAGAATCCTATGCAAAAAAGCAATTAGTATGTGGACGAACATTTGTATACCATTTGCCTTTGTTACTGCAAGAATCCTACTAAGCATGCTAGCAACTAAATTAAAACATTCTTCCGAGCTGATTTTGTTCCCATTCTCGTAGAATAGCGCTCTTCAGGCCCACAAAGGAACTCGAATTATTGTTCTTTATTATATTTTTTAGAAGTGCCCACAGGTGTTGAATCGGGTTCAGGTCTGGCAATTGAGCTGGCCACTCCAAGAAAGATTTGAAAACCATTCCATCGTTTTTCGGAAGCTATGGCATGGAGCATTATCTTGCTGACAAATTATCCATCACTACAACCTTCAAACATTTAAAGCCAACGTGCACAGGCTTCTCTTCTGTTCCACTTCCCGATTTTCCTAAACGCCCGTGTCCTGGAAAAATATAAGGGTATTTATAATCCCTTTGGCGTGCGCAGATTATTGTGTGAAATGCGCTGGAAAACACCACACAACAGAATGCACAAAGCCCCAAAATGTGCAGCCTAAGTGCGTGCACTGCGGGGAACCCCACCCCGCAAGCTATCGGGGGTGCTCTGTTGCCATAGAACTGCAGAATATCTTAAATAAAAAACTAAACACCACAAACAAAATTCTTGATAAAAAACAAGAATCACCAGATAATATTAAAGTAGATGTGGAACTATCAAAACTAGAGATTAAAAAACCCATTGCAAAAGAAAACACAAAACCGAACGTTCAAGTAGTTGCACATTAAAAACAGCATGCTATGCAGAAAAAGGACCAACCTGAGTGTAACCAACAAAAGACTCAACCAAGCAATGACATGAATCAAACACTACAACTGATCCTAACCAAACTTAATGCACTAGATATGCGACTCAAAAAGTTAGAAAATACCAACGACAAAGGGTAGAAGTGCAGCATATAACAGAGAAAATACAAGTTACAGCAGTGTGTATAAAAGCTAAGCATAAACAAATTAATATCGTTGCTATTTACTGTCCTCCAAAACATTCAATTAAAAAAGAAGAATATTCAGATTTTTTTGAAAAACTAGGAAACAGATACATAATAGGTGGAGATTTTAATGCCAAAAACCTTAACTGGGGATCCAGATTGACAACAACGAGAGGAAAAGAACTTCATGCTGCTATTCAAAAACATCAATGCGAAATTCTCTCGACAGGAAGGCCCACGTTCTGGCCTACAGACAAAAATAAGATACCAGATCTAATTGATTTTTTCATAATCAAAAATTTGTCAAGCAGTTATATACACATAGATGAGTTCGAGTATCTAAGCTCTGACCCTTCACCTATAATTCTCCAAATGAGTGAACATATAATTAAAAATACAAATATTAAAACCTTAACAAATAACAGAACAGATTGGCAAGCCTTCAAGCTGAACTTAACGAGTAAAATAGATTTAATGATACTCCTTATAACTAAAAATGATGTAGAAAAAGAACTGCATAAGTTGGTCAGCGATATTCAGCAATCGGCCTGGGAAAGCACCCCTGCCCTAAAGAGAAAGAACACAAAAAGAAACTACACGAAAGAAATAAAAGATTTAGTAGCAGATAAAAGACGAGCAAGAAGAACGTGGCAGGAAACAAGAGCTCCACAACATAAAGCCAAGCTAAACAACCTCTGTCAACAACTAAAAAATTTAAGGAAGATTCAATGAAAAGGTACCTCAGAGGGTTAACACCTGAATACGTAACAAATTACTCTCTATGGAAAGCAACAAAAGGATTAAAACAGCCTACTGTGCAAATACCTCCAATCAAAGCAACTGATGAAAACTGGGAAAGAAGCGATCAGGACAAAACCATTCTCTTCGCAGACTACCTAGAAAACATATTTAAACCACCAGTTGAAAATATGTCCTTCAGAAGAAGAAAGCGAAGAAATTCTTCTCACAACTCCTAATGAAATTTACAACTTAATTAAGCATGAAATAAATGCAAAGAAAAGTCCTGGATATGACCTTATATCTGGTGTCGTACTAAAGAACTTACCAAGGAAGGCAATAATAAAAATAACAAATTTAATAAATGCCACATTTAAGCTTAAATATGTGCCTACTTTGTGGAAGGTTGCTGACGTCCTAAACCTGGTAAACCGCCAAATGAAGTGTCATCTTACAGACCTATCTAGTTATTGCCAATGATATCAAAAGTGTTTGAGAAAGTACTCGCAAAGCGTTTAAAAAAAATAATTAAAAGGAAAAAGCTGATTCCGAACCATCAGTTTGGTTTTCGAAGGCAGCACTCAGTACACAGAATTACGAATAAAATCGAAGAAGCACTAGAAAAAAGGAAAGTTTGCTCGGCTATATAGTCATAGATGTGGCGCAGGCCTTTAATAAAGTATGGCACGAAGGACTTATCTATAAACTGAGATGTATGTTGCCAAATCAATATGCTTCTATTCTGAAATCGTATCTAGATGGAAGACATTTCAGAATAAAACAACAGAGTACTTATTCAAATCTAAGAGAAATAAAAGCCGGCGTACCGCAAGGTAGTGTACTGGGCCCAATATTATACTTATTATATACTAGTGGTATTCCTAAATTAGAAAACCACACTATGGCAACATTCTCAGATGATACTGCAATACTAGCAGTAGGAAGAACCAATGAAGAATTCACAAAAAAAAACTACAAATTGGCATAAACAAAATTTGTGAATGGACTAATAAGTGGAGAATGAATGAAATGAACAACTATGGGGTTATGCCAAAAAGACAAACATAGACAAAATACAACGTTTCCAAAATAAGGTGCTTAGAAATATAGTAAATGCACCTTGGTACATAAGAAATACTGACTTTCATCGAGACCTGAAGGTAGAAGGTGTATCTGCGGAAATTCTAAAACATGCAAAAAAAAACACAAAAAAAAGCTAGGAGAGCATATAAACATAGATGCAAGAAAACTAATGCATAATGAAAATCAATTACGAAGGCTTAAAAGAACAAAACCTCTCGATTTAACTTAATATAAGAAAAATAAAAATTTATATACTTGCTTATAAATACATACACACTCGAAATAAAGAGTCACCACCAGGGGGTGAAACTCATACAAAGACTAAGATGTCAGAAAAAAATTGCTTATTAGTCCAAGTGACTAGATCGCAATTATGTGGGAGGTGGTTTTAGTCGGTAAAAATCCGGCATGCTGATTACTCGGATCATCTGTATCTTTTGAATATCTCCCTTTCTTCTAAAAAAAAAAAAAAGATTATTTTACGATACGATGACTTTAAGAACGTCCCTGAAACATCAATACAGCTGTCGCTATTCATTCTTTCCTCGCCTCCTGCCGCTATGCAGCCCCACAGTATGTTTAACTGTAGGTACCACACAATCAGGATGGTACACTTCTCCGTTCCTCCTGTAAACGTAGACGGCGCCAGGAGTCCCGAAAATCTGTAAAGATACATTTTGATTTAGTCCACTTCTAAGTCCACTTTTGATTTTGCTTTTAGAAGTATACGATATACTTACCTCAAGATTTGCCTCATCTGACCACTAATCTTCCTGTCTCCTATACTTATGCAATTTGGCCCACTCAAGACGTTGTTTCTTGTTCTGGCCTTCAAACCTCTAAGACCGGCTTCTGTTAGCCTTCTTCTAACTATTCTCACAGATAGCGTAACATTTTGGAAGCCCTGAAGTGAAGCAGTTAGTCCAGAAAAGGTCTTTTGACAATTTTTTTTAGAGACTCCCGTGTGAGAATCTGAACTTCACAAGCCGAAGACTTTGTTTTTCTGCCTGGGCGCGGCTTTGAAATGTACTCCCCAACTGGAGGGAAACTTCCCTAGTACAAATTATTTCCCGTTTTTTCAAGCAAAGTGTTAAGTTGAAATTTCATTAATGAAGGCTGCACATGTGGAGAAATACTTAAGCTTGCACTATACTCCGACTCAAGATTCTGCCGAGATTTTGTTGCTAAAATACGAGGGTGGGTCAATAAGTCCCTGAAAAATCAAATAAGGAACACTCTTTTCGGTATAAAAACATTTTATATTTCAACATAGTCTGCTTTTAGCTCTATATTCGTTCACTTCATCCAATGTTTCTCCAATTTGTTGATGCCCTCCAAATAATACAATTTCTCGAGCCCCTCAAAATAAGCGTTTGTTTCAGCGATGGCCTCTTCATTCGACTCAAATCTCTTACCTCCGAGCCATTTCTTCATGTTTGGAAACAAGAAATAGTCGCAGGATGAGGGAGGAGTTCGTAGCCTAACTCATGCAATTTTTCCATTGCGACTGCGGAATTTTTTTCTGCGTTATTAGAATTTTCACCAATATATGACAATATAATCGTGTGCGGTGATTTCAACGCTAATTTACTAAAAAGAGATTCTCGTGCGCACCAAATGAAGGACTTCGTGTCCTCTTGTGGTCTTACTATATTCAATGGCTCAGTTCCTACATGTTTTCGTCCGAATGCTCCGCCCAGTCTTCTCGATTTTATTATTGTATCTGATCCTTCATCGGTTCTGCATTACGATCAGCTATCTCTTGAAGGTATCTCCGAACATGATCTTCTGTTTTGCACGAATAATATTAGTTTTTCAAATAATATTGCCCCGACGTCATTTCATTTTACGGACTTTCGTGCTATTGATTTAGATTCGCTACATGCTGCAGCATCCTCGATTCCTTGGGAGCACTGTAGGCTTAAGTCTGATCCCAACGACAAACTGAAATGTTTTCAATTATTTTTGGCTTATTTATATGATACATATGTTCCAATAAAAACTGTTTCCATTCGGAATACTGCATATCCTTGGTTTACTTCGGCAGTACTTAGTGCGCTTAAAAGCAGGAACAAGCTATATAGTAAATGAAAACAAAATAGGTCCCAGCTTAATTGGGCTGCATATAAAGTGGCACGCAATAAGGTGACATGCATTGTTCAGTCTAAGCGGAATTACTACTCCTCTAAGTTGAGCACCTCCCTACCTCCAAAAATGGTGTGGAAAAACCTGCGCTATATTGGTATCGGCAATAATGGTAGTAGAAATTGTTCCTTAGATCCTGATGAACTCAACAGTTACTTTCTGGCTAATAATGCAGAGTCCAGCCGTCTGGAGTTTGATTGGAGCTCTGATACTCATGCGCAATATCAAGCTGAATTCGAAGGGGTCTCGGAGGACGAAGTTCTAAATATTCTTGCATCAATTACGTTTTGTGAAAATAGTTTTGCCACATATCTTAAGTCATCTTACTCATATAATTAACTTCTGTATTATGACATCAATATTTCTCCAAGCTTGGAAGTATGCAAGAGTGATACCAGTTGGAAAAAAGTCGAATGCTGCCGTTGCCAGCGACTACAGGCCCATCAGTATTTTGCCGTGTCTGTCAAAAGTTTTTGAAAGGGTACTGGCAGAGCAAATACAAAATTATCTCTCTGTTAATTTCTTATTAAGTCCGTTTCAATCGGGTTTTAGAATAAGACATAGCTGCTCATCTGCAATTGCCCATATCTTGGATGGTGTACGCCTAGAATTTAATAAGGGTTTCGTAACTTTGCTATGCTTGTTAGACTTTTCTAAGGCTTTCGATAAAGTCAATCATAGTATACTCTGCTGGAACCTTAAACACTTTTTTGGTTTTGGTGAAAGAGCTGTAAGACTATTGAAAAGTTTCTTGTCAAACAGGGAAACAAAGAGTTGTTGTCGAAGAAAAATGCTCCACACTAAAACCCCTTACTCAAGGTGTACCCCAGGGTTCAATCCTTGTACCTATTTTGTTCTGCATTTTTATTAACGACCTGCCCTTGGTATGCAAACATGTCTCAGTATATTTATACGCTGATGATGTTCAACTCTGTCTATCCCAACACTTGAAAAGAATAGATGAACTAGTTTCACATCTCAATGAGGATTTGGCTGCCATCAATTACTGGTCTGAAAAAAATGGTTTGTTTCTTAATCCAGCAAAATCCCAGGTTATACTTATCTCAAAAAGGCTCTTCGATTTGAGTTTCGTCCCTGACGTAAGGCTATCCAACAACAAGCTGCAGCTGGTAGAATCAGTCACCACCCTTGGCTTTGTTATTAGCCGCAACTTGTCTTGTAACAACCACGTCAACCTTGTAATAGGCCGTATCTACGGGTGTCTGCGAAAACTTTGGCTCACTGCCAGCTTTACTCCGATTGAAACTCGTCGAAAACTTGTTCGTACACTAATCATCCCAATAATAACGTATGCTAAGATCGTGTACTGTAGCCTTGACTCGCTATCACAACATAAGCTTCAGGTTGCTTTTAACGATGCAGTGCGATATGTTCATGGTCTTCGTAGGTATGATAGAATCTCAGTTCTCTCCAGGAACCTGCTAGGTTGTACATTACAGCAGTATTTAAATGCCAGAGCTTGTATATTCCTTCACAAAATTATCATATCAAAATCAGTAGAAGAATATCATCAAATTGTTCTTTCCTTTGCTTTATTCCTTTTCCTTCCTCCTTCTTTTTTTTCTCTTCTTTCTTTTTTTTTAGAATAAGAACTCTTTGTTTAAAAATATTATGTTATTATTGCAATTTCAACAGTTATATGATATAATTTTAGTAGTATTTCTCAGTACTATTAGAGACATTGTACACACCACAATATAATGAAATAATTTGAAATTGAAATTCACTTGTGCGCCGGTGCGTAGTCCTGGTGAAAAAGAACTTTTTTCTTCGCCAAATGCGGCCATTTTTGCTTCAAATCGGCTTGGAATCGATCCAGCAGCTCTGCGTAATATGCGCCGGTGATCGTTTTACCCTTTTCAAGGCAATCGATGTGAATAACACCGCGTGCATCCCAAAAAACTGCCGCCATGACCTTGTTTGCTGTCAAACCCGCCTTGGCCTTCTTCGGCTTCGATTCACCAGGAGAAGTCCATTGTTTTGACTGTTCCTTGGTTTCTGGTGTGTTGTGATGAATCCAGGTTTCATCCATGGTTACGAAACGGCGCAAAAACTCAGCCGAATTTTTCTGGAATATCGCCAAACACACCTTTGAAGTTGTCAAACGAATGCGTTTGTTGTCGATTGTGAGCAAACGCGGCACCCATCTTGCGGAAAGCTTTTTCATGTCCAAATATTTATATAAAATCGAAATCGAAGCCTGTGGCCTCTTCAAGCTGGCGCACTTTCAATCGCCTATCGTCCATTATCAAACCATGGGATTTGTCGACCATTTCTAGTGTGGTGACCTCAATTGGGCGACCAGAACGTTCGGCGTCACTTGTGCTTGAACGACCGCACCGAAATTGAGTAAACCAGTGGTGAATGGTTCCAGTCGATGGTGAAGAGTCTCCATAATATTTGTCAAGTTTTTGTTTGGTTTGCGTGATAGTTTTTTCTCGCAAAAAATTGTGTTTAATGGGCACTCGAAATTCATTTTTTTACATTTTAACGAAAATGCCAGTAGGCGTCTATATAAAATGGCTGCCACAACAAAACTATTTGACAGATCTGTCTGAAAATTTGGGTGCGTTCTTTTGAAAGATGACTCTTGACAAAAAAAATTAAATTTAAGGTGACAACACAATTTGTGTTAATTTTCAGGGACTTTTTGACCTACCCTCGGCGACCTTTTTTTCATCCATTGACATTACTTTGACTATATAGTTGAAGTGCGATTTCAAAGTTTTTGAAAACATACATAGGTGATATCCCAATGTCTAGATACTCGTATTACATATAATTTGGTGTACTACACGATAGTCGAAAGATTCGCTTCAAGAAGTATGTATATCCCCAAACTTGGGCTCCATATGAAAGTATTCAATTCAATTCAATTCAATTCAATTAAGCTTTATTTATATCAAGAAATTGTTAACAATAGTTTGGTTTTCCGCGAAGCCTCGAGGCTTATCTGCAGAAGATTGTTTTGCAAGTCATAAAATATATATCATATGCTTTATTAATTAAAGTTCAAGTGTTTTTTATAATTGAGAAAGAAAGAATTGTTTTAAAAGTTTCTTCCTAACATTTAAATTTGTGATGATTGAGAGTGACTGAGGAATCTCGTAAATAAGATGAATAGAAGTGGTCCAAGTTTTGATCCCTGTGGTACTCCATAAGGAGCCGATATGTCGTCGCTGGAGAAATCTTTAACTTTTGCTCGGAAGGATCTGCCAGACAAGTAGTTGTGCACCCAATTCGCCAATTTCCCACGGATTCCAAGTCGACTCAATGCTTGTATCAGCTTTGCGTGATTTAGAGTATCGAACGCTTTGCTGAAATCCATAAAGAGTACCAAGACATGATGACTTCTATTCAGACTTTCATTTATTGTATTCGAGAATTCACCCAGTAGCTTATTTGCGCTTATTGATGATGCAGTTGCACGAAACAGTTTTTGCTTTGAGCTATGGGTTACATAATTATTCATAATGCAGCGTCCCTAGATCGAAGAATTTGCTCGCTTAAAAAAATATAAATATTTTGCCGCTAACAGCCCAATACAGGACCTGGCCTTGCTTTTCGCAGCCACTCGTGCTGTACGCCTCACGAATGATTGGGACCTACAGTTGTGCACTCAAAATATACCCTTGTTTCGCCCCAACTGCTGATGTGAATTCATCAGATATCGATTCTAAATCCCATACATACGCTACCTTGTTTTCATACATTGCTCTTAAGATATACTAGTCGATAACTTTGTTGGCGATTCCAATTTTGTATAGTTTCACGACGGTTAAATTCCCGTTAATGTACTTTACAGCTCTCCAGAACTCAGCAGAAGATCGTGATCTTGTTCACACCAGCAAACTTTTGTTGCTCGTAGGCTACCTTTTTTGTATAGCAAAGGAGTTTAAAATCCTTGTTTACTACTCCGTAAAGGGATTTAAAAATGCAACGACCTGGCTCTGGCGTCAACACACTCACCATTTTTGCTTGCAGATACTTTTGATAGGTGATGGCTTACATGTTAGCGCCTCAATATTTATTTTGAAGCCTTTAAACTCTCTAATCTAAGTTATTCGTTTGGTGATAATCCAAGTTGTATGGTGCTACCTTCATTTGACGTTCCGGTTAAGATGGATTTAATTCCAAAGGGCATGTGATCCGAAAAGTGATCTATTCCTACACGAAAATCGGTGAGAAGTTTTTTCCAAGTTCCGAAAATGAAGCAGTTGTTAATTACAGAGGAGGCTAATCCGCGGATAAAAGTAAATTCTCCATCAAAGCTTCCATTCACAGTTTCCATTCAGAACATTACAGTGGTATGCACATTTCATCTCTGAACACATTTCATCTTTTGACCTGCGATTGATATGCATGATTGGAGTATTACATCCGCTCACAAAGTTGTTCTGTGACAGACTTAACCGACCATTGAAATCCCCTAAGAGCATTACATTCACTAATTCTAGGTTGTGTAACATTTAAGTTAGCCTGTCATAGTCGCGTTGCCAGTCTTCTTCTTCTTCTTCTTACGGCGAAGTTATGATCCGGAATAGAAGAATAACAACCCTCTCACTTTACTGGATTCCTACTGGTCCGCCTGCGGGATTTGCCGGTTTGACCTCAGGCAGTACCGGCAGGCTTCCCGGTTTCGGATCACTTCATCACTGAGGCCAATCGAATGCTGGTGTTTTTGCATTTGTGTGATCCAGTTGTTTTACTCTGCCTTTTTTGAACTAATACGGTACCCATTTCCCTCCAAAACATCCACCCATACATCAAGTGCTCGTTGCAGGGACGTTTGATCTTCACTTATGACAGCTCCATCGTCAGCAAAGAATAACTGATGCACTTTGGGGTCCGTCACTTTCCTTCAAGCAGATAACCAAGGACTGCAATACTTGGTGTAAACCGTCTTTGATTGGGAACTTTTCGGTTACTCCTGCGGAACATCTTACTCTTGTCCTTAATCATGCGCACGTAGGTTTCTGGAACTCCTTTTTGTCTTAGCGCCACCCATAACAGATCTCTTGGTTGTCTATCAAAGGCTTTTTTAAAATCAACCAACACCACATGCAAGTCCTTAAAGGAATCACGATGTTTTTCCATTATGATCCTTATACTTTGGATTGTATCTGTTGTTGATTTTTATTTTCCGCTGTCGGGCATCTAATACCCGCTCAACGATCTTCATGGTGTGTGACATCAGCTTGACAGAACGGTAGTTATCGCAGTTTCGCGTATCGCCCTTCACTTTCTACAAAGGAAGAAGATAACTTTCCTTCCACTGATTGGGCATTGGATCACCGCTCATAAGGAAGACGGCATGCATTCCTCATGCATCGTGTGTACACGAACTTGTGTGTACAGCCAAATTGTTTGCAGTGGCTATCATACTGCTGGCAGCAATGCCAGATTTGACACTTGTTGATATTTTATAGGGTGCGTTTTTCATTTATGGTCAAGGCTTTATATACTCGTATGACACAATAGGGGGATAATAATGAGATAGCAAAGGCCTGCTACATCGACAGCGACAGCTCAAGGCGCTATCAAGGAACCGCCATATGTCAACAGATTATTACTTAGAGTAATTGCATATAGCACTTACAATAGTAATCGCACAAACATTATAACTGTCAATAATTTATTTAATCATTAATTAATTCATCAGTGGACTTACAATCTGTTGCTTACAAAATTATCTTAAGGCGTACAGTTATTGCTTTCCCCACTAAAGATTTAAATGCATTAACAGTAGTTTTAAAAATATTCCTTCTCATGGAGAGAGGTCGACATCTTTCCACACAGAATTATACATATTTCAGGGAACAAGTTATTAAGACCATAATTTTGGTTTGCGTTGGAAGGTAAAAATCATAGAAAAACATTGCAGCAGCGATTGCTAGCAATAGTTTGGGAAGTATAATTGCCTTCTTGTAATTGCTAGTCGTTAGACTAATCAGCAATTTGGCTTTAATAATTAAAGAATACTTGTTCAATAACTATCTGTTGATCGTTAAGTTTTCTGTTACTTCCTGCATGGTTATTATTCACAAAAGTGGCTTCAGTTATTTCTTGACTCTATGGTAAGCCATTTGTATATAGGAGGAATAAGATAGGACGTAAAACACTACCTTGCGGTACACCAGCTTTTATTTCTTTAAGTATTGAGTACTCATCGTCTTGTTTTACTTTAAATAATCTTTGTTCAATGCAGGATTTTAATATTTGACTGAATTGCTTTGGCAGCTATCTATGCAACTTTATGTCACACTTTGCCGAAGGACTGTGAAATACTCGTATCTAAGGAGATAGCTGAGCATATTTTCTTCCAATGCTTTTCTTATAAAATCTGTTATTCTATGTACCTGGTCTATAGTTGAGTGCCTATTCCTGAATTCGAATTAGTGATTTGATATTATTTAATTTTCGTTTCTTTATCAACATTTTGTCAAAGATTTTAGATGCCACAGGCAGCAGGGAAATAGGACGATACAATTGGTAATGAGTAGGAACATCGAAGAGAGTATTTTTAATTCCAAGAATTCTTTCAATTCAGCACAAGCAGCACTTTCAATTTAATGTTATTATTTGAACAACGCATTTAGTTTTCCTGTGGCTATCTAGTCTGTTTAAATCTATTAACGCACATCAAGGACAATAATAAAGCATTCCATCAGACCATCTCTGAATTTTTTGTAAACCTTTTTTGAACTTCTTTCCATTCTGATAAGGGAAGGGGAAAATTTCTTCTTCTTTTTTTATTCCGCATTTGCTGTTAGGCGTAGGAGTATCCATTCTTTCCACTAGTTCCGGTCTAACTTCTTTGTAACCCTCTATTGGGTACCCGGTCACGTTGGAATAGACGGCAACGAAGAAGCAAACTTCTTGGTAAGACAAGGAGCAGCATAATCCTTCATTCTGTGGAATAGAAAATCATACCATATGCGGAGAATTCAGGAATATGGAGAAAAAGGACAGGGCGGGAAACTGAATTAATATTCCAGATCTGAGGCATGCTAAGAAACTTCTGGGACATTACAACCGGAAAAGATTCGCAACGTCCATCTGCATTAACAAGAATAACCTACGTATCCTAACAGAATTTCTAACGAGGCACTCTAAACTCGGCTAGCATCTAAGGTGACTAGGTATAACAAACGAGGCCCTTTGCAGATTCTGCAATGAGTCCAGTGGGATTCCAGAACATCTTTTGGAGTCTTGTGGGGCACTGACCCACAAAAGATTGGAATACTTGGGCAAGTGCCAACTATCAGATGAGGATGTGCCAACCATGGACCCACTTCTCATTCTCTGATTTCTAAGAAAAAACGGATTAGAGAGGGTGCTCTATGGCAAACTATCCCTGTGTTTGACCCGCGGGCAATTCACCAAAACGGGAAATTACACGACCAAGAAATGACTTAAGCAGTAATTGAATTGTTTCTCGGGTTGTATGGCATGTGGCACCGTCTTGTTGAAACTACCTGTAGGCACAACATGGATTATCATGTCGCGATAGCGAGCGCCATCAACTCTTATTACCTGATCAGCTGCATTTTCAAAGAAGAATGATCCAATAATGCCTCCATTTTCAAAGAAGAATGGTCCAATAATGCCTCCAGCCCAAGATCCGCACTAAACAGTGACACGTTGTAGATGCAATTATTTCTCAACAATCACTCGTCGATTTTTTGACCCCCAAATGCGAACCAAAATGAAAATGAGCCTCATCGCTGAAAATGATTTTGTGTGAAAAATCAGCATCCACTTATTGTTGTTTCATAATCTCTTCGTTATGTGTGGTCAGTAGGCTTCAGTTCTTGAGTCAATTGAACTTTGTATGCATGAAGATGCAAATCTTTCTTGAGAATACGCTGTAGAGACCTTTTCGAAATGTCCAATTCTTGACCACGGTGCCGAATTGATATTCCTGGACTCTCAACAACACTCTCACGAAATGCTCTGATATTTTGTGTTGTTGAACGACTTGTTGACGGCCAGAGTGTCTAAGATCGCTAATTAATCCAGTCTCCCATGCATTTTTGAATTAATCTCTTCATAGTTGATGAAGTTATCATAACTCACTATACCGACTATATTTTGTACGAAATTTGCGAACTGTAGTTGCCAAACCTTCATTATTTTTAGAATATTGCTCAACAATTAAAACGCGTTGTTCTTTCGTGTAGCTTTCCATTTTCAATAACCTTGAACTGTCAGCTGTCACGCTGTTTTTTTTTTTTTTTCGTTGGCAACACTTAACCGCACAAATGGCGCAAAATTCAAATCCTGCTTGGATTTTTAGATACTCGCGAGTTATTTACCCTGAAGTCGATGACGCCAAAGTGTGGTAAAGCTTCCTGGCGACACTGCTACTTACCCAATCCATATAGTTTCCCGGCCCCAAGTCCCATTGACAAAAATAAATACTCGTAAATAAAAGCAAATATTTCTTCAACTAATTGAAGGTAGTTCATAAAGATCATCCATTTAACATTTAGCCCTGCTTAATGTGTTTATCTTTAGTGCTAATGAAGCACTAATAGTTTTCTCCATGCTTATTAATTATTGCTATAGATACAAATACACGCCATTTAGTTTTAATTACAAGTATCCATCATGACAATTATCTATAATTATCGATGAACCGATAAACACCATAAAACAATGTGCCATAGTCCAAACACCTCTATTCATCGTTATCTCGAAATCTCACCAATTCATCTATATTCCTAACACATTTGACTGATTAATCTTTTAGATACAAAAAAAAATATTCCTTAACCACAAGTTTAAAACAAATTCACGAAAATCAAGAGAAATTTAAAATGTTAATTAAGAATTAAAAAAAATAATTTCTAATTAGTTAAATAGGGTAATTTATAAAGTGTGCCAAAGTGGAACTTTTTTTTTTTTTGCTTTTGTTTTGTTTCTTCTCTTTTTCTGACGCCAAGAATTTATTAATCAACAAAGTATTTTTTTTCTTTATAAACAGATACACAGTTTTTCTACCGAGACTAATTAATTTGGAGATTTTTGAAAATATTTTTTGGAATAAAAGAGATTTTCTTGCCGACATTTAATTCCATTTTGAAGCGACAACAAACGGTGTGAATAAATTAGACACATTGTGGAAGATCTAGATTTCTTTGAATAAATTATAGAAAAAAAGAATATTTTCAGTTTGGTTTTTCATTAGTCACAGGGGAACGATATATAAATATTCAAATGTTTTTTTGTATGGATTTTTAGTGAAACCCGCTGAAATTGTTCACTTTAGGTATAGCTTGCCGCGTACCGGTGTCATGTTACGTAAGGGTAAACAAATTGCTGGGAAGAATTTAGCGTTGATTAAGAAGATTTTTCTTGCGAGCCACTCAAATGAGGCCAAAATAGGTGTAACAATGGTTGGTACTGTAGGGGGTCGGTCTGTATATTGATGAGTTGCTAATTTAAAGCTCAGCTTGGTATACAATCGACAGAGCTTATAGGCGATTTATCAAGATTAGTGGCATCGATTTAATGAAAATATTATGCACAATCCTCGAAGACAATAAATTTGTCGATTCTTTTTTTCGACCTGAACCGAAATTTGAAACCACCCGTAATCATTGTTCATGTTATTCTGACAGAATGTACCGAAAAATAAGACAATTTGTCAAGTATTATGTCAAAGCGTTCGGGTTTCCGCATTCTTGTGGCATTGTGGACGTTTTATAAATAGTACGCATGTAGTTCTGTTTTCTCAAGCTCGTGCGACACGGGGCGTCCAAGAGAAATATGTCAACACAAAGTCGAATCGTAGTATACTCTTGTCTACTGCGACGTTTAATGGATGGCTGGTATCTGCAACTATCTGCGGGTTCTGCGGCGTTTTGCGAGTTTCCATTGACATCTGCGCAATGTCTAATGCCAATATGATCGGTGTGGGCATTTACCAAGAAAGCTATCTTTGACAGTGCCTTGTTTTTGTCTCTAAGAAGACTGTTAAAATTAAGTGAATCAGTACGGGGTATGAAGTAGAAAAATGCAATTATCTCTAAAAATACATTTCAAAGTTCCAACGCCAATCTGCTGTCGAAATGAAGTCAGGAACATTTTCTCTAAGTCAAGCTTGAGTGGTCTTGGCCTTGTGAGAAGCTTTTGGGAGTGTTTGGCTGTGCATGGTTTTACGCAACCTTCCAACACAACTCCTTGATCAGCTCCGGCGTTACCAGCACAATAACGAGCAAACTGTATAGTTTTGTTTGAACACCTTCTCATCAGTGAACACGCAATTCTTCAAGTCACAGCGAACGAGCCGCTACTTCAACGCCTTCGATCTTTGGAGCCGCATTGATTTCTGGGCAACTGTAAGGCTTGACCATTAGCTTGCCATCGCATTTCGGCTGTGACGTGGATTTCACGCCAATTTGCTTCTCACCTTCTTCACGTACACAGTTGATGTTACAGATCGACGACCACCACTGTATTTTTTATTTACTCTGCCGGTATCCTGATATCATTTTATAGTCCGGTAGACGAAGATATGATTCAAGTTTAGATGCCACAACTCACGAACTATCGCCGAGGTCGATTTCTTTCCCAAATAAAGTGCGATCACTGAATCACGTCTCGTTTGCAAGTCCATAGGTTCGTGGTGATTATTTCTCAAAAGGTTATTTGCGTTTGACAGACAATTGAATGGCAAATAAACGCTGAAGAGAGTTTGACATTTCGATTTCACATTCCAAAGACACTTCAGTCTGAAGTTGGTTGCACTTCAATTAAAATACCCTGTACACAGAAGATTTGCAGTCTCACTCGTATCTCAAGAATTCATTGTGAGAAGAGAGTTGGAAGACAAATTTCCAGTAGGATTCTGGGTACTAACTTTACAAGATTCGGCAGTCCTTTCATAAATGGTCTCCAAGTCGCGAAGAAAGTAAGCATCCACCTTTTACAGGAGAATGATGTGATTTGAGCCGACTCAGTGCTCTGGATATCATTATGGATTGGAAGAAATCTCTTGATACTTGCTAAGATAATACACATCAGGCAATCAATTTTATTTGTTTGGGCGCTGTTTAACCAAACAGGAGGGCAATATTCGGCAGCAGAGAACGCTAATTTCAGAGTGACTGAGCGAAGTGTTTTGACAGGGGCTCCCCATGATGTTGAAACCAGCCTCTGGATTATGTTGTTTCGGGTATTGAGTTTAGCTACCGTGCTGATAAGATGTTGGAAGTTATATGTGACGCCGTTGGTTTAAGTTCAACAATAAACTATTTGGTGGAAACACGTTACTTCACTTCTGCTCATGCTTGGGCAGAGTCTCTACTTTTTAAAATATGTGCTTAATGTATCAAGGTCATTGGTAAGTATTGCTTCCGTCTAGGCCATGCTCTGATGTTCTATATCTATGGCGGTGTCATCAGTGTATGTACATTTCCTTGTTAGTGTTACTGGTATTAATATATAGATTAAAAATCAGCGGGGCTAGGACTGAGCCTTGCGGTAGCTCATTGTTCAGCTTTTTTGGCCTGCTGTGCGTATCGTTTAAGAAAACTTGAAATGTGGCTGTTTTGATGCACTTTAGTATCAATCCATATGGTGCGGTGCCACTATTTTAGATTTATTGAGCTTAGTTGGGAAGTGCTCCATTTCAAGTACGTTTGAGTAGAACTTTGCAAGAGATATGCCATCTTAACTTGAGAAGCGTGGCTTCGAGTTCCTCTAAACTGACGATTCTTGAAAACTCTGCCAGATCCTATGGCTCTCTTTTTAGTGGATGAAGGTTTTTCTTGATAGTCTTACTTTTTACTTTGTCTGCAGGGATAGGATAGGAGACAGATTGTAGGTTTCGGTGCGGTTACCGGTGTGCTGTTGCCAAGTTTTCGGAGCAAGCTCCATGCTTTGCAGCTGGAGTGGACAGAGCTAGTGTTTTGGATGGTTTGTTTACATTTTAATATTGCACGCTTAATCAAGAGACTTAAGCAACTAGTCTGCAGGTTCGGAATCGCCATTTGCCTCAAACTCCTTGTAAAGGCAATCGCTTCTTCTGTCCATCAAGGTATAGTTTACGCAAACCTCTCGGTTCGTGCTTCTTTGCAAGAGAGAGAACGGTGTCTGTCTGCTAGACGTCTATAGTGTCATGCTACTGGCTGGATCTATCTTATATTTGCATCGAAGTTCGCTCCTGAAGTTGTTCCAAGAAGCTTTGTTGAAATTCCATCTAGGCTGCATGATGGACTCGATGACAGGGATTTGAGTGCCGATTTCGGTAACCAAAAGCCTGTGTTGACTATGTGGGAGGACCTTATGGCTTGTTTCGAGAGGTCTCTTGTCTCTGTTCGTACTTACGAGTCTGAACTGAAGTGCTTGTATCCTTGGCGTCGAAAACGAGGTGGAGTTGGTTGGCTTTAACCCAGTAGGACAGCTTGAGGCAATTTGGGTCTGATGTTGCATATCTCCAAGTCTATTGGCTTCGCACTTCCAAAACTGTTTCTTATAATAATTGGTTATGTATTACGCCAATTGCCATATAACCATGTACTCTATCTCTTTTCTGAAAGTCAGTGTCCGACATCCATGGAATGCTGCCTTAAGCTCCTTGAGAGATGGTCCCTTTTGACTTTACTGATTCAATATTAAGTTGGAGAATCGTTCACTTCACTCTTCAGCTAGCTACTCGTAGTTTCCTGAACTTTCAAGAGCTAGTTACCTGCTCAGTTGGTCAAGCCATTATTTCCAAATATAGTTTAACTTTTCTTATGCTTAAATGAAATTTCTGCAGCAGGTGCTTAGAAGACGTCTTAGTAATGGCCCATGTTAAGAACTGTCCCTGTACAACCAGACTCCATTTGCCGAAAACAAAAAAGCCACCAAGGAAGAACTTCAATTACCCTAATGAGACAGCAAATGGTTAACTTCCTTGCCACCCGTATGCTCAATGTCCGAAATAGGCGTCGCTCCGCATTTGTGACCCTCAAGAAGTACGTTTTTTTTTGCCGGTCTTTCTGTAACTTTAAATCTCCTCCAAATAGTATAAAAAATTTGGAGTAAATCCAAAATGTTTCAGTACCTAGCAACTATTCGATGGCAGTTCTTTGCGGTTGCAATGCGCGCAATAAATCTCATTTGCTGCTGATTCCTTTTATAGCCAACGCTAATGTGGCTGCACTGAACTTGACACTTGAATGCCCAATTAACAATAGTATTGAGTGTAGATTTGAATAAAGAGCGTTTGTCCGGGATGTATCTCATTTCGGCTCTGAACTACTTTAGACCGCAGTCGCAAATGGCTAATAACAGATACCCGGACTATCTGCGGCTAACAATTTATCAATTTGGGCCAAAAGTAGAGCACTTGGTAGGTATATGTATACTTTGTATGCTATCTCTAATGGTCATGGTCCTCCCTCTGCAATGCAAATGTACTGAAACCAAAAAAGTGCAAAGGTATGTTGGTATTTCAGATTCAATTCGGATATCCATTTGGACTGAGAAACAAAGCGGTGATGGTGGGCAACAGAGCCTAGGGAATATTGATCGATATTGCACTGAATTTAAATTGGAGTTCAATGGAGTTGGCCAGATTCCATGTTGGTCAGTGCGCGCATGTGCATTGTGAGTCATTCTAGTTCAAGAAGGAGAGACCCCTGCGAACGGGAGTGCCGATACACTGCAAAATGACATTAGGAGGGACGCACATGGTAATTGCTTTAAATTTACTACCACCTTTCATTGGGTTGATTGATAAATGTGAGGGTTAGCCATTGTTTGACAGTATTAGCTAGCAGTCTGTTTGTGGTTGGCTTTTTGGTAATGTTGCCCTGAGGTTTGTTTTTCGACTTTAGGCTGACAGGTATTGTGTAGCCAAGTGCTGCTTGGACAAATTTAAGACAGTTTTTCGACAGCGATTAAGATAGCCGTTAGGTGTTATGCACTTTTGCTGCCTCAAATGGTGAAGTGACTTCGAATTCTTAACAAATTGTGTGTACGTTACAATGAATTTGAGTGATTCATGCAAGAAGTTCTTGATTTGGAATTAGTGCACGTAAGGTTCGATTGCAAAGACCTAGTTCTAGTTTTATTATCTTTAAGCCACTCGATATCAAATATTTATTCACCATCAATGCCCAGGTGCCCAGTTCTATCGATAGGTCAATTACAATTTCGCTTTCGCCGATGATGTTTAGAGATGTTGTGAGATAAGTTAAGCAAGGACAAGGTTTTCGAAGACTTGTTGGTATTATAAAGTATGCATCTGTACATTAACAAGGACAAGTTGACTTAGAGACGAAGAAGGGAATCTAATCAATTTTCGACAACGGGCAGCAGAACAAATCAAATATGTCACTCAAAATACCCGATAGATGGTCGCCTATTCTGTGCAGCAGAACCAGGTTGAATCACGTCGGTGTTTGATAGTTTGATTCGTCATCTTAGCAGATGCCACAGATACAAAATGTCTCAAACCTCTAGAGACTTGTAACACCATCGCTGCATAGACCTAGTCCCAACACGAACCCAAAGGGATAACAAGAACTACCCGCTCTTCGGATTTTGTGCACAAAGTTTACGTACATGCCCAGCTATCTGCGATTGTGGGAAAAATGTTAGCGTCTAGAGTCAACCTAGAAGCAATTTACCAGGCATGACCAAGTAAATCCGACAACGGATGAGGGATTTTCGGTGCAATAAAGTTTAATAAACGGTACCACTCTGGACCCTTGCTTTAAACGGTTTTATTTCACCCCATTAACTGCTGCCGTGAAAGCTACATCGGTGTTGTTAAAAGGAATTCGTTACAAGCATAGACGCAGAAGAAACATTTTCTCAGTTTCTATCTGGTTCGAGGTGAAACTGGGCCTCAACCAACAAGCCTCTCCAGTTACCCTGGTTCTTAGTCAACTGCCTTCAGTTGAACACTCCAAGTTGGTTGAAATCCATATCTACTTACGCGCGCCGCCAACGGCTGGGTCTTTCTCTACTGGGTCGTAGCTCTGAGTTCGATTCGAAGAATCTGCGAGCCGGAGGGTTAGTATCCATTCGCTCTGCATGTCCTAACCATCTCAAACAACCAGTACGCAATTTTCTGATTAGGATCAGAAAACGTTATCGAATATCTTACGAAGAATTTTTCTCTCGAAACGACCAAAGATATTTTCATCCACTTTCGATATAGTTCGTACCTCAGCGCCTTAGAACAGGACCGAGATTATCAAAGTCTCTTTAGTTATTCAAGATAGGGCCTTACTACTCAATTGCTTTCTCAGCACAAAGAAACAGCGATTGGCAAGAGTTATTCTTCCTTTGATTTCTGCGGCGCTGATGTGATAGTAGAGCCAAGGCATACAAAGTCGCTAACAATCTCGAAACTCTAGCTGTACGCTGTGACGTTCTGTCCAATTCGTCGATGTTGGGTGTCCCTTCTGGTTTTCAGCTGATTCCTCCCAATTATGTCGATATCAACGGCGTACGTAATTTGTTGCACAGACTTTTGAAAGATTGTACCTCTAGTGCTAACTTGACTAACATTAAGGTTAGAATTTCCCAAGAAGGTCTTACAACTGAAGAGCAAGTCTTAATACAAATATTCATCCAGTCTTACAAGGTAACACACGATCCGTCCTCATCGTTTATATCAGTTTTTAATGCCTGTCACATCTCCAAAAAACTCGCTCACATTTTAATAATTGCTTTCGCCCCAAACCAATTTTCTAATGTATCCTGCTCCATAGGGTCTGCGCGTCATTCCCTTGATATCATCGATTACTCCCTAGGTTCTGATAGCTTGCCCGCCATAGTTTTGAAACAATGTGTGAATCATATGATTCAGCCTCTTACTGCCCCTGTTTTAGTTATCAATCTCGCAGGGAGATTTCCCTAGACTAAGGAAAGATTCGTACATTATTTCTATCCACAAAAAAGGGGCCGATAGTTAAATACTTAACTCTTATACCATTGCTAAACTGTCATGCGTTCCCAGGCTCTTTGAAAGCATCGTGTATGACCTAAACTTACAAACCAAATTCCATGAAAATCAAATCGAAAACCGAGAATGTGCAAGCCACAGATATTCTTATAGTTATATGTATGCAACTTGCTTTCCATAGCCTGCTAAGATACCACAGACCAAATCTTAAACGTTGCAGCGACGAGGAGATCCATGAGGATACAGAACTTTATGAAGATATTAATTCCAAGACATTGTAGTTCTGATATACTCGTATCACTGGCTGAAGTGATTTTATAAGGATCCACAAATGTAGGAAGGATAACAATTCTTGAATTACCTGGAACACTAATGATATGAGCCCCGACTTTGGCTGATTTTTTTTTTTAATTGTTGGACGTGGATCAAGTTTCACCGTCAATAATGCGGCAACAGTTACTGTGCCATTATAACGTTGGACGTGAAAAACGTGTTTAACTCAGAGAATTGGGAAAGCATTATGAGCTGCCTTTATCGGATACAAATACCGAATTATATCTGCAAAATAATAAAGAGCTATTTTACGAACAGAATTCTCCTCTACGATTCTGAAGAGAGAATTAAGACGTACGAAGTAACCGGCGGTATCCCACAAGGTTCGGTGCTTGGGGCCCTGCTGTGGAATGCAATATATGACGAAATTCTACGCCCACCGATTCATTCCAAGAGAAGCGTCAATCATCGGTTTTTCTTTGGTGTTTGTAGCAAAAACTGTTGAAGAAGTTGAACTTCACTGCAAGGACACTAGCTAACGCTGATTTGCAGCTTGCCGACCATAAAACCGAGGCGGTGCTTCTTACAAGTTGAAAAGTTCGCGAAACGAGTCGGACGGCACAAAGTGGTTTCTCAACCGTTTATTAAGTACCTTGGAGTGATTATTGATGCTCGTTTAAGTTTCAAACACCACCTTGAGCAAGCATACAGAAAGAGCTATTGCTCTATCAAGACTAATGAGTAATATCGGAGGCAAAAAACAGAATAGAAGACTTCTACTTCCAGGAGCTGCCAGGTCTATATATATTTACGCAGCAGAAATATGCGAGGAGTTAAATCCGTCCACCGTCTTAGTGCACTAAGCGTCGTCAGTGCATTTCGAACCACCTCGAACGGTGCTTGACTCATTGCGTCTTCAATGCTGCCCATCGATATACTCGCTGAAGAAAAGGCAAGACAAAAAAGTTAACGAATTCGAAATGGCCGAGTAGACAACGAAAGAACAAAATACGAAAGAATCCGCAGTATCACAACCTGGCAACAACAAGTGGAACATATCCGTAAAGGGGAGATGGACGCATCGCCTTATACCAGCGGCGGAGGCATTGATTCAGTTTCTAACGGAACGTGGCTGTTTCAGACAACATCTCTTCAAACGACCACATTGCGAAAATGTTTCAGGAAATCCGGAACACATGTTTTTTCATTGCCCACGGTATGAAACCGAGAGGATCGCCCTTCGGGACCAATTTGTGGAGTGGTCCACTCCCGAGAATGTCATAAATTGCATTCAGAATGACGATGGATTGAACTGGACCTTCGTATGTAACATGGTGATACGCATACTCAGCGAATAATCCAAACAGTGGATTACCAATCGCCTAAGAACACAGAACATAGCCTACAAAGTTAACCAGCCCCCCGAAGTAATATTTAATGGCAATCCCGCGGGGAGAGTAGTTCGAAGTATGTAGGGTGTGGTTTAGTATGTAGGCGCATTTCTGGCCTCGATCATCCAGGTATCCATGAGGTCAACTGCTCTCTGGTTCAATTTCAAATTTCCCTCAGTTTGCTAAATTGGACCTTATTATTTCGATAATGCGGTGTGCTTACAGCTAGGTTATCTATAAAGTTGCTTTTCTTCATTCACAGTATACTTCAAGATGGCAGTTTGTGGTGGACCTGATAATTTACTGAAGCATGTGTGGAATTCCTCTTATCTTAATCTACTACAGTCCTACACATGTCTTAAACTTAACTTGCTGCACTTAAAGTCTCATCTATCCCTGTTCCCACGCTGTTAGCAGCTTACGCATAAGATTGCATTAAGTCAGCAAGCAAGCACACATACTCAATTTGTTTTCCTCTATTCCTAGCTTTAAAGATTCGAGAAAAAAAAAAAAAACCAAAGTAGATACGCATACTTCAGTTAGATACAGATATGCAAAAGCCACACAGCGAAGAACGCAAGGTAGTCGAGATGTTTACCTACCTATAGTCATAGATATTCCCCGTAGAATGAGATTCGTAGAGGCGATAAATACGCAAAATTTATGAACTATCTCAATGCTGCTTGTTGGCAGTAAGTCTAGTTTATGGAATAAAATTACCACATATACGTACGGCACCTGCTAAAGGTTTTTTTTTTTTTTTTTTTTCTTTTTTATTTACGGAAAATTTTTGTAAAAAGAAAACAAAAAAATATCAGAGATACGAGTATGTCTGAACGATGTGTCAAAAGTCGAAACCCCATGATAAAATTTCGAATTTAATGATTTGTTGTCATTTTGTTGCATTCCATACATTGTTGCAAGAAACAAACAACGGACAACACGTACAAGTGATTATAATTAAATACTTGTACAAGTACTATAATTTTATGATCAGTAAAAGGAAAATTAATGCCCTCTAGTGTGTGGTGCGCGCAATAAAAAAATCGCATAAAGGAGTTTCCGCACACACGTGAAATTGTGGACAGTATTGGCGTTAGGGATTTTAAATGTCTATGAATGGGTTACGATATTTAATAGGGTGTGGGAAATATTGATGAAGGTCTCTAAAGGTCAACGAAATTATACTGGTATCAAAAAGTAATTAATAATTTCTTCGTCGTGAGTGTTTGCTTTGAGATATGAGTATTCGGCAGGGTAACATACATATATAAAAACGGAGACTTTTTTTTTTTTTTTTTAGATTTTAGATTTTATTTTCTCTTTATAAATTCAACAATATAAAAATATTTAATAAACATAGGTACAATATAAGAGAAATTTCAATGGCATTTGATATTTAAAAGAAAATAAAATTAAATGCCACTTCGTCTTAAATTACATGGGAAGGCAATTAGACCTTATATTCACAACTGATCCCGTTAACTCCTCAGTCTCGCTTTGTCCCCTAACTCTGTCAACTATTGATAACTTTCATCCTCCCCTTCTTCTTTCACTTTTCCTCAATTCTCCACTTCAATCTACACCTCCTGCATTTCACACTTCTTACGACTTTCATAAAGCTAATTTCCGCAAAATAAATGCCTATCTGAGTAGATGTTCCTTTGATTTTGCTAACTTATCCTTAAACGAAGCCCTCACAATTTTTTACAGAGAAATGTTTAATTCCATTTCTCTTTATGTCCCCTTTTCTCGTCATAAAACTTCATCTTCATCCCCCCTTGGTATAATCGCAAACTTCGCGCCTTACGTAACAAGAGAAACAAGTTATGAGCAGCTTTCCTTCGTACCAATTCTGTTTTCGACTATTCCAACTATCTCGGTTCCTACCTTCAATTCAATCATCTTTATAACTCTCTCTACCAGAGGCACCTAATTAACGCGAAAGCAAATCTTATAAACGACCCTAAGTCATTTTTTCAATCCGTCAACTATAAAAAAAAATCTGACGATTATCCTCCGTCCCTCTCTTTTGAAAACATATCTTCAACAAATCCGCAAACCATTGCCAACTTGTTTGCCACCTATTTTAAACAATCCTTCGCCGACAACTCTTTTGAACCAGACCCCTCTTACTTCACTCACCTTCTTAACTTTTCCGTTGGCCCCTTTCTGTCCCTGCCTTTTGATCCTGCTGTAATTGAAAATAAACTACAAAATCTTAATGATGAATTCTCACCCGGCCCAGATGGTCTCCCTGCCATTTTTCTTAAAAAATGCTCTTCCATTCTCTCCCTCCCCCTCTCTCACCTCTTCCGTTTGTCTCTATCACTAGGAGAATTCCCTCAGATTTGGAAGACCTCTTTCATAACCCCCATTCACAAAAAGGGATCAAAGAACGAGGTAACAAACTATCGCCCCATTGCTAAACTTTCTCATCTACCCAAACTTTTCGAAAGTATTTTATACGAAGCCTTAAGCTTTCAGTGCAAGTCTCTTATCTCTCCCACCCAACACGGCTTTCTGAAAGGTAGATCAACTACCACTAACTTAGTCGAATTCGTGTCCTTCGCCCTGTCTGCCTTAGAGAATGGCAAAGAAGTCGACGTTATTGCAACTGATTTTAGTAAGGCTTTTGATAAGATATCTCATAACTTAATCCTCTTCAAATTGTCTGCCCTCGGTTTCGAACCCATATTGTTAAAATGGATATCTTCTTACCTGGAAAACCGTTCTTACAGAGTTCGCTTCAGATCCATCTTATCGACTCCCTTCTTGGCCACCTCTGGTGTTCCGCAAGGCAGCCATCTAGGTCCCCATCTCTTCATTCTAACCATAAACGATGTCGAGAGGGTCATTAAACATTCTTCCCTCTCTCTGTACGCTGATGATACCAAATTTTTCAAAGCCATCTCTTCACCACATGACTACTGCCTCCTTCAACAGGACCTTGATAGTTTTTCGAACTGGTGCCTACAAAATCGCTTAGAGCTCAATATCGCCAAATGTCAATCCATTACCTTATCACGTAAGCACCACGTGTCCTCCGCCCGCCTTTACCTTCTCCATGGTCAACCTATATCCATCGTTCAATCTCTCCGTGATCTTGGAATATTGTACGATAGGGAACTAAATTTTCGTTCACATATTGATGAGATAATTCGTAAAGCTAACTCATCACTTGGCTTTGTCAAACGATGGTCCAAAGAATTCTCCGACCCTTACGTTACCAGATCCCTCTACATTACCTTTGTGCGCCCCCTCCTTGAATATGCCAGTCAAGCGTGGTCACCCTTTCAGCAAGTTCATGTGACCAGAATCGAGAATGTTCAACGTCGATTTCTTCGATTTGCCCTTCGAGGTCTTCCTTGGAACGATCCATTTATCTTGCCTCCCTATCAAGACCGCCTCAACTTCATCAACCTGAGTACTCTAGAGAAACGCAGAGATGTTGCAGACATTCTTTTCATTCATCGACTTCTTTCAGGCTCTGTCGATTGCGCATCTCTTTATATTTCAATTTTTTTCAATACCAACCCACGAAATTTACGATGCCCTCGTCTTTTCTATTTACCGTCCCACCGCACTTCATATGGATCTAATGAACCAATTTCCCGTATGCTGCGAAAAGTGAACTCAAACCTCACCCAGTTTGATTTTAACCTCAGCACCCCCTGCCTCAAAACCGAACTCCTTCACCATTCTCCTTAACTTTAAGTCTTAGTTTTAAGTTTTAGTTTTAAGTTTTAGTTTTAAGTTTTAGGTTTAAGTTTTAGCCTTAAGTTAGTTGTAGCTTGTAATAAGCCAAATAAATGGGGGCTTTCGCCCCCACCACCAAAATTATAAAATTAATCAAAAATAGAAAAATTTAAAAAATGGGTGGGGAGACCCTTCAATAAAAAACATAAGGTAAGTAATAAATTAATGAAAATTGATTAATTAAAAAAAAAAGAATCATAAACAAAAAAAAATAGCAGAAGGGCAAAAGAAAAGATATAAAATTAAACATATTTCATCATCGCATCAGAACATCAGAGAGAATGCTAAGTCATAACATGTAAAAGTGATTCCAAGCTTACAAATTCAAACTCTAGAAGCCAACATTTCAGATATTTCTCTAAAGAACTATGAAGTCCTAGTGTCCTGAGAGATAGAGGTAGTTTGTTAAATAAGCGACATGAAACCACAGTATAAAAATTGCGAAATGCAGTGGTCCTTTAAAACTTTATAACAATACAGATGACGGACTGGAAGAATTTTCAAATCACGAAACAAAGGCAAACTAGGATGCAAGCGATTTTTATTGCATATTCTCCTTAAAATAAATTTTTGTAATAACAGCAAAGGCTGCAATTTACTAAAATAGATCCCTCCCCAGCAGGTAATACCATATTGCAGTTTGGAAAGAAAAATCACATAATAAAAAATAGTTTTTAAGAGCTTAGCCGAGCAAACAGTTTGCAAATAAAAAAAATTTCGTAGCGTAGAACGAAAGTAACGAGTTAGGGAATCGATGTGAGTAGCAAAGCACATTTTAGTGTCAATAATAAGCCCCAAATATTTAAATTCATCGACTACCTCGACTTGAAAACACTTTTCACAGCAGTTCGTACTATTGCAAAATGAAGAGGAATTGAAAACACAGGAGCAACAAGAAATTTTAAATTTCTGACACTCCGCCGCATTGAAGAAAATATCAGCCTCGAAACTAGCTTGCCCTAATAAACTGAAATACATAATTTTAGTTTTAGAACTAATCAACAAACTAGATTCTAAGTAAATTCAGATCAAAGTTTATATCAGAAAACAAATTTAAAGGGCTGCCTGAACCATACACAAAACCAACATCATCCGCAAATGCTGTAGGTACACTTTTAAAATTTAACCCGAACAAAGAATTAATATATATTAAAAACAGTAAGGGTCCCAGTACAGACCCTTGGGGCACACCTAAGTTAATAAATTTAATACCACTCCTAATGTCATTAATCTTGACTCTCTGCGATCTATTAACTAGATAAGACCTAAACCATTCAAGCATAAAGCCATGAAAACCAGCTCTATTCAAGTTCGCTATCAAAATATCATGGTTAACCATATCAAAGGCCTACAAACAAGCCAGCTGTAAACAGTTTCCTTTCCAAGTTAGAAAATATTTTGGAACAAAAATGGAGTAAGCCATCTTCAGTTGATTTATCTTTCTGAAATCCGAATTGAATGGGACTAAAAAATTTAGTTTTGTTTAGAAATTTTACAACTCTATTTTTTATTGCTTTTTTCAAAAATCTTGCTGATCGAAGGAAGAAGGGAAATGGGTCAATAATTGGATATGTTGTCAGCAGCTCCCTTTTGAAAAGTGGCAGAATGTCTGCGCACTTAAGAGCCTTTGGAAAGACTACAGAAAAAACACTTTTATTAAAAATATTGGCCAAAACATCAACCACAAAACAGGCTATATTTTTTAATAACCGATTTGAAACATCGTCATTACCAGCCGAATTAGAGTTCTTCAAAGTGTCAATAATATTTAAGAGCTCAAGGGCGGTTATAGGCTCGAAGACGAAGCTGTTTCTAACAAAGGGCTCATCAAAAATACAACACGAATAGCAAAATCTACAGATCTGTAAACTGGAATGAGTATTTAAGGTAGATATTGAGGCCAAATAATCATTAAAGTAGCTAGCCATCTCAAGTTTATCCGAGGTAGTGGAGACCCATTAAAACGAATGATAGATGGTATTTTATGGGAGGTAGTTTTATTCAGGATGTTATTTACTATTTTCCATTCACCTCTAAGATGCCCTTTCATTGAAATAAATTGATTACTGTAGAATCGATCCCGACATAACGGAATTTCCTTTTTTAATTGAGCACACAATATTTTATACCTTTCTTTTAGAACAAGATTTTGCAGATGCTTTGCACATTTAATTCTAAGCATAAGACTTTACAATAATGGGAGGTATGTCGACTGTTGATGCATATATATGAATATGTATGGCAATTCATCAAGCACCGACATAAGTTAATTACCATATTTTGTTTATTTAGTGTTGCGGGAAGAGCTTACGGACCCTAAAAAGAGTAGTTTACCCCTAATGACAAATAGATGGAGCCAAGCGACCTGTCAAACTCCATTTTTTTCCTTAGTGTGGCTTCCTGGCTTTTAACCCTCATTTTCTCTGAGAGATTGCCACGAGGTGCCAAGAACGCCATTACTCATCGCCAAATAGTCAGGAGACTATGTAAGTAGTTACTATCTTATAGCATTGTAATACTGTACATATTTAATATACTTGTAAATTTCCTAAATAAAGGATTTGTAACTGTGACAAGGGAAACCTGAGAGTTTCATTCCAAGTTAACAAAAGAGTCTTCGTTGCAGCCAAACTCGCTGCAACATTTAGCTTAGTACAACTTGAGAGCCGTACAAACTAAACTTAACTAACACAATTCGAGAAGCCCCTTCCTGAGAGTGTTATGGTGTAGGTGTAGGGTATAGTGAATTATTTGCAGCATTATAGACACAGGTTTGTGGTAACCATAATTGGTGCGATGAGTAGCAAGACGAAAGAGAGATACAGACCTTAGAATTGCATTGAAACAAATCATTTGCAACTGGGTGAAACAAGCAATGTTTCCTGCTATGAAATGACTCTAAATTAATCAGTCTCAGACATAAGTCATAGTAATCAGTCCAGGAAAGACCACGTAAAGCAACTCGTTTAAATCTGCGCTGCACAGATTCATTTCCTTTGTTATAGACAGCGTAAGAAGGGGACCATACTTAGTTAACATACTCGAGAAGGGGTCCACTTTGAACAATCGCAACTTGTTTGTTCCTTTTTCAGCCAATCATTTACGGATCACGTTACTCAACCTGATCGTAACTACTTCCGCTGCTTACACAACTGTCCCCAAACCTCCTTAGTCACAATTGATATAAATTCAGTGTCGTCAGTAGATAAGATCAACAAACTAAAGGGCGAATATTTCCCCGGCCCTGATGGCCTGCCCTCTATATTTCTGAAAAATACCCCTTACTACTCTATTCCAACTGAACCAGTATGGATTCCTTAAGGGTAGATCAACAACCACCAATCTTACCGAGTTTGTATCTAGCACTCTGTGCATTTTGGAAGATGGTAATGAAGTCGATGTAGTTGCCACCGACTTCAGCAAAGCTTTCGACAAAATTTCGTATGCAATCATTCTCCTCAAACTTAAAGCACTTGGTTTTCAATCGGAGTTTATTTCATTGATCAAGTCTTACTTCAATTTCTGATCCCATTAAAGCTACATCGGGAGTCCCTCAAGGTAGCCATTTTGGTCCAATGATCTTCATTTTGGCAATTAACGATGTAGACTAAATGTCTGTATATGCGAATGATATGAAAATCTTTAGAACCATATCTTTGAACCAATTATCAGTCTGGCGCCATAGTAATTTTTTTGAGCTCAACGTCAGCAAGTGCCAAGCTATTACATATTCTCGTAAGCGTATCCGACCATCCTCTAGAGTCTACTCCATTAACGGTGAGCCTATTCCACCTGTCTCTTCACTGTGGGATTTGGTTGTTATTTGTGATAGGGAACTCAGTTCGCATATTTATAACATTATCAAAAGAGTTAGAGTAGATGGTCTAAGGAATTCTCAAACCCTTACGTCCTTATACATCACATTCGTACTACGAAATCCATATCTTGCGAAGGTTCATCTGCTTTGTCTTACGTGGTTTTGCTTGGACTGATGGTACAATTTACCCCCATACGCTGACCGTTTGAAACAGTTATCAGTTACAGTCTCTCGATAAACGTCGCGAAGTTACTGACATCTTGATTACGAGTATTCATCAGTTTTTTCCTGGTAATATTGATTCCCCCGCACTGCTGCATATGATATCTTTCCACACCAACTCATGTAACTTCAGGTCCTCAGCTCTCTTCCGTCTTGTTCCTCACCACGCCAATTATGAATACCATGAACCAATGACCAGAATGCTCCGCAGAGCTAATCACATGCAAACCGCTTTTCACTTTCACAATAACAGAGCCTCCCTGAGAAACGCTCTTCATTCCTTTAATTCTTCCTCCAGGCCGGAAAACTGTTACTTTTAAGTCCAGGTTAAGGAGAACCTTTTCAAGTATTCCTGTAATAGTTCGTAGTCAGCAGTTATCAGCATGGACAGATAGATCAGAGTCCCTGATAAAACATTTGCCTTCGTTTATAGCCAGGATGAAGATCAATAGTCGAAGATGGCTGCCTTGAGGGACTCCCAAAGTTGCTATAATAGGGCCAGATATTGAAGATCTAAAACGGGCTTTGTATTGGCGCTCATCCAGATACGATTTGACCCACGAAATAAACCTTGGTTGAGCTTTTAGCTTGAATAGAATAATTTGCTGAGAAATTTTGTCAAAAGCCTCATAAAAGTTTGTGGCAACAGCATCAACTTCATTGCCACTCTCCAATGAGAGTGTATTTGACACAAATTCAGTTAAGGTAGTATTTGCCGTTCCGCCCTTAAGGAATCCGTGGTGCTTAGTAGAAAAGATTGGTTTAAAGTGAAAGTACATTGCATCATACACAATGCTTTCGAAGAGCTCAAGAACGCATGAGAGTTTAGAATAGTTAGTTACTTCACTATTACACCCTTTTCTTGTGGGAAATTGGTAACTGAAACGGGGCAGTGAGAGGCTGAGTTAGATGGTTCATACATTGTTTCAAAAATATTTCTTGCAGGACATGGTATTTGAGGTTACGCCTAGGTTTTTTGGTATCCAGTTGAACTGGATATTCAGTCCGAAATTTACAAGTTGACATACTAATGGAGACTAAAGTATACGTTAAGTTGCTCAAGGTCTAGGGTCAGAGTCCTGTCTGTGTTCGCTATGACCTTATCCTTAGTAGCAATTGCCAGGTCATCTGGGTACCCAAATTTTTTCAATATGGTTGCGGGTATATCGCTGATTTACAAATTAAAGAGCAAAGGAGTGAAGACGGAGCCCTGAGGCACACCATTACTAAGCTTCTTCATTCTGGTTTTATTTTATTATTATTGGAGGCAGTTTGAGCGTAGGTTGTTAATAAGACGAGATATTCTCAGGCACAGGATTGCTTTCAGCAGGTCAAAGATGATCCCATCCTACGCTGAGGTTAGGTAGACAAAAGCAATGGATATTTTGAGCTTCCTCTCAAATCCTGCCTCGATGTGCGTTGTACATGATAGCACCTGGTCATTCAAAAATATGGGGCAAGCCATCAGGCCCGGGGAAGAAATCCTTGAGTGTGTTAATCTTCTTAAGAACTGCTGAAGAACTTATATCTACAGTGACTAGGAAAGCTTGTGTAACGTTAACAGAAATAATCAAGATCGGCTTCAAGAGCGTGGTCAGTATACGACTGGCTAAAGAAGTGAGCGAATAAGTTTACGATTAAGAGTTTCGTTTGACATCAATAAATTGGTAAAATCTCGTTGCGCCCTTTACGTAGTTAGAATAGCGATTGATCCCGTGGTGTCACATTGGAGCTCTTATGGTCTAAGTGTGTCTATACACAAGTACAGACAACCACCCTAACCTAATCTAACCTGGGTCATTCGTATAAACACGGAACATACGTATTTTACTCATAATTTTATGTATTTTGACGAGAAACCAATATTTTATCAGAAGAGCTTCCTGCTGTCCTCATAGTAAATGTTTTAAAGTTCTACCTGGTTCGTCAGTATAAAAAATAAATACTTCTCCTACCAGTAATAGTTCCTGGTTATACACGATCTCTAATAAAACTGTGGCGGAACTAAAGCCAGAAACAATTTGGAACCTAATTCATTCTTCGAATATCAATCAGCTCCAGTTCACTGAAGCGCCGTCTGTTTGGAAAATACGAGTATGTATCTAGCCCAGCAGTGACCAGCGCAGTGCAGGTCGTAGCGCCAACTAGGGCTTAGCAATTAAAACTTGGACCTGCTATTAGCACCATTTAAGTGGCGACTGTCTCCATAATATTAAAACGTTTAATGATTTTATTACGTCGTTGGATTTTATTGCCTGCCCCCTAAAGCATCCCCCGAACATAAAAATGAAAGCGGCGCTGTTAAATTCAATCAGGTGTCGCTGACTTAACAAATTTGTATTTTTGTTCAGCTTCCTGATCCAAAGTAGTAAACCCAACAACGGAAAATTAAAATTAAAAGAAAATTAGTCTGCCAACAACGAAATTTATTCTTCTCCCATCATCGCCATCATCATCATCATCATCGTGGTCTTTGTCGTTGCCAGGGTAATTATCATTGTCATGGTCTTTCGGGTAAGGGATTTTGTTTTCCATTTTATATCAGCTTTACAATGGAAAAGAGGAAAAGCATAATTTTCCAAACGGCTGCTGCTGGTGTAGCACTCTTGCCATAGTCTTTCCGTTGACGATGACGATGACGATGACTGTTATTGTTATTGTTCTTTTGTGGATTTCTTAATTTGATGTCTTCGCATAGTTTTTCCATTAAATGTAAATAAAAATAACAACAACAGTAGCACCCTAAAGAAAACACATTAAAACAAAGCGAAAATAGAAAACCACTTCTGAAAATACCGGAAACGACCTTCTAAGCAGGTGAAAATTATGAGGGAACTAGTCTTCTCCTCCAGCCACTTCTACTCTAAGCTCTTGGCTTTTCAGTTAACAATTGCACTTCTGATGATTATATCTGTGTGTAGCGATGAAATTGGATTTTTGTTGATGTTTCGGTGAAACGATAAAAAAGAAAAAAAAAAAAAAAAACTTGGTAATGAGCTTCTCGCTGACTGAGGTTTTGGTATCTACTCGTACGGCAGGCGAATAGAAATGGAATTGAAATTAGCCAAGTATTAGATGGATGTGTGACGAACATTTTTAAAACAATTGAATTCTCTGTTATCGTTGATCTTTTGGGAAATAGATATTGTCTGTTGGGAAGGAAGTATGAAGTGGGGATCTTTTGATAGTAATTTGTTCAGACTTCGGGAAACCAATCAAATATCCATGAGTCATTCAAAAGATTATTGAGCCCGTACTGTAGAGATTTAGCATGGAAAAAACCCTTGAGTTAGGGTTAAGTGATGTGCTGTTAAATTGTGCATTCAGTCTAAAATTTGCAAGTTGGTTGGTTAGACATACTTGACAACAGTCTCCATTGTCTAAAGTATACGTTAAGTTGATCAAGGTCTAGGCTCAGAGTTCTTTCTGTGTTCGATATGTCCTTATCCTTAGTAGCAATCGCCAGGTCATCTGCGTACCCAAATTTCTTCGATGTGGTATAGCTGTTATACAAATTAAAGAGCAAAAGGTCAAGGATGGAGCCCTGAGGCACACAGTAAGAAAACTTCCCCATTCTGCTTTTAATATCAATGGAGGCAGTTGGAGAGTAGGTTCTTGATAAGACGCGATGTTCTCAGGCACGGGATTGCATTCAGCAGCTTGAAGATGAGCCCATCCTATGCTGCGGTTAGGTAGACAAAATCAATGCATGTTTTGAGCTTTCTCTCAAACCCTAACCCGATATGCGTTGCCAATGATAGCACCTGGTCTATACCATTTCTACCAGCTTGTTCGAGAAATATGATTTCGCTGATCCGATTATAGATGAGCCATTCAAGTAGTTTGTAGAAAGTATTTAAGAGAGCTATATGGCAATAGCTTTCCGGTTAAGTCATTAGGTTTACCAGGCTTTAGAATAGATATGACTTTTGTTCGCTTGAACGCAGCCAGGATTGTGTCTGGTTCCAGTGTATTGCTGTAGAATTTCGCTAACCATCGTCTTGTATTTTTTCCACTTTGTGCAAGAAACTCCAGGTAAATGCGATCAAACTGCCGAAAGAGCGGTCCGAAAACTATGATGCCTTTTCGGGTATTATTCTTGTGCTTCAAAGAATACATTTTACGGTGACTCACCTCGTTTACGATGTCACTAGCCGCATTGTTCGGATTTATACAGGAACTTGTGGTTTAGAGCTGCTGCGTCCTCCAAGTTTAAGGAGCAGACTCCATGCTTTCCTGCTAGAGTGTGTGAAGTAAGCACGCTTGACAGTTGATATCAAATTTACGGGTCATGTCAAGCGATCTCAGTAGTTCGTTGCCAATTTCGATGTCTCCAGATACCTCAAAGTTGTCATAGAGTCGTTCACTTTCTTGGGTCCACCCAGGAATGTATTCTTTCCGAAAACCACAGGAAATATGTATTTGGCAGTTGCTATAACAATTCCAAAAAATTTGTCATAGTTCTGGATCAATGGTGGAATGAACCTTAAGCCTGAGTTAAGCTCATTAGCAAAGCCATTCAAACTGGGCGGAACTGACTATTCGGAAAATCTGTCAGGAGTGTTTTAGAAGCACGGAGAGGATGGTGTTCCGCATCGCAGGTTACGAAGCACAGATCCAGGTTGTAGCCTCTTCTCCATCTACGAGAGTGAAAGGTGTCCTTATTAGGGCCTCTCCCATGCCTACGCGCCATAGCATTCGGTTTCTGGCAATGTGTTTCAGCTCTTCCCAACTTTTCTCAATTAGCGTGACTCCTTCACGACTATTCAGCGCCATGTTCTCCTCAGACCGCCAGATATTCTGCCATCCTAGGTTAAAAGGTTCCATTGCGTAGTATGGTTAGCTATGGGATTGTCACCTTTTCAGAACATGTGACCAATCCACTGCCACTTCTGTCATTGGATAGTTTCTGGCCCGTTCTCTGGTAGAGGTGTTCGTTAGAGATACGGTTGGGCCATACAATCTTTAAAATGTTGCACAGGCACCTCTTAACAAACGTTTTCAGCTTCCTCGTGATAGTAATGATCACTCTCCATGTGTTGTATCCATACAACAGCACGGATACTATGTTGGAGCTGAACAGTCTTAGATTAGCGTTTAAACTGATTACATTGCTTCGCCATGCCTTGGACAACATCCTTAAACCTGACTTTGCTTTGGCGATCCTAATACTGGGAATCCTCTACTCTCGCTATCGGTTGTCAAGCAATGCAATCTCGAGTTTGTTCCAAGGTTGATCATTTTAGTTTTAGCTCGACTACGCCTGTCTCCCTCTCTATATCTGCTCGTCAGCGTAGTCAAGATATTTTAGTTGGTATGTAAGAGTCTATCGAATTTCCCCACTTCCCGTTGATAAAGCTGCATAAAACACATCGCTAATCACCAACAGAAATAGTACTGGTGAAAAGAATGCAGCCTTGTCTTATTCCACTTTAGATTTTGAATTTCTCAGACCACCTTCCTCTGTGCAGAACGTGACATTTGGACCCATCGTATGTAGCTTTGATAAAGCAATTAATTTACCAGGAATACTTCTCGTGAGTAACCCCAAATAAACTTCCTGTTGATACTATCGAACGCCTTCTCAAAATCTATGAACAGCAGGTGAAGTGGCGATCTACTATATATTCAATGCACTGCTCAATGATGGTCCGCAGGGTGTTGATGTGGTCAACACAGGAAGCAGTAGGCAAATACCCATTCAATTTCCTTTCTTAGGTAGCCTAACTCCCTTCTTTCACTCGTCAGGAAAGCTTCCCAAGCAGTAGCTCAGCCAATGTTGTTGGCGTTACTTGTAAGGAGCTCCGCGGGAATACTGTCAAGTCCCACCGCCTTGCTTTTCAGTGCTTTGATCGCAGTAGTGATCTCATCTTTACTGGGTGTCGTGTTGCATATTCGGGCACTTCTTACTTCGGGCACCTCAGTCTGATTTGGGGGCATATCGTTGCGAATATACAAAACCGTAGCAAAATGCTCCTTCCATCTCTTGAGCTAGTCCTCCTCCGAAATGACCAAAGAACCGTCTAGTCTTTTCACTGGGTGTTGACTGGAGCTGCGACCACCTGTCAGCTCCTGCTGCCTCACCTGCTTTTGGCTTCTTCTGCTTATGTAGCCAGCAGATTGATATAGTTGCGCTAGTCATGTCGCACGCTACGCTGAACTTCTCTCATCTTCATGCGGTATAAGAACTCTGCCTCGCTCCTCCCTGCTACTGAAGTAGATGCAATGAGAGCTTTCAGCTATTTTCGTTCGTCGTGTCTCTATCTCGGAAAGTCACTCACTATATCTTCCCTGCGTTCGACCGACAATTTTTTTTACCAATGGTCTTGGATGGTTGCGGGCAGGGAGCTGCTAATTGCTTCCATACATTGCGAAGAGGGATCATAATGTTGAAGCTGGGAATCATTGTGTTGTCGTGTCGTGAGATCTTTGACCTGCCAGCAGTGCGTAGTTGGAGAGTAGCTATTATAAGATGGTGATCTCATTCTATCCCCACATCGCGTCCTATTCTGTTTCGAGGTTCCTTACCTGTAGTTGAAAACCCAGTTAACTTTATGGCACGTCTTGTACTCAAATATGGTGCCATCTACCATAAGGCGATTTGCATTGCAGAAATCTAAAAAAAATTTCGCTATTGTCATTGTGGTTGCTCCCGATAGCATATTTGAGCCAATTGTTGTCGTTGTTTACACTGACATTCAAATCGCCCGTCACTAGACAATGTCTCCATGTGGTATTGTGTTGAAGATGGCGCTTAGTTAGTTGTAGAAGCTCTCCTTCACTTCCTCAGATAAACCATCCGTTGTGGCATAGCACTGTATAATGGTGATGCGTCGTACTCTAGTCCTCAATCTGGTCGTCATAATCCTATCATTATAAAGCTGCCACGAAATTAGGTGTTAGCAGCAGTCCAACTCCATATTTCCGCGGACTTCCGGATGGAATAGAGTAATACAATGTTACGCCCACTTCTAACCATCTTATCTCAATTACCTCGAAAATGTGAAGCCTATATCGCATAAATTCTTTTTCCAGTTGGAGGAATCTGGCATTGTGAGGTCCTTCGCTTCCTGAGTTGAGGAGCTTCTTCGTAGTCCTGAATCCTACCTTTGTCCGGATACAATAGCCAAAAGGCGACAACATGTGATTATTCCTTACCAGAGGCATAATGTAATTTTCTGTAGTGGACTTCCATAACGCAGTTTGCTGACCCACGTTACCTAGTCTAGAATTAAGGCCCTAGACAACCCGCACTTGCAGTGTCAGCCTACACGTATAAATGTCTATACCGGGGACCACCGGGAAGCATTTCATCACGAACTTGATTGTTGCATTGGTGGTCTCCCCATCAATCGCTATGCAGATCCCCTCTGAACTAGTTGCCCCATAACCCTAAAAGTTGAATTTTTAAAAATTTTGCATATGGTTACCACATACTTCTTACTTCTCCTTTTCTCTGCGAAGGTTTCGAAATAGTTTTGTCTAAAAGAGTACGAAAAAAAAAAGAACATTTTATGTGTAACTAATCCAAATAAATTGATTTCCGAGAAAAAACAAATCCAACTTAGCATGTGTGACTTAAAATCCCCATTCCCACCCTACATTGATGCCACACCCGTGTATTCAATTTCATTTAAATAGTTTTCTGCTGTTCGACACTTTCTTGTGTGTACGCTGTTGTTTTTTTTTTTTTTTTTTTACGAACAAATGTGTATCAAATCTATTTGAAAACGTCTTGCGTCATGTTAGCGAAACTAATTCAATCCAACCTCAAATACGTGCCAACAACGTCCCTCCAGAAGAAAAAGATACATAAAAACACCTCACACAACCCAACACAAAATGAAGACATTAAAATTTGTTTAGTGTGTTCAGACTCTTTGTGTGCTCCAGCTCGTCGGTCCTTGTTGCAGAGACGAAACTCTAAGTAAAACTAGGCGCCGCCGCCGTCCGCACAAACATTTGCTCAGGAATACAAGACGTAACCATAAAAAAAAAAGGCTTAACACTAACTAACAATTGCGTTAACACGCATTTGCATACCACTCGCGGTACGGTGCTCCACACCCCGCTACTCTTATTTTGTATGTTTGCAACGGGCATTGGTTGCTGGATAGCTGGCCTTCTGACTGTGCCCAGCGCAATAAATGTCTAATTTGAGGCAATTCCCTGTCCATTTATTAAGTTTATGTTGCTCTGGATATTTCTGTTCACATGGTGTTTCTGGAATGGGCTACCCGTTCTAAGTCCATGCTGATTGCGCGTCCCTCCACAAGAAAATCTCTTTCCAAATGGCAAATGGAGGTTCATATGTATATATGTATCTTTTTTTTGTTTTAGATCCGCTCTAGCTCTAGATATCTGAGGGGGATGGTAAGGCGATTTGAAATGGAACGCCTGCAGTTGACATAGAGACAAGTTGCTGGCGGACGGGCAGGCGGCGGTATCCCTGGTGTGTTATGTGTGTCTTATGTCTTAATTTGTTGATCTTCCGGCTTTAAAAGGTGTGCCTAGAGGGTAACTAATGGGGATTGTTGTAGAAAATTATTTCGTTCGATGCATATTTAATGAAAGGATCAGATAGAGTCGAGAGAACCCACGCAAGGGGATTGGACTATTAGTGAATAGAACGCGTTTACCTGGAAGTGATGGGATAATATTGAAGTTACTGACGGATTTTTATATTCTTTTATGGCTAATAAATCTTTTGTTGCGACGTTGAGATCGAAGGTTGAGTTTAGTTGACAACAACATTTTTAGACCCAGTCATATTGGATTACGGATATGCAGTTATGATGAGCATCTGTGTCTTATTTCCTGATACTGCCAGGATGAAGTTCAGTGGGTCTCCTCTTCCGAGCATAAAGTTAAATATTTTGAGATTTCAATCGACGAGCTTAGGTAGGCAGAAGTGGCGATTCCATAAGAACCCATTTAGCGCTAGGATGCTCCGTTTTGAAGACCACAACTCATGTAACCCGGTGGTGTGAGGATGTTGATCGATTGGTGAACCGAGGTATTTAAACTTGAATCTCCAATCCTCTTGCTGGGTATATCTCTTTAAAGTCGTTGTAGAAAGGTTTTCCTAGTGTACGCTATCTTGCCCTCGCAAGGGCCGAATATCTACAGAGGAAGTGAAACTACGGCAAAATGTGTGCTGCTTGGTCTTCTAATGGCTAATGGCTTGTCAAAATACCTACAATTCTGGCAATATCTGGTCTCAATCTCTTAAGTATCTCTTTCGTTTTCGGTTAATTGTAGCTGCGCCATGACTTTCTTGATATGATGCCGCTAGTAAGCCTATTCCACTCGAGATTGGCCAACTTTAAGAAGTAGCAGCTCCAATTGGAATATTGACTCTTTCCTCTAGTGAACCACTAAGAGCTGACCCACATCTGCCATCTCATCAGCTCGTTTATTTCCCCTCAATGTTACTGTGTCCTGGGACAGAGGTAAGTGTAACTCTTGTTTGAAGGCCTAGTTCGTTGAGCTCATTCCGGCATTGCTTTGCCAATTTTGAGGACGTAGTAGCTGAATCAATGGCTTTTAAAGCGGCTTGGCTATCAATAAAGAAAGCAATGTTGTGGGTGGGTGTTGGGAAATTGTTCAGTATGAGTCAGGTCTCATGGATCACAAAAAGCTGGATGACACTGGCAAAGTCCGGAAGATGAAAAGATGACACATTTTCAGCTTGTCCATCTTCAAGCCATCAGTATAAATCACTTTCCCGTTCTTTCATTCTACTCTGGTTGGGAACTTTACTGAAAAATATTTTTTAAAGTTTAACTTGGGAGTTTCGTTGTCAGTTGTAGACGCAATCAATTCATTTGGTATCGTCTTCAGGACTTTACTATGGCCATAGGGCATTGCAGTCCAGCATCCAGATTGTGTGAGCCTGACTGTGCTAATTTTCCTTTAATGTATGCATCGAGAGGTAGCGGGTGTAAGATCACCGATAGAGCCTCTGTCGGACATGATTTCATTGCATGGAATCTTCCAATACTGTATTTCTTACCGATAGCACCATATATAAGAACTGGATGCACGACGGCTGTGTACATCTATAGGATCATACTTGGCTGAAGTCCCCAAGCAGGCATACTTTCTTGACTCGATGTACAATTTTTAGTTTCCAGCTAAGTTTTGGGTCGACTTTATCCAACGGAATTTTATGTTTCTGCTTCTTCAAATAGCTCAGTTGTAATACCCTTGGCTCCAGCACCCATTTTGGACTTGAGCTCTGACTATAGCTGAGCTAGGACTAGTATTACATTGAGTCTCTTTAGTCGGGTCGTTTTCCTTCACTCCAAATTTTCAGCACCGACTGTGGATCTGCCGATAGGTTTCCTATATCACCACAGCAGACTTCTGCTTGTGATTAATAGACTTGCTACATTCTTTTCTTCTCTTAAAACTTTGGCCACTTACGGGCAAATGGCGAATCATTATTTCGCATTTTGATCAAACCATAGGTTTCATTCTTTCGAGTGATACTCAGCATAAGAAAGGTCTTATTCCTGATGTCTGACTGGTGTTCTGCACTTGAATTTTTACTGTGAAAATTCTGGCAGCCTCTCTTAGTACTTTTTTGGTAACTAATGGTCCAAGGTTCCAGAGATAAGGTTTAGAAGAAACCTTTGATCAAACTCAATGTTAAGTGGTTAGCAGAAGTCTGGAAAAAGCTGGTGGATTGAAAGGTTTGCTGGGATAGACGTCTATTTAGGTCAGTACAACAAATGACTGCCTTCAAAGTGTAGATTTATAACCCATAATCCCAAGTCCTCGACATGTTCGGTTCGGTCGATGGCTTGGCAGCATAGAAAACTGTGACTTCTCACTCGGATCTCCATGGATTCATTGTAGTTAGCGTTATAGAAAAACAACGAAAAGAAGAAGTTAGTCCTAGTTATAGATTAAGAGACTCCCTGAAGCATTCCATGCTCACAATGAATGGCCTTTGGTGACTTTATTTATACATATAGGTGAAGAAGTATTTCTTTTACATCTACCTCACTGCAGATCTGTCATAGAACTGCTGTACTTGACGGCATTATTTTTATTTGGGCTGCCAACCAGCTGCGGCCTACTTCAAAATATAAACATTGTACTGAAGTCGAGAGATACCTTGTGATATCATGCAGGGGCACTCAACATCACAAGGAAATAGTGTTTACCAGTAAGTTTGGATTAATCAAAGAAAAAGTGGAGTACTCAGACTCAATTTTCGGTCCAGGTAGAACTCCTTTTGGTGTAGTGGTTGGAGAAACTTAAATTTTATTCGCTACTCCTTTATGACCGAGTGTCTGTGGTTTCTATCCTTCGTCCGGGCTTGAATATGCACAGTTCCATCCCTTACCATGATGGTGGCAATTGATCATCTTTGGGTTAGTAGCTTCGAACAAGAAAGCCAAGAAAAATGAAAGAAAAAATTCAGAAAGTGTTAAGTCTGCGTGCGTATAACAGGCAAAACAGATAGTGTCCTACAGCAGCAATGGATATGATCCTCATTCTAGAACATTGCCTTAGTTAGGAGGTCGCTAAATGAGCAATTATAGAAAAGACAAATCTAAAATCTAATCAGGAGAACACCGTATTCCATTATGAATGTCAAGCCATGGAATAAGACACCAATTTCGGATATAGTACTGTGTAGACTGTACTGCTTTAAACGCCCTCTTTTTTATGTTCCCCATTGAAATGACTAAGCACTCACTTCATTCTTTAGTTGTTTTGAGATCATTATAGACTTTTTTTTCGCTAATATCATACTTTTTCTGTGGAAGATTGAGCACAAATTTTACTGATAATTTTGCTTAAATCTCCTTGTATCTCTTGCATAGTAACAATCTTCATTTTGATCTGATAGCACAATTTCAGTAAATTTAGTAATTCGTCCACAGCAGCCAGAAGTGTTTAACTTTCTACTCAAGAAAATCTTTTACTCTACTTCCAAGATAATGGAGCCCTATAATTCCCTCATCAAATGGTTCAATCATCATTAAATGCGATAACAAGTCACCTGGAAATCAGTGCAGACTCGTGTCAAAACGATCTAATACTTTGCAAACCCTACTCTGTTCGCCTTTACTATGACTGAAATCAAGTTGCCATGAAATTGCCATCGAACTAACTAAAAATTTATAATTTTCACTTTGCTATTCAATCTCCTCCACCTACAATTAACTCAATTCAAAGTGGAGATACCACCCCATTCCATAAAAACTAACCACAACTACTTATTTCTCAATCAAAAGCAATTTTCACCCATAACCATGCTACCTAAAGAACTCATCCTATGAATAATATCTCTCTCTATCGCTATACAGAAATATCTTCTCTTCCTGTAGATATACAAAAATCAGAAAAAAAAAAAAAAAAAAACCATCACGGATATAATTCAGACTTTAAGATACACTCTCTCATAGACCGATCGTCGTCGTTATTCTGTAGTTACTTCTTCTTCTTTTACTACCTCTACTTTGACTACTTTAGCTTCACGTCCACACACAATTGCGCTTATCTTTCATGAATTTGAATTATTTCAGAAGCCCGTAGGCCACTTAACCTAGAAATTATACGAAACTTATTATTCTCCTCCTCTAATATAATATATACATTCGTCTTCAACAGCAACAGCAGCAACAGCAGCAGCAAAGAAGAACAAGAGAGTCTTCTGTTTCGTTTGCTACTTAAATTTAATGGACCACACCATGGTCATGAAAAGTAGCAAAAGACCAAGTTGAGAAGTTCCGAAGTAGAGAGTTCTTGTCGTAGGCCCGCTCCAGTGGCCATCATCATCATCATCATCATCATCATCGCCATAGCAGCCATCATCACGAAAGAACCGTGTTACTGGCTTACTCATTTTTCTTCTCGAAAATCTTCTTCTTTTTTTTTTGGATTTATATAATTTTTGTGGGAATTCACTCTGAAGTTTTTGGAGTTTTAGTGTCTAAACCGCGCAGGTTGTAAATTTCTGAAGAAGGCTGTGAATCTAAATATTGTCGGTTCCTAATGAGAATTTCATTATCGTTTGTGCTTGTTTCTCTATGAGTAGCATACTCACACTTTTTCTATTTGTTATTGTCGTCACGGTGCTGGTACTCTCTGGTTGAGTTATTAACAGATCTATTTTTAGGTTGTTTCATTTTGGGTTGATGGTGAGAAAAATGGCAGTTCTATCGGTTGTAGAGGGCGGTGGCTTTAATTAAAATTCATCCATAAATGGGAAACAGTTCAAATTGCCGATTGCAGTGAACCAAATTATTTTCTGTTTTGGATATAATCATAATTTCCAACTGCTTTCACTTTGAAGAGTAATTTTTATGGCATGCTGTTTGGATTGAGATTGATTTAAGGCGGCTGTGAGTTGATTAAACTTTGGCTATTTACAGATGCGGCTACAACTCTCAATTAACTCACAAGCCACGAGCTTTCAAAGAAAGTGATACCCCTTCGTTCAATACCATGAAATTGCAATCAAAATGCTATTTTATTTGATTACATCTCGTTAACATGGGTGGGGTAAGCTTGCGGGCAAAATTGAATATGATGAACCAAACAACAAGTTCGTACGTCAACTCTTTTGATCATTTTAAGAATTCAGCCAATGTTTACAAAATTTCGGCAATTCTAGTCCAGTTTTCTTAATGAAAACGAAGTAAAACCTCGACCGACATATAAGGTGAAACCGAACTTAATGGCACCAATTAAAGTAGATCGCTTCTCATCATTAGATATTTTTATATCAACACCCCCAAAGGAAAGTAAGTTAAAGCAATGATTTATGAGGTATTCGCGTGATGAACGCAAATTAAAATCGATCTTTTCTGTTTGTTTTCGAAACAACACAATTATACAGCCCACCTTCAAATATTTTTTTTTTTTTTTTGTTCCCCCAACAAGCCCAAGACATCTTCAATCTCAGTCAAATAAAATTCTGAAAAGCACCGCAATAATGACATTTTACGCTCCCGCAGAATAATTTATTACACTCATTGCGTGAACACAAAACGAATTGAAGTGCAAATGTGTGCTCATAATTGTTAACTGGCTCTCACGTGTTGTGTTCCGTGATACCGGCATATAAGTCAGCTTGATGAGGTTCATCAAGCAGAGTTATTTAGACAAGCTGGAGTTTCAATTTTTTTTTTTTTTTTTTTTTTGGGAAAATCCATATCAAAGTGCTCACATATTCTCAAACATTGAGGTGATTAAAATAGATGCGAAGGAATTTAGAGCATGTTTGGTTGATTGATATGTTAAAAATACAGCCGAAGGCAAATGGAATTTTTTTTTTTTAACAGAAAGAAAGTTTTTTTTCGGTTTTAAAGGTGTGACACAGATTTATCTTCTAAACACCTAATCAAGATAATTAAGTCTTTTCCTAATGAATTGCATTCGAAAATTTTTGTCACTAAAACTCAAGAAGCTGCATAAATTTTGTCTGAGAGAAAAAAAAGTTATCCCCTCTGAATGTTACAACCATAAATCCTGATCATTTCACATTTTTTGGTCAATTAATTCTCAATCGATAACCAATCTATCAAATGCAACCATGCAGACCGCCAAGCTGAACCGAAGAAAATTAACTGACATCTTGAACAGGAAAATAATGGATACACGGAAGATAATGTCGCCGAGACATAAAAGAGATACTTTTTTTTGTATTTAAGCGGAAAATCAATTAGTTCGTGGCAGTTAGGTCGGTAATCCGATGTAATCTTCATCTCTGTTACCCCTTATGGGGGCTATCAAGCGTAGAGTGCAGCTTTTTGTCATGTTTCGATGGATTTATTGAGCATAACAGAAAAAAAAAAAAAAAAAAAAATATTTATAGACCTGCAGGCAACGGTGTTTTGAAAACATAAACATTGCTTTTGTTAAAAATGCATAATTTTGTTAGATAATTTACTAATCCACACACGCATTCAATGAATCTTAAACCGATTAAAACTGAAATTTCCTCGATGTCTGGTTTAATTTAAAAATAAAAGGAAAAGTTTCGAATGCAGTCTGGGGATAGGACTGCATGGGATAAACAATGACTAATGGCCCATATATTTGTCAATAAAACGGTCTTATAATGGATATGGAGGGATTAAGAGCGAGCTTTATAGGTACTAATGGTATCTGGCACCACTTTATTAGCAGCATGCATCACACGCATATACTCATATATAAGTGAAATCGACATAGACTGCTGATGAGAAAATAAACCATAGGGATGGTGCGACTATGTGAATTCCATATAGCTACTGAGATTGCAGAGATTCTGAGAGCGATATATACACTGCACATTCAAACTTAAACAAAAATTGGAATTCTAGGTTGATTGCAGCATTATAGCATCAGCTGATTAGGTATTTTCGGATTGCATATTCAGGATTACGTCTGCACAGTCGCAGTATGGTGATTCCGTGACTCCCCATTTAAAAAGTGTTGCAGGACATCTTCCACAGTCGGTTGAGACTAAACCACGTTTTTCGTGGAAGGTGGTTGCTAGCGGACATGATGGTAGGATTTTTTACGTGAAACACATCATTCGTAGAGCACGAGTGCCATCCGTTCATCCAGGCTTCCGATGCGTTGAAGTTATTGCTTCTCAAATTGTGAGCCAATTTCAAGACTGTTTTCGATATCACTGTGGTTAGAAAACAGCACGTTAGAGTTTATTTTGTTATACTCACACAATAGGGCATTTAGTAGGATGTATGTTGCTCAGGAGAGGGATAAATCTTGTAGGAGTAGAACTGATTGTTTCTGATATTATGCACATGGATGCATTGGGTTGGTAGTCTATTTAGTTTGTATGGGCACTATTGTGCCAAGCACGGTCACAATATTCACCAGCAGAGTTAACTAATCCAAGAACTGCAGAATGGAGTGTTTTTACGGGAGCTCCCCATGTAATCGAGGGTAGCTTCTGGACTATGTTGTTTCGAGTTACCAGTTTCGCTGCAGTATTAGAAAGGTGTTGGACATTGTTGAAAAATAGTGGTGAGTTTGCTGTTTAGATGGAAACATGAATTTTCCACTGTGCTTATGCTTGGGAATAGCATCCACTTCTTAAGATATGAGCTCAGTCTTCAGTCCCTTCGTTATAAGCCATACTCATCAGCGTATGCAAATTTCCTAGATGCCATTCCTGGGAGGTAGTATGTATAAAGGTTGAAAAGCAGCGGGACCAATACTGAAAGCCCATTGTTTAATTCTCTTGGCCCGCTAGATGTCTTCTTCTTCTTCTTTTCCTTACGGCGAAGTTATGATCCGGAGTAGAAGAATCACAACCCACCCTCTCTACTGGACCGTCTGTGCGGTTTGCCAGTTTGACCTAAAGAAGTACCGGCAGGCTTCCCGGTTTCTGTTCACTTCGTCACTGAGGCCAATCAAATGCTGGTGTTTTTTGCATTTGTGTGATCCAGTTGTTTTTTGGTCTGCCTTTTTTGCGCGATTGCGTAGGAACGTTGATTGATATTGCCTTTTTGACGGAATTCGAAGGATCTCTCCTTTGAACATGACTATACCAACTGAGCCGGTCGTGCTCTATTTTGCTTGTAATGGGTTCTTTTACATGAAGGCTTCCTCGGATCTTTGAACTTGGAACTTGTATCGTTAAAAATACTTGGATCGAAGCTGTTTTGATAATTGGTAGGACTTGCAAGAGATTAAGCATCAGACCATCCCTCCAGACAGTATCATATGCTGTGGGTAGGTCAATAAATTTGACTTAAGTCTTCAATTTGGCTTGACATCCGGCTTCAATATGTGTTGTAATTGCTAGCACTTGATTTGCGCAGCTGTGCTCTTGTCTAAATTCAGCCTGTTGTATGGGGACCACAGCATTAATTATGGGTTCGATTCGGTAGTATATCAGTCTTTCGAAAATTGTATACACCGCGCTAAGGAAAGCAATTCGACGATAGTTTTTCGATCAATCGTTAGATTTACCAGGTGGAAATTTTAGAATGAGAAAAGTAATCATATCCCGTGGCTGCTACTACATCTACTCGTACTTTTATCCATAACTGTCGACACAGACTTTGGCAAGAGGTTTTGTACTTCAGTCATTTGAACGAAAAAACTTATAACAAATTATGTTAAACGGTAACGATTCTGTTGAGAAAGCCCGAAAATAAGATTAGTTTAGAAAATTAGAGAATGTCTGAGCAATTTTGACAATGTTGTTGTTAGCTGCCAAGACGTTTAGGATCGTCAGCCCAGCTTGGATAGGACGTGAAACTCTTCTCCGAATATCCGTGCCCTTGAAATGAGTATTATTTTCGTGAAAATTTTCGATACATTCAGAGAGAAACTCAAAAACTGAGTATCACAATACTGTTATGCCAGTCTGTTTGTTTGTCTGTACCTCGGACCCATTGCATTAAGCCCCAAGGTGCTCAACCTCATTCTGACTTTCGAAACAGAATTCATATGTAGGACCTTCAATGATTCCTCAGTTGGTCATATGGTGACCACATGTGTTGTATTCTGTGATTACTCCAGCCATAGTTCTGACGTCTTCCTACCGAAATTTAGAAGAAATATTGCAGTGCTTTTATCAGGGGCTTTTACACCCAAACCATCCCTCTTTATATACTAAAACCATATGAGAGTCGGTTGTGTACAGAATTTTTGCTAAACTGGCACCAATTATTGGTTTCGGACTTAGAGGAGCGGTCGCAGAGGGCTCTTTCACTAGTGTATCAGAAATTTCACTCTGCAATTCCTCTGTGACCAAATAAGATAAACCAAGTTCCATTTAGATAGCTTAGTTAGTCTATTCTTACATTCATTGGTTTCGAGTGAATTGAGTGTAGCCTGGCTGTCATTGCAAATGTCAGTGACAGCCAGTTGGCATTCTGAGTATGTCAACAATTTCTACTTGAAGGACAAGTCGCTATTTTGCCCAGCATATAAGAGAATTTAGTCGCTGGAGGTACTAAAGCCGTCTGTGTGGAAAATATTAGTGAAATCCTGAAGAAGATTATTTGGGTTTGTCCATTTGACCCTTTCGGGGAAATACACTTCATATCTCCTTCATATCTATCTATCGATTGTCATCATGAACAAAGAACATTGCTCCGAAGTCCTCCATATCCAAAGTCATGCTCGTCGTGCCAGACTTCGTTTTTCTAAGTCGTCATCGCTTTCGTTGCATTCTTCTGAACAATTAAGTCCAGTGATAGCATTTAGAGCATTGCCAGGAGTGGTGCATATGCGAGTACTCGTACACCTTTCTGCAACCAGGTGATCGTAGTATAGGCAGACCCTACCACCGTACAGACGCATAGGTGAAGATTGGTCTATTTATCACTATGTACAGCCAGTGTACTACAGTAGGCCTTAGACAACACATCTTGCCAAAAGCTCTGCTTAACTGACAGAAAGTTCTAAGGGCTCAAATCGATTTCAACTCAACATGCTGGTTGCTAATCAATTTGCTCCCTAAAATGATTCTCATATGATATATTTAACTTCTGTGGACAGTTGAGAGAAAACAATACTAGGGTCGTATCATTCTCATTCATCGATTTTATCCACGGCGGCTTGTATTTCAAGGACTTTCCTGATACTGAAATACAAACAAAGTATTTCGATGCACCTCCGCGAACTGGAAATCGATTACAAGACACCATAGTAGAGGAGAAAGAACAACCTTTGGGACATCAAAGCTAGCATTATCAAAAGCACCCTCTATCTCGATGAATACTCCAAGAGTATAGTTCTCCACTTCATATTCTATTCTATAAACAAGGTCGTGAACTCCCCAGTGGTTAAGCGTGCGACAGCTAAGGTGGAAACTGTAGGTCGCTACAACTTGTGTGTCGCATCATTGCGCGTGCCAAAGGCGAAATGAATACCCTTATACTATTTCAGGTGTTTTGGGAAAAGGGGTAGTGACAGAGAGAAACAAAAATTGGTGTAGTGGTTTGAAACTCAGGTGGTATCAAGTTCCAGTAAAGTCCAAGGCGGCGTCCAGATAACTGGGGAGCATTTTTTGTTATTTTGCTGTTATTGTCGTTGCCTGATGTCATCATTACGATCACCTTGCATTTTCAGCCATACAGCCATCCTTCTGCCAGTGTTATGCCTTCGCAGTGAAGTTGACGTAAGCTTTCGCAATTGATTGACGTTTTTTATTTATTTCATACGAAATAAATAGATGGTTCTTTACATCAGGATTTGAACCGTGAACCTGCAGCGTGGCAAACGATGACATTTCCACTACACAACGGTCGCCTTCGCCTAAGAAAATTTTCCATGTTTTATACGTAAAACAGATCTTAGCAGCACTTTATATTAAATTTTGGAATTCACTTCTTGGAGACATATTTCCAGAAGCCTTTAATCTCAAGCTAATCAAGAGCTGTTTCAGCATTACACTCCCCACAAAGGAACCACTGAAGAAATTCTAAAGAAATTTGGTTTCCAAATTTAAATGAGTGCACGAAGAATTGTGGGATGTGCTTACAAAAACTTTTCAGAATAGTCCACATCTGCAATATTTGGTACAAGGAAGCGCAGTTTTTGTTTTCATATTAATTGTATGACACAAAAGACTTGAGGTGCGAACCGGAATTATTTTGTCGGTGATTCTGGAGTTTTTCAGCCACGTAATCTGTGCTAATTTCAAATTCAATTCCCTCTTAGCAAATACTCTTTTTAAAGCCCACATTATGCCTAAATTTGAAAAAAACTACTTTTTATCTAACGAAACCACATAGTTACACGCTTCTACTACCACACTTCCTGCTATCAGTCCCAACTATCAAACTAATGCCTCCTAAATGACATTTTAACATGTCAACAAACACAAGCTATTAATCTTAATTTATGGTATATGTCAGAGAATTGCTATGCGCCATTCGATTTGAATCAAAATATTCAAAATTACATAAATCACCCATCAAGCGAACTCAGTTCAATTGCTCAATTCGTTTGGGTTGGGGTGAAGAAAACAGAAAAAAAAAAGGAAAAACACCCGCAAATCTCACAGTTTCACATTCCATTGCCGGACACACATTCGCCCCTTGTCGGTCGCCAGGACAGCCCACCCTCAATAAATAACAACAACTCACCAATGGGTCCGTCTGTTGCATGCTCACACAGACTTTTTGCCAGCTAATAAATACGACGGTTAACAACTGAAAATCTAATAATTTATACAACGATATGAATGGAACAGGGACTTGGCTGTGGCTTAAACTGATTTTTGTTGCCATTTTGCCACTTGGGCTGGTCCAAAGCCATAAATTTTTGTAATCATTTTTCAGCAAATATCTCTTTTCTTGATCTCTCTCTTATGAGAGAGAACTGCTGCTGCTGCTGCTGCCTTCTGAGACTGCGTCCGAAAAATCCATTTCATTCTGAGATACTTTATTCATCTGTATGCTTGTGTATGTGGATGGGAGCGGCGGTGGGGGGAGCAAAATTATCGCGCAGTGCTATTCTTGTGATTAGATGCATGCACTGAGGAATGTATCCGCCTTGGATGTAATTACAATGGTACAGCCGAATGCTGTTCAACATTTTTGTGCAACAATATCGTTTGGACGTGACTTGCGATTAATTTAGTAGACAAAATGTTTATGGTTTGTAGTTTAACATTTGATAAAGTTCCACCGGAGAATTATTTGTCACATAAATAAATTTGTATCAAAATAATTAATTGGTTGGTGGGGTCTTTTGTCCGATAACAACAAAAACGGGTTGGTTTTGAGGAATCTATTCGAGGGCGCCGCTGAAATTAACTTTGCTTGTGAACGCTGACAGTTGGAGGCTGGATGTATCATGTTATATTCGAGGAACTAAGTGATTTGTTTTGACAGGAATTTTGTCATGTTGGGCTAAGACTATTGACCCCCCGTTGTCATCTATGTGGGTATTTCTTTAAATCCACTTAATTGTTGAGGGTCGCCGTGCTACTTTCTCGAAATATGTAAGATTTTCATAGAATCGATGACCTTAATATGGAAGCCATGCTTGATACCTGGTAGCGTAGAGGAGGTCAAGCTAAATATATTGGTTCGCTTAATTTGTATATCTAGAATAAAAGTATGACCCATATTAAGTAAGGCAGCAGCTTTCATCATCACAAAGGAATAAAAAGGAACAAAATGTGAGCAGAAAATATTATAGCAAGTGAACGTGAACCTAAAGCATTGATATCCATTTTCCTACTTAACTCAAAGCGATGCCATGACTTGTGGTTACCCAGTGTTCCAGTGTTGCATTTTTATGATGGAACAACACAATCAAACCCACCTATTCGTAGGGGATTGAATGAGGGGAATAATCTTTTCCAAGAACTGTCTTCCAAACCCCTGTAGCTGATGCAATAATTTACAAACAACATCAGTGTAGGCCGTAACGCTAAAGTCATCTCCTGTCAGCATTTGTAGAACTTTGTCAAGATATGTTCCTGTTCATATCTCTTAAGACTGAGGCGAAGCGCGTCGCTTAAAAATCTACGCAATCCAGTTGCAAATACTGAAGTTGAGGGAATATTTTGAAGGAGAATTCATTAGGTTGAAGCTATCTTTCTTCTGTGGACACTACTCAAGAGTAAATCAGTCAGATCTATCTGTAGTCCTTAAAAGTAATGCGATTAATTTTGCCAGTATGTACAAGTACATGACAGCACTACCACGCTTTAAGCTTTTTCATTAATAGCCAGATGGCAATATAAGCAATTTCTGTCATAGAACTAAAATCGAAGCTTATAAGCCGCTGTCTCGAAGAGCAGCACAACGTAATACTCTGTTGGGTTCTTGGGCGCACGGGGGTGCAGGGGAGTGGAAGAGCTGACGAGCTGGCAAGAAAAGATCATCACTATCACCACCCTGTAATCTTAGACAAGCGATTAGGCCCCCAAGGTTCCATACTAGGTCCACTACTGTCGAATCTAATCTACGACGACGTCCTCAAAAATAATTGGCTTTGCCAACGGCGATCGTTGTAGTGATCAAATTGCTTGAGGAGTTGGAGCATGACTGTAATGAAGCTATCAGGAAGGTATAGGACTAGCTAGTAAGCATGGACCTATAACTAACAGAGGAAAAGACAGAAGTAGTGCTCATCAGCAGCAGACGAGTTATGGAGACTATAAGAGTAACCGTGGGCGATCACGTTGTAGTTTCCAAATCAGAGCTGAAGTACCTTGGCGTTACTATAGATGCAAGGTTGACTTTTAAGCAACACCTGCAACATGCAGCTGAGAAGGCAGCAAGAACAACGGCTGCCCTGGCAAGGACCGTGCCAAATATTGGAGGCTAAACAGAAGAACAGACTGCGCTTAGCAAGAGTTGCGACGTCGATGATGCTTTATGGCTCACAAATATGGGCAAGTGCCATGAAGACGAAATCGTACAGAAGGAAAACGGAGGCGGTCACTGCCTTGAGAGTAGCGGCATGCGTAGTGGCTGGAATGGTGCCAATAGACCTCCTCGAAAAAGAAGCCGAACGGAAATACAGTGCCAACAGGACAATGGTGTCATCAGCGAAGAGTCGAAGTGATACTGAAGTACCACTAAGAATGGCAAGAGAGATGGAACTTTTCTGACAAAGGCAGGTGGACGCATGTAGACTCTTGGATCAATAGGAAGCATGGAAAGCTGAACTTCTATCTGACGCAAATACTTGCTGGTCATGGATGTTTCAAAGCCTACCTCCATAGATTTGGACACGAAGACAAACCTTATTGCCCAACGTGCACGGAAGCAGTGGATATCTCGAAGAACGTAACTTGCTGGCGAATAGACTGGGTGTGGACTTAACACCAGAGCACACCACCAGGCAGATGACGAGCACGCAAGAAGCTTGGGAAGCAGTAAGCGAAACTGTGGCTACCATCATGAAAGAACAACAAAGGCAGGAGCGGCAGCGAAACGTCGCGCAGTCGGCTACCAACACTAATAAGCCGAGTATGTAAGCCTCCCACGCAATAAAATGCTTGACGGCAGTGTCACTAGGACCATGGGTAGGAGGGGAGGTGGGTTTACTGGGTGGAAATCCCACACTATTACTGAATACGGGCTCAGTTTCGTCTTTGAAAGATACCCACCTCCCAACGACAAAAAAAAAGCGATCGAAACAATACTAGTAGCAGCAAACGAGAGATGGAGTATGCTCGACTCCCGTGTTATAACCCTAAAATTGTGGTAGCTCTACAAAAAACTAAAAAAAAGGGGGAATCTTACAAATTAACAAGAAATCTTTGTCCTATCTTGCGGTGCCACCTTTTAAACATTTCTTCACAGGAAGGGCTTAAATTTTCCTTGCCTATTATTTTGTATTGTCCCGGTTGGGCTCTCTCTATACGTGCTGCTTTTTTGCAGACTTCGCCCGTGGTTATTTCTTTCATCTGCCTTTCAATGTCACGCAGTTTCTTCATTCACCACATTCCCTTTATATTCATCCTTCATCGATATTTTCAAAGGTTGGTTATATTCCAAGGCTATGTCTGAGCTGAAAATGACATGTCTCACACTTTCCATACTGTCTGTGCCTTGAGTATAGTGTGAGCTATTGTCGTGCTTGTAGTTTAGCTAGTATGAGCGGAAACAGCCATGGCTAATCAGGAACTGGGTAATGACATTCTCCATATCATCGTTCGATCCATGGCTGGATACGCGGTATAAGTTGGTATGTCCATCTGCCTTTCTCCGAAGTATTCCAGAGTTGTTGCCACTTTGTCATGCTTCGAGCTCTTTCAATTTTATATCTGTTTCCTCTGCTACTACCAGTACGTCTTTAGTCTTCCAGGTGGCTTAGACAGTATAGCCGTTGCTGTTCGTCAGTTAATATATCGACTGGAATCATTTTTGGCACAACGCACACTGCATTTCCCGAAGTAGTGCGGCAGGCACAGCATGCTCTCAGTGTACTTACTCGGTATGCTTGTGCAATTTTACTGTTGTATGACTTAATCCTCGTAGCTCTCGCGCATACTGGTGAGGCATACAGAATAATGGACAGGGCTGGGCAGGTACAAAGGTAGTGGAGTATCGTTTCTTCCTCCTCCTCTACTCTGCAGCTCCTGCAGAAATTGTTTAAAAAGAGGTCCATGATGTTGCTGATCTGCGATCATTTAAGTAAAACCAATTAATTTTGCCTAGACACCTGACACGTCATAAGAATCTTCCATCCATCGTTCAAACATTTGGTGCAACCAGTAGATAGATGAAACATTAGTGTCGTGAATTAACCCAATATTAATGAACAGAACAAGGGTCTATAAGGTGGCATTCTGTCTCCACTCCTGTGGTATATGGTGGTCGACTAGGGTTCTAAGATCTACGCTTAGGCATATGCGGATGATATTGCCTTACTTTCTCTCGGACTATGCCTGTCTATGCTAACGCGCAAATGGCTCTGGATATGCTCAATGAATTGTGGACTAGGAATGGGCTTCGGTCAATCCTTTCAAAAGTGAGGTTGTTATTTTGACCGGTCTGACTCAGCCAATGTTAAAGAGCGTCACTATCTGGATCTCCAATGAAGCCAAATATTCAGGAGTAATTCTTGATAATAAGCCCCTTTGGTCAAAACATGTCGAGTCGAAGACAGCCAAGGTGCTTTCAGTTTTCTGACGAAAAAAGATTTATATGGCTATGATAAGACCTTTCCTAGCATATGCGTCGGTAAAAGCCTTCTGTACTAAACTCCAAAGAACAGCTTGTTTCCGCTGCATGGGAAGTTTTCCGAGTACGCCTGGCTCTACTCTAGATGCACTGCTCATTCTACCTCCTCTCGAGACTTATACCACAGGTTGTACAAAGCAATCTATTGTCTTAGGAAAGGTGGCTTTTAGTACAACCCACACTGGAGTTTTGATGACCTTGCGCGACATCCTACGACCCCTGTCTTATGGATATACCGTCTCACTCAATGACACCAGAACTTCGGTTGTTGAACTTCACGGATGGCTCCAAAACCAAAGGTCTGGTGGTGGTGTCTTCTTGGAGGATGACAATATAAGGCTGCATTTTCTGTTGGGCATATATGTCTCTGTTTTCCAAACGGAAACTTGCTCGTATGCAATCTTAATGGCCATGAACTGTAAGGAATAGGTGGAAGAGTACTTGAATCTGTAGTGACAGTCAGGCTGCGCTTAAGGCCTTACTCAACCCTTTAACTACTTCCAAAGTAGCTCTAGAATGAATGAATTATCTGAACACGGTCCAAAGTCTGAACTCTATGATTCTTGTCTGTCTCTCAGGCCACACTGAAATCGTTGAGAATGAGATCTCCGATGGGATTGAGAGGCTAGGCTCAGAGGAGATTTTCTCAGGACCGGAACCTGAGTTTGGTCTTCCTGGGAAATCAGTCAGGGCCTCCATTGACTATTGAGTTTCTTATGAACATAATTGTGTGTAGCACGGTTCTCCATAATGCTGGCAGACTAAACCAATGCTCCCGAACATCTGTAAGAAATCCACAGCATTCTTGCTGTTCCTCAGCAGAAAAGCACTTTACTTTTGCTAAACACCTCAGTGCCGTAGGCTTAAGTGATACAACAGTCTACGATATATGTTGAGTGATGACACTGCGGAATACTTTATCTGTTATTGTCCTGCTTTTTCTCGTATCAGGTAGCAGACTTTCGGCGCTGATATTGTGAGTGCTAATACCGTAAGCTCCTCGTTAGTGAAGCTTTTACCCGACTTTCTCCGGAAGATGAAAAAATTCGATTAAAATGGGTAAAACAGAGTTTGCTTCTTGTTAATACAATGGACCAGTTCTGAGTGCTCCAGCGCAGTGTTTTTTGACCCAAAACAAAAAAACTCGCCTTTGCTGTATACAAGCTTAAATAATTGTGTAATGCAAGTGGAAATCAAACACTTTCTCCAGTAATTCCAGTTGATAGATAGGAGATCCTTTAAGCATGAAGACGACTTCCACCTCGGTCCACAATGTGGGGATATGGAAAGATAAAGACGTACGGATTGCTGGATTTCAACAGACCCTGGCGATTTAAGTGGTTTGAAGCTAGCCCAGGATTGGATTGAGAAGAGTGCTACATGCTTCTTAGAAGCTACGTCCCTATAAAACTCTTGAACGGTGTGAGGAATTTATGCCTTTCAAGCCTAAGAAGACTGATTTAACCACACACCACAATCATGGAATGAAAGCTTAAATGAAATCACGTAATTCCAACTTTATTGAAAAAAGAACACCGATTTAATTTTACAACCACTTATCATAAAAATATGTCTCATGAATTTTAATTGAATTTTTTTTTTACGAGTATTGCTAGAAATTAAAATCATTCAGAAATTAATTTCGAACGCTATTATCCTTTATCGCTTGTGCATGCAGTTAATTTGTCATAAAACAAATTAAATCATTATTTGAAATCCTGTTGAAAGGTAAACTGAAAGACCAAACGTAGTTGTACCCGAAAGCGTTGTTTTTATCTCCCTTTTCCGTTGATTGCCAGCAAAATGACCAAAAACCGATGACAGCCACTAACTCTGATCAGTAAATTAAAAATCATAAATTTCAGCAGGTCTCCCTTGGCTGACACTGCGCGTTCTATTAGTGCTTAAACGATACACTTTTAAGTGCACGATTCGTGTTAACAGGTCGGTGCATCAAATCAATCGATACGACTCCAGTCGCCCACAGGTGATTGCGTTTCAATTCCTCTTAATTATCAGAAAAAACGTATCTGAAAGGGGGATTTGTAATTTACATCCCTCAAGGAGTATGGACGTGCCAAGATCTGGATCAAGCTTGAAGCACTCCATCGTCGACGACATCTAGATACCTTAACCCACATGTAATTACGGGGAAATATAGATGAAAAGTTGTTTAAAGAAAACGAAAAAAAAAAAAAAAAGCATAACGCAAGGGGGGTTATAATTTCCATTTTGGCGTTCATAAATTTAGTAATAAATCAGTCAATGTGGCCAATTAAAAATTCGTTTGAAGTCGGTGTCTATACAACTACCACATGGGTAGCGACCAATGGGAATACGTGGTATCAGCCATTACGTTTCCATCTATCAATTTAGTTTTTAATTATGCGCACAAATACATGTGGAGTGGCTGCTATTTTTTTTTTTGTGTATTTTTGTTATATCATGTTGGCAACAGGATTTTGAAATTTATTCCATGCCAATCGAACTCTAGCTTTAACTAAGATGTTAAGTTGTAGATTATCGAATGGACACAGTCTCGAACCGATAGACATGCGTATCGGGTATCGGTTTAACATTTCTTTCGTTGTTTCTTTGGCTAGTTGGGTTTGACATACGAACGCGGATTGCATAGGTAAGTTGTTAAGTAGTTGTAAGACTATTGAGGAAAACTCATAAATAAACTTGGGTCAAATGCTAGGTTGGGTCAAACAAAATTTGTTAATGTAGTCTGATTGCTTCTCAGATTCGATGGTGGAAAGGAAATTAGGAGAATTGGTTTAAAATAAATTCGTGGGTAGGTGTTGTAGATAAAAGGTGGTCTCTTTATTCTTCAAAGCGACACAAGGTTGTGCTGAATGTTCTGTAAGACATGGGAGTTGTTGTCAGCAGCAATAAACCAAATATATTTTTGTTTATTTGATGTTTTCTTTAGAAGAAAACGCATATGTCATATGACAAACCATATGCATACCTACCTTTTATTTAAAACCAAGTTCGCACGTCAACTCTTTTGATTTATTTTATTTTTGTTATTTGAGCACAAAATATAAAATTTGTATTGGTTTCACCAAGTCCGGCTTATAGCAGCTTATTTATTCATAACAGATGATTTCTAATTAAGAGATTGAAAGTCTGGCGATTTGTATAAAAAACAAAACGCTTGTAGACGGACGGTTTTTTTTGCGCCAATGGATGTGTAATCTTCTAAAAATACTAGTAGCTCGGGCTACTTCCATGCACGATACGCAAATCTGAATAATCAATGCCAGTTATACGCCTACATGCTAACTCACACTCTACGCACTTCAAACACTATACCTACGGGACCACCGTTGGGTATTACTTTACGGGGCTGGTTAGCAATTTATACTATGCTTCCTGTATTTGCTGCTTTTGCAATTCAATTTTCATTCCGTTCATTTCGTACGTTTACTACCAACGTGGAAATTTTCATTCAAGTGTCCTTTGACCGCACTGTGGACTTGGCAGTTGGTTAGTTCTCCAACATGAAGTGTCTGCAATGACTGCGGGCTCCCTTCAATTTTTTTTTTTTTTTTTTAAATAAATTTCCAAATCCTGAAGCACTCAGATTCAATTTTCAGTCCATTTTACTTTTTTGGATTGGATTTTATTCGTTTCTCTTTTTATGCTTGGAGTTCTGTAGTTGACTGTGGTTACTGTTTCCTGTCCGGGTTCGAACCTGCACAGTTCCGGTTACAAACGAACACACTGCCCACTACACCGTGGCTACATATAGTTTCCGTATCTTCTACCTGGTCTAGGCAATCTGGGCAGAAAGCTGAGCTATAGTGTCCAAATCGTTTGTGAAAGTCACGACGGCCTGCCAGAAACTACATAAGGTGGTTGTTACAGTTTGTCCGTATACTCGGTTTGTCCAAATCTCAATGGCCATTAGAGCCACTAGCCTCTTCTTAGCCAGAAGCCTTCCTGTTGCAAATCCGTAGAATCTCATCCGCAAGGATGTCAATGCGCCCCAATCCGGCTATGACAAATGCTAGTTCGTCATAGGTCGTTCAAAAACCACTGATCGTCTTTAAGGCGCAGAGTCTGTGACGATATCTTCATCGCTAATGCTCCCGCCCAAATCCGGGCAGCGTATAAGGGAACTGAGCTGACTACTCTGGATATTAAAACCCTCTTAGCATATCCAGGTCCTCCTAGAGCGATAGTGAAGCCATTCGGTTGTATGAATTTCAGTGATGAAGATAACCATATACGTAGCCTCAAACTTTTTCAGTAAGTAGGCTTTGAAGGCTGTCTGGATTAAGCCCATGTGTCCAAGTTATGGACAGAGGTGAAAGTAGTCTTTAAAGGGGTGGGAAAAACCTCTCACGATTCTCTCAAAGAATTTGTAAAAGGTTGATCGATGTCCAACTCTGCTGCAGCGATCCTAATCTACTGTCAGCGTCGGTGGAAATAACCCTGCTGGCATGTACCATTGGAAAATTATTAGATTGCGAGGAGTATACCATGGTTTCCTTAATTGATATTTAGGGACCTTTTAACAATGTTACTGTCAAATTTTAGATAGTGGCTTCGCGTGGCTAATTGATAAACCAACTGTTTGTGAACAGGATTATTCCAGGGAAGCATGCTTGTTTTATATTTAACATTCTCTCAGCAAAGGTGAACCTATAGCACTAGGGCGGCACTCGGAGATGCCTGATGATTCTGCTATGATATATCTGCATTTTAAAAACTTCTAGAAATATATATCCTGGGAGTGAATTACTAGGTTTGCTTGTCCTGCATCAGAACGAATTTTGATATAACGATTACCAGTTGATGGACACTGGCGGATTTTTTAGTAGATCCCAGGGATTATTCCATTGAGATCTTCGGAACATCTACCGTAGTAGCATCTACGTAATAGAAGAGGCATAGTCCGTATTCCCCTATATCGAGTCACATATACCCGTGATAATTGATATACAATTAATGTACACCCCACAAGACTTTGAGTTTTACTTGGAGATATATCCACTGCCACTTGGTGTACCTCGGCACAGTTGTATTCATCCAGTATACTTTTCCCAGTTCAAGACTCTATTACTCACTGGACTATTGTTCAATATTCGTACAAGATTGTCTCCCAACTGGCTTTAGTTTGGCTCGAACATTTTTGAAGAGAGTATCCTACAATTTGGTAGCCTGGACATTTGGAGTTGTGTATGTGTTCATAAAATTATAAGTCCGGGGCTCTTAAAGGTTTAACACCGAAATCATGTTTAGCTATTCATGAAACTATTTTATATAGAGAGACAGGCTCCATCAGTTCTTCAATTTTTGGCAAGTGTCGGTCTAAGATCCTACTACCACACCGAACACTTTTTCTTTAAATGTCATTCTTGGCCTACTCAGTTGCCGTGTAAATTTGGGGCGCGATTCGCCATACATGTGCAATAGCACAGACTTAACGTTCCATTAGCGTGTAAGAAATTCAAACTGAAGTTCGGAGGACAGAATTCTAAACCCTCTGAGGGATTTAATTATCCTGATATAGACATCTTAGTCTGTTCTAACATCACATGATAAAAAAAATGCCCAGATAGTTAGACTGCAAGATAAGCACAAGATAAGCACATAGGTTACTAGTTATGGATTCAGCGTCAATCCAAGCACAATTCAACTGATAACCAAAATCACTAAACCCAAAACACTGTCCTTCCCATGACTAAACAACAAATTACTCTCTTCATTCTCCAGCACTTGGTACCTAGGTGTGGTATTTGACCCTAAGCTAAGCTGGAAGCTCAACATAGAGCAGTGGGTAAAGAAAACCTGTGTGGCTTTCTACGATTGCAGCAAAATCTTCGGAAAGAAGTATAGACTTCGCCCGAAGATGGTCTTTCTTCCCTATGGGTCACTAGTCTGGTGGCCAGTGCTAAGAAAAGACTGCAACATCAAGTGAACAAAGTAAAGGAAACTGCGGCTATAGGTACAGCAAGGGCCATGGAAACATGCCCTACAGAAGCCCTGAATGTAATACTGCATCTCTCAAAACTTCACTTTCATATTCTATATATATCAGCATCTAGTGCGGTCAGACTAAAAGAAACGGGGTACTAGTGTACCAAACCATAAAGTCACAGCAATATCCTGAATATGCTACTAGGGGAGCTGTCAGCAACTCTAACCGACTAGACAACACCCATCAAGAGTAGACTGGGAAAAGGCGAAGTGACGAACGACTACGAAATCGTAATGTTCACCGATGGTTCGAAAATAGATGCGGGATGGGGGCGGACATTTTCTCCGACACCCTCACCGGATTGATGCAGCTTCCAGGTGGAAGTTCTTGCTGTACTTGAAAATTGCGGTCTATTGAAAAACATCAGTATACCCTTCAAAACTATCGCTATCAAGGCGATAGTATCCACTACGTCTTTCTCCAAGCTGGTGAAACAATGCAAAGAGGAACTCTCCTCGCTGAGTCATCCGTTCAGGATCAGTCTCTTCTGCTTGCCGGAATACAGCAACATTGAGTTGAATGAGCGGGCTGATTAGCTAGCGAGGCGAGGATCTGCTCTTAACAGATCCCTTGCGGAGAGGTTCATGTTAAAACTGGAGGCTCTCAAGGGCAGTATCCTCGCACATTTTCTTTCAAATGCCAATAACCGATGGCATGGGTTGCAGAATTGCATCCTATCTAGGCATATGTAGCCCAACTACAAATGGCGGAGAACATAAGATCTATAAAACAGAAACCGGGCAGTTATTGCTGGAATACAGGCTACTGGCCCATTAGGTTCACGTGGCCAGACTAGGCCAGACTAGGCAATACTGCAAGCGAGATAGAAATTATCTACCATTTTCTCTGCAAATATTCGGCTCTAGGTAGAACCAGACAGCGCACACTAGGCAAACCTTTCTTTAACAATCTAAAGGAGATTGCTGAGAAAAGCATTGAGAAAGTTATCAATTTTACGCTCACCTGTATAGTCTATTATACGCACAACACGCAATAGGTAACGTGAGGTGTGACATTAAGCACTAATGAGGTGGTGTTATACCCACTCCTGCCTACCTCCCTACCTAGATTGTAATACCTCTTCTGTGGGTCATTCAACCCAGCAAAATCCACATGTCTTAGACCTTTCCTATTTAAAGATTCCCAGATGCATTCGCGGTGTAACTTGATCGATGGCCATTTCATGAGGAATAGTGACATGAACTCGGCTAATTGCTCGAACATGATGCGCAAGTTGTTGATGCAATCGAAGCAAAATCGACCGCCTAATGCCTGTTGAGTGTAACCTCTGTTCAAGAATGGTGATTGGCATTGCTATGTAGAAAATAACTCCGCCTTTCCAATCCCAAATTAGGTCTAGAAAGTAACGAAATATGCAGATTTTGCGACGAAACTAGTGAAACTTCTGAGACACATTCTTAGAAAGTTTGTTACAACTAATCGCAGCAAATTAAGTTGTCTGGAAACCTACCATGTCTCCTCCATTATTAAACTCAGTATAGGTCAATAAGTTGCAATCTGTTGGCATCAAGAGTTGTCACAATATATCTTTCACTTCACCATGCACCTCACCCTGCCGCAATTCAATCATTTACTCATTCCCATCCCTGGTGTAGGCTCCTTTTGGCAAAGGGCAGTAGAGTTTACTTTTAGGAACTTTGGCTGTTATCCCATCAAGTCTTGCTGCTTTGTTTTTTAGAAGACTAATACCGATTTCGAATTCTACTAATGAAAGGATCATGCCGCATGTCGACGCAGCTGATACCAGTATAGTGCCATGAAAATCCAGTACAGGATGAGTAGTGAACAGTTCCCTTCCGTCGCATTTCACATTTTTGGCAAGCCTATCTATTTATTTACTGCCACGTTGGTTAGTGTCCACGACGATGATATTTTTTTCTTGAAAGTGTTCTACTTGCGGCAGACTGAGTACATTTCCATTGCCACAACTCAACATCAAAATGCTACTCCTTCTCCTTTTGCTACTCATATCCATTCCTGAGTGTTACCTTGTGGTAGATTATTCGACAATTCTGATGGTACTTCATCTACCTTTCAATTCGTAAAACATTCTTAATTCTGTCCAATTTCTGATACTCCTCAGCCTGTCTAAATTTCAGGCAAACCCGAAGGTAACTGTCCGTCACATTCCTGCTTTCATCGTACTTCCCCTTAAGGTAAGCAGTCATCACCTGTCAACAACCATTAAATTGTTAATCAAAAATATTTCCTTTAACCCGAATAGACGTGCCCTATATTCCATCTCCATCGCATAAAATTCCCCTCGCCCCGCCTGTCGTAGAACTCAAAAGTCATTATAACTCTAAAAAACAGGTCTGACCTTCCCTGACCGTGTCCATCAAAATAAATGAAAAATATCTCAATTAACTAGTTTTTCTTGAAGTCTTGCCCTAAAAAAACCAAATATTTGCAAAACAGTCATAAGCCACAGGCTGCCTGCCCGCCAAACCACTGTTCCGCTTTTAATGTTTCTTTTGTGTTTGTTGCTTCTCAACATTACCCTGACCTCAATCTCTTTTGCCATGGTTTTATGTAGCAACTCACCGTGCAATTCATCAACTTTAAGAGGTGGTCTCTGACAGTGAACCTCCCCCAAAAAATCGTACATAACCGCAATGCCACTGTCCACCCATCAAAATAAAATGCAGTTTCATTAGTAATATTCTCTATCAATCTATCAAATATAAATATTCTGACACACTGTCCAGATCTAGATATATAGATACTTGTACAATGGGAAAACCATTATTTTTCCTCTTTGTCAAGCCAACATGATGTTGTTGCGCTGATTTAATAAAAGAAGACCATGAACGAAAAATTAACAATTATCTGAATTGAACTGCAATCGATCACGTCTGCTCGACCGACCGTCATCATCATCATCATCGACAGCAGCAGCAGCAGCAGCAGCAGCAGCAGCAGCAAGCATAATCAAAAGCAGAGCCGCACTAGTGATCTCAAAGCATGATCATCGTTTTTAGGATTTTCGCGTATCTAACAGATACGCCTTTGTTTTCCGAAAGCGTTCCGCTCCCCTCCCTCAATGAGACGAGCAAACTACCAAGCAACCCTCAATCAGAAGTTAGAAGTTGATTTCGTGGTGCATCAATTTCATAAAGACGAGGAAAAATAATAAAAAATCGTGCCAGGTCATGCTAGCTGATTACTCTCAGATGGTTGACTTCTCAAGACTATCTCGGTGCATTTAAACAAAAGCGCTGCAGAAGAGTCCAACTAGCTAACAAGTGTTCACAAGCAACGAGAGGGAGAACAAAAAGATATTTCTTTTCGCTATTTTCAAGGAAACACATTAGTTGGTCTGGTCGTCGATGGTTTTGAACTTGATCGTGGTGCAAGAGCTGCAACAAGGTTAACTTGAGGGAAACTGCAACGATTGCAACGATTATGCACCAATTGAAGTAGAAAAAGAAATACCGAATGCAAACTGCTGAGATTTTTATCTCAGACCAGAATAATGTGGCTGAACAAAAAGACTTCAGTAAGAAAAAATATACGGAGAAGACATTAAGCACATTGTAGCAACTAGCAACTGGCGGCAGGTTGAAATTGAATTTTAATTAAAAATCCCATTTACAATTTTCCACTTTGTTCTGGCGATTGGATTAGTGACTTCGGAGGTATTTCTTTTTGTTCCTCTCGTTCTAGGAGAGGGTGACTAAGCGGCGGCGGTCGTTTAGTGAATATCACTATTTTTCTATTTTTATTGTTGGTTTGGTGAGGACAGTAGCTGCGAAGATAATTTTATAATCGCTGTTAAGAAATAAAAATGAATGGTTAATGAGATTTTCGGCTTGAGTCTTTACTGTTTCGAAGGAAAGTGATTTTTTGCTAATTGGGCAATCGGTGTTATTGCATCTACTTTAAATGAATTACGGTTATCGACTATTTTATTGAGGAAATCGACAGAAATTAATGTTTGGCAATATTTAGTGTGGTACAGTGTAGTTATCTGTCAATCAGTCAGTAGATTCAATTTAAAAGTCGCAGGAGGCACACGACAATAATTAAAATCTCTTTGAGTTCGATGAACCAGGATATCTAAAAAGTAATTGCATTTTGTTTCTACATGATGATGAGAAGACTGATACTCGTATAAGTGCGGTTATACAATGGGTCATACTTTGTTATGCATGGCGAAGGGATTACTCGTAGTCAGTGCATTCTTTCGCATTGGAAGGTACTATTCAATGAAGAGAAATACTCTCTACCTTTATGGGACCATATTGAGATCGCATAATGATTCCAGATTTGATATCAGAGTAAGATCTCCAGTACTTAGTGTTACATCAGTCAGTTGACTTACTTTACTTACTTAAAACTTTTCACCCCCCGAGAGACACAGGGCATCAGCACCGAGTTCTGCAACGTGTTTGAGCTACCTCCATCTCGAAGAGCTTGATTCCTCCTCTCCTAGGGCATATGGCAGTTCTGCCTGTAGGGTGTGTTCAATCGACTGCCACTTTCTCCTTCTTATAGTAGTGTCTATAAGTCGTTGGAGACACGATTGGGCCAATGAATCCTTAAAATGATTCTTCGACATCCATTTGGTATCCACCGTCCAACTACTGCACCCATATGAGTACTGACTCTACGTTGGAGCGGGACAGTAGCAGCTTAGTTCTTGGTTCTTGGTACTCTAGACTTTGGATAGCATTCCTGCACACATCCAGTTTGGCGCCACCTGGGTATAGAAAGTTGTCTATTTTCTCCATTTCCTGTCCAGTAATGTTGAGTTGAATGCGGGTCGGGAAGCGATCAGAGTTTTTGCTTTGTCTGTGTCTATTTGAAGCCCCAGTTTGTTTGGCTCAGTTTCAAGATTTTGGGCCATCAGATGAAAGTCCATTATCCGATGTCAAAGTATGCGAACATCGTCAGCGTAGTCGAGGTGTTTTAGGTAAGATGTCATAGTCCATCGAATTTTATGGATACCTTCCATCAAGAACAACAGCGGTGACAGTATGCATCCTTGAGGTACTTCACTCTGGACATCAAAATCTTTCCAAATCCGATCATTTTGTAAGACGTGACACTTTTTTTTTTTGTTTTTTGTCGGGGCGGGTACACCGTACTGGAGCACTCAAACTCAAAAATAGGTCCATTGTATAACCAGGCAGAGAACAGAGTAGACGTTTCAGTGATGAAGAATTTAGGTCATCAGCACTCACCAGATCAGCACCGAATATCCGCCACCTGATCCGAGCAAAGGCAGGACAATCACATAGGAAGTGCTCCGCAATATCATTGCCCTCTCCACAGGAGTAGCAGATAGAGGTAGCACTCAAACTTAGCACATTTAGGTGCTTGGCAAAGGCGAAGTGGCTCCAGTAAGTCATCTGCAGTCTTTTCTACTAAGAGATAGCAAGAAAGCCGCGGATTTCTTACAGACAACGGGACCATTTGTTTAGTCTGCCTGGATCCTGGTGAACCCCAGTCGTCAATAGAAGCCCTAACCGAGGACGCTGGCAAACCCAACGTAGGTTCAGGTCCAGAGAAATTCTCTTCTGAGCCTTGCCTAGCAAGCTCGTCGAGATCTCATTTCCTTTTATCCCTCTGTGTCCTGGGACCCAAACAAAATGCCGTGAGTTCAACCATCCGACCGAATTCAAGAATTTTTTGCATTCTCGAACTATTTTGGAAGTGGTTAAAGGATTGAGCAAGGCCCTAAGCGCAGCCAGATACTTCGCCCCTTCCACCTGTTCTTCACAATATAGTCTGCAGCCATTGGGATAGTTTTCCCAATAAGAAGTGAAGTCTAATGTTGTCGCATTCCACGAAAACACCAGCACCAGACCCCTGTCCAGTTTTAGAGCCATCCGTGAAAATACGACTACATTCCTTTCCTGGCTCAGACTCCGGCCAAAGCTAATCCTAAACATGGGGAAAGTTGACTTCAAATTTGCACCGCAGCCGTAATTCGGGCATCATTGCATTATAAGACAGGGATCGTAGAATAATTGTCGCGCAACGTCATCAAAACTCCAGTGCGAGTCGTGCAAGAAACCACTTCTTTTTAAACGGAAAATTGCTCTGAGTGTACACAAGCAGCCGAGGCAGGCCGTTCTTTGGAGTTTGGCGAAAGCAGCAGTAACGTATTTACGTGAGAGCTTATTCCACCAAACAACTGACGCATATGAGGGGAAGGGTCTTATCATTACCGTGCATATCCAAATGATTTCCTTGACGATAAGCCGAAAACACCTTTGCATTGCCGTGACACTCACTATCCTCGTACGAGTATATAGTCTTAATAATAGCTATGAGTTTTTCTGGGATATCTCTCCTGAGTGAGGCGAACCAGATAGCATTTCTAATCAAGCTGTCGAAAGTCTTCTCGAAGTGAAGATGTAGTGGAGGACTGTACTTGACGCATTGCTCTATTATAATCCTGAGATGATGCAGGAGGATCCAGCGTGAAAGCTTGCCTGTTCGACATCGAGAATTGAATCTAAATATTCTTTAATTCATTCTACGAGTATTATGATTCTAGCTATTATCTTGACTACGGCAGTTTCCACAATCCATCAGATTTCCATTTTTTGGAACCTTGATGATCATTCCTCTTTTCCACACCTGCGGAAATTTGCTGATATTCTCAAGCTCTCCGTATGATCGGGTGTGGTAGTTCTGCCGGTGTATTTGGCGCCGCTTGAAATACTTCATCAGGGATGTCATTAATACCAATCGCTTTGTTTTTTTCTGGAGGAACTTGATTGCTATTGTTGTTTCGGTTTTTACTGTAGGACCGTAGCGAAGTGTTCTCTCCACCTAGTGAACTGATCCTCATCCGAAATTAGAAGGTTGCCATCTAAACTCTCCACTGGATATTGTTTCGTTCCACGAATGAGCTCCTGGGTGATGTTATAGACAGCACTGCTGTCATACCTGCTTGTTAGTTCTTCAGCCCTTGAAGTAAGTCGATAGACTGACGTTTGTTACGTCTCTCGCGATATTAGACTTCTAGCTCAGTTCTCTATACTGCTGAGGCCGCTCATCGATCCGTGTCCAGGTATCTACCCATAGTCATGTGCGGTGAATTTTCTGCCTTTCACCGACGTAGGTGTGTGTCTCAATTGCGAAAACTTTTTTCACGGCATTTCAGTTTTCATCCGCTCTCTCCTGCACTGTATTGCTGATTATTTGTGCTTCTAAAGCAAGATGTTCCCTGAATTGTTGGCGCACTTAGATATCCTTGAGCCTGCGGGTATTCAACTGGGTAATGATGATCAAGTTTAAGCGGTTGCTGTTGACGGATGCAGTACGAGGGTGAATAAAAGCTAACATAAGATGGTGATGGCGTACTTGTCCGATGTTGGCTTCACGCCTGTTTCAGACGTCTAGGAGACAATTTTTGGAGCCGCGGCTTATTGCAGTATGATCGAGCTGATTAGATGTTTGATGTCTATCAGTTTAGACCCAACTGATCGTGTGGCAACGTACAACGTACCTCCAAGACTAGGCGGTTGATATTGCAGAAGTTCACAAACGGTTCACCGTTGTCATTCCGGTTTTCAAGGCTGTGAACTCCCACCATGTGATTAAGCATACTATTGTCACTTCCTATATTGACGTTGAAATCCCCTTATAACCATTACCATGTTCCTATTAGGCGTTTGGTTGTGGATGGAGCATAAATGGCTATAAAAGTTGTCATTATGATCCTCTGAGTGCTGAGTGCTTTCCACAATTCAGCATCTAACGGAGATATATATATAACGGTCGTAATAGAAAATCTAAATGCCAAAGTGAGCAATGACTAAATGGTGCTCAAGCATGTGATGTGAATACCACGGGCTCACAGACAGTGAGGCCAACAGTGGCAATGTCAATCACACTGTCGTTAGAAGCACTCTGCTATAAAATTATTCCCAAATTAGCTCCTCTTCGGTTTAAAAATGATGGCCTTTCAGACTTTAGGGGCTAAATTTAGCTTGTACTCAAAGGCTTAACTATAGCCTACAGTGAGCCATATGCTACGAGCGTACTTTACTGCCTGGCCCCGAAAATTCGTTAGGACATCCATTAATTATTTCGGGCGGCAGCAACCGTCGGCTAATTTTTAGTTTATAATCGTAACTGCCTTTATCAAACCAGTCTCTTGGAATAATACGCCCATCATTCGTTTGTCAAAGGAACGAGATCTTCGGAGCCGAATCGGAACATTTTCAAAGACCCATAGCTTGGTTTAGGACTTTGTCGGTACGGTGTAATAATAGAGGCAGCTCTTTTCAAACTGGATACATTAATACCCAAGCCCTCCTTCATCTGCCGATAAGTCACTCGTCGATCTTCAAACAATAGTTCTTGGATTGTGGCCACCATTTTAGGAGTACATTCGCCCAACCGATACCAGCTCGATTCGGCTGAGTGATGGCCATTGTAAAGTAGGTATGTTATGACCTGGTTCGAACCCCATCGGGGAACAGCAACCATCAGCTACCAGGGCATAAAAGAGAAACGAATAAAATCTAAGTCTCTCCAACCACTACATCAAAAAGAGGTTTCTGAGTGACAGAACAGTCGACCGAAAATCGAGTTCAATATATTATATGTTACATCTCTTTGCTTTCAAACCATTTGAAGTTCGAATCCACACTGTTTGTACCTATTGTCTACAAGGCTGTCATTGCTTTTAACTTCTAAATTTGTAATCTGTCATAAAATAGTATCTAACCATTTTTTTGTTTTATTCCTTTTCTTTTCAGGTGAGTGAACTGTCTTAAAGCCACAACGAAGAGGTATTTTACTTGGGTATAATATACTTTGATAAGCTAGTTACGGGTTTGTTACTTAAAAATGCGTAGTGGCTCTCCATCGCCATCCCGCAGAACCGAAGAAGTCCAGCACTATTCCTCGGACTGTATATATTCCCACTACAATACAAGGCTTTCAAATCGGATCTATTGCTATTATAACTACCTAAGCGCTAGTTGAACCAGCCGGAGTTTCTTATGAACCGGAGAATGTTTCTGACTTCAATATTCGCCAGGTCGCCGAGATAGTCGAAGAATGGAACCCCTAGATGAAGCAGTCTTCTTTTGGGCAAGGCTGGGCAGGTACAAAAGAAATGGAGAATCGCTACCTTCTCCTCCTCGTCCCTGAAGCATCTGCAGTAATCATTTGAAAAATTGCCCAGCCTTTTAGCGTGTACACCAATGGGACAGTGTCCCGTGATTGCATCGATGACGGTGTTGATCTGCGATCATTTTAGCAAAACCAATCTATCAGAGCTAGCCTGGGCCAGATTTGTCTGCAAACTCTGCAAGTAGTAAGATTTTCCCATCTGTGATTAGCTTTTTTGATTGCAATCCAGCATGAGTAAATGTTTACACGTAGCGAGAGGCATACCTCGATTTAGTATTTCCGGCATATTTCCGATGGTTTTGCCTTTTCTACCATCCAGCATAGGTGAATAGAAAATTGTTGCGTCATCTGCGTGAGAAACGAAGTGAGTGAACGCTTGGCTATACGCGAAAGTGCTAATATCCCGAACAGATACTACATTGCACTTCAGCCAGGACAGCGCTTCCTTTGTCGCCATTATTTTCGCCTGAAATACGCTACAGTGATCTGGGAGGAGATGCTCCAATTGAGCTTTTAGGAGAAAACACTCCCACCCACCCCATTTCCGATCTTAGAACCATCCATGACGAAGTATCTGACATTACTGTCGAAGAAGTTAGGAATGCGGTCAAATACTCCAAAAAAAGGAAAGCGGTTTGACCAGACGAGATACCATCTGAGTTCTGGAAAAAGATGGGAGAGATCAGGTCCAGATGGCTCATGATTCTTATCTCCAAACTTACGAGCGGTGATCCAATGCCTAATCAGTGGCCTCAGTGAAGAAGTGATGATGGTACTTCCTGAGGTCAAACTGGCAAACCCCACAGGCGGGCCAGTAGGGATGTAGTAAAGGGGGTGAGTTATAATCCTTCTACTCCGGATCATAAATTCCCCGTAAGGAAAAGAAGAAGAAGTACCATCCATGTTTAGAAGTGAACTGAACTGCCATCGTTACCGGAAAACGTGTTCCCACTCACTACGACTCTTCATTAGCCTTATACCCATATAATTGGTGCAGGTGTGGAGACAATACTTCTCGTAAATAGGACCTTTTGTTCTGTATTTTCAATAAAAACTTTCAAAGAAACCTGATGCATGGCCGATGCCAATTTATCATTTGCAGAGTGCGTGAGCAAAAGACCCAAAATGCATCCAAAGTAATAATTTCTTGCATTGTTGCAACTCATTTATGGAAAATGTATCCGTCTAACTACCATCTACTTCTGGAGATGTAATGTAAACCAAAAATTTGGTTTACATGATCGCAGATACGACTCCCATTGGACGTACACTATCTGCAACTTTCTCACAATTTTGCAAAATTATTTTTCCCTTAATTGCTATTCCTTCTGGCCATATATGACATTTCTTATAGATCATAGTTTTGGTATCTCAATTACTGTATGAGCAATTTAGCCAGCCGTCCATTTACCGTTTCATATCGACTTAACGACTGCATTAAGGCACTTGTCAGTTACCTGGCAGATAAATATCTCTGCTTAAGATCCTCCACCATACCATCTAACGCAATTGCGTACGCGAAAAGAATACTTAAAACCCCCCCCTCCCAACACTAACATTGCAGAATCATCATCAAAATAGTACGACATCCAGCCACCACACCCACCCATCCATTAATCGGTCTAAGCGCACATACGTTCGTATGTACTCTCTCCCTGGAGATGCTGAAGGCCTAAAAGGTCAGTGGGCGTTTCAAACGGTGATCAGCGACGGATGCGGCGGCGGCCGATAAATATGATAACTATAACGCCGACTACTATGATTACATACACACGGCGACTGCTGATGATGATGATATTCCATCGAAAGCCGGGGGTAGATAGTCAAGTTTGACAAGCTGAAGTAGACTACGCGTGCGCTGCTGCGCGTACATTCTCTCGCTATAGGAGACCCCGTCAGTCACAGCGGGACGGCTATAAAAGGAGCGCACTGGCGGGGAACTTCTGCTTTGGGATGAATCTAAAACCAAACTCCAGTGACAGCCTTCAAGTGTGGTGGCGGATAAAGGCTTCTGGAATGGATACAGAGACACCGATGACGATCAATACGACCAAGTTGACCGACGACGATGGTGATGACTTCATTTTTATGTGCGCATAAGCAATTAACTCATACCGATGATCTAGTTCACTTATTAAAGTACTCTCCGTCAACGTAACTATCAGCGGTGGAGGTACATCTTAACATCACCATCTCGGTAGCTGGCATGGGGACGCAATTGTGTTGCGATGCTTGCGGCGATACACTATAAGTATCTCAACTTAAATGAATTGAGATTTGATTAATTGAGAGACAGCGTGACAGCGTGTCAGTGATAAATATGACAATTATCCTAAGGCAATGAGATTGCACTATTTTTTTTGTGGCATTCATCATCAGCGGGTGTAGGTTGGAAAAATTGTGAAAAACAAGCGCCAAAGGATGATAAATGAGAAAATTATGAAATTCTTTTTTAACGATGCTTTTGGACTAAGATTAAACACTTAGACTGCTTAATTTACGAGGCATGAGTAATAGGTATTTTATAGACTTGCTCTGTCATTGAGTCAAATGAGGTTATTATGGTCGAGGCACCTACGCTTTTGTATTTGGAATGCAGAGTTTTCTTCTTCTTTTTTTTCATAAATCTGCGTAGCCTGAGCAATATTATATGTCAATCCGTCAGTCAATATAAAGTTCAAGGGATTTTTATTCGCATTTTGGATTATTGTGTCTAATTAGTACCTAAGGCAGCATACAACTGCTACACTTTATTGGATTTTCTCGCCTATATGAGGTAAGAATGCTTTATTCACTTAAAAAACATCGTCTGAATGTAGTGCAATTTCAACTGCTGACACTAGATAACCTCGGCAACATTCCTACCTCTGTCTTCAACTCAAAATTCACTTCGAGGCTGTGCAAAAGTAGAAAGAACTTCAATGGAGCCAAATCAACGAGGCTACTTTCAGGCATAGAGATTTGCAAGGAAATCGTAATGCTATTTAGAATGAAAGTTAGGATGGCGCGATCTCGGACTTGACGCAGCTTCTATCAGAGAATTGGTACTTTGTAATCCCACAGACCGTGAAAATTCCTTTCTAAAATGTCAACCTTTTCAAGTTCCCTATTAAATACAAAAAATCGATGAATTTTACACTCACTTTCCCGGCTGTACGGCTATTTCCAAAGAAAGTCTTGTTTAACTCTGCAATCGCACATTGTGCCAACAAACTACATTCACCCCATATTCATCCGTTTTGCTTAGTTTTGCAATCGCGAACTTTTAATCACGCTCTGTGTTTTGTGCTCAATAAACTGTGTTCACCCTAAATTTTCTCTTCTTCGCTGACCTACCCCAAACCTTAAACAATGTCGAAGCTCTGTGGGTACTCGAATTGTTCGTGTAACGATAACAACGCGGATTTAGTGCAGTGCAATGGTATTTGCGGTAATTCTTTCCACCCTACGTGTGTTGGACTGAGCAAACGTGCTGTCGGTTACCTCAAAGTGTTCTCCAATAACTTTTTGTTTTTCTGCGATGAATGTAAATTCATTTCCCTGTCCCATCTTATGCGTGCCATTAAGTGTGTTAGTGACTCCATTGCCTCATTAACGTCGGACAATAAATTCTGTTATAAAAAATTGCTTGGCCAGTTATCTAAGTTCGACGTCCTCAATAAATGTTTTGACGAATTGAGCAACTTTACAGACCATTCTACAAATCTTCTCAAACCTAATTAAAAAGTATAGACAAGCAGCTTACAAGTATCGCTGATGTACTAAAAAATCCCCCAAGTAATTCTGCGAACCCCAGTCTTTTATCGCTTAAAAATGATTTGTTATCTGCCCTTGACTCCCGCCTGCCCTTAATAAACGACTACATCAAGTCTTGCGTTCGGTCTTCGTTAGAATCCCACTTACCATCATTCAAGAACTTGCTTAAATCCCTTCGTTCTGATCTGGATGAGCATTTTCAAAACTCCAGTGCTAATCGATGACTTAGGCAATGAAGTCGCTGCTTCCCGAGTCATGATGTGCGACATTGCTGAAGAAATTAAAATTACGTCTAACAAAATTGGCAACATTCCTCAGCCGCACTCCGGTTCTGTATATAATACTTCGTTTCTTGCCGAGATGTTAGAATCTGCGTGCACCTCGCCAAAACCACATTCTTCTCCTCCATCTTCACCACTGAATAACCTCCCCTTGGAAACCGAAGCTTGTCCACCACCTGCTCTGCGATCTGCTCCACGATTTGTTCTGCAACCTGCTACGCAACCCTCACCCACAATTATGCGTTTCGGAACAACATGGACCCTCTCCGAAAGGAATCAAAGGCAAATACAAGCTCAGAATCGGCAAAAAATGCGAATCCGATGATTACAATGATTTCATAGTTAATGGAGCTCCTCGACTAGCAGATACCGTCTGGATGACACATTTCTTTCAACGGAAGTTCACCATCACCATCAAAGACTGTATGAAAATCACCCCATCAAATGCCAAGAAATCCAGCTCTTTCAGCCTCTAAATTCCCAAGAAATACGGATGGCTTTTCTTTAACCCATCTGGTAATGTTTTTTCACCTGGATAAGATAAGTATGAGAAGAGTTAATCCCAAGGTCCTGGAAGCTGACAACATTAAGTTTAACCGTAAATCTAATTTTAATAATAAGCCTAAACGTAAACTTAGTTCTAATTCTTCTCACGCCCTTCTTCAACCTAGACCAGACCCCAATTGGAGCTTCAAAAGGAGAATACTTCCCAAATTCACCCCTCTGCTTCGTCCGCCTTCTCCTTTCCGCAACAAAATCACCAATGTTTCTACTAATCCATTAAATACTTTTCTCCCTTCCTCAACTTTCCCCAGGCCCACAACTCTTTAACGTAACTGCATTTCATTTAATCTGACGCCCTTCTCTGCTCCTTCTACATCCAAAACCCCAGCTTCTATAAGACCAGTCTCTGCTAATTACCCGAATTTCATTCATTCCCACACTCCCAATCCTCCCCCATCCTCTTCCACCCACAGTAGATCCGCAAACTCTTCTCAATTAGCCTATCCTAGCACTTCTGCCCCTTCTTCGTCCACGGCATCTCTAACAATTCTATCGCCTTCTCTGCACCCTCTTCAGTCGACTCGCCACCTACCGAAGCACCCCCTATTTTTGATCCACTGTTTCTTCCCACCGTTAAACTCACGTCTAAATTAGTCGACCCAACGTCAACGATTAATGACTTCGATGGCCGCCATATTATGTCAAGACTACGTGATCACCGGCTTTTTGAAAATGTTCCCCTTTACCTTGCCTATTTATATGACAAGCCCGACTACGTGTGCATCGACGACTAAACAAAGACGAATGTCATGGTTTCGATTCAAAAAGAGGGCCTCCCAATCGATCCTGTGGCCCTGAGAAAAATCTACACCCGTTTTCATGAGAGTCTTAATATTTCCCCTTCCACTGTGGATAAAGACCTTTCGACCTTTTCTTCTCATTTCGACGTCTCTCGTATCTCAATAAAACTCGCAGCAACTTTAATAATTATTTTCGTTCCTAACTCCCCTCCAGTCGTTCCATCTAATTCAGTCGAAGGTGAACAGATTCGAACTATTAAAATCTCCGCGATGGCATCTTTCCAGTACAGCTTCAGCTAGCTCTTGAAACTATGAGACGGAACTTGTCTTGCATTCTTAAACGCTGGTGAAGGTAGTTCTTATCCTTAAACGCTCTCCAAGGAACTCAAGCCGAGAAGAATACTTTATTGCTACATTAACGACCAAGTATATAGTACCTTCCTATCCGCCTACCAAAAAGGTAAATCCATTGAGACAGCTCCCCATATACCCCATCGACAAATCACTCTCAATTTATGAATCCACCTTGATGGCTTTTCTTGATAAAGAGAGAGCAAGCAATAACATTGAAGCCAAGTCGATCGTCAATGCCTTACAAAGGTTCAACATTTGGGAGCTATAGAGCACATACTGCTGCATTACAGAGCAAGAGTAGAGCTTCCTTTGGAGACACCTCTGAAAAGAGATCAGAATACAGGGGAATTCTTCAAGTGTCAGTGCTTTCTCTGGGATCTAGTTCTCAAGAAACTCCTTTCAGCAAAGGAGAACGGCGTGTGAAAGGCGACATCTCAGTATCAGGCAAATACTCGCAGATAATAACATCGAAGCCAAGTAGATTTTCAATGCCTTACAAAGGCTCAACATTTGCGAACCTATTTGCTGCATTATAGAGCACATACTCAAGAGCAGAGCTTCCTTTGGAGACATCTCGGTCAAGATACCATAATACAGGGAAATTCTTCAAGTGGTGTGCTTCCCCCTTTGGCTTAGAATCTAATTCTCAACAATGGAGAACGCCAGGGGAAAAGTTGTGACTTACGCCGACGACATCGGTATCTCAGTATTAGGCAAGTACTCACAGACACTTGCCATTTGCCCTTAACAACCATGTCCCTTGGACAAATAACAGTGGCCTCAGTGTTAACCCGACTAAGTACTGTGCTAGTCCTGTTCACTAGGAAACATAAAATTCCATGCTTTACCACTGTTAGACTATTTGATCTACGTGCCAGCAAATCCCTGGTTGAACTATACTCATGGAAAAAGCCTACATTTTTCACTTGCATTGGTTATACACTTCGCAAGTTAGGTCGATTCTTTCTTTCCGAAATCTGTAGAAAAAGGGTGCAATGGAACCCCTTAACTCAGGACGGCAGAAGACCTGGTACAGTCGAGAAGGAAGCACGGTAGTTAGGGAGAGCTGAGACACATTGCCAGAAATCGTACACGATTCCGCGTAGCCGTAATTGAGGCCCTAGGCCCCACAAGGGGATATAGGACATAAGTGAAGTTATGTTTTAGCTATCAGTGGTCTGAGAAACTGCCGCACCTTAGACTTCACTGTCAAGTGTCCCAATCGACATCATCAGTCAACAACTGGCTACGAGCTCAGCATTAAGACTGAGGAACTCCCAGTAATGGAGAGGGCAACACACTGGTCATACTGGTATCCTACCAATGTACCGTCATCCATCGGATTCCAACTTTGGCTGACCGACTCAATACTGGTTAAATCAGGTTGGACGTACCGAAAGACAGCAATATTTACTTCTACTTCTTTTCCTTATGGCGAGGTTATGATCCGGAGTAGAAGGATCACAACCCTCCCACTTTACTGCATCCCTACTGGTCCGCCTATGGGGTTTGTTTTTGATTGATATTGTTCGATGGATCTCAAGTACTCGTTCCAGGGGCATTTTCTCTTCACTTATTATGGCTCCATCGTCAGCAAAGAATAACTGATGCATTTTGGGGTCCGTCACTTTTCCTCCAAGCAGATAATCTGACTGCAATAAATAGCAAAGGACTGAGGACGCTTCCCTGGTGTACACCGACTTTGATTGGGAACTCTTCGGTGACTCCTGCGAGACATCTTATTCTAGTCGTTACTCCCTCATACGTGTCCATGATCATGCTCTCACATAGGTTTCTGGAACTCCTCGTTATCATAAGAGATCTCTTGGTTGTCTATCAAAAGCTTCTTCAAAATCAACCAACACCATATGCAAGTCCTTTAAGGAATCACGATGTTTTTCGATTATGATCCTTGTACTTTGGATTGCATCTGTTGTTGATTTACCCGAGACAAACCCACATTGGTCACCAGATAGCCGTATTATTTTCCGCAGCTCAAGGATCTTCATGGTGTGTGACATCAGCTTGACAGAACGGTAGTTATCACAGTTTCACGTATCGCCCTTTCCTTTGTGCAAAGAAAGAAGATAACTTCCCTCCACTGATTGGGCATTGGATCACTGCTCATAAGTTTTGGAGATAAGAATCAAGAGCCATCTGAACCCGATGTCTCCCATCTTTTTCCAGAACTCAGAGGGTAACTCGTCTGGCCCAACCGCTTTTCTTTTTTTGGAGTATTTAACCGCATTCCTAATTTCTTCGCCAGTAATGTCGGATACTTCGTCATGGTTAGGAGCGGCTCTTGGAAAAAATGCCTGGGGAACCTGTTCTTTCAGAAGTCTTTCGCAATACTGTCGCCATCTGTGGAGAATTTTGTCGTCTTCCACAAGAAGCTGGCCTTTAGCATTGTAAATGGACTTTGGGGAACGAATCTCCTGAGAATTTCTTCTTTTCTGAGCGGCTATTTTGAAGATAGTTGTTCCTTTATTCAAGTTTCAAGTTTAGATCTATTCGCAATATTTACGAATAGATCTAAGACCAAGGATAGATCCAGCGTCTAAGTCTTCTCGAAAGATATGAACATTTACCTTTTTTTTTGTCGAATTGTATCGCAGACTCATATCGGTACGAGTCTTTTGTGATTTTAACTGCATTGTAAAAGCCTTTTCGACTATTGGCGTAATTTTGAAAGTCAAATAGACAAAGTGGGATAGTGTTGCTGTTTATCTTTAGCTAATAGGAAGGACCTTTCGCAGTTTTTACGAAAAGCTATATATATGGTGCTTAACGAGTGAAAACTTTTAATTCTGACCAGGTCGCTAGCACTTGTCTTTCATTACATATACATATCATAAGCTACTGACGGGTTAGGTGTTAGGACTGAAGTCCACGTATTGGACGATGCCAATTTAGTTGGTTATTTGTATTCAAGACATTAGCTTGGTAATATTATTTCCCTAATCTGGACTATTTGCGGAGCAACTTTCTGTTTGAATACTCTAGAAGAAAGCATCGCCAACAGGTCTTAGCTCAGCATGATGATGACAGCTTCTGGGCCCATTTTTTGTGCCAGTTTCATCTCCAACACTTCCTAGTCATCACTCGAAACAACCGGACTCAGTCTGTAAAGGAATCATTCCAATCTGGGCCTGAAATATATATCCGAGATTTGGCATGGATTTCGCAAGTCATGCGTCTCCATATTCAGGATAAATTCGACCTGGAAAATTCTAAAATCTTTGACGCTTGCCAAAATAATGAATTTTAGTCCTTCCTGTTGAGCAGCGATTCATATAAGCAAAAGAGGACATTAAGTTACATGTAGGTTAGGTTAGGTTAGAGGGAAGTGCTTATCACGGAGACCATATGGTCCATTGTGTTTCCCTTTTATGTTGTGTGGAACCTATATTTCAAACCTTTGACTTGCGGTGTTCGTCAAAAAGCCTGTTTCTCATATGACGGAGGCTGTGGTTTTCAAGATTTGGGCAATCACATACGAGTAACAAGTGTTTGACGGTTTCTGTCTCCTCTATATCTTGGCAGATCCTGCAGTGGTCGGATGTGTTGGTGCCTAGTCAGGCAGCCATTTCCCCTATCCGTCAGTGTAGAGCTGAATGTCCTGCACATTAGTCAACATGTAAGTGTTCTCGTTCAAAAGACGCTGTTCTGGATTCTCTTGTGTCAATGTTGGCTACAAGTAAGTTGTCCTTGATTATGTTCTTGCTAGCTGTAGCCGAAGGAGATTTACAGTCGGTTTTTCTGACTCATTTGAATACAGGGTGGCACAAAAGTCATCGCCTTATAGGAAGATGCTCTCATTTTTTCAAATGGCGTCTTATGTCATCGCGACTTTGACATTTCACAAATGTAAACAGAAGTAGAATACATGTAGATTTTTATGTCAACTGGACCTTATAAGCATGTAGGCCAAGATATTTATGCAAAATGCGGTGCAAAGTGGTTGCGGATAGGCTCGATTTCTGTGATCGTCTCGAAATGGACACACCTGGGTTTTCAGTCACACTCTCAGCTACGGCGGCAATATTTTAAGCTGACCTTGCCGGATGAACACGAGTTGGAGTCTTCACATCACTAACCTGTCCGAGACGTTCAAATTTATGGATTAAATTCACTATAGCTGTGCGAGAAGGGGCTTGATGATGACCAAAAGCAGTGCGAACTTTACGAAACGTTTTCGCGATATTTTGTAGTGAATTTTCACTGTTTCAACACGTTGTGCGAGTGTGTGTCGATCCATATTTATCAACCTCCTCATTTTTACTTATCAAAAGTTATCGCAATGATAGTTGAATGTTGACAGTTCAACAATGGCGTGCAATTTAAAATGACACTTCTTGTTGGATGACCATATATTACTGTGATTGGTGAAAGCTTCCGAGCCATGATCAATGACTTGGGCTTGGAGAACGAGTGGTTCCAGCAAGACGATGCAACCACATACACAGCACGAGAAAGAGTGGACATTCTGCAACAAGCATTTCCTGGCTGTTTTTGCGATTTGCACTGACCGTTGCAGACTTCTTTCTTCGGGGTTTTTTTCAAGTCACGGGTCTATACGAACAAGCCATAGACCTTGGCAGCCCTAAAGGAGAACATCCAACAAGAAGTGAAAAGTTTATGGCCAGAAGTTTTGAGAAAAGTCAAGAAAAATGCTGTGTAACCAGCCGGAAAGTGCATCAACTCTATCTCAAGAGTTTTCTTGTAATTATACAGCATTCTAGTGATCTCCATCTGCTTTTTGCTACGGCGATCATTCCATTTCTAAGTTTTACGTTCAGGTTAGAGTGTTATGTCTTAATTGACGAGTCAGCTCGTTCAGGATTTAGAACTGAGCTCTTCCTTGCTAGCTCGTCAGCCTTCTCATTTCCAGAAACGCCATTATGTCCGGGTACCCAGCAGAGCTTTGCATTGTGTTGTTTACCAAGAACCCGTAGTTCTTCGCGACAGGAACGCACAAGCTTATATTTTATTTGTGTGGCGGAAATCGCTCTTATTGCTGCGGGCAGCTATTGCCACCGTCAAGACTTCCGCTTGAAAAACACTGCTATAGTCCCGAAGTCGAATTGACTTGTTCAAATTGAGTTTCCAGAAAAAATCCCTGCACCTACTTCCACGTCCATCTTGGATCCATCAGTGTAGATGGAGATGGAGTTGCCATTTAGCGGGATATTAGTTTCTCATTCCTCCCGACTCGGAAATGAACTGGAAAACGGCTTATGAAGGTCTAAATAGCGCACTATGTAGTCTGTGCTAACATCTCCACCCATGTATTTGCGTAAAATCTGCGCATGCCCCGTCAAGCTTGACCACCAACTTTCAGATTAGAGCACTTCTAGCTGCAGATTCCTGTGCAAGTAATAAATTGAGTATGGTCTCTAATCCTGCAGTTGGTGTGGTTCTCATAGCTCCTGTGACACCAATGCGCACCATTCTTTGTACTCTAGTTAGTATCTTGAGGTTTGTACCCTTATGTCTGCCATATGTCAATATAGGTCTCACAACTGCTGTGTACAGCCAGAAAATGACTTTTGGTTTGGGCCCCCAAGTTTTTCCAAATAGTCTGCTACAAGTATAAAGAGCTATCATAGCTTTCCTTGCTCTCTGCCCTGTACTTAGTCCCCATCGTATTAATCCTAGATATTTAGCCCTATCAGAAATTTTAAGAGGAGTGTCCTCAATGGTGTCAGCTCCGTTTTTAGTGAATTTGTTGCGAGTCTTCTTCTTTTAGTCTAGTTGCTGACTATCTTAAGGGTGCCTTCTATTTGCTCGCTTAGGGTTGGCATACGCTACGGTCTTAACCCACTGAATCTAAGTTTTATTAGCACTTTATTCAGCACAAAAACCCAGAGTAGGTTACTCCTTGCGGAATACCTATACCAGCTGATACTCTGAGTATCGCATTACCTAGTTCTGTGCACAATTATTGTCAAAATATCTCAAACAATCACAGTTTTAGAGTTCCGTGTACAAATATTCATCACATGTACCTCCTAGATAGCCACCAAGTGTTGATTGTTCCAACAATTATATCAATTAGTCAGATTTTCCCCTGTTTCCGTCCAGCAAACATAACCCTGCCTCAGAAGCATTCTGAAACCAAAACCATTCGTCATTCTTACTAAAACGAAGTAAAAACAAATCCAAAAAAAAATCTTCACAAGTTTCAAACCTAAACGCCCCACCATGGTTCGCTTCATGTCCGCACCGCAATACCACCGTCCTTAGGAAGCCAGAGCGTGTTTGCCACATTGGCTACCATGGTAGTACCCTTCCTCGTTCAGAATATGCATTATTGTCATTAACCGAAAATTTAATTTAATTGGCTGACTAACTGTGGAGTTTTTTTCTTCTTTTTTTCGCCCAGTTTTTCGCTGCACACCTCCATCCAGTTCGGTGGTTTGAATGTTTTTTTTTCTTTTTTTGCGCCTTTTAAGTGCTGGTTCCATGAGACATTCAATTATTGTCGTTTGAGGCTTAATTAATGGTGCAAATAAAATGTCATCTTAATGTGGAAGCGTTTTCCAAGAAAAAAAAAAAACTGAACAACAGAAAACAACAATAAAGTGGTGGTATTCCCCTCCGGCAGAGAAGTGTCTCTTGTCTGCACAGCAAAAGCGCGGTTCTTGTTATGGTTTGCTGTTTAAGTACTTGTTAATGTTTTTTTTTTTTTTTTTTTAGTGGTTCCCGTGACTTTTTTGACGATTACATGTCATTTAGATTTATGGGCTGTCACAAGGTTTACTCTTTGGTTTGGTTTTGCAATAATTTTTGCTCGAGCTTGATGGCTCGCCGCAATAAGGCTTAGCGGTGCAATCATTAAAAGATGGAATGTTGATATGATCGCCGCGCACAGGAAACATTCGTTTTATTACGAAATGTAATAAGCAATGCAGTTGAGGCTAAGTAATTAAATTTAAATTAATGTACGCCATTGAGTGAGTGGACAGAACAAGAAACTACTGATTGTCACACCATACTGTTGAAAGGTGGTCATGCTCAGATACATACTCGTAGTGATTTAGTAGATACTTTTTTAATGCACTGATTGAATTTGTCATTTAAATTGTGCAGAAATTTCTCTCAACTTGGAGACAAGTTGTGAACTGCATCAATAATAAAAAGTATCTAAAGTAGACAAACCATGCTTTGATGGAATTTGTCTTAAAGTCTTAGCAAAAACTAAATATAGTGCAACTTGGCGGTATTATGATCAACAAGACTGTCCTATTCAACGAAACACTTTTGCAGATTTTCAAACAGCACTTTACGATTTATTTTCAAATTACTCGTTCCACCGAAACTTTAAACAGAAAGTTAACTACGCAATGCCAAAATTATTTGCAAGAACAGGGAAAAGAATTTGCAAAAGTGTTAGAAATCATCATCATCGAAGGGTTGAATGCTGGGATTGATCCCACTCACCACCTTATCTGCGAAACTGCTACAAATTTTACATTTTGCATGATGGTTTCTATTAGAATACAGACAAGAGGTGTCATACGATTTTGCGAGATTTGGGCTCTAAGGGGAAAAGTAGCCTTGAAAATAACCTTTCCCACATATTTAAAGGTTGATCCTGTTAAAGTATATTCCTTAACAAAATACATAGACGTTAGAGTGTCCTACAATTCTCCCATTTTATACTCTCACTTTTCCTTGGAATTTTATTTTCAAGTGTCAATTTAGTGCACATTTTTTTGGCGCACTTTTTTTAGCGCACTTTTTCTATACTGACAGCGCACTTTTACTTTTTTTTAACAGGAGTGTGGCCACGCCCAAATGGAAGTGTAGGCACTGCGACCAGAAAGATTTATTGTGCCAGAGACCACTTTTTAGGGCAGCAGTACTTCAAGTTTATTTGAAGTCAACTTTCCTCATGTTCAGGATTGGCTTTGGCAGGAGTCTGAGCCAGTGACAGTCAGGCTGCGCTTAATCAATCCTTTAACCACTTCCAAAATAGTTCGAGAATGCAAAACATCCTTGAATTCGGTCGGAAGGCTGAACCCACTGAACAGGAAATGAGATCTCTGACGAGCTTGCTAGACAAGGCTCAGAAGAGAATTTCTCTGGACCTGAACCCACGTTGGGTTTGCCAGCGTCCTCGGTTAGGGCTTCCATTGACGACTGGGTTTTCAGTGAACGCAATCGAAGGTGGCATGACTCTCCAGTATGCAGGAAGACTAAACGAATGGTCCCCGTCGTCTGTAAGAAATCCGCGGCTTTCTTGCTATCACTTAGCAGAGAAAACTGCAGACAACTTACTGGCGCTCTTACGGGCCACTTCGCCTTTGCCAAGTAAAGCTAGGTTTGAGCGCTACCCCTGTCTGCAACTCCTGTGGAGAGGGCGATGACACTGCGGAACACTTCCTATGTGATTGTCCTGCCTTTGCTCGGATCAGGTGGCAGATTTTCGGTGCTGATGTGGTGAGTGCTGATGACCTAAGCTCTTCATCACTGAAGCGTCTACTCGTCTTTTTTCAAAAGACGAAAAAAAAACATTAAAATGGGGTTCTCTGCCTGGTTGTACAATGGACCTGTTTTTGAGTCTGAGTGCTCCAGTAGGGTGTACCCGCCCAGACAAAATCAATTCAATTTTCCTTATGAAAGCTATAATTACGGCTGCGGAGGAGTTCCTTAGGTCTAATGGCGATGTTATCTCTTTAAGGAAGAAGCTTCACCTACTTTTACACAGAGCTACATAGTCACATAGTACATGTTCTGCAGTTTCATCCTCCTCTAGGCAGAGGCGGCAGGTGATTTTCCTCTGAAATTTTTATTTTATGTAAGTGGTAGAGTAATTGGCACTGACCAGTAAGGAAGCTCACAAGCCTTCGAATGTCATTTCTGCTATATTTTAGGATACCAGCTGCCTTTTTTTGGGGAAGTTGAACAGCTCTTTTAGTTTGTCTGAGGCCTTGGGAGTTATTCCAGTGGGAGATGCACATGTTGCGTTCCCAATTGCTTACGGTCCGTTCGAAGTCAGAATCAGATATTCCGCAAAAGGGTTCAGGTCCAATGAACCGATCAAGTGGGAGATCAGTGCTTTAAGCTAAGCTTGGCTGTCGGTGAGTATGTGTATAGCGGCACCTCTGATTCCTGATTGCAAGTTTATATTTGCACATGTCTCGATAACTTTTTTTTTTTTGCTTAGTCAGTAGCTATTGTCTTTGTGTACCGACTTTCCTTCATGTTTTACTTCCAGCTATATCGAGATTTTAATCAATCTTGTCAATCTATAAGTGTGTCTGGCAGTTCTATTCTTCTGTCTGTCTGAACCTCGGACTGCAGCGTAAACGGCTGAAGAGAATTTATTTCAAACTTCACATCTGATATCTGTCGACTCATATCCCGAGGTGAAATTAGAGAATCTCCTGCTCAGTGATCTATTTGAGAATATATTCTTGATAAGGTTAGGAATAATGATCTGAAAAGTTTTCACCTGTCATCTACCCCAGCAGACTCCAATACATCAGGGCAGGAATCGTTTCCGACATGCTATGCTCTATGAGGTCCAACTCGGGTATAATAAATCTCAGGTTTATAAATATTTATGCACAGTTTCTGGGCAAGGTACTGTGAATGCTTTATGCATACCTTACTTATTTTCCCGTTCTCGAGAAGTTCTTTGGCATGTCTTAGCTTTAGAAGTTCCTCTCAAAGTTTGGCAGTACTCTTCTTTCCTTAGCTCTTTTAGTATTTTCTGTGGTCCCAGCCCGCAGAATGGTGGTCTTCCATCCTTTTCTTGATAATTCATCAGCTGCTTTATTTGCTTCCTATCGCACGTGACCTGCTACACAGCAGAGGTTTTTGTTTGCGTTGAGTGTTGAGAATCTCTCCTCGCACTTAGCTGTCATTGCTACTTCTGTTAATCTGGTTAGACTATTGCCTTACCATCCCTAGAACACTCAGTTTATTCATAATGATCCTTGCGTTTCTGTCACTGCATCCCATGCCTCACAGCTTTTCACCAACAATATTTTCAGGTTTTTGTGCCTCGCCGAATTTTTCCGTCAGTACTTCCTTTTCACCGATGAGTCGTGGACACTGGAAGAACACGCGTTCAGCGTTCTTTGCGCAGTCCAGGCAGTATTGGCAGTAAGGGCATTATTATGCTTATACTTGAATAAGTACGAGCGGAAACAGTCATGTCCTGTCATGATCCGGGTTAGATGATACTCCACTTCACCGTGACGCCTTTCTAACCATGGCTGTATTTGCGGTATCAGTGTGTGATTGTACCTGCCTTTCTCAGAGGCTTTCCAACGCTCTTGCCACTCCCCATACTTCGCATTCTTTCTGCAGTTTACGCCACCCATATGTGTTCCACTTTGCTCAGCGTCGTCCCCGTAGTACTTGCGGTGCTGTCCATCTGCCAGGATGTCTATTAGAGGCATTCTTGCCACCAAGCTGTCTGCATCATTTAAAGTAGCACGGAATGCACGACTCGGTACACTGACGCTATTTTCGGTGCAGCGTAGAGTTATGAATGTAACGACTTTCGCCAAAAGCAGTCTTCGGCTATGTCTTATTTATTCGTGCCTTAGATATTGTGGAATGTGTGCCTACTGTACAACTGACCGTTTCTATCTTCTTCCTACTGCCTCGGTTTTGTGTTCTGCCAGAGTCAGGCCAGCAGAAGTAAGCCACTGTCGAGCAATCCTTATTGTCGAGTTATTAATCTATTCCATTTCTTCCAGTAGTTTAGCAGTAACAACGACAGCGATGTCAGCAATCCCTACAATGTTTGCCTCTTCGGGGATTGGGAGAAGTAGGATTTAGTCGTACATAATATTCCAAAGCAGTGGACCCAGCACATAGCCCTGTGGTACGCCACCAGTGATCTTGTATTCCTTGGAGCCGCTGTCAGTATTGTTTACCACGATTCTGCGCCTGAAATATTCGCCAACAGTTTGAATAAGATACATTGATACTCGCATGTCCTTGAATGCTTTAAGAAAATGCCTCCAGTTTGCATGTTAGATTCATTTTTGATGTCAAAAGGGCCACCTTTCCATCTTCTACCCTGTATAGCTTTTTGTGCCAACCACCACGCTAATTGCATCTACAATTGAGGGTGCATTCTGAAAACTGTACCAGTGCTCTGACAACCCTCCTACAGTTTCTATTGCTGCTTCCAAACTGTTGCAGATGACGCGCTCCAGTATTTTCTCTGCCGTATCTAGCATACATAATGGACGATATGATGAGGGCTCGTCTGGTGGTTTGTTTCCTTTAGGCAGTAGTACTACGGTATATCGTTTTCTTTGATCCGGAAAGTCAACCTTCTTCAAACACGAGTTATAGACAAACATGTTTAAGCGAGCTTTGATTTCCTTCTTAAGGGCAATGTTGGGTATACCATCTGGTCCAGGTGCCCTGTAACAATATTGATTAGAAACTTAGGGCAGGTAGAAATCGATTGCTGCAATCCCTTTAACTATTTTCATAACAACCTGGTAAGCTATACCCCATGGGTTTCTGATGATCGCTATTTTGAGCTATGTACATGTTGTCCTGCACTTGATCTATTGACCTTGACTATTTTCACGTTCATTTTAGCGTTGATTTTAGCGTCACATGCCGTGGCTAGCATTTTTATGGCTTATATAGATTGCAGTACCCGTTATTCCTGCATCCCTAACGAAGACATAAGAGTATAGCTCTTCATATCAAAAGGGTTTGCCTTCCACCTTCGCTTTCATATTGGTTTTGCTGAAGTTCTTATTTGACTTTTGGTTTCAGGCAGGTTCTTGAACACATTCGCCCGATGATCACCACTCTATGTGTATAGAGGTAGCTGACTTTTCACGCTGCTCACGTGAGTGGTGTCGATTCCGGTGTTGGTAACCCAGCAGAGGATGACTCTGTCGTTTTCATCCAGTCTGTTTATCTTGACAAGACACTCTCGATACCCGTTTCGACCTGATTTCGTAAGTGCTCACAGTGTCCTGGCTATACGATATTATTGTGATATCTCGTCCGCGGTACTCCCTATCGAGGTTAAATTATTTCGCATCTTTCGATCACAAGTACCTCTGCTGGAAAAATGCTGGGGGAATTTCGATGACTAGTGTACCTACATATATAAGGTGCACTTGCCCAAGTTCCTGTGGATATTTTGGATCGGTCCGTGTGCCATTGTGGTATTTTACTTGAATTCGTACTCCTCGAATTCCATTCCTTTTGCTGCGAAGCTTCGATTTAAATTTCCTCTCGACGCCGGCCCAAAAGGACTGGTTTGGAAGGTATTTCTTGCTATTTACGTCCGACGCATTTCCCCTTCCCGACGCCCTCTTTGAATAACCCTTTGTTTTTTTTCACGATTCTTTCTAGCACCAAGGGCAGTGGGGTTAGCTCAAATACTCGTACCACTTCTAGTGCCGCTGTGGGACAGGTCCTCATAGCTACTACAATGCACACGCAAGCCAGGATTACCAGGATTCCAAAGGTTTTTCTTGTCGTGTTTAGCACTAAGTGCAGAGGGATTAATTCAAATATCACCCCTAGTACTACTGAGCGACATCCTCATAGCTTCTTGTAATGCACATGCAAACCAGCCTCTTTACTTTTCCAATGGTACTTGTCGTGTTTTGCTTGATTTTTCTACGTCATGCTACTGCCCCGTACCTTATAATGGGCCTGACTATCATGGTGTATTAGTGCGACAGGTTTTATCTGAGATGTTCCTGCACACCATGAGTGCTCGAGTTGCTCTGGCTACTACAGCTCCTCCATATTTTTTCCAGAGAAGTCTACTATCTAGTGACGTGTTGTTGTGGGTAGACTCCGATCCCGTAAAGGTTGCATATATTTTAACGGACTTTTTCCTGTGAAAGGTATCACTGTGGTCTTGGTCGGGTTTATGTTTAGTCCTGCCGTTAAGTCTTCTCCACAGAGTGTCTCCTCAAATTCCCTTCTCGCGATGATAACTACTCGTATGTCGTCGGCATATCCTTGGCAGTTTATGCCGATATTTGTTAGCTTTTGCAAGAATTCCTCGACAACTTGGCTCCACATTATTGGTGAGAGAACTCCTCCCTGTCGGCGGCATGCGGTTGTGCATATTGTGATGACTTTTTGTCCCACCATAGTTTCCGCTGTCCTGGTCCGTTTGGTTTACTCCTTTCCTTACGAGTGGGAGTCCTGATTGCCTGATCGAAAGCTCCTTCGATATTCAAGAAAACGCAGATAATCGCTTCTCTGCAATCTATAGCATCCTGAATTATACTTGCAAGCTGGTATAGTGCGGTTTTGGTGCTTACCCCGTGTTGACGCCTGTTGACTATGGTGGAGAGGTATTCTTTCTAGTCTACGACCTTTTCCAGTATCTGTAACATGAATAAGGTCAGACTTATTAGTGTACGTAAAGGATTTTGCTGAAGTGGTGTCTTTCTTCTCAGAATTTACCTTTGCCCTTCACCAACACCTGGTTCAATGCAGATTTATAGTGCCAATTCCATTGTTATGACGTACATCTAGTTTTGTGAAACAGTACTACACGTATGTTCGTACACTCATCTAATGCCCAATTCCCTCCTAATGAGCGCTTCAGTAAAACTCCTCTTCCACCACACGTTCTGCATCATTTCAGATTGCGTCCACTCAATGCAAACAAAATGATTTTCCACGCTCCATTGAAGAATAAATGATTTATCTAACAACATTAGCAGCCAAACCCTTCTAAAAAGACAGTTTGTGTATCCAGCCAGCTGTGTGCACCTGTTTTCGTTCCCGATGCAAGACCAAAGCAGCCCAATTGCAATTGCTTCCCGTAACAAAGGTTAGTTATACCATTTAATCTCATTCTTCCTGGTGTCTCTGCTCTACCTTCGTGTGTGTGTGCAACCACTTCGAACAATTGAACATTGAATGAGTTTATTCTACTTTTGTCTGAGCCTGTCTTTGGAACCAAACTCTCTTGGGGCAAACATAATAAATGTTAATCCATAAATCTTAACCGGAGCGCAACCTTCAGAAAGGATATGAAAGACATACACTCGTAGAACTGGAGTAGATACAGATACAAAAAAAAAAAAAAAAAAAGAAGAATTTTTAGAAAACCGTTCCTTGGGAAATGAATGTGCATAATTATATTTGGATTGCATTTCGGTTTGGTTTCGTTGATATGTTAAGCCCAACAAACGGTCGAACCGAATAGAATATCTGGATGAGGTGGCTCCTCTACGCTTGGGCTTCCTTTTTCGAGCTATTATTTATGAATGTGGCAGCAGCAAGGTTTAACTCTTAGATGCAATTTTTTCCGCTTTCTTGCCCCATGAGAGATACAAATCTGCACTTGCGATTCGATAGACGATAGAGGATAGACGATAGATGCGTCGTCTTGCCCTGCCCTTGTACGTTGTCATAAACATAGTATCGGGTAGGATTTTAATTATACATGCCACCCATGTTGGGGTTTGGACAGTCAGTGTAGTCAGAAGCTGAGCGTTTACAATTGCAATTGGCTACTGTTGGAGAGGAAATTGACAATTTGACAGTATGACTATTGCTGTTGCTGCTGGAATTGATTTGTTAGCTGGTATTTATCTTTTGCGCCTTTGGGTTGTAGTTGAATGAAAGCCGATTGTGGGTTTCAGTATCGTGAGGTTGATGTACACACAGCGTAGCAAATCGTTAAAGCTACGCATGAAGTGCACTCAATTCTGAATGAAATTTATCAACAAAGTTGCAACTTTTAAGGCTGTGATGAGTCAACAAAGTTGTAGCAGGGACGGTAAGTAAATGACTTGAATTACTTTGGAAATGAGTTCTAAATGAACTTCTCTACACTGAAGGAGATTGATGATACATTATTGTGGCATATTCATTCAATATGACCATCTCAGTGGTAGCCGGATACTTGTGGATATTTTCCAATTAACTACCAACAAACTAGTCATAGAGATGCACAGGTTTAGCCTCGATGTCAACCTGTCTGAGACACTGTTAGTCCAACTTAATAAGAAAGCCTTCATCCGTAAAAAAAAAAAAAAAAAACACACAGGTTCCTCGGGTCTAGAACTGTTGGATGAATTTCATCAAGCGCTTCTCCGTTAGCACATAGATGACTCTGCTAGAAAAGGTATACGAGGAGTCACGTACATTATAAGCACACAGTCAGACAGACAGATAGACGTGCTGCAAGAGCTATAGCGTTCTGTGGCCTATTTGCGAACAATTGAAAGAGAGATCTATAAACAAAATGCTATTTTTAGTGACATAAATAGCGTTCGCACCTGTTCTTTTTAACAACACGATGTATGAGTACCTCTCTGTTTTTTTCTCAAATTTGTATTAAAATGTCGAGAAATAATGAAAATACGCACACAATTCTTCATAGGACTTGTGCATGAAAGGAAATATAGCCAACAAAATTATGTACGTAATTAAAAATACATCACAGAATATCTGCCGTAGTGATATCTATTGAATAAGCATAGATCTGCTACCAGACTTCCATGAGGCAAAGGTTGGAGTTTCGATTTTAGAGATCTTAATGTAGCAATGTCTCTAGGACTTAACTATTGGCAAAACAAGTTACCCCACATCAACCTTACAATTGACAAAAATGTGCCTCACAGAGGACTACTCTAAACCAACTAACCAACTAAGGATAGGCATTTTGTTCTAGTAGATCAGAAACTACCAACAGCAATGTAACAGAAGGGTTACAAATTAGTGGCAATCAAGCAACAGTTCTCAGTTTTGGTTGCGCTTGGGTTGTATGCGTCAGTTCTTGCAAAATGCTCGCAGGTAGTTCAGAACCTTACCTGTTCCAGAGTGTCAAAGGACTTATGTTGCCGTAATTGAAGTTAAACTTCCGAGAGGACGTGGCTCGTAAATCTGAGGTTCATATGCTGAAAAGTATAGGGGAAGCATCGATCCTTGAGGAAGACCGTTGTTAAGCCTCCTGGTTTTGCCATGCGTGTCATTTAGGTAGACATTGATTCTTTTTTCTATACGGTGTCGTAGGCTGCTGTTAGGTCCACGAAAATACGCTGGTTTTCATTTTCCGTTGGGAACCGTTTTCTATGAAGTTTGGTAGAGCCAGAACTTGGTCGGTGCAACTTCTGGATTTCCTAAAACCTGCTTACTCATCCGGGATAGCTTTTTAAATATCAGAAGCAGTTTTAGGCCGAGAGATAGGAGAGCGATTGGACAATAGCTTTGCGGGACATCTGTAGGTTTATTTGGCTTGAGGAGGGCGATGACCATACCTTTTTTTAAGGACGTACAGATGACAGTATTTAAAAGTAAGCTCGGGCAAGCTTCAAAAATTCTGAATAAATTACATCTATCCCGCTTGCAGTTCCAGATTTTATGGAAGGCAATAACAACTTCGGCTGTAGAAAAGGGAGTTAAATAAGTGGCATGTGGTGTTATGTCTCTTCGTATATCTTTGTACTCATGTGTTGATGTGCCTTGTGAATATTTTATCTAATTCTGCTTTCGATAGTTTGACTATATGGGTAGCCACACTACTGTGATTGATGGTGGCATGTTTAACGTGCCTATCTTTCGAAATTAAGCTCCGTTGCCTGTTTTCGTACAGGCTTCTCATAAGCTCGTTCGTTAAGTTAAGGTTTGAGAAGAATTCTTCGTATAATCTGATTTCATTCCTACAGGGGATGTACTCCGTGCGGAAGCTCCTTGGGACTCACAACTTTGCCAAGTAAGTCACTCAAAATTGAATGGTGTGGGCAGTATAAATCGAAAGGCGTCATCGGCTTCCCTAGAGAATTTTTCCAAGTACGCATTCTGGACGTTTCAGGGATCGAGGCTATTATTAAGTGACATCTATTATGACAGGACTATGTTAGTTATTTGGGAAGTAATCTTTAACTTCGCGAGATGCATTTAGGGGTCCGTTTTCTGATCTGCCTACAAATCAAAAGTCTGGGTTGTAGTCTCTGCCCTATCTAGCTGAGTAGAAAATGTCCTTGTCTTTGCCATTGAAAAACAAGTGGAGGCCATATGTGTCCATCCACTCCATTTTCGTTATCTTGTTGGCACCGCCAGGAGCTATTGAAAACTTCGACGTAGATATGGGGTAGTATGGAAGGTCTTGGGCCGGCCACGATGTTGACAATATGGGTATCACTAACCCTTATGGAGATTGAGGGAACATTGTAAAGTTCTCTGCACTCGTTGGATCTACCGTAGGTGGCGGTGCAATACGATGGTTGCTTTATTGATGCAATAAGTATGAGTCCGTCGCCAACGTCTGGCGGGGTATGGGTTTTCTGGGTCACAGCTGCATCTATATTTTCTTTTGTGAAAAATCGAGACAGACAGTTTAACTTAGATCTGCTTATGCTTTCTATGTTGATTTGACAAATACTGAGTGACTATCCGATAGTCGTTGATCTTGTCTGATCCATTTGATGCCTGTGAAGTATAGTAAGCTATCTGACTGTTTTGAATTTTGGAGTTTAAGAGCTTCAGTTTCCTTTGTTTGATGGTACCCAGGAGATGAATTTTGATGACAATTGTTGACGTGTTTGCTTGGCTTCCATTTGTTGTACTTCATTTTGCATTGCGAGTAGGAGAAATACTTTATGTCCCAGTGATTCAATGAAAATGAATTATTCCGCTAGTTCAGTGGAAGATAACTGGGTTTACGGATATGCTCCAGCCTTTTGTATGATATTCATCGTTCTAAGTATTAAGTTGGGACTGCGGAGTCATAAGTACATGTCTTTGTTCAGTCGTAGTGTTGTGTTGATAGCAGATGTTTAATATTTCCCCGGGTACAATGTCATTTACGAGTAAATACCTAACACAAGAAATGAAAAGACACGCTATGATTGCTGCCATATGTGTGTATGTCTTTTTGAAAGTCGCGTCAAACATCGTTAAACAAAAAAAAATTGAAGCTCTCAACTTTTCAGAGCATGCCTCCTTATACCCAGTTCCAACACTTTAACATAAAAGGTTTTCGTAGAGTTTCCTTAAATTTACTGAGACTTCTTTGCTAAAGACTCTCTGTAAAGCGTCCATTTCTCAGGTTTTATTTATTTAACACTTCGCATGTAAATACCTTCAAAATATAAAGCTTTCTTCTTGTGCAATGCAATCAATTTCATTTCGACAAAAACCGATCTCAATTAAAAAGAAAAAGACATACAAAATAAAATAATCTAACAACACATCGGATCGCCGCCCTGAGGTAAAATCCAAATTAAAATTAAGATGATTCTACAAACAATCTCACGAATTTAGACTTCCTCGTCGATGTATTTATTTTATTTTTTATTTATTTATTAGAAAACTAAGCAAGGTGCTGCTAAAAATATTTATGGGTGGCGCGATATCATGGTAACCGAGTTTCCAATGAGTTAATGGTTGCAACTAACGGCAGCATCCCAACGAGTTCGTTGTTCAACTCTTTCGTTTTTTTTTCCTGCTCTCTGTGTCGATTTAAGGTTCTATTTTCTCTCAATTTGTTTTTGGCATGAGGTTTAACGCTGAGAAATACAAGGTGCACGAAATAAATCGATAGGTTCGTTACGATAAAGATAAATCATGACTATCCTCACATGTATGGAGTTGGTGCACATGTTGCTAAAGTTGAAAGAAGAACAAAAAACAAAAAATAGTGAAATTAAAGACAATCTGTGGCTTCATATATAAAACCAATTTCATTTTATTTTGCAATGAAAAGGAATTGAACTCTGATTAAACCGATTACGAGTGAATTAGATAGAAGCGAAAACCAGGTAACGATGTTGCTTTCTTGGTTAAATTGTATGGTGCAGCATTCTTGAACTGATAACACAATTTCAGTTAAGTGAACATTAGTTGTTAGTTTAAAGAAGTTTAAAGAAGTTCGTTAATACAGAGGTTTTTCAGGCTTGAGAAGATCAGATTGTAAATACAAGAGTTCTCACAGCACATTTCGATCGAATCAATTGAGAGATTACTATTTTCTTAGAGATAAACCATCTGTGACTACCTATTCCTTCACTAGACCTTCAAGCTGAGTTGTCCTACCACTTTTCGAATAGCAACGATTTTTTGTAGAGTACTTATATATCCGAAAATCCAATACTCATATGTGGACGGCCCAGCTTAACAGTCAAGCCGGACTGGTGTACTGACTTTTAGTGAAGGCGTAGATGAAATTTTGCTCACTGAGAGCCAAAAAATAGCCGATAAATATTATCTGTAGATAGGTAGGTAAAGTGGTGGTTCGGAAAAGAACCCAATTAGCACTAGGTTAGGTTAGGTAGATGGGTGCCTTGTGACAAATAGAGCCACTGCTTACTTAGACCAACAAATTCGAGTCCATTGTGCCCAATCGTTTAACCCTGGAAACGTTAAAAGTCCGCTGTTAGAACCACCCAGATAGTGATATAAATCTCAGGCGGTCCGTAAGCTCTACATTACTTAAGTCCTATAATTCCGAGAAGAAGTAACTTCCGAGAGTCGTCAGTCTTGCAACGGATAGGGCAGAACAATCACACAGCAGGTGACGAACTGATTCAATTTCTTCTTCGTCCCTGCAGCTTCTACAGTAGTCTTTATGTAGCACACTGAGTCGCTCCGCGAGAACTCCAATGGCACAATGACCAGTAATTATTCCAGAAGCGACCCGTGTATTATAACGACTAAGTTTCACCAGAGAAGTTGATCTCTTCTTGCTAAAGGCCAGCCATAGAGCCCTGGCCGTTGCACAAGTTTCTGGATGAATCCATCGTCTATTTGCTCGAACGGTGGTTTCGTCTTCTATTTTCTTTCGTAGGGAACTGATTGGGGCTACTACAAAAGGGGGGGACCCGCGGTAAGTGCAGCGCCGACCCTTTCCTAGCAAGCTCGTCAGCCCTTTCATTTTTTTCGATATCGATATGCCCTGGAACCCAGCAGAGGGTCACCGCCTTGGCTCTGGATATTCCATTTAAGACCGATTTGCAGGTTCTCACAAGCCTTGATCTAATTACAGCAGAGTCCAGAGCCTTAATGGCTGCCTGGCTGTCTATGTAGACATTTATCGTTTTACCAACTATATTACGCTCGCGTATAATTTCCGCCTATATGATGGCTGTGATTTCGGCCTGAAAGACGCTGCAGTCGTCGCTTATTCTAAAGGATTTGTTTAGTCCTAGGGCCTAACAATAAACTCCGGCTCCTGCGCCAACGTCCATCTTAGAAGCGTCGGTATAGAATGCCAGTTCCTTTTTCTTCATGGTTCTCAGGTTCCTCCAGTGCGTTCTGTCAGGAATTCTTATGTTGAATCTCCTTTCAAAGGCTAGCGTAGGGGTCATGAAATCAGTTTCCGCCGATCTGCTGGTAGTTCCCCATCGGGATAAAATGGAGGCATGGCCGTAAAGGCTCGATGACCACAATCGGCCTTCTCGGTCTAACAATGGTTTTAGCCGCCAGACTGCTACAGTATATATCAAGCGGAATGAAACTGAGCATGGTTTCCATTGCCGCTGTAGGTGTTGTTCTTATTAATCCCATGACTCCGATACACTTTGCCCTCCGGATTTTGGTGAGGTTTGTAAGCTGATATTGCTTCTCAAGAACCATCCACCAAACTAGTAAACCATATGTGAGAATGGGTCTTACGACCTCTGTGTCCAGTACACCACAGCTGATTTGAAGCCCACGTGTTGCTGAATGCCTTTTTGCAAGAATAGAAAGCTGCGCTAGCTTTTTTCATGCGTTCGGCAGTGTTATCCTTCCAGTTCAGTTTGGAATCTAAAATTACGCCCAGGTATTGAGCTGAACTTGAGATACTTAGTTCAGTACCACCGATGTTTGGCGGTCTGAAGGTAGGAATTGATCTCATCTTAGTGAGGGGTTCATTTCCAGGGGTTCACTCCCAGCCCTTTGCTGCTGACCCAATCATTTACTAGTTGTAGTGCAAGATGACAATTAGCACTAAGTGCGCCGTTTGTTTACATGTGTAATTAGGAATAGAAGGATCTAATTAAACCCAGCCCGTGGAATTCAGAAACAGGATTAGTTCTCCAATCCGTTTAGAGGCTCGATCTCTCTGAAATCGTCAAAGAAGAGTTTACCTAACGTGAGTTAGGTAAACTTGCTTGGACAGGACAACTGCAAAGAAAGTAGAAAAGAGTTTCCCTCTCGTTGCTGCGACAGAAAGTGTTGTGAGGAATGCCAAGCTTGGACGCGAGGTCCCTTATAGGCCAGTGGCTTGTAATAGTGGCAACAATTCTGGCAATATCAGGCCTTGATCTGTTTAGTAGCTCGTTCGATTTAGGTCTGTTGAAGCCCCCGAGATTGGCTACCTGGAGGAAGTGAAGAAATAAATTGCCCTTAACGACTCCTATCGGAATATTGACTCTTTCCGCTAGGGCTGACCCTCGCCTGGCCAGCTCGTCTGCTCGCTCATTACTCTCATAATTACTGTATCCTGGGACCCAAATGAGGGTAATTCCAAAATGAACGCTTTATTCATTTCTTTCAAACCGGCATTGCTCTACCAGTTTTGAGGATATGGTAACCGAATCAATGGCCTTGATTGCGGCTTGGTTTTCATAAGGTCATCTTTGGCTAGAGACCTACTGCTCTATGTTAAGTTTCCAACTAAGTTTCGGATCTAGAATCGTGCATAGGTATTTTGCGCAGAAACGTAGTGAGACAAGTTCACCGTCTAGTTTAGGGGGAGTGAATTCCAGTAGCTTGGTTGTAGTGGTGAATAGAATCATTTCGGTATTGTCTCATTGTGTATGTATTGTGGCCTTGGGGTAAGGCCATATCTCGTAGCCCAAGAGTGTACCTTCTCCAGACCACTTTCCATAATTTGACTTATCGTAGAGAGGAACTTTCCTGATACTAACCCCCTCCCTTTCAAGTCGCATCAAGATCTTATCGATCTCCATAATCCACAGCCAGGGAGAGACAACACCACCTTGTGGGGTTCCTGTATTTACGATCTTAGTTGTACTGCTGTAACCTAGTGTAGCTTTGATTATCCTAATATTAAGCATGGATATTACCCAATGCCTAAGGAAAGATACTACACCTAACTTAATGAGAGACTCTTGAAACTGTAGATCGTAATTGAGGTAAGCGTGTTGGGATTTTGACAGTGGAGAACTCTCCAGGGTTTTTTGGATATGAAAACCAAGGATACGTTCGAAGGTCTTTAATAAAGGGTGACCAGATAGCAATGATAGTTTTTTCAATTATAATGTTTCAGCAGCTATCAAAGATACCAATGACAACCAGCTGTCCCAATATTCAGTGAGGTTTACCATTTCATAGTGCATTGTTTAACGCTTTAAAATATTATCGAAATTCCGGGTCATCATGGCTTCATTGCGCAGGCAATTCGTCAAACCGTGGAAAAGTTTGAGAGTGAGTACACTCTTTTGGATCTTAAGCCACCAACCAGATCGGTGCGAAGTGAAGAAAACATAGCCGCCGTAGCGGCCAGTATCAAAGAAAATCCAGAAATGTCGATTCAGCGCCGATCAGCTGAATTGGGCATCGCCAGAGAGTCAACCAGGCTTATTTTGCGGTTGGATTTGAGCCTACATCCATATAAGATTGTGCTGATGCAAGAATTGAAGACGGACAACAATAGACAATGTCGTGAGTTCGGTAATTGGGCGCTGAAAATGTTGGCCGGAGATCCGGATTTTGGGAGGACCATTTTTGTCTCAGCGGCTATGCCAACAATCAAGTCAGGCTAAAAGGCTTAAAATCCTTTGCGGATTCATGTCCTCCCCGGCCTACCTTCGGAATAAAGACGACCCGAACAAGTCTCCAAGTTTAGAGGCCATGGTTTAAGTATAACCAGCTCCTATAAATAGGTAGTAGCCAGGGAATAGCTATGTCTTGCACATTCTGAAGTATAATAGGCATAATGCAGTCAAGGTCGTGTGACTTATATAGAGAGAAGCTGTTTATGGCCCAGGAGATTTCATTTTCCGTAATGATGTTTGCAATGCCTTCCCATGCCGTTGACGGTACCCTATCAGAACTAGCTTTTTCTGCGCTGTCCCTACAGCATTGAAAGTTAGTATTCATAAGAAGTTCGAGCGAATCCGTCAAAGAGTCTGTCCAGCTACCATCCGCCTTTTTAAGAAAGGAGTGTCCCTTGGACAGAATTATGCTGTGCCTCGCGGATTCTTTAAGAGTTTCAATAAATTGGCAGTATTCTATCCAGCCCTGATGAGTGGAACTTGAATGCCTATTATAATTTTAACTGGTGGCTAAGTGGGAAGTCTGACAGAACGGTTCTGGATGCTGGAAGTGGACGGTTTTCAAGGTTTTCTAGGTTGTAGTCGCGACGCCATCTTCTAGAGTGGAATGTCCCATCGAAGATTAGTATCAGTCAGCTAGTACTTCGCCATTTCTGCCATTCACTGCATATTTTCAGAGGTTATGATGGCTGTGGCTTGGTTCCGTGTACGCAACACACTACAAGTACTTTGCACTACATTTAAACCAACCCACATTAATTTTCTATATTGACAGCACTCCTACAATTAACACCGGTAATAAAATCAGACTCCACTCCCGATCGTTTGTCATTCTTTATACTAAACTGTTATTAATATGCCATTCTGTACAAATGCTGCTGATTGAAAAGCAAAGAAATAAAAAATAATTGAAAATATAGCAATAAATTCCAGCGATCTGCAGATTGTATAATTAAAACCGATTATCATTGAGAGCGAGTAATTTATCCAACAATACCATGCATTTACTGTGGACATACCTCCACTTGACCATAAAACCAAATGACAAGAGGTGTGAGAAATGTGTGGATTCCGCAGAGAAAACTCCAACCAGTGGTTGTTGCTAACATGACAGAGATGATGATGATAATGATGATAAAAATCAAAAAAAAAAAAAAACACACACACCTTTTTCAATTTTGCATTCGCATTAGTTACTGTTGCTGCACACCCCTGAGGGGCCGTTGTCAGTACGTCAGTCATTCATACTACAGATACTCAGTCCGGTGTTACGACGACTTTTAACACAATTTTGCGTAAGAGTCCAAGTGACTAGATTCTAATGCGACTGTGATTTGCAGTACAGTCACACATCTCTTGTAATTAATTAATTAATTTAAATGTAAACGTTTTTTTTTCACTTACACTGTGATAATTACCTGCGAGGAAAATTGATTTCCCTCCTCTCTAGTTTGTATCTATAGATGTCAGTATACGCCAACTAACTTGCTGCGGGCCTGGTCAATGCACTTTGAGTGGAAATGGATAGAAAAAAAAAAAAAAAATGAATTAAATTTCCTTATTGTTGAGGGTTACATAAAAATCTTGTTGTAGCAGACCGTGTTATGGACTTATGCACTTGTTGTTGGCAACCGCAAGAGTGGCACTTGAATTCGGTTGCAGTACGAGTAACAGTAGCCATAGTGGCACTAACAGTGGTAAAGTGAGACCGTTACTGGTCATTGTTTGTAATTACAATAATTGCTTAATAAATGCAATTCGAATAGAAATTGGAAAATTTCGTTTTTAATTGGTTAATTAATAGTAATGCCTTTGAGGTCATACGAATGTCTTGTTAATAGGGAGTCGTGATTGGCGATGAAAGATGATGATAAGTCCGTCTGAACTGATAAAATCTAATCATTAGCTGTATGCAAATTTATTAGTCTAATGAATAAGTTGTGATGACGTAAACCAAGAGTCACGTCCCATAATGTATTGTTCAGACTAATGTTAGATATAGGTTGAGTTCATAAACGTCAGACTACTAAAGAACTGCATTATTCTTGTTCATTAACGTAGATTTTATTAGTCTAATGAATAAGTTGTGATGATGTAAACCAAGAGTCACGTCCCATAATGTATTGTTCAGACTAATGTTAGATATAGGTTGAGTTCATAAACGTTAGACTACTAAAGAACTGCATTATCCTTGTTCATTAACGTAGATTTTATTAGTCTAATGAATAAGTTGTGATGACGTAAATCAAGAGTCACGTCTCATAATGTACTGTTCAGACTAATGTTAGATATAGGTGTAGTTCATAAACGTCAGACTACTAAAGAACTGCATTATCCTTGTTCATTAACTTAGATTTTATTAGTCTAATGAATAAGTTATGATGACGTAAATCAAGAGTCACGTCCCATAATGTATTGTTCAGACTAATGTTAGATATAGGTTGAGTTCATAAACGTCAGACTACTAAAGAACTGCATTATCCTTGTTCATTAACTTAGATTTTATTAGTCTAATGAATAAGTTGTGATGACGTAAATCAAGAGTCACGTCCCATAATGTACTGTTCAGACTAATGTTAGATATAGGTTGAGTTCATAAACGTCAGACTACTAAAGAACTGCATTATCCTTGTTCATTAACGTAGATTTTATTAGTCTAATGAATAAGTTGTGATGACGTAAATCAAGAGTCACGTCCCATAATGTACTGTTCAGACTAATGTTAGATATAGGTGTAGTTCATAAACGTCAGACTACTAAAGAACTGCATTATCCTTGTTCATTAACGTAGATTTTATTAGTCTAATGAATAAGTTGTGATGACGTAAACCAAGAGTCACGTCCCATAATGTATTATTGCTCAGACTAATGTTAGATATAGGTGTAGTTCATAAACGTCAGACTACTAAAGAACTGCATTATCCTTGTTCATTAACGTAGATTTTATTAGTCTAATGAATAAGTTGTGATGACGTAAATCAAGAGTCACGTCTCATAATGTACTGTTCAGACTAATGTTAGATATAGGTGTAGTTCATAAACGTCAGACTACTAAAGAACTGCATTATCCTTGTTCATTAACTTAGATTTTATTAGTCTAATGAATAAGTTATGATGACGTAAATCAAGAGTCACGTCCCATAATGTATTGTTCAGACTAATGTTAGATATAGGTTGAGTTCATAAACGTCAGACTACTAAAGAACTGCATTATCCTTGTTCATTAACTTAGATTTTATTAGTCTAATGAATAAGTTGTGATGACGTAAATCAAGAGTCACGTCCCATAATGTACTGTTCAGACTAATGTTAGATATAGGTTGAGTTCATAAACGTCAGACTACTAAAGAACTGCATTATCCTTGTTCATTAACGTAGATTTTATTAGTCTAATGAATAAGTTGTGATGACGTAAATCAAGAGTCACGTCCCATAATGTACTGTTCAGACTAATGTTAGATATAGGTGTAGTTCATAAACGTCAGACTACTAAAGAACTGCATTATCCTTGTTCATTAACGTAGATTTTATTAGTCTAATGAATAAGTTGTGATGACGTAAATCAAGAGTCACGTCTCATAATGTACTGTTCAGACTAATGTTAGATATAGGTGTAGTTCATAAACGTCAGACTACTAAAGAACTGCATTATCCTTGTTCATTAACTTAGATTTTATTAGTCTAATGAATAAGTTATGATGACGTAAATCAAGAGTCACGTCCCATAATGTATTGTTCAGACTAATGTTAGATATAGGTTGAGTTCATAAACGTCAGACTACTAAAGAACTGCCTTATCCTTGTTCATTAACTTAGATTTTATTAGTCTAATGAATAAGTTGTGATGACGTAAATCAAGAGTCACGTCCCATAATGTACTGTTCAGACTAATGTTAGATATAGGTTGAGTTCATAAACGTCAGACTACTAAAGAACTGCATTATCCTTGTTCATTAACGTAGATTTTATTAGTCTAATGAATAAGTTGTGATGACGTAAATCAAGAGTCACGTCCCATAATGTACTGTTCAGACTAATGTTAGATATAGGTGTAGTTCATAAACGTCAGACTACTAAAGAACTGCATTATCCTTGTTCATTAACGTAGATTTTATTAGTCTAATGAATAAGTTGTGATGACGTAAACCAAGAGTCACGTCCCATAATGTATTATTGCTCAGACTAATGTTAGATATAGGTGTAGTTCATAAACGTCAGACTACTAAAGAACTGCATTATCCTTGTTCATTAACGTAGATTTTATTAGTCTAATGAATAAGTTGTGATGACGTAAATCAAGAGTCACGTCTCATAATGTACTGTTCAGACTAATGTTAGATATAGGTGTAGTTCATAAACGTCAGACTACTAAAGAACTGCATTATCCTTGTTCATTAACTTAGATTTTATTAGTCTAATGAATAAGTTATGATGACGTAAATCAAGAGTCACGTCCCATAATGTATTGTTCAGACTAATGTTAGATATAGGTTGAGTTCATAAACGTCAGACTACTAAAGAACTGCCTTATCCTTGTTCATTAACTTAGATTTTATTAGTCTAATGAATAAGTTGTGATGACGTAAATCAAGAGTCACGTCCCATAATGTACTGTTCAGACTAATGTTAGATATAGGTTGAGTTCATAAACGTCAGACTACTAAAGAACTGCATTATCCTTGTTCATTAACGTAGATTTTATTAGTCTAATGAATAAGTTGTGATGACGTAAATCAAGAGTCACGTCCCATAATGTACTGTTCAGACTAATGTTAGATATAGGTGTAGTTCATAAACGTCAGACTACTAAAGAACTGCATTATCCTTGTTCATTAACGTAGATTTTATTAGTCTAATGAATAAGTTGTGATGACGTAAACCAAGAGTCACGTCCCATAATGTATTATTGCTCAGACTAATGTTAGATATAGGTGTAGTTCATAAACGTCAGACTACTAAAGAACTGCATTATCCTTGTTCATTAACGTAGATTTTATTAGTCTAATGAATAAGTTGTGATGACGTAAATCAAGAGTCACGTCTCATAATGTACTGTTCAGACTAATGTTAGATATAGGTGTAGTTCATAAACGTCAGACTACTAAAGAACTGCATTATCCTTGTTCATTAACTTAGATTTTATTAGTCTAATGAATAAGTTATGATGACGTAAATCAAGAGTCACGTCCCATAATGTATTGTTCAGACTAATGTTAGATATAGGTTGAGTTCATAAACGTCAGACTACTAAAGAACTGCATTATCCTTGTTCATTAACTTAGATTTTATTAGTCTAATGAATAAGTTGTGATGACGTAAATCAAGAGTCACGTCCCATAATGTACTGTTCAGACTAATGTTAGATATAGGTGTAGTTCATAAACGTCAGACTACTAAAGAACTGCATTATCCTAACCTAGTTCAACTGCAGTATCTCTCGTTCATAAACGTCAGTGTAGCGTCAGCATCGTGCAGTTAAGTTAGTAAAGAAATTTCAACGACGAGGCAGAAAAAAACGCGAACAAACGAAATGTACGTATTGCAAATATTCCCTAAATTAATAAGAAATAAATTGCTTGCTTTTTTCAAAGGGAACACGAATATCAAAGCAAAGCTCCGGTTTGGGGAAATAAGGATATTAAACTCTTGAACCGATTTCAATGCAGGCAAGAGGAAAAAAATTGTACTGTGGAGGAATGTCTTATGCGATTATAAAAAAACCGTTCCTCTTTTTGAATTTGGAGTTGACGATATTAAGAAAAAATATGAAAATTGAATTACTACATACAAAAGAATAAAAAAACGAAATAAAGAGTCCGGAAGAGATGCGACAACTTGAGAGTATTTCGAGATGTTCGATGAAACATACTGCAGAAGACACAGTATAGCGCCCCCTCCAAATCTGTTTAGCTTCAGCTCGTCTTTTGAAAAGCAAAGTGAGGAAAACGTTCATTTAGAGACTGAATCTGCTGAAGATATGGACGACTCCGACACCCCAAGAAAAAGAAGAGAGGTACAAAGCAGGACAAACTTCTGGAGTTTCTAAAAACAGAAGCTCAAAAGGATGCATTGCGTGACAAAGAGCTGATCGCAATTGAAAAGGAGATTGAGCAGATTGAGAGAAGTAGATTGGAACTTATCAAATACCTTCAACATTCCTTGGACAACATGTCCCAATGAACTTCCTTATGGACCTTCACCAAATGACAGCAAATGTGGGGAGGGAAGCAGACGTCGTTGGGCTGATAATTAACTCGGCAAAAACAAAAATGATCAGCCTAAGACCAAACTCATCAACTCATAGATGCATTGCTGAATAAACGATTGAGAGAGTAGAGAGTTTCCAATACCTTGGGAGTATTGTCTCAACCGATGGCGGAACCAAACTGGATATAGCCAGCCGAATAGGTAAAGCAAAATCTGCGTTTGTAATGCTATCCATAGTTTGGCGAAGTAATGCAATTAGCTTAAACACCAAGCTACGACTGTTCCGTTCCAACGTTGAATCCGTGTTGCTGTATGGATGTGGTACCTGGAGAGTGACCGTCACTATCACGAGGAAGCTGCAAATGTTTGCAACAGGTGTCTACGCTACATCTTAAGGATATTCTGGCCAAACCGTATCTCTAACGAACAGCTTTATCAGAGAATGGGCCATGAACCTATAGGCACAACCATATGACGACGAAAGTGGCAGTGGATCGGTCACACTCTCTGAAAGGATGACAGATCCATAGCTAACCAAGCGATGCAATGGAACCCGCTTACCCAGGATGTCAGGATACGCTGCGGTCCTAGGAGTACGTGGCGCAGAACAGTTGAGAAGGAAGCACGGCAACTGGGAAAGAGTTGGGGAGAGCTGAGGCACATTTCCAGAAATCGCACACGATGGCGCGTAGGCGTTGTAGAGGCCCTAGGACCCATAAGGGGATACAGGACATAAGTAAGTAAGTAGATGGTATGAACGTTGTCTTCGATCAAATAGTCGCGTGTAAGATGAGATGTGTGAGCCGGTCCGTTGTCGTGGTGAAGAAACTACGAGTTGTTTCTCCACAATTCTGGCCTCTTGCGACGAACATTTTCCCTCAAACGTTTTAAAACGCTCACATAATCCTTATTTACTGTCTGGCCTGGCGGAAGAAATTCGGAATGGACCACACTACGGCAGTCAATGAAAACGGTCAACAAAGCTTTGTACTTTTTGATCAGAAGGTACACCCTGAGGATTCCATTCGAAGGACTGCTTCGCTGTGTTGACATTTGGCTTCTTTAGTGCGTGACCAATCCAGCGCTATTCACCACAATTCCTGGTCTTATCTTGCCACAATTCCTGGTTGGATATAGTTTGCGGCAAGCGAATCTTTTGGATGTACCGCAGACAGCGATTTACGAAAGCCCGTAACTTTCTAGTGATGTTTGCCGAGAGTTTCCAAGTTTCATAGGGAACCAGAGTACGGGTTTAACGTTAGATTCGAAGAGTCTCAACTTAGTACGTAAGGAGATTTGACTGGATCTCCAAACATAGCATATCGCTGGCGAATACACGGTTAAAAACCATCTAGGCTTTTCACTGGATATTGGCTGGAGCTGCGTCCATCTGTCAGATCTTTGGTGATTCTGTAGACCGTTCTACTGTCTCATCTGCATGCGGATTCTTCAGCTAATGTAGTCAGCGCTTTGATGTAGTTGGGCTTGTCACGTCGCATGAAGTTCTCTCATCTTCATGCGATATAAGCTCGCTCCTCCCTTCTGCTAGAGTAGGTGCAATGTGAGCTTTCAGCTGTTATCATCAGTCGATCCGTTTCCAGGTATGTGATCGATTGTCAATTCTTTCAGCACCAGATATTAAAACATCTTTCACGGCACATCAATAGTTTTTGCAGCTCAGTTTCATAATTGTTGACATACTGAGGGATCACTTACCCAATCGAAACCTGAACATTCTTTTGTTGTTGTGGGATCTTTAAACTGCAGCAGTGCAGCTATCTTAAGATGTTGACCTCGTACTATTCCTACATCTGCTCGCCTGTTTCGGACTTCCAAGAGACAACTCCTAAAGCAGCGGCTGATGGCAAAAAGGTCAATTTGATTGGAGCTTACTTGCCTTTCACTGGAAACCTAGCCTACTTCGTGGCAGGTATTTTGGTCAACCATGGCCATGAATGTCAATTTCATTCGATTGAGAGAAGCTTCTCATGAGAATTTTACGTGAGTAGTGGGGTCGTGTAAAGGTTGGAATTCTTCTCCAGGGCGGTCCACAACAGTATAATTAATAAAAAGTGTACAACCAGTACATTATATTTGGCTGTAAGGCCCAAGTAGAACCTACCGCCTTATTGCATGAGTATAAGGCAACCATGGACTTTCGGACATATTTAGCGACATTTTCTCGTCTATTAAGCTTACGGCCAAGCCTAAATGCTAAATAATTGGCTCTATTTGAGACTCTATGAGTGGGTCCTTTTAGTTTAGGAGGGATAAAGCAGGGAATTTTGTGTTTCCTAGTGAACAAAACTACCTCGGCCTTGGTTGGGTTAACACTGAGACCAAAGCCGTTTGTCCAATTGACCAATTTGTTTAGAGCAAATTGCCGGACATCAACAAGTGTCTGCGGATATTTGCCTGATACTGAGATAGCGACACTATCTGCGTAAGTCACAACCTTGCACCCGGTGTTCTCTATATTCTAGAAGAAGGTCATTGAGAACTACGTTCTAGAGCAGAGGAGTCCACCTGTGTATTAGTCTCTTAACAGGGCTGCCTTCGAAGGAAACATTGATTACTCTTCAGCCTACGTAAGGCTATGGAATAAAAGCTATAAATGCTTCATTTAAGCGTCCTACTGGGTAATCCACTCGGCATCCAAGGTTGGCCATAACTCCTAATAGCTATTGCCGAGCAGAAGTTACACGCATTTCCCCTTTGCTGAGAGAAGGTTATAAAAGAAAAAAAGTCCTTCGTGATTTTGAATCCTATCTGTACTTTAGTATTGAACTTCTCCTCTAATTGCAACTGGCTACAATGTTATATCCCTTCCCCAGGGACTTGCTTTTCGAAGACGTATGTAGGTATTCTGCTGATTAAAACACGTGTATGTACATAAAAGGGCGCCATGGCTCAGTGGATAAGTTCTTGAACCACTGGGTTGGAGACTCAGGTTCGAGTCCCAGTAAAGTTTTGTAAAATCAGTTGTTTCCCGTTCACTCGTCAGCCAAGTGTTCAAAACATTAATGCCTCAAACACCTCTTAGTTCAGTCAATAGGAATAGAAAACCTATTGACCGGACTATCTGTGTAGTACGAAGGCGAATGGGATTGACATAGCATCAATTTGTTTGAAAATTCGTTGGCAGTCATTCTAAACTCAATTGACATGGAGCTGCACACTAAATCAAATCAGATTGCGGGTGCAGTCATTATGATCACAAATGCAGCCTACTGCTTCAAATTCCATGATTGTAAGCAAAATTATCTACCGGGTATCCGATTAAATCTTCGAAATTGCTATTGGTTCGTTTCGAAGGGAGCTACTCCAAGCACAGCTGATGATGTATTTAAGAGGCTGCCCTCATATTTATCCGGATTGCATGCAATTATTCGGATTAAAAAATAAAATGATGCAACCGCTGATTAGATAGGTTTTTCTCAACATTTAATTGCACTACGAGTACTCTCTGCAACAAGCAAATGTAAATTGCGCAACGGGGTTATAATATTAAAAATTAACATGATCCGCTAATACCGCGCTTTCATTTCATCCTAGTGGAACATAACCTCAATTATCTGACTTTTCCTCCCGCCTAATTTATGTACTTGAAAACCCACGAAGTACTTGTAACCACCTCCCCATGAATACCTAACAGGGCGCTACACGAATTAGATGACATTGCAACTTCCCAAGTGTCAACCTTTTCGTATAACCACGACCACCGTAACAACCATGAACTGAAATTAAAAATAATTTATGTGACCATTCTTTGGCGGAGTGTAAATTAAAGAAAACATCTCACTACTCGTATGTGAAGAGAAATTCACGAAATGCATATTCGGGCTGGGCCCAGAAAGAATCCATCCACACCACCATACTCGTACAGTGCGCCGCATGAGAAGAAGTGTTGCGAGCATAATTTATTGTGTTTTTTATTATTTTATAGTGTGCTCATGATACTCGTACTCGTAATGTAATGTTACTTGTTTTCTTTCCTTTTTTTTACAATCATTACATTCTATGTTTCTCCATAGATTTGTGTCTCTTTGAATGCATCTCGCTCGTGTGAATTGGTGTATGGTGGATGCAAAAGATTTATGATGCATATACTCGTACAATAAAGTTTGTTAATTCGATTTGAAAATGTTAAGAAGACTTTCTTTACGGTTGGCATATTCATTCAAAAATTTTTACGCAACAAAGATTCGAAAAAAACGAGCATTATCCCATTAAGATGTGATTCTTAGCACGTTTATCTCATTATGCGACCATAAATCTGAAGATAACCACATGATGGACGTTCGTCTTAAATGCGTGGTACTTCAATGGAAACATAAAAAGAAAACGAACTACGAGTATGTATCTTCGTGTGAAGTTTTGATGAAAATTAAGTTATTTTTGGATACAAAAATTTCCTCGGTAAGGCTTCAGGGTTTCATTGGTCAATTTCAAAGATAATGGACCTTGATTAAGCCATAACAGCGAGACGGTCGAAATGTGATAATCAATGGAGACTTTGCGTGTGTGTTTCACTGGTATCCAATAATAACATCTTCTTGATTAATTGTGTTCCTTCATTATGGTCTTTAAGGGTAATTCAAAAGCCAGCACAGGTGAAGAGTATTTTGCGGAATGGGAAGGCAGATTGGGTTGGGTACTTATTAAACTCTGTTGATGCTAGTGATGGACTTGTAAACTAGCATACGCAGCACGCACGATAGTTACATACTTGTATGCGCATATATTTTAAATGCTTACCAATTTGAGTGAAAAGGAATAATTTAAATTCCTTTGAAGAAACTAGTATAAGGACTGTGGATAGTTACTTACCTACCTAAATCCTTTCACCCCTCGAGGGGGGCATAGGGCGTCAACAACGCATGCGTACCATCTTGTTCGGAGTTCTGCAACGCGTTTGAACTGCTTCCAACTCATTCCCAAAGAGCTTGATTACTCCTCAACTGTTCTGCGCCACGTTAGCCTGCTAGGTGTGCGAATTTCACTGCATGGCATATTAGCAATGTAGTTGTCTTCAAGCCGTAGGATGTGTCCAGTCCACTGTCACTTTCTCCTTCGTCTAGTAATGTCTAAAATTGTCTGTTGGAGATACGATTGGGCCAATAAATCCTTAAAATGATCCACTTTCCAATTACACCCATATAGCAATACAGAATAGCTTGGTAGAATAAGAAGTTCAAAGATTCGAGGAAGCCTTCATATAAAAGAACCCATCACAAGCAAGATAGAGCACGACCAGCTCCAGTTGACATTGTCATGTTCAAAGGAGAGATCTTTCGAACTCCGTCAAAAAGCCAATATCAATCAACGTTCCTATACAATTCCGCAAAAAAGGCAGACGAAAAAACAACTGGATCACACAAATCCAAAAACACCAGCATTCGATTGGCCTCAGTGAAGAAGTGATCCGAAACCGGGAAGCCTGCTGGTACTTCCTGAGGTGACACCGGCAAACCCCACAGGCGGACCAGTAGGGATGCAGTAAAGTGGGGGAGTTGTGTTCCTTCTACTCCGGATCATAACTTCACCGTAAGAAGAAGAAGAAGAAGCAATACTGAATCTACGATGGATTAGTCGCAGTTTGAGAACATTGATTCTCCAGACTTTGGATAGCATTCTAATCACAGCTTTTGCCTACCCAATTCTGCTGCATCTACCACCATCATTATCTAATTCGGCGGCACCGCGGTTAGCAAACACCATCGTCAGGATAAACGAGATGTTGAAAATAAGATGTCATAATCCCTTGAATTCCATGGATAGCTTCCATCAATGATGCACAGAGTATATCGCTGATGACCAGCAAGAACAGTATGCACCCCTGACGTACTTTACTTTTGAGATCAAAATCCTTCCACACCTTACTATTGGGTAAGACGTGATACTTACTATCCTCGTATATAGCTTTAATAATAGCTCCCAGTTTATCTGGGATTCCTCTCCTGCTTAAGGCCAACCAGAAAGCATCTGGATTTAAGCTTTGGAAAGCTTTCTCAAAGTCGGTAAACAGTAGATGTAGTGCAGACCTGTACTCGACGCATAGCTCTGTTATAATCTGTAAGACGCTTAAATGAACCCTGCCAGTTCGATGTCGAGAGTTGAGTCTAAGTGTTCTTTAATCTGTTCTAATGTGATTCTAGCTATGCATATACCTCTCCAGTAGCCGGGAGAATGCATATACCTCTCCAGTATAATGCCTACAAGACAGTTCTAGAACATTAGGTTGTTCATTCTGGCAAATCGCACATAATGAAGTCACAAATGGGTTTTTCGCTTCCTCAGTTTCACCGTCGTCGCTAAATTCATCTATAGAATCATTTGCGAGAGGCTCTTCGAAAATAACTTCGATCGGTTCCATTTCAGTGCAAATTGAATTTTTTGGAAAACCTAGTCCGTATATATTTTAATTTTTCCTTTCCCAAGCATTTGAACTTTATCGATTCCTATCCCTGCTTAGTTTTCACTTTTTGATTCCACCAAAAGTTCCACCACTTTCCGTGAGTATAATAAAGCAGCGACTCTTCTTGAACACTTCTTTGTTCAACGCAAGAACAAATTTTAAAAAAATCCCCACTAGGTTTAATAATTCGTCCCAAAACACTATTTTAGGCCTCAACCACCGAAGTAGTATGGAACAATTGTCTATAAAAGCTTATGTTCTTAGCTCCAATCTTAAATTGAAACAAGGGCAATATACATAATTACCTTGTAGAGTCACTGTTTTTCGAAATATTGAAAAAAAAAACTTGAAAATTCCCCATTTGTATCAATTTCAATTTTCAATTTTTCAATATACTACCTCGATCAAAAAGTGTCAGGAATGACCGTGCGGCACTTTCAGTCATCTGATTCGATTTTTCTTTTAGGTTGGCACACCTGTCATTAACATTCCCTCCAAATTTTAGCGTCGTAGCTTGACATTTGTAAAAGCTACGCTGTCGAGAGTACATCTGCTTCCGTGTGTGTTTTCGATTTTCTACGATTTTAAAAATATAATCAACTGCGCAACAACAAGTTTGCATCAAATTTTGTGTTAAAAATAGATTCAACTATGCGAAGACTTTGGAAATATTGCAGAAGTGTTTCGGCAATGATACTCTATTGAATACAAATGTCGTGAAGTCTGTCGAGGATACTTCGGACGAACAACATCGAAAACCCACGAAAACATCAATAAAATCAAAGAAATGTTGGCCGAAAACCGCAAATTGACCACCAGAGAACTGGCAGAGGACTTGGACATTGCTTATGAATCCGTTCAAGACTTATTAGTTAAAGATTTGGGCTTCAGACGTGTCGCTGCAAAGCTGGTGCCGAAAGACCTGAATTTCATGCAAAAAAGGGATCGCATTGACATCGCGAAAGACATGATTTTAGCGGCTGAATCCGACCCAACATTTATCAAACGCATAATTACTGGAAAGAAGACTGGATTTATAAGTACGAAACGCAATGCAGGCATCAGGCGTACACCGAATGAGCCAAGACACCGAAAGAACCACGTCGTTTTCAGTCGAAAAAGAAGGCGATTTCATGGATTACGGTTATCATGGATTACAACGATGTTGTGCATCATGAATTCTTGCCACAAGATTAGTCAGTCAACAAGGTTTATTATTTGGGCGTTATGAGACGTTTGCGTGAAGCAATTCGCCAAAAAAGACAGGCAAACAACTCGTGGGTTTAGCACCACAATAACGCACCGTCGCACAATGCCATCTTTATTCGTGAGTTTTTGACCAAGAACAGTACGAATACCATCCAACAGCCACCGAATTCGTCTAATTTCGCTCCCTGCGATATCTTCCTGTTCGAACAATTCAAGAAACCGCTACGGGGAACGCGATTTAGCAGCCGATAGGAGATAATTGAAAAATCGAAGACGGCTCTAATGGCTATACCAAAATCCGATTATAAAAAATGTTTCAAGGATTGGATCAAGCGCTGGCATACGAGTAAGTGCGATTCAGTCAATGGAGAGTACTTTGAAGGTCTTATTGCGAATATCTAATCACATTCGGCGAACTTTGGTTAAAAATGGTGACAATCACTCTCACTTTTCAACAAAAATTGCAGTTTTTTCAATATTTTTACCAGAACGTAACTAGGCGTCCATTTTTTTTACAACTCGCTCATGTAGTAGCCACGACCAAGTCCACATTTTGGGGTCGATTCTTCAAACAAAATGTTTCTCTTTCTTAAAGCTAGTTACGGTGACCTTTGGTTAAAAATGGTGACAACCACGCCCACTTTTTTTAAGAGAAAGTCGTATTACCTGTTTTTGTAATAAAATCGCTTAAAATCGCCGAAGTATCCTTCTTGGATTAAAAAGTTTAGAACGTAAAACCTATCAAGGATTTATTAGAATACTACTTATACTGTGACATGTTTCGAAAGAAAGATAAACATGTACCGACTGTCATCTCAATCACGATTCAAAGCTCAATTTCAATTCACGTCACACGTCAACGCCTCCTTAAATCAAATCCCCAGCGCCTCCTCATTAAAATGCAAAAGTTGAACTTCAAAAAATGTCAATAATGTTCCCACGAGACGACCTTTTTCTGACAAGAGAACGCCTCAACCTTTTTCCATGTCAACAAGACCAGGAAATCATGCCATGCCAAGCAGTCAGTCAGTATATACGCGCGCACTCATCACACGACAAAGTGTTGTTCAAATGTCAAAGTTGTTTGACATCAAACAATGTCCAACACGACTGCAAACAGGTGCTTGTCAAAAGCGGTCAACACAGGAAGGCCGGCAAAAAGTCAAACACGCGCGACCACATGTTCTGACTGTTGTTCGAGTTCAAAGAGAACGAGGAACAGGAATACGGACAAAAAAAAAAAAAAAATCGCGCACACCACATTGTGAGTAGCGCACGCGTCTTAATTGCCTTTTGATGAACTGAACGGATTAAGAGCGGCAGTACACATTCTTAGGCCAAACCAAACAATGGACCGTGGAGCATTCCTATCCGATACAGGAAGTTCAATCTCTGATTAGAACAACCTTTTGTTAATCTGCCAACAGAATTGCTTAACTAAACAAGGTGCTCCACCCGATCGAACCGTTGCATGTACGTAGTCTGTATACTTGCCCCAAGGTTCTAGATACACCACATTGTTGTAACCCGAGGGGCATTTTTTCTAGATCAACTTTGAAAATCAGCCATAATGCTCCCATGATGACAAAGCCAGCCGGCCGACAACAACGACGACGACAACGAGCGACGGTGGTGCTGGCTATACGACAACAACGACATTTCAAGACGACTAGTGTTAAACCGCACGACATTTAACATTGTCATCGCAATTGGGGCTTCTAGGAATGGCACAGTAGTAGTTAGTACATGCTACCCCGGGAGAAAACCATACCAAAGGCGGTGGCGGCGGCGGCGGCGTAAGACAACACCGACCGATCTACAATTGAGGATACATTTTGGCTTTATGTCGCAGATTTTTGAGGTGCCGCTCTGGCGCGGTGTCGGCGCTTTCAATCAATAGATAAAGATCCTCCTGCACTTGGGCTCTGCTTGTAAAGTTGCAAAGTTGTCGATTACTAGGTATCTGTGCAGCGTAGCGCACAATCCAAACTCAATTATTTTTGTCATTTCGCGATATTCAGGCGGAGACGCAATGCTTCCAACATCTATGCGGCGGTCGGAATGATGAATCGAGGCGATGATGATCGTGGTTATGATGACAGTGATTTTGTGCGCGCAAATGATGATGACAAAGATGGATACGGCAACGACAATGATGATCGACATCAATAGCGAAGACATTCGCTTCATTGATATGATCTCTTTGCATATGTAATTGACGGTGTAATTGGTAACAAAACGATAATTGTTGGTATTTTTATGTCGCGTTGACATTTATGAGATGAGGGGTGTTTGTTTATCAGCTGGATTATGAAATAAAGTTTTTTTTGATTGATGAATGCGATTAAGGTAATGAAGAGCGCACAGTTCGTTGTCTTTCGAAAGGTGAAACGGTGGTGTTTCTGGCTCAGTTAAAGGAAGCCGCTTCTAGTTATGTTGAAATCGCACATAAATTTGGCAAAACTGTGTCAGACTCTGTGTACGACGTCATTAAAATGTCGGAGATGTAACAGGAAAAGTGAAGAAGATTGGTTAATGACGGGAAGTAATTTGATCAGCAAAGGAAAAGCAGAATAAATAATTATTCAAGCAATTCTCTGGTAGCTTATTGCTTAACAGTATGAATAAATTGATGTGGGAGAAGTACAGCTTAGTTTATTCCATGCACACAAAAGCGGTCCATTGTACTTAAACGCCTGAAGGAAAAGATTTCGTTGTACATTGTCTTCCAATAACGAATTTTGACAGTTGATAGCGGCCATATTGTTGAAGCTACATCTGTCAAATCGGCTGTCGTTTATTCAGTCTATTCATCACCATGGTTGGACATAGCGTTCAACAACACGTGCAAATAATAAAATTGTTATAACAGAATGGGTGTTCTGTTCGGGCAACTTTCCGCGCGCTTCGCCCATTTTACGGTCGCCATAATCGTCCTTCCGAGAGGACTATTCGCAGTGTGGTGGATAAATTTGAGTCCACTGGTTCAGTAAACGATCAACCAACACCCGTACGTCGACTAAACATCGCCGCTGTCCGTGAGAGTGTGCAGAAGAATCCGAGGCAGTCGATTTCGCGTCGGTCACAAGAACTCGGCTTTTCGCAGACCACAACTTGGTGAATTTTGCATCGTGCTTGGGCCTGCACCTGAACAAAATTCAACTGACCCAGAAGCTGAAGGCAAACGACCATAGACAACGACGTGTGTTCGCTGAATGGGCTCTGGAGCAGTTGGAAACTGACCCTAATTTTCATCGAAAAATCATCTTCAGCGATGAGGCCCATTTCTGGATGAATGGGTACGTCAACAAACAAAATTGTCGAATTTGGGACGATACCAATCCACATGAGATCCAAAAGCGTCCAATGCATCCCGAAAAAGTCACTGCTTGGTGTGGATTTTGGGCTGGCGGCGTCATCGGTCCATATTTCTTTGAGAACGACGTTGGCCAGGCCATCACCGTCAACAGCGAGCACTATAGGTCGAAGATCACCAACTTCTTTTGACCTGAATTCGATTATATGGACACCAACAACATGTGGTTTCAATAGGACGGCGCTACGTGCCACACAGCTCACGCCACATTGGAAATTCTGTACGAGCGATTCGAGGGCATGGTCATCTCACGTGGAGGTGATGTGAACTGGCCACCGAGATCGTGCGATTTCACCCCGTTAGACTTTTTCTTGTGGGGTTTTCTGAAGTCGCAGGTCTATGCGAATAAGCCACAAACCACTGGGGCCCTCAATGCCAACATAGCCCATGTCATCGGTCAAATTTAGCCTGATTTATGCGCCAGAGTCATGAAAAATTGAACATTTCGGATGCGCGCTACCCAGAGAAGCACGGCAGACATTTGAACGATGTTATATTCCATACATAATGGCATTGAAAAGCCTTTCGAACGAATAGAAAACTTCGATGATGTCTCACACACACTTTGTTTTATTTAAATTTAAAGATAGGAAGCGCTTAATGAAAGACCCTTTAGTTTTAGTGAAACGCAAAATATCGACCAGGGATGGAGATTGATGTTCGGAAGCCTTACCAGGAGGTAAAAAGAGCATACCAAGGCAAGAAGCCTGTAGGGATGAAGAAGGAAATCTAGTAGTAGATTCACAGTCGGTGCTGAGAAAAAGATCACTTCTGCAGACTATTATGGGGCGGTAACGATCAAAACTCCGCTCGTAGCACTTTTCCACTCCGATTGAGGTACCTCCAAAACATGCATTTTGAAGGCATCAACCGCTTCCTCGGGTGTTGAAAAACGTTGATCACGCAATTTATTTTTCATGTACGGCAATAAGAAGAAATTATTGGGTGCCAAATCATTGCTGTACAGGTGGTCAAAAAGGCAGTTGTTTGAGCGGATGTGTGAGAGCTCGCATTCTCATGGTGAAGAATGATCCTTCGCCGGCGGTTCGTTTTCCTTATTTCACCGAAGACTTGTGGCAAACAAATGGTGGTATACCATTCGGAATTGACCGTTCTACGTTACTCCAATGGTATGGTCGCGACATGTCCAGTTTTCCCGAAAAAACTGGCGACCATTTGCTTCGAAGTGCTTCGAGCGCGAACAACTTTTGTTGAGTTTGCCTCGTCTTGGAAGAACCAAACAGTTAACTACTGTTTAGTTTCGAGCTCATACGCATAAATGGATGCACACTAGGGGACAAAGATGGTGAGTTGACATTTATTGGTAGGCAGGGCAGTTAACTATTGACTACTGTCTTATTGGCGGGGACTACCTTTCCGCATCTAAAGACTTTGGAGTGATGGACGAAACCTACTAGGTTCATCTTCCAATAATAGTGGAAAATTGAAATCGAAAAGTAGTATCCAAAATCCAACAGTTAAAACATCCTCTGTAAACTGCCAGCTGGATATGGAAAAAATGCTGCAAAAACGAGTGCCAAACAAAAATAGGAGCTACAGGAAAAAGAAAACCTTTTAAGAACTAGATTTGTCTCGTATGAAAGAAGTCGAAAATGATGCTCCCAAGCAAGTTGTCTCTATCGACTTAGACATTCTATGAACACATTTCTTTGAATTACCGAGTTCTTCTACGGTGCATCTACGTTTAAAATACGCAAGACCTTAAAGTCGCTTAAAGATGAAAAAGCTTCAGGGTCGAATGGCATCCAAGCGGAGTGTTTTAAATATATGTAACACTGTTGCCCTTAAAACGAAAATAAAGGTAGCACTTAATATCATCCTTTCTTTCCGGTAAGCCATGCCGTTCCAAAGATTCGTACAGCCAGGCCGAATAGCCAAATGCTCGGCGGCTCCTTTAAAGGGACACCTAGTTACTATCGTCGATGTTATCGACCAAAATAGGGTTCTTTTTGATGGACCATTGACTGGCGTACCCCGTCAAGAATAGAGATTGAATAATCTGCACTTGACCAAAAACCGGATCAAGTTCCCGTTCACAGCCCCAACCCGGATTGCGCGCAAGGCTTGGGTGGATTATGATTTGAAAGCCAAGTGGCCCGTTAAATCACAAAATATTTGTAAGTGCACCCGTCTCAATGACTTTGATAGATTCAAGATGAGGTATGCTAAACGCTATTTTTAATAAAGGCCACTCTACAGATCCAAAAAATTAACGAGGAATATAAAGGGCTGTCAAGCTGTCAAGGCTATCAATGACACCCAGCTGTCAAAATATTCAGTAAGGTCTGCCATTTCATCACGCATCATTTGACGCTTCCTGAAGGTGTGGAAATTATTGAAAAATAATATCGAAATTCCATTATTGGAGCGACCACAATCCACAAGTATTCGACCAAGCATCAATGCATCCACAAACATTGACTCTTTGGTGCGGTTTATGGCACGGCGGCATCATCAGACCTTATTTCTTTCGAAACGAGGAAGGAGTCACCATTACCGTCAATGGTCCTCAGTATAGAGCGATGTTAATCGACTTTCTGTAGCCAGAGCTCGACAATATCGATATATCCGAGCTATGGTTCTAGCAAGATGGGGCTAGATGCCATACAAGCGACGCAACGCTCGAAGTGGTGAAGGAGAAATTTGGCTATTGGATCATCTTACAGCGGGCGTTCATCAATTGGCCGCCGCGATCATGCGACTTGACACCCCTCTATTATGGGTTCATAAAGTTCTTAGTCTACGATAACAAGCCAACCACTTTGGATGAGCTCGAGGCCACCATTCGAGACGCTATTGCCAGAATAACGCCACACATATTGGACCGACTCATCAAAAATTGAACCGACCGCTTGAAGCACTGCCAGCGAAGCCCAGGCGGCCATTTAAATGATTTGCTTTTCCATACCCTAAATATTCCTTTAACTACATAACAGTTCTTAATGGTAGACTAACTAAATGGGTACTAGAAAATAACAAACTAAGTGAGTTCCAAGCTAGTTTCCACAAGAGTTACTCTACGGTTGACAATATTCTTATTCTTGGTAGTTTGGCGCAGATAAAGCTATCGTACAACAAAAAACTTTAAGCCTTCTTCTTGGATTTCAAGACTGCGTTCGATACAATCTACAGCAATGCTTTATTTTATAAGCTGTTCAACCTTTACCAACAAACAAAAGCGCATGTCTTCGATGGTAGCGGTATCTCGGAAAAGATGAAAATTAACAGAAGAGTGACGCAGGGTTGCAATCTCAGGCCGATGTTATTTGATCTGTTCCTTGACGATTTAGTTCAGTGGCTTCTATGCGTGACTATTGTAGATAATGAATCCTTATAAATCAAATTAGCGGATGACATAGTGATACTTGCAGAATCTCCGGAATCCCTCGAACTTTTGGTTAGCAGGCTTTCAGACAGCTGTAAATGTCGAGCTTAAAAGTTAACACCAATGGCTGTAGTCGTTATACGAAATTATAAAAGTCGCCGATGAGAACGAAAGAAACACATTCATAGAAGGAGCAAGATCTTCAACGGAGAGAAAATTCAATGCAAAGGTTAAGTTTAATCTCAATGAACGAAACTATTTCAAGAGGGCCTTGTCATACAGTACAATTGATACGATCTTTAAAATAAGAGGTGAATTGTTAAAGCTCAACTTTATGCCGCATAAAAGCGATTTGATCGGTGTTTGCAACTTGAGTGAGAAGAAGAATATCGGTCACTTACTGATGCTAAAGGAAATAAGGATATCTTGCAAGAGGAGGAGGTTTTTTTACTTTTTTAAATGGAACCAACTGGATGTTGCTGGTTGAATATGTTTATATGTAATAACGGTCAGATTTTGATGAATAATCAATATAGCTATCTATCTATCATCAGGGATGCAATCAGATCAACTTTTTAAATAAAGCACATCTTGCAGTGGGGAACAGCAAACGTAGTCGACTTCAATGCGAAGAAAACTCAATTTTACAGCCTTTTTTCAGAAAGAACTTTCCTAATGTAGAAATGATGCATCTTCTAGTTGTCACAGTTAAGCCTGGTGCAACATGACATGACCATTTATCCAACATTGCAAAATCGGCGTCCATGAAGTTGAACTTAGAGTAAAGAGATACTTTATAGCGCAACAGCTTTTCCTATACAAAGCGCAAGTTAAACCAAGACTTGAGTATTGTTCTCATGTTTGGTGATTGGCCCCAAAATACCTGCTTCATCAGCTCGACAGTAAAGAGAGACGAGCGGTCGGCTGCACTAACTTCCAATCTCCAAGAAGACTGATAGGTGATCTATGCCAATACTATAGTTACTATCATGGCAGATGTTCTGAATAGAATGATCTCTAGAAATGCGATATTTGAGTGATCTACGAGTATTGGGCAAGACACCATCACCTCTATGTACGGTGCGGACAGCCCTTTATCAAAACTTCTTCTGCTACAGGACAATTTAGCTTTGGAATTTACTCCAAAAACCTTTAATCTCCAACAACTCAAGGGCAGAATTAGGAGACTGACTCAGCGCTCTCTACTGAGAGCAAATAATAAAAAAAAAAAACTCCCAGAAGCCTATATTTCCAAGTAATACCCATCCTATCTCCACAAAGCTAAACGGCAATCCACAAAAGAACCTAAGCCCTGTCCATCGTCAATCCATATTCCATTTCACACCCCACTCTTCCAGTAGATCTCCATCAAGATACCCGCGTGCATGCTTCACTGCTGCAATTCATCTCGAATTTCAAGACGAATCTCATCCTGTGATGGATTTCTTAGATAAATTTCATTTCGCGCATTGAAATTGCAAGCAAAAGAAACCCTCCATGGAAAGCCGCCAGTCGCTAACGGTAAAGTAGGTGCGGCCAAAAACAAAGTAAAGAATAATAAAAGCAGTCATAAAGTTGCATTTCTTAATTTTCCCCGCCACTTGATTCGTTCGTTTGTAGCGTAACGTCTATTTGTTTTGACTGTGTTGCAATATGCGGTCACCGAGGAGGCACAGTAAAAATGCTGAAGCTAAGCAAATGTGCTCGCATGCCATCAAAACTAAATAATAATAACAAACCACCCACCTTTGCATCTTCAAATCAAGCCAACCAGCCAGCCAGCCAGCCAGCCAGCCAGCTAGGCAGGCATGCAGGGGCAGCCATCCATCGAAGTCAGCCATCCACCCATTCGAACAGACACGCTGACGATGGACTTTATGGTGGGCTGAATTCGTGCTCTCACTTCATTGATGAGTTGCTCTGTTAACACGACAGCCCGTGCAGCACCTGTGCACCAGTGGAGAGTATCTGTGCCTACGCCACCAACAGGTGGAAATGCAAAACGACGGAGAAATTCATACCATGGTGTTGGTGGTGGTTGGTGGCGTTTTGCGGTGGCGGTACAAGCACCGAAGAGGCATATTGCGACGTCAGAATTTCTGCTCTAATTATGTCTTGGAATTTTTTTTTTTTTTTTCAGTTATTAAATGAAATAATTATTATTTTTTATTTTTTTATTGCAATTTTCTTTTTTTTTAAATAAAGAGCAACACTATTGCCGCAAGAAATGTTTAACAATTTTTTTTTTTTTTTTTCTTTACATCATCACTGTTTCGCTTTTGTTCATACCTACGTAGAGGATGTATCTATTGCGACGGCGCTTCATTCATAAAATATTTAACAATAAAAGTAGATTGCAACAATGACCAGGTAGAGATGGAGAAGGAGATGAGTGTTGAATTGCAACTGGATGAGGTTCTAGAATTTCAAGAGCCCACCATGACTTCCATTGAGGATTTTTGTATTCTTTGAGGAGTGAAATTCAAAGAATCTTATATCTGGGCTAGGGAAAGTCTTTAAGTTTTAAGTGATATTTCTTTCTTTTTTTTTAGAATTGGAACTTATTCTCTTTTTTTTTCTAAAATATTGAATTTTCTTTTTGCTTGCAGATTGCAATTTGATTCATGGAATTGGTGCAGGTAAGGGTGGACATGTTTTCTAGTGCATTGTATGAAATATTTTAATTTTGTGATTATTTTTATAATCTGCGAGCGCCACAGGGATTATGAACACCCTAAACCTGTTTCAGGGCACGGGCGTTTAGGAAAATGGGGAAGAAGAACTGTGCACGTTGGATTTAAATGTTTTTTTTTTTTTTTTCTTTTACGTTAAGAGGTGGTAATCTTTCTAAGATGAAACCCCTCCCATGCCTAATCCTAGCGGTACTGCCGTCGGGCATTTCATCGCGAGGGAGGCTTCAGTCTTACATACTCGCCTCATTCGTGTTGGCAGCAGTCTGCGCGACGTTTCTCTGTCGCTCCTGTCTTCGTTGTTCTTTCAGGATGGTAGCCACAGTTTCGCTTAGTACTTCCTTCGTGATCGTCATCTTTCTGGTGGTGTTCTCTGGTGCTAAGTCCACATCCAGTCTGTTTGCGAGCAAGGTAAGTTCTTCCTGATATCGTGCACAATGGATCACGATATCTGCATCCTCGACTGTTTTCGTGCACGTTGGGCAATAAGGGTTGTCTTCGTGTCCAAATCTATGAAGGTAGGCTTTGAAACATCCATGACCAGTAAGTATTTGCGTTCAGCACTCCATGCTTCCTATTGATCCAAGGATCTACATTGGGGATCAATCTCTGCGTACATCTGCCTTTGTCAGAAAAAATCCATCTCTCTTGCCATTCTTCGAAGGTTGTTCTTGGCGGCACTTCGGTGTCACTTCGACTCGTCGCTGTTGACACTATATTTCCGTTCGGCTTCTTTAACGAGGAGGTCTGTTGGCACCATTCTAACAACAACGCATGCCGCGAGGTTATTCGAAAAGCGCTGCATTCTCTCAAGACATTGGTTCTGTAGACCGCCCCCGTTTTCCTTCTTTACGATTTCGTCTTCATGGCACTTGCCAATATTTGGGAGCCGTAAAGCATCATCGACATCGCAACAGAGCAGTCTCTTCTTCTGTTTACTTACTTACTTATGTCCTGTATCCCCTTGTGGGTCCTAGGGCCTCTACAACGCCTACGCGCCATCGTGTGCGATTTCTGGAAATGTGCCTCAGCTCTCCCCAACTCTTTCCCAGTTGCCGTGCTTCCTTCTCAACTGTTCTGCGCCACGTACTCCTAGGACCGCCGCGTATCCTGCCATCCTGAGTAAGCGGGTTCCATTGCATCGCTTGGTTAGCTATGGACCTGTCACCCTTTCGGAGAGTGTGACCGATCCACTGCCACTTTCGTCGTCGTATGGTTGTGCCTATAGGTTCATGGCCTGTTCTCTGATAAAGCTGTTCGTTAGAGATACGGTTTGGCCAGAATATCCTTAAGATGTAGCGTAGACACCTGTTGCAAACGTTTGCAGCTTCCTCGTGATAGTGACGGTCACTCTCCAGGTACCACATCCATACAGCAACACGGATTCAACGTTGGAACGGAACAGTCGTAGCTTGGTGTTTAAGCTAATTGCATTACTTCGCCAAACTATGGATAGCATTACAAACGCAGATTTTGCTTTACCTATTCGGCTGGCTATATCCAGTTTGGTTCCGCCATCGGTTGAGACAATACTCCCAAGGTATTGGAAACTCTCTACTCTCTCAACCGTTTGTCCAGCAATGCATATATGAGTTGATGAGTTTGGTCCTAGGCTGATCATTTTTGTTTTTGCCGAGTTAATTTTCAGCCCAACGACGTCTGCTTCCCTCTCCACATTTGCTGTCATTTGGTGAAGGTCCATTATTCTGTGAGACAGTAGGCATACATCGTCGGCGTAGTCGAGGTGTTTGAGTTCAGATGTAAGAGTCCATCGAATTCCTCCATTTCCTGTTGATAAGGCCGCATTCAGCACATCGCTAATCACCAATAAAAACAATATTGGTGAAAGTATGCAGCCTTGCCGAACCCCACTTTGGACTTCGAATTCCTCAGACAGCCTTCCTCTGTGCAAAACGTGACATGTGGACCCATCATATGTAGCTTTGATAATTGCTATTAATTTATCCGGAATGCCTCTCCTGCGCAAGGCACGCCAAATAAATTCCCGATTGACACTATCAAACGCCTTTTCAAAATCGATGAACAACAGGTGAAGTGGTGATCGATATTCAACACATTGCTCGATGATGATCCGCAGGGTGTTGATGTGGTCGACACAGGAGGATCCAGAGCGGAAACCTGCTTGTTCGGCGTCAAGTGTGTCTTCAAGGTGTTCTTTGATTCGCTCCAGGATGATTCTAGCTATTATCTTGGCTACAGCAGGCAGCACGCAGATACCTCTCCAGTTTTCGCACTGCATTAGGTTGCCTTTTTTAGGGAGCTTGACAATCATTCCCTTTTTCCACTCATCTGGAAAACTCTCGGCTTCCCATGTTCTCCCGACAAGTGGGAACAGTAGCTCTGCCGATGCTGTTGGCGCAGCTTGAAAAAGCTCCGCGGGTATGCCGTCAAGTCCTACCGCCTTATTAGTTTTCAGTGCTTTGATTGCGGTAATAATCTCTTCTTTACTGGGGGTTGTGGTGCGAATTCGGGAACTTCTTTCTACGGACACTTCAGTCTGACTTGGGTGCATATTGCTGGCGAATACTCGGTTTAGAACCGAAGCAAAATGCTCCTTCCATCTCTTCAGTTGATCCTCATCCGATATTAGCAACGAACCGTCTAAGCCTTTCACTAGGTGTTGAGTAGAGCTTCGGCCACCTATAAGCTCTTTAGTGATTCTATAAACGGTTCTGCTGTCGCACCTCGCTGCTGCTTCTTCTGCTTCCGTAGCCAGCGCATTGATGTAATTACGCTTGTCACGTCTCACGCTACGCTGTACTTCTCTCATCTTCATGCGATATAGGGACTCAAGCTCGATCCTCCCTGCTGCTGGAGGTGCTGCAATTTGAGCTCTTAGCTGTTTTCGTTCGTTGATCCTTCTCCAGGTATCCTCGGAAAGCCACGCCCTATGGTTTCCCTGTGATCGACCGACAATCCTTTCAGCACCTGATGTGAAAACAGTTTTCACAGCGCACCAATGGTCTTGGATGGTGGCGGGCAGGGAGCTGCTGATTGTTTCCACTCCACGTGAGAGATGGTCCCTTAATTCTTGGCGCACTGTGGGAACTCTCAGTCGGTCTACATTGAACCTAGGTATTCTTGTGTCGTTAGATCTACGAACGGCAGCAGTGCGTAGTCGGAGAGTAGCTATCATAAGATGGTGATCTCGTACCAACCCCATGTCGGCACCTCGCCTGTTTCGGACGTCTAGGAGACTACTTCTAAAACGGCGACTGATGACAAAATGGTCAATTTGGTTGGAGGTTGCTTGCCTGTCAGTTGACACCCAACTGATTTTATGGCAGGCTTTGTGCTCAAACATGGTGCCACCTATGACAAGACGATTTGCGTTGCAAAAGTCAACAAATCTTTCGCCGTTGTCATTCCGATTGCCTAGTCCGTGCCGTCCCATAACATGTTTGAGCCCTTCGTTGTCGCAGCCTACCTTGGCATTCAGGTCCCCCATCACAATGACAATGTCGCCATTGGGTGTTGCATTATGAACAGCTCCCAACTGGTTGTAGAAGTTCTCCTTTTCTTCCTCAGACGAACCATCCGTGGGGGCGTAACACTGTATGATGGTGACGCGACGTACTCTCGTCCGGAATCTGGCCGTTAAAATTCTATCACCGTGCGGTTGCCAGGTAATTAGGCCTCTGCGTGCTGTTGGCGTTAGCAGCAGTCCAACTCCATATCCACGGGGGTTTCCGGTTGGTCTTCCGGAGTAGAGTAATACAGTATTACGCGTTGGGGATTGGTACTCACCCGCATCTAACCATCTTATCTCGCTTACTCCCAATATGTCCAGCCTATATCGCATGAACTCATGCTCCAATTGAAGGAATCTGGCGTTCTGAGGTCCTTCACTCTGAGAGTCAAGGAGCGTCTTCACATTCCAGAAACCAATCTTAGTCCGGGTACGATAGCCAAAGGTCGTCAACGTATTATCAGTCCTTATCCGAGGCATTGTGTCGGTTTCCATAGCTCTTGTAGTTTCGGTAACGCGGGTTGCTGGCCCAGGTTACCTAGCCTAGGCATAAGACCCTAGACAATCTCGCACTTGCAATTTTGGCCAATATGTATAAGGATTTATACATGCAGTTGCCCGGGGACCACCACGAGGAGGTAAAGCAAGCACTACATTACGAACTTGATTGTTGCGCTACTGGTCCAATCCATGTTTTGGACAGTCAGTAGTTTCCCGATCAATCGCCATGCGGATCCCCTGTTAGGATCTTCTGTTTAGGTTCTTCAATATTTGGCATGATCCTTGCCAGGGCAGCCGTTGTTCTTGCTGTCTTCTCAGCTGCATGTTACAGGTGTTGCTTAAAAGTCAACCTTGCATCTACAGTAATGCCAAGGTACTTCAGCTTTGGTTTGGAAACTGCAACGTGGCTTTAAAGGTTGTAGTGATGGGGAAATACAGAACCTGATAGATCATTCCACATTCGTGTCGTTTGGCTTATAAACGAATCCCTATATTTGACAGTACGGCTGAAGTTGGGCTTAAGAGTGAACTGATGTGCTTATTGGGGGTGGAATTTTGAAGGAGGAATTAAACTGGCTATTTCGCTGGAGCATTTTTTGTTGAAAGAACGATAAACCAGGGAGAGACATGAGACATTTCTCCGATGTTCAAGTGAATGAATGGAATTCACAATGTCTCTATCGCCTATAAGTTTTAACGCGCGATTTTGTACCCTGTCTAGAATGCGCAGAACGGTCTTGGGTGCACCAGACTAGATATGGGCGTTATATTCCAGCTTAGGGTGGATGAATTCCTTATAAAGACAGGGTAAAGTATTTCTTGCACCTTTTAAGGAATCCTAGATATTTTGCAGCATTTTTGGCTACCTCGAATATGTGACCGTTCCATCGAAGATGGTTATTAACCGACAATAGCAAGTCTTTCGGTTTCAATGATGCAAGTAGCATTCATGGATAATGGTTGAGGGTTATGGTTTCGCTTGAGAGTATTTTGGAAGCATTAAACTCCACTTTGTTGGCTGAACCCCATTTGATTATGCTGTCCAGGTCGGAATTTAATTATTAATATAGAGAGAGATCGCTTGAAGCAGGGCGGGACAATCAATGTTACCAGATAACGACTGATGAATGAAAAGTATATCGGCAATATCACGACGTTTTCCCAATGATTGAAGATTAATCAATCTAAAACGATCCGCGTAGGGTAGCAGGTTAATGTTATCAGCCTAACCGAGGCGAAGCGCATGAACCTGCGCTGCACTGCCTCAACTGGGGAGCATAATGAGGAGACCATACTTGGCTGGCATACTCGAGGAGGGGTCTGACGAAGGTAATATAGAGGGATTTAGTTACATATGGGCCAGAAAACTCCTTTGACCAGCGTTTCACAAAGCCTAGCGCTGACTTGGCTCTATTAATGATACTGTAGATGTGTGAAAGGAAGCTGATTTCACTATCACAGATCACACCTAAATCGCGTGCTGATGCGACTATGGGTACAGGCTCATCACGAATAAAGTAGACCCTAGGAGGTGGTCGCAGACATTTGTGGAAGTAGGTAATGGTATGACATTATCAACATTAAGCTCTAAGAAATTTTTGTTACACCAGATGGAGAAACTATTCAGGTCATCCTGTAGAAGGCGAGGATCAGCGGGAGATGAAATACGTCTAAAGATTTTCATATCATCAGCGTAGACCAGAAGGTTGGAGTTCTGAATGATCGTAAGGTTAAAATCAGAGGTCCAAGATGGTTACCTTGAGGAACCCCCGAAGTTGCTTTAACAGGGTCTGATATTGACGATCTAAAACGGACTTTGTATTGGCGATCCACTAGATATGATTTGATCCATGATATGAACCGCGGTTGGAAACCAAGGACTTCTAGTTTAAAGAGAATGAGTTAGTGAGACATTTTGTTGAAGGCCTTACTAAAATCAGTGGCTACAACATCAACTTCATTGCCATCTTCCAAAACGTTTGGTGTACCAGACACGAATTCGGTCAAGTTGGTAGTGATTGACCTACCTTTAAGAAATCCGTGTTGCTTTGTGGAGAAGAAGGGCATCATACACAATGCCCTCGAAGAGTTTAGGTATACATAGATGAGAGCTTAGCAATAATTAGAAATTTCACTTTTGCAACCTTTTTTTGTAGATAGGTGTAATATGAGCGTCCTTCCATAATTGAGGAAAAACGCCATGGGGATTGAGAGTTGGAGAGAGGTTGTATCAAATGATTCACACACTCCTTTAATACTATGACGGGGATACCGATTTGTAATATACGTTTCCGTTCCTCTTCTACTGCCGAAGAGCAAGGACAGGAGTGAAGGAACGAATATGAAAAACTGAGGGTACTGTCATCAGCGAAAGAGAGGTTGCAGACAAGAAGTCATTTGTAAAAATAAGAAAGAGAGTCGGATATAAAACAGAGCCTTGGGGAACACCAGCATTTATTTGGTGAATTGTAGACTTGAAGCCGTCCAACTTGTATTGAACGCACCGAAAAGTAATTTCTAATCCATTGAAGAAGAGACTCATCGACGCCATATGCACGCATTTTCGACAAAAAAGACTGATGCCAAACTCTGTCAAATGCCTTTGACATATCAAGCGCAACCATCTTAGTTTCGCCGAAATGATGGAGAGATTGGTTCCATTTCTCGGTGAGATATGCCATCAAATCACCAGTGGACCTGTTGCTACGAAAACCATACTGACGGTCAATAAGGAGTTTTCCTGAATCTAGATATTTCATAAGCTGACGATTTATCAGCGTTTAGATGACCTTGGAAAGAAAGGACATAAGTGCAATGGGTCGGTAATTGGACGGGGAGGAAGATTCGCCTTTTTTAGGGACGGGCTGGACAAATGCTGTTTTCCATCTACTCGGAAAGAGCCCTGAAAAGTAGGATAGACAGAAAAGCTTACGCTGAGGTCTTGCCAGCGTAGAAGAACATCTCTCCAAAACTATACGCGGATACCATCTGGACCAGTGGAATTGTGTATGTTAAGACCTTTGAGTACTCCTGCAACTGTACGAGTGCGAAAGTGGACCTGTCCCATGGAAAATTTGACACTCTCAAATACAGGTGGAGACAAAGCATTATCTGGCAGCGTGGAGTTCGCTGCAAAGTGAGTAGCAAGCAGATTGGCTTTGTCTAAGGAGCTGACAGCTGGAATGTCATTGTAAATGAGAGTGGGGATGCCAGACGAGGCAGAATTTTTAATATTTTTCACGAATGACCAAACATTTTTACTACCTTTGGGACATTGTAGGATTTTTTGCCTCAGTTTTTGGTCATGTAAGAATTTTACACGTTGTATATGGGCATTGCAGTCTTTTCTGGCTTCTTTAAACTTTTTTCGGTTTCCTCAGATTTGTTGGCTTTATAAGACCGAAAGCTTACTTCTTTCAACCTGATAGCCTCTTTACAGCTCTGGTCAAACCACAAGTTTTACTTAGCTTTAATGCTCCTTATTCTGTTAGGAATAAGTCATTCATACCTAAGAGGATGGTGTCAGTGATCATATCAGCTGCGGCATCCACGTCGCTATCGAGAAAGCATAGCGACCAGTTAAAACTCCTAAAGAAGCTATTGAGGCCATTTCAGTTGGCTTTCTCATGTTGCCATACTTTTCTTTTGGGAGTTTTTTTCTTTAACTGTGTGGTCAGAGTACGAGAATTTAGCTAATACGATATTATGGTCAGACCGACCTAGAGGCACTAGAACATCAATGGTGTACTTATCCAAGGTGTTGGCGGAATGACTTTCAATGTCCGGTATACGTGTAGGCTCATTTACAAGCTGAGTCAAATTGTTTACCTCAGCGAAAAGTTCAACATACCTTCCTTCGGGTGTTGTCTGGCCAGAATGTTGAAGCCAATCCGGATTGTGTATATTGAAATCGCCCGCAGTGACGATTTCAGTATGAGGGTACAAGGAGACAATTCGAGTGATGGAATCGGACAACGCATCAAATTCATCAAAAGTTGAGTTGCTGTCCGCACTAGGGCTTCTGTAAATAAAGCAGTAGTGAATTATTTGCTTACGGACGGTGAATTTTAGCCATTTGAAATTAAATTCTGGGTTGGAACAGTGGCCATACTGTGGTGGAACTTGTTAAGCACTACGGACGTAAATGGCGAGGCCACGGTGGGGAAAGAATAATGACACTAAGTTATATTCAGGCAGCTTCAAGTCGGAAGTGTGTTTCGCTAAGTGCCAAAACAGCTGGTTTATAGGAAAGGGCGTGGGCGTATATGGGCGTGGTCGTATTGTTCGAAGCCCGCGAATATTGGTAAAATCAACCCTTTTTTCTTCACCCTGAGAGATATGCCTTTGCCGTTGATGCAACTCCCTCAAACTGAACCAATTACTCGTTTTGCTTCAGCTAATTCGGAATTTAAATGCTTACTCATGTTTGTGTTAGGCGCAGTCAAGACTCAAGTACTTTTTTTTTTTTTTTTTTTTAAAAGGAAATTTCCAAAAACCGGAGCACTCAGAGTCACACGAAGTCCATTGTACGACCAAGCAGAACTCCTTTTGGAGGGATTTTATTCGTTTCTCTTTTATGCTCGGGTGGCTATGGTTGTTGTTCCCCGCACTGGCTCGAACCTGTACAGTTCGGGTCACAAGCGATCACATTGCCCACCACACAGGGTCTTCGAATAGGGACTTCCGAACTTTGAAAGTTGATAGCGGCCATATTGTTGAAGCTACATCTGTCGAATTGGTTGTCATTTATATATAGCGTTAAACAACACGTGCAACACGTGAGAGTGTGCAGGAGAATCCGAGGCAATCGATTTCCCATCGCTCATAAGAACTCGGCCTTTCGCAGACCACAACTTGGCGAATTTTTTTTTACAAAATTCAACTGACCCAGGAGGTGAAGGTAAACGACCATAGACAACGACGTGTGTTCGCTGAATGGGCTCTGGAGCAGTTGGAAACTGACCCTAATTTTCATCGAAAAATCATCTTCAGCGATGAGGCCCATTTCTGGATGAATGGGTGCGTCAACAAACAGATTGAGATGCAAGAGCGTCCAATGCATCCCGAAAAAGACACTGTTTGGTGTGGATTTTGGGCTGGCGACGTCATCGGTCCATAATTCTTTGAGAACGACGTTGGCTATAGGTCGATGATTACCAACTTCTTTTGGCCTGAATTCGATCATATGGACACCAATGACATGTGGTTTCAACAAGACGGCGCTACGTGCCACACAGCTCACGCCACATTGGAAATTCTGCACGAGCGATTCGAGGGCATGGTCATCTCCCGTGGAGGTGATGTGAACTGGCCACCGAGATCATGCGATTTGACCCCGTTTGACTTTTTCTTGTGAGGTTTTCTGAAGTCACAGGTCTATGCGAATAAGCCACAAAACCACTGGGGCTCTCAAAGCCAACATAACCCATGTCATCGGTCAAATTCAGCCTGATTTATGCGCCAGAGTCATGGAAAATTGGAAATTTCGGATGCGCGCCACCCAGAGAAGCCGCGGCGGACATTTGACCTATGTTATATTTCGTATATAATGGCATCGAAAGGCCTTTCAAAGGAATAAAAAATGTTGATGATATCTCGCACACACTTTGATTTATTTAAATTTAAAGATAGGAAGCGCTTAATGAAAGACCCTTTACTTACGAGTATATGCTCGCACAACTTCGATTTACTCAGCCTGATAAGTCTACTTTTCTCTTCGAAAGCACATGTCTCCACAGTCCAAGTTAAAAGTTTTGCAATAATTTTCTAGTCTGTTTGTCATTAACTTCATGCCTTCTACAGCCTTGGGAAGGACCTTTCCTTTCCTGAAAGGTAGACCATATCATCTGTAAGTAACAAATCAGGAATCTTTGTTCTCTATTCTGCCGTTAATAGCATCTGTTATGTCATTAAAATATAAAATGAAAGCAATGTACTTAGGATGTATCCTTGTGTCACACCCATTGACATTTGGAACTCCTCAGATAAGTGGACAGTATCCCAAACACCCATCCCAGCCCTTAATACGTAAATAACTTTTGTTAAAAATCAACAGCACTTCGCGAGCTATAGTTTCAAAAGCTGCTAGGAGCGAAAATAATTTTCTTGTTCTCAACTTGACTTACAAGAGTAAGTCTGTTGAAAAGCACTGCGGCAAAGAACTTCGTCGACGTATTCAGCTACAATATATAGGTACCTCAGGGTATTTATGGTCTCCCCTATTGAACTACGGGTATATTATCGCTTTTCGAATGCTTCTTGATGTAGGCACTACTAGAAATTCCGAATACGATCGTCTCCTGGAGCTTTATTCCTTTTAGCATTCTCAATGACAAACTGAACTCCACATTTGTCAACAATCAGAGGAGTTGCATATTGAAACCATGGTGCCATTTGTGTTGCATTGAAGAGGTTTCTGAAACGGTCTCTCAGCTTATCTGCTTGCAAGTTTGAGGCGATAGCATTTCTCTTTCCACTTATGAGCTCTACATCCTTCCAAAATTCTGCTAAGGATCTTAGAGTTCAGATAGATGTTCGCTCGATTACCAGGTGGACATTAAGGTGATGGACCTCAGGAGATTGCCTACTAGAGCTCTCAAATGACTCATTTCAATGGATGTCCTTCGGAATATCTACCATTGTAGTACCTATAGTACATACGCAAGTCTGCTACCATAATGAGTTGGTTGTGCATTTGAAGCTGTAATGCAGTAGGGGTGTTCTTCCTGGAAAAGGTTCACTTTTTTTACTCCGCCGGTTATAACAAAATCCAAAGATACACCATCGACTAGAACTTGCATCAATCTGTTCTGAAGAAAATGTTCCATCCAGCCTCAGAGCTATTACACTTATGCGTAGGAGGCCTGTCTATTAGACCACCCCGTGAAATGTGTCTATTGGATCAAGTGTATCCATACATCCCTCATATTTCCGGATAAGTACTGCCGCGATACGTTTCCCAACTAATCACTTCCATATCAATCTCAACTCATCTCCCTTCCTTCAATTGGAATCCCATATGTATCTCCACCTAACTAACAACCGAAGTAATTCAATATCTCGATCATGATTTCGCTGCTTAGCCCCCAATCAATCCACCTTACCCAGGGTGCGGCACGAGTAAAATTACCTTCAAAGCGGATCTATTTAGAAATCTATCCGAAAAAAGTTATATCAAATAAACCGGTACGCCACTGCGGCCATCCAAATAGCTGTAATTTCTGACATTCGCGCAATTTCAATCCTTTGTTCCGATTTCAGTACGGCACAACGCCGTCGTCGTCCAATGGGCAACATAAAAACCACAATAATAACAGTAATAACAGCCGGCAATAACATTATAACGACCAAAATACCCCACAATGAGCAAAAAAAAAAAGATCAAGGCCAAACCCTACTCAATTGTCCGGGTAATGTGGCCAGCCGCAAGCGGCGAAAATCTCAGTGTGCGCTTTCTGCGCGGATCTATTACTTTATTGTCTTTTCGACGTCAGTTGAATGTCAGCGATAAAGATCGCCGACGAAAGAAACAATAAAAGCCACAACGGCCTCCAAGGAAAGCCTCCTATCACTTGCCGCCCCCAAAATGACTGAATCAGATCTCTGGGCGAAGCAAGAGACCGCCAGAGAGTGTGGCTTGGCTGGTGCGGGTGAAATTTCTTTCCAAAATCCAAGGAACTTTTTTTGACCATCCGCAATCCGCCATCCGAAGACAATGAAAACAAGAGTTTTGAGCTACAACACACGACGACGCTGGCCCGCGAGTAGACCGTAAACAAATTTGAATGTGCATTCCATGGTGCATTGTGTTGAGCACAGTAGCCCGCGGGCTACCACATTTTATTTCCTCAGATTTATGTGAGGAATTCTGGAGAAAGAACGCTCAAGCCATACAAATGCATAATTTTGTGGGTTTTCCATTGAACTGAACAAAAGGCAGTGGAAAGTGGGGGGCGCGTGCGCACGCGTAACTTCTGTTCCGGGACAATAATGGTGACAAAGGGCAGTCTTTGAGTCTGGAGCACCGATGTAGGGGTTGATAAAGGTGATATTTATGGGATAATGCAGCTCTAAAGACACTTGAATGGGAATTGGGTTTGGAAGAGAAACAGATTTTGCGGATGTTGTCATATGAGAGTGGAGTTAAAGATTGGAGTATTTTTCTGAGTACTTCCTATGGTAACAGACGTAGGTTTTTGTTTTTTTCTTCACAGAAACCGTGAATGGCACGGATTGACATCTATTTCGAAGCTACGGCAGAGCCAAGAGTATTGGAATGAGTGTTTGCACCTCTGTGTTCGAAAGTATCTCAGAAAATTTCTGAGACTGAGGGGAACTAGGTGAAAATATACAATGAAAGTGAGTCTCAAAAGTATTCTTGACGATGAGACCAATTAACTGGATTTCCATAGAAAATTGGAATCCGGCAACAAGTTGAGGTGCAAAATTCCCAATTTTTCATTTTTGTGTATGGCTTGGTCAAATAGATCAATGAAGGATTTCCATTGTCTGTAGTCGCTACTGAATGTTTGAAGCTTAAGTACTGGCAATTTCAACTCCTGCTGTGTATATCCACTCGTTCCATCTTGTTGAATTGCGAATTCTTCTAGTCTTTTCTGCAATTTCACCATCAATTCTTCGTATATTTCTTCCAGTTCTTCATGCTCAGTGAGGTAGTCATTGACCATGCTTGTCTCGGAGTGTTCAACTATATCGTTATGCGTTGCAGTTATTACTGCCCATTGGTTGTGTATAAGCTGCTGCTTGTGAACGTAATACGCTTTTGATGTGGACCTAGCTTGATCCATTCTATCCAGTGATCTAAAGAATGACTGCTTCTGTGCTTCTTGGCGCTTTAGTCTTCTTTTCTGTTCTTCGTCGATGTCATCATCCTCGTCCTTGTTGTTGGACTGCAGTGGATTCTTGTTTTGCTTCTGTTCTTCTTTGGAGTTGGCTGATGAGCTTCTTGGTTTTGTAGCCATTTCTTCAGCCTTCTTCTTTTCGTCTTCACGGATTTCGTCCAATCTCGCCTCCAATTTCTGCCGTACCGCTACTATGATTGTTTTTATTGTAGTCCTCCTGTCCACGTATTTCCACATCTCCCTTTTTGAACTCTTCCCAGTGCAAAGTAAGTTCACTCAACCGTTCCTATACGAACTCTTTGGTTCTCCGTATCTTGGGCTCCCTAGTGAATTTGTCTGATACCTTCTTTATCCACTCCGCCTTTTCCCTTTGTTGCTTGATCAAATCGTCTGTATTCGTCATCTTGTTGTAACACTCTCCTCTTGTCTGCTGAGAAGTTTTCGTTTACCTCTTGTAGTAATCTCCCTCTCGTATTAGGTTAAGATTGCTTCCGTTCCGTATCTGCTTCCTAATGTAGCTCGTCTTGGGCTTATGTGTATCTGCTGTACCGTTTTCCTCTCGTAGCTCGTAATTTTTCAAAAGGACCATATATATGTAGGTTCCTATTGCTCGAAGGACCAAATGTAGGATATTATTCCTACGATTGCAAACTTGAATAGCCACCTTATCTCTGTTGGGGGGATAGCTATTCAATGAGACCAACTTCTGTCGTACCTGATTTCTTATTTATACAATATTTTTGCTTACTTAGTACATTCGTGAACTATGTTGGATATGGGTGAGAGTAACAGAAATACAATATGATATGATAATAATACAAAAGGTGCTTATGCTAAACTACCTGTGGGAAACATAGAATTGTTTACTTAACAAAAATAATAATAATTTCTGGAGTTGAAGTGCAGTGATTATGTGCAATGCGTGTGCATTTCACAGTGACTCTGTACATTAATTGTACAGACTGCAAGATGAAGATACATGTACGAGTACAAGGTGGGGCAAAAGTAATGTTATAATGTGAATTGGCTGCCATTTTGTTCCACGAAAAGTTTATCTGAAGGTGTAAAATTGATGACATTAAGTTGAAGAATTGATATCGGTCAAATGTCTACGTCTTGAGGAGATGCAGATTTGTGCTCGTTTTACGGCATTTTTATTTTCTTCATCAATGTTGGTTTTCAGAACTTTGCAAGGTGTGTGGTTTGTTGTGGTAAACGCGAGATTTCAAAAAGCCCTCTCGCGACATCTCTAGTGGACCCAGTGGACCCAGTTTGCACGAAACGCTCAGCCAAACTCTTAATTGTTCGCGCATATGGTGCAGGACAACGAGGAAAACTACGACGAAATTCACGCTGCATTAAAACAACAGACCGGAAATTGGTCAAATAAGCAGTTACAATAATTCCGCGTTCATCAGGTGTGTATCGCTCCATTGCTTGTTGTTAACTAATTCTCTATCCGTCTACAACATAAATGTCAAAGCACAATGACATTTCATTTTTATATTCACATTATGACATTACTTTTGCCCCACCCTGTACAAAGAATTCGTTTTCTTTGTTGATTATATTTATTTAGACGTTTAAATTTGTTTCCATGTTGATTTGTTTGAGGGTCACCTGGGACATCTGCAGCCACAGCAGCGATATTCTCGACCGCCGTCCGGGGCCGTCCATATCTGGGTCATCCACATCTGTTACTGTTCCGTGTTGAGCCAGTCTCCTTGATGCGAGTGGATAAACGCCGCAGTGTTTGCCCAATTGGTGTCACACTAATAGGGAATCGGTGACGAAATTCCGTACCAAAACCACCAACCGATTATTTGTCACAATTATTCCGCGTTCTTGAAGTGTACGAGTATAGCAATTGTCTACGTGTATTCGGCTTCTGTTTACTTCACAAATGTCACAGTCATGATGACATAAGACGCCATTTGCAAAAATGAGAGAATCTTCCGATAGGGTGCTGACTTTTATATGGAATGAAGCCAAATGCAGTTATAAGTCAATTCTGTAAGAGTCTTTCAATTCTGTCACTGTCATACACCGGCCAAAGTATTCTCGTTATTATATTTACAAGTGTCTATAGTCTTATTGCCTGCTTCTTGCTGCAGTTTGCAAAGCGGGACCTTTATCGTTTTGTTTTCGAGTTTTGGTCGCTGAGCCTTTTTTATACCCAGTGCATCAGCCGTTTCATTCATAGTGTCACGGGATTCATTAGAAGAATTTTCCTGTATATACCGAAGAAAGTTTTGTCGTTTTACTTCCTGGCTGTGAATGGAGAAGGTGATATGATGCAAGGTGTCCTTGAGAAGGAATCCAACCAGTTACCATCGCAATCTTTGAGGGATTCTAGCGTCATGCGTTCCCTTGGAAGAAAGTTTGCCGAAAGTTTTGCTTTGTCTTATTTTTGAATTTTCTCTGACTGGTTTTGTTTGTAACGTTTCCATTCTTCATCTAAATTCGTTCTTTTAGCCGCGTTGTTTAAGTTTCCTAGTTTCCTTCCTAATGTTGCATAGTTCTTTAGACCACCACGGAGGTGTCCTCTCCGTTCTGCATTTCTTTGTCTTGCCATTGATATGAGTGATAACTACGGCCGTTTTAACAATCTCCCTGCCTTCCCTACTTCCCTACTGAAGAGATCTCAATTAATTCTCGTGGAATCTATACATAATTCTATAATTTTGTAATCAGAAAATGATTTTTGTTGCAAGATCTTCCATTGATCTATTACTAGTGTGTCTGCATTGCTAGCAGGTATCTATTACCCCAAAGATTCAAAGAGACTCCTCACCCCTTGGATTTGTATCTCTAGTGACCCATTCAACGTTATTGGAATAAGCATCGCAACACAGCAGCAGATCCCAGCCTTCTCTCTCTGCTTTTGAGACAATGTGTCGTGTTACTTCAGGCAGTAGCGTCACACGGCATGTAAATGGATGAAATGGATGGTAGGGATAAAGTGTAGCTACTATCAAAATGCTTGACTTTGCTGCCATCTAGCTTGCTACGGTCTACTAGCTTTTTGAGAAGTTCTTATGTCTAGCGTACTCAATGTGAGAAATTCTTAGCTTTTATTTCTCTCTGCTCTGTCAAATTAATAAATGTCTTTACTAGGCCTAGTACATGTGTTGAGTCCATATTGAGAACCATGAATGCAAGAGAATCATGAATTCAATGCCCTCATATCCGACAACCAAATTGAGTGTTATTTTGTTGCGAGCAGCTTCTTGATTTAGTGTGTTTAGTTCATCCCAAAACCCGGGACGAGTACTATAACCGAGGCAATTTGTATTGAAGTAAAACTTCTTTAGCCGTGGTAGAATCAATTTTGTACGAGTGTAACGAAAAATGTGTAACGCTATGATGTAACGCTCATTTTCTCGAAAACCGCTCCTGCGATTTTAACCAACTTTGGTATTTTATTTAATACCAACAAAATAGCATTCAAAATTGTTTAAAAAAAATCATATAACGGTACTTTGAGTAGTTTCGGATATAATGAAAAGAGCGTAACGCTTCGGGTGTAACAATGAGATACTTGGTGTATTAATTCTTATGGATGCTTTCGAGATTTTTGGAATATATGCTTGTGACGGTACTTTTTAAAAATTTAACAAAAAGATGTCGATAGTGACCTTCATTTAAATGAGTTCTAAAAATAGTAAACATTATTTATCTAGCAGTCTATTCTATTAAATTCATTTTAACGTCAAAAGCAAATCTCTACAGATACATCAAGCTTAATTCTCAATCGTCGATTAAATTGAAATAAAATTCCACCTCTGGCATCAACACTTCAACAATTTGTCTAGATGCAAACAACCCCAACCCAAATATCAGCCCTAGATTTCAACAATTCGCCAATAAGCCGCACTGTCAAATCACGAAATCTTATCGGTGCTGTTGACTCTCTGTGGCAAATACTTGGCCGCGCCCTCCATGCTTCTACTGTTAGCTGCTGCCAGCTGCTGGTAGTGCTGCTGCTTTATAACATTTTCATCAGATAACGCTTGGCGTTAAATCACGATTTAGTTGAATGTGTTGTGGACAAGATCGGTGAGCGCGCGCGCGCGCACCAAAACCTATGGTCAAACCGCAGCTCAACATTACTGTCTTCATTGTGCAATTAATCATGCGCTTTTGCGCTCTGTGCTGCTATGTGATCACTTCAAAACCAAAGCGGGCGTGCGACGACGCGCCCTCCAGCACTTTAACCAGCGCACAGCAAACACATTCACCACATCATCTATCTTCGAACAGAAGTGCGGTTTGAAATGCTCTGCTGAAGAGCCTTTTGAGGCTCTAGTGGCCCTAAATTCAATTCATGAGATGACATTCGTGAGTGCGAGGCGACATAACGCTACAACGATGAACGGAGACGCCCACGCCCTCGTCAATCATTCACTGGGTCTTTGGCTATCTGTGGATTCTCTATTCGCAGCAATCCATCGAGAGTTGTAATTACATTTGTTAGTTGGTTGGCCAGCAATTAAGAAGTCCGTTTCCTAGCCCGAGTGTTGAGATGTGGAAAAAAAGAAACCTGCTACAAGAGGTTACTGCTGCTGTTGTTGGGGCAGAGAATTTCGCAGCGCAACACCTGCGCTCTAGAGCCGACGCCCGCATACGATTGGTTTGTCGTCGTCGTCAGTCAGCGGTGGCAACAGATACTAGTGGAACACTAATTCAATGCTGAAAATGACACGACAAACGAACAACGGCCCAAGATATATGGTACACCGGCCGGTGAGTTATATGCCATGGCAATTGTACTGCGCAGATAAATTCTCAAAAAAGGTGGCGTATCTGGGTCTGTTCAGAGTGTGGCCTGGGATGTGGCAGATATTTGTTTAGCGAGAATCTAAGGAATGCCGAAAGAGGTCGGGTGGACGATGCTCTGTTGGTTTTTTGTCGCATAGCCTAAGGAGGTCCTGCGGTGATTTATTTGTACTGATATCAATCGATTGTGATTACAAGGCATTTTGAGGGAGTGGGTTGAGAGACCAGAGTTGAGCTAAATACCCTGAATAGAGTTATCTAAACGATGCCTGTATTGTATGTCTGTGGGATGATAGGAAGATGGACAAATAGGTTAAGAGGCTGTTGATGTGGTGTTTGATATGGTGTGGGCAATGAAGTGGGCGTCTGTGGATAGACTGAATAACTGGAAATCTTAAAAGACTATTAAGGCGTAATGTCGTTTGTGGGATGATATCTCTTGCATTCAATTAGTCAGTCGTGTCCTGAATAAACAGACAGACAGGCCACTCAGATATGATGCTCTAGATCAGATAATGGATACTCTGAGGAGTTTCTGGTTATCTTGTTACAGATCTGGTAGAAATGTTATGTCTATGGTTGTTTATATGGCACGAGCATAGAAATGAGAATTGTTAGATTGATTGGTTGGTTGATTGGTTTATACACCGAAGCCAAGGCTTAGCATTATAAGTCCAGCATAAAAGAATCTTGAAATATGTCCTTAAGGGAGTGTCAGTATAAAAATCGCGACCTATCAACCAACGCAACAGTTTTGGCCTTCCTTGGATTAATTTGTTGTCTATGGTGCAAAGAGTTGACAAGAGTCACTGCTCACTTAGACTAACAATTGGGTCTATTGTGCCCATTTTGTATACCCTGGGAACTTGAATCTTGTTGCTCCACAATAGCTGCTTGAAATTTCGTTGCCACAGCTTCGAAACTGGTTGAGGGCTTTTGCCTCATCTTCTTGCCTTTTTGAAGTCAGATCCGAGGAACCGGCATTCGTTTCTATAGAGACTCTGCTGGTCTGTTTCCAACCAATCTGTATAGAGTTCGGATTTCACCTGCTTGATCTACTACCTTTATCCTCTGCTTGCCTTGTATACTGGCTCGTTTCTGGTCGATGTTTTTAGGGAATGACTTAGATTTGACCTTTTATGCTCTACTGCTCTTATTGGTGGATTCTGGCTTTTGGGGTCCTGATTTTCGCCAGGAGCCATGATTTCAGATACACTAAGTGCGTGCTTGCGTCCTTAGTTCCTTGTGCTCTTTTTGTGTTTTCTTGTCAAGGCCGTATCCCGTACACTGAGAGTGGCTGGACCCCTATCTTTCATCCTTGATAGCAAACGTTTGGGGCCATGTAGTTACTGCGTTAATTCTCTTCTGGTAGTGGCAGTACATATCGACTATATGTAACTTCAGTAACTTTTGAGTAACTTTTGAGTAACTTAGTATATATGTCGCAGGATGGGATGTTAATTTTTTTTTTTGTACATTAGACCTTCAAAAGCCCTCCTACAAACAATTTTTTTCTCCCAGTTTTTATGTCTAATTATTTTTAATCCACCACGTACTTTTTTTGTGCAGGTTAGGTTAAACGGCTCTAAAGATACATGAGTGTGGCAGACACATGGACAGACAGACACCTTCTTGAATCCATTAGTGTTCCGTTTATACCACTCTAGTACGGAACACTAATACGAAAAATATTAAGAAATCATTACTGCCGACAGGATTTGAACTTGCGAATCTTGACGCAATTTTGTGTATTCAACACAAGAATTAGCCAACTCGGTTATGCCGGTGTTGCCAATGGCATGGTCAAAAGCAGAACTAGTCATACAAGGAAGCGATGAACTTAATAAGCAAAATTATTAATACTCTTCGCCTTCACAAGGACGTGATCAATTAAAAAGGTTTGTTTGTCTGAAGCACTTAAGAAACAGTCCTTCTCGTCAGCTGACTTAATGCTTCCAAAAGGCAGTTCGCAGACAGTAAGCTAACCTGGTAGAAACTTCTCATTCATCTTCGAATGATATCTACCATCTTTCCGCAAAACTGAAATGCAGTCTGGATTATGTGGTATAAGATCTAGTGGAATGAATAGATAAGATAAGAAGGACATACATATTGTAGATCCTAAACTTCATAGAGTTGAAGATGGTAACAACACAATCAGTATTATTTGGTGCTCGACCTCACATCGAAAGGGTGATTCAGTCAAAGATAAACAGCTGACATTTGACATCTGTGAATACTAAGCATTGACATTTGTAACTATGGAGTGCTATACGAGCGAACAAAGCATTCCAATTGTTAAAACCCGTCCCCGAAATGGGGAATTTCAAAATTCGCGCGTTGCAGAATAATGTCGGCATACACAACCATCCATCTTGTGCCGCGGTTAAGTAATTAATGGAAAAATTCGATCGAACCTTGTCAGTGTTGGATGTGCAAAGACCAGTGATCCTCGTTGTGACCGGTCACGCGAAAATATTTCCACAGTGAGTGACAGTGTTCATCACAATCCATCAAAATCCATTCGCCATCGTTTCCAGCAATTGAACAGCGATGTACCTCACTTTTAACTGAATGGCTACTAACAACCAATGTACCCACAAAAACTCACTATTTGGTGCAGATTCTGGGGCGCACTTCTCGAAAATTCTCGTGGTGCTGCCGTAACAGTAAATGGTGAACGTTATTGGAACATGATGACGAATTATTTTTTGGAACCAATTGATGTGGAAGATATGTGTTTTCAACAGGGCGGTGCCAACTAACATACTGCGCGAGAAACAATGCAGTTATTGCACACAAAATATTCCGGTGGTGTTATCTCTCTTTTCGGCGATCAAAATTAGTCACTACGATCATGCGATATCAAGCCGATGGATTTTTTTTATTTGGTGTTATATAAAGCAGAAGATGTATTTACTTGATTCGATGCGCTATGAGTATTTAGGAACTACTGCAGGATTTATGTCGAAAAGTAATCAAAAGAGTCTGCAAGGCCAGTCGTGGCGCCCGTTAAGCCGATATAATTTTCCCTGTTTGATGTCAATGTCTCAACATAAAAAAGTCTTCAATCCATCAAAAGCCAATGTGTTTTATTTGAAATTGCAACCTCCAGTTGAATCATCCTTTGTCACTGTTCACGGATCTCTATATTTAGTTTCAAGAGCCCCATAAATTTCAATAGATAAAATTAGAAATCGCGGAACAAGCATTGCCTTATTGTACAAGTTCGGTCAGGGCATAAAACGTAGAAAGCCGGGATTAAATAAGGAAAACTGGAAGAATCAAAAGAATTTAAATATAATCGTATTTTTTAAGAAAGTATCTTCACCAGAATACTAATGAAGATGTTTTCCTGAGTACACTAGATCAGGATTCTCCACCGTATAAGGGGACGCAATGCATTATTTTTTTTTTTTTATTTCTAATTTTCTGTTAGACAGGAAATTAAAAAATATTCTCTTAAAGCACCCGCCATAATATTTATGCAAAAGAAAAATTCTCTCGTCGACATTAAAGCGCAGATTAGCGAACCATAATGGGATGTGTTAGTGGCATGTTCCACGTTATGATTGCACAGAGTTCCAATGTTATAATAAAAAAAAAAAAAAAAAGTGGACGCGATCACTTGAGTGCACTAGTTGGCGATGCACGCTATGCTGGGTGGAATACAAATGATGGGGACGGGCCAGTCAAGCACTATCTTTGTCTTGACGACTCGGCCAGATCATTAAACAGGTGAGAGTTTTAGAGCTACGCCACCACCAAAACGGGGCATGCAATAAGAAATAAAAATATTGACTTGTAAATTGTTAGCCATGGATGCAGTAGGTTTCACACAAAGTGCTTGGTGGACTACGCAAGAGTGATTGCGACAATTTGCGAACTTATTGCCACATTGGATTTATTGGAAGTGTCTCCGGTTGTGGCGGGGGATATATTTATTCGTTTGAATTGGGGCTTGGCTATAGCCACTTTTTACCCACTTTAGTGGGGCAATTAGTTCCTGTTAACAATAAAATTGCATGTATTTACTGTGTTTGAGTGGGTTTTTTTTTTTTTTTTGCCATTTGTCGGTGCATATTTAGAAAATGTTTTACGTTTATTAAAAAAATAATTTTCTTGTAATCAGGTTTTATAATTTGTGTCGCTTTTGAAGTTGTCTTCAACGAGGTTTTTCTTTTTTGTCTAAAAAGAGCAATGGGAAGGATGCTTACAATCTTCTCTTGTTGTGCCAACATCACCGTCATGGTTAACCATTTGAATAGTGTCATGCATAACATCTCACTCAACTCAAAAACAAGTTGCAAGTTGCAGTCTTCAGATCATGAAGGATTCTGGGTGCTATTCTTGATGGAAACCCCACTGGAAACTGAATACTCTAAGCAGCGCCAGGAAGGTCTCCATTACCTTATATATCCGCATAAAGGATCTTGGATCCAAAAATCGGGATGTAAACTGCTCCTATCTGATCTTTGAAAAGACACAGCATAAAGATCTGTTGATCCCCACTGTTGGCTGTCTTATGCTGTTCGGTGATAGTACGTACTCGTATTGTTACGAACGTGGGAAAATCGGCGAAAAATAAGCGGAAAACATGAAATGAAATTAAAGCCGAGTTGTGGTTCTCGAGAGGGTTAAAATTGTTTATTTATCTTTAATTTATTAGGATGGATGGACTCGATTATCCAGGATTAAATTTCGGTCACGCCCGCATTGCTGGAATCTCCAAAATCCAAGACCGCAGAAGAAAAAAAGTCCAAACCATCACCTCTTACTCTGGCATTTGACAGCCAGCCTCATCCGCTCACAGCGAGACTCGAAGTGCTGTCACCGCACTGTCATGTGATAGCGTTGCCAGGTCCGTAACGTATCTTCAATAGAGATATATACGGGTAAGTCACCAGGCATCGAATGATATGAGTATTGGAGTTTTCCTACCTTTCTGTTTTACGCGATGTAGCCATGTAGTTCAAGAACGCCTAGACCGATTTCGATTCCGTTTACTTTGTTTATTAGGAACTTTATCGAGAAATATTTTTGGATAGATGAATTTGTCGTTTTGAAAGAGCTGACGAATTATAACGCTCACAAGAAATTTTTCGATATGAATGCAATTTTTATCTGAATTAGTATATTGTTTGATGAGTTTCTTAATCTATAAATAATTTTCCTATGTTATGTATCATGAACTTAAGAAATTAATAAAATAAGGATTATCATCAGCAGTTGATGGTTTTTGATTTCTTCCCTTTTACTCTTACGTCTTGTGGTTTGCATAAACATAATAAATTTCATTTATACAGAATTTAAGAACTGCATTCGTCAAAATGTCGATATGTCCTTGTAGTCGATTTGTATGCTTTCGTGAAAAGTTACCGACTTCATCTTCGATTGTAGCAATGCAGAGATCTCTTATGCACCATGGTGTATTGGCGATTGTTCTTAGCACTTTACTTTCTCTGTATTTCCTTTCAAGTTCTTGGTGTTTGTTTTTTTTTTTTTTGTACGTGCGGCTTTCATTTCAACTTTGCATCAAGTATCATTTCTAGATTTGCAGCCTCTTAAATTTAGCCACGGAATGCGGACCGATTAGTGAAGATAGGCAAATTATTCACTTTCTCATAATCAAAATTTACATGAACAGATTTTGTTTCATTAAGAGCGATTCGGCAAATCCTTGTCCCCTGACTTACCCTATCCAATACTTTTTGCAATTTGTCAGTAGTCTTTTCCATCGTTTTACCAATTACGGTATATAATGAGTATAATTGATACAAGAGTGGACCAAGGGCGTTTCCTTCCGGTACCTCAGTCGTTATGTCTTTATCGATACGGAAGCGTCCATTTGTGACGTATGTCGAAATGTTTTATAAGTGTTCAGGAAGAACGTCATTCTCATGAGCAAATATTCATACCCTATCCCATGGCTATATTAATATTAATCCATAGTTTGTAACATAGAAAAATAATAACTATGGACCCCATCGACCGATAGTGATCAGCATCAAAAGTTATGTCGATCCAGCCGTGTCCGTCCGTCTGTCTGTCCGTATGTCACCACTTTTTGGGACCTCAATATAGAAAATAAAATTCCATATATAGGCTTTTAAGAAGGTCTGAAGCATCACAAGTGTAAACATTTTTAAAATACGCCCACAGACACGCCCCCTTTTAAAAAATTTCGTTTTTCTCAATATTTTTGCTAGAAACTGAAAAATTTTGTCTAGATAAAATGTGTTGAGACTGATCTTCTCCACATTTCGTCCGAGCATTGAATATGGTCACGCCCACTTTTTGGGGGCGTTTTATTAAAAAAAAAAAACATATATTGCTCTCTCAAAGCTATTTCTGGTTATGGTGAAGTATTATTGCGAATATCTCGTTATAATCTATGAACTTCGGTTATAAATGTTGGCAGCCACGCCCACATTCTACTAAAATAAAGTCTTAATAAGAGTTTTCTGATAAAATATCTTGAAAATCGCGGATATCTCTTTTGAATAGAAAGATATTGTTGTATATTTTTTAAATTTTACAGGGCCAGTTAGAAGATAGAATAGTGTATCATACGAGTCTTTCAATCACAAGTATATCGGTTGATCAGGATAATGAGTTCCAATCGATTTTTGTTTATGGTTGTACAGTAAAGTGTTGTACAATAGTGAATACTGGATCGTGGATGAAGTAGATAGGTCAGACAGGGATTATTAAATTTAAAGAAGGACTTGATCAGACAGCTCGCCTAATTTAAATATTATATATCCTATGACTTACGAACTGCTATAGAATGGAATAAAAAAACCTAACCAAATGGATAATCAGTTGATAGTCAAATGCTTTGTTCTCTGACATTTAGCACATAGAGACCGGATGCCAATGCTTATACCTCTGATGGGGTGTAGGCCAAAAAGTGTATCCATACAGACTTGATTTGTTGGCGTACAATGTAAAAGAAACAATTTCTTAGCAATATTGTGGATACTATGTGACACATCGGGCTGCGTAAAGATCCTCCCCTGGGGTCGTACTCTAAGTGTGCAAAGTTTCAGCTCTGTAGGTCATCCGAACAAAAATTTCTTGGGAAATTATAAATTGTGGATACATATACGAGTGCGCCATCTGCCGGTTTCTTTTTAAGTCACAAGTTATTTTGACACTGACAGCTCTTTCGCGCTCAATATATTGACAGACCGACTACAGCATCATATCTCTGCGGTACAAAATGAATCGATTTCGCTTGGACAACGTTCCAAAGTGAGTGCTGCGTTGCCAAAACAGTGCGAAATTTGAACAACAATTTCAGTCGAAATATTTGGTGATGTTGCTTGGTCTTCGCGGAGCTATGATTTGATGCCGTTGAACTCTTCTTTTTTTTGGAGGGTCGATAAAAATCGATATTATGCTGAAAATCCAGAAACGATTCAGGCACTTAAGCACAATATTGATGGAGCTATACGTGAAATAGAGCCCCAAATCGTCGAGAACATACTGCAAAATTGGGTTGACAGGATGGGCTTCTGCGGCAAACCTGTCTGTTGGTAGATTTAACTCAATTTTGAAGAGATTAAGACATCATTGTGCACCAGTTGACAAGGAAGTACTAGGGTCTTTTTCATCGAATCTCGTCTTCCATAAAATTATACAACCGTGCCTTCCTTCCTTGTACGCCACCCAACGCCTTATTGACAAATGGCAAATACACCCACTACGTCAACACTCTGAAGACCATCATAATTTCTATGGTCCCTTTATAGCTGCTTACAGTTTATTCAAAATTCTAACGGAACCCATTGCCATTAACAAAAAAAAAAAAATAAAGAAATCTCCACACGGCCCAGAGGCAAGTGTAGCCCAATTTTTCTTCTTCCACATGATTCGTTCAACACATGGTCACAGCATCAACAGCAGCAGCACGGATGAAAACTGTTACTATTCAGCTGAAACGCTGCTGCACCCACTCACCTGAGGAGAGACAACCAAGTCGTGATTGCGAAAAGGAATCGCGAAACAAAAGTCATCATACTCTATGTATCTCATAATATCCCCGCCGTATTCTTCACCACCACCGATGTATATTCGTCTGTTATGGGTCCATTTCCTGCTGCTGTTGCTGCTTGTGTGTGCAATGCTAGCCCACTCAATGTGTGCTTACACCTGTTGAAGAGCTATGAATTCAAAATGAGAACAAAAAAGCACCTGAAACTCCTCTAGAAAAGATGGATTTCTCTTCCGTTTGTTGATAATTAGTAGAGCGCGCGACGCGACACAACACCAAACCGTACCGTAGTCGTCGTGTCAGTTATTGTGCATTGTATGTTTCGACGTTTTTTTTTTTTTCTAAGTCCCAGACAATTGTAACAGACGTGCGCACTCCGTTGACAAAAAGATACAACTACCTAACTACAAAAAGCGCCAATGCACTCATTGCAGATAGCTACTGTGGTGCAGCAACAGCAGCAGCACTTACACTCACCGGCTTTGACTTTCTTTCTATCGGGTGAAATCTATGCTCGAGCATTCATGTGAAAAGCGCCCAACTGTGTGTGAGAGCTCTTTTGTATCTTTTCCCACTTTTCGGGAGGCTTCAAGTGGTACGGTGTGATAGCCTGAGCCAAGCGACTTCTGGGTTTCCACACACATGTGGCGATCGAATGAGTATATTCTTCCTCTAATGGACCGTATCGTGATTGTTATGGCTGCTGCGCACGTCGGTTCGTTGGAAATTTAAAGTGTGCACCACACCGCGCAGTTGTAAAAAGTCACACCTGATACTACAGCAGGCGGTCAGAGGTCATGTGGCAGCAAGCGCTGTGGTGGGTGTTATCAGAACACATGTGTGTTTGACAGAAGATTTAGCCATAAATTTGTAATCTGGATGAATTTGTCAGAATACCTTTCAACAGAAGTGGGATGCCATGCTGGGTTCATAAGAGGTAGGTACTCTTTGAGACTATCTTAGGACGTAGCTTCGTACATTTTCTATGACTTAAGTTTGATTTTAAACAAACAAACTTAGATCTAAACTTAATATGAGTAAAACTATATATAGTGAGGATTAGTCAAGAGCATGTGTTGTAAAGGGAGTTTCTGAGTGAAAATCGAAAATAACTTCCATGCCGTTGACCATGCGTAGCATTCTGGACATTGGTTCGTTACAATCAAAAACTTTGCGGTGAAAGTTAAGACGGAAAAGGGTTAAGGTTACGTGGATTTCGTAGTGTGTAGGGAGATCATTTGAAGCTGTACGGGACCATCAATGTTTCCAACTAATTCAACAAGCAACTTCACGACGACTTTCAAGAGGTACATTCGTCAGTTTCAAGCGATCCACATAGGGTGGTAAGTTATAGCTGCAAGGCCGCGCAGGCAAAACGGATGAACCTGCGTTGGAAAACCTTAATTCGCAAGGAATGGGTTTCGTAGTAAGGAGACCAAACTTGGTTAGCATATTCAAGGTCTGACGAAGGCGATATAGAAGGATTTCGTGACATATGGGTCCGAAAATTCCTTAGACCACCGTTTCACGAAGCCGTTGGCTTTGCTTATAATGTTGTCAATGTGGAAGCAAAAATTGAGTTCCCCGAGAGTCGGTGGGAGTTAATACGAGTATGTGCCTGAAGAATTGGACTTCATCGGAGTAGACAGATAGACGAGAGTCTACGATGATACAATCCACAAGGATGGCTGTGGTGTAGTGATACATCGTCGCTTATTCGACAACGTTCGCGGTTCAAATCCTGATGTCAAGAATCATCTATTTATTTCGCATGAATTAAGTAAAAAAGTCGATCAATTGCGAAAGCTTTTTCCGAGCAGATGTCGATTTGCCTCCTTTCGCTAGTGTCTTCTGCGAGTATTTCAGTTGCTTTCATAATTGCAAAGACTTCTGCTTGAAACAGCATTACAAACGGTTCTAGGTGACTAGCAAGTTCAATCGGTGGGTTGGCACAGACAATGACTGCCCCTGATATTTTAGAGCCGTCTGTATATACCGATAACCCGCTGGACTTTCTGTCGTCCTTCATTCGTCCAAGATTCTCTTGTGGGGAAAATTGTTTCGAAGTTGTTGGTGAATTTATAGGATTTTTCAACAACATAACAGGGACAATCGATTATCACTTTGGTGATTTTCCAATATCCTGTGTTTGAGCCGGTTTTTTCTAAGTCTTTAGGCTGAAAGACCGGCAATCTTCTTCGCTTCGAGGTGCACTGGTAGGATGTTTAAGATCGATCCCATGGCCGCTGTTGGTGTTGATGATTGTGCTCCTGTTATACCAAAACAGCCCATACGCTGCACCTTTGTGAGCAAGTCTCTTGCATACTTTTTGTTTACCACTGGCCACCATATAATTACGAGTACTCCGTAGAAGATGATAGATTTTATTACGCATCCGTATATGTATTGGACAGTTTCAGTTTCAGACCCCATGACTTCCCCATGGCCCTCCTGCATATCCAGTATGCCCTTTAGCTTTGGCAACTCTTTCTTCCAGGTTCTTTGTCCAGGTCAGTTTTCTATCCAAAACTATGCCCAGCTATATGACGCTGTTACAGAGTTGCAGTGATGCTCCTCCAAGTTGTGGAATACGAAAGTCACTAGTTTTGGTTTTCTTCGTAAAGAGAATTAGTTCCGTTTTATTTGGATTTATTTCTAATTTACTCTCCTCCGCCCATTTCGTTATGGTTCGTAGGATGTTTTGCATATTGTCGACTCTACTGCGAAGGTATGACACTGGCAGTGGTATGGTCATATGGCTGAAAGTGCAACTTGATCATGATGATAACATCAGGAGAACAGAAAAAAATACTGTGAATCATTAGCAATGGTTAGCTGGACGCCACCCTTGGAGGTTATTGGAACTTAATACTACCTGAGTTTCCAACCACTACACCAATCTTTCTTTCTCTCTCACTGTCTACAAACGCTGGTACTCTAAAATAATTTAAGGGTATTCATATCCCCTTTGCCGAGGGCAAATTATAAAAAAAAAAAAATATTAGAGGACCAAGTTGGCTGCCTTGAGGAACTTCGGGGTTGGCTTTAATGAGGTCAGACCCAGAAGATCTAAGAAGAACTTTGTACTGCCGTTGTTCGAAGTAATATCTGATCCACCTAATGAACCCCAATTGAAAGACTAGAGTTTGAAGAGGATGATTTCATGTGCGATTTTGTCGCAAGCCTTACTCAAATCAGTGGCAATTACAGGAACTTCTTTGCGCAAAGAATCCTATCGACCTGTGCATTACAGTCCACTGTCTACCCTGGTATCCAGTATAGGGTAACTTTGTTGATCCCTGTACTATACAGTTGGCAGACAGTAAGTCTGTCATGTTTACAATATCTTATTTACTTACTTAGGTGGCGCTATAGCTCGGAGTGGACCTGGGTCTCAACCAATACACCTTTAAAGTTACCGCGGTTTTTGGCTTACTGCCTCTAGTTGAGCACTCTTCGCTGGATTTCTGATGTGATTTCGTAGTCAGGGTCTATAGCGGAGACGAAGTCTCTTACTCCCTCAAAATTATTGTGACGTTCTGTCCGATTCGTCGATGTTGAGTGTCCCTTCTTGACACCACATACTTGGTTTTGTCCTCATTAACCGCTAATTCCACTTTATCCGCTTCTGTTTCTATACTCGCAAACGCACAGGTGACAGCTCGCTATGCTCTACCACTTAAGTCAATATCATCGACGAATGCAAATAATTAGGCAGACTTTTGAAACGTCGTACCTCGCGTGTTGGCTTGCGCATTTGGTAAAATTCGTTCAAGTATGATGTTAAAGAAGTTACGTGGCAGCACGTTGCCTTGCCTAAATCCTTTTTGACACCCAAGGTCTTGATAAGGTTGTTGCCGACTTTGATGGAGCAGCAAGCATTATCCATCGTCATCTACACAGGCGGATAAGTTTGGCAGGTATAGCTCGTGTCTATATATGAAGTCATAGGCTGCTTCGAAATCGATGAAAAGTTGGTGAGTACCGATTTGAACTTCTTGGGTTGTTTCCAGGGTCTGTCTGAATGTGAAACCACACTGATGGGACCAATCAGGTTATTGGCGAAAGATTTCAGTCATTCACACAATATGACAGATAAGATCTTGTACTAGATGTTGAGAAGACTGATTCTTCTGTAATTGGCGCACTAGAGGGGGTCTGCTTTCTAGTGCATAGGGTAAACGATACTGAGGTTCTATTCATCAGGCATGCTTTCCTTCGACCAAATCTTGGAAATGAATTGGCGTATACTCTCCAGCAAGTCATCTTCCGCTGCCTTAAATAGTTCGGCAGCTAGGCCGTCCGGTCCAGTAGCCTTGTTAAACTTATCGTCCAGGTTGAATGGTGCGTTCTTGGGTCGTCATAGCCATTTAACAGTCTGCAGAAGTGATTTTTTTTCGGGTCTTATTGCCTTAACACGTTACCTTTTGGTAAAACTTCTGTATGTTGTTCCTGGAGTACCACCTATCTATTTCCTCGATCGCGTGCTCTTCCTTTTCCTCCGGAGGGCCGATGTTCTTTCCTCCTCTTTTGCTCGTAGAGATCACGAGCCGCTCTCATCCTCCTGTGCAGCGCGGCTTCATAGGCGAATTGTTTTGCTGCATATGCTTGCCGGAACTCTTCATCATACCAGGGGTTTTGTGGGGGTGGTCGGGTGTAACCCAGGTGTATCTTTTCTGATGGCTTCTTGGCATCAATGCCACTGTTTTTCGGCACTTGACGCTGGCTGCATGGGACTTCTCGAGAGATTGAGGGTTGCGCCATCGGAAAAGGTTACAATATCCTACCAATAATTTCTATCGAGGTTAAGTTCAGCACACATTCTTATGGTGAAGATTTCCTTCTCGAAGATGCTGGTAAATCAAACACTCCTACCCCAGTTCTCTCAGCTGTTCTCGATCTATGTGTATACCACTTTATGGTGTGACTATTGGTGGCATAGATCTCAGGTTCCCTAGTCTATTATTCCTTCCTGTTCGGTTTCGTGGTGGAATTTTTGGCAAATCAAATCATTTCACTCTGGAGATTCGCAGCAGAGGTGTTACTTTGGAAAGTAAGTTCTGATCTTCAACAGAAGTCTTAGACATCAATAACTTCTGCGTATCTAATCATCGATGTTGAGTTGAGAAGTCGTCAAATCTAATATATAGTCCAAGGATCCAATAACGCCAAAGTTTCTCTACCCTTAGACCAAGGCTATCGGTTATTATATTGCGCAACTATAACTGACTGGTCGCACTCCTAATTCGATCCAATTTGCGCATTTACAATCCCATTGCATCACGTCCAATGCATTGCACCCAATTATTTTATCCCCCTAAAATCAGCACAATGCATCATTAATATATGAATGACTCAACCCATAACTTTATAACATTTCCATGCTACACGGTCCTCTGGTCCACAATTGGAAATTAGTCGCATGAAATATGTTCCGTGTGCCATGTCCAAAATTACAGAGAGCTATCCAAATGAAATCTCAGCGAGCGCAAAAACCAACCACACCCAGTGGCTTCGATGTAATTAAAATTAAAAAATAGAAAAAAATATTTGCTATACACTAACACAAGCACAGAGGTGCAACATTTCGACTTCATGTCGAACAAGGCGGCCACCTCCAACCTCCACCACACTGGCATCACCATCATCGTTGTTGTCGTCGTCGCCACCACCACCGTCAGCCTCCAATTGGACTCTCAGCACAACGCCAAACTGGGAGTGACACTGTCTAGCACTTTAAGTCAATTTTAATTACGATCTCCCGGTACCGGTGCAGGCAAGTACACTATTCCACCTCAAGCCACGTGATTTGTGGCCAGAAGGAGGACTTCATACACCCGTCCACTGTTTTCGTTTTAGTGGAATCAAAAAAAAAAAAAAAAACACGTCGTTGTTGTTGGCTGTCATTTGCTTCGAATCGATCGCGCTGATCGTCATCTGTCTGTCGAATTTTTCGACGCGACACTAAGTCTATTGTATAGTGTACGAGTATCTATCCGTGCTACTCAGTAGCCCCGCACCATTTAAAAGTATCTATGTCTGCACTATTTGTTGTTTGTCGCGCATAAGCACCATTCAATTCGAATTGACGACAACAATGACGGTGGGAACACTAATTAAAGGCAATCGGCCGTGTGGCGTTGGACATGACCGAAGGGGGGTACACCCTTAGCCAGGTGCTATTGCCATTACTCCTATATTACCAATAATAACAATAATAATAGTATGCAAATGAGTTTGAATAAAATGTGTCACTGCAGCAGCAGCGGTGTTTTGAGGTTGCCTCTGACTCCGTAGCTCAGGCAGATCCGTTTCGAGAATTGAGAGATTGCTAATTTGAACCCACTACCAGTGCTAGTGGTGCACCGAACCGGCCGGCTAGAGACGGGGACTCACGTTAGTTTCTGTTCCCAGTAAATTGATGACTTGAAAGGTGATCGAGTTTGAGCTTTTGTAGTCTACCCGTACAACCGTGTGGACACATGTGCATTCGGTGTGCAAATGCAGGTTATGTCACGGGTTTATATTCTCACGCGCGCGGGGCGACTTGTGACGATTACGTGACGATTACATGGGCGATTTCGAATGCATAATTATCGATAGCGCAGAGATGGAGATATAAATCCAGTGATTGATTCAAATAGCTTGATAGACAGGTTAGGTTGGGTAAAGTAAAGCGATTCTAAGAAGGAAGGGGAGGTAGTAGATACTTCCCGTCAGTAGACTAGGTTAATAGTACTCGTATCTAAAGTGAGAGAAAGCATTGCTAAACACTTGTTGGTAGTCTAGTCGAGTAGTTGACATAATAACAAGTAGTCCGCATAGTCAGTCATCTATCGTGGAACTTCGAAACATTATCCTGCCATCGATGTGGTCTTTTTCATTGTTGCAGTGGAAATATAAAGAATGTACGATCACCTACCTTTGATGTTTGATCGTCATTTTGATTTATTTTGTATTTGTCAGTTCGCATTTGACAGTCGTGACGAGCAGTCGAAGACAATACATTATGGAACATCTAATGCCTGAACAACGTGTTGAAGTTCAATTGTGAAAACGCAAAGAAATTTGCGTAATTTTGTTGGTTTTTTGAACTGACACGTAAAATGAAGTCCGTCCGAGTTCGTAGAGTACGTACGACACAAAATATTACTGCAGTGAGAGACAATATTGATGAAAGTCGTTCCACCTCCGTTAGAATTTTGAATGTCTCCGGCAGTTTTGCTTGAAATAATCAAAAAAGCTTCTAAGAGACTTTGACGTCAGACCGCCAGCTACCAGCTAGCTTTGTAACCAAAGTAAACAAAAACGATAATATACACCTTCGTCGGAGATCGACCTTTAGCTCCTTGAACCGTGATGAAGTGCGGCTCTCGTTAGTTCGACCCTGTTTTTTTAGAGAGGCTACCCATAACCCCTGTGTATAAGCGTGGATGATAATTGAAGCACAGGATTCAACGTTTCACTATGCTGAATGCTAAAGTCCTACAGTTGACTATTCAGAACTAGAGAACCTACTGGTAGATTGTCGACATGAAGATGGCGCACTTACTTTCGCACAAACAAGTAATTCTTCGGCAACATTATTGAGTGTTTTGTGCCGAAAGGTAACTCGAAATTCTGCAGACTTCCCCCTACTCTGAACAGCTCTACATTGCCCTGAAGTTTGACATATGGCGACAAAGCTTTAAGTGTGCTCTGCATTGGGAAGTCAAATTTCTTCTTGAGAACCGCAATCTCTTCTGGAAAAAACGATTGCTGTACGTTCCAAATGCATCGTCCAAAACTGTTCTAGACAGCGACTGCTTTAAGAAGTTGTTTCGTGGAAAACAGCTCGCAATGAACCTCAAGTGCCTCCAAGTGGCTTTGGTGTGATCGCTGTTGAGTTCGAGATACGCGATTAGCTGATTAGAATGTCTCCCACGTCTAAATCAGTCAATAGAGTCTCTGATTCAATATTTTTCGAAACATTCTTCAACACCTTTTGCAACAGCTGTACCAACAATTCGGCCACACAAAGCCCCAAAGGAGAGCAACACGTAGCTTACATGGCATGAATGGATAGTTCGATCTTCATCAACAACTCCTGAAGAGACTCTTTTCAAGGTGCACTATTGTACAGTAGTGGGATATCGTATTCGCTGCGTAACCTAGACCATTCACTGAAGAATTGAAGTTTGCTTCATAGTAAGTGCTTGCAACTATGTGGGGAAGGCGTTGACTTGGGGGCGAAATCACTTTCAAAATGTAGAGGAAATGCAGCCTTGGCTATGTTAACTTTCAGGTTCCACAAATACCCGTAACAGTATTGCTCTAATTTATTGAACATGCTTTGCATCATTGTTGGCGTTTCAGACAGGATGACAATGCAACCATCGTATAAGAATAGTTTTTAGAACTCGATTCCTCTCGGCAAAAATGTTGGCAGATCGTCCAAAAATAGCGAAATAAGAGAAGGACCCATGAGGCAGCCCTGCTTGGCACCCATTTTTGACTCAAACCAGCCTGACATATTTGCTCCATTCCAAATGTTGATGGAGTCAAACGAAGACTTGAAATCTACGAAAAAGGTTTTTTCCCCATGTCCTCGTTTGGAAGGTCCTTGGAGCGTATGCCATATAGGAGACAGCTTGGGCATTATCTGGTTTACGTCGAATTCTCATCATTTCGAAATCAGGAAGCATTGTACTCTCTGGGTACCTCATGTCGTTCCGCCCGAACAAAAGAACTGCGGATCAAAATGGGTACGAAACATGACCAAGAAATTCAATAATGGAACATCCAAGGACACTATTTCAATTGCAGTAGGTGGCAAGATCTGGCTCTATTACGAGCAAGGTATGGATCTTTCCAAGCTAATCCATAACTCTGTGGAAACTTAACAGGCAAGTGTTATGGTTGAAGAAACTAAGATTGTATTCGTTTCTCTTTTATGCTCGGGTTACTGTGGGTTGCTCTTCCCCGATGGGACTTGAATCTGCGCCTCCAATATATAGATGGCCTCGAATTCATATTCCTCAGCAGTAACAATAGATAAATTCCCATTACATATGTACGCATTCCATTTCAGAATTATGAAGATTATTGCTTGGGTGCCGTGACTCCAAGCGCATCTTCAACGTCCTACTAACGTCATCGACAAGGGTGAGCAAGAAAGCATAGATAAGTAGAAACTCCTATACAGACAGAACTGAGAGCAAGGAGCCACAGTTGGAAGTCTTTCCTATGGGAAAGCAAAGAAAACCTTCGATAATTTACATTTATTTACTGAAGGAAGATGCTGATTTATGTAGAAATCTGTTTTGTGTGGATGAAGCTCTTAAAAGGAAAGAGAAAAATGGATAGCTGCCATGGTTGAGGAGTTCAAGTTTTTAATAAAAAAGCGAAGTTGGGAGCTGGTTGACTTGCCTAGTAATCGTCGTCCTATCAGTTGCAAGTGGGTATTTAATATAAAAAGGAATATGAACGAAAATATTTCCCGATACGGGCTTTGGTTTTTTTTTTTTTTTGCGGAAGTTGCTGTCACTTGGGAAAACAGGAAGCAACAAAGCGTAGCACTGAGTAGCAGCGAGTCTGAATACATAGCCCTTTCAACGACTTAGAAAGATGTTATCCATTTTAGAAACTTTCTGACAAAGATGGGGTTTACTAGCTCCAAAATTCAAACAAGATTTGAATTTCGCGCCATTTGTGCGATAAAGTGTTACCAACAAAACAAAAAAAAACGACAGCGTGACAGCTGAGAGTTCAGAGTTATTAAAAATGGAGTGCTACACGAAAGAACAACGCGTTTTCATTGTTGAGCAATATTTTAAAAATAATGAAGGTTAGGCAGCTACAGTTCGCAATTTTTGTAAAAAATTTGGTCGGAATAGTGATTTAATTTCATCAGCATCGAAGCAGTTCGTGAAAGTATTGTTGAGAGTCCAGGAACATCAATTCAGCACCGTGGTTAAGAATTGGACATCTCGTGATGCTCTCTACAGCGCATTCTCACGAAATATTTGCATCTTCATGCATACAAAGTGCAATTGACTCAAGAACTGAAGCCTACTGACCACGCACAGCGAAGAGAGTTCATTGAATGGATTATGAAACAACAACAAGTGGATGTCATCATCATCTTCAGCGATGAGGCTCATTTTCATCTTGATGGCTTTATTAATCGTCAAAATTGTTAAATTTGGGGTTCAAAAAATCCACGAGTGATTGTTGAGAAACAATTACATCCACAACGTGTCACTGTTTGGTGCGAATTTTAGACCGCGGGTATCATCGAACCATTCTTCTTTGAAATGCGGCTGGTCACTCAATAACAGTTCAATTACTGCATGAGTCATTTCCTGATCGTGTATTTTCCCATTTTGGTGATCAGAATTGGCCGCCTGGATCATGAGATTTAACGCCGTTTGACTTTTTTCTTGAGGGTTTTTTTGAAGTCTAAGGTATATGTCAACAAGCCCACGACCATCCACGCCTTGAAGGAGCAAATGGAGCACTGTAACAATGAATTTCAGTCACATTTATGCAAAACGATGATGGGACATTTAGACAAAGCAGTGCTTATGTTCCAGCAAAGCCGTGGAGGCCATTTAACCGATATGATACATACATAACCCTATACTGTAATTACATTTACAATTTTTAATTAAAAGCCTGTGTTTTCTATAAAAATTACTTCTTGTGTGAATTTTGGGACACCCTTTGTTAACATCTTGCTCTGCCTTTAAATTACAAACTTAACCTTCAGCCTTTACATTTCGGAGTTCAGAAGCGGCATAAAACTGCAGGTCCCTACCATTCTTTTGTAGCACAACACAAATAGTTGCGAGAAGTTAGGCCAGGCCCAGTATGGGCTGTTAAAGCCAAAATATTTATTTTTATTTGAATAATTCCAAAGGAAAAGCGGGTCACTTCAACTCCATGGTTATAAGCAAGTTGGATGCAGACCAACCCTGAATTGTTGCGCCATAGAGGAAGGAATGTTTTCCTGTTTGCTTAACCCCAGGCGACTATGTCAATTAGTGTTTCCTAGTAATGCCTCCACTATCAGTTCCCGGAATATAGGGCAACGAAGAATAGGACACCTGTGGAACTTACTTGTTTTCCAATAGCTCTAAGTTCCAACTCATCAGGATAATGAGTCGAGATGATCCATGGAAACATGGAAGAGAGAGACACAAAAAAAAAATCTATCCAGCAACCAGTTTGTTTCTATGCAAATTGATAGTAGGAAAAACTTCTCCGATCATCAAAGTGATTGTTAGTCGCCGTTGGCCAAATCAAATCTGTTAACAAGTTTTTCTTCCTTCTTCTGTGCGCGGAGCCCGGTGCGCAGTGCGCGGTGCTCGGTGCGCGATGTGTGCGTTTGCTGGGAGAGCGTTGTTCACCCGGCGTAGTGTGCCGTGTGCCTCGGTTGTCTTCTCCTTCCTGTGTCAGCAACATTTTCTGATATCGCATCTGATGGTGTATCCCCATTTGTTGTAGCATCTTTCCATTATTTACTAGTTTTTCATTCAACTGGTGTCTCGTTTTTTTTTTTCTAGTGAAACAAATTTATTTGCACCACCGGACAACGAACAACGGACAACGGACATGCGGCGGACAGTAGAACGTATGTGTCTGACTTGTGTGTGCACATTGTGTCCATCTCTAATGTAATAAGTGAAAACAAGAAGAGATGCCGCCACTGGTTGGTGTGCGCTGCTGCTGATGATGATGATGATGTGATGCAGCCGCGCCAATATTGCAGAATCTCTCTCGCATATCGCGTTACATACCGGTCTATGGTTTTGCACTTTTCAGTAATTTATTAGATGGCAGTTGCCGTTGTTGCACACGCACAAAAAAAGAAATACAAAATGCAACGCAACTCGTATCTATTATCCGTTGGGGCAACTTTGTTTATGTGGTTTATGTCCTGCATTTGATAGCGCACAGTGGTCGTCGTCGCCAGTGCAACGGTCTCCTAAGTCATGCGGAGATTGCTTCATTTTAATTACAATTACCAGTGGGGATAGTTAGAGTGAATTTTTATTTGAGATTTATTAAAGATTTTATGCGCGTACAAATGGCGCTACTACTTCTCTTGTCCTGTCCGGTTGAAGTGAATTTGTTGTCCATCGGTGGGCCGAGTCAGGCACACATGGTAAGCTATTGACAGGTGATGTTGGATTTGCGCCCGATGCGGCGCGTAAATCGTATGCGTGAACCTCTGTCTTCTGATTTGCAGTGCTGATGATGCGTGTTTTTTGCCGCGAACTCTTGACTTTTTTGACAAGCCGACGACGAGTTGTAATAGAACACCTGATGGCGATTCAACGTCAGTTAGTGCCATTTGATTGAGAGACTAGTTTATGGACTTTTGTACTGTCTAAGTGAAATACTAATTTGGCAACAAGAAAATCGTTGAAAGTATAATTTTCTTTTTCTTTTTGGAATTGGATTTTAGACGTTTCCAATCGATCATATTGCACATTTATCTACTATGACGTTGGAGAGTTCCTCTTTGTTTCTGAAATTCGCAGGAACAGAGTACGAATACATTCAGAACAATTTATTCGGATCACATTCCGAAGCATAAGTGGTCTAGAGAGGACCAAGGAAAATATAATGTCACGGCAAACAGCACTAATGTCACCCAAAACTTGACTTGAAGACGTCAGGTAACAAGCAAAATGGACGGTCCCAAGTGTCAAAAAATATGGAGAAGAAAATACTGCCTGCCAGCTAAGAGACGGAAAGACTGACAGAATCTTGGCGTGAAAATGTCCCTTAGCTACTCATTGAACCAAATGGAGTTTCTGATGAAGCATAGGAGGGTTCCAATGTCAAAAGGCTCCTAGGTAATGTTTCCGTCTTTGGAAAAGACTCGGCAGTTACAAAGAAAGTTTAAAAATAGTTTCCTCCTCTTCTTCTTCCAAATAGATTTTACAAAAATCGTTTGAATATACACCAAGCCGTTTAGCATGCTTGCCTATAAGACAATGCCCAGTGATGCCTCAAATTTGCAGCTCTAATTTGCAATCAACTGAGAGAAAGCCAAATCTGTTTTGTTCGCTAAACACGTTGAGCCATTTGCCCACCTAAGATCTGTTCTCTCGATAGCATCCAGCTTTGATTTAAGTTTACATTGGTATACCTAAGGTATCTTTATCTGTTAGAATGGGTATCGCAAATTCATCGACCTTACAATTCCCTAGAATATAACTATACCCCGGCACCTAACAGATTTGAATTTTAAACTGTTCTACCATCTCTATAAGAGACTATCGGTAATCTAGAGCTGTTATTGAGTTTAAAGAAAATGATTCCAAGGACTTGATTGCGGCTGGGTTGTTTGAAAAGATCCGGATATCTACTGCTGATATCATGTTTTTCTTAGCCAGAAAACGGTTCCTTTTATTGCCATTATTTTCACCTGGTACGTACTACAATGATTTGGGAGACAGGCTAAGTTAAGCCCTGTCAGAGAAGATGCCTTCACCTACCCCATCGTTAGTTTTTAAACCATCTTTTTCTAGGAAAGCATCTTCCTCCCAGAATGTCCTGGATGGGATGCTGACTTTGATGTTTTTGTCAAAATTAAACCTGGATATGGTGTAGTCGATTAGTTGCATACGTTGCCATTTACATAGCAAAGATGTCGAGGAGTTTCAGATGAAGCAGAGTGTCCAGTGATGCAGAGGATGTCATGGAGAGTACTCCGCCTGTGCAAAAACAAGCTTGTCGTTGCAATTTGCCTAGTTTTTTATGGTTTATGGCCTTATCCAATGCAGTCCACTAGACAACCAGACAACCACCCGTGTGTTGCAAACCCCAATTGATCCCAATACCTTTTCTGCAAGAAAAAAGTGCTACTGTGGCTCTCTTTACTACAGGGTGGCGCACCAATTGTGCTGCAATAAGAAATTCAAATAACTTTTATTTTAATCAATGTATTTCATTTATTTTTTTTTTATTCTATAGAAAATTCAATTTCCATTTATAATTAATTGTTTTTGAAGATGATAGACCGTAAACGACCTCCACGCTCATCCACGCATATGCGACACCTGATCAGAAAATTATTCATTGCCGCCTGAAGGGTTGAAGTCGGGATCGCCTCAATTATTGTTTTAATGGACTGCTTCAATTCCGTCAAATTCCTTGGTTTCGTTTTGTACACCTCTTGCTTGACATAACCTCAAAAAAAAATTCAGGTCAGGTGACCTTGGGGGCCATCGGGAGGTGGAGTTTCTGGATATTAATTTGTTTGGGGCTCCGTTCGTTGGAGCTCCGCCATAACCGGTCTGGCTATGTGTGCATGGAGCAACTCCATCTTGCTGGAACCAAATGCTGTTGAAACGGATACCTCTTCGGCGCAGTTCTGGGTAAAAAAAACTCCACAACATCATTAAAAAGGTTTTGTTACACCGTTTTCTTCAAAGAAGTATGGCCCCGCAATGCACCTTGATGAAACTGCACACCACACAGTGACTCGTTCTGGGTGCAGTTCCGTCTCATGGAGCATTTCTGGATTAGATTCACTCCATATACGGCAAATTTGCTTGTTTACATTAAAATGTTCCTCATCAGACATAAACAAGCAATTTATCAAGCTGTTTGCTTCTTCGGCCTTTTCAATCATTTTTTTGGCAAAATTCCAGGCGAATAGACAAATCCAGAGGGTTTAACTTGCTTGTAATTTGGACTTTGTACGGAAACAAGTTTAAGTCGTCATGAATTATCCGTTGTAATGACCTTCTGCTAACTCCAATTTGCGCCGAGAAGTTTCGAGTCGAAACGCTTGGATTTGCCTGAATTGATGATGCTACAGCCGCGATTGTATCTTGAACCCAAACATAGGGATCTCGATGGTACGGTCTTCGTGCGATGCTTCCAGATTCGGCAAACATGTTTACCAGCCTCATAATGGTCCATCTACTAGGGGGAGTGCCGCCAAACTCCCGCCTAAATTTCCTTTGGACGGAAATGAAGGACTGCAAAGCATTGTACCGCTGCACTATCCAAATCCTCTTTTCGGTATCCCAAGCATTCATTTTAATAAATCTAAATAGTATCCTGCAAAATAAAAACTAAAAAATAAGCCGATTACTCACATAGAAAAAAAGTTATTACGTTTTGTTTATGTAGCACGATTCGTGCGCCACCCTGTATTTCTTGCATGTTGGGTTTCCAGCTTAGTTTCTTATCCAAGATATGACAGATATTTTGCTTCGTTAGAAAAAGTTAAGTTTATTCGATTAAGGGACGGAGGGTCATTGACTGGAATTTTATATATTCTGGAGAAGAGAACCGGTTCAGTTTTTCGGTCGTCTGCATAAGCGATTACATACGTAAGTAACAAAGTTATCGGTATACTGGGAGCAAGTTTTGGAAATTCTTCAAATTATTTTATTTGACGGATTTTAAACAAATTTACACTTGTACTGCTTTAGATTCTAGAAAGCTTATGTACCAAATTTTAGGGCCCTAGCTCAAAATTTGAGGCCCAAGGAGTGATGAGATACGGGCGGTCAGACGAACGGACGGACGGACGGACATGACGAACGGACGGACTGATCGACATAACTTTTGATGCAGATCACAAATATATATACTTTTTGGAGTATTATTTCTCTATGGTACAAATTATGTAGCAAACTGAATATACCCTGGAGAGGGTATAGGAAGTTTGCACATCAGCGGATCAAGAAGTTTTACAGTCTCTTTCCAGACCTGCTCGACATCTTTCTGAAAGACTTTTGCAGAAGCCCCAGGGTCTATGAAAAAGAGGACACAACTTTTCGAATTCATTATACGCTTTCAGTTCTTTCTCTTATATTTTCGATAATTTTAGAGATCTAGCAAATACAGATAACACGGGTAGCTTAGTTGGTAGAGCGTTGGTGGCTAAAACCAAATCTGTCGTAGGTTCGGTCCCTGGCTGTGTACCATGTTTTTTGTGCAATTTTTTAACAAATATTTTATACTATCATACGAGCAAAAACTCAATTAAAAGAGCTTGCACGTCATCTTATTCATTGAATTGAAAGTAATGCAAAAAACTATACGATTCTATCACAGATCAGCCGATGAAAAAATGTGTACGTGTCTTGGCACAGCCCGCTACCCATCTCGGCCACGGAGGTTTATTATCTGGTATAATAAAGTCCGACTCCATAGGAGAGGGTGGCATTCCAATGCAGTTTATCAAACTAATTTTGCCACTAACTGTCAACCATCTAACACCTGTCAACTTTTCCCCAGTCTTGAAAAATCGCAAGGGTTTTTTTTTTGCCAAGAAAGCCAATCCAACTTCTCCGCTGAGATTAGACCCATCAGTATTCTACCATGTTTATCAAAGGGCTTTGAGAAAATTATAGCAAAACAAATTTTGAAACACCTGTCACACCTGGCAGTTGTTACGAGTCATAGCCAGTCTGGATTCACTGCCAATTACAGCTATTCCTCGACTATTCATTTGAGCAACTAAGGCTAGATTTTGACAAGATTTTGTTTGCTGGGTTGCTCTAAAGCTTTTGGTAAAGTAAATCACAAAATCTTTTGTTGAAAGCTAAAAAACATTTTCGGTTTCACTGATGGGGCTAGCAGACGGATAATTATCAAAGGGTTCTCTGTAGCGAAAAAATCTCAGCCAATCATTCAAGGAGTTCCACAGGAGTCTATATTAGGTCCGGTTCTATTTTGCATATTTGTAAATGACCTACCACCCGCGTGCAAGCACCTTTCAGTACATCTATATGTAGATGATGTTCAACTTTATTTAGTCAAACCTTTTAACAACTTAAAGGAACTTGCTTACCTTCTTAGCGAGGATATAAAATAAATTAGTATTCAGTCGTTATCTAATGGGTTACAACTAGATCCATAAAAGTCGCAAGTGATTCCAATTTCTAATGCGATTTTCAACAACAAATATTAAAACTTTAGAATCTGCCACTAGCCTCGATTATGGAATTAATCCTAATTTATCTGGCTACAATCACATCAACGTGGTCGGATGCCTCAGCAAACTATGGCTTTTCTACTAAAAGACACAGCTTATAACAACCTTACAGTTTGATATATTCATGGACTTCATGGATACTCGTATGACCATAACTCAATATATTGTACGACGTTACTCGCTTTCACAGGAATTCGTTAATGCCAGGAACTATGTATACTTTTAGAAAAAATCATTCATAATAAGTGCTCCCTGTATCTGTTTTGAAACTAAAGTCCACTCTTTTTTTTTTTAATTAAAACTTTATTTCAAAGCAATACAGAGCTACAAATCTAATAAATATTGGGATAAAAATACATTAGTTTTAAAAGCTTTTACAGTTTTTGCATGAAATAGTATAAGATACACTCAGTTGTCAGGTGGCAAGAGGCGAATGTATCAGATAATAACTAAAGTATTATTAAAACAGTTGATGGGGAGAATAAAAAAAAAAAATTACATGCTATATATGTACATATTCTTGAAACAAAGTTAAAATATAAACGAAAGAAAGATAAAAAGCAAAAATGAAGCAGAAGATTCAAACAAAAAATACTTCAATTGCAGAATAATTAAGAGATAAAAGCCACTTTTTGATATTAAACAAGAAAACTGTTTTCACTCTTTCGCATCTAAGTTTTTCAGGTAGTAAATTAAACAGTCGAGGCGCAATGACAAAGTAAAACCGTGAAAAGTGCGTTTTATTGACAATAGGTAATGTGACAAAATTTCTGGTATTGACACGTAAATTGTAGTTTTCATCTAATCTAACAGCATAAAATCCAGAGTTTTCAAAAAATATTTTTAAAACTTTGTAACAATATAAGTGCCTTAATGGTAGAGTTTCAAGGAACATGAATAACTCAAAACTAGGAGTGCAACGATTTACTTTACACATAATTCTAACTGCATGTTTTTGTTTTATTAATAAAGGTTTTATATTAATAAAGTACGAACCACCCCAGCCAGATAATCAATACTGCAGCTTGGATTTTAACAAACCATTTTAAACTAATTTTAATATGGGTAAACTACAGTATGATAGAGCTGTTTAACTACTCTATTTAGATACAGCTTCAGATAAGAAGTATGCTCCTTCCAATCCAATATAATACCCAAATATTTAAAATGGAGGACACGTTCAATTCCAAAGCAATCGTCATTGCAGCTTTGATTGTTTTTAAATTTAACAAAATTGTGCTGGCAACCAACTAAACAAAATCGTGTGCAACTCGGCGAATGAAAATATAGAGGGAAATCATCACAGATTGTACCATTGATATTAAAGAACATAAATTTGGTTTTCGTGTTGATTATGAGTCTATGCTGCTTGAACCACTTTCTTAGGATATCTAAATCATTATTAACATCCAAAAATAGTTTAAAATAATTGATATTAGAACACGAAAGAGCAGTATCGTCAGCAAAAGCAGTTATTTTGCCTTTAAAGGGTTGGATAAATAAAGAATTTACATAAATTAAAAATAAGATGGGACCCATAACAGAACCCTGTGGAACACCCATGTTAATAGACTTTCGTGAACTGAGGCAGTTTTTTATCTTTACCATTTGCATTCGGTTTTTTAAATATGAAGCAAACCACTCATGCATAAAACCCCTAAAACCCGCCTGATAAAGCTTATCTAACAGTAAAGTGTGGTCCACCATATCGAAAGCTTTGATAATATCTATGAATAGGGCAGCAGAGATCTTAGATGCATTTACACCATTATGCATTTCTTCAGTTAATTTAAGTAAAGCACTCTCTGTAGATCTGCCACTCCTAAAACAAAACTGGCAATCACTGAAAAACTTCGTGTTGTTTAAAAAAGATAAAACTCTAGTCTTCATGCCTCTTTCGAAAATTTTCGAAAACACTGACAGAAGGGATATAGGACGGTAATTGTTTTTTTTTTTTTTATAATTTGCACGTGTTTAATTGGATATGAATACCCTTATACTAATTGTTTTTTTTTTTTTTTTAGAACAGGTGCGTTTTTGTGGAAAGGAAGAGACAGAGAGAAAGACAGAGTGGTGTGGTTTGAAACTCAGGTGGTATTAAGTTTCTGTAAACTCCAAGGGTGGCTGTCCAGATAACTGGGGAGTACTTTGTTTTGTTTCGTCGTTGCTTATGATTCACAGTATTTTTTTTCCGTCCTCCTGATCATCATCACGATCAAGTTGCATTTAGGCCATATGACCACCCTACTGCCAGTGTTATGGGTTCACAGTAGAGTTGTCTTATCTCTCGCAAGTGATCGACTTTTTTATTTATTTCATTTGAAATAAGTAGATGATTCTTGACATCAGGATTCGATCCGTGAATTAACAGCGTGACAAGCGATGATGTTACCACTACACCACGGCCACCATTGTATCACCTTTTTTTATGGAAAAATTCTCCGGAAAAATTTCACGCTTGACGCAGAGATTAAAAATAAGGCTCAAGATATCTGCAATCTGAAAAGAAATTTTCTTCAAGACATAGCTGGAGGTCTGGTCAAAAGAAGATGAATTAGTTTTAAGAGACATAATGATTTTATGAAAAAGTTTGTGGTTGCCAACATGCTTCTTTTATACTGTGATCACAATGACAAGTAGAACTATCATCATTTGCAAAACCAAGCGAAGAGTTCAACTTGGAAAAAAGTCATTAAACAAGTTAGCAACTAGTAAAGGCTCAGACACATTAGCATTATTATTGGTTAAAATTATATCGTCATTCTTCTTGGTTCTGTTTAAAATCTCGTTTACAATTCCCCATTCTTTTTTAGCGTTGCCAATATTTTCAGCTAGCTTATTTCTGAAATAGATATCCCTACAAAGTGGTATATCAGTTTTTAGTTCTAGACACAGCTTGTTATAATAATTTTTAAGTCTAGCATTGTTAGGATGTTTTTTAACTCGTGAATATAGTTGTTTTTTCTTTCTTATTTTAATAGGACGAGTCATCCACTTCTTAAGACACCTTAACTTGTTATTCTTACTCTGACTACAACTTGATAAATAAAACTGCAGCTTATTAAGAAACAAATCAAAAGCAATGGATGGATCCTGTGAATCAAAGACATCATCCCAAAGCTCAAAATTCAGACTTGATTTCAGAGCTGCAAAGTCAATTTTATTGAATTTCTTATTCAAGGATTGTTTAATTCTAGGTACCTTGCAATCAAGTTGAATACTAGTTAATCTATGGTCCGTTGTTCTCAAATCATAGGTCACCGCTTTATAATTGACATTATTGTTTCTATGAAGCATTATGAAAATATTCTCCTTCTTCTACAACTTTATAGATAGAGTCAACTTTTAGTTAAAAGTCAGCTCTAAATTATTATATTTCGAATATTTCAAACAGATCGACATGATCTCATAGCTCAAATAAAAAGCCACACAGCTCTAGTCAAAGTTAAAGACTTATTGATGCACATTGGTCTTAAATTATTCTTGGACTCCAATGAGAACGAACAATCTGGGTTCTCTAAATTCCTGCTTTAAATCTTTAGGTTGACGTAAAATCGTAAAACCACTCCAAATGTCCAAAGAATGAAATAAATCATTTTACTATCAAAGGTACGAGTAACCCATAAATATAATTTCTCTCAGCACCTTTCAAAACGATCACCGGGCTGCACTCCATGGTGTCCCCCTTGAGTGGCGGTCACAGACTCTTCTTCTTCATTTCAAATACCCCGGCACGATGATAACGTTTAATGACACAGACAGACACCGTATACTCTCCAAGCGACAAACTCAAGTGTATTGTGTCCAAAGTGTCCACTGGAATGCTACTTGCCACAGAGAGGTGCACAACAATGTAACCTCTTTCATGGACATATAAGATTTGATTGATGACCACCACAGTGTCTTCTTCTAGCTGTCAAAAGGCAACAAAAAATGTTTAAATTCCTCAGTGAAAATTATTTTGTCACTCGTACGTGTGACAAACGCTCTTCAAACCGTCCATCTTTACTGGAACAGCACCCCACTGACTCCTCCTGAGAGAAATCAGAGGTCGTTGTTAGCATTATTGTCTGGAGGATGCCTAGACCGCACCACCTATTGTTAATGACTAGGTATGTAAAAACAAATGCCAACCTCTGACACCTTGCAGACGACAATAATATTAATGATAATGACTTCAGCGATTGTCGTTGATGACGCCTTAATCTCCGAAGAGTAGTTGGTCTGTGGTTGTGGTGGATGCTGATGCTGCAGCATCTTTATCTTTTCTTCTTTTTTTTTTTCTCCCCTTAGATCGTAAAATTATTTCTTCCGCCTCCGAATGAAAATCGTCGTTAGACTATGATTATGGTAGCGTGTGCGGCTTTGAGTAGGAACTAAAAAAAAAAATAACCTAAACTTATTTCCTTCGAGGTGCAATGAAAATATAATTTTTACGACACCCTTTTTATGGACGTCATTTATGGAATCCTCCTCGTGGTTGGTCCATGCTGACATAATAGTTATTTTCAAGTTACGCCGTTGGTATGATAGATTGGAAAATAAGGAGGAGGCTTTCGTTTCATTTCAGATTTATTTTGGAAGTGCGTATCTGTTTAGATCGTAAAACATCAGCGGGTCTGCAATTAAGTTTATGACTTTATAATGACGGGCAGTAAATTGGACAGGATGCCTTAAGGCTTTAAATGAAGTCGCCCATAGGAAATGAAAATTTAAGTCTTGTTGCGTGATTGTTGCTTAAGTTTAAATGGGCTATAATGAAGACATACAGAATGAGTCGAAACTGATTTAGTAGGTAGACAGATGTAGGTCATTGAGTAGGCAAGCAAGATGTATTTAGTTTGCTTAGCAGATCAAGTAAATAAGGTGAGTTAGTTTTTTCCTGGTTTCGAACTCATAGTGAATTGAATATCAAATTATAGCAAATCACGTTGTCTATCATCGGTAAGGGTAGGTTAGAAAACTTCATAGATACTGCGCTCCCATAGTCAACGATAAAATTCTTATTGCGAAAATGTTCACTCGAATGGAAGTGACCACTCACTTGGACTGATGCAAACGACTGTCAAACAATGCATGTGCAATTTTAGTTTTAACGAGTAACACCACTTTCAGGCTGAGACTCAACACTTGTTAAACTACCAAAAGGACAGCGAGTGCAAAGTTATAGCTAACTCAGACTCTAGACTCCTAGACACGTTCCAATATGCTGCAACTTGGCCTTTACGAACTGGTCACCTCGAAAAATAGCTAAGGTCTCAGTGTTAATCCGATCAACACCAAGCTGGTCCTGTTCACTAGCAAACATAGAGTTCCCTGCTCCACAGAGTTCCTTGCTTCACCTCTCTCGACCAACGGTAACTATTTGAGACTAAAGCAAATCCGGAAGCTCAACTGAACGCACCAATTTGTCTAGTTTCTCTATACCCAGCAGTCAGCAGCCAGCAGCCAAATATATCCTGCATTAGGACATTCATTTAGATATTTCCTATTTGTTTGTAACCCCCTCCTGAGTGTCTTTGTGCATACTACCAAAGCGTCCGAGGGCTGCAAACTAAGATATCCTCTAGATACCTCAATTTCCAAAAGCTCCCCTATGACATTTTCGTTCTTAACGAAACTAGTCTTACTCAAGATTACGTCTTGAGAAAGACGATGTCGAGGTGTTCTTCTGGCAGTACAAAATCGACTACGTACACATCTAAAGGGTGGTTAAATTTGAAGGGCCGATGTTGAATGTGAACCACACCTAAACGTCAAGTTTTTTTCTGCATTTCATTTGACATTTCTCAATTTCAGACTAACTCAATTTGAACCATGGAAAGATACACAATCGAGCAATGCGTTAAAGTTATTCAGGCTTATTATGAAAATGGGCGTTCAAATCCAAATGCATATCGTGCATTTCGTGATTCTTTCGGTCAATTTAATCGTCCAAATGTGCGTACAATCGGAAAAATCGTGCAAAAATTTGTGCAAACCGGGTCTGTAGGAGATGTGAAAACACCAGTGCATGCTCGTACAGCTCGTACTGCAGAAAATATTGTTGCTGTTCGCGATAGTGTGGCTGAAGAGCCGTCCACCTCAACTCGTCATCGTGCCCAACAATTGCACCTCTCACGCTCGTTGTTGATGAACATTATGCATAAAGACTTGCATTTACGCGCTTACAAGGTGCAATTGACTCAAGAACTAAAGCCTCTTGACCATTTCAAGCGTCGTCAATGGTCACAATGGTGGCAAGAAATGGCAACAGTGGATGATCAATTTTCGAAGAAAATCATCTTCAGTGATGAGGCACATTTTCAACTCAGTGGATTCGTCAATAAGCAGAATTGCCGCATTTGGGCGAATGATAATCCAAGAGTGATTGTCGAAAAACCAATGCACCCACAAAGCGTTACTGTTTGGTGCGGTTTATGGGCTGGCGGGCCGTATTTTTTCCAAAATGAGGCCGGTCAGGCAGTTACTGTGAATGGTGTTTGCTATCGTGAGAATGGCCCGAATTGGAAGATATGGATGTGGACGATATATGGTTTCAACAGGATGGTGCCACTTGCCACACAGCTAACGAAACAATGGCTCTTTTGCGCGACAAATTCAATGGCCGTGTTATCTCACGTGGTGGCGATGTCAATTGGCCGCCAAGATCATGTGATTTGACACCGTTGGACTTCTTTCTTTGGGGTTATTTGAAAGAAAAGGTATACGTCGATAAGCCAGCAACAATTCAAGAGCTAAAGGATGAGATAATTCGGCACATTAACGGCATAGAACCTCAATTATGCCTCAGCGTCATCGAAAATTTGGACCATCGGATGGAGGTGTGCCGCCGAGGTCGCGGCGGCCATTTGGCCGATATTTTGTTCCATACATAATTGAACCATACCAATATTATCATAATAAAAAGAAATGACAGTAATTTCCTAAATAATTTGTGTTTTATTCAAAATCAACATCGGCCCTTAAAACTTAACCACCCTTTACTTTTGAGTACATTTGATTCAAAATAACTATACCAAATCCTTTGCTGTTACATTCGACTATCTCAGCTCATGTAGAGTTACCAGCTTGCAATAGACGCGTTCGATTCTTTGCTTAATATTGTTGATCGCAGCGATACCGTTTTATTTCTGGGAGATTTTAATTTTCCCGACCTCTAATGGGCTCCATCAGACGATCAGTCCCATTATATAGCAATTAACCCGTCTTCAGAAAATGAAGTCCTTTTCATTGACTATCTCTCTGACTCCAGCGTATATCAGTTAAGTGGAGTTACTAATAGCACAGATAATAAACTACCCAGATGTCGCACGCCCATATAAAAAAATGAAGCATATTTTTGTCCTGGCAGACAGAGAGCTTTCAGAATAAGTACCACAAATAAAGCTTTTTCTGTATCCTCACTCCGTTCGTTCGTGTGGGAAAAGATCTTTTTCTCATCGTGTGTTATGACATGGAAACGAATGAGGTGATGAAGTGTAAAGGGATATGCGGGAAGGGGTATGAAGATGCATGACAGTGTGATTTCCATACCACCGCAGTAAAAGAATAAATTTTCATGAATTTATAAACGTGTATGCGTTGTGTATGAAAAGGTGTAACTGAAGGGCGGGAAAAGTCAATCATATCAGACAACTTGATCTTATTTTCTCGTTAGACGCCGATAACTGCGTCGTTTCAGTGAGCAATCATCTTTTAACCAAATTGAACCATTACCACCCTCCTCTATCCCTTAGATTGTCTTACAGAAAAGGTAATAATACTGTCCAATCAGAGTACTCGCATAGCTTTAATTTCCGTCAGGTAGACTACACAAAACTTAATTTCGACATCAACTCTGACATTCTCCAATACATCGTCGAACGATCATCGAATAACAGCAAACTTATTCGCTCATTTCTTCAGTCAGTCGTTCTCCAACCACACATCAGAGCCCGACTGTTCTTAAGGCCCCGATCAATAGAATCCGTCGTCGACGTTCCGTTGAATGTTGACGGTGATGTTCACGTATTGCCGGAAAGTACAGTCCCATACAATCCGCAGCGTACCTTCGTTGACAGATTGAAATGTCAACCGATTGTCAACGGCGATGACAGTTTCTCTTCTCTCTCTCAATGTTTTCACCAATGAAAGAGCTTAGTCTCAATTTGCCCACTGCCAACGGACTAACAAAGTAGAAAGTAACCTACTTTATCCGTTAAAGTTCATACATGCGTTCGGTTATCGACCACCTTTCATAAAAATACGCGTATTTTGTCTATGTGTCCATTAAAAATGACGCAGCAACGGATCAACGTGTTCTATGGGTAGGGGCCTTTACTTCTCCTACATGAAAGATTGTGCCCAAACCTCAATAACTTCAATCGATATAACAGTGGCTCTCGTGACTGGCCGGGCGCTATACCTGTTGTAATTTTAAAAAAAATGTGTAGACTCTTTAGCTCTACCCTTACGTCTCTGTTTTAACTGTCACATTTACAGAGCGTTTTCCCTATGTTTTGGAAAAGCTAAAAAAGGTCCGAAGAATTAAATTTCTAATAATTATCGTCCTATGTAGTAGTCCTATATAACTAAACTCTCTTGCATACCTAAGCTATTCGAAAGTATTGCTTACGATGCAATGCTTTTCCATTGTAAGTCTATATTTTCCCCTCACCAACACGGTTTCTTAAAGGAAAGGTCAACAACGACAAACCTAACCAAATTCGTAACCAGCACCCTACGAGTATGCGCATTTTAAGATTGCAAGGAAGTCGATATTGTTGCTACCGATTTCAGCACAGCCTTCGGTAAAATTTCGCACGCAATTATATTTTTGAGACTCAAAGCTCTCGGTTTTCAGACGGTTTATCGCGTGGATGCTTTGTATCTGATCCCTTTATGGCCCCCTCTGGTGTCCCCCAAGGTTGCCATCTTGGTCCCCTGATTTTAGTTTTGTCAATTAATGATGTTGATGGCATTAAATTTGTGCGCTCATCTCCACTCTCACTGATTATCGTGCACTTCAATCTGACTTGAACAGCTTTTTTTACTTGGTGTAATAAAAACTTTCTTGAGTTGAATGTCAACAAATGCCAAGCTATTATTTATTCGAGGAATCGTCTTCCGACAGCTCCTAGAACGTATGTGATTTGCAACGAGCCTGTTCCCACTGTCACCTTTCTGCGTGATTTGGGTGTTATATGCGACAGTGAACTTAATTTGCGTAGTCATATTGATAATATTATTAAAAGAGAAATTTCTGCGCTAGGTTATGTGAAACGTTGGTCCAATGAATTCTCAAATCCTTACGTCACGAAATCGCTGTTCCTCACCAATTCTAGAATATGCCAGCCAAGTTTGGTTCCCTATCTCGATACACATTCGTATCGAATTGAGTGTGTCCAACGGAGGTTCATCCGTTTTGCTCTGACAGATTCAATTTACTTGTTAAACATGCAAACGCCTGGAAAGCGTAAAAAAGTTGCCTTGTGTACATCAGCTATTAGCAGGCAACAGTAAGCGTCCTATGATGCTCCAAACCATATTACTAAGCATCAATGCGTATTCTAAGGCGCTGAGAACTTTTCAAACAGCGGCACTTCGTACCTTGCGACATATTTTCCGAATCGGCATCTTCGACAAACAACTGGCTACCAGCTCAGCATTAAAACTGATGGAATCCCAACAATGGAGAGAATAATACACTGGTCATCCCAGTATCCTATCGAAGTTTCGTCATCTAAACTGTGTCATCGACTATCTGCCCGCCGAACATGTTTTCAGCTTGGGCTACAATCATGGCACCTAGACCATTGAGAGACAAACCCTCTTTAAAATAATCAGCTCAAAGGTAGGACATTTCCTACAATGACAGAAGCTGAAGATATGAGGGGAAAGGGGAGACAATTACTCACTTGCCATGCATATGTCCCGCACTCAACAACATTTTAAAGGCTAAACTAAGTGAACACCTTTTCAATGATCTCGGTGATTTCAAAATCAAAAAAGTATCTAAATTCCAAGAGTATTCGACGTGGTGTATCCATCCCTCCTTATTGGCAATGAAATATGAACTATTTTAGGTCCTAGAGCCACTTCAAACCAATCAAACAACCAACCATTTCCGTTTTAGCTTGGATTCGTACTCATTTCAAGAAAACAAACTCGACGTCCTTAAGCTTTCTCGGAGGTGGCAATTTCTCAAGACTGTTCTCTTAGTTATCTGCTGCTACTGGGCCTCCAGTCTTCAAGTCCGTGAGAGTAAATGCAATGAAAAAATGCGAATAGCTTTGTTTCCTATGTCGCCAGTAAAATCCACTATGCGCGCCTTTTTTGGGAAATTTACTCAGAGAATGCCGTCACATATGGAATAAAAGGTGCCCTAGCACTGAACCGTGTGGTACTTCTGCAGTAACTGCGTTTTGTTTAACACTGGCATCCGTCTCTTATAAGAGTATTCTGTGTGCGACATAGACTTGTTGACTTCATAAGAAATTCGAGAACGCCCAGGGTATTTAAAGACCATGGGATATGGGACCAGTTGAAAGCGTTCTTTATATCAAAGGTAACAACTAAGCATCTTCTGCCTCTGATTGATTTCTGTGCGGTTGACAGGACCACTCTGATTGTATTTATTGTCGATTGAGCTTTTTTAGATCCTTGGTGATGGGTTTACAGTCTGATACATACTACCCGTTCCGGAACGTTACCGTATCCAACATGTAAATAGAGGTTAGATACTTCCCCTCTCTTTACTCCTATGTTGTAGACCGCGGAACCTTGTTCATCCTCTAATTTTGTGTGATAAACTCCAAGTCTGGTGACACTCCTCCCACAGCTTTTTAAGTAGATTTGCTGATGCCCTTTATTTGCACCTCTCCTCGACATGAAGGCTCCGCATGGTTTAATTATGTGCTCCATAAATTGCCCCGCAGTACTCGTTAATAGCAGGCCCTCTAATAAGTATGAAAGTTCTAACTTTTGATTTGGAGTACTATTCCGTACATTCACTGCATCCTCTGGACTTTACTGCTATTAACGAAAATGATGTCAATATGTCGGCTTCTGGTATTCGCCAACATCACAACTCGTGAAGCAAAGGGTTCTAGCAAAGCACTTCCTTTTCCATTTCTTCTTGAGCAGCACCATTCTATGGACTAAGACATCTCGCATCGCTAACGAGCTTGTCAAGGATGTTCTTGAAGTTTTCAATTACAATGCAAAGTGTTACTGGTACTTGAAAATGTTTCACTGACCAGGACTGGGAAATTTCAAGTTCCGGTAGAATCACAATGTATCTACTTGTGACTTGTGTGTGATGCACGTGAACCTTTCTTTTCGCTATGTCATTGTTCTTATCCAAAACAATTACAGATAGCCCTAAAATTTCTGAGATACAACAGTCAACTAACAACCTTTCTCACTATTAAGTTTGATAGAACTCAGCCCCATCTTATCATCTCTCTCCTAAGAAGGACAGAACCATAAAATTCCTTTTGTTTCTATACAGATACGAGTATGACTGCAATTATTCAGCCAACAGATACACGGAACATTTTATTATCTAACAGTTCTACACCACTCTAATCTTGACTTGAAACCGTTGAAAACATCAACACTTTACCCAAAGTGGCAGCAATATCTAAGGGAGATAGTGCCGCAATCAAGTGAGGATTATGAGATTCTTTCACGCAGAATCTCTCACAGTCGTACTGGAATTAATAAATCCAAGCGTAAAAAACCTGCTGTACCTAGGCGAGATTATCCACGGTCAACAAGTTTCCCAAGCAGCAGCAGAAGAAGAATCTTCTTCATCCTCTGCAAATCCAAATGGCAATACATACTCTTTTGATGTACGATTTGTATCTGGTTTCTTATCGGCCAAGGTAATTCGATATCCTGTTTACGGTAGCCGAGGCTAAGTGATTACAATGTAAAAATAAAGAAGAAAGTGATGGAGAGATTCAATAATGTTTCTCATTTTCCCATGCCTAGTTGAGAAGAAAAGTGGTGAAAACTTTACGTTGAGTGCATTTGAGCGAAACAATGATTATTTGATTAAATTTTTTTTCTTTTTACGATTCATAACCCGGAAAATGGAAATATGTCATAAATTGTCCTACAATTTGCCATTTACGATCCTTAATATGTTGTTTACGATCGTATTGACCATATTCTGATCGGAAAAGGCTCGTTTTTATTCAGGTTCGAAGATTCTCTTTGGATAGCAACGGAATTTTGATTGCAAAAAATATTAAGAGCTCTCTAGTCATGCGGCAAATTGGTGAATGGTAGGTAAAGTTACCATTAAAAAACGGAATGTGAAATTTGGCTATAAACTGCAACTCACTACTTTACTAGTTGTAGATTCATATGTAGGTACTGGCACACCGTGGGAGTCGTTGCTCAGTGGTTAAGTGCGTTGGCCTACTAAGCAGGAGATTCAGGTTCAGAATCAGAGAAAAGTAAAAAAAAAACGTAATAAAAAGTGTTTTCCACGGCATCGCCTCTGCCAAACATCCGAGATAGAGTCAAATAGAGTCAAATTTTCATTGTAAAGAAGCTTCTCTCACGCTCTTCAAAAGTGACAATAACTGTAGGTCCTCCCACTCCATACCTGATATAATTTTATGTAGGCCCGTGAGCAATGTGAGCACTGTGATGCGCATCACTAATCAAGTAGTGTATCCCTCAAAGTTGCGCGTTGTAGCTATGTAACTCAAGAATAGCTGAGTCTATTTCGATACTTTTTACTTTGTCGATTAGGAAATTTATCAAGTAATATTCATGTATAAAGCTTATCAATTGTTCTGCATTTACTCGTACACTGCACGCAAAAATTTAAAAGTTATGCCGTCAAAACAATCATAATAACTCATCTGATTTAAGTGCTATTTTTGGCTTATTTAGCAATAGCATCTCATAGGCAACATGAAAATTGCTTTCACTTCGTGCGCAAAGTGGCCCCTTACTTATTGACACACTAAGGAATCCCTTCGGATTTGCTGCAGAACACAGTTGGACAGTAGATGCCATTAGATACTGATCACGTACCTTCTCCTTCTGGGATACAACTTCTAAAACTTCGTCCGATCGCCAAATAAATGATTTGGTTGGAAGTACTCGTAGGCCATGTTTTCTGATAACATGACTGAATCTTTCATTGTTTTGTTAACTTCGCATTCAAGGCACTGGGTTGGTATTTAGTAATTTGCTGTTTTGCTCTGGGATTTCATAAGGAAAAAACCTTATAAGCCTGGGTCCAAAATGAACTGTTTCTACAGGCTAGGAGAGGCAGAAATTCTTTCCTTATATACCCTTTCCTTTCCCTCCAAGACATAGTCCTAAGTTATACAGTAATTTTAAAAGAAAAGTCGCCCATCATAAAGAGAATGTCTCCATTTGGCATTACGCGGCACCTAGCGAATTGTTGAGGTGTCCTTTTCATACTCAGATGAGGGACATTTGTAACACTGTATATGAATAATATTAACGCCTCCTACTCTAGTCCGGAATCTTACCGTGAAAATCTTATCATCGTGTGGCTGCCAGGAAATCAGACCTATGCATTGGTGTTAACAGCGGAGCCACTCCGGATTTCACCTTGATTCCGAAAGGTTTTCCAGAATATAGCAGCACAGAGTTACGCGTAGTCTTGGTCTCGAAAGCAACTAACTTTCGGTAACACAGAATACTAAACTACCTTATCTAGTCTAGAATTAAGGCACCAAACCGCCTATACTTGCAATTTTACCCTGCAGGTATTATGGTTTCCCGACCAATCCCCAGAACGGCGGTTAGCTAGTTTCTTATAAGTTAATACCGAAGTTGTATCTGTTTATTCTATATTTTCATTATTTTGTCACGAAAACCGTTCAGGCTGTCAAAGCCGGGTTATCTGTAATCAAAATATTGCATTAGCTGGTGGCTAGTCATCCTTTTCATAACTTTAAAGGGGGATTCTTATAATCGATAATTAGTTGGATGGAGAAAATAATACACCTGTTTCAGGAATCGACGAGAAGAGTCCTGGTTTCCATCTTCGGAAGGAGTCAGAAAGAAAAGAGCTTATACAGTGGTCATACTGACGTGAAACAATACCACTGCAGAACAAAAGGAAACGAAAAACTGTTCCTTACCGTACCGCTATTGACAGTGGTACTCGATGATTTAAAACTGATGAAGATGACATCAATTGGATGTTACTTTTTGCCCAGCTTAAGGATAACGTAGGAGGATGATTTATGAATTCAAATGTTGACTTATTATCAACCTAACCAATAATTCAAATCGGAAGAATCTTTGTGAGCATTTGGACAGTGAAACTGTGAAATCTGTGCATGTGCTGTAAATTTTTTTAAGTTGCTTAACTTTTACAGAGCATAGAGTGGAGTTTAGGTATCCATAAATATTCTCTGAGAAATTACCTAAACAATGAGGTAAATTACATCGAAATCGACTCAGCTGTTCTTGAATTACATGGCTACAACGCATACAATCAGCAACATACCATTTGAATTTATATTTCTAGAGATTATGTGGGTATGTTGGCAAATTCACAAAAATGTCGGCCTTCTGCTTCGTGCACCAGATTGAATATTTCAGCTTCAAATCAATCTATGTCAATTAATGTCAATTTAGGGGATGAAGTATAGTTGGAAAATTGAACAAAGCACTTGATCTATTGACAGGGAACGACCCTGAGATAGATATTGCTTCAGCCACCAACTGAGATATCCCTCATCAATTCTCCAACACCACTGATTAAGAACTGTAATTCATAAGCAATAGAGTGACTCTCAACCATATTTTTTCTTTGTCTAATAAGCACACTTTCAAATCTTCTCCTTTAGGCATACACATGAGCCTTATTGACATAGAGAACCCTGGGTAGCTATAATCCTTAACCTTTCCAACGCATTTATCTACGCCTTTCAATTTCCGTCATAACGTCCAAAGCAAACAAATCGTTTGCAAACACTTTGTCTACCATTCTCTGTATCCTTCCAGTAAATTTAATTAAGTTTTTCATTTTTGGAAAGCCCACTCTGAAAGCCGGTGACAGCCGCCACATGCCTTATTAAATGATTACTTTTCCCCCAGTGTCACTGATTAAATATTCAATAAATCATTGAATTAAACAGTTACACTGTGGTTTTTCCCATTTTTTCCGAATTTAGATTTATCAACAAATCTGCATCTTTCACGATACGCTATGCCACAGTGAGAGAAGAAGACAAAGTCAAAGAACCCAAAGATCGTCTTTGGCAAAATATGTATTCATGCAGCAAGTTAGCAAGTTCCGTGTGCCAACGATTTGCCCCGTCCGGACTAAGTGAGCAGATAAATTGTCTAAGGGTGAGACTAGTCTATAAATTATACTATGCTGCCTATTTCCTTCTATGCTAACACTGACACAGATACATAGATACACCACTTCCAAAGGAATAACAACAATTTTCTGTTGTAAGCGTAGCATACAGATAATCTTTTTTTTTTTCTCTCCTTGGATTCCGCGACAACAACACAAAAAAACGAAGTCTTTCGTCGGACATCTTAACCACATGCCAACCATGGAGTTATAGCACTGTTAACAGAAATATTATTAATTTGCAATGAACAGGGTATACGAGGATCGAAGTGATGGGGAAATTTCGAGGAAGAAAAATTGCAACACTTAGCAGGAGGTTAACGATATGTGTTTGGTTGGCTTTTGTTGAATTGTTGTCACATTGTACCCACATCATTAATTCAGCCACTCAGCGCTTGTGGATTGAAGATGCGCTCGAAGACCCGCTTGAACTTGTCTAGGAAATTTGTTAAATTTTACATTCGCCTCGCTGCAAAAAAGTGATGTTTAAAGTGTTGGTAAGGCGTTGAGAGGGAACTTGTTCCCTCTTTTTCAGCGAGAAAATTAAATTGTTAGTTTAATTGAGAATACTGTTATTGAATTGCTGTTACAAAGTTGGATGGATGTCAAAAGGTCTAGGAGAAATAATTTAGATACTGCAGCGTCTGCTGAGCGTTTCGAACTGCAACATGGAAGAAGCAAAATATAACCGCGAGGCTCCTAATTATTCGGCTATGTTTTTCGAACGCTAAGTGAAGAAGCTGTAGGCGCCTAATCAAGGTGGCTCGTGAACAGAAACGCCAAATACAAGCTCGTTACTGAAGTGGAAGAATGTCAGCAAGCTGCTGTAGAAATTATTCATCAGGAAGAATGTCGATCTTGATTTCGAAATGTGATCACAGAGTTGTTGTTCGTCGCAATCCTTGTCATCAGGTGGGTATCCGTGGACAAGCAAGGCTACACAACACAAAAATGTTCGTCAAATTTGCGTCCAAACAGAACGGCTAGTGGCTTCTTGGAAACTGCTAAACGATCCACAAAGGGATAATAGTATACGTCTGTTATAGACTCGCCAAATATACGTACCAACAGAGCTGCTGCATCCTAACGTATAGAATGCATGGGAAAGGGAAATCTTTTCACAAAAGTGGATGAGAGATCATTACTCCATCGAATGTTTATTAATTTCAAGACATAGTTTGCAACATAAGACGTATTTCTTTGTAACCTTATATAAAGTTAAATTGAGTTTTACAAAAAAAAATATTTTCTAATTATTTCTGAGTATTTGGCACTACTGATTTAGTCGCGGATTGGGGTTCAAAGAATATTAGTGTGTCTACCACTGTACCACTTTCTCCCTGTTTTAATTAATTAATTCAAAGACTTTGCATTAAACAGAATTTGAAATTAATGAAATTAAAATAATTATTATCAGAATGTTGTGTTCGCCATCTGTCGCCCGATAGTCGAAGTGTGCTGTACTCAGTTATCGGTAACTGTGGATAGTATTCAAAGATACTGAGCATGTTTATCCGGTTGGTTGTTGTTCTTGTTTTCCATGCGAAATTAGTCTGATCTAGGGATAATATTCACAAAGAAACACGGTTAGAGAGAAATAATCACCCCAAAAGTATACCAGTAAAAACACAGTTGTGATCAGAATTAAAAGTATGTCAATCTGTGTCCTTCCGTTCGTCCGTATGTCACTACTTTTTGGTCCTTCAATATTGAAACATGAAATGTGGTATAAGCTTCCAGAATCAAAAGCAGTAAAAGAGTAAAAATCTTTGAAAACCGCCCACAGATACGCCCACTTTTAAAAAAATTTTTACTATTTTTGCTACAAACTGAAACATATTGTCTAAGTCAGATATGTAGGCGTTGACTTTCTCTACATTTACTCCATGCATTACATAGTCGTACATAGGTGCGTCCAGTTATTGGGGATACTTTCATAAAAAAAAATTTCGTAAAACAGTTTTGTAATAAAATTTCTTAAAATGGCGAAAGCATCCTCTGAATAAAAGGATATCATTGCCTCTCTTTTACAAATTTTGCAACGCCACGCTTAGAAGATGGTAGATAGGGTATCATACGATCCATTCCAGATGCATTGTAACTTTCCTGTATTTTTTTTTTTTTCGTCCCGAATAGTGAGAGGGTGATCTGGATGGAAATGACTATTCAAAGACTCTGGTATCTTCTGTCGACACTTCATCCCCTGATGACGAATAAAAGAGCTATGAATGTTGAATTTTGAAAGATTTCATCCCAATATTTGTCCGTCCGTCTGTCTATCCGTATGTCACCAGTTTTGGAACTTCGTTTTTGGAAATTTTTACACTTGTAATGCTCCGGTTTCTAGAAACCTGATATTCCAAATTTTGTATATCAAATTATAGACACGCCCACTACTTTACTAGAAACTAAAATATATCGCCTTAACAAAATATATAAACGTTCACATTCTCTACAATTCGTCCATAAGCTGTACAATGCCATCCTTCTGCGGTCGTTTTCTTAATAAATAGATAAGCATTAGAGAAGATAAGAATAAGAATCTATGATCTGTGATAACAAATAGTTACAGCCACGCCCACTTTCTTATAAGAAGAAGCCGTAAAATCTGGTTTTCTGATAAAATCTCTTAACAGTCGCGGAAGCATAGGTACGCTGACTAGAATAATATGCATTTCATTGAATTTGAATAGAAAATTTCAGAACGCCACGCCCACTTTATTAGGGATGTGTTAGAAGATGATGAATAGGGTATCACATAATCCGTTCCAGACGGATTGTAACTATTTTGTAGGTTTTCTTATGGAAAATTGTGGGAAAACCTTTTGCAAATACTTTCTTTTTTTTTAACTATCCTAAGTAACTTAGACCAAGGCTAGGGATGGTCCCTGACATATGATCTTGAGAGCATAGCCCGGTAAATGACAACAGCAACATTAGTCTCATCCCAGTCGACCCACTAGTATTTCTCCCGATTTAACTTATCGACGTTAACTATATGTAGTATCTCGATCCAACATTTCTATCTGCTGATTCAACTCTGTCACCCTTCTAACAAGAAACGTACGCTTTTTCCAAAATTTTTCTGAAATATCCAGGGTTAAGACAAAACAATTTCTTTTCCGTAAGTTTAGCTGACAGCGTGACATTATTCCCCACAATATCCAATTGTCTCTTAATTTAAACGTAATGGGGACATCCGTATGTATGCTCGAAGATATTTGCTTTTTTTTATAATTTACACATGTGAAAGGGGTTATGAATACCCTTATACTAATTTTAGGACACGGCCGTTTTAAGGAAAGGGGAAGAGACAGAGAAAAAGAGAGATTGGTGTAGTTGGTTTGAAACTCTGCTGATATTAAGTTTCAGTGAACTCCAAGGATGGCTGTCCAGATAACTGGGGAGCTTATTTGTTTTTGCTCACGATTCACAGTATTTTTTTCCGTCATCCTGATGTCATCATCACGATCAAGTTGCATTTTAGCCATATGACCGGCCTACTGCCAGTGTTATGCCTTCGCAGTAGAGTTGACATAAGCTTTCGCAATTGATCGACTTTTTATTTATTTCATGCGAAATAAATAGATGATTATTGACATCAGGATTCGAACCGTGAACCTGTAGCGTGACAAGCGATGATGTTACCACTACACCACGGCCACCCTCAGTATTCAAAACTTTTCCATATTCAAGGGACTTATGTTCCACTATACTGGACTAACATGAGTCAAATATATAAGGCAGTATCTTTGTCTATAAATAAAAAGAATTGTTTCTGTTTATTGATTATGGTTATTTAGACTTTTCGATTTTTTTCCATTAAGTCGCGAAGTTAATATCGGTCAATTGGCCCCCTCTAGAGTTGATGCACTTTCAGGCTCGTTCCACTGAATTTTCCATGAATTTTCTCAAAACGTGTGGCGACAAATTCTCCACTTATTGACGGACCACCAAAGACTGCGTCTTGTTCGTATAGACCCGTGACTTCAAAAAACCTCAAAGAAAGAAATAAGGAACGGTCAAATCAGACGATCTTGCGGGCCAGTGCAAATCGCAAATCCACTGTCACTCGTGCTGTGTTGCACCGTCCTGCTGGAACCTCATATTCTCCAAACCCAATCCGTAAATTTGCGGCAACAAAAACTCGTTGATCATGGTTGTGCAGCGCTCACCAGTCACATAAAAAGCATTGCTGACGCCCTCCTCGAAAGAATATGGGCCAATCATCTTTTCCCCGTAAACGTCGCACCAAATAGTGGTTTTGAGGCTGTTCATGCATTACACGCAGGTTTTCAGTCTCCCAGGACGAGGGAAAATCATCCTCCCCGCCGTCAAGGTTTAGGAGGGTTTGGCTGTAATTTACACGCGATTGGCGGTCTGCATGCAATTGCTGATGCACTATTTGCACTTTGTTCGGGTACATCTTTAAGTCCTTCACCAAAATTCACTGTAAAGACGATCTATTGATGCCGAATTTTGTAGCCCATCGCCTGTTTTATGTTTGATCATCTTTTGGATATCTAAAGCCACAGCAGTAATATTCTCGACCAAACCACGTCTGATACAATCCCGTGTTGAGCCAGTCTCCTCGAAGTGAGCGGCTAAACGCTGCATTGTTCCCAGTTTGTGCCACATGACCAGGGAATCGACGACGAAATTCACGTTAAGCCAAAACCACTGACCGATTATTTGTCAAAAACATTGACACAATTATTTTGCCTTCTTGAAGAGTCTATACTTGTGTTCTGCTTCTGTTTACTTCACAAATGTCAAAGTCGCGATGACATAAGACGCCATTTGCAAAACGGAGAGTATCTTCCGACTTTTGCGCCACCTATTTTCGCTTAATTTTTGCGACAGAATACGGTTACTATCAGAGTTAAAGACGTTTACCTTCCAAAGATAGTTGCGAAAACGGATATTAAACGGCAATGGATTTTGTTGTAGTCGGTAACTTCAATAACGAGGTCGACGCTCTTTGGCTTTTCATTCATTTACTCCTGACTTACTTTGGAGACCATCTTTCTCTGAACATTCTGGCAGAACTTTCGGCGAAGAACCTCTTCTTTATTTAGGAGTATCTTTATTTGTCTTCGCAGTTTTGGTGCTGCTGATTATCAGGATTACTTTTAGACTTTTGTTAGAGTTGGCCTGCTTTGTAAGATTTGATTTCTGCTTTGAGGATGGTTATTTCCTTTTTAAGTTCTTGGCAGAGCGTCTCCATCTTGCTAAATCTTAATCGGATCTCAGCGTTTTATTCCTCGAAGCCACTGTGCTGTATTTAGGAGTTGATTGAGTGGGGATCCTTCCATTTTGCTTGAAAGGGTCCGACAACGCAATAAATGGCACTCCGCAGAATTTGTAGAGTCTATCTCCGAAGGGAGTGCATTTTCCAGTGAATCTGGACCACCAGGCTGGATTTTAGCCTACCTCGGGTATATTCAAACCCCCACCCCAAGGGAACTCGTAATTGTTAAAGCAACATTGGATTTCAGATGGAGAATTATTTCCAATACACATCCATCTATACCCACTATCTGTCCAATTTAAAGTGAAAGTGTCTGAAGTTCGCTTGTTTGTTTTAAAACACTTCCTGTGGTAATCAAATTATAAATTTTAATTTACAATGCAAAACACTCGCAAATTGCACGCACAATCTCAATCCACAATTTATTGACCCCAGTAGCATGGCCCACAAATGCTCCAATTTTATTTACCCTGCTACTTCACATAAACGCTGACATCCACTTCAGGTTGTTAACTACCATTATACGCGTTTTCATCTTAGGGCGGATACTACGAGTAACTGGAATTAAATTGCCCTAAAGCGCATATTCAATTTTTTGTCATTTATCTCCCGAGAGATACACATTCCACAGCTACACAAAAGTAGCTAATTAAAAGATCGAAGAAAAATTGGACAGCGCTTGCGGGTGAACACCTCACTAAGTGTTACAAAAATATATCCATGAGATACATTTTGTTGTCTTTCAAAGAAATGAGGTGTCCCCACAGCAGCAGCAGCAACTGTCGGTGACCACAGAGAACCATTTATATCTTTTCATCCACCAAAGCAACTGAAAGAGAGAGAAAAAAAGGCTATCAAGCCAGATCTATGATTAAGATCTGTTGCGGACCCTAGTGTAAACTTAATCTTGATTGATCTGTTTCGAGATGGGGAACCAAATGGAAGGACGCATACTCGTGTCTCTGGACACCATAGGTGTACTTTATATTCAGAGAATCGAATTACAACATGTCATACGGTTTCACAATGTGCTCAAGGGAATAATAATAATCGTTGGCTCAGCGCTCAACCAAATGGGGAGTGGTGTTCTTGTAAGGTAATCGTACGAGTAAGTTAAGGTGGTGTGCTGCACTCAATGGGCTTTGGTCGGGGATTATTAATAATTTTTTTTCTTCTCATATTCTTTCAATTTTGCTGTAGGATATTGCTGAACGATTTGTAATTATTAAACGCACAACAAAAAGGCCGTTGGTCATTTGAGTGACACTTTTTTTTCTCCTCCAAGTGATCTCTTTTCGATTGGATATGGAGGATCGGCGAAATCCATTGATGTTGCAGTGCTGTACTATATGAGAACTGGTTCTTAAAGAAAATAACGGTATTGTGAGAATAACTCAATTGTATTGAAATGAAATATGTGTGCAGCTTGAGGACAGTTATTATTTGTTATTCATAAATTCGCCAGAGAAATCATTTAGATACGAGTACTTGCAATGCTAGAGGAGGTTTGTCAGGAAGATACGAGTACCAGCTGACAGATTGTTAGATTCTGGTTTGTTGAATAGTTTAAGGAATCGATAAGAATACTTGTGAATAGTTGTCAAAAGATGGATGTGAGCAAGGATGTGTGAAAGTAGAGACGATGACGAATATTCTAGATGTACTCCTTAGACCATGGATTACTTCCGCTACACCATATAGAATGTACTTACAGATAGCAATCTTCCATGCCGACAGTTATAGACTTTTACTTTTATTTGCGACGACAGTTAAGTCTCGCCTTATCTTTCCGGAAGAAACCACAGAAAACAGAAAGCGTGATCTGGTATCTAGTGGAACTGAGTTTAATTGAGTGTTTTACACCACATAGAACTGTGCTCTTTGAAGTTGAGTGAGGTAACGACGCGCGTTGATTTTAAATCTTTTCTTAGGTTTTTTGGAAATACTGAAGAAGACAAGCGACGTTGCATAGGGTTACAGGAGGAGATTACGATATCTAGAAGGAGAAGAGAAGGGAAGAACACCTGGTTCTAAGAAAGAGGAAGAAAGAGTCAATGAAGAGGTGTTATAGCAGAAGAGTTCGAAAGTTCTGTCAGAATGTGAAAGAGCATACCAAGGCTACAAAGCCTGAACAGAAGCCTAGTAGGAAGAAGTAAATCTAGTAGTAGAGTCACATTCGGTGCTGAGGATTGGAAAGATCACTTCTGTAGATTGTTAAACTGTCAGGCAGAATGCTTCATTCAACCAGGAAGATGGCGATCAACAATTCCATCCACCCGACCAAAGTAAAGTGAAGATAGCTTAGGAGCTTAAAACTAAAAAGGCTGCTGGAGCCGATGGTCTGGGAGCATATATAAACTAATCTGTAAGACATGGTCGGATGAAAGTATGCCCGGTAAATGGAACCTTAGCATCGTTTGCTCGATCCTCAAGAAAGGAGACCTTCTGAACTGCGCTAACTACAGAAGTATCGCCTCCTAAACATACCTTATAAGATCGTATCTACCATACTATGTGAACGCCTTAAGCCTTCTGTCCATAATCTGGTTAGTCCATATCAGTGTGGTTTTAGGTCGGGGAAGTCCACCATAGATAAGATATTCACATTGCGGCAGGTCTTGGAAAGAACGCAGGAACTCCAAATCGATACTCACCACCCACCTTTTAATCGATTTTAAAGTCGCCTATGATAGCTATATGACGATGGAGAATATTCGCTGCTCCTTGTTATCGGTAACATAATGGCCGAGGGTTTTGATGTCAGAAAAGGCCTACGACAAGGTGACGCAATGTCATGTGATTTCTTTAACATCTTACTTGAGAGGATCGTTCTATAAACCTCTCAAGCTAACAGCAGGGATACGATCTTTCAAAAGACTGTACAACTAATAGCGTTCGCCGACAACATTGACTTGAATAGAAGAGCGCGACGGGTTGTCAGTGGTGCTTTCGTGAGTATTGAAACAGAAGTGGTGAGGATAGCTTTAGTAGGTAACGAGAGCAGAACAAAATATATGCTGAGGTTTCTTTAGGCAAAACCTTCATTCAGAAGCATGCACGTTATCAGATGAAAGAAAAATTCTTCTTCTTTTGGTCCCGTATGTATCGACAAGAAATGGAGAAGAAGATATAACAAGGAACTCTACCGGTTGTATAGCGATGGCGACCTAGTGTGAATTCATCGCTTGAGTAAGACATGTAGAGCCAATGAACAAAGTAAAGTAGAGAGGAAGGCAAGTTACTCCAAATTCATGTTGAATAGCTAAAAATGATATCCTACGCTGACCAGTGCGGGCGAGACTTAGCTTTGAAATACATCGATATGCGCAGAATGGCCTTCACATATATTACGACAGCAAAAATCTGATCGCACTTCTAACGCTCCAAACACAGGTATACCAAGCTCTTATCTGTTGTCAGAAATGAGGTTTTGAACACGGCGTTCCTTTTAAAAATTTCATGGCGACAAATACAAAGGTAGGTGAGTCTGCTCCCAATCTCAAAATCGTTTAATTATCTTCAATCTTTGTAATACACTCAACTAATAATGCCCTAAGTCGACCTGAAGTCCTTAACTCCATTCATTCTGAAGACAATGAAGCAAATAGTGGGCAAACACATTAAAACAAGAATATTAGATGGGATAACTTGACAGTCCCACCAGCATGTAGCAAAAATGATTTTCATTAACAACTTTATAAATTTTTAGAAATCTGATACCCTCCGTCTTACAGAGAATTGGAAGACCCAACATTTCGCTAATGATGACCTTTTCAGGAGGCGTCATTTTTCGAAAGAACATATTTCAAAAGTCAATCCACGAACTTTTCTGTCCCGCGAATTTGAACAATTTTCCATTACTCGAGCCAAATATACTCGTACATGCTTTGGGCACAAATTATTTGTGCACAATTCGTTTTCATACAAAAGCAGACACACACATAGTGTTACTAACAAACGCATTGTAGACGACTGTTTTAAAAATATTTAGACTTTCGAAATAAATATCAGGTTTCACGTACTCCTATGGACCAGCTTTTACTACCAGCAGGGAAGAATGGAGGCTAATACCATTGTTTCAGAGTCTGAAGTAGCAATTTACACGGACTCGCTGAAAATGGACAAAGGTGCCTTAGAAAGTGCTTATTCAAAAAAATTGGCATATCTGTGTACATCCATCCATAAAACTGTCGAATTTGTGCAGCTGCTTCCAAGTCGAAATTTTAATCATATACCAAGCTATGGATTCCCAATTACGTAGACAGTCAAGCAGACAGTAAAGTCCTGGAAGCTATATTAATGTTCTGGACAGACAGATAAGAAATAAAAAGGCAGTCGAAGTGTCGATAGACGATACAAGTGTCCAGTCTCCACTTTCGTAAATCCAAAATCAAACAAACAATATGGTAAACATTGATAAAGAAACGGAGAAAATAAAGATTATAAGGCATGTCTACTGAGGTTGTTGTGACACTAGTGTTGACACTCTGACGGAACCTGCTTAAAAGCCATGAAAGTGAGATTCCGGAGCTAATCTGTGCTTGTTCGAAGAAACTTTGCAACGTCTTTTTTTCCACACAGGTCCAATCGATATTGCTGAAAGTCTGCGTAAGCCTATGCTAACCGTCAATTAATCTGTCGGTAACCATTCAACTTAACCTACTTTACTGCACCTTGATTCTTCAGATTCAGTTTCAATACCTTTTGGTAAAGTCACTAAGGTACAGTCTGAACTTCTCACTTTTTGAAGCAAATTAGTTGTTGTTTCCTCGACTTACTCCTATAAACTCAGTGGAAAACAATCTTTAGCTTGCTGGCTTCCGTAGACTCCCACCTGCAAGTACGAGTATGACTAAGCGAATTGTCACTGCCAGAAACTTTGCCGTGACTTAGTATCTTCATCATCACTTTCCTAGTATTGGAGCTCAGACTTTAAAAGTGTCTATCAAGCTTTGCATCGTGCGGCGGGGATATTTCTAATTACTCATTCAGAAATCTTTTCTGCTTGGTTGACGTACTAAATGGTGGACCATCTGTAGGTGTCTTCTTAAAATTGTTATAAAAAAAATTCCTTTAATACATTTGAAATCTGTTTACTTTATTGACGAGGGTATACTTTCTGATTATTTATGGAAAATAATTTCATTTAAATAGGTACCGCAGCTGGCTTAGTAGTAGCCCATCCTGTCAACCCATTTTGCAGCTTATTTTGATGATTCAGGGCTCTACTTCACGAGTACTCGTAGCTCGATCAATATTGTGCTTATGTACCTGAATTGTCTCTGGATTGTCAGATAATATCAATCTTTAACAGCATGCCACAAAAAGAACTCCAACGGCTGATTACACGATTATTGAACTTAGTGATCGATTGTTGTATGGCTTGTATGGCACGTAGAGCCAACTTTATGGAACCAGAGATTGTTCAAGTTCTTTTCCCCAGCCTCTGGTCAAAAAAAATTGGTTATCATGGCTTTATAGTGCTCTGTAATGCTCCGTAACGTTATTGGTATCTTCATCTTCGAAGAAAAATGGGCCACCAGAGATATAATGCCACCATCGCGTTTAGATGCACACTTTCGGCAACAGCGGCAATATTCTTGACTGAGCTCACAGGTCAAATAGGAGGATAACTTGTATTACCAATTAGCATGCCAATCTCATCAACTTTCTTCACAAACTTGCGTACAGCCGGCATGGTTATTGCATTATTTCGACTGAAAATTATTTTCAAAATTCGCATTGTTTCCAGCAACGCAGCACTCACTTTCGAAATAATTTTTCAATATTTCTCAACGTTGTTCAAGCGTAAATCGATGAAATTCGTACCGCAGAGATATGATACTTTATTTCTGTCAATTTTTTGAGCGCGAAAGAACTGTCAGTGTCAAAGTGACATTTAATTTAAGAAACCAGTAGGTAACCCACTCCCTCTGACGTAGCTGTGAGGAATTTTCACCGTCTTCGCCACAACAAAGTGTTTAATCGCAGTCTAGATACAATTTTCTTCTTCTACGTGAATACTGAACTCTTTCTGGCTTTATTTTATTGCCATGGGTGTTAAAGTGCCGAATGTATCTAATCATGGGCAATAAAACCCTCTAAGGTAGTGCTTACAGAGTGTCTGAAATAAACCCACAAAAAAAAAATAATGTTTCGCTTTCGGCACATGACTCGGCTGCAATTGCCCTTCGGCTTTAGGTACTACCTGTCAATTTATTCTCCTTCCGTGCCGGGGTCTGTCTGAGCTCTGATACCAAAAAAAAAAAAAATCCACAAAACCGAAAAATATTTTCATAAAATTATCTTTTTCTTCGACTGAATGTGGCTTCCACTTTAAGCCGACTACCGAATTCGGACATGTGAACTCCCTCCTGATATACTTACACCACACGACTCAAGTGAGGAAGGTGGTAGCGTCGTCATGCCTCCATATGTGGGGCATACACTGATGTGTCGGCTCGACGACGATTATTTTACCATCATCATCATCATCGTACGTAGTTCGTCCCGGTTTTCTTTTTTTTTTTTTTTTTTGCTCTTGTCACGCATTTTTTCAGAATGCGCTCGCGCGCACACGCTCATACACACGGATGGCGAAAAATGCCAAATAAAGACCATTTTAACGAGCTCCAAATCCGTTCCCCGTTCACATACACCAAAATTGTTTTAAATGTCCAGCACAGCGGACAGACAGGGGCTCACATATACGAGTAACTAGAAGTTCCCGCTCTGGGGGTGACCATAAAAAAAAACGTCTAAAATTAAAGGGAAATATGAAGGAATTTTTGGATCGTGCAGAGGAAGCCATTTTCTGTTTTTCTGCATCTTACTTCAATTTTAATTGCGTAATGACGTGAGTGCGCACGCGGTGCGCACAACACCACCGCACCTACACCGAACGGTGGGGTATTTGGTATTTCCTTTGATATAAAAATTAAAAACCCATATAAAATGAAGAAAAATGTTTTATGTGTTTTATTGGAGCGGCTCTCAGCAGCTGGGTGGAGCCTTGTCCGGTCCAAGCCAGGCAATTAATTTGTTCGGATTTGGTGGCGATTTGTATGTAGTCTCGAGTGTAGGATTGCACTTTTGCGGCACAAAACTATTTTTTCCAAGTGGAAATTACTTTGAAATTGTTTTTTGATTGCAAATTAGTGATTATTATTGCTTTTTATTATCTTTTTTTTCTCCGTTTTCTCATTACAGATGCTGAAGTTGTTGGGTAAGTGATTCCACTCATAAAAACAAATATGGGTTTTTGAATCGGATTTGGGTTTCGTTTAACTTGCATTTGAATTAGTTTTAGTCGAGTTTATTTTAGCTGCTAATTAGTGGCACTTGTTGCCACTGCCACTGCCACTGCCACTGCCACTAACGATTAGCATTGGACACAGAAATTGTATAAAATGTCAGAAGTATTTTAATTGTTATCCTAAACGGAATGCGTGATTTTGAGGCAGGGTCTATCTCATTTGCATTTATGGCTTCGCGCTGTGTTGTGGAACAACATTTTTGTATTCAGCTACTAATTAAGTGATTAGAATAATTTACTGAATCGGATAATATCTCGTTGGAACTAGAACGTTTTACTTATAAAAGAATGAATAATTTAAAAAAAAAGATTGGTAGGTCTCAGAAGTGAACGAGAAAAATATGATATTTTCAACTTTTGCTTTCGTGTGATTGGGGTATGTGATACCAGATTGTAATTTTGGCGGAGGTCGACTTGGCGTTAAGAGTGGTACGATAATTGGATACCATTGCTGTAAAGAAGTCGGGTATTAAATTTGCTGTAGAAGCTGCGCTAGAGCGCTAAGGCGCGTGCCATTCTGAAAAGAGCTTGCATCAGTTGCATATGTAATGCCTCACTTTACGTCTGGTAGATACGAGTTAGTGCATTTCCACACTGAAATAATCTTCAAAAATTGCACCTTGGTTGGATTTAAATACAGGGTGGCTGATGAATATTGCTACATTAAGAAACTCAAATAACTTTTTTTTCTTTTATTCATGTTAAAGCTCATTCAATTTTATTAAATATAGCTTAATTAGTTTTAAAAATAATGGAATTTAAATGCCCCCCCTGCTCGTTGATGCATGTGCGGCATCTTACCAAAAAGTTGTTCATCACTGCTTGGAGAGTTGAAACAGGAATAGCCGCAATTGTTTCTCGAATGGATTGCTTTAGTTCATTCAAATTTGTTGGTTTTGCTTTGTAGACTTCCTGTTTGTAATAACCCCACAAGAAAAAGTCAGGTGCAGTAAGGTCAGGCGACCTGGGGGGCCAACGGAATGTGGAGTTTCTGGATATCAGCTTATTGGGAAATTTTAGTCGCAATTCTGTCATAACAGGCCGGGCTATGTGAGGAGTTGCACCATCTTGCTGAAATCACACAGAGTTGAAAGAAATTCTCATTCGGCGTAATTCTGGATAGAAAAACTCTCTCAACATGCTCAAGTAACGGTCTCCAGTAACCGTAACGGTGTGACCGTTTTCTTCGAAGAAGTAGGGCCCGACAATGCAGCGTGATGAAACTGCACACCACACTGTGACACGAAGTGGATGCAATTCCGTCTCATGGAGTATCTGTGGGTTGGAAGCACTCCATATTCGACAATTTTGTTTGTTTATGTTGCCGTTTAAATCGGAATGGGCCTCGTCAGACATAAAAAGACAGTTCAACATGTTTCCGTCCTCTTCCACCATTTGAAGCATCTTCTGGAAAAATTCCAAGCGAATCGGCAAGTCTGCTGCATTCAGTTTGTTGGCCATTTGAATTTTATATGGGAATAAGTCCAAATCATTGTGCATAATTGACTGCAATGACTGTCTGCTTATACCCATTTGAGCAGATAAGCTTCTTGTCGAAACTCTTGGATTGTTTTGTATAGCAGCAGCTACAGCAGCGATTGTTTCCTCCGTCCGAACTGAAGGGTTTCGATGGTAAGGCAAAAATTGTTAACAAGTCTCATTATGGTCCATCTGCTCGGAGGATTGCCGCCAAACGTGCGCCTATACTCTCTTTGAACCGAAACTACGGACTCCAGTGCGTGATAGCGGCGGACAATCCAAATTCTTGTTTCAGTGTCCCAGTTATACATTTTTGTTAAATCTAAAAATCAATCTGCAAAATAAAAAAAAAAATTAACCAGATTCATTAAATAGAAAAAAAGTTATTAAATTTTTTTTTTGGTAGCGGCTTTCATCAGCCACCCTGTATGTCCTCTATAATCAGGAGACACAAGGGGCAGCTGTTTGGTTTTTATGTTTAAAAAATGGTTGTTCATTTCGAGGTCAAGATTTCACATCGCTGCCATATGACATCTGTCAAATCCATCTGTCATCTATAATGACAGGTAGTTAGTTATTACCTTGCTATTTTATAATACGTATCGCTGCTCAACGAATTAAAATTATTGCCTGCTGACCATAGAATGCGCAGAACATACGCGCGCCGATTATTTGCTGGAATATCAACAAATTGAAGCCAATTTCTCAATATTTTTTCAGCGATGAGGCCCATTACTTTCCAGTGGCTACGTAAACAAACAAAATTGCAGAATTTGGGGTTCTGAAAATCCAAATATGATCGTTGAGAGGACATTGGCGCTCTGTGGACCAGCAGCGTGATCGGGCGGTATTTTTTGAAGACGACGAAGGCGCCACTTTTTAGGCAGACGGGCGCTCTGTATTTATCTTTTGAATATACATGCATATAAGGTCAATTGCTGTAGGCCGTAGCCTGCTAGTCGATGTTTGTTTTTGAAGAAGAATATTTCTTGTCCTTAGTTTGGCTGCGGTATTTTGGCAGTGCTGTGTGGATATTTCGGTAGTTTGTTGTGGTTCAGTATGGTGCTGTTGAATCCAACATTGAGCGGAACGTGTGTCATTCGATTATCCAGGTGGAACCATACAGACCCTGTCTTGGAGGCTCTAGGTGTAATCTTCCAGTTTTTAAAATATTCACTCAGAGCCTCAAGATCTTTCGTGAGCATTTGTTCATTTATATGCAAATGCTAATGCTGGGTAGTGTAGCAGGCCAAAGCATGAAGAGAGTAATGTCAGGGAAAATAAAGAGCGAATGAAGAGAGGATGATGTAAGGGGTTAACGATGATCGCTGTAGGGAGTCAGTCACAGTGTAGTAGCGTAACAGTGCGGATGTAATAAAAATCCAGTGTTATGCAAGTATTTTATCGTATTTGAGGCATCCTTTAAAGATCTACGTATAGATTGAAAAGGGTAGGGGTGAGTACTGACCCCTGTGGCAGTCCATTGTTTAGTTGCCTTGATTTACGAACGCTGTCGTTAATGAAAACGTTGAAGGAGTGGTTGCTGAGAATGTTGTTGATTAAGTTTGCAAGTTGTTTGCAGCGTTCGACGTTGAGTAATTTAAACATCATTCCAGTACGCCCTACGCTGCTGTAAGGTCTACAAATACGGCAACTGTTTTTAGTCTCTTTTCGAAATCATCCTCAATCAATACTGTTAAGGAGAGGACCTGATCCGTACAACTACGGCCTGATCTATGGGGATAACTTCGTTCAGAAGCTCCTCGATCCTTTTGTATATCAATTGTTCGAGAATATTATAGCAAACGGACAGTAGCTTTCAGCCCTGTCATCTGTCTTTTCTGGTTTTAATATTGCAACAATGTTGAATCTTTTGAATTCTTTTGGTAGAACTCCAAATGAAAGGATGTCGTTGAAAGACTTACACAGCCAGGCTTTTGCATTCGTTCCGCAGTTTCTTATAAACTCAGAGTATATTCCATTTAGTCTGGCAGCTTCCTCTGGTTAGCAGATAGCAATGACTTCTTCTAGCTCAAGAATGGTGAAGTTTTTCAGAAGACTCTGAAGATGTAGTTTTGAATTCGTTTAAATATCTTTTAATTAGTTTGTTGTGCTTCTTAGGAGATACTCTCCAGCCACTAACTTTAAAGTGATCTACAGAATGAGCTAGTGTCAAGTCAATAACTTCCTTCCTAGTTTTGTTGTGAAAAGTCTATTTGTCTGTTAAAAAAATTCAAACAGATATCCTTTGTTGACATCCTTATTGACCCAGCGCGTGTTATGGGCATTGGCATCCAAACCTATGACTAGGTCCTGGTGATGCTGGTGTACTATACCAGGTCCCTCAGTGGGACTCATTATTGCGGTCGCATACCGCCACTGTCAAGTTATTGTTGCTGAAATGATAAGAAGAGAGAAAATTGAGTGATTTCTTCATCAGTATAGTGTGTAAACCTTTCACCTTAAAGATAAGGTTTTGTTAAGGAACGGTTCTTGAATAGGGCTGTGCCTATGTTCTCCTCCACCATGAATAGTAGCAGATCATCGGTCTCCTTCATCAGACTTGATAACCCTAAGTTGTCGACGAGTAAATAAAGGATTCTACTTCTACTAGTTTCATTTTCCAGTTGCAGATTGTAGTTCTAAAAGAGTTTGACAGATTTTAAATACTCACCATAATGTCTTCCCTCTCATACCATCCCCTTCTTATTCCTTGTTAAAGCTCATAGTTTCTTAAATCGAATCTATACAAGTCTCTAATTAATGTAAAAAGTAATGGGATAGTTAGAGCTGTCGTTTGTCTGTCTTAAGTGCTTTCTGAAGTAAAAGTAGAAAAGTCCATTTATAGAAAAACAGTTTTCAAGCCACCACCAATCCAGATGTAAAAATGGATTTCACCTATCGCTTCTCTCAATCACGTTATGACGCAATAATTCCATTAATTCGATTAGCATATCATCAACAATTTGACAGCATTTTCCACACTATCCCAAATATAGGAAAATGCAATATCCATCAATCGGCAGCGACACCCAGTCCCCCATATAGCCACAACTCTCCCATCAGTGTAATGTATTCAAAAACCATCTCAAACGCGCAGCTTCTTTCCAAAAACAAACTTCCATCTCCAAACGCCCATTTAAATAAAACAACCGATCTCCTCACAGAAGTGTTTCAAAGTGCACACCCGGGGGCACTTCCATGATACCCACTTCAAACTGCTATGCATCGCATCGTCGCAACTCCAGCACAGTGGTGGAGGAGCACCACATACTCGTACTCTCGTGGAAGGTTGCGCGCTTTGACATTTTACGTTCCCTGACTCACAGTGTGTACTCGTATCTGTATGTTTATGCAAAAAAACAATGCACTTCAAATCGGAAACAATGATGCTGGAGAGACTCTCTGCAACACAATTGATTCATGTCCCATGTATGGGGCTTCGGAGATACTACGTAGCCCACAACTAAATGCTGCACAAATGTTTAACCATACTTGGTGTCATGTACTTATTTATTGGCATTAATTTTCTGTTGCCCCGTTGTCTTTCCCCGTGCCCTGCCGGTCCCACTGATTAGCTGCTCGTCAAGTTCAAGCCTTCAAAGTGCACCTAGCTCGCAGGCAGCACATCTTCTTAGACCATTGCCGAGAAGAAGAAGTGCGACACACACTCATACACTGTGTCTACAGCTAATAATAATAAGTAAACATTTGACATTGTTCCCTGGGCATATTGGCCGAGAAGATAGATTCCCATGGCGCACTGTTGGATGTGGTTACATACCTCACTCATGAGTTACGCAGCAGCGATGTCATTGGCGATTGCCAATGCTGCGCATCTCTTGAGTTATAGTCCTTGGCTTTGCATACAATTTGAATCGGTAATTAGGAATGTGTCCGTCTGTCTGTCTGTCTATTATGGAACTGTCTGGTGTGGTGTGGTGTCTTGTCGCTGTCTCTAGGAGAGAAATTTGCAAATTCCGCTTGCTTCTAGTCTGCGCGCAGAGCTTTATACGTCTTGTTTGGTTTGCTGGCCGGACTCACCCAGAGTGGGCAATAAAGTAAAGTAATACAAATAACCATTGATATTTATGGGTAATTAAATTCACAATGATTATGGTTAAATACTGTATGTGCGCAGCACATACGATGTGACCGACCCACCAGCAACACCAGCACACTTCAAGTGGAAGAAATTGACTGGAAATTTTAATATTTATTGATGATGCTTCAGTGCGTAATGCAGTCATCATGTATGGTCAGGTCAGTTAAAGAATATAAAATTGATTTGGATATTTAAATATCTAACCAGCGGTGCAACCGGATTAAGTTCATGTAGTTCCATGGTAATTCTATGCAAAATAATTGGCAACTTAACCCGGTTAAATGGCTTTCCAAAAGGCTTAAACAAAGTAGACATCGTGTAGTTTTATTTTAAGACAGCGGTAGACAAGAACACAAGGAGTTATGTGTTTGCGGTGAGATACCATCATACTTTGTTTTAAGCTTCGTGAAGTAGTAGATGGGCTGGTGCAACAACAGCAAGACCAAGAGTCATGATAGTCAGGAGGTAAATTAAGATCTTCGGCTGAGACAGCAGCCTACTTCGAGTAGACATCTACCCGTTCAACTATTGTAGAAACTAATTTGTCAATTTTAAAGGCCTTCAACAATTTAAATGCAAACTGCGTCCATCAACATCTATAAGGAAACAAACCACATCCTAACAGACACTCAAATCAATTCATGAACCGACTCCACATATCTTCGTTGCCCCAGTTACGAACTGTCAGCGGGAGAAGTCGATGAAGATTCGACCACGTTCTTGGGCAGCCTTTAGCAGTCTTCAAATGCCGACCGACCCCAGACTATATCAACGTCTATTTAGCAATCGTCGACTGAATTCAGATTCATTACCGGATATTATTTTCGTCGGCGATACTGTGACTAGTTTCGATACTCGAACAAAACTCGTGACACAGGAAGACATACTGAGGCCCCTGACATCTGAAATGACCCGTAGAAACGCCAGTAAGTTATCTGCATTCTTTTCTACTGAGGGACAGCAAGAATGCCAGGAATTTCTTACAAACGTTCGGATGCGTTCGTTTACTCTGTCTACGTCCCAGAGAGTAACCACCCACCCAAAAGAATTCATAGGAAAACCCAATCGTCAATGGAAGCCCTCATCGAGAATGCAGGAAGACCAAAGTAGGTTCAGGTCCTGATAAGTTTTCCTCCAAATTTCCTCATCGGAGACCTCATTTCCAGTAATCTTTGGTGACCTGGGACTCAAACAAGACTCACTGAATTCAGCTCTGCGACGAATTTAGAGAGCTCTTGCATTCTCGAACAATTTAGAAAGTAATTAAGCAACTAGTAAAGCGCCCTTCCATTCATGTGAAAAATATAACGCACACAACACGAGTGGTTGCAAGAAGCTAGGGCCTGGCACTTAAAGAGCTGTTGCGCCAAATATTTTTTTTTTTTTAGTAAAGTTACTGACGCAGATTCTCCGTCCCGTCAAACTATTTCTTAATTTATAGTTGATAGCAATTAAGATTGCATAAGTCTCCGCTCGAAAAAGTGAGAAGTGAAGCCTAGAGTTGTCATCCTCCACAAAGACTCCAGCACCAGACCCTTGATTGATTTTGGAGACACTCATGAAAATTTGACCACAATTCCTTTCTGGATCAAATTCGGTAAATATCCAGTCCTGAGGTAATACGAATTTAAATTTACGAAGCAGTTGGAGTTCTGGTGTCATCGTGTCAAGCGGCATATCCTTAAGAGAGGACTCGAAAGATAAGTGTCGCATAAAGGCTTTGAAGCTCCGGTGCGGGTTATACCAAAAGCCACCTCGTTCACGACGGGGGATAGCTTTTATTGTACTGCCCATGATATAAATGTCAAGAGGAGGGAGGTTCAACAATGAATCTAGAGCACAGCCAGGCGTACAAGAGAAGGCCGCAGAGACATACTGTTATCTAAAGTTTAGTAACAGAAGCATTGACTGAGCTTTTTCCAACAAACAATCGACGCTTATGCTAAGACAGGTCTTATCATTGCCATCTACATCCATAGGACTTTTTTTTTACTGATAAGCTCTAGGTCTTGCCGAAAACACCCTTACACTGCCAGAAAACTGAGAGCGTCTTAGCAACTTCGACTCCTTTAAGCACTGACTGAGTCAGTGCCTCTCGTAAAGAGGACAACCTCAACGTTGAGCGGATTAACCAAAAGTCCATTCCTAGTGTACCATTCATCGATCACTACGAACATCTGTACCTTGCTGCAGACAGTCTCTAGGTATGATCCAACAAAAGTACGGATCCATCACGCAGCATAACAGTGGAAAAACGATATCAAATGCACCCTCAATGTCGATGAAAATACCCATCGTGTACTCTTTTCTATCAAGACAACTAGATTCTGAATCACAGTATCGTAGGATTTTCCCCATTAATAGGCGTGTTGTATCTCAAACGGAGGATATACGAGTAAACTCAAATCCACTTTGCACACTTGCAGTTCAACTAGCCTTCCATACTTTTAAGCAGGAAAAAACTCAGACTTATTAGTCTGAAACCCTTGATGTATCAGTGATCACAGTTGTGCATCGGGTGCAGTGCGTCCAAACTACATTGTGGTGTAATGAGGTCTAATTGCCCACATGAAAGTGGGCGTGTTTATGTTTATTTATTTATTTATTTATTTTAGCTAAGCTTAATTCTAGTAGAACTTAAAAACTATACTAAAACTAGACTATTACTAAACACAACTTAAGACTAAGGCTTAGTACTTAAAAACTAAACTTAAAACTAAAACTTTAAGACTTACAGGAGACACAAAATACAACGCGAGACGATGCTATCTCATAAAAGTCTTTATTGCAACTGACCAAAAATATAACTTAACCATTCTCAGCGAAGCTTAGTCAAAGATATATATACATATAACAATGGTTGGAGAGTGTAGAGATTTAGGCAAACAATAGAACACGGTACATTCCTTGTAAATGCGAATACATGAAGGTTAAACTGTGACATCGTTCGATCTGTCAGTCTAGTTGTATACTATTTAAAATAAGATACGCTAAGTATATAAGCGAGCATGTAGGTGCATGGATTTGTTAGGATAGGGTGACCAGTATTTTAGTTATATATTTATTAATACAATTTTGCTTGAATAAGCTCCTTACAACTCGATCATCCTGACAATAAATCGTCCTCGATTTATCTCATGCACGTACATGTACACTTTTACATTTCATAAACATTTTCATTCTCCATATTTAATACATACCTAAATATAATTAACATTACAGTGCGATGGTTTCTTAAATACTACTTTTTTTAAAGTAAAAACATTTAATTAAAACGAAATGTACAAAAGGTACAATACATCGTATCAACTTTTTCTTTGTTAACAATTGTAAATTCACTTTTTCATATATACGAAGCTGACAATTGAATATACATTACACAATAAAATTAACAAAATAAAGGAAACGAAATATCGATACGTGTGAACATTTTTTATAGAGCAACATACGGCTTCATATTTTCAGGAGATGCAACTCCTTCGTATGGAACTCTTGATATTTGAAGATTATCTAAGTCTTTTACTAAATATCTATCATTGTCAAGTGATTTAATAATTTGATATGGTCCTTTATATTTAGCTATTAATTTTTTGTTTATTCCAGGAGTATTTAAAATATTTTTTATCATGACATAATCACCGACCTTGTATGAGTATGGGCTTTTATGTCGCTTGTCAAAATAAGCCTTATTGTATTCCTGACTACGAATGGTTTTTTCATGCGCTTGTTGTCTAACGGACTCTAGATTCCTGACCTCTTCTATTATGATATTTTGTTCCAAATGCTCACGAAGTTTGTCACTAACTATACCTTTCTGAGAAACACCAAAAAGTAAAACGCTGTACTTTTGTTTTCTACATTGTTAAGAGCAAATTCTACTTTGCTTAGGTGTTTTGTCCATTCATCGGGTTCCACCTCACTCTCTTTGGCAAGCATCGGAGTAAGGCTTCTATTAATTCTCTCTACTTGCCCGTTAGACTGAGGTGAACTTGTGGCGATCTTAACATGCTGAACATTATAATTTTTACAAAAAATAGCAAACTCCTCAGAAGTAAAACAGCTTCCTCTATCAGATACTATTCGGTTTGGTTTGCTATAATTCATGAAGAAGGATTCTAAACATTGAAGAGATTCTTTCGTACTAGTACTTTTGACAGGATAAAGTTTTTTGAACTTAGAAAACCCATCAACAACTAACAAAATGTGTTTCTTAAGATTCCGCACTGCTGATGAAGGTAATGGACCATAGTGGTCAATGTGAATTGTTTCAAAAGGTTTATCACCTTTGGGAATACTGTGCAGTACTCCCTCCTTTTTACCAGTTGGTGTGGAGAAATGTATACATTTTAAGCAATTGCTTATATAATTTTTTATTTTGGCTTTCATAAAAGGAAACCAATAAGTTTTCTTTAAAAAATTGTAACACTTTTCGACACCGACATGACATAAAGCATCATGGTGAGTTTGAATAATATTTCTTTCCATCTGCGTTGGAACATAAAAGTAAACTTTCTTATTCATTTTGCGATAGACAAGACCGTTTATTAATTCATAGCATGGACTTTCCCTTTTCTCTAGCATATCTACCAGCCCTCTTATGACTGTATCCTTTTGTTGGGATGCAGCAAGTACATGCTCAAAAGAATCAGGTTCAATAACAAGTATGTTGCGACACCTGCTGAGAGCGTCAACGTGACCCATTCTTTTTCCATCCCTATGTTCGATTGAGTAATCATATTCTTGCAGCTCTAAGGCCCAACGTGAAATTCTAGGATTTAAGAGCTTTTTATTAAGTGTAAGGGTAAGCGACTTACAGTCAGTAATAATTTTGAACTTAATACCTGTCAAATAAATCCTAGCTCGTAGGAGTGATATTTGGATTCTGGAGATGTAGCACGTTTGGAAAAGAAAAATATTGGGTGCAATCGCTTATCTTCTTGACGCTGTAAGAGTACTGAGCCAAATCCAAAGCTGCTTGCATCACAGTGCAATTCCGTGTCTGCATTTGGATTATATATGCTCAATAATGGAGCATCCAATAATTTTTTCTTAAGCATATCGAAAACCAACAATTCCTTTTCAGCGAATATAAAATCTGCATCTTTTTTACAAGATCGTACAATGGTTTAGAAATAATTGAAAAGTCCTTGATAAATTTACGGAAATATGAGCATAGACCCAAAAAGGAATGCAAATCTTTTGTGTTTGTTGGTCTAGGAAACACTTTTACAGCTCGTAATCCATCTGCGTTCGGACCTATACCATTCGCCGAGACTTCATACCCCAAATAGGTTATTTTTTCAAATACGAATGAGCACTTGTCGAGCCTGAGCTGTAAACTATGTTCGCGGACTATTTGCATTATCTCTTCTAATACCTCAAAATGTTCCGACATTGTTTCGGTAGCAATAAACAGATCGTCAATGTAAATTAAGAGTTTTCCCGATTTTATAAGATTCTTAAATATTAAATTGATATACCTTTGAAAAACGGCCGACGCATTTTTCAGCCCAAAAGGCATACGCAAGAACTCGAATTGACCTAATGGCGTTACAAATGCAGTATATTTAATTGACTCGACTGACATCTTTACGTGGTGAAATGCACTTTTCAAATCAAGTAGAGAAAAGTACTTTTTAAGACGCAAAGTATCTAATTGATCCTCAATTAAAGGTATTGGAAAATTATCCTTCACCGTTAAACTGTTTAATTGACGGAAATCAATACATAACCTTAATTCGCCAGTCTTTTTCTTCACTAAAACAATCGGTGATGCTAAAGGTGATTTGCTTTCTCTAATTACTTTCTTTGCTATCAATTCATCTAACATCTTCTGCAGTTCAAATTTATGGGCATATGGGAGCCGTCTTGGAGCACAATTAAAAACCTTATTCGTATCAGTTAAAATAATTTTCATATCTAAATCGGAACACCCATCTGAAAAAAGTTGTGTATTTGAAATACTACTGTTTGAAATACTCTCTGAAACCAAATTTGTTATTTTAACCTTCTCTTCGTAGCTTAATGTTTCATTAATATTCAAAGAAATTTCATTCCGGTCATTGCACGTATCAATATTTAGAATTTCACTATTTTCGTCTTCAAAAGTATTATTAGTTTCAATTTCTTCAATTTGAGTTTGTTCTTTATCTAATGTTAATTTAATATTTGCTTTTTGCAAGAAGTCTCTTCCTAAAATTATTATATTTTTCATAGTATCGTTCTTAACTACATATAGATATAAGTTGGTATATAAATTATCTTTCTTAATTTTGCAAAATACCTTACCATAAATTACTAATTTACTGCTATTGATACCGATGAAATCTTGCGCTGCGGATTCTACAGTTGTCATCATATACGGTTGAACATACTTCAGCTGAACGAAGCTAATGGGGCTTCCAGTGTCGATCATAGTCATTGCGTTCATCTTAGTACTTATTGCTCCAGGATCGTCGCTGATGACAATTCATACTCGAAGACGCCATGGAAGTCTTGTAAGAATGAAGAGTTTGAAGACATGTTGGTAGACTCGTAGTTTTGAAGCATCATCACAGCAGCTGACTGCGGACAGTCCTTGATAAGATGCCCCATTTTTCCGCAGCGAAAACATGAACCCTTATCTCTGCGTGGCTTTGGACAATTGGTGACGACATGCCCAAAATCATTGCAGTTGTAACACTTGATACTGATTTTGTTGCGTGTCAGTGGTGTAAGCTTTGGTTGTATTGAAGTTCTGATATGACTGCTAGTACTCGTTGATGTTGACGGCTTCGTATTTTCTCAACGTGACTTTTAATTCAGGCTAACCATTGAGTCTGGAATACCTTTGATTATATAATTTATGAGATCCTGCTCCTCAATGTCTGCTGCACTGGCGATTTCCTGCATAGTCAAAACGTACTGCTGGTAATTCTCATCCTTGTGTTTTTTGCGATAACGCAAAGAATTGTGGACATCAGAAGCTGTTGAGTGTTGATGAAATTCACTGAGTAAGGCCTTTTTTAATTCAGTCCACGATTGACATGATGTTGATCTTAAGAACAGTTTTGCAGTTCCCTTCAATAATCGCTGTGCATAGATAAAGCACTTCGATTCGTCAAATTTATAGATGGTTTTTGATTCTTCAAATGCTTTGATCCATCTCGCGATAGGAAAGTTATCATCACCAGAAAATGTTGGAAGAGAATCTTCAATATCCCTAAAACTTACACTGTCAGCTATAGAAGGTGGTGTAAATGTCTCTGCTTAACTCGGCCAGTCTTTTCTGTAACACATAGAGTTCCTCCTTCCTCTTCACGATTTGGCGCAAAGTTTCCAACTGTTGAGTTACCAGTCTATTCTCCTCTTCCAATTCTGAAGAATTGTCATCCTCATTAATGCCATCAAGCACAGCTGTTGGAAAGTACTCCTCAATCTGGACATCAGTGAGCTGCTCAATTGCATGCTCCAAACGAATTTTCAGTGCTGCTTTTACTCCGGTTGTAGACAACGCCAGTTCGGCTAATTTGTCTTTTAACTGTTGCACTATTGCAATTTGCAAAAATCTCGTAGCGCGTGATGCCATTGAAATTACTAATTAGTTGCAATGTTTCTTCGTAAAAAATTTAACAAATCGAATTAAATGTGTATAACATAAAATAACACGTAACATAAAGGTCCATAAAGTTACATAAATTAATTGAAAATTGCAACAATTTCGTAGCTTAACAAAATCATGCGTATGTACACTAATCCCACTTCTGATTTACTTTAAGACTTACAGGAGACACAAAATACAACGCGAGACGATGCTATCTCATAAAAGTCTTTATTGCAACCGACCAAAAATATAACTTAACCATTCTCAGCGAAGCTTAGTCAAAGATATATATACATATAACAATGGTTGGAGAGTGTAGAGATTTAGGCAAACAATAGAACACGGTACATTCCTTGTAAATGCGAATACATGAAGGTTAAACTGTGACATCGTTCGATCTGTCAGTCTAGTTGTATACTATTTAAAATAAGATACGCTAAGTATATAAGCGAGCATGTAGGTGCATGGATTTGTTAGGATAGGGTGACCAGTATTTTAGTTATATATTTATTAATACAATTTTGCTTGAATAAGCTCCTTACAAAACTAAAGTGATTAGGGCGGAGCAGTGGAAGTGAAATTCTGGAGGGCGTTTCTGAGTGCAAATCTGCTACAATGAAAATCAAAAGAGCTGTGCGCGCCGTTGGCCAAACGTAGTATTCTAGACATTGGCTCGTTACAGCCATAATTGGTGCGATGAAAATTGAGACGAAAGATGGGTACAGACCTCAGGAGGCGTGGGTTAGTGTTAAGGGAGATCGTTTGGAGCAGATTAGGGCAGTCGATGTTTCCTGCTATCAGCTGATGTACAAAGAGTATGTCAGCAATTTCTCGACGTATTTCAAGTGGCTGTACGTTAATTAATTTCAAACGATTCTCAAAGAGGGGTAAGTTATGCCTGTCAGACCAAGGAAGACCGCGAAGAGCAAAACGGATGAACCTGCGTTGAACAGCCTCTATTCGAAGCAGAATGGGTACCATGATAGGAGGACCATACTTGGCTAGCATATTCGAGGATTGGCCGAACAAATGTGAAGTAGAGAGATTTCGTGACGTAGGGGCTCGAGAATTCTTTAGACCAGCGTTTTACGAAACCGAGTTCAGAGTTGGCTCTGCTAATAATGTTATCAATACGGCAGCAGAAATTTAATTCTCTGTCGCAGATAACATCCAAATCGCGCAATAAAGTTACAGAAAGGACGGGCTCGTAAGAGATGAAATAGGATCTAGGGGCTGGAAGACGCTTTCGGGAATATCTAATATTTGTTGAAGTTGAGCTCAAGAAAATTTGTTTGACACCGGGTTGAAAAGTTTTTAAAAGTCAGCTTGAAGTGGGCAATAGTCGGCGGGGTTTAATATGTGCCTGAAGATTTTCATGCCATCAGCGTAGATGGATAGATAAGAATCTTTGATGATGAAGTCAACGTCGTTAATTGACAAAATGAAAATCAGGGGACCAAGATGGCTACCTTGAGGGACCTCGGAAGTGGTTTTAATGGGGTCGGATACAGCCGATCTAAATAGTATTTTGTATTGACGTTCCTCCACCCAATGAAACTCAGTTGGAAGCCAAGGGATTTGAGTTTAAAAAGAATGATTCTATGCGAGAGTTTGTCGAAGGCCTTACTAAAATCTGAGGCAATTACATCCACTTCTTTGCCATCCTCTAATGCACACAGAGTGCTAGATACGAATTCCGTTAAGTTAGTAGTTGTTGACCTTCCCTTAAGAAATCCGTGCTGATTAGGGGAAACGATAGATTTACAATGGAAGAACATTGTATCGTAAACAATACTTTCAAAGAGATTAGGAACGCAGGAGAGTTTAGCAATGGGCCGGTAGAGCGGATTTTACAAATATTTACATTTCTATTGCTTCCCAAGAGCTCTCTAGCTCAAAACTTAAGGCCGAAAAACTGGTTACATACAGACGGACGGACATGTCTTAATTGATTCCAAGAGGCAAGAGTGACCATGCTTTCTTGATGGTCAGTTTGGTCAATTTGAGTTCTGCTCTACCCAGATTAAAAGACCTCTCTAATAAGCCTGCTCTCTTCGCGTTGTAGTGCATTGTTCAGAAGCGATCTTCTTCCATCCGTAGATACACCAGCAATACAAATTCAGAATAGAAACCCACACATGTTTAACTTTTTATTTGAGGTAGATATTATTATAGATACATGTATAAACAGTTAATAAACTAACTGACTAATTCCAACAATCATTAGTTTTCCGAGCAACCACCAACTCTCCAATGAATACAAAAAAATTAACGCAATGCGCTATAAAAAACACAACAAAAACCCACCACAAGTCTTCTGCCTTGAGCTGCTTATAGCCCTCATCTGTGCTCGTCCAATCACTGAAATTCATTCGTCCATCCAATGCTTTAGGAGTCCGCTCTCTTGTACCTGCAATATCAGCCTGTTTAAGGTCTTCCTGTATATGGAATCCTCATGAAGAGCAAAGCCCATCTGTGATGGACTCATCACACACATATCCGAAAGGCGAACTAATGGTCTCGAGAACAATTGCTGTTGACCCCTTATAACGGTCCACTTCGATGATGGTATGTAATATCCGAAGGATGCATTCATGGTGTTCATTCCATTTTCAAACTCCGAATAGTTAGCTGTGACTTTGAGGACATCATACTTTCGCTGTTCTGCCAGCAGATCGTAAATTTCTGTGTATTCTCTTTCGTAGACCAAAATCTTGAATCCTGCTTCAGAAATATCCTTGTAACTTCGAATGGTGTGCTCTTTTGGAGGACGGGTGAGGTAGGTTTGGAGATATGCCAGGTACCAAGTGGTAAAGTACATTCCCAGGATGGATATCAAAAAGTATATCAGCATCAAAACAGAGGATGAACTTTTCAGGACATTAAAGGACTGCGAGAGAAGTCCTCGAATGCAATCAACGTTTAGGATAATGTCAATGATTTTGATCTTCCTCCTTTTATCCTCTTTATAAGTGACAACAACCATAAGAATTGAGATTATCAAACAAGCGCCGCATGTCAAAACCAAGACTGGTAGATCCATGATGACCATAAAGAACTCAAATGTCGGTATATTCGCCTCAACGGGCAGCATTACGCAGTATGAATTCTGTTCCAAGGTGTAAGAGTATGTCTCACAGGATACATTCATGATGGTAATGGAAATCAGGAGATCTAGCGTGTCATTGAATACCAATTTCCTGAGACCAGCATAGTACGTGCTCTCACCGATTACAAACGGAAGAGGGTACACAAGACGGGTGTTGTGCTTCTTTATAAAGGCACTCATTACACGTCCCACGTAGCCAAAGAGCTCAACATCGCCATTCGGTTTCAGGACCAACATATTTCTCGGTTCAATTTGATCGGCTAAAGTTCTTATTGGTGATCCTCGAAGATCAGCCATGTGATCGGGATAGATGTCATCTGCACCGATGTACTTCTCGACGAGGTGAAGAAACGGATATGGGGAAAATCCGTAGATAAGACGAGTCTCCCAAAAGTCCTTGTCAATCGCGATTACATTCATAATTTTATTCTCCCAGCAAAACCGAAATATTTTCAACAGAATTTCATTAGTTGGTCTACTTTGATCGAGGATCAGCAGAATCCTGGTTTGACGCACAAAGTGCAGTACGTCCGCAAGCTTCTGAAGGCTATCCATGTAAAGAGCCATAGGTTGTATGTCGACTATGGCTATAATTTCATTGTTGAAGTTGTCCCTTATGTTTATTGATGCAGTGTAGGTCAGGGTTATAGTTGGTATTCCAGTGGTCAAGTATAAGTTTTTTATTAGATCTCTATCATCGGATATAGAAGGTTCCGGGCTTAGAAACAGTAAATTTTGAGGCTGATAGGCTTTGGTAATATTGATAATAAAACTTAAAATACCAAAAGAGTCACCACCGTCCATGGTGGTTAGAATACAAGTCAAGTGTAACTGAAGGAAAAGTGTTGAACGATAGTCCTTTTGAAGTAGAAAAGATAAAGCTGTCAAATTGACCAAAATTACTCGTATGTTACCAATTCGAAAGAGAACAATTATCGTGATTGCTCTCTAGAAATGTAACAAGTTGCCGATGTAATAAGTTTGGCTGTAATGACGCATTTTGGGGTTGGAGTCCAATTAAAGGGTGCTGCTCAACGTCTATGCTATGCACCATGTGCCCTGGTGGTAGGAGAAAGTAATCTAGCAAAGGAAATTGATGACCAAACTGAAATTACAATTTTTCCATTTACACCTGGTAGGTAGTGTCCCGTATTAGAAGTCCGCACATTGACATAAATTCTGACTCTGTTTGACACAGGGCTTTGGAAGAAGGTTAACCGATCAAAAGAATTTCTCTATACGATTCGGTCAGAAGATCCTTAGGATGTTGCGAAGACATCTATTTATGAGGGTATGCAGGTTTCTTGTAACGATGTTGGTCACTTTCCAAGTACTGCACCCTTAATGGAGCACTGTTTCCACGTTTGATCGGAACAGTCTCAGCTTGTTTTACCGAACACAGCCTTTGCTTTACGAATTCTGCTGTCCACATCCAGTTCGATACCACTATCTTCTGAGACCATACTTCCTAAATATAGAAAGCTGCTTACTTTCTCGGCTTGCTCTCCGGCAATGTTGAGTTGAGCGGCGCTGGTGTTTTGTTGAGCAATTGACGTGCTAAGGGCTTTTATTTTTCCCGTATTTATTTTGAGCCCTACTTTGTTCGCCTCTGACTCCAAACAATGAGCCATCTGATGCAGGTCTATTATCCTGTATGAGAACAAACATCATCAGCATAGTCAAGGTGTTTGAGATACGATATCAATGTAGCGGAGATCTCTAATCGACGCATTGTTCAATGATGATCTGCAAAGTGTTGATGTGGTCGATGCAGGAGGATCCAGAAGTTGCTTTACTTATATTTTCGAACTCCTTTAGCTGGGAGAGTTTTCATTCTAAGCATAATTTTACTCTCCATTCTTCAATGTGACCTTTTTTTAGTTCTGCGCTCGCTGCAACCTACCATGAGCTCGTTTTCGGTAAGGCATGGCTACCTCGCTAATGGTCGTTGGCATTTGTGGCTGATCGTGAATACGGCTCTGCAGTCTGCAACTAGGAAACAATCTAATATGGTAGATGCATGCGTCAATTAGCATCTTCTCTGTATATAAGCTTTCCAGAATCCGTAGCAGTACGACTGTAAACATTTTTAAAATCCGCCCACAGACACGCCCAGTTTTTTTTAAAAATTTCGTGTTCTTCATATTTTTGCTAGAAACTGAAAAATATTGTTGGAGTAAGATATGTAGACGTTGACTTTCTCTACATTTTTTCGATACATTATATATGACCACGCCCACTTTTTGGGGCGTTTTCTTTTAAAAAAACAACATGTATTGCCTTTCCAATGCTATTTACGGTAATGATTACGTGTTATTGTGTATCCGTGTACTTCGGTTAGACATTTTGGGAGCCACGCCCACTTCCTGGTAAGAAAAAGTTGCAGCAACAGTTTTGTGATAATATTTTTTTTAAATTCGCAGAAATATCCGCGGGAAAGATACACGCTCACTTTATTAGGGGTAAGCTCTAAGATGAGGATGTAGGGTATCATACGATCCGATCTAGACGGATTGTAACTTTTCTGTATGATTTCTTATAATTCTCTCAAGAGAGACGAACCAATAACATTAAGTTAGCGCCCCAAGATGCTCGTAGATGCCTGTTGATTCTGGTTTTGAATTATTGCTGGAGGCCAAAAGCTTCTGAAAATATGTCTCGCGGGAGTGAATTCGAAAATTTACTTGTCGTGTAGCAGAAAGAGGTGATGAGCTCTGTTGGCTTGCCTTGTTGAACGCTCAAATGTCAGTTTTCTAGAGATCATTCCATTGGAGGTCTTTCTGGAAAAGTCCACTAAGTTTACTTTTCTCCACTGCAATATTTTCTACATGTCTTCAATCATTGTGTTGAATGTCTGATCACTACGAAGTAGTACATGCGAAACCAGCCTCTAAGTACATGCATGTGCAGAATGGGCTTTACGTGTTTTATAATCAGACGAACAGGCTTGATACAAATCTACTTTTCATTCAAACATTTGTGCTGGAAATACCAGTGCAGAAGCGGTGTTCGAGGAATTTGGCTAAATATAGACTATTCATTGATCAGTCTTCAAGCTTGCCGTTGAAAACGGTCAAATAAACTTAACCATGTGACGGGTGCTCCCGCTCAAACAAAGCGAGTTATATTCAAAGTTCGGACGAACATAGCCTTTACAGATTGTGGCAAGGATTGAAAAACCGTTTACAGCTTTTGGGGAATCCATCTAGCACCACCTTTTGAATCATCAATAATCTCAAAGGTCTGGGCATACCATTAGATACCTCAACTCCACCCATTCTGAGTTTGATCACGCTAGTATCCTGTTTCATAGACCGGAGACAGCTCTGGCTTTTTGACATAATAAACAGAGTTGACTTCGGTAGACATTTTGGAGGACTCAACGGTTTAGGGCCCTTGTCGTAGTGTCTGTAGCGAAGGAATGAATCGGATTACGATTAACAGGAATGAGGTTTTGCGCTTCTGATTCAGCTAATTAGATTAGAGAAGTTAGTACTTTAATTCGAAAATACGCTATTTTGGTAGTAACTCTGCAGGGGGTTACAAGACAGCAAGAAATTCTATAACTTTTGCTGTATGTTCTTTTTAACACCAAATGCCAATGCTACTGTAAAGAATTTTATCTCCCATAGCTTGCGGGTTCAAGGGGGCATTATACTGCTTTTGTGGGTGCAGTTCAGTTGGTCTTCTGTCAACATAAGCGAGAGCCAAAGCACGCAAAGAATTATTCGCCTCACAACAAAGAATTTGGATACAAAGACTCGGTATGTGTCTGCGGACTGGTCTGTTGCTCGATGGCCTTCTTAACCCAAAGCAAATAGTGATTTATCAGTTTAACCCAGCCTCTGTTGTTTGCTGAGTAAAATGTTACCAAAACATTTATAAGGATTGTTACAGTCTTAAAGGTAGTCTTTGAGTAGAAACTCGGTAAGATTCTTACTCCACTTTGTAGCCCTTCAAACAGCTCTGGCTTAGCTATCCCTCAAGAGAGCATGGCGCCGCATACATCTAAGTTATGTTAGCTTATTTTGGGTTTATGTGCACCTCGATGGGTGCTTACACCGGATTGTAGTACCATGACTAACTCCGTTTCTAGTTCCCGCTCAAACCGTCGTGTGCGTCTAATGAATCGAACTAAGTCCACCAGCGGATCTTGCAGAAGCTCGCTCAGTTCTCCAAGTGGTCTGTTTACCATATGACTAAGGCGATGTTTTTGGGCAGTCTTGGAGTAAGTGTTTGATGGTCTCTATTTCTTCCTCATCATGACAGCACGTGCAATAGTCCTGGGACCTTATGCCTAGTGTACTGGCTATTGAGCCGATCGGGCAATGTCAGCCAATAAGGTTCTGGTTCTTCCTTCATTCATATAACACAATCACTTGGCGTTAGTTAGTTCCTTCGTCCTTAGGTTTATCTTCCCTTACACTACACCGACATGGATATTTATTAGTGTTGGAGTATATTCTGTGCCAAGTGTTGATCCTTTCCTTGCCAGGTCATCTGCATTCTCATTCCCTTCTATATCACTATGCCCGGGAACCCAACAGAGAATAAACACGTGGATAATGCATAATTTATTCAGGGTTTTATGACAGTACGTGTCCTAAATCTTATGGTGTCATTACCCAGTCCCTTGATAGCTGCATGACTGTCCACAAAGATTGTAATGCGAGATGGATTTATTTTTTTGTGAGGATTGTCAATGATTTCCATACCCATCAGTGTAGTACTTACTGGATGTTCTGTTCATTTGTTAATGTGTTGGATCTCCAATCTTGTCTTCTAGGTATGAAGTAGTTCTGTTGAGATCTTGGTGTGGAATGACGTAGTTTGAGATCTTACTATGACCAGTTTCCATTGTCCGGATTTCTTAAGCCGGATTGCGCTCTTGCCTGCCAGGTGTGGTTATTGATTGTGCTCCTGTTATTCCTGTATAACCTAATTGAGGTAACTGATTTTTTGCATAGCATTCCACCACCCACACGAGTGCTCCCTATGTAAGTATGGGTCTAATGATCGCTGAATACATCCAGTGCGGTTGCATTCCCCAGTATTTACCAAAGGTTCGCAAGCAAGCTATCGAGAATGGTTCCAAGATACCTAGCATCATTGGGGAGATTTAGAGGCATTCCATTAAGTTTTTGGAGATTGAATTGCTCTATTTTCCTTCTTTTGGTGAATAGGACCAATTTAGTCTTCATCTTCATGAGGAGAGATGCTTGGTAGGTGTTCCCCATTTACTAGGATTGCTATGTTATCTGCGTATGTACTGTCTTTGTTCTTTTGTTCTTTAGAGTCGTCAGAATGACAAGACTCCTACCTGTGAGGTTCCTCTCGTATTTGTTTTCTTTATAGCACACTCGCCTATCTGTGAAACAATAACTCTGCTGCTAAGCATTGTCTGAATCCATTCGGCTATCATTGTTCTAGCCACTTACCTCTACCCCTAATCTGAAACTATATTGTCGAGACGGCAACATTTATTCTACATAACCTAACAGACCTTGTTTAATTATGTAATCCTGATGGCAACCCATGCATATATCATTCATTTCTCAGTGATAACAAGCCTTGCTTGTCTCTGTCTCTTCACAAATGGGTAACAAATTTCAAATCTACAAAAAAAAAATTCAATCTAGCATTCGTAACAACCTCAGCTACATACTTGTACGTACGTACCTACTGTATTTTATGCTCATAGATACATAATGCATCGAACCGATATTCAAAGCATGAATCGATATCATATTTTAGTTATCTAAATAGGACTGGGCCTGACATTCACACTAAGGTCACCCACCGCCAGTGTGATGGTGGTCACATTTATTGCGACACACGACAACGACGACGACTATGGTGGAGCTCCCGGCCCAAGGGGAGGCATTCTACGTACCTAGTTTTATTGTTGAGTCTGCGAAACAATACACACCGTGAGGTTGTTTACTTGGCCCCTGTATGTGTACAGCAAGAGAATTATCTGCACTTTGGCATCGAAACAGAATAAAAATTTTCAGCCCGAATGATATTTTGTATTCTTTTAGCTGGTTCGCATGGGTTAAAGGAGAGTTATTCGCTTGGTCCCGCTTGCGGCACCCATTTTCATGAGCGATTATTGTTTTGTCGCTTCCTTGCTGTACATTGAATTGGAGACAAACTACGAGCACTAGGAGTGTGTGTGTGAAATCGATAAAAAATAATTTTCACCTGACAGATACATGAGAGGCCAACATGAGGATACTACAATATATAGATACATGCCCATAGTATATGCCGCCATAATCGGGTGACACCTCAACTTGGCCACATCTCAATGTTTAACATGCTCGTGGAGGTCGTTTGGTTTTTTTTTTTTCATTATTGTTTGCTCTTAGGAGCATTGAAAGCTATTGGCAGCAGGAAAAAAAGGGACTGGAACGGGATGCTGTACCTCTTGCATTTCAATAGTCTGCACTCCAAGCAAAGTCAAACTTTCACCCGGAGAAACATTATGATAATTTTTTGGCGAAATTTGTGAGCATTCTGGAATGCCCATGGCTCCATGCCATAGAAGCATGAAAGAAGAAGTGAGTTTAAAGGTTGCTTCTTTAGGAGTCTTTGGGGGAACATGAATATGGTAGGATAGAGGCATACAGTGATATTCATTCATTGTAGAGGGTATCCCAAGTGAATTGCTAAGAATATCAGAATTGTATTCAATTTGAGTCATTATTTGACTATAACTTCAAAAATAATCCAAGCAGATGTTTTGATAATTTTAGTTGCCATACACCTCCCTGCATACTGGGTGATTCTACGTCAGACGATAAAACTTTAGGAGGAGGTAGGCTTTACTACAGCATTTGATTCATTAAACACCCTGCTACTTCAGCAGTTTTTGTCTTACCTCATGAGAAGAGCAGGCAATCGAATGGAAAGTTGCATTTACTTAAACTGCTGAGGAATTACTTTGAATTTTCCAATTGCAGGGTAAGTTTGTGTAGTTCCATCTTATAAGACCTACCACCCTTACGTAAGGGCATATTGTTCTGGAAGTCAGACGCTGGGAATTGGAAGTTCAGTATGCTAGGTGGGTAAGGTAGCTCGTAAAGTGGTGGTTCGAAAAAGAACCCAATTAGCGCTAAGTGTGCCGTTTTGTTACCACAAAAACTCGTGTACCCTATTTGCTTGAGTGAGTTATTAGAGATAGGAGGATATAATTAAACCCAGCCCTGGAATTAAGAAACAGGATTAGTTCTTCAATTCTTTTAGAGGCTATCTTTCTGAAATCGTCAAAGAAGGGTTTACCAAACGTGCGTTGTCGGGTCCTTGCTAGGGCAGGACAGCTGCAAAGTGGAAAAGAGTTTCCCTCTAGTTGCTGCGACAGATTGTGTTGTGAGGAATGCCAAGCTAGGCCTAGTAGCTCGTTTGATTTAGATCTGTTGATGCTGGGCCATGTCTTTCTTAATATGACATAACTGATAAGGTTGTTCCACACGAGCTTGGCCAGGTGGAGGAAGTGAAAATGAAAGATGCCCTTAACGACTCCTATCGGAATATTGACGCTTTCCACTAGCGAGCCGTTAAGGCTGACCCTCGCCTGGATAGCTTGTTTGCTCGCTCGTTACTTTCATAATTACTGTGTCCTGGGACCCAAATGAGGGTAATTCCAGTATGGACGCTTTATTCATTTCTTTCAAACCGGCATTGCTCTACCAGTTTTGAGGATATGGTAACCGAATCAATGGCCTTGATTGCGGCATGGTTATCAGAAATGATACCTACTCGTATATTTAGGTTGGACGTTGGAAGATTTTTTAGCATGCGGCAAGCCTCCCGAATCGCGAGAAGCTCCGCTTGAAAGACACTAGCAGAGTTGGTCGGAGAAAATGCCTGCGCCAACTCCGCAGTCAATTTTCGAACCATCCTTATATATACAGATACCAAAGTCATTGATTACCATTCCGTTCTTCCATTCTGCTCTGGTAGAGAACTTCACTTAAAAAGGTTTGCTGAAGTTGAGCGTGGCTGTCCAGTAATCGATCGAAGATGTCGCCAGTTCACTTGGTTGGGATTTGCTGTCCAGCACCCGGTTTCCCTGAGCCGGATGGCACTGTATATAGCTGAGAATTTAATATGAAGTTCAAGGGGAATCAGATGGAGGTGTTAAGAATCCTGTACAAAGCTTTCTGGCCTTAACTTACCCCATCTTGACATCGCACTGCTGTGGTGGTTATTTCCAGCTGGCACCCACGTGAAGGGTTAGGATTAGAATTTTTTCCAGCCTCATCCTATGCTAATCAACGGATTTAATAATTTTTTTAAAGTGCGCTTATAACTTGTCTTCCAGCATTAAGTCTTCAAGCTAATTTCCAGAATTCAGACGCATTGTTGCAGTGCCCCAGTCTTTGGGCCTGTGATTCGCAATAATTTCAGTCCTTTACTCCGCATATTGACTTAAAATTTACATTGGCTTCTAAATATTGATCTTTCATATAACCTTCTCCGTAAAGCAGAAAAGACTTAAACCAGGCGAAGGATAACTTCCTTGACTTCTCGCAATTCTGATACCTGGTTGTGATGTACACCCGCATTAGGGAAAACAAGAATACAGTTGTCATTCAAGAATATGTCAATGAGTTTGATTTTCCTTCTCCCGTCCAAATGATGGATGACAGTGACCAATAGAACCAAAAGCATCAAGCAGATACAACAAGTCATACCCACTGTTACGATGGACAAAGTGGATTTTATGAGATGTGAGCCTTACGTCTGGTGGGGGGTCTCACTATACCAAACACCTTGTTCTATGGATTTTCAACGAATCTCCCATTGCTTTAATTCTAGACTATTTATATACAATTTTTACAAAGAAAATGACAATGACAAACATAAAATTAGATAACTCCACTGTCTGGTCGCACAGGTGTTGGATGACCAGCACCCAGACGGTGATATGACACCTTCTATGTGCACAGTAAACTGCTGATTACGTGGAAATTATGTTGTTCACAACACCCACACTTGGTCCGTCCACTAGTCCAGCTTTACGTTGTGTTTTCTCGCAAATGTAGTGATAATGGGACCAACATGATTCAGCAAAAATCCTTAGAGCTCAGCCTCTCAAGTCAACCACGCGGTTGGGACAGATGACATCTGAGGAACTCGATTGTTTCTTCAAATGAAACGAAGGAAATGGCTGACTCGATGAGAAATCCAAAAGTTTGCATTCCCAGCAGAACTTGAATACTTGCTCCAGGAATACATTATTTTGTGCATCAAGATCAAGGATTACCAAAACTCTGGTTCTCATGGCGAGATGAAGAAAGTATGCTACCTTTGCACGTATATAGATGAGTTTCTAGGTCGGCAATGGTTAGAAAATCACCATTAAAGTTGTCCGCTATATTTACCATTTATATATAGACTGTGACCCAGCCTTGTTTGTATCTTTGACTAAACCTCCGCCAAGGTCGACGAAGGTTAGTCTGGGATTAAGCGAACTTTTGGTTAAGTTTATGACAAAATTCAGGATACCAAATGTAGTCGAATTCATGGCGACGAACAACTGTCAATGTGTACTTATAAGCTTCTTTTATTTGCACAAACATCCTGAAATTACCAAACAGAAATTCAAAAAAGTTCGCTAATTTTGAAAGTACTTTAATAAGAATCATTTTCAATAAAGGAAAACAACTAGCTCTCCAACAAGAACCAAACAGTTCATCATATGAATAACTAAAAATACTAGGAAAACCCACAGCAAGTCCTTAGCGATCAGTTGTTTGAAGCCGTCCTTCAAGAGACTCTAATCATTCGATCGAGCTGAACCAATTCATAAACTCCTATCCATCCAAAACTGTAGCTCTCCACTGTCTTGCACTTTCATTATAAGCCCGTTCAAGGTTTATTTAAAAACTTAGTTCTCGTGTATGCAAGGCACATTTGCGTGCCCCCCATCACACACATCTTAGATAAGCGGAACAATGTTGTTGTTCCTTTGAAAACAGTTCACTTTGATGAAGGTACCATCAAGTGGATGTGGATGTCTGTGACACTTAGGACACCAAACGTCAGCGTTTTAACGAGCAAATCAAACGCTCATAGATACTCCTTTGCATACATCAAAACTTTAACCTTTTATGCAGAGATAGCCTTGTAGTTTTGAACTACGTATGTAAGCATGAGACGAACTCTTGAAAATATTAAACGATTGCGAGAGAGGTCCTCGACTGCAGTCCACATTTAGAAGGACATCCATGATTCGCGCTCTGTCTGTCAAAGTGTTGTGTGCCAATCACAAGCAGAACAGAAATTATCTAACAGATACAAGTCAAAAGCAAAACCGTTCCATCGATGATAACCACAGAAGTTCTCGGCGCTGGTATGTTCGCTACGTTCGGAGCTTTTTTTTTTTGTTACGCCAATGGATGTGGTAATCTTCTAAAGAGATACTAGTACGAGTAACCCGGGCTACTAGCAGGCACAATCCACATCCAGCACTCTTCTACCACTCTCCCCGAGGGACTGACGTTTGATATTACTTCGCGGGGGCTGGTTAGCAAATCATGCTATGCGGCTTGTGTCAGCTGCTTCTGATGCTTCTGTAGCTTCTGCTGCGTCTGTTGCTTCTCCTACTCTTCTTAGCTTTTCTAATCTCCGCAGCTCATTTTGAAGAGTTGTTACGAAATTATATATTGCCATCCAATTCCCTTCCGACGGCAACATATTGTCGAGAAGTAATGACAGACTGAGCAGAGTAGTTCTCCATGCCTTGAAGCGTGTGCAATAAAAGACTGCGTGCTCCGTATCTTTATCTTCATCTGGGCATTCGGGACAGGATGGTGAACTATCGTATCCAAATCGGTGTATTTCCAAGGCGGGGCAAAAGTAATGTCATAATGTGAATTGGCTGCCATTTTGTTAGAAATGAACAAAATTGAGCTCTGTTTTCACGAAGAGTTTATTTGAAGGTGTAAAGTTGATGACATTAAGTTGAAAGACTGATATCCGTCAAATGACCAGCTCTTTAGGAGATGCACATTTACGGAGCATCTAGCTCCAAATTGGTGATTTCTTCTTCAATGTTGGCTTTCAAGACTTCTGAAGTTTGTGGTTTGCTGTGGTAAATGTGAGATTTCAAAAAGCCCCAAAAGAAGAAGTCTAGCGTCGTCAAATCTGGCGATCTGACCGGCCAGCTCAAATCGACAAACCGGGAGATTACACGGCCCGGAAATTGGTGATTCCGTGCTGTGTGAGCGATTTCTTTATCCTGCTGGAACCAACAATGCTCGAGACCTAATTCAGCAACTAGTGGCAAAAAAAACTCCTTTAACATTTGTCTATAGCGCTCACCAGTTACATTAGTTAGTTAGTGGACTCGGCCGAGCGAGCAATACGGGGTCGGCCACTTATTGCGACATCTCTAGTGGACCCAGTTTGCACGAGATGCTTAATTGTTCCCACACATGGTACAGGACGATGAGGAAAACGACGACGAAATTCACACTGCGTTAAAACAACAGACCGAAAATTGATCAAATAAACAGTAACAATAATCCCGCGTTCTTCAGCTGTGGATCGCTCCATTGCTTATTGTCAACTAGTTCTCTATCTGTATACAACGTAAATGTCAAAGCGCAATGACATTTGACGCCATTTGCAAAAATTATGACACATTCACCTTATGACATTACTTTTGCCCCACCTTATATTTACGGTAGCCTATACTAGCTCCGACAAGTTCGGGGGTAGTTCGAGTATCTTCACATGAGCACGTCTATTGTGTCATTAAACACCAATTCTCTGAGACCACAGAAGAATAAAGGATATACCAACTTGTGTTGTGTTTCTGTGCAAATGCCGTGACAATGTGTACTACGAAACCAAACAGCTTCACGCGTAAATTTCCATTGATGACTACCATACTACGGGATTCAATTTGGTCAGAGAATATACTCAGCTGTGATCCTTTGAGGTTCAACATTTTGTTTTGAAAGACGGTAATCGGTTCCCCTTGAATTTTCTCAAATTGAAAGAAGGGATACGATGTAATCTGATGAGGCCTTGAAAAAGTCCTTACAAATTGCAATCACTCTTACAATTTTTCTCTGCCGACAAATGTAGAATATATACCACAAAATTTGTTCATTCTTCGAATCCTCATCAAGGATCAAAACGATTCTTGTCAGCACGACAAGTTCTTTAGAGACCTCGCGATATAAATTCTTTTGCAAACAAACTATGATTAGAATTTCACTAGTGAATATATTTCTTACACTAATTGACGTTTTATACGCGACGAATAGCATGGGGATTGCAGTCGCCTGTGACAATTTTAAGATTAAATTGTTTTCTACACCTTCAAAGGACCTCATCACGGGATATTGGGGAATAAGAAATATCGAACTTGTGTATTCATTTTTCAAGGATACTTAGTATACACGGACGTTGTTAATTGTGTTTTCAAGTGTACTGAGGGTGGGTGCCGAGTGCCACACAGGATTACTGGTGGCGACAATTGCAGATGTTATCGGAATCTAATTATATACCGAAGTATGGGTCCTTTGATTGAGATACGAATTATAGTAAATTTTATGAGTGATTTTTGATTAATACCTGCCGATGTAATGTAATTAACTTAATAAGCGGAGCTATTTGTGTATTAAAACGACAATGTCTAGTCTTCGTTAAAGAAATTCAATTGGAAGGAAAGTTCTTTTGGCTTTCATTTCGAATAATTTAACTTAAATGAAAGAAAAAAAAAGCAAAAGAGTGTTCCGTCCCGTACGCTAATTTGGCGGGTAGTGCGGGTAAGATTGTGTATCAATATTTAAATCATATTTAGTTAAGCGGCCTAACTCAGGAATTTGTGAATAGATTTTGATGGAAGTTGTCTCGTTAGGTAGAAAGACTGACACGAAAGTTGTCTCGTCTGCATATAATCTGAACCAGACGAAGTAGTTGTAAGATATGGGAAGGAGGCTTAAAAATTTTCGAAACATCTTTCTCACAAATCTAACTCAAGAACTACTTTACGGATATTGATACACCTTAAGCTAAGACGGACATGTAGATGTGTTTATCCAAAAATCATCAAAACCGGATGAATCCGGGATTTTTAACCCCACGTCTTCCAACTTTTTCACACACGATTTGTGCTAGAAGCCGCTTTATATTTACTGTGTGGACTCAGGACTATACAAACTCTTCCTCCAAACTCTATGGGAACTATTACTTTTTTGTTAAAAAGGGTCGGGAACTATGTATGGAATGTAATGTCAGATAGATGTCTACCTTTAGGTAGGTAGGCAAATAGGAGTGGTTTAGCACTTTAGCGCTAACTGAGTTCACGTGACCTTGTTTGTTGATGATGTTAATAGGTTGTTCAAAGGAAACGGTTTGAAATCCATCCTGTGGCATTCACGAAACTGATAAACTCTGTTATATTTTTCTTTGAGATTTCCTTAAGGTTATCGAAAAAGGGTTTGCCTAGAGTACGGTGTCCGCAGAGCAAGTAGGAGAGAGTTTCCTTCTCATTTAAATTGTTATAACTGCAGCAGTGTGTGTTAAAAGGGATACCTAGTCTAGACGCGTGCTTATCGCTGCCCAGTGACTTGTGCTTATCGCTACAATTCTTGCAGCATCTGCCCGAGTTCTTTTCTCAAGTTCTTGTGTTCTAGCCCAGTTGTAGTTCGGCTAGATCTGCCAAAAACTGACACAACTCTGCAAACTGTTCAACTTTTTCTTTGTCTCTGCTAGAAAGTGTGAAAAGATTTCGCTCCTGGAAATTCCATGTTAAAATCAGGGTCTTGATAGCAGCCTGACTATCAACGAAAATGATGATATTGTAAATGGCTACAGACTTGTGACTGACACGAAAGTTGTCTCGTCTGCATATAATCTGAACCAGACGAAGTAGTTGTAAGATATGGGAAGGAGGCTTAAAAATTTTCGAAACATCTTTCTCACAAATCTAACTCAAGAACTACTTTACGGATATTGATACACCTTAAGCTAAGACGGACATGTAGATGTGTTTATCCAAAAATCATCAAAACCGGATGAATCCGGGATTTTTAACCCCACGTCTTCCAACTTTTTCACACACGATTTGTGCTAGAAGCCGCTTTATATTTACTGTGTGGACTCAGGACTATACAAACTCTTCCTCCAAACTCTATGGGAACTATTACTTTTTTGTTAAAAAGGGTCGGGAACTATGTATGGAATGTAATGTCAGATAGATGTCTACCTTTAGGTAGGTAGGCAAATAGGAGTGGTTTAGCACTTTAGCGCTAACTGAGTTCACGTGACCTTGTTTGTTGATGATGTTAATAGGTTGTTCAAAGGAAACGGTTTGAAATCCATCCTGTGGCATTCACGAAACTGATAAACTCTGTTATATTTTTCTTTGAGATTTCCTTAAGGTTATCGAAAAAGGGTTTGCCTAGAGTACGGTGTCCGCAGAGCAAGTAGGAGAGAGTTTCCTTCTCATTTAAATTGTTATAACTGCAGCAGTGTGTGTTAAAAGGGATACCTAGTCTAGACGCGTGCTTATCGCTGCCCAGTGACTTGTGCTTATCGCTACAATTCTTGCAGCATCTGCCCGAGTTCTTTTCTCAAGTTCTTGTGTTCTAGCCCAGTTGTAGTTCGGCTAGATCTGCCAAAAACTGACACAACTCTGCAAACTGTTCAACTTTTTCTTTGTCTCTGCTAGAAAGTGTGAAAAGATTTCGCTCCTGGAAATTCCATGTTAAAATCAGGGTCTTGATAGCAGCCTGACTATCAACGAAAATGATGATATTGTAAATGGCTACAGACTTGTGTTTTAAAGGGTGACCAGATAGCAATGATAGCTTTGCTAATTATTATGTTTCAGCAGCTGTCAAAGTAACCAATGACATCCAGCTGTCAAAATATTCAATAATGATTGCCATTTCATCGTGCATCGCTTGACGCTTCCCGACCGTGTGGAAATTATTAAAAAATATTATCGAAAATCCGGCTCAGTTGAAAATACGCAACGTGAATTTTATCTTGAAGTCGGTCGTCATCATGGCTTCAGTGCGCAGGCAATTCGTAGTATCGTGGAAAAGTTTGAACGTGAGTAGACTCTTCTGGATCTTAAGCCACAAAGCAGACAAAGATCGGTGCGAAGTGAAAAAAACATATCCGCCGTAGCGGCCAGTATCGAAGGAGACTCAGAAATGTCGATTCGGCTCCGATCAGCTGAATAGGGCATCGCCAGGAGCCAACCAGGCTTGTATTTGGGCCTACATTCATATAAGATTGTGCTGATGCAAGAATTGAAGCCGGACGACCATAAACGTGAGTTCGCTAATTGGACGCCGTGAGTTCGCTAGTTGGTAAACACAGAATCCACGAATCGACCACAGACAACGGGTACCGACTAACTGACTTTGCGGCAGCTCGTAATACGGTGATAAGTAGCACTAGGTTTCCAAGGCTAAGGATCCACACAGCAACCTGGCGCTCTCCAGAAGGTCGAACCACCAACCAAATTGACCATGTGCTAATCGATGCGAGGCATGCATCCAACATCCTCAACGTGCATACATTCCGAGGGGCAAACGTCGACTCTGATCATTTTCTTGTTGCGGCTAAGTTCAGAGCTCGACTATCCAACGAGAAGAAGCTGCGAAACGCCCAGAAGAAGAAATTCGACGTTGGACGCCTTAGCACATCTGGAGTAGCCAGAGTCTACAGAGAGCCAGAGTTCCTCAGTGAGAAACTCTCCGCAGTGCATCCACCTACCACAGACGCCAACATCCAGTGGTCCCAGTATCGCGACATCATCGAAGAGATAGCCGAAACCACTTTAGGGTACCAGCCACCCCAGAGAAAGAGCCCGTGGTATGATGATGAATGCGTACGCCGGAAAAAGGTGACAGAGATGCACATATGAAGACGCTGCAGTGCAAAACAAGGGCAGCGAGGGAAGAGTATCGATCCAGGAGGAGGGAGGAGAAGAAAATACTGCGTAGAAAGAAAAGGGCCCACGCAGTCTCCCAGCTCAAGGAGATCGAAGAGTCTCGTGATCGAAGCAACATCCGGAAGTTCTACAAGAAAGCCGAGCAACTGGCTGCTGTCTTCAAGGCCGGAAGACAGGCTCTTCGAAACAGCGAAATAAATCTAGCAACCGAAGCGCAGGGAACAGTAGATGTGTTTAAGCAACACTTCCAGCAGCTGCTAAATGGGCATCATGTAGAGAGAGTGATAGGGCAAGAAGAGAACCCACGTCCAGTCAATGAAGAATCAGTTCCAGCATCCAGTATAGAAGAAGTTGGCTTAGCAATAAAAAAGCTTAAGAACAACAAGGCCGCCGGCTCTGATGGTTTACCAGCGGAGCTTTTCAAATACGGTGGTGATGTTTTGGTAGAGCGCATGCACCAAATCATCAACCAAGTATGGGTGGAAGAAAGCATGCCCGATGACTGGACTATCAGCTCCATAAGCCCCATCTACAAAAAAGGTGATCCTATGTCTTGCAAGAATTATCGAGGCATATCCCTGCTTAATGTCGCATACAAGATCCTATCCAACGTACTGTGTGAACGTCTCAAACCATTCTGCAACACACTAATCGGCACATACCAGTGTGGCTTCCGGCCCGGCAGATCGACTATAGACCAAATTTTCACACTAAGGCAAATCCTGGAAAGACCAATGAATTTCAAGTCGAGACTCACCACCTATTCATCGACTTCAAGGCCGCATATGATAGCATACATCGTCAGGAGCTTTATGTGGCGATGGCCGAATTCGGGATTCCGGCAAAACTGATCCAGCTTTGTAGCGTGACGCTGGAAAACACGCACTGCAACATGCAATTTGGAAGTAGTTCCTCCGAACTATTCCAAACATTCACCGGATTTCGGCAAGGAGACGCACTATCATGTGACTTCTTTAATCTCGTGTTAGAGCAGATAGTGCGCAAGGCAGGTGTCAACACGGAAGGCACTATCTTCTACAGATCCGTCCAGCTACTGGGGTATGCAGACGATATCGACATCATCGGTCGCTCCCAGCGCTTTCACGGCGATTGAAGAACAGGCGAAATTTGTTGGCCTTGTAGTAAATGAGGATAAGACTAAGTACATGCTATCAACAAACAAACAAGCATCTGTCTACCACCTAGGACAGAACGTCACTATTGATAGCAACAATTTCGAGGTAGTTAAGGAGTTTATCTACCTCGGAGTAAACATGAACTCCACAAATGATATCCTAGTGGAGATCCGGCGAAGAATTACCCTGGGAAACCGCTGCAACTTTAGTTTGGCAAAACAATTGGGTTCAAAACTCCTAACTCGACGGACAAAATGTATGCTCTACAGAACCCTTATCCTGTCAGTTCTGCTTTATGGCGCCGAGTGCTGGACGATAAGGAGGAAGGGAGAGCTGATACTGGGCTCCTTCGAAAGAAAAATCCTTCGGCGGATTTTTGGTCCTGTGTGCGAGGAGGGCGAATGGAGGAGAAGATACAACCGCGAACTCTATGAGCTGTACCAAGAAGTGGATGTAGTCCATAAGGCCAAAATACGTCGACTACATTGGCTCGGCCACATCGAGCGAATGGAAAATAATGCTTCAGCTAAGAGGATCTTCGAATCCCAGCCGCCAGGTTCGAGACGACAAGGAAGACCGAACCTCCGTTTCAAAGACCAAGCCATCGCGGATGCCAGAGCGCTTGGTCTGGATAACTGGAAGCAACGTGCCCGAGATCGCAGAGGATCAGTGTCTCAGGCAGAGACTCTTCACGGGTCGAGAGCCCGTTAAGTAAGTAGTGAGTTCGCTAATTGGGCGCTGGAAATGTTGGCCGGAGATCCGGATTTTGGCCAAAAAATCATCTTCTCGGACGAGGCCCATTTTTGGCTCAACGGCTATATCAACAAGCAAAATTGCCATTATTGGAGCGACCACACTCGACAAGTGTTCGACCAAGCATCAATGCATCCACAATGATTGAATGTATGTTGTGGTTTATAGCACGGCCGCATCATCAGACCTCATTTCTTTCGAAATAAGGAAGGAGACACCGTTACCGTCAATGGTCCTCGGTATAGAACGACGTTAGCCGACTTTCTGTAGCCGGATTCTGGTATTTATCAGTCGGCCAAAATTTTCCCCAGTTCTCCCGATAACAAATCTAGAATCGTACTGAAATGTATTTAATATGAAGGTCAAGTGGTAGAAAATTCAGAAGCACATTCAGAGCTTCTGTCGGACATGTCCGCATGGCACCCGAGGTACGTATGGCATCCGTTCTTTACAATTTGCTTATAGTGACACAAGTAAGTATTGGATGTACTACCGCTGTATACATCCTTAAGACAATCTTCGGTCAAAGTCCCCACTTTTTACCAAAGAAAGCCATGCATGCTTTTTCACTTGTTGTTCGATGTTTAACATCCAGTTGAGTTTTGGGTCCAGAATGACTCCTAAGAATCTACTGCTGGAGGATGAAGGAAGTAATAGGTTGCTTAGCCGTGGATGTCACCTCTATTAGCCTCCCAAATGTGAGTTCTTTTACATGACAGGGTCATCGCCATTTTGACAAATGTGAGTGTATCTTTTGGAGAGTTGAAGAGCCAAGAGTATTTAGAAGGAATCATTACTTTGAAACATCGAAACTTGTTATGCCTTAGGCGAGTGATCATCAGTCATCTTACACCGATGATATAGAATTTATTTTCGAAGAATTTACAGGCCCAGGATAAGCTTTGGAGCTCCTTTTTAGGAAGTTGGCAGTGCACTGTACTTTATCCTGGAAGGCGTGGATACCAGTGAGTTCCTTGGAGTTACTTTTCGAAGCTGAGTGAAGTTTTTGGATTCTGCTATTCCATTCAGATGTAGTCCAGAACGTTCCAAATTTTTGTAGCTACAGTGGGGATCGCGGCAGGAGATACAGCGACAGGCAGTGTCGGTAAAACAGGTCCGGCAAGCGTCGCTGGTATTGTGTATGGATTAATGGATCTTGCAGGGATTCGATATTAGACGGCTATTTATCACAAGGGATTAGGTCTAGCTTATTAGATGTTAAATTCAATTCTTCTCTGATTTTGATGACAGCTAACAAAACCGATTCGTCTCTCAGAGAGCTTAAGTAAAGTTCGATCTCTTCTACGCGTTTCATGAGATTCGTCATATTAGAAACCAAAGATTTGGATTGTAAGGGACTGATTTAACAGGGACTCATTCATTGATTGCATATTCACATGAATTGAATTGCATAGGGATAGCTTAAGTTTGTCGATTTGAATAACTAAGATGGAGAGAGGGTCGATGGTCTTAGTAAGCTCTGCGTTAGTAAGCTCGTCGCGAGATTTGTTCCAAGTCGATTCGCTTAACTCCGCAAGTTACTTGTGGATATTTTTGAATTTAGACTTTTGCAACTTAGTATCCAAGGGTTAGTATTTCTATTTAGTCTAAAGGGTCCTGGAGGTAGTGACACATTAACAAGTCGTATATTATGTGTTCTTTGCAATATCCTCTATAAGCATACAAAGTCGTGTCTTTCTAGGTACTCCAGAAGTTCCGGAAGGTGTTGAAATATGCTCATGCATGCTAGGAAGGTTTTGAAAAAATATTCTTTGAAACACCATGTATTTCGAAAATCATAAAATCGGCTACTTGCACTATGCACTGTGGTTTGTGCTGTAAGTGTGCATAATTGCAGCTTTCTAGATCGTCCGGTAGTTTTCAAAGAATTCCCGAAGGAAAACTCAAATTTTAATGAAACTTTGGGCTTCGGACGACATTGCGATATCGGGAAAGTTTCCTCTTACCTGATTGAATCAGATCTTAATAAACTCGGAAATGGACGAACAATGTTGGTCTCTCAGTTAACGTCACAAAGACCGAACTTATTTTGTTCACAAGAAGATACAAGGTACCATGTATGAACTTTAATTCGCAGACCATTCCATATATTTGGGAGTCCATCTCTGTAAGAAACTCAGTCGAAAACTGAATAAAGAGGAACATACCAGGAAGGCTGGCCATAGTGTAGTGAATAGTGTGTTCGCTTGTGACCCGAATTATGCAGGTTCAAGCCCGAACGGAGAATAGCAACCACAGCCACCCGAGTATAAAGGAGAAATGCATAAAATCCAAGTGTCTCCAACCACTACACCAAAAGGAGTTATGCTTGGTAGTACAATGGACTTCGTGTGTGTCTGCTCCGGGATTGGGTAATTTATTTAAAAAAAAAAACAAAACATACCAGACCGCCTTGGTTGTTCTTTATTTCTGTCAAAGGTTCTTGGCCCAAAATAGGGCCTTCAGCCTCAGGTATTGAGACACATCCTGATGTACGGATTACAAGTCTGGTGAACAGAACTGAACACGAAAAGAAACACTGACCTTCTGGGATCATGTATGGTCTGTATAGCGGATGCTTTGAAAATGACTCCCACTGCTGCTCTGAAGTCAATGCTCCACTTACTATATGGTAAGCAAATGACAGATAAACAGCATTAAGGCTTAGGGAATCCTCATAGTTGGCTAACGCTAATACGGGCCACTCCACTCTTTCTAGCTGAAGCGTCTGGGAATTTGGGGAGCCTTTTGACTGATTTTGCGAAAGAAATGGAACTCAAATAGCATATAGTACTAGGGCAGGAGTCTTCTTCAGTGCACCTGATGTAAATATTAGTAGTGTATTTCAGGCATAAATTACAGCAGTCTGAGAAGATGCGGCTTGACTTTCAATTAACGCAGTAGGGGGTAGCGCTATTGTTCTGTACATAGATAATCAGTTAGCGATAAAATACTATTCGAGTTGGCAAAGCAATGCCTCAAGTCTCTAAATGATATCGCTGTGCTGAATTCCAGAGCAAAGTGACATTCTTGGGAATTGCAGGGTCAAATCCTCATTAGAAATAGAGAGGAACAGTTTACTCCTAAAGAATCCTCCTTGATACTGAAGCCAAAAGAATGACAAATAGCAGGTGGAATAGTATCAGTACTTGTCTTTCGTCAAGGTGCATCTGGCCTATCCTATAAATACGAAATGCTTAAGCTCTATGTATAATACAAGACCTCACATGACATGATACTAGAGTGGGTATTCCCCCCCAATGATTTCTGAAGAAGCTGTAGCAACGAGGAGGAGGAAAGAACAGTAACTCACCTTTTGTGCGCCCGCCCTGCCCTATCAATGTTGAAAAAAAAAAAAACACCTCGGGGAATACTTCTACGAAGATCTCAGTGGCTTAGACAGGTTCGATATTAACAAAATAAAGAGCTCCGAATCAAAGTGGTTCTGGTTCTAACGTTTACGCTCAAGCATATGCAGACGATGTCGCCGTTCTGTCTGTCGGATGGTGCCTAGCGATTGTTTGCTCTAAGGTGCAGATGGCCCTAGACCCAATCGACGATTGGTGCGCTGGGAATGGGCTTTCAGTTAATCCTCTCAAAACCGAGGTGGTTCTCTTTACGAGAAGGAGGAAATTGACTGGTCTGACTCAGCCAGTGCTAAAAGGCGTCACTATCGAACTCTCCAATGAAGCCAAATATTTAGGAGTAATCTTAGGTAGCCAGCTTTTTTGGGCGAAACATGTCGAGCTGAAAACTTCCAAAGCTCTGTCAGTCTTTCGGCAATGCAAAGGTGTTTTCGACAAGACATGGGGCTTGTCGCCAAGGAAATTCCTTTGGATCTAAACGGCAATGATAAGACCCTTCCTCTCATATGCGTCAGTCGTTTGGTGGAATAAGCTCTCACGTAAATACGTTACTGCTGCTTTCGCCAAACTGCAAAGAACGGTCTGTCTCGGCTGCTTGGGAGCTTTCCCCAGTACGCCTGGCTCTGCTCTAGACGCCTTGATGAACCTCCCCCCCCTTGATGGGGTGTACACTCAGAGCCATCTGCCGTTTAAAAAGAAGTGGTCTCTGGCACGATTCGCACTGGAGTTTTGATGACGTTGCGCGACGATTATCCTACGACCCCCGTCTCATGGATATGTCATCTGATGCAATGACACCTGAATTACGTCTGCGGTGCAAATTTGAAGTCAATTTTGGCTTTGGCAGGAGTCTGAGCCAGGAAAGGAATGTAGTCGCATTTTCACGGACGGCTCTAAAACTGGACAGGGGTCTGGTACTGGTGTTTTCGTGGAATGTGACAACATGTGGCTTCACTTCTCATTGGGAAAACACATATATGTCTTCCAGGCAGAAATATATGCTATCCTAATGGCTGCGGACTATATTGTGAAGAACAGGTGGTAGGGGCGAAGTATCTGCATCTGTAGTGACAGTCAGGCTGCGCTTAATCAATCCTTTAACCACTTCCAAAATAGTTCGAGAATGCAAAACATCCTTGAATTCGGTCGGAGGGCTGAACTCACCGAATCTTGTTTGGGACCCAGGACACAAAGGGATAACAGGAAATGAGATCTCTGACGAGCTTGCTAGAGAAGGCTCAGAAGAGAATTTCTCTGGACCTGAACCCACGTTGGATTTGCCAGCGTCCTTGGTTAGGACTTCCATTGACGACTGGGTTTTCAGTGAACGCAATCGAAGGTGGAATGACTCTCCAGGATGCAGGCAGACTAAACGAATGGTCCCCGTCGTCTGTAAGAAATCCGCGGCTTTCTTGCTATTTTTTTAGCAGAAGAGGTGCTAGATTTGGGCACTACCCCTGTCTGCGACTCCTGTGGAGAGGGCGATGACACTGTGGAACACTTCCTATGTGATTGTCCTACTTTTGCTTGAATCAGGTGGCAGATTTTCGGTGCTGATGACCTAAGCCCTTCATCACTGAAGCGTCTACTCGTCTTTTTACAAAAGACGAAAAAAACACATTCAAATGGGGTTCTCTGCCTGGTTGTACAATGGACCTGTTTTTGAGTCTGAGTGCTCCAGTAGGGTGTACCCGCCCCGACAAAAAAAAAATGTGCTTCTGCACATAAATGCGTTATGGTTACCCAACATTTTTCTACCATTAGCAGGAAATTTCCTGCAGTACCTTCTGTGGTATCATAATAGACCCACCCTTGGGTGTAAGTGTGTTCGTGCCGAGAAGGGACAGCTACCTAACTTAAACTTGTGCATCTAGGAAGGAAGATTCAAATCAAAATAAAGTCCACGTCTGAATCGCATGCACTTTCACGTACATTGTCTGCTATTCATTCGCAAATCACTCAGACTTGGAATTTAAGCGAAATCTTTAAGAAGTAACTTTAATGTTTTCAATTTTCAGGCTACAAAGCTACCTGCATATCAACATAATTTAACATGCATTTCCAAGACTTGAACGGTTTCTTTTATGATTCTCATTGTGCCACACACTTGTGTGTGCATAAGCTTGCAGTTCTTTTATCTCTAATCTGCGATTAGAATTTAAAAGGTTTGTCATACCGCAATACTTCCGTGAACTACTCTAGCATTAAATTATTTTAATTCCAACGCTAAACAATTAACCACTCGCCCTCAACACACCTTGATTAGATTATCCGCATGCAGTCTGAAGTACTTCCATAAAAGGTCCGCAAACATTGTCACATTTATCTCTAATGACGTGAATTAAGTGCAAATAAACCACACGCCAATTAGACAGTAAGTGCTGCATAATGCCACAGTAGCTCCCTAGTGAATACTTCCATTTAAAAAATGTGTGCTAACAAAAAAAATTAATTTAAATAAAAATGTCCGTTGAGAGGAAATTAAATAAATTAAAACGCTCTCCTGTCAGACTTAAATTTCGTATAAATTTCAAAATTTTCGTTTGAATTTCTACAAAGTTCTCCCAGCAATGGACATCGGTGTACTAAGTTTGTTCACTTTTGCTGCAGTTGCAGTAGCAGATACAAATTTTTCGATTGAAATGACGTCCAACTCTAGACTCATCGGCTTTCTAGAGGATGTCCACAAAGTCGGCGAATTCCAAAGTGTTTTGATTTTGAAACATTCAAACGAATCATTCGCCAATGACTTCGGTGAGGAACTCATCAAGGATATTTCAACTTCACTCGAGGTTCCTCTGATTCTCTCCACCGAGACAAGTTCGTCCTTTATCAGGAGAAAATTCAATAACAATCTTCTTGTAATTATCCACCTCAATTCTATATCCCGCACAGTCATCCTCCAACGGCTTTTGGAGAATCTCCGTCAGATGAGATCTTGTAAAATGATTTTCCTAATTAACAATCCTTCGACGGATGAAGACATACTGAGCGACTTATTCAAATTTTCCTGGGAGAACGACATGATGAACGTTTTGGCTATCTTTTGTGACTTTTCCAATACGGCAACCTTCTATAGATACACCAACTTTCCGGTATTCACCATAGAGGAGAACGTCTGGATGGAAGAACCACCCACAGATGGATACTTCCCGAACCGCATGCGTGATCTGAAAGGACACGAATTACCTGTAATCTTCGGCGGATCGGAACCAAAAATGATCATCTCACAGGACAAACACGGTAAGCAGTTTATCGGCGGCTATGCAGGACATCTTTTCCTAGCTCTGGCCAAGAAGCACAATGCAAACGTGAATAATCCAAAAATTAACAAGTTACTCTCAGCGCGAGAACTAATTCCCCTCGTACTAAATAACACCGTCGAGATATCAGCGGCTACAACATACTGTGACATACCAATGGATTGGTTCACATATCCCTATGACAACTTAGATTGGTGCCTAATGCTCCCCATCGAGCCCAGTATTCCCATCCATAAAGTCTTTATGATCGTTTTTCAATGGGGTACTTTACTCACCACAATTGGGATCATTGTGATACTATCAGTTCTGTTAGAGACAGCTACATACCTTTCAGGACGAAAGACATTCCTCCTTAACTACTTCTTCAACGATAGCTGCCTACGAGGAGCTCTAGGACAATCATTCTTGGAAGTTCCAAATGCCTCCTACAACATCAAGTTCATCTATCTGCTCATCTGTTTGATTGGAATCATATTGGTAACCTCATACAATGCATTCCTGCAGACCTACATCACTAGTCCACCCTCTGAGAAGAGGATTGAATCATTTGACGATCTACTGGCATCCGACATTAAGGTATATAGCCTTAGGCCGGAGTATAACGGATTGAGTGTAATAAGACCAATTTTTAAGAACAAATACTCCGGCATGTTTGTTTTCGAAAATAATTTTGATGAGTACGGGATATTTCGGGATCGTCTGGACCCTAATTATGCCTACATGACGAACAATGTCAGGTGGGTTATAGTTCAGGAGCATCAAAGGATTTTCTCACGTCCACTCTTTCGTCAGCCTAAAAGAATGTGTTTTCTTGAAGGGATTCAGATGTCATTTCCCATCAAGGAGAACTCAATTTATCTGGACATCTTGAACTTTCTGATGTTGCAGACACAATCATCGGGGCTGCTGGAGTTTTGGCAGAAGAGATCTTTCAGTGAACTCATTGAAACTGGAAAGCTAAAGTTGATCGATTTAACATCAAAGCCTGAGTTCGTGCAATTAAAAGTTGAGGATTTGCAGGTGATTTGGATAGGAATGGGGGTGGCTTTTGTTCTGGCTACATTGTGTTTTGTAACTGAAATGTTAACTTTTAAGTTGAAGAAAGTTTGAATGCTCTTTCTTGGCACCGCTAATAGCTCATTTAGTCTGCGCTGTTTACTATCCCAACTAGCAAAAGATTTAATCATTAAAATTGGATGTCTTTAATACTTTAAATAAATTGGTTGGCACCTTTTCTTATTGCTTTTGTACTTAAAGGCTAGGGTAATTCAGGTACGAGTGGCTGCTTGCACCCTTATAACAGACGCACTTTGCCCAAAGTGGTTCTATTGCGATACCACAGGATATAATCAATTGGAGCTTCTAATTAATCCTTGGATGTCACTGACGTTCGAATTTGCAAGCTCACCGAGGCTGTCGTAGAAATGAGCTCCCAAATTAAGGGTTGACTAGTGCAGAGGAGATGAAGAGTTCTCTCTCCCTACCGCGCGTCCCCACATGGGCTGTGGAACCTATATTTAAAACATTTGTGGTGGGTGGGTTCTGTTGCGAACCATCCTGCGCTCTTTATGAAGCCTATCATATTCCGAAGTGGAACTTGTACGAGATCTCCTTACTACTTTACTTAGGTGGCGCTACAGTCCGGGGTGGACCTGGACCTCAACCAACAAACCCCTCCAGCAAGCCCGGTTATGAGCCAGCTGCCTCCCCTTCACTTGTTTTCGCCACATACCACGAGGTCGTCCTCTACTGCGCTGTCCATCCGGGGTGGATTCGAAGACTTTCTTGGCCGGAACGTTGGACTCCATTCTCTCTACATGACCCAGCCATCTTAGTCGTTGTATGTGAACTCTTCTGGCTAAGTCGATGTCATTATAAAAGGCCGTATAATTCGGCATTGTATCTTCTCCTCCACTCACTGTCTATGCAGACGGGACCAAAGATCACTCTAAGGACTTTTCTCTCGAAGTAACCAAGGGCATCTTCATCCGATTTTGATAAAGCTCATGCCTCTGCGCCAAACAGTAGGACTGGGATGATTAGTGTCTTATAAAGAGTTACCTTGGTAGTTCGGGATAGGGCTTTGCTACCCAATTGCCTTCTTATCCCGTAGAAACACCGATTGGCAAGAGTAATTCTTCGTTTGATCTCCCCACTGGTGTCATTTGCGGAGTTCATCATAGAGCCTAGGTAGACAAAGTCTTTTACTACCTCAAACTTATATCTGTCTATCATGGCGTTCTGTCCAAGACGCCGATGTTGGGTGTCCTTTTTTGAAGACAGCATATATTTTGTTTTGCTTTCATTGACCGCTAAACCCATCTTTGCTGCCTCGATCTCAATACTAGAAAACGCCCCACTGACGGCCCGCTGAGTTCTTCCAACTATGTCAATGTCATCGGCGTAGGCGAGTAGTTATACAGACTTGTAAAAGATTGTACCTTCGGTGTTGATTTGTAAATTTAGTACAATTCTTTCAAGTACTATGTTAAAGAGATCGCATGATAGCGCGTCACCTGGTCTAAGACCTATCCTCACATCGAACGGATCGGTGGTGTTGTTTCCGACTTTGATGGAGCAGCAAGAGTTCTCCATTGTCATTCTGCACAAACGGACGAGCTTGGCAGGGATGTCAAGACTGGACATTGCTCTGTATAACTCGTCTCTATACACGCTATCATAGGCAACTTTAAAATCGATGAAAAGGTGATGCGTAACGATGTTATATTCGTGGGTTTTTTCCAAGATCTGCCATAGTGTGTCTTACCGGGCCTGCAACCGCACTGATAAGGACCTATCAGGTTGCTGACGATTGCTTTTAGGCGTTCACATTATACGGCAGACAGGATCTTATATGCGATGTTGAGAAGACTTATACCTCTGTAGTTGACGCAGTTCAGAGGACCTCCTTTCTTCAGGATGCTGAGGTTCCATTCATCGGGCATATTTTCGTCCGACCAGATTTTACAGATGAGCATACTCCTTACCAACTCATCTCCTCCTGCCTTGAAAAGTTCGGCGGCATGGCCGTCGGCTCCAGCAGCTTTGTTGGATTTAAGTTTAGATATCGCTATTCTCACTTCATTCTGATCGGGTTGACGGGAATCTTGACTATCATCGTCACTATTGAATGGATCCTTCTGCCTGACAGCGGTATGGTAGTCATCGCCGCCGTTTAACAGTCTGCAGAAATGTTCCTTCCATATCCTCAGCACCGACTGCGATTCTACTACTATGTTACCATTTTCGTCCCTGCAGGCTTCTATTCTGACTTTGAAACTCTGGCATGTCCTTCTAACCTTTTGGTAAAATTTTCGAACATCATTCCTGCAATAAAGTCTCTCAATCTCCTCGATCGAGCGCTTCTCATACTCCTTTTTCTTTTTCCTGAAAAGATCTCTTTTCCTCCGCTCGTAGAGCTCGCGAGCAGCTCTAGTCCTTCTATGCTGCGCCGCTTTGTCCGCCTCTTGTTTTGCTGCATGTGCTTGCCGGCATTCCTCATCAAACCAGGGGTTTCGTTGTGTTGGCCGGGAGAAACCCAGCACATCAGAGGCGGCATCTCTGATGGCTTGTTGGCAATACTGCCACTGGTCTTCCGCATTTGCTGCTGGCGGCATAGGACTTAGATTAAAGATTAAAGATTAAAGAAGACTCGATCGGCAAAGGCTCTGGCGGTTTCTTGCGATTGTAGCCGTCCGACGTCAAACTTTCTCACAGTATTTCGTTGATTTCGCTCTGTTGTGGATATCGCATCCGTATCTTGGCTACTACTAGGTAGTGATCGTAGTCCACATTGGCTCCCCGGAAAGTCCGAACACCCAGAATACTGGAAGAGTGTCTGGTGTCAACCGCGATGTGATCGATTTGGTTAACGTTTTTTTGATCAAAAGATAGCCATGTCCCCTTATGGATATCAAGTCGTGGGAACCGCGTACTAGCTACGACAACATTTCGTCCCGCCGCAAACTCGACTAGCCTGAATCCGTTGTCGGATGTGATGTCGTGTAGGCTGAGCTTTCCGACCACGCTACTAAAGACGTCCTCCCTTCCTAGCTTTGCGTTAAAATCACCCAGGACAATTTTAACGTCGTGATTAGGGCATTGTTCATACGTGTTGTCCAAGAGCTGGTAGAAATCATCCTTCGTCGCGTCGTCCATTTTTTCGTGGGGGGCATGAGCGCATATTAGGCTAATGTTGGTCAATTTAGCTTTGACACGGATGGTCATGAGGCGCTCGTTTACATGCCGGAAAGTCAAGACTTCTTGCCTAAGTCCGCCTCTAATGACAAATCCACACCCGAATAAACGCCGTCCTTGTTACCTGTAGCAATCGCCTTAGTAGATGGCGCAATCTTTCATCCTCCTTTTGCTCAGCCCATCCCATCGCACTTCTTAGATGGCGTTAATGTCTGCTTTACAGCATTCTAGGGCCTCCGCAAGTTGTTCGGCTGCCCGTGGTCTGTAGAGGGACCTAACATTCCACGTGCAGACACGAAGGTCATTGTGCTTTTTACGTTTGCTTGGGTCGTCAACAGTAAAATCATCCGTATTCGATGCTGTTGGTTGCTTCGTAACCGAAGGTTTTTTACGTGGTAGGGAAGTTAGCCCGACGGCACAACCCCCAACCTGGAGGGACAGTTCCTTTTGTTATACCCCTAGGACGAGGGGCCGGGTACACCGATGCCAGTAGTCCACTTCGGGAGTATGGTACGAAATCTCCTAGTTCGTCAAAAAGCCTGTTTCCCATAGGACGGAGGCGGGGGTTTTGAAGATTTGGGCAATCACATAACAAGTGTTTGATAGTTTCTGTCTCCTCTATATCTTGACGACGCCTAGTCTGGCAGCCATTTCCCCTATCGCGCAGTGTCCTGTTAGCGTGCCTATCAAGATTCGAATTTCTTTTCTATTCATCGCCAATAGGACTTTTGGTCTGTTTCCATTCACTGTCGGCCATAAGCTGCGAGATATGACACAGTCGCTCCTGGCGGACCATGCGGAGTTTATCAGTTCTCTTGCTTTTAGGTCTATTTTCCTTTTTAGTTCACCTATTGGAGTTTCTACTGATATCAGAGTTTGTTGAAAACCAATGCTTATCCCTTTTTAGCTAGTTCATCTGCGTTCTCGTTTCCTTTTATATTTCTATGTCCAGGAACCAGAGAGTTGCGTCATGGGTGTTGTAGATTCTGTTCAACGTATTACAGCATCTGGAAACTGTTTTTGATCTGACTTTCACGCAGTCTAGTGCTTTGATTGCCGCTTGACTATCCACGAAAATTGTAATCTCTGAAGGATTTAGTTTTTTGCTATGTATAGTCTGTGCAGCCCTATCAATGGCGAAGACCTCCGTTTGAAAGATGCTGGATGGGAGTTTGTACGAGTAACTCGCAAAAAACTCCCGAAGCCAGTTCCGATATCCATTTTAGACCAGTCAGTGTAGAGCTGAATGTCCTGTACATTAGTTAATGCCTTGGAGTCCCACTCTTGTCTTTCGGGAATAAAAGTGGAGTAGTTCTTGTCGAAATCTATGTAGGGTATGATATAATCTGTTGTTCTGTCGAGATCGGTTATACTATACCTCTTGAGTATAGATCCGTGTCCAGAGGAGCTTTGCTTCCATACGCCCGATAAACAATTGTAGTCCAGTAGAATAGAGATAATTCAACGGATGAATTGTCTACTTGCCAATTATTTAGTCAATACTTCGAATCGGTTTACGTTGAACCTAATGATGCAGCATCATACTACCGACCCTTATTGCGAAGTTGATCCCAATTGCTGGTAAAGGATCCCTTTATTTAATAGAATCAGATGCTCTTACTGGCCTTAAATCTCTTGACAATAAATAAATAGTTCTGGCTTCGATGACATTCCTCTTATTATGGTGAAACATTTTTTTACAATTCGTTGTTTTATCCACTCTTAAAATCACTTTCTATAGGCTCCTTCTTTGACGTCTGTAAGGCTGATTTCGTTACTGTTAACCTGGTTGGCGAAATAGCTTTTGGAGAAACAGGTGAAGAACAAGATTTACTTCAACGTTAAAAATGATTTTCAGCACGGCTTCGTGAGTGTTCCCAATAGTTTTGAATCAGACCACTAAGTATATGTTATTTGTACTGATTTCTTAAAAGCATTTATTAAGATAAGTTACGCAATTTTCGTGAATAAACGCTCAGTTATTGGATATCTTCTTACTCAACTAACAGAAAATAGATGGTCAAATCGGTGAAATCAACATCATTACCCACAAACGTTCGCAATGGTGTACCAGAGGGAAGGCATCTACGTCCACTACTTTTTGTTTTATTTATGCATCAACACATCTAATTGTTGAGGATATGCCGACGATTGAGAAATATTCACGGCGATCGAGAGAATCTTCAACGAGATCTTGATAACCTTATTCGCTGGTGCCTTACCCGAAAAAACTAAGCGGGATGAGCTGTCAGTGCATTGACAATAGATACCTATGTGCAGGGTGTTGTTTGTATTCCAGGTTGTTGTTGTTTGGGCGCCATTTTGGTTTCATTGGCATTTGTCAGTTCGCATTTGATAGTCGTGAAGAGCGGTCGATAACAATGCATTATGGAGCATCTAACGCGTCGACAACGTCTTGAAGTTATTAAAACATTTTATCTAAATAATCACGAAAAAATTTGTGTAATTTTTTTGTTTTAAATAATGTACGTGGCAAGTCAACCATTCAGCGTAAAAAGGCAGGTGAAGTCTGGCCGAGTTCGTAGCATACGTACGACACAAAATGTTGCAGCAATGATAGACAATATTGATGAAAATCTGGACACTTCCATTTACACAACAATTGCACAACAATTTTGAATGTCTCCAACAAGTTTACAAAAAATATTCAAGAAAAGATTTGCATTTGTACCCGTATGAAGTTCAATTGACTCAACAACAAATAAAAAATCACCATATGCGCCGGAGAGGGTGGAGTGAGAAGGATTTGCAGCGACCACTATTTTTGGCAAAAATACATTATGAGTTAAGAATTTCATTGAGTTATTTGGCTCTGTTAATAAACAAAGTGAAGAATAGCGTATTCTGGCGCTGAAAATCCTCATTTGATACATCAAAAACCTTTACCCTCATAGAGTTACTGTATGGTGTGCGAATTGGGCCATTAGCATCATTGGGTCACATTTTCTGTAAGACGCAAGAGACAATGCTGTAATAATTGCTGATAATCGTTATCGTGACATGCTATAAAACTTCTTGGTGCCCGAATTGGAACAATTGGGCCTACAATTCAGGGTGTACCATCTTTTATGTCGCTATGTGAATATTGAATACAATTTAAAAAAAAAAAACGAAAAAGTATTTTTATTTATTTTGGTCCTTTACAATTTATTTGGACTAGTTTTTGAATATAACATCAATCTAGTGGCCGCCTCTATTGACCAAAGCAAAATGTGCCCTTTTTGATGCATTTTCCATCACTTTTTCGAGCATCTCGGGCAGTATAGAGATGATTTCGGCACGAATGTTTGCCTTGAGCTCGTCAATGGTCTGAGGCTTGCTGGCGTACACTTTGCTTTTCAAATAACCCCACAAAAAGAAGTCCGGAGGTGTCATATCTAGAGATCTGGGTGGCCAGTCAATGTCACCATTTTTTGACAGCACACGTCCAAGGAATTTTTGTTTGATTTGCAGTGTGGCATGGCGCACCGTCTTGTTGAAACCAGTAACCGTCCACACTTTTTTCACACATTTGTGAGCAGACATAATGAGCCAACATCCACCGATATCGATTCTCATCGATTGATTCGCCTTCTCTGAAGAAAAATGGCCCAATGATGGCAAACGCCGAACCAAACAGTCACTTTTTGATCACGCAATGGTGTTTCATGGATCTCGTATGGATTCTCCGGTCCCCAAATGCGGCAACTTTGCTTGTTAAAGGCGCCAGAGAGTGCTAAATCGGCCTCGTCGATTATCAAAATTTGCTTCCAAAAATCAGGTTCAGTGTCAACCATTCGAGCGACTGTTTTGGCCATATTCCAAGCAACGTGGACGATCTGTCGACAATATTCTTTGAGTCAATTGCACTTCATATGGATTCAAATGCAAATCATCCTTCAAAATGCTTGCAAGGTGGGTCCACTGACGCCAAAATGCTGAGCGCGGTGACACTCTTTCTTACCGCTTCAACCAGTTCATTGCAACGTGAACGGCATGTCGACGATCTCCCACTATCCCGTGCTCAACTAAATTTAACACCAAACGACGAATAGTGTTGCCAGACGGTGCTTGCTGGCCACGATATTTTCAACGATATGCACGTTGAGTTAATACAACTGAACGACTATTTTCAATGTACAGCGTCACTATTTCGGCGCATTGTTTCGGTGTAAAGCGATTCATGGTTAAAATTGTACTGAATTGATGCTTCAAAAACATGTCTACGCAAGTCAATCGGTTGATAAATGTCAATGTTTACATACCGACTTAAAAGATGGCGTACCCTGTACATGCGGTGTCACATCACGCACTGCTAACGATAAGGTGGATATTTGCGATTTTTTTTTCCCCGCCGCATAATGTCAAACAGATGTGATTGGCTCCGTCGAACCACCGACATTTGACCGATATAATATTCCATACATAATTGTACTGAAACATAAAAAACATCCTGTATTTCACAGCCATGAGCTTGGAATGTATCCACTCTTAGTATTCTGCTGCCTGTATCTTTTGAGATATAAACGGCACCCATCGCCTGCCTATGAGTGGATTTCTGTTGCCTGTCACATGCCTGAAGAACCAGCTTCAAAATGTTCATTAAAAAGTTGCAAAAATTGAATCAAGAAGAATCCTACTCCTATCCTTTTCTGAACGTGGCTGGCATACTTCCCAGCATTTCTACCTCACTTACTAATTTACCGACTCTTCAGGCCGTATTGGGAAACACTTATTAAATTCCAATAATGATGCGTTTTTGGCGAATTCCAACATACTCATCTGCGCTAATTGCTCATGTCCAATTGTTTCGTTTACAAACCGACCACCCGTACGACCAACTTACATCATCTACACCAACATTTACCTGAAGACTTCTTCTTTTTCTACCTCGAAAAAACGAAAAAAAAAAACTTTCCTATTCGAACGAAAATTTGTGGTTAACTATTATTTATCAATCTATGTGTGTATGTGTATAGAAATATGCGGAACAGATGAAGTCCATCCGCACCTTACAGCATCCAACAATAACCGGCTGTTGTGTGTCCAGAGATGAGGCGCACATAGGAATGTCGCGCATTCTTTCGCATCTTCAATCTCGGTATCTGGGCATTTATTAATCTCAAACCACCTAAATACCTCAATCATCATCATCTCGGTTGTCGTCGTAGTCGTCATCATCATTTGTGCCATCATCTCCACCAGATGATTGCCGCATTCAAGTTTTTCGCTGCACGATAGATGCGAACTGGACACAACACCATACACGCCACAGATGCATGTGCATTATGATGATGCATTTTCTTTTCATCTTCTGCTATATTTTCCCGGCTAAATGGTTTGGTGTTTTTTTTCTCCAATGAAAGTTGTTCTCTCCGCGATGTGCGCACGCACAATTTTCTCTTTCAGAAGGCATTTTCCACGACAATGCACCAGCACCAGCACCGCCAACATTGGGACGAATGGCCAAAACCAGACTCGATTTTAAAATTAACACAAAAACCACAGAATCTCAACACTGCTGGTGGTGGTGGGTAATTTTCAAAGCGACGTGTGGATAAATTGCTTGAAAGTGATTTACTTGGGCTTTAGAAATTTTGCGGATTTGTTTTTCTGCGAAAATAAAAGTGAAAATGTAAACTGCTGTGCGGATGTAGAGTTGAAGTGTGCTGTATGCAGATCCGAGTGATGGACGTGAGGCTTTATTTCTCTTTTCTGTCAGACTGAAATGCAATGAATGTCGGAAAAATTTATTGTTATGTCAAGCGGAATGGCACAGTTGGAAGTAGTTAAGATGATTTACTAACCCGAAGGTCGTGGACTTGACTATCGCTTATGTTTCGTGTGACCCATATTGCTGGAGTTCCACGACAAGCTAGTTGGGCTAGTTACGCATCCTAATGGTTTTATAATTACCCATGAGGTAATGAAATGTAACCCCAAAGATAAGTGATTAAAGAATGTACTGGACTTGAACAGCAAGCGAAACCTTTCCAGTGAGGCAATGCCAATAGATTATTGTTTTTGCTGAGACGCAAGTCTGGATTTTCTTTCACTTGCAGAAACCTTGCAGTTGTACCACTCCTGATGAGGTTATCATCCTTAGAGTTAGGTGGTGTCTCCAGGGTCCCCCAATAGGGACTTCCGAACTTCGACAGTTGATAGCGGCCATATTGTTGAAGCTACATCTGTCAAATTGGCTGTCATTTATTCAGTCTGTTTTGCCAAATCTCCATGGATGGATATAGCGTTCAACAACACGTGCAAATAATAAAATTGTTTTATCAGAATGGGTGTTCTGTTCGGGCAACGTTCCGCGCGCTTCGCCATAATCGTCCTTCCGAGAGGACTAATCACAGTGTGGTGGATAAATTAGAGTCCACTGGTTCAGTAAACAATCAGCCAATAGCCGTACGTCGACGAAACGAAAGATCTGCCGTCGCCGCTGTACTTGAGAGAGTGCAGGAGAATCCGAGGCAGTCGATTTCGCGTCGCTCACAAGAACTCGGCCTTTCGCAAACCACAACTTGGCGAATTTTGCGTCGTGACTTGGGCCTGTACCTGTACAAAATCCAACTGACCTAGGAGCTGAAGGTAAACGACCATAGACAACGACGTGTGTTCGCTGAATGGGCTCTGGAGCAGTTGGAAACTGACCCTAATTTTCATCGAAAAATCATCTTCAGCGATGAGGCCCATTTCTGGATGAATGGGTACGTCAACAAACAAAATTATCGAATTTGGGACGATACCAATTTACATAAGATCCAAGAGCGTCCAATGCTTGGTTTGGATTTTGGGCTGGCGGCGTCATCGGTCCATATTTCTTTGAAAACGACGTTGGCCAGGCCATCACCGTCACCGGCGAGCACTGTAGGTCTATGATTACCAACTTCTTTTGGACTGAATTGGATCATATGGACACCAAAGACATGTGGTTTCAACAGGACGGTGGTACGTGCCACACAGCTCACGCCACTTTGGAAATTCTGCACGAGCGATTCGATTACATGGTCATCTCATGTGGAGGTGATGTGGACTGGCCACCGAAATCGTGCGATTTTACCCCGTTAGACTTTTTCTTGTGAGGTTTTCTGAAGTCGCAGGTCTATGCGAATAAGCCACAAACCACAGAGGCCCTCAAAGTCAACATAACCCATGCTATCGGTCAAATTCCGCCTGATTTACGCGCCAGAGTCATGGAAAATTGGACATTTTGTATGCGCGCCACCCAAAGAAGTCGCGGCGGACATTTGAACGATGTTATATTCGGTACATAATGGCATCGATAGACCTTTCAAACGAATAAAAAATGTCGATGATATCTCACACACACTTTGATTTATTTAAATTTAAAGATAGGAAGCGCCTAATGAAAGGCCCTTTACATAAACTTGTATACTGATTGGCGGGTTCCTCTAGTAAACACTGTATCTGTCGGCACTCTAGGTCAATCTTTCGTAAGTACCTATAGTTATTTTGAACAGATCATCCGATCTATGGTCTGTGACATGTGGTCCAGGTGTCACCGCTTTTGCGACAGGAAGGACATATACCAAGGCTATCTTGCTATATTCTGGGAAAGCTGGTTGCCAGCTTCCAGCCAGTCCAGGTGCTGGCCAGCGATCTCCGTCGCCTTCTTGTCTAATAATTTGTCCCAGAAGTCTGAAGGCTTTCCTGCGTTCCCTATATACAACTTTCGAGGAGCAGGAGTGCTGCATGCTTGGAATGAAACGAAGTTCTCCCGAGGTGATTGGTCCCAAGAGTGACACAGAATGGGAAAAACAGGGATCCAATATATGCAGACAAACTGAATTAATTCAGCGGTTGCCAGCTATTCAGACAATCCATTCAAGCAAGGCATGGGGTTGGGGATCGTACATTATGCTAACCCAGCCAAAAAGGAGAAAATGGACAAAAGAGGGATATAATGAGGTCGATAATTTCTGGTTTTCAGGATTTCTTTGACCTCAGCCACTCCATCGCAGCAAGGTAGACCGCGAAGTTGAAAGGAGGTAGGTAGCTTGTAAGGAAATTTGCAATGACTCCATCGGCATATAACTAATTGTCATGGTTATTTATAATGTGCCTGCTGGGTATGGTAATGGAACATTCGCACATGGAACTACACATAAACCTGACCGTAAGTCACCGGCTTGAAGATGGAGTATCTGGAGACTGAGCATGCTGGTCGCCGGAGTGTTTCAGTTATCTACTTAATCAAGTTTTTGCCAACACAGCCAAAGCGGCACATCCTTGATCATTGCCAAAGTCAGCTCTTTAATGAAGAGGTCCTTATATATCCATGCTGTGAAATTTCTATTTGCTTATACGTATGGTGATGGGGATAGTTGGGTGCGTGGAGCCAGTTCAAGAAAAAAGTTGCACTGGCCAGTGTTCAGTCACTTATTAGTATGATCCCTTTTGTGTAGCTCCGTATGCGACAGACTGTTCTGTACTTATATAGTATAGATGCATGTACATGAGAGCTATGCATACTTTTAATCGTTTGTGTCTCTTAGTCGAATTAGCGTACATTTGCCTTATCTATTTGTCCAAAGGAAGTTATATGATATCATTTCCAGCTCTGGTAGCTCGTAAAAATTGCTAAGATTAACGAGCACCTTCTGATTTCAAGAATTAACTTTGAGGTTTTGGGACTTGTTCTCCCTTGCTATGGGTTAAAGGTAAACTTTTAATTTTCCATTCAACTAACTGACATACTTTTCTCTAATTTGTTGTATAAATAATTTTCCTCTGCGGATTCCTTAGGAGAATTACGCCGCATAAAGCCATACAACCTTAATCTGGATTTTTCAACTCTACGACGTTTGTAATCCATATTCATTGAATCATTTAAAAAATTTCTTAGCCCAACCTGCTATTTGCTTACAAAGAAGTAAAAGCACAAAGTATCTCAAGACTCCACACTACATTCTCGTTGCATAGAATTTTATTTTTAAACAAAAAAATCCCTCCAAAGCTACCCTAAGAATGTCAACTAATTAACAAAATCCAAATCTATCTTTAGACTCTGTCTTGTGCTTTGCAAAATGTTTATTTATGTCTAAGTAATGTGTCGGTGTCATACTGTGGTCACTGTGTCACTTGGACAACCATTAACTGCCACCAATTTAAGCCATATTATCAACCGGCAACATGACTGACTATTGACAGTAAGCAAGCCACAAGCAACAGTGTTGCTAGTATCTTTAGGATCCAATGACCATTATCTCGATTGCGTCAATTCTGAGAGAAAAATTGAAATGCAATATGCGTCATCTCAATGAATGGCAATTGCAGCGGGATGCCGCCACCGCCCAGAGTTAAACTCGCTCAACACGCTCTTGTTATGGTAGGCTGCTAAGAAATACATTTGAAATGAAGTGATTAAATGCCGATATTGTTTAGCTGGAAGGAATGCCGTCAATTTCCTTAACCAGTTGCGTGTATTGGTAATTTTTTTTTTCTGTGCAAGATACGGAGGCAAAAAGAGAAAATGAAAATGGCCCACTGTGGCAGATATTAGCCACGAGATCAGATTGAAATTACTTTATGTTACGTTTTGCCTAAGATATTGTATCCAATCGACATTGTATGGATTTGCTCTTCAGTATTGGAGTGGTGTATAGCGTGATAACTAAACGAGTGCAGATGGCTAAGATGGTTTAACTGCATTGGTATTTCCTGAGCAATCGTTGCGTAATTGTATCAGTGTAATACAGGGTGTCGAAAACTTAATATCTTTTGATTGTTATGAATAAGCTTGGCTTTATTATTTTAGTTCGAATAAAAGCCGTTTCTCCACCAGTCCACCATTTTAACTCATTACTCGGAATCAGCCACTCATCTGCAAGAACGATCTTCAGTCTAAGAGAGTTTCGAATGAAAAAAAAAACATTTTTTTCACTTTGTCAGATCGTTGTGTATAGACTCCGAACATTTGCTTTTTCCAAGGGTTAAACTATGTGTTTGCTGATAACCTAGGAAAATATCGGCATGGAGAACCATGCAGAAGAAGACCTGTCCGCCTTTTCTTGTGCCAAAAGCCGTCATTGTAGCCAGACATAGATCACAATATTGATTTAAAAGAAGAAAAAAAAAAAAAAAACAGTTTTGTTAAATGAACATAAATATGCACACGCTCATCCACTGGTGCGCTACTGATGGCAATGACACGTGATGTTTTTTTTATATACACTCTGCACGCGCCAACGCGGGAGTTTAGGAAAATGGGGAAGAGGAACAGAGGAGAAGCCTGTGCACGTTGGCTTTAAATGTTTGAGGGTTGTAGTGATAGGAAATACAGAGCCCGGTAGATCACTCGAGAGACAGAAGACAGCATTGTGTTTATGGTTATGCTGTCCAGGTCGGAATTTTATGTGTTTAACATACGTTGCCGTTTCTCTTCTACGGCCGAAGAGCTGAAAAACTGAGGGCACTGTCATCAGAGAAGGAATGGACTGGATTAGAAGTTGTAGACAAGAGATCATTTATAAGAATAAGAAAGAGAGTCGAACAGAGCCTTGGGGAACACCAGCATTTATTTGGTGAATTGCCGACTTGAAGCCGTCCAAGATAACTTCTATATGTGTTTTGTTTGCAGGAACTTGCATTTGTGCTTACTACTTCAGTTCTAGGAAGCGCATATTAGTGATTAGTACCTCAGACTCTCCATCAATTAACGCACTAATCAAAAAGTTTAATTAGATCGTATTCAGTTCAGCTATATTAAAATTGGATGCGTGTCGATAGTAATGTATTTTAAAGCACATAAAATGGATTCTGGGTCCCAAATTTACTTCGATTAGCTTCTTCTTTTCATAACAAATCGATTGGTAGACAAATCGTTGTCCTTTGCTGGGGTCGTGAGCAGTTAAATTAATCCTTTTACCCGGGGCTTGTTTGTTTGTTTCACTGTTTGTCACAGTTTGTGAGTCACATAAACCCAACTCTGGTCGTTAGTTCACATTTCGGCTATCCAGGAGGCGCTACGTCGAAGTGACTATGCGTTTTGTAGTAGCACATATTAAACTAGCTAATTCCTCTATAAAATTAAGTGGTGTATTTCTCTGTTTTTTGCGTTGTAGCGCAGTAACTAGTAAATGCCTGAACCGATTTTCATGTCTCTTACTTTTTTACAAATTTACAGCTATCTAAACCATTTCCAAAATGTTTATTCCAAATTTTGTTAGGTAGGTAGGTATGTGAATGCGCAATAAAAATAAATAAACACTATAAATCTGGTAAGTTTCAGAGCACAGGATGACATACCAAAATAAGGAGATTGTACAGAAATCTGAAAAGGCCTTACCTTTGAAATGCGAGCAAAAATTAATACACACGCTTCTTTTAAAACACTTTATTATATTAACTCTGATTCCCACTTAAACGTTTTCCAAAATAAAGCCTTAACAAAAGTTTAATCTCTAATTTAACTACACTCTATGTCACCCTGCATCGCGTTAGCCACATATATGGTTATAACTTTCTGTGGAAAAACAATTATCAGAATTTATATTTAATTAGATTCTTAATTAAGCTGACGACTTTTCCATCTAAATACACAAATCTCCATGGCAAAGCACAAAATCGTCAACAAAAATGCTCCACCCAGCCCCATCCATATCAGCATCAAATCATCGACCTTCATCGGCACAAATACTGGCTTTGATGTCAAGTCCTCCATTTTTAACTTTCCAGCCTCGATGAGTTCATTAAACGACTTTCTTTGCCAAAATTCCAATAACCCCGACGATTGCATTTCCAACATCAGATAGTTCAGGATATCCATGTAGATGGAGTTCTCATCGATAGGAAAGACCATCGGTACCAACTCAAAGAAGCACACTCCATCGGGCTGGCGAAACAACGGCCTCGTGAATATCCTCTGCTGCTCCCTGACCATAATCCACTTCACGTTGTTCACCATGTAAGCGTACTTCGTATTGAAAGTATCCCTAAACTGTAGATACTTTGCAAAGTCCTTTTCGAAAATAAACATTTTAAAGTATTTCTGGCTAAAGCGTTTGTCGCGTTGAATCAGCGTCTCATACTCCGCCGTCATACTGTACACTTTCATACCGGATGCCAGTAGGTCATCGAATGAACGGATTTTCGCCTGGCTAGGCGGACTGGTTACATACGTCTGAAGATAAGAATTATACGATGTGGTAAGGATAATTCCAAGCAGACATATCTGTAGGTAGATGTACCTAATCTTCAGTGGAGCATTGCGAATCTCAGAGAATGATTGTCCCAGGACGCCTCTCAGGCAGTTGTCGTTGATGATAAATGCCAGGAGATTTGTATCCCTTCCAGATCTGCGTTTGGTATACTCCAACACCGCTGATATGAGGACAATGAATGCAATCGTGGTAACTAGAGTATCCCCACGAAAGACAATCATAAAAATCTCATACCCGGGGATATTCGGTTCAATGGGTAGCATAAGGCACCAGTTGATGTACTCATAGGGGTAGGTGTAGCCATCCATGGGGATTTCTGGAAAAGTCATTCCACCCGAGATATCAACCGATCGATTTCGCACCATAGTAATCAACTCCTGAGAGGAATACAGTTGAGTTATGTTTGTTGAGAGTAAAGTGGTATTGTGCTTCTTAGCTAGAGCTTGGAGGAGATGCCCAACGTATCCTTTTATGAGTGTCTCACCATTTTCATTCCGTGAAAATATTATCTTTGGCTCGGAGCCACCATACACAATTCGAATAGGGTGGCCTTTCAAGTTTTTTGTACGATCTGGGTAGTATCCATCAGCAGGAGGTCCTTCTACAGCCTTATATCCTTCGATTTTGAAACTGGGTATGTGGGTGTATCTATAGAAAATTGTTGTCGCCGAGAAGTCGTGGAATACAGCCAACACATTTATCACACTATTTGTCCAACAGAAGGTGAAAAGATTTTTTAGAGCCTCGTTATCCTTTGAACTGTAATTGAGAAGGAAAATCACTTTGGAAACAGTCATTTGTCGTAAATTCTCAACCATTCGTTGGAGAATTAACAAACCAGATCCACTTTCAAGGTAAACAATTGTCAGCAGTTTTCTGTCGAATTTCCTTTTCAGAAAAAATGATGTGGATTCGGAGAACAGAATTATCGGGATATCGACCGTCGTAGACAAATCCTTCACAAAATATTCGCCGAAATTTTCGTTGAATGATTCATTGGAGTTTTTTAAAATTAACACGTTTTGGAAGTTTTCTTCCCTGTGGATGTCCTGGATGAATCGATGGATTGTGTAAACGGTTTCCTTTTCAGACGCAGCCACTATGCCGAGGTATACACATAGAATCCATGCAACTTTCCCCATTGCTAAGGGCAATTTTGTGGCAATGGCTTGTGATATTTATATGAAAAGTTTATCAGAAATTCAATAGCACATTGCCAATGTAAACAGTAGTTGTTAATGTCCTTATCTTGGTATCGGCCATTTAAGGAATTCAATGGCCCAGGACTTAAACAAGGTACTTGTCTGTTATTGAAGTAATTGTGGGGCGTAACTCTTATGAGTGCGAATGCTGTTGAGTTTCCCATGGAATATAGATTTTTTTTTAAGGACGCAATACCTTTAGCATATTTAAAGTCGAAATGAAATATACGAGTAGCTTTCTAGTTGTACGGTAGAATATTTGGAAAAATCCGCAAGCCAAACCCCTGATAACAACAGTAAGGATTGCATTTGGAAACCTGGAATGACACCAATCTACCATCAAAGTCATCAGAAAAGTACAAAGGGTGTCATGCTAGTGGTTAATATATGAGCACGCTGGGATACAGTCAGTAGAATCGCTTGAACTATCTTCAATAAACGATGGCCAGGTAGAAATAAAGGTGATTTCCGCTATAAAAATTAAATATAGCAACATTTTGTCGCGAACAGAGCACAATGTATAGACCTGCACTTCCATTATACATGCTCAAGCGTATCTAAAAGAATATTGCTTCAACGGGAGGCTTCCATCTTCATCGACCTTGGTAACCTAGCGAACATTTGAGGTCAGGTACATCCTCCGCTTCATAAAAAGCCCAGATTGTTTTATGTAGCTTACTGACATCCTTCGATCTACATATAATATTTGTATATGTCCAGCTACTTGAATATAACCTACCATAATTCAAATCAAAATAAGGTTGAAAGTGAAGGCCAGGGTGCCAGCCTTTGCAGAATATAACTAAATGTAGGGTAAAAGGCCCTCGTAAAATCAAACAATAGCGATCATGCTTGTCATGATCTCAATTGAAAAAATTGCCCTTCAGAAACTGCAGAAAACTGTAGATAAGTGGCTGCGAGAAGCTAGCTATTATAACGTCAAGGCATTAACCTAAGCTTACCTTGATTGTTGCCTTAACAGGCCACTGAATCAAGCCTTCCTTCTTTAGTTCGACTAAACTTTGTGGAGAAATTATCTGAGCTCTGATAGTCTTTTAATTTTCTCGGTACTGTGCGCAGTCTTTCTAGTGTTGCTGTCGCCCGCATTGGAAACGGGCTCAGTTTCCTTGAATCAAAGAACTTATTGGCTGAAACCGACCGACTATTGATGCCCAATTACGTGGCCCGTCATCTAGTTAATATTTGAGAGTCGTCTTCGACATCTACAGCCACAGTAGCGATATTCTCTACCCAGCTGTCCCATGTTGATCCAGTCTCCTCGAGGCGAGCGACTAAAGGCCGCAGTGTTTCCTCACTTGCTACCACACGCCCAGGGAATCGACGATGGAAATCATGTTGAGCCAAAACCACCGACCGATTACTTGTCAAAAACATTGACTCAATTATTCCGCTTTCTTTAAGAGTCTAGCAATCCATGGTTTTTCTACGTATATTCTATTTCTGTTTACTTCACAAACGTCAAAGTCACGATGAGATAAGACACCCTTCCGATACGGTGATGACTTTTGTAACACCTTGTACAATGTATTGTTGTCTAAAGTGCTAAACATCTGCATGTTTCAGAAGCTCGCAAAAGATAAGGGTATATTCTAAAGTAATTCTAGGTAATGCCAAAAGAAAGTTGATAAAAACCTTTTTAAATTGTGTGTTATAGCGATATATGTGATCTACAGGGTGACCCAAAAATATTAAGTGGAATTTAAATTTGAAAAACTTTTTATTTGATTAACGAATTTTAACAAAACCAAAGGAATATTTAAGCTTAATCTTTGCTATTTTTTTACAATGGTTAAGATTTGAAAATAATGTCCTTTAGGCGACCTCTATTTTGGTTTCCGCAAAACTCCAATCTTTTTATGAAAATTTCCATCAATTTTTCCAAATTTTGTGGTGCCAAGGCCAATAAATGGGACATAATGTTCCTTTTTAAGGTCTGCAAGACACTGGGGGTTCTTTTTTAAGGATAACCCCATAGGAAGAAGTCTAAGTAGTTCGGAGAACGTGCTGGCCAACCAATGTCTCCATTTTTTTTAGATTCGGCCTAGGAACATTTATCGAAGATTGGTTATAGTTTCTCTGGCTGTATGGGCAGAAGCACCGTCTTGTTGAAACCATATGCGGGTACCAGATAAGTGACGCAGCTGCGGATGTAAAAAGTTTTCGAGCATCGCTCTACACTCATCACAATTTATCGTTACTGAATCTACATTGCATCTTCGAAGAAATAGGGTCCTCTTCAGCCGAGATACCCATAACAAACCATGACTAGAGGGTGCATCTGCCGCTCTTGCATCTACCGCTCTTGATTTATTCGAAGATCTTCCCCACCCCAAAAATGCAAATCTTATTTATTGACGAAGCCATTGAGGTGACATAATCAATTTCCCAAAAAATAGCAATCTTGATTTTGTTTTTTCAAGCATTGTGCGGGCCAATAATAATCGACTGGTGTGGTCTCTGGCAAGCAGTTGCTGACTAATGTGGGAGACAGACTGCTGGTATTGATACCATGGTATAGCAATACTACGTTCTATACCACATGTCTGTCACTGCAATACTACGTAAAAAGCTAGTATACCATGAAATATACCTGGTATTGAGATTCGCAATTTTTTGCTGGTATACCACCATCTTACTGATTACAGCGTCAATTTCTCTCTATTGGCTAGTCTTCGTAGCTTCTTTGACAATTCTTATGTATGCACTTCGCTTTCAAGTATTTAAATCTTCTTTTTATTAATCATTTGGCACAAAAGTGAATTATTTTTATTCATCCTGTCTTGAATTTTCTATTTTTATTTGTTATGACAGACAACACAAACGTCAAAGTATACTACTTAACGCCAAAGTCATCGAATACTACGAAATGCAGTGTGTCAGGGGTCGTAGTATTCACTATACCATGGTATTCGTACCATGGTATCAATACCAGCAGTCTGTCTCCACTATAAATCGACTTTTATATGGAAATTCTTAAAATTATCTGCAAGATCATGCGTGAGATGTTTAGCTGGGACAAGGGCCACCTGGTCGATGTCAAATAGTTTTCGTCAACAGATGCCAGTACGCGGCTTATGTTGTATCGGGAACGTCCGGACGTAGGTTACTCAGATTTCCATAATTGAACACTGTTCCCATTTGACGAAAGCGGGCAACAAATTCTCGTTGTGTCCTTACAATTGAAGAGTTGTACCGAATGTAAAATTCGACAGCGAAAATCTGTTGTGGGATCATCCAATGTATGGAATCAAATATAAAATAAATAATCTAAAACAGAAACAAAAAATTGTTGAAAAATATTGCTTCGTTCCAAAGTTATGAATTTTTAAAATCCGCTTAATGTTTGCGGGCCACCCTGTAGATGGTTCAAATCCCTAAAATCAACTTCAGGTTCGTTTATAGGGTTCTAAATAAGAGCTTTTCCCTAGACTTTTTGTTAGTTTTAGTGTTCGTTCTTTCAGCAAATGGAAAGGTTCCAAAAAGCCCACATATGTATCTAGGTAGAATTCTAGCCCAGTCTAACCGCGCCAAAGAAAAACATAGCCAGATTTCGGATAGCCAATACCTTAAGAGTCATCATGGACTTTACTTAAAGAATGGTAAGCATCTAATGACCATCGGTCTCAAAAGAACATAACACCTGAGCCTTTCACAGATTGATCTTCGCTAGCGGCTGACGTGAAAGTCTGTTAACAGCTTTGTGAGAAGTTCCACAAGTTCAGCTCCAGCCTCAGTTAGGTAGTGTGTATCTTTTCAAAGTATTTTTCTTCTTTACGACGCTTGAGTTATCTGCATTCGTATCTTTGCTACAACTAGGTAGTTCTGAGTCGATGTTTGCCGTTGTGAGGTTCGGACATAAATAATGCTACGAGTTGCATGCCTTGCCGCCATGTCACCTTGTGAATGTTAAGATGTGTGACGCTTCATCCCGCAGCAAAGTCAATTGGCCTAAGTCCATTTTCGAACGTATAGATTATGTTTACCAAAGATGTCCTCCTTTCCTATTTTGGCATTAAAATCGTCATAGCTAGGACATTCCTCCAAGGTTTTGTCGAGGAGCTCATAGAAACACTCTTTGGTGACGTCTTTCTTGTCCTCTGTGGGGACACGAGCGCACATTAGGCTTATGTTGGCGAATTCAGCATTTATGCGAATAGTCAAAAGACACTTCTTCTCAGGCTTCTTGCCTAAGTTTGCCACTTATGACAAATCCGCATCCAAATAAATGCTGCTTGTGTTCTCTGTAGTAATCACCATAGTCATCCTTCTTTTGCCCGACCTGAATAGCGGTTATATCTGCTTTCTAGCAGTCTAAGGCCTCTGCTAGTTTTACGACTACACGCGGTCTGTTAAGGGTCCGAACATTTCACGTGCAGATCCGAAGGTCGTTGTCCTTATTTCGTTTGCTGGGGTCGTCAAGAATAGTATCCAAAGCCTGAGGTTGCTTCATAAGTATTATTTTTTTCCACTGTAGCGAAGTTAACCTGAAAGGCCAGTTTCTTTGTTTCCAGTAGCCTATTACTGGGATGCGAGCCGTTGGTCCATTAAGAATTCCTCCGCCACCATTACTTCCTAGAAAAACCCCGACTCAGTCTTCAAGATCCTTATAGGCCTGATATCCAAATAGTAGCCCATATAAGGTTTCTACTTCAAGTAGTTCAACCTGACTGTAACAGTAGACGCCACCATTGATACGCGTACCATCTGAAGAATTCTTCCACTGCCACCTGGATCCAAGGAAGGGTTCCTTAGTGGAAACACCCTTCCCTCCTCTCTCCATCTTTCACCAAGATACACGGCACTCGGGGTTAATCGTGTGGAGGTGAGAGTAGGAGTCGATAGACAGTAGATGAAGGTATCGATGCTTGTGTCTTCATAGATTGCTCATGTCTACCCTTTGACTCAGTTGTTGACCTATTATTTATTTGAATCTGATGGCTTTTCAAATCTAAAGCTAATTAGAGCATGTACTATAAATTTCTAGAGATTTTGTCGCTTACAAAGTGATGACAAGGCAAACAAACCTAGTCTTCGCCCAATTCGCTGAGCTTTGTGGGTTTCTCAAGTTTTGCGCATGATTGGAGAAAACGTCAGTACTTGTACATTTATGTTTTCTGAAATCGTTTCTCTCCTCAACTTTTTGACATTATGTCAGTAGTCATGCTGCAAACGTCTTCTCTGAATTTTATAGTTTTCTCAATACCTGTTGTGCGTTAATACATAATTAGACTTTCCCAAACCAGTCCTCAAGCGACACTCATCGATGTCAACGCTGATTGTTTCGTTGTAAATCCTTCCTATAAAGCTGTACACTTCAAGAGTAAACATTGTAAGCGTCAAACAACTTTATGACTACGCGAGATAACCCCAAGCCATCTATGGCTATACCATGCAAGATTAATCCCATAGCGGTTGCACCCGTCTTCCTACAATTTTAACATCTTAACTTCCCCCTAAGAGGAAAGAAACAAATCCTCCCATAAGCAAACAACTCCTAAATACGGTGGTGTTGGCCGGGATGGAAGTGAAGAAAAAAAAAATTGTTTTCGATTGAAGAATTGAAGTTATCAAGCAAAAAGTAAAGAAGAAGAATTTCTTAATTCTTCTCCTACATGTTTGGGGGGCCCACCACAAGTTTCACCGGCGAAGACGACGACGACGTCAAGTTTCATTACCGATTACAGAAAATTACAAATTGCCTCTTTACCATGACATTATGGACCCATCAATTGGCAATAGCTGCAATGTTTTAGCTCTGTGCGCACCCCAACTGGGGCCTGTATCTGTCCCGAGAGCCTGCGCCTAGCCAATGCAATGTATCTACTATAAAACACATTCACGTAGATAAGTCAACACTCGTAGACAATTTGAGCGGATAATCCAGAGGTTAACTGTGTTTCGAAAGATGACCACAGATCAGATAGAAATGAATTTCTCCTTCGCGGCACCACCGGCGTTGTACGAGTAGTGTCCGGCGAAGAATATACGCGAGAGGATGGGCGTTTTTGCGGTGCGGCTTCTATCTGTTCTAGCTATCAGGTGAAAAGACCTTCTCTACAATGTGGAAGCGGGTTAATAAATTTTGTAATAATCTAGTATTGGCCATGTGCGAGCACGCGCTTGACCTCCTACACGACTGTGTGTCCATGAAAATTAGGTTTTTATTCTTGCGGAGGTGTCGCTTCGGCTATTGGAGAGTTTCTCCTTTTTTCTTAGCGAAAATATTCGTATTTACTTTGGATGTTGGATAGGAAGTTGGTTTTCTAGGGTGGAATTTAAATTATCTATTATCTAGTTTTGATGCGAGGAGGTCAATTATAGATCAAATAAATTTGTATGCGAGAAACTTTCGAAAAATTAAAATATCGATATATCGCCCGATCGGCACAGGATTCTTGTTAGCTATTACCAGAGTGGTGGACTTCATAAGTGCGTTTGAATTGTCATGAGAATCATTTGATGCTCGCCTTTCGTATACAGCAGTATGACTATAGGACCTCAGTGCGGATTTGGAAAGAAGGGCAACTTCGGTGACTAATTGGAAAGTACAATCGACTAGAGAACTTGCATCAGAGCATAGTCCGCTGATGATAGATTATCCGCTGATGAGGAAGCACTAACAAATTGGCCATGAGCTTGTAGGCGCAAAGCACGGAACAGAATTTTCACATGCTTGATCAGTGGAAGGGTGAACGTTGACTCTGAGCACTATCTTGTTTCGGACCGATTGAGATATCCGACTTACTTACTTAAACCATTTCACGCCTTGAGGAGAATAGGGCGTTACCAATCTTGTCCGGAGTTTTAGAACGCTTTTGAGCTGCCTCCAACTCATTCCCAAAGAGCTTTATTCTTCCTCAACTGTTCTGTGCCACGACATCCCGCAGTTCTGCCTACCTGAGTGAGCGAGTTCCACTACATAGTATATTCCGCAATGAAGTTGACTTTCCGCCGTAGTATGTATCCAATCAACTGCCACTTTCTCCTTCTTATAGCAATGTCAATAGGTTCTCGGTTTGTTCTCTGATAAAGTTGTTCGTTGGAGATACGATTGGGCCAAAAAATCCTGAAGATGCTTCTTAGTCATCTATTTACGAAGGTCTTCAGCTTGTGTGTGTTAATGGTATCCACCTTCTAAGTACTGCAAGTACCTATATAGCGGTACTGATTCTATGTTAGAGGGAAACTGTTGCAAAACATTGCTTCTTCAGACTTTGGATAGCATTCTGTACGCAGCTTTTGCCTTCCGATTCTGCTGCATACATCCAGTTCGGTGCTACCGTGGTTAGCCGAGACCACGCTTTCTAAATGTAGAAAGTTGTCTACTTTCTCGACTCCCTGTCCAGCAATAATGGGTTGTGCGTGGGTGTTGGAAGTATTCAGGGCTATTTTTTTGGCTGTGTTTATTTTCAGCCCCACTTAGTTTGCCTCAGCTTCTAGATTTTGGGCCATCAGATGAAGGTCCATTATCTGATTTGAAAGTAGGCAAACATTGCCAGCCTAGTCGAGATAGGATGTCATAGTCCATCGAATTCCATGGTTACGTTCCGTCCATGCTGCATGGAGTACATCGCTGATGACCACCAAGAACAACAGCGGTAACAGTATGCACCCCTGACGTACTTCACTTTTTGACACTTACTACCCTCGTATGTATCCTCTAAAATAGCAATGAGATTTTCTGGGATGCCTCTCCTGCGTAAGGCCAACCAGATAGCATCTCTATTCAAGCTGTCGCAGGCCTTCTTGAAGTCGATAAACAGTAGATGTAGTGGAGACTTGTACTCAACGAATTGCTCTATTATGATACGTAAGGTGTTTATATGATCGATGCAGGAGGATCCAGCGCGAAAGCCTACCTGTTTGACATCGAGAGTTGAATCTAAATGTTCTTTAGTCCGTTCTAATATGTTTCTAGCTTTTATCTTGGTTAAGGACGGGAAAACGCATACGTACCTCTCCAGTTTACTCATTTCATCAGACAGCGCTCCTTTCCACTCCTGCGGAAATTGCTCATTTTCCCACGCTCTTCATATGAACGTTGTGTAACAGTTTGAAATAGTTTGGTAGGGATGCCCACCGCTTTGTTTTACTTGAGGGACTTAATTGCTGTTGTTATTTTGGTTTTACTTCTCCCAAGATAGGCGGACTTTTAACACTATAATAACGCCCCTATATGTCTGTAGTTTCGGCCAATCTCCGAAACGTAATCACGACTACTTCACGGAGCCTATAACGAAATGTGGTCTGTCTTTCACTTATGTGTAACAGACCTTACCTTCAGTTTCGCAATTCAACTATGACTTCAATGTTTTGAAAGGCCCACCAAGAGACAAGGTCCCGGCCAGCATGGTTGGTTGGTTAGTTGGTTTAAGAGAATGAGCTTAGGCCTCCACTGGGTCATATAGTGATCGGGAAATCGTCTTGTTTGTCTAGCGAACTCCAATATATCATCTATTCCTTTCTTATTGAGGTGTGTTAGATTCGGTATCCTCGGGGATCCCAGTATCTTGTAAATGCCATGGCCTCTTCTCGGTTATCACTTGTTCTCCTTCCTCTTTTTCCTTTTCGACTGCTGTTAATGCGTATTCTTATAAACTAACCTTCTAATGTTTGCGGAATTATTTGTAAAGAGTTTTGTTTTGAGTATGGATAATTTTGTAAAGAATGTGAACCATGGTGTGAATGAAAATTGTACTCGCGTGATGTTGAATGTATTGTCGAAACATAGTGATGGATTTAGAGTGTGCCATATCAATTCGCGAAGTCTTAACTCTCGCAAGCTTGATTATTTAAGATATTTACTTTGCGATTCGTCTATTGATGTTGTTGAGACCTGGTTTCACTCGGATGACTCAGATGAATTATACAAAATTGATAAATATAATTTGTTTCGTAATGACAGAGTAACAAGTACCACGGGTGGAGGCTTGGCAATATATTGCAAATCGTCATTAAATTGCAGAATGATCCTTAAATCGCATAATGAGTCAGTGGAATATTTGGCTACCAAAAGTGTTTGATCTTATGCTGTTATATTCCTGACCGAAGTTTTTCACCGGAGCCATTTTTTTCTGCGTTATCAGAATTTTCACCAGTATATGACAATATAATCGTGTGCGGTGATTTCAACGCTAATTTACTAAAAAGAGATTCTCGTGCGCACCAAATGAAGGACTTCGTGTCCTCTTGTGGTCTTACTATATTTTCGTCCGAATGCTCCACCCAGTCTTCTCGATTTTATTATTGTATCTGATCCTTCATCGGTTCTGCATTACGATCAGCTATCTCTTGAAGGTATCTCCGAATATGATCTTCTGTTTTGCACATATAATATTAGTTTTTCAAATAATATTGCCCCGACGTCATTTCATTTTACGGACTTTCGTGCTATTGATTTAGATTCGCTACATGCTGCAGCATCCTCGATTCCTTGGGAGCACTGTAGGCTTAAGTCTGATCCCAACGACAAACTGAAATGTTTTCAATTATTTTTGGCTTATTTATATGATACATATGTTCCAATGAAAACTGTTTCCATTCGGAATACTGCATATCCTTGGTTTACTTCGGCAGTACTTAGTGCGCTTAAAAGCAGGAACAAGCTATATAGTAAATGAAAACAAAATAGGTCCCAGCTTAATTGGGCTGCATATAAAGTGGCACGCAATAAGGTGACATGCATTGTTCGTCAGTCTAAGCGGCATTACTACTCCTCTAAGTTGAGCACCTCCCACCTCCAAAAATGGTGTGGAAAAACCTGCGCTATATTGGTATCGGCAATAATGGTAGTAGAAATTGTTCCTTAGATCCTGATGAACTCAACAGTTACTTTCTGGCTAATAATGCAGAGTCCAGCCGTCTGGAGTTTGATTGGAGCTCTGATACTCATGCGCAATATCAAGCTGAATTCGAAGGGGTCTCGGAGGACGAAGTTCTAAGTATTCTTGCATCAATTACGTTTTGTGAAAATAGTTTTGCCACATATCTTAAGTCATCTTACTCATATAATTAACTTCTGTATTATGACATCAATATTTTCCCAAGCTTGGAAGTATGCAAGAGTGATACCAGTTGCAAAAAAGTCGAATGCTGCCGTTGCCAGCGACTACAGGCCCATCAATATTTTGCCGTGTCTGTCAAAAGTTTTTGAAAGGGTACTGGCAAAGCAAATACAAAATTACTTATTAAGTCCGTTTCAATCGGGTTTTAGAACAAAACATAGCTGCTCATCTGCAATTGTCAATATCTTGGATGATGTACGCCTTTGATAAGGGTTTCGTAACTTTGCTATGCCTGTTAGGCTTTTCTAAGGCTTTCGATAAAGTCAATCCTCTGCTGGAAACTTAAACACTTTTTTGGTTTTGGTGAAAGAGCTGTAAGACTATTGAAAAGTTTCTTGTCAAACAGGTGGCAAAGAGTTGTTGTCGAAGAAAAATGCTCCACACTAGAACCCCTTACTCAAGGTATACCCCAGGGTTCAATCCTTGGACCAATTTTGTTCTGCATTTTTATTAACGACCTGCCCTTGGTATGCAAACATGTCTCAGTATATTTATATCATCAGCGTATAACTCTGTCTATCTCAACACTTGAATAGAATAGATGAACTAGTTTCACATCTCAATGAGGATTTGGCTGCCATCAATTACTGGTCTGAAAAAAATGGTTTGTTTCTTAATCCAGCAAAATCCCAGGTTATACTTATCTCAAAAAGGCTCTTCGATTTGAGTTTCGTCCCTGACGTAAGGCTATCCAACAACAAGCTGCAGCTGGTAGAATCAGTCACCACCCTTGGCTTTGTTATTAGCCGCAACTTGTCTTGTTACAACCACGTCAACCTTGTAATAGGCCGTATCTACGGATGTCTGCGAAAACTTTGGCTCACTGCCAGCTTTACTCCGATTGAAACTCGTCGAAAACTTGTTCGTACACTAATCATCCCAATAATAACGTACGCTGAGGTCGTGTACTGTAGCCTTGACTCGCTATCACAACATAAGCTTCAGGTTGCTTTTAACGATGCAGTGCGATATGTTCATGGTCTTCGTAGGTATGATAGAATCTCAGTTCTCTCTAGGAACCTGCTAGGTTGTACATTACAGCAGTATTTAAATGCCAGAGCTTGTATATTCCTTCACAAAATTATCACATCAAAATCACCACCTTATTTATTTTGCAAGCTAGAATTTTCCCGATCTCGCAGGACTTTTAACATCAATATACCATGCTTTAAGTATCTTAATTCCTCTAGATTGTTTTTCATTCACGTCATTAGGTTATGGAATTCCCTACCTTTGAACATCAAAGGTATGTTAACAACCGCAAATTTTAAAATCGCTATATTTAATCACTTTTCGTCGCAGCAGTAGAAGAATATCATCAAATTGTTCTTTCCTTTTCTTTATTCCTTTTCCTTCCTCCTTCTTTTTTTTCTCTCTTCTTTCTTTTTTTTTTTAGAATAAGAACTCTTTGTTTAAGATAATATTATGTTATTATTGCAATTTCAACAGTCATATGATATAATTTTAGTAGTATTTCTCAGTACTATAAGAGACATTGTCTTAATGTACACACCACAATATAATGAAATAAATTGAATTCAATTGAATTGAATTGAATTGCATTGAAATCTTCAGTCTTAACCTCGCTGTTGCAGGGCAGTGGCAGAGGAAGTGTTCTACATCTTCCTGCTCCTCCTCACAGTTGGCACAGATTGTTGTATTAGCTAGACCGAGTTTGAACGAGTGTTTAGTAAGATTGATGTGCGCTGTTAAAAGTCCCACCATCGCTCTTAACTGCGTTCTGCTTTAGTTGAAAGCACTTTTTGCTGTGTTGTTACTCGGTTCTGTTACCACGGATCTGGCCACTTTACAAGTATTTAGTTATTGAACTCCTGTCTTATCTTCTCATTGATTATCGTTTTAATAGTTGTCAGAGGGACCCCTATAGTCTTAAGAGGATTCAGTTCTGTGTTAATAGCTCCTTTTCTCGCTAGTACATCTGCCTTTTCGTTTCCGGTACACCTTCATACCCCGGTACGAATATAAGGCGGAATCTATTGCGCCTGGCAAGTAGATTCAATTTAATTTTGCACTCCTTTATTAGTCGTGATTTTGACATGGGGTTTGTGATCGCTCTAATTGCTGCTTTGCTATCCGAACAGATGTCTATTTGCATCTCTTCGCTGGTGTCTTCTGCGAATATTTCGGTTGCTTTCATAATTGCAAAGACGTCAATAGCAAGTTCAACAGGTGGGTTAGCATAGAAGGTGCCAGCCCCTAATTCCCATGACGCAGTCAGCATTGTTCATAGTATCATTAAAGTTACCTCCTGTGGATGGAGGTTAATCGCCTCATACGTGGGCCGATGGATGTTACCTCGTACGCGCCTATAATTGTTTCTCTCTATAGCCTATAGCCTCAGCAAACTCACGCACTTTGATTCTCCCATCGTTCATCACCATACAATGAATTTTACCGACCATTTCTAGTGTGATGACCTCAATTGATCGTCCAGGACGTTCGATGTCCTTTGTGCTTATATCACCGTATCGGAACCATTTGTAAATCATTTCAAGCGAAGGTGCAGATTCCCCGTATGCAAAAATACGAGAGGTTGCCTGCTTCCAATGGCTATCAAACATAAACTAAATGACATACGAGTATCTGTCTAATATTTTGTATGCCGTGGTTTGTAGAATGTTACCACAAATGTCAATTTACGGCTGGCACCGCCACCTGTCGAGATTGTACGGAATTATCTAACGTCTCTCGCATATAAATACATTTCTTCTTCTTTATTTCTTTTGAAGGCAACCTTCATTCCTTTTTTACCGTGTCCCTTGAAATTCTTAGACTATATAACTAACTATAGTTCTAATTGACTTAACGCTAAGCTGGACTTGACAACCCATATAATGCGAGTGCGATTCCTATATCGGGAACTTAAATACGGTGGTATTACAAGCAATGAAGTCGCCAGTTCCGAAAATTAAATCCAAAGACGGCGTTAAATGTTATCTAAATCATGACATTAAGACGCTAAAACTTACAAAACCTTTTTGGTAACTCAGATAAATCGAATACGACGCCAGTTCCAAGAGGAATCGTCCAATTTAGAGCTGCAAAGGTTAAAATCTCTCCTGAGAAATGTGAGGACACTGCTAAGTCAGCAGTTTCGGAATAGTGTCAATGATTATTGGAGGCAACGCGCCGAAAACATATTGAAGTCTGATTCCAGGAACATGTTTTCTAAAATTAATCAGATTTTCAAGCCTCTGCCTGTCTTCCCAGACTCTTCTCTCTCAGGCGGAGATTAATAGCCAACACTGCCCCATTATCGATAACCATTTCGTTATAAATAGTGGAGCGGACAAGCTAAACCTGATCGGCTCTCATTTTGAGGTAATTCCTGCTAGCGATCTCCCTAGCTGCAGAACTGGCGAAGTAATTGATGAATTATCGAGGTTTCGCAATAGCGAAACACGAACTCTTCTGAGATTTTCAGAGCGACTAAAAGCTCACCAACTAACAGATAAATAGACCGACAATTACTATACAACACTAGACGAACTGACATCCATATTTAGGAAACTAAATAACAAAAAGTCAGATGTCAATTGAAATCTAAACGCCAAACGATGTACAGCTGCCTGTCTAGTGGATATCGGAAAAGCCTTCGACACGGTTTGGATCGACGGGCTTTTATATAAACTTCTACGATATGAATTCCCACATTGTAACAACTACTTATTTTATTATTTCATTGTTTTCTTTTTCCTTTAATAAATTACTACAAAACTTGTATTCTGAATTCCTTTTCTAATTTTCTTTTATAATTTTCTTAAGAAAAACATTGTAAACATTTATTTTTATTTGACTCACGTACATCCCTGTAATAAAAGTGGAGGGAAAGCTCTGTGCTCACGTCACTAATGGAAAGCTTTTCTCCCGAAAGCTCTTTGCACTCGGCCCCAATGTGAAGCCGATCTTCGAAAAGCTCACGCTTGGAGCGTATAAAAGGACGGCGCCAGTGCAAGGAACTTCACTAAGGTTTGACGTTTTGGAAACTGCGGTACACTACTGCATTGAAAAGCGCCACACTTTAGAAATTTTTGGGTTGCCAATTAAGCGGTACTGTAGTCTTCGGACAGTATACTCGCGGTTGAGAGACCAACAATTCTCTTCTTTTTTTTTTGAGCCAAGAGTTTTTGTTACAAATAAAAAGTTTTTAATTTTATAAAAGAACTTGCAACGTCTTATTTTTGAACTGAGGGTTTACTCCCCACGGCTGCTCCGAAATTCGACCATCGAACTTCTCTCTACCGCCGCTAGAACGTTACAACATCATCTTATAAAGATAATTGCATCTATGGTGCATAAAAAGAAATTAGTTGTAATAGATAATCAATACACGACGACTAAAGTTTTTAATATCATCAATGGTCTGCCAGAGGGCACAGTTACAACACCGCTCCTTTTCATCATCTACATTTCGGAAATGCTGCGGGACATGGATAATTCAATAGCATTCGCTGACGATGTTATATTGTAGGTAAGCGGCTCGCAAAACCCAAGACATACAGACAGAACTTCATAACAATTTTGATAAACTGCAAACTTTCTGCTCAAAATGAAAGCTTAAAATAAACGAGGCGAAATGCGAAACTATACTGTTCCCCAGTAAGACGCGGAAATTCAGATTTGAGACGAAACTGGAAAAACCTACAAATTACGAATTCTAATGGTTTTCACATCGAGTCAAAGACTGTTGTAAAGGATTTAGGTGTTCATTTGGACAAGTTTTTGAACTACAATGAGCACATAAATATACAGGCAAGAGCGGCATTTATGTCTCTCAAACACCTTTTCTAATCCAACTGTCTTGGATCTGATGTGAAGGCCATATGCTACCAAGCTTTCGTTCGTCCAATTAGGACTTATGTGAGTCCAGTATGGTGCAACACAAACCCGTCTTATATGGAAAAACTTAGGCTATTTGAAAGAAAATGTCTTCGAGCCTGCATGCGTATGTATATAAGCGCACATTCCAATTTTCGCCATTATGTTTCTAATAATAGACCATTGGATGCTTCCGGCGTATCCAGAATTGACAATATCATTCTAGATCTTGTGAAGAACCATTTTGCGCGATCAGCGAGCGTTACGGAAAACGAACTTGTGTCAGGCTTATTTTATCCCAACCCTGGGTATTTTCAAAGTACTATGGTGAGTGGTTACATCCCCCCTGAAGCATTCTTGTATCTGGATGCACGTAGTTATTTGTCAGATTCACTGAACGTTCCTATCATTTAACATCTTGCTAGAAGGGCTACAGATAAACGTATCCTCTACGAGCCGTTGGACTCATGAGAAAGAAACGCTGACTTGAGATACTGCGTAAGCATACCTGAGCGGGATTCAGTAAACGACGACAGGTTGAATAGGGAGAGATATTGGTGGCTCAACTTGGTTGAGGCTAACACTTAGGTTAAGCAGGGCCGGACCCAGATATGTGCTAGTGCTACTAGCATGCACGATTCGCAAACCTGAGTAATCGATGGCAGGAATACGCCTACGTACTAAACACACACCCTACACACTTCAACCACTCTCCCCGCGGGACTGCCGTTAGGTACTACTACGCGGGGCTGGTTAGCAGTTTATGCTATGCTTTTTGTGTCAGCTTCTTCCGCTGCTTCAGTTGCTCTCCTTAGCTTTTATATTCTCCGCAACTATTTTTGTAGAGTTGTTACGAAGGAACATATTGCCATTCAATTCTTTTCCGACCGTAACATATGGTCGAGGAGTAATTCTCCATGCCGTGAAACGTGTGCAGTAAAACACTGCGTGCTCCGTATCTTCATCTTCACCTGGGCATTCCGGGCAGAATGGTGAGTTGCCGTATCCGAATCAGTGTAGATATTTGCGGTAGCCACCGTGGCCAGATAGGAACTGCGTTAGATGGTAGTTGCAGTCTCCATGTTTTCGACTTATCCAATCTTGGATAATAAGTATATGTTTGTATGTCCATCTGCCTTTTGTTATATTAGCCCAACGAGCTTGCCACATAGCTGCTGACTCTACCCTTTCTTCAATTTGTTATCACCTTGATACCAGTGGCATCGTGATGACTCAATGCTCTTCGGTTATATATCCTCAGCATTTCATCTGCAAGAATATCGATGGGGACCATTCCAGTCAGTTACTTTAATGTATTATAATAGTGTAGTTTTAAGTTTATTTATATTATTTTAGTGTATGAGTGGAATGATTTGTGATTTGCGTGAGTAAGTCCCTAAGAATGAGAAAACTATTTTTTATTGGTTTGGAACTTAGCTGTTTCTTGTCTGTGTCTACTCTATGGGTGTTGTCCAAACTAATCAGGGAAAACTGATACGAAATCAAAAATGAATCAAATTGTGCTATTTGTTTGTGATTTTGAGTCTCTAATTAACTTTGAATTTGAACCATCAACTTTCCACTTACCACTGAAGTCCATCTTAGAGGGAAACTTTTAAATTTACCAAAAATATTCCATCATCACAGAGACTCATTCCTTAGGTCAATTCCTATAAATTCTTCGCTTATAATTTAATTGTTAACCTTTCGTCTAATCTCACGAAATCTCCAAAATATCCATAAAGCTTCGCCAACACAATAATTGAGAGGAGGAAAAATCAGCATCTTCTGATGATCATATGTGAATAATAAATCACAACTTGTTGATCCAAGAATGCGCGCCGATAGAATCACGAAAGATTGATTTTCCAGTTTACCTTCCCACCAGCATACAACACAGCCACGCAGGCGCGCTCTAATGAATCTATTATCCGTTTAAAGCACAAGTGTTGAATTTGAATGCGATCTAGACCCAAAGGGGGCCAAATGTTGCGTGCTGTGTCTGTCCACATTGGGAGGCCAAAGTCATGGCATTGTTGGCTGGTTATTGATTTTATTGATGCGAAAGGTGCTTATTAATGGATTTTTTTTTAGAAAAAAAAAACCCGAATTAATTGTTGGTTTTTCGCAAAATTGACAGAAAGATTTATCATTCTTAAGATGATGAGGAAATTAAGACGTTCATGCTGTATAGAAGTAGTGTCCTATTTTCTAGATTTTTATTCAATCACAATAAAAGTATCTATGGGAGTCTTTTCAGCAAGAAGGTCATGAAATTTTCTTGGTATATATTAAGCCCCCAGAACTCATTTACTAAGATTAGCCAGCATGCAAATACAAGCAATTAATATTAGAAATAGCATAGGTCTAACACTGCTACCTTGTACCACTCCACTTGAATGTATCATATCTTCTTCAAGTTAGCAATGATTATTATCTATCTATGGGAGCCTTTTCAGCAGGAAGGTCATGAAATTTTCTTGGTATATATTACGCCCCCAGAACTCATTTACTAAGATTAGCCAGCATGCAAATACAAGCAATTAATATTAGAAATAGCATAGGTCTAACACTGCTACCTTGTATCACTCCACTTGAATGTGTGATATCTTCTTCAAGTTAACAATGATTGTGGTAAAATATAAAATTTGTTAATCATTATCTGTTAAATTTAAATCACAAAAAAGAAACCTCGAATCCCCAACCAGCATCGAATGGATACATAAAACCGAAATAAATAGACGCCACTGTATCTGAGAAATTAAAATTATTCCACCGTGTAACAGTAATTATATTTATTACATCGCGTGGGACTAACCATTCCGTTGTATCCATAGTTCTTGCTTTAGATTCTTCTTCAAGATTTCGTGGGCGAGGAGGAGCTCTTCAGAAGGCTCACTCATAACATCGATCGTAACCAGGAGTCGTCAACAGTTTTTCAAATAACTTCTTCTTCTTCTTCTTTTTTCTCATCCTACTTCAATGCGATGAGTGTTTGTCTATTCCGCTACCTTTTGTTGGTACTTTTGTAAAAATGAATACACAAAGATCTGTTAGTTTTTGGATTTTTTTTATGACGTACCTACTCATTGATGGATGATGGTTTAAATGCCTCGTGTGCATCGTGAGTTTGGTTTTCAGGCATTTTTTTGGGCACCTCGACGAGGAGGAACTCTTAAGTGAGGATGGAAAATTTATTGAGTTTGGCGGAGGGGGAGGGCAAAACACTCCACTAGGTTGTTTTTGTTTTCATAAAAATTTCATCCATATGGCACAGTGCGCTAGGAAAACAACTAATAAAGCCTGAAATACATGCATGCGGTGCACCACAAACCAATCTTGATGTGAGTTTTCCCCATCAATATCTGTAGCATTGAAGAATGCTTATTAGGTTTATGTATCAGCAAATCGACCAACAACTCCTTCGTGGGAGTTTTAATGGTTTTCAATGTTTCGTTTCATTGCTTCTTTGACCTTAGTTGGGAGGTGAGAGAATCTTTTCATGCAGCTGAACTGATGAAGCATTAAAACAACAGCCGCCAGAGATAAATGATCTAATTTGAAAATTTCAAGCCCGCTAAAATTAATTATTTCTCCTTGGGGGCGTTAATTAAAAATATTTCTTTATACAAAGGGAAGTCTGGTATACAAATTTCTGTGAGAAATTACTTTGGCAGGGTCAACATGCTACCGCCACTCTATAGGAGGAAGTTATGAAATCACTTCAATTTAATTTGGAGTGGCATTGGGATTTTTGTTTTAACTACAGAATTTTTCGCAGTTAATTGCAAAAATAAAGTGATCTACAAAAATTATTTTCACGAAAACATTTGGAACAAAGTTTTCGATTCGTTATGAAACAAATAGCAAAGTTGAGGTTAACCACAATTTTGCCGATGCTAGAAGTTCCTCACAAAAATTAAGTGGAACGGTGTAGTAATGAGAAAACGATAATTTTGGAAAATTGGAATCGAAGAACTTTGGAGCGTTAATAACTTTTGATATGAATCATTGCAAGAAGTGAATTTTAAAAGTTAATAAAAGAGTCGAGGTAAGAGCTATTTAAAATGCTATTTTATTATCTGAACATTCGTGGAGTAGGTACAGTAGGGTAAAGTGTCTTCACTTGTGGTCTTAGGGAATCTGAATCTTTGAATCTTTCTCAAAAATTCACTTCCAAGTACAGTTTCTACTCGAGATAGACACACTTACTTTCCTAAGCCAACTGGTTTGGTTGAATACTGACGATTGTCTGCTTCTTTTGTTTTTCGAAAGAAAATTTTTTATTGACAATAGCTCGCTATTTATGCATCTACTTTCAACAGTAGGTAGCTATGTCATGGTTTGGCTGGAGGATTCGAGAATGTACCATTTCGTAGCTAACTATGTTCATGAAGATTATGTTAAGGTTGATACTGGATTGAAGTTGGCCAGCTAGCTCTAATGGAAACGTGTGCAGATATTTTAAGAATCCTTTCCTACTACTCTATGGAACTAATGGCAACTATAATTCTCGATCGGATAAAGGTTAGAATCAAGACCGCACTCAAAAGAAATCAAGCGTATCATTCTCAAGCTCTCAGCCGAGTTCAAGTCACCGCTTTACTTCATGTTCGTGGATTTTGAAAAGGCTTTTGACCGGGTAAATCGTATATGCATATGGATATCTCTTTTTAGGTGAGGAATCCCCTCAAAAATAGTTGCTATTATAAAGAAGTCCTACAATAACGCGTGGAGTTTCGTTCTGCACAATAGATAGCTCTCTGACTCTTTCGAAGTGCAACAGGGAGAGAGACAAGGAGATATTCTGTCGCCAATCCTCTTTCTACTGGCGAGAAACGATCTACTGACTGCCACTGTAGGTGTATCTGAGAGACATGGCACCAATGGTGACCGTTTGAAAGTCTAAGCCATTTGGAATATGCCGATGATGTCTGTTTCCTGACAAGTACCATAAGCGGGCTAAATGAGATGTGTTATGTGTATGGATGAAACGATCGGTCTAAAAATCAAATATCGGTCGGTCTAAGGACAAGCCACTGGACGTATTACTCTGAAGAAGACGGGAAGTTTTGTATCATCTGATGGCGGAACGGATCTAGACCTTTAGTATCCTGTCGAATTGGAAGCTTTTGGATATTGAAATAAGGTAGCGAAACTGGCACTAGATTGGTCACACACTGAGGAAGCCAAATGGCAACATCGCGGAGTAGTTTTTTGAATGGAATCCTCACGGTGCACGCAGGTTGGAAGACTAAGAACAACGTAGTGATTAACAGTCTTGCCAAAAGCAGCGACTCAAAGGAAAACGTGGCCACAGCTGTAATATTTTGCTGCATACCGAGAAAGATGGAAGAAATTTGTCGCCGTCCTATTACCCATGAAATATGATGGTAGTAATTATGTCTGGGCTCTATGTTCCCCGGGCTCTATGTTGCTACTGTGTCGGTCTGTGGGATAGTGGTAGAAGAAGTTTCATTAAACACTGCAACATTCCCTACACTAAACCCTCCAAACACTTTGATGATATTCTCACGACTTTCATTCTTTGGATGTAGGCACTAACATGATTCACTTAATTTGTTTCAATTGTCCTACTGTGAGGATTAAAACTGAGAATGCTGGCTTTGAAGTCTAGTAGTATGGGAATAAGGATATATGGGAATATCCTCCAATTCAATCCTGAATATGTCTGAGTAAAATTCGTCAAATGATTCGTTAGGCTATGGCAATGATCGTCTAATTTTAAACCAACTCAGTATCAAAATATCAAGAATTCCTACATACGTAGGGTTTGTTTCGAGGTGCCCACATCAATTTGAATGAAGTGATGAAATATTCTGACGATGGCTTCGCATGACAAGTGCGGGTGTCAACGGCGGGATGGAAACCCTCACTTCTGGTAGTCCTTATACCTAATAGGATATACGAGCATATGTACTTTCAGCGTAAACGAAATAACTTGATATTGAATTGGCTAATGCTCGTTCTTGGATAGACAACATTCAGTGCTTTTGATCTTTAAGGGTCTGCAGATACTTCTATTTAATAGCGGGCCCTCTTTTCTTTTGGCATAGGACTGCATCTAGTGTCGTAAATACTACCTTGTGGAGGGCGCTCAAATATAACAGTTGACGCATTTCAAACACACTGCTGGAATCTAGCAAAACGACTTTGTCATTCTGGTATGACAGGGTTGTCAAAATTGTCCGATACTGTGGAGGGAATATAGCGAAGAAATTTCTCGCTAAAACACTTAACTAGATAAGAACAAGAGAAAAACGTCATCTGTCAATACAATTCATTAGCGATGGGGTATTGGAATAATAGCCGAAAACAATCGATCGTTTACTATCGATTATTGTGATAAATGTTCGAATTTATTTCTTCCTCGACTAGAATAGACTATCACTTACCAAGCTTTCCATTACAAATCAATAGAATTTTATTAAATACTACGAGTATTTGAGCCTGTTCCTTGATATTCCTTGGTTCTTCTGAATTGTTGGTAAATAAAATCGAATGACATTGTACACTTAATGTGGCTACACATTAACGGAAACAATTTTAGCGCAGAAAGAATGTCAAGATAAATTGGAATAAATTAGTTAATTTTGAATTTAGTAGGTTAGGTCTGTATTGTTAAGACTGTATTTTGTTAGTTAAATCAAATTTTATTAAAAGATTACATAAAACAATCGAATGTTATCGATAATTATCGAAAGTGACGAATACCGATAGTCACCCATCTCTAGTAAATGTAGCGAGTTTATAGCTATCAGCTGTTGTGAATCCAAAAAGCCGTTTCATGATCTTGCTGTCTAGTGTCTAGCGGAAAGTGTGTGCTTGGAATGCGGCCAGTGAAATATTTGTTCAGAATGTTAAAAAACATGAAATTGGGTATCGCTACTTATCGTAATCTCATAATGCTGGCATGAAAGGTAAATCAGTAGACATTGCCTTTGGTAAGGTAGTCTATTCGACTCTTAACTCTTTAAGTTAAGAAATTAATCTTGGGTACCCTTCTTGATATTGAAGAGGTTCTAACAACATGAGCATCGAGGCAATAATTAATAGTCTGGTTTGGGGCCCAAATAAATTAGGGAATATGCGAATGGTTTGAGCAAATGCTTAGTACTCACGTAATCAACTCGACTTTAGGAGAAGTGAATATGAGGAAGGAACTCAACTGGAATACTCTCCAAAGTAGAGTTCACTCGTCACTCATATGGCTTCTGGTATTCGACGAAATAGTAAAACTTTTAGAAACTAATGGTTATTGTTTGAATGTCTGGTGAAAAACTCTTGAGAAGAAATGCTACCTTACGAGTGCGATCGTTACAAAGATTCAGCGGGCAGGTTGCTTAGGGGTGACGGTCTCGATGAGATCAACACTAACGGCAGCACTGGAAACGATACTAAATCTTCCTCCACTAGATACATGTACGAGTATATTGCGAAAGTTCGGCAGTAGAAACGGCATTGGGAAATCAGTCTCTGGACAACGAATCCCTATGGTCATGCCACAGTCTTAAATGGCTGGGATAACACACTCTGTAAGAACTCCTACAGGTAGAAATGAGATGAGGGTAGGGTCGGTACCAAAGAAGTGCGGGAACTGGTGTCTACTGTGAATCTCGAAATATAAACCGCTCGTTCAAACTATAGGATGGTTGCAGCATATTTTAAGCTGAGGTGGATTTCGAAAAACGTTCATAGTCAAGCTGCTATTAGGGTGTTGCAATCAACTTCGATGACCTAAGCTCATACAACTTACCAGCAATCAACATGGTGACCCTATGCTGGCTGCAGGGTCTGGTGGGGACTAGTACACCGATTAGTACTTTATTGAGTCGCAAAGGTTTTCAATTAGACACACGTGCAGCAGACTATGGCCAGCCTTCGGTTTTGTCGCAGGGAAATTCATACAGGTGTTGGCATCCTGATGGGGCATTGCTCGTAAAGTATTCATGCAGAGCGGCTAGGTCTCTTATACAACTACTTTTCATTAGAAGCTGTAGGGACGAAGAATAAATTGAATCTATACGATATCTTTTCTGTGAGCCCTTAAAAGAGGCACAACTCTGAGCAGCAAACTCCTGAGGTTCATTCGTCTATCTGGTTGGCTTAACTAGTGTTTTTTGAATTTAGGTTCCCATTGTTTTCGAACAAATTTAGCACAATGGTCTAAGTGAGTTAACTGAAAGCTTATTTTTGTTTGTCATCACTGTGCTTTAAGAACTCCATCTCAATATACTTAGCACAGCCTCCCCCATTGGATGACTTTCCCCCTGTATGCATCTGCACACAGAAATCGTGATTGCATCACATTCGTTTCATAGTCAAACGAAGCTACACAAAAACGTATCCCAGCCAAATATTATTTTGATTTAATTCACATGTGCATGCTTGTGCATTGTAAATATCTCTCTCCGGTGATTCAGTTGTGCAGTGCAGACCCTGCAACACGTGAGACTCGCAAAAATAACGTTTTGCCATTTCTGCTTTCTAATAACGCGCGCGTTTGGGTCATATCCATCTTCACTCGATCTTACTCACAGATTCGTCGTCATAGTCGTGTATCTGAACCCTCCCGGAGGATCATACATAGAAGTAAAATCAAAATAACCATCTAGAGTTCCTATTAATTGCCATCCGCCAACCCCGCCGTGTCGCCGCCGACCAGATCGGAATCGAGTGAAAATCGTTACAAATCGATTCATGACATATCATTGCAGGAGGCAGATAAATAATGATTATCATGCATGCGCTGCCATCCCCGAAGGAGTAGAGTATTTTACGTGCCTACTCGTACACGATCTCCCTTGGAACTATTTTTGCGCCTCAATTTGCACTCTGTACAACCGCATCCATGCTGTGCATTCACTCCTCGTATTGTAGGTGAAGTTCTGGTCCACATTGGGAACACATGGTACGAGTACTCTAATGAACTCATTGCCAACGAATTATGGTGTCTTGGCTAAAGTAATCAGTATGCGCGAGGCCAGAGGTGCGTATACGCAACTACGCAGACAAAAAAAAAAAACTACACTTAAACCTGAGTCAATTCATAAAATTCAAATTCAAACATCAACAAAGGCAGGTCCGGTACGCAGATACATATATGGAAATGACTTCTGCTACATGAATCTGAGCACGGCAGCTGTTGCTGCTTGGATTGCTTTTTGAATTTATTTATTCTTAAGCCCGCCGCTGCTGCTTGAAATATTCATAACGCCAAAAGCAAATATTTAATTGGTTCAGTGCTACCATTTTTTTGTTTTTTTTTTTTTTTTTCTCTAAATTTTTCTGCTGTCCTCCTCTTTGGGGCTTTATTTGTTTTTTTTTTTTTTTTTTTTTGATTTTGCTACTTGAGTGTACCGTGTGTTGAATGAGTTTGTGCCTATGTGAGCTGATAATTAATATTTATCTTACAGTGGGTGATATACGAACGAATGCTCATTGACCGCAATGAGTAGAGAACCATGCGAAGATAAAACAGAAACAAAAAAAAAAAAAAATTAAATATTGATTCTTACTAATAGTTTAAATAATTGAAGCGGAGGCGACGGTATTGGCAATGGGACTGCGTAATCACTTCATCTGAGGGTGAAGCTTTGATTGTTTAATAGCTGACAGAAGATGTCCATCACTACTGAGGGAATACTGGTGATGTTAATGTTTTTGGCAAATATTATCTCATTGATGCTATACTGTAGTCAAAGATTCTGTCAGCCAAAGATTGTTTAGTCTTTCATCGTAGAGTTGCCCTAATTCTTACTAGAAATAGTGCGGTTAATTACATTTCCCCAGTGTTTCTGTCAGATATTGCTACACATTTGTCTCAGTCGTCAAACAAATTTAGGTTGAATGTGAAAGTAGGCAAACATCGTCAGCGTAGTCGAGGTGTCATAGTCAATCGAATTCCATGGTTACCTTCCGCCAATGCTGAACGGAATACTCGTACATCGCTGATGACCACCAAGAATAACTCAAGAATGATGGTGTAAGGCTGGGCTCAATATAAACCCGCAAAAACTACAATAGTACCATTTAAGAGATAAAGGAAGCTTGAACTGAAGCCAATCCGGCTGTCGGTCAGGCACGGAACTGACACCAGTAAGAGAAGTGAAATATCTAGGATTACACCTAGACAGTAAACCATGTAAAAAAAGCACATAGCAGAGATATCCAAAAAGGCCACCCGTGGTCTCATGAGTCACTGCTCACTTAGACCAACAAATTCGTTTAACCCTGGAAGCGTTAAAAGTCAGCTGTTAGAACCACCCAGATAATGATATAAATCTCAGGAGGTCCGTAAGCTCTATATTACCTAAGTCCTCCAAAATTCCGAGAAGAAGTAACTTCCGAGAATCCTCATTCTTGTAACGGACAGGGCAGGACAATCACACAGCAGGTGAGGAACTGATTCAATTTCTTCTTCGTCCCTGCAGCTTGTACAGTAGTCGTTATGTAGCACACCGAGTCTCTCCGCGAGAACTCCAATGGCACAATGACCAGTAATTATTCCAGAAACGACCCGTGTATTATAACGACTAAATTTCACCAGAGAAGTTGATCTCTTCCTGCTAAAGGCCGGGTGTAGCCCCTGGCCGTTGCGCATGTTTCCAGATGAATCCATCGTCTGTTTGCTCGATCGATGGTTTCGTCTTCTATTTTCTTCCGTAGGGAACTGATTGGGGTTACTACAAAAGGGAGGGCCCGCGATGAGTGCAGCGCCGACCCTTACCCAGCAAGCTCGTCAGCCCTTTCATTTCCTTCTATATTCATATGCCCTGGAACCCAGCAGAGAGTCACCGCATTGGCTCTGGATATTCCATTTAGGACCGATTTGCAGGTTCTCTCAAGCCTTGATCTAATTACAGCAGAGTCCAGAGCCTTAATGGCTGCCTGGCTGTCTATATAGACAGTTATCGTTTTACCAACGATATTAATTTCGCGTATAATTTCCGCAGCCTGTATGAGGTGCGTATACGCCTGAAAGACGCTGCAGTCATCGCTTATTCTAAAGGAGTTGTTTATTCCTAGGGCCTCACAATAAACTCCGGCTCCCGTGCCAACGTCCATCTTAGAACCGTCTATATAGAACGCCAGTTCCTTTTTCTTCATGGTTCTTCGGTTCCTCCTGTACGTTCTGTCAGGAATTCTTATAGTGAATCTCATTTCTAATGCAAGCGTTGGGATCATGTAATCAGTTTCCGTCGATCTACTGGTAGACCTCCATCGGAATAAAATGGAGGTATGGCTGTAACAGCTCGATGACTATAGTCGGCCTTCTCTCAGTCTTACAGCGGTTTTAGCCACCAGACTGAAACTGAGCATGGTTTCCATTGCCGCTGTAGGTGTTGTTCTTATTGACACCGATAAACGCTGCCCTCTGGATTTTGGTGAGGTTTGAAAGCTGATATTGCTTCTCAAGAACCATCCACCTAATTAGTGAACCATATCCTTCCAGTTCAGTTTGGAATCTAAAATTACGCCCAGGTATCGAGCTGAACTTGAGATACTTAGTTCAGTACCACCGATGTTTGGAGGTCTGAAGGTAGGAATTGATCTCTTCTTAGTGAAAAGAATTACCTCCGTCTTTGAGTGGTTCACTTCCAGCCCTTTGCTGCTGACCCAATTATTCACTAGTTGTAGTGAACGATTTAGTCTTTCGCTTAGGACTGGAGGGAATTTTCCCGAAACCAGGATGACCACATCGTCGGCATAGGCCGTCGCGATGAAGCCGTTTTCCTTCAGTATCACCAAGATCTCATCCACTATGAGGAGCCATAACAAAGGAGATAGAACTCCGTCTTTGGGGGGTTCCTCTGCAGACGCTTCTTCGGATGGTTACATCTCCTAGCATTGAAAATATAAGCCTCGATTGAAGCATCTGTGCAATCCAATTGCAGAGACCCATGTTTAAATGAGCTCTGTGTAGGCTGTCCAGGATCGCGTCAGTGTTTACGTTGCTAAAAGCCCCTTTTGGGGGGATTTTTAGTGTCCTCCGAGGATCTCAACCTTTTTGACATAAAATCCTCCCTCTTGGTCTTGGGCATCCTACGAGAATGTTCAGCGTCCCTCGAAATTTCTGGCTGACCAGTAGGACCTGCGTAACTTATACTCTCTTGATATACTACTCTCGTATGTAGCCTTGATAATAGCTATGATTTTTTCTGAGATGCCCCTCCTGCGCAATGCCAAGCATCTCGATCCAAGCTGTCGAAGCCTTCTCGAAGTTAATAAACAGTAGACATCGACACATTGCTCCCTTATGATCCGTAAGGTGTTTATGTTGTCGATGCATGAAAGCATGCCTGTTGGACGTCGAGAGTTGAATCTAAATGTTATTTAATCCATTCTAATATGATTCTAGCTATTATCTTACCTACTACGGCCGGAAGAACGCATATACCTCTCCAATTTCCACATTCCATAAGATTTCCGTTTTTGGAAAGCTTGATGATCATCCCTTTTTTCCACTCTCCGAACGGGTATAGCAGTTTTGTTGATGTGTTTGACGCCGCTTGAAATAGTTCGGCAGGGATGTTTGGCGATATCAATGCCCACCGCTTTGTTTGTTTTGAGAGACTTGATTGCTGTTGTTATTTCAGTTTTACTGGGAGGTCCGGTGCGAATTCGCTAATTTGTTGCTTCGGAAGACTCATTACAGTTCGAGATCATATCACCATCGTCTAAGTGATTAAGGATTTTGGCGAAGTGTTCTCTTCATCTAATTAGCTGATCCTCACCCGAAATCAAAAGGTTGCTATCTAAACTTGTCACTGGATATTGTTTGGAGTTCCGACCACCAATGAGATCCGTGGTGATGTTATAGACAGTCCCACTATCACACCTGCTTGCTGCTTCTTCAGCTCTTGGGGCAGAGGGCAATTTACTGACGTTTGTTACGTCTCACACTACGCTCCTTCTTTTTCAAGCAATATTAGACTTCTAGCTCGGTTCTCTTTACTGCTAAGGGCACTGCAATCCGAGCTTTGATTGCTGTACGCTCATCGATCCATGTCCAAGTGTCTACCGATAGCCATGTGTGGTGACTTTTCTGTCCTTTTCCTACGCCCCAGATGCAAAAACATTTTTCATAGCATTCCAGTGGTCATGTTCTTCTGTCTTGTACTGCTGATTGCGTCTGATTCAAAGGCGAGAAGGTTTCTGAATTGTTGGCGCACTTGGGGATCCCTGAGCCTGTCAATATTGAACCTGGTAATGTTGAACAAGTTGCAGCGGTTGCTGTTGATGGATGCAGTACGAAGGCGTATAAAAGCTAGCACAAGATGCTGATCGCATTCTTGCCCGATGTCGGCTTCGCGTCTCTTTCGGACGTCTAGGAGACAATTTCTGAAGAGGCCGCTGATCGCAGTATGATCGATCTAATTGTATGTTCGCTGGCTGTCAGTTAACATCCAACTAATCTTGTAGCAGGTGTTATGCTTAAACAGCTTACCTCCAATGACTAGGTGGTTGGTGTTGCTGAAGTCTACAAACTACTTACCGTTGCCATTCCAGTCTCCAAAGTCGTGAACTGCCATCACGTGCTTAAGCATAGTATTGTCACAGTTGTCCTACCGTGAGCATGCAGACGATCCTGGGTAAAAGCTCGAGTCCCAACAGAGACTCAAATAAACTTCTGACAAACTAACGATTTCTCATTTCGTATTCGGCAATGATTCCATTCGTGCTCTCTATGTGCTGTTTGTGAATGAACTTAAATTTATAAATCGAGTCCCTTGCTTAAGACGTTTTATGTTTTATTTGTAAGTAGTCTGCTCGATAGCCTCCTCTTTATTGAAGTTTCACAAATTTTGCATTCCACCACACTGGACAGTTTCTTCTGCGGCTGAACTGGATCGCTCAAACCAGCAGACGGACGCACTGGCACTGGTCAGTTCTTCGATTATTTTGTCAACTACAAGGTGAGATTAGGATATTGGTGTCAGCCTTCCACCTATTTCCACTTCTAGGGTGTTTCTGGCCAGAGTGTATCCTCGACATTCCATCAGAACATGTTCCACGTTCTGAGTTCTGCCATCACAGTGCGGACAGTATGGGTCATCTAAGTGCTTCCATGCATCCATGCCCTGACAGAAATTATATCAGGAAATAGTTCACCTCTCCATGTCATCTGCTAGTCCACTTCTCTATGTTATGTATGTTCCATCTTCGTTGACACTCCGCCTTTATGGCCTCGCTGGTGACTCTCCTCTCTTCTGGCTTGATCCCGCGTTGTGACGCTGCCTTTTTGGCTTCTAGGTGGGAAGGGGTACATTCTACACACTTTCAAATTCAAAAGTACCCCTTTCTCTTCCAACAAATTTAGGTTTGGTCCATATTTGTAAAACCAGGGGCATTTAAGGTCACCCAAAGTCACCACCCAACTAGTATTTTCGTTCTCTACAACTTTGATCAATAGAATCTGTCTCCTATCTCTAACCGTTTTCAAGCTAAATTAGGCGAATTTCTTTAAAAACTCCTCTGTTTTTCGCACTCCAATTGATGATTGCATCAATATCAAAGTTGAGTTCGATGGACGCCACTACTTGGGGCCCTTCCTATAGATTCATTAAAGAGTGATCGAAATCAAGAGTTCTGCTATCCGCGAAAGAATGGATTGGCCAACGAGTGAGAGAGGGAAGGTCATTGATAAATATTAAAACAGTATCGGAGAGAGAACTGAGCCCTGTGGTATACCAAAATTGGTTGAGAATGCGATAGAAGTACGTCCATCTAATAAAACCAGTATTGACCGAAACCAGTTAAAATCGTTGAAGAACTAATTAAGATCACTCAAATCGGCATTTTCGTATCGCCAAATTGTTTTTCTAAGGTAGTACCTATCAACTGGTTGCAGATGTGATTACGAGGACTTAGCTGACACCAGACAATGATTAAACATTACTAGGGGTGCAGAAACTACTACGGGATATTTGTCCGGAAGAGACACGAGAATCAAGTCAAGAGTTTATTGGTCCTGACTGACAATGGTAGGAATGCATGTCGCATTGTCTACAATCTGAGTAAGATTGTTCAACGCGGTGTTACTACCTTTAGCTGTTGTTGGTCTGGAATGACGAAGCCAACAAATATTACGAGTTTTAGTGTGGAACCACTTATTGATTCGAAAAAGGAAGAAGTGAATAGTACGAGTATGCTTCCCAATGGATAACTTTATTGCGATCTGAGCTATCGACTTAGGGCTGCAACTGGCAACTTACTTAATTCTTCAAACAGAGCGTGATACCTTTATGTGGCTCAAATAATGGCTTTACGCAGAACAAGACGAGATAATTATCTTTCGTTTCCATAACATTTTTGCGAAAACCCAACCGAGGTATCGGAGAACATTTTCATTGCTATATGGTGCAGCAGCAATATCTCAAAGTAACTCCAAAACCATGACGGAAAAGATCAAGACATTATCTGTATATACGACATATGTATACGATATGCAATAATACAGCGAGCGAGGAAGAGAAATTTAGAATAATTAAAAAAAGATGAAAGCTATCACTCCATCTTCTGATAAAGGTAACAAACAGTGTCAGGAATTTTTTGCGAAGTTGATATTCACACCTTCTTATATTTCCAGCGGATCCCAGGAACAGCATAGCTTTGCTTTCCTCCCAGTTAAGCCATCAATATGTACATCCTGCTGCACCATCCAGGCATATTTATCTTACTCTGACGTCTTAAATTTATCCACATGACTGCCAATGTAATATTCTCCACCGATTTGTCTTCCTTTAACAAATATCCCATCTCCTCTCATTATCATCATCTCTTCCTTTCGACCAAATCGCACATCTGTTCAACAATGGGAAGACCAAAGACGAACCATGAAATTCTTCCTTTACTGGGTTAAAAGGTTGCAAATTTATTTCGTGTCGAAAATTTCGAAAATTCAATTTTTCCGCATCGTCACCGGTCCTCATGATGATGATGATGATGATGATGATGGCATCATCTTCTTCAGCCCCATTGAAACCAAAGATTTGTCTCCGATGGCAATCGCGATCCTCCGCCATGGATTCTCTAGTTAGTCATAAAATCAATTCGGACGTGAGGTTCATCGATATTTTATGCATATGATCCAAGATACTACCTACCTGGGCAACTCAGTTTGCATTTCGTGTGTCATTTTGTATGATTTGCGATTTCTCAATCTTGTCTTGTCTCCTTTGATTATTCTGCATATTGTACATGTGGCCGACTTGATTGAAGATGCAATGCAGATACACTTGTGGATACATTTGTATCTCCTGTGTCAGTAGCACAGCTCATCTAAAATTGAGATTTCTTCCCCTCGTCGTCGAACAAGTTGACGCAGGTGTTAGACGATGATGAAAAATCTAAATAGTCTAAAGTCGTGAAAATAGTTTATGTTGGGCATTTCCTAGATACATATACCCACGACGATGATGATGATGATGATCGGTGGTGCTACGGAAAAGCGGCAACAATTCGTTCCCACAACATCTCAACAATCAATATTTCATTTAGCTTTCGAATAATTTATCATCAACATGCAACAAAATCACGCATCGAACTTGGATACTCGACGTAAATCACGGGGAGTCTTAGAACCATTCAAAGGAGGAGGCAGATTCTCTAGACCCCTCGTGAAATAATTTCCAATGGGGGCCAGCACCATTACTTGGCGCGCACCTGCTCCAGTGATCGGTCTCTGTCCCTAATGAATCGAATGTTGGTTTTGTGTTACCACTTAGAGAAAGAGATGAAGGTACACAAAAACGTGCAATTGCAACAATTTCCCATAGAATGGTTTTGTCCCACTGTCCCAAGCGGAATCCTTGTGGTATTAGGAGCAACGGATAATTTCATCGACTGTGAAACATCCGTGTTCACAATTTTCAAGAGCGCACGAAAATCCTATAAAAAGTGTGTAAGTGCGATCGGTGACTTGGCCCATAAATCTGCTTACGAGGAAAGAAACTAGAAAGACTGTTGCTGCTGCCGCTGCGGTTCGGTGTACTTTGGCGTTTTTTTTTTTTTCTTTCTCAACTGTTAGTTGGCGGAAGGACGGTTGGTTCCACACCATGTGAAGGAGGTATTTTTATGGCTTCTTAAGTGGAGGGTTTATGAAGTGGATGCACAGTAATTACTGAAGGAGTTTTCTGATAGATGTGAAGTGTTGCTGCGGAGGTGCATGAATCACGGTCCTTTAATGGAATGTTTATTATGTAAGTTATGAGTGTTACGTGTGAGGGGAGTTGCACTATTATGATAGAAGTGTGTGATCATTTCATTTTGATTTAGGGCAAGGTGGTCTAAAGAAAAGAAACAAGTTTAATCCCATAGCTTTTAACTTTGAAACAAATGGCAATCGGCCATTTGTTTCATGTCTTACCAATATAATCAGGTTCGTTTTGTGCCGATTATTTTGTGGTGAATACATCCATCGAATCCTTATATATTCAAACTATTTTACGAAGGAAAAAGCTAATATAGTGGAGGATTCGTTGCATACCTGGAGTACCACAAGGTTGACAACTAGTGCCAATACTTTTTTGTGAAAAGAGATATAAGGTTTAAAATGCCAAGTCTTCTTATAAATAAATCCTGTAGCTATTCGGCCACAAAAAGGAGTGCGCTTACTCTCCCATCTCGAGTTTTCACCGTTACATATATGAGCCTATTTTTTATTGGGGCAGGAAAAACTCATACTCGATAATGGTCCATTCTGCTGCCAGGAAACAATCCCCTTGTGAATGAAATTTCTTCGTCTTTCATAAAAAGGCGAGCAAGAGCTTCGGTGATGAGGAGCCAGTGGTATCAGCGCTCACCACATCGGCTCCAAAGATCTGCCATCTGACACGAGTAAAGGAAACAATCGCAGATGCTTATGCTTGGCAAAAGTGAAATAAACTCCCTGCAGTCTTTTCTACTAAAAGACAGCAAGAATGCCACCGATTTCTTACAGACATTCAGAAGCATTCTTTTAGTCTATCTACATTACGGAGAGTCGTGCCACCCAAAGTTCATAGGTAAACCAACAGTCAAGATCCAATACAGGTTCAGGTCCTGAGAAGTCCTCCTCCGAATCTTGTCTACCAAGTTCATCGTAGATTCTAGTATATTCCCAGATAACTTACTCTGCTCCGAGATAGTGCCCCACAATTCCTGCGGATATGATCTGGAGTTTTTTCGGTTTCTTCGCGGAATCTGTAGCCCTCTATCGACTTTCTCGTTACACTCCAGTCCAGTATAAGGTAACTTTGTTGATCTTATGCAGGTTGCTGACTTTGTCTAAGCCTTCCGTTACCATTTTAGAGGTGATTTCATATGAGCTCAGCGCTTTGATGCAGTTTGGCTATCTGACATAATTGCCATGTGTCTCTTGTGATACTCTCATATCACATGAATTTAACCGGAAACACTCCTGCACCAGTTCCCTCAACTGTCATCCATCTGTATACCATTTTGTGGAGTAGATATTGGCGGCATATGTATCGCATTTGCTGGTTCATTCTCTCTTTGTGCTTAGTTTCCTTGTGAAGTTTTTGACGAAGCTGAACTTTTTGATCATATCATCTCTGGGGACCTGCAGGAGTCTCTGAGCCCGAGGAATAGGGATATTCCCTCTTTAGCGATTCCCATGACTGCCCCATGTTCTGCTTTTTCAATTACTAAGTGTAGAGGTGAAAGGTCGAAGATAACCTCCATCGCTGTAGTTAGGCATGATCACATGCATATGCAAGCCAGTCTCTGCACTTTCTCAAGTTTTGTTCTTCGTTGTACTCGCCCTAGTTCTCTTGGCTCAAATTAGCCATATGTGACGATTATTCTCACCACCATGGTGTACATTGAGCGTAAGATACTGGGACTGAATCTCAAAGTATTACCTGGTAGTCTTCTGCAAACCATAAGTGATCTTGTGGCTTTTCTTTCTTTTTCTTCCTCGTATTTATTCCTTGACTTCCCGATTGTGTTCAATGTCAATTCCTGTCAGCCGTATAGGATAGTAGTCTTTTTTTCTGAAAAAAAGGTGGGTTTGACTGGATTAATGTTTAAGCCCACCTAACGACACTATTCTCTTGTTACCTTTAGTCCTCTCTGTAATATATCGCAGAGCATTTCATCGAACTTGCCTCTAGCTATTAGCAATAAGTCGTCAAGAAGTTCATCTACTACTAGCCCCTACATTAACGGTGACAAGTCTCCTCCTTGGGGAAAGCCTTGTAATGTACAGCTCGGCAGTTTTTATGCCTAGCGTCTCACACTTCCATTTTGTTGTCATACAGCTCCTTCTTTGTCAGGTATTGGCAAAGGCTCCTTGTATCTACATATCTAGAAAATCCACAGGGAAATTAACTTTACGAACGTTGTCATCATTTGGATCGTGTGCATGTAAAGGCATAGAAGCTGCAGGTGAATTCTTAGTACCTATGTCGGATACAACCAAATGTTATGAAGCGTGAAGACAAATCCTCCTCACGCAGACCGCTGTCCAGGCCCATTATGTTCCCCTCTATAGGAAGAAGATATGGGAGAGTGTAGGTGAAAGATAAAACTAAATCGTCTAACAGAACTCAACTCGGGCAGGGTAAGTTTTCGCACGTATCCGTTCCTTAGCCCCCCTGTAGCGGATCAGTCACACAGGAAATGTTCGAGACTCTCCTCTTCCTTCTCGCAACCCGGGCAGGTGCAGGACGTCACCAGTCCCAATATGCAGGCATGCTTGTTCAAGTTAATATGTCCGGTGTATAGGCTTACCATCAATTTCAATTGCCTTCTACCTATATTAAGTGTCTTTCTAGCTTAAAAAGACCTAGGGCCCCCTATCACGTCTTCGGCAGCTTTGCAGATTTGCTGTTTTTTCCACTGCAGATCGTGACGTTTTGCGAACGAGGTGCTATGTATGGTTGTCACTATATTAATATTCAGCTTTCCTGCCACATCTTTAGCCAATTCGTCCGCCGTTTCATTCCCCAGTATGTTATGGTGGCCACGGCCAGGTACCCTGAGCAGACGACGTTGCTAAGATGCTGAGTTTCCTCTTGCATTTCTTGACCAATTTCGAATTGATTCTTGGGTTTACGAGTGCCATTAAGACAGCTTGACGGTGCGAGTAAATGTAAATGCTATTGCCCTAGGTTCCGGAATTAAGGAATAGTTCGCGCCCCTGAGTATAGCAAACTCCTCCGCCTGAAACACAGTCACGAACTGTTCCAGATGGATTGCTTGATTGAGTAGTAGCGATTGACAAAACACACCCGTCCCCGATTCGTTGTGCGATCCATCCGTATAGACTTTTATGCCCCCTCAGATGGCAGTGCCATGTTGCCAATCCCTCCGTTTGTGGAATTGAACTGCCTATATTGAAATTAAATTCTTTATTTACAAGGTAACTTGGAGTCCAAAGAGCTCCTGAGCTTCTTTTCAAATGGTCCTGTGTCCCTTTAATGCCCCAGAGTTCTGGGTCTAAGGGCAGCCAATCCAGCTACTCTTTTCACCTCTAGTAGCTGTGCTTAGCATAGTCATAGAAAATTGACCGTCAATTAAATTCGACAATGCAGACGATAACTGGTGCCATCAAGTCAACACCCACAAAGTGTCTTCCACAACAAGATCTACTTCAACGCCAGCATTCCGATTCACTTTTACGTCCCTTCAAGCAAATCTATCAGACTAAGGTCAGGAAAACCGCCTGAAGAAGAACAAACATCTGCTAGCCTTAAATTTTGAAGTCACCAGTCACAGCTTGGCAAAAAGTATGGAGTAATTCACCTCTCTACAATCAACCTCTGATTAAGAGCCCAGCAAACGAAGTGACTGGCTTCCAACTTCGCAAGAAACTTTGGGTTACGCTCAACCGCATCCAGGCTAACCATGGTCCCAGTGATGGTAACCTCTTTAAATGGGTAATGGTATCGTCACTGCGCTGCACCGTACCAGTCAATACATCATATTTTAACAGAATGCCCTGTCCGAGCTTACCCACAGGAGTCAGCAGACATCTTCAACGCCACCGCCAATTGATTTGCTCGGGAATATAGACCGAGACCTTTAAGTCTCCTTCATAATTTCCATTGTTACTTGCATTATTTATAAAAGGTGACCAGATAGCAATGATAGCTTTTTCAATTATTATGTTTCAGCAGCTGTCATAGTAACCAATGACATCCGGATGCCAAAGTATTCAGTACGGTCTGCCATTTCACCAAGCATTATTTGACGCTTCCAGAATGTGTAGAAATTATTGATAAATATTATCGAAATTCCGGCTCAGTTGTAAATAAGTAACGTGAATTTCGCCGTGAGGTCGGTCATCATCATGGCGCACTGAGCGCAGGCAATTCGTCGCACCGTGAAAAAGTTTGAGCGTGAGTACACTCTTTTAGACCTTAAGCCACCAACCAGATAGAGATCAGTGCGAAGTAAAGAAAACATAGCCGCCGTAGCAGCCAGTATCGAAGAAGACCCAGAAATGTTAATTCGGAGCCGATCAGCTGAATTGGGTATCGCCAGAGAGTCAACCAGGGGCCTACATCCGTATAAGATTGTGCTGACACAAGGATTGAAGCCGGGCGACCATATACAATGCCGTGAGTTCGCTAATTGGGCTCTGGAAATTTGGCCGCAGTTCCGGGTTTTTGGCCAAAAAATCATCTTCTCAGACGAGGCCCATTTTTGGCACAACGCAAAATTGCCATTATTGGAGCGACCACAATCCACAAGTGTTCGACCAAGCATCAATGCATCCACAAAGATTAACTGTTTGGTACGGTTTATGGCACGGCGGCATCATCGGACCTTATTTTTTTCGAAATGAGGAAGGAGACACCGTTGCCGTCAATGGTCCTCGGTATAGAGCGATGTTAACCGACTTTCTGTAGCCAGAGCTGGACAACATCGATATATCCGAGCTGTGGTTCCAACAAGACGGCCCTACATGCCATACAAGCGACGCAACGCTCGATGTGGTGAAGGAGAAATTTGGCGATTGGGTCATCTCCCATCGAGCGTTCATCAATTGACCTCCGCGATCATGCGACTTGACACCCCTCGATTATTTTCTCTGGGGTACAATGTACATTCTCTATCCTTTCTGCAAATAAATTCGAAACACTAAAATACTGGGAGGACCTCTAAAAGGCGCTGAAGCTTTAACTTATTGTATCTCTTTTCTTATAGATAATTTGGCTCACTATTATCAACATAATGTCCTTTCAATTAATTTCTATTCATTGCCAGTCTGATATATTGCCATCTTCTGGATCCGTCTCCCCATTCGAAATCATAGCTCACTCAGAGCACACCACTAATAATAAAGTCTGACATAATACCTTCGCTACACTGCTACCAAAGTAAAACAACCAAAAAAAAGAAAAAAAATTGACCACTTGTGCCACTTTTAACACCGCATCCCAATAACAAATCGTTCCGTCCTTGAAGATTCATCTCAACTCCACCAACAAAAGTTTATTAAACTCTCCCGCCGACAAAATGTCACAAAAAAATAAAAACAACACCAACATGTTGTTTGATCCCTCAAGCCGATAAGAATCCAACAAATTGGAATATTGACGACATAGCAGTAAAATAACTCTGGATAACAATAAAGATACACCACAAAAATGTGAGACATATTTTAGAGCGGCTGATACATCTTTTGCCGGCAACACTCAGTAAACCAGAATCTTGGCGTGCAGTTTGTTTTCAACTTTGACAACCCGTTCATCATGGCTGTTAGCTGTTTAGCTATTTAGCTATTTAGATATTTAGGTATTTAGCTCCTGTGGTGCCAGTTACACGAATCGAATGGAATTCATTAATTCAGGTAAGAGGAAGCCAGATTAATCAAAAGAGGCAGGTTACCATCTGATCTGTGCGCCATTAAAAGGTAGATCGTTTTAGATTTGAGACACATTCTCAAGGCTCTACTCCACATGGAAGTCAACAGCTCAATACTACCTTCAGTAAATCAAGTTTGACGTCCCAACTGAAGCTGCATCTAGTAAACATCTATGTAAGTGGCCTGTTATCAGCTATTAAACTGACTTTGACAAGCCAGCTTGAATCGGCCCGAATCGTCGTCGATGAACATTGATTTCAATTTCACGTTTCACTTTAAATTTTTAAGATTTATTGCATCCACCCGGCAATTAAGTGTAATTACCACTGGATGTGGATTTTATATTTTATTGACTCGTGTGTCCGAGAGGGAACATCTGCGTGTTAAATTATGCAAATCGAATTTTAGTGGGCACGACAGCCATTTAAGGAGAAATAAACATTTTTTTTTTTTTTCTTTTTTTTTTTGCTTTTCTCATCGTCATCTTGTTAAGTTAATGTCTTCGATGGAAATTTAAACTTTATTTATGTATGATTGATAAGCCACCAACAAGGAGGAGGAATAAAAAATGTTTTTATAAGCTACCACACACGCTGTGTTTAAACTAGAAAAATGTTTTATGTTTCTCGAGAATACACAAGAATTCGAAGAATTTGTAATGAATATTGTTTTGGGGTAGGCTTACATTTTTTTTTTTTTTTTGTCATAAATTTAACAGAGAAGGCCATTCATTAGCACGTGTCGTGTGCTTCAAGTAATGGATATGGGTTGTGACTTCCATACGACGGTCAAACAGACATACTGGCCGACGGCTAATATCACGAAAATAACCGATTTCTTCATTGTGAAAGGAAAATTTATCAATGAAGCCGCCAATGCTCGGAAAATAAATAAATACAACAGCCCTGGGTGTATCAAGAAATTGACTAAAGAGAAAAAAAAAAATCGAAAAAATTGGCAAACAACAAAAGACCTCTGAGTCATTCGTTCAATCTATGAAAACTCTTGGCTTGGACATTTTAAACACTACTGTCCAAAACACATTTCACTTAAGCTAGCACACTTTTGGATTTATTCCTCTCTAACGACTGTGCCGATGTTTTCTATAGTCTGGTTTCAGCACCTGCGTTTTTCAAACATTTTTTTTTTTTTTTTTGGTTGCGCCTGGAGGTGCAGGAATCTTCAAAAGATACCAATGGCCCGTACCATTGGTTATACCCGATTCATATATCTGACCTGATGATTCATAAGCGTCGGCCAGTATATGCCTACGGGCTAAACCTCACCCCCCAGAGAGGCACTATGAGAACCGGCCGCTCGTGCTCATAGTAGTAGGAAATTCGTTCCTCTCATTTTTTCGTTTTGTGGTGACTACGACTAAGTTACCTTAACAAGTTTGTAGTGTTAATCGCGTTAGGTAGGTAGCTTTCCACGGTATTAGGCACCTACTAATACCGTCATTACATGCGGTTTTCCCTTACTGCGCCAGATCGTACGGTCTTGTTCTTTGTAGTCGGCGCTTGAGGTTTGTCACGTCCAGAGTACGGATTATTTCATTATTGCAATGGTCATGAAGGCGAGTACGAAGTTTGTCAGCAAAGTTTGTTACTTCATCCCCCACGGTAGCAATTCCTAGATCTCTGTGAATATCACTATTCCTTATATGCTATGGAGCATTCACAATTGCTCTTAGTGTTTTGTTTTGGAATGTTTGCAGAACAGTCATATTGCTTGGCTTGGTAAAAACCCCAAAGTTGTATACCGTATGTCCAAGATGGTTTTAGCACTTGCTTATACAGAAGCAATTTGTTGTATACGCTTAACTTCGAGTATCTTCCGAGTAGCCAGTACATTTCTCTAAGTCTGATTTCGAGCTCGTCGCGCTTCTTTTTAACATGTGGCTTCCACTTAAGTTTTGCGTCTAGTGTCATTCCTAGATATTTTGCCTCGTTTGCGTACGGTTAATGGAAATAGGTAAGTTGTTTATCTTTTTGTATGTAAAATTGACATGCGTTGATTTGGTCTCGTTAAGGACGATTCTCCAGGTCTTTGTCCACTTGCATACTATGTTTAAAGCTCGTTGGAGTTTTCCAGTTGATGATTCGGCTGACTTATCTGTTGCGAGGATAGCCGTGTCGTCTGCGAACGTTGCTACGACAGTCCCTTCATCTTGTGGTATATCTCTTGTGTAGAGGAGGAACAGGATTGGGCCGAGAACGCTTCCTTGCGGAACACCGGCATGAATTTCTTTGAATTCCGAATATTCTGCCCCATGTTTAACACGGAAAAATTTATTATTAAGGTAAGATTCCAATATTCTGCAGAATTTATCTGGTAAGATTACCCTTAGCTTATATCTCAGGCCTTCGTGCCATACCTTGTCGAACGCTTGCGATACGTCGAGAAAAGCGGTAGAGCATATTTTTTTCCCTTCTAGAGCTTTTTCAATTTCATTTGTTATTCGATACACCTGATCGATTGTTTAATGTTTAACCCGAAACCCGAAGTTTATCAAAGACCTTAGATATTATCGGCAGAAGTGAAATGGGTCTATATGATTTCTTCTCGTTTGCACATTTCCCCGGTTTCGGAACCATTATTACTTCAGCGACTTTCCATTGAATTGGAACATATAGAAGTCTCAATGAAGCATTTATAATATAGACAGAAATGTAACTTAACTAACGCTTTTTTCGGTAGCTCCTTCAAAACTTCGCCAGTGATTAAATCATATCCTGGAGCCTTGTTATTTTTCAGTTTTCTTATTGTCATACGAAGTTCGGACAGGGATACAGTTTTTAATTTAAAGTTGTCGGGTGCCGTATTTGCATTCGGATCTTCGATCAATGGTTGTCCATCGAATGGCTTGAACGTTTCCTCTAAATGTTCGGCAAATAATTCCGCTTTCTCTTTGTCTCCTTTTGCCCATTCGCCGTTAGCTTTTCTTATTGGTGGCGAGTGTATTATGGGTTTCCTTATGGACTTCAAGGATTTTCATAGAGAGTAGTTTGAACACTTATCAGCGGTCAAGTTCTCGAGGTAAGTAGAAGTCTCGCGATTTCTTAAGTCCTGCAGTACATTTTTTAGCTTGTTGCAAAGGTGGTTAAGATAAGTTTTATACGGTGGCGCGCGGGATTGTTGCCATCTCTTGCGCGCTCTTTCCAAACATGACCTAATTTTTGCTATTTTTAACTTTCCACGAGATAAACTTCAATCCAAATACACATACCGAGACTTAAGAAATCTAAATTCTGATGCTCTGGAGCAAGATATTCAAAGAATAAATTGGTATCCAATTTATCATGAAACATCCATTGATACCCAAGTTGATCACCTTCAACAAATTGTACTGGAATTGTTCAATACGCACGTGCCGCTCAGAACTAAAAATTACTACGTATCCCCATAAGTCATGGTTTACACCAGAAATTATTGCCCTAAAAAACAATCGTGATACAGCCTATAAGAAGTGGAAAAGATTCAAGCTCCAAGAATTTTATAACAGCTTTCGCCAACTAAGGAATTTGGTCAATTCCAAGATTAAACAAGCCAAAAGAGTGTTCTACGCTAGACAATTTGACCATGAGTTACCCTCAAAAACTCTCTAGCAAAATTTACGCGAGCTTGGTGTTGGACGGAAAAAGAATGCTGAAATGAATGTAATCGATCCCAACCAGCTCAATAGAGAATTCACGAAAGTGCAAATGACATCCAGAACAAGTGCTGATCCACTGGATGTAACGTTCAGTGGCTTTGAATTCACTCGTATTGAACAAGATGATGTTGTCAATGCTATCCTTAAAATTAAGTCTAAAGCTGTTGGTATTGACGGAATTCATCCGATTTTTATTAAAATCATTCTACCTTACATTCTTCCAGCCATAACCCAAATTTTCAACAATATAATATCTACACCTACTTTTCCGACTGAGTAGAAAACTGCAAAAATTATTCCAGCTCTGAAAAAGAAAGCGTCATCCAACTCGCCGGCTGAGTATAGACCCATTGCCATCCTTCCATTCTTGTCCAAGGTCATGGAAAAGATAATGCATAAGCAAATGTCTGTCTTTAACCAGCGCAATAAACTACTTTGCGCAAATCAATCTGGCTTCAGGCCGTATCATAGCTGTACGTCTGCTCTACTTAAAGTAGCTGATGATATCCGAGAGGCGATGGATAAAGATCTAATAACTTTTGTAACTCTGCTGGACTTTTCCAAGGCCTTTGGCACAGTGGCTCATACGCAGCTTCTCTTAAAACTCAAGAGGTTGTTTGACTTTTCATCTTCTGCTATCTAAGCTCATCAAAACATATCTTGGTGGAAGAAAACAAGCCGTTGCTGTTAATAATGTGATGTCTGATTTTATTGCAACCTCAGCGGGTGTACCTCAAGGGTCCATATTGGGACCCTTGTTATTCACAATATTTATCAATGATCTTCCGACCATAATCAAAATTCATTGCTACACATGTACGCAGACGATGTACAGCTCTACATAAGTTGCAATTTAGACCTTATTAAGGAAGCAGCTTGTAAGCTTAATGAGGATCTACGAAAAGTTCTTGATTGGTCTGAAGATAATTCGTTGAAGCTTAACCCAGCCAAATCTAAATGTTTCGTTATTAGCAGAAATGGCGTGAATGGCTGTGATCTTCCTAATGTATTCCTCCAAAATGAACCAACTGAGTTCGTTGACAAAGCTAAAAATCTTGGGGTATGGTTTAACAAAACGTTAAGTTGGAATGATCATATCTCCACTATTATTGACAAAATCTATGGTTCTCTTAGGAATCTATCCATGTCGCAGTGTTTCACTCCTTTGCAAACAAAGTTAATGCTAGTAAGGGCTTTGCTAATTCCAATATTTACATAGGGATGTGAAATTTTTTGCTGCATCAGTGCTCTCATTCGACGTAAGCTCAACGTTGCGTTTAACAATATAACTCGCTATGTTTATGGATTGAGACGTTTTGACCATATTTCACAATATGCTAAGAACATATTAGGATGCACTCTTGATAAATATCTCGAGTACTGCACAATCAAGTACCTACAAAAAATTATTACCAGCAAACAGCCTCCATATTTATTCGAAAAACTTAAACTTTCACGGTCGAGCCGATCTTTAAGTTTAATCCAACCGCGTGTTCACTATCAAAACTCAGAGCGTCAATTTTTCGTTCATGCTATTCATCTTTGGAATGCACTTCCTCTCAGCGTTAGGAGACTTTATGATGCGAATGGCTTTGGGGAAACTCTCTTTCGGCACTTGGCGGGGTAAAACAACCACATTTTAGTTTATTTGCATTTTCACAATTACGAGTACTTTAACCTTTTGTTTCTACATATTGTATACTATAATAATTTTCTACTTATACATTTTTCATTTTCATTTAGCACTGAATTGTATGAATTTTTGAATATTAGTATTACCTATATATACATATCTCATTTATAGCTTAAAGATGATGTAAAGTCTATTATAAATGATGTTACTTAATCAATAATAAATACTAAATACTAAATACCAATCGAAAAACTAAAAGAAACTTTAAGAACATATCAAAATAATAACTACCTAATAAACCTGCCACCAACTTCAGAAACAAACTATTCACAAAAACTTCATTACTTCAATAAAATTTCAACAGATCTGGAAGAAAAAAGATTCTGCATTGGAGTATTTCTTGACGTTGCCAAAGCATTTGACACCGTGTGGCATCCTGGACTACTTCAAAAACTTGAAAGCTTTCTATCTATTGAATATGACCTAACGAAACGACATTTCTATGTAAAGTGCAAGGACGCATCATCAAAATTATACGCAATATGAGCTGTAGTACCGCAAGGCAGTGTGCTTGGACCACTTCTTTATAGCATTTACACCAGAGATATTCCTCTACATACTCAGACAACATCGATGATCGCTACATTCGCTGACAACACCATACTGCTCTACTCAAACAAATGCGCCTACACACAGCAAGCGTCCAACTGCAAAAGATATTAGACGATGCTGTGAAATGGATTAAAAAGTGCCGCATAAAAATAGACGAAGACAAAACGGTGTACCTATTCACAACAAAGACAAATTACACACCCGAACCACTAAAAATAAATAACAAAAGTATCTCCATTGACAAAGTAGCGAAGTGCCTAGGAAGGTATCTAGACAGCAAGCTTATATGGAACCATCATATCCACCAAAAGAAAGAAAGAAAGCAAAGAAAAATCAAGAACCAGGGAGACTAACTGGATCTGGAAACAATACTGAGTCTTCTTCCACTTGATATGTAAAGCGGGAATATGACAGCCAAAACTGCACTAAGGGAAGCCGGTCTATAGAAAGCAAACCCTACGGTCATGCCTCAATTCTTCTTCCTTCTTCTTCTTCTTCTTCTTCTTACGGCGAAGTTATGATCCGGAGTAGAAGAATCACAACCCTCTCACTTTACTGGATCCCTACTCGTCCGCCTGCGGGGTTTGCCGGTTTGACCCCAAGTACCGGCAGGCTTCTCGGTTTCGGATCACTTCGTCACTGAGGCCAATCAAATGTTGGTGTTTTGCATTTATGTGATCCAGTTGTTTTTTGGTCTGCCTTTTTTACGCGATTGCGTAAGAACGTTGATTGATATTGCCTTTTTGACGGAGTTCGAAGGATCTCTCCTTTGAACATGACAATACCAACTGAGCCGGTGGTGCTCTATCTTGCTTGTGATGGGTTCTTTTACATGAAGGCTTCCTCGAATCTTTGAACTTCTTATTGTATTAATCTTCGTTACTCCTGCTGTCATGCGAAGCATCTTCATCTCAGCTGCCATTAATTTGTCCTCATACTTTTTGTGCATTGTGAACCGTATGTGAGCGCCGGACGTACAACTGCGGTGTAGAGCCTTCCTTTAAGCTTAGGGGGCATTTTTCGATCACAGAAGATAGCGGGGTTTTCACGCCACGCTTACGCGATGATTGATGTCATCATCACAAGTTACTTCGCTATTGATCATAGATCCCAGATATTTGAACTTTTCGCAATTGGGAAACACTTTTCCATTCAAGTAAATGTCTGGAATAGGCCTGTGTGGATCAGAGAACGGGCCGCACAGATACTCTGTATTTTTTGAACTAATACGGTACCCATTTCCCTCCAAAACATCCACCCATACATCAAGTGATCGTTGCAGGGCCATTTGATCTTCGCTTATGATAGCTCCATCGTCAGCAAAGAATAACTGATGCACTTTGGGGTCCGCCACTTTTCCTTCAAGCAGATAATCAATGACTGCAATAAATAGCAAAGGACTAAGAACGCTTCCCTGGTGTACACCGACTTTGATTGGGAACTCTCCGGTGACTCCTGCGGGACATCTTACTCTTGACCTTGCTCCTTCATACATGTCCATGATCATGCCCACGTAGGTTTCTGGAACTCCTCGTTATGATACGAGATCTCTTGGTTGTCTATCAAAGGCTTTTTAAAAATCAACCAACACCATATGCAGGTCCTTTAAGGAATCACGATGTTTTTCCATTATGATCCTTATACTTTGAATTGCATCTGTTGTTGATTTACCCGAGACAAACCCACACTGGTCAACAGATAGCCGTATTCTTTTCCGCAGTCGGGCATCTAATACCCGCTCAACGATCTTCATGGTGTGTGACATCAGCTTGACAGAACGGTAGTTATCGCTGTTTCTCGTATCGCCCTTTCCTTTGTGCAAAGGAAAAAGATAACTTTCCCTCCACAGATTAGCCATTGGATCACTGCTCATAAGTCTGGAGATAACAATCATGAGCCATCTGGACCCGATGTCTTCCATCTCCAGAACTCAAAGGTTATCTCGCCTGGCCCAACTGCTTTTCTTTTTTTTGGAGTATTTGACCGCATTCCTAACTTCTTCGACAGTAATTTCGGATACTTCGCCATGGTTAGGAGCGAGTCTTGGAAAGTGTACCCGGGGAAACTGTTCGCTCAGAAGTCTTTCAGAATACTGTCGCCATCTGTGGAGAATTTTGTCGTCTTCCACAAGAAGCTGGCCTTGGTCATGCCTCAATTCTAAATTAGGAATGGGAGTAGGGAAGAGTCTGTTTTGAAAATGAACTGGCCATCTTTACCGATGGATCCAAAATGACTGCCGGTACTGGTGCCTGCGTCTGCTATGAGTCTCGAAATATACATCGCTCGTTTAGACTTAAGGATGGTTGCAATGTTGTCCAAGCCGAAATTGCTGCAATAAAACAAGCTGTGGGTATGATTATTGAGGAAGATATTTCAGGGCTAATAGTCAGCATCTATGTTGATAGCCAAGCGGTCATTAAGGCGTTCGAGTCAACATCACTAAGATCCAAGCTTGTAAAAATTTATAAAAAAAAACGACTGGATGTTATCTCAGCGGCCAACACAGTAACAAAAAAGCGGACGAACTAGCCAGAGAAGGTTCACTTATAAGCCCTTCGTGGGCCCTTTCCGAGCCTAGTGTACCGCTCTGCACCCTATACAGGGAGATATACATAGGGTTTAATGAGGAAGCTAATGAACTCTGGTGTCGATTAAATACATGCGCTACAGCCAAATCATTATGGCCAGTTTACGACAAAAAGAGATCTATCAATCTTAAGTCGAAGGGATATCTGCATAGCTGTTGGCGTCGTGTCAGGACACTGTGTGATAGGTAATCACGCAGCACGGCTAGGGTTACCTCATAACGACTACTGTAGAAGCTGCAGGGACGTAGAGGAAATTGAATCCATTTATCATCTCCTGTGTGATTGTCCAGCTTTCGCCATCAAAAGAAGCCGTGCCTTTGGCAGATAATTCTTTTCAGAGCTGGATGAGCTAGGTAGCACTGGGCTAAGAAAACTCTTAGTGGTCTAAGTGAGCTATTGACAATCCTGTCAACAAGGGCACTCAGTTACCTAACCTAACCAAACTGGCAGAAATACTAATTGGGAAGTCTTCAAGGAGGAATTTGAAGGGAATAATTAACTGAGCATACCACTTAAGATGCCCTATGAACTTAAAATTGATCGCCTTGTTGTAGCATCTCAAAGGAAGAAGCCCACAAATTGTGGCCCAAAATATCCACCGGAATAGAAAAGCGTGTAAGAAATGGCAACAAAGTCGTATTCCACAGCATAGAGCACACTTGGAATCACCTTTGTAACCTGCTGAAACAGACTATTGCTTATTTCCTTTTACTTTCGTTGGCGTTACAAAGCATGGTACTCCTGGGCCTCAAGTAATATGCCTCTACAGCCGGCTCGATCTGTAGCCCGTTGTCTCCAATTTTGTACACCTAGTCGATGAAGATCTCCTTCTACCTGGTTACACTATCGAAGATGAGGTCTGCCTTGATTTCTCGATCCCCCTGGTAGCGCGTTGAAGACTTTACGTGACCCAGCCATCTTAACCGTTGGATACGTATTTCTTTGACTAAGCTTATGTACAACTCGTCGTAGTATCTTCTTCGCAAAACAGTGTTTTACTCGTCTACAGAAAAAGGTCCATAAATTCCTTGACTACCTCGAAGTTATACCTATCAATTGTCACGTTCTGACCAAGTCTGTGGCGGGAGCCGACTCTTATTGATTTAAGCATATAATTCATCTTGTCCTCGTTGATAACCAGTCCCATTCTATTTGCTGCTGATTCAATGCCAGTGAAAGCACCAGCCGTCAGCAAATCCAAGATATTGCGTGGATTTTTGAAAGATAGTGCCTGATGTATTAGCCTAGGCGTTGCGTACTACCTTTTCAGGGAACTCAAAGATGAAATTAAAACCTAAGAAAGCTAATGTTCTAAATAGCTGCTTCATATTATAAACGCTCCGCTTAAATTGGAATACGTCCCGAGGCAATGGAAATTTGCGGAAGTCATAATGGTAAATGTAGATTAATTTTGGGGGTGTGGGTTAGGTTAGTTAGCTGTCCCCGCTAAGACAGGGATGTAGATATGAACCAGATTACCGAACAAGGAACCCTACATGAAACCCATAAGAATGGGTAACCGTCACAGTGTTAACCTGATGCTCCGCATCTATGTGCAGAACCATCTAGATCCATATACAAAATTCTATATTTTGTAAATATCAGGCCTGGCGAAGTCATCAAGATCTTCGTAGAAGTATTCCACTAGGGTTTTTCTTCTCTACATGGATAAGGCAAGACAGATTCTCCTCCTCCTCGTTGCTACAGCTTCTTCAGAAATCGTTGAAGGGACACCCATTCTAATAGCATGTCTATCTATCTACTTAAGCAGTGCCCCATGAGGTATCCTTTGATAATACTAAGACATTTCCTATTTATGGGCAGAAGTCTTCTCGTTTTCTTCAGATCCTTGACTGGTCAGATCTGTTTCGACTAAAGACAAGTACTGATGCCATTCTTCTGGCGTCAGTATCAAGGCGAAACTTTATCGTGGAATCTAGAACAAAGCAACTTTCGCAACATCTCGCAATCTCGCTAAGAGACCTGCGGCATTACCTTACCAACTTGGATCGTATTGTCAGCGATTTCAAGCCTTTTATCGCTGCCTGACTATCTACAATAGCGCTACCCTCTGCCACGTTAATTGAAAGCCAAGCCTGCTTCTATACACCCGTGATATACCGTAAGAAGAAGACACCATCTTAGCTACATTTTCTGATGACACTGCTATTCTAGCAATAGGTTCAATGACCGAAGAAGCAAATGTAGAACTGCGCTCTGAATAATATAAATGAATGGACAAACGCTTGGCGTCTAGCAGTGGGGTCTGAGAAGTGCACAGCTAGAGCAGAATACCAGCACCAGGATATCAAATGGGCCTTTCTTGTATATTTGCTGTCCCCGTTATAAAGCAAAATATTTGATAATAGCCACTCAATGCTTCATTCCGCAGTACCCTCGAATTTACGACAACCTGAGACCAGTACTGGTTGTATATCCCATAAAGGAATTTCTAGTCTCTGGAAGGACTGACGGAATTAGCAGAAGAAATCGTATACACGCCTACCATAAGCGTGAAGAGAAATATCAAGTGCACCGTCATCTTGCTATTATTTTAGGTACGAAGAATGCTCTCATCAATAGTGTTTTCGTTCATTCTGTTCCTATGGTCGGGAGCCGAGGGATGATGAGAAGAGACTGCTATAGTACGCGAAAAGGATATTTCTGGTGGGTGTTCTACTTCTAAGTCAACACTTTATATCAATATCACTGGAGGTTTATTGAAATAGGAATCAGCCATAGCGACGACAAGCAAACATATACGAGTACAATATTGCAATACCTCCAGATGACCGCAAGCAAAGCAAGTAAAAAAAAAAACTATCATCGCAAGTAGAGGTGAGAAATATGGGCAGGCTCTGTCGAGAAGAACTAAAGAGCTGCTCTGTGATGTACCTTTGGAGTCTTCAAGAGAAAATGTCTTCGTAGGATTTGTGGTCCTATCTACATACGAAACACGGGAGACAAGATTCAATCGCAAACTGTACGGGTTGCACAGTAATGTCTGCTTATTGACGGAGCGTTCAGAACTTAAGGTGACTGGGTCGTGTGAAAAATCTTCAAGTCCATTCCAGAAGAGCTCCGCAGAGATTCAGACTTCATAGTCGATTTAGTGACCAAATGCTCAACCTCAACCAACTTTACGTAAGAAGCATGAGGTAGGTGTCAGTGGATGCTAGCTAGAAAAGTTTATTGGTTGATGCAGGTCCACACTTCCCTTACTTCCATCCATAAAGGTTTTCATCAGATAAAAAAGAAAAGAAGAGTGGAACCTGCAACATTGGTCTTCTTGAACTACAATCACTGTGTCATAAAGGTAGGTCCATTGTAATACCGCAAAGAATATCGGATGTAAAGTCACTTTACACGATATAATTTGGCTAACCTTAACGGGGTTAACCCCTTCCTGATCTTCATAGAAGTACTCCCCGAAAGGGCAAAGATGAGTTGTGGTGTCTTACATTCTACAGAAGCTATAGGAGGGATTCGTATGGTTTCTAATAGCATCTCTGCCCTTCAAGCAGTGCTCCGTGAGGTCTCCTCTTATAAAGCTTATGCATTTTCTATTTATATATCTATCAAAAAGATTGTATAATGAAAGATATCTTATTCCACAGAATAAAAAAGGTGTCCTCTAACTGCCACTATCCACTATCTGTTGGTCGTAAAGGATGTTACTTTACCTAACTGCGACATCTACTAGCCTAGATAGTCTAATAGAACGATTCTAGAAGATCCTTTTTATAACAGATTCTACTTTACATTACAAGTATGACAACATTAACAATATCTGCTGTCAAAATGTGACACGTTCTATGAAAGTTTCCAGAAGGATATGAATTCATTAAAGTTCCGTAACACCCAAACCTTAATACATATCATTTACTTGTCTACTGCCTTTCGTATCTACTCATGCTTATTAAACGACTTGTTTGCCTCAGCCAACTAATCAATTAGCATATAATACAACACAAACAATGAGAGCACCGATATCTAAATCTCAAATCAATAGCTGACTACTTACTGTGACAGCTTCAACTCCACCCAATTGTTTAAACATGAAAACAATTCTCAAATCTGATAACAGAAATTCCATGCAACGTTAATGTTAAACAGAAATCCAACACATAATGATCTAAATACGTTAATCCCGTTATAAAAAAACAAAACCAACATTTTTACCACTTTTCAAGTTTGCACGTCAACTCTTTTGTTTTGAACATGAAATGTATTTCTTTCTTTTTTTTTTCTTTTTAGATTCAAATGCTGCTGCTATTACTCATGCAAACAAATGAATGGACCAAAAAATAAGGTAAGTCACCAGCATTTTTAAATACTGAACAAAATAATTGAACCCACGACAGACAACCGAACAGTTATAGATGAGGTGAGAGGCAAAATGCCATAACACATAAAATGACAAAATATTGAACAGCTTTGGTTCAAAATCAATTAATTAATCATAATCAGATGTTGGTGGTAGCTCTACGCTACGAAATGGTGTTAAAACCCATATCATGCGCGCCGTACAGTAACTGACACTTCAATTTGCAATAACTCTGAGACCCACAAAAGTGACAACGCCTAACAATTGTTATGCCCAATAATTGACCACCAACACCATAGTAGTAAGCGACAGAATAAGAAAGAGGGAGAGAGATACTGATTATATTGCAACACGATTCAGTAAATAAATGTCAGAGCTAATTCCATTTCGGTAAGTACCTAGTTATCCCACGTTTGCCACCATGCAAAGCTGCTGCTGATGGCTGGTGGCCAAATAGACATTCTCGCCGTCTCTTAGGGTCTATGTGCATGGTCCCGATGGCATTTTGTTTGAAACTGACCACGCAACAAGCGACAACAAAACGATTTACAATGACAGCACACATTCGGCCGTAACTAAGCTCTTTATGCACACACAAAATTCAAAGACAGGCATTTTGAGGTACAATACCACGCTATATAGATAGATTTCAATCCAGTTACTCGTAGTTATCTCACCTGACACTGAGATAGAGATACAGATGACAGATGTAGTTGATTGATTTATGTCTCGATGATTTATTGCTCAATTTAATTATTTGCCATATGATCGAGCACCCCCGCACTCGATTGGTATTCATTTTTTTCGGGACTAAGGTCCGGTGAGTGGTGGTCAGGATTACGAGTAATCGATTTGAATATGACCGAGGTTGAATGAATGAAAATCGTATGCATTTTGTGCATCGATGCGAATCTAGTTGACGTGTCCCACTGTGGGAACCATGTTGGTTGGTAATAAATTGGAATTTAAAGTGGCACTTTGGCATAAATCATATCTTAGCTATGACCGACGTGTAATTTGCAAAGCAGAGTGATATTTGGAAATTTCTAAACGTACGTACAAAAGACAGAGACCAGATGTATACCTATATATGGTAAATGGCACTGTTGTAGGTATTATTATTTAAATTGTATTTGCTTTAATTTATGGACTTGAATTTGATTATAGAGTGTTGCTAATATAAGAGAGACAGATATTGTTTATAACTCTATTATCCTCGGGGTGGTCTTTTGTTCAGTGTGTTATTTATGAGAGATTGTATCTGAAAGCAAATGAGATTAAGCGATCCGATTTGGTTAGGATATGGTGAAGGGTTTAGTAGTGCCATAATTGTTTTTCTTCTTCGTTTTTTTTTTGCATTTACAAATAATTAAATTTTAGAATAATTTGCTTAAGCCTATTTTGTAAAGATTTACATTACTTACTGTAATAATATTAAATCGCTTTCTCCTCTTCACATATTTATGTATGCTAAACATAGCGTGATGGGAAATATTTTTGAGTTCATTGAGTGATTTTTGTGGAAATGAATTCATGCCTCTGGCTGCTGAATTCATTCATACGACTTGTAGTGAAATTTGGTGGTCCTGCGGTTCGAATTAGTGAGTAGTTGTAGGAAAAACAACGCCTTGAATTTATCTTTTTCCTCACAGTACTACCGGCTGGCATTTCTGTTGGGGAAAAGATGAAAATTATAAGCTCTTTATAATTCCCTAGTTTCATTCACGTTGTCCTCGTTTCAGACGCCTCAGTTCTTGTGTTTTGCACAATTGTTTTTTGCAATTGCTTTCAGGTTCAGACGAAATTTTACGGCACAAAAAGTCAGTTTATAAACATACTTAGACCAAAGGAAGTCCATTGTGATACCACGGTCTAGTTGAACCAGCCGAAGCTTCTTATGAAGCGGAGAATGCTTCTGACGTCAATATTCGCCAGATAGTCGAAGTAGTCGATGAATGGAGCCCTAGATGGAACAGTCTTCTTTTGAATAAGGCTGGACAGGCACAAAGGAAATGGAGGATAGTTTGTTCCTCTTTCTCATCGCTGTAGCTTCTACAGTAATCATTTTAAAAGAGGCCCAGCCTTTTAGCGACCGATAGGACAGTGCACCATGAGGACACCGATGATGGTGCTGATCTGCGATCGTTTTAGCAAAATCAATATACCAGAGCTTCTTTTATCTAGCTTGGGCCAGATTTGTCTAAAGACTCTGCAAGTAGTAAGAGTCTTCCATCTGTGATTGGCATTTTTGATTGCATCCAGCATAAGTACATGTAGCGAGAGGCATACCTAAATTTTCCGGTATAATTCTGAGGGTTGCGTCTTTTCTAGAGAACTCGTCAGCCTTACAATTACCCCTTTGTGGATTAGCACCCAGCATAGATGAATATTGAATTGCTCCGTCATCTCCGTAAGAAAGGAGCGACAGTCTCTAGCACACTTTGAAGAGAGTGAGCATGAACCAGAGACTTTGTTGCCGCTTGGCTATCCCTTACAGCGAGGTTATGATCCGGAGTAGAAGGATCACAACCCTCCCACTTTACTCCATCCCTACTGGTCCGCCTGTGGGGTTCGTTTTTGATTGATATTGTTCGATGGATCTCAAGTGCTCGTTCCAGGGGCGTTTCTCTTCACTTATGATGGTTCCATCATCAGCAAAGAATAACTGATGCATTTAAGGGTCCGCCACTTTCCCTTCAAGCAGATAATCTGAATGCAATAAATAGCAAAGGACTGAGGACGCTTCCCTGGGGTACACCGACTTTGATTGGGTGACTCCTGTTGGACATCTTATTCTTGTCGTTGCTTCCTCATACGTGCCCATGATCATGCTCACGTAAGTTTCTGGAACTCCTCGTTATCATAAAAGATCTCATGGTTGTCTATCAAAGGCTTTTTCAAAATCAACCAACACCATAGGCAAGTCCTTTAAGGAATCACGATGTTTTTCCATTATGATCCTTATACTCTGAATTGCATCTGTTGTTGATTTACCCGAGACAAACCCACACTGGTCATCAGATAGCCGTATTCTTTTCCGCAGTCGGGCATCTAATACCCGCTCAACGATCTTCATGGTGTGTGACATCAGCTTGGCAGAACGGTAGTTATCGCAGTTTCGCGTTTCACCCTTTCCTTTGCACAAAGGAAGAAGATAACTTTCCCTGCACTGATTAGACATTGGATTACTGCTCATAAGTTTGGAGATAGCAATCATGAGCCCGATGTCTTCCATCTCCAGAACTGAGAGGTTCTTTGAGTATTTAACCCCATTAGTAACTTCTTCGACAGTAATGTCGGATACTTCGTCATGGTTAGGAGCGGCTCTTGGAAAGTATACCCTAGGAAACTTTTCGCTCAGAAGTCTTTCACAATACTGTCGGCATCTGTGGAAAATTTTGTCGTCTGCCACAAGAAGCTGGCCTTGAGCATTGTTAATGAACTTTAGGGAACGAATCTCCTAAGCATTTCTTCTTCTCTGGGTGGCTATTTTGAAGAAAGTTTTTCCCTTATTCAAGTTGTTTTGTCGAAGCTCCTGGATAGCCTGATTCTTATCAGACGTCCATACTTTTTGCTTGACATTGGGTGCACTTCTTCTTCGCGAGCCCTTTGCAACATCTACGAGTATATATTACTTCAAGGCGAGCTTTTTCATTTCTATTAGTAGAAAAATACTTTGGCCAAGCCATGAAAGCCGTTTTCTTTCCCGTATCACTATTTTAGCTTCATCTGTCCACCTCCATGTTTCGTTGGCGTGTTGGCAGGGGCCTTTCGACGTTCCAAGCAGTGATTTGGATTACGCCAAGCATTATCGCTGTAGGCAGTCCCACATATCTTGTGCTCTGTACTCCTCATAATTTGTTACGCTGCTAATAAAAGCTTCGCCTTTTCCTTTGTCCAGCTTGTACCAATTGATTTTCTCTGCCACCTTTATTTTCTTCTCCGTCTCCATAAAAATTTCTGTCAGAAGTAGACTGTGTTGCTGGGCGATCGCCCCTCCCACGATAACTTTGCAATCTTTAACCCGGGGCTTCATGAAACTGGCTACCAAATGGTAGTCAGTCTATTTTTCATTTCCGCCACTGCTGTGCCGGCTTTGTTTGACGAATATGGTATTTAGCACGATAAGACTGTATGACTTGCACATGCTGGAGATGTCTTCACCTGGAGAATTCCTGGTGCCGTACCCCACTCTTCGTTTGTCTTCCCGACATGTCCGTTCAAATCAAACAAAAGCTCTTCCTTTAGGCTGTTTTTCATGAGGTTGTGAGAATCCAGTCAGAATTCATCTTTTTCTCTCTGTTCGCATCCGACTTGGGGAGCATATCCGCTTACAATATTCCACACCTCACCCTGTATCACCAATTTGGGAGACATCAAACGGTCACTGAACTTTGAAATGGTCAAGATGTTGCCAAGTATCTCTTCCGCGAGGATGGTAGCAATTGCGTTCTTAACTTGTTCCAATCCATAGTTCAGGTTAGGTAGATGGGTGCCTTGTGGCAAAAAGAGTCACTGTTCACTTAAGCCAACAATTCGGGTCCATTGTACCCAATAATTTAACCCTGGAAACGTGATAAAGTCCGGTGTTACAACCACCCAGATAGTGATATACTTACATCTCAGGAGGTCCGTAAGTTCTATATTACCTAAGTCCTCCAATTCCGAGAAGACGTAACTTCCGAGAGTCCTCATTCTTGTAACGGATAGGGCAGGACAAACACTTAGCAGGTGACGAACTGATTCAATTTCTTCTTCATCCCTGCAACTTCTACAATATTCCTTATGCAGCACACTGGGTCGCTCCGCGAGAACTCCAATGGCACAATGACCAGTAATTATTCCAGAAACGACTCGTGCATTATAACGACTAAGTTTCACAAGAGAAATTGTTCTCTTCTTGCTGAAGACCGGCCATATCGCCCTAGCAGTTGCACATGTTTTCAGATGAATCCATCATCTGTTTGCCCGATCGGTGGTTTCATCTTCTATTTTCTTTCGTAGGGAACTGATTGGGGTTACTACAAAAGGGAGGGCCCGCGGTAAGTGCAGCGCCGACCCTTTCTTAGCAAGCTCGTCACCCGTTTCGTTTACTTCGATATCTATATGCCCTGGTACCCAGCAGAGAGTCACCGCATTGGCTCTAGATATTCCATTTAAGACGGATCTGCAGGTCTTCACGAGCCTTGATCTAATTATAGCAGAGTCCAGAGCCTTAATGGTTGCCTGGCTGTCTATATTGACAGTTATCGTTTGTTCCGATCCATAGTAGAACATCTTGTAAGGTTTTGCTTAACGTTCAAGAAACGCGCCCGATTCCCGGTGTTTCACCATTTCGCTTCTTGTCCACTCGCCTTCCAATCATTATTTCTTTAAGTTCGTAGCTGCGAGCACTCATACTTCCAAGGTTCCAACTCGCGACTCCATTGCATTATTTTGCTATCTCCCGGAAATCGAATAGGTCAGCCCCGAGCATTTCTACTCGTCCCAGGATCACAACCATGCGTAGTGCCTGGCGGGGTAGTGCTTGTCTTTTTAGCGCACTTTTCCATAATGCTAGGGTTTAAGCGTTTTTGGTTTTGACACGTGCATGCTTCTGATTTTTGATTTCACTTTTACAACAGCGGTGATCTCCAGTCGTGTCAACCCACGGATTCGCATGCACACTTGCAGGACAGTTTTAAGATGGTGTATGTGTCGCTAGGCTCAGCTGGATATTTTAAAAAATTGTCTAGATATGATTTTCCCCTTAGTCGCCTTCTACAACAAGCGCAATGTATTTGTTGAGGGCGCTGCAGTGATATTCTTAACCTGTCCCTGCACGGGAAAGTTTCTAAAGCTTGGTGTCTATTTCTCTTCTTCTGTTCGGTCTTCTCTGGGTTGACCTGTAGTCCATTTGATTCCGCCCATGAGAAAAGATCTCTCAGTGCCAATTCCATAATACCGCAGATTGTTAGTAAATGCTTACCATGAACCAGGGTTGCTAGGTCGGCTGCGTATGCTACTGTCTTTATTCCTTCGTTCTTTAGAGCCTTAAGAATTTTGTACTCCCTGTGGAGTACCCCTCATAGCTGGTTTCTTTATTATACTCTCGCCTGTCTGTGAATTAATAACTCTGCCATTGTTTCAATCCAGCTTGTTACCATTGTCTTAGTTTATATTCCCTCTAGTGCCGCTTTAATAGATTCTGTTCCAGGAATGCAACTAAAGTGTATTCTTTATAGCGAAGGCTTTTCTCTATATTCGATACAACCGCATGTAAAGCTGTCTCTACGAATTTTGTTCAGTGTAGTGTGTAGGCGATCAAATCGATACGTTTAAAGCACTCAAGTCAGGCCAGAATATCATTGAAAGCAGAAACCGCGCACTTACATCATTTTCCAATTCGTTCAACATCGCAAAAAGCGCATTAGGTGGATGCCACTTGAATATACTTTTTTATGGACAAATCGTTAAAGAAAACAACAAAATTAAAAAATACTATACTTGTAGCCTTAAGAAATACTTTAATGTGAATCGAATTGTTCTTTGCAATACTAGGATATTTATGATGTTGATGGAGGCTATTAATAGTTTGAAGAAGCTTAAGGTTGTTAATCATATGTAGCCGTGTGTATTTGAAATGCAGTAGCTACAAAAGTTTATTGCCACCACTTTATTGCTGTACACAAAAGTTTATAACTTTATCTAGAACAACGTAATCATTAAAACTGTAGTTTAGGACCACCCATAGGGAACAAATGTTGGCTTTACTTTTTTATGAAGTATCCATGTCTAAGTTATGCCCAAAATCTATTTTCTTTGGGGGTCTAAGTATGTAATAAAAATGGTAAAGTGGAACATAAAATATTGACTTTTTTACTATAAGCTGTTACGGAGGGGCTTTTAAAATTGTATTTGTAGACCATTAGGTTTGTAAAGACTAGGTTATGTAGATTTTTCTTTCCAATTGCTGCTCAAAAATCATTGGAATCGAGTTGGATTGAGGTCAATGTGGGGACACGGTAACGAAAACCTTTCAAAATCGTTATAGTAAAGGGTTACAATTACTTACTTAAAGAGCTGCCAACCCGAGTCCCTACCTGAGACATGGCAGGCTTCCATCCTCTTCGATCCTGCGCACGATGCTTCCAGTTTTCCAGACCAAGCACTCTGGCATCCTCAATAGCTGAGGAGGTCTTCCTTGCCTTCTCGGACCTGGGGACTGGGATTCGAAGATCCACTTTGCTGGATCATTATTGTCCATTCACTCGATGTGGTCGAGGTAGTGTAGTCATCATCTAGATACAGCTCATAGAGTTCGCAGTTATACATATCTTCTTCACCATTCACCCTCCTCGCTTATGGGACCGAGTATACGACAAAGAATTTTTCTCTCGAAGGTATTCAAAATCTGCTCTGTTTTCCTGCAGCACTCGTCCAGCACTCGGCACCATAGCGCAGGACTGGCAGGATCAAAGCTTTGTAGAGCACGCATTTCGCCCTCCAAGTTAGGCGTTTTGAACCCAGTTGTTTCACCAAGCCGAAGTAGCAGCGGTTTTGTCGTGTTGTCAACGAACAATTTAATACAACTTGTGCTTCCTTTTTTCCTTGGTCTTTATTTTCTCCTTTTTTACACTCTAAATTTACTGTACACTCCTTATCTTCTTCTCATCTTCTCCTACAGGAGCTGGACCGTCTCCTTCTAATGTTCTAGAAGGACTGAAGAAATCCGATCGCGGCGTTCATTTTGTACAGCGCGTACGCGGCGAAGTGGAACGATGTTTACACAAGTATGTGCTTGCCCCGTTTACATGCGTGGTACGATTCGACGTTTTGGATTGCAATGCAACGTTCATGTGCGTGAGCGCTATTCGCTACATCGCGTTTTGGATTGCAATTGCAAAGTTTACGTGCGTTAGCGCTGTTCGCTACATCACTTTCCCGCCAGCGTGAGCGTTACTTAGGTGACTTATTATTTGAAAATGACATGCCGACTACATGGCGGTCCAAATTTGTTTTTAATGCTACTAACGAAAGGCTTAACCCGATCTACTGAGACTGTGATGTTTTTTTTATTTGTCTCTACTATGAATTATTTGCGCAACCGCCGAATTACTTTTAACTGTCCTTCATATGGTGTAAACTCTTTTTAACCCTATCAGTTCTAATGAGAACTTGTTCGCATGTGTCCAGAGTTTTTGGGATATACGTGGTTTATGAACTCTTTCGTCAGACGGATTTCTTGAAAATGTTGTATTGAAGTTGGTTTTGTCCTCGTTTACTTCAAGGCCAACTCGGTTCGCCTGCTCTTCAATTGCTGTTAAAGCGTATATGACGGCAAGCTGGGAGCGACCGACGAGGTCAATGTCGTCTGCATATCCCAGCAGCTGAACGGGTTTGTTGAAGATAGTGCCTTCCTTGTTGACGCCTGCCCTGCGTGTGATAGCGCATCTATTTGCCGCATCCGGTACTGAAGTACTGTTTCCAAACTGCACATTGTATCGCGTGTTTTCCAGCGTAATGCGACACAGCTGGATTAGTTTAGGCGGGATCCCAAATTCGGCCATCGCTATGTAGAGCTCATGGCGGTGGATGCTATCATATGCGGCTTTAAAGTCGATGAAAAGATGGTGAGTCTCGACTTGAAATTCGCTGGTCTATTTAATGCATCGTCGATCGGACGTGCCAGAAGCCACACTGGTACATGCCGATGAGTGTGTTGCGGAAAGGCTTGAGACGTTCACACATTACGTTGGATAGGATCTTATATGCGACATGTGACAGGGATATGCCTCTGTAGTTCTTGGAGGGCCTAGGATCGTCCATTTTGCGGATGGGGCATATGGATCTGATTGTCCTGTCATCGGGCATGCTTTCATCCTCACGCACTTTGTTGATGAGTTGGTGTATGCATCCTACCAAAAGATCACCGTATTTGAAAAGCTTTGCAGGCAGTCCATCAGAGCCGGCGGCCTTGTTATTCTTCAGCTTTTTGATAGCTGGGCCGACATCTTCTTGGAGGGGGAACTGTTTCTTCGTTGACTGGATGCGGGTGTTCTTTTTCCCCTACCACTCCCACTACATGATGCCCATTTAGCAGATATTAGAAATGCTGCTTAAAGACATTTACTATTCCCCGTACTTCGATGACTAGGTTTCCTTAACTATTTCGAGGAGCCTGCGTTCCGGGTTTGAAGCTAGCTGCCTGTCACTTGGCTTTCCTGTAGAACATCCGGATGTTATTTCTATCGCGGGACTCTTCGATATCCTTGTGCTGGGAGACTGCGTATGCCCTTTTCTTCCTGGGCAGGGTCTTCTTCTCCTCCCTTTTTCGATACTCTTCCATAACTGCTCTTGTTTTGCGCTGCAACGTCGAAGTTTGCAACAACTGACGTTTCGACCATTTAACCGATATTGTATTTTATTTAAAATTAAAATCTTAAAGCTCAAGTCCGCCTCCTTACTTTTCCCCACATTTCTTCCAGTTGAAAGGCTAATACACAGTACCCAGCTCTGTGATCCGGTTTCAAGACATGGGTTTTCAAGACGGCGGATTGCCGAGAGAGTACTGTCAATGAGATAGCTTACGTCCATTATACATATGTCAAAAGATCACTTCTCCATTTCAAACTATGCGTCGCTAGGCAATACGTACCAGTTTTCACTTCAAAAACAACTCAAATCACCTCACTTCCTGGTACAATTCAATCCTAAATCTCGTCCAGTGCAATGCATCTCGCATCTTAACATAAGAAAAATACTCCACTGAAACACGCTGACAGATTGATGAAGTGAAAGCTTAATTATTGCACCTCGAACGCTGCATCACCTAACTATACGCAGAAGCTGCATGTCATCTGACATCCAAGACGGACACAAATCCCAAAAAATCTAAACACTTAACAGCCTATCTGCCGAGTGGTGCTGACAACTGCCTCCCTCGCGCGACTACAGCGACGACCACGATGACGACAACGATGGGGACGGATCTGAGCTGCGCGCACGCGCACTCCTCCGTAGCTAAAAATATAACCAAACAGCACCAGCTCGGTTGTTTTATTTGACATGGACACAATACACGACGAGATTGACGGGACATACTTGCTCGAGCACTATCTTTCCAGAGATATCTATCTGCAGATAGGCACAACTTGGAGTTTGTTGGACGTCTATTTGCATGCGGAGGTATTTTTCGTTCTTCGCAAGGTATGCGGAGGCGTTAAATGGTTACATGTTGGGGGTCAGCAGCGGCGAAAAATTGTTCTGCTGCTGCTGGCCTTACGGTGGGTTTGTACATAGATACGTCTGGCTGACGGGGGTGAAGGCAACTTCGGTGAATTCGTTGATCTGTGATAGAGTTGATTGGATGCCTCACAGCGGTTGAAGATAAGAGGTGTTTCTTGGATGGCGGTGGCGAGGGGTGGAGGTGGAGTGTGCTTTTTTGATTGATTTTGCTTGACTTCTGGCTGCGGGTCGACTGCTGCACAGTACATACACATATAACGCGCGCAATTACCGAACGGAATAAATTGCTCCATGTAATTCCATTGTGAGATAATTTTTACTTTTTGTTTGTTCGCCCATTCTCCACACTAATCATTCCAAGTGTGGAATTTTGATTTGAGCTTATCAGGTGGCAGGAATCATGGATCTGGCAAAAGGAGTATGCGACATGTATACACAGAGGAGAGGTGTGCACAGCCTGGCCTGTGGTGTTGTTAAGCGCAGCAATTAAGTAATTTTAATTTGATTTTTATTTCGTTTGATTACATCCGAAGAAAAGATTGCTGTCGATGAGTGGATGGTGGAGGGAGAAGTGGGGTGTTAACTAATGTGACCCAGGAGTCAAATTGTCAATCTATGAGTACCCTTGCCTATTGTTGTGTTCGATTGAATAGAGATGCATGAGTTGGGAATAATATAATCGATTACAATCCAGATTGACATTCATGGTGAGTCGTCAAGTGAAGGACTTTTCAGATGGGTTGGGCGTCGGTTGAAGATGGGATTTGATGCGGCATGAATAAATGGTGAACTTTGAAGGAAGGAGAGGTATTCACCTGGAATGTGGAGGCAGCAGTGCGGGGCAATTGAGGTTTCCAGCTAATAGCTGATGAAGAAAGAGTATGTCGGTAACTTTACAATGTTTTTCAAGAGCAAGTGAGTTATATCTGTCAGCACAAGAAGAAGAATGAATCTTTCTTGGACAGCCTCAATTCGTTGGGAATAGGTATCATAATAAGGTGAACAATAAATTATTCTTCCACATTTCGTTAAGCCTGAGACAATTATCTAGCTAAAGTACGTTGCCGGAGTTCTTGGTTTGAAATTTTGCATCTTTTCCTACTGGTACGTGTCGTTTTTAAATGTTTCAAAACAAGTGCAGCACTTTTCCACATACGCATTTCCATCAGTTTCCTTATTAATTACACCATAAACGACTATGGTTCAGCTGCATCCAATACTTAACTGCTGAGACTCAAAGGGATAGGTTTTTCCACATCAAATTCGTAGGTTCCTCTGCATAGATACTTAGCTATCATCTCTTTACCGATACATTGAAACGTTCGTTATACCGAACACATGTTCCCGGTCACCAGCATGTAATACGATCTCGAACGTATCTAAGGCAATGGGAATGCGTGATGGGTTGTCTCGGGTATGCTAAAGTTAATGGTAAAGTCTGTATTCATTATTTGGGATCAGAGTCCAAGAGAAAGATAAAAATATCTGCAAATCACGTGTACTTGTTGCAGCTGGCATTCTTCCTCTTTGAGCTTAAATTCAATCTTTTAATTGCACCTATAAGGACACAGTGACGCAAAGCCAAAGATGTCATTTTTAGGCATAAATCGACTCTAGCGACGCGAATATTTGAGGTGGATTTTAGTGCTTACTACGAATATGAAAGAATTAACCCACGGAAGCATGCCGTTCAAGACCTATAGCCATTTAAATTTGAACGAAACTGCTACATTGGCAACAGTACCGATTAAAATGTAAAATAACTGGTCTGCAGAAACATAAGCTTCAATAGTTATGACCATTCAAGCACATGAAGATACTTTGGTGATAATATCGTCGACTGTTGCAGAACAGCTTCTAGTTATTCTACCTTTCTTAAAAATAAACTGAACCATATGTTTTTGTGCTATTGCCAGTGGTTCCGGAGTATTATAGTGCTACGGACTTGGCAACGCTATCACATGTCAGTGCGGTGACAGAAACTTCGAGTCTCGTTGTGAGCGGAAGAGGCTGGCTGTCAAATGCTAGAGTAAAAAGAGGAGATGGTTTTGACTTTTTTTTCCTGCGGTCTTGGATTTTGAAGGTTTCAGCAATGCGGACGCGGCCGAAATTGAATCGCGGATAGTTGAGTGCATCCCTCCTAATAAATTAAAGGAGAATAAACAATTTGAATGCTCTCGGGAACCACAACTCAGTTTTTATTTCATTTCTCGTTTTCCGCTTAAATTTCGCCGATTTTTCTATTCAACCCCATAGTGTATCTTCGAGTTTACAATATCTTCATTCGAACTCAACTCTCTATGTGTGTAAAGAAAGTCGTGCTATGCCTTTGCCTTATATCAAAGTAGCGTTTGATTTGATCTTGTAAAAGGTTAAGGTCTCGAAGGAGACCTCTTTGCAGATAAGTTTCAGATATCAGATCAATTTCCGAGAAATTTTTGTCAGCTGCGAGCAACGTTGGGACATTCACACAAGATGTGCTCAGCAGTCTCTTGCTCTTCCAGGCAGAGTCGGCAAAGATCTAATGCCCTTTGAGATCGCCTAGTGGCACATATTGCGGCTTATTTCTTCACCTTAATGTGATAGAGCTTCAATAGAGCTTCTAGAGCCGCAGTTAGCAAAATCGGCGTCCAGTTGTTGATTTTCGAGCACCCAATCGGTGTATGTTCTGCGCGTTCTCTGGTCAGCCGGCTTTAGTTGTTGCGTAAGGGATAAAAATGCAAATCCAAGAGCAAAATATGCCAAACGGAGCTGTAGGAAATGACAAACTGCTGAGCATGGCGTTGAATTGACAATTCTGGGTTTTCGCCCAATGAGGGACTCACAGCGTCTATGTCTTCATTGATCGAGTATTGCGATGATGCACAGGCCTTAGACTAAAATTAATAAGCAAAGTGCAAAGAACGGCCGCCATAGGTACCACGAGTGCCATGCGGACAAGTCCAATTGAAGCTCTGAATGTACTTCTGCCACTTGACCTACATATTTAATACATTTCAGCATGTATCGCTGTCAGATTCAGAGAATCAGTGTGCTGGTCTGATGGGGAAAACTCTAACCGACTACACCATACCCAAAACTGAATTTTCAACACAACTTCACAGTCGATTTTCCGTCCGGGACAGACTTGAAAGAGGTGAAGTCATAAGAATTTCAAAACAGCAATATATACCGACGGCTCTAAGATGGACGGTGGGGGAATCTTTGCGGAACACTGAAAATATCAAAATTGCAGATTCATCCAGTGTCTTCCAGGCGGTGGTTCTGACAATACGTGAAGCATGTCGGATAATAAGAACACAAGTCTACACCCTTATCAACATTTTTTTTTTTTTTTTTTTTTTATAATTTGCACGTGTTAAAGGGGATATGAATACCCTTATACTAATTTTTAGAACACTTGCGTTTTGTGGAAAGAGAAGAGGCAGAGAAAAAGACAGAGTGGTGTAGTTTCAAACTCAGGTGGTATTAAGTTTCTGTAAACTCCAAGGGTGGCTGTACAGATAACTGGGGAGTATTTTGTTTGTTTTCGCTATTATTGTAGTTGCTTATGATTCACAGTATTTTTTTCCGTCCCCCTGATGTCATCACCACGATCAAGTTGCATTTTAGCCATATGACCACCCTACTGCCAGTGCTATGCCTTCACAGTAGAGTTGACTTAGCTTTCGCAAGTGATCGACTTTTATTTATTTCATGCGAAATAAATAGATGATTCTTGACATCAGGATTCGAACCGTGAATCAACAGCGTGACAAGCGTTGATGTTACCACTACACCACGGCCACCCCAATTGCCATTTTCATTGATAATCAGACTGCTATCAATGCGCTGATTTCGACAACATTACCATCTGGTGGAAGAGTGTGGGAAAGAGCTCTCGTCACTAGATTATCGGATCAAAATCAATCCTCTGTGAGTGCCAGGTCATAGCAACATAGAGGGGAATGAACGGCGCAAGGAGTGGGTCTGCCCGTGAAACCTTCTCACATCAGTTGCAAGCAAAAGGCAGAACAGTTTGCAGAGTTGTGTCATTTCTAGTTAGATCTGGCAGAACTACAACTGGGCCACAACACAAGAACTTAAGAAAAGGACTCTGGCAGATGCCGCAAGAAGCACAAATCACTGGCTAGCAGGGACGCATTCGTCTAGACTGTGCATCCCTTTTAACACACTCGGCTTTAAGTAGAGCCCGACATCGAACTCTAAACCCAAGCCCTCTTTCGACAACCTTAAAGAAATTAACACCATATAACAATCAAGGTCACATAAGTTGTGGTACTTAAAATAGCGCTTAAGTATTAATTGTGCTGTAGGGTAATGCGCAGAAGCAACCACTCCTATCTACATCTATCCTATGTATGGTTACATCAGATAATTCATTCAATATCACGGAAATTTCAGTACGCGTATATATTTTTATGGATTAATCGTTAAAAAACTACAAAACTTAGAAACAGCTACTGTGCCTGTAAGCCTTAAGAAGTACTTTAGTGTGAATCGGATTATTGTTTACATTATTAAGATACTCGTATTTATGGTGTTGATGGAGAGCATTAAGAAAATAAAGAAACTTAAGGTTGTTGTATTTGAAAACCAGTAGCTACTCGTACATAAAGTTTATAACTTCATCGAGAATCAATAAACCTGCAGTATAGGACCACCCATAGAGCGTAAGTAATGAGTTTGCTTCGTCGTAAGGAAAAAAAAATATACCTATAAATGCAAACTCAAAATCTATATTTATTTTGATATCAAATTTATTAGATTTTTAATAGATTGTACGCTCCCCGTCGGCGGTGATAAACATAAGATCAACTGTGAGGCATAAGATTTTAACAATCATAAACATTTTAGAAACGACTTTAAAGTAATAGTTGATCCAACAGTTGAAAGCAGATGTCTACTGTAATCCAGAAAATAGTTAGCATAGAAGCGAAAGTGAAAATTTCGGTGTGGGGTCAATTTTTCTTTCTTATGCAAGGTGGTCCAACAGTCCTCATTTGATTTCTTAAGGCAGAAACTTTGTTTGTAATTAAACAAAATTGGTTCTGTTTGTTCCATTCGTGGAGTGGCCGTCGCCAGAGTTGATGCACATTCTGGCTCGTTCCGCAGCATTTTCCATGATCTTTCTCAGAACTTCTGGCGATAAATTCTCCAATTCTTGTCGCAATGTCTGTGGTTAGTTCGTATAGATCCGCGACTTTAAAAAATCGGGCGATCTTGCGGGTCATTGCAAACCATCACAACAAGAAATTAAGAGGTCGGACTAAGTCCAATGTCGCTCTTGCTGGAAATAGATGTTCTCCAAACCCAATTTGTCAATTTTCGGTAGCAAGAAGTCGTTGATCATGGTTCTGAAGCGCTTACCAGTCATAACAATAGTGTTGCCGACGCTGTCCTTATATGGGCTAACCACCTTTCTTCCGTAAACGCCGCACCAAACAGAAACTTTAAGAGAATCTAATGGCTCTTCGTGCATTACACGCGGATTTTCAGTACCCCAGAAGCTATAATGTTGCTTATTCACGTATCCGTATAGGTAGAAAAACGCCTCGTCGCTCATGATGATTTTGAATGAAGGTCGAGGTTTTGAAGGACTTGGCTGTAATTTGCACGCGATTGGCCATAGCTGATGAACTGTTTGCGCTTTGTACGGCTATATGTTCAAGTCGTTTACCAAAGTTCGATGTAAAGACCGTCTATTGATGCCCAATTGCATGGACGGTCGTCTGGTTGAGGGTCCCCATAGACAATGCTGCAGCCACAGCAGCGATATTCTACACCGAGCAGCTGCTCTGGGGGCGGCCACGTCTGATACTGTCCAGTGTTGAGCCGGTCTCCTTGAGGTGAACGGCTAAATACTGCCCAGTTGGTCCACATGACCAGGGAATCGACGACGAAATTCACTTTGAGCCAAAACCGCCGATCGAGTATTTGTCAAACACATTGATTCAATTATTCTGCCTTCTTCAAGAATATAGCAATCCATTACTGGACACAAATGTCAAAGTCGTGATGACATAAGACGCCATTTGCAAAAATGAAAGCAACTTCCGATAGGGTTATGACGCCACATTGTACGAGTATTTAAAATCGCGCTAAGGAAAGTACTTTCTCATAGCTTTTAGAACATTAGCTCATGAGGCTTGTTCTTCTCAATCTCAGTGTTATTGTGTCGTGCATTTAAGTCGATTTCTATCTCCGAATTGATGTGGTTTTATAGTCGTTGGTTGTATGTCACAGTTTGCTTTCTAACCCCTTCTGTCACCACGTCCATTTGTAGGTCACGGTGCAAAGCGCTACTTCTTATTTACCAAGGGACATTTATTACTTCACGAACGACTTTGTTGTGGAATGTCTATAGAGTTTGGATATTGGTTTTCTGTGTACAACCGCATAATTGTATGCCGTACGTCCAAACAGGCTTCAATACTTGCTTATATGGCATGATTTTGTTCAGGGTAGCCAAATTTGTCTATCGTTCAAGTTTCTTTCCATTTTATTGGCAAAGTTTTACAGATTAGTTGTCAATGAATATTGGAAGATTGTCTACCTTTTTTATTTGTACAATTTGCGTGAGTTGATTTTGATCCATTGAATTTGATACGCCATTATCGCATCCAACCCCATTAAATGCATTCTGCAGTTTCTCTGTTGGCTTCACAGTGCATTTATCCCTAGTATACAACGTATACAGTGTTGGTCCTAGGACACTTCCTTGTGGAACACCTGTTTTCTTTTTCTTTAGTTCTGAATATTCGGCTCCATATCGAACTGGAAAGAGTCAATCTGAAATATAGGTTTAAGTATTTCGTAATACTATCTAGGTAAATTCACATGCAGTTTGTATTCAAGTACCTTATGCCACAAAGGCTGGAGCAACATCCAAAAATAGTTCTGAACAGACTCACTTTTCTTTCACTTGGTCCATCGTGGAATGTTTCTTTCTAAATCTAAACTGATGATTCGGAGTTGGACTACTTTCTTCTATTATTTTGCTAAGCTTTTTCAGGACTATAAGCGATATTGGTCTATAAGATGTCACTTCTGTTGTTGGCTTTTCTTACTTGGGTATTATAATCCCTTCAGGAATTTCCCAATGATGTGGGACATATAGGGGCTTTAGGCATGCTTTAATTATAAATTAAAATTTTTTTTTTTTAAGGCTATTAGATCGTACCCTGGTGCTTTTTTATTTGATAACTTGTGTTGACACATGCTTCCCACTTCTCTGAGCGTGACAAGGGGAATTTCATCTTCTTTCCTTTTATCAACAAGCTATAGATTTTCAGTGGCTGCACTTGACGTCATTCTTTTTTTCGATTTTCCGATCCAGGGGCGATTTTGTAAGAGGGATTTTGTAACTGCGGTCTTTTTAGATGCTTAGCTGCTTTCCACAAGAAGTAGTCGGTGGACCCATCCATTGTTAAACTTCGTAGAAATCCACTAAGTGAATTATATTTCAATTAACAGATTCGTTTCTTAAGCTGGTTATTGAGACGGTTGTGAACAGCCTTATCATCTGGGAACCTCGTTTGCCATTTTCTACGAACGCTTATTTTTTCGAATATCAACTCTATAACTTCGACGGGGTATTTTGATTCAGATTGTCTCCTGTTCAAATTAGCTAGTGTGCTTTCTTTGCTCATTTGTTTCCATAGGAAAACTTAGGTTTATAAAACTTTCAAGCTGTTCTCTGAATTAAGTTCAATTCATTCTCTTATTGTTAGGTTTGCTTTTATCCTGCACTTAGTGACAAGATCACTGGAGTATGATCTAACGATAGGTCAGCGTCGATCTTCCTTCAACTCTTTTCACAGTTGTTGTTGCAGCCTGCTTGATAAAGCCTTTCTCCTTTTATTGTTGTTAACTTTCTAGAAGTTCTGCATAGTTTTCTTCAAATGGGGATCACCTGGTTACCTGGTTGGGCAGTATTTGGCTGCTACCTTAATAATTTTCTAATTTTGTTTGGATGCTCCAATCATCTTCTAAAGGTACCAATAGTCCGGGCTGTTGATTCCGGCATGCATGATTCACAAACCTACTCGTTTACAGAAATGCACATACGAGTACGTACTAATCCATACCCTACACACTTCAAATACTCTCCCCGCGGGACTACTGTTAAGTATTACTTCGCGGGGCTCGTTAACCATTTATGCTATTCTTCCCCGTTTGCTGGTTCAACATTGGGTTCAGAGTTTGTCGTTCTTTGTTCCATGACAGATGCCGACCGGTCTTGGTTTCCACTGCTGCTCTCCTTGACTTTTTCCAACCGCTGAACTTCCTTCGTAATTATTGCTACAACCTGTTTTATCACAGGCCATGTTGCGCTCGATATTATAGATGTTTCTTCAATTCTTTCCTCCAGTTCTCTGTACTCTATACGAAAACGTGGGCACTGAAAAAATACGTGCTGGCCTCTCCTCTATTTAAACAAATAGGAGGTTCATCGAGCCCAAATCTGATCAGATACGCTCAAAAGCACAAATGTCCGATTAGAAGCTGGCTGAGGTAAAAATCTGCTCAGGTGCACATCGGCGAGACATTGACTCAGATAGGTTTTTCCATGTGGAAGCAGGTATGGTATTCCAGGTCCGGATAAGTAAATTTTTTAGTTTTTCAATTGACCCTGGACGCTTCTTCGCAACCTTAAGTTTCATTATTGACCAGGTATTCTCAATTGGATTGTGATCTGGACTGTAGGGAGGCCAACTTAATACATCGACATTATTTTCTTCGAAGTACTTTTTAACCTAAGAAATAAAAAAAATGCAAATATTATTTTTAGTCATAAAAGTTCTAGCTTATTTAAAAGCTTGAACTTTCATATTAAAAAAGAAAAACAAGTTCATACTTATAATTTTGTCTGTATGGCAAGGAGCATTGTCCTGTTGAAAAATGAATCTGCAAGTGTCACCAAAAAGCTCCAGCGCAGAGGGCTCTAATACATTTTCCAGAAACAGTAGGTAAACTTCTGCAGTGACTTTCGATTCTAGGAAGACCATTCTACCTTTTTCATCTCCAGAGAAGCATCCCCAGACCATCACACCTTCAGTTTTGGGGGGCATCCGTAGGATGCATTCAGAGCTCAGTCTTTCCTTTGGTTCTCTTCGCGTAAGAATCCTCCCATCTCCAACATGCAGCTTAAACTTTGATTCGTCGGAAAAGATAACATTGTTCCACATGTCTTGAGTCCAATTAAGATGCTCTTGAGCCCAGAGCAATCGTTTTTCTCTTACTCTTTTTGGAAAATCCGGCTTCCGTACTGGCTTGAGTGCTCTAAGTCCAGCTTTCACGAGCCTTTTCCTCACTGAACTTGACGAAATTATTTTTCCTGTAGCTCGACACAGATCGTTTTTAAGATCCACCGAAGTCTTGAACCGATGCCGACGGCTGTGCAGCACCAAAAAACGATCTTCCACTGCTGGTTGTCCCGGTCTCACGATATTTTTTTAAATTCCATGCCACAGTCTGTTGAGCAACATTTAATCTTTTAGAAAATTCACGTGTTGTCAAATTGAGACGTGACAGACACAAAATATTAGCTTTGCACTCCGAACTAATTTTTCCCTTTTTTTTTACTAAATTACTTCGGTTCGTTTCGGACTGCTATCACGAGCTAAATGCACCTCTTATTCATAATAACATCGACTTTTATGCACTATTTGAACGACATTTTGCTACCTAGTGCCAGTAGCTCTCATAAATTCCAAGAACTGCGCCCGAAAAGGGTAATAAAATGTTTGACCAACATTTCGGACACAGTCCGAAATGCACAGCACACAATCAGCGCACAAGTCGGTTGACGGAGTTAATCTTTCTGGCGTAGGACTTGATTGTCACTGCTTGGGCCCATATTGACAAAACTGGTCTCCTTTGTTGTCTCGGTCCTTAAAACATTCATCATTATTATTTATAAGGCTGCACCCACTTACAGCAGTGGTGGAAATGAAACCCAGATTGGTAGCCAGTTTCATAAAGCCCCGGGTTAAAGATTGCAAAGTGATCCTGGGAGAGGCGATCGCCCAGCAACACCGTCTCCTCCTGACAGCAATTTTTATGGAGACGGGGAAGAAAACAAATAAGCAAACAAAGGTGGCTGAGAAAATCAATTGGTACAAGCTGGACAAAGGAAAAGGCGAAGTTTTTATTACCAGCGTAACAAATTATGAGGAGTACAGAGCACAAGATATGTGGGACTGCCTACAGCGATCTTGCTTGGAGTGATCCAAGTCACTTCTTGGAACGTCGAAAGGCCCCTGCCAACACGCCAAAGAAACATGGTGGTGGACAGATGAAGTCAAGTGAAAAGTAGTGATACGGGAAAGAAAATGGCTTTCAAGGCTTGGCCAAAGTGCTTTTCTGCTAATAGAAATGAAAAGGCTCGCCTTGAGGGTTATATACTCGTAGTTGTTGCAAAGGGCTCGCGAAGAAGAAGTGCACCCAATGTCAAGCAAAAAGTATGGAAGTCTGATAAGAACCAGGATATTCAGGAGCTTCGACAAAACAGCTTGAATAAGGGAACAACTATCTTCAAAATAACCACCCAGAGAAGAAGAAATGCTCAGGAGATTCGTTCCCCAAAGTTCATTAACAATGCTCAAGGCGGTCAGCTTCTTGTGGAAGATGACAAAATTCTCCACAGATGGCGACAGTATTGTGAAGACTTCTGAACGAACAGTTTCCTCGGGTATACTTTCCAAGAACCGCTCCTAACCATGACGAAGTATCCGACATTACTGTCGAAGAAGTAAGGAATGCGGTCAAATACTCCAAAAAAAAAGCAGTTGGACCAGGCGAGATACCCTCTGAGTTCTGGAGATGGAAGACATCAAGGCCAGATGGCTCATGATTGTTATCGCCAAACTTATGAGCAGTGATCCAATGCCTAATCTGTGGAGGGAATCTTCTTCCTTTGCACAAAGGATAGGGCGATACGCGAAACTGCGATAACTACCGTTCTGTCAAGCTGATGTCACACACCATGAAGATCGTTGAGCGGGTATTAGATGCCCGACTGCGGAAAAGATTACGGCTATCTGATGACCAGTGTGGGTTTGTCTCGGGTAAATAAACAACAGATGCAATCCGAAGTATAAGGATCATAATGGAAAAACATCGTGATTCCTTAAAGGACCTGCATATGGTGTTGGTTGATTTTGAAAAAGCCTTTGATAGACAACCAAGAGATCTCGTATCATAACGAGGAGTTCCAGAAACCTACGTGGGCATGATCATGGACACGTATGATGGAGCAACGGCAAGAATAAGATGACCCGCAGGAGTCACCGAAGAGTTCTCAATCAAAGTCGGTGTACACTAGGGAAGGGTCCTCAGTCCTATGCTATTTATTGCAGTTATCTGCTTCAAGGAAAAGTGACGGATCCTTAAAATGCATCAGTTATTTTTTGCTGACTATGGTGCCATCATAAGTGAAGAGAAAACGCCCCTGGAAGGAGCACTTGATGTATGGGTGGATGTTTTGGAGGGAAATGGGTACCGTATTAGTTCAAGACAGAGTATCTGTGCGGCCCGTTCTCTGATCCACATAGTTCAAATATCTGGTGATATTGATCACAATGCTGGACAATGTACAAAAAGTATGAGGGCAAATTAACGGCAGCTAAGATGAAGATGCTTCGCATGACAGCAGGAGTAACGAAGATTGATAGAATAAGAAGTTCAAAGATTCGAGGAAGCCTTCATGTAAAAGAACCCATCACAAGCAAGATAAAGCATGACCGGCTCAGTTGGTATTGTCATGTTCAAAGGAGAGATCCTTCGAACTCCGTCAAAAAGGCAACGTTCCTACGCAATCGCGCAAAAAAGGCAGACCAAAAAACAACTGGATCACACAAATGCAAAACACCAGCATTCGATTGGACTCAGTAACGAAGTGATCCGAAACCGGGAAGGCTTCCGGTACTTCCTGAGGTCAAACCGGCAAACCCCACAGGCGGACCAGTAGGGATGCAGTAAAGTGAGAGGGTTGTGATCCTTCTACTCCGGATCATAACTTCGCCGTAAGAAAAAGAAGAAGAAGGCTGCACTCACCCGAGTAGCTTTGTCGCACGTTCTTTCAAGGTGTTCCTTGTAAGTGAGCCTAACGTCGATCCTCCTTTAGCTTTATCAGCTGAATATGGAGCATGATAACGTGTATAGTTTGGAATTTTAATATCAAAACCTTGTGTCATGGGACCAGACATACATTTATATTTCAGTGCATAGAAAGATGTTCAAATCAGTTGTGTGTTGTAAAAGACCGTCGTTTGCATTCCATGTTGCGATTTTTAGTACTCTGTCCATCAATTTATTCTTTTTAGGATAAGTGCCAGCATTTCTTCCTTTATGGAAGATTTCTCATTTTTTCTCACATTTTTAACAATTTGGGAACAGGATTTGCTGGTTTTTGGGATTATTTTCAACCGTTGATTAGTTTCATTAGAAGTACGTTTACTTATACTTTCTTGGAATTTTTTTTTGGCAACTGAACATTGTCTGTAGTTTGCAGATTGCCTAGACAGTTCAGACATTTCGCTTGTTTTTGGTTGCATGTATGCTTTCACAGACAAAGTCGCGGTTGCAGTATTTTGTGTGTATGTCCAAAGGCTTGTCAACGTTGAAATACAAAAATGACTCACGTAATGATGTAAAGTTTGCTTTATTAAGTTTGTTTGATACTAGAGGTGCCTGCATCTAAGGTTTAACATCAGAATCGACTTTTAAAATCTCCATTTTTAAGGCCAAACAAATTTAGTTTATAACCTTAAGCAGTACTCAAATGAGAATCGGATTATTATTGACAATATTTGAATATTTATGATCTTGATGAAGAGTATTAAACATTTAGAGAAGTTTAATGTAGTTAAATTTTAAAACCAGTAGCAGACAAGTTTACCAGCGCGCTTGCTTACCTTTCAAAAAGTTTACAGCTTAATCTGGAATACCATAATCGTTAAAACTATAGTTTAAGGCCACCCACGGACAAAATGCGATGGCTGGGCTTTGTAATAAATTAGCCAAGTAAAAGCTAAGCATACTCAACATATCTATCGCCATGAGTTAATCCTTTTTTTGTGATAGTCGCGTTCAGTGGATTTTATCTCCTCTAGATTTGGTTACAAATAAAAATTTATAGTCCAACATACAATTTAAATGTTGACTTATGTTAAGCTGTTATAAAGATTTCAATGGAATGAAGGCATTTGATTTGAATTGTGACAAAGACTATTTAGACTTGAAAACAAGAGAACAGTGAGTGAATGTGTATTTTTATGAGTTATGTTAATGTACCTCATTTAGAAGTGATTCAGAAAGCTTTGAAACAAATTTCATTCAACGATCCATCAATGGGATAGAATATCTTTTCACTAGAAATCGGACTACCAACTTAATCGAGTACGTGTCTAGAAGTCTGTGCGCTTTAGAAGATGGCAAAGAAGTAAATGTAATTGGCACCGAACTCAGTAAGGCCTTCAACAAAATTTCACACAGAATTATCCTTTTGAAACTCAAGGCTTTCATGGTTCATATCATAGATCAAATCCTACTTGACACATCGCCAGTATAAAGTACTCTCTTGATCGTCCGTATCTGACCCCATTTATGCTACCTTGGGTGTCCCACAAGGCAGCCACCTTGGACCTATGATCTTCGTCTTAACCATAAATTATATTGAGTGCATCATCAGAAATTCCTATCTATTTATCTACGATGATGACATACAAATCTTTAAACACATATCTTCTCCTGGTGCCAGACAAATTTTCTGGTATTAAATACTCCCCCACCATCAAAGGCTTACTCTATTTGTGTCTCTTCATTGTGCGACTTGGTTGTGCTTTGTGATAGAGAACCCAATTTTCGTGCCCACACTGACAACATTATCAGCAGAGATAACTCCGAGCTCGGATTTTTCAAACGATGGTCCAAGGAATTTTCAAACTTATATCTCACAAAATTCCTTTACATCACCTTCGTCAGGCCCCTCCTTGAATATACTAGCAAAGTATGGTCACCTTACTACGAAACTTATACCTTAAATGTTATGCAGCGGTTAGTTCATCCATCTCGAACTTCGTGGTCTTGATTAGGTTGATAGTTATAACTTACCTCCCTATGTGGATCATCTGAAACTGATCAGCCTATAGTCTCTTGAAAAACGTCATGAAAGCACTGACATAATATTTATTAATCAGCTATCAACTGGTACACTGACTGCTAAAATGACCTCATTTAGTACAATCCCACATAACCTTATGTCTGTACCCATCTTTCTACTTGTCCTCTGACCTCCCATGGGGCATAGGGCGTCAACAACGCATGCGCGCCATCGTGTTCGGAGTTCTGTAACGCGCTTGAGATCCCTCCAAGTCATCCCCAATGATCTGATTCCTCCTCGACTGTCCTCCTTCATATCTGCCTAGGGCGGCCCACTCGTCTGCCTAAGTGGGTAAGTGGATTCTATTACCTGGCGTACCTCGACATGGAACTGTCTTTCATCACTTTCCAAGTACTACACCCATAATGAAGCACTGTTTCCACGTTTGATCGGAACAGTCTCAGCTTGGTTTTTGTGCTAAAAACATTGCCTTTCCAGATTTTAGACAGGATACCGAACGCAGACTTTGCTTTATGAATTCTGCTGCCCATATCCAGTTTGGTACCACCATCTTCTGAGATCATACTTCCTAAATATAGAAAACTGCTTACTTTCTAGACTTGCTGTCCGGCAATGTTGAGTTGAGCGGCGCTGGTGTTTTGTTGAGAATTTGAAGTGCTTAGGGCTCTTATTTTTGCTGTATTTACTTTGAGCCCTCTAATGCAGGTCCATTATCCTGTGTGAGAGTAGGCAAATATCATCAGCATTGTCAAGGTTTTTGAGATATGATATCATAGTCCATGTTTCCTCCAGACAGAGCTGCCCGGATCACATCACTGATTACTACAAGGATTGGCAGTGGCGGAAAGAATGCATCCTTGTCGTACTCCGCTACGGACTTCAAATTCCTCTAACACCTTACCGTTGTGTAAGACATGACATTTACCGCCATCATAAGTAGAATTTATAATAGCGACGAGTTTTTCTGGAATACCTCTCCCGCGCAAGGCTCACCAAATAGCATCTCGAAATCAATGAACAGCAAATGTAGCGGAGATCTTTAGGTAGGTAGGTAGGTAAGGGTGGCGGTTCTGTAAGAAGCACTAGGTGCCGTTTTGATACCACAACTCATGTAAACGTGGCTATTAAGGTGTGTTCATGAGAAGTCTCTAAATCCAACCTGTGGAATTTAAGAAAGTTTTTAATTCTTTAATATTTTTCCCTGAGATATCCTCGAGTGAATTGAAAAATGGTTTGCCTAATGCTCATTGTCTGGCCCTAGCTAGAGCCGAACAGGCGATGTGGGTTTCTTTTTTCGGTTGCGACCTTGCAACTGCGGCAGTGTGTATTCTGTGGAATATCTAGTCTGGCTGCATGGTCTCCTATCGGCCAGTGTCCCGTGGTGATCGCTGTAATTCTGGCGATGTCTTTACGCATTCTGTTTAGGAAGTCGTCTGTCTTTGTCTTGTTGTAGTTTGGTCACTTCTTTCTAGTTATGACAGAGTTTGTTAGCCTAGCCCATCTGAAGTTGGCTTTTCTAAGGAAGATTGAGGAGACTTTTGCGTTGACTGCTCCCAGCAGAACGTGAACTGGTTCTGCGAGTGAACAGTAAAGGGCTGAGCTTAGCCTGGCTAGTCCGTCGGCTTGTTCGTTCCCATAAACGTTACTATGCTCTGGAACCCAAATCAGGGTTGTCCTGAATTGATCATCTACCGAACCTAGCTCACTTCGGCATTCTTTTACTAGTTTGGATGATACAGTAACCAGGGCAATAGCTTTGATAGCTGCTTGGCTGTCAACACATATAGCGATCTGTTGCCTTGGCGTTATATTTGTGTGTAGTTTGATCTAGCGGCAGGCTTCGCGGATAGCGAGTAATTTCGCCTGGAAAACACTGGCGGTGTCCGGAAGACTATATGATTTAGAGATGTTCAAGGATTCAGAAAACAGCCGCACCCACTTCACGATCCATCTTTGAACTGTCGGTGTAGATTGTTAGATTAAGATCCTTCACCACCTGTCCATCTTGCCTTTCTATTCTTGAGAGGAATTGTACGTCAAAATGTTTCATTTTGGGGATTGGAGTCGATACGAGTTCTCTCGGTGGAGAATCCAAAATATTACTATGCCCGTATGGTTTCGCAGTCCAGCGTCTATACTCTCTAATTCTGATCCCGCTACGTGCTGTAATGTTTGTTATGTGTAGATCTAAAGGTAAAAGAGCATACCTGGCAGTGGGTGGTTGACCATTTAGTCGAGGAAGTGTGAAGTCAGGTATTTTGGTTTTTGTGGTGAAGACCATCAGTTCAGTTTTATTCGAGTTAACGCCAAGACCACACTTTTTGGCCCAGGTATTTACCTTACTCAGAGCATTTTCCATGATTTCGCTTATCACGGAAGGAAACATTCCTGACTCCAGTATCACCATATCGTCCGCATACCCGGCTACCTTGATTCTTTCTCTGTCTAATTGTAAAAGGATTTTGTTCATGACTATGATCCATAGTAGAGTTGAAATAACACCGCCCTGAGGTGTTCCCTTACTGGGAAAATTTGGTTATATTGTTATTTCCTAGTATTGCCTGAATAATTCTAGTGCTAAGCCATGACTCAGAAAGTTTTCTATCCCTAGCTTTGTGAGAGACTCGAGAATTGCTTCAGTGTGTACATTACTAAAGGCTGCTCCTATGTCTAGGAAGGTGTCCAAGGTGTATTCTTTATAGTGTATGGATTTTTCTATTGTTCTTACTACTTCATGAAGAGCTGTCTCTGTAGATCTTCCTTTGAGGTATATATGCTGGGATTTGGAGAGGGATGTTTCTTCTATTATACCTCGCAGATGGTTGTCTGGGACGCATTCGAGAGTCTTCAAAACAAAGGAAGTCAAACTGATTGGCCTGAAATCTTTCGCGTTTTCATGATCGCGCCTGACCGTCTTCGGTGTGAAGACCACTCTCACCCGTCTCCATGGGTGGGGTACGTGATTATTTAGTATGCAGCTCCTAAGAATCGGTGTGAGCCGTGCAACTGCTAAATCTTGCAATTCTTGCAGCATAATGGGTAAGATGCCGTCCAGGCCCGGCGAATTTTAGCGTTGATCCTTACTCGACGCATTGTTCAATGGTTTGATATGGTCTATGCAGGAGGATCTAGCTCGGAAGCCTGCCTGTTCATTGTCAAACATTGAATCTCTCACTCGATCCATAATTATCCTAGCTATTAGTTTGACCACAGCCGGAAGAACTCATATCCCTCTCCCGTTTCCACATTCCGCCAGATTTCCCTTATTGGGCAGCTTAACAATCATTCCTCTCTTCCAATCTTCGGGGAAAGCCTAGGTTTCATGAATCAATGTCCAAAGGACGCATCTTCAGGATGATATTTCAACGTTAATTTCAAACCAAGCCTCACTCTCACGGATAAAGATAAAAGCGTACATTTGACCCTGCTTAGCAGGAGATACGAGTACGTAGCCTTCATATCCTCATACTCAATCTGTCAACTCTCTTAATGCAGACTCTGACCGCACCGCCATAATTCCCTGCTGACATAATTTCCACTCCAATCAAAGATGTCGCATTAAATTCGGTAGCCCATTCGAGTGAAATTTATGCGATCACTTCTCCTAAAATCCCCGAACCCATTTCCCATAACCCAAAATGAAAACTGCACTGCCTCACTTCTTAATTAAATTCCATTAAGAGTATATGTTAAGTGGACAGCTCGCTGGAAATCCGACGAGACAGCGAAACGGCTACGCGAAGGAATCTCGAATGAAAAAAAAAAAAAAAATCGATGATATCAATTTCTGCAAAATAATTGCCCCAACCCCATCCGTTGGTTCCTCGAAGGCGGCCCCAAAAAACAACGCTTACAAAAAATTTAATCAACAAAAGAGAGAACAAGAAAAAAGCGGCACCAAAATATACGTGCTCCCGAGCCAAATGAGCTCTGGAAAGGTCCTAACTCACTCACAATTGGCACACGATGTGCCACATAATCATTGCATTTAAGTGTACACGTACGACACGGACGGTACTCTCATGCATGCATGCATGCTACACTCGTATGTATCTTTTATGTCAAAATAATTGGCTCGTTGGAGGGTTCTTGAACAAATATCTTATGTCCACACCAAGTCGGTAGCCGCAAAGAGCCGTTGTAGCATCTTCGATCGGCTGGTTGCCTGACGGGATAAGAAAGACGCAGCACTCGCATAAATTGTTTCCCCAAAAACAATTTTGGATAAATTTCGGAATTTCAGTCTCGTAATTTACTTTGAGGATACATTGTGCAGTGAAGTTCAATGCATGTCTCTGAGTCATGTCTGTGTCGTTGGCCAAGTAACACACTCAGATTGGGATGGGAAATTTATTTGTGTTTACAAGTTTAGCTGAGGTTGATGCTATTTCATGGATTTGACAACGAAGGGCGTCCATTCTGGAAACGATGTGACATTTATTTAGCAAAATAAACTTATGTAAGTCTTTATGGTTGCACGCATCGAAAGCATCACTTATATACACCAAGTCGAAGAACCCTTTGGACGTTTCAAAATCCTTGACAACTCGCATTGCGTAACAATGTGTCGTGGGTAATTATTTCAAAAGTGATATCGGTACTCGTGTGACCAACATTTGTTCTTTAAATAAAGGCAACCAAGAAAGGGATACTGTTCTAGGTGAGTCAAGTCCAAGTCCATCCAAGGGATATACATAGGAGACTTTAACGCAAAACGTCTTCCCTCCCAAATAGGTCAGACGACAGAATGAAATTGAAACCCTATGTTATTAAAAAAAAGAGGTTCTTATCGCTTTGATCGATCGTTGGAAGGACCCTCCATCAAAACGTCTACACAACTTTCGTGTCCTGTTCGTCTCTTCCCATAAAACAAGACTAACCTTCACTGCAAAGCTTTAAGGTTGATAGACTATCCGCGAGCATTCAAGACGTACCACTGATCAATATATAATTCTATCTGATTATTACCCAAGCGGAAGGCTCCCTAAAGCTAAACTGCCACAAGACAATCTTCCAACCGGGATGACTGATCTTTAACTGCAAAGACAACTCTATTGCAAATAGGCTTAAAGGACTAATTCGTGCTTTAAAGCTATGACAATGAGCCTTGAAGGCGGTTGAAGTGCGAGAATTTCCTCGTAAGCAAACTCCCGTGAACCTATTTCCCCATAGCTTCATCTACGAGTATATGAACGTAGAGATCTTCACTACAGCGAAAGCTGTTTTAACTAGAATCTCTTCATCTCTGCCGGAGGGAGAATCTGTTATTTATAGGCTCTCAGTTGATTAATAGTCAGCTGCTAGCTTAAAAAAGGGTGGCTTGATCTCAAATTTGGAGATATAACCCTCAGCCTATCAAGAAAATGCTCAAAAACGGAACATGCCACAGGCGAAAATCCCAGTAGACTTTCTATTGGTTCACCAAAGTCCTTTTCTCAACTAAGCACCTCCCTGATAGTCTCCATCCCTAGAATTAACCCATTCATAGCTGCACTACCTAGTAGACTGGAACAATAGTCCCTGTCCCAAGACGGTCTTCTCTGAAGTTCATAAGCCTGAGACGATTGTTAGTGCTTACTATGATCCCATATCGCCTGCGAAGCTTTTATCTAAACCGACCATCAAACTGATGGAAGTGTAAGCTTACGCTTTAAGAACTTGCCTGCGAGTACATGAAGCATTTTCTAAAGATATTGGAACCACGCATACCAGATCATAGGGCGTTACCAACCAACATACAGCCTTGACTCTATTTAGACAAGAGTTTTGTTTTTCCATGACCCAGGTTAAGTCCTGTCATTTCTTTCACAATGCTCTTCTGAGGGATTGGGTTTGTAGATTCCAGTACAGCAGAACTATTCATCGTTCCGTAAGGTTATCACCAATCTAAATCCAAAGACGAGAGACTACAGCCTATACAGTCCAATCTTTCAGTGTAGCACTGACTCTACACTAGATCACATATAGCTGCAATTTTGTGCGACTTAGCTTTGCTTAAATATTCTTCTGTACCACCGTCCACCAAAACAAGTCCTGTATAAAAGAAAAGGTTTTTAATTTTCTTGACCTGCTGTCCGACAATGCATTCTTGAGCTGTGTAGCTGGAAAGTTTGAGTAAACTTTGCTCCCTTGATACACAGAGTACCATCATCATTGAAAACGACCAACAATGACTCCTCTTAACTTAGCTTAACATTCTCGAGGATTGGTTGAGTGGGTGGTTTGGAATGGCCCTCAATTGGGTGCATTTAGACCGCCTGCCCTTGCAACCAATTACTTTTCATAATAAAATTTTTAATTTTAGCCCTGCAGGCATTGTTGAGATCGATAAGATCGTTGAAAAGGTATGCACCTAGTGTAGACGCTCTAATGTTGGAGAGTGTGGGCATGTACACAAGAATCCTTATCTCTGCAACTCATGCAGTAGTCATTGTAGGGGATGTCCGACCTTTAAGCATTTTGAGAGGTTTCCTCTCTTATGTTTCAAAAGCCTATTAGACCTCTTTTGATCTCGTACTGGCCACAATATTCTGGCTGTCTTACAATATTTTGGATGCTTCTATGTTTTGCCTTGTCTAACGCATCGGCGTTGTGCTTAGCAAAACAAATTGGTGCCTCGATGTCGGTTATACCTACGCTGTTCGTACCGGAAGAACTTTGTCGAGCTAGATCATCAGCTTCGCAATTCGACGGAGTGATCTGGTACCCAGAAGAAAGGGTGAAGTTGTACTGTTCAGCAATCTCATTGAGAGATATGCGGTAGTCTTTTACTGCCTCAGATATGTTAGGGATTTAATGGCTGCCTGACTGTCGATATAAATAACGATGTCAGTCTGCGATATACTATTAACAGCCAACCAGTCAGCCGTGACTGCGGCTTGACGCTACAATGCCTCGGAAGGTTAAAGGATAGGTGAATGTTCAGGTCCTCTGAGAAAACACCAGTACCGACTCTGTCTTTGGTTTTGGACGTCAGAGCAAGTGTTAAAAATTGATTCCATGGGAAGTTAGTCGGTGACTCTGTATCTCAATAGGATACTGTCATGGCCAGTGTGTTGTTCTTTCCATTGCTGGGAGTCTATCAGTTTTAATCCTTAGCCGGCAGCCAGTTGTTCGCCAACTATGTCGATTGGTTTAAGGTGAAGCCTGGTTTGAAGCACCGCTGTTACTTCGAGGATTACTCTCTTCGCTATGTCGAAGATCTTCTCAATGTCGCAGACAAAGTTGATCTATGTTGATCAGCATGGTATTTATGCGGAGTATCTCGAGTGGAAACCTGGTTACTTGACATAGAGAGTTGAATCGAGGAACTTTTGATTTAGCAGCCACATAAATAGTGCTAATGCCTCTCTAGCTTCAGCACTCCATAAATTTGCCCATCTTTGAGAGTTCCTCAGTAAAGCTTTCACTATCCACAGCTATTCTTTATAAAAGGATGGAAGTACTCTGTGGACACTGCTTGGCAAATCTAATGGATGTGGCGTCAAGGATCCCCTTTTTATTCTTCTTGAGTGTTTTGATAGCCGCTAAATTTTATGTGTTACTATCAAGCAGTAACCCAATTGGTAAGTGCGTGATCGCTGACCGAGGACTCCAGATTTTAGTCCCAGAAAACATTGTCTCACCTCTCGCGATCGTTTGACAGATATCCGAAGGTAAAATTGTCATGAAGAGCTTCTCAAAAAGGCATAAACCGCATGGCTGCGAGAAGTTAAGCCAAGTCTATCTGTACGCACTACTGTGGCCTAAACGGCTGAACGGATTTTCTTGAAACTTCATATCTAGGGTCTGTGCGTTCACAATTCGAGGCGAAATCGATTTTCTCGAAAACGGTTCCAACAATTTCATTCAAATTTAATTTTTGGGTTACACTATAGAAATCCGTATAACGGTGCTTTACTCAAACATTTTAGTATCACGGCAAAATGTTCATTACACCTTCTGAGTTTATTTTCGTCCGTCATCGGCAAAGAACCGTAACTTTTCAGTGACCGCTGTTTGGAGCTCTGATGACCTACTACTTTCCTCTTGATGCTATACTCGTCACTGTCATGTCCATTTGGTGCTTACTCAGCTTGTGAAAGAAGTTCGTTGATGAGGTAATTGGATTTGAGGTCTCCCAATCGGCTGCTGTGTTTCAAGCTCAGATGCTACAGATCTCAATTGTATTTCAAAAGCTATAACGCGTCAGCGTTGTCCAATTGCAAAACCGTTTCTCACAGCTCTTTTGTGCTCAACTTCACTGATCTACGGTGTCCAAACTATTAGTGCCCTACGGGATTCTGAAAACTATATCGAATTGTGTTTATTGGATTGCCTCCAACAGATGCATTAGGAAGCCATGTGAGAGCTGTCCATTCTAAGAGATAACTTGTAAGACGCCGACTAACGTCAATCTGGTCAATCTGCTTGGATATTTCCCACCTGTAGGTCAAGATTTAGATTGTCCTGTAGCAGGTCTTATGGTTAAACAGGATCCTCTAGTGATAATGTGTCCGATAGTCGTCTCTAATGGCACTATTCGTCACTATCACCTCCACTTCACAAATCGGTGCTGGTGGGATGAAAATTCCTTTTCGAAAAAAACAATATCAAGCAATTTGTTCCTTATAGTTAGCCCAGCAGATTCACGTCACATAGCTCTCTATGCGTACCTCTACTTCAACTCTTCCTATCTCGAACTGCAATCAAGGAAATTCCACTCCTCACCCAAATTCTCAAATAATCCACTAATCAAGCTATGCCCATTAATTAGCATCACTCCCGTTCGGGAAAAAAGACACCCATCAACGGTTTAAGACAATTCGCGAACATGACAACTCCAACGACAAAAAAGTGACCACCCAAATAGTTTTCACCTCCAATGTACCTCAATCGATGGCCTCCCACGCCCGCTTCCTCTCCCGAGCCGAACCATGATTGACATTTAGGTAAACCACATCACGGTATCGAATCAGCAGTGCACAGCTGCTGGGAACACTACTCGTACATCGGAAGCTATTCCTCCAAATGGCGATGATAATGATTACCGTCGCACGATAGCCTTTTGTCCTCCTTCTATGTGGTAGCTGTGACGGCGATTCTGCCTATAATTTCACCTAATGTACGTCCGTTAATCCGCTTGTGATTTGTTTATGGTCAAGTGATCTCCCGTCATGTAATCTGTTTGCTATTTGAGATTTATTTTTCTTCCTCCCCTGATTTCTCCGGTTGTACTGGTCACGTAATCCAGGAGGATTACCTACTGCGAACGAGATGCCGGCCTCCGGAGAATATTGCAACTAATTTTTGAGCTGGAGAAGAGCTCCACCAACGCCGACGCAGAGCACACATAACTCGAACTCGATGGCCAGAAGGCACATGGCATGGCACACACCGGGGCCGGGCACACACACTGCATGTGGACTTTTGATGGATGGATGAAGGTTTCTTTTTTTTTTTGGTTGCATATAGTACACTTTCGAGCCGTGAACACCTGGTTCGCGCTACGATTGCTCTGGATCATTGGATCCTGCTTTACACACTGTTGCCTGACTGCTGCTGCTGCTGCTGCTACCACTGCTCTGTGGTCACCGGTGGTGGTAGTGCAAAAACCAGTCGAGTATCCGCTTGTTTGTGCCGATGATTGGCATTTTTTTTCTTCAGAGTATCTCTGTTGTCTTCAGTTAAGATTGTTGCGAGACTGTCCGTCCGTCGAACCGACCGACAGCATGTACCAACTGAAGGACTATTTGTTATGTTTCTCGGAAGAGTTGACCCATATTCAAGTGCGGATTGTGCGGTTTTACGTTGCAAGATTGATAGATGACAGTGCGCGCACAGTGGAAATGAACGAGGTCATGGCATTGAAATTGTGCTCTTAGTCACTGCCTCGCTGTGGATAGAAGTGGAATGAATGAATATTATTTATTGTTGCAGATAATTAAGGCAGAATTGATTTACTCGTAAGTGTCTTATGAGCTTGCAATAGATACACCGGTCTACAGATGGAGACAAATTGCAGGGGAAGATCGAGAACTTTCTCGTTTCTCATCAGACAAATACAGCACATACATCATTGTCGCATGACATTTCGAGATAAGTTACATTTTCTGCACAGCATGGATCCATGGAGTTCATTGGCAATTGGAGTGGAATGGATACTCTTTTACATTTTCCAGAACTTTAGTGATCGTATATCAAGTAAGTGGTTTCGTGGTTGTTAGAGGATTTGGGACTAATTGTTTGTGGTGTACTTGAAGTCGTGCCACACAGTGTGATCCTGGCATCATCAAGCAAATTTGGGTTGTACTATGTCCCACGTGATTTACACATGAAACGGGACGTTTTGACGCTTACAGGTTGGGAATGGAATATTAGGAATTGGCGTAGGACAGATTTGGGTTTATTTTGATAAATGGAATCGAATTGGAATGCCAGTCGGTGAGAGAGTATAGAAAGGAGTCATGGAGATGACCTTTGCTTTTTTTGCGGTAAATTGATAGTTGGTTGGTGATGGTAGCTCTTGCAATGACGACAGACAAGCTTCACTCGATCATGCCATACAGATTTCAAGTGTCAATAGCTTAGCCCCCATCTAAGACCTTTGGATCGAGTGGAATCGATTTTGGAACAGATGATTGTAAATCTTAACTTTATCAGGTTTCAAGATTGACTCTCCAGTAATCTGTCAGCATCTGGCCTAGTAGTCTACATGACATGCATAACTCAGATACAAAACATTCAAAGCACTATTTTTAATTATTCAAGGAGAACGTACGTGGGGGATGCTGCTCTGTGGTTAAGGGAGCGAGCACGGAGGTTCATTCATTCATTCAGATTACACAAAAAAGTTGTTCAATGTCCCACCTCTCGTGAATGCCGAACAAATATCTCCGAGAGTCAAATTGTTATGAGAAGCTTTTCACAACCGAAAAAGTTGTCCTTCCGAAATGACATAAAACTGGCTGCGAGAAACTACGTCGGGCTCCTTGGATGGGCTGTTAACTACAAAATATCTCTAGGAGAACTCTGCTTTCCTTAGGACTTGAGTGTGTTACTCAAACCGTAGTCTCGACTGATTTGGGAGGTAGAAGGAGCCCAAAGAAGAAGAACTCGATACTCAGGGAACTATTAGTTAACCTTTTAAATATTCTCGTCTTCTGAGAGAACCACTGTAACTATTGTACATAATTAGAGACAGAGTAAATGGATTTGAAAGCTGCACTATGAAAGCTAGAACGGAAATTCTTCGGTCTAATTCTGCAGTAACTTTGAGAAATCCATGAGTGCAGAGCTGGTCCAAAAGATCCTCTTAAAAAGTACCTATAACCAAACTCAGTTTCCTTAGTCTAATTTTGAAGTAACAACCTTAAGCTAGATCTTAGAACATCAGGTAGTTTGCAGCCCCAACCCACGACATGATAGAGAAATGTCCATATGGAGACGCTGACTATTGTTTTGCTTCCCTAAGCCTGAGTGCAGTTTTCGCGGCGCTGCTGCTACAGTAGAGATTCGGAACAATGAAATTAAACTTTCTGTTAAGTTGGAAAGGGCAATAGGCTTAAAGGAGCATTTCCAAGTCCTGCGACCTGTAAGGAGATCTTTTGAGCTAACCCCTTGGGTGGTGGTGCATTGTATGTTTGTTGTCGGCTATCTAAAGTCAAGTTCTCGAAGGAAACTTACAATTTCTTATGCTGAGGAGGAGATGACATCAGACAGGTTGGTGAACCCTTTCTGAACGTATTTAATTCTGGCACGAGTAATGGCGTGGTATTCGCACAGAATATGTTCCCTCAAGATACAGCCTGCAGATTTCGAATTGATTGGAGTAGGTTAGGTAGATGGGTGCCTTGTGACAAATAGAGTCACTGCTTACTTAGACGAACAGTTCGGGTTGCCAATCATTTAACTCTGGAGACGCTGTAAAGTTCGCTGTTAGAACCACCCAGAAAGTGATTTGAACCTCAGTAAGCTCTACATCCGAGAAGAAGTAACTTCCGAGAGTCTTCTTTCAAATGCTAGCGTGAATCTTCTTTCAAATGCTAGCGTAGGGGTCATGTAATCAGTTTCCGTCGATCTACTGGTAGTCCCCCATTGGGATAAAATGGAGGCATGGCCATAACAGCTCGATGACCACAATCGGCCTTCTCTTAGTATTACAGCGGTTTTATCCGCCAAACTACTACAGTATATATGTACGTACATATAATCGTATCAAGCAGAATGAAAATGAGCATGATTCCCATTGCCGCCGTTGGTGTTGTTCTCATTGATCCCATGACTCCGATACACGCTGCCTTCTGGTGAGGTTTGAAAGCTGGTATTGGTTTTCAAGAGCCATCCACTATACTAGTGAACCATACGTGAGAACGATGTGTATATCTAGTACACCACAGCTGATGTGTCCTTGCAGTTATCCTTGCAGTTCAGTTTGGAATTACGCTCAGGTATTGACCTGAACTTGAAGTACTTAGTTCAATACCACCGATGTTTGGGGGTCTGAAGAAAGAAATTGATCTCTTCTTATTGAATTGAAGGAATTTTCCCGAAACCAGAGTGACCACATCTTCGGCATAGGCCGTCGCATTGAAGCCATTTTCCTTCAGTATTACTAAGATCTCATCCACCATAGGTAGACGACAGGTCTAGTAAATTGAGATTAGGAGCCTGGTCTGACTAAGTTATCAGCAATCTCGTTGGTAGTGATACTCCTGTGAACAGGAATCCAGAGGAATCAGAGTTTATTGTAAGGAGCGAGCTGCAAGGGCGTTTTTAAACAATTCTTAACTAGCTTAGACTTAGTGAATGATTTGAGAGCTTTAAGCGGTGCTTGGCTGTCTGAAATGAAGGTTTCTTTTGGTGCATTGTCGATAGGATTGTGCTTGGGAGATGGAGGTGGTTTGCCATTTTGTAGCCATCCATGTATCAGTTGGATTGGTGCTCCATTTGATGGATTTGCGGGGTGAACTCAATAGGATCGGTCTAAGTAGTATTTTAGATCTATTTTTTTGGGCATGAAGTCAGAAATGCACACTGATGGAGTGGATGGCAGCAGAGTTTTATATAGGAGCTTCGAAAGTCCTCATAAATGGGAGGTCTTAAAGAAGTGTACGAGTAGTAGTCTTCATTATTCTTATGTATAGGGGAGGGAGATCTAAAAGGGTTTTTAGCGCTGCAGTTGATTAAGTTCACATTGCACTCATAATTCCTTCACGTTTTGGAGATCGGATCAGACTCAAGTTTATTCAACTTATTCTCACCACACAATTGAAGATTAAGCTTAGTCTCCATTGCTGCCGTGGGCGTCGATCTTAGAGATACAGTCATCATAATGCAGGCTGCCCTTTGAATCAAACTAGAAATGCGGTACCTCTTCGTAGCCCAACGTACGACAGTGTTACACAATGCGATCATCATATATAAATTGGAATCTAAAACTAAAATAATCAGGTTAGATTTGGGAATAGAACTTTTCCTTATGAACAGCAAGAATTCGATCTTTAAGCCTTAATTCCCAGTCTTGATAGTACATAGTCCTTCACTCAATACTAGAATAACAACATCATCAATGTGTGTCGTCAAGTTGAAGCCATAACTTCTTAGAATTTCGTTAACCATCAGGAGGCACATGAGAGACGAAAGAAAGCCGCCCTCTGAAGTTCCTCTTTGTACTCCCTTCATTCTACTGATGTCTACTAAGATTGGGTTGATCATACATGACTTGAGCATGAAGGCTCCTCTTCACTTTGCTGCAGCGATCTTTAAATTTTATTGTGTAGCGCACTTCAGATGTACATACTGTGGTTCGGATGTATATTTGGCCACAATCACCCGTCAATCAGAAGTTTCAAAGTTTTCCTAAGGAAGGACAACAGAACTAATAGTAGGCATGTAGTTCTGAAATGTAGAATGATTGGGCTTGATGCGTACCAACCACCAAGCTCTGGAAACATAGATCAGCATGAGAGGTCCCGTGTAGATCTGCTTGAGCAAAGGAACAATAATTTTCTTGGGCAATCGCAGCACTTCTGGATGAATATTATCTATTTCAGATCTTTTCTATGGAGCAAAGAATAGTGGGTGTTCAGTAAAATATCTAGTGTTGCCCTTATACTTGGTCCGCTAGATGACAATCTTCATGTTTCATCAGGGTGGACGATCTCTCCTACCTATGCTACTTTTTTTTTTTAAAAAAAAAAAGGGAATGTGGCTATCTATTGTGCCAGAGGCAGCAGTGCTTCTACTTTCCTCATGAAAGCTATAATTAAGGCTGCGGAGGAGAAACTTAAGTTTAGATATTATCTAGAACGTGTTCTGCAGTTTCATCATCTTCTAGGCAGAGGCGGCATTTCGAAGCAGCTTAGAACTGATTTTGAACTGATCAGGTGGGAGATCAGTGCTTTAAGCGCCGCTTGTATGTCGGTAACTGTGTGTATCAACCTTTGATGTCTGAGTGTAAGTTTATATTAGCACAGGTGTCGGTAACTTAAAGCTAGGCCTGGAAAACACTAGGACTCTTTCCAAGTGATTTCGTAATCTTGTAATTGGGTCCTTACACACTGGCGCCAACTCCTGAATCCATTTGTCATCCATCGGCATACCAAACGATTCCTTTTAGATCAAGCAACGGTCCGGCATTATTTCATATATCACGGCTTGGGATCTCAATCTCAAACCTTCTGCCAAAGTAGAGTGATTTGGGCGTAAAGTTAGAAACCGTGCTGAGCATATCTAACTCTGGGTCGGTTAATACATCCATGAGATCCACATGATCCCAGGTACTGTTAACACCCGACTTTCGAAGATTAACTGCACTGCGAAGTGCCACTTTTTTGATGAAAATGTGTAACGAAATGAGACCGATTATAGCTTCTATGGCTGTTGTGGGACAGATGTGCATAGTACCTGTAATGCGGAGGCAAGCTAATCTTTGAAGTTTGCTGGGTTTATTGATGGTTGTGGACTTCTTGGCTTTCGTCCACCAGACAACGGATGCGTATGTTAGGATGGGTCTTACCACCATGGTATATAGCCAGAATATGACCTTTGGAGGCAGACCCCAGGTTTTGCCATGCATACGGCGACAGAATCACATAGAAGTGGTCGCCTTGGCAATTGTATACTTAACATGGGAGTTCCAGTTAAGTTTCCTGTCCAGGACAATTCCTAGATATTTTACCTCATCGGAAAAACGAATGGTTGTGCCATTTAGAAGTCACTGAACCAATGTCGATAAGTTCTCGCCAGCACACCAGCCCGAGACTACAAGGAGTGCATTTTACATGAGTTGACACACATTGTCTTCATGTTTGCCTTTGACGATGATCACAAGATCACCTGCATAGCCTATAATTGTAAAGCCTAAACTACGAGTATTAAGTCTATTCAATAGCGACCATAAGATAGGCGAGAGGATGCCACCATTGGGGCAGCCTTTAACCGCGGAGACCGTCACAGAGACCTTTCCTGACGAAGATGTTATTATGCGGCTTTCGAGGCATAGTCCTAACCCATCTCGTAGTAGGTTCGTCGATTTCCCTGCGTCTCATGGCACTAGTGATGTATTCATGCCAGTGATGGATTCATAACAAAAGCACCTTCTATGTCAAGGAAAGCGCGAAGGGCGATTTCTTTGCCATGGTAGGCTGATTTGATCTCTGTAACGAGTGAAGGGCGCCTTCCGTGGATCAACCTAGAGTGCAGAAGTGTAATATTTTCAAGAATACTTCTAATATCTAGCAGTCTTTCCATGGTTTTCAAGAAAACGATGTCAAGCTGATTGGATGATAGGTTTGCTATCGCTTAGGGATAAACACCACATTTACCTCCCGCCAAGTTAGTGGAATGTGTCCCAATACTTATGTTACTCACTAGACTATTTTTAAAAGACTCTGCTTGATCCGCTCTCACTTAAGGTGACAGCACAACAGTTGCCATATCTCTCAATATCCAATGAAATTCCAAGTGATTCAAGATGTAGGCACGAGGAATCCCTATTACATGACAATATAGTCCCCCTGCAAAACTAAAGAAGTCTCTCCACCACGTACTCGTACATACTCGCACTTTACCAACGCTAATCATTCGTAAAATTAAGATACGATGTGCATAGACAAACTCTCCATGGAACAGATGGAACCTACCCACTCTTTTAAAATCAATTGGTTAGGCCCTTCCTTCTGATAGGAGTTCCCTAGAACATCGATCGACTATGACTTCGAGAACAATTTGCACCACCTAAAGTTCCACACACGTTTTGATTGCCTAACAGTACTTCTACTTCCTTAAAAGTTCAGCATTTACAAGAACAAGACTATGGCAAATCCAAACAGCAATCTATTAACTCAAATAGAAAGGATTTCGATAGCCGAAAGATCTAAGTGGTAGACAATCCATTCATCAAAGAAATAAAAAAACTAAAACACGCTCGCTTTAACCTACATACGAGTATCCCTATCTGCCTGGCTTTTGGGAGTTCAACCAGAACCAGTGTTGAAAGAAGACCTCATTGTAAAACTCAAGTATGATCTAATTGCTCGCAAATTATTTCCACATAAAAATGCTATTAACAAGGCTAGCTATTACTATAAAAATTTATCTCCAAACTAATGATGAAATAAGATCTGTGTATGAAGTTCGCACATCAACTCTTTTGATTTTACCACCAACATGCCTAAATGATTATTAATGCTTTTAACATAGAAAAAAAATTTAATTTCACTTCATTTTTGAGTAGTACTCTTAAGCTAGATTCATAAAAAGATTCCAGATAGTAAACAGTGAAATTAGACATTGAATCTCAGTTCATTTTGCTATCAATGAAAATGTCGCAATTACTTCCAATTGGTCTGTGTGGCGTAATCAAAGTCAGCTATCACATCAGCAGCTGCACTCTAGCGCTGTACTATCAGCCACAGATCCCCTTGAGTCTCGCAAATTACATTAAGCACAATCATAAATTTTCAATTGATTGAAATTGAATAGAAATGAATGCCTGCGGCAGGACTCTTATATACGAGTAGGTAACTACCAAAAGGCTTTTGATGATGATGATGTTTTTATATCAGAGTTGGTTGTTGTTTTTTTTTTGTGCGTATCTCCTATGACAATTTGTGAGCCGTTTCAGTGAGCTTGAGTGGACTACGACTACGATGGCAATGGCGATGGCGATGGCGACGTCGACGAGATGTACATGTTAATCCGTATCGTTTTCCTTTTGGCGGTTAATTGCAGATATTTTACGATCTAGAAATTTATGAATTCTCAGCTTTAGGGGGTCTTGTTGCTGTGAAGGTGTGCAGACTTGAAGTATCTTATGCGATAAAGTGGACAACAATTGTATAGTGAACGCCTTGAAGGTGGCAGTGTTGTAGAATGAGAAGTAGAAGAGTTTTTCACTAGAGTTGTGCCTTCGAGGTGAAAATGTTTTAATCACTGGTTAAGATAATAACCGTAAACAATTCAGGTGGTATAAGATAGTGTTGTTGTGAGTGGGCTATAGCAGAGATACATGTGTCTTCCGTTGGTGAACGGCAGTAAATTAATGTCTCGGGTGGTGATAAGTATGATGCGTTTATAGGCGTTGAGATATCTGCACAGTTACCAGCAATTAGCGTATATTCTTGGGAAGCTGATGCACTTTTGAACTTTGAAATCAATGTGTATGTGTCTGAGTATGAGTATATTTGAATTCACCACTATAATGCTCTTGAACTGAGTATTGCCGTAGGCGTCGTCAAGAGCGGAAACAGTAATTAATTTAAAAATTTATGTACAAAGTATTCACTGCCACTTGATACCCAGAAAAACATCCAAACCATCCGAAGACCTTCATCGAATAATGTTGCCTTGCCTGTTTTACAAAATACATAATGTATCTTCCTACCTACATATGCTTCACATCTATTTTTGATTGATGTTGCAAAATTGCAACGGCTTTTGCCGCGAAAAGCCAATAAAACTCCTCACCAACCGAAATCAATCACAATTAACAAATCGATTAACTTCAGCATACCCTGGGAACTAACAACAGACCTTAAGAAACCGATACTCCCAGCCAACATTAGCATAGCTAATACATGCTCATTCAAAGCCAATCAATTCTCTTGCCAGCATGACAGTTGACGATTTTGTTTAAATATCAATTTGCATATTTTATCCTAATTATAAGTAACCTACATAATTTTGTCCGTTTAACTATTGTTTACACACGATATCGCCGAAGACGTCCGAACTAATTAAAATTTTACCAAATTTGTGCCAAACGGAAGTTCATTGGCTACGCACAATACTGTCCAAGCGATTTTTGATTAAAATTCATTTTGACATATTTTGGTATCTGTGGGTATCCACTGGATGATGGACACATTAATTTCCATCGTACGACTAGCACCGGAGAAATGTTTGATTAAAAATTCACACGACTGCGAGCGCGTTCATCCAGCGTGTGAATTGGTTTTTCTCAAAAAAAAAAAAAAAAAAAAAAAAAAAAAAAAAAAAAAAAAAAAAAGATATTAATGCCCCGTCCGTTTTATGTATGTATGTGGGCAAAATGGCGCCATAGGCCACAAACAGATTTAAATGAGCATTGATAAGCTCGTTTGAAGTGGACTTGCAGATTGTATTTTAGCAATTTTCTGTTATGATTTATTCAAGGTAACCGAAGTAGTTTTCGCACGACGGGTGTTTAAGACGACTTATTGGTATTCATTTCTTCCGTAAAAGGAGAGGACTTACCAATGGTACGGAAATTGTGTTGTCGTAGGTTTAGATTAACGAGGCAACACGTGTTGTGTAGAGTCATCGGATATCGTGGGAATTCAGTGACATGTCTGAGGTTGTATAATTTTTGCATATTTTTGACCGAAAAATTATGCTCGAAATTACTAGTTAAGTTGTGATGGAACTGGTAATAGATATTTGTTTGTCACCCGGGCATAAAAAAGAGACATTATTGTCACGGACCATATTGAGTCTGAGTTCTCCGGAATTCGGTTTTTCTTTGGAAGAAACCCTACTCCCAACTTTATTCGTTTCATTTACACTCTTTCGATTTTCTAGCACAGACTTTTTACCAAAGATAACAACCTGATTGACGGACCATATTCAATCTGAGTTCTACTCTATTGTTAGCAAAGACAACAACCTCACTCGTATCTTCTTAGCAAAGGCATCAATCTATTTACTTTTGTTTATGGAAAAATCCCCGCATAGATGACGCTTAATCGATCGTCATCTAATGAAGAACTTAACCTCAGCTACACAGCTTATCTATGTCTAATTGGTATCAGGTATGTGTATGCTAGTACTTTCTTCATCTAGAATTTTTTTTGGAACCATATAAGCCTGAACGAACTGAAACTAATAACTAATATTGCTTTGGCAAGTTCGATGATGACAAAAAACTAGCGTAGATAATCTCAAGCTCAAGAATCCTGATCAAGCTATTGCCAGACGAATGAAGGTAAATGGGTAATTCTGCCTTCAAGATCTTGACACTTTTCGCCAAATTCTTAGGCAAGTTAATCGTCATCTAATGTTCAAAACTCTTTACGTAACTAAGGGCGCTATCACCAACTGGATACGGTTTAAGGAAGTGTTAGGCAAATCTGCTAAAGCTCTACCCAAACTTAAAATCAGACAAAAGGTAGAGGAAGCCGTACCAGATCTGAATAGTACCCTTACCGGATGTTTTGAACTAAAGTGTCAGCTGACAAAAACCCCTGCAGAAGACCAGTTCCATGGTAGAACTCAGATCTGCAACGAATTCATAAGGAAACCAGAAAACTTCTAAATAGGTCACTCAAGACAAATTCGGAGGTGGATTTGAACCTTTACTGATCGAAGCAAAGAGAATACAAGAGGTTAATTCGAACTTCGAAACGTACCTCGTATAGAGATTTTTGCGGCAAGATCGAAACTCTCGGTGAAACCAGTAGACTGGTCAAAGTTCTCAAGAATGGAAAACCAATCAAGCCGGAATTACTCAGGAAACATGATGGTACTTTCACTGAGTCGAAAGCGGATGCTTTCAGTCTTCTGCTGGAGACTCACTTCGCAGGAAATCACATCACCATCGGCTCGCAACCAGGTTCAACTAGTGAAGCTGTTAGCGGGCTGAGCTGAACAACTTGGCACAGCTGGTATACTACATCAGTCGTGGCGACGGATGAAGCTATCAAATATGCTGTCGCATCTTTTAACAGTTTCAAGTCGCCTGGCACTGACTTAATGCACACAGCTATGCTGAAACAAGGTATTAGTCATTGCTGCCAACTCTGAAGAGAATCGTCACTGCTGGCTTGGCAGTGTCATTTATACCAACCCCCTAGCGAACAGACACCGTAGCTTTCATATGCCAGGGATCGTCAGGGATGACGAGCTTCAGACCTATTAGTCTGACTTACTTCTTGCTGAAAAGCATGGAAAGACTGATTGAGCTACATATGCGCTTTGAGAGTACATCCTCTGCCAGAGATGCAACATGCCTATCAACGCGGAAAATCCAGCGAGACTGCGCTTCAAAATCTGATCAGCAGAATAGAATGTGCGCTTGACAGGAAAGAATACGCGATAGACATTTTCATAGACATTGTAGGTGCCTTCGACAATGCGGCTTTTGACAGGATGTGCAGTTCCGCCAGAAATCACGGCGTAGAAGAATCACTAGTGTTGTGATGGTGAACAGAACATTGACTGTAGATGCAGATTGTGGCCGGTGTATTATGTCAGGTGTAAATAGAGGCTACCCACAAGGCGGTGTTCTGTCTCCACTGCTTTGGTGCATGCTGGTTAACTCCCTGTTGAACACACTCAATAGTTCTACGCTCAAGCATATGTAGATGATGTCACCGTTCTGTTTGTCGAATCATGCCTAGCGACTGTTTGCTCTATGATGCAGATGGCCCTAGACGCAATCGACGAATGGTGAGGTAGGAATGCCCTTTCAGTTAATCCTCTCAAAACCGAGGTGGCTCTCTTTACGAGAAGGAGGAAATTGACTGGTCTGACTCAGCCAGTGCTAAAATGCGTCACTAACCAACTCTCCAAGGAAGCCAAATATTCAGGAGTAGTCTTAGATGGCAAACTTCTTTTGAGGAAAAAATTATGGACCTCGATGAGGTACCCTTAGACCAACCTTAGGGTGGCCGTGGTGTAGTGGTAACATCAACGCTTGTCACGCTCTTGGTTCACGGTTCAAATCCTGATATCAACAATCATCTATTTATTTCGTCTGAAATAAATAAAAAAGTCGATCAATTGCGAAAGCTTAGTCAACTCTACTGCGAAGGCATAACACTGGCAGTAGGGTGGTCATATGGCTTAAATGCAACTTGATCGTGATGATGACATCAGGTGGAGGGAAGAAAATACTGTGAATCATGAGCAACGACAAAAAGCAAAACAAACAAGCTCCCCAGTTATCTGGACGCCACCCTTGGAGTTTACTGAAACTTAATTCCACCTAAGTTTCAAACCCACTACACCAATCTTTCTTTCTCTGTCTCTCAATTTCCACAAACGCCCGTGCCCTGAAATAATTTAATGGTATTCATATCCCATTTGGTGCGCGCAAATTATAAAAAAAAAAAAAAAAAAAATGAGGTACCCTTAGACCAACATACTTCCATTGTTATACCACTAAGGAGCAGAAATTTCGATCTCTATCAACTCCTGGAACTATATACTCCTCTTCATAAAGCCATTGATTTTGAAACTACGGATTTAATGTAGAGAACATATGCCGAAGACGTGAATTAGACTGCCCTCTTCCTCTCCTCCTCATCCCAAGTCCGCGGGTGACGCAGTGTCTGGTGGTAACATTTACGAGTTTGGAGATTTGATCTCTACGGTGTCTTTGCAGTACCTTCAACCTGTTTGACGATAATATCCTAGCAGTGTTGTATTATTTAAAATTTGTCCAACTACAGTTCGCTTTCCACCGAATCAACGTGAGTCACTATTGACTATTTCATCTGTCACACAATTTCCAGGAATATCAAAATGTACCAGGCCTAGATTTGACTAACTTGGTTGCGAGTGATCTTATTACCGATCGATGTATATCGATATTTCTGTTCTTGGTATTGGATTCATAGACAACAACTCGATAGCATTGGTTCGGCAGGTTGAAGGAAAGGTGAATATCTACTACTGTTGAATAGACACGGGCACCAATTCTCTCATTTATTTTCAAGGCCTCCGTAAAGATAGGGACTGAATCATTTTAAAGAACTTTTCTGTATTTCCATATTTCCCAGTGCAGTATTAGATACCTGAAACCAAGCTTAAAGTCAACTTCAGAAGGCAATAGATCTGTAGTGTCAGGAAGTTTGGGATGTAACGTGATGATTTTGGTATGTTCTGCATGCTACTCCTTTCATTTTTGCGTCTCTAAGAGTAAGAGTAAGTTCGACCCAGAGATAGTTCTACTTGTAACAGACTCGATATATATTTCTACAAGCAATTGAGGAAAGGAACTAAAATGATGTTTACTTTGCAGAAACTATGAAGCTCTTCCAACCACATTTTGCATAACATTTTGGCACATTTCGGGTGTTATTTCACCAATTTCTTCGGTTATTGCCGTAGACTTATTCTTTTAAATACCCCCAAAGGAAAAAATTGCGGGTGGTCAAATCAGGGGATCAAGGGGGCCAATCGATATCACCTCTGTTTGACTTTATGTGGCAGAGAAAAATTGCTGCACCGTATCGTTAGCTGTATGTCATGTGGCACCGTTCTGTTAGATTTATATGTGTTGTAGGCTCAATCGATCTATTCGGCCGCCAAGAAGTTTTGCAACATGTCACGATAGCGGTCAGCAGTACTTTTAATTGTTCCAGCATTGCTTCTTGCGCCTTCAAAAAAAAATGTCGCCCAATGATGCCGCCGGCCCAAATGGCGCACCATATAGTAACTCTACGATAGCGTACAGGTCTTTGGTGAATCAATTGACGACTTTCAATCTCAATAACTTGAAATAAGCTTCGTTACTCATGATGATTTTTTCCCCAGAATTAGGGTTCGTCGAGCTACAAAACCTTTCGAATTCACTCTAACCGGCGCATATGGTCATTTTCCATTAGTTTTTAATGAACATTGTTAATTGAACTTTACGGGTACAAATGCAAACCTTTTTTTGATTATTTTAAACAAACTTTCCGGAGACATTCCAAATTCTTGTGCACGGCATCTAACTGAGGTGCTATATTATATAATTCATCAATATTGACTGTCACTGCTACAAACTCGGACGCACTTCACTCTACCTACCAATGTATACTGAGTTTCAAAGTTATTCATTATACGCTGAATGGTTGACTTGCTAGGCACACGATATTAGTATAAACCAACAAATCTAAATTTCTTTGTGTTTTCATAATTGAACGATTGTTTAGATAAAATATTTTAATAACTTCAACACTTTGTCGGCGCATTAGATGCTCCATAATGTATTGATATCGACTGCTCTTCACGACTGTCAAATGCGAACTAACTACTGCCAACCAAACCAAAATGGCGGCCAAACAACAACGACTTGGAACATAAAAAACACCGTGTGTTAGACTCGCTTGTTTGACAACAGTCATATCTGCTAGGATATATGAGTCTGACGCAACTTCTCACACCCTCTCGTTCTGTTCGTCTTATACGAAGGTTGTCCGGTAAGTTTTTAGAAAAAGTAAGAAAAAACACAAATTTATTACTTTTAATTGTTTATTCTTTTTCAAAGTATTCTCCTTCAAGATTTATACACTTTTCCATTCGATAAAACCAGTTTTTGAAACATTTATTCCACTCTGAACTCGACACCTCAGAAACATGCTTTTTGAATGCCTCTACAGCCTGTTCTGGCGTTGAAAAATGTTGACCACGCATTTTATATGAACGGGAACAAAAAGAAGTCATTAGGTGATAAATCAGGATGATCATTCGACGTTTTGAAACTTCAAAAATTCAATTGTTTGACTGGCACAAGGTTGTTTTATTTCACGGTATGTTACATGTCGATCGGTTTCAATCATGGCGCGTACGGCATCATTGTTTTCTGGAACAACAGCATTGCAATGACGACCAGTTATAAATTGTAGCATTGGATGGTATTTCTTCACCAAAAGCCAAACAAAGTCGATCTATGCATTGTTGTTGAGTTAGACCACATTTAAAATCATAAAAAATCATCCAACGAACTCCTTCACGAGAAATCTCCATTTTTTGACTAAATGGTTAATCCAAGGACACTGTAAAAACATGCCCGATGACTGGACTATCAGCTCCATATGCCCCATCTACAAAAAAGTCGATCCTATCGAGGCATATCCCTGCTTAATGTCGCATACAAGATCCTATCCAACGTACTGCGTGAACGTCTCAAACCATTCTGCAACACACTTCCGGCCCGGCAGATCGACTATAGACCAAATTTTTACACTGAGGCAAATCCTGGAAAAGAGCAATGAATTTCAAGTCGAGACTCACCACCTATTCATCGACTTCAAGGCCGCATATGATAGCATACATCGTCAACAAACAAACAAGCATCTGTCTACCACCTAGGACAGAATGTCACTATTGATAGCAACAATTTCGAGGTAGTTAAGAAGTTTATCTACCTCGGAGTAAACATGAACTCCACAAATGACATCCTAGCGGAGATCCGGCGAAGAATTACCCTAGGAAACCGCTGCTACTTCGGTTTGGCAAAACAATTGGGTTCAAGACTCCTAACTCGAAGGACAAAATGTATGCTCTACAGAACCCTTATCCTGCCAGTTCTGCTTTATGGCGCCGAGTGCTGGACGATAAGCAGGAAGGGAAAGCTGATACTGGCCTCCTTCGAAAGAAAAATTCTTCGGCGGATTTTTGGTCCTGTGTGCGAGGAGGGCGATTGGAGGAGAAGATACAACCGCGAACTCTATGAGCTGTACCAAGATGTGGATCTAGTCCAAAATACGTCGACTACATTGGCTCGGCCACATCGAGCGAATGGACAATAATGCTCCAGTTAAGAGGATCTTCGAATCCCAGCCGCCAGGTTCGAGACGACAAGGAAAACCGAACCTCCGTTTCAAAAACCAATCCATCGTGGATGCCAGAGCGCTTTGTCTGGATAACTGGAAGCAAAGTGCCCGAGATCGCAGAGGATGGAAGGCTACAGTGTCTCAGGTAGAGAGCCCGTTAAGTAAGTAAGTACACTGTAAAAACGAAACCACTAAGGGCTCTTTGTCGTGCCATTGTTTCTTACCACAAAAAGTTTCGAATTTTATGAATATGACATTTGGAAACATCAAAAGAAACAGTGCTGCCACATTCTAAAAATTTATCGGACAACCATCGTATTATCTCGCACGAATCAAAGGGACCTACAATTTATTGTCGTTTCCGAAGGACATACTTGGAAAGCTTTTTCATGACAAGTTTGACTGTCGTATATTTTTCTGACATTTGACTGATGTGACAGCATGAGAGGACTTATTTTGAATTTGAATTTGAGTCTCTCGCTGAGTCTCTAACCCACTTAAACACTGGACCACTGACATATGTGATGGATGCCTTAATTACATCGCTCTTCTAGAATAACGACCATCGAATGTATCTTATGGGACAATCAAGTTAGAGACCTCGAGATCAATGCCAATAACTCTCTCTGCCTGATTATTGAAATTGATGCAATTAACAACACACAGTTTAATTGTCACAACCCAAAGACTTTATTACTCATTCTTTATTTAGTTCAAGCTTACTTAACCCAGTAAATTGACAAACGTCAGCCTCTTAAAGTGACCACTCCGTCCGAATGCGAAGGCACCACATCGAATTAGACCCATAAATATTTTATAAAACATAAATGTCGGACTAATTTTGATATATACCACACCATGGCCAGCAATTTGAACTGGACGTTCACAAACTCACCACCAGTAACTGGCTCAACCTAATATCAATTTTGAAAATAGTGTTACACTCTGCATTAATGCGGCCATTAAAATAAAGCATTACCCCGCCCTGCACGGTGCTCTGCTAAACCATCCAATCATTCAGTTTGTCACCTTAAATATAACATTTTATGGATTAGATTCTAATCGTACGAGTACCTTATCGTGGTTGACCACAGCATGTACGCACCATCGCCACCGTTAGCCCAATGCAAATCATTCACTTAAACTAGCTTCGCTTAATCAAGATATCATCTGAATTGGTGGCGAATATCTCACCGATTATCGGGCCCGGCTATGTTCTCAATTTGTCAAATGGCGGACATTAGTTTGGCTATAATTGGTTTGACCGGCAGTCGCAGCCAGGCAACAGTTTCCCGGATTGTGGCCACTGGAGTGTGTATGTGTTTGTGCTAGAAATTGGACATAAGAGTCAACTTGTCAATTACCCCAGTTCAATTGGTGTACCAACACGCATCTGACCGCGCGCCACCGCTTTCGTTTACAACATCGTATCGGCGTATCGATCGATTTTGATCGGACGAATAGTACAAGAGATCCGTTAAAATGCCACAATACGCCAGTACACGCACACGTACAAGATGGTGCGCGTACGTGCCAGGATATTAACCACTACCACGTCGGCCAGTGAAACTATTTAAACTCTAATCTCGCGTTGATCTCTTGTAATTTGCAAAACACCTCAAGCGATTTGGTGGTTTGAGGGATGGGGGGATCTGCGGTCTGGAACATCTCGAATGTGGTTAGCGGAAAATACACACGCCAACTGCTAGTGTGACTTTAGAAGAATCGAAAGACACGGTAGACAGTGTAAGGATTTAATTTAAGTGATTGCGAAGCGATCAAGCGGTTGGCAATCTTGGCATGCGTATCTCCGCCTGATCGGGCCGGAGATGGCCTCAAAGTGTACACAAGATACAGACAATGCGCTGCGGAAAAGGCTAAACTATGAATTAGTCGAGGAAGGGAATTATGTCGTTTGTTGTTTTCTATGTCCGCGATGGTGTATCTAGGAGCAGAGAATGGCTTTAATGGATTGCCATGTGTTATTAGAGGAGGACTTTAGTTTTCCTAAGAACTGTAATTTCCCTGAGAGAATGTGTTTAAGTAGTGTTTGTCTTGCAGAAATGTGTGTGTGGCAAGGTTTATTCGATAATTGTTAGGGGATGGTATTCACTTGCTTTAAGCATGGGAACTACAGACTGAGTCTGGAGGGAATATATTTTAATTGATTTTTGAAAATACCCGCAGAGTTAAGAGGGAGCAAGGCAGCCGATACTGGGGCTATTCGCAAAGTTAGTTGCCTCTAGGAAGAGACAAGCTATACATTTATTTATTATTTGTATTTAAGCTTAATAAAGGCTGATTCACCTGGGAACCTAAAGTCATATCAACCGCTGGTTAAACCACACAGATAAATGAATAAATATCAGAAGTTTAATAAGCTCTATATTACTCGTACTCTGATTGTCCAGTCCTGAGAAGAAGTTGCTGCCAAGAGCTGTTCTTCTTGTAAGGGTTAGTGCAGGACAGTCGTACAGTAGATGGTGAATAGATTCCATTTCTTCTTCGTCTCTACAGCTTCTACAGTAGTCGTTGCATGTCCAGTAACCGTTGGTTTTTCGAATTTCCTTATGACTAAGCTTTATTAGACTAATAGTTCTCTTCCTATCGAAGACTGGCCATAACGATCTAGCTACAGCACATGTATCTAATTAACACCAGCGCCTATTAGCCTTCTCGATGGATTTTGTGACTATTTCCCTGCAAAATGCAATAGGTGGTGTACTAGCCTCGAGAAGGGCTGAATTCATTCGAAACCCACTTCTAGTCTATCATCCCTATGTCCTGGTACCTAGCAGAGGGTCACCATGATTTCAACGCCTTTATTGTTGCTTGACTATCAACATAGATATTGATTATTTTTTTCTGAAATATTTTCCTCAATAACCACTTCCACAGCTTTCTCTATTGCGACCACTTCGACTTGAAACACGCTGCAACCTTTAGTCTGAAAGAGCAATTTGTCTCACAGTAGAAACATCAGTATAGATAGCCAGTTCGTCTTCGGTGCATACTCCACCCTCATCCCAATCTTCTCTGCTAAGAAATCCTGATAGACAATCTGCTGTTGCATTCTAAAAGTGCAATGACGTAGTCCGTTTCCATCTGAAGCCTCGATACACACCATCGAATTAAAATTGAGACGTGCCCATAGGGACTCGCTGTCCAGAGACCGGCTTACCTGAGCCTTGGTGCAGTTTTTACTGCCGAGCTTTCGCAATAAATATTAAAACCCATCTCCGAAATTGGGAAAATTTAACCAATACGATTGGCGCGTTGCGAAACAATGTCGGTATACATATCCAATCAGCACGTGCCGCGGTTAAGAAATTAATGGGAATATTCAATCGAACCGGGTCAATGTTGGTTATGTAAAGAACAGTGCCTCCGTGACAATCAGTCAAAATCCATTCGCTATCGTTTCCAGTGTTGAACCTTTCCCACAGCTTCAGGCAGCGCATTTTAACAGAAGATCTACATCTGCATGCCTACGGGATCCAACTAACTGAGGAAGTGAAGCTAGTAGGCTATAAGCAGCGTAGTGACTTCATTGATTGGGTCTTAAGAACGATTTTTCGAACAAAATCATCTTCAGCGATGAGGCTCACTTTCCACTGAATGGTTACTTAAACAATCGTGGAAATCCACGGGCCATTCGTGAAGAACCCATATATCCACAAAAAGTCACTGTTTGGTTCGGATTTTGGGACGGCGGCATGATTGCGCCGCACTTCTTAGGAAATTCTGGTGGTGCTGTTGTAACAGTCAAGGGTGAACGTTATCTCAACATGATTTGACACCAATTGAACAATATTGATGCGAAAGACATGTGAATTCAACAAGATGGTACCACACTGCGCCAGAAACAATGCAGTTATTGCACACAAAGTTTCCCAGCCGCGTCTTCTCTCGTTTTGGAGTGGCCACCAAGATCGCGCCGTTGAATAATTTTGTTTGGAGCTTTGTGAAGCAGAAGGTGTATGCCAATAACCGTTCAATACTTCCAGAGCTAAAGCATGATATTTGAAGTCCTATCGATAAGGGTCTTATACAAAGTTACCTCAGTTGTCCGTGAAAGGGCTTTGCTATTCAACTGCCTTCTTAGTTCAAAGAAACAATGGTTAACAAGAGTTATTCTTTGCTTGATCTCTGCTCATGTGTTATTATTCGAACTTAAAAAGGTACCTAAGTAAACAAGATTCTTAACTATACCACAATTGTAGCTGTCTTGTATCCAAGTTGAGCATCCTTTTTTTGATGACAGCGTATACATTATTTTGCTCGCTAAACCCATTTTCGCCGCTTCGGTTTCAATAATCACCGTTGATGTTAGCTTGAGAAATTTGTACAATCAGTCAAAGACATCAAATGACAGCGCGTCACCTTGTCTTAGTCCTTTTCTGACATCAAACTCATCGGTGATATTATTATCGACTCTGATAGTGCAGCGTGCATTCTCTAGCGTCATCCTCCACAGGGGGACGAGTTTGGTAGGGATACCAAAACTTGAAAAAGTATAACTCTTCTACGCTATTTTAGGCAGCTTTAAAAACGATGAAAAGGTCATGAGTATCGATTTGGTTTTCCTGAATTTGTTTCAAGACCTGCCGTATTGTGAATATCTAATCTATGGTGAACTTTCCTGACCTAAAACCTCACTGATACGGACTAACCAGATTGTTGACAAAAGGTCTAAGACGTGCACATAATATGGCAGATAGGATCTGTTGAAGAGACTACTGCCTCTGTAGTTAGAGGATCTCCTTTCTTGAGGATCGGGCAAATGAGACTGAGGTTCCATTTGTCAGGCATACTTACAGATGAGTTGATATATGCTCTGTACTAAATCATCCGCAGCTGCTTTAAATAGCTCGGTAGTTAGACCGTCGGTATTGCTATATTCACTTTACTTTCGTCTGGTAGACCTAATTGTTGATCATCATCGTCCGGGTTGAATGAAACATTCTGCCTGACAGCAAAGTTTTGATCGTCACCGCCGTTTAACAGTTTGCAGAAGTGATTTCTAAATTTCTTTCTTCATCCCTACAGGCTTTTGTTTGGGCTTTGTAGCTTTGGCGTGCTCGTTTTGCCTTCTGGTTAAACTTCCGAACATCATTCCTGCCATAACAGCTCTCCATTGACGTTTTTCACATTCCTTCTTCGTCTTTCTTAGAAGCTGCTGTTCTTCCCTTCTATTTTGCTGATAGGTGTCGTAAACTCCTCTTCTCACCCTATGCAGCGTCGCTTTATACATCTCTTACTTTGCTGCGTACGCTTCGTGGCACTCTTCATCAAACCAGGGATTCCTGTATGGAGGATGTGAGAAACTCAGTACATCAGGGGCGGCATTCTCGATGGCTTGCTGACAATGATGTCATTACTCATCTGCTCTTAACGTTGGCGGCATTAAATTTGTTAAGAGAATCAGGGACACTCGATCGACGAAGGCTCTGGCAGTCCCTTGCAATTATAGCCGTTTGATATTAAATGTTCTCACAGTACTCGTACCTCTATGGTGTTGGTGTAACTTACTAGCCCTATGCGGGCTAATTCTGGTATTAACCACGACATGATCAATTTGGTTGACAATTAGTTGATGTGGAGCTAGCAAGGTGTCCTTATTTATTATATACTGAGATGCGGGAATTGTGTGCTAGCTACAGTGAAGTTTCATACTGCTTGTAAATGTATGTATAAATGTATCCTGTCTAGCAGATGAAGAGAATGTTTTGGGGCCGAACTCCAACCGTGAGAACAATACTCTAGTCCTGGTCTAACGTGTACTTTGTATAGGAGAATAAGATGCTGCGCTGTAAAGCATCTCTTTGCTCTAAATACGAGGTAGCTGCTTGTGACATATTAAATGGTTTCCTTCGGCTGTATAATTTGGTCGTTCGTTTGAAGCTGTGGTACAGTACTAAGCAAAGTTTGCTTTTCCCCACTGCAACATTCATTTATTGAGTTGATCTGTTCGCATCTCTGATGATATGACGTATGTATGTATTTCCCTTCATGGGCTGTCATCGACAAAACTGAAGATCTTTTTGTTTGTTGACCCTAGAAAGTCGTTGATATGAACTATAAATAGAGCTGGTGAAAGTATACATCCCTGAGGAACTCCAGCGTTTAAGGTAAATGTACCAGAAAAAAAATTAGGATTGATAGGTTCCACACCACTTGCTTTGAACAGAAATTTTTCCGATCCTGACCGGCTGCACATTTGAGTTGTATGTCTGCTACTTCATGTAATTCGCCAAAGAAGAGTTGCTAATTAGAATAAAGCGACATCTATTTAAACTAGGGCAGTTCCAATAGTTTCCCATCTTCTCTTTGCTACAGTCAAGAATTTCCCCGCTATTATTGACTTCACGTATGAAGATGGTGCGTGGACCCCTGCACCCTGTTAATAATGCATATCGATCCAACCCCATTCTGGCCTTTTTATCTGCTTTTTCGTTTCCGATGAATTCAATATCCTGGCACCCAAATAATTTGACGGAGTCCCAAGTTCTGTACGACAGAGTTTCGATTCTATTGTTACCACTGCCAGTGTCTTAATGACTGCTTGGCTGTTCACGTTAATGAAGATATCCTCTCAGGATATGCCCAGTACTCTCGGCGGATTGCCAAAACTTCCTCTTAAAGGCGATGCATGGATCCGGAAGGCGTATAGAAGTGGAGATTCCGAGTTTCTTTAAAAAGACACCTGTTCAGCTTTGATGCCTCTGTTTCTAAGATTCTTGTTGAGAATCAAAAAAGTAAGGATTCAGACAGTCAGTTTGTAAGCTGCGTCTTTTGTTGCTTTAAGGATTACATACACTATTGTTGTCCAGTTTGTTGGTCTCTTTGAGGAGGACTGCACTTTTAGCAGCAGTTTCCGTTATATACAAATGTAGTGGCATTAGGTTAGGTTTTGATTTTAGGGCTCCGATAAGAAGCATTGAGTTCCTGGATTTGTTCATTGCTGTCCATAAGACTAAACACCCATACGTCTTACTATAGCTATGTACAACCAATGTCTATTTTTACGGGGGTGGTCCCAAGTTGTTACCACAGATCCTGTTGCAAGCTTAAAGTGCCATTGATTTCTTCTTCGTTCTCTTGTCTGTATTTAGCTTTCAGCTCAACTTGCTATCAAGAGATAGTGTGATGGAGGAAGAACCGGTATGGAACTCCTGTTAGTGAAGAGAACTAGTTAGGTTTTGATCGGGTTGAACCCTAGGCCGCAAAAAGTTCTTCACTTGCTAATTTTATTCAGTGCGCTTTGTAAAATCTCTCCAATGAAGTACGTTAAAATCTCTCCAATGATAGTACGGCAAAATATTTTACACCTGTCCAACCCAGTTATGTTAAACCTTCGTTAATGACTAACAACCAGAGGAGTGGTTATAATACTACTCCCTGTGGGGTTCCTCTTCTTGTTGACATTTCCATCGAGTGGTTAGTACTTTGGAAAACTAATCCCAGTATCTGAAATATAATTTGTCATCAAGAAACTTCTCAATTATGCCGGCCATTTGAAATTAGTACACCTACACACCCTAGCCTTTGGTGTCTCCAATGTAGTTGAAATTATATAAAGGGAAGTTATTCTGGATTAAACAGTCTAGCTTGCTCAAGAGAAAGGTAATAATAGAAAGCTATTGGGATAGAACACATCCCTCGTATGAGTATGTGGTGAAAGATAATATCTTTATCATATTACAAGTCGCGTCTTTTTTCCACATGTCGCGCCAATTCAACACTTTAATGAGCTGACAAGGCTGTCTTACATACTCGTACATAGGCCCACATACCTACATATCCCTTTTTTTTAAATCACTTTTAAATACTCCAATCACAATAACATACGAGTATTGCTATTATAACTATTAAATGGCTGCAATTTGACACCCTTAATTGACAGAGTAGTAAAAGTCATTCGTTTCTCTTTTGTTTGCCCACAAAACGCGCACTCACCTAAATGCTTACAAATTACTTTGCACATTTAGCAAATAGTCCGCTCTGGATAAAAATCCCTTTCGATGGGAAATCCACAAATGGATTTTTCAGCTCATTAAATTGTCTCCTTTTGTTCGGGATTGAGAGAGGAGAAACTGTAAGCTAACAACTCAATAAGTGAGTGAACACGGTTAACACCCATTTGCCCCACACAAAATGACCACAAAAGGATCACCAAAGCCGGTACCATACCTGGCGATTGAATTTTACACCTAACAAACAATAATTACTCGAAATGGTAGAAAAGGGTTGAACACGGACATTGGGTGGTCAACGAGCTACGTACTTCACATAATAATTCGTTCCACCCAACCTAATCGCGGCATGGGCAGGCATTTGTGTATTCACGATACGTCCGTACGATATCACGAGTGTGGTGCGCACCGCTCGTTCTGTATCTGCCACAGTGCTGTCATTCTTGTCATAAGGGAATTACAATTTTCTCAAAAGACTTCTTATAAATGCGAAAAATCAACTTCATTATCACAATTGCATAGCTATATTCGCGCAATCGCGCAAATAACTGCGAGTACACGCAATGCACAATGTTAACGCCTAACGACCGATATGGTCGTCATCGTCGTCGTCGTCGTCATGTGTGTATGGCTTTGGTGTACGCTCCACAGAGAGAGAGAAAGATAGCCCAGACTCAGACTCAGTGAATATTTTATTCCCTTTAATGGTTTTTTAATGGTCTGCAGACTGGTTGTCGGCTGCCAGCCAGCCAGCCAGCCAGCCGATGCTTGACGGTTTTGTTGATGGTGAGATGGCAACAACATACCACAGCATCTGATGAAAAATCTAGTTCTCCTTTTTTGAAAAGAAATTGAAATTAAATTTAGATAATGTTAAGCTCACACATATACACAACGAACAATCCGTCCGGGATTGCGTGGTTTTTCAATTCCTCCTCACGCGCTCAAACAGAATTCCAAATGTAAAACTTGATGCAAAGTTAATTGGACGAACTATATACGTACGGTAGTGTCTATGGTGTTTACCTATAATGGACGTGGAACGCGAAAGACCATAAGGTGTGACTTGTGGGCTTATGCTTAGGAAAACAAGCAAAAATAACTTGATTAAATCAATGTGTATCGGCCGATTGAATTTGGTGATAACACGGCTTTAAAACGTGCTGTAGTCGTAATGGTCGAATGACGTATTCGGAGATTTGCCAACGAGATGATGCAAATTTATGGGTGTTTTAAAAAAAAAGCAAAAAAAAACAGTCAGTCTCTGCTTAAAAGGGAATTGATTTATTTTCAATTAAAATAGCCACAAAATGAGATGTAAGAAAAAACAAAAACAAACATGAAAACAAAAGAGTTGGACAACAAACTTGTTTTTTTTGTAAAATGGAAATCTTTGGCATTTGAATTGAGGTGGCAAACGGTCTTTCAGTAAGAGCTGGCTTAATAAAATTGAAAATAACATGGTTTTTTGTAATAAAAATCACTGGTTACAGATATATATATTTTTTTTTGTTAGACATCAAAGTTTTGATTCTTTTTACAGATTTTGGAGCATCTACCATGCTCACGCGTTACCGTGTAATTTTTTTGGTAGAAATATCATTTCCAATCAGCCCCAATGGGGCGCATATGCTGCTGGACTTCGCTTATCATTATACAGTGCTGTGACTCAAGTTCACTTTTATCCTCTACTTGGGTAATGATAAAGTTGAAGGGTGGCAGAAAACCCTCGCCCACGCCCTCATTGTTTCTCGAAAAAGTGGTCTCTGGTCTCTTTTCTACAACAACAGGGAATAGAGGAACAAACGGAGAGGAGAACCACGACGCGGGCGTTACTAATACTTCTCGTCACAGCAGCAGAAGTCCTACAAGTCTGCAAAAACATCAAGGATCAAAAAGCACCTGGTGTTGATGGAATCCGAAACATTGCATTAAAAGCAGCAATTAATTGGCGCACACACATCTTTGCAGACGTATACAATGCTTGCCTCAAGGAAGCAGTATTCCCCGATCAAGGGGACTAGTCCTCTTACCAAAAGGTAATAAACCACCGCAGTATTTCTAATCGTATAGGCTCTTATGCATGCTGGACACCATGGACAAAATACTGGAGCGCATAATAAGTGACAGATTGGAAAGCGCGATCAATGAAGCGGGAGGCCTCACAGACCACCAGTATGGCTTTCGTAAGGTTCTACGATTGATGCCATTGATGAAGTCATAAATCCATCGAGGGAAGACGATGGGAGGGTAGAAGTAAATAGTACTGCGCAATCATAACGCTGGGTGTTAGAAACACCTTCAACCCCGCAAACTGGAGGAACATTTTGCGAGCACTTACCGCCAAGAAAGTACCGGACTACCTGCAGAAAATTTTAGAAATAGAAAACTGTACTATTGCACCGACTACGGAATGAGGCAGTCCCCCAGTCACAGACGGTGTCCCCCAAGGCTTCGTACTAGGTCCACTAACCATGGGCGATCACGTTATAGTTTTCTAACCAGAGCTGAAGTACCTTGGCGTTACTATAGATGCAAGGTTGACTTTTGAGCAACACCTGCAACATGCAGCTGAGAAGGCAGGAAGAACAACGGCTGCCCTGGCAAGGATCATGCCAAATATTGGAGGACCTAAACAGAAGAAGAGACTGCTCTTAGCAAGAGTTGCGAAGTCGATGATGCTCGGTTCTCAAATATGGGCAAGTGCCATGAAGACGAAATTTTACACAAGGAAGACGGAGACGGTCTATAGAACCAACGCCTTGAGAGTATGCATCGCATTTCGAATAACCTCCTACAACGCGGCATGCGTTGTGGCTGGAATGGTGCCAATGGACCTCCTCATTAAAGAAACCGAACGGAAATATCTTGCCAACAGGACAATGGTGTCAACAGCGACAAGTCTATATGACACCGAAGTACCGACAAGAAAAAGCCTCTAAGGCAGATGGACGCAGAGATTGATCCCCAATATAGACCCTTGGATCAGTAGGGATTCAGTAAAGTGGGAGGGTTGTGATCCTTCTATTCCGGATCATAACTTAGCCGAAAGGAAAAGAAGAAGAAGAAGAAGATTAATAGGAAGCATGGCGAGCTGAACTTCTATCTGACGCAAATGCTTACTGGTCATGGATGTTTCGAAGCCTACCTCCACAGATTTGGACACGAAGTCAACCCTTATTGCCCAACGTGCACGGAAGCAGTCGAGGATGCAGAACACGTCATGTTCCACTGTGCACGATATCACGAAGAACGTAACTTACTGGCGAGCAGGCTGGGTATGGACTTAACACCAGAGAACACCAAAAGACAGATGACAAGCACGCAAGAAGCTTGGAAAGTAGTAAGTGAAACTGTAGCTACCATCATGAAAGAACAACAAAGGCAGGAACGTCGCGCAGACGGCTGCCAACATGAACGAGCCGAGTATGTAAGGCTGAAGCCCACCTCGCGATGAAATGCTTGACGGCAGTGCCGCGAGGACCAGGGGTAGGACGGGTGCTGGGTTTAGTGGGTAGAAATCCTACACTGTTACTGAGCACGGGCTCAGTCTCGTCTTTGAAAGATTCCCACCTTCCAATGCAACAAAAAAAACCCTCTGCTTGGGTGGTTGTAATGCAAACTTTTCGTCATCTCCGCTCATTGATCTGCCTACAGATATCTGCGGTCCAACACATGATACCAATATAATGCTTTATATTCGGTACTTTAGTTTATTTTATGTTAAGGGGTCTGTATGCAATATGTGCAATTCCACTCGGATACCAGTTGGCCCTTAGACTACATGGAAACATGTGACTTGCAAAACCACTTGGATCTATTAGTAAGTTCTTAAAGTCAGTTAGACGTATCTTTGCCAGGTCAACTAGACTATCGAAGAATCTTGTGCTAACCATCTTAGGCGACGTTCTTGGAGAGCCAGGCAGTGGTATATGTGGTGTTCTACCGACTCAATGTCTTCTTCATCCCTACAGTGAAAATACCTAGTCTCTGGCCATGTTGTCAATGATACAGTGTCCGATTATTACGCGGTTAAGTATCCGCATTTGGCTTCTACAGAGAGACAATAAGGACTTTGATCTTTTTGTGTCGATTGAGGGCCACTACTACTACCTTCCTCCAAACCGAAATAATAAATAATCTCTTAAGGACCGGCCTTTGTTTGCAGCATAATGGGGAAGATTCCAGCATCTCCGGCGGATTTGAAGAGAGAGAATATATCCATCTATTTTGTCTTTGGTTAAAATATCTTCAAAAGTCTCGACTCTGTTATTGGCTAAGCAACATCCACACTTGAATTGACACTTTGATCTGGAATACATCACGGAAAGTGTATATGTAACAGGAGGCTCAAGGTTTCTAAGCCGAACTCTGTCAAGCCCCCATTGGAAATACCCTGGTACAGTGGGTTCTTTAGAAAGGATTTTCCTAGTCTAACTGTGCGTTTAGCACTATTCACTGCAGTCTTGAACTTCCTTTGACTAGCTTTTGTAGAAGTCCCAGTCAGTATGAGAATTAGTGGCCTTCACCGCGTTACAGAGACCTCTTGTCTCAAAAAGATCTTTAGTCTACCATGGTGAAGAAATTTTCTTTTTGGCGTCCGTAGAAGACAGACCTTTTTTTATAATTTCTTCGGGGTTTCACCTAACATTCTCGTGGTTGCGTCGATTTCATCAGAAGCGGCGCCTACTGGTTGTTGTTGCAATATCCCTGTATTTTTTCCTGCTTCTCTACAGAAGTTGCACAATAGATAGGCAAACAAATTTAACTTCACTTCCCTATACTGCTTGACTTTTTAACTCCATTCCGTGATAATTCACTTTAGATTCCTGAATTCGCATGTACTCGTAACTGCAATTGTGGTGAACCCTGAATAATTCCAGCAATAAGTACGAGGACAAGATGAAAAGTTTTCGGCCTGACGCAGAGATGGCGTTCCAATCAGCAAAAATTATATTTCCTGCCTGGGTGCACTTCTCATTAGTTCGTATGACAAGTTTCAACTTGTTCTCTCAAGTAGTTTCTTTACACGAATTTTTGCAGTAGACGTCTTGCGTGTTTTTCGTTAAAATGGATAAACGTGAATATCTTGCGGTGATAAAATTCTTCTTTTTGGATGGGTTAACCCCTAAGGACATTCATCCAAAGTTGACAAAAGTTTACGGGGACTCTGCTCCCTCCATGTCAACTGTTAGTGGGCAGCTGAATTAAAACGTGGTCGCACGTCCCTCGAAGATGACCCACGTGAATGACGGCCAAAAACCGCAACCACACGCGAAACCATCGAAAAAGTGCATGATATCGTGTTGGACGATAGGCGAGTGAGGGTGAGTGAGAAGCTGAGGCTGTGAGTATATCGGAAGAGAGGGTACGAAACATCTTGCACAAAAACTTAGGAATGCGGAAGCTCTGCGCAAGATGGGTGCCGAATTTACTGAATGCCGATCAAAAGCAAATGCGCAAACGATTTTCGCGACAATCTTTGGACCGATTCAACAGACATTTGTGAGGCGATTTGTCACCATGGATGAGACATGGGTCCACCACTACACGCCAGAAATGAAACAGCAGTCGAAGCAATGGGTGGAAGCCGGTGGTTCAGCGCCAAAGAAAGCGAAGTCGATGGTATCTGCCGGAAAGGTCATGGCCAGTGTGTTTTGGGATTCGAAAGGCATCCTGTTAATTGATTGCCTTGAGAAAGGCAGAACAATTACAGGCGAATATTACTCCAACCTTCTTGACCAGCTGGATGCCAAAATTCGCGAGAAGAGGCCTGGCTTGAAGAAGAAAAAAATCATCTTTCACAAGGACAATGAACCTGTACACAAGTGTGCTTTGGCGATGGGAAAACTGCGGGAATTAGGGTATGATTTGCTCGGCCATCCCCCCTATTCACCTGATTTGGCACCCTCAGACTTCCATCTGTTCCCAAACTTGAAGAAATTTGTTTCCGGTAAGCGCTTTGCATCCAATGCAGAAGTTGAGAGGGCCGTAGATGAATATTTTCACAGCCTTCCAGACCCTCACTTCCGAGAAGGAATGCTGATGTTGGAGAAACGCTGAACCAAGTGTGTTAAAGTCAAGGGAGATTATGTGGAAAAATAAAATCTCTAAATCTACTCCATTCCATCAGTCAGTGTTGAGACCAAAGCCTGACCTGAAAGCAATCTTTTGAATTCGTTTCGAACCCATCCAATGGCAATGCTACTTCAGCAGCACTGCTCTTCGTTTGTCATTTCATTAAGTGCTACCCATGGACTACTTACGAGTACCACACCATAACGTGTTCTTGTAATTTCTCGAAAATTGACCAATTCAAAAAAGTGCACTTTGCACATATGTAAATCGCCCATCTCCGTCAATTAAAGGTCATTTAAACCAAAAGTTTATTTCTTCCTTATTAGCTCATAAATTATCCAAAAATAAATGAAGTTATTAACTCCTTAATGCCACACCGTGCCAAAGCTTCGTAACAATTATGAAATCAGAAGGGAACAAAATAAAAACAAACACCGCTGTTCAATAATTTAATCTTCATTTACAAGCCTGTCAACAAACATTTATAATCTCACTCAGAGAAAAGAAGAAAGACACTTCAATCCAATCGCTCTTGCACCGCATGTGTCCCCCAGAGTGCGCGTTCATTAACATATGATAAAAATGACATTTTTACTTCTGTCCATTTCAATTTGCATGGTAATTTGTTGCAGATATTCCATAACAGCAAAGATTGCAGATATCAAGTTGGTACGTGTACGTGTTGTTGGTATTCATGCACCTTACGAGTAACATTCTTCACAAGCGTCTCCATTTCGCACCACCATCCACGTGCATTTTATTAACACGGCCCACAGCTGAGCTGAGCTGAGCTGAGCTGAGCTGAGCTGAGCTGAGTCTAAAAAGCGAAACTAAGTAAATAAATAAAATTTAAATTGAACTACTTTAGAGTTCTCGCGAGATATTTAAATTAATTGGACTGACCGACTGCAAACGAAATCACTTTACCCAACTCAACTGCAACGGGGCACATATACATATTTGCTTTTATTTAATTACAGTACGAAGGCGGCGGCGAGAAGAAATAAAAAGTATACACATTTCCCCCGGCTCTGACGGCTGTGGTAGCCACCAAAAATGGGCAATGTAAATCAATTTTGATTGAAATATTTGGCATTTGGATTGAGTGCGATCGCAAGCGCACACAACAGCGCACCTCGATATATCTCGCTAGATTGGCCTAGTTTAGAATGGATGTTTGTCTATGTGACGGGTCTGCTTGTTTTGGGCAAATTTTCAAATTAGAAACAAAAAACAAGAAATCGACTCTTTTTTTTGTGAATATTCAAATTGGGGGCCATAAGTGGATGTCGAATGGTGATAAGAGAGCGTGTTTTCAAACTAAGCCTTAGTTGAATACGAGTATACGGAAGTCAAAGTGATTTAATTTTATGTTAGTATAGCCTGTGGTAGTGAGCCCATCGATCAGTGAATGCAGATCTGACAAGATTCTCGTAAAGCAAGCAAGCTCATTGGGTTGGCTTAGTCTGTAGATGGGGATATAGACGATTTGGTTTCTAAGTTATGGGGCAAGATGTCAACTGTGTGGGCGCTGTTATTTAGATGGAGTTTTTAAGTAGTCTGCTTAAAGATTAATTGAAGTAATTTAATTAATACTTTGTCGATACATTTTTAAGCATGAAAAATTGATTCTCTTTGGAATGTCGGTTAAGTTCGCTGGTCAACTCTTTTGTTTTTTTGGGGGGAAGAAAAATTAGTGTGACTTTGAAATTAATTGGAAAAAAATAAAACGTTTTCGAGAGGAGGTTATTATAATTAGATAGATAGTTTATAAAATCATTGATGCACTGTGGGAGTGTACATAAACGTGGTTTGTGTAGGCTGAAGTGGGTAATAAATGTCACTGGATGAGTTATCACCATCTGAAAGGTAACCCAGTAGATTTATTCTACTTGGACACAGTTTCCTTTGGCGTGGTGGTTACTAATAGAACTGGTTTCTAGATTATAGTAGTTGGCAAAAAGTTAAATAAAAGTCATGACTGAGGTTGTGAATGTCCCTCAGATCGTTGTAAAGGAAATTTTATCTGCGGTTATCAAGGAAATAAATGTTAGATTTAGGACTTAACATTCACTGGAGATAATCAAGAAGAAAACTAAAAAGCCTGTTTTTTAATTGTGTCAAAAACAATTTCGGAGAATTCTATTGTGGTAATCTAATAAATAAACGACAAGCAAACACTGAATACAAATTACAAAACGAAGTAGTCCGAAATACAGGTACAGAGACTAGATGCAGGGAAATTCCACGAAGATTATTTATTTTATTTTATTCAATTAGGCTCCACCCCAGCAGGTAATACCATATTGCAATTTAAAGTGGAATACATAGTATATACAGGTCAGTAACTTAGTAGTACATACTTTCCTCAAATTAAAGAGATATCTTAATGTAGGTTAGCTTAGGTTAGGTTGAAGTGGCTGTCAGCAAAAAAAAGCCAACTCATTTAGATTAATAATAGGTCAATTGTGATACCACATGGGTTTGATACGTTGAACCATTTGGAACTTCTGATGAAGCGTAGAAGGTCCCTAACGTCAATATTATTCAGATCATTTAGGTCATTGAAACAAAAGGCTCCTAAGTGGAGTTTCCTTCTTTGGGAGAGAGCTGGGCATGTGAATAATAGTCTGTCCCTCCTCCTCGTCCATGCAGCTTCTGCAGAAATCGTTAATGAAGACGCCAAGCCTTGTTGCATGCTTGCCTGTTAGACAGTGTCCAGTTATGATACCTATAACAGCACTAATATGCTTCCTTTTTAGAGAAATCAAATTCCTAGATGCAGCATAGGCCAAATCTGTTTTGTCGCTGTACAAGTTGTACTCCTTGTCCACCTAGAATTTGTCTTTACGATAGCATTCAGCTTTAATCTATGTTTGTATGTAGCGATAGGCATACCCAGTAAACTTTTGCCTGGAAGGATGGGTATTGTTGTTCCATATCTGGCAAGTTCGTCAGCCTTACAATTCCCTGGAATGTCCTTATGCCCCGGCACGCAAATTATGTGAATATTAAACTGCTCCGCCATCTCTGTAAAAGACGATCGGCAGTCTAGAGCTGTTAAAGAATTTATTGAGGAAGATTCCAGGGATTTTATTGCGGCTTGGCTGTCTGAAAAGATGCGGAGACAACACTTCTCTTATTGCCATTATCTCCGCCTGGAACACTCTACAGTGGTTTGGGAGACGAAAAGAGAGGTTTGAATTGAGCCTATCAGAGAAGACACCACCACCCATCCCGTCGTTATTTTTTTAACCGTCGGTATAAAAATGTAACTTCCAGGACGGTTTTTAACGGACGCTAACTTGGAAGCTTTTGTCAAAATTTAACTTGAGTATGGTGTCAAAGTCAATGTCTTTAGGGAAGATATTAAATTTGATAAGGATGGAGGTGTGGCCATATACTTTTTTGGACCACTGTGAATTAGCTTTAGGGCGAATAGCTGAGTTAGCTGCTATTTGCCTTCCATAAATATCAAGGGGTGTTAAATGAAAAAGAATGCCCATAGCTGCGGAAGGTGTCATCTGCAGTGTTGCGCTAATGCACAAACAAGCTGAACGATGGACTTTGCTTAATAATTTATGGTTTATCGCCTTATCCAAGGCAGTCCACCAGACAACTAGCCCGTATATAAGGATCGGTCTAATGACCGAGATATAGAGCCAGTGAGATAGTCTGGGTTGTAAGCCCCATTTGCACCCGATGGCTTTTTTGCCAGAGAAGAGTGCGACAGTGGCTTACTTAACTCTTTCCTGTATATTAGGTTTCCAGCTTAGTTTCCTATCCAAAATAAGACCCAGGTATTTTGCTTCGTTGGAGAAAGTTAAGCTTGTTCCATTAAGGGATGGAGGGTCAATAGGTGTGATTTTGTATTTCCTTGAGAAGCGGACTAGTTCGGTTTTGTGGGGGTTCACACCTAAACCACACCGAGCTGTCCATCAAGATAGCTTATTCAAAGCGTTTTGTAGGAGGTGTTTTTTTGTGAGGTGTTTACTGGAGACTGCTATAGCAACATCCTCCGCATAAGCGATAACTTCGCAACCCTCAGCTTCTAGGATTAACAGTAGTTCATTGACCACCAGATTCCAAAGAAGTGGGGAAGAACGCATATCTTCTGACAGATCACCCACCCAGCTTTGAGTTGATAATCCGATCAATAAGCAGTAAATTAATCAGCTCGCCAAGTGAACTATCTATCTTCAGATTTGACAGTGCTTTGATTATCTTAATGTAAGGCGAAAGTATTTTGACAACTCCTCAGCATGGTAAGAAAAGGACATCTTAGAGTCAATGATTAACCCCAAGTACTTAAACTCATCCACTCTTTCTCAATAAGGAAACAATTATCACAACAGTTTAGATCACTACAGAAGGTCATCGAAGAATTACAGGCACAGTAAATCAGTTTAAATTTAGGACAATTCGGTGCGTGAAATAAGATATTCGCATCAAAACACTTTTGCCCAGACTAACTGAAAAACAGAATTTTAGTTTTAATTTGTGCTTAGCAAACCATGTTCTTAGTAAGTCCATATCACAATTAATGTCTGCTATTAGATCTAGAGGGCTATCTGAGCCATACACATATCCTAAGTCATCCTTTAAAATTAAGGTCAAATAGAAAGTTAATGTAAATTTAAAAAAGTATTGGTCCTAGCAAAGAGCCTTGTGGCACACCCATTTGAATGTACTTTAATCCACTTCTGGTATCTTCTATTTTCGCCCTTTGTGATCTATTATTTAGACAGGACTTGAACCACTCGAACATGAAACCCTGAAAACTTCCAGTGAGTTTGCTTTTATTGAGAATAAAGGCTGATATGTCAATTACAGTTGTTGCAATGATGACTCTCTACCTCAACCTAATTCTCGTCAAAAGTCGTCGCTTCTAACATCTTCATCTGTCAATCTAGTGATAGTGAAAAAGACTCCTCGTAGAACAATCTTCATCTCTAGACTTTCTTCTGCTACCTCTTGTTGTGTAACTTGAGTCGAAATAAAAGACAACCTTGGTTAACATGAGTTTATTAACTGCTGGAGAGAAAGAGAATATAATGGTTCATGACTTAGTGGTGTCGACACTCACACAATACATATATGCTTACTTTTTGATGTACCTAATATATGTATTGTACTCTTATACAACAGCTCTGTCAACGATATTATGAAACTACATCAGCAGCAAAACGCTGTTGCCTCATCCCTCAAATGCATCAAATATAATTTTAAGGAACCCCGCGAAACTGCATCTTTTAAACTACTAACTCCTGACTCTCACCTTGAACTGCTACTATCGAGAGAATTTTGGCCAGATGGAACTTTAGTCCATGAATATGTTTCTCGGACTAAGAATACGTCATTCACAAAGACTCCAGTACCTGCACCAGTAACGTCACATCCACGATTAAGAATTCATTTACATTCCTTATATGTAAAGAAAATCCCCCTGAGTGTCTTTGTGTATACTACCAAAACGTCCGAGGGCTGCGAACTAAGACATCCTCTATATACCTTAATTCCCAAAAGCTCCCCTATGACATTCTCGCCCTTAACGAAACTAATCTTATTTTCGTCCGATTTTAATGCCTTTCGAGATGATGGTTTTAAGAAAAACGATGATTCCTCGGGTCGAGGTGTTCTTCTAACAGTACACAATCGGCTTGACTCGACACTAGTTAAAACATTTGTGTCAAAATAACTATTTGTAACCGCAACATTTTTATCCTCTGCTGTTACATTCGGCCATCTCAGACCACACAGAGTTACCAGCTTGCCATAGACGAGTCCGTATATTTGCTTAATATTGTTGATCCTCGCGACACCGTTTTATTTCTGGGGGATTTTAATTTTCCCAACCTCCAATGGGCTCCATCAGACGATCAGTCCCATTATATAGCAATTAGAAAAAATAAATGCCGTCTCCTCAAACATACATCGATACAACTTAACACCATAGCCATTTTCATTGATAGCCAGGCCGCTATCAAAGCCATCGTATCTGCGGCTTCCTCCTCCAAACTTGTTGAACAATGTAAGGAGGAGCTTGCCACACTCGGTTATCGGTCTAGGATCAGCCTAATGTGGGTGCCTGGTCATAGTAACATTGACGGAAACGAAAGGGCTGATGAATTGGCGAAGCAGGGATCTGCCCTTGATTGCTCCCGTGCGGAGGAGGTCAACATTCTGTTAGGGGCCCTTAAGGGCAGAATCTTTGCTCATTTCCTTGCAGGTAATAGATGGCGAGGGTTGCAGAACTGTGTCATATCCAGGCACTAAACATAAACCGGGCAGATATTGCTAGAGTTCTGCAAGTTAGCACTGGCCATTGGCCCATAGGGGTCCACGCAGCCAGACTGGGCATTACTTTTAATGCACTTTGTCGTAGCTGCAATATGGCCAACGAGCCTGAAACAATCCTTCACTTCCTTTGTAAGTGTTCGGCCCTTAGTAGGGTCAGACACCGTACACTTGGCAGACATCTTTTTGATAATATTAGTGAGTTAGCGGAGACAAGTATCGGGGACTTTATCAGTATCCTTAATGCCACGGGGTGGATTTAAATAATTCTTTCTCTTCTTTCCCACAAGTCAAACGTCAGTTTTTTTTTTTTTACAACAAATTAGGTCACTTGAGTTGTGGTATTAAAACGGCGCCTTTGCGCTAATTATGTTTCAGCATAGTATGCTGTCACAACCACACCTACCTACCTACCTACCATATAGCAATTAACCCGTCTTCAGATAAGGCCGTCATTTTTATTGACTATCTATCAGACTCCAGCTTATATCAGTTAAGTGGAGTCACTAATAACCTTGGAATAGCTCTTTCTTTATTAAAAGAAGATTGCATTTTAAGATTGCAAGGAAGTCGATGTTGTTACTACCGATTTCAGCAATGCCTTCGATAAAATTTCGCACGCAATTGTATTTTTGAAACTCAAAGCTCTCGGTTTTCAGTCTGGGTTTATCGCGTGGATTAAATCATGCCTTCTACCTAAACCCTTTGTATCTGATCCCTGTATGGCTCCCTCTGGTGTCCCTCAAGGTAGCCATCTTGGTACCCTGCTTTTAGTTTTGTCAATTAAAGATGTTGACGTCATTACTAAATATTCCCGTCTATCAGTTTATGCGGACGCACATCTCGACTCCCACTGATACCCGTGCACTTCAAACTGACTTGAACAACTTTTCTACTTGGTGTAATAAAAACTTTCTTGAGTTGAATGTCAACAAATGCCATTATTATTACTTATTCGCGGAAGTGTCTTCCGACAGCTCCTACAACGTATGTGATTTGCGACGGGCCTGTTCCCACTGTCACCTTTCTGCGTGATTTGGGTGTCACATGCGACAGTGAACTTAATTTTCGTAGTCATATTGACAATATTATTAGAAGAGCAATTTCTGGAACGTTGGTCCAATGAATTCTCAAATCCTTACGTCACGAAATCGCTGTTCTTCACATTTGTAAGACCAATTCTAGAATATGCCAACCAAGTTTGGTTCCCTATCTCGATACACATTCGTAATGAATTGATTGTGTCCAACGGAGGTTCATCCGTTTTGCTCTATGCGGACTCCCGTGGCCTGAGAGATTCAATCTACCTCCTTACGAGCTTCGTGTGAACTTGCTGAAGTCCTTTCGACGCTGTGGCAGCGAGGGCGTTCTTTTATTTATTTTATTTTATTCACATCTGCTATCCAAGGAGCTACTTCTTGCGTCAATATAGTGAATATGGGAGGTTATCGTTTTCAAATGAAAGTTTACTAACAAGAAATACATGCATTTTATTCGACAATTGAAGCTATTCAGCTTTAGACCACCTCACATTGGTCCAAGGAATCCGTGCCCCTTTATACACATAAATCGCTTCAACTCTGTAGGAAAATTTGCTGTCAAATGTAGATTACTGCCGATCGACACTCTAACGAAGTGTTAACCCAATGCAAACGAGCCAATGAATTTAGGTACAAGTTCCAACAAATGTTGGTCAAATTTAATAAAATCATTGTTGGCGCTAACACTGCAGGGCCTGTTTTAGCATCTCGCAGCTTATCGTACTTTGCATCGCATGAATGGTTGGGACTTAAAGTTTTATGCTATTCCGAAGTGAAATTTTTTCGATTTAGAGACGCTTTCCATATGACAATTTTATTCTCGGATGCTTGTCAAACGTTCGCTAGAGGTGGGACCGTGAAAAAGACTTTTTTTTTTGGATTCGAACCTTGAACATCCCTTTCAGTAATCGAGGACTTAACCACTGAGCCAAAGCGCCCAAAAAATCAATCAAAATTGCAGATTGAGTAGTCGGCTATGATTGGATTACTAAGCAGGAGGTTCAGGTCAGTGTTCCAAAAAATATCAAAACAAAATCAAAAACATCGAAAAGTTTTTTTCAAGATCCCACCTTTCGTTAACGTCTGACAAACGTCCGAGAAACTTCCGGTAATAAAAATTACGCTTTTCGAACTAGAATGGTTCTATTACACAGCACGAATTGAAGCACGAAACTAACCTAGATCCTACGTCTATGGGCTATTAGCACCAAAACATTTATTTATTTAGTCGGCTCCTTGTCAGAGGAACCTACCACACGAGTGGTACAAGTCAACAAGAATCATTCCCTACTTCTGCAGTCATTCACGTCTGTTTACGGTGAAAATTTTGCACAACATCTCTTGACACTAACGGACACCAACCTTGTAGAAGTTCTGCTGGTATATGACCAAGACGTTCTGCAGAGTTTCTAGACGCAGTTCGGTAACAAAGCGTCCTGATATACATAGAGATGGTAGCAAAGACCATCGACGGAGCTCTTTATCTATGAAATTCTACAGCAGCCTTTTTCGAGACAATCCCGTTGGGTATTTGAAATCATTTTATCAGTTTAATCGCGATTCGTGTGCATCGGTTCGACAAAGAAGATTAAATTTCGTAACCACCCTGGGAACCAGATTGCTCTGGCAGAGTTTATCGGTGTTATTTTGAACATCGAGATGAAATAGAAAGTTTGGGACCCCACCCCAGATATAGTTAAGAATAATAAGATAAATCGTCAGCTTATGAAGTATCTGAATTCACGAAAACTCCTCAATGGCCGGTAGTATGGTCGATGGCATACCTCACCTAGAAGTGGAACCAATCTCTCCATCACTTCGGCGAAATAAATGTGGTTGCAATTGATATTTTGTCAGAGTTTGACATCAGACTCTTTTGTCGATAAGTTTCTTCTTCAATGGATTAGAAATTACCTTTCAATACAAATTGTTTTACGTATGTTAAAACATATTAAATTCAGACCTGGACAGCAACCAACAAAGTAAAACTGAATGCTTCCAAAATACAATGCTATCTTCTGTCTCGCAAGCAAAACGAAGACCGTCAACCATTATTCATGAATGGTACTTGCATCACTAAAACCGAAAAAATTGCCATTTGGTATTAATCTTCGATGGAACGGTCACATATTCGAGGTCGCTAAAATTGCTACAAAATGTCTAGGAATCCTTAAACGGTGCAAGAAATATTTTACCCCGTTTGATCTGGCCTCAATTTATAAGGCATTCATCTGCCAAAAGCTAGAATATAATGCTCATATCTGGTCTGGATGAAGATCGTTCTGCATATTCTAGACAGGGTACAGAACGCGCATTAAAACTTCTAGGTGATCAAGACATTGTGAGGCACCATAATCCCTATTTTTCGTATTTTTTTTATAAAAAAAATGCTCCAGCAAAATAACCAGTTGCATTCCTCTTCTCCGAAATTTCACCCGCAATATGCTTTGTGCTTCAAATTTACATCAGTATACCCTTAAGTCCAAGTTCGGTCGTACTGTTAAATACAAGCTGTGGGAGCTGCCGTCTTTGATTTCGAATATTTCCTTTCGCAATTTTATTGAGTAAAAGAAAAACGTTCTCAAAACGCCACAGCAAACTATAATACCGGGAGTCAAAAATGGCTTTAGATAATAACGTAGTGTAATTTAGATGTAACCTATATAATACACAGTGACTTTGTTTTCGATACAGACGGCTTGCCTGTAGCGCAAAACGCCACGATCTTCTTCTTCTTCTTACGGCGAAGTTATGATCCGGAGCAGAAGGATCACAACCTTCCCACTTTATTGCATCCCTACTGGTCCGCTTGTGGGGTTTGCCGGTTTGACCTTGCGCAAAACGCCACGATATTCTGTATATAACAAGAGACCCTGCCTACTTACGATTAACCTTAATAAATTCGCAAGTATTTAAACCATCATCACTTTAAATATCGTACCTTCTATGCTTGATTTACAGGCATAGACTTTCAATACCCGAAGGTGACGATTGTAATGTCGTTGGTATTAATAAGGCGAGTTTCCGAACAGTTATAGGTTTCCCCTCCATTTATAGGTATATTCTACATAAGTTATTTTGAGAACAATAACAAAGACTAACTTTCCCATTTCTGCTAAATACACGTAGTAGCAATGATGCAAATTAATCCTGTCGAAGTCGATCGTTAGTTCAGTGAAAAGTAGGCATAAAGTTTTCCTCAAAATCTTGTGCTGTATTTTTAGATGGGTGATGCTAAGAATGTCATTAAAAAAGAGCTCAGATTAATATTTCTTGTTGATAGCACACACCATTTCCCAGAGTTTCTCCTGTCAAACCTATAAAACTATAAACCAAGTTCGCTGGTCAACTCTTTTGATATTGGAAATAAAAATTCATAATTTATTGGGGAATAAAACATAACAGATGAAAATTATGTGTAAATCAATAATAACAGGTAGATTAGGATTGACTTCCCAGACTTTCCCCCCATGCCAACCAATCCTGCTACCGATGACTGTGCCCATTCTGAACTGCTTCCGTGACCCCCATTATAATACTCGTATTTATTTAGCAACTACAAATTTCACTAGAAAACCCACACGGAAATTTAGATCATATAATTTGTTATTTTTTTCCTAATAATCAATGATAAATGTCTTCCAATTAACAACAATTAACCAAAATATATGTTTTCATAAATAACCATTAATTTCCCAACACTTCCAACTGAACCCGGCAATTAAATGCATCGCTCCACAAAAAATAAAAAGCCCTCTGAACGAATTTCTCCACAATCTGGTCTCTTCCGCATTCATAAATATTAAACGGAACTTATGAGAAATTCAAAAATCCCTAGCGGTCTTCTTTTTGAACAGAACTCTAATGAAAAACAAATAAAGTGTAAAAAATTATTAATCATAACACTCCACGGATGCATTTTTTTAACATAAAATCTACTAAATCAGTACACGCCCCTTTTACCCTCCCGGATAGAGTTCCAAAAAAAAAAGGTCACAAGCACCATAAATCACTTTAAATGGTAAACAGTAAATTATATACCGAATCACATATATCTCTGTATCTCGACTTGAAACAAATTTAACCGTGCTACCTCAAAGCTACTCCATGGAGTGGGAGAGATGTGCGAAAAATCCAACAAGAAAAAAAAAAAAAAAAACAATTTTGTCAACGTCAACACCCAAAAAATGAAATAGGTAGCAAATTATAAGTTATCAAGAAAAAAAATTCGGCTCCTCCTCCTCTTAACTAACACACGCACGGTGGAGATAATCCAACTTAACCGTCATAAATTCATCTCTTCAATAGCTAATCTCCATTAAAATAGTTGTAAACGGTAAAATATAGAACAAAACCCTGTCGAGAACAATTAAAATACTTTTTCAAAATTTATTTCTTGAGGTTTCCCCAATAATGGAATCGACGAAGTATTTTTTTTTTTTTGTTTTTTTGTATCCCAAAAAGTGGCCCAATTTTCTATTCTTTTCTTTTCGTTCTTATCTTTGTATCTATTCAATCGATATTCGGGCTTTTTCTCCCCCCAATTGGATAGGTATACAGTATCCATTGGGTGGTAGAAGATACACACAACAACCACAACAAATCATCGAGATGAGGATCATTTGAGCTCTAAAGAGGTTTTTCTTAATCATGATCTATGAAATGTATTGAATTTGTATCTTTAGTTTCACTAATGAGTTATAGTAGGTATGATTCTCTTCTTTTTTTTATTTTCTTGTTTCTCTTTTATTGAACTCTTTTGAAAGAGAAACAAACCACCTGACACACCAGGTAGATACAAATTAGATTTAATCAAACTAAAAAAGAGCGCATAGGTAAAACAACTGGAAGAAGAGGTTTTTAGTGGTAAATGAAGAAGAAACGATTGGACTTCTCCTATCAAAAGTCAGATTGGTGTGTGGCGGCTCGTATACACGTATCTATGGGTTTTTGTGCTTTTTCGGCACGCAAGAGATTTTATTTATTTTTTTTTTTTTTTTTTGGGCATTTTTTTTACAATCCCATGGACTGCTTTAGTTATTATCGGGTTTTGTGCGTTAACGGACCGTGTTTTCGTGAATTTTTGTGGTCGCGATCGTTACGTTCTTATTCGGCGGGTGAATGTGAATTTTGCAAATAATTCCTTAAGAATATTTCTAAGAAGGAACAGTGCCTAGAAATGTGTTAAAGGTGATATGAAAGTGCAAAGATACGAGTATACCTCTTCTAGTCATTTTGGATACATACGACTTTAAGTGGATAAAACAAATTTCCCTCAGGAGTATAGTAATTCCGGTAAAATATGATTTTTTTTTGTTTGTATCTTCATCTCTAAAGTGCTTTGTTTATTAGAATTAAATGTAAAATCGTAGTTTAACGCATTGTTTATGATAATATTCATTCATAAATTGTAATTATCTGTATTTTATTTTATTTAAATATTTGGATAATATTCTTTGGTGTTTGTGTCGTTCTTTTTTTATGTGAAACCGTGTGGTTAAAACACACTTTAAATGGGCAAACATAAAAATGCAAAAGTTCAATAGGCAGATATGGATCAGAGGAATTTAATCGAATACACCATGCGGTTATAATGGGATCGTTTAAAATATCTTGCTGTGATCGAACTGCTAATTGATTTGATGTTTTAGGTGATTTTTTTGTTGAAGGAAAACTGCGGCGACACCGGGACAGATTTCACTGGAAAAATGTTTATACGGTGATTATTAAACTGTTTGGAGGTAGTGATTATTGAGATATTAAATGTCTGTTATGATATTTTTTTTATTTTTAATGTGAAGAACTGGATTGGAGTGGAATGTTTGGATGGAAATATTTTTGTTTATGCAATATTGCAGGAGGAGGAGGATTGTGTAATTAAATTAAGTCTTTCCTTAAGAGTTAGCTGTATCCAGTTTGGCTAGCAGTGCGTTTATAGGGTTTATCCTAACCACAGTGTGGTTTCCTAAACAACAGAATGGGAAACCCGTACAACCAACTGGATGCTGTATTTGTGACGGAATTTTTGGTATGTTACATTACACACCACTAATAGTGGCAACAAGTTCGACAACCATACCGGATTCTAAACAATTTTTTTCACTGCGTGAGACCCAGAGTTAGTTACTGAAGCTCTTTAAAGTCAGTGTGTATCTTCTACCACCCAATGGATACTGTATACCTAATCTAAAACATACCATCCAATTGGAGTGAGAAAAAGCCCGACTATTGATGAATATTCCTATTGGATGTTAGGGGATAAAAAGAGCTTTTAACATCATTTCCATGCGAGGAAAATGCCACTCCAGCTTCCTTTCGGAACTGAAATTTATTTATATTTTATTGCAGCATTGGAATGTGATTTATAATTGCTTAAGTTAACAACAGCATAGAAAAATAAAGGGGGGAAAAATCAACGCTTACATGAGTAGAAGATTACAAAGGGACCACAACTATAGTCAGATTAAGGTGTTCCTCACAATCAATCTAATCGTCAATGTCGTGTTTTCCGTACGCAAAAAAATTTGGTATTACATTCAAATCCACAATATATGATTTGCTGAGAAATTGTGTACCTCATTGTACTTTTCAAAGCCTACAGAAGTTCTCGAATAACCTACAAAGTAGAAATCGCGGAATATAAGGCTCTTTGCATCCACAAAAAGCCCCCGGATTATCTAAAAGGCTGAGGTTTTGCAAATTTTTAGCACGGAATAAAGGTCAGATCCTAACGAAGCCAGACCATCAATTTATTCCTAAAACAAGTGCCACAAAGGACTTTTTTGCTCTCTCCTATACCACAAGCTTAGTACGTCTACCAGTGGGAGGTTCAGTACACTTTACCTTTTAAAGTGCATATCGTGTGGTTGTCCACTATAGACAGTACGTATGTATGTCAACGATATTCCAACACTTCTTCTTTATATTTCATAAAATTGAAGTTAGGTAACTGAGTGCCCTTGTTGACAGAGTTGTCAACAGCTCACTTAGACCACTGTGAGTCCATTGTGCCCAATATTTGGAACCCCTGGAACCTAAAAGTTACGACCTTCGACCACTAGGCTAAACCACCCAGATAATTATATGAATCTAGGGAGTTTTCCTAGCTCAATGCTACCTAGCTCATCCAGCTCTGAAAAGAAGTATCTGCCGAAAGCAAGGCTTCTTTTGTTGGCCAGAGCTGGGCAGTAACACAGGAGATGATGAACGGATTCTATTTCCTCTAGCCGTGCTACATGATTGCCTATCACACAGTGTCCAGTGTCATGACACCAACAGCTATGCGGATATCCCTTCGACTTAGTTCTATAAGATTGATAGATCTCTTTTTGTCGTAGACTGACCATAATGATTTGGCTGTAGCGCAGGTATCTAATCGCCACCAGCGTTCATTAGCTTCCTCATAAGACTCGATGTCTATCTCCCTGTATAGAGTACTAACCGGTGCACTAGCCTCGGAAAGGGCCCACCAAGGGCTTATAAGTGAACCTTCTTTGGCTAGTTCGTCCGGTTTTTCATTATCGGAGATATCCATGTGGCCCGGTACCCAGCACAGTGTCACCATGTTGGCCGCTGAGATAACTTCCAGTCATTTTTTATAAATTTTTACGAGCTTGGATCTTAGTGATATTGACTGTAACGCCTTAATGGCCGCTTGGCTATCAACATAAACGCTGATTATTTGCCCTGAAATATCTTCCTCAAGAATCATATCGACAGCTTGTTTTATTGCAGCAATTTCGTCTTGGAAGACACTGCAACCATCCTTAAGTCTAAACGAGCCATGTATGTTTCGAGACTCTCAGTAGACGCCGGCACCAGTACGGGCAGTCATTTTGGATCCGTCAGTAAAGATGACCAGTTCGTTCTCGAAACAGACTCTTCTCTCATTCCATTCCTCCCTGCTAGGAATTCTAATAGAGAACCTTCGGTTGCAGTTTGGAATGGGGATGATGTAGTCCGTTTCCGTCCGGAGTCTCAATATATTCCATCGGTTTAGAATTGAGGCATGATCGTAGGGTTTAGCTATCCATAGACCGGCTTCCCTTAGTCTAAGTGCAGTTTTGGCTGCCATGTTCCCGCAATATATATCAAGTGGAAAAGATTCAGTATTATTTCCAGAGCTTCTGCCGGTGTCGATCTCATCGATCTCGTCATCCCCAGACAGCCAACCTGAGCGCTTTCCACCAGACAATTAAACGATAGGTCAAAATGGGTCTTACAACCGCAGTGTAAAGCCAGTGTACCACTTTAGGCTTAAAACCCGAAGCTTTCCCGAAGGCTCTCCTGCATTCATACAGTTCAACATATGGCTGATGTATTAAATTTGATATGAAAGTTAAACTATAAAAGTTATGTGAAAATGGTGTATGGGATGCTTTTGAGTACAAATTAGTCTACAAAAAAGTCCACGAGAGCATATACCTAAGCTCACTAGATATCTAACAATAAGCACTTTACTTGCTTTCAGTGTTTAAACGTTCAGTTTGCTTTTGCCTACTGAACATGATTTTGATTATTGTCCGTCATCAGGAAGCTAACACTCATGAAATGTGTTTCACACGTCGCAAGAAAATGATTTGCTTGCCCAATTGCAATTTGTATGTCGGCTAAACTATAAAACATATGCCAAATTACTGTACGACAAATTTTTAGGACTTGAGCAGTTCTATAAAAAAGTCCGGGAAGGTATATACCTTCTGATCAAACCAATTCAAAACAATTCAATTATTCATTGATATACATTGTATTCCCTTCAAAGGTATCTCCATTGCAAGCAATACACATATTCAAACGCATCCTCCAATCTTCAAAAGATTCATAGGCCGATTTTGGAATCGTCTTCGTCTCAAAACGCTTTTCGCGAAGTGGTAACTTCAATAGTCATGGCAATAGGAAAATATCACAAGGAGCCATGTCAGGTGAATACGGAGCTTGCGGAATGGTATGAACGTTGTTTTCGATCAAATAGTCGCGTACAAGATGAAATGTGTGAGCCGGTGCGTTATCGTGGTGAAGTAGCCATGAGTTGTTTCTCCACAATTCTGGCCTCTTGCGACAAACATTTTCCTTCAAACGATTTAATTCGCTCGTAATACTCCTTATTTACGGTCTGGCCTGGCGTAAGGAATTCGAAGTGGATCACACCAAAGAAAACCGTCAACAAAACCTTGATTTTGGATCCACTCTGTCGTGGTTTTTTGGGTTTTAGCTCACCTGAGTAGCACTATTCCGGTGATTGTTGGTTAGTTTCGTTGTCATATTCATAGACCCATGTCTCGTCACCGGTAATGATGCCATCGATAACATTTTGGCCCAAAGAAAGCATTTCTTTAGTGACATCAATGCGATGCTGTTTCCGCAACAAATTCAGCGACTTGTTTACAGAGCTATCGAGCACAAAGTCCCGTTGGAGTACATCTGTCACCTGGCACTCAAATATCTGCTTGAGCGCCAAATGACAGATGTACCAACATAAAAAAAAAAGCTTTTGACAATATCTCAAGCGCGGTTTGTTTGAATGGGAAATTTTGGGTACTTTTTGATCAGAAGGTACATGTCCTTTCGGTGTGCATTTGGTGGTTTTGCAAGAAACAATTATTCATCTTTGGGAATGGTAACCACGTGAAACTCGATCTAGTTGCCTAGCTCTAGAATGCCATTTGGAAAGACTATTAAAATGCATTAGCTCGTACTAGCTAAAGACACAATGGCTGTAGTAAAGGGTTTATCAACACTTTCCAGTTAAAAGTTGTTGAAAGTGGCAAGCACATATGTTCAAGGGTGGGTCAATAAGTCCCTGAAAATTAACACAAATTGTATCGTCACCTTAAATTTGATCCTTTTTGGGTCAAGAATCATCTTTCAAAAGAACGCACCCAAATTTTCAGACAGATCTGTCAAATAGTTTTGTTGTGGCAGCCATTTTATATAGACGCCTACTAGCATTTTCGTTAAAATGGAAAAAAGTGAATTTCGAGTGCTCATTAAACACTATTTTTTGCGAGAAAAAACTATCACGCAAACCAAACAAAAGCTTGACAAATATTATGGGGACTCTTCACCATCGATTGAAACCATTCACCACTGGTTTACTCAATTTCGGTGCCGTCGTTCAAGCACAAGTGACGCCGAACCTTCTAGTCGCCCAATTGAGGTTACCACACCAGAAATGGTCGACAAAATCCATGGTTTGATAATGGACGATCGGCGAGTGAAAGTGCGCGAGCTTGAGCAGGCCACAGGCTTATCACATGGCTCAGTGATTTCGATTTTACATAAATATTTGGACATGAAAAAGCTTTCCGCAAGATGGTTTCCTCACAATCGACAACAAACGCATTCGTTTGACAACTTCAAAGGTGTGTTTGGCGATGTTCCAGAAAAATTGGGCTGCGTTTTTGCGCCGTTTCGTAACCGTGGATGAAACCTGGATTCACCTCAACACACCAGAAACCAAGAAATAGTCAAAACAATGGACTTCTCCTGGTGAATCGAAGCCGAAGAAGGCCAAAATGGGTTTGTCAGCAAACAAGGTCATGGCGACAGTTTTTTGGGATGCGCTCGGTGTTATTCACATCGATTACCTTGAAAAGGGTAAAACGATCACCGGCGCATATTACGCAGAGCTGCTGGATCGATTCCAAGCCAATTTGAAGCAAAAACGGCCGCCTTTTTGCGAAGAAAAAAGTCCTTTTTCACCAGAACAACGCACCGGTGCACAAGTCCGCAGTCGCAATGGCAAAATTGAATGAGTTAGGCTACGAACTCCTCCCTCATCCAGCTTATTCCTTATTCCTCAGACTATTTGTTGTTTCCAAATCTGAAGAAGTATCTCGGAGGTAAGAGATTTGGGTCGAATGAAGAGGTCATCGCTGAAACAAACGCTTATTTTGAGTGTCTCGAGAAATCGTATTATTTGGATGTATAGAGCTAAAAGGAGACTACGAGTATGTTGAAAAATAAAATGTTTTAATACCGAAAAGTGTGTTCCTTATTTCATTTTTAGGGACTTATTGAACCACCCTCGTATATCAAACAAAGGCTCAAGAAAAAATCTTAAGTTCCAGGATGGTCGACTATTGTAGCAGCAATAGTAGCTAACTAAGCAACGTTGACTGAGAAGAACACTCATACAGAACGGTTGAAGACGTATTTCGGCCATTGAGGAGGATTCGAAGAAAACGAAAGTACATAGTGCGTAGTATAGAGTATAGAGTCACGAAGACCCTTATCACTGACTGAAATCCAGAGATCCACTATCATGCCTTCAGCTCGCAGCACCCCAACTGGAATTAAACAAAAAAAACTACGTAAATACAATTTAACCTGTTCGAAGGGCTATTATCTGTTGAACTAAAAATCGCATTAAAACGCCCAAAAAAAAAAAACAATTAAAACCATTATCTATTCCGGAAATTTGTTAAACTCTAAATATAAACGTTATATTTGTACTTAAATTTATTTGCCCAATAAACATGCCAAGCACTAAAAATTGCAATCACAGCGAAGAAAAAAAAAAATATGTAAAACTAAAATTCTTTTCTTTAACCAAAGATTAGTGTCTCAATAGAAGTATAATTATACTAAAATTTAAATACACACTCCGGATTTACTGACGTCAATAAGTATTTAATAGTAATTAAAATGTTAATCACTTTTTTGTGTACTATTCTAAGGCACATTCTATTATGATTAGGGGGCTTGATAACATCGTCTCCTAAAAATACAAATCACCTATATGAAGATAAAATAAATCTCAAAATAGAGCACTTATTTGTACAAGAAGCAAAAAGAAAACATGTTTGTGTCATTGGACGAGATCTCAATGTCATTTGGGGAAAAAAATTTACTTAACTTTTGCGGTTTTTTTCTTTTTTTTTTTTTTTTGTAAAACAAAGTTGTTCTGTATGCTAGAACAAGGCGTGGTATGACATTGGAGGTGTTAATTACTATTTTTTTGTAATTTTTCTATTTTTTTTCTCTAACATTTGCAAGTAAATGGTGATTATCGAGTGCTGTATTATGAGTAATAAAATGAATTTTTATTATCTTCAGGAGCATAATTTCGCATAAATATTTTTAAACATTAAATTTATGACGCATATCATTTGTTGAGCTGGCAAACGGTGTTAAAATGTGGTAAATCCCAAGGAAGAAAAAGCTTAAATGGTTGCAGATAAATCATTTCTAATTTACGGATCTTATTTGATGTTATAATCGTCGGGCTATAAGGAAATATTGTTAATACGTTTTGGCGTACAATATTTTCAAGTTTCTCATTAACTCTATGAGTTGAGAACAATATGTGCAATTTTATAGCAGCTATTGTATTACAATAGCTTTGCGGCAGAAAATTTAGAAATATGTTTTGCAACTTTGTAAGAATTTACAAATTTGTTTGTGTAACCTCGTTCACCATTTAATGTATGGTGGACGCACTAACCGAAACAATGAATAAGGATCTACACAAAGCCTACCCAGTTAGCAGACACAAGAATGGGAGTATGTCTCTGTGGTAGAATACTACACTAAGCGAGCTTAGGAGTGAAGGAAAGCTGACCCTAAAGATTGGGGTCTACATCAGAACAGTCTGAGGAAATAAAGGGTAACCCAAAATTCACGCAACAAGTAATTTTGATAGAATAGACATGTTTTTAATGAAGAATTGTTTTATAGACTCATAAAGCATACAGTATAGGATTATGTATGGAACAGCATATCAGGTAAATGGCCTCCCCCGCTTTGCTGGCACATACCCATTCTTTTGTCGAAATTTTCTATCACTTTTTTTGCATAAATCTGGCTGGATTTCTTTAATAGAGAGCTCAACTTGCTCCTTCAAGACTTGGGGATGGTCGTGGGCTTGTTAGCCTTAAAAAAAATCCCCAAGCAAAAAAGTTCAATGCCTTCAAATCGCATGATCTGGATGGCCAATTCTGATCACCAAAACGGAAAATTACACGACCAGGAAATGGCTAATTGTTTCTCAGGCTGTAGCACCATCTTGTTGAAACCACATGTCGTCCACATCCATAACTTGCAATTTAAGTGCAAAAAACTGGATTATTACACCATTAATTGTTATTGCCTGACCAGTCACATTTTCAAAGAAAAATGGTCCGATGATGCCTCCAGCCCAAAATCTGCACCAAACAGTGACACGTTGTGGATGAAATTGTTTCTCAACAATCACTCGTGAATTTTCTGAACATTCGACAATTTTGACGATTAACAAGCCATCAAGATGAAAACGAGCCTCATCGCTGAAGATGATTTTGTTTGATTAATCAGCATCCACTTGTTATTGTTCCATAATCCATTCAGCGAACTTTCTTCGCTGTGCGTGGTCAGTAGGCTTCAGTTCTTTAGTCAATTGCACTTTGTATGCAAATCTTTCGTGAGAAAGTGCTGAAAAGAGCTTCTCGAAATGTTCAATTCTTCACCACGATGTCGAATTGATGTTCCTTTACTCTCAACAACACTCACTAATTGCTTCGATGTTTTGTGTTGAGCGACTTGTTGAAGAACGGCCAGAGTGTCTAAGATCACTAATTGATCCAGTCTCCCTGAATTTTTGAATTAATCTCTTCACAGTTGATGAAGTTGAATCACTATCCCGAATATATTTTGTACGAAAATTGTGAAAAGTATCTGCCAAACTTTCATTATTTTTCTCGCAATGAAATCGCGTTGTTCTTTCGTGTAGCACTCCATTTTTAATAACCCTGAACTGTCAAATGTCACGCTGTTTTTTTTTTTTTTTTTTTTTTCGTTGGTAACACTTTACCGCACAAATGGCGCAAAATTCAAATCTTGCGTGAATTTTGGGACACCCCCTTTTTAAGTCGGAGATAGGGAAAGCTCAAAAAAGAGAAAGTCGAGCGACTCTTCTCGGATAAGGAAAATCTTGTCCAAATCTGTACATATACCTGACTTCAGAAAAAAAAAAAAAAAAACCGATGAAAACTGGACCATGTCTAGCGAAGAGACTTTGGATAGTAAAAGAGAGAAACAAAGATAGGCTGCTCTGTAGAAGCCATAGATCGAACTATCGGTGCCAGAGGTTACTGTCACTCATCGAAGACTACATTAGCAGTGCACAGTTTTCATCCTTTCAAATCGTCTGGACTCGATGGAATTTTTCCAGTCGAACTGCAGGAGTGCTTTGATATATTGAAGCCCTGGCTCCACTTAATCTTTAGGAGCTGTCCAATCTTTGCCTTCATGCCGAAAGCCAGTAAGACCTCCCATGTATCTCCTAAGTACTTTCATGCAATAATCTTATCATCTGGAAGACGCTGGAAAGACTGATTGACTTCTGTATAAGTTCTAATGTAGATGACAATCTCATAGAATTTTCAGCATGCCTACTGTAGTGGGCACTTCATTCATTGGTGGGAACCATCAAGAGACCTTTTGATAATGAGTATTACACGATGGTATCTTTCCTTGACATTGTGGGAGCTTTTAATAATGTTAAAACAGAGGCTATATCTGCTGCACTTATTAGCCTGAAGGATGATAGCAGAATTTGATATTGGATCGAGCAAGTGCTTAACTGCAGGCTTATCCATGCTGAACTGGAGTGCTATCTAACAAGAAGGTCACCAGTACTTGTACATAGTAAATGGAATGTTAAATATCCCAGAAAAAGTTGGGTACAGTGTTATAGCCCCTGTGGAAAAGATTGCGATGGCTATATCGGAAAAATTTCCTCCTACGCTTAATAAACTCGTTAAATGGATGGAAATGGTTGGTAACTCAGTTAACACCGAACTTATTCTGTGCACAAGAAATTACAAGGTACCATGTATCGTACTTCCAAAGCTAAATGGCACTTGGGAGTTATCCTCGATAAGAAACTCAGATGGAAACTGAATATACAAGACCGTGTCAGGAAGGCTTTGGTTGCCCTTGATTCCTGTCATAGGGTATTGGACTTAAAATGGGGTCTTCAGCCTAAAATGGTCCATTGGATTTATATGGCAATAGTGAGACCCATCCTAATGTATGGAGTACTAGTCTGGTGGGCAGCACTGGACAAGAAAACAAATTCTTATCTTCTAAGGAAAGTTTAGAGGATATCATGCATCTGTATAACGTGGGCTTTAAAAACAACTCCTACTGCTGCACTGGAGATAATGCTCCACTTGCTTCCTGTTGATATCTTTGAGAAGTAAATGGCAGCAAAAGCAGCAATAAGGCTTAGGGAATCTTGACAGTTGAATACTATTCCTAGTAAGACATACTATATTGACGGACGGACATTGACTTTGATATAAGATACCAGATCCGAATTCTCAGCAGAAGCGCTTGGGAAACTGAAGAAGTCTTGAATGATTCTGTGATAGAGATATACACAGATGGATCTAAGATGGCTTATGGTACGTATGCAGGAGTCTTCTCCAGTGTATTTGATGTAAACATAACCAGAAGACTACCGGACCACTGTAGTGTATCACGGCAATCCGTGAAGCTTCGCCTTGGCTTTCAATTAACGCGGTAGAGGGTAGCGCTATATAGAAAGTCAGTCAGGTAGCAATAAAATCTTTGCAATCGCCGACAATGCGATACAAGTTGGTAAAGCAATGTCGCAGGTCTCTTAACAAGGTTACTGACAGTTACAACAATTGCTCTGTGCTGGATTCCAGGACACAGGGACTTTCCGGGCAACTGCAGAATGGATGAGCTGGCAAAAGAGGGTGCGGATTGGAACTTCAGTGAAAATAGAGAAGAACCATCCACTTCCTTAGAATCGATAAAGCTCTGCCTTGCTATTGAAGCCAAAAAAAATTTCAAACAACTCAGTTGAATTGTATCAGTACTTGCCTTTCGTCGAAACAGATCTGAGCTAACCTGGATCTGAAGAGAACGGAAAAATGTCTGTCCATAAATAAGAAACACATTAGTATAATAGAAGGAGCCCTCACCGGGCACTGTTTAATATGTGGACTTGCTATTAGGATGGGTGTCCCTTCCAATGATTCCTGTAGAAGTTGTAGAGACGAGGAGGAGGACTTAATGACTTGCCCAGGTTTGATATTTACAAAATTGAGAGTTTGGTTTTTGGATCTAAATGATTCTGCACATAGGTAGATGCAGAGCAGAAAAGGATTGACACCACAATGGTTACCCATTCTTATCTTCCTTTAGGTCTTACAGGGTTCCGGTGCCGAAGATCCGGTTCTTCTTCTTGTATCACAATGAACCTATTTTTGGTCTATGTATGTGACTAGTGGCCTTCAGTTTTAGATCAACTGTTTAGGTTAACTTAAAATGTATAATTGAAGTTAATGCCGACTCAAGCTTGATCCCTGCACTCGCCAAAAATCCATTACTTGCAGTGCCCCCAGCGTCAATTATTACACGTACCTTCTGACGTATTGTAAAATGTAGAAATTCTTTAGCCGATTAAAATTTATCAACACAGTGAGTTGATTCCTTGCTAGTATCCGTCCTGTCCAGTTCCTAATTTGTCTATTTTTTTGTAAACTAGTATACCATGACTAAACCAATTATACAATTCAGTTGACCCTTAAAAAACATTTAACTTTCACTTAACTTGTACTCATCAATTAACTCGTTTGTTTTTTATTTTATTTTTCCAAATTCTAAAGAAAAACGAAAGACTTGACGTGCGAACTCGATGAGTGTTTCGTAATTAGGAGTAAATCACGAGTGATTTGGTTCACAAATTATGGGCAATAAATTACAATTGAATGCGCATTTTGTGATCAAACGTGAAATCTACATTGATATCGTAGTGTGTTGAAGAATTTTCCAAACTTTTTCTTTCTAGTTAAGTAAGTGGGTAGGCGAGGGGAGGGGGTAAACCTCCACCATACTCAAGTCACTACAGACTCATTGTGATACCCATTGGGGGAAAAGAGTAAAGTACTTTGACCGTGAGGTTCCTATAGATGAGTATATAACCATACTTACTTTTCTTATGGTACAAACCATCCTGTGGATTTGATGAAGCTCAAGATATCATTCACCGGTTTACCAGATAGTTCTTCTAGATTCTGGAAGAAGCTTCGTCCGAGGAATTAATTTCTTTGATGATAAACTCCTATAAGGGTAGATAGGAATTTTTTATTCATTTCCATAAATCTGTAGGTCCTGGCTTTGTCGTATAGGGGTCATAGCTTTCTAGTGGTGACAAAAGTGTCTCGAGAGGTTCACCTGTTGTTTGCCTCTGTTAGAGCTTTATTCCCTGCTTCGAGCTTTAGTGTGCAAGACGGGATGTTTACCAAGGTGATCCCAATTCGTCCGCTTTCTCATTCTCTGGTATGCCTTCATGTCCAGGGACCCAGCAGAGTTTTATCTTGTTCCAAGAACCTTCTAGACTGCACTTCAAAAGCTTTGATTTTATTTCTGTAGCAGTAATCGTTTTTATTGCTGCCTGGCTGTCGATGAAAAAGGTGATATTGTCTTGTGGTATTACCCTTATCGCAATTTCATGGACAGCTGTTGTCACTGCTGCTATTCGGAAGTCAGACTGTCTTTGATATACCCACAACTACACCTGTTTCCATTTTGGATCCATCGGTATATAGCACTGTAGATTGTGAATTGGATATTATACCACTTTTACATTCATCCCTGTTCGGTTAGATACTTAAGAAAGGTCTTATAAAGTCTAGCTATGGTGTGGTGTTATCAGTAGCAGATGCATTGCAAATATTTATGTAGGCTTGTAGTGTGACCCATTGATTCTTAGGGCACTAATAGCCGCCGATAGAAATGAGCTGTGATAAGAAGCTTAAAGTTTCCACATAGTAAAATTCATGCAGCAATCTGGCTAATTGATGGAAAGTAATTGTTTAACATGTTGGATGTGCTGACAAATGGATGAAATTTGGCCACTCCACAGTTGCAATCTGTTTCAGAGATCAATTTGCCGATGAAAGTTCGTGACACGTCTGGAAGGAGAGACTGCCAGTATCCAATAGCATAACTATCCAGTGCAGCAAGCCACCATCGGCCATAAAAGCTAGTCGATACAGCAAGAGGCGGAAGGGAAGTGTATACCGATCCAGGAAAATATGGTTTAGAGCTGATTTAAACATTTGGAGTAACCCATAAATATAAACATATAAGACTATCACTCTGTGGAAAAATGTGGTGTTTTCCGATAAAAATAATATAAACAGCATGAAATGCGAAGAAAAGCATGTGTTAGCCGCCCCAGATCTAAGGAGTTCGATCCATAGCACAATTCCTTACCGTCAAACATGGTGGTTGTAGTGTTAAGATTTAGAGTACTATATTACTGATCGGTGCTGACCCAATTCACAAAATTGAGGGACGTGTAGATAAGTTGCATTATTGTAGTATCCTTCAAAATACAATGCTACGAGTATGTGATGCACACAGCAGCCTACACAAATATTTTAAAAAACTGAAATAATATTGCATATTTACTACCATGGGTTAAACCACAACCAGTATGACTTACCCAAAAATGTGCACGTCATTCTACGGGTATAACTTGTAAGTACTTTTCTGGCATATTCCGGTTAAATTTTGCATACAAGATCTTAACTAAAGTACTATCCGAATGCTTTAAGGTAATTTGAACTACACGTACCAGCCCTATGAAAATGTGTCGCGTAACATAAGAAACAAGCGGTGAACTACTCGTATATAATATGGAGACATATCCTCTCAACTATTTTAAATGTGCACAGAATTTCAGCGTGGAAATGTACTGATTCTTCAACTTCGAGCTGAATCAAATAGTGTGCAGGAATAACACTATTTCCAACAAGTAATTGGTCTTAGGCGAAGCAGCTGGTACTGTATGCTGTAGGGAAATGAAGAAGCAAGTTTTTACCACACAGAACGAAGTGTCACTAGCGAAAGACATACAAAAATAAATTGTACGAGGACCTCTCATATGGTTGTTAATCAAATCCTGTAGGCTAGTTTACAGAACTTGTCTAAAATAAATAAAATGTCAAAAATTCATCGAAATCGGTTAAGCTATTTTTTAAGATATTGGCGATTTCCCGAAGAGTTTTCCAAAAACTTTGAATGCCAATTTGAACCATGGATCCAAACTAACAAAAAAACAAAATTTGCTCAAATTCATACTAAATGTCTCCGAGAAAATAAGTGTTTCAATGTTTGTTACACCTTTTTCGTTACAGACGAGAAAATTTACTCCAACGTGGCTAAATACTCGTAAGTATCACTCCAAAGAGTAGTTAGAAGGTTCATCTGAGTACCTCGACGAAGACCGATACTACCTCGGTTTCACACAACAACTTGGCTGACAGTTTCTAGCCCATATGACGAAATTAAGCCCCTGTGAATTAAAGGTCCTATCGCTTGAATATTGTACCATTAAATAGAAGATTGAAAGCTCTTCATATTCTTTGACTAGCTACGCGAATTACTGAACATTGTATTGAGATACCGCCAAAAGTACCGTCAAGACAGCGCCCTCATGTTTACTTTTGCACAATGCCAAGCCACAATTTTATTGTTTAACGTCTTGTCGCTTGTGATTCATCTCTTTCATTGCTTTCTGATGCTCTGTATCATATTCTTTCAACTCACCCAAAACATTATCTTCATCTTCTTGTATTTCTTTTATTTTTTGTGGTATCACTATAATTTTCGTAATAAAATAAAAAATATTTGCAAAAGTTATAATCTAGAGATGAAAAAATAAATGATTTTCAAAAATTACGCCCGTCATCTTCTTTCCGAATTCATGCCAAAAAAAAACCACACAATTTGAACAAAAAAGATCATCCCTACATACAACAAAAAAAAGTATTGTTATTGGTAATTTATCTGATGGATATCTGACACATTTCCTCTTCTTGCCCTAGAGCATGCTGACCGCGAAACACCCCGCGGTCAATAAGAAAGAAAAAAACCCAACCTCCATCCATTGTAGTGTGTACACAACGATTTGCTTCCTTTTCATTTGAATTATCCAATTTATTTGTTGCCTCGAATGGCTCGAAGCGTTGCGTAAGATAACGCGCGCAAAAAAAAAAAGGAAAATTTTCTCAAAAAAAGAATTTAGATTACCACGGAGAAATCTTGCCGAAAGAATCTTTTAATTTTTTCAAAGAGCTTTGGGTAATATTTTCGAAGGATTTAATTGAGAGATGAAGTCTTTGTAGGAATTTCAACAATAAAATAAGTAAATCGCTTGTTTTAAAGACATTTAACAGGCAGTTTGTTGGTCATATAAATTCCAGTCCTGTTAAGAACTGCCTAAAGTTGCAACATGTTATGAAATTTGCATATTTAAAAGCATATTATGGTTTAATGAAATTAGTTTAGGAGTGGCTTTTACAAGAACGTTCAATATTAAGTCAGTCTCCGTCATTAAAACGTTTAAATTGTATTTTTTACGGCAAATTATATGCGTGCGCATAGACATTTAGCAGCAATGTAGAAAACAAGAAAAAATTAATATGTAGATTGCATAAAGCATTAGTCGTGTTTTTTTGCTTGTTGCTAATTGATCAATGAATATGAATGGGTCGCACGTACTTGCTTATATTTGCTGATCATTGGTACGCCGCTCGTTTAAGTAAAATCTTTAAAAGCAATACCTGGCCTTTATTAGAGCGCGTTATCTTCATAATTACAGTGTTAATACATAACCTGTCCTTAAATGACATCTGACTATTATTTAAGTGGCATATAATTAAGAGTAAACTCCTACCAATTAGTGTAGGTGCCTACCTACTCCTTAGTTTGTTCGCATTTGTTCGAATATAAAAGACTTGACGCGCGAACTGAATAAATGTTTCATTAATTAGGGTTTCCAACAAGAGTTCATGTATTTACTCTAATGTAGGAAATTTGAATAAAGGCAATCTTACACAGTTTATAGAATAGAATATGCAATTTTTAAGGACAGTAGTGACTATGAGGAACCCTATTGGGCGAAAAGAACTGTGAAAGGGTTTTTTTTATTTTCTTCCCCATTAGCGACTAAACTTATTCTGATCCCATACTCTGCAGCAGCATGTATTAATGTGGGAATAAGATATGCATTTGTCTAGGTTACGTAATGTTTTGCCGAAGTATCAAAGTCGCATGCGTAATTTCAACACAGATAAATAAATTGACACTCCAGGAAATGACCCCAAAAATGTAAGATGAAATAAGCCCCTAAACTTTATATTGTGATTGCGGATTGTTTTGTACGTTTTTGGGAAATTATTTCATACTGAAAGAACTCACCAAACTCTCTAGGCAGGTACAAAATACGTTCGGTTTTGTTATTACAAAAATTGCAACTGATTTCGAAAAATCTTGACTTTTGCTCTCAAAGAAGACAAAAACAACTGCTGCAGATAGAATATAGTTGCAACATGTAAATATTTAGTGTGACATTCTCACTCACTAAAAATAACTCCCTTCGACCGTGATTAGTACTACAACTAAGTGCAACTTATCTACGTTTTACAGGTGGCTTTCCAACGTAAGTGTCTGCTATACGCGCCGTTGCTCTCTACTGGGCTAAATCCAGTTTTGTTCCTTGTACGAGTACTATATTTCTGTTGCCCAAAAGAGCTTTCTTACAATGACCGAGAGTCGACAGTGGTGTTTTTGTGTGAAATTTTTAATTTTATCTTCGACGGATATCATCATTTCGAACTACGGTTCTCCTTAGCACTCTATTATCAAATTGCCTTCTATTACTGTTCTTGCACTTGCTTGTATAGAAGCAGCTTGTTCTGGATATCGAGCTTGAAATATTTGTTTTTTGCTTCCTTCCACTTTAATTCCGCGTTAAGTATCATTCCCTGGTACTTCGCTTCGTTTACGTACGGGAGTTACTCGTAATTAGGATGTCCACTTTGTGTACGTAAAATTTACATGAGTAGATTTGGCCTCATTGAGTACGATGCTCCAAATTTTTGTCGCATCATCTACCTTATCTACAGTTTTTTGCAACTTTCCAGTAGCTTCCTCTAACGTGTTGTTCGTTGCCAATATGGTTATGGCGGCCACAAATGTGGTTATAATGATGTTTCTAATTGCTGTATGGCTCGCGTGTATAGCAAGTATAAAATGGGATCAAGTACACTCCCTTGTGGTATCCCAACCGCGATTTCCTTAAAGCTAAAGTACTCATTACCGTGCTCAACACGGAAGAGTGTATCTTTAAGATAAGACTTTAGAATATTACATAGCGGGTCGGAAAAAATCTGCCATATCTTGAGTTCCAATCCTTTGTGCCACACCTTATTGAAGGCTTATGGTAAGATGGAAGTGCAGCTTAGAGGGTTCTTGCACGGAGCCATTTAGTATTGTGTAGTATGAATTGTGGTACCGTCTCTAAATTAGTTGCCTCTCGGTTGGTCTTTAATCAAACCTACCTGTAAATATAACAAGTTCCCGAGTGGGACTTGCACCAGTTCTTCAAAAAGTCTGTTCCCCTTATAGCGGCAGCGACGTGCTTGAAGATTGGGACAATCACACAGCAAGTGTTTAATAGTTTCGATTTATTCTGTATCATAACAGCTTCTACAGTAATCAGGTAAGTTGATGCCCAGTCTGGCTGCCATTGCACCAAACCGGCAATGTTCAGTTAGTACACCCACTATGATGCTGGTTTCTTTTCTTTTTTTTCACTGATAATAAGCTTTTGGTCCTTTTTCGGTCAGAGTTGACCACAAACTGCGAGATATGACACAGTTTTATCTGTTTGCCCAGAAGGTGTTGATCTCTTCTCTTGCTTTAAGGTCTATGTTCCTTTTCAGTACGTCAATGGGGACACCTACCAATACCTGGGTGATTTATTCATTTAATGCTGACCCTTTATGTGCTAGTTCGTCTGCTGTTTCGTTCCCTTCGACATAGTACTATGTCCGGGAACCCAGGGTATTGCATATTCTGTTTAGAGACTGTTTTCGATCTGATTATCATTCTGTCTAGTGCCTTGAGTGCTGCTTGACTATCCACAAAGATTGTGGACCCTACCTTTAGTTTATTTGCGTGTAAAGTCTGTGCTTCTCTTTCAATGGCGAAGACTCTAGGTTGAAAGATACTTCAGTCACCCTGGAGTTTGTATGAATCGTTGATGTTGAGTGATTCACAAAAACTCCAGAACCGACTCCTATCCTAGACATTTGGCTTCTGAGGAAAGATTCAAAGAGAGAGAGAGAGGCTTGCGAGTCGCGGAGATTCGAGCAGGCCTTTATTACTTTCAGGAGTCAATACTCACAAGCGCGCTGCATTATTCCAATTATGACGAGACCGTCGGCGTATGCAAGTAATTGCACAGACTTTTGAAAGATTGTACCACCTTTGAACGGCGGCTGCTTCTCATAAAGGATTTCTGACGTGAAGGGTGGTGGCCTTTCCCACTTTGATGGATCAGCGAACATTTTCAAGCGTCCAATTTATTTTAATTCAGTTAACAGCGGCTGATTGTTTTCATCGCATTCAACAGTCTGCAGAAGTGCTCTTTTCAAATTTCCATTACCGACTGTGACTTTACTATAAGATTCCATTGTTCATCTCTGCACTCTGTATTAGCTTGTACTCGTGGCCTAATCAGAAACACATCTTGATTAGGTCTTCTCTGCTCACAGGTCACAAGAGCAGCTCCCGTCTTTATTTCCTGCGTTACTTCTTTTTTTGTTACATGTCCTTGCTGGCACTTATGGTCTTCTTTGCTTTGTCCGAGGTGATACCGAGCACATCGGAGGCAACAATTCTGATGACCTCTCCTGCCAATATTGACACTAGTCTTCTACGAGAAGCTGACGACAATGAACTCTGATGCTACGTTCTTTATCAGGTAATGGCCCGAGTCGGTGTTCGCTGCTCGGAAAGTGCGGACATCTAAAATACATACTACCTCTAATATTCGCAGAATTGTTCTCTACAACCATTTGTGTTCTATGGTAGTTCCATCTATGTGCTCTGGTCTTCTGCATTTGCTATTGCTGCTGTGGAACATCCATCCATATAATACTCTCGGAATGTCTAAGGATTACAGCCTATTTACTTTGACATTTTTTTTAAATATGTGCTGCGATTCGATGGGGGTACCTGAGTGTTTTCCGCTGGTCAAAGTTTAGTTTATCAGATGATTGCCATATAGCTTTGCAAATGTTGGTATGTGGTATCTGGTATTCTGACGTGTTAGCCAGAAATTTTCTTCTTTTCCTGAAATCTCTATTGAAGAGCTCGTAGAAACGATCTCTGATGGCATCGTCACCCACCTATATATGAACACATGTGCTAATAAGGCTGACGATAAATTTTTTCTTAATGCGCCATCATTCGTTCAATTACATAGCGAAAACTCAAGGCTTCCTCCTTAAATCTGCTTCTGGCTTTAGTAGATACTGCATATCTCCTTTTTTCAGGCCCAGATTTGCTTTCGCACAAAACTCACATTCGGACGAAGACGGTAAGATTTTAATGGTTACCTAGTCTAGTGCCTTTAACTGCATTTTTATAGCACTCTTTTAAAGCGCCATACTTTAGTTAGTACCTCCTTATGTTATGAAGTCCAACGTCTTAATCATCCTGCAGAGTGTCATAACTTATCTTTGATTAAATAATCGAATCTCCACCGCATCCAGCCTCAGAGGCACTGGAGCTAATCCCAAACTCTCATATCCAGGAAGTGTATTCCATCTTTTGGATTATGCAACTGCAAACATCTGCCACAATTTCTTTGGCGTAAATTGATATATCTCACCTTTAGTGCTCGATCCTATAGAGACAATTGAGGTAATAAATAAAAGTCCTCATCGCCATAAAGCTATCATTTAACACTTCTACTGTAAGATGTGTGGCCCTTAAAGATGCACCTATGCAGTTGTAAATAAATAATGACATCCAATACAATTGCAAGTTCTACTTAAATTTTCGAATTCGATTTGAAAGTGTTTTTCCTTTGAGATACTCGTAGTATGACCCGAAACAGATCGTTTTTAGCGACTTCTTGCGAAATTCCCCATGAATGGCCATCGTCGTAGTCTTCGTTGTCGTTGTCGTTGTCGTCGTCATCACAAGTCTTGCAAAACTACCATGGGAAGCAATTGGACATGGACTCTAGTCTCGAGTGGAATCTTTATTGCCATACATGATGATTCGATGAAAAAGCATAGATTTGCGCTCGAATCGCTGTGCTACTCTACAAGTGATGTTCGATTTTTAAGATGTTATTTCCTCACCAATTTTTTTTTTTTTTTCTACCTCGCACATGTACAAGTATCTAGCCACCGAAATAGATTACACGCCAAGAGTGAGCACATTTATTTTAACGATGCTCATTCGTAATACACCAAATGGAATTATTAAGTAAACATATGAATGAACGGATGGATGGATCTGGAGAGAGGGGGGCAAAGAGCAGCAAATGCAGTAGCAACATCCAAAACGGCAGCTGAAAGGAAGAAGAAGAGGTAGCAGCGATCTGAACGAATTGAAGATATTACAAATCCCAAACGACAACGACAACGAAGACGATGATGATGACGACTACAACCAATCTGCCAACTAATCCAGCGAGTCCATGAATAAAATTTGACCTCATTCTGTCGGATTTGTAGTAATCACTTACTGTGTGTTAGGCTATGTGTTGTTGCACACTCGATAAGATATTCGCGCGAAAGGTAACATACCGCCATGCAGCGGCAAAGAATCTAGATGCATTATGTTTGACTGTTGGACTTGAGAAGATTAAATTAAATCGTTTTGGAATCTCCGTGCTGAATTGATGAACAACGAGAGACGACAGATTGAGATTTTTATTTTAAATTTCAAGTAAAGATGTGACTGTTGAATATCGTCCTCATAGTTGCATAATTGCAAGTACTGCACATGAGAATTTAGTTTTTTATAGTGGTGTGGTGGGATGATGGATGCATTAAATTGAAACCCGATCTCTGAGGGCAAAAAAGGGTATTAGTAGAGCGATATCTCTTGAAATGTCGAGGCCTGTGACTCAAGAAGTGGCTAAGATTACAACATTTTCCCTCCTCGGACACGCTCATTCTATCCAGCACCGATAGCAATCTTCAAAGGGAATAAAAGTCTTGTGACAATGAACGAAATTCTGAAAGTATCTGTGTGAGGAGTTTTAAGAATATACATATGCAGTAGTCAAATGGAAATGTATCGTTGGATCTTAGACATTTTTTGGAGTAATTCCAAATATTTTTAAGAGTCTTGTGGTCTGTGAATCCATCGCTGAACTGGATTCTAACATTTACTGAGTAAATTCCGAGGACCGCGTATTTGTCAGAAAAAAAGCTTGCTGGCTTATTTAGTTCAATTTCTACAGCATCTGTGCAGCACACATACTCGATTATGCAGTGCGCATTGCGAAAATCGATCGGGATAAGTTTTTAAATATTAATACATTCATAAGTTACAACTGAGATGGAAAGCCACTAGACAAGTAGCTTACTAGCGAAACCAGGTAATGGAAATATAGTTAGCGCTAGTAACTCACCAATCAACTCTAATAATTATGTACGCACAACTCACGTTGGAAGTGAGATTTAAGTTTCATAAATTAAACCTAACTAAAATACCGAACTTGGTTCCCCATTACAACCAAAGCGTTACACCTTTTCCGTCACACCCGATTACATTTACTCAAAGTACCGTTGTGTGCAGTTCTTCCAAAAACTTTGAATGTCATTTTGTAGCATACATTAAATCTAACTAAAATACTAAACTTGGTGGAAATCGTAGGAACCATTTTCGAGAAAGAGGAGTTTAATTTTTACACCCAAAGCGTTACACCTTTTCCGTCACACCCGATTACATTTACTCAAAGTGCCGTTGTGTGAAGTTCTTCCAAAAACTTTGAATGCCATTTTGTAGCATACATTAAATCTAACTAAAATACAAAAATTGGTCAAAATTGTAGGAACCGTATTAGAGAAAAAAAGTTTCACCGCTACACCCGAAGCGTTACACTTTTTCTGTCGCACCCGATTAAAATGACTCAAAGTACCGTTATATGCAGTTTCTCCAAAAACTTTGAATGGCATTTTGTAGCATACATTAAAACTAACTAAAATACTAAAATTTGTCAAAATCGTAGGAACCGTTTTGGAAAGTAGTTTCACCGTTACATCTTTTCCGTTACACCCGATTAAAATTACTCAAAGTGCCGTTATATGCATTTTTTTCCAAATTCTTCGATTGTAGCACATACTACCTAAATTAAAATTTAACATTTGGTCAAAATTAGAGCAGTTTTCGAGAATATAAGCTGTTCACCTTAGAGTTGGAAATTTGTTGTTATGTCCGAGCATATGTACTCTAATGATTTGGCCATGACGCATGCTACAAAATAGCACCTATCGAAGGTTGTTCCTTCTTGAAGAAAAGTCTTGAACCGGTTTTATTTGTAAGATATTTCTTTATTTGTGAAGTATGTCAGGACAATTGTGTACCATAGGCTCGGGTCTCTACATGATAGATAATGTATCTGTGTTGCTGAAGTGTTACACTGAGTTTATCTTCGGCTAGAGTGACAGATTCACATCTGGTACTTGTGGAAAATCAAGTTGCAAGAATACAACAAGGCTTTAGCCTTAAAAAAAATCAGCATCGTCAATTCGAAACAACCTGGCATAGCGATGTATCATTCGGATCGCAAGTTCTGCTTTCGCCGATACTACAGATCCGATTGTGTTTTCGATGTCAAAAGTTGACGTAACCGTTGTGTCTGTTACCGGCCGAGCATAAATGGAATCGTTCGTGTTAAACTCAAAATGTAATTGCTCAGCGATAAATGTTTTGTCTATCTCGTAAACCGAATGAGACGCACCAGACCCACAATATTCATAGTGTCTTGCAAGGCCTTCAGTAATCCAGAAAATGTTGCGCCATTAAGTATGATAAAGATTTAACAGTGTAAAATTGAATTGAACTTACTTGCCAGATAGAACAGAGTCCGTCTTATATGGGTACCGAGGCATGAAGGTGTACCGGGTAACGAAAAGGTAGATAAACTGATAAGGAAAGGAGCGAATAACATTGAACTGACAATAGGAAAAGACAATAGGGGTCCCTCTGACAACTATTAAAAGGATAATCAATGAGAAGATACGACATTAGTTCAATAACTACTGGACGAATCTAGAGGCGTGTAAACTGACTAATTCTGTTGTAAAAGAACCAAGTAACAACACAGCAAAAAGAGCTTTCAACTCAAGTAGAACACAGTTGAAATTGATCGTGAAACTTTTACCATGGCACATCAATCTCAATAAATATTCGTTCAGACTCGGGCTAGCTGATACAACAATTTGCGCTAATTGTGAGGAGGAGGAGGAAAATATATAGCACTTCCCCTGCCACTGCCCTGCAACAGCGAGGTTAAGACTGAAAATACTAGCATCCCCAAGGATACCGGATCTAACACACCTCAGTAAGAAAGAAATCGGTGATATATTGGAGTTCGCTAGACGAACAAGACGATTTCCCGATCACTGTATAACTTAGTCTCCTTTTGATACGCCCCATGATCCCAATACCTACATCCCCTCTCGACACATAATTCCCACATCACAGTCGATGTTGTTATTCGATAAAATCTCCTTAAACTGAACTCCAGTCTGTCATAGGGAACACGTCGCCGGGTCCTCTATTTAGTTCAGTGGTATTTAAGTGCAGCCCTTTTAAGGTGGGCGGCCAATGTATTGTGGTCAGTTAATATACCTATTGGAAGTCGTAAGTGTGATTTGCTAACTTCCATACTACGTTTAGGTGCGGCATGGCCGGAGTGTGTCCCATCTTTAGAAAATCTGTACTTGTGCTAGATTTGATAAGTTCCATTCGAGCTAGGACTGATTGATGTGTCCTAGTTTGATTCAATTCCGAACCTATTCTAGCCAGTTTGTCGGCTTTCTCGTTTCTGGGGATGCCCCTATAACCCGGAACCCACCAGAGTGTGGCAATGTGTTGCGCGCTGAGAAACTTTAACATATTTTTATTTGTTTTGATTTTATCACCTATGTAAATGTCTATATTTTTTCGAGGAGGTGCTAGTGAGGATAATTCTCAAGAGGTCTCTGACTTCCGCTTGGAACACACTGCCGGGGTTTGGAAACTTTATCGACCAGACCACTACATCCCTAACTAAGATCGTAGCTGCGTGTTATAAAAAACAGTCCTCACAAATTTCGACATTGTGCCACACTTATTATTCTCACTTGAGTCTTTGCTCATCCCAGAGTCACTTTCAATCCTCTTATTGTTGTGCATTCAGCATTTTTCAGCGCGTATCTACCTCGTTTCTCTTTCGGTAGCATACGCATATATGTAAGTGCTCTTAGCAATTTTGCGTCCTTCATGATGATACCCTTCATATGGGTTTGGGGTCAAAATCCCAAAAAAAAATCCCGAAAAAAATCCTGAAAACTAAATCCCGAAAAATTATACAATTTTTCACTTTCAAATGTTCAAATATATATATATATATTATATCCACAATGAATAAACAGTAGAATATGTATGGGGGGCATGCGGCCCCCCTGCAACCCCCTGCTTAGGGTCACTGTAGGATTTGGAGTGGGTGCGAGGTTGGGTGTATGCAAAGTTTCTTTATTTTCGGGAATTTGGCCTTTCGGGATTGTGGATTCGGAATTTTGGGTTTTCGGGATTAGGTTTTTCGGGATTCTGTCCGACTCCCCCTTCATATATGTAATTTGCGGGTAGATGGCAGATGAAACTGGTAAACTTCGGAGCGTTCAACTACGATACACTGTGCCAAATGTCTCTAAACAAATGCCCAGTACGTAGTTACTAAAGAAAGTTCCGACAAAAGTGTTCAGATTACTTAACTAAACCATGTTTCATGCAGGACATTTTAATAAGTTTCCACACCTTGTGCTAGTAAAGTGTTTTATCTGCTTATATAGATGTTATTACCAAATTAAATGACAACATTTTCCCATAGATCTGTGAACGTAACTTCGAAAGGAGCAGAAAGTGTTGTAAGATCTGTAACGATTCCGCAATTGAAGCTGAAATTGAAAGAGACTGCATTTAATCCACCTTAATTAACAGAAAGTTAAAGCCTTCATTTATCTTTTACTGTTACCGTTTATGTTTATATCTTTTTAATCTACAATCTAAGCGAAACGAGGCCTATAACTGATGTGTTTTTCTCTGGTTTATATGCGTTCATAACCCTGCTGTCCTCTAAAGAATCGCATCCACTCTAAGCCATTTGATGCATTCACTTTTCCCAAATCGAAGACTAGTACATATAATAAAATGTATGTTAATTGCTTAAGTGAGGAGTTTATTGCCCAATTGGTAGCACCTCACTACACTATCGCCAGTAAAAATGCAATTCGTCTAACCTTCTCCAGCCTACCTATAATCACTTGATTACCTTAAAGTGCCCACTATATCAAGCCATAGATTCACATATTTCCACTAAAAACCAATCCAAAGTAGTTAATATTGAAACAAAAACACAACAAACCAGTACTCATTAAAAAGTTCAAATCAAACTGTCGATACAAATGACATCATGGTGCTCCTGCATCACTTGTCTCGCGAAATGAGAAAAAACAAAAATTCCCACATTTCTTACCACATCATACGACCGACCTATCGTCATCGTCGAAATGCATCTAAAATATATCGCAACATTGTGCACTGCATCTAGATCTGCCAAAAAGAATCGCCACCATCTCCATCTACCGACACGGCTGGACCATTGACGAGATCGTCTCTACTGCCATCATCAGCCTTACATGGGGTGATGAACAAACAAAAAACCAAGTATCTTCGATCATAATATCAATTTTGCGTGCGTGCCAATAGATAGAGTAGTATCCATCTTTGTGGTTAGCTAGTAGGTTAGCTAGTAGGTTTTTTTCCAAACAAGATACTTCATTTTCATAGACGTGCTTTGGTGGTTTCTCCACCATAGATACTTCTTCTCCTACATATTTCATGAATTTTCCTTTTTTTTTTTTGCTTTAGAGGAATCCTCCTGATGCTTGCGTAATTATAACACACAGCAAGTTTCAGAGCACAAAAAAACAAAAAATATATAAATATAACATCTCTTGTAGAAGATATACTTCAGAGATACTTTTTATGCGGTTGTGGCATACACTCTATGCCATCGCCTAGTAGATGAACATGCTGCGCATTTGATTGCCATCGCACGATTATCACAAGATGCTCAACGGAGATGATGTTTGCTCCTGCTTCTGCCGTTGTTGCACTTTACTTAACCCTCTAAACCTCCGCTCTGGAGGACTGAAAATCACACAAATTAGACGAAAAAAAAAATGAATTCTTGTTGGTGCATCACGCGCGCTACATCAGAGTTTGGCAATCGCGCGCAAGCTCTTAACAAGAGGTGCGCACATTCGCGCACCCCAGAAATTCCACTCGGAATCGGACATTGATGGGAATTCTAAATGAGCCGAGCTAAAAGGAAAAAAAAATGAAGTGAAGCCCGCTTCAAATGAGTAGCACACATAAAACATCGCTTTTAATGACAGTGCCATAGAATCCACATTGCACCATTTTACGTAAGCCGCGCGATGTATATTGTGTGACCAAGTGGTTGCTGCTGCAGCTGGTTGGTAAGTGCAGGTCCACATAGAGATACATATTTGTGGTCATAATCTTTTGATGGCAGAGTTTTGTAATCAGGAGCAGTTATTATGAGTCTTCGACATTTTATGAGCCTCGAAACCGATTGAGTGAGTTGCGTGAGGAAATCGCACGTTCAAAGTGTTAAACTTGATAAGCCTGAAGATAGTTAAAAGCTGGCAAGCAGTGAGTTATACACAGTTATGCCTCATAAAAGATTAGATATACTCGTAGTAGCATTTGTAATGAATATTTAATGGTAGGGTATTGCGAAGGGGATGATCAATAACTTTTCCATTACAGAATGAGAGCCAAATCTATTGTCAAGTATTTGGATCTAAAATGAGCAACGAGGAAAAAAGCTATTAGTTCAAAAGCGTGGCTCGCCCTGTTAGGTCTTTGGTTTCTAAACAAATGAGTTCGCAAAAGTGAACCTTCTATTTCGCTGCACTTCAGTATTATTACGGTCATTGCATTGTTTAATCTGCTAATTGACATTCACTTCCGCGGCTGTGCACCGGGCGCAGAGTATACTATATGCCCATTGAGCTCTTCCGATCTCATTAGTGAAGAAAAATTAAAGTAGGCGGTGAACAGTTTCGACCCATTCAAATATCTTTTGAATTATTAGACGGAAGCACCTGGGCCGAAGTGATGGTGGTTTTTATACCCAAGGCAGGCAAAATATCACACACACTCCCCAAGGTCCTCAGACTGATAAGCCTGACGTTCTTCGTATCAAAAACTCTCGAGAGGATTCTAGATCTCCACATTAAGGACTCAGTGGATAGTATCTTGTTACCTTCGTCCCAACATGCACACAATCGAAAAATCCCTCTCTATTAATTAATTTACCTTGGTGGCTTTTCTTCACGTAGAGGGAGCTTTCAATAACTTTGAAACCAAATCGATTATCAATGCCTTACGTAGACTAAACATTTATGAACCCATCTGCTGCATTACCACCTACTCAGAAGCAGAGTACACAGGCAAGTACCAGCAGACACTTGTCGATTTACTGCAAAGTGCTTTGAACAAATTGGCCAATTGGACAAACAGCTGTGGTGTCGATATTATCCCGACCAAGACCGAGCTAATCCTATTCACAATTTGGGACAAAAACTTAACCAAAAGCTCAACTGGAGAGAAAATATCGCTGAACGTACCAGGGAGTCCATGGTTGCCCTATACTCATTCAAAAATGCGGTAGGCTTCACATGGGGCTGATTATACAGTTCAGTAGTCAGTCCGATTCTCACATGTGGTATACTAATGTAGTGTACCGACATGGAGAGGAATTCTAGCCTAAAGTTATTGGAAAAAACTCAAGGAGTAGCATGTCTCAGTATCACCTGTACACTAAGAACCTCTGAAAGCGGCGCTTCAAACCATGCTGCACCTTATCTCAATCGACATAGTCGGCAAACAGCTGGCTGTTAGCTCGGCATTAAAACTGAGAGACTATCAGCAGTAGAGACAACAACACAATGGCCATGCCAGTGCCCTATTGATGTACCGTCAACTGCCCAGAGTCACCCACTACCTACCCAGCAAATTAAATTTTAACTTGGGCTACAAATACTCAATCGCTCTGTCCCCCACACCAAATTGCTGTTAATTTTAACGGCTCCAAAACCAAAGGCGGAGTCGGTGCTGGTGTCTTCTCACATTCACCTGTCCTTTTGCCTTTCGAGCCATTGTAGTGTTTTTTTTAAACCGAAGTCAACGCTGTTCGCCAAGCCGCTGTTAATATTGCATCGCAGACTGATATCGTTATTTATATCGACAGTCAGGCAGCCACCAAGTTGCTAACATTCAACTGAGTCAGTGAAAGACTGTAGCGTATCTCTCAAAGAGATAGTTAGACAGTTAACCTAACCCCATTCGTGCACTTTATTACATTTTTTGTCCTGTTACAAGCGTCCACGTTGATTTTGCTGTCCACGGGGCACTGTTCTATCGGTCTACATGCTAAAAGTCTGGGCGTCTTTTCAAATTATTTGTATATATTGCTGCAGAAGCTGTAGTCCAAAAGATGACTGCTTCATCTAGGGGCTCCATTCTTCCACGGCCTCGGCGACCTGAGATGCTCTGCTGATTCAATAGCAAGAGATCCCGTGGTATCACAATGGACCTCCTTTGGTCTAAGTGTTTCTGTATATAAGTGCAGACAGCCACCAAACCTTATTTATTATATTGTAACGAAATTTGCCGGTTGCGCCGAAGACATGTTCCCAACGTTGAGCCGGATGATTGGGGAAAATTCCAACTTTCCACAGAAAATCAGTTAGAAGAAAACAATTTCAGTAAACTGCGGCAATTTTAATAAAGAATTCAATTTTTCTGCTTCCCGAGAGGGTGAACTTATTTTTATTTAAATAAAATTGCTTAACTGAATTAAACTTCTAGATCAAAAAAAGAATCTAGTACAATTTCTCTTTGACTTAAATCTGCGCTTCTCAAGTATCTGCTGTCACTGCTCACCAAACAGAACTCATCCCTTTGCTTCTGTCAACTTACTTTTATATCGCCTGCGGCTTTCCAGTCAAACTCCCGTATTTCCATTTCGCCACTGGAATTTCAGCTGTCAAAATACTAGAAAATTCTGGTTGACAGCTTCTCGTGCGTTCTCGGTGTTTCTCGGTAGCCGGTCTTGGTGTTTATTTTTATTACGTAGTTAGGAGGTGTTTTTATTTCACTTGCGTAAGAATATTTATAGAGTGCTATACATTTACATTTATTTATACAATAGTAAGGTGTTGGATGATTTTGAAGTCCGACAATGATGCATACTGTCACCACTGTTGTTCTTGGTGGTCATCAGCGATGAACTATGACATCTTACCTTAAACAGCTCGATTACGCTGACGATGGCAATGTTTGCCTACTTTCACAACGGATAATGTACCTTCATCTGATGGCCCAAAAACTAGAAGCTGAAGCAAACAAAGTGGAGCTCAACTCAACATTTCCGGACAGGAAGTCGAGAAAGTATACAACTTTCTATGTACATCTAGGAAGCGTGGTCTCGGCTAACCCCGGTGGCACCGAACTGGATGTGTGCAGCAGAATCGGAAAGGCTTAAGCTGCATTCGGAATGCTTTCTAAAGTCTGGAGGAGCATTCTAATCAGCACAAGAACCAAGATGCGAAGATGTCTAAGAATCATGTTGAGGATTTTTTGGCCCAATATCTTGGCCCGTATCTCCAACGAACGACTTTATCAGAGAACGTTCCAGGAACTTATAGACATTACTATACGAAGGAGAAAGTAGCAGTGGATTGGACATAACCTATGCTGCGAAGACAAGTCCATTGCGAAATATGCTATGCAGTGGAACCCATTCACCCAGGCAAGAAAAACTGCGAAACCCCCTAGGCAAACATGGTGCAGAACAGTTGATGAGGAATCTAGGTCTTTGGGAATGAGTTGGAGGCGTTGAAAATCTCCGAATAAAATGACGCGCATGGGCGTCGTGGCGTAGTGTTTAGTGTGTCGGATCACTACGCAAGAAGTTCCAAGTTCGAATTCCAGAAAACACCAAAAAGTTTTTTCACGATCCCACCTCTCGCGAACGTCTGACAAACATCCGAGAAAGCTTCTCAAAACAAATTGCCGTTCGGATACGGCACAAAACTTTAGGTCCCTTCCATTCGTGTGAAAAATATAACGCACACAACACGAGTGGTTGCAAGAAGCTAGGCCCTGGCACTTAAAGAGCTGTTGCGCCAAATATTTATTTTTTTATTAAAATGACGCGCAGGCGTCGAGGGGTGGAAGAATTTAAGTAAGTAAGTGTAGATAGTTATGTTGTGAATTGCGCTATATGTACTTTCACCTACGATAAGGATCAATATACTTTATTGCTCGGTTGTACTTCATCCACACTTAAAAGTGTTCTATTCAATTTCCAAGTTTCCAAGTGAGATCTGTCGCTATAACCATTTCTGGTTTCCATATTCGTTACCAGTCTTTGACATACTCGTAAACACCTCTAAATTTGGTCCATTCCATCATCCTCATTCCAGTTGACTTATAATTTAGTTTGCCCCTACATACAAAACTATACTCACTCACAGTTAATAGTGTTTAAATCAAAATCTATAATAAAAACATAAAATTGCTAAACTATGCCATAAAGTTAAATTAAAATTTTTTTCTCTTCTTATTTCAGCTAACCACCATCGGATTATTATGTGTAAGTCGGCAGTGAAGAAAAAAAAAAACCAACCCGCTACTAAACTAATTTCTCTAGAATATTCATACACCGCCTTGAAGTGTTATAAATTTTATTATTGTTCCAACAACTGCATGATTTGCATTAATTATAGCGGCGCAATTTTATTACCTCGTGTTTCTTGTTTCGAAAACAATAAATTGGAGAGTAAAAAAGCTGTCACAGCATGCTCATCAAATAGTGGGCATATATTTTCCCCCCCCCTTATTTTACCAATTAATTTCCACATAAATTTACTCTCTGTATTAATCAATTTCGCATAAAATTAATTACAAAATTGACGCAAAAAAACATAAAAAAAGAAAAAAAAAAACCGTCTAGTCTCGTCTATGACCTGGACAGAGGTGATAGCTAGATACTTATTCTCATCCCCCAAAACAAACATAGAGAAATCGTAAAAATACTTTGCGCAATAAAAATAAAAACAAAAAAAAAAATAAAACACAAAAATAACCTGGGAACTTGCAAATCGAATTTGCGCACGAAAATAAAATTGGTGAAGAAAAAAAGAGAAACTTACAGATACTTCATTACGATTTATTCAGATCACTTAGCCGCGCTGAGTGTTGATGGATGTGATCTGGTTAATTGTATGATTCGAGTTCACGTGATGTGTCTGAGAAATTATTGAACCGGATTACGGTTTTCTACTCGCCCAGGTGTCCATGTCTATGATGATGAAATGTTATAATGAGATACAGATGAATGAATCGATTGAGAAATCTTTCTTTTTTTTTTATTGGTATTGTCCTGCCATAAATTTTCGGGTTAATGGCTGGCCCATCTGTCATTTGGTGAATTTTTTAGACTAGAAGCTTAGCATTTAGCACCGCAATTTTAAGAATATGATTTCGAAACCTGTTTTGAAATCATGATAATTTCAATACTCACTTTCCAGGCACTTTACTATGTACATATCATAAATGTGCTTAGTATCTTCGTCTCAGTCTTCGAATAAGAGCACTGCCTAGTGCGTTGTTTTTGCTTATATTCCGGATTCGAATCGAGACCAAGTTGATCTGCAGTTCTTAGAATTGATACAGTCAATGTATATGTGAATTTCAGAATAAAACAATTAAAGCTGATGGATCTTATATTTCAGCAAGAAAAGACGAGATTTTGCGTCCTTTCAAACTGAAACGCGTTAATTTTTCTCACATGACACTAATATACTTTTCGTGCTTTGAAGTTGAAACATACTTAGATGATCGGTTTCGGCTTAAGTTCGTTTGCCTTTTATTTATCATGTGTCGAAATTGAGCCTATGCTAGGTGGACGCCGTGGCTCGAATCCAAGAAAAAGAAACAAAAAAAGTTTACTTATGACCCCTCTTCTCGCAGACGACTGACAAATATCCGAGAGTAAAATTGGCAGTAAAACCTTTTTCTCTATCGAAAATAAAATAAAAGTAAAGGGTGTCCCAAAATTCACGCACGATTTGAATTTTGCGCCATTTGTGCGGTAAAGTGTTGCCAACGAAAAAAAAAAAAAGACAGCGTGACAACTGACAGTTCAGGGTTGTCAAAAATGGAGTGCTACACGAAAGAACAACGCGTTTTGATTGTTCAGCAATAGTTTAAAATTAATGAAGGTTAGGCAGCTAAAGTTCGCAAGTTTCGTACAAAATATGGTCGGACTGGTGACTTAACTTTATTAACTTTAAAAGGATTAATTCAAAAATTCAGGCAGACTGGATCAATTAGTGATCTTAGACACTTCGGTCGTCCTTCAACAAGTCTGAACGACACAAAATATCGAAGGAGTTCGTGCGAGTCCAGAAACATCATTTCGGTACCGTGGTGATGAATTGGACATTTTGAGAAGCTTTCTACAGCGTATTCTTCATGCATATTGCAATTGACTCAAGAACTCAAGCCTACTGGCCACGCACAGCGAAGAGAGTTCGTTGAATGGATTATGGAATAACAACAAGTGGATGCTGATTTTTCAAACAAATTCATCTTCAGTCATGAGGCTGATTTTCATCTTGATGGCTTTGTTAATCGTCAAAATTGTCGAATTTGGGGTTCAGAAAATCCACAGGTGATTGTAGAGAAGCATATGCATCCACAACGTGTCGCTGTTTGGTGTGGATTTTGGGCTGGAGGCATCATCGGACCATTCTTCTTTGAAAATGCTGTTGGGCAGTCAATAACAGTGAATGGTGCTGGCTATCGCGACATGATAATACAGTTTTTTGTGTCTATATTGCTAGATGTGGATGTGGACGACATGTGGTTTCAAGAAGACGGTTGAAAGCACATGCCATACTGTTACTGCATGAGACATTTTCTGGTCGTGTAATTTCCCATTTGGGTGATCAGAATTGACCGCCCAGATTATGTGATTTAACGCCATTGGACTTTTTTCTTTGGTTTTTTTTTTTTGAAGTTGAAATAAGCTGTATCAACAAAATTCAGCTACATTTATCAAAAACTTTATAACTTTTCAACAAAAGAGTGCATATGTGCCGTGGGGGATATTTACCCAATACGCTATTCCATACGTAACCCTATACTGTATGCTTTATGAATAAATAAAACATTTACAATTTGTCATAAAAACCATGTGTTTTCTATCAAAATTACTTCTTGCGTGTTTTTTGGGACACCCTTTATATCATTCATGTGTCGCAAAGCACGAATGGCTGCGAAGACATCGAAAAAGTTAATAGCTCATACAAATTTGAAAGAGTCAGGTCAAGCAAACAGTTTTTGTTCCATGTCGGTGTGTTCTCACATGTCTCGCTTGAGAACCACTGAAGACATTTTGATGATGATCGGCATTTCGTCCAAAAACTGTCAGAATCGGCCCAAGTGTGAGCAATGTGATGGTGGAGTTTCAATAATCTTTAAATCATCTTCGTTAACTGACTTACTCAAAAACTACTAAACGAATTTCGATGAAATACAGCTCGTACACTTTGTATCTTTCCCATACGCCTAGCTAAAGAAGCACGGATTTTGATGAAATTTCTTTTTTTTGAGTTGTGTTGAATATGTACACAAATATTATTCAAGAACTGTTTAAGCCAGAGGATTTTATATAATGTTCGCACCTCCTCATATATTTAAAGGGTGTCCCAAAATTCACATAAAAAGAATACGCTGTAGAGAGCTTCTCTAAATGTCCAATTATTGACTCTCAACAACACTCTCATAAACTGCTTGGATGTCGTTCAATGAACGACTTGTTGAAGGACAGCCAGAGTGTCTAAGATCACTTTTGAATCAATCTCTTCACAATTAATGTAGTTAAATCATTATTCGGCCCAAATTTTATACGAAAATTGTGAACTGTAGCTGCCAAACCTTCATTATTTTTAAAATATTGCTCAACAGTGAAAACGCGTTGTTCTTTCGTGTAGCACTTCATTTTTAATAACCCTGAACGCTGTCATTTTTTTTCTTTGTTGGCAACACTTTACCGCACAAATGGCGCAAAATTCAAATTTTGGTTGAATTTTCCTCACAATTTTTATCAAATTGTTCTTATTAGTTGTTTTGGACTCCTTGGAAGTCCAGCTTTAATTTGCTATGTCGCACGGTGGGATGTAAACAAATTTATTTTTAAACCCCATCACAAAAACTTTTTTTAAAATTTATTTTCTAAATATTTTTGTGCAAAATTTCAGCGCTCTATTTCAAACGGTTCAAAAACTACAAATATGTGTACACACGGACTGACAGATACCGTGTTCAATAGGTTAGTGTTCCGTTCCTAACATTTTGGTACGGAACACTAAAAGATAGGAACGGAACCCTTATAATGAGTGATAGATGTCTGCCCGTCTATCTATTATCTGTCCTTCTGTCTGTTACAACCTCATAACTTTTGAAGCTTTAGACATAGAAAGTTGAAAATTGGACGAAAGTTTAGTTTTAATAACACAAGTGTTTTATTAGCAGAAGTATGGTTCTCTAAACCCTTGACTAAAGTCAATCTACTAAAAGCGCATACCAGCTAAAATGGCCAAATATGTTGCCACACGTCTGATAAGGGTAATAGTTGGAACGTACAGTGCTCTGGATAAATTCATGACTGTAGTTCTTTAGATTTATGTTCCAAAGAAAGAAAGTTCAAAACAAATACTGTTACAGTACAAGTATATGTAGATAGATGGATGACCTGTAACACCAGTCACTAACAATTGCTTCAATTGTGACCTTCTGATGATTTATTTAGAAACCTGGAAAGATAACCACTCATCGAACTGTTCCGAGTATTCAAAAATTTGGTAGAGCTCAGTATTTGGTAGAGCTCAAGGGCAGACTTGTTTCAGATAAAAATTTAAAGTTCCAAATTAAATCACTCGTGTTTGAGGGTAGCTAGTAACTGAGCTGACGTGGATTGCTTGTCAGCTTGATGTTGTACAAATCCCTAAGTTAAAAAAAAACTGCTGTCAATAGTCTTTAACCTTGAGCGAGACATTCACATTACAGGTGATGAACAAATTCAATGTCTTTATCGTCCCTGCAACTTCTACTACAGTCATAGTGTACGTTCCTCATGAACACCAATGGCTTACATGATGCGCAGAAAGTCTTTTTATCGAAAACTAGACAACGTTTTCTCATCGTATGGTTTTTTTTATGAGTTTTCCTCAGGATAGGCGAACCTATAATGCCTCCAGATGAATGATGAAGGTTAAGAGGTTCTGGAAATATGTCTCCTGGGAGTGAATTCCAAAGTTTACTTGGCCTGTAGCAGAAGGAATTTTGATATAGAGTGGTGGTCAGTTTAAAAGTCGCATTTCTAGTTCCCCATTATTGGTTCTCCTATTTTCAGCACTATTGCCACTACAACGTTGATCCGAATATTGACCATCGTCCACGATAAGACAATCACTTTGCCTGATAACTAGATTTTTATTTAAGTCTGCCATATAACAGTCAACAGAAATAGTGGCGTAACCTCCAACTTTCTCCCAAAAGGCCATGATTTGGGTAAGGGAACCTTGTGATGCTCTCTTTTTTTTAATCTGCCATTTTTTTGGTCTATCGCGCTTAAGTTCAATGAACACAATTCTGTACTCTCTCACGTTCAGCAATGCCTACTTAGGAGATTGATTGGATTGTCAGCAGGGCTAAACATTTTTGTTTCGGCGAAGTTTACTTTCAACCCCACCAAACCGATGAATATTTGGTGCAAGTCTATAATTGTATGCACAGAAGGTAAATACCATCGGCGTTATCGAGGTGTTCACGATACAATACGAATAGTTTATAAGTCTTCATTCCATTATTCCATTTCGCCTCTTCGCACCGATAAAGTACTTCGAAGAACGTGACTGATTACCGCCAGAAAAAGAAGGGACTATAGTATACAACCTTGTGGGACACCGCTTCGAATTCCATATTCATCTGATGACCTACTGCAACGCAGGAAGTTACAGTTCGCGATTTTGTAGCTCGCCCTAATGATGCTGATCCTAGAATTGTATGGATCCCGACTTTGTAACCTATGTACATACCTCCAGCCCAAATGTAGTTTTGGTGGAAAATATTTCCTCTATCTTTTAAGCGGATCCTTCTTCACCGGGTATTGACGCAAACTGTGACCATCTTTCAACATTTTGGTGGCACTGCATGCAATTCTACTGTAGAATCTATTTGTTGCTTCTTAGTAAGCATAAGGTGATGTAATCTTGAGGAGTGCGGTTTATGTCCCTTCAGATTGATTCAAGATACGAGAAAGCACGTTAGAGAGTACCTCTTGATGACTAAATACAAGCAATCCACGACTGATCACTTACTAGCTCCTCTCTATCATAAGTCTCTCAAACACGAGTCTTTAATTTGGAACTTTAGGTGAAAGCCCTGAAATATAAGCTTGTCCCTCAATCCTGCCAATTCCTTTTGAACACTCTAAATCTAGCTACAGTAAGCAGTCAACCTTAGTTGGTTGAATCCATCGATATCAGACAACAGTTTCCCATTTCAGAGCTTGTCTTACTTCTATTTTAAACCACCTAATCGAACTTCAGGGGAGCAAAATTTCGGAAAGATACCAAAACTGCTACAACAAATTATCTCCTACTTCTCTCCGCAAGTAAAGGCGACAGATTTAAAAAGATTTGTGATTTCTTTGTAGCCCCTATTATTGATTTGGTTCCCCTTTCTTTGAATTTGGTTTCCAATATCCTGTCCTTTCAATAGATTGTCTATTTATTTATGGCTTTATTTATGTAGATCAGCACTCCTTTTATTTCCTTCAAGAGCAACTCCTGCGTAGCGTTTTCATTTTGTAGCAGCTGTTGACGTCAGCTAGTTGAATTGTTGTTGATATTTATTTTTACTTCTTATAGGATACAACCACGAAGCACTATCTAAAGCTGACGTCATAAGGTTTATTCATTTAACCCGGTTATAGCAGACCTCTGCCTCACTAAATTGAACACATTTTCTCTAATTGCACTTCCCCGTACATTCCACTGAGTCATTCAAGTCAATTAGCTTCAATCACTAATCCAATAAAAACTCAAGCAATGGTCACTGAATTTAACCGACTACTCTCCAAATCCAAAAAGTTGTTCAATTATTCCAAATACGTACGCTACCAGATCGCTGCTCATCTTTAATTTAGTGAAATTGAAAATCGAAACCAATGCTACCAGATTTAACTATCGGTCTATAGATACTCGTACTATACCCCCAAAGCACCTGAAAGCCGACTCTCCCCGTTAACACTATGTTTTTTTGCAAAATCAGTAGCGTAAACTGCTAAACTGGATTTTAATGAGACATCACGTACTAAATACACAAAAAAAAAAGTCGGTTAACAGATACAATGTATTGATGTTCAGATATGCTCGCTGACATACGGCAAAAATTTAAGAGGAGAGAAAAAAATGTACCACCATATACGAGTATCTCAGTGTGCTGTGCATATTTCAGATAGTTTTTTCTTTTCCTTTGGTCAATGGAATCTCCTTCTTCGCATTTCGATTATAACATTCAATGTCCGCATATTTATTGCGCCCGTACTGCATGCAGAGAAGAAGATAGAGTGGACCTGTTTGATGGCCTGGTGTGCTATTGCTAATGTGTATTACATCTAATGGATGGAAATTGTTTGTTGTGGATTGTAAAAGATTGTTGGCCGAAGGAGGCTTTTTTTCTTATTGTAGATTTATAATGAATGTTCTTCGGTGGTAAGGTAGTAATTTGTTGCTTTGCAACAGGTGTGTAGAGGAAATTATACCATTATAACATCAATTGAGGATGTAAACATAAATATTGGTTGTTGGATTGTATATATGTATATATTCTTAGGAAGCATACTTTGACAATAATATGACTAGATTGCTTGTAGTCTTCACTATGAATGAACTTTTCAAACAGATTCTCGACCGTTAAGGCATTTTTAGGACCTTCTGAAGGATGTGTTCCTTTCTGAAAAGTTATCACCTTAAATGGTATGTGTTCTGTCATCTCATCCCGCTTTTTGATATGACACCAATGTTCACTGATTCTGACGCATACCGGAATTCCATATGATTTTGAGGTTTTGTGGTTGAATTACCATCCCCAACTCGCGTGCATATCTTTGAGACATCAGTATACTACACCATTTCTTAAGGATCCAGCGACAATATGCTATTTATCCATATTTCATAGTCTGTGGTTGCTATCTCGAACCTACTGCCAAAGTAGAGAAAGTGGCCATTTCGAGTATATCCAAGTCTGAGAACTTCAAGATTATATAATCTGTTCGACAGTATAACTTGAAAATTGTTGGGTATGGCATAAATTCGTTATCGTTATTAATCCATAAATATTCTTCGAACTGTTGCCTAAGAAAGTAAACACTATCGAAATCGGTTTAGTCGTTCTTGAGTTACACGGCTACAACGCATACATTTCAGGAACATAACACTTAATTTTAATTAGCAGTTAAATAGAAAATTTAGATAAAATTCTACATGCTGTTTTCCCGTGCAGTAGAGCATTGACAGTATAAATTTTTGGAGTAAACCCTTCCAAATGACAGAGGCCACCAAAATCTGGTCAGCGTTTTCATGGGAGATTTTGCGTCAGTTTGCTTACGTGTTCAATGTTAACAGTTTTCAGAAATTATGTATTAAGGTGAACAATGAATAACTCACAAATTGTTGATATTTCCAAACCGCTGCGCTGATCCGATTGACACCACGATCAACAGGGTTCGATTGCTGATGCAGTCAAACATTCTGGGAAAACGATCTTGCAAAAGACAGCTTCACTGACAGATACACAGACTCGGAGGAATTTTAGAAGTACCTAGGGCCTACGTAGGTTTTAAAATAGCACTGCGTGAAACAAACGACACCTGCATGTCTGCCCTTGAGCAGGTGCCCATTGCTCTAACAAATGTCACGTTCTGACCAGAGGAAGGTTGTCTGAAGAATTCGAGGTCCAAAGTGGGGTAAGACAAGGTTGCATTCTTTCACCAATATTATTTCTATTGATGATTAGCGATGTGCTTCGCTCAGCTTTATCGAGGGGGGGACGAAGGAATTCGATGGACTCTTACATCCCAACTGAAACATCTTGACTACGCTGACGATGTATGCATACTCTCCCACAGAACTATGGACCTCCACCAAATGACAGCAAATATGGATAGAGAGGCAGATGTCGTCGGGCTGGAAATTAATACGGCAAAAACTAAAATAATCGGCCTGGAACAAGCTCATCAGCTCAAATATATGCATTGCTGAACAACCGGAATAGAGAGTAGAGGATTTAAAGTATCTTGAGAGTATTGTCTCGACTGATGGTGAAACCGAACTGGATATAGCCAACAGGATCGACAAACAAAGTCCGCGTGTCGGGATGTTGTCTAAAATATGACGATGCAATGCAATCAGTTTGAATACCAGTCTAAGATTGTTCCGCTCCAATGTTGTATCCGAACTGTTATATGGGTACAGTAAGTCGAGAGTGACAAAAAAGCTGCAAATATTTACTAACAGGTACAGGTGCAACATCTTAAGCCTCTACCAAAGAACAGGCCAGGAAGTAATAGGCACAACCATTCAACGACGGAAGTGGCAATAGATTGGTCATACGTTCCGAAAAGGTGACAGTTCCATAGCTAACCATGCTATGCAATGTAACCCTTTATCATAGAATGGCTGAATACCTGGCGGTCCAAGGAGAATATGGTGCAGAACAGTTGAGAAGGAGGCACGGAAATTGTGGAAAAGTTGAGGAGAGCTGAGACACATTGCCAGAAACCGTACACGGTAGTGCGTAGACTGAAGGCCCTAGGACCCGCAAGGGTATACAGAATCTAAGTAGTAATGACATATGTAGGTGTTTAAACTTAATCTTATGTCCAAGGTTAAGCTTAAGTACTTTATTTCGTTGGAAAATTCGATTTGTATAAATTTTAACACAATTCCCTTCTTCCTAATTTTTGATCGAATTCTTCTCTGCCACCCCAGTCAGACGCCTGGTAAAGAATGCCATAGCCTAACCAGGATCCCATTATGGACCGGCAAAAGTCTCATTGATAAAAATTGAGACCTAAGCCCCAAAATGATGCTATGGCTCTACACAGCGATAGTAAGACCGATCGTAACATATGAAGCACCAATATGGTGTCAAAAAATGAAACAGAGGTCTACACAAGACAGGCTCAATAAACTTCAAACACTAGCTAGACAATGCACACAGGTGCTATGAAAACTATTCCTACAGTGCTTGAAGTTATTCTAAACCTACAACCCCTTCATCTTCATATAAAGAGAGAAGCTATGGTCATTCACATAGCAGGTGACGAAAAGGCTCAATTTCTTCTTTTTCTGCAATAATCGTTACGTATAGCCCCGAGGTGAATACTAATGGCATAGTGCTCCGTAATAATGCCAGAGATAACTCCAATTTAGATTAAATAGAGAAAGAAATCTTTTCTTGTCATAGTCCTTCCATAGGGTTATAGCTGTCACTCATGTATCCAAGTGGATGCAGCATTTGTTGGCTATACCAGTGGCTTCGTCGTGTACGAGCTTAATTATTGAGCTAATGGTAGTTCTTACAAAGGGATGAGCCTGCGATATATGCAACGTTGATCCTTTTCTTGCAAGTTCGCCTGCTTTTTCATTACCTGGAATATCCAAATGCCCTGGTGCCCAGCATAGGATCACCGTATTGGCTCTCAACACCTGATTTAGGTGTCTTCTGCAGGTGTTTACTAGTCTTGATCTGGTTACCGTGGAGCCCAAGGCCTTAACGGCTGCCTGATTGTTGCTGTACATCGTAATTATCTTCTCGATGATATTGTCTTCTAGGATAATTTGTGCAGCCTTAGTAATGGCTGTGATCTCGGCTTGGAAAACACTGCAGTCGTTGTTAATTCTAAAAGAGTGGTTCACTCAAAGAATTTCACCAAACACCGCAGCCTCTGTACCGACGACCATTTTGGAGCGGTCTATGTAGAAGGCTATCTACTTTTTGGTTATTAATTTCTGGTTCCTCCAGTCACTTCTGTCAGGAATTCTGATATTTGGAATTCTGATACGTGAAAAGCAAGTGTCATAGTCACATAGTCAGTTTCTGTTTGCATGGTAGTAGTTTTCCATCGATATAGGATGGAAGCATGACCGTATGGTGCCATACCAGCTTCTTTTAGTCTTAATGCAGTTTTGGCAAAGCCTATACTGCAATAGATATCCAACTGGCCCCATTGCCGCTGTGGGTGTCGTTCTAATAGATCCTATAATCCCGATGAAGGCTATTCTCTGGATCTTGGTGAGCATTGAAAGATAGTATTTCTTCTCAAGTACCTTCTCCAGACTGTCGAGCAGTACGGTAGAATGGGCCTCACCACCGCTGTGTAAACCCAGTAGGCTGGCTTGAGGTCCCGAATATTGCTAAAAGTCTTTTTGCCTATGTAGAAGGCTACACATGCTATCTTCAATGGAACTCCGTCTTCCAAGTCGAACCCATATAAATATGCATCAGAGAAACTACAAACAGACTCTATAAGCAACAAGAACATTTATATTCATATAGCGAGGCTGCTCTATTAGCAATGAAGACTTACGAAATGACATCCAAACTAGTATGGGACTGTCTTCAACTACTCATAGCGCTAGCTAGTATAGAAAAAGTTCATCTCACTTGGGTGCAGGGCACAGTAGCACAAGATTACTGAAATGGCTGACCTGCTAGTCAGAATAGGGGCTGCATCAAGCTGTATTATGCCAAAACCATTCTGTGGATTATCAGCCAGTCAGTACGGCAAAAATTGTATAAAAAAAGCTGGCTAAAAGAAAGAGTGCATCATTTTTGGATGAAAACTGAAGGTAATAGACAAGATTAAATTTGTCAGGGAAATACCTCCCACAAAAGAACGAATCAACTCCTACAGCTAACTAGGAGTCAGATTTATACAACCACAGGATTCCTCACAGGCTACTATTGAGTCAAAAAAACATGCAACAGAATATGCAACGAAGACAAAGAATCAGAAGAACTTAACTCATGTCACTGTGACCAGAACACGTCATCGTTACTTAGGTAAATTCTACCTTGAAGCAGAGGGCATATCTGCTAGATCACTCGAAAATATAGTCGACTTCATCACCAACTCTGGCATCTTGAATGACGTTTAAGATTAGAAAAAATCACACTAGGCCCAATAGTGGCCGCAGTGATAAGGTAACCAGATCCCTCCTAAACCAGCAAATCTACAATCTATTGCCTTTTGAAACTACTGGCCATAATGAAATAGTTGAGAGAGGATGGGCAGATCCTTCTTCTTCTTCCACGTTTTTGTTACACGTTACATTACTTCTCAATGCAAAAATTGAAATAATTTAGTAGCCTACTTATAGCCAATTTGTAGAGGCATTTCTTACTGAAGATTAAAATCACTGAAGGTCGAAACAGGGATATGAAAGCTTCTAAGCACCTGTAACACTAGGTTAATCATACAACCCCTCTCACGCTTAGAATCCACTGTTTGTAGTGGTACTAGCCCTGCCATTATGTACATTTTTCAACCCAACTGACGTTCAGCTGTCAAGTCCACTAACAACAAATAAGTCTCAAATGTCCAAAGTCTCTCCGTCTTCAGTCAGTCCTATCAGTGAAGGAAATCAGACTTACCCAACTCAAAAACAAAACTTATGCAATTAATTATAGAAAATTTATTTAAATTTATACGATTGCACTAATTAGTTAGGGCAAAGCACTAAAGCTGACTCTATACATTCATTCAAATTAATATAATAAATAAATCATCACGACCCAACCTATTGTAGGTTTTTTTTTTATTTGCTGAAGTACATTTCCTTCAGCATTTTCCGGTACGTTACTCCACAAAGGCACCACATATAGGTATATTCCCAATTACATCTCAACGCTGAGGCATTCGAGCACTCGTATTTGTATCCATGGTACAAATGCAAAATCCGAAGCGGAATACGAATTTATTAATAAATCATAATTGAGATTGTGTGCAAATGGAATCGCTCACCCATTGACTCGGGTGGCCTTTATCGGAATTTTCATACACCCCAGTGCCAGGCTGACTTAACGTGCACTTAATCATGTAGCAAGTTCATACATGATTCAGTGTTCACTACGTGTATGTGGGACAGTGTGTATCTTGGATACCGAGAGTTTTTGTCACATGGAACGCTGATAGAGGCGGTATATTCGATGAATCAATGACACCCCCTTCGGAATCTGTGCAAACATTAGAGTTTCTCAAATAATAAACATATTACTACCGTGTGTATCCCAACCGACTCTATTCCTTTGTCTCATAACTCAGATGGTTTATGTGAAATTTCCATCATCGAAAGATATGAATAGCATTACTGCTTTACAGTCCACTTACTCGTATCTCTGTTGGGCGTGCACCAAAGCGGTATGTTAATTAGGAGTGCATTGCGTTGCTCTGGTTATGTTCATTTTTTTTTTTTTTTTTGCAGCGCCCAACCCATCGAACTCTTGACCATTGTAACTTACCCACTTCCTGTTATTCTAATTTTAATTTCAGATAGATAAGATGCATAAATTCTTTTGTAAATGTACTCGTTGAGGCGTAAAACAAAAGAGTTGAGCTACGAACTGGATATTTATTCAATTGTTTTGAGGATGTTTAGCGGTGTAGGTATGCTAATTCTCTACCGCTACCGGAGACACTTGTAATGGGCATGTTTTCTAAATTTAGTCTCAAGTGGTAATTTATCTGACAATTGATCAGTCAAGCGTTTTATTAGCCATTTAATGTGGTCTGTCTAAGCAACACCAACAACATTGTATTGTTTGACGTTTGATAATCGGAGAACATGTTAAATATTTAAATGCGGAGTGCTTGTTCTCCATGTGTGGCTAATATTGGGTAACGGATTCTGGTTCTTGACGTGTAAATGAATGATCTAGCCAGTGGGTTAGGTGATAAGTGGAAAATGAGCTATGGTTGGGTGCTGTAAAATCGATTGGTTTTGCGAATTGGTGCAATAAATACAGGCCCACCCACCCCGGAGTTGGGTTATTTTTGACACCATGTAGGTGGAATTTTCTAGGAATTATTATACCCGTAAGTTTTAGAAAAAAAGAAACTTTAAGGAAATCGAACTAAATAGCCTGCGATTGCACTCTGCTAAATGGAACCAGGAACCAAAACCGATTTCTCTTCACTCTTTCCTCATACTGCAGCCGTGGTTGAACAGCATACGTCGAGGAATGCATTGCCATGAGACTACTTAGTATATGACCTCCGGATATTTGGCAATCTTCAGTTCCAACTAGTATTCCCTCAAATCTTTTTTTTTCTGCAAAAAAAAACCTTTGATCTAGTTTTGAGATGGAATACAGATTTGGGTCAGCCTTAGTGGTTTAGATACATTCGATTTCCATGATCGTAAGTTAGAAATGCGAGTAGAGGAACATTATATGAAAGCTGAGGTAACTGGCAAGTATCCACCTATCCGAAAAATTGCTAATAAACCTTCTTTACTATTGGAAACGATTTGTAAAATTTACACTTGTGAAATTCACACCTAACACCTCAAACTAATAAAATAGACAGCTTTGTCTATGGATCTGTATATAGATGTGGAGCAGAAAATTATTAAGGAAGCAAGGGTTACATATTCTCATCTTCCTTTAGGAAGAAATTAATCATGTAGGGTACCTTGTGCCGGAAATCTGGTTCTACTTGAGGTATCGCATTGGACCTATCCTTGGTCTAAGTGTGTCCCTGCCTGAACTGAGACAGCCACCTAACCAAACCTAACCTAACACCTCAAACATTATTTCTTGAGACATTTCACTTAATCTTACCAAAAATGTGGCTACGATCATTTTAAAAGAAGCCTCGTAAATGGATACAAATATTTTACGTTTTTAGTCTTCAGGTCACACCAAATTCAGTACAAATCCTTTTCCAATGTTATTCATATTTAGTGCAACTTTTCCTTTCAGGTTTTTACTTGACTCTCCTCAACCTAGTCTTGGTTTAATCATTTAGTAAAGCCTGAGCTAGGTTAGATACATAAGTATGCAGTAGATGGGAGCCCTATCACATAGGCATCATCTTACGTTGACCAACAATAGGAGTCGTTTTGCCCATATTACCTGAAGTATGCTCTACCAAAGAGAAAGATACTTCCAAGTGACAGATGACTGGTAAGTGATATCAACATTATGTTAGTCACGAATAGATTCAATTTCTTCAACTTCTGGAATATTCATTATCGACTACATAGCCTGGCTAAGATTTAAGACACTTGCTGTTGATATTTCGGGCAAGTGTCAGATGCAAGATCTTATGAGTCTTGATCTAGCAGTTGGTGTAGTGTCTTTTTTAATTATAATTTCTGCTATGGTGTCAGCTTAAAATGTCCTGCAAAAGTTACAATTGGTTCCCTGGGATTCGCATAATAAGCCAGCTACTGGCATTTCATTAGTGATGAAGGCCGCCACCTCTCCCTTACTACTTACTTGCAGAAGTATCTGCTCATTTCTGTTGAATGTTATTAAGGAAAGAAAATGGTCTGCAATACAATTTAGGTACAGGAATAGCAGTTCTTAGATCGCAAAATTCTCTTTTCATCTTACTCGTATTGATGTGATTTTCGTCGGCACTAGTCCTGAATATTTCTACAATCCTCTTCGTTAGCTCAAAGAAATACATTTGCAACTTTAAAGATTTCTTACGATTGTCTATTTGGCTCACACCTCCCGTAGCTTCTTTCAGATTACCTCTTCAAGGGGAACCAACCTTAGTTTACCGAGACTTTTCTAGACAGATTTAGCTCTTGAGAGGCATTGGTATTTGACGTCGGTCACTGCTCAGCTCACCTAGGCTACCAGTTGAATCCATTGCGCACATTTTCGATTACCCTGGGACCCCGTGAATCAAGAAATCTTTTAGTTCAATTTAAGGAAGCCATCCATCTCCGTAAAGAATTGATTGCTAACAATCCTCCATCATCTGTCAGCAAGGGCAGGACATTCGCTCAGCTGACGACGGACTGACCCTTTTTTTTCGATCCTGCAGCTTCTATAATAACAACTGCATCTCTTCGGCAACGCTTATCCAGAGTAAGGGATTGTTCTCGCAGTTGTTCGTGTATCCAAATGGGTCCAGTGCATATTTGCTCTTCTTCCGGCTTCATTGTCAATTACCTATCTGCTGCTGTGTTAGAATCCTTACGAAGAAGAGAGATTGGCAAATATGCATCTCCGACCCCTTCCTTACATGTTCATCAGCTCTATCATTACCTGAGATATCTACTCGTATATGCTCAGGCACTCACCCAATTGATTACTAATATCTTCTTTAGGTGCCACTTGCAGGTTCTTGATTTGATTACAGCACAATCCAGAGTCTTAACTTTTTAGATAACATTTCATATGTCCAAAGGGATAAATGCTGAATTTTTCTGAACTTTAAGGCATCCGATTTCATCCGGAAATTAATAAAAATAATCGTTACTCAGTGCGAATATCTTGCAAATGGTGTGTCTTATAAAAAATATTATTACGATCAAAATGTTTGGTTTCGAAATTCTCTACTAGAAAATTGAATTCTTTTGGTTTTCAAAATATGTAGCTTCGCAATTTTCCAAAATATCTGACTTTGCTCAGAACTTAAGCCCGTTTCAGAGTGCGAATGTCTCGTAAACGGTGCATCGTATGGAAGAAAAGGATTTCGATAGAAACTATAGGTTTTGAAGTGCTCTACTAGTTTTGTACCAAATATTTCAAAATTTTCAAAAATTATAGAAACGTTCAAAATGTCAAAATTTACCCCGAATTTATTAGGAATCATTTTTGAGTGTGAATACCTCGAAAACGATGTGTCCTACGAAATGCAAACTTTAGGTATCGACACAGCTATCATATATGCGGCGAAGTCTGCCTCAGGGAATCTGGATGCTAGACCTCTAAGCCTTATGGCTACAGCATAGCCCTAGAGACGATACCAAACGAACTGGTTGCATTTCCGACTGACTATAAAACTCCCTCACAGAACTTTAGTAAACATTTCTCAGTAAAGCTCCCAACCAGAGAGGGATGGAAGAATGGGAAAGTGACCAAGGACTACGACGCTACTATTTATACAGACGGCTCAAAAATTTACTGTAGTATCGGCGCAGGCATTTTGTCAGATACACTAAATGTGTCGATGTTCTTTTACCTACTTGACCATTCATAAGGCTTATCGCATACTGAGAAAACTCCCTATTACCTTCCAAAATATTGCTATCTTTACTGATAGCCAAACTGCAATCAAAACCTTTAATTCGGCCACCATATCATCCAAACTGGTAGAGCAATGCCAGAAGGAACTCAATCTATTACATTCCCAATCAATAACGACCATCATCTGGGTCCACGAGTTGCCAGGCTAGCCCTTAACGGGTATCTATCGAAAAGAGTGAATGTTCCATAAGGATTTGTTAAGGGCAATATACACTATCACTTTTTACAGCTGGTCAACCTCGGATGGAATAGGTTTACTAATTGTGCTGTATCAAGAAGGATATGACCCATCTGTAGCAAATCGAAAACCTATAAGCTAACAACCAGATAAAGATATTGTAAAAGTCGTAGCTATTAACACAGGCCACTGGCCGATCAGGAACCCTGCAGCCAAACTTGGTATTCCTTATAACACATTCTACCTTAGCTGTAGATATATTGACGAGAAGGAATCCCTAATTCACAATCTCTGCAGATGCCCGGCCCTAGCGAGGACCAGACAACGTACATTAGGTTAACCCTTTTTGATGACCTTATAGAGTTATCTGGAAAAAAGATTGGAGAATTCATCTTTTTCCTGAACTCCACTGGAACTCGATAGCTTAAGGCAGTAACTTTGTTTGCTTCTGTTTGTTGATTATATTTACTTGGATGTTTACATTTTCATCCATTAAGTCGCGAAGATAATGTCGGTTAAGTGACCACCGCCAGAGTTGGTGCACATTCGGGCTCTTTCTACAGCATTTTCCATGACTTTTCTCAAAACTTCTGGCGATAAATTCTCCACTTCTTGTCAGATGTTCACCTTTGAGGCCGCCAAGATCAATAGCTTATTCGTTTAGACCAGTGACTTCAAAAAACTGCAAAAAAAAAAAAGGACGTCTGGAACGGCCAAATCGGGTGATCTTTTCTTTCACCAAAATTCTCTGTAAAGACCGTTTACTGATGCCGAATTGCGTGGCCGGTCATCTGGTTGATGTTTGAGGGTCTTCTTGGACATTATCGACCAAACGATAGGCCACGTCTGATACTGTCCCATGTCAAGCCAGTCTCCTCGAGGCGAGCTTCTAAACGTCACAGTATTTCTGCAGTAATTCCCATTGAGCCAAAATCACCGACTGATTATTTGTCAAAAACATTGACATAATTATTTCACAATTATTATGGCACAAGAGCCTATCAATCCATTATTTGTCTACGTGTATTCTGCTTCTGATTACTTTACAAATGTCAAAGTCGCGATGACATGAGCAGCCATTTGCAAAAATGAGAGCAACTTCCGATAGGGTGATGACATTGCGCTTGTAAAGGGTGACCAGATAGCATTGATAGTTTTTCCAATTGTTACGTTTCAGCAGCTGTCAAATTCACCAATGACATCAAGCTGTCAAAATATTCATTATGAATCGTTTGATGTTTCACGAACGTGTTGAATTCAAAAATATTATCGAAATTCCGGCTCAGTTGTAAATACGCAAGGTGAATTTCGTCGTGAGGTCGGTCGTCATCATGGCTTCAGTGCGCAGGGAATTCGTCGCACAGAGGAAAAGTTTGAGCATGAGTACACTCTTTTGGACCTTAAGCCACCAACCAGACAGAGATCGGTGCGAAGTGAAGAAAACATAGCCGCCGTAGAGGCCAGTATCGAAGAAGATCCAGAAATGTCGATTCGGCGCCGATCAGCTGAATTGGGCATCGCCAGAGATTCAACCAGGCTTATTTTGCGGTTGGATTTGGGCCTACTTCCGTTAGGATTGTGTTGATGCAAGAATTGAAGTCGCGCACCTATGGACAATGCCGTGAATTCGCTAATTGAGCGCTGGAATTGTTGGCCGGAAATCCGGGTTGTGGCCAAAAAACCATCTTCTCGGACGGGGCCCATTTTTGGCTCAGCAGCTATGTCAACAAGCAAAATAGCTGTTAGAGCGACCATAATCCACAAGTGTTCGACCAAGCATTAATGCATCCACAAAGATTGACTGTTTGGTGTGGTTTATCTCTTGTCACGGCCGCATCTTCGGATCTCATTTCTTTAGGAATGAGGAAGGAGACACCGTTGCCGTCAATGGTCCTCGGTATAGAGCGATGTTAACCAACTTTCTGTAGCCAAAGGTCGACAACATCGATATATCCGAGCTGTGGTTCCAACAAGATGGCGCTACATGTCATACAAGCGCCGCAACTCTCGAAGTGGTGAAGGAGAAATTTGGCGACTGGGTCATCGATCGTGCGACTTGACACCACTCGATTACTTTCTCTGGGGCTAGGTCAAGTCATTAGTCTACGCTAACAAGCCAACCACTTTGGATGAGCTCGAGGCCAACATTCGAGACGCTATTGCCGGAATAACGCCGCACATATTGGGCCGAGTCATCAAAAATTGGACCGACCGCTTGAAGCACTGCCAGCGAAGCCGAGGCGGCTATTTAAATGATTGCATATATAATGGCATGAATGTAGCTTCAAAATAAAGCTAGAATCAGTTTGATCGTTCTTATCTGGTCACCCTATATAGGTATATGAACAGAGCCCGGCACGAGCTTAAAAAATCTGGATAGGTGCTCTGTTTATATATAAGGCAGCGCAAAAGTCAAAAGTGGTGAATTGCATTTAATCCGGGCTTTTGAGGTTGAGAAAGTAACCCCAAGTTATCTAAAATGTTAAAATCTCTTACTAGCAAAATGATACCACTTAAAATAGACCATCTCATTGGTAACCCTTATAATTAGGAAACACAACTTATATCAGTAAATCTCATCTGCCATCTGGAGATTTCTCTTTTTTTTACTTTTGCCCAACAGCTAGCTGCTGCTCACTGTAACAACTTGAAAGACAGAAAAAAAGAAATAATTGACTTTTCTTGTTTCTGCCGAAAATCCATCCACGAAAACAGTGCTCACGTATGGAACATAGTAATTTTCAGATGAAACTACCTGCATCCCAAACGGTGTGCCGCCAAATACAAATATTTGTATTCCGACTGCGGGTAGTTGTAATATTTATGTTGAATATTTGCACAATAATGGCTAATTTGATCACGAAAAGGTAATAATTTACTTTCCGCGCACCAGAGAGATGCAACGAAGATTCTCCATCGCGTATCTACCAGATTTACCAGGATGCGCTGTATTTGCATCTGTGTGTGTATTGTGGGTTTTTGGAGAGTGGCATATGTAAACCATACCGGTCGCCGTTCGTCGTGTGGCCATCAATTTTCTTGTGAATTACCAATACACCATCAGCCTGTGTCATTTCACGAAATCCAAAAGGCATCAATAAAAGTCTCGAGGTATAAATGGATTCTTAAATGGAGGACTGTGCTTACTCAAATTCCACTAATTAAATGTGCGGACTTTCTCATGTCCAACTCTATGTGTGGAATCCAATTCCAATTCCAAATTCAACCTCTAAATGACCACAGAAAGTGTCAGCGGAACACATGTACCAATCGCACCTTCCATTCAGGTTGAATTTCCCCGAACGTCAACGGAACACGAATCAACCCAACACCAATGTACCGATTCCAAATTCGTCCAATAAACAAGCACGGAGCAACAGCTTTTTAACACGAAGACTCCATAAAAAAAAAATATATAAGACACAGGATCTGCGCGACACTACTTTCTGTGTGCTCGCGCGCGCTCGATTAAGGTACCTACTACACCTACCTTTTGCGAATAATGTCAGGCCTTTCCATGTGTGGTGGTGGTGTTAGTGCTGAGCTCCCTAAAACGGGAAACAGATTTGATTGTTAAGACTCGGTAACAACTCCTCGGCCGGGTGACAGTAGTTTGTGCTTGTTCATTCTATTTGGACGCGACAGTGATGCTGATGTGCTGCTGATGATGATGATGCGCGATCCAGGAAAAGTGGTTAAGTCCTTTTTAAGATGCGACAACGACAACCTGGGTTCCATGTGAATAGATTACAGATGAAGACGACAGTGCACAGTGCTCATCTCATCTTCTAGTCGAAATCATATGCTGGGACGTTGCACAATCAACGAGACTTGGAATGATTTCCATTCATCAGTGGAGAACATTTATTGGTGGAGATGCACGCGCGGCAGTCCAAAGAAATGGAAATGTCTGCAAATAAAATTATAGCACGGAATGTATCGCGTAATGAAATCCCAGATCTCGTCGGTGGTGCACAGCACCACCACCGGGAGACATATTGAACATAAACTAGCAAATGGAATTCGTCCATGCAACATTGGTGAACAATTTGTGTCGGCGCGGTACATAAATCCACAGCGAACATGCTCATGTTATGGTTGTTTGGTTTTTCGGTTTTTTTCTTCTGTGTGGAGGATGAGTTGCTGGTCGGAGGAGTAGGTGGATGGATACGGTAGTTGCAGTACATTGGAATATTTTTACTTTTTTTTTTTTTTTTTTTGCTGCAAAAAATTGTGCATTACTGAGAAGAAGAGCTTCCGCGTTGATGAAATGTGAAGTCATGGTTGTTGGTGTGACGATGCTGAAAAGTGGACACCGTTGGATAATCCAATGTCTTTAAATTTCCTGCAAAGCATTTGCAATTTGTTTAATATTCGCCATCTGTCAAACTGTTATTCAAACTGTCCTTGTTTCAGTTATGGTTGGGCAACTGACTTTCATCTTTGAGTATCTATTGAGTTAGGCTTGAGCCAGACGTAGCTTACACGCATAGAGATACTAAATAAAATACTAAGTAAACCGATCTCAGAATTTTGTCGCAGTAGATATCAGCAAATTCGTCCCAGGTCTTCATCTTTTTATTGCTGGACCCCGTGAGAGAATAGTTTCATCACTTTTAAAGTAAGTACTTCAGTTCAAAATGAGCCAAATCAGTCGATTCCATGCCGTTCACAGGAATTGTGAATCTCTCAGTCCACATTGTGGCGAATTTTGCATACAGACCTTGACCTACACCCTTATAAGATCAAATTAACTCAAGAACTGAAGCCTCTTGATCATTTGAAGAGCCGAAACTTTTCCGATTGGGCTCTGCAAAAATTTGAAGAAAATCCTAAATTCCATCGAAAAATCATCTTCAGCAATGAAGCTCATTTTTGGCTTAATGGCTTTGTCAATAAGCAAAATATGCGGTATTGGACATCAACTAACCCACATGTGCTTCAGGAGACTCCATTGCATCCTATTTTTTCGCCGAAATAATCGAAATGATCGCCATGTCACGATCAATGGAGTTCGCTATCGTGCACATGTTGGACGACTATTTTTAGTCAGAATTGGATGGACTTGACATCAGTGATGTGTGGTTCCAACAAGATGGTGCCACATACCACACAGCTGGTCAAACAATTGGTCTATTGAAGAGGAAGTTCGGTTATGGTGTAATCTCGAGAAATGGTCCGGTCGAATGGTCAGCTCGCACATGCGATTTAAGGCCGATGGATTTCCTTTTACACCATTACGTTAAATCGTTGGTTTATGCCTACAAGCTAACAACGTTAGAGGAGCTCAGGAACAATATCGGGCGCGAATTTGCCAACGTTCCGGCCGATATGTATGGAAGAGTGGTGGAAAATTGTCTCTAAAGAATCGATAGCTGCAAAAATGCTCGCGGTGGTTGTATGAACGAAATCGAGTTTTATACTTAAATCTAACATGTGTACTATACTAAGAATAAATTTCAGCCCGATATCTCAATTATTCTGTATTTTATTTAAATACAAAATTGTTATGTCCTTATTGAAAAACCCTTTAGAATTCAAAAAACTTTGCATGCCTTGGTCAACAATATCTTGTTCTGATAGTTGTTTTGATGGGTTTTGACTTCACAGGTCTGTTTCCTTGAGGGTAGTGGTTCTTAATCTTATTCCTAAATACTATAAAGACCAAAAGCCGTGTCTCCGAAACCCCAGCTCTTAGGAACTTTAAAAGTAGCAACATGATTCCTTTTACGCTCTAGGTAAGGAATAAGACTAAGTTTTGTGAAATTTGGGAAGTGAATCTTAACAGTGAACAGTTTTACAAGTTACCTTTTCTGCTCACCACTATTTTATCAGTACCGCCTAACTTACAAACAACCAATACAATTTGAATAAAATTTAATTGCTTTTAGCAGATTAATCATTTCATGTGATCATTTTACGCTGTGAAGCATCCTTGTACGTTATTCTAAAGCTAAACAATAGCCATCGCCAACAGAGATGCAGCAGTCGATTGGTTTGTGCGATTTCGTGTGCTCTTTTTCTTCCTTTGCTCTGTTTCTACGCAGAGAATGGGAGGTGGAATTTTGTTCGCATACGAGTACATATATTTGTTGGTTTTGTTTGAATAGTAACGTTCGTGGTTAAGTAACTAGTGAAAAAATTCGATCGAACCAGCAAAGACTAGTCCGTCCTCTTATTGGCCGGTCATGCGAAAACATTGCCGCAGTGAGTGACAATGTTAGTGACAATCTCTCAAAATCCATTCATCATCATTCTCACCTTTCCCATAGCTCCACACATCGCATTTTAAAAGAAGATCTACATCTATACGCCTACAAGATCCAATTGACGCAGGAATTAAAGCCAACAGACCATGAACAGCGTCGTGACTTCGTTCATTGGGTATTAAGAACCACAAAGTTGGTCATCTTCAACGATGAGGCTCACTTTTAACTGAATGTCTACATAAACAAGCAAAATTGTTGCTTTTGAGATCATGGCAATCCACGAGCCATTCACAAACAACAACAATGCATTCACAAAAAGTCACTCTTTGGTGCAGATTTTAGGCCGACGGCTTGATTGGGCCTTGCTTCTTCGAAAATGATCGTGGTGCTGCTGTAACAACCAATGGTGAACGTTAGGGGGACATGATAGCAAATTATGTTTGGCACCAATTGAACGATATTGCGGAAGGCATGTGGTTTTAGCAAGACGGTGTAACCTGTTATATAGCGCTAGAAACAACGCAGTTATTGCACATAAAATTTCCCTACCGCATTATCTCTCGTTTCAGCGATCAAAATTGGCCACCAAAATCATGCTATACCATGCCTTTGGATTTCTTTCTTTGGGGTCCCCCAACTATTCCAAAGCTAATGAAGAATATTACTTTCCAGGCACAATAAAGTCCGTCTTACATGGGTACCGGGGCATGAAGGTGTACAGGGTAACGAAAACGCAGATGAACTGAAAAGGAAAGATGCAAGTACCATAGAACTGAATCCTGAAAAGACAATAGAGGTCCCTCTGACAACTATTAAAACGATAATCAATGAGAAGATACGACAGGAGTTCAATAACTACTGGGTGAATCTAGACACGTGTAAAGTGTCCAGATCTGTGGTAATAGAACCGAGTAGCAACACAGTAATAGAGTCTTCAAGTCAAGCAGAACACAGTTGAGATTGATGGTGGGACTTTTAACAGGGCACATAAATTTCAATAAACATTCGTTCAGACTCGGGCTAGACGATACAACAATCATCCACTGCCCTGCATCAGAGGGATTAAGACTGAAGATACTGGAATCCCTAAGGATACCGGATCTAACACACCTCAGTAAGAAAAGAATCGGTGATTTATTGGAGTTCGCTGGACGAACAAGACGATTTCCCGATCACTATATGACATCCTCCTTTTGATACTCCCCATGATTCCAATAGCTACATCCCCTCTCAATGCATAATTCCCACATCACAATAGTATTCCTACAGTTCGACAGACAAGGGGAAAAACTCCTACAATTTGTTTGGCAGAAACTCAAACGATGGATGTAAATGCCTTCATCTTGCCATTGACGCACGTAATTTGTTGCATATACGTTCCAAATTGTGCTTCCATCCCTATCTCCCTTCCTACTCCTTCCATCGATCTCATTCATGATCGGTGATCCTTGATCTCCATATTTTTTGTCCATCCTTCCGCAGTTTTCGTATTTAAATATCTGGGCCAACACAGTTTAAATAACCAACGATATCGTAACATCGTCTGCAGGTGATGTTCAGTAAAAACATTCCTCGGACTGGTGGAATGCATAAAGTTTCAATCCGGACTCCTTGAACAACTCCTTAACTTAATTTGTTAACTAATCATTGAGCTGGATGATTAGACATCTCGTTAACGGCATCCTATACTAATTGTTCATGTAATGGCCCAGGATATCAGTCAGAGTAGCAAATGAAGGCAATTTCTCAAAGTCGTTTGCTGCATGATCTGTGTTGTTGGAAAAGGATTCCGTAAAAACTTTTTCCAGGACCGTATTGTATGGCAGACCATGTATCAAATTTTCACGAAAAGGTACGGAAAAATATAGTCCGTCCCTGTAGAATCACGTTCGCGTATGCGAACCTAACCATAAGATGTTAAAATCTTACAGTTTCCGAGATCTTATTCGATAATCGCAGTTGCAATTGAAATCGTCTAAGCCTCATTTCAATTTGGTCATGATTCCCTAAAGAACTGTTGGGCGATTTATTTATTTTAGCACAAAATGTTCAAACAGTCCGGAGATTTGTTGGATCCCACACAGAGGGAAAGCTGAACAAAATAACATTTTATCTTAAGTGGCGATTAGAGAGGATCTCAGCAGATTCATTTAGTCTCAAATTAACCTCTGATTAGCTAGATTTTTGAGGTAATGGAAACAAATGTAAGGCTGAAACAAGCTGCAAAATATAACCAAAAAGGCTAGTACCTAACGAACTTAAGATTAAATATTTAAATGTAATGAAACTGCAGACTTTGATAAGCCGCTAATTGACGGTTCTTACGACTAAAAAATCGCCTTCAGGGTACCACTTTATACCAACTAATTTACCGAAACAAGTACAAATCAATACCAGTACTATAGGTAGAGCTATCGGCATCTAACTGAAAACTGATCAAGAACGAGAGTGACAGATGACTAGACTTCGCACTGCAACTAGTGGAGGCACTCCCAGGTCGCAAAGATCAATCAAATTTTCATTTTATCTAGAGAAAAACCTCATTTAATGACTCCTTAGGCTCCCCGGCTAACACTTATACGTTGCTTTGCCTCTGGTATACGTAAAAATAATGAACCACCAGTCATTATCTTTCAATCTGTCACATTTAATCGATCCCTTACTTACTTGCACTTCAGGCACTTGTTAACTACTTCACTTTAACCCACTTACCCACTTCCAAGTCTATAAAAGGCACTCGACATATCCACGACTACCTTCTATGGGTATACCTAACAATCATTCAAATGATTAATTTATCTTTGGGTACTCGAGACCGAAACAAATGACTAAATCATCTTTTAATTGCACTCTAAACATAGTTACCGCGCACGTATCATCATCGTCGCATCTACTCATGTTCAATTACGCTTAAAGTATCTCTCCTAAATACCAACCAAAGAGATGATAAATATTCCAACGTTCCTAACTACCACCTCTAGGGCTTGTAATGTTTGAAAAGAAAAATCATTTTGTACCTACCGCTGGAAAAATATTCTTAAATCTGCGCCGCCGCCGGCCACCGGAGGCTTAAATTCAAACTACGTGTTGCGAAAAAGCATTGCCAACCATCAGTAGAAGTGCAGTCATTAATAACTACCACACAACAAAAAGTATCTAAACACGCACAGTGGAACAATCTCAAGCATAACAACCCATCGTGCATGTCAAATTGATGGAAATTATCCGTCAAAATGTTGTGTATACGAGTGTGTGTTGCATAACAGCAACATGATGACTGACAGCTATGCAAACAATCTACAAGCTCTTGTCAAAAATTGTAAATAGCAGTTACCAACAAAGAGAAAAAAATTGTCGTCCACCAAAAAAGGCCGACCATAGTGGGAGGCCCAACTCTTGTTCTCTTTTGTTTTAGCAACTGTGAACTATGAATTCACCTCGGTGGGTTCCCCAGGATAAACGTACGGATAGATACCCGAAGGGTGTCACGTTCTATGAGCGCTAGAGTGATCATACTCCTCACGATTCTCAATGCTGGTTGTGTCGTTTCGTACAGTTGTCGTCGTTGGTCGTTGTTAGGAGTCCGTATTGCATGAAAGTAAGACCGAGAGTAAGTGAGACTCTAACTAAACCATGTTGTGGGTGATTGCTTTTTTTTTTTACTTTTCATTGTGATCCTAGAAAGAAATATGGTAAACAGTCAAGAATTTGGGTTAGCGTAACACCGGTACACCGAGAGCTCATGTTGATGACGCAAATAAGGCCCCCAAAGCTGGTTGCTTGTAGCAAGGAAAAAACGTGGTTGTCTTGTCTTGTTGTCATGTGATCATGTGCTACTGTCCCGGGGGACGAAATTATCTCATTCTGTGTGCAATTGACGGCAATAGTCTCCATCTTGGATACACGCAGTTGGGTGAGTTTAATTGGAAAATTGATGTATAGCTAGTTATCCCCGGTTTCAGTTTCGAAATTTAAAATTTAAATGATGGTGGCTTACCAATTCACTGTTGAAGACTCTTGTCAAAGTGTAGATTCAGTGGCAAACTGGGTGGAGCTGGATTAAACTTTGCAAAAAGACCAAACTAGTTGCATTCCACAATAACTGGTGCAGAAATTAATTTCCACTACATGACGAAAAGATAAATCCTTTGTTCCATGTTTGATGGTGAACGCATTGGACAAGCAATTTCTACAAATTATGACTGACACACAATCGGTTTTCTGTTTAAATTCGGCCTCTAATGCATTGAACGAGAAGAAAATGGTGAAGGAATCCTTTGGAGAGAGTAATTGATTGCATTTTAGTAGCTATGCCTCATTTACTGGTTATCCGTAATCTCAAGGAAAAATAACATCAAAAACACTTCAAAACTTCATCATAATTAAACGTATTTCGCTTATGAAAATCTTGAAGATTTTTGAGACCCAGTCACCACAAAACCTCAAAGATACTCTTAGTCACTCCGCCGGTTTCTTATTGCCTTTTGGTCAGCCCAACAGATACGACAAACTCGTCAAGCATGATACAGACGATCAATCTTTTTCATCAATCAAATTGAAGAAAAAAGTGTGCCCAATAAAATATAAAAATTTTGTCACTAACAGCCCAATGTAGGGCCTGGCCCAGCTTCTCGCAGCCTGTCGTGCTATGCACCTCATGAATGGTTAGGACCTACGAAAAGTTCAAATATCTGGGATCTATGATCAATAGCGAACCAACTTGTGATGATGACATCAATCATCGCGTAAGTGGCGGGAAAACTCCGCAATCTTCTGTGACCGAAAAATGTCCCCTAAGCTGAAAGGAAGGCTCTACACCGCAGTTATACGTCCAGCACTCACATACAGTTCACACTACTGGACAATGTACAAAAACTATGACGACAAATTAACAGCAGCTGAGATGAAGATGCTACGCATGACAGCATGAGTAACAAAGCTTGATCATCACAAGCAAGGTGAGCACCACCGGCTCAGTTGGTACTGTCATGTTCAAAGGAGAGATCCTTCGTACTTCGTCAAAAAGGCAATATCAGTCAACGTTCCTACACAATCGCGCAAAATAGGCAGACCAAAAAACAACTGCCAACACCAGCATTTGATTGGCCTCAGTGAAGAAGTGATCCGAAACTGGGAAGCCTGCCGGTACTTCCTTTGGTCAAACCGGCAAACCTCACAGGTGGACCAGTAGAGATGCAGTAAATTGGGAGGGTTGTGATCCTTCTATTCCGGATCATAACTTCGGCGTAAGGAGAAGAAGAAGAATTGTTGGGACCTACAGTTTTATGCCTTTTCCGAAGGACAATTTTTTTTCGATTGAGAGAAGCTTTTTCATGAAAAATTTTACTCATGTTTGTCAGATAATCGCGAGAGGTGGGACCGTTAGAAAACTCTTTTTTTTGTGTTTTCTTGGATTCGAACCTTGAACCTCTCGCTCAGTGATCGTGCACTTAACCACTGAGCCACGGGTCCCACAGTGTGCCCAAATGCTTGAGCGAAATTCCGATACACACCTTCAATATTGCTTTCAATCCTTTCTTCAAACGGATGTGAATAGATGCGATAGATGAGAAAAAAAAAGTCAGTTTGAACTTCTAACGCAATTTCGTTAATCAGTCTCCAACCTCTTTTCATCAAAATGGGCGTAGATTTGTGTCAGTTATGATATTGTTCAATCAAGAAGATGAACAATTCAGGGTGTAAGGACGAATGCATGAACACACTCGAATCTCAGGGTCCGCAGCTCTCATCGTGGAATGAATGGGTGGCCGTGGTGTAGTGGTAACATCACCGCTTGTTACGCTGTTGGTTCAAGGTTCGAATCCTGATGTCATCTATTTATTTCTCATGAAATAAATAACAAAGTCGATCACTTGCGAAAGCTAAGTCAACTCTACTGCAAAGGCATAACACTGGCAGTAGGGTGGTCATATGGCTAAAATGCTGGACGATATCAGGTGGACGGAAAAAAATACTGTGAATCATAAGCAACGACAATAATAGCGAAAACATACAAAATACTCCCCAGTTATCTGGACAGCCACCCTTGGAGTTCACTGAAACTTAATACCACCTGAGTTTCAAACCAACTACACCAATCTGTCTTTCTCTCTGCCTCTTCCCCTTTCCACAAAAACGGCCGTGTCTTAAAAAAATTAGTATAAGGGTATTGATATCCCTTTTAACACGTGCAAATTATAAAAAATAAAAAAAAATTACTAATAACAGAGGACAAAATTTCATGCTGCAGTAAATTCAAGACCATGTAGTACCTTAGCTATTATCGGTTTTTAGAAGCTGTATATCATTCAATTACGTCCCCTTGAGCTGGAGACGCCTTCGAGTGGTTTTTATTTCGGAAGTTGGAAGCGTGGACATGAATCCTTAAAGGATTTCCGACCCCATTAGCTTAACTTCTTTCCTACTTAAGATACTGGAATGTATCTTAGACGCTCACATAAGAAAGACTCTCAAAACTTGCTCACTACCCAAATCCCAGCATACGTACACCAAGGGGAGAACCATAGAAAATACTCTCCAATTCACTACAAAGAATATACCCTAGCTACCTTCCTAGACATTGAAGGCGCGTTTAATAACGTCCTAACTGAAGCGTTTCAAGAAGCTCTCACTGAGTTGGGTGTCGTGGATTTTATTAGTCCCTGCTTAGTATCTGTGTTAAAAAAACAGAATCATTCAGTAAAACCCAGGTAATTCCATTCTTACCAAATTCGTAGACAGAAAAGCACCTTAAGGTGGGGTCTTATCATACCTCCTATGGCTTATGGTAATAAACGAATTCCTATCAAGACTTGACAGAGACGGTGTCAAGGTAGTCGGATGTGTGAATGACTTGGCAATGTTAGTATCGGGAATGTTTCTGTTAGTGATTAGTGAAATCATGGAAGGAGCGCTGGATAATTTAAGCACTTGGGCCACTAGTTGTAGACTCAGTGTCAATCCAAACCACCGAAACCAAAATACCGACTTTTAAGCTTACACAGCTAAACAACCAATTACTTCCTTTATCCTCCAGCACTAGGATTTTAGGAGTCATGCCCAAAGTTCAATTGGCAGTTAAACAATGAACAACGAGTGGAGAGTAAGATTTCAGATTCATTAAACTCTGACTGACTCCACAATACCCTAACTGAAAAGCAGACTGGGAAAGAGGTGAAGTCATAAAGAATTTCAAAACAGCAATTTATAACGATGGGGGGTCGGTGTGGGAAACTTTTCTGAATGAAAATATCAGTATCCTTCCGTCTTTCCGATTCAACCAGTGTCTTTCAGGCGGAAGTTCTGGCAATATGTGAATCGTATCGGATAATAAGACACAAGTCTGCACCCATTGACAATATCTCCATTTGCATTGATAGTCAGGCTGCTATCAAGGCCCTGATTTCAAAATCATCTTCCCAGCTTTTAGGACAGTGTAGGGAAGTGCTCTCGTCACTAGGATATCGGACCTAAATCAATCTTCTCTGAGTGCCAGGTTATAGCAACATAGAGGGGAACAAACGGGCCGACGAGCTGGCGAGGAGAGGGCCTGCCTTTGACAGATCCCTTATAGTCTTCGTTCCGGTGAAAGTTGTCAAGAACGAAATCTTTTCAGTGACAAGTAAAAGGTGGAACAGTTTGCAGAGTTGTGCCATTTCTGGGCAGATCTGGCCGAACTACAACTCGGCCCGAACACAAGAACTTGAAAAAAGGACACGAGCAGACGCTGTAAGAACTGTAGTGTTTAGAAACTGTCACACGCTGAGGATATTGAATATAATTCTCGACAGCGCGCACAGTGCGAACACAAGGAAAACTTTCGTTTTCAATTAGTATGCTAATCTCTCGAATCTTTTTCATACAAATTTGCATACAACATGCCCAGTTGGTGCATTATTTTCAAAATTCTCTCGAACTTTGTCCAAACGTGAATCGATTCCTGTCGTACCACGGAGATATGACAGTGTGTTTCTGTAAATTTTTTGAGCGCGATAGAACTGTCAGTGTCAAAATAATATGTAATTTAAAAAGAAACCAGCAAATGGTTTCATACATATGTAAAGGGTGCCCTAAAATTGACGTAAGAAGTCATTTTGTAGAAAACACAGGTTTTTAATTAAAAATTGTAAATGTTTTATTGATTCATACAGCATACAGTTATATATGGAATAGCATATCGGGTAAATGGCCTGCACGGCTTTGCTGGCACATACGCACTCTTTTGTCGAAATTTTCCATGACCGTTTTGCATAAATGTGACTGAATTTCGTTGATACAGCTCCTAATTTGCTCCTTCGGGGAGCGGGGGTCGTGGGCTAGTTGGCATAAACCTTAGACTTCAGAAAACACCAACGAAAAAAGTCCAACGGCGTTAAATCACATGATGTGGGCGGCCAATTCTGATCAACAAATCAGGAAATTACCCAGGTAGTATTTGATTTATTTCTCGGGCTGTATGGCATGTGGCACCGTCTTGTTGAATCCACATGTCGTCCATATCCTTATCTTGCAATTTAGGCACAAAAAAAAATTGATTATCATGTCGCATTTCCAAAGAAGAATGGTCCGATGCTGCCTCCAACCCAAAATCCGCACCAAACAGTGACACGTTGTGGATGCATTTGTTTCTTAACTATCACTCGTGGATTTTCTGAACCCCAAATTCGACAATTTTGACTATGAAAATGGGCCTCATCGCTGAAGATGATTTTGTTTGAAAAATCAGCATCCACTTGTTGTTCCATAATCCATTCAACGAACTCACCTCACTGTGCGTAGTCAGTAGGCTTCAGTTCTTGAGTCAATTGCACTTTGTATGCAGAATACGCTGTAGAGAGAAATCACGTTGCTCTTTCTTGTGGAACTCCATTTTTAATAACCCTGAACTGTCAGCTGCCACGCTGTCTTTTTTTTTTTTTTTCGTTGGCAACACTTCATCCCACAAATGGCGCAAAATTCAAAACTTGCGTGAATTTTGGGAAACGCTTTATATATGTATGTCTCGCTACTGGCGATGCAAAAAGCGAGACATATTTCTTTTGTCACAACAGGTGCTGTTCTATTTATTTTTTCTGCCTTCTTTCTCGTCCAATAATATAATTTTCGATCTGCTTATACCGAACCGTACGGCACCCATGTTTTATGTGTTCTTATAGATCTTTTGATAATACATCATGTCACGGGTTAGCTAACCCTATGTCGCTTTGAAAAAAACAAACCCGTAACCTATCATTGGCGCACCTATTTAAAAGATTAATTTTCAAATTAAACAACTCAGGTCGAAGAACCAAAACTAGTATGCTTTGCTAGTCAGGAAATTGTTATTCTCTTAGCCCAGGTCCTTCAATATATGAGACTTACTTACATATATAAGCACACTTACATACGCCAACTTGAAATAAGCTGGAAACCTTCCCACATTCTACTGCAAATAATAATTTCGCTTCGAAGGCACGTGGGCTGCCGCCGTTAACTTCTTAACTAATATCGCCACCCAAGTCCCTAATCGTTTGGCTCACCAGTAATATTTATGTCCATAGCTTGTCACCATAAATAGCCAACAATCACATAAAAATGTTTTAAAAAAACGCACATTTCTTATAGTTAATCCTCAAACGCAGATAAAATGTCGTATCCCAACTTGTATTACGCAATATCTGAAGGCCTCCTTAAGAAATATGGATACCAAAGGAATCAGCCATCATAAGGAATATGTAATTATAATAAAACCCGCATAGGCTTGTCACCTGTCCCGTAAAACTCCATGAGAAAATTGTGCAACACGTGCCTAGCTTAAATATGCGATTATAAAAATGTCATATCAGTCATTAAAAGTCTCTTAATCTCTTACTTCACTAATTAAAAGTTGAAATATTTCCCTCCTTAAAAAAAAAAGACTGCATAAAATTATTTCTCGATTTCATGCAGGTATATCCGTATCTGTGTTATTTTGGTTCCACCATTTAGTACGTGGAAAAAAAAAAACCTTACCAAACAGATACTCGTATATCTTAATTATTTGATCAAAAGTGACATCGCGCAAGCCGTTAATTAAGACTTAATTTAAGAAAGCAGCAAAAACTTAGAGTATCCATTGCATTTAAGCATTAACCACGCCGCGATTTTATGCCGGATTTTCTAGATTTATTTTTTCCTATCTTTCGTCTCGAATCAATTATCCACCAGCGCTCGAGCGACAGTTGATCAAGTCCACTGGGTACATGTACAACCGTATTTAGCTTCTTTTTTTTATCAATCTAGAAAAATCAATATTTTTCCATATTTATCCTTCTACTGTTGGTGTGTGCCTACCAATCAAGTCAAGATCTTGATAAGTCCAACAAATGCTTGTTTACCACATGAATACATGTGCTACTAAAGTTAGCGATTTCTAGTAATGAGCCGTCGTAAGTGATATGCTACTACGGTATCTGGCCGGAGAGCATGAGTAGAGATAAAACATTATTGTAACAAGCAACAACAAGAGAACAAGATTCGGATACGAAAACAGAAGCACCATTGGAGGGACGATCACTAGCGAAAGAACAAACCGATACAATCTATGGTGTCCCTTGTCTGTATTACATAGAGTGAGTTGAGATTTGTTTGTCGCTGAATAAAAGTTCAGCTTCATCTGTACCAGTCTGGTATATTGTCGATGCATTACCTTTCAAATATCAGCACTTACCAGTAATAAAGGAACTCTGCATAATAATACCAATTACGAGAGAAGATATCGGCTGAAACTCTACCTATTTACCCATATTGCCAATAATTACCCTTTAGCGCCATATGAGTATTTTTCCTTACCAATCACTTACCATCTGTAAATGCTTTTAGCATTCATTACTTTTTGCATCCATTACTTATCGCTCTACTATATACTATACTTCTTGTTATGTTCTTCTTACTAACACTTGTTATAACTCACCATTAATTACTCTTAACTCCGCGACCGTATTAATAAAGTTTTTTTTATTCGATAGATCCAATTTTCAGACACTTTTTCAAGGTCATATTTCACCAATTGCGTGCTCGATGTTGGGTTCCAAGGCTGGAATCGTTGTTGGCTTGTCCGTAGATCAACAACTTCACACGACCTTTTAGACCAGGCCACAGGTCTATTTCCACCACTTCCCTCATCTTGTTGAAACAAAATGTCCTACAGACCATGTTCACGCACTTTTGGAAACAAAATATCATTGATCATGGCTCTGTACCGGGCGCCATTGATGGTGACATTTCGATTATCTTCATTTTTGAAAAAGTAGAGCACGATGATGCCGCCATCGGTAGCTGATGCATCACCTTCGGATTCCTCCCTCTAAATCCGACAATTTTGCTTATAATCAAAGCCACTGAGACAGAAGTGAAACTCATCACTAAACAAAATTTGATGGTAAAAAAGTGGATCGACCTCCAACTGTTCAAGCGCTCTTGTAAGCGTGTAAATCAAAATCCTTTTGTAAAATCTTCCACAAAGTCGATGGACACAAGCCAAATTCCTGCGCACGATAACGAATCGATGAATTAAGATCTTCCTCAAAATTGCCCTCAACGGTATCGATATTTTTATCTAGACCAGGAGAGTAAATGTAGTGTGAAATTGTTCAATTGTTTTGCGAATAGCCGACTCAGTTGGTCGATTAAATTGACCGTAAAATTTTCGTAGCGTAAATTTTTTTTTACTGAACACTGATTTTTGAAATAAATTTCCACAGTTTGTAAACGCTGGCCGGGCGTAGGTCTTTTCATAATGTTTTGCCAAACAATACTGAATTAAAGATGGTGTCAGCTGTCAGATTAAATATCAGCTGTCTGAGTGTTGCCGTAGTGAAAATAAAACCTCCTAAAAAAAACACCCTTTATTTTTACTCAACGATCACTTACCACGTATTCTGATTCCAATAGCATGAATCAGTTTTTGTAGTTGCATCTAAAATTAAACACCTTTTGCATCCATTACTTATCGCTCTACTCATCCCCGTATGAAATATTTTAATTTCTTTCAGGACTTCTCAGCAGGGACAGTAAACAAATATATGATGAAACTCTTACCTACATTTATCAATTACGAATACTTGACATAACTTACCACTAATTACTCTTAGACACGACGGTTATAGGAATATTTTACCTCACACCATACCATTCTAAGTGAATACTTATCAGCTTCCCATCCTTTGCATCTATTCCTCTATTTATAATTGGCTACAACATCCATTACTTTTTGTATCCATTACTTTATTTATTCATCAAAATATGAGACACAGTGATTGTACACTTTTTGTGACTTCATAATACCTATTACATCCATTACTTAAACATTTCATCTACATTTGAGAGGTTGCCATTGCCCACCAAAAGAAAAACACCACCTGTTTCATTCTACTATTATACTTCTGACCTCATAATTACCTATAGCATCCATTACTCGTCTTACCTATTTCATAATGATTCCTTTCACCCACATTTGAATCGTTGTCGTTACCATTAACAATACAATAAATCATATCGCAATTATGGTTGCCACCTTAATGACAGGTAATTGTTGGTAATGTAAACTGCAGTAATGGGAACAAATTAAAATGCCAAATTTCCATTCAAATTAACCTACAAGTTTCATTGAATCTAATTTTATAATCTTAAATGGTAATGGTAGCATAAATTTTACATAAAATCTCATCTCATTCACAATTTTAATTAATGTTGTATGTGGAAGCCATCCCTGAGAAAATCTTTGAACTGAATTCTAATTAATTAAATCTTCGCTTTGTGTTAAAACCTTTGACACCATCAAATTTTAACACCTCAACTGGTATATTTACTAGTTTATGGAACGAGTTGTTCTTCTTGTTTTTTTTTGATTGGACTATAAGGTATCGATTGTTTAATGTCGTAGTGAATTCATTCATGTCTGATTCATTAATTGATCTGTTCTCTAACTAATGAAGTGAATAGCTCATCGTTATCGGTAGAATAGGGCTGCCATTTGCATGACATAACTCTTACTTTCTCCTAATTATTCATTATGTGGGTTAGAGAAACATGCATTTTTTTTTTCTATATATTACCTTCTTCCGGTTTATTAATAACCTAGTTGTGGGGGTATAAAACTGCTGCTTAAAAAGTTAAAATAAAGTGGAACTCTGGGACAGATGCTTTGGATACATCTCGGAAGTTTTATTATGAAAGTGTACCTTGTTACTTACTCGTACCTACGTGATAAATTTCCTTAAAAATAAGTCCACAAATATTTACCTTTCAGTTATACCTAAACCGTCTTTTTATTAAAAGCCATAAATGCAGGGTCTTTGAGCAGGGTTACTGGGGCTCAATCTTTGCTTCAAAGTGCCGAAAGCCTTAGTCAGTTTGCATGCCGTCGTGACGTGTAAGAGCTTCTATTCTACTTTTCTGATAAAATTGACTGATCTTTCTCAAACGTCCCACTGTGGTAGGCCAATCTTCAGTTTCTAGTTCTCTCAATTTTGTAGCGCCTCTTGAAGCAGGTGATGGTTCTGCTGGGGCCTTTTATTGTCCTAGTGGTCACAGTTGAACCATTGAAACCAACCCACTAGTTGAATCATTGTCTGTGAAGCTTTATGAATTTCAATGGACTTTCTTTTAAAAGGGACTGTACATCTAGAGGGACAATCTCGATGCTCAATCACCATAGATACTTAGTTAATATGCATACGTTTACCGACAAGTAACTACAGTTGGAAAGAGTGCCCACGATGTTGTGCGTTGTGTGTTAGCCTACGAATCGAATGGTGCAGGTTGAAGCCCGATTGGGGAGCAGCCCACCCACCCTACACTAAAAAGGGGTTTTCTGCCTTGTACTCGTAGTAAAATGGATCGAAATCGAGTCTGAGTGCTCCGGATTTGGTTTCATTGCTAGCACTGCCATTGACCCCTTAAGGGTTCATTCGCCACCACATCTTAATTCAAAAACCTAGGCCCAGTCTTGAAAATATTTTATACGAGTAGATCTGAGCTAAGAAGACGTCGAAGTAGCCATTATAACAACTTGACTGTAACTTTACATATGTAGACGTCATCGTTCAGTACATCTGGATCCAACAAATGCCCTCGCCTTCTGCCACTAATGGTCTTCAAATGCAATTGAAACCACTGACAGCTGGCTGCAACGGCTTCAAAGAATAGCGTGTCTTAGTATCACAGTGGCTATGTACATCTGCCCCACGGCAGCCCTAGAATCTATAAATGGACTCACTCCGGTTTTTAACATATTTTTTGTTAAAAAAGTGAGTCTGCGCAGTCAGTCTACAAATGTTTAAAGCGGTTATACTATCATGTAGATCATATTGACTTCCCCTCCGATTTTCCGAGCTAGAGATTCTCAGCACGGTTTTTTTATAAACTTCTTTCAGGTTCGAAATTGAGATCCCAAGCCGTGATGATTTTTTAATCCCAAAGAAATCATGTGGTATACAGATGGTTCAAAAATGGATTCTTAGTCATGGGCTTAATCACAAATTCTCGAAACCACAGACGAAGATTGCCTGAGGAATTCGAGATCTAAAGTGGAGTAAGGCAAGGTTGCATTCTTTCACCAATACTATTCCCATTGATCATTAGCGATGTGCTTTTTGCAACTTTATCAACAGAAAACGGAGGTATTTGATGGACTATTACATCCCAACTGAAACATCTTGACTTCATTGACGATGTATGCTTACTATCTAACAGAATTATGGATCTCCGCCAAATGACAGTAGATATGGATAGGGAGGCAGGCGTCGTCGGGCTGAAAATTAATACGGCAAAAACTAAAATGATCAGCCTTGAAACAAACTCATCAGCTCAAATATGCATTGCTAGACAGCTGGTAGAGGGAGTATTGTCTGGAACCGAACTGGATATAGCAAAGTCCGAGTTCGGAATGTTCTCCAAAATATGGCGAAGCAATGCAATCAGTCCGTACACCAAACTAAGACTATTCCGCTCCACAGTTGTATCCGTGCTGTTATATGGATGCAGCACGTAGAGAGTGACCATTAATATCGCGACAAAGCTGCAAACATTTTTTAACAGGTGCCTGCGCAACATCTTAAGGATTTTCTCTCCCAAACGTATGTCTAACGGCATAACCATCCAATGACGGAAGTGACAGTAGAAAAGGTGACAGTTCCATAACTAACAATGAAACACTTTAACCCAGGATAGGAGAATACCTGGCGGTCTAAGGAAAACGTTGCGCAGAACAGTCGAGAAGGAGGCACGGTACCGTACACGGTGGCACGTAGGCTTAATAGAGGCTCTATTACCCTCAAAATATTCCCTTGAGGGTAATAGAGCCTCTATTAAGTAAGTAAGTAAAGTCTCGAAACCACTTGAAAAATATCCCAGTATTTTCCAGACTGAACTGCACACCATCAAAGCATGCGGCAATATTAACCTTAATTTTAGCATAAAGGGCACCTCTATCCATATATTCACAGACAGTCAAGCGGCACTTAAAGCAATAAGTTTCCACTCGATGAATCCGAAATCCGTTGCGTGCTAATTCAATGCTTTCCTAGGAAAGTATGAAGGTTTTTTAGGAAATTAAATTGCTGACCGGCTAGCCAAAATGCATTCTTGGAAGATGTATATAGGACCTGGAGTTCTGTGGAATCCCAAACTCTGCATTCAAGGCCATATTAAACAAATGGAAGAGTACACAATGTGCGCTAATCCTACTGGGGAAATACCTAGGGACTCAGCAGGTGAAGAAATCCACCTGTCCCTTCAATAAAAATACTAAGGATAAATACAACAGAGACTGAATGGTGTGAGACTAGATTTTTATAGACCGGGAGGCAGAGACGCTTCACGTCTTAATTTATTGCGAATACCTTCCCTTTGAACATCCTTGGCATAAGCTCAAAATATAGGCAGACTTCATTCGATTTGAATAGAGGCTCTTGATTTGTTTCGTTTTTGAGTAAATGATATTCCCAACGAAGTCTGTATCCTGAACTGGAAGAAGAAAATAGCGAATTTAAGTTAGATCCCTTTCACTAAGCATTTCATTCCTTGCACAGCTGTTGTATTTTACTATAATGTTCTCTTAGTCTGTTTGTTAAGCTAGTTAAACATATTCACTCTCAAGTATCAAATATCCTTAAAGTTTTAAGGATTCCTTTTTTGATAAAATCTCGATTATCAAGTGGACTGCATTTCTGTGGCTGGCTTAATCCTTTAGTACGAATACTTTATTTTCTAAATTATTTTTAACAAGAGTCTCGAGTAAAAATGTTGTTATCAAAGTATCTGCTAGAGCTTAGAGTGTCTGCAAGGGCTTTTGTTTGTGCAAGCCCCTATTCCTTCATCGTCAAAGCAACGATTGTTGTTATCAAAGTATCTGCTAGGGCTCAACGTATTTAAAGGGTCTTTCCTTAAGCGCTTTCTATCTTTAAATTTAAATAAAACAAAGTGTGTGTGAGATATCATCGACATTTTTTATTCGTTTGAAAGGTCTATCGATGCCATTATGTACCAAATATAACATCGTTCAAATGTCCGCCGCGACTTCTCTGGGTGGCACGCATCCGAAATGTCCAATTTTTCATGACTCTGGCGCATAATTCAGGCTGAATTTGACCGATGGCATGGGTTCTGTTGGCTTTGAGGGTCGCTGTGGTTTGTGGCTTATTCGCATAGACCTGCGACTTTAGAAAACCCCACAAGAAAAAGTCTAACGGGGTCAAATTGCACGATCTCGGTGGCCAGTTCACATCACCTCCACGTGAGATGACCATGCCCTAGAATAGCTCATGCAGAATTTCCAATGTGGCGTGAGCGGTGTGGCACGTAGCGCCGCGCCGTTCTGTTGAAACCACATGTCTTTGGTGTCCATATGATCCAATTCAGGTCAAAAGAAGTTGGTAATCATCAACCTATAGCGCTCGCCGTGACGGTGCCTGGCCAACGTCGTTCTCAAAGAAATATTGACCGATGACGCCGCCAGCCCAAAATCCAAACCAAACAATGACTTTTTCGGGATGCATTGGACGCTCTTGGATCTCATGTGAATTGGTATCGTCCCAAATTCGATAATTTTGTTTGTTGACGTACCCATTCAGCCAGAAATTGGCCTCATCGCTGAAGATGATTTTTCGATGAAAATTAGGGTCAGTTTCCAACTGCTCCATAGCCCATTCAGCGAACACACGTTGTTGTCTATGATCGTTTGCCTTCAGCTCCTGGGTCAGTTGAATTTTGTACAGGTGCAGGCCGAAGTCACGACGCAAAATTCGCCAAGTTGTGGTCTGCGAAAGGCCGAGTTCTTGTGAGCGACGCGAAATCGACTGCCTCGGATTCTCCTGCATACTCTCACGGACAGCGGCGATATTTTAAGCAGATCTTGCGTTTCGTCGACGTACGGGTGTTGGTTGATCGTTTACTGAACCAGTGGACTCAAATTTATCCACCACACTGCGAATAGTCCTCTCCCAAGGACGATTATGGCGACCGTAAAATGGGCGAAGTGCGCGGAACGTTGCCCGAACAGAACACCCATTCTGATAAAACAATTTTATTATTTGCACGTCTTGTTGAACGCTATATCCATCCACGGTGATTTGGCAAGATAGACTAAATAAATGACAGCCAATTTGACAGATGTAGCTTCAAACAATATGGCCGCTATCAACTGTCAAAGTTCGGAACTCCCTATTGGGAGACCCTGTACAAGGGCTTTTGTTTGTGCAAACCCCGAAATTTATTTATTGCTTATTGGTCAGTTTGATTATTTATACCTCAAACTGATTTGTACACTAAAAATGAGATAAATTTTACTCCATTTTCACTCCTTTAAAGGTGGAATTGAAAGGTAGTCTTTTGTGTCGTTAAGTGGCTAAAAGAACGACCGAGCAAAGTGTTAATCCAGGGCTTTCTGATGCACTTCAAGATGTTTTGTTTTTTATATTTATTTACCTTTGAACGGATATTTCTTATAGGCGAGTTGTTTTATTTCACTCTACATTGCTTCGTCTTTTTATCTTAAAAATCCCTCTTAAGAGTCCTTACATTACCAATAAAATATTCTTAAGACAATATTTTAATTATAGGGTAAGTCAACCAATACACCTCATATTTTCTACGTAGAAAGCCTTCCCATATTAACCATTCAGCGAAACTTAATCAGATATCTCGCATGAATGAGCATTATTGGATCTTAAAATTCAATAATTTGCAAAAAGAAACTACAGAAAGATATAATAGATACTTTGGAGACTTAAAACTCATGGCATGGACAGAAAAAACTTAATACTCATGCGCGCACAACTAGCCTAGCCATCTAACATTTCCTGTTGTAGCCATAGATAGAGTTGTGGATCAGTTTTCTTTCCTTTTTTCAGTACAATTTATCTGCCTTAGATACATTTTGTATAAACGATCGATTGAAGCAAACTACTCGTACCATTGATGATAATCAGTAATCTTTAAGCGGTGGTTAAGTTTGTCTTATTTTTTTCCTTCATTTTCTGGCAGCATTTTGTTGCAGAGATTGATTAAAGTAAATTTGTGTATTTTTCAAAGAATATGATAATCTTTTCGATTTAAATGGATATTTGTGGGAATCTTATTTCTTTGGTGAGACTGGCGAGAGACTTTAGGTTGGCTATACAAGTAAAGATATCTGGAGGAAAATCAGGTGCGCGTATTGGAAATGATTATTAATTGAGCTAATTTAATTCAATAGATATGGGGTTATGCGGGCTAGGTAACTGAATAAACCGTTTAAACTGGAAATTTGGTAGCAGCTTGGATATTTATATAACACTCAGCTCGTTCGAGTAGATGCAGTGTTGTAGATTAAGGCGTAAAATTGAGCCTGATGATGATATCTAGTGATTAAGTTAAAAAAAAAGCGATGGGATTTATTGATGATGTCTACGCATAAACCTACCTACATGCTTTTTATTGATTCATTTTCGTTTGGATAAATCTTTTATATCCGTTCTGATGCCTATCGAGAAATCATTTATACTATAATTGGTTCCAAAAAAAAGAAGCCTGTTCATCTTGATATAAAAACCAACTCTTAACGGTAGATTTCTAGAGGAAACTATAAAGAGGTTTCCAGCTGAGAGTGCTTATTAAGACGAATTAACGAAATAAGTCTTGTGAAAGATGGCTGAGATTACGATTAGATAAAGCAAAATGGAAACTGAAAACTGTCTAAAAGTTGGGATTTCACATCCCTGCCAAGTGGCAGCTGTCACATCCATCTGTCATCCATAGTGACAGGTAGTTAGTTGCCCTGTCATTTACAATATGGCTCAACGCATTAAAATTGTTGCATCTTAGTACAAAAATAACAATTCTGTAATATCTATGTATCATGGTCGTCATAATCACCCAACTGAGCAAACAATTCAAAACACAATCACCAAATTCGAACAAATCGGTAGTGTTTGTGGTGTCGTGAGGCCCGTGCATCATCATAATGCTCAATCAACTGAAAACATGGCTGATGTGAGTGCGAAAAGACGGAATTATCATTTGCACGCCATGCTCAGCAATTGGGCATTTCAAACAGCTCGTTTTCCAAATTACACAACAACTAACGCCCACTGACCATAGAATGTACGTCGATTGGGTGCTGAAAAATCAAGTTGACACCGATTTTTCAAACAAAGTCTTCAGAAATTTGCCCTATTTCTCGCTCGGCGGCTACGTAATCAAACAGAAGTGTAGAATTTGGGGTTCTGAGAATCCAAATGTGATTACTAAGAGGCCATTGCATCCACCACGGGTGACAGTCTGATGCGCCCTGTGGACCGGCGCGGCGGCGTGATCTGGCCGTATTTTTTTTTTTTTTTTTGAATAGATTGATAACCACCTTTTTTGGCCTGAGATTGAAGACATTGGTGTGAGCAAAATGTGGTTCCAACAGGACAGATCTACATGCCACACAAAATAGGGTACTTTGGCTCTGTTGCACGAAAAGTTCCCTGACCGTTTAATTTCGAGATTTGGTGACATCAATTGGCCACCAAGATCATATTATCTGACCCTGTTAGATTTATTTTTGTGGGGCTATGCTAAAGATCGTATCTATGCAGACAACCCTCAAACTTTGGAGCACTTAAAAACCAACATCCTGTACATTCCCTGTCTTCAAAATTTTCAGAACATTCAAATCACATGATCGCTGTCAGAACCATTCAAAGTTTAAAACAATAATCCCACATTGTCTACAAAGATTGGTGTGCAACAAATGACAGCGTAAAACTTAAGAATTACAAAAAATGGCAAAATGTCCCTTACCTTCTGGTAAAAGAATAGGTCTGTATTCTTCAGAACATTAATGCATATGTTTGTCAGCTCTCACATGAACCTTATTTTGCACTCGACAAACTGCATAGCGACCGCAGGTTATGCTTCCAGGAGATACACCCTTGATATCGGAATTGTTAAAGCTCTCGATCTGGATAGACTATAATCACTAAGAAAAGGCTTCCAACCATTTTGGAATATTGTCTGCCATATCCGTCCAGTGCAAACCTGTAAAATGTACTTCCTTCTGTAATTGTAGACATTTTTGTGTGAAGCGCTTAAATAAAACCGTCTATGAGCCACGGCAGTCTTCTGAAGATGGTATAACTTCTTCCAAGATATCGAAAACCGTCTGAACCCGAAATTATTCCAGAGCGCCCAGCAACAGAAAGAGAGTATTTGCCTATATATTTGGCTTCCTATCAAATTTAGCCAAAGATCTTCAGGAATATACTGACTGAAGTCTTCTCTACTAAGCGAGCATGAATGCCGTGAATTTTTTATTCTGTTTACCTCCTGGAGAATCATGTTCATATTAAGCGCAACCGTCAATTGAAACCCTTCTCGAGCGCACAGGAAGACCCAATGCAAGTTCAGATTCTGAGAAGTCCTCCTACAAACCTTACCTACATAGAATCCCATTTTGACTTGGGACCCAAACAAAACTCAGTGAGTTCAGCCTTGCGACCGAATTTAGATAGCTCTTGAAATCATGAACTATTTTGAAAGTAATTGAAGTGCTGAGCCAGGCCTTGGCCTGTTCAGGGTCTAAAAACTTGTCTGCGTGAGAACATCAGAGAAAGCAAAAGTTGCCATCCGTTTAGTCGCCTCTTTCTTCCTCTGGACCTCTAACTCCATCGAAACTCTACTTCTGAACGTTCTGATAAATATTAGAGCAAAAAATCTTTCTACTTCTCTTCAAGGCTCAGAATCCAATCTAATACTAGTGATAGGGTTCGCAGGGCACCCTAGTCTATGATCCAACTCCAACTATGATGAAAAGGAGGAGAACACTTAACCGCTGTTTAACGAGAGCGGGGTCATGGAAGACATTCCAACTGGTAGCTCTAATTGTAAGTATGTTTTGGAATTAGGAGGATCGAGTTTTTAGTCCACTTGCCAATTACAGAGTAAGCAAAAACTCAGTGAGCCAAAGAATTTAGTTTCCACCAGGACCATTAAATAAATTTTAGCTAGCAAAAAAAAATTCTCAGCACTTCTTAAACAGAAGTGAACCTCGTAACTGTCTTTGAATAACTAATTTACTCCTTTGATGAGAATGGGAAGTTGCACGCTGTCCAGCGCTCCCAAGCTATGCATTCAATGAAAACTATCTGAGAAATCTAGAACAGAGCGCTTGAGATATTTAGTTTTCACCGTAAACCTAAAACCATAAATAAGAATTTCCCGAGGGTTGGTGAAAAATCTTCCATAGACACTATGAGAATAGCAAGCACGTGCTCATAGTAGTGTCAGATTCTTACTGACTAAAAAAAACAACACCCTGCGATTTAATTTGTTATATATTGCAACTAGGAAGGACTTTATCAAGCAATTTTTCTATCATGAAAAAAAAAAACTCGTTTGGCAGGTTACTTTCCAGTGAAAGATCCTGCATGTTCCGCAATCTAGGCGCGGTTGATTCCTATCTCGCCAAGTCGAATGGTTTCGTCCTTTGTAGTCGGCGCAATAAATTGCTTTCATCCAGAAGTTGTTGGATTGTATTGTATACCACGGTGCGTGGACAATTTCTCTTAACACTTATTTTTGAAAAGTTTGTAAAATATTGGCGTTTGTTTTCTTGGTACAGCCCCAAAGTTGTATACCGTGAGTTCACACCGGCTTTAGCACTTGCTTGTATAAAAGCAGTTTGTTCTCAGTACTGAGCTGGGAGTGTTTCCCGAGCAACTATATATATTTGATTTCGAGTTTTTTACGATCCTTAAAATCTTTTACAGTCTTCTTCAACGAATTGCACAGGTGATTCAAGTGAGTTTCATGTTGCGGAGCACGACTCTGTTGCCATTTCTTACGCGCTTTTCTTTTTTCCTTGACCAATTCTTTTATTTCCGTAGGATATCGTAGACCGTATTTGTCCGGAGTTTTCCTTGGATTGGGAGTATTATTCCAAGAGGCGAGCTGTACGATCTCAACGAAGCGATCAACTTCAACCTCAAGTTCTTAGGGTGTCATAAGTGGAACGCTCAGTTCAACATTATCTTCAATTTCGTTCCTAAAGCCTTCCCAGTTAGTTGTTCTACCGGTTAATCTCGCTTGCTCTAGAGTATACATGTTTAGTGATCAGCTACATAAATAAAAGATCAGCAAAATATGCCAGCAAAAAAAAAAAAAATCAATCACCAAAAAAATAGTTCAGAAACAAAAAAATGCATTCTTCGATCAGCAGAAAATAAAAACTAAATCAGCATATTAGCAAAAATTATTTATTTGATCAGCAAAAAGAAACAGTGCCCATATGGAGCCCTGGTCAAATACTCGTTAATTTTATGTGCCACATGATGGGAAACAAAAATATTTTCATTGCCACCATCTTGTGCGGGCCACCATACATAATGTATATGTGGTCAACACACATTCGAAGTCCAAATAACTGTCGCAGGAGTATGACGACAGCACATGCAAAAGTGCAGCAGAGAACACCCAAGCAACTGTCACTTCTTACAAAAAACAAATAGCGTGAGCGACACAGTTAGTCATCAGATCTGATTAATAGTCGTCAACCAGCGAGTCGTCAAAATCAGATCTTCATGCCCGATTCACAATGCAGCGTGATAGCGAGACGAGTCTAGCGCGAGTTGTCAAAAAAGGTTTCGATCTATGCAAATATATGAAGTACACAATGATGCGAGACTCGTTCTATCGCAACGCATTCTTTTCAGAAAATTGAAAAACTCTCGCGACGAGATTGCCTGTCAGCAGGCTGATGCGACTTTGCTATGTAGCCAGAAAGAGAAAGATGGTGTGTTGCCGTTGTTGCTTTTTCACTTTAACACAGATAATACATGCTCGCTGTATCGCCTTCATTGTGAACTGGGAAACGATTTTATGAGGACGAGGATTTCTCGCCTCGCTCTAGTCTCGCTCTCACGCTGCATTGTGAATCGGGTATCAGTCTTCAACCGGCAGCCATTCGCATCGTATTGCGTTTAGTAAATTTGAATTGTAATATTGTTGCTCCGATTACCAAATAATAAATTTTATAATGTAAAATTATTTGGTGTCGCCTTTCATTTGCACAGGCACGCACCTCTACATATACATACCGAAAGTTTCAGTTCTCTACGTCAAATGGTTCAAAAATTACAGGGCTGTGACAGACTGACAAATAGACGAACAGACCGACACCGTATCGGATCCATAAGTATCCCGTCTTCCTTTTTTTAAGGTCCGAAACTCTAAAAAATTATTTGTGAGTGCATTTAATTTCATACTCGTATCATAGAATTACAAGTACTTAAAGCAATTAAAAGTACTTGAAAGTACTTAAAAGGAATTGAAAGTAATTGAAAAGAACTAAAAAAAAAAACTTACGTACAATTTTAAAGTATTTAAATACTTACGACCAGTTTTTCAAGTGCTTCGAAGGAATTGCAAGTACAAGCACAATTCCCGGTACTGATACTTGAAATTTTTAAGTAAAAGTGCCAAGGAATTGTACTTATACTTAAAAAAAAATAAGTACTATTTAATTGTACTTGTACTTGTATTTCTACTTGAATTTTACAGCTCTGCTACAAATTACTTGAACGCCTCATTTACAATCGGATAAACGCTACCATCAGCAAAGTCATACCTCTCGAACTAGCTACATTCGACGCGGGTAGAAATTTGACAACGCACTTCGAGGCAGGTTTTGAGAGGAGACTCAAAACATCCGTTGCTTTTGTCAACCTAACCGCAGCGTACGACACCGTTTGGAAGGATGGGCTTATCTTTAAGCTGCTAAAAGCAAGTCCATGCCTGAGAACATAGCGTCTTATCAACAACCTACTCTCAAACCGTCTCCTACAAGTCTCCGACAATTATAATAAAAGCAAAGTGAGGAAGCTTAATAATGGCTTGCCCCAGGGCTACATCCTCGCCACTTTGCTTTTTAATTTGTACATCATACAACCATATCGAAGATATACATAGCGAACACAGAAAGAACTATAACCCTAGACCTTGAGCAACTCAAAGTATACTTCAAACAATGGAGTCTCTGTCCAAGAATGTCTAAAATAGAAGTATGCTGCTTCCACCCCCCTAACCAACTTGCAAATTTCAGGCTGTATGTCCAGTTTAACAATTCCTCACTTAACCATAGCCGAAATCCAAAATACTTAGACAAATCCTCTACATACAAGCAACACTTAACGAACGTGGCTGGAAAACTCAAAACCCGCAATAACGTCATTCAAAAACTCACTGGATCAACCTGATGTTCAAGTGCATCCACGCTTCTTGTGTACTCGTACTCTTCAGCGGAATACTCCGGAATAGTTAAACAGTGCGCATGTATACAAGGTGGACAGACAACTCAACAACACTCATATCTGGCACTTTAAGGGAGCGCACCAAAGGTGCTAGTAAACGCTGAACTGACCATTCACGGAGACATTACAACTTTCTTGTCACATCATCAGAGACTAAAGTCTCGGACCCAAAAACTTGGTCAGCAGAATGGGCAACATCCATGCAAGCTGATACCATCACCGTCTCGAACCCATCATGCCGACTCTTTAGATTTGACCTACCTCGCAACCCCTGGTTGACGCTGCACAGGATTCGGAAATATCACGGAAGGTATGCAGACTCCCTGTTCTGCAGAGGAAATGCTAACTCTTCAGCTTGCGACTACGGGACTCAACGACAACACCACATTGTTCCGGAGTGCAATAAACGGCCCTACGAGACTTTGTGGATACTAAAAATAAACCAATTGTCATAGACTGGTTACGCAACTTAGATGTTGTGATGTAGCCCATCTGCTTTATACTTAATGTCAACTTTGAATATTTTATGTTGAAAATAATATGACATACATATGCAATATGTAATTCTGTAGGCTCTTTCACGAGAGATGTTATAAGCATGACGCGAGGAAGTCTCCAATATTTAGATATTAAATCGTGGATACCTGCAGGTTTACGTTTGACCTATATTTAGGCCCAGCATTAGCTATCAGAAGAAGGGATATAACAGTCTACTACTGCTGAGAAACCGAGAAGTTTAGCCAGATATCCTCCAAATAAATGCTAGCGTTGATACGAGAGATTAGGGTCAGGGAATAACTCTGGCTAATCTGACTCTTAGAACGGAGACCAGCCCAACAACAGTTCCAATATTTGTCTAAATACAAGTTTGTAAGCAGTTGATGCGATACCCCATACTGTTTCCTCCTTTCTGTCATTACATTGTAATACTTTTTTTTACTAGCCTCACAAATTCGGAAAATCCAATTAAAAAACAAATAAACTTGGTAACTAGTTCCTGTTAACAACATTTTGACCGATCCAATCATCTTCGTTTTCCAACACATCACCATCGTAAAGCAGGAACTTTCACTAACAATTAAAGTTCGCAAATAAATTTATACAGCCTCAATAAAATTTGATTCCCTCGCTAACGCTCCGCGGCTATCATTCAACCGTCAACACTCAACAGACTACGAGTATCTCTGTAATCAACAAGTGCAGGCGCGCTGCAAAGGTATGCTTTTCATCAGATTCCATTTAAAATCATCAATGGATTCCAAGATTTGCGCAGATGAATTTTTCTCACGCAATAATCTCATTGACCGCCCCAAACCGCTTTTGCTTGGATACATCCGCGCCCGCACCGTGTCATCGTTGCACAGTCCATCAAAGCATAATCTTAGCTGCGATCCATGAAACTGGCACAGTCGACGTCCGTCCATATCCAAATGATCTAGTATGGTAGCATACCACGATGGCAATCATCATCATCCAACCACATCTTCAGCTAATAGATACACAATGTGAACAAATCATCGCTACTACCACTCAGTTAGCAGAAAGAGCTAATTAAATGTCCGCTGGGCAACCAAAGCATGCCAAAGCAGCCACGACACGATGGTCTTCTTCGTCGTTCGCGGGGCCACTTCAAACCGAATTCCAAATGTTACAGCAATTATTACGCACATGCGTGGCCAGGTTTCCCACAGGCCACATAGAGTGCGATGCATTCTAGTTCACAACTCTGCTGTGCGTTTCGGTCTCGAAATTATTGCCATCGCTTAGATGTTAATGGTGTTGATTGTCGATCATTTTATATTTTTCAGGCAGGCCCCAGACCAATAGCCAAAGTGCAATGAGGTCTTCTCACGATCTTCAAGCCTGCCACCATGAGATACATCCTAAGCACCGAATGGGACCGAATTTAAGCGCATTAAATGTTGTCCATGTTTTGATGCTGCTGCTTTTTTATAATGTTTAATGCTGGCGTTCCACAGCGCGCCAACTTTGATGATAGTCGAAATTGTATCAATCCAATGGATGCGCGCCAGCGCAGTTTTATGCAAATTAATTTAAAGCATTTAATGGTAGTAGCTGGTGTCGGCGCACCAGTGCTAGTAAAACAGGTGGAGACTAAATGAAGATGTGCAATCTACGCATGTTTGCTGTTTTACTTGATGGATTGATTGCATGTGTAGGTAATTAAGATGGCAACACGCGGACTCTGCGAGTCAAGTGAGATGTTCCAGCCCGAGATAGGTCGCTGACTGTAGCTATGCGGAGGGGACTTGTCATATTGGTCTCGTGTAATTAATCGATTCACCGTGTACACGAGGTTTTACCCGTGTATACAATCTTATCACAATGAATTATGCTCATGTGATGGATTTTAAATGATCTCATGTGAAGCTGTGTGGTCGTCGTGCTGGGATGATATTCTGTCACAGGTTTCATGTGGAGAAATTATGTTTTGTAGCCAACGGATGAGATAGCAGGCTAAGGAGTTGTTTTAATTTTCAGCTTTAATCGGTGGTCCCTGGTCCAGGTATGTTGATTGGAAGGAATTTGCAGGAAGTTTTATGAGCTCATGATGAATGGCTTAGACAAGTATCTCTGATGGGTTTAAGTTGGTGGTTTGATAGCATTATGAGAGCTTTAGATAATACTACGTTCAAGTCAATTGGAATTAGGTACGCGATCCGCGCTGCACTTTGCAGCCTGAAAAATAAGGAAAATTTCCAAAATATTCCAAAACTTTACACAGAACCTATCACAGCATTCTTTCCAGCGGCTTGGTGTGAAGATGGATTTTTTTTTAGAAATTTTTCTATAAAATCGAAACGTGTGGGCCATTTGCTGGTTATTTTTTAAAATTCATGTTATTTTGGCACTGATAGCTCCCCGGTACGTAATGAATCGACTTACGATTGAACATTGTTAGAAATTTCAGTTAAAATATTGCATCAACCGTGCCTGCTGTACGCAAGTTTGTGAAGAAAGATCGTAAGATTGGCATGCTAATTATTGATAACGCAAGTCAATCCTCGTGTTCGTCCTGTGCGCTCAGCCGAGAATATTCCTGCCGTTCCGAATGTAGAATGTTTTGGAATGGCGGCATTGTAGGACCATTTTTCTTCAAAGGTGAAGATATCGACAGCGTTACAGTCAACGGAGAGCGCTACAGAGGCTACGTAACTTTTTTTAGCCAGAAACTGAGGAAATTAACTTGGACGATCTCTGGTTACAGCAAGTTGGCGCTGTGCTATACAAACCATCCAACAATTGATCTTTTGTACACCAAGTTCAATAATCATTTTGGTGATATCGCTGGGCCTCCGCGGAGCTATAGTTTGACACCGTTGACCTTTTTTTTTGTAGGGCACCATTAAATATCGAAGTTATGCTGATAATCCGGAAACGATTCAGGTACTTAAGCACAATGTTGATCGAGCTTTTCGTGAAATAGAGCCCCCAACCATCGAAAATATAATGCAAAATTGGGTTGACAGGATGTTCTACTGCCAATCCAGCCGCGGCAGCCATTTAAATGAAATTATTTTCTATAAATAATCGGAAAATATACTCTCTACAATAAAGTAATAAATTTTGAAAAATATTAAATGAATTTCTTTTTATAGCAATTTTAAAAAGAAACCAACAGACATTGCGTGCTCTGCCGTCTTCCTCTTCATCTGGGCATCATGTCCAAATATGTGGAGATATTTTCGATAGCCGCCGTGCCCGAACAGAAACTGCGTAAGGTGGTAGTTGCAGTACCCACGTGCTCTTTTTGCCCAGACCTCGATGGTGGGGATCAGCTTGTGCTTTCAACTGCCTTTTGCCGTGTTATCCCACCTGGCTTGCCACAGTGCTACAGATATTGCCCTTTCTTCTCGTTTTACCCTCTTAGTAACGCTAGTCTTTTGACGGTTCACGATTCGCTTAAGGTAAACCCTTTGCATCTCATTGCAATTGTTCGAAAACCACTTATAGTTCTGATCGACCAATCCATTGCCACTTTCCATTTTGTATAACTACATCTACACGTTGTGATTAGTGTGTCGGATCACTATGCAAGAGGTTCCAAGTTCGAATCCCAGAAAACACCAAAAAGTTTTTCCACGATCCCACCTCTCGCGAACGTCTGACAAACATCCAAGTGGTTGCGAGAAGCTAGGCCCTGGCACTTAAAGAGCTGTTGCGCCAAATATTAATTTTTTTATTTTTTTTTGCATCTACACGTTCCTGGCCGTTCTCTCATAAAGCTGTTCGTTTGAGATACGATTTGGCCAAAACACTCGTAATATGTTTCTTAGATAACGATTAACAAAAAATTGCAGTTTTTTTTATGACATTGACGGTCACTTTCTGGGTACTGCAGCCATGTAACAGCACCGATTGCACGTTAGAGCAGTTTGGTTTGGTGTTTATGCTAATTGCACAGCTTTTCCATATTTTAGACAACATACCGAATGCAGCCTTAGCCTTAGATGCTAATGCTAACGTCTAATTCAGTACCAGCTTCAATTGAGACTACGCTTCCAAGGTAACGAAAGTTTTCTACTCTCTCGACCTGTTCTCCTGCAATGCATCAGCATTAAGTTGTTGTTGATGAGTTCGAAAGAAGTCTTAGAATTTTAGTTTCGCCGGAGTTAATCCTTAGTCCTACTAAGAGCTCTGCCACCAAACCAGTAGTCATTTGGTGCAGGTCCATAATTCTGTGCGATAGTAGGCAAACATCGTCAGCATAGTCGAAGTGTTTGAGATAAGTTGTTGGACTCAATTGGATTCTGCCACTTCTTATGTACAAAGCGCTCCGCAAAACATCATCGATCGCCACCAGAAAGATTAGTGGTGATAGTATGCAACTTTGTAGAACGCCGCTTCGGATCTCAAACGTGACACTTCGCACCTTCATAACTTGCTTTTATAATAGTTACCAATTTATTTGGAATGCCTGTCCTGCATAAGGCACGCCTTATAAACTATTTTCAATTTGGAATGTAGCGAAGATCTATACTCGACGCATTGTTCGACAATGGTCCGCAGTTACTGCTAACGAGGTCTTATAGAGCTCTGTGGTAAGGCTGTCAAATCCTGCCGCCTTGTTTGGTTTGAGTGCTTTAATCGCTGCTACGATTTCAACCTTACTTGGAAGCGAGATGCGAATCCTGGAATTTTAGGGTTCGAACAACTTGTTTTGATACTGGGGCAAACCTTCGTTCACCATACTGTTAAACAGCAGAGAAGTATTCCCTCCATCTCCTTTATTCGTCCTCATCAGAAATTCTTTTTTTTTTATAATCTGCGCGCGCCAAAGGGAGTATAAATACCCTTTAATTGTTTCAGGGCACGGGCGTCAGGGAAAAGGGGTAAGAGGAACAGAGAAGGTACCTATGCACGTTGGCTTTGAATGTTTGAAGGTTGTAGTGATGGGGAAATACAGAGCCTGGTAGATCGTTCCACATTCGTGTTGTTCGGCTTATAAATGAATTCCTATGTTTGACAGTACGACCGAAGTTTGGCTTTAGAGTAAACTGATGTGCATTCGAAGCATGTCGCGTATTGCGGGTGAAATTTTGAAGGGGAGGAATGCAACTGGCTATTTCGCTGGAGCATTTTTTGTAGAAAAAACGATAACACAGGGAGAGACAGGAGACATTTCTCCGATGTTCTAATGAATGAATGGAATTCACAATGTCCCTATCACCTATAAGTTTTATCGCGCGATTTTGTACCCTATCAAGAATGTGCAGAACGGTCTTGGGTGCACCAGACCAGATATGGGCGTTATATTCCAGCTTAGGGCGGATGAATGCCTTATAAATTGAGGCCAGATCAGACGGGGTAAAATATTTCTTGCACCGCTTCAGGAATCCTAGACATTTTGTGGCATTTTTGGCGACCTCGAATATGTGATCATTCTATCGAAGATGGTTATTAATACACATACCGAGAATGGCAAGTCTTTCGGTTTCAATGATGCAAGTACCATCCATGGATAATGGTTGAGGGTTTTGGTTTCGCTTGAGAGACAGAAGACAGCATTGTGTTTTATTTAAGCATTAAATTCCACTCTGTTGGTTGAACCCCATTTAATTATGCTGTCCAGGTCGGAATTTAATGTGTTTAACATACGTTACCGTTCCCCTTCTACGGCCGAAGAGCAAGGACGTGAGTTAGGGAACGAATATGAAAAACTGAGGGTACTGTCATCAGCGAAGGAATGGATTGGATTAGAAGTTGCAGGCAAGAGATCATTTATAAAAATAAGAAAGAGAGTCGGAGACAAAACAGAGCCTTGGGGAACACCAGCATTTATTTGGTGAATTGCAGACTTGAAGCAGAGACTGATCGATGCCATATGCACGCATTTTCGACAAAAGAGCCTGATACCAAACTCTGTCAAATGCTTTTGAAATATCAAGCGCAACCGTCTTGGTTTCGCCGAAGTGATGGAGAGATTGGTTCCACTTCTCGGTGAGATATGCCATCAAATCACCAGTGGACCTGTTGCTACGAAAACCATACTGCCGGTCATTAAGGAGTTTTCGTAAATCGAGATATTTCATAAGCTAACGATTTATCAGCGTTTCCATGACCTTGGAAAGAAGGGTCGTAAGTGCAATGGGTCGGTAATTGGACAGGGAGGAAGATTCCCCTTTTTTTAGGGACGGGTTGTTTCCATCTACTCAGAAAGAGCCCTGAAAAGTAGGATAGACAGAAAAGCTTACGCAGAGGTTTTGCCAGCGTAGAAAAACACCTCTTCAGAACTATGGGGGGGATACCATCTGGACCAGCGGATTTGTGTATGTTAAGACCTTTGAGTACTCCTGCAACTGTTCGAGTGCGAAAGTGGACTTGTCCCATGGAAAATTTGACGCTCTCAAATACAGGTGGAGACAAAGCATTATCTGGCATCGTGGTGTTTACTGCAAAGTTATCAGCAAGCAGATTAGCTTTATCTAAGGAGCTGACAGCTGGAATGTCATTGTTAATGAGCGTGGGGATGGCAGACGAGGCAGAATTAGCAGAGACCCATCCAAACTCTTCACCGGATGTTGGCGCAAGCTGGGACCTCCTATCAGCGCTTTGGAGACTCTGTACACGGTTCGATATGTTGATCATAGACGCACACGAAGTTTAGTTTTCGTTCATTCATCTCGAACCTGGCAGCCGACTTGACTCAATTATTTTTACGAACCGTAGCCAAAGTTTAGTTTTTTGAATTTTGTATATATCCCAGCTCTATTGTGTATTCTCCTTCGTCCACTGTTTTATTAAAGCTGGAAGGTAGGAAAGAAAGAAGGGGCACCTTTGTAAAAAAAAAAATAGCAAGTCTAGCCAAAGCCCGATGCCACTAAAGATCAAAATTAAGTCTCTACACATCACAACCGCTATCACTAAGTTGTTTCTCTTATTTTCGTTTGGAATAGCTTCCCATTTGATAAAGTTTTTGGTTAAACCATGGACTTACATTCATTTTATCTTTAAAGCAAACACTTCACAGACCTACTTCTCTTTAGGATAGGTTTTCCTTGTAAAAGTAGAAAAGAAAAAGGGGTTTAAATATATACTCTTGGAGTGCAATTATAGAGCAAACAACTTTTCTCCGGTCCAGTTTAAAGTTCCAAAATAATTACACTCAGCCTATAGCTTCAATCAAATACTTACCATTGCTGAGCAAAGAAAATGTCTGTCCATCAACAAACCTACTGAGGTGTGAAAATTTTTAATTCAAACCATTAGCTATGACCACCGACTTAATCAAAATCTAAGATAGTAACATTTCTCTTAACAACTGCATCCTTTCTTTGGTTTTCTCTAACCGACAACACACAAAATCCGACATTTTCATTCATCTCTGACAAATTTTAATAATTTTCATCTCAATCAACATTAACCCCAACTCTCCACCATGACCAGTACCACTAACTACCAACAGCACCATCACCACTGAGCCACTACCGCCTTTTTGATTTGAAATCGATCAAACACAATTCAGTTCAACTCCGTGCGCTCAACGTAACGAGTTGTAAATTCAAAATGAAAACTTCGTTAACCCCATGCACCCATCCCGGCTGAGTACTCTGTTCGCTTTAGTTTTGGAGCCAATTTTCATTTATGGCAAAGTCACGGGCGCCGCCGTTACCACGCCACTGCCTGCCAACGACACCGAAGCTAACTTAGAGTGTAACTCTGGAGTAACCTCAACATTGCACTCACGTCCACCCTTCAAAAATTGTGGATATTTCTCTCCAAGACTCTGTGAGATGACAGCAAACATGCCACACAGCTCCGGTAACAAGTCCTTCAACGAAGACCAAGCTGCAACCGTGGTAGGCTTCCGCTTCCAACCGATGATGCTGGCCATGATGATGAACCAATGTTGCATGGCAAAAAAAAAAAAAAAAAGAAGCAATAAAAATTAGAGGCCACTGAAGAACATTATTAACCGTTCGAAAGAACATCACAGTTTACTAGTTCCTGTAAAATATTCTTCTCCTGCATCCACTCACAGATGCTGCAGATGGACACGTCCAGATAAAAACAGTGCAAATTTGAAATTTATTACCTGAATGTGGGGTGCTCCCACTACATGGGCTAACACCAGGTACTGAGCAATTGGTCTGGCATGGGGCAACGTTAGGAAGTTGCCGCACTATTTGCTGTCGCACCCACAGTCGCCACCTAGTATAGCCAAGGCAATAGAACTTTGTGGTATCTAAATTACCAATTTTGCGTCAGTCAGTTAGTCGGTGGAATTAGAATACAGTGTTGATGGCAAGATGAGGTGCAGTATAACTTTGTTGTCAGTTGTGGCAACGGCTTTGGTTTAAAGATGGAATTAGTCGGAAGGTCAATGGCATCAAAGGAATGACCTGATAGTCAATAGTCAAGTCCCACATTTTTCAGATAGCATACATCTTTTAGTGAGACTAATAGCACCGGCGAGCTAACGAGGCTTTCTACGAACTTACATGCTTCCAGTGTAAGTGATAGCTTCATCATCATCATCATATTTTCTTTAATCCTAGGTGGGACATAGGGTGGCAACAAAATTCTTCCATCTTTCCAGGTCTGCAGCTAGATATTTGAGATGTGGCCAAGTTTTCCTCAAGAATGGTGCTCCTGCCACGAGTGTTGATCTTCACGTAGTTATTGGTCTTCCAACTCGTCGTGCACCCTGAACATTCCATTCGAAAAACTGCTTCGCGATGTTGACATTAGGCTTCCCCAGTGCGTGGTCAATCTAGCGCCATTTCGCTGCCTTATTTCGACATCCAACAGGTTCTGACTAGTTGTATGCCACAATTCCTGGTTGAATATAATTTGCGGCCAGCGAATCTTTCATTTTCTGGTGATGTTTACCGAGACTTTGCAGGTTTCACAGTTATACAATAGCCCAGATTTAACGTTGGATTCGAAGAGTTTCAACTTACTGCGTAAGGAGATTTGACTGGATTTCCAAACTGGAGACAGGATACCAAAAGCAGCGAGAGCTTTATTTTTATACTTTTAACGTCTAGGTTCGCTCCATCATCAAATGATACAAAACCTTCTCAGGTAGTTAAAATATTCTACCTTAAGAATTGGCATTTAGTATCTACCAATTCAATAATTAGACTAAAACAAAACTTAAAAATGTTCCTTACTTGATAAATGATTTATCAAGCAAAGATCCTTACTGATCCCTTGATAGCAAGCGATCAAGGGATCCGTCTTCTAGTCCGATCAACACATGCTTAAGGTACAAAATGGATGAATTGAACCAATAGCTTGCAAAGATTATTTATAATTTAAGAACTTTGTTAAACACTACCCTAATCGATAAATCAAATTGCATTATTATTATAGTTTTGTACATAAGGCTTCAATTCGGAATGAATTCACGTGTTCAACACGATGATGTGTGATACCATTCTATCTGCAAACATTCCTAGAAAAATTTCCTTAGCAGTATATTTACTTTCATTGAATTCGGTTCAGCCGTTTTTAAGATACAGTATTACAACGCAAAAAAAGAACAGAAATATGCTTGTTTCATTTCCACAAACTTTGCATCTTAAACTAAAATTAGTACCAAAATGAGAAAACACAAAACTTGGAGTGGAACAACTGAGACTGAACCAGGTAAAACACACAAAATAAATAAGCCTAGTGGCAAAAGTTTTATGAAAGTTCCTGAGAGCGGAAGACTCATGGCTCGAGTTCCAAAAAAAAAATGTTCCTCACCGTCCCACTTTTCGTGAACGTCTGGCAACCATCGGAGAGTAAAAATTGTCATGAGAACCATCTCTCAATCGAAAAACTTGCCTACGGAAACGGAATAAATCTGTAGGTCTCAACCATTCGCGAGGCGCACAGCACGAGTGACTGCGTGAAGCTAGGCCAGCTTTAGAGAAAATATTATGTTTTTGAATAATTTCTCTTCACAGTTAAATCATAAGCTCGTGCGGCTTAGTTCTTCGCAATCTGCGAACGTTATTGTGTACATCTAGGACGACTTATATCTCAGGGTTGATGTGTATCTGCAATCTTTGATTGTGTCGTATTGCATTATTTTTAATGATATCTATCACCGGGGCGATATGCAAGTCACTATGTAAGTCTTTGTTTCTTACGTACCATGGGGCGTTGATTATTCAACGAAGGAATAGCCTTAGATCCAAATAGGCTCAAGTATTTGCTGATATATCTTAATTTTGCTCTGAATAAATAGCTCCGAACTATATTCAACTCTTCTGCTCTCTTTTTTAACGTGTTTCTTCCTCTTTTCTTTGGCATATAAGGTCATTCCCAGGTACTTTGCTGTATTAGCATAAGAAACTCTTTGGTTGTTGATAAGGATGGGCAGAGAGCTTACATTCTTGTTTGTAAAGTTGTAAGTTTAGTTTAATCCGGCATTGTTGCGATCAATCTAACCTGCAGTTTAACAGAAGCTTTGTCTGCCCATTTGTCAACTCCCAAATATTGCGGTATCATCTGCAAGAGTGGCTACCTTGTCCCTAGTGTAAAATAAATACAAAATTGGTCCGAGAACACTGCCTTGTGGGACACCTGCTGTTATTTCTATCAATTCTGAGTACTCTTCACCGTACCGTACTCAAAAGAATCAGTCTGCTGCATAAGATTTCAGTATCGCATAGTGTTTTGGGGGGAGCCGTGGGCAATCCGCACTCCAAATTTGTGGTGGAACAGCAAACACTTTTCGTACCAAAAAAACCGAATCACGATAAATGCAAAAGCTACTTTATTAAATCTGATTATTGAAGTTATTACAAAAATTAATTGATGCTCGGGCATATCTAACTTCATCGAGCGGTGTCAGTAAACGAGAACGAACAAAGGAAGAAAATGGCTGACTTGAGTGAAGTGAGTGGGGATCGATCAACTTTGGGTGTAATCGACACGTGGTGCCACCTGTGTATTCGACGCAAGATGCGCAGTGGATTGAGCTAAGGGTGCGCTGCCATTAGTTTGGCTTAAACACTTAGTATTGTCAAGGTAGATCCCTATGCAGTTTGAACTCCAAGCCTCTATGCCAGACCTTGTCTAAGATTTGCGCGTCGGCCAGGAATAATGCATAGCATACCTGTTTGCATTTGAGTGCTTTCTCTATCACGTCGGTAATACGCTGTACTTGGTCTATTGTTGAATGCTTATTCCTAAACTCAAATATTGGATAATATCGGGAGTAAAGTAGTAACTTCTGTAGATGATCTTCCAGTGATGAAGTATCTTAAGTTTTATAGTAGCTACATCCGGTAGTTCTTTCAGTAACAAGATGGTAACCCGGCACTTCTTATTCGATATTTTTAACCTGCACATGTTTCTTCTCTTGTTGTGACATAGGGTATTTCTTTGTCATCAACTTTATCTTCAAATTCTAAATTTGCATTCACTAAGTCAGGTGGGAAAGGTTTAAAAAAGCTCAACAGGTGTTCCACAAAATGATCAGTCTTCTGCTTAGGGTTGATGAGTTTCCTTTAACCTAAGTGAGATGAAAAGACTTGATTTGTGTACCTTTCTATGTCTTACTAGATCAGAAGTTCCACCTAACTATCCGGTTTTTTTATATTCAATTGTATTCCCTCTCTTGTCGCCCACACTGTATGTACGAGTACATCTTAAAATTGATCTCCATCGGAATGTTGCCCACAAAATAACATCGCGTAGAAAAATATTCATCTTAATAATGTTCTCCTGATGTAGTGGTATCACAATTTGCTCCCATAGTTGGTTAGGTCAGTTTGACCATCGTAGCCTGCTCATTTAGTCCGCTTCCTTGTCCACATACAAATCGTTCTCAAATATTTCAAAGTGAAGACCAAGCGAACAGGGCCATACAACGGGAACAAATCAAATTCCTGATAAATCGTTGACGGTAGAGATATTAAAAAATTTCGCGCGGAATGCGAACACAGATGCGCTAGTGCAGCTGGTAGAGGGATGACTATTGCAACTGACCGCACAGACCGGATTATACATTAACATCATCTTCATCATCATTAGGCGAAAAAATTTGAATACACAGCAGCACCGGATAGCCGGTGTGAATTTCTGGCGGCAAAGAAAGCGCTACCGACTTCTTAGATGATTCAACCTTTGTTTGTATGGAAGCGCAACTTTATCGATAATCGATTATCGGAAATATGACAAAGGCTGCCGGGTATTTGTATTGATAATGAGCCGCAGAGTGGAATGGAATATACGTACAGTGTGTTTGGGGTAATCGGTTTTTCGTGTTCGGGTAAATAATGCGCATAGTTTTGCATTCACATTATTAGAGGAGAGCTGACAAGAAAAAGTTGATTCCAAAGATTCTACTGAATTACTGGATTAATACCGCCTAGGTCACATAGTGTGAACAAAAGAGATGCACGGATTTGTGTCAGGATGTCGAGTTGGGGTTTAAATAATGAATAGCTTAGAGTTTTGCAGGTAATTGGGCTTCTTACTAGAAACAGCATTAAAGGTTTTTTTTTTACTAGCTTTGAGCAGTACGTGATCGGTGATAAGTTGTCCTCGATCTATTCGTCAAAGTTTCTTGATGCTCTGGTGACTCGAAATTCCGCGAACAGGTGTTCTTTTTAGAGAGAATTTTCTTGCCCATTTCTTAAGCAAATATTGGCATCGATCCTCGGATATTACTTTACTTCAATAAAAAAAACTCAAAAAGTGGGTCCGCAATTATGTCTGTCTCTTCTTATGGCCCCTATTGCGATGCTCTTGAACCTCTATTATGAGACTAGCGGGTACGCGGCGTACGTTGCTGCGTTGCACTGAAATTTGCAAAGGGCGAAAAACTTGTCTCACTCAAAACACAGTTGTAGGCAAACTGCTGGATTGTTTTTGACCAAACTTCTCAGAAACACTCTGGAACTAATACCTCGAGCCTGTACCGAATTTGAGCTTAATCGGTTTCTTGGTTTCGGAGTCCATAGCACAGATACAAACATAGGTACATGTGGAGAAATTACATCGAAATTTTCTCCATAGACGGTGTTAGACATGAACTCATCATGCATATCCAAAGCAATCTCTGCACTTTCCAACATCTATTCTATGTAAAGGGTGGTTACATTTTAAGGGCCGATGTTGAATGTGAACCACACCTAAACGTCAAGTTTTTTTCTGCATTTCATTTGACATTTCTCAATTTCAGACTAACTCAATTTGAACCATGGAAAGATACACAATCGAGCAACGCGTTAAAGTTATTCAGGCTTATTATGAAAATGGGCGTTCAAATCAAAATGCATATCGTGTATTTCGTGATTCTTTCGTTCAATTTAATCGTCCAAATGTGCGTACAATCGGAAAAATCGTGCAAGTTTGTGCAAACCGGGTCTGTAGGAGATGTGAAAACACCAGTGCATGCTCGTACAGCTCGTACTGCAGAAAATATTGCTGCTGTTCGCGATAGTGTGGCTGAAGAGCCGTCCACCTCAACTCGTCGTCGTGCCCAACAATTGCACCTCTCACGCTCGTCGTTGATGAACATTATGCATAAAGACTTGCATTTACGCGCTTACAAGGTGCAATTGACTCAAGAACTAAAGCCTCTTGACCATTTCAAGCGTCGTCAATGGTCACAATGGTGGCAAGAAATGGCAACAGTGGATGATCAATTTTCGAAGAAAATCATCTTCAGTGATGAGGCACATTTTCACCTCAGTGGATTCGCCAATAAGCGGAATTGCCGCATTTGGGCGAATGATAATCCAAGAGTGATTGTCGAAAAACCAATGCACCCACAAAGAGTGACTGTTTGGTGCGGTTTATGGGCTGGGGGCATTATCGGGCCGTATTTTTTCCAAAATGAGGCCGGTCAGGCAGTTACTGTGAATGGTGTTCGCTATCGTGAGATGATAACGAACTTTTTATGGCCCGAATTGGAAGATATGGATGTGGACGATATGTGGTTTCAATAGAATGGTGCCACTTGCCACACAGTTAACGAAACAATGGCTCTTTTGCGCGACAAATTCAATGGCCGTGTTATCTCAAGTGGTGGCGATGTCAATTGGCCGCCAAGATCATGTGATTTGACACCGTTGGACTTCTTTCTTTGGGGTTATTTCAAAGAAAAGGTGTACGTCGATAAGCCAGCAACAATTCAAGAGCTAAAGGATGAGATAATTCGGCACATTAACGGCATAGAACCTCAATTATGCCTCAGCGTCATCGAAAATTTGGACCATCGGATGGAGGTGTGCCGCCGAGGTCGCGGCGGCCATTTGGCCGATATTTTGTTCCATACATAATTGAACCATACCAATATTATCATAATAAAAAGAAATGACAGTAATTTCCTAAATAATTTGTGTTTTATTCAAAATCAACATCGGCCCTTAAAACTTAACCACCCTTTACATTGTAGAAGCTTTTTCTAGACCTGTAAGTTTTTCCTACTGGGTCCTTGTATACCATGACGTGTTGATAGGCTGTTTTGACTACTTATCTCCAAATACTTGTCTAGAGTTAGACATTTTCTACAAACCGCATGGATCTCAGATGCTGAAAAGTATTTTCCAAGAAAAATTTACGAGAGTCGACTTGTTTGGATTGACATTTAGACCATTCTCTTGTAAATTTGAGTTTTCTCTGTAGACGGCGTTCCGAGATAGGTTGTTATGAGTGCAAATGCACAGCGAGCTTTGTAAATCTATTCTACTTCCTCGATCTACGGAGCTCTAGTCGATGAGATACTCAAGATGGAACATCTCTTCCTCCTTCATAAACTGAAGTATCTTAAGCTGGTCTCTTCTGATAGTTAATAGGCTCACGGGTAGTCATTTCTTCTATGGATCAGTGCTCGATATCTGCATAATCGGCAATCTCTCTACTACAGCAATCCATTAGAAGGCCTCTTAAAATGCGTGGACAGATTTTGCTCACGATTATACACGCCTTGGTTCTCTTTTGGTTGTAGTTCTCGAAAAGTTCTTGCCTCTTTTGCACTCCTCGTCCTTTCTTAGCTTTTATCGTTCTTTATCTTATTTTTTGAGTTCGGTTCTACAAACTCAGTCTCCAACCCTTTCATTGCTAGTTCGTCGATTGCTTTACTTCTCTCTACTCCTGCGTGGCGTGGGAACCAGTAATGAGGGACTCCGTTGCTCTTTTGTTGCTCTAGCCCAGCCTATTAATTTTAGTAGTGCACTCCGAGGAACTCAGTACATTGATGGCGGCCTGACTATCTGAAAATATTATGATTTGTTGCCTGCTCTATCGAGGTTGAACTAAGTGCCTGAACCTCTGCTTGTAAGGTACTGGAATCAGTACACCTGTCCAAGTTCCTGTGGGTGTTTTGGATCCATTCGTGTCGGATTTATTGTTTCAGTCTCTCTCAATGCCAGTATCTCCTGAACTTATCGTCCCCATTCGATCATTATTTTTAATTATTTTTAGCATGGTCTCCTTGGCGATCCTTTCTGGCACTTCCTTTCTACTCTAGTACCAGATACAAGTCAGTCTTTGCACTTTTTAAGTGAATTTCCTTGTCGTACCCAGTCTGGTTCTACTGCCCGTACGTGCTGATGGGTCTAAGCATCATTTGTTTTTTTTTTTTTTATAATTTGCACGTGTGAAAAGGGTTATGAATACCCTTATACTAATTTTAGGACAAGGGCGTTTTTTTTAGGAAAGGGGAAGAGACAGAGGGAAAGGCAGATCGGTGTAATTGGTTTGAAACTCAGCTGGTATTAAGTTTCAGTGAACTCCAAGGGTGGCTGTCCAGATAACTGGGGAGCTTGTTTGTTTTTGTTTTTGTCATTACTCATGATTCACAGTATTTTTTTCCGTCCTCCTGATGTCATCATCACGATCAAGTTGCATTTTAGCCATATGACCGCCCTACTGCCAGTGTTATGCCTTCGCAGTAGAGTTGACATAAGCTTTCGCAATTGATCGACTTTTTATTTATTTCATGCGAAATAAATAGATGATTATTGACATCAGGATTCGAACCGTGAACCTGTAGCGTGACAAGCGATGATGTTACCACTACACCACGGCCACCCTCATAGTGTACATGAATTTCTAGATTGCATTCTTACGTTTTTTCTGATCGTCATGCCCAACATCTCATACAGTCACATTAAATCGTGAAGTGCACACCCCTTTTCCATTGAAAAGCACCTTCTATGTCCAAAGGGTGCAATTTCCATGTCTTTGATCTCTAGTAATCTCTGTACTGATTCTATTAGCTAGTACATGACGGTCTCCGTCTATCTGTCGATCGGTACACTTGCTGACAGATTTCTCCATTTTCCTCAGTATTAACTATGTTAGGCTGATAGGTCTGAATGATTTCAGGTGAGTGTTGTCTCTCTTGTCCACTCGTTGGGCCTAAGTGCCAAACTGATTCTAGTTAATCTAATCACGTAAACTGCTTACATGGTCCAGCTATTGAATGTGGCTACGGCATGGAGCGCACCTTCATCTACTATCGTAAATTTTGTATATGTCCCGCTTCTCTATTTGTGATGGGTAGAGCGTGAAATATTCCATCTGCTCCCAGTGCCAGGGCTGCTCCTGGCTCAGTCTAGTCGCTGATGAATAGAGATAGATTAGGTTTGTCACAATCATAGCTGTCAGCTCGCATAGACCTACGATGATTCTTTGCGTTATCCCTAGTAAGAATTCGCAATTTTCAGTCTTAACCTCGCTGTTGCAGGGCAGGGTCAGAGAAAGTGTTCTATATCTTCCGCCTCCTCCTCACAGTTGGCACAGATTGTTGTATCTGCTAGCCCGAGTCTGAGCGAATGTATATTGAGATTGATGTGCCCTGTTTAAAGTCCCATCATCGTTCTTAACTGCTTGAGTTAAAAGCTCTTTTTGCTGTGTTGTTACTCGGTTCTGTTACCACGGATCTGGTCACTTTAGGCGAGTCTAGATTCATCCAGTAGTTATTGAACTCCTGTCGTATCTTTTCAGTGATTATCGATTTAATTGTTGTCAGAGGGACCCCTATTGTCTTTTAAGGATTCAGTTCTATGTTACTCGCTCCTTTCCTTGCCAGTTTAACTTGCTTTTCGTTACCCGGTACACCTTCATGCACTGGTACCCATGTAAGACGGACTTTGTTTCGCCTGGCTAGTAGGTTCAATTCAATTTTGCACTCCGTGATTTCGACATGGGACCTGTGATCGCTCTAATTGCTGCTTTGCTGTCCGAACAGATGTCGATTTGCCTCTCTTCGAATAGGTGGGTTAGCACAGAAGATACCAGCCCCTGATTCCTCTGATATGTTAAAGCCGTCTGTGTTTACCGATAACCCGTTGGAGTTTCTTATCGTCATTTCAATCGTCCAAGATTTTCTTCTGGGGGGAATTGTTTCGAAGTTGTTGAACATTACTATCGACCACAATCGATGAGTGCCGTAATTTCTCTTATCCGGTGGTCGGGGTACTGGCATGCACGATTCGCATACCTGACCACACCCTGCACAATTCTCCCTGCACGACTGCCGTTAGGTATTACTGCGCGCGGTTGGTTAGCCTTTTAGGTTATGTTCTCTTCTACGCCTTTTGTATTCTTAGGCGATTGGCATGGATATGTGCCTAAGATCGCTGAGTACGCGTACCGCCACGTTACTTACTATGGTCCAGTTTTCGTCATTCTAATGCATGTACGAGTAATTTAAGCCACTCCTCAAATTGGTCCAGAAGGACGATCCTCTCGATTTCATTCCGTGGGCAATGACAAAAAACACGTGTTCAGCGTTTTCCGGAATATTTTCACAATGTGGACAGTTCGGGATAGTTTCGTGTCTGCGTTTGAAGAGCCATTCTCTGAAACAGCCACGTCCCGTCAGAAACTGAGTCAGATAAAAGTTCATTTCGCCGTGTTTTCATTTGATCCATACATCGGTCGCTGGTATAAGGCGATGCGTCCACCTCACCTTTACGGATACGTTCCACTGTTGTTGCCAGGTTGCAATACTGCGGATTCTTCCGTATTTTGTCTACCTGGCTATTTCGAACTCATTCGCTTTTTAGTCTTGCCTTTTCTTTTCTTTAGCGAGTAAGTCGATGGGGAGCATTGAAGATACAACTGGCGCTAAGACGGTGGACGGATTTAACTTCATGCACATACTATTGAACCTTCGCCGCACTTGACCATATTTCTACTGCGTACATATATATAGAACTGGCAGCTCCTGCAAGTATAAATCTTTTGTTCTGTTTTGGGAGTGATGGGTACTTTACCTTCAACAGGAATTTTCTCATACTCGCCTTGTGGATATTTCAAGAGTCCAGCTTCAACTTTCTCTTCCCACATCTGCTTGAAGATGGTAAATAGTTTCTCTGCACTATGCCGCTGAGACCTTCTTCACTCTGCATTTAACTTCCAGCCCATTTGCATTGTTTGACAGAGAATGGATTTCGCCAGTAAAACAAAGTCTAGGTGGTCGCAGATATTCTATCTTTGGCGTACTTCTTGACCAATGTATGTGGTCAGTACCTAATCATGACCTACATCTTTCTCCAAGACTTTGCATATGTATAGGTGTTAACACTTGCGTTTACCAATTCACCTGAGCAATATCGTTAAGCTACTTTATTTTACCCCGGACAAGATCTCAAATTCTTCCATCCGGCACATGACGTAAGCTAATCACTTACCAACTCCAAATTAAATTGAAAACACAATAAAAATTAAAAAAAAACTAATCTCTCGGCGATAATCACTTCGCTAAATGACAATTTTCCCACTTTAACACTTCTCACCTGGTTAGGACAGACTTCAGATAGCACAACCTAACCAATTACATTCACCAACTTTCGCATGAAAGACTTAACCCAGCGAACTCCCCACCCGTCCGTCATTTCCAGACTTTATTTTTTTATTTCACAGCTAATAGCTGCAATTTAATTGCCAACATATTCAATTAATTACCAAGTTGTTAGCCCCCCATCTGCCTGTTTGGCTTTAGCACTAGCCGGGGTAATTAAATTATCAAATCGTCGATTAGCCAGTGATATTTTGTGGTAATTGCTCGCACTCTGTCGTCGTAGTAGACATCGTCGTCGTTGTCGTTAGTATGTCGATGGTCTGAAGAGTCATGTTCGTGCGACCAAAACTTTCATCGGCCTCATGATGTTAGATACTATTTTCAGTTTCAGTTAATTTATCTTATAACACAGCATCCATCACAGATTGGAGAGAAGAGAACGATGAAAATTTTTCGGTGGTGGTTACTTCGGAATGTTGGATTCCTAGATTTTGGACCTCTTTTGGTTGTCTCTTGTCCACCGTATGTTGCTGCCAGTCGAATTCTCTACCAAAGCTAGTCGAGTACATCATTCTGTTTGATTTATGATTTAGCCAATTAATGTTTCGGTTTCTCGATTTAATTAAAAAAAAAATAAACCCAAAAGATAAAGTTCTCGATTGGTACCACCGAGCCTAACAGCCAACTCTGGGTGAAGCGAAATTCCTATGATTTTTTACGCTCTCTTTTATTTTTAAGGTTTTTTTCTTAGTTTTTTTGCTGCGCGAATATTCTTCTTCTTCAGATGATCTCAAGCCGCGGCAAATCAATCTGGACATGGTCACGTCAAAGAGTGAATTGTTAGACATGATCGCACGCAGCACGTACCGAGTGGTCAAGCTGAGGTTGGTAGTAATGATGAAGATGGAATTGGTTAAAGAAAGTGAGTGAGGTCGACGGAGGTTTACGTTATTACATTGTAGGTAGTGAAATTAAAAGCAATATTCGATTAAAGTAAGAAGAATTGAGAAGGTAGGTGGATTACATTGTAATATTTTGAAACTCTCTGTCCTGTTTCTCTTCCACAAGCCCCTTAACAGAATTATAAAAGACTTATTAAAGAAGCAACGAATCTACATTATAATAGGATAGTGATACGATCTTCGGTAAGTAGGTCTTATAAATAGAAATGCTTCCAGATCAAGAAAGCCTTCGGTAAACGCTGGGGAATGCGACCGCATATAATCCACTGAATGTACACAGCGATCATTGGACACATACTAGTTTGGTGGAATGCAATGGAATAAATCTGATAGGAGCACTGAGATCAACACCACAAGCAGAGTTAGAAATAATACTTCACTTTCTTCCCTTGCAGGAGTACATAAAAGGCCTGGCAGGCAAAAGCGCAATCCATTTTAAAGCATCCGGTCTTTGGAAACAAAGTTCCTACGGTCACACATCTGTACTTCGCAGTTATGTAATTGTTGTCCCCATCAAATAACTCAGACTATGTTATTCCATATCAGGATTTCAATAAGAATTAATCCACCCTTATTCCCAAGAGACAAAAATGGGAAACCAGTCTTAGACTGATGGATCACTCATACAAACTCCCAAGTGTCTTTCAAACTGAAAACTGTGCCATTGATAGAGCAGCGCTGACAATCCTAACAAGGAAAATAAATCCATCTCGGATTACAATTTTTGTGGACAGTCAGGCAGCAATCAAGGCACTCGTAAATATCGTAAAATCCTGAACACAGACTACCGCAGGATCTGTCAAGATGAGGAAGAAATAGAAACCATGAAACACCTGCTCTGCGACTGTCCAAATCTCCACAACCGTCACCTCCTTCATACGAGAAACCGTCTCTTCGGAGAACTGAGTGAGTTGACGCATGTATAGCTGAAAATTCATAAGGAACACACGCTGGTTCGAATAAGAATCAGTCAACTAGAAACAGTGTTAGTTGCGGTAACATAACCCAAGGAGAATCGCAATGGACCAATAGGCCCCCGTGTAAACACCTTTCGAGATGCACAGCCCCCCCAACCTAACCTAGATAATTTTTTTGTGGGACTTGATTGCCCTAGTTATTTCAGTTTTACTGGGACCGGTGCGAATTCGGAAATTTGTTGCTTCGGCAGACTCATCAGAGTTGGAGTTCATATCACCATCCTCTAAGTGGTTAAGTACTGTAGCGAAGTACTTTCTCAAGCTAGTGAGCTGATCCTCATCCGAAATCAGAAGATTACCATCTAAATTCTTTACTGGATGCTGTTTGTAGTTCCGACCACCAATGAGCTCCTTGGTGATGTTATAGAGAGTCCTACTGTCACACTGTTTGTATACTGACGTTTATCACGTCTCACACTACGTTGCACTTCCTTCTTCTCCAGGCGATATTGGGTTTCTAGCTCGGTTCTCTCTACTGCTGAGGCTGCTGCAAACCGCGCCTTGATTGCTGTACGGTCATCGATCTATCTCCAGGTATCTGCTGATAGCCATGTGCGGTGACTTTTCTGCCTTTACCGAAGTAGTTGCGTACCTCAGTTGCAAAACTATTTTTTACAGCATTCCAGTGTTCGTCCATGCTCTCCTAAGGCAAGATGGTCGCTGAATTGTTGGCGCACTTGGGGATCCCTGAGCTTGTCGGAATTGTATCTGGTAATGTTGAGTAAGTTTATGCTGTTGCTGTTGGCGGATGCAGTACAAAGGCGAATAAATCGTGTTTCCGTTCTTGTCCGATGTCTGCTCCACGTTTGTTTGCGGCGACTGATGGTAATGTTATCGATCTCGTTGGACGTTCGCTGCCTGCCAGTTGAGACCCTGATCCTGTGGCTGGTGTTATGCTTAAACAACGTATCTTCAATAACTTGGCGGTAGAAGTCTACAAACCGCGCACTGTTGTCATAACGGTCTTCAAAGCCGTGAATTCCAATCACGTGCTTAAGCATAGTGCTGTTGCTTCCTACCATGAGACGTTTGGTAGTAGACGGATCCTAAATGGCCTATCATCCTCAGTCGCATCTTCGGTCAGAGCTTAACACTGTATGATGGTAAATTTTCCTTCTCTGCTCTGGAATATAGCCGTCAATGTGAGGTTTTCATCATATGATGTTGTTTCGTTCAACTGCAGTTAGCATCAGACCTTCTCCAGACTTCCGCGCTCTCCCAACTAGTCTACCAGAGTAGAGCCTGACTGTGGTTTTTGTTGTTGAGTGGTATTCTTCAGCATTAAACCATCTTATCTTACTCAGCTACAAGATGTCTATCTTATATCGCGTGAACTTACGCTCTATTTCCCTTCCTAGATTGAGTCGAGGAGGGTCTTGATGTTCCAGAAACCGATTGTTGTCCGTGTACGGTAGCCAATGGTCGTCAACAAAATATCCATCGAAGCGTTGTGTTCCGTTTCAGATCAATTTGGGATTTTTACGATTGTGGCTCCCTGGACCACAGACCAACCGAGACTTATCTTCTTTTGTGGCACAGGAGACTCGCCATTCATTCCCTCTCGCTTGGATTTTTCAGATAAATTCCCAGATGATACCTTGAGGAGGTGGAAGTATGGCTTACTAATAGGTACTAGGTTTTCGGCTACAGTGGCTCCTACGAGGCCTTTGTGCGATCAAATTTCACCTCATGCGTTTTATTGAAAGAAACCATCACCTTAATGATCACCAGTGTGGTTTCCGGAAATAACTTTCCACAGCTGATCTAATACCTGTCCGAGGAATGGAACCAATGCGTTCATGATCATGGTGAATGCAAGTTGTTGCTCTTAATATTTCCAAAACTAACAGAGTGTAGCATAGTGCTCTCGTTAACAAGCTTCAAGCTCGTGGCGTTTGTGACATTTCCGTGAAATGGTTTGCAATTTGTTTAGTAGTTGATCATTACAAGTTGTATAAGATAGACGTACTCGTACGTCTTCTACACCAGTTTCGGTATTCCCCAGGGCTCAGTACTCTCGCCGTTCTTTTTTTCTGATTTAAATCGATGATCTCCTTTCTGTCGTTCATAATCCGATTCCTTCTTTCGCGTATAACAGCACTCTTGACTTTGCCTATTTACTAACGACTTCGTAGAGTCACAGCGGCAGTATATGTCTCCGAACTCAACTCTCACATTGATTCAGTCATCAATTGGGGTGCGATAAAGCAAGTTGAGTTCAATGTGTCAAAAACACAGTACTGTCTCCTGTCAATGAAGCTGGATACTTACGTGGTCAAACTCAGAGTTGATGTTAAGCTATTTAATGGCTTGTTAATGTTTGGCATGTACGAGTATATGTATATTAGCCCCGACCTTCGTAGTAACCGGAAGGTTACTGGTGCTGCAGGAGGTGGTGTTAGATGCCTAGGATTCCTCAAAATATGTAATCGGTTTTTCGCTCCTGTGGACTTGGCCACAATATATAAGGCTTGCTTATAAGTATGTTCGTTCGAAACTTGAATATAACTCACATCTTTGGGAGTACTTGTAGACTGATTGGTGATCAATCTATATGCAGCCATATATGCTTAACGATCCTGCCACCATTAATAATCGGGCGAAGTATATAAATGTGTCAAACCTACAACTTTCTAACTCTGTACACAGACCTGTGACGTATGAGGTTCACAAACAAAAAAAAAAAACTTTTCGGGATATTCACACTCAAGAACAAATATTCATAATTTATTTTCATTAACTTCGAGGTGAACTCTGGCATATTAAAGGATTGTTTGTCCACAATTTTTCCAAAATTCAAAAAATTCGGCATCCGTCTTGTAATTATTTTTTCGAACAACCCACTGTTTTCGAGATATTCGCACTTAGAAATGATTTTCATCAATAGCTTCGAAGTACTTGTAATTTAGAATGTCACATGTACTGTAAACTCGAGGCGGGGCTTATCCAGTATGCACACATCACTGTTCATCATGTTTTGTTTCGTTATACCACTCACTTTGTGCTATAAATCGTGCATTCACTGTTGTGAATGTCAAACTGTGATGTGATAACGCTTTATTTTTAAGTCATCAAAAAGTAACGAATGTGAATTTCCATTCACAGTGAATAATTCACTGGTAGTGATTTTTTGCTCACCTCTAGTATTACGACCTTGCAGACAAACCATAATGTACCCCTTAACCTCCTCAGTGACATACGAGTACACAGTATGACAAATAATATCCCCGACTGACTCTAGAAAACATAATTAAAATACGATTTCTGTTTATTTTTCGGTGTTTTTATCCGAAATATTCTCCTCCCGATTCAATACACTTGTTACAGCGATTCAATGGTAATTCAAATGCTTGATCTAGCTCATTTTGCAGAATTGCCTTCAGTACCCGTGACGAAGATGCTTGAATGGTTGGAATGTCATCAAAAAAAGCATCCTCTCAACTTCAATATCAATTTCGGGAACAAAAAAAAGTCGCACCGTGCCAAATCAGGTGAATACGGCTGATGATTTAACACACACACTTAATTTCGAGATAAAAAAATTGACCAACAATGAGTGCTGTGTGACTCGCTGCATTAACATGCAACAGAGACCAACTTTCTGGCCATCAAACGCTTCAAAACTTCAAGATAATATGCGGCAGTAACTGTTTGACCAGTTGGAACGAATTCTTTGTGGATAATTCCTTTGCTATCGAAGAATGTGATGAGCATTGCATTAATTTTTGAAGGAACTTTTCGTGTTTTTTTTTTAGCTTGTGGTGAATTTTTTGACTTCCATTCCGCATTTTGACGCTTGGTTTATGGATCGTATTGGAAACGCCATGTTGGTTGGGATCATTCTTGACGCCGCAATGACGTCTCTGGAATGTCAGACTCCCATCAATTTTTGATCGTCATTCAATGTGTGTGGAACAAATTTTGCACACACCTTTGTTTTGCCCAAATCTTCGTGAAGAATGGTTAGAATAGTCTCCTTGTTGATGTTTAGGGCCTCTTCCATCATTCGCAATGAAGTGTACTTCTCAAATTATATTTTCTTTCTTCTCATTGTTCAATATTCGTAGGACCTTTGAACAATTTAAATATTCCGTCATTCAATTCTTGTATTCCCTGTCCTTGGATGCACTCAAAGTGACTACATTCATCGTCATACCATGGATTTCTTTATATTTGGAAGTATCTAACTACGCTGATGGCAGTTTTGCTCCTCTATAGCTACAAAAAAATCATATCGTGTAAGCTTAATACCCCATCAATCTATTTAGACCACGACGTCGGGTATTTCGTAATCTCAGAAACGTTTCTCATTACGAAGGACACATGCTCGAGCATACGCCGCCAAAAATTTATATTAACCATCATATTTACGTCTATCATCCAACTGATTTGCTGCCATTCACACACGACTAACCGGGAGCCAAATTGACAGATCTCCCATTGAAACTGTCCCAAGTAATTTTGAAATCAGAACCAGAACAACCTCCTGCAGCACAATTACTCAATCACGTATCCTCGAGCAAAAAGAGAAAAAAATAATTTGATCAAAACGTGATATCTCAACTCTCAATGTTCTGCTGTTTGGCTGCCACTCTGTCATACGCAGACAACAAGAAACCGTGTACATACGATCAGAAGGCAAATCCACTGAGTCATTTCAATTATTCTATTCCGAATCGCAAATTGCACTTAAAGTCCTCTCTAACTTTAATCAATTGCCTCCAATAGAATCGATTTTTGTTAACCAAAAACTACCGACATTGCCTTTGGGGGTGCGGGCATTTGTCTGTTATACGTCGTGTGTTCAAATCAAACTGTGAAACTCACAGATGATTGTCAAATATGTCAGAAATTCCATTGCATTGCACTCATGTATTGAACTGCAGTACTAAGTGTTCTGTCTATCACGTAACGAGTTCGCCCGCAGGAAAAAGAAAAACAAACATTCTTCATGCATTCGAAGAACCCTCCCAAAATGTTTACGAGTATGTATACATTGTTGAAATTGAAAATTGCTGAAATTGTCACCAGCCAATGCAAAAAAAAAAAAAAATCTGGTCGCAAGAAAAACTAGAAAAATACTTTGAAAGTAATTAAAACAGAGACGTGCTAAACACTCAGATGCTAAATAAATTGCTAAATACTAACTGCAGAGACATATAAGAGAGAAAAAAAAGGAACTAAATAAAGTTGAAAATTGCATTTCACAAAATAACGTGAGCGCGATTCCTTTTTTACAAGGAAAAAAAAAATAAAAGACTACCAAGCATGACACAAAGTCGTCGTCAGTACCGCCGCCACCACTACCACCCTTACCACGGCAATAATCGTCTAATCGTCTACGTCGCGTTAATGCTAATGTAGCAGGCGTGTAATTAAAAATTCGTTTTCCTTTCTATACCCGCAATGTATCTAGCAACCTAGAAAAAATTAAAACAAAAATCTACTCCTGAATATTCATTGAATACAATTATTGGGAAATCCACAGTTTTGAGTGTAATCAAAACAAAAGAGTTGAGCAGGAAACTTTTTTGGTTTTTCCTTTGGAAAATATTTAATTTAAAATTATTTAAACTTCACATTACTCAGTAGGAATTCCAATGAAATTTTAATTAGTTTGGTTTATTTTTATTTGCACTACGGGATGGATGTGTTGCATCAGTGAAGCAGATCGTGATTGAGGTTTTGTTATCTGGCAGAGTTATTAAGGAAATCGTTGCATGTAAAAATAAGAAATAATCGAAATGGTTAGCAGTTAATTAGGAAATATGTTGGTAACGTACTGTTGCAGAATACTGGTTCATTGACTTAGAATGAACTAAAATTTGATTGCAAATTCTGAATGAGTTCTTAAATAATTTAAAGTGGCAGTGAAAGCAAGCTTCTTGTGTTTTGCAGTACCTCGGGGCATATCTCTCTTATTCTTGGTGGTGTGTAAATCCTTTTATCCTCACAATCTCAATAGTCAGTGTAATTAGGTTGAACAATAATCGCCTAGTATCTTCTTAAAAAAACTAAACAAAATCCAATTAAAATTGTCCACAGAGACTGAATTTCAACGCCTATATCGACTTTATCTTCGACTCATGGTGATCGATTTTGTACGGAGATCACATTCATTAGACATGATGACAGTCTCCTAATGAAGAGATTGTCAATAAAATTTATCTTTTTTGCGATAGATGGAGATACTCCTCCTGTGTACTGCATTATCGATAGTTCGGAAGCAGAGCATTTAGCCATTAGTAACAATAGTAAGGAAGCCCTTACGAATGGCAAGTTCTTCGGATAATGTAAGCGGGAGAGCATGCACTTTTAGAAACAACAAACGATTATCTAGAATTGTCATATTATTGAAAATTGCTGCACACCGAGTAAAAACTTCAATAAGACTTTGGAATGTTTTACACTAGAACTTCTGCTACAATCGCCACGCAAAAGAATCATTGGAAATCTTATTAAAGCAGATTCATTTACCTATTGGCAATGAGATCTTAGTGACAATGTTGAATGGTTTGTGAACTTCAGCAGTGTCAATCGTCTTTTCATCGGAGTCATCTCTTTAAGTTGAATACCTGTCAGAAGATAAATAAGATTTAGAAGTGCACCAAAAGTTTATGGGCATTCGAATGAGGCTTAAAAATAGTCGTCGTTATATTTCGATGCTTAGCGAATCATCGATCGCTGTCACAGCATTATAGGTTCGCCTTTACTGAGAGAAGTTTATAACAAAAAAAATGCATTTCGAGGCGATACTACTAAGGCCATGTCTTAATCTCTCGCCCGATCTCCTAGCAACACACAGATTTATACTTCGATCTCAAAATACCCAAGAGAAATAAGGTGGAGTACTTTTATCCTCACATTGCTCGCTCGAGAACGACTAAAGACAGGCAGACAGATGTTTTTGCTAATTACAGAACTCATTTCTCTTGTCAAATGTCTAATTTGAAGGAACTATTAATTTGCTTTCCCATTACGAACACTGATTATCCTGTTAGATGTTTGATCGGTAGTTACATACATGTGTACCTTGTAACATTAATCACCGGATCATGTACCCCGAGAAAAGGCAAAGTTTCCGTGCTTTACCGAGAAACAGGAATACTACACCACCAGTCACAACTGAGGAAATCCTTGAGGCTGCATTAGCTATAAAGACTAACAAGACGCCAGGAATTGATGGGATCCCAAACTTCGTAGTGAAGAAATCTTCAAACGTTTGTACACGGCATACCTAGCGGAAGGCAAATTCCCTATACAGTGGAAAAGGCAGGTCCTTATCCGGAAGGGCAACAAACCACCTGACCAACCATCGTCGTACAAGCCGCTATGTACGCCCAACACACTAGGTAAAGTGCTTGAGTAAGTCATACGAACAAGATTAGAGCGATACAGTGAAAGAGATTCCGGACTCTCCAACCAACAGTTCTGCTTCATTAAGAAGCGAAGCACCATGCAATTAATAGAGGCAGCATTCAACATTGCGCGAGAAACAATTGCGGGACGGAGGTGGCTAGGAAGGACAAAGAAGTACTGCGCGTTGTAACACTCAACGTCAGGAAAGCGTTTCAACATGGTCACCTGAAACTGCATAGTAAGAGCGTTAAGCAACCAGCATGTACCGAACTACATCATGAGAAAAATTGACAGCTACTTCAAAGACAGGACTCTTCACTATGACACAGAAGAAGGAGTTATGGGAGGAGTTCCTGAGAATACCCAAAAATGCTGGAACAAGTGTCTGAAAAATGTTATCATGTGAGAGATGTCAGATCATGGCTACAGACATCAGATCTGAAACTGGCGGACCACAAGACAGAAGCAGTATAAATGAGCAGCAGGAGTAGAGTACGAGTAGAATACCTCACTATACATGTCGATGAGCACACCATTGAGTCGAGCCCCTACATCAGATACGTGGGAATGCTGGTGGACCACAGGCTCAACTTCAAAGAGCATAAAGGATTATCCTGATTAATGCCAAATGTTGGAGGACCCAGCCAACCAATTAGAAAACTGCTAGCAACAGTGAGCAAATCGATACTTATGTATGCGTCTCCTATATGGGCAACAGCGAAGAATGTAAAATCTTGAACTAGGTGAATGAACTCGGCGTACAGTATCGCATCGCTAAGAGTATACTTCACTTTTAGAACCGTGTCAGCGGAAGCCATGAGCGTAATCTCGGGCAGAGTGCCTATTGACCTAGAAGCCAAAAAGACAGCATCACAATGCGAGATCGAGCGAAAAGAAAGGAGAGCGAACAGCAAGGCCATACAGACGAAGTGAAAACACAGATGGAACAGTACAACCAAAGGAAGATGGACATATACACTAATACCCAACATAGAGGAGTGGGGATGGAGGCTCATGCATGCCTGGAACTGACCATAATTCCATTTCTCTGAACCTTGGCGCTTACTTGCTTTACATTGGACCAGAGCCTCAGCCAACAAATCTCTTCACCCAGCTCGATTCTCATCGTCTTTGCCTATGAGACTTTAAAATCGATAAAGAAGTGGAAGGTATAGATCTGAAATTCCTGAGCTTTCTCTAAGATTTGACGTAATGTGAATACCAGGTCAATGTCAGACTTTCCTGTGTTAAAACTGCACTTATAGAAATCCATCAGGTTGTTAATGAAAGGTTTTTGGCGTTCACACAGCGCAGCAGACAGCAGTTCAGAGTATCTTCATATTTGGAACCTAAGTGCGGTCTTAGAAGAGATGTTGTTAGGAGTATAGATTTCACGATTCTTGGATCTTGATGAGGCTTGAAGGTTATAACTTCTTAGCCCATAAAAGTGCTCAAAATTAGATCCAATTTGGCTGTAAGTTGTTATTGAAAAGTGAAATGTTGATCTCACGATCGAGGCCGGAATAGATGACCCACAGATTTCACTTATGGCACACAAATGGAGCAATTTGCAAATTTCGACAAAATTTGCAACACAATCAATTACATGTACATATCCCAATCGTCTCCTACCATCATCTCTCCTCATGAGGTCTCACGAGCCCTTGTCCAATGCCATTAATTACATCGAAGAGGAGAAAATTCCCGCCGAATATCATAGAAGAAAAGCAAACATTAAAACCGAAAAGCAAACAATCTCACCTCCATAATCAATTTACACTCAAAATCTTAATAGCAAATCATTAAGACTGATAATCATAATTAATCACAATCATCATCGCACGAAAATAATGTTTCTACCGCTGTTGGGGTCTCCGCGCGGGAAACGATGTTGAAATTTCAACCTGACATTGCAATTTGCCATCAAGCGAAAGCATGCCTCAAGATACTTGATCCTCTGCCTGGGCATCATCCTCTTAACCAAATTACCACTGCGCGCCGTACCGTCGTCATCGTTGGTCGTCAGCAGATCCTCTTTCACATAGAAATTCCATGCCACTAGGTTCTTGGTTTAATATTGCCAGGAAGAGGAAGATGGCGCAAAGTTTCATTAGAAATTGCCAACGCACGCTTTTCAAATTTAGGAACTTGACGCGTCAAAAGTGACATGCAGCAGTGGAAGGAACATTTTTTTTACCGCCATGATGGTGCATGATGACTTCGCCGAGTAGTTCTGCCAATGCATGACATGACCTTCGTGAACATTTCTCTTTAAATTGCTCTATATGTTGGGAGGGGGGTTCCGTTTTTTTCTTTTGTAACAAAAATCGTGCTGTGGTCTTCCAATTTATAAAACTAACTAACAAAAATGTTTTCCTTTTTTTTTTTCTTGCAGATGATCCTCATGACCTGCCCATATGTGTTCTACAGCCATCTTCTTTGTGGTAAATTGAAATGACAGCCAACACTGGGGAGAGATATTAAATATGCTGACAAGCCACTGAAGGAGATCAGATTTTTTTTTTTGACAGTCTTCCCGCATGGACTTGAATGGATGTTTATGTAGGTCATCGTTTTTATTAACACTGACTGAAGGATATCGACACGAAATAGTAAAAGATACAAATTAAGAGCTCACTGGAAGTTATTTTGCATGATTCGCCCATACCTGCATGCTTTTTACACAGAGAAACGAAGTTTTTTTTCGTCAAGGGATTGCACCGTGGTGTCACAGCATCTTGGCATGATTGGCTCCGATGAAATGTCGTCAACCACGAGCATGGATATAAGTGAAACATTTCGGCCGGAAGATTTATCGAAAACGGATTTTTTCGATTTTGTCACAGCACCAGATATGGGTATTGGAATTGGTGTGGGTCATGATCGGCCGCCAGGGACAAGCGACACAAATGGAACAACAAATGATCCAGCGCTACAGGGTTATGATCAGGTGAGTTATTTTTTTTACTTAATCATAAAGTCTACGACAACATGCTCTTGCTCTTGTTTTATAAATGAATGGCAGTACATAGTATATTAAGTTGTCTAAATGTTCGTCCACCTGGATAAGGTACTAACTTTATGCACAGATATACATTTTTTTTTTTTAATTTTGTTTACTTCCTGTCAGTACTTCTTGAAAAGTATATTTTCAAAGATGAAACTTTCATCTTGTGATGACTGTAGTTATTAAATTCAAGGCACTTAAATACTCCTCCAGCTTCTGTTCACTCTGTTGTTCTACTTTGTTTAATAAGAATAATTAATAAGACAGAATTGATTCATGAGCTTTTTGTCTCTAGTCAACAATTCCATAGTCTTCTAAACACACGAATTAAATTTGTTATCAGAGTTTTCATAATGACAAGAATTTATTACCATTGATACGCTTGGCCAGTTTGGAGATTGAAAAGTTTATGCCTTATCTAGGAATAAGTACAGGCTACCAAAGGATCCTGCAATCTACTCCCATTGAACTTTTTTTTTCTGGGGTTATTTTAAGGAAACCAGCAACTAAGCATATTATTCGACGAGAAATTGCTTAAATAAAGCCGCAGTTATCTGAAAACAATTAGGAACATCCTGTAGGTATAGGGTTGAAGCAACACTGACCAGATTGTCAGACTTAGAAAGTTAAAATGGCTAACGAACAGCATACGAGTATTGTAAAGTGTAACGATGGTTAGATGTGGTAAGACTTACTTTTCCTTCCCTTCCTTTCCATATTGCGACTATAAGTTCAAGAATGTTGGTTTTTAAGTGCTCCAAAGTTTGGGGATTATGTGCATAGATACGAGTACAATTTTTAGCATAGTCACCAAATCTCGAAATTGAACAGTCGGGGAACTTTTCGTGCAACAGAGCTAAATTTGCCTGTGTTGGGTGGCACGTAGCACTGTCCTGTTGGAACCACATGTCGCTCATATCGATTTCTTCCATCAGAGGAAAAAAAAAGTTGGTTATCATTTGACCACAGCACAGAGAATTCACTGTAACAGTGGCGCCTTCGTCATTTAAAAAAAAACGCCGCCGGTTCACAGTGCGCACCAAACTGTCACCCGTGGGGGATGCTATGGACTCTCAAAAATCACATTTGGATTCTCAGTATCAATTTTGCTTGTTTACGTAGCTACCGAGCAAGAAATGTTTCTCATCCCTGAATAATATTTTGTTCGAAAAATCGACGCCAACTTGTTGATTTTCAAGTACGCATTCGTATGTTCTACGCATTCTATAGTCAGCAGGCTAGTTATTTTGTAAGCTGGTATTTGACAACCTCGAGATTTAGGCCACTGAAGCACTCACAGCGGCTATCTTTTCAGTTGATCGAGCGTTACGATGATGCACAGGCGTTACTGCAGCACAAACACTACCGATTTGTTTGAATTTGGTGATTATGTTCCGAATTGTTTACTCAGTTGTGCGATTATGACGACCAGAATCTGTCCTGTCGAGATATGGATATTGCAAAAATGTTATTTTAGTAGTAAGATGCAACAATTTTACGAGGGTGGGTCAATAAATCCCTGAAAATAAACACAAATTGTGTAGTCACCTTAAATTTATTTTTTTTTGTCAAGAATCATCTTTCAAAAGAACGCACCCAAATTTTCAGACAGATCTGTCAAATAGTTTTGTTGTGGCAGCCATTTTATATAGACGCCTACTAGCATTTTCGTTAAAATGGAAAAAAGTGAATTTCGAGTGCTCATTAAACACTATTTTTTGCGAGAAAAAACTATCACGCAAACCAAACAAAAGCTTGACAAATATTATGGGGACTCTTCACCATCGATTGGAACCATTCACCACTGGTTTACTCACTTTCGGTGCGGTCGTTCAAGCACAAGTGACGCCGAACGTTCTGGTCGCCCAATTGAGATCACCACACCAGAAATGGTCAACAAAATCCATGGTTTGATAATGGACGATCGGCGAGTGAAAGTGCGCGAGCTTGAGCAAACATGGTTCAGTGATTTCGAATTTACATAAATATTTGGACATGAAAAAGCTTTCCGCAAGATGGGTGCCGCGTTTGCTCACAATCGACAACAAACGCATTCGTTTGACAACTTCAAAGGTGTGTTTGGCTATGTTCCAGAAAAATTGGGCTGAGTTTTTGCGCCGTTTCGTAACCGTGGATGAAACCTGGATTCACCACAACACACCAGAAACCAAGGAACAATCAAAACAATGGACTTCTCCTAGTGAATCGAAGCCGAAGAAGGCCAAGGCGGGTTTGTCAGCAAACAAGGTCATGGCGACAGTTGTTTGGGATGCGCGCGGTGTTATTCACATCGATTGCCTTGAAAAGGGTAAAACGGTCACCGGCGCATATTACGCAAAGCTGCTGGATCGATTCCAAGCCGATTTGAAACAAAAACGGCCGCATTTGGCGAAGAAAAAAGTTCTTTTTCACCAGGACAACACACCGGCGCACAAGTCCGCAGTCGCAATGGCAAAATTGCATGAGTTAGGCAACGAACTCCTCCCTCATCTAGCATATTCCCCAGATTTAGCCCCCTGCGACTATTTCTTGTTTCCAAACATGAAGAAATGGCTCGTAGGTAAGAGATTTGGGTCGAATGAAGAGGTCATCGCTGAAACAAACGCTTATTTTGAGGGGCTCGAAAAATCGTATTATTTCGAGGTCATCAAAAAATTGGAGAAACGTTGGATGAAGTTGTATAGAGCTAAAAGGAGACTATGTTGAAAAATAAAATGTTTTTTTTACCGAAAAGTGTGTTCCTTATTTCATTTCTCAGGGACTTATTGACCCACCCTCGTAATGCTTTGAGGGGTGGTTAAACGATCCATATTGTAAAATGGAAAGACAATAACTAAGTACCTGTCACTATGGATGACAGATGGGTTTGACAGATGCCCTTTACCATTCTATAAAATATCTAAAAGGAAATCGCAATGCAGCTAATTAAACGTTCTGTATTATCGAGTTTTAGTCTAGTCAAAATTAGCTCAAATTTCGGTCAAACGTAGACATAATAAATAATAATATGAATCCTTTAGATTCAGTAAGTCTTTAAGGTGCTAATAAAAAAGAACAGAAAAAATTCCGGTTGCAGGTTTTTAAGAAAAGGCTACACCTTGTAAATACTTATTGTTCATTCAAGAATATGCTGGAGTGGTCAACATTAGCTCAAAATCTTGCTCTTTACGTGAACCTTCATCAAAAACACTTACATTTTACTGTTTTCACGCTTCAAATTAGACAAATTGATTTATTATTATTTGTTCGCATTTGTCATAATGTTTTTTTTGAAAATGGCGTCAAATGTCATTGTGCTTGACATTTGTGTTGTTGACAGATAGAGAATTAGTTGACAACATACATGACATTTGGCACCCTGTTCAGTCTTCAGTCAGTTGGAAAATATGTACATAGCTGCCTAAGGCCACTTGCACCAACCCTTTTTGACAACATTACTTGCTTATTTATCCATAAATAATCATTATTCGACAGATTTAGTCACAATTTTCTACTTATCTATGAGTAAAATTATAAAATATTTACCTAGTCCTCATGGATTGAATACGTACTGTTAAATGTCAGATAAAAAATTTCAAAATAAAGCCGAGACGTCAAAATACTTGAAAAATATGCTAAAGGTACAGTAAAAATCTAAATTTTCTAAGGATAGCTTAGCTACCCAGAAATGGCAAATAGCTATTTATTCGCTAATCCCTGGATAGCTGTTTATAATTTTATTTCTGTTTGGTATGTAGGCCTTAATGTATGAAAGTGCTTGTCATGTGCTCTTCCCAGTTTGCAATTAAAAATGAAACTCACGTAAAGGAACTAAAGCAGCTACAACCCCTTCACTTGATCTCGAGCAGAAGTTTTATTGTGTTACTACCATGACCCAAGCCTCCCCAGCATTCGTAAATTGCATGTTTATGCTTACTTAAACATTTTCCTCTCAACGATGTTTACTAGCCTATAACCATCAACAGTGAAAGGACTGAAATACTAAACCCCTTAGCCAATCTTTTACACTTTGCGCAGCTGGGGTCCATCATCCCACATCATGTGCTTTATGTTATAGGTGCTAATTGTCTAGCCTTCTTCAAAAAAAATATCCATCAACTCTCAAATCGCAGCTGACCTCCCGCAACGATTCGATGATGAACCCTTTATATATCCCGTCGCAACACCAGAGGTCAAACACGTATGCCACTTACATTCGACGATAAACTACCGATCATGATCATGCTAACTCATCTCTCCCATCTGCGTGCGAAAAAATTTCCCAGGTCCTGATAAAGTTACGAGACCCATTTGCTTCCAGTCTTCTTCTTTTTCTTCCTACTCCTGCCCAGCCGCCCCCTACTTCCAGCTCATTATCATTGGCCATGGAGTCTGTAGTCGGGTCCGGCCACGATGACTAGCTAATTGACATTATCACGTAAAACAATCGAAAGACTACAACCACCACCACCACCACCGACGGTCATAATTTGACAATGATTTACAATGCACGGTGTAAATTGATGAAATGGACACAACTCGAGGGGGGAAATTTACGAAATTGACCCACGCAGGAAATCATGAACTTGACGTGAGAGATGGCAGTGCAAGGAGGACCACTGTGGAAGACCACTGACCCGTCCAACTGCCAGCGTGATTATGATGAATGAAGAATTGGCGGGCTTTGCCGCCGTGAGTCGTATCTCTCTCTCTTGTGCAGACATTTCTGGTGGCAAAATTCCCCACTCATTGAGGTCATATCGTAAATCATCAGAAATCGTGTTAATCTATTGATTATCATGGAAACCTAATGACGTTTCCCCATCATCTGCCCGCCCGGCTTGGGCCCGGTTCGATGAGAGTTGAAATTATGCTTGGCACGACGGAGACGATGACGATGACGTTGACGATGACGATGACGATGACGACGACACCCGACACAAATTTATTTACCTTTTCAAATTAACCATAAAATTGAACATTTGTAATAATTTTCAATTGGGAGATAATCAAATAATTTATCTCATCTATGTGGAGGTTTTTTTACTGTGCGTGTGTGTGTGTGTGATGGGGATGGGGGTGGGGGTTTCACAAACACTCAACTGGATTAATGGAGAGACCTCTATTCCTCGCGAGGTGAACACTGAACACAATTTGGCAGAGTAATGACCACATGAAGTGTGATGATGGCTTTGGGTCATTAGTTTTCGGTTGTTTTGGGGTCTGAATCGTGTGCATGTGGAATCCATTATTTATGTGATTTCAATTTGTCTTCGGATTAAGGAGATGGGGGAGGAGTTGATGGCATATTTTGTTGGGAATTATTTTAAAGGAGAAACTTTTGGCTCTGCAGCTATTTGCGGATGTAAATTGTTTAGTGCAGGTAGAAGGTCGTGATTTAGTGTTAATTTGATTAAGCACGTGCTTAAATTTGTTGGCCCATAAATGGGGTCAGTTATAAGCAATGAGATTGTTTTTAGGTTCAGAAAATGTGGTCTTACAATCCGGATAGATGGTAAATATTGTTCTGGTACTCTTAGTTTTACATCTGGACCAGGTTATATCTGAAAGTTGCTCAAGCAGTTCAACTATCAGGTTAAGTTTGTGTGAATTCAAAAACGCCAAAAAACTGTGCTACTGAACTGTTACTGTTGCAATGTGCAATTAAAAAAAAAAATTGAAACTGTTATAAGTTACCTTTGATCCATTTTTTTCACTAATTATAGGGTAAAATAAATAATAATAGTTAACGAACTGTAACAAACAAAAGCTTATCTAAAACAAACGAAAGCAACAGCAAAACAACTGCAGCTTGCTCTCTTTTGACGTTTGGTTGTGCTTGTGTTGCAACAATAAAATTACATTTGGTTTGAGCAGTACTGCCAAATCGTTGCTTTTTTCAACTTGTTGTTTTTATGTTGCCGCAACACTGCATTTTTGGATTGGGACTTTCCTAGAAGATCCGAGGGTGTTTTGCTTGCAAAGAAGGTTCATTATTCAGTGAGACAGCGAATTAATGCCGTCATCGTAGTGTAGATGTTTTAGGAAAGATGTCATTTGCATTCCCTTGTTTGCTCTCATAAGGGCTGCTCGAATTCCACTTTGGATCTTACTTCCGACATCTTGCCGTTGTGCAGAACATTAAACTTTATTGTAGGCAGCCTTTATCATAGTTACAAATTTATCGGCAATGCATCATGCACAAGGTATACCAAATAATGTTACAATTCACGCTGTAAAAAGCCTTCTCGAAGTCTATAAAAAGCAGATGAACTGGAGACCCATCGACTCGACTCCTCGTTCTATGACGATGCGCAAGTTGTTAATGAGGAGGACCTTGAGCGGAAACCTGCTTATTCGACTTCAAGAAAATCAAGGCATTCTTTGATCTGTTCCAGAATTATTCTGCTTATTAATCAGCAGCAGGAATAGCAAAAATACGTTTCTTCTTCTGTTCGGGCTTTGTAGCCTTCGGATGCTCGAACATCATATAATAACTCTCCATTGACGCAATCTCGCATTTTTCATATTCTTGAGGGATACTCGATCAGCGAATGCTCAGATAGTCTCTTGCAATTGTAGCTGTTGGATGATAAATTTTCTCACAGTACTTCTTTGGTGGCAGCAACGAGGTAGTGATCCGAATCAATGTTAACTGCTCGGAAGGTGCAAGCAATTTAGTTTTTTTTTTTTTTTTTTCTCCAATTTTGATAGTGTATTATGGGCAACTAGCAGTCAGAGAAGCGGCGATAGTACACCTCCTTGTTGGGTACCTCTTGTCGTAGACGCCTTTTTTATGAAGTCTTCCAATTTTAAATTGATGGTGCGCGGCTTCAATGTGTATGGCAAATGTTTTCTATGAGCGGAGTTTTATAGGATGTGCCGGAATCACCTATCAACTCTTTAGTAACTCTGTCTTTACACTCTCTATTCAGCTATGGAGTTGATGATGTTTTGTTACTGTGATGCACGCTAAGCTGTATTTCACCCATCATTATACAGCACTGTGTCAAGAGATCTCTTTTATCTGCAATACCAACTTGAAGCGGTTTCGACTCTGCGCAATCATCACCAATCACCTGCTTTGCATTCACCTACTTTTCGGTTCGGATACAAGCTTATTTTTTACAGTACCCAATGCTCTTTTACGTGGCATGGTACTGTTGATTGTCTAAAATATAAAATATTCACAAAATGAACGTAATTCTGGAATTACAATGGCGTTTCTGATTCGGACAAAAGCTTGACTCTTCCATAAGAGGTGCTCAAATATTTCATCTACTTCGTGACACAGTCCCAAAAAGATCTTTAAATATTTTTTACTTAAGTTTACCAGAAATCTAGTTCTACTTTCTTTTCGCTTGTATTGGAATGTTTTACTAACTAACAACCCAACCTCACCTACTAGCTATTAATTTCTTTCCGACTGTTGCTTATAGCCACTCACGTCTCCAAGTCGTCTCCAAGGCATCTACAATAATATCGGCTCAACTTTTTAGGTTTACATCTCCTAAGACAAGATTATAAAAATAAAAAAAATGTATATCTACAAATTCAACCCGGAAACTTATTGTCCACACCTACAAAGTCAATTGAATCCTTCACTAAATTGTCCATTAATTTAATAAAGTCTTGCCTGCATACGCAACCTTTCTCTAATCACATCTCTATGATTTTCTCCCCTGCATGAATAATTCACGCAATCCAATCCTAAATCACTCACCCGAGGCACATCGTACCCCCACACTTTGGACCATAAAACTTTCCTAGACCAAAAGATGCATAAACTATGCACATAACACTGCTCTGTTGGATGCATCTGTGAGCCTACCTTAACACGCGACGGTTCCATGATCTTTTGCTTAAAAAAAAAAACAAAATTAAATTTGATCTTCACTCCTATAGGTAGTAGGAGAACATAGAAAATTGCGTGCCATATCTGATACACACGACATTCAGTGCACATCAAATTCAATAAAGGTCGTTGAACATATCCCAGAGATATGTCACGTGAGCGCACTAGAACTAAGGTCTCTGCCATGCACAGCATAACCATCACCACTGAGATTGCTTCGAGCATTGGCAGCTCAACAGTTAAGACGAAACACGCTGTGGCCGAAGAACAACGATTCAAGCGATGTCCAAGCCCGAAACTTCAATTAGGCCAATGTCTCCTTAAGTGCCCCCGCTGTCAAACTTCATCATCGTCATGGTCGTTTTTTGAAGGCAACAGCTGCAGGAACACACAGTTAACACGACAGGTACATTTGTTCTATGCTGTCCAGATGTTGGCGACGAACCACTGCTGTGTGACGTTCCATTTTTTGTGTTTCTCTATAGACTTCAAAACCCGGAACATTCAATAGATACATAGATACTCCTGCTCCAAATGAACTCGAATAGTTTCGCTCGCGATACCAAAACCAATGTCAGCGAACACGTTACAATGATTTATTAAGATGAATTGGCCGACTGGCCGTACGGGCAATGGCTATGCAGAGTGCGCTGCCATATGAATTTATAGCACAACAATAGCTATCGGGGATTTTTATCTATTTTGGAGAGTCTCTTGGTCGGTTGCGGTGCTGTGCTGCGTATGCAATTCCAGTGAACGGACTCCATTTCGGTAGCTTTTGGATGGACTTCTATGGTAGCAGCTTAGAGGTGACTCCCTGGGTCCAATGTTATTAGTTCATTAGATGATGATGGTGTTTTCGGTTTATGGACTTATTAAGCCTCCAGCGGCGATGAAATAGTGAACGCTACACAATAAACGGTGAACAGTACCGTGTTGGCAGTCTAAAAGATAAATTCCCCACGAATCATTTAATTAACCTGGATGACAGGGTGATTTGTACCGAAAAGCTATTGACCATAGCATGGTAATTGTACACTGAGAGAAAAGGTATGCTAAATTTTATTTATCTATTTTATGAAGCTGCCGTAAAACACGATTTGACTGTGCAATGTGTCACTTGTCATATTTTATGAGTTTTGAGAGCGGTCGTCAGTTCATTAGTGGGCCAATGGTTTTAAGTACCTTTAATGTTTTGTGTAGATGCTTGTACAACAGAGAACTACATATATATTATCGCTGAACTTTTTTTGGGTCACAAGGCAGATGCAAATTAGAGATCTTGAGTGGGCTTCGAGAGATAAAATCTCACATTTAAACGACTAAAATAATATGCACTTAAATTTCTGATAATAAAAGTCTGGCTACTAACTCAAGTATTTCAGTAGTAACGTAGATAATTAGATAACAAATAAAATTGTTAAACTTATTCAAAATAGAAAGAAATATCAGGTATACATATGCCAATTTGTTTTTAAAAAAAAATTGTATATTCTGATATTCTGGAGCAATCTTGAACTCAATATTTCGGTGCCGAAAAGAACAAGCCATCGCGTCTAAATTGAGGTCTGGACTGCCTGACGGGCAATCGTATGCTGGTATGAAGTCCGGCACATTGTTTTGAAGTCACCCTTGTGTTGTTTTTGCCTTATGAGCTGGCGCCGAGTAAAGTCCACTGGTTGTTTGAAAATAATTGTTGGTTAAGTTCACTCACAACGCCGTCCTGAACATCCATTTGGTAGATTTTTGCCGATGTTTTTACTCAAAATTTTCCTATGGCCATTTAGCGGGTACCAACGGGATAGAGATTTCGATCTTTCATTCCGTTTATGATTTTATCGGGCTGAGTGTAATTGGGCAGTGTGTCTTTTATATGCGTTGAGTCCCAAATCTTGTTTGACGATGCGAGACATTTTCTGCTTTCGCAGTGGTTTCCGATTAATCCTCGCTTTAACACATTTGATCGTGGAGTTCTGACAGTGCGAGGTTGTCCGGATCTTTGACAGTCAGTTACTTCACCAGTGTCCTCAAGTAATTTAACAGTTCGATACACAAAATTCCGAGTGATTCCAAGCGGTCGCAAGGTCCGAGAAATATCGCCTCTTTACATATTAAATTTCGCACGCAATTGTATTTTTGAAACTCAAGCCTCTCGGTTTTCAGTCTGAATTTATTGCGTGGATCATATCCTACCTTCGTGAACGTCAATATGAAGTCCTTTTTAAATCCTTTGTATCTAATCCTTTATTACCCCCTCTGGTGTCCCTCAAGGTAGCCATCTTGGTCCCCTGATTTTGATTTTGTCAATTAATTATGTTAACGGTATTATTGAATATTCCCGTCTATCAGTTTATGCGGACGACATGAAAATTTGTGCGCCAACAGTTGCCTGACAGATTCAATCTACCTCCTTACGAGCATCGTTTGAACTTGCTGAACATGCAATGGCTTGAAAAGCGTAGAAAATTTTCCTTATGTATTCATCAGTTATTCGCAGACAACATTGATTGTCCTATGCTGCTCCAAACCATCTCACTCAGCACCAATCCGCATATTTTAAGGTCAGTACCTTCCGCCTCAAGTTTCACCGAATTACGGGTGTAATGAGCCTATGTCTCGAATGATACGCATGGCTAATGACTGTCATAACCTTTTTGATTTTCAGTGCAGCAAAAACTCAGATACTCCCTTTATTCCCCTTCCTCATTCAGGTTTTAATGTAGATTTATACTAGCTATTAGGTAAATATTAATTTTAAAGTCCCTTACTGCTTGTATTAAGCTAAATAAATGAATAAGTAAATGCACTTGTGAAGACCAATTGCCAGAACACGGTTTTCAATATCGCCCCACTCCATATTTACAAACGACTGGTGTGTCAATCTTTTTGCGCGTTAACTTAGCATAAACATCACTCATTGAAAATGGATGCGTTCTGTACTAGATTCACGATGAGTGCGTTTAAACATATACCAGTATTTATGACATGACTGGGTTCATATGTGGAATGTAGACATAAGTATATTTTCGGAATCGATGTTGCAAACCTTTTCGTTTGATACCCCATAGGTAGATAGATTTCAATTAACTTTGATTTATGCAATTACACAAAATGACGTCTACCGGCGGTCAGTATACAAGATTTCTTGAATAACCTTACAAGGAATTTGGTATCGCTTATCTTAGGTTATTTTGCTTGTCTCTTTGAGAATTTTACCAATCAATGTTTTATATATTTTAGTTTTTAAATTTTTACCATTTAATCGATCAGTCGCAAAAGTTTTTTTGATCAGCAAAATGTAATTATTTGTTTACCAATGTAGTCTTTTGATCACCACAAAATATTGTTTTGATATGCAGAAAATGAAAAAAACAAAACCTGAGGAAAAGCAAATGATTAGCAAAAAATAAATTATTTGATCAGCAGAATATAATTGTTTAATGAGCAGAAATTAAAAGGAAGACAAAACTCAGCATATACATTAAAGGATCATCTAAAATTTTTTTTACCAAAAATAAGTTTTGATCAGCAGAATTTATTATTATTTTTTTTAATCTGCACCAATTTTGAATTTCATATGCAAAAACAAAGCGAAAAGAGGAAGTTATTTGAAAAAAACACTTTCTTTTCGTTTTCTTTTCTTTGGAAATCAAATAATTCATTTTTACTTATCATTTACTTTCGATAAATTACTTTTTGCTGGTTGGAAATTTATTTTTTTGATGATTTATTTTTCTGCTGATTAATATAAATAAATGTAAATATAAAAATATTACCTTCTGCATGGTCAACCTACATATATCCATCGTTCAATCTCTCCGCTATCTTGGAATATTGAACTACAGGGAACTAAATTTCCGTTCACATATTAATGAGATAATTCGTAAAACTAACTCATCACTTGGCTTTGTCAAACGATGGTCTAAAGAATTCTCCGACTCTTACGTGACCAGGGGTCGAATTACGACATCAGTTAATGGGTGAATGAAATCCATACGCTATCGAGTGATCGAGTAACTACATTGGGATGATCACATAAGAATGGTCACGTATCGAGTGCACTTTGAAGATTGTACTAGTACAATTCTACTACGTTGAATTGAGATGGCTGACAAATGTCAAAACTATTTATTTTTGTGTGAGGAAAAGTTTTGTATTTATCATCTTCAATTAAAAATTTAATATTTACTTTATTTTTCATCTTCTGATTCAGAGAATGATCGCTATGAGTGTATTGAACGAGGACGTTTAAGAGATAAAAGCGATCCCTTTCCTTTACAAGACTCTACTTACGTATACAAAACTATAATTTTCTGAAAATATCTTTCACAACATACACTTTTGATTGCAGGTCTATCAAAACAGTCAGGGCAAATAAGAGTGCATTTTTATTTATACTGGAGAAGATCAATTTTAGAGGATGCACCTAAACCGCTGTCCCAGCTCATAATATTTACCAAAATCTCCTTTTGCAGAGTGTTAATTTTATTTAGACTCAACGTGAAATAAATTTCAAATAATAAATTTAACCAGACGCAAAAATAACAATAAACAAAGATATTCTCACATATTTTCTCTCAAATGCACCTCAGCTCGTCAGCAGGAACCATATCGGATAAATAAATACACGATGACTGATGAGAGAATACCAAATTTCGATACTCGATACTCGATCTCTTAAGCGGTCATGTCAAATCAACATTTATCAATCACGTGTTGCTCGATAACTGATGCGGTAATTCAACCCCAGATTCCTCTACACATTACCTTTGTTCGCTCCCTCCTTGAATATGCTAGTCAAGCGGGGTCATCCTTTCAGCAATTTCATGTGACCCCAGGATCGAGAATATTCAACGTCGATTTCTTCGATTTGCATTTCGAGGTCTTCCTTGGAACGATCCTTTTGTCTTGCCTCCCTATCAAACCTCCTATCAAGCCTCAACCTCATCAACCTGAGTACTTTGTCCCATCAAAATTAAAAAAATTAAATTAAATTAAAATTGTTTGGTAGCATATTTTGCCAGTGTTTTACTTATTTAGCTAATCACTAATAATATAAGGGCTTTTTTATATCTCTTTACTGAATAATAAAATAAGCATGAGGACGAAGTGGTGGTGACTGAGTAAATTCAATCTTGAAAAGTTTCTTAAGATTTTACCTTCTAGACTTTACCTTCTAGTTATATTAATTTGCCAAAATATTCACAAACATAACTTCAATATTTAGCAAACAAATTTGGAAAAGAGCTCCCAGTTCAATTTTGTCCGACGACTGGTTCATTTGCTGATGCTTGGTAATAGATACGTAGGTAATGGAGAAAGACGTACGAGTAATGCCTGATTTGTAGGCTGTTATCATAAAGGTTAGATACTTCGAAGACAAGCTCTAAACAACCTTGTAGATCTTATTAATTGACGCATTTTTGAGTAGGCTCGAGAGCACCCTACTATTTTTTTGCTGATGATGAATGCATTGTCCTCGATAACATAAATCCATTCCTCATTCAAACAAATTCGACTCAGAAGTTAACTTTTGCAGAACACCTTAGTATTATAAAACCTCCAGCAGTATCGCAGAGTTCTCGGCAGATCCAGAGATCTATGTCGTAAAATCCTTCACCTTGTCATCTTCGTGTCATCGGAGAAACTAAGGGTACAAAAAAAACGTCTCGAAACTGCAGATACCAGGAGACCTCCGGTTTCATCTAGCCTCTTCCATTCACTCACGAGGAGGCCTGTTTGAATGAACGATCTTTTTTCCTACTCTCTTATGAATGATGGACACATGGTTAGGTCTAATCTGTTCTTGATGACAGAGCAGGCTATCGGGAGCTGATGTTATAGCTGTTGAGCTAAATATCTCGTATGGTTTATCGTAAAATGTCGCACCGACAAAGAGACTTTTTTTTACTCCATCTGCTGGTAACTTTAACCTGAAAGCAGGGCTCGGACTTCATTCTACACTACGACAACTGATATGGGCTTAGCTTTATTAGTCGACATGGCCATTATATGCCAACAGTCAGAATTGCTAACTAGCTTAGTAAGGGTTATGGTGACAGAAATTTTCTTGCTACACCTTCGGTTAAGAAAACAGATAGATACATACATATGAAGTGGACCTTAATTTTGTTAAAGCCGGGCTGCTCTCAAGAATTTTGGCTGGATAAATGCCTTATGTGTTGTATATGCTAAAGAGGAAATTTGTAAAAATATCTGTTTAACTATTTGGCTGCTTGCTGACACCTTTATGACCGACTTAATGCCTTCAAAACTCTGTGCACGAATCTGAAGGCAAATAGCCAAGATGACAGTAGACCTCGTTCACTGGCACTTTAAGAACATTCATTTGAAATGACAAGATGTTTACTCTAAAATCAATCAACATATAGGTAAGTTTAAATATGAGACGATTCTTATTAAAGACACCATTTCCGGTCTATTAGTGAATGTTCAACCTGCTAACACCAGGTCGTTGTACTTCAACTTCACCCAGCAAGTTTCCCCACAAGACCAAGCTTCAAAAAAATCCACTCAGTGTACCCTGCTGGCTTGGCTATCTCTCATGTTAATGACAAACACTTCCAGCGATGACATAATAATGTCTATTTGTAAATTTTCAATACCCAACCGGGGATTCACTCTTAACAACCGTACATCCCCCTAAGACACTGCATACAGCAATACGGAAGTGATTGGTTTTAAAAAAAGGCTCCCAAAAGAACTACCCATGAAACCAACCGTGAGTATATGTCTTCTGCCAGCCAGCAGCAAATGTAATAAACAAACGTTGTTCGGCTAAGGTTTATGTTCCATGGTACGGATAGGTACTTCGCCGCTGTGCTGCTGTACCGAACAGCGTCAAACTGTATCCCATAATGTTCGGTTCTTCATCAAAACTTATGACCGCTAGGCGATTATGCAAATTAAATGGACTCACCGCCGGCCGCAATGTTAGCATTAGGCCTAATCTCGAATAATCATTATTAATTAGATGTATTGAGCGATAGAAGATACAACACAACGGCCCCGCATTTCGCCTGTCGATTGGCTAATTAAATATTCTGACACGTTCGAAAGATGTCTGTACTGCTGCGCTGCCCAGAGACTGACGACGACGATAGCGTTGGACCTACTCCACTGGAGTCTCTTTTATGATTTATGTTATGCGATTCTAATTAAATACCGATACAGCACTCTGTATGATGTAGGGTTAATCGTAGATTTACGGTCCGTCTTCTAGTTGTAATTGTTAAGAGCAAGATAGGTTTATGTGTTCCCATGGAAGATGGTTATTTCTAACAAACATTATAGCTACTAAAAGAGTAAATGGTATTTAACTGGAAGCTAAGTTCCGTGGTTTTTAAGGATCCTGACGAGACTAGTTGAGTAAAATTAAATTATGGTTTTAATTTGTTATTAGCCAGAAAATTGTTACATAGAAGCTAATTGATGAATAAAATTAAGCGAGGGTCATCAAAATATATTTTATAGCTATACCCCAGTAGCTTAAGCGAAATCATATGAGTTTCTGTTGGTGCAAGCGAGTAGACTAGCAAGGATAGCATTTGTTGGTCGCAAAACTATTAATTGTCTGTGGAATAGTTGCAACCACAATTTGGATGTAAATTTATCATTAGAGACAGACTTAGGCAAGTTGTCTTTAGTTTTAAACAATATTTTAGGTATATGAAGTTCCCAGCCGACATGTGTAGACACGGACCACAATATCAAATAATGAGCACGACTGGGTCGCTTGTACATACTTGCTGCATACGTACTGTTCGTTCAAAAATTGGCAACATTTTTGTGAATGACAATAATTTGAAGGGCATATCCTTAGATACATCCTTTTCTTTTATAGGTAGACAGAGAGGGAGAAAGAAAGAAAGATTGGTATGTAGTGGTTTGAAACTCAGATAGCATTAAGTTTCTTTAAACTCCAAGCGTAGCGTCCAGATAACTGGAGAGTATTTCGTTTCTCTTCACAGTATCCTCCATCCTGTTGATGTCATCATCACGATCAAGTTGCACTTTCAGCCATACGACCACCCTACTGCCAGTGTTATGCCTTCGCAGTAGAGCTGACATAAGCTTTCTTAATTGATTGAATTTTTTTTATCTATTTCATACGAAATAAATAGATGATTCTTAACATCATGATTTGAACCATGAACCTGCAGTGTTACAAGCGATGATGTTGCCACTGCACTGCGGACACTATTTATGATTTAGATATGAATTTAGATTAAAATCGTTTTAGCCATATCCGAGAAATAGTCTATTTTTCGAAAATATATCCACGTTACCTCAGATATGCATTTTACTGCCCGAACACAATGGTGGAGCGTATACAAGTATACTCCCTATAGCACGAACACAATGCCAAGCTGCAGCTGAAATACGAAAAGTAGCTGCAGCACAAATTGAGTCAACTTAAAAACAAAAACACGAAAATGGTAGAGCCGATTTCTTCTTCCACAGTCATTATTATAAAATAAATTCACCATAAAAAACATTTTCACGAAACACAGCGCGATTATCTTTCCGTTTTGACAGCTTGAGCAATCGAGCTGCGCTTCACCATTGTGTACGTGCATTGCTAATTCAGTGAGCGACTTATTTGACAGTTTGTACTACAGCGACTTTATCTGCTGCAGCGCTTCTCCATTGTGTTCGGGCAGTTAGCCAAAATCGATTGAACCATCACGAAGCAATGCTTTCCCTATGGGAACAACTAATAAATATTTTGGGACTAACTGCTCATACAGGGCCTGGCCTTGATTCTCGCAGGCAATTTGTGCTGTGTGACATATTAGCAGAGACCCACACTTGGCCTTTATAGGAGAAAGTAAAAAGCTAATTGTAACTCTCATCAACTTCTTAAGAGTTGGAATCTGACAGAGACAGCATTGAAAATACTGGAAACATTTCGATACTTTATAAATGACCCAGCAATACTTTACATTTTTTGTTTTAAAGTTTAAGAAAAGCGAACAAGTTCAGAAAAAAAGTTAAGTAAAAATGTTGTATAATTACATTTTTTTATTTTATTAGCAAGTGAAGACATAACTTCGATCGTAAGATCCACCGTTTTCGAAATATTCGCACCGAAAAATTATTTTTTCATTGCTTCGCCATAAAGTTGAATATTTTGGAAGATTGCTTACCTTTAGTTTTTACCATCTCGTAAAGAATTTCAAAACATATAATTTTGACGCCCCGCACCGTTTTAAAGATGTTCGTAGTTAAAACCGAAACTATTAACTGCAATTTGAGGTATTTCAGGTCTGTTTATTGGCAACTTTCAGATGTGTCAAAAAAAAACCCTGGGTTTTCGAATCTCAAAAAAAAAAAAAAAACAACTCTGTGGGCCTGACATTTATACTTTGCCTGAGTTTCCAAATGACTATCTTTCCATTATGCAGCAAGTGTCACTTATGATATATTTTTAAAATACTTATTTTTTTTCAAAGAAATGAGTGGAATAAGTTTTTTAACCAAAATAAAGCACAATTCAAATCAAAATAACTCGGTGACATAAGATAATTGTCATTTTGACAGCTTAACTTATTGAATTTCTTCAGCTTTCTATCTGCAACGACTTCAGTGCAACCTCAGGTTTCTCAACAAAATGCGTACATAAGCGAATTTTGCTACGACAGTGAAAAAACCTTATAGGTATGCAATGAAACTTAAAAGAACACCATTGCTCAAAAGAATTACATTATGAAAATTTTGCTTTTGCACACATTTTTTATGTACAATTCCTTTTAATTTAAAAACAAAGTGGCTATGGAACATACGAGTACAAGTTGACAGCACTCCATGTTAACCTTAACGTGAGATGAGCACTTGCTGTTCTACTCATTCCAGACTATTAGTCTTTCAATATCTATTCTGCAACAAAAGCCGTGTTTTTTGTGAAAATGGTCCTCAATTAAGAAAGAGTTTCAGTAACTTTTGATATCATTCACACTTATCACTGAGTACTCTTATAACACTTTTCGACTATCGAGCAACAGATGGCGCAATAATGTGTGTTGCTCATGAATGTAGGCAGACAAAAAAAGGCGTATTTCATATATTCAATTTAATATTTGATTCAATGTAAAATAACGGTGAAGCAAAAACTAATTTCCAACCAGTAGTGCCAAATTTCAAAATACCAAATAGGGTATCGTTTTTTTTTTTTTTTTTTGTGAAACTTAACTGAACTTTATACAAAGTTACAAAGAAACACGGCTATTGTTAGTAAAAGGCTTTGCTGTCAACATTATGTATAGGTAAATCAAAATAAATGCATTGTTGAAGTGTCTTAAAAATATTTGGAATTTAGAAATGAAATGATTACGTGGATTTTTATTTAAATTAAATTTGGGGTTCAAGTGCTCCTATGGACTAGTAGTCACTGATCAATTGGCAGCCTATGCCAATGGGTATGTCCGTTGCGTCACAACAGGAGAATCTCTTGATTTTAGAAATATCAGGTCTACAAAAGTCGATTAGATTGATAGATTTTCATAGAAGATGAGCCATCGTTTCTTCCTGTTCTTTTGACTATTAGGCAATAGTCCGCGTCCTATTATTTTAAAACGCTTAACCTTTTTATATTGATTGAGAGTAGTAATTTCGTCCCTGATATTGTTCCATCTACTATTAGCTATCCACTTTCATCGACTTAAGTTTTGAAACAACTTTTTGGTTGCACCCGGTATTTCACTTCTCACACATAGAATTCGGCGAAAGTCAAGCTACAGGCTACCGGACTCTTACTCAGGTTGTGTAGGGTGAAGTGGCCTTCGGATGCATATGAAGGTTAGCTGTGAATAAATACGTATTTAAAAATAAACAGTCCCAAACAAGCAGCGTATATTGGATAGGTATAAAGGACTTCGAAGTATGGCTCTGCAATTTTGAGTGAAAAACCACAGATACCTTTGTGTAATATCGACAAGGTGAGCCCTTCCGACGGGTCTGACCCAAAATGGGTGAACAGCGTCTGTTTCTCCAGGTTAGGAGTGGATGAAATCACAAATTCACCATCCGTCTAAAATCTATACTTTCATCTCTAATATTTAATTCTCTTCTATATTAAAAAATTTCCCAAACTTAAAAAGGACATATAGTTCAGGAGTTTTAAATTTGCTTTGTATTGACCCGGAGACAAAATTACCCATTTTTTAGTGCGCCGTACCAGGTATAAACTCTGTCTGTCCGTCTATCCGTTTGTCTGTCACACGCTTATTACTTTTGAACCGTTTGATCTAGTGCGATGAAATGTTGAACAAAAATAGTATAATAGTATATAAAAAATGAATTTGTAGAGGGGCTTTAGGCGCAATGTATGGTAATGTACCCAAGAAAAATACGAAATACAATATTCGCATAAGCAAAAATATACAGAAAAATTACAATCCCTCTAGAACAGATCGTGTGATACCCTATCCCCCATCTTCTAACTAACCCCTAATAAAGTGAGCGTGCCGTTACAAAATGTTTAAAACAGGTGCAATGATATCTATCTACTTAGAGAATATTTCCGGAATTTTTAATAAATGCTATCACGAAACTGTTGCTACTTCTTTTTTTTAGCAGAAAGTGGGCGTGGCTCCCTACAAAGAGACTTAACCATCACCGTAAATAGCTTTGAAAAAGCAATATATATATTTTTTTAAGGAACGCCCTCTAAAAGTGGGCGTGACCATGCATAATACATGGACAAAATGCAGAGAAAGTCAATCTAAGCAATATATTTCAGTTTCCATCAAAAATATTGAGAAAAACGAAATTTTTTCAAAAGTGGGCATGTCTGTGGGTGATACTCGTACTAACCTGCTTATGCTTATACTGCTTTGGATTCTAGAAATCTTGTATACCAAATTTCATGTTCAAAATGTAAGGTCCAAAAGTGGCGACATACGGTCGGACGGACGGACATGGCTAGATCGACATAAATTTTGATGCTGTTCACAAATATATATACTTTTGTTTGCCTATTGTCATTCATACGTTATGCCTTTTTCTGTGGAAATTCTAAGTTTTTTAGATCCAAACAAAGCAATAGAGCCCTACCACAAGCCACAAGCACCACTAACCATTAATTTAAATGAATGGTTCAGAACTTCTTTACCAGAGCAGACCTATTGTTGCAGGTATGGCGTGAGCTCATATTAATTCAATTGCCGACAATTTAAATCAGTCCAACCTATCCACTTAGTCTCCCTCTGTTTGCACCTTTTTGTTGTTTAAATTAACCCTATAAACCACAAACGTCTAATCTGCATAATAGCACAGCCGAGTTCGTGCGTGTTAAATGCTCAACGAACACAAACAATAACAGATGTACGCACTTTCACGGTCAGTTTAATCATAAACCAGACAAGGGGGAGGTGTAGGTGTAGGTCAAAACATTAACTTATATTTCCGCTTCGTTACTTCCCCTTATAATAACCAAAAATTAAATTCCTTCTTTTTGCAGTTCTGGAGTTCCGATAAAGATGCACATAGCCGTCTTGAGTCTACAATTTTCGAGGATCTCGATCGATACTGTTGGCAACAGCAACACCAACAACAACAACAACAGCAACAACATCACCATCAACAACCACAGGCACACCATCAACCACAGTCGTCACAATCGTCGCAACAATCTCAACAACATCAGCAGCAACAACAACACCAGCAACAGTCCCATCATCAGTCGCAACAATTGTCCTCGCCGGTGGTAACACCGTCCAGCAGTTCACAGAGCACCAGCAGTCAAGCTGGTTCCTTAGTTGGTGGCGGTAGTAGCACCACGGTCGGCAATAGCAACGCCGATAATACCGATGGACAAATTTACACTTTGACAGTATTAAATGGCAATGAGCCATGGCTGAAGCGTGATCCAGATGCCCAGCTACCACCAACTCTCGATCTGGACTCGTTACTGGGTAACTTTCCTGGGTATATTAAGTCGGAATATCCCTACGATGATAGTGGATTCAGTACGGATGGCACAAAGGATGCGGATCAAGTACACCAGTCTCAGCAGCCGCATCATCTACACAGTGTGGTGACACAGAGTACGATACCACCGGTCACAACAATTGCAACAACAAATAGTACAACACAGCTGGCACAGTTCCAAAATAACAACAACGATTGGCATATGGCAGACAATAATACAGAGCAGGTGGGTTTCCCGAACTTAAAACTTCCCTGAGTGGCCTGGATGGACAGCAAGCAGCTCAGAATACATTTTTTGCTTTGCAATTCTGGTTTCCAGGGACCTGGGATTGCAAGGACACTCTCGTTTCACTGATTATTTAAATACGTTCGAAATTTCATTACAGAACTCGGCTGAATCTTTGCTGCGCAGCGCTCTACAAGGCAAAGGCTACTCCAAAGGTCTCCATTTACAAAACGGTATTACGTTACTCCCTCCATCGCCATCGGTTAAAGACGAAGAACTTCGCCGAGTTCTTTTCCCTTCAGAAGCTGTAAGTATCCGTACTTAAAAAAAAACTCACCCAATCCAGTCATTAATTTGTATTTTATTTTTAAGGACTCCCTCTCCTTTGCCGACTCAACCCTCACTGCCCAAATATTCGACGATAGTCAGGGCATCGGCAACTCTACTACATCCTCGTCCTCATCTCATTCACATGTGCATGCGGTGGCGCAGTCTCAACTGCAACAAGCGGCTAACCCGTCCAATTCTAGTTCCACAAATCAGAGTACAAGCGCACAAACAACAGCGACGAGTGCTGGTATTATAGTCGACGATATGTTCCTATCTCTGGAGACCGCCTTCACTGATGACTTTGAAAAGATCAAACGCATCGCTAATGAGGTTCAACAATTCTGCACTGGAAGCGACTACCCCGAGGTGATAATGGAGATCACTGCCCCACAGAATTGTGTTCAACTGCAATCGCCACAGCCTCCACAACCGCCTCCGCCACAGCCACTCCAGCCTGAGGTGTCTACATCGAGTACCAGTAGACCGTCAGGAAAAGGTGGAACAAAAAAATACAAACGATCAAATATGAATACCAGCAATCACAACAATAGCAACAACAACAATAACTCCAACATAGCCAACAACAATACCACTAGTAACAACAGTAGTCCGACGCACTGCAACGGCCAACGAAAGGAGCGTTCGCTGCACTACTGTTCGATCTGTTCGAAGGGTTTCAAGGATAAGTATTCGGTGAACGTTCACATCCGTACCCACACAGGCGAGAAACCATTCTCCTGTTCACTCTGCGGGAAGAGTTTCCGGCAGAAGGCACACTTGGCGAAACACTACCAAACCCACTTGGCTCAGAAGAGCAATGGAAACATTGTGAAAGGTGGCAACAAGCATCAGCGTTCATCGGCGGCATCAGCAGCAGCAGTAGCTGCTCTAGCTGCACAACAGCGTCAGCTGAGCCCAAATGCGCCCACCACACCCACATCGAATGGACCCCAGCAACCGCCACCCCTGCCACCTGCAAATGGCCTACTCGCGAACAGGTAGAAAACTGCTTGTGATCCTCGTGGTTTTCATCATGTCGCATACGTTCCTAGTTAAATTGTATTTTTTTTGTAATAATTGATCCGCAGAAATGTGGGTCGGAGATTTTTTTTTTTAATTTTCATTCAAAATGTGATTATTTTTTTTAATTTTTAGAAACATTTGTGGAGCATTTTTGGGCTTTTATTGAGGTTTACTTTTTTTCTAGAACCTTGGGCGAGCGATAGCCGCCTGATAATAACTATCTTAAGCTATTGATTTCGTTAGAGGGTAGAGATTACAAGGATAGCCTCTCTTCTCTGCTATGTTCCCCACGTACCGTACCTACTGAGTTCGTCCCTAATTTTCTCAGCCTTACAAAGGCTATTCATTTTCACAATCGTGGCGTATGTTGGACGAGTACCAACGATGCAACAATCATGTAAGCACCGGCACCTATGAAACAACTCAGATTTCAAATCTGGGCTTGGATCTTCCTGTTCTAACCCTTCCATCAGTAGAGTCCTTCAGCGTATGTTAAATTGTTCAACTATATCTGACAAACTTACCTAGTCTGTCCACATTATAAACAAGTCCTGAATTGTTACACGACACTCCTGTCTGTCTAAGACTGAAAAATACGTAAGAATCGAGTGCCTTTCTAATGCGCTTTATATAGGCACAAAGGTGTGCTAAAGTCCTTGAACGGACGGCAATCCTCTAAGAATACAATTGATTCGGATTCTCTTGCTTAAGCTCCACGTTGAGCTGGTATTAGCCAATAATTTCTAACTGATTTCTTTTAGCACATATTGTTCGAATTTCAATACCATATCCACGTCTTACACAAGCTATTTTGAAAGGTGCAGGTGTCTTGGATTGTCCTGTAGAGGTCATGAATTTTTTTTAGGATATTCGGTTTCGGCTCCTTCTTCAAGTACTTCTCCCTAGGTGACGACTTGAACTTTTTGGTTCTTTCAGTTGTTGATCCGAATGTTGGCGGTGAAAGTACCAGTCGGGGACAACAATTGTGTGCTATTATTTCACATATGTTTAAAATAATATTGTGTGGACTGTAGAGGTAAATTTTAGAAGAAATTAAATGGAAAACTCTTCACAGTTCATAAGGCAATGCGACGACGAAAATAGAAAGGTACACACATTACCAACTGCCTGGCATGTAGTCGTATCTTGCAAACTGGTATAAGGATAGGTCACCATAAGAAATTAAAGGAACAATTTTTGGAAATTTGAAAAGAATTCCATAACACCAAATGTGATGGTGCGCAGGAAGCCCAGTTAATGGCCGTGGACAAGTTCGAGTAGAACTTATAAATATCACGCCATGAGTTTGACACTATTATTAGAGGTCCCAAACCGGTATCCTGTCTATCGCATGCTTTTAAACTTCGAACCGTGAATCGAAAATAATCAGAAAAATAAATTATACAAAATATTTTCTTTGCTGGCTTCACCCTTATTTGATGGCATCTGAACAAGTCAGTCTCAACATACAAGCCAAGCGATTTTTGAAAACCACATCTTATTCACATTCTATCCGATTTTGATAGTTTGTATACGACACTATCACGTAGAATAGCAAAGACACGAACCAAATTGCATCAAAATCTGTTCAGTGGGTTTTGAGCAAGGCGTACGAGAACAAACAAATAGGCAGACATGGAACAATAAGTGTTTCTTTATTTTATTCTTTGGAAACGAATTAACCAGTAAATGAAATTAGGAAAATGTTAAATGTCTTTACGGATCGGCGTCAGGCTCGTCTCGCACTTACGAGTAATGAAACTGTTTTTTTTTTTAATCCAGCAACTCACAACTGTTCTATAAATAAATGTATAATACAAGGCTGGCCTAGTTCTCGCAGCCACTCGATGGTTGGGACCTATAGTTTTATGCCGCTTCTGAAGGGCAATTTTCTCGATTGAGAGAAGCTTCTCATAACAATTTTACTCTCGGACGTTTGTCAGACGTTCACGAGAAATGAGTCTGTGAGAAATTTTTTATTTTTTTTTTTTTTGTTTCGTGTTTTCTTGGATTCCGACCTTAAGCCTACCGCTCAGTGATCGCGCACTTAACCACTGAACCACGTTCTCAAGTATTAGCTTTAAGATTTTGCTTGTATCTTTACTAGCCTATCATAGTATACATTGCGTGCCAAGCTACTGTTTGCACGTAAATTATTTTATACAGCTTTGTTCTACCAGCGTTACTCGTGACATTTTGTTCATCTATTTAGGCTGGTAGATCAGACGTAATATCTGATCTTGTGCAAATGTATCGTCTGCCACCTGTAAGATGACGTCAGATGGTCTAGCTAACTATCCGCTTGAACGCATACATTTCATTCAGAAACTGACAACATTTTAGCTGCGATGGTGCAGTTTCTAACTCGAAGGATCATTTACGAGTAACAAGTTGCCCACTAGCAATTCTTATGGTTCGATCAATTATGCCTACTTGGTACTTGAGGATAATCTTTTTGTTATACTTCTCTGTACCTACTTAAGCTTAGTAGCTCTCTTGGGACTTCGAATAAATAAGTGGTCATTTCAACAAAGTTTATTAGTAATAAACATATCCAGACAGTTGGAAGAGCAACCGGTGGCTGAAACCAAGTCTATCGCAGGAATGTTCCCTGCCCATCATGGTTTCATGTTTTATTCTTTGTGTAATTCTTCAACAAATATTTCATTCCACCATTCGAGGAAAAACCCTATTAAAAAGAGCTTGTAGGGCTAATTTATAAATATACGAGAACATAGTAATTATTGTTAATTGAGTAAAAACTAATTCACCGATCAGCCAATCAAAAATTGTATTCGTATTGTTAGCGCAGCCTCAGCAACCATCTCGGGCGCGGAGTTGCATCGACGGAGATGTCACAAGCAATACTCGTACTTGTTCTTAACATTCAATTGCGATAATTCATTTTATCTTAATTGTTTATTCCCTGAATTAATGCGCTTCAATAAGATGCAATAGTCAAAAAGATGAGAACATATTCAGGAAACGAATAAGAGAAATTGAGGGCATAGATTAGATACTCGTAGTAGCGAACAAATCTATTGCATTAGAATTGCCACGCCACCGATCATTATTTATATGAGAACATATAGAAAAGTTACAATCTATCTGCAACTGATCGTATGATACCCTATCCTCAACCCCTGGCCCATTCTTCAAATGCAATGATCTCATTTGGAGGATATTTCCGCAATTTTTAAGATATTTTTTTCAAGAAAACAAACTGACAACATTTTTTTTTAACCGAAGATCACTGATTCTGATTAGATATTCAAAACAAGATTTAGCCACAACTATAAGCAGTTTGGAAAAAGCAGGATATGATTTTTTAAAGGAAACGCCCCCAAAAAGTGGGCATGACCATGTACAATATATGGACGAAATATAGAGAAAGTCAGCAAATACATATTTAATCTGGACAATATTTTCCATTTACTAGCAGAAATATTGAGAAAAACGCCCTTTTTTTTAGGTGGGCGGGTGTGTAGGCGGATCTCGAAAATGTTTACACTTGTACTACTTTGGAGTCTAAAAAGCTTATACATGAAATTTCATATTCCTAGTGAAAAATTGAAGGCCCACAAAGTGATGATATACGAACAGATGGACGAACATGGCTAGATCAACATAACTTTTTATACGGATCACAAAAATATGCACTTTTGGGCGCCTATCGTTATTATTTCTCTATGTTACAAACAATGTATGAAAATTAATATACCTTATGGGATAGAGTATAAATATTAAAGACAGTCGGAAACAAGAGAGAGCCTTGCGGAACACCAGCATTTGAAAAATCTACCCAAAACCACTCAGCTCGGACCACAAGTGTAGATATATTGCGATTCATTGATCAACTCTTTTTTGTTTTCTTGATTCTTGATTCAAGATATGATGCTACTTACTTTGGGGAGCGAATCGTTTTCTATGTCAGAACCATTTCTTATTTCCTGTACCTTCTGCGGTACCTTTTGGCGGCTGTTTTTACACAACACGACTATAACCACAATAAGACACCACCTTATAATCCCTAACGTGCAAATATAAGGCAATCTCAAGTCTTTTGTTTCACTTGGCCCAAACCACCACCCCCATAGATGATTTGTAGGTGTCACAGCACTACACCACAATTTGTGATTGACAACTTTGTATGAACTGACTTGCTTCACCCACCCAGAGTTTATTTTTCCTAAATCAAAGCCCCGACTTTTGAGAAAATTCTCATAAAAAGAGGCCATGGAATTGGCTTTGAGAACTATTCATTCATTTCAAATTAAAATACAGCGCGTCGTCGAAATAAATTATTAGGCTTGAAATATTAGGTTTTGAAATATCTTACAAGATGGATGCCTTATTTATGGAATACTTAGAGAATTGTAGGCAAGCAGTCTTCCAAAATATGCTATACCCCAAATTTAATGGTGGAAATCGTTTCTAAATGCAAATATTTTCAATATTGCATCTTATTCTACGACCAAAATTTTAGTTTTCGAAATTCTTTACCAGATGGATGCCGCGTTCTTTTTTAATTTTTTGAAAACTTTAGGTAAGCAAACTTCCGAAATGCCCGACTTTATCCCTAAGTTAATGGCGGAAACCGTGTTCGAGTGCGAATATCTCAAAAACAGCGCGGCGTAAGCAATTTACGTTTTGAAGTTCTCTACAAGCCGAATGCCTAGTTTATTAAACATTTCACGAACTCCAGATATGCAATTTTTCAAAACATCTAACTATACCACGAAATAAATTGTGAAAATCGTCTCTAAGTGCGAATATGTATATCAAAAACTTAATATATTTTGGGTACGAATATCTTGAAAACCGTGCGTCCTACAGAAAAATGTTCGCAAAGGAAATTTTAGGTTTTAGGATGCTCTAATCCTTTATGAGTTTTCTGATTCGATAGTTGAAATATCTCAGTTGCTACCTATCGACAAATTCATTTGAGGGTACTCCATATGGAATACTAGTGGGCTGGTCTGTAGGTGGATCTCAAAAATGTTTACACTTGTACTACTTTGGATGCCTAATTTATTAAATATTAAGAGGCAAGCAGTCTTCCAAAATATCAAACTATACCCCGAAGTTAATGGTGGAAATCGTTTCTAAGAGCGAATATTTTGAAAACTATGATACATCCTACGAACAAATTAATTTATGAACAAAATGTTAGGTTTTGAAACTCTGTACAAGATGGATGCCGATTTTTTTTAAATTCTCGAAAATTGTAGGTACGCAGTCTTCCAAATTGTCCGCCTTTACCCCGAAGTTAATGACGGAAACCGTGTTCGAGTGTGAATATCTCAAAAACATCGCGTCGTAAGAAATCTAGACGAATTCGTAAACTTTTCAAGAACTCTATGTACGCAATCTTCCGAAATATCCGACTTTACCCCGAAGTTAATGACGGAAATCGTTTTTGAATAAGAATATCTCGAAAATGGTCCGTCCTAGAGAAAAATGATTATAATCGAGCTTCAAGATGCTCAACTAGGTGGATGCCAATTTTTTCAAAATTTTCGAAAATTGTAGGTACGCAAACCTGCAAAATATACGATTTTACCCCAAATTTAATGGAAATCTTTCTTGAGTGCGAATATCATGAAAACTGATCTTTTTTTTTATTTATTCCCCACTTTCTGAATGAACGAAATCAGGCCGTTTTCGTAAACGTCAGCTGCATCAAATTGCTTTTGCATAATGTTCTTAAACGCAAGCTGCAAAGTCACACTGCATTTGCAGCATGTTCGATAATTCATTGTTTGCAGGGCAGATGTTCATAAACGTCATCTGCGCTGCAAAAAAGCATCCAGACGTCTGCGTTGCGCAATAAGAAAAACGACTGAATCGGACTACTCGGAGGAATTTCGATCTCGTGAACAGTAAGAACATTTCGTCCACGTAAATTATAATTATTATTATGACTTGCAAGATTTTCCAACACAATTTTCTCAATAAATTTTGTTAAGGGCTCCACTTTGCTTTGTTTGAAAACGTCAAATGCGATTGCAAAAAAAAATCATGCAGGCGACACAGATTAACGGTAATAAAAAACTTTTGCAGTTTGACGTTTGCAACCCTTAAGTGCTGCAATGACGATCAAATTACTTTTTCGAAAATGGCCTCATTCAACTGTTGAAATATTACAGTTACTAACTATCGTCGAATTCATTCGAGGGTACCCAACTCCACATGGAATACTAGTGAATCAAAGTCAAATCGAATGTAGATACTCGCCCCATGCCAACTGATATTATATACCAACCTTAAAATACTCAATTAAATAAATAAAAATCTTTTATCACTCCTTAAAAACCACTGTCAAAATAGCCTCAACAAAAGTCTGTTCCAATAGTTTTTTTTTTTTTTTTTTTTCAAATAAAAAAAAGAACCTAACAAATAAATAATTCTAGACAATAACACAAAACTATAAAAACAAATACTCAAATGAGGCTTCGGAAGTTGCAATTTTGTTAAAAAAAAAAAAAAGGAAAATATACATAAAACACTTTTATATATATTATATAGCACAAACATTTCTAAAGCGAGCAACGAAAAGGAATTTAATTTCCATTTTTAAAACAAAAATGTGCCAAAAATATTAAACGAAGCTTAAAAGGTGATAATAAATTTATGTTTTTGATATTAAAAAAAAAAAAATACATATTCAAACACTAAATGAAACTTAAAACGAAAACTAAAAGACAAGATTAGCAACAATATATCAACAAAATACGAACTTTCTAATCCATTATTCTGTTAGCGATAGTTTCAATTCCACTAGCTAAGTTAATATAAAGCAACGATTTTTTTCCATTTCTGTTGTATATTTTTGTTGTTTAAAAATATGTACTTTGTTTCATAATTCACCCTTGCCATTAAAAAAAAAACAAACAAAAAAAAATTTAAGTGAACATTAATAATTATAAAAAATAAAAAATGTATAAAACAAAATTAATTTGAATTTCTCATCGAACTAAATGGATAAATGTGTTACTTTTTGATGAGAAGTTTTTATTGTTAATAGTTTAATTAAATTGTATTATTTATTTTTTATAAAAAAAAAAAAAACACACATCTTTTGTTTTCTTAAACAAAATAAAGTAAAATAAAAATATTCATTATGTCTTCCTAATCACAAAATTATAACAAAAAAAAAAATATTATCAACATACTGCCATTGTTTGTGTAATCTAATTTAAATTATAGTTCTTTTTTTTTATTACATAATTTTACTATATTTATTGATTTTTTGTGTATAGTTCTGAATATGTTTTATCCTAGCTTTAAAGTTTAAAAAAAAAAAAAACTACGAATTCGTATTTTATAAACAACGAATGTTTGTGTAAAAAAAAAGAAAAAATATATAAAATAAAACAAAATTGTGGCTGTTTAGAGAAATCATAACGAAAATTAAAAACTTAATACGATGTAATGTATATTTTTTTTTATTATTATTATTTTAGAAATATTTTTGTATAGAAAAAATGTATTTTATGTAGGCGTACCACTTGTAATGTTTTCTTAATAATTTCTTATTTGTATTTTTTTTTTGTTCGTTCTTCTGAATATTCATAAATAAAATTTTATTTTGCAGTTAGTTTATTAGTTTTATATGTGTTTTTAATTTATGTATACATACAGTTACTTTTTACGTAAAATACTCTTTGAAGATGCAGATAATTTTTTCTGTTAATAAATTAAGTTTAATTTAAAATTGTTGATAAAGCAAAATGAGTATACTTTAGTTAAATAAATAAATGTTTTTTTTACAACAAAATTAAAAATAAATGTGCGTATTATTTCTACAAAAGTTTTTTACTTTTACTTATGTCCTGTATCCCCTTGTGGGTCCTAAGGCCTCTACAACGCCTACGCGTCATCGTGTGCGATTTCTGGAAATGTCCCCAACTCTTTCCCAGTTGTCGTGCTTCCTTCTCAACTGTTCTGCGCCACGTACTCCTAGGACCGCCGCGTATCCTGCCATCCTGGGTAAACGGGTTCCATTGCATCGCTTGGTTAGCTATGGACCCATCACTCTTTCGGAGAGTGTGACCTATCCACTGCCACTTTCGTCGTCGAATGGTTGTGCCTATAGGTTCATGGCCCGTTCTCTGATAAAGCTGTTCGTTAGAGATACGGTTTGGCCAGAATATCCTTAAGATGTAGCGTAGACACCTATCGACAAACGTTTGCAGCTTCCTCGTGATAGTGACAGTCACTCTCCCGGTACCACATCCATATAACGGGTGACTAAATTTTAAGTGCCGATGTTGAATGTGAACCACACCTAAACGCCAAGTTTTTTCTGCATTTCATTTGACATTTCTCAATTTCAGACTAACTCAATTTGAACCATGGAAAGATACACAATCGAGCAACGCGTTAAAGTTATTCAGGCTTATTATGAAAATGGGCGTTCAAATCAAAATGCATATCGTGTATTTCGTGATTCTTTCGGTCAATTTAATCGTCTAAATGTGCGTACAATTGGAAAAATCGTGCCAAAATTTGTGCAAACCGGGTCTGTAGGAGATGTGAAAACACCAGTGCATGCTCGTACAGCTCGTACTGCAGAAAATATTGCTGCTGTTCGCGATAGTGTGGCTGAAGAGCCGTCCACCTCAACTCGTCGTCGTGCCCAACAATTGCACCTCTCACGCTCGTCGTTGATGAACATTATGCATAAAGACTTGCATTTACGCGCTTACAAGGTGCAATTGACTCAAGAACTAAAGCCTCTTGACCATTTCAAGCGTCGTCAATGGTCACAATGGTGGCAAGAAATGGCAACAGTGGATGATCAATTTTCGAAGAAAATCATCTTCAGTGATGAGGCACATTTTCACCTCAGTGGATTCGCCAATAAGCGGAATTGCCGCATTTGGGCGAATGATAATCCAAGAGTGATTGTCAAAAAACCAATGCACCCTCAAAGAGTGACTGTTTGGTGCGGTTTATGGGCTGGCGGCATCATCGGGCCGTGTTATCTCACGTGGTGGCGATGTCAATTGGCCGCCAAGATCATGTGATTTGACACCGTTGGACTTCTTTCTTTGGGGTTATTTGAAAGAAAAGGTGTACGTCGATAAGCCAGCAACAATTCAAGAGCTAAAGGATGAGATAATTCGGCACATTAACGGCATAGAACCTCAATTATGCCTCAGCGTCATCGAAAATTTGGACCATCGAATGGAGGTGTGCCGCCGAGGTCGCGGCGGCCATTTGGCCGATATTTTGTTCCATACATAATTGAACCATACCAATATTATCATAATAAAAAGAAATGACAGTAATTTCCTAAATAATTTGTGTTTTATTCAAAATCAACATCGGCCCTTTAAACTTAACCACCCTTTAGTAGCACGGATTCAACGTTGGAACGGAACAGTCGTAACTTGGTGTTTAAGCTAATTGCATTACTTCGCCAAACTATGAATAGCATCCCAAACGCAGATTTTGCTTTACCTATTCGGCTGGCTATATCCAGTTCGGCTCCGCCATCGGTTAAGACAATGCTCCCAAGGTATTGAAAACTCTCTACTCTCTCAACCGTTTGTCCAGCAATGCATATATGAGTTGATGAGTTTGGTCCTAGGCTGATCATTTTTGTTTTTGCCGAGTTAATTTTCAACCCAAAGACGCGACGTCTGCTTCCCTCTCCACATTTGCCGTCATTTGGTGAAGGTCCAATATTCTGTGAGACAGTAGGCATACATCGTCGGCGTAGTCGAGGTGTTTGAGTTCGGATGTGAGAGTCCATCGAATTCCTCCATTTCCTGTTGATAAGGCCGCATTCAGCACATCGCTAATCACCAATAGAAACAGTATTGGTGAAAGTATGCAGCTTTACTTTAGCTCCAGGATGATTCTAGCTATTGTCTTGGCCACAGCAGGCAGCACGCAGATACCTCTCCAGTTTTTTTTAGGGAGCTTAACGATCATTCCCTTTTTCCACTCATCCGGAAAATTCTCGGCTTCCCATGTTCTCCCGACAAGTGGGAACAGTAGCTCTGCCGATGCTGTTGGCGCAGCTTGAAAAAGATCAGCGGGTATGCCGTCAAGTCCTACCGCCTTATTAGTTTTCAGTGCTTTGATTGCGGTAATAATCTCCTCCTTACTGAGGGTTGTGGTGCGAATTCGGGAATTTCTTTCTACGGACACTTCAGTCTGACTTGGGTGCATATTGCTGGCGAATACTCGGTTTAGAACCGAAGCAAAATGCTCCTTCCATCTCTTCAGTTGATCCCCAACGAACCGTCTAAGTCTTTCACTGGGTGTTGAGTAGAGCTTCGGCTACCTATAAGCTCGTTAGTGATTCTATAAACGGTTCTGCTGTTGCACCTCGCTGCTACTTCTTCTGCTTCCGTAGCCAGCGCATTGATGTAATTGCGCTTGTCACGTCTCACGCTACGCTGTACTTCTCTCATCTTCATTCGATATAGGGACTCAAGCTCGATCCTCTCGCTGCTGGAGTTGCTGCAATTCGAGCTCTTAGCTGTTTTCGTTCGTTGATCCTTCTCCAGGTATCCTCGGAAAGCCACGCCCTATGGTTTCCCTGCGATCGACCAACAATCCTTTCAGCACCTCATGTGAAAACAGTTTTCACAGCGTACCAATGGTCTTGGGTGGTGGCGGGCAGTGAGCTGCTGATTGTTTCCACTCCACGTGCGAGATGGTCCCTTAATTCTTGGCGCACTGAGGGAACTCTCAGACAGTCTACGTTCAACCTAGGTATTCTTGCGTCGTTAGATCTACGAACGGCAGCAGTGCGTAATCGGAGAGTAGCTATCATAAGATGGTGATCTCGTACCAATCCCATGTCGGCACCTCGTCCGTTTCGGACGTCTAGGAGACTACTTCTAAAACGGCGACTGATGGCAAAATGGACGATCTCTCGAGCCCCTCAAAATAAAGGTTTGTTTCAGCGATGACCTCTTCATTCGACCCAAATCTCTTACCTTAATTCTTTTCTTTTTGGTCTCGAGCTTATTCAAGTATACTGGACATAACCTACTTAGTGTCGAGTGGTTCTCATCAAGCCCTAAACTAAGTTTTTCATTAATACCCAAACAATTTGTACACTTATTTATTGCTTCGTTGTTGCATTCGCTCGTCTTATGTTTCTTATGACATTTTAGGCATATTTCTTCTTTTTTGCATTCAGCTGCTCTATGGTTAAATCCCTTGCATTTGAAACAATGCATTATTCCTATTCCGTCGAAAACTTTACAACGTTCCCATTCGAGTTTTTCTGCTTCCAGCACCCTTGGAAAGGATTCAGCATCTATTTCAATAAGTGCGTTATGGTATCAATTTCAACTCGTTCATTTAAGGAACAAAAAGCCAAGAAATTTGCAGAAATTAAGAAGCCACATAGAAAAAATTTGGTATGAAGAAATAGACACATGCTACATCACCAGCATTTTCGATTCCATGTCAAAAGTGTTGAAAGCCTTATAAAAGCCAGTGTGGGTGGCCACGGTGTAACCGGTAGTGTATTTGCTTGTGACCCGAGATGTGCAGGTTCGAGCCTAAACGGGGAACACCAACCAAGAGCATATAAGAAAAACTAATAGAATTTAAGTTTCTCCAACCACTACACTAAAAAGGCTGTTTCACAACCGTAGATGTTAGCTCTGCTCTTTTGGCACTAAAGACGGGAAAGGCGGCGGGTTTTGATAGCATTTTCCCGAAATTTCTTGCACAAAGCGGATAAAGCACAAGACGATGGCTACCGAATGCATTCTACAGCAGTATACTGGAATCAGGCACAATCCTGGCTGCGTTCAAGCGAAAAAAAAGTCATAGCTATTCTCAAGCCAGGTAAACCCTTAAGTACTTGCTACAATATACTTGATCGACTCATCTACAATCGTATAAATACTGCCATCAGCGAAATCATACCTATCGAACAAGCTGGATTCCGCGCGGGTAGATATTGTACGGACTAGGTGCTATCATTGAAAACGCACATCGAGGCAGGATTTGAGATGAGGCATCGTTGCTTTTGTCAACCTGACCGCAACATTTGGAAAGATGAGCTCATCTTTAAGCTGCTGAACGAAATCCCGTGCCTGAGAACATCGTGTCTTGCGAACAAACTCCGCCTCCTCTTCATAAATAATAATAAAAGCAGTGAGGAAGCTTAATAACGGCTCGCCACAGGGCTCCGTCCTCGACCCTTTGCTCTTTAATTTGTACATTAGCGACATACCTGCGACCACAGAATGAACTCTAACTTGAGGAACTCAACGCACCTAACCAACCAACTTGCAAATTTCCCACTGAATGTCCAGTTTGACACCTCACTTAACCATAGCCGACACCCAAGCAACACTCAACAAGCGTAGCTGGAAAACTCAAAACCAGCAAAAAGATTTTTCAAAAACCCACTGGATCAACTTGGGGTTCATGTTCATTATTCCTTTCACACCGCGGGGATTTCAATCGTGTACACTACAGCGGAATACTCCGCTCCAGCGTGGATGAATAGCGCCCATGTGCGCAAGGTGGACACACAACTGGCTGACCTGTCGACAGGATGGCTCTACGACACGCAATTTGGATCCTCCCCCCTGAACATCAAACATCCCCTTATACTCACCAAAACCAATAGACCGTAAGGCATGTTAGCTAGATACCGCCCACTGCTACGTATGTACCTAGGGAAAATGTTCCCAATTAACTGATGATAATCAGCACCCCTGCTTCTGAAACAAAGTTCAATCGCTAGAGACCTAACTTTAGCAGGGCAATCGACCACCAATGCTGACAATAAAGCTGCATGTAGTCCAGATATTCTTACCAAGGAATCAACCTCTAATCTAGTCTGAAACAAAGAACACTCCTCGACTCCTCGGCGCCTCGGCAAGCCAACCAACTCCCAAATACAAACAGAATTCTCTTAACATAGATTTTATATAAATTTTATTGTTTTTCGAATAAAAATTAAAAGACTGCTCACATTTTCTCTTAGAGGGCCTTTGCAGGCTCTACAACCTCCTCCAGAGGCTTAGTTGGTGGAGGAATTTTGTATTCCGTCTCTGGGGTCTCGTAGATCTTCTCCTCCTTGGGTTCAACGACAGACACATTGTCTGGCAATGGCTTCTTGGGACCAATCTTGTTCTTGGGATCGTATGGCAACATAATCTTCACCTTGATACCCAACACTCCTTGACGCAGCAACACATGACGGGTGGCAGTCTCCACGTAGTCATTGCATGGGTCACCGGAATGGATCATCAAACCGTCAACGAATTTCATTGACTTTGCACGTTGACCACGCAACTTGCCGGACACAACGACTTCACATCCCTTGGCGCCAGACTCCATGATGAAACGGAGAACACCGTAGCAAGCACGACGAACGGCCAATCCTCCCGTCAGCTTGTAACGCAACGATTCTGCTTGAGCAATGGCGCACAGACCGCGAGTGGCGACCTTCTCGGCGTACAATTCAATACGGCCGGCATCAAAGTTGAAACGCTTCTGGACCATGGCGGTCAGTTCGCGAATACGACGTCCCTTCTCACCCAAGACCTGCTGGGTTTTTGTAGCCATGATGATGATTTCTGTGCGCGATGGGGTGACTCTCACCTCAACACCGGAGTAACCATCCTCGGCGAGTTCACGAGTAAGGAACTCGTTGAGTTCAGCCTTGAACATGCCATCGGCGACGAACTGTGGAAGAGAAATTAAAATTTGTGATCACCCAAATATTTTATGCACTTTGAGGTTAGCTCAGTAGATGGAGAAAAAAAGCACAAATTCGCGACGATTTTCCCACAAATTTGTTATCCACTTGAAGCTAGCAAATTACTTTAAATATTTTTTCTACACTTTGAATGAAATTTTTCGTTTTACCTTGCGTTTTTTGGAAATATTTAAACTCATATTTATTTTATACGACTCTCGCGGAACGTGGTCAAAAAGAAAGAGGGAGCTCAGCCTTATCGACAGTATGGCGTTTTCACATATTCAACAAAATACCGACATTTTGGAAAGCCGATGGCCATATCATAAATTACTATTTAGTGATGCCAGGTTGAAGATTTCTTGAAAAGTCGGTAAGTGCGTGATGTAGGGCAACAACATTTTCTTGTGAAATTTTTCATTTTCAAAGAGTATATCAAGATCCTATAAAACTCACCAGATATTCGAAGATATTAAGTTCTCAGTAATGAATAGGAGAAAGAAAAAATGATGCTAAATGAAGTTAATGACCGTTTCGAAAACTCCAATCTTTATCTGCAGTCTCTATCGCTAAAACTAACACTACAAATATTTAAACTGAATTTGGAGAAAATTGCGATTCTGAGTTAATTATCCCATAAATTTACTTTTTGTGTTCGATTAAATATGGAGGCAGGGCAATTAGCAAGCTTTTAAATTTGGAACCATTCTGACAATATCCTTGACGGTTGTTTAAGAGATTTTTATGGCAAAAAGTAGTAGATACGTTTCAAACAACAATAATTTTGAAATGTTGTAATAAGATGGGTATGTTTACTAAATAATATTATATTTGGCAATTAAAAAATTAAATTAAAAATTCTGGAAATAATAAAAGACGGGGTACGAATGAAAGCAAACATTTCTTGAAGAATTATTTAGATAAACACCAAGAATTCGACCATGAAAAGTTAGTTTCATTGATTGTAACGGTGTACCATGTAAATATTTTACTGCGATTTCCAGCTTTTGCTGGAGCAAAAGTATCTTAGGGCAGAGATAGGTAACAGACTTAATGGTGCTTTGGAAACTGGGGGATCTTGAAACGATCTGTTGGTTGCCTATGTGGTAATAAACTTTGAGAGGTAAATACATTGTTGGTCTTTTTATCTTCATTTTATTGCCATGAATTTAACAGCTTGCAAATTAGTCATGATACTATTATAAAAAGTTAGTACGGAAGGGAAAAAACACAAAACTCGACGGCTTACAAACAAATGTTTAACCCCAAATGAAGACGTCGATGACCGGAAAAGACATTGAATGGCAACTTTTTTGTATGGCAATATCCCTACAATAGAAAAAAAATTAAAGGGATATTGATGGTTGTTTGGAGAAAGATCCGATGTGAAGTCATAATTGATTCAGAATGTAAATTTCATTTTCTACTACATATTAAACCTTAACATCTGCTATTGCGGTTTGTTCATCATGACAAACTAACTTCATTCAAGGTCGCAGTATGTACTACAATGCAACAACTATCTATTAAGCAGCCTAAATAGCTTAAAATGGTGTTGAATTTTAGCTTTGTTTAACCAGCTCGGGACCTGTATAAATTGTATCCACATTCAACTTTTCAAACAAACCTACAAATGTCAAGAATTTGTAAAGTTTTGGAATACGGTACGTTTTTCCACAACATTTTTTTCAGAAATAATAGCTTAAGAAGTTCAAAAAACAAGAAAATCTCGTATATATGTTAGTTTTGAATAAATTTATGAATAATAACAAAAATAATATAATAAAGGCGGGTTTACAAATGCAATGATTCCCTGGCGCAGGTGCTTATTTGCGCACTAGTAAAGATAAAATGTCAATTCGATCGAAAACATTCCTTCAATACGCCAGTAAATTGACCTGCCAGTAATAAGATTTTTATTGAACATCGTGGCGACAAAAATAAAAATAAGATTTGAAAGGCAATAATTTATGCCCCCCAACTTGAATTCTCTACAATCATTTTCGCAGCAGCATTCATTGAAAGTTTGCTTGCAATCATTAATCATTTTGACAACAGAAACTAAATTTGTAAGGGATGTTGAAGGCATTTTTAGTACAAATAAATATTTCCAATGATTGTGCACAAACAAATACAAATTAATACAAACAAATAACAAATACGATGAATAAAGTGAGTTTAATCATTTTGGAGTGCCACGGGTATAATGAACAATGGTTACAGTTTTAAGGCATCTTCGTTCTAACAGAGCTGTGCCTAACTAGATACTTGTGTTTAAAGCAACGATCTTTCTTTTATCTCTTGCACAAATTTTCTTCCGGTACATTGGCATCCCTATAATTTTTCCAGATTCCAAATTCATAGCAATGAATACCCTCTTACTCTCTTTTATAGCAGAGGCCGATACAAAATGTGCCGCCTTACTGAACTCACCCATTTGCATTTCCTTACCGGCAAACCTACCTAGCCGACAGACTAGCCGGCTCGTGCATTTTTTAGCAAAAGGGTAGCCTAGCTTGTTGAAATCGCCATATTTTTCTCATCAATTGAATTGCTCGCGTGATAAGTAACAGTCGGCACGAAAGTGTTCGATTTGATTTTAATTTCTCAAGATTAAATTATTAAAAGTATTAATAAAAAGAATGTCTGACCACGCTGGCAAAAAATTATCTGAATTAAGAGTTGCGGATCTCAAAGAGGAGCTGGAAAGACGGGATTTAGAAATTGTCGGCTCTAAAGCAGCTCTCTTGGAGCGTTTGGAAAAGGTATGTGCACGGCGACGCCATTTTGTATTTTACACGGAACATTTATTTTCATAAATTACGAAATTATAATTTTCTTGGTTTTTTTTTTTTTTGTTTGAATTTTAGGCATTGAAAGATGAAGGAGAAGATCCAAATACGTATGTTTTTGAAAAGAATCCGCCGCCAAAGAAGCCAACCATAAAGAAAGAGCCCATCGAAATCGTTGAGGAGGAAGAGCCGAACATTCAGGAGGACGATGACGATGATGAAGTTGAGGAAGTAGTCATTGACGAGGTCGGTGAAGTCGACGAAGAAGGAGGGGAGGAGGAGGTAAGTTTGTTTAAAAAAAAAAAAAAAAAAATTGTATCTTAGTAGATCTCAGACTACAAGTCGGCCATTGCTGGGAAAGAAGCGCGCCGATCAATAAATTGGCCTGTATTTGTGCTATAATTAGGGTAAAGAAGCCCACTGGAGTTTGCAGATGGGTATTGCGCATGTTTCTCTTTTTTTTTTTTTTATCCCACTTCAGTTTCTAGCGGTAACCATGTTTGTTGCCGGGAAACAATGTTTGCTTGGAGTGGGTGGTTTGATAGTATCTTTATCGCATTTTTATCTACAATGATTCAATTCGATATTGACTGCAAGTTTTTTATCATTGCAAGTTGTGCTAGATGAATGTACTTCTACACCATTCTCGACTAATGCCGGAGTCTTAGTACGGTCTACGTTCCTTTTTTTGGTTTATCTTTCTGTTACTGCTTCTGTTGACTTTGCCTATTCTCTAATGACGCCACGTCGAGTCTCAAAAACATTGAAAACTCTACAACGTCGTCGATCCCAACACTTGTTTATAATGACATTCCAGCTGTCAGACAAGGCTATTCCGCTTGGTGGGCCTTTCGCAGCCAATTCACCGCTACCAGATTGTACTTAGGAGCGAATATTGAATGCGACAACTTCACTTTTACACTCGCACGGTTGTAAGAGTATTCAGAGATTCGTTCATTCAAGAAATCCATTAGTCCAGGTGCTATTTCCTAGATAAAGGGTTATTCGTTTCGAAGTTGGGATTTCACATCCCCGCCACGACTAAGTTTCCTTATCAAGTAGTTTAAGTTTCAAAAATATTCGCATTGGGCAGGTAGCTTTCCAGCAAAAGCATCTGCTAAAATCCGCCTTTACATGTGGTTGGTCCTTTCGTTCTTTGTACTTGGCGCACAAGGTTTGTCTCGTCCAGAATTTGTAGTATAACGTTGCAATGACCATAAAGACGAATGCGGAGTTTTCGAGCAAAGTTTGTTATTTCGTCATCGACGGCAGTTACTGCTGTGGATATCATTGTTTCTGATATACCATCGGGCATTTACTATGACTCTTAGCACTTTGTTTTGAAAAGATTGAAGGATATCTCTATTGCTTCGTTTGGTACAACCCCAAAGTTGTATATAATACGTCCAAGTAGCCGATACATTTGTTTGAATCTATTTTCAAGCTCATCGCGTTTCTTTCTAACGTGCGACTTCCATTTGAGTTTCGCGTTTAGTGTCATTCCTAGATACTTTGCCTCGTTTGCATACGGTATTTGTAGCTAGTTAATGAAAATTGGATTGCAATGCGCCAAGTCTTTGTCCACTGGCAAATTTTGTTCAAAGCTCGTTGGAGCTTTACAGTTGCTGACTCGACTGATTTATGCTGTTAATATAGACGTATCGTCCGCGAACGTAGCTACGACAGTGCCTTCTTCTTGCGGTGCATCTCGACTGTACAGTAAGAACAAGACCGGACCAAGAATACTTCCTTGCGGTACTCCGACAACGACGTGTTTAACACGGAATAATCTGTTCGCAAGGTAGGATTCTAAAATCTCATATAATTATTCCGGAAGAACCTGTCTTAACTACCAGATTGTATTGTCGAAGGCTTGAGAGACGTCCAAAAAGGCTTTCTCTATTTCATTTGTTATTCTATAAACCTGATCCATTGTGAAATGCTTTGTTCCGAAGCCGATTTTTTGATGGTCAGAAATCAAACGTCTTTCTTCAATGACCGGTTGTAGGCGCATTAACAAAAGCTTTTCAAATACCTTATATACTATCGGCAGGAGCGATATCGGTCTGTACGATTTTTAATCGTTTGGAGGTTTTCCCGGTTTTGAAACCCTCATAACTTCGGCGACTTTCCATTACCTTGGAACGTATAATAATCCTAGCGAGGCATTTATAATATTTGGAAGCTTGATCAGGGCTTTCTTTGGCAATTCTTTGAGGATCTGTCCGGTTATTAAATGATATCCAGGGGCCTTGTTATTTAGGATTTTTACGACACGCTCTTTATTTTAAAGTTGTCAGGTGTCGTAATCGTACCACCAAGGTCTTCTGTTAGCGCCTGTCCGTTGAATGGCTTAAACGTTTCTTCCAGGTGCACGGCAAACAAATCCGCCTTCTCTTTGTCTACTTTTGCCCATTCTCCATTGTTTTTTCTTATCGGTACCGATTGCATTTGGGGTTTTTTAATACCTTTCATGGCTGTCTATAGTGAATAATCCGAACTTTTTGCGGCAATCAAGCTTTCAAGATACATAGAGATCACTTGGTTTTTGAATTCTTGAGTTCGTTACACAGATGGTTTAAAAGAGTTTTGTGCTGGGGAGCTCGGGATTGTTGCCATCTTTTGCGTGCTCTCCTCTTTTGGCGTATCAGTTCTTTTATTTCTGGCGGATATTTACTTTCGCTATTTACGACTTCTTTCCTCCTATAGGGAGTGTTGTTCCACGCGGTGTTCTGTATGATTTCATACGATGTTTTAAGCGACACATTCAGAACAATGTTTTCTGTACAATTTTTCCTAAAGCCGTCAGATTATGATGTCAAATAATTCGAAACACAACACACAATTGCATTCACCACGGGTGACAGTTTGGTGCGCGCTGAGAACCGGCAGCGTGATCGGGTCGTATTCTTTTTTTCAAAACGACGAAGGTGCCACTGTTTCGGTGAATTCTCTGCGCTATGGTCTAATGATAACCAACTTTTTTTGGGTTGAGATTAAAGATATTTATGTGAGTGACCTCAGGCAATTTTGGCTTTATTATTTGGCACGTAAATTTCCCCACCCCTTTAATTTCGAGATTTGGACACCAAGGTCTGTCTAAACTATGCTAAAGATCGTGTCTATGCAAGCAATCCCCAAACACTTGAAAACCACCAACCGTGAAGCTATGGCCGCTATACAGTCAGAAATGTCGTCGATAATTACATCAAGAATGGAAGTTTACAAAAACTCTCGTGGTGGCCATTGATACGATGTTGTATTCCATACATATTGGCATAGTCAAAAATTTAAAACAGTAAACAAATTTAATTTAAATCTTTAATACTTTCTATTTTATTTAAATTAAAAATCCTAAAGCACAAATGAGTAACTCACCCTGTAGTTTTGAGGAGGTGTACTTTCATGCTGGAGAAACTTTTACTTCTCAAGTCTCTTTCAGAAAACAGCGTTTGTTTAGTCCGTACCTGAAAAAAGTGAGTCTAGTTCTCTCTGCAACGGCCATTCCTTTTCTAAGGTCATAGAAACAATCAATAGTCAGCTCATGAAATATCTTGATTCAAGGAAGCTCTTTAATGGATATAGATCATTTTTGACATGCACTACAACGACAGCGAGATCTAGCGACCTTCGAACATTTACGAATAAAAACAAATTCTTGTTTGGTGTTATATTGTAAGATGAGATCTACATATATGGATCATCGGTGATAATAAAACACGGCTGTTTGTTGCTCTTGAAATTTCAAAGGCATTTGACAAGTTTGACATCGCCGTATTTTCTTATTTAATGAATTAGATACTACCTTTTCGTTGTATTAAACGGTTTCAAGTCCGCAATCCACCATAAAAATGCTGGTGTTCCTCAAGGCTCAGTTTTCGTGACATGACTATTTTTTCTAATAGTCATGTCCGTCCGTCCATATGTCACCACTTTGTGTACCTTAAATTGTAAGCTAGGAACATGGAATTTGGTATATAAGTTTTCTGGAAGCAGTAAAAATGTAAATATTGTTGAAATCCGCCCACAGGCACGCCCACTTTTAAGTTTATTTATTTTTTGCTGGAAAGTGAAATATATTGTCTATTGCCTTTTCAAAGCTATTTACGGTGATGATTAAGTTTTTTTTGTGAAAACATCAGAATCCGTGAACTGAAATTTTGGGAGCCACGCCCACTTTCTGCTAAGAATAGCAACAGTTTTGTGATAAAATTTTTTTTAAAAAACACGGAAATATCGTCTGCGTAGAAAGATATCATTGCATATTCTGTCGCAACGCCACGCTCACTTTATTAGGGGTGAGGAATAGATTATCATACCAGCCGTTCTCGATGGATCACCGATTTTTCGGACAAAATCATCTTAAGCGATGGTACTCACTTTGAACTGAATGGCTACATAAATAAACAAAATTGTTTCATTTGGGGTCATGAAAATCAACGGGCCAATCACGTACAACCAATACATCCACAAAAAGTCACTGTTTGGTGTGGATTTTGGGTCGGCGACGTGATAGGGCCGTACTTCGAAAATTCTCGTGGTACTGCTGTAACATTCAATGGTCTTTGTTGTAAGTGCATTTTTACCCTCAGGCAAATCCAAAATACTCCATGTTTTGTTGTCGACTATTGATTTATGCTCTTTTATAGCATTAATCCAATTTCTAGAATTCACACCACTTGAGTAGGTAACATAGTCATATATGTTTGGTCGGCAACCAATTCTGTTCGGATCGACGTAGCACCATCTCGCTATCATATCTATATTTGCCGGAACTCTCTGAACTACTTTCAGCTGACGCAAAGCTAGAATGATCATTTTCATTGTCAACAAGTTTGAAATCAGTAGTCACTTCTTCCTTCTTCTCATGTTGTGAATCTTGAACAGCTATGATTTCTATCTAAATCTAGATCATCTTGATCATCTGACAAATTGTTCATTAAAGTAAGTTTCTCATCATCCTTGCTCTGTGAAAAAATACGTCGCATCCTCTAAGAATTTCACTTCATAACCGGTGTACACTTTTCCTGTATGCTTTACTATTCTCGCAATAATCCCAGCATAATACACATCGATTTCGGTTCACATTTGTTTGGGTTTTTTTTTTTTTTTTTTTCGGTATCAAAACCATTGCAGTACATCCAAACACGCGTAAATGGATTAAATTCCCTTCAATGCCATTGCAAATCTCTTCTGGCAGTTTGTTATCAATCTTCTTGTGTAGGATTATATTCATCAGATAAGCAGCCTTATTTATAGCTTTGGCCCAATAAAACTATTTCAAAATTGCATCAGCTAACATAGTACATTTCAACCAAGATTTCCCGTTCTGTTGCCGACTGTAGGGTGCTGATGTTTGATTAGTTATCCCCATTTCACAATTTATGTTTGTTGTACTTTCTGATTACTTTTATCTCCTTATCGGTGTGATGCTCTCAAATGTTTTTATAACTTCAGAGTTGTGCTTAATCATGTATACAAAGACTTTGTTGAAGGATTTATCTAAAAATAACACTTAGTATCAGAGCACCTTTCATTTACGCGTGCTTCATAGGATTACATACGTCGGAATAAATTAATTGCAATACATCTGTTATAATGTAATATTTGTTGATGTCGCAAAATTGATCGTAGCTTGCTTCATAAATGAAATACATTGCTTCGCGACTCGAACAAATGACAAAAATTTGTATTTAGTTGCATTAATGGGGGACAATTCTGAGGTTACAAAAGGTTCTTGCATATCTTTGGATAAAAACGATTTGGAAAAAGCTGCAGTGAAATTAAATGCTTCTCCTCCTCCAGCACATGTTGGCATAGGATGACAATTTTTATTTCTATTTTTCAAATGAAAAATTAAGATAAAATTATCTAGCAAGCGATGACACAGCGCTTCCTCGTGATCGTTCTTGAAATGACCAATCCTCTTATCCCCACTGCATTCAATTTTAATGATTTTTATATGAAACTATTTACACACCATTTCAAACTAACAAACCCAGTTTCATTAATGTTCTCGTCATGGCGTTTTTTTTTTTTTTTTATAAATATGGCGTACAACGAATATGGTTTCTGAAGATTTTCGCAACATCACTCTGCTCACTTACTACCAAACCAACGAATTGAAAATGTTTCGCTTTCAGAAATGATCACATAGCTTAATATCTTTTTCCTTCTCTCCGATTAACGGGGAATCAAAACTAGTCCTTAACAAAACACAGATGAGTTTATGTTTTGAAACTGGAAGCGACTTTGTTATGGCTGTAGTCAGTCAGTGTATAAAATCATTCTTCTGATCCACCTTGATTCCCGTAAAACCAAAGGTTCTGAGCTATTCCAACTAACTTTGCCATCGGAAGTTATCTCGATCGTGGACATGGCGCCTGTTTGTACGTCACCAGTTTATGGGACTTAAATTTTTCATATGTAAACAGAATCCAAAACAGTACAAGTGTAAACATTTTTAAAATCTGCCCACTTTTAAATACATTGTATACGACCACGCCCACTTATTGGGGGCGTTTTAGAAATATATATGTATTCTACTTTTTCAAAGCTATATATTTACGGTAGTTTTATTGTTATTTGTAACCGTGAACAGCGGTTACAAATAACAACAAAATTACTGATAAAATATCTTGAATTTCGCGGAAATGCCTGTTCTTTATTATAAATGGGTTTTAAGAATAGGGAAGAGTATCATAGATGGACTGTATCTGTATGTTTTACAATATTTTTAACAGAATCGTTTTTATTTTCCTTCAAGGGGTTGCAATTGTGCATACCATTTGATGCGCACAACAAGCACACCACACATCGTGCTTGAATAATTATGTATTTCGGTTGATTTTATACTTTGCTGCCTATAATTGCCGACCACATTAACAGCCTTATTTATTAGATATCCTTAAAACGCCTCTTCGAGGTTGTTTAGTTGTAATATTTAATTTATTTACTTGTTTTTCGCCCCACAACAAACGTTGATATAATGCTTCATCGTGCCGTGCGTTTCACATATGCTTAATATGTTTGCATGTATGTACTTTATGTGTATATGAAGAAATAGTGCGAGGACTGGAGATATCCATTGTCATCGTGACTAAATGGTTAACACCTTTAATTGTTGGCCACTGACAGTCAAGATTATCTGTGAAAAAAAAAGCAAGTATTTCTGGTTTTGTGTTGAATTAAGGACATACAATGTTGACCCCTTGGGCTTTGAGTCGATGCATTGTACCTAGAGACTGGTTTCCATTAAAAAAAATAGAAAAATATTTGGCGCAACAGCTCTTTAAGTGCCAGGGCCTAGCTTCTCGCAACCACTCGGATGGAAGGGACCTACAGTTTAGTGTCGAACGGCAATTTGTTTTGAGAAGCTTTGTCGTGACAACAATACTCTCGGATGTTTGTCAGACGTTCGCGAATGGTGGGGTCGTGAAAAAAACTTTTTGGTGTTTTTTTGGGATTCGGACTTGGAACCTCTTGCGTTGTGATCCGACACACTAACCACTACGCCGAGTTTTTCTTCCGATCTTCCATGGTCAATTTTCTAACTGGTATATTGTTCTGAGAACAACAATATTATATCTACATCTTTCATAGAGCTCAGTGGACTGCGTTCATCGTTAGCGGTTGCTAAAATTGGTTATTAGTGCGCCAGTTCACACGAGCGGAAGTTGTATACACAGCGCATTATTGATTCTCGATTTGCACGACCGAAAACTGTAGAAAAAGAAAACTATTTTGACTTCGTAGCCAATTTGCAAAATCATGACTGATTTTTTAGTGGAAATGTACCAATAAGGAATTAACCAGTGTTAATTTCTCTTAATTTAGTAGCATCTTTAACATCGTTTAATTTTACGTTTATTGGCTGCGTTTTAGCATTGAACTGAACTGGTTCAGATTACAGAAGTTCAAAGAAACGCTTTGAAAAGAGTTTGGCAGCATATTTTTCCCAACGTTTGACAATTGAAATTTAAGGGCAAACAGACAGGAAGAAATTCCTTTAAAATCGGTGAAAACAAGAGAAAACAAACATTTTAGTAAGAAAATTTCCAAATAAAATACGAATGAAATCTGCCATTAATTATCAAATTATGCGATGCACGCTCCATCTATTAGTCAGGTTTAGAATTGATCCATCTGGTTGACATTACTTGACCAGTTGAGGAGTTGATTCTTGTTTTGTATATTCAAAATTGAGCTGAACCGGATCAGTTCAATAACAAAACATGTTTAAAGACTGTTGTATCTAATAGTGTCAATAGTACTGTTACACACATTTATTGCTATAAAACAAACACCTCGAAAGATAATTTAATGAAATTTTCAGGATTTATTCAGACATATATTCTGAATATATTGGGTTTATAACTTAATTCGTGCGGTTTTTTGTCAAAATTTGAACGTTTTTTTAAGAAAAAAATGTACAATAGTATTATTCAAAGTATTGCCCATCTGAAGCTATGACTTTTTCCCATCTTTCTGGCAATTTGTGGATCCCATCCCAAAAGAACTGCGCCGGCTTGGCAGCCAAGAATGAATCAAGCCAATTTTTGATATTCTGCTCTTATGTGAACCGTATTTCAGTGAGGGCGTTCTGCATCGACCGGAACAAATGGTAGTCAGAAGGGGCAAGGTCTGGGCTATAAGGCGGGTGGGGTAAAACTTCCCATCCACTGTTTTCCAAATAGTTCTTAACCGGAATAGCAACGTGGGGCCGAGCGTTGTGATGATGGAAAATTATTGCCTCGTGTCTGGTCGCATATTCCGTCCATTGATGGTTTCACCCGGTTTTAGCAGCTCATAATACAGCACACCCTTCTGATCCCACCAAATACAGAGCATTACCTTCGCGCCATGGATATTCGGCTTTGCCGTTGATTTGGCTGGTTGGCCGGGTTTCACATATGATTTTTTGCGCTTGGGTTTGTCGTAATGGATCCATTTTTCATCACCAGTAACAATCCGATGCAAAAATGACTTCCTTTTGTGGCGTTCCAGCAGCATTTCGGACATGCAAAACCGCCTTTCGACGTCTCTCGGCTTGAGTTCATGTGGAACCCAATTTCCTTGCTTTTGAATATATCCAGCTGCTTTTAAACGTTTTGAAATGGCTGCTTGAGTGACACCCAAAGATTCTGCGAGTTCTTCTTTTGTCTGGCAACAATCTTCATAGAGTAATGCTTCCAGTTCTTCATGTTCAAACTTTTTTGGCTGCCCAGGACGTTCATCGTCTTCCAAGCCAAAATCACCACTTTTAAATCGTGCAAACCACTTTTGGCACATTCGCTCAGCTAGCGCATGTTCACCATAAACTTCCACCAAAATACGATGACTTTCGGTAGCAGTTTTCTTCATATTAAAGTAATGAAGAAGAACTCCCCGCAAAAACACTTTTTCAGGCACAAAGATCGACATATTTGAGTGAAAAAAAATTATTGTTGTTTACCCTTCAAATGAATGACATATACTGAAATGACGTACAATGACAGTAGCTTTCCAACGCATGTTCCAATGGAATAATACAAGTTACGCCATCTCTTAACAAACCGCACGAATTAAGTTATTGACCCAATAATAATCGAAACTTTAATTAAAAGGACTTCTATTGGCATTAATGCAAGTCTTTAGTCTTATTGGCCACTCGTCAATTAGAATACGCACCTCAATAATTGGGAAATTGGCCACAGCTTCGGTCAGAGCTCACTTTAAGAGCTCACTCAAGAGTATCTTTTGAGGTACATAATGCCATTTAAGACAGTCCACAATTTGTGATCAAGTGAATTAAGGTCTAGGGTGGTGGAAGGCTAGTCTTTGTACCAATAAATCGGGGTACATTTCTCTGGAGCCAGGTATGGGTAGTTTTCGCTTTATGAGCTGGCGCACGATCTTGCTGGAATGTTCCTTCCTTTTATGGAATGGCATATGGTTTAGAGGTTTCACAAAGGGTCCTTAAGTGGTTTGCTGGTACACTTTGGCGTATGTTTCGATGCTTTTTCGCAAAAATGCAGGTCAGCGACCGTGTCATAAGAGACTACCCAGCACACCATGGCTCACTCTGGCACTTCCCTAGATGACCGTGCATATGTCCTATCACTTTATTTGTTTAATTTTTTCTGCACCGTGAAGATTTTCTCATCGGTAAACAGAATTTTTCTGTACAGAACAGCAGCGTATTCCACCAAGAGTCGTTTTGATTTTTGGAACCCAATTTGTGTAAAAGCCACAGTCAGCATTTTTCCAGTTTGAAGGACGCCAATCTCAAGTCTATCTTCATATGTGAATCATTGACATTTGTATTACATTCATCCACGTATCAGTGTTTTCTTCGATAAGCAAACATTAGGCTAATACTTAGCTGCTGCAGTGTCTTGAAAATCGAACCTTTGTCCAACAGAGATGCGATTCACTTTCTCAATTCATTCCAGAGCGACTTTCGCAAATTTGAAATATTTTTATAAAAAACAATTGTGACGTTAACTGCTACAAATGTTATGTCAATCTTTGGGTACGCCTAACTCTTGGTCGCGCAATGAGTGCAACAAATGTAATAACAGTATTTTTGTCCCTACTAGGTATGGAAAGGGCAAAAGTCTATTATGGCCAGATTGATAGTAGCTATTGATAGTAACATCATCACTTGTCATTGTTGGTTCACGGTTCAAATCCTGATGTCAAAAATCATCTATTTATTTATGAAATAAATAAAAAAGTCGTTCAATTGCGAAATCTAAGTCAACTCTACTGCGAAGACATAACACTGGCAACTTGATCGTGATGTTGGTTCTACACAAAAAAATGCGTCGTGCACTTTTTTACGAAAATCAATCAACTGCTGCACCACTTCAAAATTCAACCAAAACCAATGCCAAAAACAATCTTTTTTTTGATTCCCATGACAAAATTGCATTTTTATCACCTTGAGACGGTTACTTGATACTTGCTCAGTCACAGATCGCTCCAAGGTAATGGGAACTGCAAAATTGCGTGTAACAGTGATGATGACATCAGGAGGACGGAAAAAAAATACTGTGAATCATAAAAAACGACAATAACAACAAATGCTCCCCAGTTATCTGGACGGCTACCCTTTGAATTTACAGAAACTTAATACCAACTGAGTTTCAAACCACTACACCAATCTTCCTTCCTTTCTCTCTCTCTCTCTCTCTCTCTCTCTCTCTCTCTGTCTCTTTCTGTCCCTCTCTGTCTCTGTCTATCTACAAACGCCGGTGCCCTGCAATAATATAAGGGTTTTCATATCACCTTTGGCTCGCGCAAATAATAAAAAAAAAAATCTTAAAGTAACTGCACATATTAAATTTAGTTACTTGGAGAGAAAATCTGTTAGATATTCCAGGGGGCCTGTGCTGTTAATGCATGTTATTGCCACAAAATCAGTGTGTTTAACCTCAAGTTTTAATTTTTATAAATCACAGCCTTGGTCATAAATGAAAAGCACCCAAAGCAAATGTATAAAATGCCGTTGTGTCTGAAAAATTCAATGCGTGTAAATAAAAAAAAAAAACAATTTAATATTTAGTTGGCCATCCATTGGCCTTAATCACTGCAAGAACCCTACGAAGCATGCTGCTACTAAATTCAAACATTCTTCCGAGCTGATCTTTTCCCATTCTTGTCGTATAGCGATTTTCAGGCCTACTAAGGATGTCGAATTATAGTTCTTTATCCTCTTTTTTAGAAGTGCCCACAGGTGTTCAATCGGGTTCAGGTCAGGCGATTGAGTTGGCCACTCCAAGACCTGAATGTTTTGATTTGAAAACCATTCCATTCTTGCTGACAAATTATCCTTCGGTGAGACCTGTTCCCAAATTTTTTACGGTAGAATTCCTTAAAACATCCATATAGCTGTCGCTATTCATTCTTCCCTCGCGCGTGAATAGCTCTCCTATGCCTCCTGCCACCATGCACCCCCGCACCATGCAACTACCACCACCAAACACAATCGGGTAATGGTAATCTCCTCCCTTCCTCCTGCGAACGTAGATTGTGCCAGTAGTCCCGAAAATATGTAAACACACATTCTGATTTAGTGTGAAAAAGTGAAAAGTGTCCAATGTTTTCGTAAATCCGCTTTTGATTTTAGAAGTATGCAATTTACTTACCTGAAAATTTGCCTCGTCAGACTACACGACATTGCTCCAATCCTTATGCAATTTGGCCCACTCAGGACGTTGTTTCTTGTTCTCCTTAGAAAGCCAGGGTTTTTTTTTCTGGCCTTGCAACCTCTAAGACCGGCTTCTGTTAGCCTTCTTACCGTTCTCGCAGGTAGCGTAACATTTTAGCATTCCTGAAGCGAAGCCGCTAGTTCAGAAGAGGTCTTAGGTCTTTTGACTTTTTAAAGACATCCGGGCAAGAATTCGATCTTCACGCGCCGAAGACTTTCTTTTGCTGCCTGGGCCGGGCTTAGAAATGTGCTCTCCAGTCTCCATGTATAACCTTAAGGCATATTGAACGGGTGCACGAACGAATGCTTAAGAGTTTTTGACATTTTTTGCTGTGACATGCCTTGATAAGCCAAAAGGTACAATTTGGGCTCCTTCAGCTTCACTTAATTCTTGTCTTTCTGGCTTAAACATCTATGAATGAATAATAAGATATCCGCAAAAAGTGATGTGCACACTTTCACTACTATTTTCGAAATGATACCAATTTTACCGCACACAAAAAAAACCAGAGTTTATTATCGCGGGGATTCCCCATAATTTAGTCATTAATGGCTAATGGAACCTGAGCAGTCAAAAATATTCACCTACCTGCAGTAGTTTTTTATAAAACGTATTTTATAGGCAGTGCTTTTCATTTATGGCCAAGGCTGTATATGGTCAGGTCAATAGAGACAGAACATACAATCAAGTGCGACATCGTTTGCACATATTATACGAAAAGATGACAGGGCATTCTGTCGGCTATTTGTTTATATAATTATTAAATTGTTGAACCGATTTTGATGAATAATTTTTTTTTTTTTTGTTATGATAAGTCTCGAGACAATCTTTTTTCAGTCACTTCACAAGGAGGTGTGGGGAGAGGTATGAATAGCTCGCAAATTAATTGGATACTTAAAATAAAATTTGTTTGTCGTTATATCGTAAACCCGAAAATGTTTTATTACCATAATTTTTCTCAAATATCTTGATTATGTACTTTATAAAATTGGCACCTACTTTTCGCAAACATTCCAATACTGATTGTAGATTTAATATTTTTAATTCAAAAATTTTACATTTAACAAATTGACAGTACACCACCCACCCATTTTATGGGGTATTCGTCTGCCGGCGTTCCTTCGATTCATACATTTCCTTCACTTTTTGCTGCACTTCTAATGTTTCGATGTTATAATCCAACGAAGTTTAGAAATGAACAAAAAAGTCTTTGTATGTTTCGTCGATTATGAAAAGGCATTCGATAAGGTGCAACATAATAAAATGATGGACATTTTAAGAGCCAAATGCATAGACAGAAATGATGCCAGAATAATTGAGAATCTCTACTGGAACCAAAAAGCGAAAATAACAATAGAGAACAAAGAATCGGAAGAGATAGAGATTCTCAGAGGAGTCAGACAAGGCTGCATATTATCACCACTTCTCTTTAACATGTATTCAGAAGAAATATTCAAAAACTGCTGTTGGGCTGTAAGCCCAGATGGAGGAATTAAAGTCAATGGAGTCTTACTCAACAACATTAGATACGCGGATGACGCGGTTTTAGGACACATTATCAGAAACAACATATACCAGCTACTCCAAATAATTTTATAAGGGAAGATCGAAGCGTCGGAGGACCGAGAGTGACATGGTTATCAAACTTAAGAAAATGGCTCAATCTTTCAACGGTAGACTTGTTTAGAAATGTCATCAATAAACAAACACTTGCATCGATGATTTCCAACCTTCGGAGCGGAGAGGAACCATAAGAAGAAAAAGGTTTCGATCTTCTCGAAAACGGCTCTGAAGATTTTATTTAAATTGTATATTCGGGTTGGATTGGGCGTACATTTTTGCTGAACCAAGATTTTTGAAAATTAGTTACGAGTATTTTTCGGATATCACTCAAACGATTTTGTGAATGATGATGAGTGATTACTCGTACCAAGTTTTGGAAAATTGTAAATAAAAAGTGTTTGCGTTAACAAATTTGTCAAACAAATTTTAATTTAACAATTTCGTTTAAATTTAAAGTCTGAATGGTTTTCAAATGAACAGCACATAGGTGCAAATACCTGGCACACTTTTCAGAAAAGAACCCTTAACCCAAGGTAGTGTGTAGCTAGGACGCTAGAGGGTTGAAGTACGATGAAATAACTTAGCTACAAACATAGAAACAAATACGTCAAATTGAAGATACTTCAAAAGTGTAATTATTATTTCATTCAATGGAGATTTGTTGAAGGCGAGTCGACCATCGACATAATCCAAAGTCTAAAGATCCTGATGGGGAAACGATGGATTTCCTCAAAAGATCCGCACATGGTTTTCAGCGACCTCGAGAGAGCGTTTGATAGGATTCGTATGAAAGGAAAGTTCCCAGAGAAGTATTAGGTGCGCAACTAAGTTCTCGCTGTTTTTTTTTTTTTTTTTTTTTTGATAAAAATGCAACTTTATTGTGAAAAAATGGTAACAAATGAATCATCCAAAGTATTGTCCATCGCTAGCTACAACTGTTTCCCATCTTTCTGGCAGAGCTCGAATAGCGTTACGGTAAAAGTGTTCATCTTTTGAGGCTATCCACGAATCAAGCCATTTTTTGATGTGTTCATATGAGCGGAACTGCTGATCAGCAGAACAAGTAATAATCTGATGGCGCAATATCTGGGGAATATGGCGGGTGGCGTAGGACTTCCCATTTGAGGGTTTCCAGGTAGGTTTTAACGGGTTTGGCAACGTCAGACCGAGCGTTGTCATGCTGTAGAATCACTTTTTCGTGCCTCTGCTCGTATTGTGTCCGTTTTTCGCACAGTACTCGGCTCAATCGCATCAATTGAAGTCAATACCGTTCCCCAGTGATGGTTTCGTTGGGTTTCAACAGTTCATAATAAATGACACCGACTTGGTCCCACCAAATACACAGCATAATCCTCGCAGCGTGAATGTTCGGCCGAACCGACGAGGTAGAAGCATGACCGGGCAGTCCCCATGACTTTCTTTTCTTTGAGTTGCTGTAATGAATCCATTTTTCATCACCCGTCACGATGCTATGAAGAAAACCCTTCCATTTTTGCCGCTGGAGCAGTTGTTCACAGGCGAAAAAACGACGCTCAACGTCCCTTGGCCTCAAATCATAAAGAACCCAAGTTCCTTGTTTTTGAATCATTCCAAACGCATGCAATCGCTTGGAAATGACTTGACGGGTAACTCCTAATACTGAAGCAAGCTGTTCTTGCGTTTGGCAGCGATCCTCATCGAGCAATGCCTCCAGCGTCTTCGAAGGATTTTGGCCTTCCTTCACGCGGACGATCGTCAACATCGAAATCACCGTCTTTGAAGCGACAGAACCAATCACGGCACGTTGTTTCACTTAGAGCAGCATCCCCGTAAACTTTTTGGAGCTCTCGATGCGCTTTAGGCGCCGTTTTCTCTTCGAATGAAAGAAGAAAATCAACACTTCCCCCAAATGACGATTATTTGGCAGTTTGTTTACCATATGTCTAAGCTCGGTTCATGACGTTTTGAGTATGTCAAAATCGACCAGCACTTACTGCTGGAGCCATCTATTGACAAACAGCGAGAACTTACCTAATATATTAGATTAATCCGAAACATGTACGAGAACGCGATAATCACAGTGTGCAGCGCGGCAGGAATAACCAAGTAATTTCCCTTCAATGGAAGGTTGCCCTGGAAGAAAATGGATTCAGAATCAGTCAGAACACTTCTTTGTTCTTCGACTCACTAAGGTCTGCACCAGAGTGGTCACACACTCTTCCTAAGTGCTCATATTTCAAATATTTGGGTTCCATTGTAAACCAAGATTTTCGGCCGGCGAATTCTTCATATACAATCAAATGGGAGCTTTCACACGAACCGGTCCCAGCACGATCGCCGTGTGTCTTTACCGGAAATATTAATGAGGACACAACGAGGTAACTTCACTGGCACAAAACCGTTGTACGTAAAAGGGCATGGTCGGTTTTTTGCTGACCCGGCGGAAACCGGTGTGGGTGAAAGGGCTTATAGAGTGAGCGTAGAAAGGTTAAAATGGCGAGAAAGCTAGGGAATTCTTTGCGACAGAAAAATGTCGCCGCTCAAGTTACAAGGGAAGCTTAACACTAAAGTTGTCCGGTCCGCTTTATTGTACGTCATGCAATGTTGGACAATACTCGTATACGAGGGATAAAACTGAAATGCAAATGTTTAAAATGTCGACAGGAGTTAACAAAAACGATTGTATCAGATCTACACGTATTCGAGGAAGTCTTCACGATCAAAAACTTCAAGCAATCAGGATCAGTTGGTGTTGCCACATACAGAGCCGCTTACAGGTAAACCCGTTAACAAAGGCATTGTCAAGTCCCAGGAAATATTAAAATCGGAGAAAGGAAAAATAACTCTTGGATCGCACAAATGAAAAAAAAAACCAACGCCTTGGTCTCAGTTACTATATGATCTATAACCGAGCGGCATGCAAACGCATTCAACCCCATAAGCAGAGCAGCAGCAATACAGTAAACTTGAGAAACTCGTTATGTATAAGTTCGTATAATGAGAAAAGGGCTAACAAAACGGAAAAGAAGAAGACTTGTCTCTATTTTCCTGACTACGTCATATAGAGATGTATGCATGCTGTGATCTACGAAGCAGACCACCACCACCACATTTACTTTTGATGTGATCATCGAGAAGTCTTTGCAGCGATTTGCAAGAAGCGACGAGAAATTGATGGATAATTTAGAGTATAACTCAGATACTGATCTCGACAGCAAGGTCGATTAATACTGTGTAGCTGAACAAAATGTTACTTGCAATGATACTATTTGTATTGGAATTTTGTCATGCTCTAGAAACTTTTTAACTTATCTGTTCAAGCTGGAAATATAATATTCTACGCCATCAACCAGAACTGATGATATTATTTTCCAAACACATTACATTTAATGGAGTGAATCCGTATGGATAATAGCAATAGCGGACTACGGCAGCTGTGTTAAAGTGCAACGGTAGTGAGCACACAATATCGACGTGTCGCAATAAGTTTATACATATATCTCTGTTCTTTTTTTTGTAATTAAATTAGTTCTGTTAGTTAATCCTCAAATACCATTTTAGGAATATGAGGAGAATGAAGACGCCCAAAATACTGATACCAATATGAATGACAATGAAGAATCAATCAATCTCACAATTGAAGAAGATGAGCAACAATTATTGCATAATGAGGTAAACATTCTCTTTATTAATCTTTCTATAGAGAACTGTACTTATAAAGAGTTTTTTTTTTTTAGGCTCAAGATGACAAGGACAAAACCCTAAGTAAGTACACACTTTCAATGTATTTCATGTAGAGTCAAATCAGTGTTTCCACATTGCCCCCGTTCATCTATATTTCCCAAAATCCCATCCAATACACATTCCTTTTCTATGAAATTTATGTGCTAAAAGTGAAACAAAGACCAAAAACTGTGACAAAATGCATAAAACCGGCTTTTAAAAGTCCGAAATTCGAAATTAGGAACATTTTCTTCGGAGAGTTATTTTGTTTAAGAAAAAAAAAAAATCACTCAACTTTATCCAGAATTACAATAAAAATGATTAACATAACATCCTCACTACACTATATGTACACAGCCGATGAGAACAAATCCGAATCAAATAAGACAAAGAATGGCGATGGAGATGGATTATTACCTGACGACAAGAAGACTAAATCTGACACCAAGAAAACTGATTCGGACAAAGAGAAAAAGTCGTCCTCTGGAAAGGACGATGCTACCAAGGATGATAAAACCGGTGACAAGCAGAAGGACGAAAGGTTGGTTGACCAAAAAAAAAAAAAATGAAAAGTAGAATGGAGACTGCTGCTGGCTAAGGGTTTGTGTATGTAAACTTATTTGTGTGGTGGGGCTGTACTATTTTTCATCTGTGGTTTGTGATTGGCGGGATGACTATTGGACTCCTGATTGCTGTTCGTGACTGGATATTTTTTTTAGCCATTTGCAGGCCACATATGAAAATGTATGCCTCAAGCTGAGTTTACACACATACTCGTAGTCAGAAGAGAAACTTGTGCACACTTTTTTCGAAGACAAATACTAATTTCTAACTTTTCTTTGGATATTACTTTCCATCAGCGCTGAACAAAAATCTTCAACGAAATCCGCATCCAAGGATGACAAAGGTAAATGTTACATTGAAATGTTAAATTTAAGTTAAAAAACCATAAAAGTTGTAGGAAAAGAGAATCTTTGAAAAAAAAAAAAAACAGTGTAACAGTGCGAGAGCATTTTGGAATCTGAAGCAAGTGCTTATATCCGAGTGTCTATAGTATTACGCGTTTTGTTCGGGTAGGCAATTAAAAAGTAGTATCGGCCATGAATTGGAAAGACTACAAAAAAAAAAAAAAGCAGACGTTATTTTTTTTAGGCAGGATATGCTGACTCTAATGATGATCCTTTCTGATGTCTATGACACGTTTCTTAGCCCCAAGGGAATACCTTAATGCGGTACACACAGAGTGGAAGTAGTAGCTGACACACACGGTGATGAAGCAGAATAACGGTCTGATTCGTCTGCAGTTTCTTGTGGAGAGTTTACAATAGTATCACATTTCAATGGCAAGGATCCTTCTGAATGGTTTGCACATATTTCTTGTCTTCATTTGCCCAAATATAAAACGCTCAACAGCAACCGCCTTGCGTTTGGAAAAACTTCGTTAGCTTTTGTAGCCATTCAAAGCTTTCAATTACCATCCTGGCCATCCTGACACAACTCGTTATGAGCATAACTCAGACGCGCTCTTAAAATACATGACGGAACTATGGGAACAAAGCCGAATGTTTTGTTTAAATCGCTTCACAATAGACTCGGCTTTGTTTTATTTTCTATTTTTATTATTATGTTACATCGACACACGCGTTTTGTTTTTGAAATAGACATGTCTAATTGGAAGTCTACAATCGAAAATCAATTAATATTTGTCAAAGAGTGTGAAGTCGTTCGATTTCGACAACCTCATGGACAAGCCATACATTGGACTGGAGTGAAAGACTGATGAACAGAAGTAACGAACAGATGAAATCGGACAGTCAAAATATGTAAGTAAATGGAGGGAGCATGATAGAGATTCTGTATGTTCTAAGGGATAAAGGAGAAACGGAAGGGATGCTTTTCTCATAGAAATGATGATGGATAGCATTGCATTACATAACACAGGCACCGTAACATCAATATCTCAGGAACTATAGAGGCTGACTGACGGCGATAATGCAGATTTATATTCGTCGGCTGATTGCTTAGGTAGCTGTTACTGGAGCTTCTCTTTTATCAGTGGAATGCAGGAAGAATCTTCGAATCTATGGCAGTTTTTTTTTTTTTTTTTTTTCAGCAGTCGAAATAACAACATTCTTGGAACTTTCCTTTCATAGCGCAAATCTCTATCGAAGATTCAGTCAGTTCAGATGACGATATTCCTTACAACAACAGCAACATGTTTTTCTACAATCTAATGACCTGGCTTTCTCAAACTACTACAGGCCCGTTTTCAATCCATATCATCGTCCCGTGGAGAATTGAAGCCTACATTCAGCGCAACAGTCGTCTAATCGAACGATTTCCACTCGCTTTGACATTCTTGCGTAATACATCCCGTCGCGTACTTTCACTGCTTTCAGATTCCAAAATATATGATAGGAACCCTCAAAAAGAAAAAAAAAAAATTAAATTATCAGAAACAGTGTTACTGTTTTGCATATCTAGGGCCAAAGTGTTGTTTCTATCTATCATGAGTGCGAGATCCGTTATAGGTTTTTAACTAAAAAAAAAAAAAAAAATTAGTCCCAGTATTTAAAAAAAAAAAAAAAAAAACATTTTTTGTGCTCACCCGACCACTATTGTTATTATGGAAATTCCAGAAAAATCATCAACGGCCGCTGCATCAGATTCAAAATCGAAATCTTCGTCGTCCAGCCGCAATCTTTGGGTATCCGGACTGTCGTCGTTAACCCGTGCCAGTGATCTGAAAACAATCTTCTCGAAATATGGCAAAGTAATTGGCGCTAAGGTTGTGACCAACACACGTACACCTGGCACCAGATGCTATGGTTTCGTAACGATGTCATCTTCCTCGGATGCGAGTCGTTGCATTGATCATTTGCATCGCACCGAGTTACATGGTCGTATAATCTCTGTAGAAAGGACCAAGAATGAGATTGGTACTGGTAGTAATGGTCATTCAGCAGCCAACGCTAGTAATGCGTCTAACTCGAAGAAGAAGGAAGACGAATTGTCGAGTTCCAAGAAGACATCATCCCCATCGAAGGACCCCAAGTCGAAGACATCCGATAGCGGCGATAAAAAGGCCTCGTCCTCCTCCACCAAGGACGCAAAAGATGACAAGGACAAGCCAAAGACGGGTACTTCGAAAGCTGGCGCATCCGATTCTGAAGCCAAGAATCCCGAAGCGGACAAGACAAAGTCTGAAAGCTCGTCGTTACGTCGACGGGGCTCATCTCGTTCAGCAGATCGTCGTCGCGGTGAGCGTCCAACTCGCCGTCCCACCATCGACCGAGAGCGTGAACGCCGTGAACGTGAGAAAGAACGTGAACGTAGAGAGCGTGAAATTCTCTCCTACCAAAAGATCCGTGAGGAACGAGAGCGCCAGCGCCTGAGGGAACGTGAACGTGAGTTGCGCGAAGAAGAGCGTCGTCGCCGAGAGATCCGTGAGCGTCAACGTGAAGAAGAGCTGCGATTGGCCGAGGAACGCAGAAAATTGGCAGCCGAACGCGAGCGTTTGGAACGAGAGAAAGCCGAGCTCTTGCGCATGGAACGAGAACGCCAAAAGCTGGAACGTGAAAAAATCGAACTGGAGCGCCTCGAACTTAAGCGCCAACAAATGAAGTATGATGTCCTTTCTGAAATCACAAATCAGATTTAATTCGATCATTGTATATTTTTGTATATTTTTTTTTGTTTATTTTTTTGTAAGCAATTTCGTATCGTAATTGAGATAGAAAGAGGGGCGCTACCGGCGCTCCTGTGTACCAATGTAGTGGCTAGTAGCGTCAGCGCGATTGATATTATGTGTGTGCATCGATAATGCGTGAAATAATTCATGATTTTCTTTTCTGTTTCCGGATTATTTAGAATTATGCAAACAGCACGCATTGAAGAGCCGCCAAAGAGGGCTGTAAAACGTTCCGGCGACGAGAGGTATCCAGATACAGCTGATCGCAAACGCAATCCTGGAACGGAGCGTCGATTTGAAGCTCCACCACCACCAAGATTCGATGCATCCATTGCCACGAGGTGAGTTTAGTTTTTCTGTTGTGTTTTCGATTCTGTATGTAGGGTTAACATATTTTAAGAGATTGTGATGATACTTGTATTGGATTATGTGGTTGTCCACTACAGCGTTGGGTAAAGGAATTTTAGGTTGTAAGTTAGCTATTGGACAGGTCATTTTATATTATCCTTGAGTCGATGAAGGAGGATTCAATTGGTATTTTGCGCAGCACTGGCATTTGTGCGATTGTTATGAACTTTACGCTACTTGACGTGGTTATCCACTGTAGTGTATAATCGGTATTGAGCATTATTTTCATTGCATATGAGACTAGAACAAACCGAATATAGTGTCAAGCTTTTTTTTTATGTCATCGTAAACGTACTTAATGTCGCCACAAAAATTTCTTCTGTAGCCAAAGCTAAACTTCATTTCTGATCTGAACGACTGGATTTGAGTTTTATCTGTGTTGATTAATTTATGCAAAACTCTGTAAGACTTGCCTTTTGTCTTACAAGGGTAACTATAGCTGAAGTGTATCTTTTCCACTCACTTGTCCATTGTAAAGGATTATTCGTGAATTTTATTGATGCGTTTCGGCTTTACCGCAATGGTTATATTGATGCCCATTCTACTGCACTTTTTTTACTTGCACCTACATACATATACATAAGGACAAGGATTGATTTCGTACAAATTTTAGTACTATAATTAAGAAACTCGAAAAGTGGCACTCTGTCTGTCAGTCTACACGCTAAACGGCTGGACGGTCTTTCTTCAAACTTCATATCTTGAGTCTGTGGGGTCACAATTCGAGGTGACATTAACGTACTCGATTTTGAGAGAAATCCATTTCCTCGAAAATGGCTCTAACGATGTTGTTTATATTTTGGTTGAGTTACACATTGGCACTAGATGGCGTGTACCAAGTTTTTGGAAACAAATTTCCTTTAACTGTACTTTACTTGCTATCTCGGATATGATTCAAGCTATTTTGTTGAAAATCGACATCTAAGCAATATTTGATAAATGTAAGGACATGGCGTACCAAGTTTCGGAAAATTGTAAAATTGTTTTTTTTTTTTTTTTTTTCTTTTTAACGAATTTAAAAAAAAAAAAATACATTTCTCTTAAATCTAAAATCAGATCGATTTGAAAGTAAATAGCACGTACGTACAAGTATAAGATTTGAAAATGGAACACAAGCGGTTACATTTTAAGGAAAACAATTTTATTAATCGATTATATACATAGTTCCCTTCATTTTCTACAACAGTCTCCCAACGTTTCACAAGCTTGCGGATTCCGTTTTCATAGAAACTGTGTGGTTTCCCTTTAAAAAACCTCGGTAAGGTAGTTCTCGACAGCTTCCCCGGAGCGAAATTTCTTATCATTCAAACCATTCTGAAGAAACCGAAACAGATGAAAATCTGAAGGAGCAATATCTGAAGAATACGGTGGGTGCTGTAGGACTTCCCCTTCCAACTCTTCTAGTTTTTGCTGCGTCTGTCGGGCGGCATGCGGCCTGGCGTTATCATGGTGGAAGATGACTCCTTTTCGATTGGCCAAAACCGGACGATTATCTAGAATTTTTTCTCATTGAGCAGTTAGAAGAAAAATGATTCCCCTAGAATCCCACCAAACAGACACCAATATCTTCATTGGATGCTTATTTCCAGCTTCTTTTTTGTTGTACAGGATTCACTTTTCATCACCAAAATAATTCCCCTAGAATCCTACCAAACAGACACCAATATCTTCATTGGATGCTTATTTCCAGCTCCTTTTTTGTTGTAAAGGATTCGCTTTTCATCACCAAAATGATTCCCCTAGAATCCCACCAAACAGACAGCAATATCTTCATTGGATGCTTATTTCCAGCTCCTTTTTCGTTGCATGTTGTACAGGATTCACTTTTCGTCACCTGTTATGACTCGATCCAAAAAAGGTTTTTTTTTTTTTCAGGGCGTAAAAGCAGAGATACTGCCACGGAGATGCGGTCCAGCTTATTTTTTTCCGTCAAAGAATGCGTCACCCACGTCTCGAGCTTGGAAGTTAACCCCAGTTTCTTTAAATGGCGAAATGTTGAGGAACCGTTAATATTCAACTTCTCAGCAATCTCCTCAGTTGAAATCTTTAGGTTATTTTCCACTAAGGCACGCACAATGTCGTCATCAATACCGTAAGGCCGACCAGAACAGGGTTGATCGTCCATGTTAATATCACCGCTGTGAAATCTACCAAACCACTTTTTAACTATCCTAAGAGTCGGAGCAAGATCCGAATAAACCCTCTAAATGTTTCTTTTATGCAACTCGTATAGCATTCCATGGCGATGGTATAGTTTTGATTCTCCATTTTACATTTAACAAATTAACTTAACTCAACAAGGTCTAGCGATAAAATGACTTATGATGCCACGACCTATCCACTGGTGTACAACAAGTCCATAAAACAAACACTAGGCGCGTCAAACTGGAAACTTTCCGTCACGTATGAAGATCAGGCACGAACTTTTGCAATCACGTGCGACCCAGTCGTGCATTATATTTTTTATTGTAGAACTGAGACACAATGTCCTCTAAAGTAGAACTTCTGTTTGAAGTTCCACGGTTATCAATCTGCTCCCTGCTCAGCCTGCTATTACACGGTGAATCTTGAGCCATGACTCTTTTGTGACACATTGACTCTTTTCCTTGCCTCTAATTTGACAGCTCTTTTTTATTTTTTCTTTCGGTTATGAAGTTTTAGAGCTCACAAACATTTTTAATTTATTTTTTCGGTCTTTAAAAAGTTCCAAATGGAATCAGTGGACCTTAATAAATTACTAGATTGTGCATCAATCGAGCATATGAATACCCTATTTATATAATTTACGTCGGTCGTATTATATAAATTAGAGTGCAATTGATATAAGCCTTATCAGCTCTAAAGTCAATTCCTTTGACCAATAAATTTCTTCCGTCACTTTTTTTTCTTTGCCAACTCTGCCCTTTCATGGTGAATGAAAATAAAAAAATAACGAACAAGGAAAAGGAGAAATGTCAAAAAAGAGGCAACAAAATTCTACCCACGACTCACTCCGGGTTGCTGTTTTGCTACCTCATTTTGTTTCTCCTTTGCACTTGTGTAATTTCTAAAGAATCATCGTTGTAAAACCGGACTAATTGTTCATGATGCCGGAGTTAGTGAACATGTCTTTCAAAAATATGTAAAAAAAAAAAAAAACAAAGAAATTATTAGAGCCACCACGTACCGGAGCAGTTCCTTTTTGAATCTGGAATTCGTTAGCATAATCTCACTGACTAACCTGCACTGCATTTGTTGGGGTTTTTCAGTTTCACTTGCTTGTTTTTTTTTTTTTTTTTGCTTTAAGTTACCTTTTTGTTAGTCCAAATATATTTCTTCAAATTTAAATAGCCCCTTGCCAAGTCCTATTGATTCATGTCGTAGTTCTTATCCATAATCACTTTATAGTGTAAGAAAAGCTATCGGCGAAGTAAGACGATCCGGCAATGAAATATCTTCACAACTAGTCAACGAAAAAGAAGAATGGAATCGATTGGAAAAGCTAATAGAGAAAGATGTTACAATCACAACATTAAAAGGCAATAAGGCAAGAATAAGGAATCCATGGTATAACGAGGAATGTGCTAAACTTAACGAAACTAAGAAAGCAGCATTGAGGTTATTTAGAAAATTGAATACGCCGATAGCACAGAAATTATACGAAAGGAAGAGAAAGGATGAACGTGTGGTTACTCGAAGGCTTAAACGTGCGTATGAGCGACAAACAATTGAGGATTCTAAAATGGGTTACGATCCAGTTAAGGCACGAGTCGACATTTACAAGCCGTAATTTTTAAGAAACCAAGAATAGGATTCTACATATTTTTTTTATTTTTTTTATTTTTTTTAAAAATATTAATTTGCGTTGGAATAATTATAATGAATTAAAAACAAAAATAAATTATCACCGCATTTGATTGCTATGAAATAATAGTTTTTAATGTGTTTAGACAGACGTGTGTCCACAGCTTAATTTAAATGTTCTGCTATGTCTTATCAGCTTTGTATTATATTAGAAGTTTTGAAAAGATTTCTTTGTCCAATCGGTTTATTATGGTACGAACGGTATTCGAAAAGTAGTGTGTTTTTGATAATTCATCATTCTACGAATAGAATTTGTCCACCGACAAAGTAGGAATTTCTAAGACGACAATTTGGTAGACGTAACTCAATGACAACGTTTTGTAACTGATAAAAATGAGTCCCTTATGATATCAAGCTAATACCAGTTTGAGTTAACATTATATCCGTTAGTATTTCTGCGACTAACTTTCTCGCTATTTTTTATTGCGATTGGACATATCAGTTCGGCAATTCTAATAGGCTGGTTTCAGAAGGCCATCGAACACTACAGTTGCGACTTGGTGAATATATGATACTAAAAGTGTTCCCCATAATTTGTGTCATTTGGTATTCAATGCGGCAAAGTGATTCACAATTTCTGTTAAAGCAATTCTTCATATGTATGTACGTACAATAGTTTAATTATATATGAAGAGACACCTCGTGACTGTTTCATCATCGCCGAACCGAAGCCGTTAAAGCTAGAACTATGAAATTTGGACAGTACTTGCGTTTTATGGAGGTATACAAGTTTTATTTTTTTCGGTGGAATTTGCTTGAAACTTGGCATAGCTGCTCTACAACACGTATTCCAATATTTCCGAAAATTCAACCCCTAAAGCGTTCATAAACGACAAATCCACGCGAGTGAAAGCGCAGGCATCAGCTACGCATAATCGCTCCTAGGGTATCAAATCGCAATCCTCAAAAAAAAAAAAATACCCCAAATAGCTTCTCTTCGGTGTGGTGTCCTTTTAGTCACATTTTAATATAGGAGAACAAACCAAAGTTACAAGAGCTAGATGTAGGCTATACAGAGGGTAACCTTAACTACGCCCCTGCTCCTCAAATACTAGGTGGGGTGAAAAGGGAATGAAAACAATTTTTTTTTTAAATGTTTTTTTATTTTATTCAATATAGTGTCCCCTTTTAGCTTGATACACTTATTCCAGCGATTTTCCAACTTCTTGATCCCGTCCGAAAAGTAATTTTCCGGAAGGTCTGCAAAATACTCCTCCGTGGCGTCGATGATTTCCTCGCGTGAGCTGAATTTTTTATTGATGAGCCATCTTTTGAGGTTTGGGAAGAGATAATAATCCGAGGGAGCCAAATCGGGAGAATACTGTGGATGATGCGACAGCAATTGGAGCCGTAAGTCATTGATTTTAGCCGTGGTTGCGATGCTCTTGTGCGCGCCGGCGCATTGTCTTGCAAAAACAAAATTTTTTTTCGCTTCATGTGAGGCCATTTTGCAGCGATTTCGGCCTTCAATCACTCCAATAATGCACAGTAATACTAGCTGTTGATGGTTTTTCTTTTTTCGAGGTAGTCCACGAAGAGTATGCCATGACTGACAATCCCAGAAAACCGACGCCATAACCTTTCCGACCCATTGAGTCTCCCTCGGCCGCTTCGGAGCACTCGTGCCGGCTTCAGTCCATTGCCGGGCACTCATTCTGTTCTCTGGTGTGTAATAGTGGATCCAGGTTTCATCAACAGTTACCAATCGACGCCAAAAGTCCGCCCGATTCCGCATCAGCAAGTCCAAACACTTTCGAAGTGCTCTCGCGTTTGTGTTTTTGGTCAGGAGTGAGCATGCGCGGCACCCAGCGGCAGGATAACTTTTTCATATGCAGAATATTGCCCAAAATATGGCGTGTGCGCTAAGTACTAATCTTTGTGGTATCTGCTAGCTCGCGCACCTTCACTTTCCGGTCAGCCAACACCATTTCATGTATTTTTTTGACATTGTCCTCTGTAACCGCATCGGAGGGCCTGCCACTGCGGACTTGATCGGTAGTGGAGTTGCGGCCACCACGAAACTCTCGAAACCAATATTTGACGGTGTAATCTGACGGAGCATATTAGCCCCATAATATTTATCCAACTTTTCTTTTGTTTCCTTCGCCGTTTTGCCTCTCAAAAAATAATGTTTTATGAGAGAACGAAAATCGTTTTTGTCCATACTCAACATGATGCCAAACACGTCAACAACAATCAGCTGTCAAAACAAAACTAAAGACAGTATCGCACTGAAATTTGGCATGTCTGCCTAAATATGAATGGACTTCAAGGCACCATAACCTTTTTTGCAGAAGCAGCGCATTCTGGCGGTCAAGGAGGTTACTTTTCACCCCACCTAGTAATTTGGAGTGAGCACTGTTGTGTGACGGTGCATTATTAGGTGTCACGAGCGTAGTGCACTGCCTGACCGCAAATTTGTGAGAGTTTCCATCACACTTTACGTACTACATGGCAGTGACCTTCCCGTCCGCTGATGTTCAAGAATAAGCCTTTCTCAAATCACTAGGTCTTTCCGAAAAACTCGGCTGTCATTCGTTTGTTAACGGAACGAGGTTATCTTCAAAAACTGATATCTTGCTCTGTGACTTTGTTGGAATTTCGTAATAGTAGAACCTGGGCCCTAACTTTGCAACGCTTTTGCAAATTCTTTACAATTTTCTTGCAAAAACTGAACGTTTTTAAAATGTTGGTGGAACATTATTATCATTTGCAATTGAATCGCAAAGTGTCAGCATTAGTTAATAAATGTGTGGGGAAGGGAATAGAGCAAAGCAGAAGACAACGACTGCATTCAGTTCTATCATGTTCTTCCAAGAAATATATCTGCCTTTGGTCTCGTCATGCCATCTCTTTAAAGCCCATTCTTAGCATAACTTGTCATCGGATACTTGCTTGCAACCCTCAGTGAATAAGCCTCTGAATTTTAAGCTACGACTGAACATCATTTCTGTTCTACGATTTGGAAGAACTCTGAACAGTTACTTGAATATTTTTAGTTTAAATTCGATCTTCTCACGGTATCGACGATTGAAACATTCCCCAAAACTTTTTCTTTTAAAAAATGAAAGCCTGAGTTTCTGAAAATAATGATTTTAAGGCATGAGACCATGAATATTGGTGGTCCCAAATTTTAGTATAGTCCTTGATGTTGGTGACAGTTTAAAGTGATGCGCTCTTTTGTTCACTAAAACACTAAAAAGCGGACATACATATTATTTAGCTGTTAATTTATTTTATGGCAGGAAGAACGGTTTGTCCGCATAGTCTCTCCATCTGAAAGCTGTAAGTTATTTGTGAGGTACAATTTAATTGAACTTGCAACACCAATATATCTCTGTACGTCTTCTCCTTTGTGCACAGCTGTCATCGCACCATTTTGTACTCAGTAGGAATGTCGAGAAAACCTACTCAAGAGAATTTTCCTCTCGGATTTCAGGAATTCTTGAACCTTGAAGACATTTTATTTTTTTTTTTTTTTACTGTTTTACTGGGACTCGAACCCGTCTGTTTAACAAATGTATCGCATTTGAATGGATACTAGCAAAAACGTTGGTTCTACCTATATCTGAGCGTTAAAGAACAGATCCAGCTAAGAAAATTATTCTGCATTGTATATCGGTTAAATATTTTGAAATCAATTCTAAATTCATTTATTGGGCATATAATAGAATTTTAACACTTCTTTAAGATAACAATTCGCTGGAAGTTGCAACTATAGTTTTATTACAATATTTTATAGCGTTATAAGAACAATTCATACAGCCAGGCATACTGGCGAGAAAATATCCCATCAACTTGTCAAAAAGCAAGAGGATCAAGCCGAACGTCGAAGATATGAGGAAATTATTGCGAAAGAACTAGTAAGACGGGCACATGAATGCTACAAAGATCAGCTGAAGGCTAATTGCGTTTGGTATGATATGGAATGCGCTAAAAGGACCGCAAGAAAGTTCATAGCAGCTAAATTGAATCAAAAGTACAATACTCCCGTAGTACGTGGCTTATATAAGGAATTGCAATCCATAGAGCGGTTACACCTTCAGAAAGTACTGAAAATGTATATGAAGAGAACTAAAGGTAGTTTTGATCTGGAGAAGGCGAAAATTGAAATGTCTAGATTGAATGCGGCACTTTATTGTGGTTTTCAATGAGAAGCAAAGATATGAGAGAATACATAAGTATCTCTCAGTTAAATATTAAAATAAATTATCGTAAGAACTGTCAATCCAAGTGTTTGTTAATTATTGTTTCTTTTTTTTTTGTTTATAGGTTCAATTTATTTCTTTGACAATGATTACACCTTTTCTTTGAATTGCTTTTGGGCGTAGATTAAATTATAAAGCGTAGAAAGTCTTGTGATTTTTGTCGAAAGGTAACTCAGGGCGCAAAATAATCCCCTGTGGGTGGTTTGGGACCCTGAACTATCAATTTTGCATCTGCCCCTAGTTCACCTCACCCTTTTATTATTTACCTTCCCTCGCCTGGTGTTGTTTTTCGAGCTAATTAATTGGTGGCATGGGCACAGTGAAAGAGTGGGGTGAACCAGCAGCCAGGTGGGAAATTGGCAATGTAGGGTGCCAAACATCCAGAGGACAAGGTGGTGAGGTAAAAAAAAAACAACGGAACGATAAACGCATTGTATTTCAAAAGCCTTTTAGTCGATGCAGGGTAGAAACATGGGCTAACCCGTTGGTTGTTCCACCTTTTTGAACTTTAGTGGATCTGAGACTTTTTCCACTACAAGAATTCACTAGTGGATTGCTCGTAAACGATCAAAGTTTCTTCGTGTACGATTTATTGGCTTTTCCCCTGTTTTGTGTTGAACTGTAAGGCTGTTCTCCCTTCGATTAAATGGTAGCCATTAACAAATGTGTACCAGAAATAATCAGTTAATTTTATCTTCTAGAGTCTAGATGAACTGGGATTTGTTTGAAAAAATTTTGTTCACTATTTTGAGGTAGTTAGTTGGGTGACCAATGAGTAGTCTGTTAAGCACTTTGCGCCACGGTTGAGCAATATGATAGATTCTTGGTTTCTATTTTTATCAGAGCAATTATCATCCATATAAATTGAGCGGCATTCTTCTGTCTGCTAAAAATCTAAAACTCTGCACGACTAAGTTCCACTATTTTAGATGTTATTTTTGTAAATCCACACAAAAGGAGATGTCCTCCTGTGATATGTCAAAAATATTGACCCCCTTTGCTTCTTTTCTGATAATTGCTTCCAGATGGTTCTTAAGGCGACAATGACCTCCGAGAAATGCTGTCAGCTTTCGAGCTTTTTTCTTGCAAAGCTATGCACAATGAGAAATATATGTTTGTCTTGTTTGTAGCACAAGATGCAACCATTCACTTCGGTCGTTCGCACACGGAGCTACATAAAAGAGAGAAACCTGACCATAAGTCACCAGCTTGTAGTTTGTGAATAACCACCTACATATTGTTGACGGGTTTGCAAGATCGTGATAAATTGCTGGACATTGAGCATGCTGTGGGTAAACATTTCCTAATTTGACTATTTGCGTAACTCCGTGTTCGAAACATAAGCAAATTGAAATCACTGACCAATTAGTGAGATTAATCATTTGCCAATATGATCACTTTCAGGTAGCTTCCGTGTGCGAACGGCCTTACAGTTACATTATTCTTTCACTATACCGGCCGTTTCACCAATTCCTGGTGAAATAGGAACGAACCTGGAGTTTGTGAGTTCTTTAACAAATGCCTCTTATTCGAATGGATACTAGCAAAAACGTTGCTCCTATCATAGCATAAAGGCACTACATTTGGAATACCCATGACTTTTGTTTAACCTCTCCAAGTCCGTCAAAGAAAATTTTAAAAATTATTCTAAAATCGTTTGATGGGCTATAATCGAATTTTCTAGAATATTAATACTTTTTTTTTTTTAAATATAAACTATTCGTCAGAAGTTGCAACTACAAGTTTTATTATTTCGTAGCGCTATAAGAACAATTGAAATAGCCAGACGTACTGGCGAGAAAATATCCCATCAACTTGTCAAAGGACATGAGGATCAAGACGAACGTATACGGTTTGAGAAAATTATTGCGAAACAATTAGCCAGTCGGGCACATAATCTATTCATTGGTCAGCTCGGTATCAATTGCGATTGGTATAATATGGAATGCGCCAAAATATCCGCAAGAAAGTTCATAGCAGCTGAATTGTTTAAAAAATACAATACTCCTGTTTTGCGTGACTTACTAAAGGACTTGAAAGACACAGAGCGTGTACAATTGCGCAAAGTACAAAGAATGTACATGAAGAGAAGCAAAGGCAAATTTGATGTAGACCAGGCGAAGAAGGAAATGTCTAGGTTATATGACGCACTTTACAGTGCAGTTGAACGAGAAACAAAGATATGAGAATTACAGAGAAGAAATAAATACACATGAAGAACTGCTAATTCGAGTGTTTGTTTGTTTATATTTATAGGTTCGAGTGTTTCATATTAATAGATTGTAGGTACATATTGGTTAAATTCTAAAGCGCGAAAGTTTCGTGATTTTTGGCGGAAGGTTTGTTCAGAACATGCACTGTAATTTGTGTTTAAACAGATAGTAGGCTTCTGGACTGTTAAATCTAGTCCAGAAGGCTTTCTATCTTCCAGCAAGTCCTAGCACAAGGACGTGATATCTTTTGTAAGATACAATTGCATCTAGAAGAAGCAGACGGATGAAAAACATAGCACTGCTGCATCGCAGACATGATTTAAGCGCGAAAACGAGAAGGACGAGAATGATAGTTACCGCCCGCCGCCCGCCCGCACACACCACTAACAGAGGGACTAGACGGATGCATTGCAGAAGGTCGTAGCCCAATCTCATGCGGGTTGTAGTGCCAAATAGGTGAGTTAAGAGGATTGTTTGAACTCAAACATGAAAAGCCGATGACCTAACTCGCAAATGCTGTAATTGGACACATTCACCCCTATTCTCATAGTTGTGCTACGTCCAAGGTGACCTACAAGCGCACGCAAAAGAGATCACATACGAAAACTGACTTAAACTACGGGAATAAGGGTGATTAGTAAAAAAATTATATAGTTTTGGCAAACAACATTTGCTTGCAGTCATGGTCATGGACTTTGTTGTTTTACCAAAACGATCATAATTATAAGTTAGTTTAGTTTGCCGCTTGGGATGGTAGATGTACTCGATTTAAACGGTTTGGCTGGCGGCAATGTCTAAGAAACTGGATGCACCCATGATTCTCTTTTCTCCAAGTTGAAGATGACTCTCTTGAAAACGATTTATGTACTGATGCTCTTTGTCTTACTGTTGGCGAAGGTCAGTTTAAAGACTGCTAGACTTTCACAATTCTTTTTGTTTCAAGTATAAGTCCACACAAGTCGATTGAACTTAATGTAAGTTCTTCTACTTAGTACTGAATTTGTTTCATTACTGCTGCAATCCTTAGATGTGTTTTCAGTTAAAAATGCAGTCTTTACAGAGGTTCTGTTCTATTTGAGAATGTTCATGACTAGGGCTAGAAATAGATGTAAAATTGGGTTTTATTTTCTTGTTTTGTACAATTTTGAAGCTCCCCTCATTCACGATTGATTTTTGTTTTTTTTTTTTTTTTTTTTCTTTTTTCATATCCAGCTACGACAAGAAACGTGATGACTATGGCAGTTCATCGAAACGAGATGACTACACCTCGAAACGTGACGACTATGTGGCATCAAAACGTGGCGGCGGCGCCGATGACTATTCTAGTGGCATGAAACGCAGCGGTGCCGATGATTATTCTACTGGCATGAAACGCAGTGGCGCCGATGATTACGCTAGCGGTCCAAAACGCACCGTGGAAGACTATGCCTCCAAACGAGATGACTACATTTCTTCAAAGCGTGGTGCTGATGAATACACGTCCAGCAAACGCGGCGCCGGTGGCGATGATTATGCTTCGGGCAAACGAGACGAATATAAACGTGAAGTTGAAATTCGTCATGTTCCATCATCCAGTTATCATTCGAATGGTATGAGTGCACCATTCTTCCCACGACATGGCCCTACCTCTGGCGGTGGTGGAAGTAGTAGCAAACGTTACGAAAGTACTTCGTATGGAGCAGATCGTCAAGTAGGCGGCAGCAGCAGTGGTAATTGGCAGATGGGACATTCGAATCATTCAAATCATGCCAGCCATTCGGGTCATGGACATTCATCGCACTCTGGTGGACCAGCTGGCTTAAAGTCATTCACCAGCAATGGAATGTCCTCAAATGGTGGCATGCCCAGTCGACAATCAAAGGCTGATGATCATTGGAGACCGATGACATCGTCTGGCGATCGTTACGATAGGACATACAATGAGAGATCTGGTCCCTATGGTGGCAGCAGCAGCCGTCCAGTGCCAGACCGTTACGGTGGACAAATGTCATCACGCTATGAGAACAAGTATTAGTCAAGCCTCTAGCGGGGAGAATATACATATAACTTGCAATGATTATGAGTAAATTTAAAGATTCATCTTAGATGTAGGTTTTGTTTTCCTTTTAGTCTTTGGTTTTTTTTTTTAACCAAAATATTAGGATGACTATCATTACTTTGGAATGAAACGGTTTGTCTTTGTTTCGCCTTTCATTGTGTTTGAAAATAGAATGTAATGTGTTTTTTAGTTTCGTGACACACATCATACAGAAAATGAATAAAATATCAAAGAGAAAGTACGTTTGGTGGTTTTTATTGATAAGTGATTATTTACAGCTCGGAGGATGGATAAAACACTCGTCTAATTGAAATCAAAGGGACATTCCATTCAATGCAGAAATTTGATAATTGAAGGTCTGCTGTGATATGGATCGGCATGTTATTTTTGCCCGGGAAAATCCAATCGTATGAGCTTTTCGTGAGTATAAAGTCAATATTCTTCCAGGCAATACGACGGACATGTACTCCATAAAGAACTGTTGATTGGTCTCCCCCTGAAACGTAAAACATTTAAATCTGTAAAGTAATAGGATTTTCTTTTGTCGAAAAAAATTGCGAAAAATAAATTTATAAAGTTCCAAACGCAGCCTAAACCAAATCCTTTTTCGAACTGGGCAGGAGTGATGCTGTCGTCTTTCAATTTTCAATTATGTTAGATTGTACCACATGAAATGTTCGATTTTCACTCAGTCCTAAATAAGAAGCTCTAATGCTCTAAAGCTCTTTTTTTATAAGATAAAGTGGTACGTGTGTTTCTTTTTTCTTTCTCTCAGGAAAGATGAAGAAACTCGGCAAGTGGGTACCGTATGAACTGAACGAGTTTCAAAAACTACGGCACCTAAAAATCTATGCATCGCATAGCTTAAGACACCAAAGTGAATCGTTTGAAAAGTGGATTCTGTATGACAACCGTAAAAGTTCTGGACAATGGTTAGATGCAGACGAAAAACCAAAACACACCTCCAAACCCCGTCTTCACCCAGATAAGGTTATGGTGACAATCTGATGGACCAGTCCACTTTTCATTTCTTCAACCAGGGGAAACGATAAATGCCATCAAATATTGTGAGGAAATCGACATACATACTCGTACTTACTTTTACTTACATATATCCTGTATCCTCTTATGGGTCTTATGGCCTCTAATTCGCCTACGCGCCATCGAGTACGATTTTTGGCAATGAGCTCTCTCCAACTCTTCCCCAGCTGTCAGGACTCCTCTATTGTTCTGCGCCATGTACTTCTCGGTCGACCTACTATTCTGCCGTCTTGGGTTAGAGGGTTCAATTGCATTGCGTGTTTTGCTATGGAATTGTCACCTTTTTGAAGGGTGTGACCGATGCACTGCCATTTACGCCGTTGAATTGTGGTGCCTATAGGCTCCTGACCCGTTCTCTGAAGTAGCTGTTCGTTAGAGATACCGTTCGATCAGAATTTCCTTAGGATGTTTCGTAGGCACCGGTTCTCAAACATTTGCAGCTTTTATTATGTGATAATGGCGGTCACTTTCTACGTGCTGCACCCATATAACAGCACGGACTCAACATTGCAGCGAAACAGTCTTAGCTTGGTGTTTAAGCTGATTCGCATTGCTTCTCAATATTTTGGACAACATTCCAAATGCAGACTTCGCTTTTACGATTCGGTTTGCGACATCTGCTTCGGTTCCTCCATTGGCTGAGATAATGCTTCCAAAGTATTGGAAACTCTACTCTCTCAACCGGTTGTCCAGTAATGCCTATTTGAGCGAGAGAATTGCTACCATGGCTGAGTAACTTTGTTTTTGGCACTTTTGTTGTCATTTGGTGGAGGTCCATAATCCTGTGGGAGAGTAAACACACGTCGTCAGCTTAGTCAAGGTAGATTAATTGAGATGAAAGTGTCCATCGAATTCCATCAGTTCCCGATGACAGAGCAGAGCTAAGCATATCGCTAATCACCAGTAAGAACAATATTGGCGGAAGGATGCAACTTTGCCTGACTTCACTCTGTATTTTAGGAAATCGACATTTTGCATTTACTAGCAAAATGCCTGCGTTGATCAATAGGCATGTTCCGATCCTACTGCATAACACTGCTAGACCCCGTACGTCACGCAGAACTATTAACCGTGCAGAGGTCATAAAAGCCTTACAAGATTTTATAGAGTGAAAAAATCAGGACTTCTACAAAAAAACTGAAAGGGAGATAAGAGTAGTTGCCAACGGATCCTATTTTGATTAAATAAATAACGGTGCAAAATTCTCCAAGAGTGCAGCATTTTTTTTTTCTAGAAAGACAGAAGCCTCTCAAGCTAATTGTGTGTTTACGAATTCGACCTTATTGTAATAAAAACTAAAGTCGACGACTGGGTCGCATGTACTTACACCTATATGCTGTTTAAAAAAAAATTCATTAAAATTTTTACAATTTTTTAAAACTTGTTATGCTATGACCTTGCATATGTAAGCGTGCTGTAAATAGACCACAGAACCCTATTGCCCTATCACTAGCGTGGCTATCCATCCTGTCACCACCTACCTCCTAAACTATTAAAGCTATTACATGAACTACTTTTGCACAAGTCATGCAAAACAATGGCTATGCCGATGTATTCTTTCAAGAAGCGTTATTTTCGACATGACAGTATAAGGAAAAGTTGCAATGAATTTTTTTTTGTTCGCGCTTAAGCAAGTGACATTGTTGAAAAGAGCCGTTTGAGCAGAATTGAAATACATTTTGTTCGAAATAAAATTTTTAAATCTGCAGTCGGAATAGAGCGATGTTTGTGAAAAATGTGCGCATGAACTCCCATGAATGTATGTAGCTAATTTCAAATCTGTAGCTGAATTGCTCCTACACCTAAAAATGCATTACTTTTCAAAAAATGTGATGGAACCCATTGTTGGAAAATCAATAAAAATGTCTGTTTTTAGTGTTCCGTACTATTGTATAAACGGAAAATGGATTCAACACGGTGTTTGTCTGTCCGTGTGTTGGTAACTTTTGAACCCTTTCACCTAGAGAGCTAAACATTAAATAAAAATTAATACAAAAAATCGTAAAAAATATTTTTAAGGGGAAACTTTTTAGGCGGTACATTAACCCAAGAAAAATAAATAGTCATGCCATAAATACTGACACACGTTTAAGCGCACTCATCGTGAAACTAGTATTGAACACATCCATTCTCTATTGACAGGCATTCAATGAGTGACATTTATACTAAGCTAACGCGCAAAAAGATTGACAGAAAAGTCCTTTGTAAATATGGAGTGAGGTGGTATTGACAACCGTGTAGTGGTAATTGGTCGTCACAAGTGTAATATTGAAAGAGGTGATATTTTTTTAATTTTTGTATCGAACTATTAAATTGTTTGAGGGCACTGGTGGAGTAACTGACAGTCAAAGATCCGGATGCCCTCGCACTGTCAGAACTCCTCAGGCAATCAGATCTGTTAAAGCCACGATTAATTGTACCGCTGCTAAAGCAGAAAATTTTGTCACGAAAAATGAAGATGTCACAGAAATCTATGTCTCGTATTATCAAACAAGATACACTGGCCACTTACTCACAGTCCAATTAAAGAGAAAACGGAATGAAAGATCGAAAATTCTACGCCGCTGAAATGTTTACTACTGAGGAATCGTTCAATAGCAAAATGAGAGTCTAGCCCTGTCATCCAAAAAAGGATTAGAACTTATTCTGCTAGTAGAACGGAGCCATCATCCAGCATCTGTGATGGTTTGGCGGGGAGTCAGCTATGAAAGAGTAACCGACCTTTATTTTTGCGAGAAGGGAGTAAAAACATCGGCAAAAATCTAGCAAACAGATGTTCTGGAAGCCGTTGTAAAGAAAATTAACCAACAATTGTTTTCAAACAACCAACTTTTGCTTTCCAACAAAAGGCGAAAACAGGACCAGGGAGGCTCCAAAGCAAAGTGTCAGACTTCATAGCAGCCGACTATTGGTCGTCAGGCAGTCCAGACCTCAATCCTTTGGATTACAAGCTTGTTCTACTCGACACCCAATTATTGAGTCCTTGAACAGCGCACTTATCCGTGCAGTGCGTGCTTTAATCGATGAGTGGCCAGAGGGACTCGAGCCCTGCATAAATACAAATGGTGGCTATTTCGAATAAATTGTTTAAATATTGTTTTCTAAATAATCAATTAAAGTTTTACAGACAAAAATTTCTAAATATACGTGTTTGTTTTTATTTTATCAACAAAATTGAATCATCTAAATATCTCCGAAACTACTACTGCACGAACTTGAAAAAAATTAGAAGCATGTCCCTTTATGACGAGATAAAATTAAAATGGAGGTATGAGAAAGATGATTCGAAAATGTTTAAAAATTAATAAATAAATATTTAACTTCTATAGTTGAGACCTACAGATTTATGCCCTTTCTGAAGGGCAATTTTTTCGATTGAGGAAAGCTTCTCATGACAATTTTATTCTTGGATGTTTGTCAGGCATTCGCGAGAGGATCGTGCGAAAACTTTTTATTTTGCGTTTTCTGGGATTCGAACCTTGAACCTTTCCGCTCAGTGATTGCGCTCTTAACTGCTGAACCAAGGTGTCCACTTTCTCAGTTTTAAACCCCCCCTTATACGAGTTTTTTACTGCCACTCGATTCGATTTCTACCAGTGAAACCAAAGCTTTATTCATTTCGAGATTGGATTTCACATACCCGCCATATGGCATCTGTCATCCATTGTGACAGGTAGTTAGTTATTGTCTTGCCATTTTACAATATGGATCGTTTAACCACTAAGTAAGTTGAGTTAATTAATGAATAATAATTAATAAAATGACGAAGGCGTCACTGTTACGGTGAATTCTCTGCGCTGTGGTCAAATGATAACCCACTTTGTTGGTGAGATTGTAGTCATTGATGTAAGCGATATATGTCTAACAGGACGGGGCTACGTGCCACACAACACAAACAAATTTGCCTCTATTGCACGAAAAGGTCCCTAGCCGTTTAATTTCGAGATTTGGCGACATCAATTGGCCACCAATATCGTGTGATATGGCCCCGTTGGATTTCTTTTTGTGGGGCTATGCGAAAAATCGTATCTATTCGGACAATCCTCAAACTTTGGAGCACTCAACAACCAGCATCCATGAAGTTGTACTAGCAAAATAGGCAGAAATGTGCCGAAAAGTCATCAAAAATACCTCATAAGAATCGAAATTTGGTTAAGCTCCCGTGACGGGCGTTTAACCGATGTTGTACCTATTCCAAACATAACGGTATAGTCCAATATTTAAAACAGTAAACAAATTTTATTGAAATCCTTAATACTTCTTATTTTATTTAAAGGTATAAAATCCTAAGGTTACATGCTAAATTGTATCGAAATCCGTTCAGGATCTCTTGAGTTAGATGGCGAACCAATATGATTTGAAGATTTTTGAAACCCTTCCACAAATATCCCACTCCCACAGTTTTTAGATGAAAGGACCTATGTATGTACATATCAGGATATATGTACTAATCGGTACGGAACATTAACCGCGCGAGGTCTGACTTGCACTTGACGACCTCTGACGGATTGAAGATTCTCTTCGCACTCTCTATTCACTTTAAATTGATTTTTCTTTGGCGAATTCAACGTTGTCTTTCCAGTTTCGTAAATCATTACATAGGCGATTGAGCACTAGGATTTTAAAAAAAAAGCTCATACAACTTTGCTCTGTTTAGTAAGAATTAGAAAAAAACCTTTTTCTTCGATGTACCAACAACAAACTACAGCTGGCTCTCTGTAATCGCCAGAGGAGTACTTACAGAGAGAATTTGAATTTTACCCTTGAATTTAGTGACTTCGGTAAAATTATAACATTCAAAGGTCAAGATTTCCATTTTACGCAGTAAGCTCCACGAAGCAATTGTGGAATTCTTTGTTTAAGTTGGATATAAAACATTTGGAAGTCCTTTGATAAGGTTTTAAGGTCAACATTTCACGTGTAAGCTACCAACATTGAGGAATGATAATATTTTCTACATAATATCCACAGGCCCACTCCAATTTCTTTTGTAATTGTTTAACGCATGCCTTCCACACTGTTGCACAGTGACCGGTAGTGACCAAAACAAAACTGCTAGCATTTAATTTTCATCTGACTACTCGTACACAACTATTTACCGGGGACCGAAAATTGTCCATCAAAATGAAAATGTGGAAATCTAATACGGTTCCATTATTTTCTGGAAAAGTAGCCGACTCCAGCATCACAGTAAAAAGAAATGCAACTTATAATGCAAAATTCCCAACAACAGTGCTCACTGTGGTCAATGAAAGCGCCTCGAAATCAACAGAACAACCCGCGGCCTTGAATATTGCTGGTCCTGAGCTCAATAACTATGAGAAAATGAAGGTCGTTGGACAGGGTAAGAGTTACAAATTTGGAACATGACCTCAGCATTCTCACACTCAAGTTTGGTGAATTTCATAGGTTCCTTTGGTGTAGCGATTCTCTATCGTCGGAAATCCGATGGACATCCGATTGTTTTTAAACAAATAAATTTGGTTGATTTGACTCCATCCGAACGTGATCTGGCAATGAATGAAGTTGAAGTGTTTTCCAAACTACATCATCCAAATATTATCAGGTTCACGGTTTTCCCCTAACAAGGAAATTTTTCAAATTAACTTATGACCTTCCTTCAGCTACTTGGGAAGTTTCATAAAGGATAACACATTATTGATTGAAATGGAATATGCCGATGGTGGTACTCTGGCACAGGTTATAGCCGAAAGGATCTCAAGGGAGTACTTTCCAGAGAGATACGTTATAGCTGTCTTTGAACAAATTGCAAGTGCTATAAATTACATGCACTCGGAGAATATTTTGCATAGGTTTGTTGGTTTCAATAAATCGAATACTAGAAGCTCTAATTTACATTCCCTAGAGATTTAAAAACCGCAAATGTTTTCCTCAACAAACGTGGAATAGTTAAGATTGGAGATTTTGGAATTTCGAAAATAATGAATACCAAAATTCATGCACAAACTGTCTTGGGGACGCCTTATTACTTTAGTCCGGAGATGGTTGGTATATACTCGTAGCGGTTTTTATTAAATTAAACTAATTTCGTTAAAATTTAAGTGTGAAGGCAAGGAATACGATCACAAGAGTGATATTTGGGCTCTAGGTTGTATACTGGGTGAGATGTGTTGTTTGAGGAAGTCTTTTGCGGCCACAAACCTCTCCGAATTGGTGACAAAAATTATGGCGGTAGGTAATTTGTAAAAAGTAAAAACAAAAGATAAACTGCATATCTTCAAACATTCTTGAAGGCCTCTTATACTCCCCTGCCACCGGGTTACTCATCCGGTCTTAGAAGCCTTCTTAGCAATCTGCTTCAAGTTGATTCAACTAAGCGACCCAAAGCATCTGAGATCCTGGAATATTGGATTCCGTTGATATTTCGAAATCTCGGAAAGCAAAAAGGGTAATGTGTTTCTCAAACTGAAGAAAGGAAGATGTAACATTATCTTAGTGTTTCTAGGTATTGTTATGAAGACGACATTGGTCTCTCTGATCTTACATCAACCACAAGAGATCTATCGTTGGCGCCTACCGCACAAACTCAGACGAAGGAACTGATGCAGGCGGTTACTGTACCACCGAATGAAAGCATTGAAAAGAGGTATCGTTAAGAGTGATATCTTTAGAAATAAATTGGATACATCATTTGTCTTTTAGGTCTGTGCTCTATCAGTTGAAATCGTTTGGAAACAGTTTCAGTTTGAATCCAATTCAGCTGCCACCGAAAGCGTCTATTCTTACTGTTGCAACTAGTGATTCACATTTTGTCGTGGTTAATGAAGGTAAGAAGTGGGTTCCAATTGGCCAGGGTAAGTACTCGCGTGTGCACATGGTATTCGCTGGCTACAAGTTTTCAGCAGCGGATAAATGAGCGATCAATCAGTAAGGGTATTTTTCTGCTTATAGCCCGAATGTTTTAGGTTTGAACGCCAGCGGTGAATGGCAAGCGATAGCCACCCGAGCATAAAAGAAAAACAAATGTGTCTCCAGGCACTGCATCAAAAAGTTGTTCTGAAAACAACAAAATTTAATATGATTCCTTTGCTAAAAAAAATTGGTATGTGTTGGAAGTGAAAATTCTACTATTGTACTCAATTTTCCCAAAACTTGGTGGCTATATGCATTTCTCTGAAAAAAAAAACCTTAAATGTCATCTTGTAGTATATATCCAAACCAGCTAAAATACCAAATTTGGTTAAAATCGTTCGAGCCGTTTTCGAGAAAATAAGCGTTTCACCTTTTCGTTACCACCGAAGCGTTACATGTTTTCGTTACACTATTGCAAATTTACTGTACAGTAGCTAACGAAGTTTTAAAAACAATCAAAAGATATGCTAAAGAAATAAAATGAAATTCTGATAACTGTGAGACAAACTACTCGCAAGTACTTATGTACTTCCTCAGGGCCATTGGAAAATGGCTATAAAGTTTGTTCATCCTATCGCGTTTTTCTTATAGATGGCTCCGTTTATACCTGGGGCGAGGGATCACATGGACAGTTAGGTCTTAACTCGCTAGAAGCATGGAAACACTACCCAAGTCGAATGGAAAGTGTTCGAAAATATCACATTGTTGGGTAAAAAAGTAGTTTCCATTACTATAAAAATATATTCATCTCCTTTATTTAGAGCATGTGCTGGAGATGGTTTTTCAATTCTCTGGACAAAGTCAGGTTCAGTTTTAAGTTGTGGCGATAATTCCAAATATTCTTTGGGTCACGATGATATGAAAACCTTCCATTCGCCAAAAATTATCGGTAATTCTGAATGATTACAGTTTTTTTTTTTAAATAACAGCGATCGAATTCCATCTTATTCATTGTAGAAAAGCTAGAGGATATAAAAATTCAACAAGTTGCTGCTGGAATGGATCATGTTCTGGCTTTAAGCACAGATGGTTGTGTATTCACCTGGGGAACTAGTTCACATGGAGCTCTTGGATTGGGAAGTGTACATACTCAGCAGTATGATAATTTGTTTTTTTTTTTCACTAGCTAAAAACTAAAAAATGTTTCTTGCAGAAAAACTCCTCAAAAGATCCTCCTCTCGCATATCAATAGTAAGCCAGAGAAGATCTACTGTGGACCAAATACATCAGCAATTCTTTTCCAAAATGGTGATGTTCATGTTTGTGGAAGTAACGATTATAATAAGTTGGGATTCAATAAACCGGGAAAGATCATGGCATTTGTATGTAGCTACACTTATATTGATTCTTATTCCTTAATTTGTCCCTACTGTATAGAAGAAGATAATCCTACCACGTAAAGTACTAGATCTTGATCTCTCATCAACGCATTCAGTGTTTCTAATCGAAGGTGGATATGTTTTCACAATGGGACGCAATTCTGAGGGACAACGTGGCTTGGGTCATTGCAGTCCGGTCGAAATTCCAACTGTAGTTCCTGGAATAAAGGATAAATACATTTTAGTAAGCAATTTTATCTTGTGAATACATGCTGTTAGTTTAGCAATTTTATTTTAGAAGGTGAAATGCAGCGATCAATGTACGATCGTGTCCTCCGATGATAATGTAATAACATTTTGGGGAACTAGAAATGGTATTCCGGAGATGCATCAAAGCGTTAATGGTCACACTATTAAATCTGAGGTTAGTTCTAATACAGATTTGAAATTTTTTAGCTACAAGTAGATTTTTGCAGAATCATCTACCTGACATTGAATTGGGCAACAACACAGCAGCATTCACAAATTTCCTGGCGTCTGTGTATAAATCGGAGTTGATTTTGGATCCAATCGATATTTTAGCGTAAGTAAATACATTTGAAAGAACTTTGTCCTAAGGTTGGTAGAAATAGTATAAAGTAAATAAGAATTTCGGCAATGCCGTCGAGCCCTGACGCCTTACTTGTTTGAGTGATTTGATCGCTGTAATGATCTCGTCCATATTGAGTTGTGCGATGCGGGTCCTTGAAATTTTATCATCCCGATATTGGGTTATAGCTCTATCCAATACACCTCTCCGTATTTGTTTTCGAGTTCTTTATGTTCCTTTTTAACTTGCGACTTCCATTTAGCTTTGCGTCAAGTGTCATTCCGGACCGTGTTTATAAGGACGGGCAAGCTGTTCGTTTTCTTATAAGTGAAAGTTATATGAATAGATTTGGTTTCGTTGAGGGCGATCAATTAGGCTTTTGTCCATTACAGTTGTTTCTTCGATCGTTTTACCTATTGCTAGGATAGCAGTGTGATCGGCAAGTGTAGCTAAGGTGGTGCCTTCTTCTTGTGGTATATCACGGGTATATAGAAGATACAGAAGCGGACCAAGAAAGTTTCCTTGCGGTACACCAGTTGAAATTTCTTTTAATTGCAAGTATTCGTTCCCGTATCTAACACAGAAGAGTTTATTCCCGAGATATGTTGTCAGTATGTTGTATAGGAGTACAGGCCTTCATGCCACACCTTATCAGAGATTTGTGAGACATCGAGAAATAAACTTGAGCAAATCTTTTTTTCTTCAATAGCTTTCTCAATTACGTCAGTGATTCTATATACCTGGTCAAAATTTGAATGCTTGCTGTAAGCGCTTGAGTAATATCCTCGAAAAAATGTTGCATACAATTGGGAGAAGCGAAGTGAGTCTGTACGACTTCTTGTTACTCGATGGATTTCGTTGTTTTAGTATCATTGTGACTTCCACAACTTTTCATTGGCTCGGGACGTAATCCAATTTAAGCGTAGCGTTTATAATATTGAGAAGTTTAATTAAACCTTTTCTTGGCAACATTTAGATCTTTTTTTTTTTTTGTGTGACTGTCAGGTACTATTCCCCACGCATTAATATTATGAATAAGCGCTTGACCTTCGAGCGGTTTAAAAGTCTCTTATAAATGGGCGACAAAAAAGTCAGTTTTCTGTTTGTCTCTCTTTACCCATTTTTCTTGATTGGCGGAGCAGAATTTTTTTAGGTCTTATAGTGCCTTTTACAGCTTTCCAAAGTGAATAATAGGATTTTATATTCGCTGTCAAACTTTCGAATATCTTTTGAACAGTTTTTAAAATTCCTAATAGTCCGTTTCGGCAGGTTACACAAGTGGTTCAAGTGTGCACTATCTTGTCGAGCACGACTTTGTAGCCATTTCGTATGGGCTTTTCGTTTCTCCTTTATCATTTCTTTTACAAGGCGGGGCAAAAGTAATGTCATAAAATAATAGTTTTTGCAAATGGCGTCAAATGTCGTTGTCGAGAATTAGTTGACAACAAGCAATGGAGCGATACACACCTGAAGAACGCGGAATTATTGCTCGTTCGGCCGAGAATATCACTGCTGTGTCCGCGGACGTCCGAAAGGGTCCACTAACTAACTAACGTAACTGATGAGCGCTACAGACAGATGTTAAACGATTTTTTTTTTGCCGCAAGTTGCTGAATTGGTTCTCGAGCATTGTTGGTTTCAGCAGGACGGATCAACCACTCACACAGCTCGTGCATCGATGGAGATTTTGAATCACCAATTTCCGGGCCGTTTGATCTCCCGTTTTGGCAATTCGAACTGGCCGACCAGATCGCCAGATTTGACAGCGCCAGACTTCTTCCTTTGGGGCTTTTTGAAATCTCGGGTTTACCTCAACAAACAACAAACGTTGCCAACATTGAAGAAGAAATCACCAATTTGGAGCCAGATGTTTTGCGAGCAACAATTCACAATGCCGTAAAACGAGCGCAAGAGGTCAAAATCATTTTTTCAACTTAATGTCATCAATTTTACACCTTCAAATAAACTTTTCGTGAAAACAGAGCCCCATTTTTTTCATTTCTAACAAAATGGTAGGCAGTTCACATTATGACATTACTTTTGCCCCACCTTGCATTTCCGGTGGCTATTTTAAGACGTTTGTGGACTATTTTCTTTGATAGGGAGCATTATTCCACACGGCGCTCTACACGATTTCAACGAGGAGATCAACTTCAAGTTCATATGGCGTCTTAAGTGGTACCCTCAGTCTTTAATTTCTTTCTTGAAGCAAATTCTACCTTCTTGTGAGATCCATCTTGAACCCTAGAAGGTGTGTTTCGCATTAAAATCGCCGCCAGTCTCACACTACCTTCTTGAGTCTACTTCATTAGCGACAAGCCTGTACACATCAGTCATGCCAGCATGCGATTTAGATGTCATCTGCGATAGGGAACTCAACATTCAATCACAAATCGACAATATCATAAGTGGGGCCAACTCAGCACTTGGCTCTGTGAAAAGCTGGTCAAAAGAGTTTCCTGACCCTTACGCAACAAAATCCCTCTATCTCACCTTCGTTAGACCCCTCTTCGAGTACGCCAGCCAGGCATGGTCGCCCCATTATGCTGCCCATACTATAAGAATCGAAGATGTTCAGCGTAGGTTCATTCGCTTTGCCTTACGCAGTCTGTCTTGGGTTGATAACCTCAATCGTCTTAGACTTCAGTCATTGGAAAAACGACATGATGTTGCCGACATACTTTTCATTCATCATTATCTGATAATACTGATTGTACCGCCCTGCTTCAAGTGATTTCTCATTGTGTTTGCGCAAATCAAATGTTGCAGCAAAAGCACACTCTGTAATGTCCTACTCCATTGTGATCATTCCTGACACCCGATTATCCTTCTTTTTCACTAGGTTTAGTATATCTTAGTTTTATTTAGTTTAATTATAGAACTGTTTAGCTTTAAATGCTTCAATGCATGTACGAGGAGCGGCTGATATGTTTGCGGCCTAAGGTAGAAAAAGAGATCCGATTAAAAAAAATGTATTTCTCAATATAATCTCCCTCGAGTGAAATGCTTTTCTCATTTAGGGCACAGTTCCTTAATACCACCAAAAAAAATATTCTTTTTCTTCAAAATAACTTTCCACGACCGCCTTGATCTCATTCTCATCTGTAAATCTGCAGCCTCGTAACTCCTATTTCAAATTGGAGAAAAGGAAAAAGTCGCTCAATGTCAAGTATGGGCTGTCGGATGGGTAGTCTATCGTTGAAAAACCTGTGTCTTTTAAGGCCTGTCTCGAAACCCGCGCCGTGTGAACGGGAGCGTTATCCTGCAAAGCAACACTTCCCACGCCATACGACCACTTCACGTGCTTGAGTCAATAAATTTGCGTAATAATGACCATTCATCGTAATCCCCTTTGGTAATCAATCAGCTAAACACTTTCGGTGTCCCAAAAAACTGTCGCCATAAGCTTCGAAGCCGACTTTTCCACTCTTGTTTAGACTCCGGGTCGTATTGGTGAACCCAAGTCTCATCTACATTTACGATTCGGTTGTAAATCTCGCCGAGATTGTCCCCGACTACCTCCAAAAAAAAACTTTGCATCACTTGAGCCGTCGCACAGTGGTTCCATTTGTATGGGAAGTGCGGTCAAAACTCTAAATTTAATTCTAACTGATGGAAAATAAATTAAATAATTAAAAAAGTGATTTGTTTTAAATATTATTTTATTTTGCAAAGAATTATATCAATAAATTTAAAATTTCTTTGGACAAAGTCGATTTTTGATTTTTTTTTCAAATTTCTTTCGTTAGAAAGCAAAGGGTCTGAAGTCAGCAGTAATCTATTTAACAAATCGATGTTTGTTGATATCCTTGATATTTTTCTAGTGTTTTTTGAACGAAAAAACTTGACATCTTTATTTTTAGCTTCAGCTGCCTCCTCCGTAAATTGGCCTATAGGTAGTATGGAATGTTTCACGATTTGTCCTCCATGAATTAGAACCTTGTGTACTGAAGCTGGCAATGGGTACCAAGGGTATTCTGTAACGATTTCTCGGGCTGTTTCTTGTGCGTATTCTTGAAAAGTTCCTGCATTAATTGCAAAACAGCTTGCCAAAGTTTTTAAAATAACAGCACATCTTTCGATAATCGATTGCTTTACACCAGTTATTTTGGAAGATACAGATGGGTTTGCAAAAAATCTTCGGGCAGTATTGCCATCATTTGAATTCCCTCCACCTTGTTTCGGCTTGTCAACTATCAACCCAATCTTCTTAAATTCTCCTTGGATACGTTTTTTTTGTGCGTCCGAAAGATGTTTTTCATTGCTTCCTGTGGGCCATTTTTTGAAATCCAACCGATAAGCTAAATGAATGAAGAATTCAAAAAATCTTATCCATGCATGCAGTGGAGATATGCCGAAATCTAAGAAATCTTCATTGATGGTTCTTTCTAAGGAGCTTCGAATGTCATTCATATTACTTGGTTTTGCTCCACAAATATAGCATACTTGTTGTGAAGCCGTATGTGACAAGGCATTGCATATCTTACCGTCAACCATTGTCAATTTAAGTATATGCTTTACGCTGATAAAACGGTCCGATATATTAATAATTGTTTCATTGAGTTCGTTTATTTAGCTCTGTATATATTCTTGCTCCGCTCTGCTCAAGTCTGCCGTTTCTTTTTTTAATTGAAAATGTATGGGTCGGCAGTATCGAGTTGATCCTGGTCGAGGATTTTGCCATACAATTTTCTTTTCAGATTCAGACCCCTCTTGCGAAAAAAGTTGTATTAGAACATATGATGTTATAAACATATCCGAATCGCTGAATTCGCTGGATATTCTTTGCTTGTATTCGGACTGTCCACTGCTTCCATCAAAGCCCCATTTGCCGATTAGAGTTAGATTACCTAAATCAAGAGTTCATGTAGCCGCAGTGAAATTATATTTTTACAAAAGACGAACACAACATGTGGTTTTATTCAGACGAGCAACACTATTATATTGGCAACTGAACTTATCGGTTGCAACAAACACAAAACACTTTTACTACTAACACAGTAAAAAAATTAAGGGACAAGTTTTACAATATAACACAAAACTTTGTTTTTAATTTTTTTTATTACCGAAATCATAATCCAAATTTTCAAAAATTTCTCGTTGGGATTCTACGATGCGTTCAGCTGTATGATTAACGAGTCCTTGAAGCGAAACTTCAGCTAATGAATCCGATATTTTTATTGTTTGAAGTGCTGGGTAACATTCTTGTTTCGCTTTAAGAACTTTTACATAGCTTGGAAAAACATCGGCTTCAGTTTTTTGGTTTACCAAGTTCCTGATGACTTGGTGCTGATGTTTTGACAATTTGGCCTCAACCAAAAGCTTCAAAGCATCATTTGAATCAAGTTGTTTAATTTGAACATTTTCTTTGAACTGACATTTTTTTAAAGCACAAGCGATATCTTCATCGATGACGTCAACGATCTCTGCAATACGTCTCCTCTTCGTTCTAGACGAGCTTTCCAAAAATGGCTTTTTTGGTCTGCCTTGACGTGTTTGCGAATTATTCTCATCTGCTCGGTCTTGTACAGAACTAAAATCTTCCTCGAAATCGAGCCAGGCACTGTTTTTAGGTAAAAGTATGTTTTTTTTCTTTGAGCAAGCCTCCCACCTTCTTTGAAAGGATTTACAGAGGTTACTTATCTTCTTTTTTGCTTCTAAATCTACGATTTTATAAATTTGTTTAAAAATTGTCCATGTTTCGTTAGATCTTGCATAACTGCCACCTTTCTTCACCGAATGCCAAATGTTAAAAATATCGATTCGCTTGATCATATTGCTTCAATCTAAAAAAAAGTGGAAATCAGTGTTTTACTTCGGGTCAAAATTATAAGGTTTGCGCCAATTTGCGCTCAAAAAGCCATACATATTCTGAAAGAAGAAAAATAGCTCTAAATTTTGATGTATAAATTATAACCGGCATTTATCGGCACTTGATGTGTTTTTCTTTAGAAAAACACGAAAAATTAAAAAAAAAAACACAAATCATGCCTCAGTTCCAATGGAGGTCAAAAAAAAAAAAAATCTTCAGAAAACCATTTAAATCCCTTCATTATATATTGTTTTATTATTCCCATCACCTTTTTTCCAAAATTAACTTTAAACAATCTACTAAAATTGATTAATGCTAAGTCCTGTTTTCAGATTTTTTTTTTTTTTTTTCAACTGCGAAAAACACTCAACTCTGTGATGTGTCAGTCGCAACAACAACTAATTTTAAATCAGAAATCTTACTGTCACTTAACTGTCCCGTTATCATAGATAATTACTGCATTAAAAAAAACAATTTGATTAACTTTGAAATTTTGACTTTTGGCCTATGGGAGGAACCACTGTGCGTCGTTGCTTGTCGAACGGCGTGAGCATTTTCGGTACCCAGCGCGCACAATTTTTTTTTTCATTTTTAAATGCTCGTGCAGAATTTCTCCAATCCATTCCATGCTGATTTTTTTTTTAAATTTGCGGGCCCCAAAGGGACTATGAATAGCCTTAAATTGTTTCAGGGCACGTTCGCTTTGGAAAATGGGGAAGAGAAACAGAGGATAAGCCTGTGCTCGTTGGTTTTAAATATTTGCAGGTTGTAGTGATGGGGAATTACAGAGCCGGTAGATCATTCCACATTCGTACTTTTCAGCTTATAAACGAATCGATATATTTGACAGTACGACCGAAGTTGGGCTTAAGGGTGAACTGATTTGCATTTTTATTTTATAAAAAAAGCGATAAAGTAGGGAAAGACACGAAATATTTCGACGGTGTTCAAGTGAATGTATGGAGTTCACAATGTTTCTATCGCCTATAAGTTTTAACACGCGATTCTGTACCCTGTCTAGTATGTGTAGAACGGTCTTGGGTGCAAAAGACCAGATATGGACGTTATATTCCAGCTTTGGGCGGATGAATGCCTTATAAATTGAGTCCAGGTCAGGCGGGGTAAAATATTTCTTGCACCGTTTAAGGAATCCTAGACATTTTGCAGCATTTTTGGCGACTTCGAATATGTGATCGTTCCATCGATGATAGTTATTAATATACATACCGAGAATAGCAAGTCTTTCGGTTTCAGCAATGCAAGTACCATTCAAGAATAATGGTTGAGGGTTATGGTTTCCCTTGAGAGGACAGAAGACAGCATAGTGTTTTGGAAGCATTAAATTCCACTCTGTTGGTTGAGCACCAAGCATTCGTCGGAATTTAATGTGTTTAACATACGTTGCCGTTCCTCTTCTATGGCCGAAGAGCAAGGATGTGAGTTAGGGAACGAATATGAGAAACTGAGGGTTTTCTTCCGCGAAGAAAAAGATAAAACTAAAGTCGGAGACAAAACAGAGCCAGCATTTATTTGGTGAATTGCAGACTTGAAGCCGTCCAAGACAACTTGTATTGAACGCTCCGAAAGGTAATTTTTAATCCATTGAATAAGAAACTCTTCGACGTCATATGCACTCATTTTCGACAAAAAAGCCTGGTGCTGATGTGCATCTCGTCCGCTATTTGCCATATTTTTATTCTTCTTCTAAACTAATTTTTCAACTATTCCGAGATTATAACTGAAACGAGGTGATATACTACTAAAGAGTGCCGCAGTTAATGCTGTCACTAATGAGAAGATGACTCGTTGTTGAATAAATAAAAGGAAATCATGTATCTAGGAGAGTTTGAAAAAAGTGGCATATCCTCCCTTCTTCCCTACACACTCCTTTTGATGCTGGAGTATATAATGGAGGGTGATTGAGTTGCGATGGGGGGAAAGATGATAGTCTACAGGAGACTGAAAAAAAACTTGGGGGAAATAGGAAAGGGGTATGGATTGAAGGGAAGGAAGGGAAAAGGAACTTTGGGTTGCTCGGTGCTAGTCGAAGGGTGGGTTCTTGCACCTACGCATCTCCACGATCACCACTGCATAAAAAAAATATGCATGCAAGAATCCTAAAAAAAAGAAAAAAAAAGGTACCTAACAACCTAACACTACCTTGGGAGGAACTGGTGTTCGTCCTCCTAGCGGGTCTCCACCCACCCTGCCATGTGCCAGCGTACGCTGATTTTAATTTGGCACCCTAAAATGAACTAGTACTCTCCTTTACTTACCGCGCGGACCAACCAACCTTGCCATCGAAATGAGACGCACTATTTAATTTTTAAACTAACATAACAAGTTTGCCTTTATTAACTCAAAACGGGGAATTGAATACATTTGTTGTTTAACAGAATATTTTCTTTTTCAAATATATATCTTTTGTCTTAGATCTTACGTTTTGTGAAAGGAAAAGATTACCGTTATAATTTTTTTTTATTATATATACATACATACATATACATATATGCTACTATTATTATTATTATTATTATCTTCGGGCGCGGATAATAACTTCGGGATTATAGTAGTAAAAAAAAAAAAGATAGATCTCTCACGGATATTATTAGACTGGTCATATATTAATAGTATGTAATTTAAAAGAAGCAAAATAATAATAGTATTTCATTAAAATTAACCAATTAATAATAATATTCAATCCAACATAAGCTAGTAATAATGTTCAATTAAAAATAAACAAACTAATAATATTAAAATAAAAATCAACAAAAGCAAAGAAAACTAAAAAAAACTGCGACAACCATTGAAATCTTTGTTTTCCATTCAATAAAAAAAAGTAATCACCTGCGGTATAGACACACGAGGGCCACCGACTGCGAGCACTGCTCCGGAACGAGTTTTTTTTTTTATAATTTGCACTTGTGAAAATACTAATTTTTTAGAACACGGGCGTTTTGAGGAAAGGGGAAGAGACAGAGAGAAAGACAGATTTGTGTAGTTGGTTTGAAACTCAGCTGGTATTAAGTTTCAGTGAACTCCAAGGGTGGCTGTCCAGATAACTGGGGAGTCCTCCGGATGTCATCATCACGATCAAGTTGCATTTTAGCCATATGACCGCCTTACTGCCAGTGGTATGCCTTCGCAGTAGAGTTGACATAAGCTTTCGCAATTGATCGACTTTTTTTATTTATTTCATTCGAAATAAATAGATGATTATTGACATCAGGATTCGAACCGTGAACCTGTAGCGTGACAAGCGATGATGTTACCACTACACCACGGCCACCCTGTTTTGATTTTAAGAAGCACCAACACTATTTCCCGATTTTTTTTTTTTTGTTTGTGCATTGGTTGGAGTTGTACGACCGCCCGCTAGCACTGCTCCTCGTTAACTCTCACCCTGCACAAAATAAAATTCATGTCTTTATTTGTAAGTTCGCGAGATAGTTTCACAATTTGTGTTTTTACTATGATACTTTCGGGCAAATATGACATATATTTTAGATTTAACAAAACGATGAATTAAAACTTTTGCCGTCTGCGACCGTGTGCTAGGATGTTGATGAGTTGCGCCACCGGCCGCGAACACTGCTCCTTTTTGACTGCCTGTCGACGCTTTTGCCTTCGACTATCCTCCCAGTAAAGTACACTGTCCAAAAAAAAACAGTATTCGCACTCTCTCCTATTTTCCCTACTGACCAGCTAGGTATCCCAAATAGCGTGAGTGTCGCTTGCGGATCTCTCGCCTGATGAGAGGAAAGGAACGGCGGTCTGCTGGTCCCTCCCGGGCCCGTTGCGTGATTCCCCTCTCCAGAGACCACAGCATCAGGTTTGGAACACAATTGACCAAGGGTCGAATGATTTTGCGCAGCTATCGCCTGATCAGCTTTATGTATTAAGCTGTATGGGCTGATCAGCTTCACCAAAAAAAAAAAAACTCGAGTATGAACTTGGCCAATGTACATATGTATCCAAATCCGCAGCGTGTGTTCTCTGGAGAGGCGACTGTTTGGTAAAACCGGTGGGTGGATGGGTGGAACCAGATTTCCGAACAATGACAAGTGCAGATCTCAATAAAAAAAATCGGATCGGTTTATTGAGACCTACACCTGCCAGTTCAACTGCTGTAGACAGCCAAAAGCCATAGTATAATTTGTATTATATTTTCAGCTTATACTCCTCAAAGGAACAATTTGAAAAAGGATATTACGTTGAGGTAAACAATATTTATCCTCTACCTCATAGTATATTGGTCCTGGTGGATACCACAACGCCTCTCATATCGTCCTTTGAAGACCTGTAAGCATACACTTCATGGGTCTATCGATTTAAATTGAAACCTTTTTTCTTCATGTTATATAATGTAATTTATTATTTTTTTAATTAATATAATAAAAAAACAAAAACACATCATTTCTTTTTTTTTTAATACAATTTTTAGCATTTGAATTTTCAAAATTTATCCTATTTTTGTTTATTTTTTTTGAACAAAGATTTCTTCTAAAAAAAAATTGAATTTGCCATCTTTTGTTTCTAATTGACGTAAACCTAAACATTTCATATCCTTTTTTTTTACTTTATTTTATGTAATTTCCTTATGTACATACATTAATTCATATAATTTATTTTTTCGTTGGGAGATAATATGGTTAAAATTAAATATTAAATTTGAAATAATTTTAAACAATTGCACATTTGCCTTATTGGAGATTAATTTATCGATATACTATCTTTTAAAATAAATAAATTTATAATTTTCCTTCAGTAAAACCATATACATTTGTGCGGACACCCGATATTATTTTTAATCAAATATTAATTTGTTGTTAGGTTAAGATATTCATTTTGGATAATTAAATAATATACGAGTATATACTTTTTTTATATAAATTGTTTATATCTACACAAATAGTTAAAAATTTTGTCTCTCTCTTTTGTAATCATATTTTGGTTTTTAAAATTCATTTTAGTCATTACACAATGGTCAAACCTGTTCATTTTTTTTTTTCATTTGTTTTTTTTTAGTATAAAATTGTAATTTATTAAATATACTATAATAATGGTTAAATGTAATAAAATTGTATTTCTTTGGTTTGAATAAATGCTATGGAAATTAGTTTTATTTTATTTATGCATGAAGTACGAGTACGCATTTTTTTTTGTTCTTAAAAATTTGTTATATCTTTTTATGTATTCGATGTTAAACTTTAGATGTAGATGTAGAGTATCATTTGTGCCAAACATAGATGAAATGAATGCAATGATTGTGAGTGGTTTGGAAAATGTATGACTGATGTGTAGAAATAATTATATGAGATAACTAAGGTATGATTGGAGCTAATAATAGGTCAGTTTCTATAATTTTCATTAGAAATTCTGAAGAAAAATGTAACCACTTGTGTTGAAGCAAGGATTATAGAAAAATTAGCATGTACAACGGCTACCTTCGGAAATACTACCTAAGGTGAATGTACCGAGACCATTGGAGCCAGGTGATTTCTTCTCTTGAGTTTTATCATCAGTATCGAAATTATCACCCTATTATTTGAATAAATAAATAAATTTAAAATAATTCTAGTTTTAAGGAAAAATTAAATTTACTCTATGCTCTCGTTGTTCCCTGATTTTTCTGGCCAGTGCTAAGAAAGCTTCTTCTATATTAATATTTTGTTTGCATGATACCTCGAAAAATGGCATTTCGAAATTTTCTGCAATCTGTAAAGTAGGATAGATAGATAGAACAGAAAAGTTAGTCAAGCATTAAGGATATATTATACATAGAAAAGAGGTTTAAAAAAGATTTTTTAAATCCTGCCAAGAAGTATGGAAGTTTTATCGTGGCTTAAGCCGTAATAGGTTAGTAGAAGCATAGTGCTGTGAGCTAGAGGTATGGAACTTCGGTGCTTTTGAGAAGCTAGGTGGCACGCCCGCGGATGATTAGTTCAGCTCGTCGGACCATACACTACCAGCTCAGCACTTAAAAACCCGAGTGGATTTCAAATAAAAAAGTAAAATAAAAATACTCTACCTAGACTGCGGACTGACGCTGGAAATCAGAAGGGAGAGGAGAAAAGAATTAAAATCCCAAATATTTGTGCCAATACCTTAGAGAAAGACTCGGAAGAAAAAGAGTCTATTCTAGCTAGCCTAAACTAAACTGAAGCTAACCTGTGGATTTAATTGAAACAAACAAATGAAACTTAAAATTAAACATCACTTAAATCATAAAGCGTGAACTCCTCCCTTCCAATGATGTACCTGATGTTATTGCCACATGTAATATGCTGTCCATCTGGCAGATGCCAGTAGGCGGTATGCCACGGTACAGATTAGAAGGAACGTGGCTCGCGGTTGCATTCTTGCACCACCTAATGAAACATAAAGTATCGGTGGCGCTCAACTTGGGACTGAACGGTGGATTGGATGGCAACGATCGTTAAACATTTGTAATTTGAATCTAATCTTTAAAGCAAAGACAACTATGTTTTGCATGCAGAATTTATACAAAAATGTGTAAAAAAAGTAATACGTGACTGGGTAGCACGTATTTGTTACATATGTCCTGTTCGTTGTAAATTGTTCACATTTCAAATTTTGGCAAAGTCGAAAAGGAGCGAACAAAATTGATGTTTCGTAAATTACGTTTGTCAAAAATTCTATTGCCATCTTCTTACATATGTCAAAATTACTTAGATATCAATTTTGAATAAAATCGTTCAATCCATATCCGAGAAATTGTCAATTTCCGTAAGTCCACTAATAAACAAAGTATTATTATTAAAATTTTTAACGAAAAAAGGAACTGTTTCTAAGAAGTAAAGTATCATTAATGTTGAGGTTAAAATACAAATTTCGATTTCGCATCTGGGCATTAGGCCACAGACCCTGTTTGAAGAAAATTCATTCAGCCATCTAGGCTGCAGTCCGAAGTAAAGACCACTTTTTTGAGTTTACCTCTAAAATGATCAAAATCTTGAGGTTGAAAATTTTCACGAAAACAAGGAAAGCAATTACATTCAATCGATTTAGACACACCATAAGTTCGTTATTCTTTTAGCTTTTCTATCCTCTTTCTTGGTTCAAGGACTAATTAAGCTATTTTTTCAGTATAATTCAAAGAAGGCTGTCCAACTCTCAGACCAAAAGCCAGAGAATCTCGTGAGGTAGTCAGAAGTCAATGAGGAAATAAAGAACAAAATGAAACGAAGTGGAGGAGTCAAACGCTATTTGCTGTTCGTAGAACTGAGCAGTCAACCGGCTTCTTCATGAGGAGTGCTCGTAAATGTAGGCGTCTTTAAGTATATCAAAAACCTAAGTAGTTAGCCTTCTATCAGGTTATTCCCCAGACAGGAAGTTTTGAAAAGAGAAAGGGATCAACTTTAACACTCTTTTAGTTCTGAAGACATGAGTCGTAACCATGATAGACTAATGACCGACCACGAACTCTAGTTCATGTGGTAGGATAACTCCCCTATTGTCATGAGAATGGGGCCATCCATATAGCCCGTCTTTTTCTTAGGATCGTGGGTTCGGGCTTCACGTTGGGCGCCATAAAGTTAAATTGAAAAAGACTACACTCACAGGGACCTTCAAGTCCAAGGAGCCACTGATTCGCAACAATAGAGAAGTTATCTTTGCAAGCTCACAAGATCGAAATATTTTTGGAATAAAAGGATAAGTTACACAGGAGGATCTTTTTTGACTTGTCGTTATCTTGCAAACGAGTGCAGGCAGGAAGATGTCAACACCTAATCCGGTTTCGCGCAATCTTTTTCCCCCTTTTTAAAAGGGTTGTTGGTCTTCATCAATGATAAACTTTGTGCAACCTTGGTGTGATATTATTGCTGCATCCGCGCTATTGAGAAAGTTCAAACATGACCAGAGGATTATCAAATTGGGAGTGATCTCAACCTCGAGGAAGGAGTGAAATCTGAACAAGTAGCATCGTTCACGAGTAAATGAGCGACTTCAAGTAAAGAAGTACATTTTTCCGACTAAATTTGATACATTAATCAAGAAAAGTTAGAGCTAACACATCGACGGGTAAACGCACAGAGCAAGAGTGAAGATGATACTAATTATGGTCCATGTGCTAGGTGTAACGAAGATTTGGGATACAACATGTTGGACGTGATCAACTTGCAATCCATCTCATCTTATCAAAAAGGGTGCTTTAGAGACTACCCTTTCATATTCAATGTATAGAAAACCGACTCCGATGGCGGCTTGAATTAGTCGAAAAACACTAGCCGAAATTTGTTGGTGAAGTTTGTGATATTTTTCAAAACGTTTTCTTTTCCGCCAGTTTCTACAAAATTTTACGAAAATTGGTCAAATCTTCTTCCCATACGCGGTGAATTTGTCCAATTTTCGTCAAATTTAGTAGAAATTCACAGTTCGGTCAAGTACGGGAATAGACTTATTTTGTCACTGGAATATTATATGTATGTGTCACCTGTGACACAAAAATTGCATGTCTGAAAATGAAATACTGGAAGTTGAAAACTTCTGCTGCGAGCGAAACCAGCTACGCGGCTCAACTAATAACTTGTGTTTGGATTTAAATATTGTACTTGAAACTATTGTCAAGAGTTCGTCTTCTGATGAGCTGGGTTTCTTTCATTCACCATAATGAAACCAATGGTTTCATGAAGGGCGCCGGGAGTCGTGATTGAGTCCACCAGAGGTATTAGATGTTCGAAAGATTTGCCCGAAGGGTAATAGAATGTGCCAAGGCTACAATGTCCGAACAGACGCCTGCAGGGAAGGAGAAGGAAATCTAGTAGTCGACCCACATTCGGAGCCCAGAATTTGGAAAATCTTTTCTGCAACTACGAGAATATAAATTTTTACTTGTCGCCTCACTTTTTGCTCGATACGAAGTACGAAAACAAATTAATGAATTAATATAAGTGAATGTCTTGTGGAAGAGCTGACCACTTAGGTAACAAATTTTCAGAAGCATCTTATCCTGGATACACATGTACCTATATTAACTATAAAGATCTTGGAACATTCAGTTTCATGACCTACGACCTCATAAACCAAGACCATATTAAAACCCACACTGATGTGAAATAGCAATTTCCATTAGATAAGGTGAAAGTTAATATTATTCCAACCTACAGGCCATTTAAATTAGTAGCGATGGCCATCTTCCGAAGATTATGCCTGTATCTTTTCTGACTAATTTGAATAACCTCGAGGAAAATGTCTACTCTACAAAAATAACTAATGTAAGCCATAATAAACCATTTTATGAATCCCTACCGCTCCAACGCCATGTCTATTAGTCACATAAACCTTGAACCTATAATATCTTTATCACCACTCACACTCTTATCACTCTTGCCAAGCCAATAACGTCCAAAGAAAGAAAACAAATTTCTAACTCATTTATATTTTATACTCACCTTCTCGCCTCTTTCCTTATCGACCATTCGCTGTGTGGACGAGCATTCACATTTATTACCGGCAAGGACTTTCACAACATCCGGTGATGCATTCTACCAACAAAAAGCAAAAAAAAAAAAAAACCGTCGAAAATGTAGCGCGAGGAAGAAAGAAAAATATAATTAAAAGAGAAGAAATTACCAAAGAAGAATGTAATCAAACAACGAAAGCCATTCAATCTAATCGAGAACAATGATAAATTACCTCCTGTATATTACGTAGCCAATATGACAAATTATTGTAACTCTCCAAGTTCGTTACGTCGTACATCAAAAGGATGCCCATGGCACCACGATAATAGGCTGTCGTTAGTGTACGAAACCTCTCCTGACCAGCTGTGTCCCATATTTGCAGCTTAATTGGAACTCCATCTAGATTTATTAGCTTTTGCTTAAAGTCGATACCTTTGCGATGACGATGACGATGGGTAGGGATAATTAGTCAATTAATTGTTGGAAATTTGTCAATATTCTTGCAATTGGTGCTACACACTCAAACTGACTTACCTATTGTCGAGATGTATGTGTCGTAATACTTCTCATCACAGTATCTGTGGACGATGCAGGTTTTACCTACATTTGAATCGCCTAAAACAAGGACTTTGTATGTGGCGACAAAATCTAGAGCCATTTTTCTTTTCTTTGCTCTTCAATCAAAAATGGAGAGCCTAGAGATGAATGTTTTATTTATAACCAGGGAATCAATAAATTTAAATATATTTTTTTCTATATATCACTTTTAATTTAAATTCATTAATTTTTTTTTTTTTAACTCTTTTTAATCACAATTAAACAAAACAAAGAACGGATGTTATGACGTTGGCTCACAGGAAGGATTCAACAGTCCCTTCAAATGCATAGAAATTAAAATTTCTCACTTTGGTCACACTTTTGAAATTTGAAAAGTTTCAACTTTTATCTGTGAAATTTGTGTCGGATATTTATTTGAAACTGAGAAAACAAAGAAAATCTGCCTGAGATATAACTTTCTGCCGCACCAAGAAGGTATGATTCAACAAACACGAAAAATCGATATCCTTTGGTTGGTGGTTTTGCGTTAAATGGCGCACGCGTATTTAAAGGACGAATGGGTTATACAAAAGTTTATTTTTCTGGTGGTGGCTAAGCCACCTGTAGCCGATGTGTTTAATGATTTTTATGAAGAGTGCCATAGTAAATGGGGTGTGCTTTTATTATCCCGCCATCAGAATTGGTGAATTGGTGGTGGTGGGTGTTTATCTGATGTGTTGGGGGTGCAAGGTTTTTGAATTTAAAGCATAGCGGTTATTGGAAACACTGAATAAACCATAAAATTCGCAGTGCAATGGGGAGAATCAATAATATAAAAATAAAATCAAGAGCGACACATTAGTTCTTCATTTTAAGCGGGATAAAACATAGCGAAAGTCAGCTGTCGGTAAGGAACAACATTATAAATTTTAACGTCGTTCCTTAGGCGGGAAATACAATTTTGGATGAGATAGAATAGTGATCCCACTTCAGCTCTAGAATTAGCATCAGTGGTCAACAATGAGTTTCTTCTTTTAAAGTAAACAGTTTACGGATAAAATGGCCGATTTAATGCGATTTTAAAATTGAAGGTTTTATTTGCTAAGGGCTGTTCCCTTATCTTCTGATATACCAATGAGGGTGTTCACACAGGACTGACGGAATGGATTTTTTTGACATTTCGTCTCCAGACTGATAGTCCTGTCTGAACACTTCCGCGGATTCTTTTTGACATATTAATTGTCAGTGTTCATCAAATTGGTTTGTTTTGTTTTCTTTTTTTTTTTGCTTACTTCGCAAATTTAAAGAAATTTAATTAAACAATGAGTGATAGCTGTGATACGGAATTATTTTTTTTATTTTCACAATTTCTTTTTAAACACTTTTTCGAGTGACAATCTATTGACATTTTCAAACGTCAGAAAAAATCCTAAAATTTTAAAATATCTAAAAATCCGGATTGACGTAACATGTCACCCCTCCACTTCCCCTTTGCCTGTAAACGTCAAAAAAAACCAATCCGTCAGTCCTCAATGGCTATTTTTGTTTGCCCCAAAGATGGGTGCGGTGTTATACATTTTGACAGTTCAATGTCCCCTTGTGTTTTAGTTAAAATAACAAACGATAGATGGCGTCCAATAGATGGCATTTACAAAATGTTTACACTTTTCTAGTTTTCTCCGCAGCGTGACCATGTACGAGTAAATCGGCCATAATATATTGTAATTTTTTTTTTAAGTTTACCTCGTTTTTATCGGAAACGATTGAAGATAGGAGACAAACCGAAGTTTTAGAGAAAGGAAGGGGACGTTGTGTGGTGAATGACCTTGAATGCTACGAAAAAGGATATGAACCAAACTTACCTTTTCTTAAATGGGAATGAGCTCTTTGAGATAACCAGTTGAAAGTACATGGGAAAGTGAATATCAATTATATGGAAATATTTTTTCGTAAACTTAACCATTTCGGAGATATACAAGGACGAAATTATGAGTTATTTAAAAATGTCTCTTCATTTACTTCTTCATTTACGGTTGGAGATAGAATAAAAACACTTTTGATTAAATTCGTAGTACGTTTAAAAAAATGGAAGGTTACCTTGAATTTTCTTGGTTTTAAGGATACATTTTTGCTTTTAAAGGAGTAGAAGTAAAAAAAATATAAATTTGTTTCAAAAACTTAACTGTTTACGAGTTATTCAAGAAAGAGAAGATTCGTTAAAGAGGAGGCCATTTGGATTACGACATTCTTGCAATCTTCGGGGATAGTGTGTATGAACATTTCGCAATTCTTGGGATATTATTTTACGAAAAATTTAAATTGCGGTTATTATTATCCATCAGGCGAATAGTATTTTAATTATTTTGGAAGTGCAATTTATACGTTTTCCTTCATTTCGTTGTAAAAAAGACCAATTCTCGATCAAATCTTAACACAAAAGAAATCCCCAGATTTGTTTAGAGAATTTTCTGAGCTCTCCGATACATATGATATGAATCCCTTTCAATTAATCAGTTTCCCCAAAGTGTTTTATTTAGGAATGCACTTCTAGATTCTGAAGACATTTCTTAAGATTTTCAATGGAAAACTTCATAAATATTGTAGGAATATAATTAAATAATTAGATGTTGTCAATCTTTTGGGCGCCGAATTTTCCTTCAATTATATTACCCATTTATACAACTTATGTGACGAAAAGCTGAACACATAGCACACCGACATACATAAATACAAACACTTCCATACAAATTGTTTTATAAAGCATAAATTGAGCTTATCGTCAGCGTTCTGCGTTGCGGTTGTATTCTCTGAATGCTAATCCCAAAGCAACTTTGTGCCGGCATTTTAGAAACTAGATTGTCAATATTGAGTAGAAATCGCAAAATGGAGCTAGAAATCGGTAATTCGTGTCTAAGGAATTGAATAAACAAATTCTCCGATTTAAGATTTTTGACATGTGTTCCAAAAATTCCATAAATTGTATTGAAAATATGTTTACCTTGACGTTATATGACGTTTAGTGGAAATCGCACAAACTGCGGCATCGAGCGCACAGTGTCAATGAGAATTTGATTGCTATATTATCTCATTGCTAGCAAATGAGATGGCAAAACAAAGTACAATAAGGAAAATATGCCTTTAATTGAATTGAATTGAATGAATTGTCAAAAAAAAAGAAATTATGACACTTGGAGTTCGTCCAATGTTCAAACAAGTGAGCAATGACTTTTTTTGCAGTGTCATTTTTGACGTGGTTATATTAACAATTAAACAATAATTATAATTATATTATTAAAAAATGTTCATGCATTGGTGGATTTTTACCTTGTACGCTTCAAAAGCACTTATAAATAGACAGTCATAGCACCTAGAGAGGAAATCCAACTGGTCGTTCCAAGTTACACATCTAACATGTTTTCGTGCTTGAAATTGGGAGGCCCCTTTTGACGTATCAAATGTCAAAGGAAAATTAACAGAATGTAGTGAAAACACATAGAAATAAGTCCCTCATTTGGCTTGCTAACGGTCCTTCCCGAAAATGATGGTATACATGAACAGACCAAAACCTATTTCTAAGACAATACTCCTCAAACTGTGTTCTTCATTGTCAAATGTCAAGCATTCTAGTTTGACAGAGACGAAAACGACCAAACGTTTTGTTTGGAGAAATTTTCATTTCCCGGCTTCGTTTTCTGACAAGTTTTGCCATGGCAGTTGTGATAGAGACAACTCTTGGCGATATAACAGTCGATCTATTTATCGAGGAACGTCCGCGAGCTTGCCTGAACTTCATAAAACTCTGCAAACTGAAATATTACAATTTCAATTTATTTCACACAATAGAGCGGGATTTCATTGCCCAAACAGGTGATCCAATTGGCGCTGGAGATGGAGGTGAATCCATTTGGGGTGTTGTTGAGGGACCACATAAGAGATTCTTCGAAGCAGAATCATTGCCCAAGATCAAGCACACCGTCCCCGGTCTACTATCACTGGTCAGCGTGGGAAAGTTTATGGTTGGATCGCAGTTTTTCTTTACTCTGGGATCGGATCTGACATCGCTCGATGGGATTCATTGCGTTATCGGAGAAGTTGTCGAAGGTATTTTAACTTTGTATTCACTCTTAGACCTTTGTAAGGCAAATGATTTCCTTTCCAGGACGCGAGATACTGCGGCAACTGAACGAAGCAATAGTGGATGAGAAATTTCGACCCTATCAGGATATTCGCGTGACCCACACTGTAATTCTAGACGATCCCTTTAGTGACCCACGGGGATTTCAAGTTCCCAGTCGATCACCATCGCCTAGTGCTGAACGATTGCAAAATGGACGCATCGGAGCGGATGAGGACATCGACGATACAGAGGGCAAGACGATGGAGGAGATCCAAGAGATGTTGGCTGAGCGTGAAGCTAAAGCGCGGGCAACGATTCTTGAAATTGTTGGTGATCTGCCAGACGCGGATATTGCTCCGCCGGAAAATGTTCTCTTTGTTTGCAAATTGAATCCGGTGACCACAGATGATGATCTGGAAATAATCTTCAGTCGGTTTGGGAAAGTCAAGAGCTGTGAAGTGATACGGGATAAGTTGAGCGGCGACTCACTGCAGTATGCTTTCGTGGAATTTGAGGAACAGAAGTCCTGTGAGGCAGCATATTTTAAAATGGACAATGTGCTGATCGATGATCGGAGAATCCATGTGGACTTCTCACAGTCCGTGTCGAAAGTTCAGTGGCGCGGCAAGGGGCGTGGAGTAGTGCATGCCGATGAACGGGATAGGAAGTTGGATTTCAATAATTTAAGGGAAGACAGGGGAGGAGAAAAACGCCGCGGTAGAGATCGAAGTCGATCGCCGATCAGAAAATCAGAGAATGGTGGACGTGGTGGGCGAGGGTACGATGCAAGAAAAGGAAATGCGGGTGATCGGAGGCGATCCCCAGAACGTCACTCGCCAGGCGAAAGAAAACGCAATAGCTCTGGCTCAAAGGAACATTCTGTAAGTAAAAGAACGTTGTCTTCTGCTGAGAGAAGGCGGTCGCTTGAAAGACGACATTCTCCTACCGACAGGCAGCGTTCCTATCATCGATCCAATGCAGATGATAGGCGACGCTCTCCTAATGAAAGACGACGTTCTCCTCCAAATGATAGTCGCTCTTCAGATAGGAAACGACCTCCGGATACAAGGACACGTTCTCCACAAAGAGATGATAGGACCAGTAGCTACAGAAACATTCGGCACGAACCTAGGTATGACAGAAACTACAACTTGTCCACGTCAAGAGGAGGACGTAGAGATGAGTCGTCACCTGCACAAGTCAGGACAGATAAGCCACCTAAAGCCAACTCTAGTCGTGACGATTCAGATATTCAGACGAAGAGGAAATCCTCGGCTGCGAAGAGCCCCAGAAAGAAAGCGAAATCAAGGAAAAAAGACGAAAAAAGTAAGAAAAAGAGGAAGCCAGTCACATCCTCCAGCTCTGAGTCTGAAACAGATTCATCATCTACTTCGACTTCCTCATCTAGTTCAGAAGAAGAGAAGCGGAAGAAGGCAAACAAGTCAAAGAAAAAGGAACAGAAATTAAAGAAACGTCCGAAAAAGAAATCCAAACGAAGGGACTCCACATCCAGCGATTAACCATGTAAGACGAACATAAAGAATATAAATAAACAATCTGACTATTCAAACGAGCGTATATTGTGACTCAAGTTTTATCCACTTTCGGTGCACCACCACATTTAGCAGCACCACGTCTCGGCTTCTCTATAATTGCATCTGGGTTGAACATCACGTTGTCCAATCGTGGAACTTCCTCTCTAATTTTCACCTCTGAAATTGATAGATAAAACTTATAATTGTGTCAGAGTTTCTTATGATTCTACACACCATAGATACCGGCCTCTTTTTCAACAGCCTGTACGACATTTGTACGCAATTCCTGATCTACATCACTGGCCAATTGGACTAACTATATGTTAGAATGCAATCAGATCTTTATGTGAGCGAGTTTCATTCATAAAATACAAACCTTTTTGATTTCTTTTTCGTCCGTAATTTCACGATTCTTGCGAAAGTTTGAATTTATTTCACCTCGCGCAGCGGTAAGTGCACGATGATCCCCGCTAAAAACATATTCTCGAGTACGGTGGAGTTTTTTGAAAGCTTTTAGTACCTGAGTAAATAATAAATGGTTTTTTAAAAAGTGGAAATTTCATTAAAGAATATTTACCTACTTCTCTTCGCATTTGCTGGGACATTTTTTTTGAGAATGGGTTTGTCAGGCGTGGAACGTAAGACAGCTGATTTTGTGGATTGAATTACGAATGGTGAAGGACAACAGTGCCTCTTAAACTTTAAAATTGGTTAGATATCGATTTAATTTAAATGCGTCAATATTTTTTTTTTTTATTAATTCGAGATAATTTCGGAAATTAAATAGAAAAATACATTTTGACTGATACTTTCTTTCTAAAATCCTGCAAACAATGTGGGACTGCTATATAGCGTTTGTGGAACCATACTATCGTTATAGTAACACACCCAGAATTAACTGTTATACCGGAAGGAATTGTAGTAGAATTTTCGCGAATGGCTCCAAAATCAATCAAGGGTTTGGTGCTGGAGTCCTAGTGGAGGATGCCAACATTATACTATCATGTCTCGTTTGGTAAATATGCGTCTGTCTTTCAAATGGAGACTTATGCAATCGTAATGGCTATGAACTATATTTTGAGGAATAGCTGGAGAGGACGAAGTATCTGCTTCTATAGCCAGACTGCGCTTAAGGTCTTGCTAAGCCCTTTAATCAATTTCAAAATAGTTCGGGAATGTAACGCAAGGCTGCACTCTGTGAGTCTTGTTTGAATCCCGAGTTACGATGGGATTACTGAAAATGAGATCTACGATGATCTTGCTAGACAAGGTTCAGTCAGAGCTTCCATTGACGGTTGGGTTTCTTCTGAATATCATCGTGGGTGGCTTACCTTCCGGGATGTAGACAGACTAAACTAATGCTCCCTAACGTCTCCGCGGTATTATTGCTGTTCTTCAGTAGAAAAGACTGCAGGCAACATCTAGCGTTCTTACGGCTAGCACATCTTGTGTTAGGCTTAAGCGACACCATCATCTGCAGCACCTGTGGAGAGGCAAATCTTTGGACCCGATGTGGTGAGTGCTGATACCATAAGCTTCTCATCATTGAACCTCTTACTCGCCTTCCTACGAAAGTCGAAGAAATTTCATTAACAGGGGGTTTGATGTTGTGCAGATATTAATAAATTCGTTCGATTTCTTGTATAACTTGAATAAATGAACCGATTTTAGTGAAATTTATTTTGTCGGTTAGAGAACTTTCTTGAGAAGACAATAAGGACTTGAGTTAAATGTTTCCAAAATTGAAAAAGGAAACAATTTGTTTGTACCTTTCGTAACTATTTTTATTGAATTAAAAAAACCTTGTCCTTACTTGTCCCTACAATATATAAATTGTTGGTCGCCGCAATGACATTGACGAATTTGTGTTGCCTTTTTTGCGGATGGTTCATCTCTTTCAACTTCGTTTGATATGGGGTATTGGCGACTGTTGAATTGGCTGATGTTGCATTTGTTTTCTCGAGGAAAGAAAGTTTCGAAAAAAAAGTAAGAGTATCCTCTACCCTACATGGTATATTAAGTCTGATACATAGTTCGCGATATAGAAAAATAATAATGATCCCAAAAAGTACATATATTTGTGATCAGTATGTTATGTCGATCTAGCCAAGTCCGTCCGTCCGTTCGTATGTCACCACTTTTTGGGCCTTAAATTTTGAGCTGGGAACGTACAATTTTGTATATAAGCTTTCTAGAATCCAAAGTAGTACAAGTGTAAACGTTTTTAAAATCCGCTCAAAGACACGCCCACTTTAAAAGAAATTAATAGATTCTGACTTTCTCTATATTTCGTCCATGCATCACACATGGCCACTCCTCCTTTTTGGGGGCATTTTACATAATCTTGGTGAAGGTTAAGACTACTTGTGAATATGACCACCCTATTGTCAGTCTTACGCCTTCGTTAACATAAGCTTTCGCAACTGATCGACTTATTTATTTATTTCATGAGAAAAAAAACCGTGAATCTGCCACCCTAATTCTATATTAGGCTTTATAAAAAGATGGTCGACAGAGTTTCATCTTACTCTGTCGCTGTGTAACTGTTTCGTCCGTCCCCATCTTGAATATGCTTCGCAAGTATTCTTATGAAGTTCATCAAAATCGGATTGAGGCTATTCAGCGAAACTTTATCCGATTCGCATTTATAGGGCTTCCATGGGACGACCGATTTAACCTTCCACGATACGCGGATAATATATAACTTTTACAAATCTTGTCTTTGTCTCAAAGACGGGTAAATAATGATTTAATTTTTTTACAACTCATTTCAGGCTTAGTTGATGCGCGTGATTTGTTATACTCAGCTAGATCTAACTTTCATGGGGGTCTTACAAGCTATGTAGTTCGGAGTTATTGCAGCTTATAAACTTATAAACTCAAACCCGCGTAGTTTAAAAAAAATTTACGTTCCAATGTTACACGTATGTGGTGGCTGATAAGTTCGCGGACTGAGATACTCAACAACGAGTCACCTTCTCATTAGTGATAGCACTAACTGCGGCACTCTTTAGTAATATATCATCTCGTTTCAGTAATAATCTCATCAGCATGTCAGCCGAAGTCGAAAATTCTCGCAATTTTGAGAAAGTACCTCGTGAAAAAAGGAAAATCACCAAAAGAAATTATCGAAGACATGTTATCGACTCTTCAGGATTCTGGGCATTCGTATACCATGGTCAAAAACTGGGCTCGCTTATTTCAAAAAGGGCGACAGAGCTGTGAAAACGACCGCCGCCCAGTACGTCCTGTGTCAGTGGTCACTGAAGAAAACTGGAAAAAAAATTAGTTCTGGCCGACCGAAGAATAAAAATGTGACAGATAGCGGACGAGTTGAAAAAAAAATTGTGCTGGGCACCGACAGTGCTAACGCCAAGCAACGACGACTCGAGTGCTGCAAAGATTTTTTGGAGTTATCCGGGGACAATCTCGACGAAATTTGTAGATGAGATTTGAGTTCACCAACAGGATCCGGAGGTCAAACAAGAGTCTATGCAGTGGATTGGAAAAGGGGAGAGGCCGCCGAAGATATTCGAGGTGGAAAAGTCGGCTTCGAAGCTTATGGTGACTGGTGTTTTGCTTATTTGGCAGGTACCAAAGGGGGCTGCGATGAATGGTCAATATTATGCAAATTTATCAGGTACGAGATTGTATTGAGAAATAAAGTTTGTTAATCTTTCACTTAATGCCTTAGGTCGCGAACTTATCAGCCTCCCCTCGTATGTATTTGTATTCATTTTTCCTTTTTTGTTTTCGTGCTAGTGCAGTTTACTTGTTCGTTTCAATCACCAGCACTAAATGATGAACCTGTGGATGTATTGATTATGCTTTGGTAAATCTCTGTTCGTGGGATCTGCTTGTAGTAAGCACTCTACGACACAGATCCGATAGGACTTTTAAAAAAACAGCACCACACGAGGAGTAAAAGGCTAATCGCCGGAAATCGAGGTGAAATTCGGAAAGGTATCATTCTCGTAGTGTAACGTCGATCTACAAGATATGTCCGATTAAATAACATCAAGTTGTAGGAAAAAGAAAAGTGAAATATATTTCCGAAGTTTACCAATTCGTGTTAACATTTTTCGTCAAAGAGTGTTTTCCTCTAACAGTAAAATACAATATTAAATTTAAAGTTCATTGAAAGTTGCTTTAGGTTCTATGTCTTTGATAAGATAGTGCTCCTTAATTTAATGGCTAATACTAAGACCTGGATTTGGCGACTTGTCCAACTGATCTGACAATCGCTTTTGTTCGGTTGTAAGGCGAAATATTTCCTCCTGCTCTTCACTGGTGAGTGGTCGTCGCTTTTGTTTTGCCTGCACCGTTCTTTTGTAGGCCTCCAAAATCTCCTGATCGACAACATCGAGTTTCCTTTTGATCTCCAATCGTCGAAGTTCACATTTAGCCGCTTCTTGTAGGCGACGTAGTTCACCGCTATTGTACTCAGCTATAGCTGATAGCTCAGCTGTAACTCGCTTTATCTCTGAGTAAACTTCGTCCTCTTCGGGCTTAACAAAGTCCTCCGAGTCCAAGATGCCTTGTTCGATGAGTTCCTGCTTTACCCGCTTCTCCAGGTCGATTCCATTCTTGAGCAGCGACAAAGAGCAGAGCGTTGAATTGGTGGAATTGGTATTGTCCGAGCTGCTGTTGCTGTCTATATTCGACATGACGTCGCCGATGAGATTTTCTTCCAGAAAAGCGGATACTAAGCGTTGTGTAAGCGGACCAGTCACACCCTCACCCATCAGCTGCTCGCCTTTTCGTAAGAGAGACATCACTTCATTGTTTGAGGAATTTTTCGATCTCGACTTTGAGCTGATATTCTGATTGGAGTTGTGCTCTTCCTCCTTTAGATCTTCCAGCGCCCAAGTAGTAGAGTAGTGTGGACCGAGCTCGGGTATTGGCGGAACCAATGGACCCGTGTACTGATCCAGCAAATCATCTAAAAGCCTGAGATCTTCATTCGTTATGGGCATGCAGTACGGCTCTACAGACAGCCAGAATTTGTTTGGCGTATCGTTCTTCAGTAGAGTCACCTTTGTCTGGTCCTTGTGCTGATGCGGGAAATATGGCATAGCATCCATGCTATCATCGGTGTTCTGGGACTGGGCGGGCGAATGCGCCGATGTGGTCTTCTGTTTGGTCAACTTGAAGTGTGGTATCTTTGGTTTGCGGCTCTCCTCGCGTTTTCTCTTGCCCGGGGAATTCGGTTGTTTTTCATTGACTTTGCTGCGTCGATCGAAGCGCTTCTCATCCCTGTCAATGGACTCGTATTCAGATTTGAGAACTCTGAACCGCAAAGCGACGTTGGTTAGGAGACTTTCCAGCTCCAGCTGCACACTATCCAGATCCTCGGCTGGCAAATGGTCGTCTTTGCTTCGCTCCAGGGCAGCTGTATACTTTGACAGCAAGCGACTGTTGTCTTTGATCTTGATGTGGGGTATGTTGATGGTTCCCTCGGTTTCTGGAGATTCTGGCGCCACATTGCTGGGAAGAACCTTCCCCGACACCTTCGATGTTGAAGGGGAAGGCTGACTAAAGTTGCTCGTGCGACTCTTGGCCGAGGTTGATGTTATTGCTCGTTTATTGTTAAACATTTCTATTTATTTACTTTAAAACACGAAAAATCCTTGAAAATGTCAACGAAAGCCCAAATGTCAAAATTAATCGAGTTTTGTTTACAAAATGTATCCGCGAATGTTTTACGATAATTATATTTATATCCCTTCACAGAATAGGTAATACGATTCGCAATAAAACGAGATATAAACAGATAAATTCAGTCGATCGCAGGAATTTTCTTCTTTCGAATTCCTTTGGCTGCAAAACACAAAAAACTGCGAAAAGTTAATGGTGACTTATGTCAAATTCACATTCAGGCAAACAGAATCCAATTGATTTTACAGGATGTGTTCAACAGATGGCGAAAAAAATGTGTTGCAGTCTCTGAAGTCTCTGAGCCAGTGAAGACGGAATTTCAGACAATTTGTATACCTCTAAAATATGCAATCAACTATTGGTATACCACCACATCTTGCTATAGGCTCCGCGAAATAGTCGTGATTAAGTTTCGTAGCTGGTAGATGAGCTGGAACTATGTAAGAGCGAAATTCTGCCTAACATTTGCCAAATCTGATTGAACCGTTAAGTAACAGTATATATTTAGAGTTCAAACCGCACTTCAATAAAATAATTTCTGGAAAAATCTTTAATTTCCTTGTTTTTGATAAAAAACTAAAAACTGGGTGGGACAAAATGATAGGACATATTGATGATTTTGTGTTGATACTTCTTTTAGTAAGGATGTATTTAAGTAAACATTGGTTACCACTGTTAGCATTGTATCGCTATCCATCCAGTTTAATCAATTTGAATCGCCTTCGTCGGTGTTTCATATATTGGATTGCTAAACCATTTCGGTTTTTGTAATTTCGAGCGGAGTTTTAACAAAAGGTGGTCAAGTGTGAAAGTGTTTCATTTGCCTAGGGTTCCGATATTACTAGATATTAAACAAGTTGGTAGTATTATACTGTATTCGTTACTGTTATTATACTTTACACTGTTCTCACCATATGCACCGTTCGCAATATACATATATGCACACTTGTTATAGTTTTATTGCTTTAACTAACTGCGGTCAAGCCATAAAGATTTTTTGACCATACCATATATTTTTTGATATCAGCGCATCGCCGCCTTTCACTTACTTCATTGCATTTGAGAACCTATTCATTGTTTTAATTTTTCAATATTTAACTGGGCATCTCCCAAAAAAGAACAAACAAATTGGGACCGTGAGTGCCCTAGAATTTTAAAAATCTTCAAGAAAGTGCGGTTATGTTTTGTACCAAAACTTGCCAAATGAAATTACATCAATTTAGTTTTTTTTACGCCTATAACTTTTTTTTGAAGATTATTGAAAAAGGTTTTTCAATAGTACAGAGACAAATGGTCAAGACAAATGGGAAATTATTCAGGAGAACAACAATTAGGATATACCGGAGTACGGTATTAAAGTATTTAAAAAGGTGCTACAAGTACACTCACATATTAAAGTGGTATAACTTTTCGTTTGCATTGACAGAAGTTGTATACGTATTGAGTTTACGTATACTCTAGAACCAGTCGGATTTGGTCATTAAAAAGAGAGTCGCAGGAACTGGCCAAATGTTCAGCTCCGAGGAATTCGAGGCCCCGCTTCACAAGGTAAAGGCAGGCAAAGCAGCAGGACCATTGTTTCTAATGCATTGTGGGACGAACTTCAAGAATTGGCAAGGTTCTACTTAAATGTGTTTAAAATGGGAACTTCCCAATTGAACTCAAAAAATCTCAAGTAGTGACCTTGCTTAAACCTGGAAATGCTAAAGATAAACCATAGAGCTAGAGTTCTTTATAAACTATTTGAGAGAAAAATATATAATAGAATTGATCCAACTATCGAAGTAATTGTACCTATCGAACAGGCATTCTTCAGACTTCGCCGAAGCTGTACAGATCATGTACTTGTGCTAACGACTCACATTATAGTATTACAATAACAGGCAGGCTACCAGGACAAACTTAAATCGTCCGTGGCATTTATAGACTTAACAGGTATATAGTATGGAACGATGGGTTGATACTAAAGTTCTTGCAAGTAATAAAATAAATTAAAATAGATATTTTAGCGCTATCAGGCCAATGCAGGGCCTGGCCTAACTTCTCACAGCCACTCGTTCTTTACGACTCATGAATGGTTGGGATCTACAGTTTTATGCCGTTTCCGAAGGGCAATTTTTTTCGATTGAGAGAAGCTTTCACGTTAATTTTACTCTCGGATGTTTGTCAGACAGGTGGGACCGTGAAAAAGCTATTTTTTCCTTGGATTCAAACCTTAAACCTCTCGCTCAGTGATCACGCACTTAACCACTGAGCCTTGACTCCCCCACTTGCAAGTAATACCGTGCCATCAGCCATATACTAAACAATATGCTCAGAGATGTTATATTTCAAGATTTCCTAATTAATACGCAGAGCAGACCAATGAAGCTAAACAAAGGTCTACTACAAGGAATCCAAACCATTAGACACTGCACCTCCGAATGTGTAATCAGAAAGTATCATGGAGAACTGCTCAACTTCAACACTGTCGCTGTTCAATGGCTACTCAACATTGACACTCAGTTGAAAAGATCCTTGGGATCCCTGGGTAATAGAAAAATAAATGCATTAACTTTATATTAGCAAACTTTGTTAACATTATATGTTATTGAAATGTACTTAAGCCATACGCTAAATAAATGAAATGCGTATGCGACTTCTCAGAATACGTTTTCCATAATTCCGTAGACCTTTGTCACTTATTCGTATATGGACCTGTGACTTTTTCATTTCGTACTTTTACCATTATCTTCTTTTTCTACTCAATCTACGAACGCACTCCAATTACACCGGATGCCATCGCATGTCCACACAGCCGTTTCATTTTCTCTCTTTCTATCTCTCGCCTTCCAAAAATAACAGAAAAAAAATCACAACTGCCAAAGACCCCAGTTGACAGCTGCTGACTTGAGTTTACTTAATTTTTTTCAGTACAATTTGTTGTTGTGTCGCAAAACAGCGAGTAAAGCGGAGAACATTTTTTAATTTTCATAAACAAATTTCGCGTTCTCTATAAAAAATTATTTAATTCTCCTAGAAAATGCATCATTTGATACCATAAATCGAAAAAAATTTGGCACAACAAAGGGAAACCAAAAATCTAAAATCGTCGGCAGCAACAAAAAAAAGAAATGCGTTTCAGTGGATTTAATTAAAATAAAAGAAAATTGTTTTGTTTCTTTAAAAAAGAAACCAAGAGTGCATTGTTTATAGAAAACAAAAAATCTAAAAAAGTGTTTCCACTTTGGCTGCAATAAGTGAGATAAAAAATTTCCCCACCATGGACGAGGACGAGGAAGAGGTCACAGATCCAAAACTGCAAGTTTTCCACAATACAGTTAGGGAACATATCGTAAGTAATAAATTGTAATAATGTGTAGACGGTAAAGGTTACACCCCAGTCTCAGTCCCAGTCCCAGTCCCAGTCCCCTCCCCCTAGCGTTTTTTAATCGGCCTCAAGTGCATTTGATTAAATTATTTTCGCTTAACGTTGTCAACGACGTCTGGAAATTTTTTGTGATAAGAGAAATCAATTTCGTTTTTATTTTTTAAAAATTTTGTTTATGTAGAAGCTCTTCATCAACATCCTGTGAAATCGATAAATTTCTAGAAGCAAGTGTATTGCGGTGGGTTGCAACGGGCGCAAAAGGAAGTGTCGTCAATTGATGGTCTCACATTCGTTTGCTGCCCCGAAATGGGGACATAGAAAGTTTCGATTATTAATGAAATTGAATTAGGCATCTGATTCGTTTGTTAGCACGCAGTATAGGTATAAATACTCGCTAGACCACAAGAGTTGTAAACTCGCGGCGGCATCTGTGCTTTGCGATAGTAAAAGTGAAGAGATATTGTTTACTGCTGAATTGTTCCTCGTGTAACGTCACGGATTAAAAAAGATGTGCTTTCGGAATGAAAACAATGTGTTTTCTTTCTGGTTTGGTCCAGTTTTGAGAGGAAACGTACAAATATTGTACCTGGTCAAGTCATAAATACTGGTATACATTTCGCATTTGTGGCTATAAAATAAAAATGTAAAATTCCACCTGATTAATTAGGAAATAATATTTGACCCTTAGTTTCCGAAGGCAAGAATGATGAAATTCAGCAGCATGCCTTGAAATGCGTAAGAAATTAGAAAAAACAAACAAAAAATATTGAGGTTCGAGTGCAGAGTTAAGGGGTGTCCTCATATGAGGACACTCGGAGAATATGTGGAAAAAATATATAACTTTTTTTTTTTTTGAAATAATAAATAACATTTAGGCTAAGTCCGCGTACTGAGCGACGAGCGATTGGGCCACGATCGATTGAGCATCGCAAACAAATTAAAACATATTATGAAATCGTATAGTTGTGGCCACGTAGTTTCTGAGCGAGTAGCTATAGAGCGACGTCGCTCTGTATTCAATTTTGTTTTAATTTTTTAGTTCATCGCTGAGCTTCCCAAGTGAGAAAAGTTCAAATATCTGGGATCTATGATCAATAGCGAAGCATCTTGTGATGATGACATCAATCATCGCGTAAGCGTAGGGTGGATGAAGTGGCGGGAAATCTCTGCAATCTTCTGTGACCGAAAAATGTCCCCTAAGCTGAAAGAAAGGCTCTACACCGCAGTTGTATGAGTAAGTCCGGCGCTCAAATACGGTTCACAATGCCGGACAATGTGCAAAAGGTATGAGGGCAGCTGAAATGAAGATGCTTCGCATGACAGTAGGAATAACTAAGCTTGATAGAATAAGAAGTTCGAAGATTCGCGGAAACCTTCATGTAAAAGAACCCATCAGAACCCAGTTGGTATTGTTTTGTTCAAAAAGGCAATATCAATCAACGTTCCTACACAATCGTGCAAAAAAGGCAGACCAAAAAACAACTAGATCACACAAATGCTAAATCACCAGCATGATGACATCAAGAAGACGGAAAAAAATACTGTGAATCATGAGCAACGACAAAAGCAAAAACAAACAAGCTCCCCAGTTATCTGGAGGCCACCCTTGGAGTTTACTGAAACTTAATACCACCTAAGTTTCAAACCCACTACACCAATCTTTCTTTCTCTCTCTCTCAATTTCTACAAACGCCCGTGCCCTGAAATAATTTAGTGGTATTCATATCCCATTTGGCGCGCGCAAATTATAAAAAAAAAAATTTGATTGGCCTCAGTGATGAAGTGATCCGAAACCTTCCTGAGGTTAAACCGGCAAATCCCATAGGCGGACCAGTAGGGATGTAGTAAAGTGGGATTATAACTTCGCCGTAAGCAAAACAAGAAGAAGTTCATCGCTGAGTGACAGAACATTTTTTGTTGCCTCAATTGTCAATCCGCTGAAAAAAACGGATAAACAGAAAGTAGAAAGTTCACCTAATCAAGCGAATATTCTATTCAGCTGTCGACAAATTCTATAGGTCCCTGAAGTAAGAATATGGAAAAAATAAGCTTAAAAAATAATTAAAAGCCTCTCGGTTTTATGGCAGGACAGCCATAAAGAGTTTAAAAATAAAAATTTTGTAGATAATCAGTCGAATGAAGTTGGACAACTTTCAGGTGATTTTTATTAATAAATACTAAAATACATTTTTGTATTTAATGTCTGTGTGACGGCTTCTATTATAATGGGACAGTTGCTCTTCACTGCCTACATTTACTTGAGTTACATATCTCATTCGGCGCGTTCCAAGCACACCAAATTTGCTATCCGCTAGTACCAAAATCATGGAACGCCCTTTTGGCATTACAACAGCTGGTATCTAGGCTGAGGTTTCCATTATGCGCACTAAGCAAATTTATTTGTTTTATTTTTTTTTTGTTTAAATTGATTTATTCTAAGATGTACTATAAAAGAATTTTTCTGCGGAAACTTTTATTTCTATTTTTTTTTTTTACTTTTAAAGTTTTCAATTTTCACAGAGAAGTGCATGTACTCGTATACAAACTGCACAAATGGACGCGTTCACTTCGCATAACGCTTGTGCTAAGTGATTTTTGTTGCTGAAGAGGGGGATGGGTGGGGTGGTGAATGCAATGAATGTTGGAAAATATTATAGGTATTGCTTAAAATAATTTAAAGTTAATTTCGTCTTTTTTGATATTTTTTTTTTCTTATTGACTGAAAATATTATACTGCTAAATACCCAAGAGTAAATATAATTAAACTTCAGCTCTAGGCGCCTGCCTGACAGTTGTTGACATACCCTCAGCGGAGCGACGAAGTCGCTTTACCGGCTAAACTCTGCGGAAAAAAGGGTTAAAATTCTGTTAGCGAGCGAAGCGAGCCACCCACCCCATACTTTAAATACACCAGACTTTCTTACAGGCGGCTGCCTGACAGTTTTTGCTATACACTTATTCAACTATGTAAATTCGTTTAAAGCGCCAGGTGATTTTCACTTAACCCGGCAACCCTGTTCTCAACTATAAACAAATGAAAAACATGCGAAACAAATTTTTCATTTTCTCAAGAAAAAAATATATTTATGTTTTTTAGGCCATTTTAAGCCAGAAAAAAAAAATGTTGCTCAGTGCGCATAATGGAAACATATCTAGAAACTCATTATACGTTCTAGAGGTGGGTAACAAGCGGTAGTCATCAATTTCGATAATTCCCGATACTATTTGATTGAACTTTTTAATAAAATTTAGTTAAACTAACAAAAAACAGTCTTAGGCTGTGTAAAATGTTAGTCAAATTTTAATTAGATTCTAACATTTTGTCAAGACCTAATCTACTGAATTCCAAATTGACTAGGATCCTTTTCGTTAATGTGTAAAAATAGTTAAAGTCAAAAAATAGTTTTAGAATAAAATCCCGAAGCGAAATAACGATTTCTTCCTAACTAACTGATTTGATACAATGTCACTGACTTTAGTTACCAACAATTCAGAACATCTACATGTTTTAATTATGGAATGATTCTATCGATAACACTTTTCAACCATCGATTTTCGATTTTTCATTCCATCGAAGACATTGAAATATCAAAGGGGAGTCTAAAATGAAATTTAATCAAATTTCATTGATCTGTAATAGAAAGATTAGTAAGTGGTAGACTAATCTTAAAAGAGTTTAATTGAGAAACAAATAATTTCGAGTATTTACTGGATATATTAAAAATATATACGATATTTTTTTTTTTAAATATCGACTTTTTTCGGCTTTCTTTCGAAGACCCCATCGCAAATGGGTTGTATTGACAGATGACGTTTTTAAGAGTTATAGCGAGAATTTCTTTGCTATATCCCCTCCACATTTCCTTGCTAGCACTAGTAGCGGAAAGTTTTGACGGCCCTGTCATTCTGGGACCAAAATTCGATTCATTACATTCGAGCAGAGTACTTGGAACGCGCAGATTATCAAAAGACGGTACTGATATATGAAGGGGTTGCTAAAATTGGTCCGGATATTTGCGAATATTTTGATATAAATGATGAAAATCACCGTAATCTGACCTCTTTCGATTTAAAGGATGCACGAAATCTTCGTTTTTCCGATGGCAGAATAAATTTATAAATCTGAACACTGCTTTCTAGTAAAAGACTACGACGAACCGCACGTAACAAAGACATTTTCACAACTTATCGCTCAATAAAAGGTCATTCGTCACTCGGACTCGTCGCTCAGTGCGTGGCCTTAGCCTTATACATAAGATTTTACTCCAGTGACCGATTTGGTCGAATCACTTGCATTCCGTGTGGTAGTTTCGGTCTGTTGCTGGTTTTTGGTAGGTTTCTCGCTTGCAATAAATAAGACATGGCCAAATCTCGACGAACGTTTTTCTGCGTCAATTTCGTTTCAGACTTCGACCGTGCAATCAATCAAACATTTTGAACCGAAACGTGTAGCATCCATGTGAATAATGACCACCGTCATTTTATCTGTACCACCCATATTTTGATTGTAGTTTTGGATCGCATGAGGAATGTCAACGAAAATATATTTTTTTTTGCACTTCTGCGGCGCCGTGGCTCAGTGGTTAAGTGCGCGAACACTGAGCGAGCGTTTCAAGGTTCGAGTCGAAGAAAACATAAAAAAGGTTTCTCACGGTCCCACCTCTCGTGAACGTGTAACAAACATCCGAGAGTAAAACTGTCAGGAAAAGCTTCTCTCAATCGAGAAAAAATTGTCCTTCGGAAACGGTATAAAACTGTAGGTCCCAAACATTCGTGAGACGTTGTTAGCGCAATAAATAATAATAATATTGAGTTCTGGGCTGCCTGATGGCCAGCCGTCTGGTTTGGAGCCACCCTTGTGTTGCTTTTGCATTTTGTTTAAAATTCCACTCGTTGTTTGAAAACAAATGTTGGTTAAGTTCCTTCACAACCCTTCCCGAACATCCGTTTGGTATATTTTTGCCGATGTTTTTTTACTCCCTCTCGCAAAGATGAAGGTTGGTAACGCCTTCTTAGTTGACTCCCCACCAAACTAGATGCTCGCCGAATGAGTTCTGATGTTTCTTTCGATACCGGACATAGATTTCTAGTGATTAGATTTCCATTTTGAGCGTAACGGCAATATGGATTTTTCCGATATACCTATTCATTTCACGTGACAAGATTTTCTGCTTTCCCAGCGGTTTCGGATTAATCATGGCTTTAACAGGTTTGATCTCCTGTGGAATTCTGACAGTGCGAGGGCGTTACTACATCAGTGTCCTCAAACAATTAAACAGTTCTATACACAAAATTCCGGGTGATTTCAAACGGTCGCAAAGTTTCCATATTACACTTGTGAAGGCCAATTACCACAACTCGGTTTTCAATATCATCCCACTCCATATTTGCAAATGTCACTAATTGAATACCTGTCAATGGAGGCGTTCAATACTAGTTTCACGATGAGTGTGTTTAAACGTATGCCAGTATTTATGAAATGACTAAGTATTACCGGGACCATTTGGAGGATTGTTGGTGGCTAATAACGAGGCCATATGACATCTGTCAAATATGATCGTTGAGAGGCTATTATATCCACCACGGGTGCATCATGTCTATACAGAAAATCCCCAAACTTTGGAGCACTTAAAAACCAACATCCGTGAGGTTATAGCTGCAATGCAGCCAGAAATGTGCTGAAAAAGCCATCGAAAATTACGTCACAAGAATCGAAAAATTTCCGTGGCGGCCATTTAACTGATGCCGTATTCCATACGTAATGGCATAGTCCAACATTTAAAAGAGTGAATAAATTTTATTGAAATCTTTAATACTATGTATCCGTCATTTGCTCAAATTTTTTAGCAAACTCATGAAGATGCTGTCTCAGATTTCTCTTCGAAGATTTTGCACAGAATTGTTACACCAACAATGTACTTTGGATTTTTACTCAGTTGTTCACGGATGCTGTTACTTTGGAAAACGCTGCTATAATATAAGGCGAAGTCCGCTGTCCGACTGTGCTAAATTTAACAATAGAATTGCCTCCAAGATATTACAAGCAGATACATAATAATAACGGATCTGATTAATAAATCGTATTAAATCTCTTGAATGTGTTTTCAACACTTCATAGTTGTTTACTTTCCTCCCTACTCATTTTAATATACATTTAATTGCATCACTTAATGTTGATGGAAAACTGGTAAAAAATAATACAAAAATCATACTCAAATTACTTGTGTTACTTCATTGAATATTTTTTTAACGAATTCAACCAAACTACGGGCCTTAATCAGTAATGATCTCCTAATATCAGATCACTTATTTTAACATTTAGTTCAAAGTTGGTGATCAATGAGATAGATGTTTTGCAATTTACTGGCATCGTTTCGTAATTTTATTTTGCGATGCACTTGCGTGTTTGCCAAAGATTATTTAACGGACGCACCCACAAACTTTTAAAATATTTTGGCAGACAAAAGACTAACTATTTGCTTTCACCTTTGATCAACATTTCTTTCCTTTTTTTGTGAACAAATTACTGACCGAGTACAAAGTACAAAATTCCTTTCAATTTAATTCAATTGGATTGGCGCTTGGTTTACCAATTTTCTCTTCTTTGATCGTAAATTTGAACTTCAAACCATAAAACCGTCCACTCGATAAGCCTAATTGAACGTAAGAATTTGAAGCTAATTTAAAACTATTTAAAATGTTAAAAAAAGAAAAATTTTCAATAATCTAAAAATATTTTTATGGTTTATATTCGCACCACCCACAAGAAAAGACTTCGAGGCAAATTAATGGATTTGTATTTGTCTCATTGCCTGCATAAGTGAAATGAAGTAAACAAATGCTTGAGGTTATTTTAGCACTTTTGGAGTAAAAGAATGAGGGATGATTTTAAATTTTACTCAGGGTTCAATCGCTTTTTGTTTTTAATGTTTTTTTCATGGAAGCTTCTACCTATAAGATTAGGCGGATTCTCCCTGGTCATGTCATAAATACAGATACACGATTAAACGCACTCATCGTGAAATTAGTGTTGAACACATCCATTCTATATTGACATGTATTCAATGAGTGACATTTATAGTAAGTTAACGCGCAAAAAGATTTACACAAAAGTTGTTTGTAAATATGGAGTGGGATGATATTGAAAACCGTGTTGTGGTAATTGGCCATCACAAGTGTAATATGGAAAGAGGCTATATTTTCCGGATCTTGCGACCGCAATTTTGTGAATCGAACTGTTTAATTGTTTAAGGACACTGGTGGAGTAACTGACCGTCAAAGATCCGGCCACCCTCGCAGTGTCAGAACTCCACAAGCGATCAAGGGTGTTAAAGCCAGGATTAATTGTAAACCGCAGAAACCCATGTCTCGCATTATCAAAGAGCATTTGAGACTCAACGCATGTAAAAGACACACTGGCTAATGATCGAAAGCTCTACGCCGCCGGTACGCGAAAAATGGTTACTGGAACATTTAGTTCATGGTTAAAAAATTGTTTATATTGTAATCGGTCATCTAAAGGAACTTCAGAATTCATTCCGCAAGTCGAACGCCTCAGCTCATAACTCAAAAACAACACAAGGGTTTTTTTTTTGTTGCGCCAATGGATTTGGTAATCTTCTAAAGATACTAGTAACCCGGGCTATTAGCAAGCATGATTCGCAAGCCCGAATAATCGATGCCAGGAATGCGCCTACGTACTAATCCACACTCAGCACTCTTATATCACTCTCCTATCATGCTGTACGTCTTGGTCAGCTGCTTCTGATGCTTCTATTGCTTTTCTTGCTTCTGTTGCTTCTGCTGTTCTTCTTAGCTTTTCTATTCTCCGCAGCTCATTTTGAAGAGTTGTTACGAAATTACATATTGCCATTCAATTCTCTTTCGCCCGCAACATATGGTCGAAGAGTAACAACGGAATGGGCAGAGTAATTCTCTATGCCGTGAAGCGTGTGCAATGAAAGACTGCGTGCTCCATATGTTCATCTTCATCCGGGCATTCGGGGCAGGATGATGAATTCTCGTGTTCAAATCGGTGGAGGTAACCGCTGTGACCAGACAGGAACAGTGTAAGGTGGTAGTTGCATTCCCCATGTTTTCGACTTATCCAGTCTTGGATTGTCGATATTAGTTTATATATCCATCTGCCCAACGAGTTTGCTACATAGCTGCTGACGCTGCTTTTTCTTCCATTTTGATTACCTTGATGCCATTTTCATCGTGTTGGTTCAGGGCTCTTCTATTGTATATTCTAAGCATCTCATCTGCGATGATGTCGATGGGGACCATTCTAACTATAACAAAGGCGGCTTCGTCTGAGATGGTTCGGAAGCCGCTGATTGTCCGTAGCTGACAACTCTGGAGAGCAGTATTCTTCTAGTGTATCCAGGTCCACCGATGTTAGGCAGCATACGTGAGAGAGCTCCCTGTATTTGCAGTGCTTTTTTAATCAACGTGCTTTTTAAACAGCAGTTTGTTATACAGCATTACTCTAAAGTATTTAACTGCTTCTTTGGACCTGATTGTTTGGTTACCAACCTGAAAATTCGCGAATTCTACGGTTTCTCGACTGGTTATACGAACAGCTTCTGTTTTATGGTCAGCTAGTTCTGGTTCGGCGTAAATTAGCCAATCTCTTATCGGAGCAATTCTTTCATTTGTAGTTGATTCGACTGTACGGATTTGTTTTGCTACTGTCACGACGGTAATGTCGTCAGCGAATCCAATTGTCGTTACTCCGTTGGGAACGTTAATCGTGAGACTCCGTCGCACATGATGTTCCACAGTAGCGGCCCTAAGTCCGATCCCTGTGGGATTCCCTCAGTGACGATGTAGTATAATAGTTCGTCACTATATGCAGCAAGTAATATGACGTATCCATCCTGGCGAGTGATCTGCTAACAACAGAAGGGTGTCTCCAAAACAATGTGTCGGAGTTCACAACAGACAGACGATTGGCCGTCAAGCAATCCAGACCTTAATCCTTTGGATTATAAGCTGTGATCTATTTTAGAGGCGATGACTTGTTTTACTCGACACCCAAATATTGAGTACTTGAATTTTCGTGATGCGATCGATGAGTGGTCAGAGCGACTCTATAAATGTAAATGGCGGCCATTTCGAAAAATTCTTTAAATATTCTTTTCCAAATAATCAGTTAAAGTTTGATAACGCCCGACTCCCCAGTCACGACATCTGACAACTTTAAAGTACAAAAAGTTGCATTGATTGAACTAAGGGAAGTGATTAAAAATCTAAAGACTAAAAAAGCACCGGGTTACGACTTGATAACGGCGCAGGTGGTCAAGGAATTACCGAATAAAGCTCTTATCAAACTGCTATATTTGATTAATGCTTCTTTCAGATTGCTCTACGTTCCGAGACAATGGAAAGTCGCAGAGTTTATAATGGTCCCGAAACCAGGCAAACCTTTAAATGAGAAGAAATCATATCGGCCTATTTCCCTATTGCCGGTTATTTCTAAAATATTCGAAATATTACTTTCAAAACGACTACAACCCGTAATCAACGAAAGACGCCTCATTCCTGACCATCAATTTGGATTTAGAGTCAAACATTCAACAATCGACCAATTCCACAAAATAACTGACGTGATTGAGAAAACTCTCGAAGAAAAAAAGATTTGTTGTGGTGTATTTCTTGACGTCTCACAAGCTTTCGATAAGGTTTGGCACGAAGGTTTGGAGTATAAATTGCAACGACTACTGTAATGGCAACTCTTTCTAATTTTACGATCGTACCTCACCGAAAGACTTTTTCGTGTTAAGCACGGAAATGATTACTCTGAGTTCAAGGAGATTGCGGCCGGAGTCCCACAAGGAAGTGTCCTCGGCCGGCTTCTATATGTACTCTACACGCGTGATATCCCGCAGGAAAGAAACTGCGTCGTCGCCACGTTTGCGGACGATACGGCAATATTGACAACGGGCGATACAATTGAAGCAGCAACTGAAAAGCTGCAACATGCTGTTAACAAAGTCGCTTGGACGAATTCTTGGCGTATTGTGCTGAACGAAAGCAAATCTACTCACGTCAACTTTACCTACAAAAAAGTGGACAAATTACCCGTATATTTAAACTCGGCTCAAATAGCATACGCGAACGAAGCAAAATATCTAGGAATGACTCTAGATGTTAAGCTTAAATGGAAATCGCACGTAAAAAAAAAGAAACGCGACGAGCTCGAAAACAAATACTGACAAATGTACTGGCTAGTCGGAAGACATTCGAAGTTGAGCCTACATAACAAACTGCTTATCTATAAGCAAGTGCTAAAGCCAGTGTGGACGTATGGTCTACAACTATGGGGTTGTACCAGGAAAAGCAATAGAAACATCCTACAAACTTTTGAAAATAAAGTTCTTAGAACGATCGTTAGCGCACCGTGGTACGTACGTAACAAAGATATTCATCGGGACCTTGGAATTCCTAGCGTTGTCGAAGAGATAACAAATTTTGCTCGTAAACACAAAGATCGTGTTCACGGCCATTGTAACAGTACCGCCATTGAACTACTTGACGCGAACAATTCAATTCGTCGTCTGCAAAGGACAAAACCTTTTGACCTCGCGTCTTAGTATATGCCGGTCGTGAAAACAGCAGGAACTTTCATTGGAATTTAACCTGTCTAAAGCGCTACATTTTTTTTAAATTACATACGAACATCTTTTTCCAAAAATCACGAGTCTCGTAAGCGAAAATAAAACTGCTGGATAAGCGTCGGCTTAGTTGTAGTATTAATCTTGAAGAGTGGTGTTTTTAGTGAGTAAAAATCTCACACTACCATAAGCACGCGCGGTCGGGCCTTATGGTGTCTTTAGAAGATTTTCACCCTCTCGGAAAAAAAAAAAGTTAAAGTTTTAGAAAAAAATCAAAAAATATTTGTTCGTTTTTATTTTATCACCAAAAATTCGTGTAGCAGCATTTACGACTTGACTAGGTATGTAGTAACGTTAAAATCTAACCTTATCTCGGCTACAATTTTATGACACGATGTACTTCCATTTGCTTACAACATGAAAGTAAAAAGCTTCTCTTCCTAAACACGTAGCATCTACCCTTCATTGTCGGGGCTCTCACATGCTATAACTTTTTGGTCAATTACCTAAACATAATTTATGTAAGCCCGTAACAAAACAGATAAACAAAGTTAATATGTAATACTAAATACAGATTTTCTTTCCTGACCTATCAAATAAAAACATCAGTATGAGTGATTTATTCAGCAAAATAGAAAAGCGATTCAAACAAAACATTTGGTTTCCAATATGTTCATGTACGTCCGTATGTTTATAGTGTGAACGTTTTAAAAACTTGTGTAAAATCGGCCACACGCATCATCTATCGTGTATCAACTATGTATCTGTATCTAGCCCAGAAAGTGTAAACAAAAACCATGCCATTACGATTTTGTGCCAGTTCGCTCTGTCTATTTCACTGCCTCGTCGATATAATTGTATATTCATTTGTTTTGCCATAAACAAGAGATCTGCCAACGTAAATGTAGGCAAATAACGAACGACGATATCCATTCGATTTTCACTTTCATCCCAGCCAGAGAGAAGTCGCTTTTAATGAGCTTGCAAATAATATGATTGTTATTTATATATTTTTTTTTTTTTTTTAATTTGCATTCGGTCTAACAATAAGAATTGAATTTCGCTCTGTCGTCAAGTTAATCAAAATTCAATAGGAACTGCATATTGTATCGCTTAGATATTTTCTCCCGAATGCACAGGTACACCAAATGAAATTTGTTTATAATTATTGTTTACATTTTGACAAAGAAAACAGGAAAAAAAAAAAATTAAAATAAACATTTAAAATTGCTGCGAAATGTAAATTGTTGTCGGAGGTTTTGTACACTAAAAATAAACTTTGCAATGTATACTCATTCTCATTGTTTTTTTCATTTTTTTTTTTTGTAAATAGCGTCAAAACATCATAACAAGTGAGTGAGGTGACGAAGCTAATTGTTAACAAGTGGATATCGTGTTGCCTTGTCATTTATGCTTGTTTCGTAGTGGAGGAGCGATAAATTTAGTTAGTATTATAGGTCCACGTATGACTTTAGAAGTGTATGCTTTTAATTGCACTGATTATGGTGACATCCAATTCGAATGTCATGTAATTTAACCTTTTAAATTGAAGTCAGAATGCATAAGAATGAATTACGAGTAGTTTTCATACCGTTAGTTACTACAGGCACAGTAGACCTCTCCGAGTCTACAGAGACATACGTACATATGTCACACCTTTACTTGCAAGTATTGGTTTTGTGAAAGTGTTTGGTGTCGAGATTTTGATCAATTTTAAATTTTAGAATTACATACATGCATTACATACGAGGGTGGGTCAATAAGTCCCTGAAAAATGAAATAAGGAACACTCTTTTCGGTATAAAAACATTTTATTTTTCAACATAGTCTCCTTTTAGCCCTATACACTTCATCCAACGTTTCTCCAATTTTTTGATGCCCTCCAAATAATACGATTTCTCGAGACACTCAAAATAAGCGCTTGTTTCAGCGATGACCTCTTCATTCGACCCAAATCTCTTATCTCCGAGCCATTTCTTCATGTTTGGAAACAAGAAATAGTCGCAGTTCGAGTTCATAGCCTAACTCATGCAATTTTGCCATTGCGACTGCGGACTTGTGCGCCGGTGTGTTGTCCTGGTGAACAAGAACTTTTTCTTCGCCAAATGCGGCCGTTTTTGCTTCAAATCGGCTTGGAATCGATCCAGCAGTTCTGCGTAATATACACCGGTGATCGTTTTACCCTTTTCAAGTTAATCGATGTGAATAACACAGCGCGCGTCCCAAAAAACTGTCGCCATGGCCTTGTTCGCTTACAAACCTGCCTTGGCTTTCTTCGGCTTCGATTTACCAAGAGAAGTCCATTGTTTTGACTGTTCCTTGGTTTCTGGTGTGTTGTGGTGAATCCAGGTTTCATCCACGGTTACGAAACGGCGCAAAAACTCAGCCGAATTTTTCTGGAACATCGCCAAACACACCTTTGAAGTTGTCAAACGAATGCGTTTGTTGTCGATTGTGAGCAAACGCGGCACCCATCTTGCGGAAAGCTTTTTCATGTCCAAATATTTATGTAAAATCGAAATCACTGAGCCATGTGATAAGCCTGTGGCCCCTTCAAGCTCGCGCACTTTCACTCGCCGATCGTCCATTATCAAACCATGGATTTTGTCGACCATTTCTGGTGTGGTGACCTCAATTGGGCGATCAAAACGTTCGTAAACCAGTGGTGAATGGTTCCAATCGATGGTGAAGAGTCCCAATAATATTTGTCAAGCTTTTGTTTGGTTTGCGTGATAGTTTTTTCTCGCAAAAAATTGTGTTTAATGAGCACTCGAAATTCACTCTTTTCAATTTTAACGAAAGTGCTAGTAGGCGTCTATATAAAATGGCATCCACAACAAAACTATTTGACAGATCTGTCTGAAAATTTAGGTGCGTTTTTTTGAAACATGATTCTTGACAAAAAAAAAAAAATTTAAGGTGACGACACAATTTGTGTTAATTTTCAGGGACTTATTGACCCGCCCTCGTAGTAGAGAAGCTCAAAAAAGTGGCTCTCTATTCTTTCGTGTCTGTCTGTTTGTATGTATGGCTGACTGAAGCCTAAACGGCTGGTGGGTTCACAACTTGAGACGAAATCGGAATTTTCAAGCATACATACATTGTACTTATGTACATACAGTGAGTGTCATTAATATTCGGGTTTTCTTTGTATTTAACTGCAAATTGAAAGATGGAGTCTAAAATCAAAGGTATTCAAAATCTTAGTTAACACTTCATTAATTTCGGTTACTCTATTAAGAGTTTGTAAACTGTTTCAAAAAACTTGTTGTATATTTAATTAAATATTTTGCGGGATACCCTTGGTTTCGTATGACCTCATTAAGATGTTGTGGCATATTTCTTCAATTGATACTTCCCGCAATCGAGCCTTCAGTTTGCTTCAAGATGAAACATGATTCTCACGAACACGATGATTCATTCCATAAATTTTCAATGGGGCTCAGGTCCGGAGGTTGTGGAGGTGTTTCGATGACTTTAGGGCAGTTGTAAAGTAGCCATTCACGAACAATATGAGCCTTGGGCTTCGGGTCGTTATCCTGGTAAAATTTAAAAGTTTGCAAAAGTTCCACTCTTGCAACACTGTCCCTCAATATACACCCCGCGCAACAAAAAAAGCCGCACATGGTAATTTTTAACAAAATGGAAGAAATTTAATAAATGATGACTATTCACCGCGTAGTCACTTTGTATTTTTGATGTTTAACATTTAAGTTAACACATTCCCCAATTTGACACTACATTTCGTAGCCTAATTGAAAAAAAGTAATGATCGTGAAGATCAGACTACAAAATATCAGATATTACCCAAGTACTATCAATATACATAAATTAAAAAAAGAGCAACAATTTGAAAAGTAAATTTCTTTTTTCATTAAGATTTTCATAATACTAAAAAATGATTCTAGTATTTCGTAGCACCACCCTTCGCCCTAACAACGTCATGAACCCTGTTTGGCATGGAGGCATAGAGATTACCGAGATAATTGTTATTAATTTCATTGAACCACACTTCTTCAATGATGCCCTTTAGATGCTGCATGGTTTTTGGTTTTTTATCTTGGATCTTCTTTCCCATAAGAGCCCAGACATTTTCGATGGGGTTGAGATCTGGACTGTTTCCCGGCCAAATTAGGGATTGTGTTCCTAATTCTTCTTTCAAAGTTTTAATCTGTGGAGGAAATTTAAAAATTAAAATCATAAGATTTTCAAAACACCCATAAATATGAAATAAACCTCGAATTACTCACAGATTTTGCTCGGTGGCAAGGTGCTGAATCATCTTGAAAAATTGGTTTTGATGTTTCTGCTGTTATCATTTCCATACTCGGTACAACACCATCTAAGATAATTTGATTGTACTGCATGGCGTTAACAGTGCCCTCGAGCATAATTAGAGATCCAACTCCGATGGCGGTGATGCATCCCCACACCATATCATAAGGAGAATGTTTTACGGTGTGAGCTATGCATTCGTCGCTGTAGCGTTCCCCTTTTCTACGACGAACTATCTGCTTCCCACCCGGTCCGATTAGGTTAAACTTGGACTCATCAGAGAACACCATATTTGACCAATCTTGAACACTCCAGTTTTGCCTTTCCTTACCCCAGCTAAGGCGCGTTTTCTTCATTTTGCTGGTCAGAAGTGGCTTTTTTCCTTGCTAGCAAACCCATCTCGTTGAGACGATTCTGGATAGTTCTGACGCTAACTTCAGCCCCAGTAGCTTCTCGCAGGTCAGCTCTTAACTCCGATGCATTTTTAAACCTGTTTCTCAAGCTTAGCCTCTTCAGTTCCCGGTCCTCCCGAACAGTGGTACATCTCTTCAATCCTGTGCCAATTTTTCTGTCCAGATTGTGATCCCGACGATATTTGTTACAGAATCTTCTTACAGAACTCTCATTGCATCCAATTTGTCGAGCAATTTCACGAAATGACTGATTCTGTTTGGATAAGGCGACGATAACTGCCTTATTTTCTTTACTCAATTATACCCTTTTAGACATCGCGATATACTCTTTTCACTTTTATTTAAGAAAAACAACTGCACGCACTGTTAAATACTGCCAGAATGAATTCCGACACATTCCAAAATGTGCATTACCTAACCGGGAATCAATAAAATATAATTCGGCGAATCCCTTAAAGGTAATTAGCGCAAAAAATGGAAAACCCGTATGCGGCTTTTTTTGTTGTGCAGGGTGTACGTATGTTCAAATAGGATTCCTTATTCATAATCCCGTTTGTAAACAACAAGTTATTAATGCTTTTGGCCGATACACACCCCCATATCACGATGTGGCCTCCTCCATGCTTAACTGTTGTTATTTGATTTTGCTTACAAAGATAACGTCAACCCACCAACTAGCGTCATTATTTTGATGTTCTTTAGCGAATTTTAATTGAGCTCGTCTATTTCTATTCACAAAAGGCTTTTTTCTGGCTACACGACCATTATAATAATTGGTTTTAATTGTTCGATGCACAAGTGATACTGATATTTTCTTACCGCCAAGACTTCCTTCATAATTTTCGTTGCACTCAAAAGAGGAAGCGTTCTTCTTTGACAGTTAACTTTTTTGGTTGACCCAATTGATTCTTTTTTGATTCTATTCTGCCCTCAGTCTTGTATCTCCGAAGAATACCACTTACAGTAATTGGCCTCATATTCAGAATTTCAGCAATTTGCTAAACGTTCGTTCTTCTAACGTTGAATGCTTTCCCTTACGACCCATTGCTTTTTTTATTTTTATAAAATTACAAAATCCTAAACTAATTTGCTGTTAAAAATGTACTCCAATAGTTAACTAAAACAAATGCTTGAATAAAAAACCGTTATTCGGCTCAAATGTCAAATTAACGAAAGTAAAGAAAAAATGCGAATGCGTTTAGACGGGCATTGATAGATACAGCAAAGTACCATGTACATTATTTTGTACTTGCAGAATAATATATAAATCAATAATAAATACATAAAATAATTTACAATTTAGTACGAATAGTACTCATTAAATGATTCGAAAAATAAAAAAAGGCGCTCACTGCACCTACTCGTATGTGTATTTTGGCTTCGAGCGGAACGCTAATGCGGCTGTCTAAAGACAATCAGGCCGATCGCATCAGTCGGCGTTTGAACATTACAACATTTGCACACCTGTATTTACCTATATATTCGTAGTGCAGGAAAAAATAAAGTATACGACTGGATCGCACACGAAAACTTAGATTTTGTTTTTTCGCAGAAAAAAATTTATTAAAATTGGAAAAAAAAAAGATTTTAAGGATGTTTCTAAACTTGGTATGTCATGACGTTGCATATGTCAAATATTGTGTCGATATCAATTTTGAATCAAATCGCCCGAGTAATATTTGAAAACTAGCCAATTTTCAAAAACCGGTCAATATGTAAAGTACCGTTATACGCACAAAATTTAAACAAAATCGTTAGAGCCGTTTTTGAGAAAATATTTTTTTTTTTCCAAAATCGGACATTTGTAACGTACCGCGTTAGAATGAAAATTCTGATTTCATCTCGAATTGTGATCCTACATATCCCAGATATGAAGTTTGAAAAAAATCCGTCCAACCGTTTAGGCTGCAGTCGGCCATATATATCAGAGATTCACTTTTTGTGATTCTGTATTAAAGTAATCTCAAGTTTGATTAAAATCTCGACGTCGAAAATTTTCATTTTGCAAAGTCTTTTTAGTAGCATTTATTGAGCTTTTCAAATCACAAGAGTCACTGTCGAAATTGTTGAAGCAAGGGAAAACACAATGGACGCTATAATTTTTTGCTGATTACAATAGATCCGTCTCGTGCTCGTGCGTTTCAGATATCTTCTCCCGGTCGGGTCTGGGCAGAACTAACGCAGCAGCTGCTTATGGCGACCTACCCGGTAAGGCAGAACTGTTTCAATTTATTCTGATCAGTTCGGTCTCTTCATATACGAGTATGGGTGCCAAAAGTTGAATCCCAAAATTTAAGAGACTACTCAAAAACAGCTCAAATGATTTGATAAAATTTCGTATTTGAGTTACGTTCTCCTATGCTGTAAGATAGCGTACCAGGTTTTTGACAACAAAAAGGTCGTATCAGGGTAGTTATTAATTTGCCTATTTCTCGACAAGGAATCAATCGGTTTGCTTCAAATCAATATCTAAGCAATATTTAACGTACAAGGTCATGGTATACCAGATTGTTGACAATTTTTAAAATAAGTTTTTTTTCTTTGTAACCGATTTGTCAAAAAAATACGTTTTAACATATGCATATGTTGCACATATGCAAGTATGTGTGGCACAGTTGTGAACTTTATTTAATACAGCGTGAGAAATTTGTTTATCTCAAACAAAAACAGTTTTATTGTTCAATTTAAAAAAGTACAATAAGTAGAAAAAAAGAACTAAAGCCTTAAAATAGTTTAAAAGTAAATTCATTAAAAAATTGCATCGCTACTTGTTTTATAAGTTCTTTTTTCCGTACACGTTGGAAGTGTTGAAAATAGTATCCATTAGTATGCATGATAAACAATATGCACCTACCACCACAATGGGTTTAGTTGTCTCTGTAGTCTTCACCAACTACAATACGTCCATCGGTATTGTGTTGAATATTTTGTGAGGATTCAAGCCAGTGATGGAAGTCTTTTAATGGACTAATATTATGTACCTAGACCTACCTACTCAGCCGAATAAGAAGGAAGTCATCAGGATAACTTTTTGCTATACTTAGCCCTAAGCCGCCTACTTAGAGTAATAGGAAATATCGCATAATGATTTGCGGTTACCCTGATAAATTTATTTTTATTTATATACCAATCGCTGCTACAAGTTGAGTTTCAGTCCATGGTGTCAGGTGGGCATTAGTTTTTTTTTTTTCCTATGAATGATGGGCATTTCTGTAATCAAATATTTTACTACTAAGAGGCGTGTGTACACTCTGAGTATACCTATATTTAGCGATGAATAAGGCGATATTTTCTGGTATATTATTGACAAGAAGTCTAGAAGAGGGTTACATAAGGAGGAATGTACCCAGTGTCATATCATCCTACGTAGTCAAGTCATAAATACTGGTACACTCATTTTTGGTAATAAAATAAAAAGAAAAAGTATTTTTTGTTTTTTTTTTGTGTTTTCTGTTAAACTTTTACCACCATTTGTAGTTATGCAGGCCTTGAGTCACTCTGGCCACTAATTGATCGCAGTACGCATCTCTGCACGGATAATTTTCCTGTGACTATTTTGCGAGTACCGGCAGCGTAGAGTTTTAATCATTCATTCCGTTTTTGCTTTAATTTTGCTGCAAGTAAGTGGCAAATGTGCCTTTCATAAGTGTTGAGTCTCGAATCTTGTTTGATAAAGCGAGACATAGATTTCTGCGATATCTTCATTTCTCGTGACAAGATTTTCTGCTTCCTCAGCAGTTTCTGATTAGTCCTGGCTTTAACAGCCTTGATCGTTGTGGAGTTCTGACAGTGTGAGAGCGTCCGGATCTTCGACGGTCAGTTTCTCTGCCAAATTCCGGGTGATTCCAAGCAATCGCACGGTCCGGAAAATATCCCCTCTTTCCATATTACATATGTGATGGCCAATTACCACAACACGGTTTTCAATATCGCCCCACTCCATATTTACAAATGACTTTTGTGTAAATCTTTCTTTGAATTAACTTAGTATAAATGTCTCTCATTAAATACCTGTCAATATAGAATGGATGTGTTCAGTACTAGTTTTGCGATGAGTGCGTTTAAACGTGTACTAGGTAGATTGAAGGTGCATTTCTCCTATCGTCATTGATTTCAATCGCTTAGTAAAAAAAATAAACGTTCACTTATATCGTTTTCATAAACACGAAGAAAAATATGTTTTATCCTCCTTGTTTTATGTGTTGACGGAAAACTGACGTCAACTAGTCAGTCAACTGGAGTCAAGTCAAAATACAGGGAAAAACGTTTGCTTTAAATTTTCAGTCTTTTTCTATTTACTACAGGAAAAACAAAAACGCTATCGCGCCTCCGTTTTCATACTTCGGTCTTCCTAGTGCAACTGAACGAAATTGTATTTACATTTTTCGTACATTGATGAGAATGTAACTAGTGGGAGAGTTTGGATGGGCGCCTGCTGTATCACATGAGTGCTACAAGTCATCAACTATTTTGATTGTCAAATTAATGCTTATCACATGCTTAGCTAAAGAGCCACTTAATGAATTTTGATAAAAATTGATAAAAATTTTTAAGATGTGCGTGGTGGAATTTCATGAAAATCATCCTTCTAATCCATGTTAACTCTAGAAGAATGCAATTGAAATTTAATTTGTTATTTTTGCGTAATCACTCAAGGTTCGGGTTCAAGAAAATACCAAAAAGTTTATTTACGGTCCCACCTTTCGCGAATGTCTGACAAACATCCGAGAGTAAAATTGTCATCAGAAACTTCCTTGAATCGAAAAAACTTTCCTTCGGAAAAGGGATGAAACTGTAGGTCCCTACCATTCATGTGTCGCAAAGCAGGTAGTTAGCGCCAACATTTTTAGTTTAGTACCATCCGAAAATCATCAAGAAAAGATATTTGTGGTACGCCTAACTTAAGAAGCACAGCTCGAATTTTAATGAAATTAGGCTTCTTAGTTTGCTGTGGTGCATAGATGGTCAATAGTGGGTACTGGTTAGTTTTGTAAATGGGATTCCAAAAACAAGTAGGAGAAACCGCTGTGTTATTACTTGGTAGATGTTTTTATTTTCAAAGCGTGTTTTAATATTTGAGCCATATGTACGGTGCGTAGCCTTGCAAATATTTGGCAGTTTTCTACTCCATCAGTACTCTTGAATATCTTGACGACTAATAATTATAATATTTTGGCGCTAACAGCCCAATGCAGGGGCTGGCCTAGCTTCTCGCAGCCACTCGAATGGTTGAGACCTACAGTTTTACGCCGTTTCCGAAGGCCAATTTTTTCAATTGAGAGAACGTTCTCATGACAGTTTAACTCTCGGATGTTTGTCAGACGTTCGCGAGAAGTGGGACCGTGAGAAAATCTATTATTTTTTTATTTTTTGCGTTTTCTTGGATTCGAACTTTGAACCTGTTGCTCAGTGATCGCGCACTTCATTTTGATGACTGTGTTAAACAATATTCGGTTAATACATAGCAAGTGGCGGCAAAGTTTTGAAAGCCAATCAAATTAATTCTATTTTATTGCTACCCCATTCCATAATAATATCTTGTTAATTTTCAAAATTTGTAGTACACATAAACTCTTAAGGTGAATTTACACACTCAGTAATTTACTGGTGCCAGTAATCGTTGGCGCGCCACTAAAAATGAAATGCATTTGTGCATGGATGGAATAGTCGGAGGAATTCCAACTTTTTAATGCGTCAGTAAATTAATCTGCCAGTAAAAATCAAATGTTGATGTTTTTCGAATAAAAGCATACTGAAAGTAAAGTTTTGGTGCTGGAAAAAAACTAAAATTCTAAACAAATAATAACATATCTTGAAGCCTAAATGGAACTTGTGAGATAAATTCGATTTCTGTGTGTAACATTTACTGGCGATAAATCACAGTGAAATCTTTGCATGTGTAAACCCGCCATTAACCGCAACTATCAAGGAGTACTCGTAGTATGTGCATTACAATCAATACGATGGAGCTCTTTTGAAATGGGTGCGTTCAGTACAAATATACCTCAAGTTTTTCGTAAACCTAAATTAATATTAATTTTAATTTGAATAATAAATAATTTTAATAATATTATTATTAATTTTGATATTCGTATGTAAATAGTTATTTCATTTGTCCCATTTCAAGAAGAACTTTGTGAAACTATCTATTTTGTTAAGAAAAACGCGTTGTCAAAAAAGGAGGAAACTTGATTTATACTTCAATTTAAAACCTAGAAAAAGCAAGTAGCAAGTATTGGTTTCCTGAAAATGTTCGATCTCGAGATTTTGATCAAACTTGACATTACTATGGTAGAGGAAGGCCGCGTTCCAAGACTTTTGGCCTTACAGTAGCTGATAGCTAGAGACTTTCGATATTTCTCGGTAGTATCCGATTGTCTCAGTCCGTATATAATGTTAATCAAATTTTAACTAGGCAAAAAGTGTTTGTCACGACTTAACCAAGTAAACTCAAAATTGGGTAAGACTGTCGCCAACTTAATAATTAACTAACTGATTGCGGCATTTTGTACAGCTCACTCAAATTCTAGGCAAAATTTGTTGATTAAAATGCAGCCAACTAATAGAAAAAATTGACTATTTTGCTGTCAATTCGAGGTCTCGCTACGAATCAGCGACGACTAAATAGTTAGTGTTTAGAATAATGTACGTGTACAATGTCATCCGACTTTATTCCCAACACAATTCAGAACATTTAATTATGGAATGATTTTATCGATAACGTAATAAGACCATTTCTCATTTAGCATTCTATCGAAAACATTGGCATTTTAAAGAGCAGTCTAAAATAAGGGGTGATCCAATAAGAGCTTTCTAAAGTTTTTTTTTTAAATAAAATGAATAAAAATCAACTAAATAATCGGAAATTGTATTTGAGCTGTTAGTTTGATTTATGACAATTAATATTTGAAAATAATCTCTTGTAAATGTTGTCTGCAACTAGCCCTCAGATGGTCCATTCTGTGGGTCAAATTTTCGAGCACTCTCTCGAGCATATCGGTCGGTATTCCGTTAATAAGGCGTGTTATGTTCGCTTCCAAGGCATCAATCGATAGTAGTTTATCAACGTGATTTCACATACCCCCACAAAAATCTAGCGGAGTCAGATCACATGATCTTGAAGGCCACATGTCCATTTCTTGAGATGATGTTTTCGTGAAAATTGTCTCTCAATAACTGGATGGCTTCGGATCAATTTGGAGCTGTTTCAAGGCCCAATTACCAAATTTACGACGCAGACGAAGGTCAGACGGCTTCAATTGTTGAACGAGCTGGATTTTGTATGCCTTTACACCAAGATCTCTTTTCAGAAAAACGCCACAATGTGCCATATGAGAGAGCCATATGAAAAACTTTTTTCACTGAGCACTGATTTTGAAAATAAATTTCCACAATTTGTAGACGTTGTTCAGACGTAAGTCTATTCATGATGAAATGCCATTGAATACTGTCACATGGACATAACATTTGTCACGCGTGCTATGCCCGAGAATCCCCTGGTGCATAAAGTCGTTTTGCTAGATTGTAGCAGTGTGGGTCTCTCAGTTCTGTCTGTTTGTACGCACGACTGCAGCCTAAGCGGCTGGACGGATCTTCTTCAAGCTTAATATCTGGGATGTGTAGGGTCACAATTCGAGTCGAAATCGAAATTTTCATTCTAACCTCAAAATGAACGGTACTTTTTAATGGCCGATTTGATTTTCCCGTAAATGGCTCTAACGATTTCGTTTAAATTTGGTGTTAGATTTACGGTGAGCATATGCCAACAAATTTCGTACCGGATTTTTGCTAACAAATTAGTATAACGGTACTTCACTTACTCACCCGTTTTTAAAAATATGGCTCGTTCCAAATATGGCTGCCGATCAAAATCAATATTTAAGCAACATTTGACATATGCAAGGTCATGGCATACCAAGTTTTGCAAAATTGTTTTCGTTTGTAAAAGTATGATACGTACAACCTAGTCGTGTCTTACTTGAAGAACAGTTCAATATTGTACGCGCGTTCTCAAAAACGAGGAGACTTTCGACTTAAATTTCAACACAAAGCCTCATGCAGCTGCATCACCTTGAAAAAGCCTTGAAAGAACCAAGTCTAGTTCATTACTACTCTCGCACTTGTATTCAATTACCATAAAGTGCCATCGCATGCAAATTAAAATTACTACGCCATTCAGCATGGTATTCAAAGAGAAACTAAAACCTCAACCCATTCATAAGGCACACTTGAGCTGCTGGTTTGTGTGTATAAAATTTGTTTTTTAAGAGCACAATCTTTAAAGAAATCTATAAATAAATACAAACAATTCAGCATAAAATGCACTTCTGCCCACGTCGTACTTTAATATTTCTTTCTGTTTACCATCAACAACAGAACAAAGGTTAAACTGATAGCTACGTCAGACTCATCAGCGATCAAAAAACATTTAAAAGTTCCCACTTTGGTGGTAGATACAAAGTTCAAGTAATTCTCATCACAATATCGAGTGCGAAACTTAGTGTAACTTTATTTCAGCGCTATCAGTTGAGGCTATTTTCGGATAGGGTGGGCGATTGCTGTTGCCATACGTTTCAAGGTTTACAAGACGGTGCGAACTATTGTTGTTGATGGATTGTTACAGATTGTGTCTATCGATAAAAGCGGAAACGATTAGTTTAATGACCCCTTTTCTATCTAAATATGACGAATTATTAACAAGAAATTGGTTGAATTCTGTTTTGCCATAAAAGCAAATCAAGTTTCTTTTTGAATTTTTTTTTCTTTAAAGAGTCTGAATCGTAAATAGAGTCAGAACGTTTAATTTTTTTAATTTTAGAAGAAAGCCATTTGAAATTATCTAGATGCAGTTACACTGCATCAAAAAATTGCACATACACCAAATCATTTACCAATGCAACCGTATTTTTTTTCCAAAATACAACGCCATCGTTAAAAAAGTTTACCAAACATTTTTCGATGTCATATGTGAATCAGGATTAAAAAAAGAAAAATTTTAAAAAAAGTTTTTTTTTGACGAACACACCCAAAGGTTGTGCTTACAGCCTAAAATTCGACTCAATTAATTGCACTGTTTCTGCCGTAAATACTAGGTTAACGGTAAATATTTTTGCTGCTGTGTACAGTCAATAGAAGTTTAAGATATTTAGTAGTATACACTCGCATTTGGTGGTCTTTTATTTTATCCTTTGGAAACTAAATAAACAAAAAAAGAAAGTAATGGAAGGCAATCATAAGAAAGTGCCTATAGATGTAAAAAAAATAATTGTAAAGTTAAAAGCTGAGGGAAAAAGTTACGGAGAAATTAGTAAAACAGTTAGTAGACCTCGTGCGACAATCCAATCCGTATTAAAAAATTTTGAAAAAAATAATTCATATGACATGGGAATAAGAAGAGGCAGAAAAAAAATCCTAACTGAGCGAGATGAACGAGTTATTGAGCGAATGGTTAAGGCTGATCCAAAAATTGGGGCACCTCAAATAGCTACAAATCTTGAAGTATCTGGGGGACTAGCGGTAAATCCTCAAACCATTCGCAATTTGTTACATACTAAGGGTTACAAAGGGTTCGTAGCTCGTAGAAAACCTTTCATAACAAACCAAAATGCCATCAAGCGCTTGGAGTATGCCAAAGAGTATGTCAACAAACCAGATGAGTTCTGGTAACAAGTAATTTGTGTCGACGAGAGTAAATACAATATATTTGGTTCAGATGGTCGACGTTTTGTGTGGCGAAAATAAATATTTCCATGAATAAGGAAAACTTAATCCCGACTGTTAAACATGGCGGTGGAAATGTCATGGTTTGGGTTCCATGGCAGCTAACGGCTTTGGAAACATCACTTTTGTTGAATGCACAATTGATAGATTCCAGTATTTGTCAATATTAAAAGATAACCTTAAAGCCAGTGCTCAAAAATTGGGAATAGGAGACGGATTTATGCTGGTGCAACATAATGACCCCAAATATAATTCCGAATTAATAAGACCTTGGTTGATCTACAATTGCAAATCAACTCTTCCACACCCCCCTCAATCACCCGATCTCAATCCAATTGAGCATCTGTGGGATTTATTGGAACGAAAAGTCCGGCAGCATAATATGACAAATAAACAGCAGTTGAAGCAGGTTATACTAGAGGAGTGGCACAACATATCTCCTGATGAAACTAAAAAATTGGTGGAATCAATGAAAAATCGTTGGAGGGAAGTCATTTTAGCCAAAGGATAGTTCTGTCACAAGATTATTTGAAACTCAGCTGAACTTGGTTATCAGTCAAACCGTTGGTCGTCCCGTAGTGCACCAACAATTTGGGGACCATATCGCCGAAGAACCAGATAACCATACATGATAGTAGTTTTGAATCAGGAAGATGTTCAGACCTCCAACACCATCTGCAAAGTTTAGAAGCTTAGACGATTTCGGATAACGATCAGTTAAGAAAGTGTAACCGTTTAAATGACAAATTCGTGCTTTTCGACTCTTTAACCTCAAATAAGCAAAAAATATATGAATACGCACTGGGATTTCCAGCAACACAGAGGCGAATAAAATGACGAAGCTTTTACATCTTCTCATAAAACTCTCCCAGAAAACTGAAAGAATGCGGAAACTGGAGATACCGGGTTATTCAATTTGTGCTTTAGAATTTCAAATAAAATAAAAAGTATTAAAGATTTCAGTGATTTCATTTATGTATGGAATACAACATAGTTGGAAGTTGGTTTTTAAGTACTCCGAAGTTTGGGGGTTGTCTGCATAGACACGATCTTTAGCATAGCCTCACAAAAATAAATCCAACGGGGTCAGATCACACGATCTTGGTGGCCAATTGATGTCAAGTCTGGAAATTAAACAACCGGGGAACTTTTCGTGCAATAGAGCTAAATTTACCTGTGTTGTGAGGCTTGTAGCCCCGTCCTGTTGGAACCACATGTCGCTCACATCAATGTCTTCAATCGCAGGCCAAAAAAAGTTGGATATCGTTTGACCATAGCGCAGAGAACAGTGGCGCCTTCGTCATTTAAAAAAATACACAGCTCGCACCAAACTGTTACCTGTGGTGGATAAACAGTTATTATAGAATTGTTATTTTCGTAGTAAGATGCAGCAATTTGAATGCGTTGAGCGGTGGTTGAACGATCCACATTGTAAAATGGCAAGGCAAGAACTATTGATGACAGATGGATTTAACAGATGCCATAGGCAGGGATGTGAAATCCCAACCTCAAAATAATATGACATTATTACACAATGAGTGCCGTTTTTAAAGAGCGTTTGAAAGTGTTTCTCAACAAAGCCATGTCGGCAAAGGACAATAAAGTGATTTTTGAATTGTCCGGGAGCAATTATCTAGAAGAGGAGTAAGATTGTCCATCAACACAATAAGGCCCCGCATGACAGAATCTGGGATCAAGAACAGTGGAACTAACCCTAAACAGCTGCTGACTGTAAAACATGTCGAAAAACCGTGATTGGGGCAAAATTATATTTACAGATGAATTATCTTTTTCGCCAATAATTGTTGGAAGAATTCAGGACAAAAAAAAAGTGAAAAGATGCTACAAAGTACAGTGAAACATCCAGCAAAGTTTCATGTTGGATGCTTCTCAGCCAAAGGATTCGGAAAGGTAGCTGTGTTCATCACTTCGATGCTCAATTCATGGTCAAACTATACCGGAAGGGTTTGCTAAACTCTGCCGAATCTTTGTATGGGCCTGACAATTCCGACTGGATCTTGCAAGAGGATAACGATTCAATCCAAAACATTGGAGTCGCCTCTGCATGCTTTGGAAACAGGAAAATGGTATAACAAAGTTAGATTGGGCATCGCAGGGTCGTGATGCGAATCCAATAGAAAATGTGAAGATACTAATAAAGCAGAAGCTTGGAGGAGAAAAAATATCTACCACAGGACATCTTACATAGGTTTTTAAGAAGATTTGGAGAGGGCTAAGTACAGAATATGTGGCAAAATAAGGCAATAATCGATAATAACGGAGAATGGACTCCTTATTAATAAAGGGTTATTTATTTCGAGGTTGGAATATCACCTCCCTGCAATATGGCATCTGTCAAATCCATCTGTCATCCATAGTGACAGGTAAATAGTTCTCGCCTTACAACGCATTAAAATTGTTGCCTGCTTACCATAGAATGCGTAAAACACACGCCGGTTGGGTGCTGGAAAATCAACAAGTTAACGCCGATTTTTTGAACAAAATATTCTTCAACTTTGAGAACCATTTCTCGCTTGGTGGGTACGTAAATAAACAAAATTGCAAAATTTGGGGTTCGGCGAATCCAAATGTGATCGTTGAGAAGCCATTGCATCCCCCTCGGTGACAGTTTGGTGCGTGGTGTGGACCGGCGGCGTGAACGGGCCGTATTTGGTGCTATGGTCAAATGATAACCAACTTTTTTTGGCCTGCGATTGAAGACATTGATGCGAGCGACATGTGGTTCCGACATGACGGAGCTACGTGCCCGACAACATAGGCTCTATTGCATGAAATGTTTCCCGGTCGTTTAATTTCGAGTTTTGGCAACATCAATTGGTCACCTAGGCTATGCTAAAGATCGTGTCTATGGAGACAATCTCCAAACTTTGGAGCACTTAAAAACCAATATACGCCAAGTTATGGCCGCAATACAGCCAAAAATGTGCCAAAAAAGTCATCGAAAATTACCTCACAAGAATCGAAGTTTGTGGTGGCCGTATAACCGGTGTTGTGTTCTTCGCTCTCTAACAAAGTGGAACATTTTCAAAGTTTATGTTACAAAATCTCGTAAATTAATGATTAGATCTATTATTTTTTCCTCTACTATTTATTTACTTAGCGATAACTAATTATAGTATACAAATTGGTACAAATTAATGCATAACTTAGTCACGTTTTTTCTCTTTTACCTGAAAATTATTTATTGTGAAATTAATGACTTTTGCTTTAGACCATGTCCAGTCATGTAATAGTAGTCGATGGATTCAAACTTTTCAGAGTTTGTAGATCGATAGTAAATAATCATCATAAATTATATGTTACTCGTATGTGACGAAAATCGCCAAAAGAAATTAAGTTTATTGCCACGCGACAACATTATGGCAACGGATTCTTTGATCTATTAACTAAATTTATGTGGTATCTCGTAAAAATAAATTATCAAAAAGCAATCATAAAACGTGACATTCTTAGCAGTGACTTTAATGGCTATATTACTCTAAAATTATGCACAACAGGGTGTCACCTATTTTGAAACTACGAAATATTTGTTCTCATCCCCCCAGAAAAGTGTCACCATATTTCTTCAGAAATCTTCTTAAATATTTGTTCTGAAATTATAGAACAAACACATGTCATTTTGTAGCTCGAAGCAAGTACTTTACAAAGTGGGGAAGAAAACAAAATCAACGGTTACTGTATAAAGATATGCTTCCATGTCGCTATTTTTCTTAAGCGTTTTGCGATCTCATACTTGCACCTTCATAAACTCATATGGACAGAGACTAGGAATGTATTATTCAGTATAACTTTGTGTGATCTAAATTCTTTGCGGGTCATCTAAATTCAACTACTTTTTATCCTCAACTACCCATTTTTTTATCCACTACATTCAAATTTTGTACAGAATTGACATGTTGAGCATGCTGAACTCAAAGCGTTGGATAAAATACTCGTATTGGGTTATTTTCCACAGATTTATGGATCTCTGTGGCACGGACATGTTCCGATTTTGTGAAAATGACACGGCAGGCCGCAGCCCGGTAATTTTCTTGATGAAGAATGTCCTATTTTCTTTTCGTTTGATATTGACTCATTGGTTCTTTATGAATCATTGGAAATTGAGTATCATTTGCTTCTGCAGGTTGGTATCGTTCCCCAATACTTGGATTCGACGTGTATTGCATAGGTCGATGTTGATATTAGGAACACGTCTGAAAAAAAAAGAAGCGAACCATTTCAAACTCCTCAATGTACTGATAACAAAACACTTGATTAGCATAATAAAGGCAGGTGTTGATTGCGGCGTCCAGCACTTCAAACTTCGAAATAGTATCAACATAACTGTTGCAAAAGAACCTGTTCCACATAAAGTTGATAGCCCTTTTTTGTTGCCACACATTTATTTTAAACGTGGGGCCTCACATCGAGATTAGAAAACCAAGGTATTTGAACTGCTTGACGACTTCGATAGAACATCGATCCAAAGTGCAATTCAATTGAGCTGCTCTCCGTCGTTTTACACACTACCGTGGTCACCCTTTCCTTCGATTTGCAGGTACCACATATCGCAGTAGCTTTTTAGCCTATTAATTTGCAGGTAATGTGACAAGTTTATCAGCTAGTATGTCAAGATCATCCGCGTAGATGAAAACTTTAATCAATACCTTTTTGAATTTTACACCATTAACAAAAAGAGCAAACAGAATTGGACTTAAAACACAACCCTGAGGGACACTCATCTCTGTAGGGGTTATCTTCTTCCACCCAGCTTATTAGTCTACGATAAAGAATACTGGGAAAAATTTTCCAAATTACTAAATTAATATTGCGACTATTTCCTCGTTGGGGAGCTTGTTGCAAAATGCAAGACGGGGATTCAAGAAAGTTGGCGGGTGATGTTTTGTGAACTCCACTGGTATCCCGTCGAGTCCACCGGCTATTTATTTCACATTCAAGTCAGCGTTCCTTGCTCATATTTTTATGTCAATATAATGTTGAGACACTGACATTAAACATGAAAAATGACATCGAGCAAATGGATGTCACGCTGGCTGGTAGTTCATAAATAACGCATCAAATCTCGTCCTTCAGCTTTGGAATCGTTTGGGGGTCATTGGCAAACACCTGCTACATAACCCCAAAGAAAAAAATCGGACGGAGTGATATCGTACGATATTGCTGGCCAATTTTGGTTGCGGAAACGAGATATGACGCGGCCGAGAAACTTTATGTGCAATAACTGCATTGATTCTGGCGCTGTGTGACAGGTGGCACCGTATTGCTGAAACCTCATGTCTTCCACATGAATATCGTCCAATTGGTGCCAAAAATAATTTCTTATCATGTCCCGATAACATTCATCATTGACTGTTACGTTAGTACTATGAGTATTTTGGAAGAAGTAGGGCCAAAATCTGCAACAAACAACAGTTTTTTTTTTTTTATGCATTGATTGTTCGTGAACGAATTGTGGATTTTCATGACTCCAAATGCGACGATTTTGTTTGTTTACGCATCCATTCAATTCAAAGTGAGCCTCATCGCTGAAGATAATTTTGTTTGAAAAATCGCCATCAACTTGGTGGTTCTCTAACACACAATCAACGAAATCACGGCGCTGTTCATGGTTTGATGGCTTCAGTTCCTGAGTCAATTGGATGTAGATACAAATGCTTTCTTAAAATGCGCTGCATGTATGTAGCTGTAGGAAAGGTTCAATTGCTGGGAATGATGGCGAATGGAATGAAAAAAAAAAATACCCCCTTTTTTGAAAATCACAGGTGTTTGGTACCCCTGGTGTTTCTTTTGTGAGACGAAGGGTTGAGGAAGAGTACAACTCAGAATGTGTAGTGCCAACTGTAAAACACGACAGAGGCAGCATTATGATCTGGGGCTGCATGACTGCAGGCAAGTCGGGAAAATGGTCGGATGGACTCTAAAAGTACATAAACGTATTAGAAAACATGCTGCAACCGTCTTTGAGAAGATATGCGGGGACACGAGGGCGCAAAACATCAAATTCCAGCAAGATACGGACTCTGCAACAAGTCCGCCCTCACCATGAGATGGTTTGCCGAAAATAACATTGAGCTGCTTCCATGGCCTGCGCAGTCCCCACATCTAAACCCCATCTAAACCCTTTGAGGTATTCTTAAGCTTAAGAACCAGGAAAAATCAAAAGCTTCGCTTAAAATCGTTTTGGTGCAAGAATGGAACGAAATTAATTCAGCCGATCGATTTTTCGAAAACGGCTTAACGTCTTTCTTCAAATTTTTTATTTGAGCTATGGCGGCCGTGGTGTAGTGGTAACATCATCGCTTGTCACGCTGTTGATTCACGGTTCTAAGTCAACTCTACTGTGAAGGCATAACACTGGCAGTAGGGTGGTCATATAGCTAAAATGCAACTTGATCGTGATGATGACATCAGGTGAACGGAAAAAAATACTGTGAATCATGAGCAACGATAATAATAGCGAAAACAAACAAAAAACTCCCCAGTTATCTGTACAGCCACCCTTGGAGTTTACAGAAACTTAATACCACCTGATTTTCAAACTACACCACTCTTTCTTTCTCTTTGTCTCTTCCCCTGTCCACAAAACGCTCGTGTTCTAAAAATTAGTACAAGGGTATTCATATCCCCTTTGACACGTGCAAATTATAAAAAAAAATGGCGGATATATGAATTTATGCTTCGGCTATGAGTATGACAATATACGTATAAGCAATATTTCACATTATAAAAAATTATGGCGTACAAAGTTTTAGAAAATTGTTAAAAAATTTTTGTTAATTTTTAACGGTTTTTGAAAAAAAAAAAAAAAAAAAAAATGCATTTTAACTATTTTATTTAAATTTCAAATGTATTGGGGGTATAAATTGTTTTGAAAGATGTGACGATCCAAGGCCAAAGCTGTATGATATGTTTATACTATACATATATGTACGTGCATGCGTACATTTTAATGTGAAAGTTACGTACTATCTCATAGCGCACTCTATTTTGGTTTAAAAAAAAAAGAACTTACGAACTATTGTTCCATATAAATCTATAAATACACATTTCTCCAGTCTAATTTTACACACAAAATACGGAATCTTATAATCGGGTGTGACCAACCGATGGGTCACAACAAAATTTATACAAATGCCAACCAACACGAGCCATTCGGCAGACGATGACTGTGCGTATACATTATCTTTGAATAGAAATGTGAATGCATTTTGCATGCAACGTGCGAAGACGTACCGGCAAAATAAACAGCAAATGGTGTCGGTGAAAACTGGTTGCGGCAACACATGAAATGCATGAAACCTGCTCCCCCCCGGCATAACAGATTTCTTTAATTTAATTCAATTCAATAAACATATTTGCAATTCGTATAAAATTAGCCAACGGCACACGAAGTGGGTGTGAGTAGAGACCAACTGGACTGTGTAGTACTTGGTTATAAATCGCCATACGAGGGGGGGTTATTGACACACATCAACTTGGTGTCGACGGCATGCCTAGAGTGCAAAAGACGCTGCTATGACTGATTCGTCTTATTCGATATTTCGTTCTTTTTGTTATGTATCTATTGAGATGGGTTGGTTGGGTATTTATACTTCAAGGGAGCATCGTTCGCTAAGGTAATGAATTTGCTTCCTGTGTTGACGTCTGTCTGATTACACACGAACCAGCAGAGAAAGGGGTTTTGGGTTAATTAAATAATAATAATTGGATACACCTACGTGATGATGTTCTATCAGTTAACGTTATAATTTAGAAATTCATTCAGTAATTGGATTAAAAATTTCTCGAATCAACTTTCTGTGCAACCATCCACATATGTATACTCGAGTATCAAATCTAATTGCAGAAGGATTGGGAGAACAGAAGAAAACTGAAAGGCGGGTGAAGATATCGCAGAAATGCATGTCTCGCATTATCAAACAATATTTGGGACTCAACGCATAGAACACAACAGGCTTTGTGTTGCTGTTGTCCTGCGCAATTTATTTGACAATTATGAACATTTGTGTGGAAATGAGTTCATGTAAATTCATGTTCATGTTTGAGTCGAGTTTAGAGCAACAACTAGTATATGGATCACTAAAAAAATAAGCAAAGGAAATATTTTCATATATTATACATATAAATAAAACATTAAAATTGTTATAAGCTACCTTTCATCAATTTTTTCCACGAAAGTATAACGTTAAATAAATAATAATAGCTAATGAACTGTAACGAACAACAGCAAACCAACTGTTGCGCAGGTTGCTCTGTTTTGACGTTTGGTTGTGCCAGTGTTGCAAAAAAAAAAAAACTTTTGATTTGAGCAGTACTGCCAAATTGTTGTTTTTTTGAACTTGTTGCTTTTTATGTTGCCGCAACACTGCATTTTTGAACTGGCACTCACTACTATATGTGAGAATCGGCCTAACTACCGTACCGTACAACTAGTGCAGTTGACTATAGGGCAACCACGATGTTTAGCGGCATTTTCTCTCCAGTTAAGCTTGCAGTCAAGGTTTAGTCCTAAATAATTTGCCCTATTCGAGAGTCTATTAGCAGATTTGGTCAGGGCTAGTTCGGATTTGGTTGGGTTAACATTGAGACCATAGCTGTTTGTTCAATTAACCAATTTGTTTACAGCAAATTGCAGAACATTGGCAAATGACTGCAGGTTCTTATCTGCGTAAGTCACAAACTTGCACCGATGTTCACTGTTTATAGGAGAAGTTGATTTGGATGTGTTAAAATTCTTTAAGCTCGTTTGCCTATCTTCCATTTTTTTTTTTTTTTTTTGCAAAATATGTATCTAAAACGAGACTACTAGACTCCTTGACAATCAGGAGAAATACATATATTCTCAAACGAATCCGGTTGAGTTTCTTGCTTTAAGATTACTAATTAACAATAATGCCCTCTCCCATTATTTGTAAACATTAACAAACAATAGTAAACAAAGCGTTCCAACTAATACTTACTTTGACACGTATCAATCGTATAACAAATCCAAAAAAAAAACAACGCATCAAAGATAAGAAACTGCCACATGACGGCACAGATTGTATCGCTCCGCTTGTGTCACCCTTCGTGGAAATATAACTTTTCTCTTTTACACTCTGCGACAAAATGATAAGACAACCCCACTAATTATTAAGAAAAAAGTCCTACACAGTTTTCAGTTTTTCCCCCAAAACAAGAAAATTAAGGGTTTTTTTCAGAAATTATTTTATGGCAGTGCGGTCTAAATGTATTCTGATATCTAATGTTACCAAATGATATAATGATCCAATCAGATTTGGGAAATGTTACGCACACTTTTTTTCTTAAGAATTTGTGGGGGTGTCTTATCATTTTGGCCCGGAGTGTACTCGTATATTGAATTGCTTGACGAAAATAAACAAATCAACAACGTGGGGACCACCTAATCTGTTCTGAGAGTGTTTTTCTAAAAAGTCCACTCGTCATACACAGTAGCACTCTTGTCAAGCTATTGAACTCAAAATATACTTGCCGATCCACTTTCATTGAACTTGGACCACAACATTCAACTCTTCACAAAAATAATGGGATATAAAATATATAAAAAAAAATCTCCGTTTTGCGTAATAAAAAATATATTAATATTCCTTCATTTCATTCACCTACATTGCCTCTGTCAGAAATATTTTTAGTAATAGTAAATTGAATCAAGTCTACTTTTTGGACAAAGATAATTTCATGCCTAATCAAAACAAACAGAAATTAAATTTTAGAAATAAAAAGAGTAGTCAACATAGGTAAGGGGACCATAAAGAATTAATCCAAAGATAAATGGATTATTTTTTATTTATTTTTTTAAAGCCTCTGATTCCGGCCCCATTATCTGCCATCAGTGCAGTGATATAAATTGTTTTTTTTTGGTGAAATACCTAGAACAACTTGTGATCATTATATTGAATATCATCAGATGCGTTACAATAGTGGTAGATTGAAATATTATGTCTTCACCAGTAAATTATGCAAATCAAACAAACACCACTCTTGTCGCTTGCAATACTTGATGAAAGTGCAAACCTCATCGTTGTCGGCGACGTAACGTGTGAACACGTCATGAAATAATAATTGACGTTCATACGGATGCTGGGATCGTATTTCTTTTGGATTACGGCACGAGTATCTCTCGAGGTCGAACAACGGATTGAATCTATTTTTACGATAAACATAGAAACTGAATGAAAATGAGGAAAAAAAAAGAAAAGAAAAATTAACTTCAGGAACTAAACGACTAAAAGGAAATATTGATGGCATCAAGGCATGGCATCATAATCAACAGCAGACCAGAAAATTATATACTTCTGACGTAAATGAATAAAACTAAGTTACGAGTACCGTCAGTTGTTTAGTAAGCATTGTGGATTGTTTTCTTTGTTTTATATTTTAAGCGTGTCAGTCAAATATGTGTTCTTCCACATGGCTAAAACACAACTGTATAAACAGTTGAATTCTGTATTTGACAGCTATTGAAAGGTAAAGTTTTGACAATTTTTCTTTTGTATCAATGAGTAAACAGATCTGAAGGTCATATTAAAGCTATCATTGCAATTATTTTGAAGTATGTAAGCTCATTCGCGTAGTTTTTCGCGTTAAAACGTTTGATCTGTCAAATACAATTGAGAGGTAAAAATATGAGATAGTGTTACAGTAAAATTACATGAATGCATTTCGAGCAAAAACAGGTAAAGCTAAAGTATTTTTTAACGTCATTGTTATATTTTTAATTGTATGGGTTTCGTGAAAATGTTCAATCTCTAGATTTTGATCAGGGAAATGGTTCTTGAATGAAAAGTTACATCTGTCATATATGCGCACAGCTGGACGACATTTTACCAGATATGATTCAGACGAATAGGGTCAAAATCGACACCTAAACAGTGTTTGTGACATTATATTCAAAGATTTGGCATACCAAGTTATGAAATAATAAAAAGAAAAGGTTTTTGCTTGTCAAAAATAATATTTCATATTTGAGTGGTTTGCAAATGAACAGCAGTTGGTAAGTGCGTGCAACCAAGTCGTGCACATTATTTATTTATTTTTTCTGGGCAGGATGGCGTAGGCATCAACGTAATTTCATTTAGGGCGATAGGTCTTTGACAAGTGATTACAGCTATCTTTGAAAAGATTGTCTGTTATTTTATGACATTTGTATTCAGTAATGTACGCCATTTAATCAGGGAATGCTGTGCAGTCGAGTATCGCATCGAAATAATTCAAATTTACCATCGAAAATCGCTTAACTACAGTCACACATCGCGCGAAACAATGAAATTATTCAATAAAGATATTCAAATTGAAATCTTTGTAACATTTTTTATTTACTGCCAGCTGCTTCCGTTGGAAGTTTCTAATTTTTTGCCAGAACATATTTTTCGATCACTTTAAAGAAACACTTGTTACTTTACAGAGGAGAAACCTCTGGCAAGTGGTCGAATGAATTTCGAGAAAGCACTTCATAGTCAGCTGAGCGATCGAATGGTCCTAGTGTTAGTGTATTGCCAAGGGGAATGACAATTATCTTTGACATACTCGTACGAGTAACAATACAAGAATGATAGAATACAAGATTGCGCAGTTAGGTATAAAAAAATCACACGTTCTGCGCACGACGTCACAGGGGACCCGCGATTTGACAGCTGTTTGATTTAGCTGTACATTCAGATTTGACAGCTGTTTGTTTTTACTGTAAATATCACAGAAAAATACGAGAGATAAAAGTTGGCAGGTCCCCCGTGACGTCACACAGCTGTCAGGAAAAAAAAAAAACAAAGCCCCATGCCCAATGCCTAATCTTGTATTCTATTATTCTTGGTGGCAATAGTCTGATACTAAGTAATAGCGGATGGGCCATCTTTCGTCTTAATTTACATCTTATTTTGACACTGGCAGCTCTTCCGCGGTAAAAAAGAAGTGACAAAAACACAGTATCATATTTCCGTTAGAATTTTTTTTGTGCGGTGTCATTAAAGATCGATGTTATGCTGACTCCTAACGATCGAAAATACGTAGGGACTAACAAAAGTTCGCTTAGTTGATTGAACAATAAAAGACAAAAATAATTTTAACTTTATATATTTAATCTTCATCGTTTTTGAATTTCTCCACATAATTCCCATTTATTTCAATACATTTCTTTAGCCGATAGATCCATCTTTCAAAATCATCTTTTTGGAGCTTTTCGATTTCGACAGTGACGATTTTTCCCCTCAAATCTTTTTTTTATTTTCGGAACAGCCAAAAGTCACATGGCGCTAGATCCGGAGAATAAGGTGCTGGGCGAATTTTATTGAAGCCCGAGAGCGCAAGAAAGTTGTTGGTTTTTCTGCAGTGTGCGCAGGCGCATTGTCGTGGTGCAAAAAGTAGCGGCGCGGCTCCTCTTTTTGTCGGTGTTCTAATAAATTTTGGAAAACTTGTGGTAAGCAAGTTTCAGTATACCAATTAGCAGTGACTGTCTGACCAGTTTTAAGCGAGATGACGGCGACCATTTTCGCCCTGGTGAAGTACATCGACATCATAACTTTTGTCGCTGACTTTTGTTGTTTGGCCTTTACTGGAGGATTTGCACCTTCTGGGCTCCATACCATGGACTGCTGATTGGTTTTCGGGTCGTACTTGTAAAACCAAGATTCATGATCTGTAACGATTTTATTGAAGCAGCTTGACTCTCCATTTTCAAACTTATCCAGGAAATATTGAGCAAAATGAACACGAGCTTCTTTTTGCTCTCCATTCAAAATTTTTGTAACCCATTGAGCTGACTTCTTCGAATATTTCAGGTGATAATTTAAAATTCGTGACACAGCCGTGGCACTCAAGCCCAGTTCATCCGCTATCATCTCCTGTGTCATCCTGGCATCTTCGTCAATTTTAGCCTTCACCAGGGCCACATTTGTATCGTCGGTCGAGGATGTGGGCCGACCTTCACGAGATTCGTCCTCCACAGAAAAATGGCCAGTCGAAACCACTTTGAAATAGTAACAAGATATGGTGCATTTATTCCGTATGCATTTTGGCATTCGTGCAGAATTTTGACTGGCGTGAGTTGACGTCGAAATCCGAAGAGAATGGCAAAACGAATTTCTTCCTGTGTTGGAGGTGGAACTTCAACCGAGCTTACGTCACTAATTGGTCTCTTTCTCGTCTCCATTTTTACCTATTGTTCTGAAATTTGGAAATAAATATTGTTAGATTATAAGCTACAGAAATGCATCTTTTTTTTTTTTTTTTTTTTTCAAAAACTACTAAATTGACACCAACTAAGCGAACTTTTGTTAGTCCCTACGTATACTGCAAAATTGGGTTGACAGGACTGACTTCGAAGCCAACCGCGGCATGAAATTATTTTCCATAAACTCGAAAAGCGGGCCTCGCAATTCTATCTGTCTGTCTGTCTGACTGTGTGTCTAAACATTTGGACAGATTTTCTTCTAACTTCATAACTGGGGTCTGTGGATTAATGCCCAGAGGCTAAATTGATTTTTTTTATTCTAACCTCAATAATACTTTACTTATGGCTCTTTACTTTACTTATACTCAGTTTTTTGGGGAAAAAATCGAATAACGGTACTTTACTTATTAGCAGGCTCGTCTAAATTGCTTATGTCTCGGATATGGTTAAGACGATTTTATTCAAAATTGATACCCAAGTCTTTTTCGACATATGTGAGGACATTGCATTCATATTTTGGACATACGAGTATGATCGGAAAACAATTTAATTTTTCGAAAACATCAATTATTTCACTTCTGATCGACATTGCTTGAAATTTAAATCAGAAAAATCTGCAAAAGAACAGAGCAAATACGTACCACCCAATCTTGATCTTTATTTTAAACATTTTTCTATCCTCCAAATAGGGTGGGTTCGTCCAAATATCTAGATTCCGGAACCTATTGTACATCTTTATTCATTTATCGTTTTTGAAAGCAGATAAATTGCTCTGCTAAATGAAAATTTCGCGACAGCATCCTTTAGAAAACACGTGGACTGATTCAGCGTGATGTGCTCTTATTACCGGATAATGCACGGGTTCACAGTCGCAACTTGCACAGGTTGCATTGAAAGATTGTTTATTTAAAGTGCTCGCCCATTCACCGTATTCTGCAGACTTGTCCCCCAGCCATTACTATTCCCGAACCTCAGAAAAAAGCTCAAAGGCAAGCGTTTTGCCTCTGATGTAGAGGTCCATGTCGCTGTTTCTGACTAGCTTAAGTTCAGATTGTTTTTTTTTTTTTTTTCAAGGGTTACGTTATATATACTAAGATACGCAGTTGTGTCAATTTTGTCAACACTACTCATTCATTCATTTATTCATCGCTGTCGTATAATTTTTAAATTTATGTTTTATTAATGCTATCGACAATATATATATGTTTCATGATGTTTCGCTACTATTCGTGGTTTTGGGGTCACATTGTAGTATCAATAAGAATTCAATCATTATTTACCCTTATTCTCTTAGTCGTACCACCCGAAAGTGAGATAGCGGGTAGAAATTAATATTTCAATTAGTCTGTACAAATGACATCATAAGCGACTATGGGAATTCACTCAAAAGTGAGGTCTATTTTCATATTGAAACGATAGCGAGGTAACGAGTTTGAAATGAAAGGTGACAATCTGTCACTTTTGTTTCGGGAATAAGGTTGATTATTTATTCTCTGTATGGTAAGTATGTATGTTTCAATTAGTAAATCTTAATAGGAACTCAAATTTATTTTCTACAAGTGCACTAGTAGAACTCAATTTCCTGCTTGCAGTATACTCGGCGGTATTACCAGAATTCAACTTGTTGAAAGTGGCCAGAAGTACATGATACAAGTTCTTTGAAGTTTATGTTACACACCCAGTTGGTTACCCCTTACGAGTAATTATATTGCTCAAACTAAAAATACAACAATGTGTATGCATATTTCTTTCGACAGCAATTGCATAACAAGGCATAACTCTCCCCATTTTCTTCCCAGAAATCTCCAGCTGACAACCATATATGCTATTTTTTTTTTGTAAAAAATCTATATTTTCTCCTCCACCGATTGTTATTCTTAGATCCATTAAAGATTTCTCCCAACTGTGCACTCTTGAAGTCTTACGTCAATAACCCAATTTTGGAGGAGATAGCTTGCCTTTCAATCTGCTCCCTCCCCCCTTTGTGGTGTTTCAAAAAGACTTCATGTTGCATTCGCATTATGTAATTAATTTAATTTACATTTCTCTTTCACAGATATTTCTTTTGCTGCTGATACTCCTCTACTCATCTTCCTATGCTTTGATAGTGCGCTTTCGGCGAAAGGATCGCGAAGATTTATTCTCAAATGACGAGGATGAGATACTCGTTTATCGCATAAGGTTAGTTCTCTACTAGTCAACTGAGAATGTACTGAATAAATTGTTTTGTGTGTTTTTTTTTTTTCAGTTCATGGTTATGCACGTTTTCGCTGGCAATTGCTGTAGGAGCTGCTCTGCTTTTGCCGGTGTCAATAGCCAGTAATGAAGTATTACTGTTGTACCCAAACAGCTATTACGTTAAATGGTTAAACAGTTCACTAATCCAAGGTGAGTGACATTTGATTGATGAAGTGTGTGTGTTGTCTAAAGGTGGGTTGATGAGTAAGTGAAGGGATCATCGAACATAGACAGCCGGTGTCTAGTGTTTTAAGTGTATTAAATGTTTTCTCTCTCTTCTATGGACTTTGCTTTCGAATTGATTGTATTGATTTTAACGTTCATAATGGAATTGACATTGTTTTCAGTTCGTGCTATTTGTACCAATGAAGTGGATAATGGGCGCAAGTAAAGTGGTCTCTAATGAAATTGGGATTTGAAAGTCTACATGTCACACAGCACTTACACCTATTGAGAGCAAGGAAATCTGTACAAGTTTACAAATTTTATAAAATTTCAAATGAGGGGAATGACTTAAGTTGTGTTTTATTGTAATCACATACACCCTTGAATACGATTTTACAATACTCGTATACTCTCTTAACAAGGGCGTTAAAATTGTTGAAACTCAAAAGAGAGATGATCCTAAATGACATTGAAATCTCTTTTGAAAAAGGTATAAGCAAAAGTAATTTTTAAAATTTTTATTTTCTTTGGCTGAGATTCAATTATTCTCAAGGATTATGTCGAGCTATTTTTCAACGAAGAGCCTTTTTTTGTAATAAGTGACAGCCTATCATCATTAACTAGTGCGTCTCTTCTCGTTCTCTATGACAACCTTTGCGTCTCGGGCGATTAGTTGGTTAGCGCAATCCATATAAGGACTGGTCTAGCTTTTCGCTGCTATTCAGTTTTATGCTATTTCTAAAGGCAATTTTTTGTTGATTAAGTGAAAATTCTCATAACAGTTTTACTATTGGATGTTGTGAAACGTTCCCGAGTGGTGGTACCGTGGAAAAACTTCTTCGTGTTTTTTTGGGATTCGAGTCGCCCGCTCAATGATCGTGTACTCAATCACTGAGCCACGGCGCCCACTAATAAAGCTTCCCAATTAATACGTACAGCACGAATGTCAAGGTTTGACCCGATATGGGTAGTATGTGATTGTGGCTTTTCTTGGACGCACATTCGAGTGCCTCGAGTTCCTTAAACCAAACTCTGTTTTTTGCGTAAGCCTTCTGAAATGTTTTGTCCTTTGATAGCAAATTAAGCAAAGTGTTTGGTGAGAGTAGAACATATAAATTTTACTTCTGTTCTTGGCCACTAAGTTTCAGACTCAGACTCCACCAAAAGGGTACACCAGCCAGATACCACTTTTTGATGTAGTGGTTTGAGAATCATAGCCTATATTTTGCTTTTACTTTATACTGGGATAGCTGTTGGTTCTTGTCCCCCGCTGGGGCTTGAACCGTTCTGCTCACAAGCAAACACACTATCCACTACATCGTGGCCACCTCCTTGGTCACCATATTTATGGCCTGATGTTCTCTGCCAGAATGTACAACCAGGTATACCTCGGTTTCGGTCAGAAATTCCAGCAACAAGCTTATTCTTTCGCTAAAGCATTTAAGTTCGTGCGGCGTATAAAAAAAACCCAACGATAAAATAACTCCAGCCAAATCACTAATAATTCTGTGACCTAAAGAGATCTATTGTGTCCCCTTCTACTACCAAATTTAAACTAATTGAGGAGAAACTCAAGCAATGTCTTGCTTATGATAGTCTTTGTCAATGTTGAATTGTCCACACCTAAATACTTCTACTGTAGCCCTGCCATATGGTATGCTTCTCAAATAATTATAATATGGATGCATTAGTTCAGTGTCCTGTTTCTCCACGCACTTATCACTTTCGTGAAACAAAAAGTTATCGATAATTACCATTAGCTGATAAGTGATAGCTGTCAGAGAAACGCGGCTCAGTTCTTTTTGTTGCTAATATTCATAGAAAAGATCTTAACGAAGAAGAGGTGTTGTTGATGCATTTTTCTCCCTCTATGTCCTTATGATTGCTCATTTAGCGGCATCCGCTATTCCGAGAAGTGAAGGGGATAGATCGCAGATTGCTTTCATGTTTCCGTAATGCAAAGCAATATTTTTCGTTGTCACCGTAGTAAACATCTAGCGCAGGTTGGGTACCAGGACTGCACCCCAGGTAATTCCTGATGAGCTCTTGTTCATCACGATAGCTTTAGCTGCTTTTTTTTTTAATCTGAACCAGTCGGACTGACATCTAGACCCACTAAGAGGTACCAAAGTGTCCTCTATTAGGTAGTACTATTACAATATCATCGACATAATCTATCCAGCTTTTGTAAAGCAGTTCATCCAGTACAGGGATCCACATTGTTGTATAAATTCTAAAGTAATATAAAATTTAAAACATATTTCCTTCTTCTTTTCCAGGTCTATGGAATCACGTATTCCTCTTCTCCAATCTATCACTGTTCGTTTTCTTACCATTTGCGTATTTATTTTCCGAGTCGACTGGATTTTCGGGTCACAAAAAGGGTATAATAGCTCGTGCATATGAGACATTCACTGTTTTCAGCTTATTGGCGACAGTGGTACTTGGACTAACGTACGTCCTATCGGCAGTCATGGATCCAGAGAAAATTGGATTCCTATCGTTACTGAGTAAGTACTTATGAAAGATATCGATTTTATGGTTCGTGATTTTTTATGGCCAGAGAATCACGGCTGCACCTACTTCCTGTTGTTGTTTGTTGTGTTAGCAAAAGTTCAGCAGCAAATTGCATATTACGGAAGCGCGCATCAATTGCTATGGATTGTATTTAATTTCCCCTTTTTACTCTTTGCAGATCTTGGGAGTGTTCACTTGCCCTTTTTATATTCCTGCGTTTCGTTCCTGGGTGTGCTACTTTTACTGGGTAAGTCTTGGCTCGATATACATGTTTGTTATTAATTTATTATTCTAAATGCTCCCCCCTATGAGACATAATGTGTGCTGCGATTGAAAAGGGTGGGAATATAATTTAGGTTCACTTTTAATAATTGAGGAAGTAAATACAGAAGGGGAGGAGTAGCTAACATATGTGGCAATTAAGATAAGCAAATATGTTAATCGATTTGAATGTTAGCTAGCATTAAGAAATTGAAAAGAATGACGCATTATACTCGTAATTAATGCGTACCTAAAAATAAGGAAAGCCTAAGCAAGTGATAGTCCTGGCTCATTTTTATTTCTGCTCAAACCTATTGTTGCACAGATAATTCCATCTAGCATGTTTTATTGATGTGGCCCACCTATTTAAACTCAATACGTAGATATGTACTTCAAAGCCTGTCTTCGGCAGAAGTACTAAATTTAAATAACAATTTTTTAACGGAATAATAAGGTTAATATACAGGGTGGCGCAAAATAACCATTGTGGTTTGAATTTGTTATAACTTTTTTATTTCAGAGTAAAGTATAATTTTTTTTAAGTACGGCGTACAAATAGGGAATTTTATTGACCTTAACGTGAAAGATTACGTCTCGCAAATGGTCGCTATTTTCTGCTCCGCACATTCCAACACATTTTCTATCCCCTTTCGCAAAATTTCAGGTGTTATGACACTGATTTCAGTACGAATATTGGTTTTCAGTTGGGGGGATGTTTGCTGCTTTATTGACGTACACTCGTTCATTCAAATAGGCCTAAATAAAACAGTCGGGTGCGGATGAATCTGGTGTACGCGGAGGCCAATTGAAGTCGCTACTGAGTGAAAACGTTCCGTAACAGCCCTTACAGTATGGGTTGGGACTCCATCCTGTTGGAATCGTAATATAAAATGCTGGCCTCAAAATATGTTCAATCGTCCGATATTGAGCAGCATTGACGTTAACTGCGACACCGGCTTCATTTTCAAAGAAATATGGGCCAATAATCTTTTCGGGTGATACACCGCACCAAACAGTACACTTAGGTGTGTGTAATTGCCGCTGATGAACTGCTCTTGAATTCTCCATAGTCCATATCCTGCAGTTTTGCTTGTTAACGTAGCCATTTAATTGGAAATGGGCTTCATCGCTCATTATCAAATTGAGGACGAAACCGGGATTTCACTCTACTTTTTGCCGCAATGAAATGGCATAAGCAATCCGTTGCTGGTAGTCTGTCGGCTTCAATTCTTGCACAAGCTGGACTTTATATTGGAACATGTGTAATGTGCCCAAAATCCTCTGAACGGACCTCGGTGATGTTTCTGGACTATCCTGCACACTCTCCAGTTCATATTGAATATTTTCATTCGTGTGCGGTGTACGTTGTCTTTAGGGAGGTTCCTTGCTGACCCTTCTTGCCGTAAACGTGCAACCAAACGATTTATTGATACAAGTGTTCGATTATTGCTGACATTTCTAAATAAGTCTACCGTTGAAAAATTGAGCCATTTTCTTAAGTTTGATAACCATGTCACTCTCGGTCCTCCGACGCTCCTGCTCCCTTCGAACTTCCCTTGTAAAATTAGTTGGAGTAGCTGGTATTTGTTGTTTCTCATAATGTGTCCTAAGTATTCAAGTTTTCTTTTCTTGATTGTTAGCATTATTTCTCTTTTTCTTCCTACTCGTCTTAAGACTTCTATGTTAGTTATTCTGTCAACCCAGGAGATCCGTAAGGTTCTTCTGTACACCCACATTTCGAAGGCTTCTATTTTTCTTATCGCTGCTCTTTTTAGTGTCCATGTTTGACAAATCTTACTTTCAGATTAAGATTTATTTCTCTACCTGTCAATATTTTCTTTACTTTGCAGAATGCTGCTCTAGCTTGAGGTTGGTAGAGCATTCCACATTAGCGTTGTACGGTTTAAGAAAGAATCTCTATATTTTAGAGTACGTCCGAATACAGGCTTAAGGGTGAGTATTGCGGCTGAATTGTTGAGCACTGTTTGTCGAAGAACCGATAAAACAGCGATAAGCTGGAGACATTTCGACGATGCTGGACCGAATCTATAGAATTCGCGATGTTCCTGTCGCATATAAGTCATATAGCTCTATTTTGGATTCTATTAAGTAAGAGCAAGGATGTTTTTGATGCACCAGACCAAGGGCCCTATTCCGTATTCCGTTTCGAATTTAAAAACTATTCGAAGGTGCTTTTCGATTCTAATTTGATCTCACACTCTCTAACCCATTCGAAACGAATGTAGTGTGTTGCTAAACATCTTCCCACAACTTTTGGATTTCGGTGCGAGTCTCGCGTTCTAAAATGTCAGTGACCAAATGTTTTTGATTTACGTTACGTTTAACAATATTATGATACAAATTTAAAAAAAAGCGAATTTGTGATATATTTTAGCATCTGACATTTTCCAAATAACCAGTTTTCGTTTTCCATAGAAAAATATTTCACTTTCAAAGAAAAATGAATCAATCCGCATGCTAAACACTTAACGAATGAGATATTCGAAATTCGAGTGACTTTGACACTAGCTTTCGAATTACAAAGTGCCAATTTTCCGAAAGAAAATTGAATTGTTACCGTCAACAAAAAGTTGTTCGATTTTCGAATATAGCAATCCGATTTTCGTATTACTAAGTGCATCCATTTATAAATATTTTGACTTTCCAATCGAAATACAGAGTAGGTCCCCAGATATTAGCATTATACTCAAGTTTGGGGCGATATACGTACGAAATATTTTTCGCATTGTTTAAGAAAGCCTAGACACTGCAGCATTCTTGGCGTCATGGAATACGTTCCCCGGAGCGGCTTCTTGAGTCGATCGAACAGGAATAAATCGCAGGGAGACAAATCAGTCGAATTCGGTGGCTGTTGGATGGTATTCGTACTGTTTTTGGTCAAAAACTCACGAATGGAGATAGCATTGTGCGTCGATGCGTTATCGTGGTGCAAAACCTAAGAGTTTTTTGCCCACAAATCCGGTATTTTTTGGCGAATTGCGTTACGCAAACGTCTTATAACGCCCAAATAATAAACCTTGTTAACTTCTTGTGGCAAGAATTCATGTAACCATGTAAACTGTGAGCATCGCCTTTTTCGACTGTACGCCATTCACTCGCCTGATGCCTGGATTGCGTTTCGTACTCATAAACCCACGTCCCGTCTCCAGCAATTATGCGTTTGATGAATGTTGGGTCGGATTCAGCCGCTAAAATCATCTCTTTCGCGATGTCAATGCGGTCCCTTTTTTGTATGAATTTCAGGTCTTTCGGCACCAGCTTTGCAGCGACACGTCTGAAGCCCAAATCTTTAACCAAAATGTCGTGAACGGATAAGCAATGTTAAAGTTCTCTGCCAGTTCTCTGATGGTCAATTTGCGGTTTTCGGCAAACATTTCTTTGATTTTATTTATGTTTTGGTTGGTTTTCGATGTCGACGGTCTACCACTGCGTTAGTGCCACGCATAAACATTTGTCGTCGATAGAGTATCGTTGCCGAAACCCTTCTCCAACATTTCCAAAGTCTTTGCACCGTTGAATCCGTTTTTAACACAAAATTTGTTGCAAACTCGTTGTTGCAAAGTTGATCCCATTTTTAAAATCGTAAAAAATCGAAAACACACACGAAGGCAGATGTACTCTCGACAGCATGACTTTTACAAATGTCAAGCTACGACGATAAAATTTGGAGGGAATGTTAATGACAGATGTGTTAACCTAAAAAAAAACTCGAATCAGACGACTGAAAGCGTCACACGGTAGTCATTCCTGAAATTTTTTAATCAAGGTAGTATGTAGTCATTCCAACGAAGATTATCTTTAACACACTTACTGAGGATGGAAAGTATTTCGGTTTCGACAATGAAAGTGTCATTCTTTCGACAAAAGAGACGGATGCCATACTCTGTCAAATGCTTTTGAAATTTTGAGTGCAACGATCTTACTTTCACCACCGTGTGCAGTTGCTTTTCGGTGAGATATGCCATCAAATCACCAGTGGTCCTGTTGCAGCGAAAACCGTTCTGCCGGTCATTAAGGAGTTTACGCGTTGGAAAGAAGGGACGTAAGTGCAATGGGTCGGTAGCTGGATGGAGAAATCTCTCTAGAATAAGAAGACTTTGTTTTATATGCATCAAGCTACGGCCATAGCACAGTTGCTCCTGGACAGTTCCAAGGAGTTGGTCTCGCTTTTCATTATGCTGACGATGGAACCATACATTTGGTGGCAGTATCGAGGTGGTCATAGCCGATCCTAGTGTCGCCAATTCGGTTCCTTCTGTATTGCTGTGTCCGGAGACTCAGCAGAGTTTGGCATTTTGGTGACTGATGGCATTTAGTACAAATATATAATAAGCCTCAGTATTTCCTGATATCTACGATATCTACATGAATTCAAACTACATTTAGGTATATACGTACCTAAACCTTTTCTCCTAATCCTTCCCTATAATATTTACTTTAGACCATGGCACAGTAATTTATAGTATATTAACGTCTGGTAGGGATACAAGTTGAAGTATAACTTCTAGCGATTGCCAGCTCTGAAGTATTTTCAAATTTCTATTCATACTTACAAGGGGCGTTCGATAATTTCGTACAATCTCGACAGGTGGTGGTGCCAGCCGCAATTTGATGTTCGTTTCATGTGGTAAGGTTCTTCAAACCATGACATACAATATATTAGACAGATATGTCATTTAGTTTGTGTTTGACAGCCCTTGGAAGCAGATAACTTCTCATATTTTTGTAAACATGGAGAATTTCGTGTAGTGCTATAAAAATATTATTTGAAGAAGAAAACAGCTGCGGAAACCAAAGCAATGTTGGATAAACATTACTGGAACTCTGCACCGTCGCTTGAAATGATTTACAAATGGTTTTGAAATTTCCGATGCGGTGATATGAGCACATGGACGTTCAATTGAGGTCACCACACCGGAAATGGTCGATAAAATTCATGTTGTGGCGATGAACGATCGGAGAATTAAAGTACGTGGCATTGTTGAGGTTGTAGGCATCTCAAATGGTCGGGTGCACAGCATTTTGAAAAATTATTTGGATATGAGAAAGCTGCCCGAATGACAACTTCGAATGAATTGCGCTACAACTTGCTCCCCATCCACCATATTCTCCAGATTTAGCCCTTTGCGGGTATTTTCTGTTTACAGACATGAATAAATGGTGGCTTGGAGTTAAGAGATTTGTATCAAATGAAGAGGTTATCGCCGCAGCAGAGGCCTATTTTGGAGAGTTCGACAAATCTTATCTTGTAATAAGATACTACCGCCTTACATAATTGTCGAGCCCCCGCACATTGCTTTCAATTCTGTAGATTAAAACACCTGGCATCTGCGGTTGCTTGATCTTTAAAACCGAGACTTGGTCTTTATAAACTTCTCGAACCTGAGGGCTGGAATTCGAAGATTTTTTCACTGGAGCGTTGTTGCTCTTTCACTCAATGTCATACCTTGACTTTTTGGGCTACATCTATATCTTGGTTGTATCTTCTCCAATCGATGTCTTTGCATACTTAGTTAATTAAGGTGGCACTACATTCCGGGGTGGACCTGAGTCTCACCCAACAAGTGTCTCCAGCCAGCTCGATCTTTAGCTAGCTGCCTTCAGTTTTGCACGCTAAGTTGGTTGAGGTCCCTTTCCACTTGCTTGCGCCACCTGAGTCGCGGTCTTCCTCTACTGCGACGTCCCTCGGGAATGGATTCGGAGATTTTCGGGGCCAGAAAATTGGTGTCCATGCGTTCTACATGAGCCAGCCAGCCGTACAGTTCGTTGTTGTAGAGACGGGACCAAAAATCACCCTTGGTTTTGCCCTAACTGTCCGTTAAACCCATCTTCGCCACTTCCGCCTCAATACTCACGCCGCTGACATCACTCTGCGTTCTTCCGATTATGTCAATATCGTCGGCGTATGCCGACTGAATGCTTTTTTGACATCAAAGGTTACGGTGAGGTCTTTACCGACCTTGATGAAGCAGTGTGCATTCTCCATTGTCATCCTGCACAAACGGATGAGTTTGGCAGGGATACCAAAAACTAAGAATTGCTCTGTATAGCTCGTCTCTATAAATGCTGTCATACGCGGCCTTAAAATCGATGAAAAGGTGGTGGGTATCGATTTAAAGCTCCTGAGTTTTTTCCAAGATCTGCCGTAATGTGTGAATATTTGACTTTCCACACAGACATGGACCGATCCTGTTGTTGACGAACGGCTTCAGGCGTTCGCACAACACGGCAGATAAAATCTTATAAGCGATGTGAAGGAAACTGATACCTCTGTAGTTGGTGCAGTTCAGATGGTCTCTTTTTTTGAGGATCGGGCAATCAATACTGAGGTTCCATTTATCGGTCATATTTTTCAGATGAGTTAGTGCATGCTCCCACCAAGTCATCGCCGGTCGCTTTGAACAGTTCGCAAGCTAGGCCAGCTCCAGCAACTTTGTTGGATTTAAGTTTAGATATGGCTATCTTTACTTCGTCTAGACCGGGTGGACGGAATTGTTGATCTACATCGTCCAGGTTGAATTGTTCATTCTGCCGTTATACAGTTTCCATATCATCAGTTTCGACTGCGTTTCTACTACGATGTTCCCTTGGTCGTCCTTGCAGGCTTCTGTTCAGGCCTTGTAGCCTTGAGAAGTTCTTTTTACCCTTTAGTAAAATTCCCGAACCTCATTCCTGCAGTAAATAGCATCTCTCTATTTCTCATGTTCCTTCTTTTTCCTTCTGAGAAGCCTGTGTTCGTCTCTCCTCTTCTGCTCGTAGAGCTCGCGAGCAGCTCTAGTCATTCTATGCAGAGCAGCTTTGTATGCCTCTTGTTTAGGTGCATGTGCTTGCCAGCACTCGTCGTGAGACCAGGGGTTTCGTTGTGGTAGCAGAGTGAAACCCAGCACGCCTCTCTGATGGCTTTTTGACAATGCTGCCACTGGTCTTCAATACTCGATGCTGGCGGCATAGGACCTCTTAGGAGATTAAGGGAGATTCGATCGGAAAAGAATTTGGCGATCTCTTGCGATTGTAGCAGTCCGACGTCAAAATTCATCACAGTATTTCCTTGCCTTGGCGGTGTTCGGGATGTCCGCAACCGAGTCAATGTTGACACATTGGAACGTTCGGACATCCGTAATACTAGAGGAGTGCCGTGCGTCGATCGCAATGTGGTTAATTTGGTTGACAGATTATTGATTAGGAGATCTTCAAGTTCCCTTGTGAATATCGAGATGCGGGAACCGTGTACTAGTTACGACAACATTTCGCCCCGCAGCGAAGTCGATCAGCCTGAATCCGTTATCGGAGGTGGTGTCGTGTGGGCTGTACTTTCCGACTGGACAATTTTAATGTCATAGCGAGGGCACTGCTTGTATGTTTTGTCCAAGAGCTCGTAGTGCATGTCTTTGGTGTCGTCGTCTTTCTCCTCTGTGGGGTCATGCGCGCATATTAGGCTTATGTTAGCGAATTTAGCCTTGATGCGATTTGTCGTGAGGCGTTCGTCCACATATCTAAAACTTAAGACTTCTTGCCTAAGTCTCCCTCTAGAGACGATTCCACATCCAAATAGGCGCTGCTTCTGTTGTCGGTAACAATCGCCGTAATAGATATCGCAGATTTTTATCCTCTTTTTGCTCGGCCCATCCCATCGCACTTCTTGAATGGTGGTGATATCTGCTTTGCAGCAGTTTAGGAACTCCGTTAATTGTTCGGCTGCACGTGGTCTGTTAAGGGACCTCACATTCCACGTACAGATCCGAAGTTCGTTGTCCTTGTTTCGTTTGCATGGTTCGTCATTAGTAAATCCGCCCGGCCTAAGCTTCAAATATGTCGAAGAAGCCCAAATAAGATGTCGTGTGGACAACAACCCGGGTGGACAACAACCAGTATCACAATTGATGTATAGTTACAGTACTGGATATTGCTGGTTGAAACCGATCAGAGTCTGCCCAATTCTACAACATCCAGCCATCGTTATATGATATGTGAAAAATCGTATAATTTACTCGTACAAGTTACTCGTAACTAAGTCATTTTATCTGAAAAAAAAGAAGATGAAATGACTTATGACTATCATCTGAAAATTGTATTTTTTTAATTTTTTTTTTTTTTGTTTTTAATTGGAATACCTTATCACTTATCAATCGCATTATACCTATTTATGTAAATTTCTCAAATAATAAAATGTGAATAGCACATAAATTAAAACCCATATCATATGAGAGAACACGTAATGTGAAGGAAGGGTATTTTGCACTCACCACTTTCATTCAGCTCCACACCAATTGCATCCCTGATTTTATCTTTCTTTTCACATTTCTAAATCGTGTAGTATGGGATGATTTTTTACACATAAAATTAATTTTTAAGTTCATTTCGCGATAGAGCGTTAGAATACAACATGCAGCGATAGAAGCGATAAAATCGCCCCGTTGTATCGCATTTGGTGTGTGCCTACAGGTTTGAATACGCCTTACTCATAAATATATATACATATGTACATGTTGAGTCACTTTTTGCTGGTTGCTCACGTATCTCTTACTTAATTTATTTATTAGATACTTATTATTGTAATAACTATAAAATATTATAATTGTTGCATCTGTATGTTACTTGTTTTTCTCATTTCGCATTGTTCTCCAGTGTTGCATTTCAGTATTAAAAATTAAACTGAACGTATTCACTTTTTGAACACAGCCCTTGAATTACTCGTGAAAATGGCGCCATATTTTTGGCGGGAAGGTCAGTGTGTTGTTGCTTTGCTCACACGTATTCACAGACACGAAATTGAATTACAAAAACAACAATGTAAACAAGTGGTTGTTGAGGGGAAAATGAATAAAAGTTTGATATATCTTTATTTATTGATTTCTGGCATCATGTTGCGAATAATATCCTCCATTCATCAAGCATTATTCAATGTTTAACTTAGAATACCGCTCGTTGTTCTGGGTAAATCTGCTTCCAAATATGAATGTCTGGCTCACTCTACCGCACTTGCTGGGTGATAGTGAGGGAAGCAATTTCTTCAACAACCAAACTAAATATTTTTTCTAAAAAATAATATACACAAGTATCGAACTGTCCCGTACAAATGTACATATTCTACATATGAACATCTTGCCCGGAAAATTTCCCAAACCATCAACAAAGTCTCATCAAAATTCGCTTCATAATGACAATAGTCACTACAATTCTTGTCGTGTCCCATTCCCGCCGTATGTTTTTTCAGATATAGCAGAAGTTGAGACGGTACGGTTGTAACCGTACGGTTGGGGAGAGAATGAATTAATCCAATGCCGCGCTAAGAACGCACAACCGCACAAACCCATGCACTTCTACATTACTGTTCACGATGTTATCCTCTGATTGAAAAATTGGCGATGGTGATTTGAAGAAGAAATCTACTTTATTGTGCTCATTGCACAGCTTCATGATAACGTGCAAAACAGAAACGGATATTCAAAAACAGTTAGTGGGCCGAGATCACTTCCTGGAGTTTCTTTTACAAAACTATGCAGGTTGCCAGTCCTTTTTCCCAGTCTAGAGCCTAAACAAGTAAGTGAGCCAGTCAGTGGGTTTTACCTGTAACACACCGTATTAACAATATTAATACAATGTTTTAAGAACTACGAAAGAATACTGTTTGATCACCTAAGAGAGATACTTGATCACCTGATTTTAAATAGACTACCTCCGTACAAACGCCAATTACATTCTTGAAAAAATATTAGAACACGTGCCTTAACCGTTTTCAACTTGGTTAAAATATCAGACGTATCCGCAAATCTGTATATTCGGATGGCTTCTTGTTTATTATTGTTTGAGACGTCTAGTTGATTATTCGTATATTCGCAGGCTGTAACTTAAAGTGCTGGGTTTTTCTACAAGTTGGAATCCGGGAGCCTATTAATATGCAAAGATGTATGAGAGCAATTATGGTACAATTCCAGGTAAGAAGTAAAGCTGCGCTGAAACTGTGTACTCTTATTGAAGGTCTAATCCAGTGGCCAGTGCTATCGGGGGCGTTATAACTACATTCATTTATTTCCCATACCACTCCGCTTTGTTGTTTGGATGTGTACCTTAAGAGATTTTGTACACAGGAAATTTATTTTGTCTTTTTAAAACAAGGTGTAATCGCAGCGTCCTCGCTAGGCAGAAAATAATGGACAAATAAATATCCTTTGAGCGTATGGTGTGTGTGTGAGATTTTATTTACTGAAAATAATAATTTTGATACAAAATTCAGAAAATTACTCACATTCCTAATGAAATCCGCCTTACATAAACGAGTTTACGACGATTATAAATGTTCATTACAAAAATCAACCACCACGAGGCAAAATTCAAAATCCTTCTTTTCGGTATAAATGGCGGCTTTTATATGCCGGAAAAGAAAACGCCAAAGCGAGACAAACATAGTGCTGCAAATTCAGACCAATCATAGTAATTGTCGTGCAGTCTAAGGCTGTGATCATACTCATTGACTACAAATTAAAATATTAATTATTAAATAAATTGTGACTCGATGACACAAGGTTCTGGCATTTATACACTGAGCGCTCGAGAATGGCAAACAGAATAGCTCTAGAAGAACGCACATTCCTGTAGACACTTGTAGAACAAATCAGTTTTAAGACAACAAGTTTTCGCTGTGCGAATATGGTCGTGTCTTTAAGGTGTTTGTTTTTCAGTTGTAGTTGTAGATTTGGCTTCCCTTAAAGATCGTAGTGATTAGAAATTTTTCGTAGTGACGTAGTGAAATAGATTTTTTATTTTTTTTTTTATGTCCTGTATCCCCTTGTGGGTCCTAGGGCCTCTACAACGCCTACGCGCTATCGTGTGCGATTTCTGGAAATGTGCCTCAACTCTCCCCAACTCTTTCCCAGTTGCCGTGCTTCCTTCTCAACTGTTCTGCGCCACGTACTCCTAGGACCGCCGCGTATCCTGACATCCTGGGTAAGTGGGTTCCATTGCATCGCTTGGTTAGCTATGGACCTGTCACCCTTTCGGAGAGTGTGACCGATCCACTGCCACTTTCGTCGCCGTATGGTTGTGCCTATAGGTTCATGGCCCGTTCTCTGATAAAGCTGTTCGTTAGAGATACGGTTTGGCCAGAATATCCTTAAGATGTAACGTAGACACCTATTGACAAACGTTTGCAGCTTCCTCGTGATAGTGACAGTTACTCTCCAGGTACCACATCCATATAGCAACACGGATTCAACGTTGGAACGGAACAGTCGTAGCTTGGTGTTTAAGCTAATTGCATTACTTCGCCAAACTATGGATAGCATCCCAAACGCAGATTTTGCTAGATGGAAAACCAAGAATGTCTATTGAAACACTACTATCGTAGTGAAAGTGGGAACACTCATACGATAATATAACTATATGCCCTGCATTCAATCCTGCCCAACCTGTAGTCCTGTAAATGCCCTGTATTTACAGTGAAAAGCCAACATTTTTCTCTGACAATCGATCATCGAATATGTTGTGTCTTTGCCTGGGACGACGGCATCGGTGGAAAATATTTTCACCGCGGCAAGTTAATTATGCAGGTAAGAAAAGGCTCGCCTGGAACGCTACTAACATTGCTATTCGTGAATACCATCATACCGATTTCTTGATTTACTTTCAGATTTGGGCGCTCAATTGAAGCCATATGTATTATACCTAGTAGGGACAAAAATACTTTAATTACATTTGTTGCACCCATTGTGCGGCCAAGAGTTAGGCGTACCCAAAGATTGACATAACATTTGTAGTAGTTAACGTCACAATTGTTTCTTTATAAAAATACTTCAAATTTGTTTACACTTTCGCTCTGGAATGAATTGAGAAAGTGAATCGCATTTCTGTCGTAGCGCTTCATAAGTGCGGTGTGAACAAAGGTTCGAATTTCAAGACACTGCAGCAGCTAGAAATTAGCCTAATGTTTACTTATTGGTGTATAAAATTCTTCGGGGATACGGGCGACATTAAAGGCCGCCTGCGATCTGGTCTTCCTCGCACGGTAAGAACGTCACAAGTCATCAAAACCTTTAAGGTTCAAAAAGGTCCCTAAAAGCAGAAAACACTGGTACGCGAGATGAATGTAATACAAAAGTTAATGATTCACATATCAAGATAGGCTTGAGGATGGGGGCATTCAAACGTCATACTAGAAAAATGCTGACTGTGACTTTTATAAAAATTGTGTCCAAAAATAAAAACGACTCTTCGTAGAATACGCTGCTGTTGTGTACAGAAAAATTCTGTTTACCGATGAGAAAATCTTCACGGTGCAGAGGAAATTAAAAAAATGAAGTGATATGGTATAGCAAGGTCAACTAGGGAAGTGTTCGAGTCAGTCTCAAGGGTCCGTAAAGGACACCCCCCAGAGATAGCCTTGGTGTGCTGGGTAGTCTCTTTTGACGGGGTTACTCACCTGTACTTTTGCGAAAAAAATCATCGAAACATAGGCCAAAGTGTACCAGCAAACCATTTAAGGACCCTTTGTGAAACCTCTAAACCACACCCTATTCCAAAAAAGGGAGGAACATTCCAGCAAGATCGCGCGCCAGCTCATACCCATACCTGGCTCCAGAGAAATGTAACCCGTTTTATTGGTACAAAGACTAGCCTTTCACAATCCTAGACCTTAATCCACTTGGTCACAAATTGTGGACTGTCTTAAAGGACATTATGTAGCTCAAAAGATACCCTAACATGGAACTCTTAAAGTGAGCTCTGACCGAAGCTGTAGCCAATTTCCCAATTAATGAGGTGCGTATTGTGATTGATGAGTGGTGAAAACGACTAAAGACTTGCATTAAGGCCAAGAGAAGTCCTTTTAAATAAAGTTTCGATTTTCATATTCAGAAGGTCTTAGCAATAAATGTGTGTAACAGTACTATTGTCCATACTAAGTACACAACAGAAAAATCGATTCCCAATCAACAAAAACCGATCTTTTGATCAGCAGATCAAAAACGAATCAGAAGAAAAGTAAGATTAACAAAAATTAATAAGAATTAAGAAACAATGCTTCGAGAAAATGAATACGAAAAGATAGAAAGTTATTTATAAGGAAAAAAAGAGGTTTCGAATTTTGGAAATTTTTTTCTTGAATAACTGTTTTTTTTTTTTTTTTTTTAAATATGTGCTGCTGAACAAATAATTATATTTACAAAAAAATTATTTATTAACAATAAATAAAAAATAGTTTCTGCACATCAACAAATTGTATTCTGCTGATCAAATAATATTTTTTTTTTTGCTAATCACTGACTCTTTCTGCTGGTTTTGTTTTAAATTTTTCGCAAGTGACTTTATTTTACTGGTCAAATGACCTTTTACTGCTGATGGATTGTTGTCTGCTTTAAAGTATCCCTATCTTATTAGATTTAAAAGCAGAGTTATACATATCTCTTATGTTATATATCTATCCATCTTGACACGTTGTGGGAAATCGTTGTTTTTTGCGACAACATACTCGTATACTTTGCCTTCCGTTTATAATCAGACACATCTTGCCCACTTCTGATTTCATACTAGCAAACTTACCAGTAATTGCTCTCTTCGTTCTACCGCTCTTGATCGTCCGCAACGTCGATTGGTTTTAGACTTTGCATATTTAACTTAAATTTTTCACTAAACTCTTCGCGTCCACTACGTATCCGCATATGTTTTTGCTTGCTCTGATTCGTCAGAGGTTTCGGCTTGGGCAGAGTAGAGTAAGATTGTGCTTCTTGGAGGCGAATGGTACTCTCCTTTGCTTAAGATTTGCTTCGCCTCGATTTGTGCAAATTTGTGTATTTTATCAGCTGATACTCATGAATATTCAGAAATAAATGAATTTGTATGACTATCATTAGTCACGACAAGTGATCGTTGTATGTAGATGTAGATATACGATGTTTATTGAAGCGTTGTTTGCTGAATATGCGCGATATTAATTATGTAATTTCTACAAATTGCTGTATTGTATATAGGTATGCCATGACATTGCAAAGTTTTAACTCGTTACTTCACTTCAAGATCGTTGCACTTCACCTGTTTACCATAAATGCTCATGCTTACGTGCACGAGTACAACAAAATTTCATGTGCAAACCACAGTAAAACGGAAATGTTTTGTTTTTGAAATCAACACCCACCACCTCGGGGATTTTTTTATACATGGTACGCAAACTAGGGGAAGATACAGGGGCTAGCTGAGACGTTGCAGTAAGATTTTGACGCACAGAATTGGAAAAAACCCCTGTGACGCATGGGTAACCCCCTAGGGAATCTTTACCGATTTTCTTTCTTTTTGTTACTGCAGACATTCGAGAGTCTAATTTCTGGGAATATATGTGTGCGGTATATTGAAAGTAAACAAGGCTGTCGAGGTCAATTGTGCTGATAACAGATGTTAAAATTGTTGCAGTTAATACAACCTTCCTAGATTAGTAGGTGATGTAATAAGCGGTTGGTAGCAAAACATTTACGTGCAAAATAGAGTAATCGTAGAGTCTATACAAAACTAAGCCAACAGCTGCTCAAAAGTCGAAAGACCGAGCAATATTCTTTTATTGTCTGGCTAATAAGATTACTAATGATCGATTGTACCTATACTTCATTTATGAATCGTTCCCTTCAATGGAAACTAATTACCACAGAATTGACATTCAGTACTGTGCTTCTGGGATTAATAGTCTTTAGTCAGATGTTTTTTTAAAGGAATTCAACTCAAATGCATCTGGTTCGGCTTTCCATACCATGTTTATAGAAAGTCAAGCTGACTGAGGATCTATAAATAAGGTCTGGCTAGAGTATCAGGTTTTTCGTTGCCTAGTGTACCTGTGTGGTCCGGTACCCAACACAGCTCCATAATGTTTCATCGCCCTAGTCGGTTTAGTCTTTCTACATCCTCATCCACAATACTAGAGGTGAGCACATAAGTCAACTGGTTTTAATTGTTGCTTGGCTAGATGAAAGTTGTCATCAGAAACGCCATAGGTCCCTTCCCTTCATGTATCGCTCACCACGAACGGCTGTGAGAAGTCAGGCCCTAGGCTCTGTATGAGCTGTTTGCCCCAAATATTTATTTTTATCTTTTTACTAGACATGCCGCTAGGCCTAATTACCTTTATGTCCATCTGGCAATCTTTTAAAGAACAACTAAACTCGTAATTCATTCCCAAGAGAAATACATATTTGTAGAAGCTGTTCATCTTCAGCAGAACCAAAAAAACATCCGCAGACATCTCTTATAAGTTCGCCTCTTCTGAGAGAATAATAAATACAGTGCTGGCACGCTAATTAGCACACCCTATCATACAAAGTTATGATAAGATAAAACGAATGTTAAAGTAAAACAATTTAATAAGGATCTTCAATGTTTGCTTTTATTGATATTAATACTTAATTAATTTATAAAAAAAAAAAAATGTAAAAAAAACAAAAAAAAATAAAAAAATAAAAAATAAAAAAATATGTGTTTTCGTAATACGCCAGAGTCTCGTCAAAGACATCTGAAAATATAAAAAAATAAATAATAACAAGTTAAAATTAAAATTAACTTATGTAAACTTACCTAATACTTAGTTGGGTACCCTTTTTGGGTAATTCCGGCGGCACATCGTTTATTCAAGGAGCACGTGAGGCGTGCGCACTCTTCCTTTGGTATCTTAAACCATTCTTGATGGATTGTGTCCCATAACTCCTTCACATTTCTCAGTTTTAAAGCCATGACACGTCTCTTAATAATAGCCCACAAATTTTCGATTGGGCTTAGGTCTGGGCTCTGAGGGGGCCAATCCATTACCGATATTTGGTGTTCTTCAAACCACTCTTTTACAGACCTGGCCTTATGGCAAGGCGCATTGTCCTGCTGGAAAACAGCTTCCCGGTACGATGATAGCGGTAAACTCTCAAGATATGGTATGAGGTGGTTCGACAACATAATCTTATATGCTAGAGCATCTAATTTACCTTTTATAAGGACTAGAAGTCCAACACCATGATAGCTAAAACAAACCCATACCATTACGCTTCCTCCACCAAACTTTACCGTCTTTTTGGTGTACTTGGGATCTAGTTGCTTGTTTGGAGGTCGTCGTACAAAAGTTCTTCCATCAGAACCACAGATATTAAATTTGGATTCATCGCTCCATATCACTGAATTCCATAAAGATGAAGGAGAATCCAAATGGCCTCCTGCGAATGCAATTCGCTTCTTCCTATTACCATCTGTTACCTTCGGTTTCTTAAGACCCTGGTATCCTCGAAGGTTGTTCTCCAAAAGCCGATGTCGCACGGTCCTAGCCGCGATGTTTACACCATATTCTTGCTCCATGCGCGCTCTAATTTCAGAAGAAGTGGCAAAAGGATCTCTAAGAGCATGTCTGACTATAATGGAATCCTCTCTTTTCGTTGTTTTTCTAGGTACACATTTTCTTTTATCCGCAAATGTTCCATGGGTTTCATAATGCTTCAAAGCGTTTTGCACTTTTTTTCGCGAACAATCTATGTTCCGTGCAATTTTGCTGACGTTTTGCTCCTTCTGGAACATTAGCCATATTAACCTCCTCTCCTCCGGCGTAGAACTCTTGTTTAATCCCATAACTATTTCTAAATGCACTTAAACACTTCAAAATAATACTTTATAACTCACCACAACAATAGAATGAATGAAAAATAACGGCTTTAAATGAAAAGCAATTTTTTGTTGGTGGATATCGGAATTTGTAAGCGAAGTACACGGATTCTGATGAGATATTCATAAATAGACTTAACCATCACCGTAAATGGTTTTTAAGAAGAAAAATATGTTTTTGTTTTTTTTAAAAAGAAAATCTCAAAAAGTGGGCGTGGCTTCGTGCAATGTATGGACAAATTGCAGAGATACTCATTTTCTGAAAAGTGGATTTACATTCAAAAAGCTTGTACATACATACATATGTAGGAGTATATATATAGAATTTAAAAATCAAGTCACAGAAACTGATGCCGCTGGTAAAGCTGTGAATATTTGATCACCAAGAAAGTCTTTTTAGCTTATAATATGTAGGCCGGTCCGAAATAGGACCATCCATTTTACAACACCTTGTATTTTGAAAATCGATCATCCAGCTGCATTAAATTCCGTTCTCGATACGATTCTAGATGTCGGCATATGTCCCGCAGGCTTTAGTTATTGTGTAATCTGGACCTTATAGGGATGAAGGTGTAAATCCAAGTGCAAAATACTCCTAACGGAGTTGTATGAAACGCCCAATTGATGAGCGCGGCGTGGAATTAACAATTCCATGTTTTCGCCACTGACGCACTCACAGCGGCTATGGTTTCAGTTGATCGAGCATTACGATGATGCACATATCTTACGACATCGTAAACACTGCCAATTTGTTCCAATTTGGTGATCTCTTGGGTGATTATGACGACCGCGATACACACATATTGCAGAACTGCTTTTTTTTGTAGTAATATGCAATAATTTTAATCCGTTGAGCGATGGTTAAACGATCTATATTATAAAATGGCAAAGCAAAACTAACTACCTGTAACTATGGATGACAGATGCCATATGGCAGGGATGTGAAATACCAACCTCGAAATGAATAACCCTTTCTATGGGAGAAAGGAAAACTGTATTTTTGAGCACCTTTTAAATAAAAAAAAATCGCGTTCTTCCTCATTATCCATACTACAATTGCACAAAATAATACCTTTTAACCTATATATTCCTTCTTAAGAGGTATGCAGAAACCCTCAATTAAATTGTATGTGAGGGAGAAGAATAATTTTCTTTGCAACACCCTGTCGTTTTTTATTATTCACCCGGGACGACACGATAAATCTGAAAATGTTCAGTAATCTGAACCAGATGCGTCTGGATGGATGGCGGATAGAGCCAGATCGTGGGTTCGAATCTTAGGCAGATGATTTTTTTTTTTTTTTGTTAATAATTATATTTTTATTAATTTATAATCAACAATTTTATATCAACAAGTCAGTCGTACCAACCATTCTTAAATGAGTGAATCTCAAATAATTATTTTTGGAAAACTGCAAAAAGTAGTAAACATTTGATCCAAAGGCAGGGAGTGATCCTGGTTTAAGCCACCAACGCTTTACCGACTGAGTTATCCCTGGATACTTTTTTTCTCTGTCGATTCTTCAAAATTACAATTTCCTGTCATAAGATTAAGAAGAATTATATTTTTTGTCTGAACGAAATGTTAAAGTTGTTTCGTTTCGTGGAAAAAGTTGTAAATGTGAACAAATAACGGAAGATTGTACCTAGTTATGTCATGTCACGTTTAAACGCACTCATCGTGAAACTACAATAGTATTGAACACATCCATTCTATATTGACAGGTACTCAATGCGTGAAATTTATACTAAGTCAACGCGCAAAAATATTTACATAAAAATCGTTTATAAATATTGAGTGGGGCGATATTGAGAACCTTGTTGTATATTCAATTGGCCTTCACAAGTGTAATATGGAAAAAGGTGATATTTCCCGGACCTTGCGATCACTTGGAATCACCCGAAATTTTATGTATGGAACTGTTAATTTTTTTGAGGACATTGGTGGAGTAAATGACCGTCAATGATCCGGACGCCCTCATACTGTCAGAACTCCACAGACGATCAAAGCTGTTAAAGCCAGGATTAATCGAAAATCGCTGCGAAAGGAGAAAATCTTGTCATGAGAAATGAAAATATCACAGAAGTACATGTCTCGCATTATCAAACAAGATACACTGGCTGGCCGCTTACTCACAGTCCATTTAAAGCAAAAACGGAATGCAAGATCGCAAGTTTTACGCTACCGGTACGTGCGAAATGGTCACTGGAAAATTTTGTTCACGGATGAAAAAAATGTTTACTATTGAGAAATCGTTTAATAAGCAATCAGAAACATCAGAACTCATTCCTTGAGCATCTGTAATGGTTTGGTGGGGAGTCAACTACAAAGGTGTTACCTACCTTCATTTTTGTGAGAGGAAGTAAAAAACATCGGCAAAAATATATCAAACGGATATTCGGGAAGGTTTTGTGAAGGCACTTAACCAACAATTGTTTTCAATTGTTCCAGTGGACTTTCCAACAAGACTCCGCACCAGCTCATAAGGCAATGTTATAAAAGAAAAAAAAAAAAATCTAAAAATACTTGTTCGCTTTTATTTTATCACCGAAAATGCTTGTACCATTATTTATGACTTGACTAGGTATTCTAAATCTCTAAATCGCGATATAACGCTAATGCTAAATTAAATTCCTTGGAGATATACATACATCCATCATGTATCTTCCTGTGAAGGTAGTTACTTATCCTATCGTCTTATCCGAAGTAATTCATCCTCAATTAGAGTTTCATCATACCTCTTTTTATTATTTATTATAATTATTGCAAAATATATTAAGTTCAATAATACTTAAGTATTCCTTATGTGTCTGAAAGTCACATCATGGTAATTTATGCTACAGCTACAGCTTGGTTCAATTAGGACTACACTGCATATCAAACTGAGTGCTTTTCGAATAAGCAACATACAGATGTACATTTATCCGTCAATGAAAATCGATGCCACCCAGCCGTGCGCCTTATTTTGTCTGAACTACATATATAATTTATGTATATACAGCCTTGGCCGAAAGAATTAGGCACCTTCTATATCTACAAAAAGCGGCAATGCAGAAAAATTTAACTATGTAGTTACGTTATAAATATGCTTTTATTAATTAAAGACTAATATTTGGCTTTAATTACTGCTGCTATTTTTTTCTGCATTGAGCTAACTAACCTGCAGCACTCGTCTGAAGTAATTTCGTTTCACTTTTGCTCCAAGACAATTTTAAGCGAAGCTTTTGAATAGGAATAACCCAAAGGTGCCCCATCGGGTTTAGATTGCGCAGGCCATGGAAGCAGTTCAATGCGGACTTATCACAGGGTGCTGGAATTTCACGTTTTGCGTCTTCGTGTCCCCGAAAATCTTCCAAAAGATTGTTGCAGCATTTTTTCCAATAGATTCATGTACTTTTTAGAGGTCTGTATCTATGCAGCCCCAGATCATAATGCTGTTGGCACTACGCATTCTTAGTTGTATTCTCCGCCAACCCTTCGTCTCACAAATGAAACTACAGGGGTACCAGATACCTCTATTTAAAAGAAAAAAGCACGAAATAGAAATTGGATAAGACTGTTGGTGCTAACAATTGAAGGTCGAAATGTCGGTATTTTGTTTGCCCACTCCAGACGCAACATTTTGTTTTTAGAACTTTAGAACTACGAGAAAAGACAAAGCCGATCTATTCACCTCAACCAACAATCGTACACTGATCACGTTCTGCAGAATGCGCCTAAATTTGCAAAAGCAATACTTACTTTAATTGGTGGCTTTTCCCAGTCCCATTTTTTACAACCTTGTTGAGTAATTCCATAGCACAGAAAAAACAGGCAAAAAGCTTCAGGTAGTAATAAGAAAAGATTGAGTGAGAAATATTGAGTGTCTAATACTTTTGGGCAAGGCTGAACATATTGTTATTCACTGAATAAAATACTGAACTAACTACAGAAGGTGAATAAAATAAATAAATATAAAACAGCAACATTGTGTTCTATTGCTAGGCTTCTTGCCTGAAGACTATTCAGCAATTTCTTCTTGAGCGTGTATAATTTTCGTTCCAATATAACAATTTTTTATTTTTTTTTTTTATTATAAAATGCTTAATCTAATGGTGTAACAAAAGATCACGGTAAAAAATAAAATCAGTTTCAGTTCAAAATAAAATCTTTAAAAAATTCAGCAGCAGGTATAAAACTATATAAATTAAAACAAAAAAGTTGTCTGGTTCAATAACGTCGGTTTTCGGTGCATCAGCAAAAGGATCAATATCTGAGTTTTTAGATAAATTGTTCGCAGTCTGGTTCATGTCTGGTTCAATAACGTCGGTTTTCGGTGCATCAGCAAAAGGATCAATATCTGAGTTTTTAAATAAATTGTTCGCAGTCATTTTAAGTTTTATATTCTTCAGGAGACATTTAATTTTATCCATAAGGATATCAATAAAACCTTTGCTATTCGTTCCGAATCTAGGAAATGAAGTTGTCTTTATATTTTTCGCGTAGATAAATGCCTCACCATCGTACTGAAGTTCGCCATCATCTAAAATACTTATATCAAAGTTATTATAATCATTCAGTTGTTCCGAGTCAATGACGACTTGTTGCATGAAATTCATCACAGGTTCGTGAAGTGCAGTTGAATGTGAAAACGCTCTTCGTTTGCGCGACAGAACAATGTCTCGTGGTTTATATCGGAAAGCAATTGGCTCACTGCGTTCAATGCTACTTCCACTTTTGCGCATTAGTTCGATGAAAATATTAACAATTTTGTCGATATCTTGATTTTTATACGGTGGTGTACGCACTACGAGGGCATACTGATGATGATCGAAAAATTCTCCATAAGCTTCCCAAACAGTATCGTCACCAGGCAATTCGAAGAAGCGTACTTTTATATTTTTTGTATTAATCTTGTCAACTAATAGGGTTACTTCGTCACCGCCTGCAACGCTAGCAAATACTGTACTCAGGTGACAAATTTTCAGATCGCTTGTGTTTGGATTCTTACTGTTGCTGATTACGTTCGAAAATACTGGTTTACAGATTCTTGTCCATACACCATTTTCGACAATTTGGAAGGCCTCGAAGAAAAGGCGAACCTAAAGGAGAAACAAAATGCATAGAAATATTAAAATAATCACACAAAGCCAAAGAGAGCGAGAGAGAGAGAGAAAGAAAGAAGTAATAAAAATGTTGCTAATATCCGCGACAACTTCCCACTGGACTTTTTTTTTTATTGTTTTGCCGGCAGTAATACCTACTTACTATAAGGGCATTATATGAATTTTTGGAATCCTTTTTACGAACCCTCTCTTTTCATACCCCTCTTGATAGGTTTCTAGTAACTTTGATTACTCAAAATAGCGTCTACCGTCCGCCATATTACTTTTCTACAGCCATTTAGTCTCTAAGGTGGTGAGGTGATACGTCCTTAGTTTTTCGAATTGGACCAAATAACATCCACAGTCCTCCATATTGTTTATGAAGTCTTTATTGGAAGTCTATTCTTTTAAACTTCACATGATAAGATTCAAATAACGGCTTTGCTTCTACAAAATGACGTCTTCCGATCGTCATATGGGGTATCTCGAATAAGTTTTAAGACTGCGTACTCCGTTTTTACTAAAAAAAAAAAAAAAAGCAATGCTAATTTACATACTGATGGATTTGCACAAATGACTATTTCGTGAATACGAGGCATTTATATCCATATGATAGTTTGATTTCACTTTATTTACCGCCTGTACCCGTACATGAAAGTTCATGCAAAATTGCATGAGCTTTCAATACGGGAATAGACCTTTTGTAGTACCACTTTAGAGTGTATTCCCATAGTCGCGTATAGTGTCACTTGAACCAACTGATTAGAATATAAATTTGTATCAGTCACCTCATTTTCGGGCGACGTGGTTGTCGTGCCTCTGTGTTTAAGTGCGCGGTCTGTGACCTGGAGACTCAAGGTTTGAGACCCAGAAAAAACAAATTTTTGACAGTCCCACCTCTCACGAATGTCTGACAAACATCCGAGAGTAAAGTTGCAATGATAAAGCTATTCACAACATGTAGATTTTGATTTTTAAAACGAAAAAGACGAATAGTTTTATAGCAATTTCTCACAGAATCTATTGTCCGGAAACTTATAGACGGCAGTGTATATCAAATACTCAAAAAAATGCCTTCTACAACATATTAAAATTTAATCAAAATCGGTTTTTCTAAATAATTACCGCATATTTTGCTGGTCGTTTAATTATTTAGCTGATCGTTAATAATGGAAGTGTTCAGTACGGCGCAGCGAGGTACAATTTTTGCATCGCTGCCACTGAAAGCGCAATAAATCGCTGCAGGATTCCGGCTTTTTAATAGCTCTTTTTCAATCCACTTCACACATTCTCCCTTTTCAACATGGAAACGATGCGAATCGATTGCAGCACATTTCATTCATTCAACACGTCAAAAGCAGCGCTACAAGGGATTCGCTTCCGACTTTTGCTGAACAGCCCTAATATCAGAAAAATAAAACCCTAAAAGCTAAATTTACCTGGTTCAAGTTTAACAGTTTTTCCTCGCGTTTTGCTTCGTCTTTCAATTCGATCTGCTCTTCTTGTGACAATTCCTTACATGCCTTTTCGAATTCCACCTTTCGCTTTTTCTTCGCATACAGTTCATTATAGATATTCTTTTTAGCCGTGTGTATAATACTCATATTCCCAAATCTTGCTATGTAACCCAGATCTTGGGAAACGTGTACATCGTGCGGATCACATTCGTCGCAGTTATCTGTCCTTATCATCAGCTGATGCGGATGCGGTGATGGTGTGTCCACATGTGTTTGATATAAACTACAGCGGATAACTGCAGTACCGTTAAAATTTCTTAGTTCCACTTCTGGATATGTTTTCTTATTCTTTTCCGAACGTTCTCCATTTAGCGAACCATGAGCTGCATTCATCTCAGATTTATATCGAAACCGGAATGATTTAGTTGGTTGTTCCAGTATAACCAGCTGACTGGTGTACTTTTCTGCACTATCAGCGAGCATTTTACTACCAATGGGGTGAATATTATATTCAAATTATTAGAAATCACAGTCACTATTCACATGCAGATTTTAGATACCCATATAGTGAATTTCATCAGATACAATGTTCTAATTTAATAGCAACGCGAATTTCTTGGATTTACATACAAAAATGTATTTATTTTCACTGAAAATCACTGAACACTTTCAATGTTTAAACCGCAACACTATGAAGTGAACTACACCTTGGAAGACGAATACATTTTTCAGCTATCAGAATATAATAATAGCTCGTTAGCAATTATTTCTTGGAAGTCGAGATAACGGTCTTGTACTTGTACTCGTAGCGTTGCCATACGGATAAAATCGGTTGCAATATAAATTTTTAAAATTCTAAATAATATTAAAGATAAAATCCAATTTTTTATATTCGTATGGAAGAGAATATTTACCATATAGCGCCAGCTGCCAGGGCTTTAGGCTATTTTTAAATTAAATTCAAATATAATTTTCTAACTTAATTGCTAATATGAGTTTATATATTGGGTCAATAACTTAATTCGTGCGGTTTGCTAAGAGATGGCGTAAGCTGTATTATTCCATTGGAACATGCGTTGGAAAGCTACTGTCATTGTACGTTATTTCAGTATATGTCATTCATTTGAAGGGTAAACAACAATAATATTTTTTCACTCAAATATGTCGAACTTTGTGCCTGAAAAAGTGTTTTTGCGGGGAGTTCTTCTTCATTACTTTAATATGAAGAAAACTGCTGCCGAAAGTCATCGTATTTTGGTGGAAGTTTATGGTGAACATGCGCTAGCTGAGCGAATGTGCCAAAAGTCGTTTGCACGATTTAAAAGTGGTGATTTTGGCTTGGAAGACGATGAACGTCCTGGGCAGCCAAAAAAGTTTGAAGATGAAGAACTGGAAGCATTACTCTATGAAGATTATTGTCAAACACAAGAAGAGCTCGCAGAATCTTTGGGTGTCACTCAAGCAGCCATTTCAAAACGTTTAAAAGCAGCTGGATATATTCAAAAGCAAGGAAATTGGGTTCCACATGAACTCAAGCCGAGAGACGTCGAAAGGCGGTTTTGCATGTCCGAAATGCTGCTGGAACGCCACAAAAGGAAGTCATTTTTGCATCGAATTGTTACTGGTGATGAAAAATGGATCCATTACGACAACCCCAAGCGCAAAAAATCATATGTGAAACCCGGCCAACCAGCCAAATCAACGGCAAAGCCGAATATCCATGGCGCGAAGGTAATGCTCTGTATTTGGTGGGATCAGAAGGGTGTGCTGTATTATGAGCTGCTAAAACCGGGTGAAACCATCAATGGACAACGCTACCGAACACAATTAATCCGTTTGAAGAGAGCAGTAGCCGAAAAACGCCCGGAATATGCGACCAGACACGAGGCAATAATTTTCCATCATGACAACGCTCGGCCCCACGTTGCTATTCCGGTTAAGGGTTTTACCCCACCCGCCTTATAGCCCAGACCTTGCCCCTTCTGACTACCATTTGTTCCGGTCGATGCAGAACGCCCTCACTGAAATACGGTTCACATCAGAGCAGAATATCAAAAATTGGCTTGATTCATTCTTGGCTGCCAAGCCGGCGCAGTTCTTTTGGGATGGGATCCACAAATTGCCAGAAAGATGGGAAAAAGTCATAGCTTCAGATGGGCAATACTTTGAATAATACTATTGTACATGTTTTTCTTAAAAAAACGTTCAAATTTTGACAAACAAACCGCACGAATTAAGTTATAAACCCAATACATATATTTTACATTTTCTTCGGTGATTGTGCCTTAAGCGATCAATGACGTTACTGTCAGAAAATAGTAAATAACTTATGGTAACCGTTGGTATTTCTTCGCAGTTCTGGCAAAGCGGAGGGTGCTCTTTGGTGATTAAATGTTGATGTGTGATGTTAGTGTACCTCATCCTAAAGTCTGATATATATTTTTGTCAATTTGTGGGATACATTTGGGGATATATGTACGATGGTGGATCAATAAGTACCCGTGTTCGAAGACAGGTGGCGGTACTGAGAAAAATTTGTATTACCATCGTGAACTAACATCTTTCAAACAATGCCATACCAAATTTTAGTTTGATTCATAGGTTAGTTTTGCCTGACAGCCATTTGAATTAAACGTTGTTAGTGTTTTTCGATACGATAGAAAAAGAACAATATCGATTCGTAATTCGTTTTTTATTTTTGGATGGAAAATTGTACGAAGAAAAAAAATCGGAGTTGGATGCTGTCTAGGGAACCCTCTAAGACAACCGTAAGATATTGGTTCAACGAATTTAAACGTGGCCGTACATCTGTTTTTGATAAGGAGCACCCAGGCCGCCCGGCAGACGTGGTTTCTAAGGCCCATGGTGTGATTCTCGCTGATCGCCGAACGAAAGTGCGCGAAGTAGCAGAGACTGTAGGCGTGTTGTACGGAACGGCATTCAACTTTTTGCATGATAAGTTAGGAATGAAAAAAAAACGACGGCCGTGATTGCTTACGGTAGACAACAAGCGGATTCGGCTAACAACTTCAAAGGAATGTTTGGACCTCTTTAAGCGAAATTCGCAGGAATTTTTGCGTCGAGTCGTCACCGTTGATGAAACCTGGATCCATTACTACACGCCAGAGCTTAAGCTTAACATTTCCATCGGCCGGAAAGGTCAAGGCTACTATTTCTTGATTTGTCGATGATTCTTATGACTTTTTTTAAAAAAAGGAAGCACGATCACAGGAAAGTACTACAGTGAATTATTGGATCGATTTGATAAGAAATTGAAGGAGGAAAGGCGCCATTTGGCAAAAAAATAAGTGCTGTTCCACCATGACAACGCACCAGTTCACTCATCCGGAATTGTTGCGGCCAAATTGTACGAATTACGTTACGAATTATTGCCGTATCCACCATACTCACCCGACTTTGCTCCCTGCGACTTCTTTCTGTTCCCTAACCTGAAGACGAGGAGGTCATCGTCGAGACAGAAGCCTATTTCGAAGAGTTTAACAACTCGTATTTTTTTTTAAAAAAGTTTGCGTCTTCATTGTTAACACGAGTACTTATTGATCCACCCTCGTATATATAGCTTTCTCTCCTTATGGTGATACTCGAACCAGTGAGTTTTTCTTTTTTGGTTTTCAATGAAAAATGTAATTTTTGTTTCCTTTAATGTCGGCTTGTCCTGGGATCTAATACAGTTTTATATTTCCGCTTTTGGAATAGTTAGTAGACCGCGAATAACTTCAACATAGCTACAGTTTTTTGTATTTTTGATGGCAATAATCGTGGACAAGCTATCTGAGAAGATAACAGTCTTTTTATTACCTGCCATACGGATAGCTTTTAGTATTGCAAGAGCTACGTCAGAGAAGATTAAACAAAAAGTTGTTAGCAGACCTTTTGAAATTGTGGTGCCGTTTTCGTTGACGATAGCAAACGATGTTCCATATTGTATTTTCGAAGTATCGGTGAATAAAAGATCTTTATAATAAAAGAAGCTTTATCTATTGATGACAAGTATTTTGGATATTTATTGCCTGTTATTATTTTTTTTCACGTCCTCATGCATGGGAGTGATTTTCGGGGAATTGATTGTGTTTATTGTGATATTAGCGATGTTGGTAATTCACAATTCTTGTCAGTGGGGCAAGCCGGCGTCTATCAATATATTTTTAATGGGGGTTGTACAAAAGGTTCTTATATCTGATTGCTTCATGGTAAGGTGTTAAGATGAGTTGAATCATTGATTTTGAACATTTTTCAAATATCGCTAGACCATAGTCAATTTTTGATAGAACAATTGACCTACGTTGACCTTGTGCTGAAAGATATACAAGAGGCTGTAAAGATTAATAGTAACTATTTGAAAGAATATAAGAGGGAATTCGAGAGTTCTCTAAAGAAGAATGAGTCGGAAATAAAAGACTTGCTAGAAGCGATAGAGTCGAGGTACATGGAAAGACTAAAGTCAATGAAATCGGTACAAGAAGCGTGTGTGAAAAGTGCTAACGAGTTAAAGAAATTAAGTGATTTCAGCGATATTTCTAAATCAGTTAATGAGCTGACGAAAGAAATAAGGAGTGTAAATATTGATGGAGAAAAAGTGAAAGAATCATATGCGTCGCAAGTTAAAAAGGGTCCCCAGGTTATAGTAAAACCTAAGACGAGCCAGGCGAGTGAGAAAACTAGGGAAGAGATGAAAAAGAAAATAAATCCCTCGTCACTGGCCATAAATGTAAATGGTTTGCCGAATAGGCAGAATGGAGCTGTAGTAATTGAGTGTGGTAATGAGGAATCTAGTAAAAAAATGGAAACAGCGATAAAGGAGTCATTGAGCGAGAACTATGACATACATGTCCAAAAATTAAAAAAACCCAAAAGTGCTAGTGTGTGGATTAAGTGAAAACGTAGATGGAGATAATGCCATTGCGGCTATTAAAGCTCAAAATGGTGCATTAGATTTGAAAGATATCAAATGCATTAAAGTGTATCTTTCTCCAAAAAAATAAAAAAACGTATAATGCAATTCTTGAAGTAGGTAGTGATGATTTTAAAAAATTAGTGAATGCAAAAAGAGTTAACATCGGGTGGGATAGATGCATTGTGTATGAAGAATTGAATGTTAAGAGGTGTTTTAAGTGCTGGGGATTTAACCACACAGCAAAAGTCTGCAAGGGGAAGGAAGCTTGTGTAAAATGTGGTGGTGAGCATAAGGAAAAGGATTGTGTTAGTGAAATTGTAAGATGTATAAGTTGTGTTAGAGCTAAAGAGAAGCTAAAGCTGAATGATATTAATGTAGATCATGACGCTAGAAGCTCTGACTGTCCGGTGTTTAAAAGAAAGTTACTAATAGAGAAGCAAAGGGTTGCTTATTAGCAACTAAAATCTTGTAAGTGTCTGACCTTGAATATACAAGGATTAATCAATAACTTAAATGAGCTGGAAAATATAATACTGACTGCAAAATATGACTTCGTCGATAATAAAATCGACATTGCTAACTACTCGTCTGTGAGGTGTGACTCATTATCTACCCATACAGGGGGAATTGTGTTTTACATTAAGGACCCATGGCAAGTGGAGGTTATTGAGAACACATCGATAAATATTGATTGGTGGTGGTTAGTAGTGAGAGTAAGCATTTGCACACAAAGTGTAACAATGGCTGGTCTGTACAGATCACCAAGCTCATCTATGGCAAGTTTTTGTGATCAATTCAAGGATTACTTGGGAAATATATCCTTAAGTGGAAAAGACGTAGTCGTTATGGGGGACATTAATATAGACTGGTTGATGAATGATACATATAAGTTCAGAATTGAACAGATAATTAGTGATAATGCATGCAAATAAATTATCGATGAACCAACGAAAATAACTCATTACAGCAGAGGTGAAACTACGCGAACTCTTATTGATTACGTAGTGACAAACAGTGAAAAAGTAAGTGCGGAGGTTGTGAATAGGCTGAAGATAAGTGATCACGAAAGTGTTGAAATAACTATACAAATGGTTAATAGAGTTATGCGTGTTAAGAGACAAATACAAGTCGTAAAATATAATAAGAATAAATTTTGTAATTATCTACATCGTAATATCGGATCTTTAAATAATGAATGCACTGATGTCAGTTCTATGGCAAATCTTTTCACCTCGAATATGATAAAAGCAATTGACTCCATGAAGTGTGTTAAATATGTTGTTAAAGGTGGCATAAATGAATGAATGGTATAGTAGTGAACTGAGAGAGTTGAGAGAGAAGAAAATAATTAGTTACAATTTAGCGGTGTGGTCTAACTCAGTAAATGACTGGAACAAATACAAAACTGTGCGTAACACGTTTAAATCCGCGATTGATAAGGCAAAAAGCAACAATGTTTCTCGTAAAATTCAAGGTGCGAGTGACCAGAAGTCAATGTGGAGAATGATAAAATTTCTCGTTCTAAAGGAAAGAAAAAGTACAATAAAGGGTGTTGTTTTTAATAATGTCTTAGTAAGAAATGGTGAACTATTGGCAAATCAATTCAATGTGTTTTTCGTTGAAAGTATAAACAAGTTAAATAGGGAAATCCCCGATGTACCATATTTGAGTATTATTGAAGCAGTGAACAGTATCCTTAGTTTCGGCAGTATAATCGCTGAATGAGGGCATTTTCCCAGACTGCTGGAAGGAATCGGTAGTAGTTCCGATAGAGAAGGTCAAAAACTCCACAAAACCTGAGGATTTTAGACCAGTTAATATGCTTCCCAATGAGGCCAAGATATTGGAAAAAACTGTAGAAAATATGCTGCGGAACTATATGGAAGACAACCATCTTTTTGCTGACTGCCAATCGGGCTTCAGAGGAAAACACAGCTGTGAGACGCTAATAAACTTAGTTATTGCAGATTGGAAGACTGATGTGCATCAAAGAAGGTCAATTGTTGCTGTCTTTATTGATCTTAGAAGGGCTTTCGAAACAATCGACAGAATATGGAGTAAAAGGCAAAGAGCTGATGTGGTTTGAGTCTTATTTGCGAGAGCGTAGACAGAGGACAAAAGTTGGAGAAAACGTGTCTAATATGATAAATGTAAAGCTAGGCGTTCCTCAAGGCTCAGTTTTAGGAGCATTATTGTTTATAATATATGTTAATGCTATGCCGAAAATTGTTAAACATGCATCATTAAAATTATTTACTGATGATGGTCTAATATATGTTTCGGGTAGTAATGCAAATGAATGAATAGATAAGTTAAATTTAGATTTAAATGAACTGGGTAAGTGGTTTACGATGAATAAATTAAGTTTAAACATAAGTAAAACAAAGGGCATGATTATTAACGGAGAATCTGATAGAAGTATTCTAATTAATAATGAAATAATAGAAATCGTAAATGAAATTAAATACCTAGGAATTGTAATTGACAACAAGTTAGATTTCAAAACCCATTTTGAGTATATTTAAAAAAAAATTAGTAAAAAAGTCGGTTTTTTTTCAAGGATTAGAAGAAGAATGTCTTTGCTGTGTGCAATTAATGTATATAATACTATTATAAAACCTCACTTTGAGTACTGTTCAACGATCTTATATTTAGGAAATATCGGCATGGTGGTCAGATTGCAAAAGTTACAAAATAAAGCTATGAGAGTAATATTAAGATGTGATTGGAGAACACCTAAAACAGTAATGCTTGATGTTTTAAAATGGTTGAGTATCAATCAAAGAGCAGTTATGAATGTCTTAGTGTTTGTATTTAAGATGAAAAATGGTTTGTTGCCAAATTATTTATGTAGTAAGTTAAGATATGTCGGAGAAGTGCACAATTATAATGTAAGGAATAGGTTGGATTTACGTCTTCCACTTCTAAGAACTCGAACAGCTCAGAATATGTTAGTTTATAATGGATTTAAACTGTTTAATGAGCTACCTAGTGAACTCAAAGTAGAGAATAATTTAATTAGATTTAAGCAAAATATTGTTAGTTATGTAAGGATGAAGTATGTATAATATGCTTTATAAATTATTGATATTAATAGCGAAATACTGCTAAATAAATAAATGAAATGAAATGAAATGAAATGAAATAATTGACGTTAATGACAGTGTTCATTTTACAATAACTATTTTTAGAAGAAAGGTACTTAATTAAATTAACCCTGGTAGTTAGGCTTTTTTTTATGAACAAACAGTGGTTTCTGAAATTAAATTGAGAAACCAGCTTCTTTGTTTATATTTGGGAGGGCAGTCTATTGAAGTTTTCGAATTGGAATAAATCCCATTTTGCTATATCTAACAGAAATCTTGGTTGAGTTTAGAATGGGTGGCGCTGTTGCAGAGTGAAATGGTGGTAATGACGGGATAATGGTCACTTCCATAAAGGTCTTCCGAAATCGTCCATTAAGAATTTGGAGTGAGAGATGTTGTAATGAGCGTCAAATCAACATGCGAGAGTGTTTTGTGTGTCGAAAAGTGGGTAGAGTGACCATCGTTTAAGATTGCCAGCCCAAAGTTAGCTATAAAACGCTCAACTAATTTGCCCTAAATATTGCAGGTGGCTGAGCTCCATGAGGGGCTCCATGAATTGAAGTCTCCAGTTAACAGAACTGTGGTCTAAATGCCATGTAAAATGTTTTCAGGATCGGCACATGAGACTTGTTGGTCGGGAGGAATGTATCCACAGATGACAGTAAGCTTTATTTTTAGATTTAATTCGACTGATATACTGGTGTTGATGCTGAATGATTTATGCGGAATAGATTTGAGTACTATGAGGCAGGTTCCTTGATTTGAGGTTGTGTTTATGCTTAAATTATGAAAATAAGAAGCACATTGCTTAGGAGAAGATGGTTGGAAATGCAGGGAGATAGTGGATGGGTTGATTTCTTTAATTATTAATTATTTTTTATTAATTGATATGAGAGTTGAACTTATAAACAATATTTATATATATTGGGTTAAGTTTTTTTTTAAAAAAAAGGAACAGATTTCTTCGTTAAAGATTAATTTTTTTATTAAACAAAAACTTAAATTCGGTCTTTATAAAACATTCATTTAAATAAATATAAAAATTAAAATTACATTCTTAGTTTAAATAAAAATAATTGACTTCAAAAAGGAACATATTTTTCGTCTTTTGGTTTTCAGAGATATACTTTTGCTCCTCACAGGCGGGCATTAGTATTCTAGGGTTAAGTTATGCATTGTTTTTGCAAGCAATTGAATATCAGCCAGATTTTTAAAATCTTACAGCAGCTGGCAACACTGCGTATCATATCAGACGCTGTTAACTCAACTTATATAGGGCTCGGGGCAATAGCGCTTCGTCTCTCAGGTTATTGGAAACGAACAATGTATCTACAATGTAACTGCACTTGCGTCTACATATATGAGGGGTGAATAATTCATTGCAAATTAAAATATTATGTTATTACGATCACTGTCATGACGTAATCGTGCATTCGTGGAAAACAAAATCAATTCAGTCGCTTTGTATATACGACTTATTTTGACTACATTTTCTTCAATATTTAAGAATACGAAAGGAAATATAAAGTTATATTTTGTGAACGCAGCAATATTCCTTTGCGAAAATGTTAGCTGACATTGCAGTCGGCTCTCACGACTATTCGGACATGGAAAAGAAAAATGTTTGCTGTTGCAATCTAAAGGGTGGTTAAATTTTAAGGGCCGATGTTGAATGTGAACCACACCTAAACGTCAAGTTTTTTCCTGCATTTCATTTGACATTTATCAATTTCAGACTAACTTAATTTGAACCATGGAAAGATACACAATCGAGCAACGCGTTAAAGTTATTCAGGCTTATTATGAAAATGGGCGTTCAAATCAAAATGCATATCGTGCATTTCGTGATTCTTTCGGTCAATTTAATCGTCCAAATGTGCGTACAATCGGAAAAATCGTGCAAAAATTTATGCAAACCGGGTCTGTAGGAGATGTGAAAACACCAGTGCATGCTCGTACAGCTCGTACTGCAGAAAATATTGCTGCTGTTCGCGATAGTGTGGCTGAAGAGCCGCCCACCTGAACTCGTCGTCGTGCCTTGCACCTCTCACGCTCGTCGTTGATGGACATTATGCATAAAGACTTGCATTTACGCGCTTACAAGGTGCAATTGACTCAAGAACTAAAGCCTCTAGACCATTTCAAGCGTCGTCAATGGTCACAATGGTGGCAAGAAATGGCAACAGTGGATGATAAATTTTCGAAGAAAATCATCTTCAGTGATGAGGCACATTTTCACCTCAGTGGATTCGTCAATAAGCAGAATTGCCGCATTTGGGCGAATGATAATCCAAGAGTGATTGTCAAAAAACCAATGCACCCACAAAGAGTGACTGTTTGGTGCGGTTTATGGGCTGGCGGCATCATCGGGCCGTATTTTTTCCAAAATGAGGCCGGTCAGGCAGTTACTGTGAATGGTGTTCGCTATCGTGAGATGATAACGAACTTTTTATGGCCCGAATTGGAAGATATGGATGTGGACGATATGTGGTTTCAATAGAATGGTGCCACTTGCCACACAGTTAACGAAACAATGGCTCTTTTGCGCGACAAATTCAATGGCCGTGTTATCTCACGTGGTGGCGATGTCAATTGGCCGCCAAGATCATGTGATTTGACACCGTTGGACTTCTTTCTTTGGGGTTATTTGAAAGAAAAGGTGTACGTCGATAAGCCAGCAACAATTCAAGAGCTAAAGGATGAGATAATTCGGCACATTAACGGCATAGAACCTCAATTATGCCTCAGCGTCATCGAAAATTTGGACCATCGGATGGAGGTGTGCCGCCGAGGTCGCGGCGGCCATTTGGCCGATATTTTGTTCCATACATAATTGAACCATACCAATATTATCATAATAAAAAGAAATGACAGTAATTTCCTAAATAATTTGTGTTTTATTCAAAATCAACGTCGGCCCTTAAAACTTAACCACCTTTTATTTACGCATTCATTTATTGGAAAAGACAAATTTATGTCCAAATTCTGAGGATACCAGTGGCGGCTGATAAGTCTGAGATACTCAACAACGAGTCATCTTCTCATTAGTGATAGCACTAACTGTGGCACTCTTTAGTAATATAAATATCACCTCGTTTCAATAATAATCTCATTTTATTATTATCTGTGATAGGATAAACATCACCATGTCAGCCGAAATCGGAAATTCTTACAACTTAGCCTCGTGAAAAAAATAAAATCGCCTAAAGAAATTTATTGACTCAGGCATGTGAAGCGGTCGTACGGAAGCGACGCGGGAAACTCAGGCACGGAGTGTTATTTTTGCAGGATAACGCGCCTATACACACGGCGCGGGTTTTTCTCCAAATTTAAACCGTGGAGGCAAATGTAGGATTGGCTCAAGGAGAGTTCTACATGTAAAATGTGTGGTATATTAGCAATACCATCACTTTCAGACAACTGGGGAACTTGTTTGGAGTACAAAAGTCTTCTGCATGGATAGCTGTTCGTCGTGTTTGCAACTGGCTTTATGGAGAACAGAAGACAGTATGTTAAATGGCCTCAAGGGGATGGTGTGGCATACAACTGCAGTAAATTTGAGGTAAAAAAATAAAATTCTGTGTGCAATCGATTGCACGCATATCGCGATTACAGCTCCAAAATTGAATAAAGAGTGCTACTACAACCGAAAGCACAACTTCACAATACTATAATTCTGCAAGCACTAGTTGTTGCAGACAAAAAATTCCTCGCATGACCAGAGTGCTTCGAAGATCAGCTTTATACAGAATAAACGACTCACATTATACGTAGCTGTTTCCTTCAAATACTTTCATCCTGGGTGACTCAGCGTATCCTGCTACTAACTGGATAGTTAGTACCATTTAAAGATAATGGAAGTCTTACGGAGCAACAACGGTTTTTTAACTATCTGCATTCTGGAACGCGAATTGTAGTGGAGAATGCTTCTGGGTTGCTGAAAGGAAGATTCAGAAGATTTTTAAAGTTTACTGAACAAAAGGACTTGCGTTCGGTGACAAAAATTGTATTAAGTGCATGTATTATGCACAACATATGCATCACAATGGACGATAAATACTCTGCAGAAGTTTCTGAAGAAAATATTATTGGTGCCGAAATTAATTTATAAGATTCTGTACCTGGCGCAACTAGAAAATCCGTTTTTTATTGCTCAAATTCCCAAAACAAAATATCAGGGCACTTTTATACGCTTTAATTAGTTATTACTAATTACTTGATGCCATAAAATAATTAGGGTAATTCGAGGTTCACTTCCATATAAAGGAAATGTATGCGCCGGAGTTAATTAAATCTTTTCGGAATGGATATTACAATACAGTTTTTCTATAAATGAGTTGAACCTCACATTTTGCATGCTTAACATGATATTAAATCCAATTTATTTTTCGGCCAATCAGGAGCATTTCATGCATTACACATAGCTTTACGAACACATCCCTACGGAACCGAACGATTTCGCAGTGGTACCAACATCTATAAACAGCAAAAATGATTTCAGCACCGCCTGGCCATGAGATATCATAAAATTCCTAGCCAGTCGCATTTGACTGCGGAGAAAATCAAGAGTTGTAGGCAGCCAGTTGTTGTATTTGTTTTGCGTGTGAAATTCGACTTTACTGCCAACTACTACCCAGCTAGCTTTCAAAAAAATTCATGAGGTGGACAGCTTCTCAAGAAGTCAGTAAACTGATTTCTTGTCAAAAAAATGAAACTTAATTTTGAGCTTGTAGCAAAAAATAAAAACATTGAGGGGCCCCAGATTCGATTTTGTTTGTTTACGTACCCAGATAAATGGAAATGTGCCTCGTCACTCAGAATAATTTTGTGTAAATTTGTTCATTCATTTCCAGCACCCAATCAGCGAAATTACGGCATTGTGCGTGGTCTATTGGCTTCAATTCTTGTGTCAACTGTAAAATGCGGTGCAAAGTGGTTGCGGATAGGCCCAATTCCTGTGATCGTCTCGAAATGGACACACCTGGGTTTTCAGTCACACTCAGCTACGGTGGCAATATTTTCAGCTGACCTTGCCGGACGAACACGAGTTGAAGTCTTCACATCACTAACCTGTCCTAGACATTCAAATTTATCGATTAAATTGTCTAGAGCTGTGCGAGAAGGCACTTGATGATGACCAAAAGCAGTGCGAACTTTACGAAACGTTTCCGCGATATTTCCATCGTTTTTGTATTTTGTATGTTTCACTATTTCAACACGTTGTGCGAGTGAGTATAGATCCATATTTAATAATCTCCTAGTTTTTACTTATCAAAAGTCATCGCAATGATAGCTGAATGTTGACAGTTCAACGATGGCGCGAAATTTAAAATGACACCTCTTGTTGGATGACGCTATAATTTTGGTCATATTTTTGGGAAAATTTGCCTGTGTGCGTCGAGGCATGAAAGGTACAGGTTTTGGACAAACTTCACTCAAAATTTTTAGCCATACTTCTTGAATTCCCATCTTTAACTCATGGGTGTCCCTGAATCTCCTATGATTGAGCCACCGCCATGTTTCACAGTGGCTTGGGTATGCTTATGTGAGAATTCTTCGTTTGGTTCCCGGTAGACATCTGACCCTTTTAGATTAAATTTGCTCTCGTCCGTGAACAGAACCTATTTTTTAAAGTTGTTATGTATTAGTTTAAGCAATTAATGCAGTTTTACTCCATTCCAAAAGGTCATATACTGTTTCAAATATTCCTTAGCAAACTTTAATCCTTCTTTCCGGTTTTTTCACTAATGTATGGCTTCTTCCGGGCTACTCGGTAATTAAGATCGTGCTTTCTGAGAACTCGACGAACTATATCCGTGCTCACTTCCTTACTTCTTCCTAAAAACCGATCATCAGAATTCCAAACCTTTAATGTGAAATGAATTGAAATGTTATAACCCTGTTCATTTTTAGGTTTCCAATGTTTCTTGATTTTCTTATTTTATAATTCTGTAAATATTAGCCACGTTTGCTATTCATTATTTACCTATGACAAGTAATTATTATACCTTATTGACAAGTCCGAGACCATTTAGCCCTTCTTGTTTGTTCCTTGAGTGAAAAATTTCACGGCAGCATTGTTGAAACGCGACTGCATCATTACTTTCCATAATGAAGGGAAATCCGAGTGTGTTATTGCCACAGATGAAAACATCAAAGAGTTGTGTTCATTGGCTATAGAACGATACACTCAAACCGGGAATCATCAAGACAGATCATGATCAGGAACGTCAAAAACTGAACTCAAAGAGAGGATCAACTTATTACTACAACTATTAAACGCAATAGATGGAAGACAGCATCAGAAATTATAGTAAAGATTAACAAAAATCTGAAATCATCCGGAACTCTGATCTTCTGGTCTACGCTGATGATATGAAAATCTTTAAACACATATCATCTGCCACTTATTCTCGCCTTCTGCAGGATGATCTTAATGTCAATAAATGCCACTCCATCACCTACTCCCGCAAGCGTCTCCCACCACCACCTAGGATCTACTTCATTCGTGATGAGCCTGTACCCTCAGTCACGTCAGCACGCGATTTGGGCGTCATCTGCGATAATGAACTTAACTTTCGATCATATATTGACAATGTTATAAGTAGAGCCAACTCAGCACTTGGATTTGTAAAACGCTGGTCAAAAGAGTTCTCTGACCCCTACGTAACAAAATCCCTCTATCATACTTTCATTAAACCCCTCCTTGAGTATGCCAGCCAAGTATGGTCTCCGCATTATGCTGCCCATACCATGAGAATTGAGGCGCAGGTTCATTCGTTTCGCCTTACGCGGTCTGTCTTGGGCTGATAACTTCAACCTACCGCCCTATGTGGATCGTCTTAAACTGATTAATCACACATTTTTGATTTTAACAAGAATAAATGCGCACTCCGGAATGCCCTAACCATACTCTCTCGCTAGCTTCTAAGTCTTTCTCCTTTCTAGTTTTAAGTTTAGATTAAGTTATGCTTGCACTAAGCTAAATAAATGCCGACAGAGCCGGCGTCAAAAAGTAAAAGTATTTTCCAAAAATTACAGGAAAACTATTTTTATTTTCATACATACTCGTATGTTGGTTTTCGAAAAGCTTATGTGACAGAGTATCCACCGTCCGAAATCGTATTCTTTCTGAACATCCGAATATTTGTCTGCAATGCCGATAAAAATACGATTCGTTTGATACCCTTTTTTATAAAAATTTATTCACTAGAAGGAGAAATCCTGCCGGCATTCCAGTAGTTGTTTAAAACAATAAAAACTTAACAACAGCTTAAAGTGTGCATAGTACAGGGTGCGCCATCTTTTATGTCGGTATGTGAATATTGAATAACTTAAAAAAAAAAAAAACCATTTCCATATATGAGGTATTTTTATTTAATTTTTTTTATTTTTATTTTTTATTCTATTGACCAAAGCAAAATGTTCCCTTTTTGCTGCGTTTTCCTTATTTTTTTCGAGCATCTCGGGCAGTATGGCGATGATTTCGGTACGAATGTTTGCCTTGAGCTCGTCAATAGTCTGAGGCTTGCTGGTGTACACTTTGCATTTCAAATAACCCGACAAAAAAAAGTCCGGAGGGGTCAAATCTGGAGATCTGGGTGGCCAGTCAATGTCTCCATTTTTTAACAGCACACGTCTAGGGTATTTTCGTTGCATTGTTTGATTTTTTTTTTTTTTTTTTATAGATTTTTATTAGTTTTAATTCATTTATACTTACATGCTAGACAAAAACGCTTAAAACTAGCTTAACTAACTTAACTACTTTTTATTCTATCTTACTGGCCCTATGCGGGCGCTCTAAGCTAAACTTAATCCTTAACTACGTCTTTCGACTTAATCTATTACTTATTACTATTTTACTTAAAAACAATTATGACTAAGAAAAATTTTGATTTTGGGAAAAAAAAACTTAGTACCAGAACTGCTTATTTTTGTTATCTTATATATAAAACTTAAAAGCTACCTTAAAAATAAATCTTAACTTAACTTAACTACTTACATAATTAAATATGCATATTTTTTATCCAAGTGCTGTGCCTGCCTTAAAATACTAAACCTACACTTAGACTACCTAACCCTAGACACCTAAAAACTATGTAAGCCGGCCAAGGCAAAAATATGGCGGCCAACTTTGCCGTACTAGGCACCTACCCCGGATCGAAAGGGATCGACGAGGGAGCTCCCTCTAGTAACCACCAAAATTGCTGGTGCTGCTTGCTTACATCTATAACATCGCGCCGCGATACCGATCTACTGAATCGGAGACGCTCCTCAGTGATCTGTGCGACGTCTCGGCTGTAGTTGAGTCTCCTATCCACAGTTGTCCGGGCAACGTTGAAGATTAACGGCACCACTGATCTATTCTGGATCAGACCTGCCTGATCTAAATAGAGGAATGCTTCTGGGAGGACAAAGCGGTTAAGGCGCACCCTCTCATGGTACCTATGGTAGGGGTAATAAGCCCCGAAGATCAGGTTATTCATCGAGCTCATTGCTCTTGCAATGTGCCTTCGAGTCATCTTGACCAGGAAATTGTCCACTCTTATCAGATTCGCCCTGTTGTATAGGACCTCATTAGAATAGAATTTTTTGTACTGAGACTCTGGTGTTCTGTACAAGTGAAGGCAAGCCCAAAGGCAGGCCCTCTCAAACACCCGAATCCTTTCCATCCTACTTGCCCCTATGTTGAACCACACGGGACATCCATATGCGAGCATAGGCCGAAGGAGGGCCGAGTAGCAAATTACCTTTACCCTTGCATCGAGTTGCTTGCTATAAAAAAGTCTCTTTGTAAGGGCGAAGGCAGCTCGGGATCTGGCCAGAGCAGCATCTACATGTTTGTTAAAATATAGATATTGGTCTAGCCAAAGTCCAAGGTATCTGACCACATTTTAACACGCAAGTGGACGACCGTGTCCAACGATAGAGAACTTTCGCCAATTCTTCCTGGTATCCCTAGAGGCCAGAGACAACGGCGTTCTGAAAAGAATGGTTTCCGACTTCTGAAGGTTGATCTTGAACTTCCAGTCGTCGCAATATCGCTAAATCTTATCGAAGTTACTCTGCAAGAGTGTTGCAATGACGTCGATCTTAGGTCCTGATCTGTACGCAATCGGCGAATTAACCGCACCCTGTTGCAGACTATTTTTAATTCCGAACGTCCTAGCAGAAGTCACATTGCCATTTTTCACAACGAACTTTCTACTGGTGAGCATATTAAGCAACATGCACAGTAGTGGTTTGCTTATGCCCAACCTGCTCAACTTGTAAAAATGCCCTTCCAACCATACGGTATCGAAGGCCTTCTCCAAGTCAATCAGGCATGCACCCGGGCATTGTTTCTTGCTTTTGTTCCATTGGATATCCGACACCAGTTTAGACGCGGCATGTATTGTGCATTATTCAATGCATTGTTGAATAGGGTAGCATAAATTTCCACCGCTCCTAGAGGAAGATGTCGAAGCACAATGTTCGAAATTCCATCGATTCCCACTGATTTCTTCTTTCTCAATGATTCGAAGATCGTTTGGAGTTCTACCTTCGATACGTACGGGGGGTGAACCCTTTCATTGGCGATGGCATTAAAACCAGTGTTCTCTGATCGCCAGTGCTCTATATCATTTCGAAGGTAGAAGTTGTGCACAAGGACTCTATTCTCCAGGTCGTGGTTCGGGCGAATGCTAGCATTTACCTTATACACATCCTCGAAAATAGTTCCAATAGCCTCCACCTTCTCCTGCGGTTCTTCGATCACAAAAAAGTCGTCATCATCGACAGCGTCCCTTGGATCTATTCCTGCTGCTGTAAGTAAGCGTTCATTGTTCGTTGTTCGGGGGATTTTCAGACACGGAAGTTCGTTGACATCGTTCTTCCGAAATATTTTATTAATCTGGGGGAACATACTCGGGTTATCAGACTTGATAGCCAGAATCTTGTTACCCCAGCTCTAATTAGTATTTGGAGGTTCTTTACCTCCGAGTTTTGTCTATAAGTAAACTGCCTATAAAAGTTTTTTAGTCTTGTAAGCAGTCTACTTTTTTGTATGTGCAGTGCGTCGATTGTTGCATTGCGGAACACGTTGTCAGTTGGTCGATACCGAGGTATCGTACTGTCCATCGTTCGTTTGATTGTCTCGTCCATTTGTTTAAAGTACCTGTCAATCTTCTCGTTTGACTGCATTGTTTGATTTGCAGTGTGGCATGGCGCACTTTCTTCTTGAAACCAGTAACCGTCCAGACATTTTCCACACATTTGTGGGCAGACATAATGAACCAACATCTATCGATATCGATTCCCATCGACTGTTTCGCTCTCTCTGAAGAAAAATGGCCCAATTATGGTTTTGGCGCAAACGCCGGCCCAAACAGTCACTTTTTGATCATGCAATTGTGTTTCATGGATCTCGTGTGGATTCTCCGTTTCCCAAATGCGGTAACTTTGCTTGTTAACGGCGCCAGAGAGTGCGAAATGGGCCTCGTCGGTCATCAAAATTTGCTTCCAAAAATCAGGTTCAGTGTCAACCATTCGAGCGACTGTTTGGCCGTATCCCAAGCGACGTGGACGGTCTGTCGGCAATATTCTTTGAGTCAATTGCACTTCATACGGAAACAAATGCAAAGCATCCTTCAAAATGCGCCGCAAGGTGGTTCCACTGACGCCATAATGCTGAGCGCGGTGACGATATGAAACATGTGGGTTCTCGGTAAGACTTTCTTACCGCTTCAACCAGTTCATTGGAACGTCTTGGGCGTTGATGAACGGCATGTCGACGATCTCCCACTGTCTTGTGCTCGACAAAATTCGACACCAAATGACGAATAGTATTGTCAGACGGTGCTTGTTGGCCACGATATTTTCGACGATATGCACGTTGAGTTAACACAACTGAACGACTATTTTCAATGTACAGCCTCACTATTTCGGCGCATTGTTTTGGTTTGAAGCGATTCATGGTTAAAATTGTACTGAATTGCCGTTTCAAAAACATGTCTACTCAAGTCAATCGGTTGATAAATGTCAAAGTTATTCAATGTTTACATACCGACATAAGAGATAGCGCACCCTGTATAAAATAGGCTAGCAATAACTGTATATTAATAAAATTCTGCAAAACGTTTCCAATTTTAAATAAAAAATGAAACAAAAAAGCATTTTTAAAGCTAAGCACTGTATTTACGTTATAGATATATTGAATATAAATTCTTAAACAATTTATGGTGTAAGACAAAGTATATAATACACTTACAGATACTGTATAATAATTTAAAATCAAATCATGTTTTCATCAGGGACGTGACTATACTGGCCGCTTCTGGATCGACTGCTTGTAGGGCATTTAAAAGTTGTAAGGCATTCACTTCATCGGTTGCAACAACATATCGCAGCATTGCTTCAGCATTGGCCCACATGCACAACAAATGGTCTAATTTTAGCTCACTGCCAAGTTTTTTCCATTTATTATCGACGTTCAGAGGCACTCCCAGACGGCTGCACACCTTTTCATCTTGAAGTAATCGTTTTAAGTTTGTTTCCTCATTTCGTTCTTCGATTTCTGAACTCAATGACTTGTCATCGTCCTCTTCGGTGGAGCTATCATTATCCTCATCTGGTTCGTCTTTAATGGTCTCCGTAGCCTGCGCGTCCATATCATCATTTGAAGATGGCAATTTTGCCAATAGTAAGTCGAGAATTTCCTTTTTCACTTCTCCTCCTAGAGTCTTGGCCAGATCGATAGCAGTGTGTCCAGATCGATTTTTCGCATTTACTTTAACTTTACTGTTGTCCAAGAGACATTTAACCATTTGTTTGTTCTGATGTTGAACGGCTAAATGTAGAGCGTTGTTACCATCACGTGAAGTTGCTACTTTCGCCGAAGCATTACATTTGGCCAAAAGGGTCTCAACGAAGGCGATGTTATTCTGACGGACTGCCAGGTGCAGGGGAGTTAAACCATTGTCGTTAGCCAAATTAACGTTTAATTTAATGTCGTCGGTGGAGGAGGATATGTATGAGGCAAAACTCTCCAGGCATTCCTTTAGATTTTCAGTGATGGCAATGTGTAGCGCTGTATTACCTTTGGTATCTTGTACGTTGGGATCGCATTTCAGACCGAGCAGAGGTCGTATAAACATGGCCTGGTCAAATATACAAGCCACATGCAACGGGGTCTGACCGAGGTTGTTTGTTTGCGACAGCAAATCGGTAAGGTTTAATTTGGAAAGTATTTGAAAAAGTGTAAACGCCTTTTGGCCTTGTTTAACAATGTCATGGACTATGGTGTCGCCGCTGTCATTATCAGTCGAAGAATCTTCCAATATTCTTCGAACTTTCGTTGTTATCATGTCCACACCCAGTTTCTTATCATTAATCGCCGATATAAAAAGTTTCATTGCTGGGTGATGTTGCTGTTGTGTATTCATATGGATCGTCTCCGAACTGGGAAGTTTTTGTCTTTGCCTAGTATTTGTAGGTGCCTCACCATCTGTCTCAAGTCTGCCATCAGTTGTCATTATATTACATATTATGTCATCAAACATTTGCAAATCCGGATTGATGGTTATGTTCTTTAGTTCATCAGAGTCAATGCCGACTTTTTGCATGAAGCTACTAAACTGACACTGGTATGCACCCTGGTTTTCGTCAAAAAAAGAATTCAATTGAGCATCTTTGTTGAACTCTTGACTGATCGTTTGCGGTTGCTGCTGTTGCAATTGATGTTGTGGTAAGCCCTTAGCCACTGGTTCGGGAAGTTCAGATGAGCTCACCGGGCTCGATGTTGATGATGGATACGAGGTTCGTCTTCGTTTGCGGGACAGCACAATGTCTCGTGGCTTGTAGCGAAAACTAAGCGGCGTACTACGTTCATCGTCACTCTTGCGTACTAATTCGATAAAAACGGTTACATTTGTGTCGATGTCTTTATTTTTATATGGTGGTGTACGCACTACGATCGCGTACTGATGATGAACATCGGCATCAGAAAACTCTCCAAATGCTTCCCAAACTTGGTCGTCATCACGCAATTCAAAGAATCGAACTTGTATATTCTTTTTGCTGACCTTTTCAACTAAAAGTATTAAGTCTTCACCGCCGGCAGCGCTACCAACCACTGTACTTAAACGACAAATTTTGAGCTCGCCTGTTAATGCACTCTTTCGGTTGTTTATTGGACGAGAAAATACCGGCTCACAGATACGTTTCCATACTCCACCGTCTAGAATTTGGAACGCTTCGAAGCAAAGACGAACCTGCAAGAGAAAAAGGAATGATTAGAATTTTACGATAAAGAAGTGAATAAAATTATAGCATTAACATTCAATCCATAGTTATGTATGTATATGGCACCCGAAGGAACTGGACGCATTTTTTGGATTTGCGGGATCACAATTCGCGAGGCAAAACAGGAATTTTCTTTCCAGCTCGAAACTACCACTACTTTATTAATAGATAATTTTGAAAAAAAAAAATATTTTCTTGAAACCGGCTGTTTTTCGAGGTAAAATCGCGAGGAAATAATCATCAGGTAGCAGAGAAAAAGTAAAAATAAAAGTTTTAAAAATGGATCCGAAGAAACGTTATGTTAAAATATTACATTATGATTTAGGTCGAAATTTAAAATGAGGGTAATCAAATGACCTGTAGTGTATGTGTTGTTAAGAGCTTCCACAATCTTTGGCTTTTTGTTCCGGATCGCGTAAATCGTGGACTTTGTCACTCAATTCTCCTTGGCAAGGAACGTGACACTTACTTCCTTATTTTTTTTTTCCAGGTACTTTTCTGACTTCATCTTCAACCATTTCAACTTCTAGACCACTATGTAGATCGACGTTTCTTATGTATCACGATGCATTTACTATGCTACGGAGTACTTTATTTTCGAAGGTTTGTATGCTTTGCAAGTTTGTTTTGCTTGTGTATGCCAACAGTTGGAGTTCATAGATTCAATCTGGTTTTATAATATATGTAGCTGCAGTTTGTTGTAGTTGGATAATGAGGATAATCTCTCAATTAGGCAATACATTTTACTGTAACGCATGCTCAATTCTTCATTTACTTTTTTTTTTGTTTTCCTGTGCAGTTTCGTGTCTATGGTCATACCTAGCTGTATTCGAATATTCTATTACATTGCTGTTAATTTATACTGTGACTATTATTTACTGCCTTTTGAAGCTTGTTGCTTTTTGCTCTTTCTTCGATAGTTTCTCCCACAGCCCCATTTAGTTCTTCATTTTCTGACAGATCACTGGTAAAAAGAAGATACAACACGGGGCCTACTACACTACCTTGTGGTACACCAGTTTTAATTTCTCTTAATCTTGAGTACTCATTTTCTGGTTTAATTCTGAAAAGTCGCACAGTTATATAAGACTCTAGAATTTCTGAATATTGCTTTGGCAGATGATTTTGCAATTTATGGATTATATCAAAAGATATTGTGGAGCAAATCTTTTTCTCTTCAGATGCTTTTCGATTTTATCAGTAATTCTATGCACTTGATCGATTGTAGAGTGCTTATTTTTACAACCAATTTGATTGACATTTTATTTCGGCGTTTTATCAACATTTTTTCAAATATTTTGTATTTTGGGCTTACGCCCGGTTTCGGTATAACAAAAAAAATTTAGTTCACCCAAAAGGGCCGCAAATGTCGGCAGCAAAATATTTAGAAACATGGGAGGCATTTGTGAGAAAGTAGATAAAGGAATATACATATATATATAGGTGATATATACGATATATGCCTTTATATCGATGATGGATCAGGTAGAGGAACCAAAGCAAGCACATCCAGTGAAGGCAATAAAGTAATTTGTGAATTGTTTCGGAGAAACCTCACAATTAGTCTGCCGAACGCAAAAGAAAAATTGTCCAAGAAAGGAATTAAAGTGTCCATCGACACAATACGACGCCGTTTGGCAGAGTCTGGCATCAAAAACAGTAGTACCAAACCTAAACCGCTACTGACCCAAAAAGCTATTGAAAAGAGGCTAAGTTGGGCAATGCAGAATTTAGACTGATGAGTTATCTTTTTCTTTTTTTATAATTATTAGAAGAAAGTCTGGATAAAAAAAAGATGAAAAGTTTCTGCAACACACCATAAAACATCCAGCAAAAGTTCATCTTTATATTAATGGTAAAATTATACCAGAAGGGTTTGCTAAAGTCTGCCTAATCTCTGTATGGACCAAACAATAATGACTGGATTTTGCAAGAGGATAACGAACCAAAAGATCGGAGTCGTCTCTGCATGCGTTGGAAAGAGAAAAATGGTATAGAGACGTTAGATTGGCCGTCCCAAAGTCCTGATGCGAATCTAATAGAAAATGTTTGGTCTTTAGTGAAGCAGTTTTAAGAAAAAAGAAAAAAAATAGCCACGATAAAACAACTTGCGCGGGTCTTGAAACAATTTTGGAGAGGCCTAAGTTTAGAATATGGACAAAAATTAAGTGAAACTTGCACTAGACGATGCCAAGCTATTATATGTAAATAATAATGGTGACTGGACTCCCTACTAATATATTTGCGCAATTCGTTTTGATATATACTTTAATAAAAAAAAAAAAAAAAATGATTTAATAAAATTCTGTCATTTTAGACGTTCGTTTTTGTTGAACATACTATACTTGAATGTCCAGCATAACTCAAATATCGAAGTTATTCAAAATTGTTACAGCCGTTTTCGAGAGAACCAACCATTCATTTTTGGGTTAGAATCAAAATTCCGATTTATCTTCGAATTCTGACCCCAGAGACCTAAGATATGAAGTTTTAAGAAAGTCCGTCCAACCGTTTAGGCTGCAGTCGTTCGTAAAGACAGTCAAACAGAGAATTAAGAGACCCACTTTATTGAGTTTCTCTGTCATAGTAATGTCAAGTTTGATCAAAATCTCAAGATCGAAAATTTCCAGAAAAACAGTCGGAGTTTACGTTGCTGCAACTGTACTGAGCTTTGTATTTAATTGCAATAGCTGCTGGATGTGTCGCTTGCCAGAACTTCATTCCGAAATAATTTTTCTTGTTTTGCAAAAAATTAAAAAAAAGTATCTAAATTGTCAAACTTTGACAATAAAGTATCAGATACAAATTGAGAAGAAAAAGTATCACTTTTTATACGAACCCTATCATTGTGGTAACATTGGGCAATATGATGCACACTTCTTTCTTTGTATTTCAAAAAAGAAAAAAAAAAAAAACCGCCAAAAAGCTTTATCAAACTTGAAGCTTGGAAACACCACATTCAAATTAATTTTATGTGCAGACATACATACTTTATCTATAAGCTTTCGTAAGGAAAAAAAAAACCCCAGTACATTAAAGGGGGTTCCCACTATGACAGCATCGGTAAAAATATACCAAATGTTTACATACAAAAAAAAAACAAAAAAAAAAAAAAAAATTTACCTGATTCAAATTCATCAGTTTTCCCTCGCGCTCCGCTTCATCTCTCAAGGTCTTCTCTTGCCTCTGTGAGAGTTCCTCACATCCCGTTTCGAATTTCATCTTTTGCTTCTTCTTCGCATACAGTGCATCACAAATATTCTTCTTAGCCGTGTGTATAATGCCCATATTCTCAAAACGTGCTATGTAACCCTTCTCTGGCGACACATAAACATCATGTGGATCACATTCATCCATATCGTCCTTGCGTACCACCAGCTGATGCGAATGCGGTGATGGTTTATCCATATTTGTTTGATATAAACTGCATCGGATCACCCCCATACCGCTAAAATTTTTCAATTCCACTTCCGGAAATGTTTTCTTATTTTTTTCCGAACGATCTCCATTTAACGATCCATGAGTTCCATGCATTTCAGATTTATAACGAAAACGAAATTTCTCAGTAGGTTGTTCCAGTATAACCAGCTGACTGGTGTAACCCCCTACAGCATCACCAATCATGTTTACACTATCCCTTTGCACAAAATGTGATAGATTAAGATTTTGTGCTGGCAAAGTGGTAAAGGTCATGTTTATATCACCACCACCACCGATATCGTATCGTGGAAAATTCATTAAAGACAAATTATTGTTGCTCGAGTATCCTGATGTCGAAGACGACATAGACGACTGTGACGAACAGGGTGAAGGAACGGACATTGAATTCGAACAGTCACTAAAGCATAACTTTTTATCCATATCGTAAATCTCGTTATGCATGGTCCACTTTATTAATAATAATAAAAAAAAAAAAACACTATATCACTGAAAGGCACGTGAATTTCACCACGGAATTTTAAAAACAATTATTCTATTTATGTCAACTGTTCACTCGAAGATTGTCAATAATGTACTAATTGCAATATTTGATTGCGACGCAACGACTACGCCTTTCTAGAATTAAATGTTTCCCCAAGCAAAGGCACTGCAAACGCAATTCCAGGAAAATATACTAAACGTGGAGCTTGGGTAAATCCCCTTGACTTGCTGATGATTAATAAAAACTCACACATACGTGACCACCAGTGGCGGTTCTTGTTATGGGAAATAAAAAGGGGCGACTACAGAAAAAATACCGTGGGGGCGCTATTTCGAAATCAGATAATAATAACGAGGTAGTTTCTAAATGTTCTCTCTAATTCGACTTAAAGTCGGGTGAATTGTGAATGTTAGCTCAACTCTAACTAAATTGCAAGTGATTGCCAGTCTGTTTGTTCGTAAAAAAAAAAAATATTTGAAACAAACTGTAAGTCATAGGAGATATGCTGTTTGTACGTTATTTCTGAGCATTCTAAAAACGTTTAAAACAAAGTTTGAAACCATAAAGAATTCTAGATGGCGGACACAGATTAAACGGAAATCTGAAACTTTCTAAAATCTGAGATGGTGACCCACAATTATTGAAAAAATTATTTATTAGTTCAAATCTTTGAGAGACACTGCAAGACTTACGTGGTTTTCACCTATTTGTAGAGCAAGTTGGGGACGTTATAGGAAAAAAAAAGGAGAACTAAACAAATAACTACGTGTCATGCGCAAAATGACACTTAGACCCAGAAAACTTTGTATAAAAATAGTATGTTGTGAACCGACAAAAAAATGTGTGGATAAAGAAAAACTTAAAAATTTCCATGGGACATACCGAAGAGTTTTTGTCTAACCTCTGCTTTATCCAATTTTGGTGGTTTTGGGGCATACACATCAACATGTCCGGCCCAAATTTAATCAAAATCGGTTAAATAGGCACCAACAATTTCTGCAGTCGTTCTTGAGCGTTTCATGTGAAAACAATCGACAGGAAGGCATGGAACAAAATCATTTCATAGCCAACAATCCTTCCTCAGTCATTTTGAGAGAATGCATTTTCGAACTCGAACAAAAGGAGGAAAGTCAGAATGCTCTTCCCCACTTCCACTTTTCTAGTTCTGATTGATGTATTTTTTTACAACTGCCTTTCCAATGCCCAATGAAACTGATGCACATTATTGATGATCGACTGCTTAAAAAATTGTTTCATGCAACGGACATGATTAGAGAACAATTCAAACGATTTCAGGTCATATAAAACTGATCTATAAAACCACTCACTGAGATACTTTGTCAGTATAAAGTACTTGGTATTTGTTATTATTTTTATCTCTTCTATAGGCTGCCCCATACTTCTTATGCATATAACATTGCGCCTGATGTAAGTTAGTGCTTCCACAGGCGGCCATGTTCATTTCTACTAACAAACAGTGTACGTATTGTTTGCCCCAATGATGTGTAGCAAAAAACACGTTTTTAGTATGTATTTGTAGATATGGCCAGTAGAAACGAAAAAACAAGAAAAACAACCACGGGTATTGTCGGTTGGTGGGGGGGTGCTGATGATTGTTGTTTTTATATTTTTGCACATTCTATTTGATCACGAGCGAGCACGAATACATTCAAACACATTTTCGTTTTGAGAACTCGTATTTGTCAACAAATCAGCTGTTATACGGAATTGCCAGCACATGAAAGTATTAATTTGTAATTTAATTTTATTTGACGTTACGTTAATTTTTACGACCGACTGAATAATGTGGTAAAATGAGGACGGATTTTGATGACTACTGTCAATTTTTGTCAGAATATGGGAATTATGGTTGAAACTGTAAAAGGCCACATTTAAAACATTTGCTGTTTTAGCAAGCGCCTAAGCATTATTATTATTTTATAATAACTTACACCTATTTATTTTACATTTCTTTTTTAAGTACAAATATGTACCTAGTCATGTCATAAATACTGGCACACGTATAAACGCACTCATTATGAAACTAGTATCGAACACATCCATTCTATATTGACAGGTATTTAATGAGTGACATTTATATTAAGTCAACGCGCAAAAAGATTTGCTTAAAAGTTTGTTAATATGGAGTGGGGTGATATTGAAAACCGTGTTGTATATCCAATTGGCCTATTGAAAGAAGCGATATTTTCCGGACCTTGCGACGCCTTGGTCATATAAACCCATGGCGGTGGTAATCGAAATGAAAACAGCTGCTGCCTGTCACAACCTAATAACTTTTGGATCGTTTGTGAGAAAATGTATTCGCTTAAGAACAACCGCCCTTAGTAATATATAGTCACTCATAAATTCACAATTTTAAGGTCATTTAACAACAGTCGAATTCGGAATAGTTATTGTTTGGGTTTACAAAATTTGTACCGCTATCAATGATTCTTTTTTAGATGAATAAATTTTGAAGAAAGCTTAAAATCTTGGAACATTATGAAATTATTTGTTAAATAGTTTCTACGCCAGTCAATAGAGAAATAATGGGCTCACATTTTATAATGATTACAAATTTCGTTTTAAGCAGGGTCGTAGACCTGGGCCGTACCGCCGTCGTTCAGTGGTTAAGTGTGCGATCAGTGAGCGGAAGATTCAAGGTTTTAGTCCCAGAAAATACCAACGAGTTTTTTCACGATTCCACGTCTTGCAAACGCTTTTTCTAATCGAAAAAAAAAATGTACCTTCGAAAACTATACGAAACTGTAGGCTCCTACCATTCGTGTGTCGTACAGCTGCGAATGGCTGCGAAAAGCTAAGCTCGGTCCCGTATGTGCTGTTAACGCCAATATATTTATTTGTATATTTATAGATTTAGACCTGCTAAAGAAAACTGTGAGTTTTAGAATTCCCCTAGCCCGTCTCACACCACCATCTTGAGAAAATAGGACAGATTGTGTTTTGCAATATCCTCTGTAGCATGTCTTAAGACAAAGATCATTACGATGAATATTGTGGAGGAGGCAATTCCTCACAGTTGTTGTCTAAGACCTTGCCGAGAACCAAAACTACCATTCGTCTTGTAAGGTAAAACTACGAGTACCTATTGACTGGACTATTCTTAGTAAATTCGGAATTTGTTACTTCCAGTTCATCTTTAGAGAAGAAATACATAAAACTGCATTTAGACAAGTGACACATAGTGACAGTAATAATGAGTGTGCATACATATGTCATTTTATAATGACATTACCATTTACACAATAGCTTTTAGATGTTTGTACAGTGCCACGCATCTTGTGGTCAAGCATGAAAGTGCTTCATGTGCCGAGTGTACACCATCTGACCATTCTCAATTTTTTATTGTTTTAACCGTTTACGGCCAAGTAGTATGAATTTGTATGTATTCCACATGGATACATGTCTGATCGTAATTACCTAGTCATGTCATAAACACTCATCGTGAAACTATTATTGAACACATCCATTCTATATTGACAGGTATTCAATGAGTGACATTTATACTAAGCTAACGCGCAAGAAGATTTCAACAAAAGTCGTTTGTAAATAGGGAGTGGGGTGATATTGAAAACCGTTTGCTTTAATTGGCGTTCACAAGTGTAATATGGAAAGGGGCGATATTTTCCGGATCTTGCGACATCTTGGAATTACCTTTAAATTTTGTGTATCGAACTGTTAAATTGTTTGAGGACAATGGTGGAGTAATTAACCGCCAAAGATTCAGACGCCCTCGCTCTGTCAGAACTCCACAGGCGATCAAAGCTGTTAAACCCAGGATTAATGGGAAACTGTTGCGAAAGGAAAAAATCTTGTCACGAGAAGTGAAGATATCGCAGAAATCCATGTCTCGCATTATCAAACAAGATTTGGGACTTAACGCATATAAATACTGGCCATTTACTCAAAGCCTAATTAAAGCAAAAATGGAGTGAAATGTCTAAAATTCTACGCCGCCGGTACGCTCAAAATTGTAACGGGAACATTTGTTCACAGATGAAAAAATTGTTACTATTAAGAAATCGTTAAATAAGCAAAGTGGCAGAGTCTATACCCGGTCATCGAAAGAAGCATCAGAACTCATTCCGCGAGTCGAATGCGCTAGCTCATAAAACAAAAACAAGGATGGATAAAGTTTTACAGACAAAAAAAATCAAAAAATATTTGTTCGTTTATAATGTATATTTTACTTTCTTTAATTCTCAAACCATCTATTTTTTCAACACTGCCATATGTATCAGAATCAATAGTTTTCCTATGATTTTTGGAGGTGACACACTCACAAATTTTTCGGTTCAGCAGTTTTAGAGTTAAGGTGGGGGAACATACCTTTGTGGTAGTTTATTTTTTTTATTTTACTCGAAATCTGATAAAGTAAAAATAACAAAATTTTTTTTACTTTCACTCTAACCTGGAAACATTGTTTTGTAGTTCTTCATTTTTCTAAAACCTTGGAACTGTCTGTCTGCGGGTTAGATAAACTATACTCTGGCGCAAATTTCAACCTTCCTCGTCTAACGGCTCAAAAGTTATGAGGCTGTGACAGACAGACGAACAGACAAATAATGACTCTCACTATAATGTCTAAAACACAATATCGCCTCGACCTAGACCTCGACCGATATCAATGTATGTATCCTATCACAATGTCACCACCTCGACCTCATGTTTTCCATTCGTAAAGAAAATCGTAATGCTACGTAACGACACTCTAACCCGAGGCAGAAAGTGAGATGAGCTGAACTTTTGCTTGCTTTAACAGATGAACAGACAAAAAAAAAAAAAAAAAATTTAAACAAACTAATTCAAAGCGCTCACAAGGCGAATGGTACGTAACGAGACGAAGCCGAGGTTGAGGCGATATTGTGTTTTAGGCATAAAGGTTCCGTCTTTACTTTTTAAGCACAACACTTCCCACAATTCCTTAATATCTTTCGGTAAAGCTATCTTACGGCTTTTTTCACGTCAGCCCAAAGATTTTCAATCGGATTTAAATCCGGAGATTGAGGTGGCCATGACATGACATCGATTTTATTTTCCTCAAACCATTTCTTCGTTGGGAGAGGCATTTCTTCCTCAGCATAACTTTTTGAAAAATGTCAATGTAAACAAATTGTGTCATTTTTTCTCTTATCCAAAATATTGGATCAACTCCATTATAAGAGAAACTTCACCAAATTATCAATCGTCCACCTTCATGCTTAACTGTAGGTAGGGTGTATTGAGGCTGGTATTCTGTATTAGCCGGTCTTTTGTTTTATTTCTTGGTCCCACTAGAGCCACAAATTTAAATTTTTGACTCATCTGTCCAGAGAATGTTTCTCCATTTTGACAGTGGCCATTGGCTGTGTTCTCGGGCGAATTGTATGCGTTGAACCCTATGCTTTTTTTGTCAGAAGGGGAACTTTTCTCGGACTTCTTGCCTTGAATTTGGCCTCTAGTAGTCTACTTCTTACCGTTACAGCACTAATCTCCAGATTTAGATCCTCCTTAATCTTCCTGGAAAGATAAAAGGATCACGCTTCGCAGTTCTAATATGATAATTAGGACATCTTCGCGAGCAGTTGTTTTCCCCATTTTTCTAGCTTTTTTTGCCGAACAACCTAACTCCTCCTGAATATATTTGTAGGTTTTTCCCTCATTTTTAAGTTTTCTAATTAAATCTCTCTTTTCTTCTGAACAGTGTTTTCCTTGACCCATTTTCACAACTAAATCAATGAATTTTTTCTTATTATTTCAAACTTATATAAAGAATGACTTTACCTTTAATTAAATAAAATTCAATTCAACGAAGATCTTACTACACTGCTATTTTAAAGAACAACTGATTTTGACGTTTAAAGGTTAGATCATTTTTTACATCAGAAAAGTGGTGCCAAATTTTATTATTTTGCCGGTAATTTGTTATTTTAGACAAGTAAAACATTTTGTAAAATAAAGATTTCTAATAGCAAGCTAAACACGACTTATAAGATAGTACGCAAAGATTTTAAGAAAGCATTGCTATTTTATTGAACACAGCTGTTAGTAATGACGAATATGTCACTCGTGTAAATGCAGCATAAGTAATTTTTACTTGCACATACAAATCTCAAGTATTGGTTTCGTGAAAAATCTTCGTAATACAATGGGAAACGTATCAAGATAACGATCATCAGCAATCGTTACAGCAATGCTTCATGCATCTTCAACAAAATGTGGCACAATTATGCCGCGGGTACAAATGGCCCAACATACAGTAACTCTACGAGGATGTAAAACCCAATAGCGGATAATTTGTTTATTAACAGAGCCAGATAACTCGAAATGATCTTCTTCACTCATGGTGATTTTTTCCCCAAAAATTGGGGTCGTCAATATGGAGATGGCAAACCGTTTCACTCAACTTTTGCCGGCTCATATGGTAATTTTCCTTTAGTTGCTGAGTCAATTAAATTTTATACGGCTACAAATGTAAATCTTCTTTGATTATTTTAAACAAACTTGCCGGAGATATTCCAAATTCTTGTGCTCGGCGGGTAACGGAGGTGCCCGGACTTTCGTCAATATTGTCTCTCAATGCAGCAATATTTTGTACAATACATTTTATAAATTCAGAGTTTGTAACCAGGAAACAGCTTTTGTTGACAGGTTTTTAGTGTCTTCTAAGCTTCTCCTGTAAACCGGAATTGGACAGTCGAGGAGGATTTGTTCGATGTTTTGGACAGGAGCACCGCATGACTATGATGAGTCGGTGGTTTAGCCCTATTGAACTAGGGTACCATTGCATCTTCTAGTAGAAGTTTAGGTTGCACCGAACTCTGCTTAGTAACTAGAATTCATGTTCTCGGTTTTCGTTTTTGAAAATTGGGCTCTGTCTGTCGGAATTTGCCCCTGATGATAACCATTTCAGCACACAGTTTTGTGGCAAGTTCTTGGTGCCTCAAGTGAAGTCATGGGGGGCAGAATTTTGAATATCTGAATATGTGCACAGAGGGAGATTCTCGTATGTCCCTGGATGTTCTGAAATTTTCTGAGGAGGGCCTGTTTTCTTCTCAAGCCGGGCAGAGCTATCTTACAGAGCATAGGGGGCCATTCAACTGGTATTGCTTTTAGCGTGTCTGATATTAGCCTCATGGTGGGGTTCAATTGAGTGTCGATTTTGTTGTTCTGGTGACTGTTAAGCCAAAATGGGGCTCCATACTCTGCAGTTCAGAAAACCAACAAAACATCGGTGGTACGTAGCCAGTTTGCGGATGCACCTCAGCTAGTGCCAGCGAGTTGATCCTTGTTTTTATTTTTTTGTGATGCTTTGATTAGTGTGGCTTAAAGGTTGGGGTTCTATCTAAGGTGATACCCAAGTATTTCGGGGTAAAATTATGTCTTAGATAGACTCCATCGAAGCAACACGTTGTTGAGACGTTCACGACCAAGCAAAACAATATCGACTTGGAACATAAAAAAAAACCCTGTATAGGTGCTAGTATGTGCGATCCGGTCGTGCATTTTGTTTTTTATTGCACAGTATTTGGTAAAGTGAATAGTTTACTTGTAGGTTCGATTTAAGATGGATTAGGCATAGCCTAGGGTTTATTTGCACGTTTAAGACTAGCCTTTTTCTTTGAACCTTTCTTTTCTTCTGTCTTTCCTATCTCCATATATGATACTTTCTTGATTGCATCTCCTTCAGTCCTCCCGTAGTCTACTTAGCTTCTTTTTTTTTTAACATAGTTCGAGAGATGCCTCCGTTTTACCCTGACTTATCAACAATCCCAAATCAAAATAAATATACTTCACAGGCATTACATATTTAATTTTTATTTTAAAATTGTTCACTCTTAACATTCATCAAAAATTTCTCTATGGTATCTAGGTTCTTGGAATTATTCTTCTTTGCCCACTTAATGCTCGTCTCAAAGTTTTTTTCATCTCCTAGTTTGTAGTAGGCTGCCGCCCTATATAGCCAGGCTCGTAAGTTTTTTTCATCCAATTTATTAATGACAAAATCGCAATCTATAATAGCTCTCTTGTGCACCTGCAATCTTCAAGAATACGCAAAGTAAGTATGCAAAGTCAAGTGATTTTAAAGCAAGAATCCTACTTCATGTAGCTGAGTGCTCGATTATTGTAAAGAATTGGACTATCCTTCACATGGTCTATTGCTTTTGTAAACATATTTATAGCTTTTTCGTATTGCTTTTTATGGTAGGCATCGTTTCCGAGTCTACAAGAGAATAATTTTGAAAATACTAAATGGAATGGTTGTAACTATGTCTTACTGTCGAAAATGTTGTGCTATTTTTTCTCGTTCTTGTCTAACTTGAGCCCTATTTGCTGCATCCTGTTCGATTTGTTGCATAAATGTAAATTTGTCCATTTGCTGCTCGGATGTATTATCTGCCTTCGATCCACCTTTGTTGATAACCGTTCGATTCTCTCGTACTTTTACTATAAAATTATCCTCATTGATGTCGTCGAAGTTGGAATTTCCATTTAGGAATCTATAAAGAAAAATATTTAGAAAACACTTTTTTTTTTTTTTTGTGAATTTTGTATCTTTTACACGTCAGCTTTTTTCATTGCGATTGCTTCGGTAGCGGAGTCACCAGAATTCATATTTTCCAATATCTTCATCACTTGATCGACTTTGGATTCGAAATTGGCTAAATCCGCGTCTTCAAAATCGGTCTTTGACATTATTTTGAGAAATTTTTGAGCTGTTCGCTTCAAAGTCTGTTTGTCTGAAGAAAATTTGAAAAATAATGAAAATTATTGATAAAACTTTCATGTTATCCTTGTTGCTAGGACATACCTGTTTGGGTGCGGTGTTCTCGATTGGACTTAATGTAAACATAATGCTTTGCAAGTTTCCTCCCTCCTCCGGTTGTGATCAAACAAGTAGTTTAAGCAAAGAATCGAACGCATCTATGGCAGGCTGGTAACTCTGCATGGGCTGAGATGGTCGAATGTAACAGCAAAGGATAAAAATGTTGCGATTTGAAATAGTTATTTTGACACAAATGTACTCAAAATTAGATGTGTGCGAAGTTTTAACTAGTGTCGAGTCAAAGCGATTGTGTACTGCCAGAAGAACACCTCGACCCGAGGAATCATCCTCTTTCTCAAGACCATCATCTCGAAAGACGTTAAAATCGAATGTAAGCAATTCATTGCTGTAAAAATCTTCAGTAAGATTAGTTTTGATAGGGGCGAAAATGTCATAGGGGAACTTTTGGGAATTAAGATATATGGAGGATGTCTTAGTTCGCAGCCTTCGGACGTTTTGGTAGTATACACAAAGACACTCAGGAGGAGTTACAAAGAAATAAGGAATATCTAAATGAATACCTCATCGTTTTTTGGATGCGACGTGCGACTGGAGTCTTTGTGAATGACGTGTTCTTAGCTCGAGAAACATATTCATGGACTAAAGTTCCATCTGGCCAAAATTCTTTTGATAGTAGCAGTTCAAGGTGAGAGTCAGGAGGTATCAATTTAAAAGATGCTTCGCGGGGTAACTTAAAATTATATTTGATTCATGAGGGATGAAGGCACAAACGTTTTGCTGCTTATGTATATGTACAGGGTGGCTGACTGTTACCAACCTCACGTCGCTGTGTCTGCCAAACTACGAATGACAGCGCGCTGAAAATTTGACAGTTGTTAACTCATTTCATTGTTGACAAGCTTGTGTAAGGCTTTTCTTTATCGCGTGTTTAGTTTTTGTTCTATCGACAATGGAATCTAAACGTAACACTATTACTTGCTATTTTTGACCGGAAAATCACAACCAGTTATTGTTCGTTAGCTGAAACATTTCAAAGTTTGTGTATCGCACCATATCGCGTTACAACGAAACCGGCAGCATTGCAAAATGCTATGGAGGTAGTCCGAAAAAACAGCAACATCGTCAACTTCGGAGTGTGAAGGCCAGAATCGAACGAAATCCTCGGCGTAGCGGAAGAAAAATGGCTTCTGAGCGGTAAACATATCCAGAGAACGAATGCAACATTTTGAAAAATGAGCTCGGACTCAAGGCCTTAAAGTTACAAAAAGTGCACGATCTCACACCTGACCAAAAAAAAAAGTTGGAGTGGAAAGAGCAAAGGAGTTAATCCGCAAGTGGCCAATTACCAAACATTGTTTTCTCTGATGAAGCACAATTTCCAATTGAGCAACTTGTCAACAAGCAAAATGATCGAGTTTACCTGCCAGAGAGGTCATACGATAATTTTGACCAAAGGATGGCCACCAGGAAGAAACCGTTATTGATGGTTTGGGCCGCAGTGACTGTCAATGGTCGGTCTCCGCTCGTATTTTTGGACCTTGGCGTTAAGATAAACGCGATGGTTTATCGTGAAACTGTGTTGAAGCCATGGGCATGCGAACATTTCGACCAAAGATCCTGGGCGTTCCAAAAGGACTCTGCACCTTCCCACAAAGCCCGAGCAAATCAAGAATGGCTGCGACAAAACATTCCGCACTTCATTTCCTCAACACAATGGTTATCGAATTCTCCTGATGCGACTTTTCTGTCTGTCTGGAGCATTTTGAAGACCAAGGTTGGCATTAAAAAATACCAAACAACGGAAGCGCTCAAGTTAGCGCTTTCTTTGGATTCAATAAAAAATATTCACAATTAAAAAAAATCCAGCTATTTGAATTAATAACAGTTCATGTCAGCCACCCTGTAGTTCATAATATCGTTGACAGAGGTAGCAGAAGAAAGCCTCGAGATGAAGATTGTTCTACGAGGAGTCTTTTGCACTATCACTAGATTGACGGATGAAGATGTTAGAAGCGACGATTCCTGACGAGAAGAAGATTGAGGTAGAGAGTAATCGTTGCAACTAAATGGAGGAATTAACGAGGACGAGGCATCAATCGGAGATATATCGCTTGATACGTCAATAGCGGAAAGATCCGCAAGCGAATTCGTATTTGAACGTAGAACTCTTTTCTGCTGCGGAGGGTATTTGTTGCTGTTGTGTACTCATTCAGCTTTCGTACAGCTTTCTGAAAATAAGTGTAAGTGATATGACTTTTCATAAGACGGCTGGGAAATAGCTTTTCTCTGGAATCAGACTTGTAAATTGGACTTACCTACCATGCACGTCGTATCATCTGGATTCCTACTGGAACTCCTTGTGTTTAAAGCATGTGAATCTTGTCAAGGGTGACTATTTGGAAAAGGCATTTCATTATGTACGTATAGCGAAATGCTTGCAAGACGCTCGCGAGGCCCTGTATTGAGCAGTTAGCGCCAAAATATTTATTTATTTTTTAAACCATTTCTTTCTCGGATACCACTATGTGCCGGCACTCTCAACTGTTTGCTTTCATCTGAAGAGTTTCATATCGCGGCGGCAACGGCTTTTTTAGTTTGGATTTAGTGTTCATCTGTCCTTGTTCCCCTCGGTTTTTTGTCGTTTTGTAGAAGTCCTGCAACTGATTGAAGGTTAGGTTAGGTTAGGTTGAGGTGGTTGTCAGCTTAAAGCCAAAACACTTAGACCAATAATAGTTCCATAGTGATACCACATGGGTTCTGGAAACGGTTTCTAGCCTACTCATTGAACCATTTGGAGCTTCTGATGAAGCGTAGGAGGTCCTAACGTCTATTTTTTTCAGATCATTTAGGTCGTTGAAACAGAAGCCTCCTAAGTGGAGTTTCCTTCTTTGGGAGAGACCTGGGCAGGTGCAAAGAAGGTGAAGAATAGTCTCCTCCTCCTCCTCGTCCATGCAGCTTCTGCAGAAATCATTTGAGAAAGCGCCAAGCCTTGTTGCATGCTTGCCTATTAGACAGTGTCCAGTGATGACACCTATAACAGCGCTGATATGCAGTCTATTGAGAGAAATCAAATTCTTAGAGCGCTTTAGATCTAGCTTAGGTCGAATCTGTTTTGTCGCTAGACAAGTTGTACCACTAGTCCACCTAGAATTTGTCAACTGATTGAAGCTTTGACAAGATTTTTTTTTAGACCTAGCTGTGTCTCAGAAAAGCGATTGCACATTATTATTGCCCTCCTAACATTCATTGGACTTCTTATCTAGGGAACTAAACCTTTTCGATGCAGGTTCAGTCCCAATTGCGGATTGACTATCAGCCATGTTCACCAGGGGATATTAGCCTTATATACCTCGGTTCGGGACTAGCTGCTTCTCTTTTCGCTTTTAAGTATTCATGAAGCATGTAATGTGGTGGAAGCGATTGTTTTCAGTTCCTTTGAATCCCTGACCATTTTTTTTTGCATCCTTTCTGACTGACTCCAATAATTTTTTGACTTTTCAAGATGGGCTGGGATGCGCAAGCAGACCGTGTTTGGGAGTTAAACGAAGAATTGAACTGAATTCTTCAGCAGCGTTCTTTTTCTAAGTAATCGCCAGTATCTACTTAGTAGAGATTATACAGTTGCTCTTCCTTATGCTAAGTGTGCTCACGCCTGATTTTTGTTGTTGAGGTCCAGCGACAAGACCTAAGTCTTTATTTTGAGATGAAATGCTTGTCCCATGAGTAACTAGGGTAGGTCAATTTGTCCAGCATTTTGCAGACAGGGCTAGATAATACAGAGGGCGGCCGATACAACCACCTCGCACATACTAGCCTCCACAATGTGCTGTCTTAGATCTAGTTATAGAGCTATTTCCATCCCACGGTTGATTGTTGGGACGATACGATTGACACCATTAAACCAGTCTAGGTGAAAAGAAGGGGAGAATAAAAGAGTGGGGAGGAGGGTTTTGTTGTACGTTAAGGGATATGGCCAACACGGTTACCTCTGAGAAGTATGTCGGGGGGAATATTCCTTTCTAATCACGTGTTTTACACTTTCGCAGACCCATATCTCTTCTAGTTTACTATTATGTATCGCATAAAATCAGTACCAGTCCCTGTGGGGTGAGCTAATAAAAGATGAAATGATGTCTGTTAGTTTGATATTTGATGCATATTTGTGGATTTGTTTGGTTACGCTTTCCTTGTATCTAGTTCGAGTAGCGAAAACTTGCTACATAGTCAAAAAAATGTTAAAATTGTCAGAGAGCTATATGAATTTTTTTTTTTTTAATTTCCAGTTTGCACACCATTTGGATTTATTCGCTTATTCGGAGTTGTTGGTCAAGTGCTAGTGAAACCTCATCTGCTGCGTGACGTTAACGAAGAGTACACCGCCTTCCATCTAGAGGAAGCCAGCGTAAGGCGGAAGCTAGCAAATATAGGTAAGTCTAATATAAAACAGAAATACCGTTAAATTTAACATTTATACTTTCTATTTTTAGAGCTACTAAATGTCAGTGTCTCTGATATAAACGGTCGCAGCCGTAGGTTTCATCCCAGCTTTGAAAGTATCTATCAGCGTAAGCCAATCAATGGTGATATCACCGAATCGGCCAAGCTAAACGAAAGACTGAGAGAATTAGAGTCTGAAAGAGAGGAACTAGAGAAATTACGAAGTTCCTCAGCACTGCAACGGAATTTTGTCTATCCGTTGGCAATGTTGCTGTTATTGTTCTTCACTGGTGTTACCATTCTGTTGGTGGTGCAAAACACTCTGGAGTTACTTATAGGAATTAAGGCGTTGCCATTAAGCACAAGGGTAAGTTTAAAGTCATTTGTATTAAGGTTTGATGCCCTACAGTTTTTTCTTCTTGCAGCAATTCACATTGGGTATCTCATCACTTTCGAAGCTGGGACCATTCGGTGCTGGTCTTGAAGTATGTTTGATATTCTATTTGGGTGCAACTTCAGCAGTTGGCTTCTATACGATGCCATTTATGAAAAATGTACGCCCACAGAAGAGAAAAACTTCACTATCACAGTTAATCATGAACTGTGCATTAGTGCTGATATTGAGTTCAGCATTGCCGCTGCTTTCTAGAATTATAGGTAAGCATGACCACCACCACCTCTTACGCATCCTTTCACTAATCTCGCTTTTCTTTAAGGTATTACAAATTTCGATTTATTGGGCGATTTTGGCGCCATCGAATGGTTGGGCAACTTTCAAATTGTTCTCCTATACAATTTGGTATTTGGCACCACAACAGCACTGTGCCTGGCGAATAAATTCACCGCAACCGTGCGCCAAGAACTCTGCGCTCGGTTAGTAGAAAATTACGTTCTATTCACCAACTACATGTCATTCATTAACTGATATTTCGCCAAGCAGCGACCAACAGTGGCATCGGCTTTCGCTGCTGCTGTTGCAAGGGCTGCACGTAAAAGGCACAAGTTTTAATCGACATTACATGCACGTATATAGTTTCTTTTTTTTTTGGAAAAAAAAGAAATGCGCGAAGTACTTTTTACTAAAAGAATGCTATGAAATGTTTTATTATTATAAATTAGACTGCCTTTATATCTAGTTCTACTCTTATACCACGCAGCTCAATCTTATACTAAACAAAACAAAAAGAAAAGAATTATCATTCTCATGTGCACACTCTTACTAACCAAACATACACAACAACAACGTAAATGTATCGTAAAGTCATTTTCGCTTGAAAGCCTTTTAATTAACACTGTACTTATGTCATTGTTAATAATACTATGTTATTTATTTATACATTACATATAAATATGTTTCTATTTCGTGCGACTGTTTTTTTATAGTTTGTAATCGTATTTTGTAAGTTTTACATAATCCTTGACCGCGCAACGTGAGTGAGTTTAAACTATTAATTTTAAATGATATATCATCATCACACTAGTCCATTAATTTGTCTTTTTTTTTCTATTTTATCATACTCAAGATTTATTTAGGGAAGAATTGAAAGAAAGTTTACTAATCTAATTTTTTTTTTTTTTTAATTATTTCGTGCGTTCGTTTAGATGTTATACGCACTATAACTTAAAGATTCACTATGTTAATGTTTAATGCTAAGTGTTTTTTTTCTCAAAAAAAAAATAATACTATGTATTTTTTATTATCCAGTTGTTTAATAGATTTTGAAAGAAAAAAAAAACTTAAATTAGAAATTTAAATGAATTAATAAACGTTTACTAATTACATGTGACAATAAAATAGTAAAACGTTACCCAAATTCAATGATGAGAAAAAGAACCATTAAGATACATTCATTTTAGAGAGAGAAAATAAAAGATTTTATTAAACAAATTGTTTAAAAATTTCAAATATTATATAGTCTTTCATTTAATTCTTGCATTGTTCCATTTCTATTGCTTTCCACCTAGTTATGTCATAAATACTGGTTTACACGCATTCATCGCGAAACTAGTACTGAACACACATACATTTTATATTGACAGGTATTCAATGAGTGACATTTATATTAAGTTAACGCGCAAAAAGATTTACACAAAAGTCGTTTGTAAATATGGAGTGGGGCCGATGTTGAAAACCGTGTTGTGGTAATTGGCCTTCACAAGTGTAAAATGAAAAGAGCCGATATTTTCCGAACCTTGCGACCACACAAAATTCCTCGTGATTCCAAGCATCACGAGGCATTTTGTGTATCGAACTGTTAAATTGTTTGAGGACAATAGTGGAGTAACTAATCGCTAAAGATTCGGACGCCCTCGCACTGTCAGAACTTCACAGGCGATGAAAGCTGTTAAAGGCAGGATTAATAGAAAAAAAAAAATTAAGACATCGCAGAAATCCATGTCTCGCATTATCAAACAAGATTTGGGACTCAACGCATACAAAAGACACACTGGCCAATTTAAGCAAAAATGAAATGAAAAATCAAAAGCTCTACGCTGCCGGTACGCGCAAAATGTTCACTGGAAAATGTTGTTCACGGATTAAAAAAATGTTTACTATTGAGGAATCGTTCAGTAAGCAAAATGACAGATCTGTGCTCGGTTATACAAACAAGTATCAGAACTCATTCCACCAGTCGAACGCAGCTCATAAAACAAAACAACACAAAGGTGACTCGAAAACAATATGGCGCACTGGCAATCCAGACCTCAATACTTTGAATTATAAGCTGTAGTCCATTTTAAAAGCGATGGCTTGTTCTACCCGACACCCAAATATTGGGTCCTTGAAGCGCGTCCTTATCCGTGCAGTGGACAATTTTCCAATGGACGAAATGCGCTCAGCGATTGATGAGTGGCCAGAGAGACTCAAAGCCTGCATAAATGCAAATGGCTGTCATTTCGAATAAATTGCTTAAATATTGTTTCCTAAATAATCAATTTAAGTTTTACAGACTAAAAAAAAAAAATGTTCGTTTTTATTTTAATACAAAAAATGCGTTTACCAGTATTTATGACTTGACTAGGTTGCATCATATCCTCATTATAAAAAATAGACTTTAACTTGTAAATAATAATATTAGTACGTTTTTGCATAACATAATTTTGCATTGCATCCTACTCTTGCACGTGTCATACTGAAATGAATACAGAGGGCGCGGTCGGCTACATGGCGAACGCGACGCGGTAACAATAAAAATGAAAATATTCAAAGGAACACACGTGGTCCTAGTTGCTACGGCTGTTAAGCATTCTGATTAAATGGTATGCTATAATAACATGTTGTCGAACGTTTGGATTGCATTGGCTTACAATTTACGCTCTTATTCCCGTTTCACACAGACATACATATACCCAGTAGGCATAAAAATACTGTTAAGACACATTGACCACGTTCATGCAACAAGCTTTTGGTCTTTCAACAGCTGATAGCTAGAAATTCGCTAGATTTACTATGGGTAGTCGTCGCTTTCGATAATTCTCGATAGTATTCGATTGTTTTAATTTAACCTTTTCATCGAATCTAGTTAAACTAACCGTCTTAGAAGGTATAACACTGGCAGTAGGATGGACATGTGGCTAAGAATGCAACTTGATCGTGATGATGACACAAGGAGAACGGAAAAAAATACTGTGAATCATAAGCAACGACAATAACAGCACAACAAAAATGCTCCCCAATTATCTGGACGGCTATCTTTGTAGTTTACAGAAACTTAAATGCCACCTGAGTTTCAAACCACTACACTAATCTTTCTCTCTCTATGTCTGTCTATAAACGTCCATGCCCTGCAATAATATAAGGGTATTCATATCCCCTTTAGTGCGCGCAAATTATAAAAAAAGACCATTATCGCGGCGATTTATTGCTATGAAAATTAAATTTCAAAAGTTAATTTAATAAAATTGTCAGTAGGTATTTATTAATACATGTATTTCGAATACAAACATGTAATCTAGGGTACTTTAAGGTCCTTTAAGACAGTCCGCAATTTGTAATCCAGTGAGTTTTGCAAATAATTTTACTAGAATGTCCACAGATTTTTTTGAAATACGATATGGTTAAGAAGTTTTGCCCCTACTGGAACATGTATTGCGATTTTGTGTCGTATAGGTAATTTTGACTTCTAGTCATAGCTTCATCGTTTAGAAAATACTCTCCCATCTTAGTTCATCCGAAAGTACCGGATAATCATCAAAATCTTTCAATCAGGTCCTTGGTGAATGTGTACTATTCTGTTATTGTATCTATGAACCTGCAGCTTCTTCATGTGTTACGTACGCTGAACTTCTTTCATCTTCAAATATTATTGGGGCTACCTACCGTTTTTATTCCTGCGTGCGTGGCTGCAATGCAAACATAAAGTCGTTTCTAGTCGTCTATCCGCCTTCTGGTATTTGCTGGCAAATTTATGATAGGGCCTCTGCAATCTTATGGTTGCCACTCTCTTGTGGTGTGCAAGCCTAAAGGCTGAACTATGATAGTCGGAAGCAATTGGAAGCTAATGTCATAATTCTACGTTAAGTTTCCTTCAGTGCTGTCAATTGCTCAAGTAGCCCATAATAGGCGTTTGTGTTCGAAAGCAAAGGTTCTCGTCCGATCACTGAAATCAAACATTGTCGGGCGCTGTTAGTAGTTAGATGAGAGACCGCTTGTCAAATTTTCATACGTACACTTACGAAAGAGTGAATCCATTCCATTCGCTCTTTCGTAAGTGAACAAAAGTGAACGAAAACTTAACGAATCGAAGCAAAAAGTTATTATCACACAATACAAATCCTTTGTATTCGTACTGTTTCGGAAGTGCACTCTCAGAGCTCTATTTATTATAGTTTGAGTTGAAAGATGGAAGTTGAGGAGGGTTTTGCAGTTAGAATCATTCCTTCAATGGCTTGATGGTCTCGAATAAGGTAAACATATTATTACAATCAGGTGGCCTATTATATACAAAAGTTCTTTTTATCTCGTCAAAATTGCCATCATGTATTTCTTATGGTCCTATTATCATTCGCGAATAGAAATTTATGCGCGAATCACCGTAATATGGCGAATATTTCGCTACGTGGTATTATGAATGTCGAACTAATATGTATATCACAGATCAAAGTAACGGCTCTCGAATGGTAACAGGGCCATTAATAAATGATAAAGGGAATATAATGTGAGTACCACGACTTGGGAATCGCATGTCTCGTCTCTTAATTGCATCAGCAAAACATTGCCTATAATATAGAGTTCGGTAACTAGCCGATCGATAATAACAGACTATAACAGTGAGAAGAGAATACCAATTTGAGAGCTTTCGTGAAGAGACATACTAACGTTGAGGCAGAAAATTTGTGAGAGTAGGCTTTAAGATTTTTTTTTATTAATAAAATCATCGGGTCCTAGCTTGCTTTCAATTCACGATTCAGGTTCATGCTACTATCGGAGTTACTAAAATTCTTTAAACCTTTAAAGTACGATATTATGCGGAGTATTCTCTACTAAGTCGTGTCATCCGTATAGACAAGAACTGAATGACAATCCGTTGTCTGTAAATCCAATGATGGAATTTTAAACGGCAATGATGGGGCGAAAATTAAAACAAAATCCATAGAACTCTGCCTAAATTGTAAAAAACTGGTTATTTGCTAAAAAAAAATTTTTGTGTCGAATCGAACTGGGTGACACGACTTAGACCGTTCGCTCATGGAGCTACACGAAGGATAGATAAATTTGACATTAAGTCACCATCTTGCTGACCGGTTGTTTTCAAGGTGTTCGTGATAAATTACGGGAGACTGAGCAAGTTGGTCATTGAGGTATTTTAGTTTCCTAATTTTAGCCACACAACATTAACAAAGCGGTACTACAAAACCCTTGGTTTTGTCATGAATACTGGTACACGCATTTTTAGTAATAATAGAAAAACGAACAATTATTTTTAGATTTTTTTTTTTTTTCTGTAAAACTTTAGTTGATTATTCAGAAAACAACATTTAAACAATTTAATCGAAATGGCCGCATTGCATTTGTGCAGGCCCTGAGTCGCTCTGGCCACTCATCGATCGCAGCATGCACCTCATCAATCGGAAAACTGTCCACTGCACGGATAAGGGCGCGCTTTAAAAGCTCAATATTTAGTTGTCGAGTAGGACAGGCTACCTCTGAAGTAAACTACAGCCTATATTCCAAAGGATTGTGGTCTCGACTGCCTAATGATAATGCGATCGGTTTCTAATTAATCCTGTCTTTGACGGGCATTTATTCTACCAGTATCCTCAAGCAATTTAACAGTTCGAAACACAAAATTCCAGGTTATTCCAAGCGGTCGCAAGTTCCGAAAAATATGGCCTCTTTCCATAAGGCCAATTGAATATATAACACGGTTTCCTATATCGGCCCCACTCCGTATTTGCAAACAGCTTTTGTGTAAATCTTTTTCCGCGTTAATTTAGCATAAATGTCACTCATTGAATACCTGTCAATATAGAATGGATGTGTTCAATACTAGTTTCACGATGAGTGTGTTTAAACTTGTACCAGTATTTATGACATGACTAGGTTGTGTGTAGCTCCATGTCCGAATGGCCTTAGAGAATATACTCTTACATCTACTCATCATACATCTCACGCAGTGTGTAAGTAAGGAATTATGAAATCAGTCTGTTGTACATGAGTAAAATCCGTTGCATGGTTTTCCTCATCGTCACCATTTTAAATTAACACTAAATGTGCATTTGTTTAATTTAATTGTTTGCAATGTTTCATTTCAACGTTTATTATTTATTTGTTGCAGATTGGGTTCGATGATATTTGTTTTTGGCTGACAACATGCACCAAGTTTCTTTGTTTATTTACGATTAACAAAGCATTCATTGACCATTTGTAAACATTTCCTTCTTTTTTTGTACGCACATTGTTATTCGATAAATTTTTGTCCGAAACTGTGATCTCAAAATACAAGAAATCTAAGAACAAAACCCTTCGCCAGTCGAATTTTTGTAAAAGTTTTCGTAAAATTTATTTAATTTTCTTTCAAGACTTATTTAGCAATAATAAAAATTAATAAATTACTAATTTGAAAGTCGTTTTACTTATCCACCACGCACAATCATTAACCGCCTTTTGGTAGAATATTTGGTAAGTAAAAAAAGGGTTTACTACAGGATACCAGGCTGAAGCGGAGAGAGTGAACGACTTTATTAAGTATTTCTGAACACTTGTGAGCCAGGCTTTTGGAACAGTCTTCTTAAATCTATAGAAAGCACTATTGGACAAATGGGTGGAAATATGAGTTTTACTCACTCAATTAGAAAGGCCAGGGGACTGTTGCGCAAATTAGGAGGATCAAATGGGATAACTCCAAGGACACCAAAAATCCGTCCTGAGCCTGTAGCTTAACACATTGTCGAGACGCCAAAGGTTAAACCTGAAAAGGAACATACCAAGATGGTGCCTAACTCGCCTGAAGACCATAACGCCTGAATCATCCGAATTCTCGAGAGAAGTCTCTGTTGCACAATTAGTTGTAGCTATTAATAAATTCAAACTATTAATAAATTCAAATTCAAACTTGGTAAAACATTTAGTTGATATAATATGCGTATCCGAAACATGGCTCTATCCAACCCTAAATAATGTGGCTATTGCTATCTCTGGCTATAAAACTTATCGAGCTGATCGTATTGGAAATAGAGCGGGTGGAGTGGCAATTTTTGTTAAGGAGACTTTGTCAAATAAAATTATTAAAACATCTAGTATCAACGATGACATCGAATACTTGTTTATTGAGCTTCTTTGTGGATTTGACAAATGCTTGATTGGTGTCATTTACAAACCTCCTTGGATAACTAACACAATTTGAATATAATCATATAGTAGTCACCGGTGAATTAAATATTAATCTCTTAGACAATAATAACATTCAGTTTAGAAACAATTTAATCAGCTTACACTTATCCGCAGTGAATACCACCTTACCCACGCATTTTAGTGCTCACAACTCTACCCTTCTGGAGGTTTTCATTGTAAATAGACTCGAACGAGTAAATTATTATTGCCAACTTGATGTTCCCGGGTTCTCGAAACATGACCCTATTCTTCTATTTTACGACTTAACTTTTGATCGCACAGCTGAGCCGACTGTTATTAGCTACAGAGATTTCAAGTCAATTGATCCGATTACCTTGGCGAGAGATTCTCTCAATGCAAATTGGCATAGTCTATATTTCATGCTATCTATTAATGAGCAGGTTGAAACTTTTACATCAATAATTAACAACTTATTTGAAAGTCATGTTCCCCTCAAAAGACTTGTCTTGTGCAACCAAAAACATAGCTGGTTCAATCAATACATCGCATCACTTATAAAAGCAAGGGATTTATCGTACAAACGGTGGAAAAAATTCAAACTTCCAATGTTTCATGATTACTTTAAGAAGCTCAGGAATAAAGTAAATCAAGAAATTAAGAAGTCCAAAACTAAGTTTTTCTCTTGCAAATTTAGACCCGGTCTGAGCAACAAGAAAGCCTGGAGGCAAATTAAAGAGCTTGGCGTAGGCAAAAATATTGATCCTGGTGGTTGCGTGGACATTGATATTGACCGGCTAAATAAAAAGTTTGCTGCTGCTTCTACTGACCACAACAGACAAATATGTGAAATAGACGACTCGGACTATATAAACCCAGCCCTTATACCTGACTCGTCAGCTAGTTTTGGTTTTGCCTCAGTAAGTGAATTTGAGGTTCTGAAAGCTATACTGGCAATCAAATCGGATCCTATTGGTTTGGATGGAATGCATCCTAGGTTTTTAAAAATTGTAATTTATCATGTGTTACCACCTCTGACATTCATCTTTAACAGAATATTAACTTGCTGCATTTATCCAAAATCTGGGAAAAGGTCAAAGATAATACCAGTCCTCAAAAGTACTGTTGGTAAAGAGCGAGAGTATCGGCCCATTTCGATACTCCCGTTCATGTCTAAAGCACTTGAAAAAATCATGAGCTCACAGCTTCATGCATATTTGAATAATTTCAACTTACTCTCACCATTTCAATCGGGTTTCAGACCACAACATAGTTGCACTACTGCATTATTGAAATTAGTTGAAGATATTCGCATTGAGATGGATAATGATAATGTGACTTCTCTGGTGTTACTTGATTTCTCGAAGGCTTTCGACACTGTGTCGCACGATATTCTCATTCTTAAGCTTAAACACTATTTTAACCTCGATTCCTCTGCCATAAAAATTATTATAAGCTACCTTGAGGATCGCTCACAAGCGGTTTATTCCAATGGCAATTTATCCTCATTCTTAAAAATTGATACGAGCGTTCCCCAAGGATCAATTTTAGGGCCGCTGCTGTTTACCATGTTTAATAATGATATACCCACTATTCTCAAACATTGTAAGATACAAATGTATGCTGATGACGTACAACTTTATTTGAGTTTTCCTCTGGGACTCGTTGAAGATGCTACAGCGTATAAATGAAGACCTTCTGACGGTGGTTAAATGGTCACATAAAAACAAACTGATGCTTGACTCTAAAAAAAGTAAAGAGAGGGTGGCCGTGGTGCAGTGGTAACATCATCGCTTGTCACGCTGTTGATTCACGGTTCGAATCCTGAAGTCAAGAATCATCTATTTATTTCGCACGAAATAAATAAAAAAATCGATCACTTGCGAAAGCTAAGTCAACTCTACTGTGAAGGCATAACACTGGCAGTAGGGTGGTCATATGGCTAAAATGCAACTTGATCGTGATGATGACCTCAGGAGGACGGAAAAAATTACTGTGAATCATAAGCAACGACAATGATAGCGAAAAACAAACAAAATACTCCTCAGTTATCTGGACAGCCACCCTTGGAGTTTACAGAAACTTAACACCACCTGAGTTTCAAACCACACCACTCTGTCTTTCTCTCTGTCTCTTCCCCTTTCCATAAAACGTACGTGTTCTAAAAATTAGTATAAGGGTATTCATATTCCCTTTAACACGTTCAAATTATAAAAAAAAGGTAGAAATCAATGGAACCATTTTAGATTACGTAAAAAGTGTTAAAAACCTCGGAGTGACATTTAATCAATATCTCACCTGGGAATCTCACGTGACCAATACTATAGGCAAAGTCTATGGAGCCCTGCGAGCCTTAGGTCAAACCGGTAGCTGCCTCCCGCGCAAAATAAAAACATCTCCTGTCAAGACACTGCTCCTTCCAATACTACTATATGCACACCCAATTTACTGCGACCTAGATAGCAATAGCTCACGTAAACTCACAGTTGCTTTCAATAGTACAGTACGATATGTCTATAACATCCGTAGATATGAACATATTTCGGAATATGCGCGTGAATTTCTTGGGATGGAGTTCAAAAAATATCTCGATTTTAATGTTCTAACTTTCCTTTTTAATCTTAAAGAATCAAAAGCTCCGTCATATCTTTTTCATATTCTTCAATTTGCCTCATCCGCGAGAAGTAAAGCATTTATTATTCCGCGCTTCAAATATTATACGACTCAGAAACAGTTCTTTATTTACGCTGTAAGACTCTGGAATTCACTCCCAGCCAGTTTAAGGAGATCTAATAGCAACGGTGACTTTAAAAGGCGACTTAGAGAGCATCTAAGCATATAAATGTGCAGACATTGAACTTTTATTTCTTATTTTTCTTTCTTTCTCTGATTTTTGAAGCTGTTTTGATTTGACAAAAGGATACTAAAAATCGTTAATTAATTATTAAATTTTTAAATTTAAATTTTCTCAAATGTATGTGTATATAAATATTTCTTTGTTTCCTTATTTTCTTTCTTTTTTATAATATATGTTTTCTTATCTTTCTTAATTTTTTTTAAAAATAATTATTATCAACCATTTAAAGTAGCTTCACAGCTTAAAAGATTTGTATCTTACGTTTAAGCCTTATAGTTTTAAATAAATAAATAATAATAATAATAATATAGAGTACTCTGAATTTCTAAAAAAAAGAATTTAGCCAAAACATCAAGCTATGGCTATGTAGGTTCTTTAATAACATCATACAAACAGGAATTCTGCTTAAGGAATTTAAGAGAACTAAAATAATTAGTATTTTGAAACTGGCGAAACAGCCCGATAGAGCTGATAGCTTTCATCCAAGAGTGCTGCTACTACAAACTGCTAGAGAGACATATCTATCATATAGTAGGATAGAGCAGTGTAAGCTGGCTTTCGTCCAGGTCGAAGCTGTGTCGACCAAGTACTTTTGCTGACTACGACCTCATCGACAACATGCCTGGTAATCGTACATTTGAAGTGTACATACATATGTAGACGACGTGGAATGAATAACAAAAAAGCTGAACAATGGCATACATCAAGGATCAGTTTTATCTTCCCTCTTGTTCAGCCTTTACCTGTTTGATATACACAAAACGAGATCCAGAAAGTTTCAATATGCAGATGACCTTGCTTTAATAACACAATTCAAAAATATGCAAGACTCAGTGGCAACGCTAACAGTACATACACTAAAAAAAATTGTTAGCCAACTCAACACAACTATGAGATTATAAGATTTAAGAGTCAGCATAAATCGACAACGTCGACATCAATCGAGAAAACCCCCAATAAATACAGCTGTAAGTCTTAAACGTTCAAATTTCCAACTGAAATAGGAATGAAAGAAACAGGCTGAACTATAATAGTCGGAAGCAATCGGAAGCTAATGTCATAATTCTACGTTAAGTTTCCTTCAGTACTGTCAATTGCTCAAGTAGCCCATAATAGGCGTATGTGTTCGGATGCAAAGGTTCTCGTACACCATCGGGTGCTGTTAGTACTTAGTTTTCATACGTACACTTACGAAAGAGCGAATCCAGTGAGCAAGGGTGAACGAAACTTAACGAATCGAAGCAAAAAGCTATTATGGTCACACAATACAAATCCTGTGTATTCGCTTTGTTTCGGAAGTGGTCGTACGAAAGCTCGGTTTCGGAGTACTCTCTGCCGGCAAAAAGGACTCCAGACTGCGGAAAAGGTGATAGTACATTGGTGAAACATCAGGAGAGTATGGTAGATGAGTAAGAATTTCAAATCCCAACTGTAACAGTTTTTATACCGTTACGCGAGAGGTATGGAGACTACCATTGCCATGCAATTGGATCAGCCAATTTTGCATGCACTATGTCGATTTCCTCATAATATTTGATGGCATTTATCGTTTCCCCTATTTGGAGAAATGGAAAGAGGAGTTATCCTTTCGATGTCCACCAGATTGTCACCATAACCTTTTCTGGTTGAAGACCGGGTTTGGGGGTGTGTTTTGTTTTTTTCATCTGCATTCAACCACTGTTCAGGACTTTTACGGTTGCAATACAGAATCAAATTTCCATCACAGGTGATTCTCCAGTGCAAAAACGGTTCACTTTGGTGCCGTAGTTTTCGGAGCTCGGGTACCTACTTGTCGAGTTTCCTTACTTTTTCTATGAGAGAGAGGTGTCGACTTATTGTCATGGGGGATTCTAATATGTTCTGTGCAATGTTCCGAACCGATTGCGTTGAATCCGAATCTATCTTTGTCAATTACTGTTTCCGGTTTCCCAAATGGCTCGTTTTTCGACGCTAAAGTCTCCAGAGCCCCTTACTTCCTCAAATCAATGTTTTTCGCTGCCAGACCCGTCCCACCCCCAGTTAAAATTCATAAAAAGAGTTCGAATTTGAACTGCCGACAGCTTGTTAACAGAGAGAGAGAGAAAGGAAGAAAGATTGGTGTAGAGGTTTGAAACTTAGGTGGTATTAAGTTTCTGTAAACTTCAAGGGTAGCGTCCAGATAACTGGAGAGCATTTTTGTTTTGCTGTTATTGTCATTGCTTATGATTCACAGTATTTTTTCCGACCTCCCTATATCACGATCAAGTTACATTTTCTGTCATATGCCCACCCTACTGCCAGTGTTATTCGCAGTAGAATTGGTTTAGCTTGCGCAATTGATCGATTTTTTTTTATTTCATGCGAAATAAATAGTTGATTCTTGACATCAGGAATAGAACCGTGAACCCACAGCGTAACAAACGATGGATTTGGTTGACAAATTTTCTCAATATGTTCTGTGAATCTTTAACCTTTTTGTTCGTTGCTCCTAGCCCATTTCCTAGCCTGCATTCTAATTGGGAGAGTTTGCATAATTGGCCTTTTTAGGTTTTTTGTGGCTTTCCGGAGAGAAAGAATTATTTCTATAATTAACGTGCAATAAGCCAAAACAACGTACAATCGTTTATTACTTGTACCGCACGCTAAATCAAAAGTAAAATACGATATATTATTTTAAAATCTTTATATTCGTCTTTTTGGATCGTCCTTTACAATTTACAATAATCATTTACAATAACTTTTCAATATACACACATAGAAGGGCAGAGGATAACAGTTTACATAGAATGCGATAACATCATTTGGGTGGTTAGAAAGCCATTTATACGAGATAACAAGTCCCTGACTAGAATACAAGCTAAAAATAACACACACACATACACACACACTCGGTTTAATGAGCTGCTTCTTCGATAAGCGTCTCTTCAAACTCTTGCATGTCCAAGTCATGTAGTGCTTTCTGCACCATCGCAGCCAATTCTGGTGGCAAGTCCTTCAAGTCATCCAATCGTTCCTTGGCGACGGACGATGATATTGATGCGGCATTCACGTCGACATCTTTGAATGCATACAGCGATGATATTATATCATTGCTAAGTAAATTACATGGTGCATTTCCATCGTACTCCGATGAGAGAATACTACGGCCGGATTCGGTTGAGAGCGATGAGGACATTCCATCATCTGAAACTCTTGAGGTTTTCTGTGAGTCATCGGGTTCGGAAGACATTGTGCCAGAATCTTCGGTAACGTTTGAAGATTTCGGTTCCGTGTCCACACTGGAGGGGCAATATCCATTGAGAAGAATTTGTGATGGCGAGAAACATAAATCAGATCCAGATTCGCATCCAGAGAGAATTTGTAGGCGTTGTTCTAGCTCAGCAATTTTCGATGCTAAAATTCTAAAAAAAAAAAAAAAGAACACACATAAAATATATAAGAAGGAACGTGATATTTGAGGTTGAATTACTTATTCGTTTTCTTCTGATGATTCAGTGCGAGGTTTTTGTCATTGAGGTTATCCAACAGTGCTAGACAAAGAGATTTCAAATCGGCAATGGTTTCCGTCTTGGTGGGCAATTCAACGCCACCATCAAGAAGGGTTTTCACTAAAAGTGGATGATGTTATGTTCAGTACAATGGGGAAGTAATTTACAACAAAAGGGTAACGATAACGTTTAGAAAATAAGCGAACAAAAGAGTGGAGAAATGAGACTTTAAAGAAGAAGTAATTTCTACATTTTATTGATTCATAAAGAACACAGCATAGGGTTATGTATGGGATAGCATATCGGGTAAATGGACTCCACGGTTTTGATGGAACAGACGGTCTCTTTTGTCGAAATTTTCATGACCGCTTTGAATAAATGTGGCTGAATTTCATTGATACAGCGCTCAATTTGCTTCGGCGTGGGTGGTCGTGGGCTTGTTGGCATAAACTTTAAAAAACCTCAAAGAAAAAGTCCAACGAATCACATGATCTGGGCGGCCAATTCGGAACACCAAAACGGGAAATTACACGACCAGGAAATGACTCATGCACTAATTGAACTGTTCCTCGGGCTGTGTGCCATGTGGCACTGCCTTGTTGAAAGTACAGCCCAAAATCCGCACCAACGTTGTCGATCCATTTATTTGTTAACAATCACTCGTGGATTTTCTGAACCTCAAATTCGACAAATTTGACGATTAACAAAGCTATCAGGGTAAAAATGTGCCTCATCGCCGAAGATGATTTTGTTTAAATAATCAGCATCCCTTGTTGTACACTGTGCGTGGTCAGTAGGCTTCAGTTCTTGAATCAATTGCACTTTGTATGCATGAAGATGCAAATCTTTCGTGAGAATACGCTGAGAGAGCTTCTCGAAATGTCCAATTCTTGACCACGTTGCCGAATTGATGTTCCTGGACTCTCAACAACACTCTCACGAACTGCTACGATGTTTTGTGTCGACCGACTTGTTGAAGGACGGCCAGAGTATCTAAGATCACTAATTGATCCAGTCTCTCTGAATTTTTTAATTAATCTCTTCACAGTTGATGAAGTTAAATCACTATTCCGACTATATTTTGTACGAAAATTGCGAACTGTAGCTGCCAAACCTTCATTATTTTTAAAATATTGAACAATGAAAACGCGTCGTTCTTCCGTATACCACTCCATTTTTAATAACCCTGAACTGTCAGCTGTTATGCTGTCTTTTTTTTTTCGTTGACAACACTTTACCGCACAAATGGCGCAAAATTAAAATCTTACGTAAATTTTGGGACACCCTTTAAAAGGGTGCTGCAGTAGAGAGGAAAACAATTGATAACTGAAGAGACAAAAGAAACTTTCAGATCACGACCCGATCCTTATGCGCTGTAGCGACACCGAATTCGAATTCATCGCCTTAGGACTGTTTCACAACATCCGGCATAGCGTCTCCGACATTGTATATTCGATATCGCATATGTGTGAAGCACGGCTTGGGCGACTGGTTCACGTAGAACTTGTAAACACTAATGCTTCGGCACGAAATATTCAAGGAAGAGGCAGACCTGGTTGGTCGCGTGCCATACCTCGCTGATTCCGAAAGGGAATTTTGATCTTAACTGAGGAATACGATTTATTGATCTGCACGCGGAACGTTCTCAGCATGAACACACTACATGCAGCTTATCAACTGTTATAAAGGATGAATAGCCTCTCCAGCTGGTGTGATTGGATATATGGGATGAAAGAAATCCTGCGAAATCTAATAAAGGCACTACTGCCGCCCAAATTTTCACATTTCGGCAGATACTGGAGAAAACTCAATCACCCTTATTACGACTAGCGTTTAAGTTGAATGAATCGTGGCGTTTTAGTAGCATTTTAGTGCCGGTATTACGGGAGCGAAACGCCTTGAGTGGCGTTTTACTTACATTGCACAGAAAAAACTGACATTGACAGTTGCCTGCTTTTATTATTCACCCTTATTATTCTTATACTTGAGTGCATAAGTACGTAGGTTTTAGTGAAACATAAAATTTGGTGAAACAAAATATGGACAGCATTTTAAGGCTTATGTTGGAGAGTAGCGAAGATGAAGACCAACAGGAAGCACGGAAAATGGATCTAATGCGAATACGGACAAGTATTAGATCGAAGTCCAATCCATTGGATTTACCAGATGCTAAGTATGTACAGTAGAAGTGTAAATTTTAAAATGGAAAGTAAACCATTTTCATTCAGATTCAAAATGTTCTTTCGGCTAAACAAAGGCATTTGCTTATGTTCTTAATGAAGTGCAGGAATGGCTTCTTGAAACAATAATTCCGTTTTTTTGGCAAAAACACTCAAACTTGCCGTAACCTTGAGGTACTTTGCTGAGGGTAGCTACCAAAAGGGCGTAGGCAACGATATTGTGTTTACGTTTAGCACAAACTACTGTAAGTAAGATTTTGAATGAAGTAACTGTCGCAATGGAGACCTTCATTTATCGTCAATGGATAAAGAGAGTTAAACGCCAATTGTCGAACAAGAATTACGTTCCGTAATAATATTTTAACTTATAGAGACAAGCTATATAGAGCCATGTTCCACCACTGTCATGTGATTTCTGTACTTGAAAGAATTGTGCGAAACTTACAAACCAACACTAGAAGCACAATCTTTCAAAAGCCTGTGCAACTACTTGCGTATGCCGACGATACCGACATAATTGGCAGAAATCTGCGGACTGTCACCGGTGCGTTCGTGAGCATTAAAACAGAAGCAGTCAAAATAGATTCAGCGGAGAACGACAGCAAAACAAAGTATATGCTGTCAACAAGGGACACCTATAACTTCGAAGTTGTTGGGACTTTGTATGCCTTGGCTCTGCTAGCATATAATACAATATCAGCACAGAAATCAAACGAAGAATAACTCTTGCCAATCGCTGTTTCTTTGGGTTGAGAAGGCAATTGAGTAGTAAGGCGCTACCCCGAAGAACTAAGGCGTCTACATAAGACCTTGATAATCACGCAGTAGAGGAAGACCTCACCTTAAGTGGAGCGCACAAGTAGAAGGGGACCTCAACCAACTTGAAGTGCGCAACTGGAAACAGTTGGCTCAGAACCGGGCTAACTGGAGAGTGGAGAGGTTTGTTGGTTGAGGCCCGGGTTCATACACCACTGTAGCACCGCATCGCATGCCTAAAGTAAAGTGAGGTGATAATCATTTGGATATAGGGGATACCTGTGTAAGGGATATTTGTGAAATAGTTTTGTCAAAATTAAGACTCGACGTGACATAGTTAAAGTGCACCACTGCAGTTCCAAGTAGTTCAAGAATCGTGATATTTAAGAAAGAAAGCTAATCGCGGAAAAGGACGATAGCTGCTCTATGTTGACATAACACTATATAACGAAGAAAAGACAACAAAAAAATATAGTTTACAACATCAAAACATAAACAAAAGGCTAAGTTAAAAAAAAAGCGAAAACTAGCGTTTACCTTGCTTATGGGACATTATATCTTGACTGTTATTGCCTAACTTAATGATACCTTTCTTGCGTTTCGTGTCCAGCATTGTCTTAATCGATTGGGCAAGCAATATTGAGGGAGAATAGAGAAATTGTCAGCATATTTGTTAGTAACAAACGTGCAAGGATAAATCGATTCACACTACACGCATACCTTATACTTGTTCATCGATTGTTTGGTTAGATCCAGTTCGCTCTCCGTGTTCTTTAGTCTCTCTTGCAGGTACTTATTTTCCAGGACTATACCGTCCACGTCAAGAAGCTGCAAAGAATATTTTTAACTTTAACAAATTGGAAAGGAACTTTGTAACGTCTCCAACCCTAGGATGTGATTCATTTGCTTTGAGAGCCAACAGCAATTCATGGTTCAATCGATGTGCTTTGCACTTGTACGCATCTCGCTCTGTGACAGCCTCTTCCTTCTCATCGAGAATAGCCTTCAGATCAAAGGCCAGTTGAGCATTCTAAAAGGGAGTGAGAATCAGCAAGTTTCACCAGCAAAACACCCTCGTCTCACCTTCTTCTTTAAATTTTCTAAATGACAAATGAAATCGGCCTTTTCGTGCTTCCATTGTGCCTCCTCTTTGTTAATGCTACTCGACGACCCAGCCACATCTCTCGCTAAAGGCATTCCCTTACTCCGCAGCACTTCAATGTCTCCTTGCAGCTCGCCTAGCTTCTGCTTCATTGCCTCCAGCTCCGTTGTAAGTTTTATATTTCTTTCTCGGGTGTCATGTAGCATATTGGCTACACTCGATTTACCACCAAAGCCACAGTTGTTGTAGTCTGTGTTCCGTCGGATGGCAGAGTACCTCAATTGGAGAGTCTCTGCCATCAGTTTGAACTGATCCCGTTCGGTACGGAATTGTTCGAGCTCTTTGCGTAGAATACGCAGGGCTTCCACTTTACTCTGCAGCTTGCGATGAATTGCTGAGGCCTGGAATAAGAGGTTCAGAGGAGTTACTTAGGTATTCCCCATTGCTGTGTCCTTGGTGGACGAGAAGACTCACCTCCACATTATAGTTCTCCATATGTTCACCAAATAAGTCCAATTGCGAGTCGTGCTGTGAATCTATTTCGGACATTGTTGTGCCTTTCTTTTGTACCTTCTCTGCTTCAAAGAGAAACCATTACTTTGTGAAAAATCGTATTTGGGAAAGAAAATTCGTCCGTTTTCCTGCGAAGGTTTCCTTTCTCTTAGAAATTGTCAGAAGTGTCAGTTACTATTCGGTTGATTTTTTTTTTTTTTTTTTTAAGGAAAGTGACAGCAACAGTTTGGGGAGTGTAGATAGTCAACATAAAACAGGGTGGCTGGATATCGTCAACACAGTTTTTAAGTGACACATGAAATTTTTGACATTTTTGAGTTAGGCCCGCTATCTCATGTTTGAAATAAAGAGTCGCATGTACTTGCTACATATATGCTATTCGTTTGTAAATTGTTCAGATTTCAAATTTAAGAAAAATAGGTTTAAAGCAACAAAATGGGATTTTCGTAAAATGCTTTAAAAAGCTAAATAACTTGTTTGTGAATATATCCAAAATTTGAATGCCATGTCCTTAAGTTAGATGTCAGTTTTGAATAAAGTCGATGTAATATATTGTCAACCATGACCGATGCCGCAGGCCATTAATTAAGCTTCTCAATATTATAAACGCTGAACTTAATTTGGAATACGTCCCAAGTCAATGGCAATTTGTAGAAGTCATAATGGTACTAAGACCAGGAAAACCGCCGAATGACAAGAAGTCGTGTAGACATATTTCGTTTCTCCCAATTATATCTAGAATTGTTGAGAGGATATTACTTAAGCGCTTACAGCCGGTTATTGAAGAACATCATTTTATTCCTGATCCAAAAGCAAATATTCAACCATTGACCATTTACATAGAATCACTGTCGAAATTGTAGAAAAAAAAATGTCTCGCAAGTAAGGTGTGGCATGCAGATTGAAATTATAACAAATTCTGCCTGTCATAACATCTGGCAACATATCTCGGGAATAGACTCATCCGTGTCAGACACAGAAACGAATACTCGAAATTTAAAGAAATTTGAGTTGGCATACCGCAAGGAAGCGTTCTTGGTCCGCTTCTGTATCTTCTATATGTCCGTGATATACCGCAAGAGGAAGGCACCGATTTAGCTTCACTTGCCGATGACACTGCTATCATAGTCATATGTAAAACAATCGAGAAACAACTGTAAAATTACTAAGCGCTCTGAATAATATAAATGAATGGACAAAGGCCTTGCGGATCTCCCTTAACGAAACCAAATCTGTTCACGTAAATCTTACTTATGAGAAAATGACCACCTTGCCGTTCACAAACGAGGCCAAATACCGCGGGATGACACTCGAAGGAAAGCTGAAATATAAGTCGCACGTGAAAAAGAAACATAAAGAACTCGAAAACAAATATGTAGAGAAAAATTTACTTGAGATCTCGGAATTCCTACAGTCGAAAATGAATCCAAACATTTTGCGCGAAAACACAAATTTCGATTAAACGGAAATGTCAATAATATAGTTCTACAAATTGTGGAAGAGAGAAAATGATTGTTCTGTCTACAAAAGACTAAACCTTTCGACTTAGTACAATACAAATTAACCGCGTCTAAGTAGAAGAAACTTTTATTGGAGAGACACCTGCCGAGGGTCTTTATTTCATGATAAACAAAATTGCTCGATAAGTCTTAACTTAGTTGGGGGAACTAGCAAATTTATATCGAAGCAGGTGTTTTTGGTGATTAAGGATCTCACACTTTTATAAGCACGCGCCTGCGGTCGTAGTGTCTATGGAAGATTTTCACCTACCCTTTGAAGAAGAAAAAAGAAAAAAAAATCTTTTGAATAAAATCTTTTGAGAAATGCCAATTTTCGCAAGTCCACTAATGAGTTAAGCACCGTTATTCGATTTTTCTAGAGCAACTGAGTAAGCAGTATTATTACTTACCTCCATTGGAACAGTTCACGTTGAAGCTAAAATGAAAATTCCGACTTCGCTTCGAATTGTGATCCTACTGATAATATATAGATATTTTGATGAAAATCCGTTCAGCTGTTTGGGCTGCAGTCGACCATAAATACAGATAAACAGAATTGAGAGACCCATTTTTTTAATTTCTCTATTATGGTAACCGAACATTTTTAAGAAACCAATACTTGCCATTATAGGTACAAGTAAAAACATGATCCGATTGATGTATTCAAAACTGACCTACCTTTATTAGTTTAGAGGATATCAATTAGTATGACATCACAAATTGATCAGTATTTGTGTGTTAAGGGCAGGGTAGCCACTTTCACTACTATCGAAGTGATTTCCCTTCACTTGTTCTACTTTATTTCGACATGCCGGAATAAAGCAAATCACTTCACTTTATGTTAAATAAATGCGTTACATTATATAAAAGGCCTCCCGCGCTGGTAATTCTCTTAAACCTGTGACAGGCCAAATTTGATCGCGATTGTTTCTCGATCACACTTAACCTAAAATATCGCTCAGCAATTTAAAACTGACACACTGGAACATGATGGGCCTGAGACGCACTCATACCAACGCTACCACTTTGACTGCGATAGGAGTAGATTCACTCCGTATTAAATTGAGTATATTGTTTTTTTAGAGTTCTTTTGAACAAACATACGCTTTGAATTTCTTTAGTAAATGTTCACATTCAAAGCACTTATTGATAGATAATAGGCGAATTCCATTATTTTAATTTTACCAATGTACACTAAAAGAGGTTTCAACTAACAGCATTTGAAAATGTATCTACATATTCCATTTAATTCTGTTGCATCAACAGCAGACGGTGAACTTTTAGTTAATAGTATTAAGAGTGAAATAGAAATACATCTTATGAACTTAAAATGCGTCTGGTCATATTTTTCAATTAGACTACTATGGTTTCGATGAACACGCCGATGAACAAATGAAGACGAATAAGATGATTCTATGATAGAATCCTAATAACTATATAAAAAAGAGAGGAATATTTTAAAAATGTCTTATCTGTTCATCCTGAAATATGAAATATGAAACTATCAATTTTCCTCTGGCTTACAGGTTTCGAACGCGCTTTTAAAATATAACTGGAGGAACTTAGCCTCTCAGTCTATCGGAGTATTTTACAAGCTTTTAAACTTGGAAGTGGTCGGGGAAACAAACATATTTCATTTTGAAATGTAACAGTTTATTAAATAGCTAAAAGTGGTCAGTGATACCGGGCATAAATTTGCTGAAAGAAAAAAAATGAGGGTATTTTTGTTCGTTGTTCTTCATTGTCATAGAAAAGTATTCAACAGTATTATAGACAAGCCTATACATATTAGTACTGACTGAAATTGGTTTCAATTTTAATTTAGTTTGGAGCTTAGCATAAAGTTTAATTTTCTCAAATAATGATTTAATTAGGCTTTATTAAATAGTAAAAGAACTACAATATTCACTATAACTTATAGTGATTTGTCTCAGTACAATAAATATAATCTGCACGCATTTTTCCGAATCTTCTCTGGACTCATGTTTCAAAAGTGGCAGTTCTGCTGTCATAAATCGAGCTGAGCTCGTTCTGTGATCTAAGTTAGTTCCACAACGCACTTATCTATTGTAGTTTGGAGCTAAGTTATAGATGACATACTTAGATGATCGCGATCAGTGAGTTAAGCGGGATAAACCATTTTGGTCTGTCATGGGTATTAGTTGTAGTTTAAAGTACATATAGACAGAACTGCCAGATCCACTTTTAGAGTTTATTATAATCATATTAATAATACAAATATGCAAGGGTGGATCCAGGTGGGTGGCGCAGGGGCTCGGCCCCCCCCCCCCCCAGACACGATTCAGATAAAACAGGCCAGTCGAAAAAACACTAGCAATTAGAATACTATGGGGTACACTCTTTACCTATCTGGCCTTTGTGCCCCTCCCTGAAATAAATCCTGGATCCGCCCTTGCAAATATGACACAAAATAGATATCGAACGAATAGTTTCAAGAAAACAATACTTGCTCTTCATAGAAGCGGGCAAGATATTATCAAAAATTATGTCGGCAATTGATGCTAATTCATGTGGACTTGTCTATCCTTTTAAGAAAAGTAGCCGCAAGTGTTAAAAGTAGCTAAACAGCGCAGGGGCCCATAAGTAAACCCAAAATAGCTTTCTATGGAAAAGCAACATACTCACATTCCACAAAAAAAATCTATTCAATATTTTTCTAAGCTGTTTGCTTTATTAATGGAAAATAATTCAATTTAAATGGCTGCCGGGGTGGCTTGGCAGTACCCCATCCTGTCAACCCAATTTAGCGATTAATATTGTGCTTAAGTGCCTGAATCTTTTCTGAATTGTCAGCATAACATCGATCATTAAAAAAAAAAATTTCAAACCATATGAAATCGCAACTCCACGGAGGCCAAACATGTTATGATTACAAGGTTATTGAACTTAGTGCGCAACAGATCGATTGTTGGACGGCAGAGATCGTCCAACTTCATTTCTTCAGATTGTGGTTTCCTCGGTTATCATGCATTTGTAGCACTCTCCCTCGACCGTAACGTTGTTGTCATCTTCATCTTCCAAGAAAAATGGGCCAACAATGCAGCCATTCCACAAACCACACCAAACAGTCACATTCTGAGGATGCATTCGCTTCTATACGACTACGTGTGGGTTTTCCGAGCTCTAAATACGGCAGTTTTGCTTGTTTACATTATGTAGATTTATTTTAGCAAAATCGACGACAATTCGAGCTGCTCTAACTGCCGGAACACAATGCACGGTAGCTGCGGCTGTAGTAGTAGAAGTAGTTCGAACTATCAAATAGTGTGGTTCTGTAGCGCGTTATTCCAAATGAAATGCCATTCAAAGAATTATCATTTCAATTTAGTTCGTTTTGTGTTTTCTCTTGTGATTTTGGTACTGAGGTTGGTATAAATTCCACAGAATTTCTTTATTTTTTACGAGCTCAATAAATGCCTCAACGCCGCTGTCGTCCACTTTTACACTTATAGTAAGCTGTCAAGCTTGCGGCGCCACTGAAGTTAAAAGTTAGCCAACTCTTACTACCGACACAGCGACGCGCTACTGTTACAGCTACCCATTGTGTTCGCAGAATTGAGTTTGTGTGTATTCTACTTTTAACAGCTCGAACTATTACTACCATTACCGCCGCAGCCACATCATTGTGTTCCAACAGTAATGCCTAAAACACAATATCGCCTCGACCACGGCTTCGCCTGACGTCTATGAGTTAAACCGTAGGAAATCAATGTATCCTATCACAATGTCGCTTCCACCTCGACCTCTCATTTCCCATTAGTAAAGAAAAACGTAATGCTACGTAACGACACTCTAACCCGAGGCAGAAGTTGAGATGAGCTGAACTTTCGCTTGCTCAAGGCGAATGGTACGTAACGAGACGAAGCCGAGGGATATTGTGTTTTAGGCACAAAGCTCAAATAGAGAAGCGATAAAGAAGCGGGTTGCCATTTTGCTCAATTACTGAATTGTTGGACCTTGGGAGGGAATAATCCGAGATCTTTATGCATAATTCTCCTCAGGCTAGTGCAGCTAATGTTCAGTTGCTGAGATCTGTGGCGAGTTGTGGTTCTCAGGTTTAGGAGCACAATTTTGGCAACAGCAGCAATATTCGAACACGAGAATAATTTGTGTTATCAATTTTTATACCAATCTTACGAACATTCTTCACAAACTTGCATCCAAAGGCACGGTTGGTGCATTATTTTGACCGAAATTTATTTTTAAATTCGCACTGTTTCGACAACGCAGCACTTATTCTAGCGTACATCGACTCATTTCGTACCGCGGAGATATGTTACAGTGTTTCTGTCAATGTTTTGAGTGCGAAAGAGCTGTCAGTGTCAAAATAACATGTAATTTAAAAAGAAACCAGCAGATGGCCTACTCATTACATTATGACACAAATAAAAAGCAACGCTTAAATTACACAAAACTATCAAATGGAGGATTCAAGATTTGAATTTACATAATTCCGCGGTATAATGTATTAAATCGTACAAAAATGACTGATATCGTTGAAAAGGTGGAAATTATTTATAAATATTGGAATATTCCACTTCTCAAACCGTCGAAATTCGAAAAAAAAATAAGGCTATACAACGAACATTGCTGCCCCACTCATCCATTAACAGATTAAAGAACAGTAACTCAGAAATCCCGTTCCTAATTTTTCACTCAAATCCCGAAACAATTACAAAGCCATAGCCATATCATAAATTCTTCTTCATCAGTTGATTGAATTGAAAATAAGGAAATACCACCACCCCGTTGAAGAACAAACTTCTTTACAATTTGTATGCCTACCTGTTAAGTGGACATAAAATAGATTATTCCACAGCAAGCAAAAGGATTGATGGCAAAAAGGAAAGCTGAAAGTAAAATCACAACACATCAACAGAGCCCTTGAACTTTGCTGTCATGGTAATCGCCTTGGGCTCGAGGATATCCTTGCAAAAAAGCAACAGTCTATTTGGTTGGTGCATGGTAAAGAGCGCACGTGGTATTGACGAAACAATCTGTTGCCGATTGTTTTGAAAGAAAATTCCTAAAGTTCGCCAACGAAAGGACAACATCGTCACTTAGGCTAATTGAAAAAGTTTTCTTGTTTTTTTTTTCTTCCTGCGGTTTATTGATTTAACATGAGAGGAGAACACGCAAACTGAGTAAGGTACATTGGGCAGGAAGAATAGAAGAATAAAACACTTGTTGCTTAAGGATTTGAAGTTGAGGAGTTTTATTTTTAAGAGAAGTTAAAAATGGAAGGGTAGTCAAAAACTTGTGGCATTATTTGCGAAAAGTTTTTCGCGAAATCAAACATCAATGGTTAAATATAAACTTGATGTTTGTTCATTTTATGCCGCAGAAGTTTTCATAACCTTTTTTATATACTCGCAGTAATCAAAGGTCTTTCACTCTGAGACGCAATTTCAATTTAATTTCAACTTTCTGAAAAAAAAAATATATATATATATATATTATTTAAACCGATCCTCATTGGTATTTTAAAGCCGATTGTCTTGAAGGACATGTTGTAGGTAGATGCTTTTGAAAATCTCTTTAAAATCTTCAAATTCATCCGCTGGCTATCGGTTGAACGGCCTGCAAGATCAGCACCAGAGGAAATGACACAAAACCCGTTAATACTATGGCTTAGGTTTTTTTTTCTATAAGCTTTTGTTAGGAAAGGCAAATCTGTAATGCTGAGACAGCGCTCCGAGACGCCTGTTGATTATGCTCTTGATTGACTGGAGACTAAAAGTTTCTGGAAATATGTGTCATGCAGTCTTCGACGACCCAAGGGTTGAACTCAGTGAAGTAGATGAAGAGAATATTATGGGGCCGAGCTTCATACATGAGAATAATACTCAAGCCGCGGTCTACTATGTTCAGAAAAAGGAGTTGTTTCGCTGTAAAGTATATATTTGTTCTTAATAGGTAGCTCAACTTCATGGGCGCCCATTTAGCGATGTGGGATATGTGGTAGTGCCATTTTAAACCAGAGTTGACTGTAACGCCAAGAAGATCCATGATTTCCTTTGAATGGATAACGGTAACATAGGAGAGGCTTAGAACAGATACATTCACGCTCCCGATATTTAGCTGGATGGACTCTATCTTAAAAGGAGGAGTCTCACCACCTCCAATAAGATTGTGTAAGCTACATATTGTATTGACCGACAATCTGCCATAGTCGTACAATATACAAATTGTAATATGCGAGCTACACACGGCTCGAGTAGATAAAACGATATTCTGTGAAATTTATTTCTTTATTTTCTAGTCTATAGAACAATTCAAGTTCACACTATACTATTCTTCGCAATCTCCTTCCTTACAAGACCTCTTTCTTCTCAAATCACTTTATCTCCTTTCAATTACTTAATTCACAAATTCAAACTAATTACTTCTTCTTGATAACTTCGGCGGTTATCACTTTTCCAATCTCTTCGCCACGGTTCTAAACCAACTGCCTGCTCTCGATCGCCATCTGTTCTTATATAGCAGAAGTTTCTGATAGCCAGAAACTTCTAGCAAATTCTTCGACCACTGGAACAAGAAAAATTCTGATGTAATAATTCCAAGATGACAATCATTTCTTGCAGTTATAATTCTCTCTTATCCGTGATATTATCCGTCTCTTTCGTAGACATGAACTGTGGAGACTAACCGCAGACACGAACCTCGAATGAAAGGACACTTCGGACCAAAATTCTGCCAGAATAAAAAGACACTTCGGAATTTGTTGCATTATACTTTTAGGGAGCGCAGTTATTATTATGTTACAATATGTATGTATATGCCCCCTCTACTCAGCTGTGTTTTCAAATTAATACCATTTCCATTGGTCATATTTGGTAAGCGCGCTTCTAACTACAGAACACGCTGGTCTTAGACAGCATGGTCTTAGACAACAGCAGCAAATGCACCAAGCTAGTAAACCATCTCCTGGACTCCATACTATACAATGATATTACCATTAACAATGTTTACCTCCCAATCAACTCTTGATACGGCACGAAGACAGGAGATGATTGACTTGTTTATGTCTAACAGGTCTTTTAAGCCAATAACCAGCTGGAGAATTTTCCCGGAGGTATCGATCTCAGACCATAGGTATATCGAATTTCAAACCTTTGGATACATTTTATTGAGGAGTTAGGTAAATCTGTTAAAACTCCACCCAAATTTGGAACTAGACAAGAGCTGATCAAACCTGCATGGTAACCTTATCAGATGTTGCGAACTGACGTGCTCAAAAAAAAAATACTGAGAATTGCAAAGACTGTAAAAGGAAAAAAGCTTGTTGCGTCTTTTGATGGATACATAGTATAAGCCAGTTGCTGTCAACTCCGAACCTGGTATAGGTTAACAAATGCGAATAGAGTGGCATAGGACAATTGAGTGAGCCTCATGTGCGCAGAGTTGCTCTATTTTTATTGTGATGTAATTTTCTATAACTTTTCGCCACATTTCTGGCTGTATTGCGGCCATAACTTCACGGATGTTGCTTTTAAAGTGCCCCTAAGTTTACCTGCATAGACCCGATCTGAAGCATAGTCCCACAAAACGAAATCAGACGCGGTCAGATCACACGATCTTGGTGGACAATTGATGTCGCCAAATCTCGTAATTAAACGGCCGAGGAACTTTTCGTGCAATGGAGCCAAATTTGCCTGTGTTGTGTGGCATGTAGCCCCGTCCTGTTGGAACCACATGTCGCTTACATCAATGTCTTCAATCTCACAGTGGCGCCTTCGTCATTATCCAAACAAAAAAATACGGCCACATCACGCCTCCGGTCCACAGAGTGCACCAAACTGTTTGGATTCTCAGAACCCCAAATTCTGCAATTTTGTTTGTTTACGAAGCCTATTCTCATATTTCTCACACATATTGAGTTTCTGTATATCCTATTGGATTGTTCCACATGGATATTTGGCATAAACTTGCTCTACTATACTGTCTTCTGATTGTGCTCTACATGCATTGATGAACACCCCTTCTCTTAATATATACACTGCAGGCCAAAAGTTTGAGGCCGCCCTCAGTGTTCGAAGTAAAACCAAAATCTAACATCGAAAAAAACTCTTTAGTAGAGTAATAATCATGTAAAATGAACGGGTAACAGGGATATATGAAACCAAAATAAGAAGAAAAATATTTTCATTTTATTCTTAATATAAAGGAATTTAATAATAAGAAGAAAAATTACTTAAACCGATTGTTCGTCGAAAAAGGCACCTGTACATTTGATTACTGTTTTTCATAATTCAGTTTAATCAGTTTTTGAAATGTTGCCTGTGGTATATTGCTCCAGCAATATTACATTCGAGCATTGATCCCGGACTCTTCTATCCAGTTCCTCCCACAACAGCTCTATGGGGTTTAAAACTGGTAATTGCGGCGGCCATACTATTATTTTTAAGATTTCTTCATCTTCCCTCTGTTTCAAAATCTTGACGTGTGTTTAGGGCCGTTGTCCTGTTAAAATAGGAATCGTTCGCCAATTAATCTTAGTCCAGAGGTGACAGCGTTTTCTTCCAATATTGTTTTGTATGCCTCCATATTCATTCTCCCAATCACTCAAGTCAGATCTCCCATTCCACTTGAAGAGAAACATCCCCAGACCATGACAGAATCGCCTCTATGCTTGACGGTAGGAACCACACAGTCTGGTAGCATCTTATGTTCAGCGCTGCGTCGAACGATCTCATTTGTGTGCCAAATACCTCGAACTTGGATAAAACGCTGTTGAAATCTCCTTCCGTCCAGTCTTTATGCTTTTTGTCCCATTCTAACCTTTTCTGCTTGTTTTGTTGTCGCAGCAGGTGTTTTCGAACACCAACTCGCCTAAATAGTCCAGCATCTCTTAATCTTCATTTGACCGTTGTCAAGGACAGCTCATTTGTAAACAAACTTCCGACTGTTCAAAAACGTGGGTATAAAATTCTACTTTTATTATCTGAATGTGTTGTGTATTGTTGTCAACGACAGCACATTTTTAAACAAAGTGCCCACTGTTCAAAAACGTGGGTGTAAAATCCGATTTTTATTATCTGAATGTGTTGTGTATTGTTCAGGTAGAAAATGTAAGTAAAAAAAACCCAATGTACGAGTACTTCATAAAATTCAATCTCCATGCATAAATGAAGTTAGTTGTCTAGGTAGTCCTCAAACTGTTGGCCTGTAGTGTAGGTATATCTTCTGAAGAAAACAATCTGTGAGTAGTTTATAGACTTTTGAAACAGTCATCAAACCTTTTACGATAAAGTGGAAAATTACACTTTCCAAAAAGATTAATATGATACTTTGAAGTATGCATGGATTATTAACTGCTTCTAGTGTAAATTTGAACATCCCTGTGTATACGGTTCGCAAAAACCACCAATAATGCTGCTACTAGTTTTTTGCATTTGATGCTGGTAGTAATGGACTTTGGCAATGACAATCTCGACGACAATACATTTTCTTACAGTACTTCTTCTATTTTTGCTGAGTTCGTGATATCCTTATCTTGGCATCATCTGGGTAGCGGTCCGAGTGTTTGAGACTCACAAGTGGTTGATACTCACTTTGTATTCTCAATTCGCTCGCACTCATGACTAATCATTAGTTTCCCGTTTCTAGGAATCATTCATGGTCTGCACTCTACAATTACTTGTTGGAAGTCTCTAATTTCTTGAAGTGATTCGTGGTTGGTACATATTACGTCATGGCTGGTCATTCATATATACTCTGTGACGACTCGTTCAAGGTTTCTCGACTGAGGGTTATTTGTCATAGTCATTCGTGGATAGTAAATAAGTCTTGTAACGAAGCGTTACGAATTGCTTCCTGCAATTTCCCCACTGTTATTGTCGTTATAAAGGAGTTCAAAAAAGACCGACTGCAAAAGACTATGTACATATAGTCAACTCTCGTTTAACAGGAAAACAAACACCCGTTATATTTTACATAAAAGGAAAGAGTTTAATTTGTTAAAGCAAAGATTTTATTCAATTCAGTTTTAATTTAATGAAAAAAAAAAAAAAAAATCTAAAATCACTTCGAATCACACTGTGAAATATTGCGCATAATAGAATTCATCCGAAAAGTGTAAGGTCGATCATTTTTCAGGTTTGCGAATAAAAGATTTCCGGGTAAAAGAAGTTTGACCAGCAATTGAATAGAAAGATAGATGATGAACCTCAAACCAGAGATGAATACCAGTTTTGAAATTATTTTAAGTAGTACTAAAAATAATTTCAAAACTTGTATTCAGAGCCAAGTGTTTGTTTTTTGCCCAAGCTTTCATCATCTGCAACACTTCTTATTTTTAAGAAAACATATTCCAATGTTTTTAATTAACAGCAGTAAGGATTTGAATGATATTAGTCACGCCGTTCTCTCACTTCGTGGTTGAATTACACACAGTTTCTGTAGTATTCTGATAGAAAATTCAGTTTTCAGCGTCCCAGAGATAAAAGAATGTGCATTTATCTTGTCGCGCTAAACACCAGCCCTCTCTTCTTTCGATTGCACGAAAACTAGTAAGAAAAGCGTGATAACACTTAAGACAATTTTCATGGGAAATTTAAAAGGCAATATTTTCTTTCTCATTTATTACAGGATAAACCATTTGGAAGACAAGCACGAAAGGCCGGAGGTGCCTGCTGGAGTAGATATTCACCCCAAAAAGCGAGGAAGCATTCACCTAACAAGTGCGAACTTTTCAGATATTTATTCCTGCCCCTACGAAAACATATCCCCTATATAAAAACAGTTATAATTTTGTTTTTTTACAGGGTGTTTATTATGTCCCAAGTCTATGTTGTTGTCAATTTGCATTTGACGGTCGTGAAGGGCAGTCGATAATAATATATATTACGGAACGTCTAATACCTCAACAACTTGTTGAAGTTATTAAAACATTTTATCTAAACCGAGTTTACGAAGAAATTTGTGTAATTTTGTTTGGTTTAAATCTTGTGCCTAGCAAGTCAACCATTCAGAGTATAATGAATAACTTTGAAACTCAGTATACACTGCCAGGTAAAGTGAAGTCCGCTCGATTTCGTAGCGTAAGTGATGAAAGTCCGGCCACCTCCGCGGCTTCTTCCTTTGGGGATATTAGAAGCGAAAGGTCTATGGCAACAATCCAATCACAATCCCGATGCTGAAGGACAACATTGTTCAAGAAATTGGTAAAAATAACACCCGAAATGTGCCGAAACGTTATGCAAAATTTGGTTGAAAGAGCATGCAACTGCACTAGTTCAGAGGCGTCCATTTGGCTGATATAATAATCCATTCATAATTGTTATAAACTAAAAAATCGGTTAATAAAAGGATAAATTAAAAAAACTGTGTTTAATTTCATACTTAGTCAAAAGAAACATCGTCCTGAAACATAGAAAAATGTGCTGTATTTTTTTAGTCTTATTTGCGTGGTAATAATTAGTTACAATAATTTTTTGTAATTTTTGGGAACACAATTTAATTTCTCACTCTTGGCAGCATTGCACCGATGGTGACAGACGTGTAACCTTCCAATTGCTATATATAATTTCCAATGTCATTCGATGACTGAGTTTGGTTTCAGTACACTGTACAGTGTATGGTTCCATGCATACCATGCTGTCTCGCCGTCCTGCAGCATGTGCTCACATGCATGTTGATGTCGAATTAGGTCTAGCACTAAAATTTAGTCTAAGTTCTTTCAGTAATACCACAATATGAGGATTTAGTCCATAAATTGATCGCCATCTATCCTTCTATAGATGTCCCTGTTGCCTTCATAACTGTTACCTGATAGGCTTCGATTGTCTTTCGCATCTTATCGTCCGTCCTATTGTAACCTTTATATTTATTTTTGTCCATCTCCCTTATGTTTTCGGACTGCAAAATAAACTTCGCAATCGGCTAATTTCATAGAAAAACACTTTGAATTGATATAAAAAGCGTCATTTCTTTAAAAGCGTCATCTAGCGCATGGTAGAAAACTTAATTGTTTGAAGTACTTTTACGCCGTAGACCATACCAAACAATAGACGAATGCCCGGTTTACAATGCAGCGTGATAGCGAGACGAGAGCGAGACGAGTCTAGCGCGAGTTGTCAAAAAAAGTTTCGATCTATGCAAATATATGAAACAATACACAATGATGCGAGACTCGTTCTATCGCAACGCATTCTTTTCAGAAAATTGAAAAACTCTCGCGACGAGATTGCCTGTCAGCAGGCTGATGCGTCTTTGTTATGTAGCCAGAAAGAGAAAGATGGTGTGTTGCCGTTGTTGCTTTTTCACTTTAACACATAGATAATACAGGCTCGCTGTCAAAAGTATCGCCTTCATTGTGAACTTGGAAACGATTTTATGAGGACGCTCTAGTCTCGCTCTCACGTTGCATTGTGAATCGGGCATAAAGGCTGAACTATAATAGTAGAATGGTTTCGTACGACCACTTCCGAAACAGAGCGAATACACAGGATTTGTATTGTGTGACCATAATAGCTTTTTACTTCGATTCGCTAAGTTTCGTTCACTTTTGCGAACTTACGAAAGAGCGAATGGATTCGCTCTATTGGATTTGCTGGCTCCTCAAGATCACTCCTCAAAAGGCAAAACTTTCTGGCTTCCCAAAGCCGTACCTAGAAAAGTTGGATTTCCTCGTTTCTTAAGGCCGCCCATAGAAAAACGGATTACAATTTTCCCATTACTGCTTCTTAAAGTCTGCACTTGTCCGCTCAAAGTGCTGGACTTGCTGGTTTACTAAGAGTGCTCCTCAAAAGCCGGTTCCTTCTGACACCTCTGAAAAGGTGGGACGTGCTCGTTTTCTGGGCCTCCTATATATGTAAAAAATAATACTAAAAAATGGTAACTAAATTGGTTTTCTGCTGGGAACATACCTTCTGACTTGGCCATTATGTAGGTATATAGGTATTAGTAGAACCTGAATCTTGTTTCGTTAACAACATGTCTGAGTTACATATATCTTCTCTGTGTAAAAGCTGGTTCCTTGGTTTCATCCATTTCTCAACCATCACCTAAAATGTTTGTAATGAAACAACTAAAATCAACTTTAACGCTTTTTTTTTTATTCATCTGTCCCTCTTTTTTTTTTTACCAACATGATTCACAATATATCATATTCTAAGCTCTGACGCTTAGTTGCTTACAAAAAATACAGCCCTCCGGAGATGAAAAGGAAAATTTGAAAGACATTTACACCATAAGTGTCCTTATAAGTACTAAATTTAAATAAATAAACCAACACAGCGTTCAAAATAAATCAGTCAATTTTTAAAGGATATTAATAACGGTCAGCTATGCTATAAACTAATTTGGAAACAATAGTCACTCCTAGGATCGAAAACACATTGACCCTAAGAGCTTTCTCTATAGCATTTTATTTCACCAGAGTGTCGCGCTGAAGTACGCTCTGGCAGCAAGTGTACGTTGTTTCGATACTGTAGTATGCCTTCCTGCCGCAATTTTCGTGTCAAATTAAGGAACTTATTATAGAGGCATCCTTTGGGATTCTTTGATCCATTTCTAGCTGTGTAGTAGGTTGCCTACAATGAGCAGTGTTAAACAAGATCAATAAAAATAAGACTCAATTTCATACCTCTTCTTCCCTTGGGAACAGTTGAACAATATCATGGGAAATTTTAGCAAAGTCTTCCTGTACCAGCCATCTATTCCTCTTGATAACCTCATTTATCAGCAACGTTACAAGTCTTCTGCGATGGCTATAGTCAAAATTCCCATTCACTTCGTAGTATGCTATAATTTGTTGACCCTCGTAGCTATTGCTTAAAATTTCATTAACATCCTACCAAAAGAAACATCACAATTGTTTATAAAAAAAAAAATGTTTATAAAAAAAAAAACCTTACAATTTGACAATTTTTATTCTTTTTATGTTGAATAACCACACTGTATCTCCTCTCTAATGGTTCAGAATGAGGTCTTTCCGGAGGTGGCTCTTCCAAGTGCATTTCGTCGATACTGTCCTCATTATTACTGTGAGCATTTTCACTGATCTCTACCGACTCATTATCAGAATTCTTTTCTTCTTCTTTAACATCTAACTCTGGCATTGGGACGTTTTCTTCAGTTTTGGAATCAAGCCTCCTTGTGAGTCGGATACTAGCACTGCGTCGTTTATTTTGTCGTCGCCATTCCATTAAGTTGGAACGAAAAATCGCTCGACGACCTATTTTTGGTATAAGCTCACAAATATCCTTTTCGGTGAGACAAAAAAGTGCTCTAGCTTCAACTTGGTGTGCTAATTTGAAAAGAGATGTATAGTTTATACTTTCGTTTTTGTTTATAACTCACATTTAAATTTTGGTCGGAGATCAGACAAACCCCATGTTTGTAGTAGTGAAGATACATTTTCTCTAATCACATTATCGTTTTGTACATATGGAGGGGGTATTTCTAGAAAAATAAGATACAAATGCATAAAATATTTAAAGAAAAGTTAGAAAGAAGGCAGACCCTCTGAACTACGCAAATTATAGAGGCATAATTCTGCCGTATTATGTAAGCGTTTAAAATTGATCGCCAACCGATCTTCCGTATCAGTGCGATTTTAGGCCGTGAAAGTCTACCATCGACCAAATATTCATATTTCATCAGATCTTGTAAAAAACACAGAAATTTCGAATAGATACGCATCACTTGTTCATCGATTTTAAAGTAAACCTATGAAGAAGAGCTATAAAAAGCCATGCCTAGTTTTGGCTCGTCTGTCTGTGCAGGATGACGATGAAGGACACCCTCTGTTCCATCGAAGTCGGTAAGAACATCACCGAACCGTTCGATGTCAGAAAAGGTATTAAACAGGTGACGCGCTATCATGTGATTTCTTCAGCATCATGCTTGAGAAAATTGTACGAAACTCACAAATCAACATCAGAGGTAAAGTCTTTCAAAAAAGTGTGCACCTACTCGCATACGACGATGACATTGACATAATCGGAAGAACTCAGAGTGTGATTATTCTTGCCAATCGCTGTTTCTACAGGCTAAGAAAGCAATTGAGTAGCAAACTAAAGAAGCATTGTATGGTACAGAAGCACGAATCCTGGCAAAAGTGAATGAAAATTCTCTTGGCTGTTTTGAGCAAAAATTCTCCACCTGAGTTTAGGGAAGAAGGTTTAATGAAGAGCTGTACAGTCTTTACAGCGATATAGACCTAGTCAAAAAGGTTCAAATTCATTAGCTAAGCTGGCTAGGATAAACATATATAGCGTATGGACACCAAGCAACCCTGCCTACATAACTTGAGGCAGCTACCTATAAATCGATCTGGCTGGAAAGGTACGAGTATGTTGGTTGAGACGAAGGTTAGTAAGTTAGAAAGGGTTATGAAGCTTAGAAAAATGTTTCAGAAAAGCCATATATGACATGATCAGAACACAAATAGCTCAAATATCACGATAAACCACTTTAAAAACCAATCCGCGATCTCTGGCCAGAATCCCTGCGATATAATGGTTCGAAATTGGTTTTTGATAAGCTGCTTTTATGTTAATATAATGTTGAGATATTGACATTAATCATGAAAAATGATGTCGGCCAAATGGGTGCCACGTCTGGCCTTGCAGACCTCCGTCCTTTTGATTAAATTTTCCATTTCATTTTCGGCATAAATCCTACGATAGTTCATAAAAAAATGCGTCGAATCTTGTCCTTTATCTCCGGAATCGTTTAGGGGTTATTGGGAACACCTTCTGCTTCATATAACACCAAAGGTAGAAATCCAACGGCGTGATATCGTACGCTCTTGGTGGCCAATTTGGTCGCCGAAACGAAAGATGACGCCAGGAAACTTTGTGTGCAATAACTGCATTGTTTCTCGCGCTGTATGGCAGGTTGCACCGTCTTGTTGAAACCACCTGAAGCTGAAGTACAGACTGACAAGTGCACTGCATGCTGTAGCGGAGGACGTCTACAATAGTGTAGTGTTTTCAGATAAACAAAAAAAGCATTACAAAAAAATATAAGTTGCACTTTTTCCTGCACGTTTTGATTATTGGAGAAAACAATGAACAAAATAAACAAGCTGCCGTTGTTAATTTGTTTCTTCTTGTCCAAAGCATCTACTCAATTGAGCGGATAATTTTTTAGCCTAATTGTCCGTCAGTTATCTGAGTCGAATGAGTTTTTAGTGTTCCGTACCATGTGGTGAACCGAATATAATTTGTTGGGGGTATAATACAATGCACCCAAAAAAGAAAAAAATATTTTCCAAAAATTAAAGGAAAATTCTCCACCTGAGTTTAGGGAAGAAGGTTTAATGAAGAGCTGTACAGTCTTTACAGCGATATAGACCTAGTCAAAAAGGTTCAAATTCATTAGCTAAGCTGGCTAGGATAAACATATTGTAGTATGCGGGCTACGGCTCGAGTAGATAAAACAATTATTCTGAGAAATTATTTCTTTATTTTCTACTCTATAGAACAATTCAAGTTCACACTATACTATTCTTCGCCTTATTCTTTTCTTACAAGGTCTCTTTCCTCTCAAATCACTTTATCTCCTTTCAATTTCTTAATTCACAAATCCAAACTAATTACTTTTTCTTGTTCACTCTCAACTTTCAATTTATCACCAAATTACAACTTCGCCCATTATCACTTTTCCAATCTCTTCGCCACGGTTCTAAACCAACTGTGTTTTTTTTTGATCGCCATCTGTCCTTATATAGCAGAAGTTTCTGATAGCCAGAAGCTTCTAGCAAATTCTTCGACCACTGGAACAAGAGAAATAATTATTGCAGTTATAATTCCCTTTTATCCCTGATATTATTCGTCTCTTTCGTTGACATGAGCTGTGGAGACTTCGTCCCAGACACGAACCTCGAATGAAAGGACAGTTTGAACCAAAATTCTGCCAAAATGGAAAGTCACTGCGGAATTTGCTGCATAGACATAGGCGCGTAGTTATTATTATGCTACAATATATAGCGTATGGACACCAAGCAACCCTGCCTACATAACTTGAGGCAGCTACCTATAAATCGATCTGGCTGGAAAGGTACGAGTATGTTGGTTGAGACGAAGGTTAGTAAGTTAGAAAGGGTTATGAAGCTTAGAAAAATGTTTCAGAAAAGCCATATATGACATGATCAGAACACAAATAGCTCAAATATCACGATAAACCACTTTAAAAACCAATCCGCGATCTCTGGCCAGAATCCCTGCGATATAATGGTTCGAAATTGGTTTTTGATAAGCTGCTTTTATGTTAATATAATGTTGAGATATTGACATTAATCATGAAAAATGATGTCGGCCAAATGGGTGCCACGTCTGGCCTTGCAGACCTCCGTCCTTTTGATTAAATTTTCCATTTCATTTTCGGCATAAATCCTACGATAGTTCATAAAAAAATGCGTCGAATCTTGTCCTTTATCTCCGGAATCGTTTAGGGGTTATTGGGAACACCTTCTGCTTCATATAACACCTAAGGTAGAAATCCAACGGCGTGATATCGTACGCTCTTGGTGGCCAATTTGGTCGCCGAAACGAAAGATGACGCCAGGAAACTTTGTGTGCAATAGCTGCATTGTTTCTCGCGCTGTATGGCAGGTTGCACCGTCTTGTTGAAACCACCTGAAGCTGAAGTACAGACTGACAAGTGCACTGCATGCTGTAGCGGAGGACGTCTACAATAGTGTAGTGTTTTCAGATAAACAAAAAAAGCATTACAAAAAAATATAAGTTGCACTTTTTCCTGCACGTTTTGATTATTGGAGAAAACAATGAACAAAATAAACAAGCTGCCGTTGTTAATTTGTTTCTTCTTGTCCAAAGCATCTACTCAATTGAGCGGATAATTTTTTAGCCTAATTGTCCGTCAGTTATCTGAGTCGAATGAGTTTTTAGTGTTCCGTACCATGTGGTGAACCGAATATAATTTGTTGGGGGTATAATACAATGCACCCAAAAAAGAAAAAAATATTTTCCAAAAATTAAAGGAAAATTAGAGTTGTAGGGATTTGGATATTATTTTTGGATAAAGTTTGTTGAACGAAAAACATTTAAAACCCCCCACTTCATCCAATTACGTTGATAAATTTTAGATGGGACTACTATCGTGTGAGTCTTAACTTAGGAGCCAAATTTCATCAAAATCTGTTCAGACCAATAAATATGATTTAAATATTTTTGAAGCCCCACCACTACATCTTACCCACACTCCATCCGATTTTGTTGGCAAAACTAAATACAGACATATCAGGACAAACATACAAATCAAGTGTTATCAAAATTATCAAAATCAAAGCCGTGCGAAACCAAAGAGATGGGTAGTCATGGAACAAGATTTGTTTATTTTGACCTGAACCTTACAAATACGATCATAGTTACTCATTTTCTTTGGATTAACGACGAAGCTAAATTAAGCTACAGTTAAAATAACGGTACGGGACAATAACTGCGCGAGCACAGCTCGACTTTGACGACTTTTTATTGATGACCGGCGATAAATGCCTCAATAACTCAGACACAGCTTGCCAATTTTCTATAAGCTGAGATACTCACTCCTAGGATGATTGACTGTAGTGAGACTTTCATGTCTTCCACTCCACTAGGGACTCTGAAGCAGAGATATGCCGGATACCTGTATCCGTATCCGGATTATTTTGTAAATTAAAAAAATGTTTTATGGGATATGAATACCCTTATACTAATTTTTAGGACACGGGCGTTTTTTGTGGAAAGGGGAAAACACAGAGAGAAAGACAGACTGGTGTAGTTGGTTTGAAACTCAGGTTGTTAAGTTTCAATGAACTCCAAGAGTAGGTGTCCAGATAACTGGGGAGTATTTTGTTTGGTTTCGCTATTATCGTCGTTGCTTATGATTCACAGTATTTATTTCCATCCTCCTCATTTTAGCCATATGACCACCCTACTGCCAGTGTTATGCCTTCACAGTAGAGTTGACTTAGCTTTCGCAAGTGATCGACTTTTTTATTTATTTCATGCGAAATAAATAGATGATTCTTGACATCAGGATTCGAACCGTGAACCAACAGCGTGACAAACGATGATGTTACCACTACACCCTGGCCACCCTCAACGTGTTCTTATTGTAAAGTTCAATTACAATTTTCTCTTTAAACCAAGAAATTATACATTAATGTAGTAAAAATATAGTGTTTGGCTGTTACTTCAGTTTTTTTTGTTGTTCCTGAAATAGGGGTAAGGTAGCGGTAACTTGGGATCTGGTAGAACATTGAATCATATAATATATACCTTAACAACATAATTCTAGGCCAATTTGGAAACATGTAGCTTACAGTTTTCGTATAAGCTAGAGATAAACTCAGTTGTTCTAATTTTTTCTAATATTTCTCATTTTAACCTTAAATTTTGAAAAAAAAAAAAAAAAAAAAAAACAATTGATTAGATTTATTTGTTTTGCGGTTTAAAAGATAGTTAAAAGGGCTGCAAATTTTGAACCGATAACTATTTATATTTCCTGCTCGAAATTCAATGCTCGACTAGATTCTGAAGGAAGTAGCGGCCTCTTTTTAAGAAACACCCTGTATTTTCCTTATTAAAACATGGCCTTCCTTTTATCTAAATTCTTTTAATTGCGATTTTGATTGACCAAGCATGCGTTTTGTTGGTATTAAGTTTCAGTAAACTCCAAGGGTGGCGTCCAGATAACTGGGGAGCTTGTTTGTTTTGCTTTTTGTCGTTGCTCATGATTCACAGTATTTTCTTCCCTCCACCTGATGTCATCATCACGATCAAGTTGCATTTAAGCCTTATGACCACCCTATTGCCAGTATTATGCCTTCGCAGTAGAGTTGACATAAGCTTTCGCAATTGATCGACTTTTTTATTTATTTCAGAGGAAATAAGAGCCTTGCTAGAATCAGAGATCATCCAACCTCATTTTCATCATCAGTTATCATGCCTCTGTAGCGTTCTCCGTTCACCGTAACGTTATTGCCATGTTCATCTTCGAAGAAAAATGGGCGAATAATGCTCGAGTTAAGGTTTTCGGGTTTAGGAGCACACTTTCGGCAACAGCAACAATATTCTCGGCTGAGCGCACGAACTTCCTTCGCAAACTTGCGTACAGCGCGGTTGGTGCATTATTTCGACCGAAATTTGTTTTCAAAACTCGCACTGTTTCAATAACATAGTACTCGCCTTTGGAAATAAGTTTTCATTTTTTCCCAACGTTGTTCAAGTCTAAATCGATTCATTTCATACCACGGAGATGTGATACTGTGTTTCTGTAAATTTTTCGGGCGCAACGTGAATTTCAGAAGACCGCTTTTTAACCATTCCACATGAATGAATGTGGTATAACTTACCTTCTTCAACAAATACTTACAATCTGCACAAATTCAAAACTAACGCGCATCATCACCTCGTGCTCAATGCTTTTCTCTCTAATCTTTGATTCTCCTCTTTACCCTTTCTTTTGTTTTCATCACAAATTTAAAGGACATATGTCGTCCCAAGTGATGCAGGATAATAAAAAAAAAATTTAAACTGCATTAAAAAGGACTTTAGTACAATTTGTAGGTGCTAAAGTAACCAAGATCATTCTTTTAAATACTTTTGTGGTAATTATAGAATTTCCGAACAAAAGTATGTACCAAGAAATTGTATTTGTAATCAAAAACTTTTAAGTACGAGGTAATTGTACAGGGTGATTCAATTGGAGGTTCAATTGGAATTTAAATTCGAAAACATTGGTTTTTCATTAACTGGTAATATTTTTATGTCAATATAACGTTGAGGCATTGACAATAAACATTAAATAAAATATCGGCCAAATAGGCTGGTCTTGTAGACTTCCGCCCTATTGATGAAATGTTCCATTACTTTTTGGCATAAATCCTGCGGTAGTTCATAAATAACGTTTAACGTTTTTTTTTTTGGGGATCATTGACATATACATTCTGTTTTACAGAACCAAATATAAATCCAAAAAAATCTAAAATTTTAGTCGTCGAAACGAGAGATGATGCGGCCGGGAAACTTTGTGTGTAATAACTGCATTGTTTCTCGCGCTATGTGTAAGGTGGCAACGTCTTAATGAAACCACATGCCTTCCACATCAATATCATCCAATTGGTGCTAAAAATAATTTGTTAACATACCCCGATAGCGTTCACCATTGACCACGAAAATTTTCGAAGAAATACAGCTCAAAATACGGATGAAAGTGTGTTTTGGTGGATGCATTGGTTGTTCGTGAATGGCATGTGGATTTTCATAACCCCAAATGCGACAATTTTGTTTGTTTATGTAGTCATTCAGTTGAAAGTGAGCCTCATCGCTGAAGATGATTTTGTTTGAAAAATCACCATCACCTTAGTGGTTCTCTAACACCCAATCAACGAAGTCACGACGCTTTTCCTAGTCTTCTGGCTTCAATTCCTGGTGCAGATCTTTTATTAAATTGCGCACTGCGTGGGTGAGGAACAATGTCACTCACTGGGCTGATATTTTCGAGTGACCGGCCACTACGAGGGCACATTGGTCTTTGCACATCTAACACTAATCTGGTTCGATCGAATTTGATCATTAATGCTCGATTCACAATGCAGCGTGAGAGCGAGGCGAGAGCGAGACGAGTCTAGCGCGAATTGTCAAAAAAGATTTCGATCTATGCAAACATATGAAACAATACACAATGATGCGAGACTCGTTCTATCGCAACGCATTCTTTTCAGAAAATTGAAAAACTCTCGCGACGAGATTGCCTGTCAGCAGGCTGATGCGACTTTGTTATGTAGCCAGAAAGAGAAAGATGGTGTGTTGCCGTTGTTGCTTTTTCACTTTAACACATAGATAATACAGGCTCGCTGTCAAAAGTATCGCCTTCATTGTGAACTGGGAAACGATTTTATGAGGACGAGGATTTATCGCCTTGCTCTCACGCTGCATTGTGAATCGGGCATAATTTCTTAACCGCGGTACGGGATGGACGGTTATGTATACCGACATTACTTTGCAATGCGCGAATCGTGTTGACTTAAGTGAGAAACATAATCAACATTCCCCTGCATATGCACGCATATGTAAACTCACAAATACTCCCAATCTTATAATCCAACACATAATAAGCCCAGCGTCGATTTGTTAAATGTTCGTTCACTTTTGCAAACATGAGCGAACATAGATAAGTGTTCCCAAAAATAGGTGCCTTTTCGATAAAAGAGATGCCTTTTATTTTAATAAAATGGAAAAGGAGAGGGCATGGTATAATGTTTTAAAAGAAATGAGCAGATTGGTTTAACAGATAGGTATGCAGCCAAAAGTATTATGGTCATCGGTTGGAATTGACAGAACATAAGGAAGTATTTCGTTCAGTTATGACATTAGCTTATGTTTCCCAATGTTGATTATGGAGCCTTAAATTTCCCCCATTTCGGAAATGAGTTTTAACAATTAAAATGCCGTTCCATAATTACAAATGTCAATGCTTAGTATTCACAAATGTCAAATATCAGCTGTTTTGCTTTGACTGAACTACAGTAGTGCCACATTTAAATTGTTACCTCCAATTGAATCAGCCTTATGTCGTATCATACTTCAGTCCCAATGTATTTAATTGCTTTACAGGGTTGCTTGTAATCAGTCGTCGTTAACTTATACGATGCAACGATTTTAAACATTTGTTTACATCATGTTATCTAATAAAATTGAGTTATTCACTTTTTCCGTTGCTAAATGACTATGTAACCACCCTATATACACGCAAGCTAATCTGCTTAACTATACATTAACAATACATCCCCCTCATATTAATTTGAATGAGAATTATTCTTTTCTTTTTGTGTCCTTAGAAATCCCAAACGAAAGCAGCAAATTAATTTCCTACAAAATAATAATAATATACAAAACTAACTACAAAAGCACATCAATTATAAACAAATTATTATTCGCTTAATATACTTCCAATCAAAACAAATAATGGCCATCAGAACTTCTCACATTTAAAAAAAAAAATGACAAATTTGGCGCCACACCGTTTACAGTCAACTCAATTAAGAAAACAATTCAAACTCTGTGATAACACCCAGGAGTTACGAGTATCAAAGCGGGTGGTTGAAATAAAAATTCAAATATCTTTAGCCCCGCGAAACGAAAGCGCGAAACAAAAGCGCGAAACAAAAGAGAACCATTGAAAAATACAAGTAGATACATATTACTCGTAGTTGTAAAACTCGTATACATTTTTCTCGCTTGGAATTATTTTTTCCGCGCATGCTTTTTAACCTACCTTCATCGTCAGCCATGCCGCCTCCTACCAGTCTCGTCAATTGTATCTGGATAAAATTATCTATTTAATTTTTTTCTTTTATTTTTTTTTTTTTTATCACCAATTCACCACAGCTGAGTTGACATTAACAAGAGAGCACCGAAGTAAAAAAAATGCACTTTGTATCTTTTTTTTTACAATTACACTTTTAATTATAGAATTCGGTTTAGAATTACAGTGAAATGTGATGGAATTTGCAGTGCGATTAGGGAACAATAAGCAAAATGCAATGTCATAGGTAAAATTGTTTTTATTTTTCAATTTGATGGAAGTTTTAGTGCGGCCTTCTGCGATGCAAATGTAAAACCATTTGTGGGGTTGGTTTTTTTTTTAGTTGTGATGTGAGCTTTACAATTTTCACTCTACCCTTGCATAGTAATATCAACTTTACACTGATAATGTCACTTGTATACTATTGCCCGGTGAGACGATATCAAAACTTACACTTTCTTGTTACTTCTCGTCGTCACAAATACAATACAACAATTTAAACTGGTTTTTCTGTACAATGAAATTATCATATTGTACTCTTCTCGCATAGGTTAAATGTGGTGACTGTATCTAGATGCGTCTAGAGTTGTCTCATTTTCCTCTTTGCTAGACGAGAGAATATTGAAAATCAATAGGAGAAAACAATTTTGTTTACTCAATATGTTAAAATTACCGCCTGTATATTTGTATTTATACTGTCTATACTATGTGCTGGTATTATGGATTATATTACTTTTTTATGCGCCATTATGTGATGGCATGGTGGGTATAGTAAAAAAAAAAAAAAAAATTGTAATTTAAAATGAGATTAGTTTATGTTTTAGATATTTTTAGTTTCGGATAAGGGAATTGTTTTCACAACGGTAAATTTTAAGCTGGTAATGAAATGGGGTGGGTGAACAATTCAGGGGTGGTTGAAGTAAATTTAAATTCAGAGGAACGTGGTATAATTAATTGAACGTTAATAATGTAAAAGTTTATTGTAGAAGGAAAAATTACAATCTGTTTGGAACGGATAGAGTGATGCCCTATCCGTCTTCTTTTTAATCATATTTCTTTCCCTTTCTTTTTTAAAATTAGTTTTTTAGAACGCGTGAGGAGCAGTGGAAAATTTCGACTAATTAGTTGAACTTGTATATCTATATGCTTCAGCTATCCTCATTAGGATTTCGCTCGCTTATAAATCTTCCTACAAGAATAAGTGATAAGTCAAAGTCATGCATCGATCACCTCTAGTCCAGAGATTTAACCAATATCTATCCGTATATTTTGGAACTAGGAATAACCGACCATTATTCAATTGGCAATGCTTTAAAAAAAACTTTGGCTTCCAATGTTCCGAACTAATCTTCTAGTACGAGTACTTGTGAAAAAGAAACATTTCAAATAAAATTTTCTAAATTGATTCGGTGTCTGTCTTTAGAAAGGTGGGATTCTGTGTTTAGTTCGGAATGTCCTTCTAGTGGTCCTTCAGTTTTTTTTAGAAAAACTTAAAGGGTATACGAGGGCAAAGTGAAAAGTTCTCGGCCTGACAATGAAAGACTACGATTTTCAGTTAAAAAATGATTTTATTTTTCTACATAATCACTCTTGACTTCAACACACTTGGTCCAGCGTTTCTCCAACATCAGTATTCCTTCTCGGAAGCGGACGTTTTTACGGCCCACCTGGAAGACACCTTTAAACCGTACGATGGTCAAGTGTCTTACGACAATATCAATAGGCCGGATTTACCATCTGACGATTTAGTACTTACAAGTGCAACGCTAAGGGAACTCAAACATGAGATCGGGAATCTAAAACCTAAGAAAGCTCCTGGTTATGACATGATCACCGGAGAAATTCTCAAAGCTTTAATTAGAAAAGCATTGATTAAGCTTCTTCATATTGTAAATGCTGCGCTCAGATTAAAACACGTGCCTAACCAATGGAAAGTTGCGGAAGTTATAATGGTTTTAAAACCAGGAAAGTCGCCAAATGAGGTAAAATCTTATAGACCAATTTCGCTACTTCCAGTTATATCCAAAATTTTCGAGAGGATATTACTAAGGTGTCTCCAACCGGTTATAGAAGAAAATAATCTTATCCCTGACCACCAGTTTGGGTTTAGAAGTAAGCATTCGACGATTGACCAAGTGCGTAGAATTACTGACGTAATCGAGAAAGCACTTGAAGAGGAAAAGATATGCTCAAGCGTATTTCTTGACGTCTCGCAAGCCTTTGATAAGGTGTGGCACGATGGCTTGAATTGCAAATTACGACAATTTCTCCCTGTATGCCTATACAACATTCTAGAATCATATCTCGGGAATAGACTCTTCCGTGTTAGACATGGAAATGAATACTCGGAGCTCAAAGAAATTTCGGCCGGTGTACCGCAAGGAAGCGTTCTTGGGCCACTTCTCTATCTGTTATATACTCGAGATATACCGAAAGAAGATGGCACTATCCTGGCTACGTTTGCCGATGACACCGCTATCCTAGCCGTAGGTAAAACAATCGAAGAAACGACTGCAAAACTGCAAAACGCACTGAATAAAGTAAATGCATGGACGAGGGACTGGCGGATAACCCTCAACGAATCTAAATTTGTTCACGTGAATTTCACTTATAAGAAAACTAATGTCTTGCCAATTTTCCTAAACTTGGTTTGAATACCTTTTGCAAACGAGCCCAAATAAATTGGAATGACACTCGACGCAAAACTGAAATGGAATTCGCACGTGAAAATGAAACGTAAAGAACTCGAAATCAAATATAGAGAAATGAACTGGTTGCTCGAAAAACACTCCCAGCTCAGTACTGAGAACAAACTGCTTTTATTCAAGCAAGGGCTAAAGCTGGTGTGGACTTACGCTATACAACTTTGGGGCCGTACCAAGAAAACCAAGGCCAATATTTTACAATCTTTTCAAAATAAAGTGCTAAGAGAAATTGTCCACGCACCGTGGTATACTAGAAACGATGATATCCACAGGGATCTCGGAATTCCAACAGTCGAAGCTGAAATTAGAAGCTTTGCGAGAAAGCATAGAAACCGACTAATCGGACATGTCAACAATACAATCCTACAAATTCTGGATGAAAGCAATTTATTGCGCCGACTACAAAGGATGAAACCTTTCGACTTGGCGAGATAGGAATCAACCGCGCCTAGATAGAGGAACATGCAGGATCTTTCAGTGGAAAGTAACCTGCCAAACGAGTTTTTTTCATGATAGAAAAATTGCTTGATAAGGTCCTTCTGAGTTCCAATATATAACAAATTAAATCGCAGGGTGGTGTTTTTTTTGTCAGTAAGAATCTGACACTACTATGAGCACGCGCTTGCTATCCTCATAGTGTCTATGGAAGATTTTTCACCAACCCTCGGGGGAAAAAAAAAGTATTCCTTCTCGGAAGTGAGAGTCTGGAAGAAAATATTCATCTACGGACCTCTCAACTTCTGCAGATGGAAGTCTGAGGGTGCCAAATCAGGTGAATAGGGGGGATGGCCGAGCAAATCGTACCCTAAATCCCGCAGTTTTCCCATCGCCAACGCACACTTGTGTACAGGTGCATTGTCCTGGTGAAAGCTGATTTTTTTCTTCAAGCAAGGCCTCTTCTCGCGAATTTTGGCATCCAGCTGATCAAGAAGGTTGGAGTAATATTCGCCTGTAATTGCTCAGCCTTTCTCAAGGTAATCAATTAACAGGATATAGATTTCGCTTACTTTGGCGCTGAACCACCGGCTTCCACCCACTGCTTCGACTACTGTTTCGTTTCTGGCGTGTAGTGGTGGAACCATGTCTCATCCATGGTGATAAATTGCCGCACAAAATCGGTCGGACCCCTATTGAATCGGTCTAAAGATTGCCGCGAAAATCGTTTGCGCATTTGCTTTTTATCGGCTTTCAGCAAATGCGGCACTCATCTTGCGCAGAGCTATAGCAGCCCTAAGTTTTTGTGCAAGATGTTTCGCACCCTCTCTTCCGATATACACACAGCCTCAGCTATCTCACTCATCTTCACTCGCCTATCGTCCTACACGATATCATGTGCTTTTTCGATGATTTCGGGTGTGGTTGCGGTTTTTGGCCGTCCTTTAAGTGGGTCATCTTCGAGGGACGTGCGACCACGTTTAATTTCAACTGTCAACTTTTTAACGGTTGACATGGAAGGAACAGAGTCCCCGTAAACTTTTGTCAACTTTGGGTGAACTTCCTTAGGGGTTAACCCATCCAAAACGAAGAATTTTATCACCGCACGATATTCAAGTTTATCAAGTTGAAACTTGTCATACGAACTAATGAGAAGTGCACCCAGGCAGGAAACATAAATTTTTGCTGATTGGAACGCCATCTCTGCGTCAGGTCGAGAACTTTTCACCTTGCCCTAGTATAAGTGACTGCAAAAGCACTAAGCAATAGAATAGATTTAATAAATTTAAACCTTGAATCAATGATGCAATCTGCGCAAAAATAGAAGAAAAAAAAATAAATTCTATGCAAAAAATAACAGCAGAATGAATCAACCTTTAGTTAAACAGGTATATAGAGAGCTACAAACTAATGTCCGCAAACTAATAGATAAGCAAAAAATTGAATACTACAGATACAAATTTGCAGAAAGTCGGTATAATCCTAAAGAGCAATGGCGTATTGTCAATAACATATTAGGCAAGAACAAAAAAGACCCAGATTTAAAGGTTCTTAAATTAGGCAATAAAATCGTTAGTATTAAAGAGGACTTAGGGAACGGCATGGAAGCTTTCTTTAAAAATGTAGCTGAAAAATGTTAGCCAGATGTATGTGTTCAATTAAATGATAGTAATGGAAGATTTTTTCTTAATAAAACGAGTCCACTTCCCTTCTATTTCGGGCCCATTAGTAATTCAGAACTTTTCGCTATTATTAACAGAATGAAAGCTAAGAACTCATGTGGAATAGATGGCATTAGTTACGTTATCATCAAGAAGATAGGAAAAAAAATACTAAATCCCTTGAGGCACATTGTTAATCAAAGCTTTTAGTGTGGAATAGTTCCTGATTGCCTTAAAACCTCGTTAATCATTCCGATTTTTAAAAAAGGCGATCCTACAACAGTAGGCCAATATGCTTGTTATCGGTCTTCTCAAAGATTTTTGAGAAGATAATAGTTAGCAAAATGTTTAACTTCCTTGAAGACTAGATTTTTTAATAAGTTGCAATTTGGTTTTATGAAAGGTAAGTTCACTGAAGATAGAATTGTGGCCTTTATAATGCATTAGACAATAATCTAAAAACAGTTGGACTTTTTCTTGATTTAATAAAAGCCTTTGATTTAGTAAATCACCATCTACTCGTATTAATTCGAAAACTTAGTAACGCTAGCTTTAGAGGCAATATATCTGAATAGTTTAAGTCCTACTTGCTCAATCGAAAACAGCGCGTTAGGTAAATGGATTTGTAAGCAAGGAAGAAGTCTATCCAAATACTAGTGTCCCACAGGGGTCAGGTCTAGGACCAATCCTTTTCCTTGTTTACATAAATACCATATTTAAAATACCTGTCAACGGCCATTTAATTGGTTATGCACACGATCTAGCGCTTTCATATGCAGACAATTCTTTAACTACGATTCGAGACCAAATGAACTCTGATCTACATCTGCTTACTATCTGGCTTAATTACCATCAACTTATACTTAGCACAAAGTCTAAGGCGATGTTTTTTTTCTTGTCCAACCTGAACAGCAATTGACGGCATTACATCTCATCATTTTCACAACAAATGCTTTGCTTTTGAATTCGTGAAGGAGTTTAAGTATTTAGGTGTTGAAATAGATAACAAATTAAACTAGAAGTCACACATAATGTCCCTAAAAAATACTATACATACTCGTATCTTTAAACAAAATGTATTACTTGCGTAAGCTTGTTCCGCATAGTTTACTTTCAGCTATCTACTACGCATTGGTTCAATCACGGCTTGAGTATGGTCTTACTTGTTGCGGCTGTGCTTATATAAGTAACCTGAGTCCTATTATTACAGCACAGAAAAAATTAATTCGGTTATTGCTATGTAAAAAACAGATTTGAGCCCTCACTGCCCCTATTTCAATCAGCGAAAACACTACTATTTCGGTGCCTTTTTATCTACAAAGCGCTTAAAGTATTTTTTTGTTAGAAGTGGTAATATCCACTTTAGAAGAAATGGAGTATATTCGTTGAGAAATTGGTCTACAGTTCATGTTCCTAGGGTTCATTTCATGAAAACATATTGGGCGATTCTCGAAATATCGCAAGTGAAACATGTGTTTGGATAATTTTGACCCATATGAACACGATGAGAACTAGAAACGCCACTAGGTAGGCAGGTAGGTAAAGTGGTGGTTCGAGAAAGAACACAATTAGCGCTAAGAGCGCCGTTTGGATAGCACAAAAAACTCGTGTACTCTTTTTGTTTGAGTGTGTTATTGGAGACAGGATGATTTAGGGATTAGTTCTCCAATCCGTTTAGAGGCTATCTATTATGAGTTGTTCTCCAAACCGTTTAGAGGCTATCTCTCTGAAATCGCCAATGAAAGGTTTACCTAACGTGCCTTGTCTGGTCCTTGCTAAGGCAGGACTGTTGCAAAGAAAGTGGAAAAGTATTTCCCTCTCGTTGCTGTCTTTGCAGCTGCGACAGAAAGTGTTGTGAGGAATGCCAAGCTTGGCCGCGTGGTACCCTATAGGCCAGTGGCCAGTAATCAGAGCTGTAAAATTCAAGTACAAGTACAAATACCTCGTACTTATTTTTTTATAAGTACAAGTACAATTCCTTGGTACTTTTACTTAAAAATTTCAAGTATCAGTACCGGGAATTGTACTTATACACTGCCGGTCAATAGAATAGGTTCGCACACTTAACATAAACAAGAGCTCTTTTTTCCACAAATTAGTTTTACATGAATATTTTTGGTGGTGGATTTTCAAAGCATGTTTATTTGCTCACCTATTAATAAGAAAGAGTCAAATAAAAAATAATTATTAAGCTAAAATCGGAACGTTTTCTAAAATGCATTCAAATAAATGTATATTTTGATCGGTCAATAGAATAGGTTCACCTGTATTAATTGGGAAAATTAAGAGAAAATAAAGGAAAAATGAGAACAAAACAATTCGTTTTAAAGATAGACATTTATTTTGTTCGTTTAGTAATGAGTTGACCCTCCTTTATTTACCGTTACCTCAAAAAATCTATTTGGCATTGAATCATACAGCTTTTTTAAATAATTTAATGAAATTTTTGTCCAAGCTTGTTTTATTGCTGGTGTTAGTGACGATTTAGCTTCAAATTATTTTCCCGACTTGTAAACTACACGGACGAGCCATCCGCACACATTTTCAATAATATTTAAGTCTGGTGAGTAGGGAGGCCATTCCAACAATCCAACGTTTTGTTGATTTATTCAGGTTTTCACGACTCTGGCAGTATGGATTGGGGCGTTATCCTGCTGGAAAGTCCACTTTGAGACGATGACTGGCAAGAATTTGACGCCAGCCGGGGAATTAAACTCTTTCAGCCGGTGTCCTTTCATGTTTTGACCATAGTTTTCTTTATTTTTCAAAAAAGTACTCACAACATTCTGCGATCTTCCGATTTTTTTCACAATTAAACGCACACTTAAACTTTGTTCTGCGTACAATTCGATTTTTATTTTTTCCTCCGAACGAAGGCACTTTGCTCGTCCCATTGTTCCTTATTAATGCTTTTTTTAATATTTATTTTTAAAAGTCGATGAACCTATTCTTCAACGATGAAAAAAAAAAACACTTCTTTTAGTGCATTACATAGTATGCCTATAATTTATTAAGTCTGACTCTTTCTTGTAAATAGAACAGCACTAAAACATAGTTTGATAATGCATTAAGAAAAAGCTGCCTGTAAAGCTTTTTTAGGAGATAAAAGCTCTTCTTTGTTGTCTACAGGGTGAACCTATTCTATTGACTAGCAGTGTACTTGCAATTCCTTCGAAGCAGTCGAAAAACTGGTTAACCAGGAATTGTACTTGTACTTAAAAAAAAATAAGTACGAGGTAATTGTACTTAAGTTGTACCTCAGTACCAAAATACTTAATTTCTTTTCAGGTCTGCCTGTAATAATGGCTACAATTCTGGCAACATCAGTCCTTGGTCTGCATAGTAGCTAGTTTGATTTAGGTTTGTCTTTCTTGATATGACACAACTGGTAAGGTTGTTCCAACCGAGATTGGCTAGCTGGAGGAAGTGAAGATGTAAATTGCCCTATCGGAATATTGACTCTTTCCGCTAGCGAGCAGTTAAGGGCTGACCCTCGCCTGGTCAACTCGTCTGCTCGCTCGTTACCCTCATAATTACTGTGTCCTGGGCCCAAAATGAGGGTAATTCCAGAATGGACGCTTTGTTCATTTATTTCAAACCGGCATTGCTCTACCAGTTTTGAGGATATGGTAACCGAATTAATGGCCTTGTTTGCGGCTTGGCTATCAGAAAAGATAGCTGTATTTAGGTTGGACGTTGAGAGATTTTTTAGCATGCGACAAACCTCCCGAATCGCGAGAAGCTCCGCTTAAAAGACACTAGCAGAGTATGGGAGAAGCAAGGTTTTCGATATATTCAGTTGGTCCGAGAAAATGCCTGCGCCAACTCCGCAGTCCATTTTCGAACCATGCGTATATACAGATATCAAAGTCATTGATTACCATTTCGTTCTTCCATTCTGTTCTGGAACTTTACTGAAAAAAGTTTGCTGAAGTTGAGCGTGGGAGTCCTGTAATCGGTCGAAGATGTCACCAGTTCACTTGGTATCGTCTCCAGGACATTACAGTAGCCATATGGCTTTGCTGTCTAGCACCAGTTTCCTTGAGCCGGACGGCGCTGCATATAGCTAAAAATTTAATATGGAGTTCAAGGGGGATCAGATGCAGGATCACACTTAGAGCATCTGTTCGGCAAGATTTCAATGCTCCTGTGATGCCTACACACGCCGATCTTAGTACTTTTTTGATTCTGTTGATGTTGTATTTCTTATGTAAGGCGGGCCACTTTACTATGGCGCACTAGGTAAGAATTAGACGCACAACGACTGTGTACATCCATATGGTCATCTTTGGCTGGAGACACCATTTTTACCGAATATTCTGCTGCAGGCATAGAAAGCCACACGTGCTTTCTTAACCTAAATTAAGGGATATTGCGACAACTGGAAGCTGAAAATCAACTTTCAAAAGTCGGAAACAATCCTGTTTAGAACTCCATTGGTTGGCGTCTCTAGGGGTACCAGAAACGGACAGCCATTGACGGTGAGAAGGGTAGTTAGATATCTCTGTATTTGGCTAGACCAGTATCTATATTTTGATAAACATGTTGATGCTTGTCTTGCCGGGACCAAGAGGGCTTTTGCTCTGACAAGGATACTGTTTTACAATGGTGCTACGTGGCCCTGATAAGGCCAATTAGCGCTTATGGTTGTGCATTGTGGTTCAATATAGCGTCTAGTTATATGGTAAAGATTCGGGTTTTGGAGAGACAATATCTTAGGACTTGTCTCCGGTTGTTCCGAACACCTCAATCTAACTATACCTAAAATACTATCCCAACAAAGCCCCATACGATGGAGCTCGTATAGCCTGTTAATTTTTCAGTTAAATTTAGTCAAAGTCTTAGTAAAAAAAATGAAATATATTCTAACAACCAATTAAGATTTCTATATTTAATATTTAGCTCTACTTTCTTTTTTACATGTTCCATTTCAATTTAGCATCCACATTCATACCCAGATACTTAGCTGTGTCTCATTAAGCTTAATTCGACATCGTTGCGTCCAATCACATACGAGTATCTCATTAACTGAATTTTGTAGCTTTTCTGTTGCTTTAGTTGATAGAACACCAGTGTCGTTTGCGAATGTGGCAAATGATCATCGTATCATTTACATGTGGTATATCACTAGTATATAATCAATATAGGATCGGTCCTATAACACTTTAGCACCTCCTTTGTAAATAGATGCCAGGGCATAATCTTAGATATTTTTTTTCAAAGGAACAGCTTTATCAGAGAACGGGTCAACGGCCTATGGACATCCCCAGACGGAAGAAAAAGTGGCTATGGATCGGCCACATCTTACTACTTTAAAACAGCTCCATTGGAAAACACGCTATGCAGTGGAATCCAATCACCCAGGCAGAAGAGTGGGTAGATCAAAGCAAACATGGCGTAGAGCAGTCAAAGAGAAATCTTGGCAATGAGTTAGGGAAAGCTGAAATACACAGAATTGATAGGCCAGTCAATAGAGACTAAAGAACGGACTTACCTTGCAAGATGAATAGTAGCTAGAATAGGCAGGGCAATACAATGACCCCCTGAAAAAAGTTCTGAGTTTTGGGCCTTCTCCAACTCCGACTTGGAAAATTTAAAAAATTGCATCTAATTTAAATTCTTCTCAATATCTAAACTGCACTTAGGACAGAAATCTCTAATTCACTATGACGAATATTGTAGAAGAGACAATTCCTCATACAAGTAATTATTGTCTTAAAATGTATTTTTGAAAGTTTTCGAATACCAAGGTAAAAGAACATATTCATACAATTCCTATTGATTGGGTATATCGACTACTACTACTAGATACATTTTTTGTTATAAGTTGTGTTAACCATTAACCAACTAAGCTTATAGCCAAGGAGTGTTAGACATTTACAAAAGAAAAAAATAATGTAGTAGTGATCGATAAATTCCGAAAATTGCTATTTTATTATCAAAGATTTTCCTCGGAAGCCTTTTTATACCCATAATTTCATATGTATATATACGAGTATATAGGTCTGCAGTAGGACAACTTATTTTACAACAATTTTGAAAATCGAAACTACAAAGGTTTCAGTTTTTTTTTTAGATTATCCGAGAGTTATTGGAGAGGTGTGAGTAAACCTATATAGATGAACAAATGTATTTAAGAGATAAGAAAATATGTACCTTGCGTTCTTCCTCATTATACATACTTGGAAATAAATGAGTAATCATTGATTTCTGTTCATGCTGCAGAAACTTAGTATCACCTGATTTTCAAACCACTACATTAGTCTTTCTTTCTCTCTCTATGTCTATCTACAAACACCCTTGCCCTGTAATAATATAAGAGTATTCATATCCCCTTTGGCGAGCGGAATTTATAAAAAAAAGGTATATGTAGGTTATACGTGGTTATACCTTTAAAACCTATCCGGAAGCTTTTCAAGAGATGCGGAAAAACTCTCACATATTATGAAACTTTATGTGAAGAAAAATAATAATTTTCTTTACAACATACAGGGTATGCTGAGAATTAAAATAGATATCAGCGGTGATCCGGGTGCGTCTGGGTGGTTGAGGAAATACCCATTCATATCGTACACCTATAAGAGAAGAGAGAACTGCTCGTTGCACCACCCTGTATTTTTAAAACTGAAAATACACCTCCGCTTAGTTCTTTACTATGGTCTGATATTGATATTGATATTTTTATTGATATTTATATTTATTGGTTAACAAAGAACAGCTGTACATATAAGAGCAAAACAATTATTAATAGTACAGGTAGGTAGGAGGTAAACATATTAAAAAACAAGGATTTCAGGAAAACTTATAATAAAAAAAAGAAAAGAAAGATACGGAAGTAATTTAATGAAAAGTTGACTAAAAGAATATAAAAAGGAGTGTGAATAATATCAGTTAGGATACAAAATGAGAAAAACACGAGGACGAAAATTGTGTACGGTTCCAAAGATGAACAGCATGAATAAAAAAACGAGATATCAAGCAGGTGTGTATAGAAGGTCTTATTGTAATACGAGGGTGGGTCAATAAGTCCCTGAAAAATGAAATAAGGAACACTCTTTTCGGTATAAAAACATTTTATTTTTCAACATAGTCTCCTTTTAGCCCTATACACTTCATCCAAAGTTTCTCCAATTTGTTGATGCCCTCCAAATAAACGATTTCTCGAGCTTCTCAAAATAAGTGCTTGTTTCAGCGATAACTTCTTCATTCGACCCAAATCTCTTACCTTCGAGCCATTTCTTCATGTTTGGAAACAAGAAATAGTCGCAATATATCAGTCTTAACAAATATTCTGGGGAATATGCTGGATGAGGGAGGAGTTCGTAGCCTAGTCCATTGTTTTGACTGTTCATCACTGAGCCATGTGATACTCGTAAGCCTGTGGCTTCTTCAAGCTCGCGAACTTTCACTCGCCGATCGTCCATTATCAAACCATGGATTTTGTCGACCATTTCTCAATTGGAGACCAGAACTTTCGGCGTCACTTGTGCTTGAACGACCGCACCGAAATTGAGTAAACCAGTGGTGAATGGTTCCAATCGATGGTGAAGAGTCCCCATAATATTTGTCAGCTTTTGTTTGGTTTTCGTGATAGTTTTTAATAGTGTTTAATGAGCACTCGAAATTCACTTTTTTCCATTTTAACGAAAATGCTAGTAGGCGTCTATATAAAATGGCTGCCACAACAAAACTATTTGACAGATCTGTCTGAAAATTTGGGTGCGTTCTTTTGAAAGATGAATTTTGACGAAAAAAAAAAAGAAATTAAATTTAAGGTGACGATACAATTTGTGTTAATTTTCAGGCACTTATTGATCCACCCTCGTACAGCGGGTAGACCGAGAGAAGGTGAGTTTATTGTAAAGATATTCAGGTTCCTGTCTGTGAATTATAATGAGGAGCAAGATACAAGACCGATATTTTAGGAAAGTATCAATGTCGCAACCAAGAAGTTTACGACGTTCTGCCGAAACATGGTCACATATACGAAGATTGAAAACATAGCGAGCCGTCGAATTAAGTGCCCTTTAGAAGAGAAGTGTACTAGTAATCACAGTCAACAAAGAGTACACAGTCAAAGGAAATAATACGCACAATAAGTGCTTTTGCAAATTTTAGTTTAACTTTAGCAGGTAGTATTGTTTTGCTGACTGATAGACCTCTGAGCGAAGCATATATTTTGGATACTATGGTACCAATATGGTTGTTCCATGTTAGCTCACTGTTAAAAATTATGCCAAGATTCCCTACTTGGGTGACATTTTCCACATGGGTGGAGTATAGCTCAATAGGAGGAAAGTTAGAAAGACAAGGTTGATGTTTAGAGATGGGGAGAATTTTGTTCTTTCAGGATTAAGCATGAGAGCATTTTGTGCGGATCAATCCATAATAGAGCGTAGATCATCATTAATTTTTGCTACAATCGGAAAGTTTAGGTAAAGCTGGAAATCGTCCGCGGATATCGTCCGCGTACATATGGAACAATGAGACAACACATTTGGAAGGTCATTAATAAACATAAAAAACAGTAAAGGGCCAAGCAAAGATCCTTGCGGGACACCACTATTAACGGCACGGAAGGATGACATTTTGGAGTTGTTAGGTCTGTACTATCACTGTGTGCAAAGTTTCAGCTCAGCAGCAGCAGATGAAACACACAGCATTGATAACTGTTTTCCAAACAAAATTGGTTCAGTGTTGAGATTTCTAGAGCTTTGTAAATATCGTTTGCTTCGTTGTAACTTGGTAACTATTCGTTAAGAAAATGTTTAGACAGTAATTGAGAGGAATTATCTCCTCTACAATAATGTAGGTACGACAGAGGAGATGTTGCGAAAAAACCTAAATTGGACGCAATTTTATCAAGATGTTCGGTACCATCGGGGAGGGAGAGGTCTAAAGCATTTTGATTTTTAGAAATTCTAGGTATGTGATCTTAAAAATACTATTGGTTTTGCAAGGTTGGTTCCTTTTCGTGTTTCATAGCACAAATGTACAAAATGGTACCCTAATGGATTTAACAGGGTATCTGTTGATTTGTCTATCCGTGTGTCAGTTACACGCTTGTAATTTCTGAACTGTTTGACCTAGAGAGCTGGAATTGCACGAAAGTATTGTACCTAAGTATGTGCTGAACCAAAAATAATTAGCGAAACAAATTATAAAAAAAAAATTTCGGTGGCTGTTTTGGAGGCGTAAGTTACCCAAAAAGTTTGTTGAACGAAAAATTGAGAGTATGTTAAGCTAACGGGAAAAATTAAGTTTTAGAGAAATTGAGGAATATGTGGGGTGAAAACTAACCCCATTTTTTCAATCACATCTCCGCACGATTTATAAGTGCAACATCTACATACCCGACCTAAGTTAAATCCGAAATTTCTTTAAAGTGGTACTTTATGTAGGTGTATGAGAAGGATGGTTTAAGATTCATTAAACCATGCCTTATATCATATTCCCAGTCTATCCCGCTTTTTGTAATTTTCAAGCGGGACTACCAATATATCAGTCTTAACAAATATTGGCCTAATTTTATAAAAATCCTTTTAGATGTTCTTCACTTAGGCGGCCAACAGGGATGATGTAACAATTTTTTAAATTCCCCACACCGAATTCGATTTTGATAGAAAATATCAGGGACAGCATATAAACCGAATTTCATCAAAATCTGTTCAGTGGTTCTTGAGCAAGTCATCTTATAAATAACAGGCAGGTAAACGCAGAACAAAAAGTATTTGTTTTTTCCTAACTTTTTTAAAAAAAACGACTACTCTTCGGATTAACAAAGAAGCAAACCACTCCCAGAGACATCAAGCAATTTAAAAGGTGTTCTCTATTTAATAACAACGCAATAATGCCATACCAAGAAAGAAGTAATAATATAAAAGAAATACCTTTACTTACATTCATTTCTTTTCTACCAATTTGTTTGATCAATAACCTAATCAAAGTTTCAAAAGAAATTCCATCAGTTTGACGAACTTTTCAAATTCTCTTACAGAAAATAGTGAAACAGCTTCATAACAAATCATTTTTATATTCATTTGTGCAAGTGCAATAATTTGGGGGATAAATGTTTGTTCATAAGAACCATCATGCTGCAAATGTTGGAGCAGACTCCGGCACCTCAGATGATGAAGAGGAAGAGGGGGATATCCTGCAGGTAAAACAAAAAAATAATTATTAATCAATTTATTGTAAATACAAATAGCAAATAGAAAATTATTAATAAAAGAGAACTAATACCTTATTTCAGATAAAAAAAAAAACATATTTATTTACGAGTAGTATAAAGTGATTCGCTGTACATATATTGCTTGATCGATAATATTGTTCTTTAGATTGATTACCATAGGTTCCAAGAATTCAATGTGATAGATGCATTTTATAGCACACATTTTGTATATACAAAAAGCTACTTCTACATCGTAGTCAACAGAATGGAAAAAAAAGATAAAATATCTAAGCAGATAGGTTAGAGAACTTGCAAACGTTCTGTGCTTGTATAACAGCTTGCTTTTTTAAAATCCAAATAGAATTAAAAAAAGGCTTTTATTTTACTTTATGATTTTTAAATGTAAATACTTATTATAAAAAAAAAAACTATTTTCTATTGATCATGAAAAATGATATAAGTCGAAAGCAATTTAAAGAACTTATGTCAAGAATTAGCAGATTAGTTCCTACTTAAGTACAATTTCTGCTATTGGGTCTCAAGGATTCCAGAACGCCTATACACCATCGAGTGCGGTTTCTATAATTGTGTCTTCTTTCTATCAAGCCCTTCTTTAATTGCAATGATTTCTGTATAGCTTTCTGAAAAATGTATTTCAATGTTTCTGCTAAATTAAATATATATCGGTCATTCTTGACTTTACGTATACGAGGGCAAGGTGAAAAGTTCTCGGCCTGACAATGAAAGACTGTGATTTTCAGTAAAAAAATGATTTTATTTTTCTACATAATCTCCCTTGACTTCAACACACTGGTCCAGCGTTTCTCCAACATCAGTATTACTTCTCGGAAGTGAGAGTGTGGAAGGCTGTGAAAATATTCATCTACGGACCTCTCAACTTCTGCAGATGGAAGTCTGAGGGTGCTAAATCAGGTGAATAGGGGGGATGGCCGAGCAAATCGTACCCCAAATCCCGCAGTTTTCCCATCGCCAACGCACACTTGTGTACAGGTGCATTGTCCTGGTGAAGGATGATTTTTTTCTTCTTCAAGCAAGGCCTCTTCTCACGAATTTTGGCATCCAGCTGGTCAAGAAGTTTGGAGTAATATTCGCCTGTAATTGCTCTGCCTTTCTCAAGGTAATCAATTAACAGGATCCCTTTCGAACCCCAAACACACTGGCCATGAGCTTTCCGGCAGAAGCAATCGACTTCGCTTTCTTTGGCACTGAACCATCGGCTTCCACCCACTGCTTCGACTGCTGTTTCGTTTCTGGCGTGTAGTGGTGGACCCATGTCTCATCCATGGTGATAAATTGCCGCACAAAATCGGTCGGACCCCTATTGAATCGGTCCAAAGATTGCCGCGAAAATCGTTTGCGCATTTGCTTTTGATCGACATTCAGCAAATGCGGCACTCATCTTGCGCAGAGCTTTCGCATCCCTAAGTTTTTGTGCAAGATGTTTCGCACCCTCTCTTCCGATATACACACAGCCTCAGCTATCTCACTCACCTTCACTCGCCTATCGTCCAACACGATATCATGCACTTTTCGATGGTTGCGGTTTTTGGCCGTCCTTCACGTGGGTCATCTTCGAGGGACGTGCGACCACGTTTAAATTCAGCTGCCCACTTTTTAATGGTTGACATGGAAGGAGCAGAGTCTCTGTAAACTTTTGCCAACTTTGGATGAAATTCCTTAGGGGTTAACCCATCCAAAATGAAGAATTTTATCACCGCACGATATTCAAGTTTAACAAGTTGAAACTTGTCATACGAACTAATGAGAAGTGCACCCAGGCAGGAAACATAAATTTTTGCTGATTGGAACGCCATCTCTGCGTCAGGTCAAGAACTTTTACCTTGCCCTCGAATACAGGGTGACTGACATGAACTGCTACTAATTCAAATAGCTGTATTTTTTTAATTGTGAATATTTTTTACTGAATCTAAAGAAAAAAATGTTGGAAATTTATTCAAATTCAAGGATTTAATTAATATTTTCCATATGGCCACCTTTGGCACGAACAATTTCCTTGAGACGGTCAATAAATTTATCGCACGCTGCAGGTAAGTGTGTCTGTGGAATGGAATTGGTATCTTTTAGTTCCAACCTTGTCCTTCAAAATGCCATAGACAGAAAAGTCTAATGAATTCACATCGGGAGAATTCGATAGCCAAGTGCGGAACGTTTTGTCGCAGCCATTCTTGATCGGGTTTTGTGGGAAGGTGCAGAGTCCTGTTGGAATGTCCAGGATCTTTGGCCGAAATGTTTACGTGCCCATGGCTTCAACACAGCTTCCAAGACAGTTTTACGATAAACCATCGCATTTATCTTAACGCCACAGCCCAACATACGAGCGGAGACCGACCATCGATAGTCACCCAAACCATCAAAAACGATTGCGCTTGCTTCCTGGAGGCCATTCTTTGGTTGAAATTATCGTATGACCTCTGTGGCAGGTAAACGCGATCATTTTGCTTGTTGACAAGTTGCTCAATTGGAAATGGTGCTTCATCAGACAAGACGATGTTTGGCGATTGGCCACTTGAGTTCAAGCAGATCAACTCCTTTACTTTTTTCACTCTATTTTTTTTTGGTCAGGTGAGCTCATTTTTCAAAATGTGTTGCATCCGTTCTCTGGATATTTGTAGCTCAGAAGTCATCTATCTTCTGCTACGCCGAGTACTTCGTTCTATTCTGGCATTGGATCACCGCTCATGGAGGCCTTCCATACTTTCTGCTTGAAATTGGGCGCACTTCTTCTTCGCGAGATCTTTGCAACATCTATATATCACTTCAAGGCGAGCTTTTCATCTCTATTAGAAGAAGAACACTTTGAAGAAGCCTTAAAAGCCGTTTTCTTTTCCCGTATCACTACTTTAGCTTCATCTGTTCGCCACGATGTTTCTTTGGCGTGTTGACAGCAGCCTTTCAACGTTTCAAGCAGTGATTTGGCTCTCTCCAAGCAAGATCGCTGTAGGGAATCTCACATACATTGTGCTTTGCACTCCTCATCACCGACCTTATCGAACATGGTATTTAGCACGTATGACTTGCACATGCTCAGGATTAGATTAGAGAATTCCTGGTACCGTAGCCCAGTTATCCACGACAGTCTTCATAGTCTTTGTTTGTCTTCCCGATATGCCCATTCAAATCTCCGTCAACAAACAAAAGCTCTTCCTTTGGGATGTTTTTGATGAGGTTGTAAAAATCCAGCCAGAATGCATCTTCTTCTCTCTGTTCGCATCCGACTTGGGGAGCATATGCGCTTACAATATTCCACACCTCACCCTGTATCACCAATTTGAGAGACATCAAACGGTCACTGGACTTTGAAATGATCAAGATGTTGCCAAGTAGCTCTGCCGATGATAGCAATTCCGTTTTTACCTTGTTCCGATCCATGGTAGAACATTTTGCAAGCTTTTGTCTTAACGTCCAAGAAACGAGACCGATTCCCGGTGTTTCGCCATTTCGTTTCTTGTACACACAAGATGTCCACTCGCCTTCTAATCATCATTTCTTCAAGCTCGTAGCTGCGACCAATCATACTTCCAACTCGCTACTCTTAGGCTACGCCTAAGCCATTGCATTATTTTGCTATCCCCCGGAAACCGAAGCTCTGACCGAAGCATTTCTGCTTGTCCCAGGATCACAATCATGCGTAGCATTGGTAGTGCCTGACGGGATAGTGCTTCTCTTTTTAGCGTACTTTTCCATAATGCTAGGGTTTAAGCATTTTTATTTTTTTATTTTGATAAGTGCATGCTCCTGATTTTTGATTTATGTTTGATCTTCCTTTTACAACACCAGTGATCTATAGTCGTGGCAACCCACGGATTCGCATGCACACTTGCGGGAGAGTTTTAAGATGGTATATGTATGTGTCTCTAGACTCACCTAGATGTGATTTCCACCCTAGTCGCCTTCTACGACAAGCGCTATGTATTTGTGGGGAGCGCTGCAGTGATATTCTTAACACGTCCCTGCACGGGGATTACAATAGCTGAGCTGACAGCTAGAAACTAGCTAGATTTACTAGAGGTGGGTAAGTATCGATAGTAATCACTTTCGATTCTTCTCGATAGAATTCGACTGCCTTAATTGAATCCTTTAATAAAATCTAGTTCAACTAACAAAACATAGAATTAAGCCGAATAAAGCGTAAAATGATTGCCAAGATCTAACCCACTGAACTCAAAATGAATCATAAATGCAAAATTTATCCTGATGTTCATTTCGCCACTGAAATTATTTACGGCGTACAGCTCACTAAAATTCCAGGTAGAATTTTTAGATTAAAATAGGGTCAACTAATGGAAAAAATTATTTAGTTTTGTAGTCAATTCGAGGTCTGTCTACGAATCAGTGACGAATAAATAATAAATAAAGAGTACAATTTAATTACTAAAAATTGAGAACATCTATTTGTTATAATTAATTTAATTATTATGAAATGATTATCGATAACGCGATAAGACTATCGATTTTTGACTTTTCATTCTATCGAAGGCATTGGTACCATAGAGAGCAGTCTAAAATAGAATTTAATTAAACTCTATTAATCTACAATGTAAAGCTTAGTAAGTAGCAGACTAATTCTAGAAGATTTTAATCGAGAAACAAATAATTTCGAGCATTTACTACATGTACTCCTAATTATCGATTATATTCTTTAATGCTTTAAAGTGTTCTAGTGTTCTTCTACCACCTCCACATTTCCCCTCTAGCACTAAGTTTTGACAGCCCTGTCATCCTGGTACAAAAAGTCGTTTTTTTAGAATCTAGCAGAGTGCTTGGAACGCTGACAACTTATGGGCAGTGTTGCCAATAGTCTCAAATCTTAGCATGATCGAAAATGTTAGCTAGAAAAGAAAACTTCTTTCATAAACTCAAATTCCTTTGCATTGATGATCTCTACGGTGATTTAATGGTTGAAGCTCGTCCTACAATGATCCTAAAATAACCCGAATTTCTCTTACAATAATACTCATAACAGTCAAATTTAAATTAGGAAAAATGCTACGTAAATACGTTAAAAATTAATATGAACTTAAAAAGTTTTTTTTTCTTTCCACTAAAATGAATTGTACTTTCAGAGAACAGAGACCAAATTGACATAAAAAAAACCTCTCACGAAACAGAGACTTGTTTCGACACTCTGTAGATGAGGCACTCTCCCTAATCCCAAAGAAACAAACAAAAAAAAACTCCCCCAAACCTTTGCACAAGTGAATATTTTTTTTGCGCGCATTTTTGCAATAGCAATACTAAAATTGTACATTGCTAACATTAAATGCATGCCTTTTAGATTTTTTTGAATAAAAGAAAAAAAAAAAAAAAACAATTTGTAGCGGAAACTTTTTGATATCATAAACAGAAATTGAGATACAATTTTTGATTTTTGCTCTCAACTTTAAAAAAAAAAAAAAAATACTCGATACCAAAACCAAACAAATTTTTGCTCCCAAAACGTCATTTGACCGTACACTTACCGTTAATAAAACTTCGAAACTATGACCGAAACCGATGATGAAGCGCAGCGTCGACGTGAAGAATGTGAACGCAAAGCTCGTCGGGGTGAAATGGATCCCCGCCTGGAGTTTACATTTCAGTTGTTGATTGATGGCACAGCCTTGCCAAGACATCAATTGATGGATTACATTTTTGAGGGAGACATGGTAAGGATTAGGGACCTATTTATCATTTACAAATTTATCGGTTTTCTGTTTCGTGTCTTACAGTTGGATGAGATAAATCAACTGTTCTTTCCGAATATGAAAAATAAACTGTTGTGGTTCTATCAAGAAGTAGATGAACCAGAGCCACAACCAGTTCAGGATGCCAATAAACCTGGTCCATCAAGAGCAGGTGGTGTTTCTACAAGTTCGAAGACTCCGCAAGGTACATATGTGCGGGAAGAAAACTAAAAGCATATTCGATTATATCCGTTTATGAATCCTTTAATCCTTCCGCGCCCACATATCTATAGGTGTCTCACCATCGGGCAGTAATCCAAAACCGAAGAAATTATTCCTCACGGATGGTTGGACGTGTGCGTTTACAGGTGTTTGTATCTACATTTTTCGGATTAATACTTCAAAACAATTGCCCGAGGAAGGATTCCAGAAGGATTTGTAAGTTTGTTTCTTTTTGTTTTTCTTTTGATATTTTTTGTTTGATGGTGAGAATATTATCTCTGAAAAAAAGATACGTTAACCTTTCACGTGGAGAAAAAGTTTTCCTCAGCAAGGGGATTATGATTTTTGTCTATATCTCTTATCCTTGCATGGAAACGGATGATAGGGCTTTAAGTGTTGATAAGAAATTGTTTGAATTTTCTGATTTAGTAGGGTAAGGTTTAAATTTGTTCAATGCTAAACGAATTTTCTTTGGACAAGCGGATTAGAGTTTCCGTTTCCGTTTTCGTAAGTTTGAAAGATTACCCTACTGGCTGGCAAGTGGCCAAATTAATGTGGGCGGTAGGTACAACCCCAATCTTAAGGAACTATTTAGGACTAAGTCGAACTTATATAACTATACAAATATAATCATATAAACAATTCACGTATATCTTTCTAGATACTGTGGCGTAATCGACGCAAAAAACATTGGTCTGGTGACATCAATTGAACGCATTGTCGAGTTCGTCTTCATGCAAGCGTTGGCCTTTCCAAGCCTTGAGGGTGACGATGAAGATGTCAGTTGTGGTCTGATTAAGGGGCAACTTTTACCGGGATTGCGATCTTTTTGTAGCGCCCTACGTGTTTGCGAACAGGTTTGTGATCATTTTAATGTTTTCGCTGATGGTGCAGGGATGTTTGAGAAAATCGATGAAGTCGATGAGGTTAAGGAGTTAGCTAAGAATCAAGAGTTCTGTCTGCAATTAGAGGAAAGAGTCGCCAATTGGATTAAGGGGATTATGAAAATTTTGGGTGAAAGTGAACAGTTGAGGAAGGAGAATGATCACAGTGGACCACAGGATGAGTTGGAGTACTGGAAGAAGCGTGGAGCACAATTTTCACAGTTGTTAGCACATTTGCAGGTTAGTCAAGTGGTGTTGGGATAAGAAACAAAATTAAAAATTATTTTAATTTGCTTTTCTTTTAAAGGAAAAGGAAGTTCAATTCACGTTACACTGTTTATTTTTGGCGGGTTCAAGAATAATGCGTCACTGGAAAGTAACCGATCGGAAAATTACTTTTTGCTACAATGAGGCAAGGGATAATTCCAAGTTCATACAGGCCATGGAGTCATGTTGCCATTCGTTGTACTTGGATGATCCGGTAAGAATTACTTTTACTTACTTTAATCTGTATGATGGTATAGTCTGGGGTGGATTTAGTGGTGGAACTGTTAAACCATTTAAGTCAACATAATCCTTAGTGAACTTAACAAATTTGTCTCACTAGTCTGGCATCACTCTGTTCAGATGGTTGCCCGTTAATGCAGTGCGTTTATACGACTTAACAAAGTTCATGATTCTGTACTATGCTCGTTCAGCTGAACCAGATTAAGCCTTAAGTATCCTCTTAGTTAATTTCTAACTAGCTCTCCGCTCTAATGTCGTTGTTGCAATAAACACCTTAAATAAATATCTGTCCATCGTGATGATTTAACCAATTTAGTGGTGAAAGTCGACGTTCCTTTACAGTCTTGCGGCACCCTATGAAACGCACTTCCTGCAGGTCATCACTGCTAAAGGTCTAAATGGAAATCCGTACAAAAGTAAGCCAACTGGCGAACAATGAAAGCTAGAAGTGAGTCTCGTGACAAGAGAGGCGTCAAGACAAATCATCTCAATATCTGACCTTCCTATTGTTTTTAGGACTATACTCGTAAGACTTTCCATTAAACGGAATTCTAAGGAATTTAAGCGGAAATAAAACACTGATCTACTTGGAAAAGTTCAAAGCATCTGTATCACGGGTGCTGTAAAAACAACTCCCACCGCTGGTTTGAATGATTCTATATATACCTACACAGATGGATCTAAAACAGCATATGGAGGAGTCTTCTGCAGTGCACCTGATGAAATTACCTGAAATTACGGAACTCCGAGAAGCTGCGGCTTCGCTTTCAATTAACGCGGTAGATGGTAGCGTTATTGTACTATAGATAGTCAAGCATTGGAAACACTGACAGTATGATCCGAGTTTGTAAAGCAATGCCACAGGTCTCTAAATGAGATCGCTGATAGTTGCGACGTTTCTCTGTGCTGGTTTCCAGGACACACGACGTTCCGATCAACTGCAGAGTGGACGAGCTAGCAAAGGAATCGATAAATTTCCGCCTAGGTGGGATAGTACCAGTACTTGTCTTTCGATCTGATCTAACGCGGATCTGAAGAGAATGAGAAGACTTTTTTTTTCTATAAGTAGGATATGAGCTATATAATAGGAGCCCTCACGGGGCACTACATGATAGGTGGGCATGATATTATGGGTATCCCCTCCAACGATTTCTGTAGAAGCTGTAGAAACGATGGAAAGGGGGAAACAGTAACTCAACTTTTGTACACATGTCCTGTCGTATCAGTGTTGAGAAGGAATACACTCTCGGAATACTTAGAAAGGTCTCACCAACTCGATGTTTACAAAATAAAGACTCCAGGTCAAATTGGCTTTGCACATAAATGCAGAGAGGCAAAGGGTTCTTCTGTTAGCGGGTTAGGGTCCCTGGATGGTACTCCGGTACCCCTTGTAGTATCAGAATGGATCTACCTTTGGGTCCTAGTGTGTCTTTGGGTGCCTGAGCAGGGGCAGCCACCTAACCTAACCTAACCAAAGCGGCAGTACACAGAGCACTGGTTTCTGCATGAATACACAAATCAGAGAAGTAATTCTACGGTCAAGCCATTAGTTGTCCTGTTTAGCTAAGGGAGGCCTATTACTAACAAATATATGGAATTGTGAGTCGAGTAAGATCAGTGAAAAGGGGAACTCCGCTATTGGGTTTGTTCATGGTCAGTGCAGTTTTGTCAGTGAAAATAGATTGGGAGCGAATGCAATCCGCTATGAATATTGTTGGGACTTGGTGTCTTGAGCAGTAGGTGACTGTCAATCTTCACATAATAGCAAACGAAGCTAAGATACAATTTTCTGTTACGACCCTGAAAAAGCTAAAGATCTTGCTAGTGCAGGATCGGAAACTTAATTCTTAGGCTTTTAGCTTGATTTTGATTTTTTGTAAGTGCATGTTTCGTACATAATCCTTCGTATGATTCCTTCTTCCTCCTCCCACCTCTGAGCGGATTTACTTCAAACTTGGTATCTGAGGTCTATGGGGTCACATTTTGAGAGGATATTGAAATTTTCATTCTAACCCCAAATTTAGCAGTACTTTACCTTGTGTTTGTGCTGTCGTTTTAAGCGCATTGTAATTGAAGCACTTAAACCTGTACCCTAAATCAACCGGCTAAATGTTGGTATATATCAGAACAATCAGTACAATGGAGAGATGTCTTCCGTCAACCACAAAATGTTCAGAGGTGTACGCATGTTTTCGTGTAGCTCCATAGTGGATACATATGTACATCTTAGACCGTTTTTGGAGGTGGTATCATATTTTACAATGGTTGCAATAGCTCAAGACTACTTTGCTTAATCTACATATGACTAGCACTTCATGAGAGAAGGGCTTAGGCAACTCCGTTAGAGTTAGCACTAACGCAAAGCTCGCCGTCAACCGTCATATCCAGGGCACAATAGGGTTCTACCAATTGAATTAATGGGATTCATGCAAAGAGTGGATCATCTATTGGTTTCTATTTAAAATTGCTAAACTTTAAACTTTTTTGGCTTATTCAAGATTTCCGATTATTTATGGTGTATGGTATTTATTTGTGCCTCGGTAGCGCTCACCTTTGGCCTTTAACGTTGTTGCAATCTTCATCTTCTAAGAAGATGCAGCGGGTTTAGGAGCACACTTTCGGCAATAGCAGCAATAATATCGGCTGAGCGCATAGGACGAACACTCAATTAGGAAATAATCGATTAATTTCGTACCGCGGAGATATGATACTGCGTTTCTGTAAATTTTTTGAGCGCAAAAGACCTGTCAGTGTCAAAATAACATGTGATTTAAAAAGGAACCCAAAGATTGCCCACCTTTTACTTAATCTTTTATTCACATGTGATACAGTTGAGAGATAAGTGAATGCTCTTAAACCTCGTTTGTTAGCTAAATTGAAATAATGTTGCAACATTTTTGGATTTTGATTAAATTACCGTTATTCTTATTTCTAGCAAAAAACTCAGTAGGTCTTGTCTCTTCGCAAATGTCAACATTATGTCAGAAATGAATTTTAATCAAAATTGTTGGAGCTGTTTATAAGATAATTTAACTTATTTAAAATAGAGTACAAGCAAAGTACCGTTAATATTTGAGGTTAGAAGAAAAATTTGAGGTCGAAGAAAATTCATCCAGTGATTTATGCTGAAGTCAGAACAGAATTACGAGGCCCACTTTATAATAATGTCAAGTTTGATCAAAATCTCGTAATTGAAAATTTTCACGAAAGCAAACCAACGCAATACAGCGGTAGCGTCAACGTTCGGGAAGATGTGATCTATTCACAGGAACTAGGATATGCAATATGTAAGATATTTTTTCATTCAAAGTTTATTGACAGCAGTGCTCATATATCAGGGCTCGAATTACGGCATTAGTGAACGGATTGCTCTTCACGTAATTTCTATTCTGCTGTTGGTGGCAAATTACGTAACGAGTCATTCGATCACTGATGCTGTAATTCGACCCCAGGTCATAAGAACCAAAACCACATAGCACTTCAGGCACCGAGGAAAGTTCAGACACAGTAAAAAAAATTAATATATTGACGCTAACAGTTCACTACAGGGCCTCGCCTAGCTCCTCGCAGCCAGCCAGACACACCCTTATCAGAAATATTTACAAAAATTTACAGGTTCTCGAAAAGCTTTTAAACAAAATGGATAGATGCAAGTTTAAGTGCCTTTTTTAACGGCAAAAAGAAACCAGGAGCCACCAAAGTTGCCATCTCTTCACTTTTCATTCCAATACACAAACCGGAACAAACGGAACGCTGCCGTCCGTGTTCGCCTCGGCTAACTGACGCGTCTGTTTGGTATGCTTCCATATCTCGCCTCTGGGCCCGCCTAGAGTCCGCTGACGCTAGTATGATACAAGAGCTTCCCAATTCGAACCGTTTAATAACTCCTGCACTTCTTCGCTCGACAATGTGGCTTTTCCGAAGTAAAATCTCCTGATGCCCCAGAATATTGGGCAGATTCCCAAGAAGTGTATAGAGTTCTCGCTTTGAGCTAAGTTGCAAATTGAGCAGATAACTGAAAGATCCTCCCTGTATGGGACGAAGTTGAGTGGCAATATCTCTCCTCTAGCACGGAGAATCAAAGACATCTTATGCTGTTAGAATCCTTAAAGTAATTAAGGGGACCTAGGTTGAACTGCAGAGTCCTATAGATTTCCCTGCGGGTTGATGCCTCTGCTTCCTCGATATATTTGTTACGCATGCGTATATCTACGTGAGATAGAAAGTCGTAGTCCGAGCATTCCAGTCTAGGTTAGATTAGGTTGGATGGAAGTGCTTATAACGGTGGCCATTGTGTTTCCCTTTTATTTTGTGTGGAACCTATATTTAAAACCTTTGTCTTGCGGTGGGTTCTGTTGCAAACCAGCCTGCGCTCTTTATGAACCTATCATGTTCCTAAGTGGAACTTGTGCGAGATCGCCTAGTTCATCAAAAAGCCTGTTTGAAGATTTGGGCAATCACATAACAAGTGTTTGATGGTTTCTGACTCCTCTATATCTTGACAGCTCCTGCAGTGGTCGGGTGTGTTGATGCCTAGCCTTGCAGCCATTTCCTATATCGCGCAGTTTCCTGTTAGCACGCCTATCAAGATCCGAATTTCTTTTTTATTCATTGCCAATAGGCTTTTTGTTCTGTTTCCATCCACTGTCCGCCATAAGCTGCGAGATATGACACAGTCGCTTCTGGCGGGCAATGCGGAGTTAATCAGTTCTCTTGCTTTTAGGTCTATTTTCCATTTTAGTTCACCTATTGGAGTTTTTACTGATATCCGAGTGTGTTGAAAATCCAATGCTGATCCCTTTTTAGCTAGTTCATCTGCTGTCTCATTTCCTTTTATACCGCTATGTCCAGGAACCCAACAGAGAGTTACGTCATGACTGTTGCATATTCTGTTCAACGTATTACGGTATCTGGGAATTGTTTTCGATCTGTGCCCTATCAATGGCGAAGACCTCAGCTTGGAAGATGCTACAATCATCCGGGAGTTTGTACGAGTGGTTGATTTTAAGTGACTCGCAAAAAATTCCAGAACCAGTTCCGATAGCCATTTTAGACCCGTCAGTGTAGAACTGAGTGTACTGTAGGGGGTGGCCATGGTGTAGTGGTAACATCATCGCTTGTCAAGCTGCAGGTTCACGGTTCGAATCCTGATGTCATGAATCATCTATTTATTTCGCATGAAATAAATAAAAAAGTCGATCAATTGCGAAAGCTAAGTCAACTTTACTGTGAAGGCATAACACTGGCAGTAGAGTGGTCATATGGCTTAAAATGCAACTTGATCGTGATGATGACATCAGGAGGACGGAAACAAATACTGTGAATCATGAGCAACGACAAAAAGCAAAACAAACAAGCTCCCCAGTTATCTGGACGCCACCCTTGGAGTTTACTGAAACTTAATACCACCAAAGTTTCAAACCACTACACCAAATCTTTCTTTCTCTCTCTCTCTCTCTCAATTTCTACAAAACGCCCGTGCCCTGAAATAATTTAATGGTATTCATATCCCACTTGGCGCTCGCAAATTATATATAAAAAAAAAAAAAAAAAAACTACATTAATTAATATGTTGGAGTCCCACTCTTGTCTTTCGGGAATAAAAGTGGAGTAGTTCTTGACGAAGTCTATGTAGGGTATGATATAATCTGTTGTTCTATCGAGATCGGTTATACTATACCTGCTGAGTATAGATCCGTGTCCATAGGAGATTTGCTTCCATGCGCCCTATTGTTTGAGACGAATCGCACTTTTGGCAACTGTGCAACGTATGTACTTGTCTAATTCCAGTCTAAGATAAGGTCGTATCCATATGTATCAGCCAGATTTATCACGTCCTTATACCACAGACTTTGAGTATTTACTGTGAATATAACCGTCTTCCTTGTCAGCCTTTCATCTCCCGTCCTGAGTATATTGACAATATAACCCACGCTCAGTTTAAGAGTCTGTATGAACAATGGAGCAAGTCCAGTTCCGATCATCAGCATGTAGTTTGGGGCAGTTGTTGGGAGTTGAAATGATTTACGAAGATAAAACCTCTGTAGCTTTTCTACCAGGCCATAATACTTATGACCCCATGACTGCGCTCCGTAGAACAATATGGACTTGGATACAGCTCAACTCCCAGTTACTTATACTGTTTAACCACTTCAATGGGTTCACTGATAAATGTCCATCTTTCAATTCTACATAGCTTGCCACCTTCTCTTCTAAAAATCATAACTTTCGATTTGACCTATTGAAATAAAAGCCTCCAAGCCGCAGTACTGGGTAGAGGACTGTCAGCGACTGTCTGGTGTGACGTGATTAGTTGCGTCTTCCGAGATTTAATATGGGACAACTAGTTTTTGATGTTCCTTTAACTTTTTCTAATATTTTTACAAAGTACTTGGGGATAACTATGCATTTTGATTCGAAATTCCAAACAATTTTCCAGTGTCTGCAGGCATCTAATCTACCTATGCATGTAAAAGTTAACTCGAAAATCATGTTACAATATTCGAAAATCAAACTTCTTAGTTACCAAAGTTACTTCAATTTTCTTTACGATCGACACTCCATTAACTTATGTTGAAATCAGTCGAATTTCGAAAAGACTCGGAAGCAAAATGTTCTGTAACGATTATTGCATTCGATTCGTAAACGTTTCAGAGCACCAGATCAAATTTGTTCTTCCGAGTCTTTCCAAAAACAGTGACATTTTTGGTATTCGCTTTTCAAGTTTTGTGATGTCTACTTTCCGAAAGAAAATTGTTCGATTTTTGAATCCATGGTTACTAATTATTCGTTATCAAGTGTTCTGACTGAGCTTTTGCTTAGAGCGGATCAATGATGGGTTTTGTTTTTAAGTGATTTGAATAAACATCCATCCATCAGAATTGTAGATGGCAGTCTACAATCATTGTTTTGTTCAATAAAATACGTTCATCTTTTTTTTCCCAGGTTTGCATGAAGGAATCAATTTTGAGTTTGCTTCAAACAGTTCGTCTCATCTATAGTGTCTCACAATTCTACAACACATCCGAAAGGACATCCGCACTGATGGTTAAGGTAATAAAGAATCAAACACAAATTCTAGGTATGTTATTAATTTAAATTAACTTATAATCATATTATCATCTATTTCAACGTCATCTACTTGTAGGGTTAGCTTAAGTTTCCTCTTCCTTCTGCGAGTTGGAATAGGTAAACCCTTCTCCAGGAAGAATCTCTTATTCATATTCCGATATTTGTTGTACAAAGGACTTTTGAGATTTTTTCCTGGCTGTGCAGCAATGTAGTAGTCCTCCTAGAAGATGAAAAAAAAAAAAAAAAAAACAATTTTCTTTAAATGATAGGGAAAAAGTACCAAAGTACACATTACCACTCTCTCATTGGGAAGGATTTCAATGATTTCCTCTGCTATTTCAGCGCAATCGGTAGGACAGATCCGCCTGTTTGATATCCAACAGTCCTGAACGATTGCATCGATTAACATTCTTCGTCTTCCCAAATCCAAGCGTTCGTTTGCTTCATAGTAATTAAGAACATGGCGTCCCATATCTGAGTTCATAAGGATATTTCTAATATCCTGGGAAAGCACAAGAAAGTGAAATGATGAGAATGGTTCATACATATGTAAGCTTCTAACGACTAAGAACAAAAACTACGGAACCCATTTTGATGAAAAAAAAATAAGGAGTATTCTTTGGAATCTTGAGAATTAAATTTGACTGTTAGATGGTGTAGTAAGTACATATAAGTTTATTGCCACCTACACCGAAATTCACTGAAGCGATTTCAATGAAAAAAAAAAAAAAAAACGGCTGCATTCTTTGAAGTGATCCTAGAAAGTATAAATAAAGATTTACTGCCAGATGCCGCAATGAGTGCATAAATGCTTGGTGCCATCCAGAACATGGAATAAGCACAGACATATAAATTTATCGCGATCTCAGGACAGAATTGGATTCGATTACTAGATGTTCTAATTTAGTCGGTTAATTATGTTTAAAACTATTTAATTGATTTTTATTAGACTTACAAGCTTCCCTAGAACTCTACATTTCTTTTTGCGAGGTCGACAAATTTCGGGAGCTATTCGCTTCAGTAGATGGCCGGAGGTATCATTTTCACTGTCAAACTCCACCGCTGAATCTGAGTTTAAGGTTTCAATACATTCAGTTTGAAAGTCTGAAGAGTCGACCATAAGATCATCATCATCTCTGCTTTCAGTCTCATCTGGCTGTGGCTCTGGTTCTGGTTCTAGTTTTGGGCCACCGTATTCATTCCATTTGATGTCAGCCAATTCGGTTTCCAATTTTACTATAGGATACAAGGCAGTAGCTTCGGGCTGTTCAACTTCTTCTGGTGGAGATTGATCTTCTCTTTGTTCTTCTGTATCCGGTGTTGTTTCGATGAGATTATGTTGGGAGCCACCATTTATATTGGATGGTGATGAGGTTCTCTCAGAATTGGTTAACTTTTGAAGGATTGTAGTTCGATTGACCTTAGTTTGTGTACTTAAAGGGGATGTTTTGGCATATGTTTTGTCACAGTTGGTCTCAACTCTTATTATTGACGTAACAAAGGGAGTGAGATCAGGTTTGGGAAGAATTGTACGGAGATGAGAATTAGAGGGGGGAGGAGCAGTAGGAGTAGGAGGACGAGGAGGAGCATTGTCCACAACTGGCGGCGATATGTAGAATTGTTGTACTTTAGATTGCATAGCTGTTTTTGATGTGTTGTCGACTGGTTTCTTGAGTTTCTGAGCGCACTTTGTCAGAGTTCCATAAATTTTGTGATTAAGTTTAGGTGGTGACTGTCTAGGTGGTGACTGCCTAAGTGGTGTGTGCTTAGGTGGTGACTGCCTAGGGACTGTTTGGCTAGGTGGTGACTGCCTAGGTACTGTTTGACTAGGTGGTGACTGTTTAAGTGCTGTTTGTCTAGGTGGTGACCGCCTAACTGGTATCTGTTTAGGTGGGGCCTGATGGTTTGTTGATAGTGATGGTTTATTTGATACATTGTTCTGTTGTTTTGCGTCACTTTCTGGCTCTAGTTTACAAATTTTTACTGGAGGTTGTGAAGTAATGCCATTTTGTTGTCGCCACTGTGCTAATCGGCCACGAAATATAGCACGTTGGCCGATTTTCGGTATTAACTCAATAATATCGTCTTCGGTTAAGTATTCCAAGGCTTGCAGTACTATGTAGTTTGCTATCATTTTTGTGTAAAAAAAGAGGAAAATTAGTAATTTTAAAACAATTTTGCGATTGTGGAAAGCTTACCTTTAAATTTTGCTTTAAGATCTGATAGTCCCCATGAATGGAGGAGTTGTGATACCTCGTCATCTGAAAAATAAATAAAATAATCTTCAGTTACACTAAGTAAGTTGTGTGTAAAGTGTATCATTTTGATATAGAAAAACTTTTACAAGTGTTTTTGAAATTAGGCCACTCTTTTCAAAGTTTTTTTTCCAATATTTTTAGCGAAAAAAAAACAAGTTTTTGGTGAAAAATTGTTACACCCTGTAAAACCAAAACGCAGCTAGAACAAAAGTCATCTCATAAACTTCTCAATATTTTCAACCGTTTCAAAACCGTTTGATCATGTTTAAAATGTTCAGACACCCTGTATTTTATAGTACTTTTTACCAAAATGGCGGACCCATAATTGAAACTTAGCAATGAATTGGCTTTCGAACAGGATAAAGAGGAAATAATTTATTTTTCTTTCGGTGTATGAATGTACTCGTAGAACGTAAAGTGCATTATTTTAAGTTTTTTTTTTTTTATATATTATTGGTCAAACTATCAAAAAAAAAACATACAGTCATCCCCGGATAATTAGGCTTCGCTTAATTGCTTTAGAAATGGTGCAAAGTAAAAATTACATAATACTCATATAGTGGGATTTTTGGTAATGATTTTCCCGGTTAAGTGGGTCAAAAATCGTGCATTTTTGGACGACGCAACCAATCGGAGAGTACTGTATAGGTATATTGAACCCATGTATAATTTTTACTTGCACCCTTTTCTCAACTTAAAAAAAAAAAATGTTTTTTTACGAAACAAATTCGTGCACGACTGTATATTTATACGTATACTGTTTATCTGGAAAAATTCAGATACAAAATACATTTTTTGTTTTTACATTCGTTAAAATTCAAAAATTGTTTTTTGACAAATTGTTAAAATTCTAAAAAAAATGTCTGGCAATTTTCCAAAAACTTGATACGCCATAACCTGCATATATCAAATGTTGTTTAATTATTATATTTCGAAGAAGATCTATCGAGCCACAACAGAGACATAACTAATTTTAAAGAATCAGTTAATAAGTTTTGTCGATACATCTAAAGCTTTTGATATGGTTGATCACATCATCCTTTTGTGTAAATGCAGGATTTATGTATATGTAATCGGTTTGATTCTCATCTCAAAGACGGGATACAACAGGTTAAAGTCGGGACGGGTCTAAGTCTTCCCCAGGACTCTTAATCTTGGAGTTCCTCAAGGGTCTGTCATTGGACCTATCTTGTTTTCGATTTAAACAATTTCATATTTGCACTGCCCTTTAATGGAAAAGTTAAAGCTTTTGCTGGTGATCTGGGAATTGCATATGGCCCAGTCAACCGTTTGTCAACCATGATGAGCGTCTACTGAGAACCTGCTTCGCTAAATAAAAGCTATTAGTTAGTAGCAAAACAAAGATTATGTTTTTTAGTCTAATTTCATAGGAATATCCTGACATAAAAGTCATATTTCATGCACCTAACTGCCGTAGGTTTTTTATTGTCGATGTGCTCTGCTCAAAACGCTGAGACCATTTTTGATGCTAATGCCTCTTGTTATGAAAATAGCAAAAAAAAAAAATGTTTTTAAAATATCGCTGGAGCAAAACTTGTTGAGGCGATCGAATGGTGAAAAGGAGGTATTGCGTTAAAATTGAAATGTGTTCGGACCAACTCAAATTTCGATCAATTGTTGTGAGCTAGGATAGGCTACGGAGGCGTCTTTGGTGCGATTCATCTCCAATTCTTGGGGATATTTGTTTAGCAAGCTGGAAAACTATTCTGAATCGAATTGTCTGAATGGATAAATTCGGGGACACCAAAAACATGGAAAACATTCTCTTCTAAATACTTTAGTACCGCAGCTGCCGTTGCTCTGCGGACAGATCGCAAAAAAATATATTAACTAATAAAATATATTAAAATTCGTTAAGTAAAAAAAAAAAATCTTCTGGAAATTTTTCAAAATTTTATATCATTTCTTTGGAAAAAAAATACGTCCAGCCGTATAGGTTGCAGTCGCACATACATAAATGTAGGTACAGACAAACAGAATTAAACACATTTTTGAGTTCCTCTGCACTAGTAATAACAGATTAGTTCAAAATCTCCAGTTCGAAATTGTCACAAAACCAAAGTATGCAAGTCAAAAATTTAAAACGGTCGTCATTTCGCCTGCTTCATTTAGGCCGGTTTTATTCATTCGAAGTTCAACACAACTGAAAATTTTACTGGAAATTGACTCGCCCAACTTTGGATATTCCGAAGTTGAGAGAATCCTTTGGATTTGCTCAACTCCCCGAAATAGTATAAGTTGGCGGAGCAAACTTGGAATTTTACGTCAAACTTTACATTTTTTCTTCATTTTTGTTTATACACTCTAGTTGTTGACTGTTCGCTCTTGACATCGAATGCCAAGAATAATTAATAATTAAATTAAAATAATGTTTTCCGTTAATTATTTTTGGGGGATTTTGCCGTAATCTTCTTCGAGCAGCGATCTGTTGAGTTTGAAACAACGATTCGAAACGGATTCGCTGATATGCTAGCTGTCACATATGTTCCGTCGGCTACGCCTTTGTAAACAACATCGGCACCCACTGACCACGTGGCATACAACGAAAATGACGCGCGAAATGCAAATCTAAAGTTGAGTGACAAATTGTGTGTCATCTGTCACAAATATCCCAGAGTTTTTTTTTAAGAAACTGCAAGTAGGCCAACTTTTAAATTTTAACTGCTGAATCGAGTTGAAATAGTGAATAAAATCAATTTTCAACTCTCGATCAAACCCGAAGTTGGCCAACTTTGGATTTTCGGCAAGTTGAACAATAGGAAATAAAACGGGCCTTAGTCATTTCAATTGCTTTTCGTTGGTTATGGCGTACTAAGTTTTAAAAAATTTCCAAATTCATGTTTTTTTTATTGAAAATTACGTTCTCACTAGAGCAAATTGAGGTAATTTCAAATGATGAGTGTTTACTATATTCAACTCATTTCGTTTGAAAGTTGACATAATAACAGGGCAGTCCAAGCTCAAGCAAAAGATCATGTTAGATGTGTAACTTGAGACGACCAGTTGTTACTTCTCTTATATGTCAACCATCTTTGTCTATTTGTAAGTACATTCGAAGCACCAATTCGCAAAGCTCGCACTTTCAGAGTTTGAATGTATGTATGTACAAGGTAATAATCAAACAATTGTTTATCTATTACCTCAGGGACGATAGCAGTCACACTACAAACAAGGCCATTGTTTCTGTGCTAGAACGTGGAAAACGACCTCCAAATGACATTTCTTTTTTGACAGTCTTTCATTCAATTCAATTAAATTTTTGTCTTGTTGACTTTTATTTTGTATTCATTTGCTGGTAATGAGATAATTTAGCAAATGATGAAATTTATGAGAAATGATATAATTTAGCTCCCCATTTTTTACCGTAATCATCTTATTTATTTATACAATTACCAATATTGTGCAAATGTTTGTATTGCAATAAAATAGATGATAAATAAAAGGTTGTGGCATTGCCTGATTGACGCATTATTTTGACTTATAGAGCGCTAAATTATTCTCACCATTCATTGTCTTTTGTTTGTTGTATCGTTAGCTTACGAACACAGACAGGAAATTAAAACTTTTTCTTTTTTTGAATACAAATTGCATATGGTGCAGTGGGTTGTGGTGGATGTCTTGTAGTTATTAAACCTAGTACAACGGATTAAAAAATAAAAAAATACGTACATATGTACATATATATAGGCATATAGGAGCAAGTATGTGCGACTCAGTCGTGTACTTTATTTATTTAAGCAACGAATTGTTTATGTAGGAAAGACTTAAAAAAAAAAAAATTTCTATCTCAGAGACTTTCCAATCCAAAAAAGTCTTCTAACCAAGAAAAAAAATTCACTAAAATCAAAGGGTATGTTGTACATATATAAGAAAGCGTCCAAGAGAACTGCTTTTTTTGAATAGCTAGAATTTTTAAATATGCTCTAACGGAAAATCCATCCATTTTTAATCGTTGCGGTTTTGGACACTATTTACGTTGTCGTAGAAATTGATGAGTATACTCGCTAAAAGAAAAAACCCGCCCACAAAGTTGGAAATACGGCTTCACCAGTTTTTCTTTTGCCTCAGGACATTTTTTAGATTATTTTTATAGGATTTAATTTTATTAGGTAACATAGTAACGTACACTTGTCAACATTTTGATAATAGGTTAGGCATCTCTAAAACATGATCGATTTTATTCGTGCTCTACGTCTCAAACTACGAAAAAATCCAATAATACAAAGATGGTTTCATTTTATTTAAGAAATAAAATATTATTTCCTAAAGTGAAAATTTGGGCTGTATGTCATAAAGCATTCATTCAACTAATAGTAAGTTTTTTTTTTCTATATCTAATTTTTTCCGAAATACTATGTAATTGCTTCTGGTATACTTACCACTTTAAATGTGTCAGCTTGTACTATATCTAACTTCCCCATAAAAAAAAAAAAAAAAAAAAAATAAAATAAATAAATATTATATTTAAATGATTTCCTTCCCCAAAGTACACCTGGCAACACTATGATTTGTCCCGAACCAAATTTATTATATTATATCTCAGCATAAATTATGTAAACGAATACGTTTACATAATTTATGCTGAGATCGCACACGATTCCCAGTAAAAGTAAAAATAGTTATCATTACTATAACATTTTATTCCCACCCTGTAGTCAATTAACTTCCCCACAACTTAAAACATTCGACAAGCCAATACATTTTATAATTCCGTACGTATATGTATTTCCCTCGTTTATTTTTGAAACTCATATTTCAAAGAAAATGCTGAGAAATACGCATTTGCTTCCATAGTTCAACGACTGTTGAAATCTTTTATCTACAATAATTGTCATTTATGTTAATCGCTGAAAATCTAGAACATCAGAATAATTCAAACATTCTCATTTACACATTTAAACATTTTATTCAACCAACACTCGACGCATAAATCCAACAACACACCAAAATAGTCTGGTTATCTGCCATAAAAAAAAAGTAATCACACAAAATTCCCGCGAAAGATACATACACAAATTATAATTGAGTTCATTATTTCCTAAACTTGACACTACTTCGTTCCATGCGCAAATGTCACCCCAAAACGTCAAATTTGATTCTTTCACAATCCATTCGCCAATTCCAACCCAAACATTCTACGCGGCAAACACATTTTAACACCCGCAAACTGATCCCATATTTTCCATTCTACTTAAATTTTCCCCTGTCATATAATTATTTGATACCTACACACAAACTTCAGTATTAGGAATGTGTATGAAAAAGAATACTCAACCACCAATAGATAATGCTGTCATTGTTTTATTAGTGTTTGTGATTTTTCTTATACAAACTTACCTGTGTTTTCAGACATTTTCCTTGATTCCAAATCAGCAGAAAAACGCGATTAATTTTATTAAAATCGAAAAACGAAATCACTTTGACAGTTTAAAAACATTAAATTCTATAATTTGAGATCTTTTGCAATAATTTGCGCTGAAATAAAACTAATTATTCACAAAATCGACAACACAATGTTTGGCATTTTTCATATGATAACCAAACTCTGTCACTTAACAAATTCAACTGACAGATGTTTGACATTGGCATCATGGTTCGGCTTGCTTGTATAAAAAAATTGACTGGCTCACTGACATTTCGCGAAATGGATGTGTTCAGTTTGTTATGTAATTTGTAGTTGAAATTAAAATTCAATATTCAGCATTTAAAGAAATTTTGATATTGTTGTTAGATGATTAGATAATATAATTGGTAAGGCATATTTATGACTTTGCACTGTGCATGAATTTGAATACAGCTGACAGTTTTTTTTCCCTTTCGGTGTTTGTAGAATTGATTTTTTTTTATTGAAATATCGATCAAACATTATTTTATAACACTCGAATTGTGTGTAACACTTCTATTTCTTTAAAAATCGTGCATCCATCTACTTGCTAGGAATGAAATTTAGGAGATTTAAAAGGAAAAATCTTTTTGACAACAACCGACTTTGGTTACTGACTGAATGGACTCGATGTTCAGTGTTCACTCGTAGTACACTGTGGTTGATAGTGAAACCAGAGAAAGTTATATGAATATTTTGGAATTATTCTCCGAATGAAATGGAATGTTAGTGAATACACAACAAGGAAATAGTCATATGTATTTTGTTGTTTGACCTTTTTATTAATTATAATACACTATTTCTTTCCTGCGTGAGTTTCAAGCATTTCGTTTGTAATTAAACAATTATCTTTCATAAACCCTAAAGGTTTGGTCACATCAAGAATACGAAGGAAAAATATTACAAAAAACGTTTTGGAATCATTTTGAAAATTATTTAGAAACATGGAACGTTTTAGAATTGTTTTTGACGTCTGTAAAAGTGATAAGTTGTGCATCGAAAATATTGTGAATTTAATAAAACTAACTAAACAAACATATTGAAAAGTTACAATAGAGTATTTACTAAAACGGATTTTGAATACTCTATCTTTATCTTTAAATTAAAATAAAAATGTGGGCGCAATTTTTGACTCACACAAATTCACATAGTCCATTTTATCTTAAGAAGAAAGTGGGCATTGCTATCACCAATTTCATGAATTAAGATGAAATTTTTACTATACACCTAATTTTTGAATTTGCTTTGAAATTGGAAAATAATATTCTTTAAAGCAAGCGATTGTAAAAAGTGGGCGTGGTCCTGTATAATATGTGGATGGGTTATAAGTTAAGCAGATGCCCGCGGCCTACATATTTTAATATTAAGACAATTTTGTTGGTTAACGGTAAAAATATTGGAAAGCGGGCATGTTAATAGGCGGATTTGTAGATTTTCACATCAATTACAATTCCCAGTGGCTTTAGTAACTTTGCTACACAAAATGGTGATAAAATGATAAAAAATGGGGGCATTCAATGACTATCCAGACAGTCGTCTGTGACTAGTCGTGAGCTTTTTGCGACGTAGTGGTCTGGATCCTAAGTCAACATTTTCTGTGTATATTATTTCACACAATGACAGAAACAATTTCAGGCAAAAACAAATGTCCGAGTAGATTGGGAACAATAAAATAGCTTTTAGTGCCTAGAGTATTGACTGTTCCCAAGCTCTTACGAGTATATGGTGCGTAGAAGTAGTGAACTTTTTTTTTGTCAAAACGAATAGGAAAAAAATAGGCATTTTTTTTTTAAATTCGCCGAGGGCCCAACAAGATTTTTTTTCACAAAACTCGTGTGTGTCAAAAAACCTGGGTTTTAAACTCTCAAGAAAAGTATTGGAGCTGGTGTTTTCGCTACGGCAGATTTCGTCATCCACCATTTTCATTCGAAATGGCCTTGGGTGTCTTGGTTATTAATTCAATTTAGATACGGAAAAGCCACATCTAAACTGTTTCCCACTTTAGAAGTAATGACGATTCGTATCGTTTGTTATTACAGATCTTACATTGATACAGAGTCGAATTCATTTGAGTTCGGCTTTAGACCATTCTGGCACGGGCCACTAAAAATGAGCAGATTTTTGTGAATTTTTACAACTTTACTTTTTCGATTTCCAAGAGCTTGTATATGTAGGAAATCTAGTTTTCTTAGTTTAAAATTTAAGACAAACATGGCTACTTGTAGGGTGTATCCTTATTATTCCTCTGTCTTACAAACTATGTGTCAAAATTAGTATAAATACTCTATGGAATAAACATCGAGACATCGCAAATGTTTTCAGAATGCTTCGAAAACATTTCAGAAACACTTTACGAACTTCGAAATATGTTTTCAAAACTGTGTTTTAAAAATGTTTTTCTAAATGTCTCCTTGGTATAGTTTGGACAGGCCTTAAGAGCTATGATGATGAACACAGCCTATTCCTACCAAGGGTGGAATAGGTACTGCGTTCGTTTTTATAACAACTGTACTAATCATAATCTGTCAAAATTTACCATAATCACATAAACATAGTAATATCCATTTCCGAACGACTACATGTTTAGATTGTTGGGCTATTACAGCTGATACTTCGCAACTATATGATTAGAGTGTACCAAAAATTGGAATGGAAAATTTAACATATGTGGATCAAATAACGTTTGGTCTTACAAAACTTGTATTTCTTTCGATAAAAATACTCAATAAAAAATAATGCATTTTCAAGAGAAATTGACCCATCAGTGATTATTCTTTCTTTTCAATGTATGTACATGTGTGTATGTGACAGAAAAAAAAAATCCACTTTTTCTCAATATTTTCATCGTTACAACGATAACCATAACAATACAAATGAAATCTGAACTCCAGATTATAACAATAATCAACCCAATCACGCAAAACCGAAGGACACATCGTAACAATGAAAACGAAAATGATGATTTGTAACAACTCAAGCATAGAAACAATGCATTGTTCAATTGTTTAATTGTTCGATATGCAACTTGAAATGACCAGATTCTTACCCCTTGTAGATGAACTATGCTTGGCTATGTGTATTTGTAATTCACAAAACTGAATTCAGAGATTAGGTTGTTATTATATTATTGCTATAACTCATCCCTAGCTAATATTCCCATATTTATGTGTATACTTAAGGCAGCAATCTAAACAATGGTACTGAGAATTGTTTGATTGCTACCCCAGAAACGTCAGAAATAACATTGCAAACAATGTCATTGTTCCTTTGCTTGAACATGGAACGCACACCGGATAGTCAACAAAATCATTTTCTTTGCTCCAGGTAAGGTGACTGTTGCATTTTGGTGATCGATTTCATGTTTTTGCTATTTAGGTGTCGTTTTGATAAAAATGTTTTTTTTTTTATTTCGAAAAAATTCCAGACGACGGGTATTAGCTTGTGTAGTTCACAACGAACTAGTTCAAAAGAGAAATAAGTGAGTGTAGCTCACTACTCTCTGTTTTAGTTCAATAGCTCGTTTAGTTAAGTAGTTCGTTTAGTTCATGAGTTCAATTAGTTCGTTAGTTCAATTAATTTTTAATTAATTTAATTCGTAAGTACGTTTAGTTCAATAGTACGTCTAGTTCCCCATTTAGATTGAATTGGAATTTAACTTACAGGGTTTTTCTTTTTATTGAAAACATAAATAATGAGTGTAACTTAATCTTTTGTTCCAGTTGATTTCTTGTTTATGTTTCATTCAACTTGTTTTCATCGGTTGCTGTGCGTGATTTGGGAAAATTCAAAAGAACGCTCTTATATGTGAACTAAATCTGTCAAAAATAGAATTGTTAATTTTTTAAATAATACAAACTTTTTCAGTTCTTCCCAATTTGGTTTTCAAAAAGGAAAATCTACGGAAGATGCTCTTCTACACTTTCGCTCTCAAATATTTACTAACCTAGACAGTAAAAAGTTGAGTGCGGGCTTATTTGTCGACATTACGAAAGTCTTCTATATGGTGAACCATAATATTTTGCTGACAAAGATTGAAAAAGCTGGTTTTCGAGGCTGCATGTTGGATTGGTTCAGGACTTACCTGAATAATAGATCACAAAGAGTTAAGATTGATGAGATCAGGAGTGGAATAAAGTATATTAATCTGGGGGTACCCCAAGGCTCTGTTTTGGGACCCATACTTTTCTTAATCTATACAAATTCTCTTTTTGGGTTAAAATTCAAGCGGCGTTCTCACTGCATTTGCAGATGATGTGGGTTGTGCCTATGCGTCGGATTGTCCCTTAAATCTAGTTTGTGATATAAATTTTGACTTAAACTTACTACGAAACTGGTTTGCAGAACATAATCTGGTAATAAGTTCCAAAACAAAAATTATGTTTTTTATTTTGTCAGGACTAAATAACTTTGAGGCTGATTTTGTCTACCATGCTCCTGAGTGCCAACAATTTAAACTGTGGAGCTGCTCTTGTTCCCCGCCTTACACTTTTTGTAGTAATCTCAACTGCAGCGATAAATGTTTTCAAATTGAGAAAGTCAATGAGTTTAAATATTTGGGGCTCATCATTGACTCTAAGATGTGTTTCTTTAACCACACCGATACATTGAAACAATATTTCCGCTCCACACTCAGAAATTTTTTTTATTTATATAATGTTTGCTCTACAAATCTTTTAAAAACAATTTACTATGGTATCTTTGATTCGAAATTACAGTATGGCATTAATTGCTGGGGAGGAGCTTATTTTAACAAAATCGAGCCTTTACTGATTTTGCAAAAATATATCTTAAGAAAAATATGCAAAAAACATAGGTTGTATCCTAGTCTTCCATTGTTTCGAGATTTGAAAATTCTACCTGTCTGACATTTATATTGTTTTAAAGTCCTAAAGATATTTTATTTAAGATCAGGAAATCAAAATTTTAGAATACTTGATAATTATAATTTGCGTGCTAACTTTTTGAATATTGTCTCTGTGCCCAACTTTCGTACTACAGCTTTTCGTAATTCTTATAAAGTGGCATCCTGCCGTTTATTTAATAAACTTCCACAATCAATCAGGATACTAAAATAATCCACTACGTTCACAAGACGCCTAAAAACTTGGCTTTTAAATATAGATATCGTAAACTTGGAATGTCTTCTTAATATTTAGTTATAGTGAATTCTGATATTCTGGTTATATAATTTTCTCTTCACTATTTTTAAATGCTTTTTACTTTTTCTTTTTCTGGCGAAATAATTTCTTTCAAATTTATATTCTTTTCAACTCGCTTGTTTTAGTAAGTTTTTTTTTCTTTAATTTATTTATTGCAAAAATTGTAAACTACATGTTAAGGGTCACCCCACCCACTGTTATAATGTATCTAATGTTATGAATTTTGAAATGGCATTTAACACTATTTTTATTATATAAATATAAAATGTCATTATAATTTCTTATTCTTTATCATTTTTCCTGTTTAAGTACTTACTATTTTAATATTATAATGTAACTATTTGAATTGATTGAGAAATATCTATCTATCTATCTATCTATCTATCTATCTATCTATCTATCTAAATGAACTATTTCGCAAGCGCTTATTATTTTAGTTCAGTTAGGTCGTTAGTTCCTTTAGTTCTTACAATTTATTAGTTCGTTTTGTTCTTATAGTTCACTAGTCGGTTTTGCTCCTACTTTAGACTGAATTGAACTAAAGGAGTTTGCCTTTTTTCCTCAATCGGCTATTGAGTATGCTGTAAATAATGGGATTAAGTGTATAGATATGTACGCACATTGTTGGATTAGTACTTATAAAATTGATTCTCTTAAATAGTAAGCATTTCATATCATACTAGATTCTATTCTCAACCCCACCTACTTTTTTGGTCAGTCCTTTTTTAAACATTTCTTGAACTCGACTTATTATACGAATGGGAAAAATGCCTCTACAATTTATCGTTCCTTGTCTCAAACAATAAAATCTGTTGTATCAGTCATATAAAATTTTTCAAAATTTCAGACTTTTCTGTATTTTGTCCTCAAATTGCTGTGTAGGTGAATGAAAACCGCTTGTCCCTGCGACTTGTATTTTGTCTTGTGCATCTAAATTTCTAAATTTTCACTTGAAATGTTTGCGCCGCCATTTTGAGTCTGACATCTTAAATTTAGTATGGTTTCAGGTTTCAAACAAATCAGGAAAAATGTACGTATAATTAGTTTAATTAGTTAACTGTTTCCAGTAAAGTTTCCTCAAACCGAAAATAAAGCAATCGGCACTCGATTAGTGACATGAACGATAAATTTTAAATTCTTTCCAGATAACCAACCAAATGATTGAAACCTGTAAATCTTATATAACCTGTCGTAGCAAGGAGACAATTTGGTCACAAGATCGTAGTCTTATTCGTACTAAACTCAGCAACTGCATCAAGCTTAATCACATCTATCACGAAACTTACTACACCGTTAGGGAGCAACCCTTCTTACCCGATCAGACACCATTTGGATTTTCGGAAAATTTCGTATTCGGAAAGTTTGACACATTTTGCGATCGTCTGTCAAAGATCATATCGATGTTCAATCTCATTGATGACTATAACCATTTGTTTGAGAGAAGGCTTGAGGGTTTGCTTCTGGGCGAAGCTCTTGAAGAAGCTTCTACTGCCTTCGAAGAAGCTAAGAAAGAAATACTCTCTAAGAAGTACGACTACCTTGATCATCGCAACTCAGATTTTAACGATGATTTTGATCGATTCATGGGAAAGACCGACACTTTGAAGGATACCATTGCAACCTTAATTGAGACAAATTTTGATACAGTTTGGGAAACACCGCAGTGTATACGGTTCTTGGTCCGTTTTGAGAAAGTCAGTGAGAAGATACCGCTATCGAAAATGGATGAGAAATATCAACGAATTTTGAAGTACTGCGACAAAGAGATTGACAGGATCTTAAAGTTATTCCGAAAGCAGAGGGACGATCCTCCAGTGCCGCGGAACTTTCCACCGATCGCCGGTAGAGTGAGGTGGTGTCGAGCTTTAGATTGTCACCTTAATGAACTTATGATGGACATAGCTGAGCATTCGGTTTTGCAAACTCTTCCGCTGACAAAGGATCTTGAAAATAAATACATATCGGTACAGGGAATATTGATTGAGTATGAAAATGAAATTATTTCGATTTGGCTCGATCAAGATGTAGGTTCAAACAGCGCCACCTGTTGTCAATTTGCATAAAAGTGTTTCCATTTTACAGGTAAGTGTTGCCGATGCTTGCCTCCTTCAACCGGTACTGTGCCTTCAGGGTGAACGTCTTTTTGTAAATCTTCACCCCACAATCCCATTACTGATCCGCGAAGCTAAGGCACTTGCCAAGATGGACGTTGAGTTGCCTATTGTTGCTGCAACCCTTATGTGTCGACAGAGTTACTTCATAACTATCCAGGATTCTTTAAATGTCAGTAATAAGCGACGAATTAGGGGACGCCTTAAACTAGTTTCCCTTCCTTGCAGAGTCTCATTAAGATGTTTTTGAAAACAGTGAAAGCAGTGAAATTGGAAGTTCGTCCATTGTTCTTGCCGCAATTGGTGCGCCTTACGGCAATGCTGCAGCCTGGATTGAGCACAATTAATGTCTGGAAGTTGATTTTGTTTTTCTGTGTGGTATAGTAAAGGTGTTGTGGTTATTTTCTCTTTTTTTAGTGGACACACCACAATTGGAATGTTTTCTATGAACGTTGCAAGCAAGCAATTGAAACGTTTGAAGTTTTGGTAGCCAGGGTGCATGATATCTATTCGAATCGGATATTAAACGTGCTGATGTCTATGCAGGATGTATCTTTACAGATACTACCATGTGGTAAGGATGATGAAGGGAATGAATGAGGATTGTAGTTTAATTTTCCCTTTGTTTGAATAGATGATGAGATTTGGACAGTTGATGAGTTTCTGGAAAAGAGCGAGGAAGCATGCAGGTAAGTGAAATTTTAATTGTAAGACAATATTGCGTGCACAATGATTGTACTCGTAGGTTTGTACATGAAAATCCTGTATGATGCTGATAGTTTACAGACTGATGAGGTTGAAGAGTATATATTCTTCACTTATTGTGTGGTGGGACAATTTTGTAGATATAACATAATATGTCTGGGAACGCGACTTTGTTCATACATAGAGGGGGAACGAAGATGCTTACAAAATCGAATTATCATTTCTTACGAGAATCAGACTGGGCATTCACCCGGGAATTGAACCGATTTTGGTGATATTTTTGTTCGTTAGGAAACTTTTATGGGTAGCCTCTCGATAGAACTTTTTTCCGGTCGCTCCTTCAGGACGTATGGGGAAGCGATATGAAATATACAATCCTTTACTTATATACGAACTGTGAGATTAAGCACTTTTTTTCAATAGTCTGTATCACTTAAGATTATTTCCTTTAAGGTTCATCAACCCAGTGATGTAGAAAGAGGAAAGTATGAAGAAAGGAATTAAAGATTAGAGATGAAAGGATCGATTTTTGACAGATTAAAGTTAGAGAGTTCCTTATTTCAGCAGCTTCGAACAGATGCTGTTCGCTACCGCCCATTTGGGAGGAGGTAATTTTTGGTTTTCAGTTTTAGGTGACATCTACTCGCCTTGGTGATATTGGGCTCAGGTCTTTGTCTTTAGTATTTAAGAGCGAATGAATAGTGTTCACATAATACGCCAAATAAGATCTTATACGCGGTGCTCAGAAGGCTAATGCCTTTGTAATTAGCGTAGTTGAGGGGGCTCCTTTATTGTGGATCGGACAAACTATCTATATATGTACACTCATCTGACCAAATTGTTGAATTAAGTTGATGTATGCTCTTTACCAGATCATTTCCAGCTGCTTTTTATAGCTCGGCAGGTAGACTGTCTGGACACATGATCGTCTAGGTTGAATGGTTCATTATGCCTGGCAGAGTGATGCTGGTCTTCCTCGCCGTTAAACAGTCTGCAGAAGTAATTTGTCTATATTCTTAACACCGACTGTGATTCTGCTACAAGATTTCCTTCTTTTATCTCTACAGGTTTCTGTCCGGCTGTTGTTGCCGTGACATGTCTTTTTTACATTTTTGTAAAACTGCCAAAATCATTCTTCTAGTAGCACCTCTCTACTCTTATTTCCTCCATCGCGCTCTTCTCATGCTCTTTCTTTTTCTTTTGGCGAAGCTGGTGTTCATTTTATTTCTCTGCTCGTAGAGCTCGCGAGCAGCTCTTGTGCTTATCTGCTGCGCCACTTTGCATGCCTCTTGTTTTGCTGTGGCAAAGGTTGTGGCAGTTTTTTGCGATTGCAGCTTTTCGCCGCAATATTTTCTCATAGTAGTCCTTCTTTGTTTTGGCATTTGGGCTATTCACATTCGTACCTTGGCTGCAAGAAGGTAATGGTCCGATTCTATGTTGGCCGCTTGGAAGGCTCGAACATCCAGAATACAGGAGGTATGATTTGAGTCGATCGCAACGTGGTCAAGTTGGTTAACAGTTTATAGATCAAAAGACCGTCATGTCCCTTATGAATATTAAGGTGCGGAAACCGTGTGCTGACTATAATTAAGTTTCGTCCTGCAGTAAAGTCAATTAACCTAAGTCCGTTTTCAGACGTGGTGTTCACAAAGTAGTTCGGTCTAACTGGAACTGTGGACGCTATCGTTGACGTCTTTGGAGCTCCCCACTGCCATCCAGGTATCGAAGAATGCCTTAGTTGGAACGTCCATAATTGGTTACGACATACTAATCTTCGACCTGTCGACCTTTGGTAATCCTTCTGCTAAAACAAGTTCTGCGATAGCATAGCTCTAGGTTTCATTTTAGCAGATGCCTAAGACGTCCCGCCGCGGCAAGGTCGCGGGTTTTACTTGTACTGGAGCAGTTTTTTGAAATGCCACCAACATTGTTGCAGCATTGTGCATATAGTTTTTATAAGTTAGGAGCTAAGAAGTGCAGATAGGCAGACAGACATACAGGTATGTAGAAGAACAGACGCGCTACCATAAACATAGGGTTCCGTGATTCTGAACCATTCCGTAACACTACGTTGTTACTATCTCTACCTACTTCACCTACCTACTTCAATCAGTAGCTACTCTCTCCTGAATAAACACTTACAACACATGGTTCTCTTGAGATTAGCAAAATCGTTCCCCAAACTCATTCGAATTTTTGTTCCCAGGTATTTCGGGTACCAGTTGTGTGGGAGAGTTGTATTATTAAACATGACTTGAAGGAATATATTAGCTAGGTTATTGTTAAGATGAAAACAAGCTGTCTTGTTTTGTTTGTTTAATTTTAGTTTCGAATCTACGAAATATTTGCCTAAATTTTTGAGATGTTCTTGAAGTATTTCTACTGCGTCTTGCATATTTCTGGTCTGCGTCGTTAAAGCTATGTCATCATCGTATTGGTGCATTCGGTATCTTGTTTCGGACATATCATACATATAGAGATTAAACAAGAGGGATGACAGTACTGATCCTTGTGGAAGACCGTTGTTTAGCTTTTTTGATTTACTTCTCACATCATCTATAAATACTTGGAATGAGCGATTACTTAACAATTTGTTTACTAGATTTGTTATCTTTTTGCAGAGTATTCTATGAGTAGTTTAAAGATGACTCCAGTTTGCCATAAGGTATCGTATGCGGTAGAAAGATCTACGAAGACTGCTGTTGTCTTAAGCTTGTTTTGGTACCCGTTCTCGATGTTGATAGTTAGGAATAGTACTTGCTAGACACAGTTCCGACCTGAATGAACGCCGGCTTACTCCAAAGGGACTTTTGAGTTCACTTCTACCTCTATCCGGTTGTTGATGAGCTTCTCAAGAATCAGCTCTTTCGGGCTGTTTCATCGGCTTAAGGATACCGATTAATTTCGATTCCAGTCTGCATGGTGTTATTAAAGAATTTGCATAGCCATTGTTTGGTATTTTTGCCACAGTTTCTTAGAAATTCTGGGTATATTCCATCAAACGCAGTAGCTTCACCCAGTTTGAATTCTTCAATAGCTGTATCTAAGTCTGTGATGGAGAAATTCTTCGAGAATTCGGGTGACTCATATGTTCATGCTTTTTACACTGGTAAGCTTTTTTTTCACCACTTTACTAAGCTCTTTTTCCGAATTTACTTTTGATGTCACCATAATATTTTTGCTGAAAATGGGTTGGATTCCCCTATCTCACGTAGCAGTCTCCAAGCTTTTATACTTTCCGTTTCGAACATTATGAGTAACTTAGATCAAGAGTTTCTTTACAAATTTAAGTATACAGAGATATTCATTTTGTGCTTTTGGATTTTAATTTAAATAAAATAAATAAAAAGTATCAAAAATTTCAATGACATTTTTTACTGTTTTAAATGTTGGACTATGCCATTATGTATGGAATACAACTTCGGTTAAATGACCGTCAAGGGAGTTTTTGAATACTTCGATTTTTGTGAAGTAATTTTCGATGACTTTTCGGCACTCTGGTTGCATTGCGGCTATACATAACTACTCAGATGTTGGTTTTTAAGTGCTCCAAAGTTTGGGGATTGTCTGCATAGATACGATCTTTAGCATAGTCCCACAAAAAGAAATCCAACGGGGTCAGATCGCACGAACTTTTCGTACAATAGAACCAGATTTGCCTGTGATGAGTGGCACGTAGCTTCCGTCCTGTGGAACCACTTTATAGGGACGAAGATGTGAATTCAAGATATTACAGAACAGTTATTTTTATAGTAAGATGCAACAATTTTAATGCACTGAGCGGTAGTTAAACGATCCATATTATAAAATGGCAAGGCAAGAACTAACTACTTGTTAATATGGATGACAAGTGGATTTGACAGATGCCATATGGCAGAGATGTGAAATCCCAACGTCAAAATAAATAACCCTTTAGCATAATTTTTTGATTTAAATTTTTTTTTACCTTAAGCCAATTTTTGAAAGGTAATCAAAGAGGCTGCCAATTTTGTTAACATGATTTTTTTTCTTACATATAACATGTACCTGTACCTTACAGCGTTACTGCAGTTAAACAAAAAGCAATTAATGCTAAATGGCGGCCATTTTGCTAGTTTTTCGTGTTCTTAACATTTTAGTACACAATTAAGTTAAGAAGTATGATTAACATTTTATACGGCGAAATTTATGTATTATTTGGCGATAGCCCGTTGACCTTATTTTATTTGTCTTGTTCTTCAGCCTTCCGTACATAAATGGTGAAACGGAACACCTCAACACGGTATCATTCATACATTTTAACCGTTTGACACAGAGAGTTGAAATTTTAAATAAAAATAATATCCGGTGAAATGAAAATAAATCAGAGAAAAGCTAACTTAAAAAGTATTTTTCTATATATGTATATAAAAATGAAAGTTTGTCTGTATGTCCCTTATGGAATCGTAAACTATGCATTTGATCATGTGATGATCTTTAGCAAAGTTGTTGTGCATGAGTCCACGAAGGTTTCTGAGTTGATACGACCAATTTTCGACAGATAGCGCCACTGTCATTCCAATGAATTTCATATATTGTCGTGACAGTTTATGCTGATTTGAATTGAAACGAAAACAGCGAACGAATGATGACGTTTCGAGTTGTGGGTGACATGAGAATTTAACAGACAATATTGTCGTTTTTCGAATAGTTTTGTGCATTTCATTGTGAGTTAAATTAATTTAGATAAGTAATTCAATCGAATTGAATTTTCGTAGTTTCCGTGAGCTGATTTTATTCATTCTCTACAGTGGACTCACGAAGATCATCGAATGTGTATGTGAAGGATCTGACTGCTGATTGACGTTCCGAACGCATTTGCTGTGCAGTTTTTTTTCTGCCAAAAACATCGATGTCAATACCATCAACTTCACCATTCAGAATGGAATACCCGGCGAAACGACAACATATAAGTCCATCGATATTGTGGTGAATCAAGACGAAGTTGTCAACTATCCAACTGAATTCTTGAATTCGCTTGATTTACCAGGCATGCTACCGCACGTTCTTACATTGAAAATTGGCGTACCCATCATTCTTCTTCGAAACATAAATCCACCACGACTTTGCAACGGAACCAGACTCTCAGTCAAGAAAATGATGAACAATGTTATCGAGGCAACAATTTTGACTGGAAAATTCAAAGGTGAAGACGTACGTTGCCGCGTATCCCAATGATCCCGACAAATATGCCATTCGAATTCAAACGTTTGCAGTTCCCGGTGCGACTCGCTTTCGCAATAACTATCAACAAAGCACAAGGACAATCGTTGCAAATGTGTGGATTAAATTTGGAGAATCCATGCTTCTCATATGGGCAGCTCTATGTGGCCTGCTCACGCGTCGGAAAACCTTCTGATTTATTCGTTTACGCACCAGATTTAAAAACAAGAAATATTGTGTATCCCACAGTACTTCAATAAATATCGAATTGAAACGGAAACGCTGCCATGTCACAATTTTTTCGAAATGAACAAAATCAATAAAATAACTCAAAATGACTTGAATATTTGTGTAATGTATTTCCTTCAAATTTATTTTAGTTGGTGGCGTTGCAACGCGCGCAGGGTACAGCTAGTATTTTATAAAATTTGTTAAACGAAATAGTTGAAGAACCAACTATCTGACACACGCAGTTTGTGAACAAAATTTAGAAGAAGTCACAGAAAAAAGATTGGAATATTTTCGAGACCCCTTCCATATTCTACCCCCACTTTATTTATTCGATTTTTATAGTTTTCGAGTGAGTCTAAACCTGAATTAAATTTCATCAAAATCCATTCAGACATCGTTGGGTCAAGCCCACACGGGACTTACGAGTACACACCCAACAGATCAAACATGCGAACCAAATTTCATCAAAATCTGTTCAGTGGTTTTTGTGTCAGAGCAAACAGACGCAAACGTTTTTGTTTTGACGTGATACATTTCTGTTATTCTCTGGATTACCGACGAAGCAAAATTAGAAAAAAGAAAGGACTGCACTTGACGAAATTTTGTTTCATCAAATCGGTTCAGACATTTTTTACTTTAAGTGGTAACAAGCAGGTATATGGATTTATTGTGGCATCATACATTACAGGAAATAATCCTTGCAATCCATTCTAACATAAGTTTCCTCTTTGCATTACAAATTCTGTAAAAAAAACTCTTTTCTCCTTTTTGAATTACCATACAATTAACGGATAACAATGTCCTTCGTCAGGTGGTGAGGACTTAACGTAAATCGCCTTAATGAATACCATTTCTCATTTGCGAATAACATTCGAGATACTTTTTCATGCTTAAATAAATAAACCACTCTCCCCCCCATTCACAGACGAGCTGCAATTGAATTGAATCGTAAGAGTCAAATGGTCTCTGAAGCTGTTGAAGAAGTCCTTAGTTTGGTTGACAAGGCTACAGTTACATTTAAAGAAATCGCCGGTAATGATGTGGTTACATTATTCGATGGTAAGTTCAAGTGGAACGACAAAAAAAAAAAAAAAAACAATATTGAAATGAATTTCTCTGTTGTAGCCACCCCAAAAGATCAACAGTCATCAGCCAAGTCCACCGGTGAAAAAGAGGGTAACCAACAGCAGGATTGGAGTATTTTGTGGTCCTGTTTTGAAAATCCACTCTCGCTACTGTCGACAACTGAGAATTTACCCAAAGGAATGCAGGTGGGAATACAGTATTTCAAATTAAAACTTTTCCTTTAGACCGTGATTTTTTATTTTTTTCCTTTCAAGGACATGGTCTGTAATGCGGTGGTTGAAATGCGTCGTTACTATAGCAGGAAAGTTATCGATGTGCTCATTAAAGTTATACGTGCTGCGTTGGATATGATCAGACGACGTTTCATTTCCGAAGAGGACAGTGAAACTGTGACAAAGAAACCAATTTTGGCCTTAAATGCCATTCTCATGATTCCTCATGTCACCGTCAAGCCAAGTATCGAAGAGCTACAGGAGATGCTAATTACAGCTGGAAAGAACATCACTGGGATTGCCAAGGGGGTGGCACAATGGACCAGTGGAAGGGATAGTCAAATGGCCACCAATACTGTGAACCCTCGAGTCAGTCGGCATCAGCCTGACGATAAAAAGGGGAGACGTCGAAAAATGTATTGCTTGGCTTCAGAGGAACGGCCACAAATGCCGCACATGCTGAAAAGCTTTTACAGTTCCATTATGGACAACAAGGAAGTGGTCAGAGCACTCTCCCTACTCTCCAACTGTACGAAGAATATAAAACCAGAAATCCAAGCCTACATCAAACGCTGGAAACCGTATCATTTTCTCTGGAAAAACGACCGCACCACACGCCAACTAATGGAGTTCGGCCTGCAGGAGTTTGAGTCTTCACTGCGTTGCCTGGCCGAATTGGATGCAAATCTACTTGTCGAACCCGATATTGAGGTTTTCGGTCAGTGTATAGCGGTCTATAATGAGAAATTAAAGTACGGCCTTGCCATCGAAATTAAGTGTAAGTCCATGATTAACATTTAAATGAGTACCGCTTTCGCAGTGCGTCCTTCCTGTGGCAAGGTAAATAGATTAACGTGTATTTTCATACAGTACACTCGATGACGTATATTTTGCATATTAAATAATCCCTGACAGATGTCGATGGTGCGAATTTTCGGTTATCAAATTTTTGGAGGAGAAATCGATTGATTGCTTCTTGTATGAAGGTTTTCGTTTGTTTGAAGGATAAATTAATCCCTAAAATATGTATCATCCTCTGACGTATAGGAGGCGGTTGGGTATTACTTTATCGCGTCACGTTCAAAATTGCGAGGAATTTTTTTTTTTTTCTTTTTTTGGGGAAATTTAATGCCATACCAGATTTGTTTAATGGGATTCGGGATAAGTAGTCGAGGTTGTCTACGTCACTACCTTTTTTGGATTGTGTGCCATGGCACTGAAGGAGGTTTGGCGCTGTAACCTTTTTTTTATTATAATTTCTTACTTTCTTTCATTCGATGTGGGATTAACTGCATTGGGTTGTGTGCTAGGTAGAATTCAGGTAGTTGAAGCTGTGCAGAGTAGAAGCTGTTGCATAAGGCGTGTAAGATACGACAGTTCTGGTAACAACTTGGACATTGGTGGACAGTGTCAGAGTAGTCGAGGTGCTTGAGATTGATTATAAGACTCAATTTCGTAGTGGCGATAGTTTCAAATTCCTCCGAATTTCAACTTCTTCCGGCAGCGTAATGCTTCATAGTTTGCCCTGATGATATCCACTATGGATCGTCTTCTCCATAAGGTGTTGATACGCAGGAGAATCCGGAACGGAAACCCGCTTGCTCTGTTCATTGTCATGAGTATTTTTCAGACTTTGAAGATTGCGACAAGAAACTAGATACCCCTCCAGTTCTCACACTATGCTAAGCTGCCTCTAGAAATTTGATAATCATGTATTTTCCAGTTTTGTTAGAGGAAGTTTCGGTCTTTCAAGCTCTTCCTCTGGATAGGTGCAGAAAGTCTACCGACGTTTTTGGCAACTATTTGTTAGGCTCCGCGGAAAAGTCGTCAAGCCCTACTGATTTGTTTGCTTTGATGAATACCCAATGCCAGGCTCACGTGGACGTTCTTTGTTGTTTAATATCTAAAAGGATCCCCTAGACTACATAGAAGCTTTCGCCCTTGCTTGCACCACTCCTGGAATTGGTCAATTAGAACAGAGTTTAATCTCAAACCAGTTCCAAATGAAAGACTCCCCAGTGAATCTAAATTTCCCTGCTCTTGAATCCTTTATTGGTCTTACTTGGGTTTCACGATGTTGGGTGGCTTATGGACGCCATTTTATGGTTTTGTGAATTGGCCTTAACTAGTCTCCGGTTACGTACTTTTCTTAACCAGGAAGGTTAGGTTACGTTAGGTAACTGTGTGCCCTTGTTGACAGCGTTGTCAACAGCTCACTTAGACCACTAAGAGTCCATTGCGTCCAATATTTAGAACCCTGGAAACCTAGAAATTTCAATCTTCGACCGCTAGGCTAAACCACCCAGATAAATGTATGAATGTCAGGAGTTTTCTTAGCTCAATGCTACCTAGCTCATCCAGCTCTGAAAAAAAGTATCTGCCAAAAGCACGGCTTCTTTTACTGGCCAGAGCTGGACAGTCACACAGGAGATGATGAACGGATTCTATTTCCTCTACGTCGCTGCAGCTTCTACAGTAGTCGTTACGAGGTATCCCTAGCCATGTTGCGTGATTACCTATCACACAGTGTCCTGTCACGACGCCAACAGCAATGCGGACTTCGACTTAAACAGGAAAAAGCCGTGGGTTTCAGGTGGTCGATTTCATCAAGCCGGAGGCCTTCGATATGACGCCTAAGTTTAATAAATTTTATTATATACACTTCCTCCTCTTCGTTTCTAGCTTGCAATCATAAAATTGGTCAAGCCATGAAGAAGAAATACAAAAAGGAAATGGACTACGTCTATGCGGTCATTAACGAAATGGACCGAAAGCTGGACCGCTCTATTCGTGACTTGGACGACGTCCGAATGATCATGGAGACTTTGGGTAAAATTCGTGAACAAGAAGTTGACATGGAAATGCGAATTGATCCCATTGAGGTAAGCTCATACGAGTACGACAACACCCTTTTAATTTCTTACTTCCAGGAAGCCTTCAACGTCCTTACTCGCTATGAAGTCCAAGTGGAACGCGAACAATTCGATTTAGTCGATAATCTTCGTACGACATTCCAAAATCTTCAATCCTGTGCGCTACAGGCTCAAGTGAAACTCCTTGAAATGCAGCCGACTTTCCAGGACGATCTCAAGACGAATCTCTACAATTTTAAACAAGACAAAATTGAATATGTGAATGAGTACCGTAACGCAGGACCAATGCAACCGGGACTGACACCGCGAGAGGCTTCTGATCGGTTGATTCTATTTCAAAATCGATTCGAGGGGATGTGGCGACGTCTGCAGACGTACCAGAGTGGGGAGGAGCTGTTTGGCCTACCCCAGACAGATTACCCTGAGTTGGGGCAAATTCGAAAGGAGTTGAATCTACTGCAAAAGCTTTACAAGCTCTACAACGATGTTATAGATAGAGTTAGCAGTTACTATGATATTCCATGGAATGAGGTGGATATCGAGGAGATCAACAATGAACTAATGGAGTTCCAAAATCGATGCCGTAAGTTACCGAAGGGCTTGAAAGAGTGGCCGGCCTTCCATGCTTTGAAAAAGACAATTGATGACTTTAATGATATGTGTCCACTACTGGAGCTGATGGCTAATAAAGCCATGAAGCCACGCCATTGGCAACGGATCATGGACGTTACTAAGTACATCTTTGAGTTTGACAGTGAGGGTTTTTCGTTGAAGAATATTTTGGAAGCTCCTCTGCTCAAGCATAAGGAGGACATCGAGGATATTTGTATATCCGCGATGAAAGAGAAGGATATAGAAGCCAAGCTTAAGCAGGTCACCAATGAATGGTCTGTCCATGAACTGCAATTTATGAGTTTCAACAATCGAGGAGAGCTTCTTCTTCGGGGTGATACAACGGCTGAGACTATCGGTCAACTTGAGGACAGTCTTATGGTACTTGGATCCCTCCTTTCGAATCGATACAATGCTCCATTTCGTAAGCAAATTCAACAGTGGGTTTATGATCTATCCAACTCCAATGAGATCCTTGAACGTTGGTTACTGGTGCAGAACATGTGGGTATACCTAGAAGCTGTTTTCGTCGGAGGTGACATAGCTAAACAGCTTCCAAAAGAAGCAAAACGTTTCTCGAAGATCGATAAATCCTGGCAAAAGATCATGCAGAGAGCTCACGAAACTCCCGGCGTTGTCGCCTGCTGTGTTGGTGATGATCTACTCAAACAACTTCTGCCTCATTTGCAGGAGCAGCTGGAAATTTGTCAGAAATCTCTCAGTGGTTACTTGGAACGCAAGCGAATGATGTTCCCCCGATTCTTCTTCGTCTCCGATCCAGCTTTGTTGGAGATCCTCGGTCAGGCGTCAGATTCTCATACAATTCAGAACCATCTTCTATCGATCTTCGACAACACCCGCCACGTTCGATTCCATGACATCGAGTACAACAAAATGATGGCGATCATGTCCTGCGAAGGTGAAAGTATTCAACTCGATCGTGCAATTCGTGCCGAAGGTTCTGTAGAGACATGGCTAACTCAATTACTGGTCACAGCACAGCAATCCCTGCACTCGATTATCAGGACCGCCTATACGACCATAAATGATCCAAATTTTGCACTGTTGGCATTTTTGGAGAAGATGCCAGCACAAGTTGGTCTATTAGGGATTCAGATGATTTGGACGCGGGATGCTGAGATGGCACTGATGCAGGCCAGGCATGAGAGGAAGGTCATGTCGGAAACGAATAATAAGTTTTTGGAACTTTTGAATACTCTGATCGATCAGACGACAAGAAATTTAACAAAGATCGAGAGAACAAAGTTTGAGACGTTGATTACGATACATGTGCATCAGAGGGATATTTTTGACATTTTGGTATGACTGATGATAGTGTTATGTTTTACGGTTTTATGCGATTTTAGTACTTTTTCAGTTCCGAATGAACATCAAGTCGGCTAATGACTTTGAATGGTTGAAGCAGTGTAGGTTCTATTTTAAGGAGGATCTGGATAAGACGTGGATCTCTATCACGGATGTGACATTTACGTATCAGAATGAGTACTTGGGATGCACGGATAGATTGGTTATCACGCCTTTAACTGACAGGTGAATCATATTGAATTATTCTCTTTGGTGTTACAATACAGTGGCAATTTAGTCGTAGTTAGTTTACACGCAGAGTTTTGTAGGTACAAGATTTTACTTGTGCAGGCTTCACGGATCAAAAAGTTTTTAAAACTTCTTTTATTTCATCCAATATTTTATTCTATATTTTGCTTCCACGAAAGACGTAATCAACTCTTTCGGAAAAGCTAATCTTTACGCAACGTTTTATTCTACGTTTAACCGTGCGGTTTTGATGGAGCAAAAGGTTGTGGCTTCGATTAAGCGAAAATGATAATAGAAAAATGCCATCGTTATTTGTTTAACATTTTTTGAAAAAAAACAAAAGCAGAGTTATAATGAAGACAATGCTAAGTACGTACTTCACTAATGTCATGTTAATAGATTCGGCAAAACTCTGTGCGCGTTTAAGAAATCGGAACAGAGAGGATTGAATAATTTTCCTGACATCTAAAATTGGTACATACGAAGACATTATGGAAACTTTAAACAAGTAGCAACAGCAAACAACATGTTTTGAGATTTTCTCAAGTTCTGAGGTCTCAAAAGTCTCCGACACCAAGTTTGAAGAGAAGATACTTTCACTTCATGTTCAAATAAAGTAGCTTAAGGCCAGTAGAAATCGAATTTCTTCGCGATAACGCAGTAGCAGTTTGTATCAAATTAAGGCTTTGCTTGCATTACATGAGGTTTTGGTATGTTGGAATGTATGATATTTATGCAGGCAGATATTGAATCTGACCACCACTTTGGGTGTTTAGACAGTTCTATTCTATGGTTTCTCTAGAGATCCTCCCAGACAGTGTCCACTCCACCATTTGTTTCAAGGATATCTGGATGAAACAATATATGTGCCGCCATCTCTACATCCTCCAGAAATAACCTTCAGGTATCGCGTACCAGAAATGGACATCGCTCCTATTTATTTGACCGTTCCTCGATGAATGCAAAAAAATTCTTCCTTTGTGTCTACACTACTCCATGTTTGACAATCGTTTCCGCTATTTTGCTCTCAAATGTAGCAAGAGATTCAGGACCTAGAAATTCCGAGGCTTTACTGGGGCCACATTATTTGGCCTTCTAGTAAGTGATTCAGCATGTGCATTAGAGCCACCAACTCGGATTTATACACTGAGGTTTTTGTTCATCACCATTTTACTTTTTGTTGTGAAGTCTTGCATCATCGTCTACAATTGTACAAGGTGGGAAAAAGTAATGTCATAATGTGAATGTGCCATAATTTTTGCAAATGGCGTCAAATGTCATTGTGCTCTGACATTTATGTTTAGACAGATAGAGAATTAGTTGACAACAAGCAATGGAGCGATACACACCTGAAGAACGCGGAATTATTGTTACTGCTTATTTGACCAATTTCCAGTCTCTTGTTTAAACGCAGCGTGAATTTCGTCGTCGTTATAAGTGGTTATGTGATTAAAAAAAAATGCGTTTCTGGTGCACGAAGAATTCACATGAAATGCACGAAGAGCCATTGCATCCCCTCAAAGTAACTGTTTGGTGTGGCATTTGCAGTGAAAAGTGATTGGCCCTTATTTTTTTGAGGACGCCGACGGCACCATCGTAACCGTAACTGGTGAATGGTACAGACAGATGTTAAATGAGTTTTTTTTGCCGCAAGTTGCTGAATTGGATCTCGAGCATTGTTGGTTCAAGCAGGACGGAGCAACCACTTACAGCTCGGGCAACGATTAAGATTTTGAATCACTAATTTCCGTGCTGTGTGATCTCCCGTTTTGGCGACTTGAACTGACTGTTCGGATCGCCAGATCTGACGGTGCCAGACTTCTTCCTTTTGAGGCTTTTTGAAATCTCGTGTTTACCACAACAAACCACAAACCTTGAAAGATTTGAAAGCCAACATTGAAGAAGAAATCACCAATTTGGAGCCGGATATTTTGCGAGCAATAATTCAAAATGCCGTAAAACGGTCTCAAATGTGCATCTCCTTAAGATGTGGTCATTTGACCGATATCTTTTTTCAACTTAATGTCATCAATTTTACACCTTCAAACAAACTTTTCGTGAAAACAGAGCCCAATTTGTTTTCATTTTTTATCATAATGGCAGCCACTTCACGTTATGACATTACTTTTGTTCCACCTTGAACTATACATCTGACTTTGGTGGCATTCTCCACCTCTGTCCACATCTTCATGGGGGACACAAGACATCGATTTTTCAGCGACGTATCTATATATGGTCCGCTTCAGCGTGAATCTCTATTTTTGAAATTCCAACAGAATGTATCACGTACCCAGGATGTCCATCAGTTTGAATCTTTTATTTAGAGGGAGAAGCTGGAGAAACCTTACGGCCTTAACCAAGTTACTCGTTGATCCCGCAGGCATCATACGTGAACCAAGAGGCTAATCTTTTGATTATGTAGGTATCTAATCTAGACACGTCGCTTAGGTGTTTAAACAAGTTCCTGCCGAGCGTTGACCAGGATATTATTTCATTTAACCCCCTCCTTCAGCTTCTGCTGATTTTGTTGTCTTATTAATAAAAATTAATCTTTTGTTTTCTGCGAATCCAGCTCTGGCTAGATTTGCGTCAAAAAAGTATGAATGCTCGTGTTCATGTTGTTACACCTACCATTAGGTGTATAATTTCGAGGTATAATTTTATAAATTCCTTGTAGGTGGACGGTTCCTCTCTATTTCTCGATCCACAGTTGGCTGAAATATATCTACTATCTGGTATCTAGCATAGGAATACGTATCATTTGTCTGCAATAACGACATTTCGATTGTACTGCTCGCCATTCCAGGGATTAATCATCACTGACGCTTCGATCTGTTTGAGCATGTCCCAATTTCTTCCTTCTAGACTCAGAAGTAAATAGAGCGTCGTCTCCAGTGCACTCAAGATAGTTGTATCTAAAACGTCCTGCTATTGTGGTATCAAATGTTGAGCTTTCCATTTCGTGCAAAGAGTTTTCTTTCAAGGCAACAAAAACCTTCTTTGCACGATTGGGGATTTTGTTTTGCATAAAAAAAATCCATCTTAAATAGGTCAAATAGGTCTAACAATTCTGTCCGTCGGTCAATCTGTAGCATCGGCTGCAGCCTAAAGGGCTAGGTGACTTTACTTCAAACTTCATATTTGAAGTCTGTGGGGTCATAATTCGTGGCGAAATCGGAATTTTCATTCTAGTCTCAAAATGTTCGGTATTTTACTTCAGGCTGCAACAACTGCAATTTTCCTTTCGATAATCATTCATATCTGAAGTGATATGGACCTTTTCAATAAGACTTCTTACGCAGTTTTTCGTTAAAAATATGGCCCGATGACGCCATCGGTCGACAGCGCGCATCAAACTGTGATGAAAGCAATGGCCTCTCAATGATCACTTTTGGATTCTCAGAAACCCAAAATTCTGAAATTTTGGTTGTTTGCGTAGCCTTCGAAGAAGAAATGGGTCTCATTGCTGAAGAAGATTTTGTTCGAAAACTCTGTCCTTAAATCGAGATACACAAACGATTCATATTGAAAAATGGCAAAGCAAGAACTAACTACCTGTCACTATAGATGACAGATGAATTTGGCAGGGATGTGACATTCCAATCTCGAAATGAATAACCCTTTACATAATTGATGTCTGAGTTATTTTCGAAATATTTAAGGACATTGCATTACGCACATTTTTGACAAATGCTCAAGAAATCTTGGAGTAAGTATGTGCGACCTAGTCGTGCTCTTTATTTTTCGCCGTAGCTAGGCATAGGTGGAGAATTTGGACAGGATATTCATCGTTTCCATTGTTCTATAAGAAAGGAAAGTGATTCCTACTTTTCTTTCTTATAGAACCCCTTAAAAATACCATGTGTTCATTCTACTTCCCCTGTCTTGGCGTCACAGTTCTTCAAACTATTCTTGTTCGCAGTGATTCGAATGCCTTGGATGGTTCGCTTTACTAAAATTCTTTCTGGTGGTTGTCCACCATTCTTGTGCCTACTGTTATCGTTGTGTCCATCATCCGGTCAATACGCCCCCAATTTCCCTGGATTCCATAAAAACCGATTGCGGATAAGGATGCTTCCAGTTAATAAAGATTTTCTAAGATTTTGATGGACACGCAAAACGTGGTATAAATTGTGCATGCATGCCTTTCCGCCTCATTCTCTCAGATACAAGTCTTTCTAATAGAATGTTGAGCATTTACACGCGCCGATCCAAATGGCAAACAAAATAATTTAAAGCACTTACCGATTATTAATATGTTTTCAGAGTTCACTTGACAAGAATCGTTGACTATTTTCAGTTCAGTTTTTATCTGTAGTTCAGTCAACCCTCCATGGTTACCCCAGTCATCCCTAAGCGCTATTTAATAAAGAACCCAAGTCTCTAACTTCTATTTGTTATTACCGACATTCTTCCTCGACCATACAGTTCACGTGGCAACGTGGTTTCGCTTGGAATTTAAATTCGTCATCCGCATCCTTTGCGAAATCTAACCAGAAATTGCCGTATTTACGAAACCCCCATGGCCCTTTGCAGAGGTTTTTTTTTTTGTGTACGAAATTCCTTTCTTTAGACAAACAGTTGTGCCTTGAGATGTTGAAAATATCTTAACCGACATCTCCGCCCACTTACAGAGTAATCACTTGCTATCGCACAACAACTCACTTACCTACTCATTTTGTGAGCATTAATAACAAGGAAGCCAAAGAAACCCTTTTACCCGCCACACTTAGACAGGTATTCATATCGAAGGATAATAAATGTTTGCAATCTGTAAGTGGGTTGTGAAGTGTTGGTGTACAAAATGTTTGCCCAAAGCCAGACAAACGCTGACTAAAGGAAGAGAAAATTCATAAAGGACTCTAGTACTCATACGAGTACAGAGAGTGTTTGGTTGATCTGAAGGATTAACCTGCTTTCAATTTGATTATCCTGACACTTTCAATTTGTGGAACATAAACTTGTGCAACGGATGTGATGCGGTGCAAACATGTTCGATGATTGCGCTGCATATGATGTACTACATGATGTACTTCATAGGAATATGTGTTTTTCCAAGGAGCATCCGGTCACTCAGATGAATTGCATCTTTGGGGAATTTTGTAAGGACATACGAGTAAAGTTCAATTTGATTGCTGAATTCGATTTTTACATGTGAGTGGGGGTGTGTACACTTTACATGTACCTACACTCATATTTACATGTAGTGGATTGGGATGGCTATTGAGCTGTTGGGACGAGAATTTTAAATGTGTACAACCGTAGAGATACATTGAGAGAAAAGTTTTGATGCATTTTTAGAATTGCAAAGACATAAGGCTTAGTTAAATGTGAGCAAAAATAGGTTTCACATATAGACTTCCTGCCAGGTCACTGTAGACTTAGGAAACATCTCAGGAAATTAGAAAAACGCAGCACAATTCCTTGAGAAATGTGCAACACTAATTCACAAAAGAACAGACTATTTGGTGGACTTATCAACCACAAGAAGGAGGTAAATCATAGCTAGATCCACTAAAGATACGAGTACTCAGGCTTGTCAAGGCATTTGGACTGAAGGCGGTGCTCTATCTCGGGTATTTCATTGACTAGAGCTTCACTACATCACAATGGATCTAAAAGGTTGAGTAGTTTAGCAGTGTCTTGAGAAACTAGTGATACTCGTACAACTTGTGGAGCTTACGCAAAAATCATTGCTTGTTAATAATGCACTCCAAGATTTTAAGCAGGAAAGAGATCAAGCTAATTGGTTTAGAAATATTTGCAAAGTAGGGACCAGTACCCTTTCATTCCGGAAAGTGAGTATATATTAAAAGCTCCGGCAATGATGGTACTGGATGGAACGTCATCGCCCCAAGCCTGCTTTTCGGCAATTGATGGACATTTGGCAGATATTTTTTATAAGGCTGCCAAACAAGACACTTCCTTATTGATTCGTTCATGCATAATGCATGCTTATCTCTACAGTTACTCAAACCTTTTCCCAGTTGATACAAGTCTCCGTTCTTCATTTGGTTTTCCTAATTTTATTGAAAATGCTGAGCTTCACTGCGTAGCTCTGAAAAAAGCCTGATTTGCTTGATCGTTTTAAAAGCCTAAAATATCGCGGATCTCAATTTGTTCCACTACGAGGCATCTCTTATTGTCTAGCTAAAAAGTATTCTACAGCGTTCTTCAATTCCAAGTGGAAGAGAATATCTTCCCTTTCCGTCAGATTACTAGTGACACTGTCTCTCTCGATGCTTATGAAGGACATTTTGGAGTAGGTCATGCGTTATTTTTGAAAGAATTAACATCATCGTAATTCAGGCTTTGAGTGAGTTCAACCATTTATCCCAGTTTACATTCAGACCTCTAATCTGTCTTTAAGTCGATCAGCGCAAGTTCAAAGTGTTGCTGATGTTTGCCTGGACTACAGTGGTGGTGTCCAAGCTGATTATTTTATTTTCTTCTACTTTCTAAATCTTTCCCTTCATCTTTCGTTCAATTATCTGTCAGGGTGTAAATATTGCCATCATTGGAAAAATATACTATACTGACAGTGTGCCCTTTTGTACATCCCATTCCCATGCCATCATCTGTAGGCACTCAGTTTAGGAGCCACTCTATTCCAGCTGTTTGCGAATTAACACAGTTCACTAGTATCATTCCTAGCCTAAAGTGTATGCTTTTAAATTGACCACTTCTGTGGCTTATTTGTCCTTCGTTGCGTGAGGATACTCTGGGCAGCTCTGCAACATTTGCTCAGTCTAGGTTCTGCATCAGTTATCGTTGCCGTTTTCATACTTTTACCACTGCTTTATTTAAGGCTTTTTCTTGTGGGTCGTCTAATCCGCCCTCGATTTACAATTCTTTGGCGAAGTGTAATGCGTTGGATGCTGTGAATTTTGTAGCACATCTTGTTCTTTGTATCGTCCTGGAAGTTACGCCCGTAATATAGCTATGCGGGTTCTGGGACAAAATTTCCTTTTCCAGTGATTTGGTTTTGTATGGCGTGCTTTTGCTATTTGTGATGATTTTGACTTTTGTCTTCCTCCCTTTTGACGTTTTTTTTCCATCGTTTTCGCATCTTTGACATCATATTATATATGTGGGGTTGGTTTGCTGGTTGGTTTAAGAGGGTGACCTTATGCTCTTCACTTAGGCCTCCACTGGGCCCGTTGTTTTCCCCTCGTCTGTCGAGCTGTAGAAAAAGTAATGTAATGGGAATGAAGTGATGAGAGAGGATGTAAGTATTGTGATCATGGGAGTATCAAGGAGGAAATTATGTCGTATAGTGATCGGGAAATCGTCTTGTTCGTCTAGCGAATTCCAATATATCACCGATTCCTTTCTTGCTGAGGTGTGTTAAATCCGGTATCCTTGGGGATCCCAGTATCTTCAGTCTTAATCTTGCTGTTGCAGGGCAGTGGTAGAGGAAGTGTTTTATATCTTCCTCCTCCTCCTCACATTTGGCACAGATTGTTCTTTCAGCTAGCCCGAGTCTGAACGAGTGTTTATTGAGATTGATGTGCCCTGTTAAAAGTCCCACCATCGCTCTTAACTGTGTTCTGCTTGAGTTGAAAGGTCTTTTAGCTGTGTTGTTACTCGGTTCTGTTATCACTGATCTGGCAACTTTACACGTGTCTAGATTCATCTAGTAGTTATTGAACTCCTGTCTTATCTTCTCATTGATTATCGTTTTAATCGTTGTTAGTGGGACTTCTATAGTCTTAACAGGATTCAGTTCTGTGCCACTCAGCTCCTTTCCTTGCCAGTCATCTGCCTTTTCGTTACCCGATACACCTTCGTGCTCCGGTATCCATATAAGGCGGACTCTATTAGGCTTGGCAAGTAGGTTCAATTTAATTTTGCACTCCTTTATTAGTCGTGATTTTAACACAGGGTTTGTGATCGTGCTAATTGCTGTCCGAGCAGATGTCTATTTGACTCTTTTCGCTGGTGTCTTCTGCGAGTATTCAGTTGCTTTCATAATTGCAAGGACTTGTGCTTGGAACACGGTTACAAATAGTTCTAGGTGAATAGCAAGTTCAATCGGTGGGTTAGCACAGAAGATGCCAGCCCCTGATATTTTAGAGCCGCCTGTATATACCGATGATCCGTTGGAGTTTCTTGTCGTCCTTCCGTTCGTCCAAGATTCTCTTGTGGGGAAAATTGTTTCGAAGCTGTTGGTGAATGTATAAGATTTTTCAACAACAACATCACTATCATTTTGTGAAACTCGAAAATGTGATTAGTTTTGGCGCCTTGGTATATCTTAGCCATAGCATTACATTTTGGAATGTGTTTTTTGTTGTGGTGATATCTTGTAGAGTTTTAAGAAGTTTTTTGCTGAATATATTCTCTGGTCGGCTTAGTTGAGACACTTAAACTTAGTTCCAGTAAAAGGTGACTACCATGTGAGGGTTTTAGTGGACGATAATGAATAACGGAAAATTTTGGAATTTATTGAACTTCGAGACATAGTGGCAGCAGTTTTTGACCGACTTTTCTGAGTTTCTCGACTTTGATGAGTTACAATATAAAGGACAGACTAAAGCAGACTGACCAAAGTTTGAAATATCTTTGAGAAATTTCTCTCCATGTATCTCACAAAATCCATTCTCCATCAGAAAGCACTGTCTATGGCAAAAGTTCAAAGTAAATTTTATCAACGGAACTGTCATGGGATGCGTATACGTATGTAGCACTTACTAAAGTACATGTGTACATAAGAATCCTGCCCTCAGGACTTTGTATGATCCCAATTTGATTTTACGGCGCCATTATATCCATCACCTTTACAGAACCAACACAATAAATATATTCATTATCTACGACAATATTTAAATGAGACTTTACTCGTACATTCACCAAATGTAATTTGCGGAATAGAATCGCATAATTTCTAACCCCCACCACAACTTAATTATTTTTCAATTACGCCAACATTCTCGTTCATTTCCCAGATGCTACATCACTCTGGCTCAGGCATTAACCCTCAGCATGGGTGGAAGCCCTTGTGGTCCAGCTGGAACTGGAAAAACAGAAACCGTCAAGGATATGGGCAAAACATTAGCTAAATATGTGGTCGTATTTAATTGCTCCGATCAAATGGATTACAGGTAAGCGTCGGATTCGCATACGGATGCAAGAGGATTCGCTCTGGCGGAGCTCATGTGAGCTCAAGGGTAAATTAAAAATGTCACTGAAAGAACTATTTTCATTATTGAATTCCTCTAATTGGATCTCTGTTTTATTTCACTATAGAGCGTGTGAAGACAACAAAAAAATAAATTCCATTGTGTGTAACATTTTTTTTCAAATTTATTTTTTGCAGAGGTTTGGGACGCATCTACAAAGGACTAGCGCAGTCCGGTACATGGGGATGTTTTGATGAATTTAATCGTATAGAACTTCCTGTTCTATCAGTGGCAGCGCAACAAGTTGCTGTTGTTCTCACTGCTAAAAAGGAAAAGAAAAAGTCATTTGTATTTACAGATGGCGATACAATCGAAATGAATCCAGAGTTTGGAATTTTCATTACAATGGTAAGGCAATGGTGGATGTTTTGAGTGTTTTGTGAATGAATGCATGGGAGCAGTTTCTTATTGAAATTAAATTTTTATTCTTTTTGGGGATGGAGTGAAAATAATGACTATTGTGTGTTGACGTGGTCCTTGATGGGGTACAATTGGACGGAAAAGGTTTATTGTGACGTCATTAGAATTGACGTGTTTCGTCTGCCCACCTAACTCGTTAAGAGAAATAACATCTCGGCTATTAATATAAGTCTGTGTTTAGGTATCCATAATACTGGGCAACAAAAATTCTGAAAGTCATTGCACGTTTCTGAAGTGGAATTCTACGCAGAACTTTTCCAGTTACAACGCGTTTTTGAAATTGTTGGCATTCAGCCAAGTGTCAGTAGAACGCCGTTAGGTATTCTCATAATTTCGATTGCGCTTTCTCTGCGAAATTATAAAGCTGAGTTGAATTCAAACATGCAAACGGAGTTCTTCTAACACATACAGTTTAACGGGTTATTAATTTCTAGGTTGGGTTTCCCTTCCATATGGCATCTGTCAAATCCATCTGTCATCCATAATGACAGGTAATTAGTTTTTGCCTTGCTATTTTACAATATGGTAAGTTTAACCACCGCTCAGCGCATTACAATTGTTGCAACTTACTACAAAAATAACAGTTTTGTAATGTCTGTGTTCAATAAGTTGACGCCGATTTTTCGAACAAAATCTTCTTTAGCGATGAGGCCAATTTCTCGCATGGCGGCTACATAAACAAACAAAAGTGCAGAATTTGGGGTTCTGAGAATCTAAATGTGATCGTTGAGGGGCCATTGGATCTAGTTTGTTGCGCCCTGTGGATTAGCGGCGAAATTGTTACGGTGAATTCTCTGCGCTATGGTCAAATGATAACCAATTTTTTTTTGGCCTGCGATTGAAGACATTGATGTGAGCGACATGTGTGCCACACAACACAGGCAAATTTGGCTCTATTGCACGAAAATTTTTCCAGTCATCTAATTTCTAGATTTGGCGACATCAATCGGCCACCAAGATCTGACTCCGTTGGTTTCCTTTTTGTGGGGCAAAAATGTTTTAGAGCACCTAAAAACCAACATCCATGAAGTTATGGCCGCACTTCAGCCAGAAATATGGAGAAAAGTCAGAAAATTACCTCACAAGAATCAGAGTTTGCAAAAATTCCCGAGGCGGCCATTTAACCGATGTTATACAATATTTGACATTTTTCGAAATTGTGTCAAACAGTGCAATATACCATTTGATAGGAATGTGTCAAGCGATCGATTGGCTCGATTTTGTGCTTCGTATCAAACATTTGACAGTTTGCCAAACAGTCCAATCTTAGCTTTCAATGAAACTTTTTACACGAATTCTCGAAGGAATGCGAACATATATCATTTGACAGCTAGTGTAAAATACTTTTACATTTCGATTCAGTTGAAACGTACTGGAGGGTGTTTTTTATGTTCTAGGCCGAAGTTTTTTTTTTTTTCTAACTATGAAACGAAACACAATTTGAATTTTTTTTTATTGATCGATTATTTGGTTTACTACAATTATGTATGGAATATTATATCGGTCAAAGGACCACCTTTAGCCGTGGTGCAGATGCTTGATCTTTCAACCATATTTTGCATAACATTTTAGCACATTTCGGATTGTTTCCGTAGACCTTTCGCTTCAAGAACTTCCAAAGGAAGAAGTCGGGGTGGTCAAATCAGGGGATCGAGATTGCCAATCGATATCATCTCTGTTTTACATTATGCGTGCGGGATAAATTCCTCGCAAAATATCCATTGGTGCCACAGTTTGCGATGTGGCACCGTCCTGCTGGAACCACATGTATCCAATTCAGGCCCAATAGATCCAATTCAGGCACCAAGAAGTTTTGCAACATGTCCCGTCTTCAAAAAAAATGTAGCCCAACTATTCCGCCGGTCCAAATGGAGCAACATACAGGAACTCTACGAGGCTTTAAAAGTCATAGGTGTATCAATTGAGGAATTTTAGTGGCCCAATGGCGGATAGTTTTTTTTTTTTTTTATAATTTGCGCGCGCCAAATGGGATATGAATACCATTAAATTATTTCAGGGCACGGGCGTTTGTATAAATTGAGAGAGAGAGAGAGATAGATTGGTGTAGTGGGTTTGAAACTTAGGTGGTAGTAAGTTTCAGTAAACTCCAAGGGTGGCTTCCAGATAACTGGGGAGCTTGTTTGTTTTTGCTTTTTGTCGTTACTCTTGATTCACAGTATTTTTTTCCCTCCACCTGATGTCATGATGTCATCATCACGATCAAGTTGCATTTAAGCCATATGACCACCCTACTGCCAGTGTTATACCTTCGCAGTAGAGTTGACTAAGCTTTCGCAATTGATCGACTTTTTTATTTATTTCAGACGAAATAAATAGATGACTGAGATCAGGATTTGAACCGTGAACCAAGAGCGTGACAAACGTTGATGTTACCACTACACCACGGCCACCCTTGAGTTAAGTTTGTTTATTAACAGAGGCAGATAATTCGAAATGAGCTTCACTACTCATGATGATTTCTTCACAAAAATTGGGGTCGTCAATATGGAGCTGGAAAACCGTTTGACTCAACTTTTGCTTGCTCATAATGGTAATTTTCCATTAATTGTTGAGTCAATTGAATTTTAAACGGGTACAAATGCAGTAATCTTTTTTGATTACTTTAAACAAACTTGCCGGGAACTTTCCAAATTCTTATGTACGGTGTCTAACGGAGGTACCCAGACTTTCATCAATATTGTCCTTCAATGCAGCAATATTTTGTAGGATACATTTGAGAAATTCAGAGTTTGTAACCAGGAAACGGCTTCTGTTGACAGTCTTTCAATGTCTCCTAAGCTTCCCTATGTTCTGAGCAGAAGCACCACATGACTATGATTTGGCTCCATTGCGCTAGAGTACCATTGCATCTTCCAGTAGAAGTTTGTAGGCGGTTTAGGTTCCACCGAGCTCTCCTCAGTAACTATAATTCATGTTCTCGGTTTTCGTTTTTGAAAATTGGGCTCTGCCGGAATTTACCCATAATTATGACCATTTCAGCACACAATTTTGTGGCAAGTTCTATTTGATGGTGCCTCAAGTGAAGTCTTTGGGGGGCAGCATTTCGCATACCTGCACAAATGAGGATTCTGGTATTTCCTAGGAAGTTCTGAAATTCTTTGAGGAGGGCCTGTTTCCTTTGTGTTACAGAGCATAGGAAGCCAATTCAAAGGGTGTTGGTTTTTGCGTGTCCGATATTAGTCTCATGGTGGCTATTGACACCACAATAATTAAATACAGAACTCTGGATTTACAGAATTTAAAAATACAATACAAAACTATTTCGGGACCTAAACAATTCAAATATAACTTTGAAAAACAGAATTTTCACCCGATTCTGTTTACTTTTCCTGTAGCAGAAGGAATTTAAGTAGAGAAACGTTTCAGCGGTTACCAGATGGTAAAGTTCAATGACGAAAGTAATCAATTTTTTTTATTCCCAAGTATTATTTATACATACATCTGTCTAGATGGCACTAGGTACAAACTTCTTAAGTGCAGGAAGTGAATTTATATTAAGATTATGTGACCAATGTCACAAAAAATGTTGGAATAATACTCGTAGTTGACAAGTTTAGTACAATTTATATACATTGTCTGAAATTTAGGACATTTAACATTTAACTTGACCCACCGGCAAACCCCACAGGTGGACCAGCAGGGATACAGTAAAGTTGGAGAGTTGTGATGCTTCTACTCCGGACCATAACCTCGCCGTAAGGAAATGAAGAAGAGCATTTAATTTGACTAGATTTTAATTTTAAAATGAATTTGACGCATATACAAGGTAGCGCAAAAGTCATCACCCTATCGGAAAATGCTCTCATTTTTACAAATGGCGTCTTATGTCATCGCGACTTTGACATTTGTGAAGTAAACAGAAGTAGAAAAGACGGAATAATTGTGTCAATGTTTTTGACAAATAATCGGTTCGTAGTTTTGGTTCAACGTGAATTTCGTCGTTGGTTTCCTAGTCGTGTGGCACCAACTGGGCAAACACTGCGGGGTTTGGCCGCTCGCCTCGAGGTCACTGGCTCAACACGGCACAGTATCAGACGTGGCTACCCCCGGAGTAGCCGTTTAATCGAGGATATCGCTAGCCATAGCAGCGATACAGATATCCAGCGAGACAGATATCCAAGAAGACCCTCAAATATCAACTTGAGATCCATATATCCAAATTGGTTCAATAATGATTTAATGTAGGATTTTGTTGTATGAGGATAACGGTGAGCAGAGGAGTACGGTGTCGTCAGTAGCGATCATACGAGTATAGGACGAGCAATATCTCTGGTGTTTATATTATAGAGCAGTGGTCCTAAAACGCTGCCTTGTGGAACTCCAGTTTGTATTGTATATATCTTTAAGTATTAGTCCGTGTTCTTAACGTAGACCAGTCGCTTAGATAGCTTTTGATTATTAAGTAAAATCCAATTGGGAGGATGTTTTCAAGCTTTTGCGATAGGCCAGAATATCATGCGGTGTCAAATGCTTTAGTTACATCTAGAAATACTCCAACGCAGAATCTTTTTTCTCCCAGGTTAGTAGCGATTTTATTAGTCAATTTATGAATTTGTTGTATCGTCGAATGATGCTTTCGGAATCCGAACTGGTGGTCCGGTATTACATTTAGGCTTGTCAATATTGTCCCCATACGGTCTTATAGTAGTCGTTTGAGGATTTTAGACAGGACTAGAAGTAAACTGACTGGACTAAATAATATTGGTCTGGTTGCGTCTTTTCCTGGTTTTGGCATTGGTATTATTTCCGCAACTTCCAAGCTTTTGGAAAATGTTGTAGTCTAATCATTATCTACTAGTTCCCACGTTAAAAGGTCATATCCTGGAGCTTTTTTTGTGTTCCACTCTATGTCTCATAGTTGGTTTTATTTCTGTTATTGTCACTTTTTTTATTGGGATATTAGTAGGGGTTTAGTTGTGGACCACAGATCCTGGCGTTATCACTGATAGTCAGGTAATCAGGTAACTGTGACTACTATTGTTTTCTTAATTAGTTCCTGTAACTTAGTTTCGCTTATATTAATGAAACGGCGTCCGTCAAGTTGAATTATGATGGACGTAATTCGTTGGACTTTTCAGCGTCCCACTTGTGTTTTTTTTTGATTTTTTTTTTACAGAAAAACGAACGGTTTCGCTGTAAAGTATTTCTTTCGATGTTGAATATGTGGTCGTGCCATGAAACACCGGAGTTGACTGTAGCATCAAGAAGATGCATGGTTTTCTTATGTTAGATAATTTGGTGGTCCACTTGAAGCTCTGGTATAGTAGAAGTGTTATATTTGGAAAAGGCGGAGAAATGCGATTTCTTCGTATTGAAGTTAAATAAAGATAGGCATTCCCCAGTGCAAGATCTTCGCTTAATTAGTGGGTTCGGTTGGATGTCTGGCGATGTAAGATATTTGCATTGACGGGCATATTGATGAAATTAGAGCCCTGTCATCGGCAATAGTAATGATCTTGTTTGTTGTCGACTGTAGTATGTTACTGATGCGGTATAAAAACAGAGTTGGTGAAAGTATAGTCCCCTGAGGCACTCCAGCGTTTACAGCAAAGCCAATAGAAGACACACCATCGATCATAACTTGAATTGATCTGTTATGTAACAAATTGTCTACCCACCACATTGCCAAAGTGGTTGTCTTTCAAACGATAAACTTCTCATCTATCAAAACAATTTTATGACTTTTGTCAATGAAAGGAAAGTGAAATTTGCTTAAAATTTATCTTAGATGTGTCACAACTTGTAGAAATCTTCAAAAATACATAAACTGATACCAGTAGACCAGTCCTAAATTTATCTTCATAAATAATCCCTTGAGCCTTTCATCTTCCATTTCGCTTCCCTTCAGTTGCTGTTGTTAATTTCTTTTTCCTTTCTCAACCAAATACCTACACCCTCTTAAGTTTAACGGCCGCAATATAGACTAAGTATATGTATCGCTTCAAGCCGTTCACCAATAATTTTTCAAACTGAAATCCTTAAAGCCGCCCACTAACTCAACATAATTCAATTAATTGCTCAATATCCATTTTCCGTAAAATCCGTATACCTACAGCATAACTTCTAATTTCTCTAATTAGTTGCGAGTCCTGACGTAAAAGGCTACCCTACCTTCAATGTCGGGTGCTAGCTGCAAACGACAATGAGACAGGTGTAAGCAGATAGGCCCCAATTAATCGCCACCGATATCTTTTAGTGGGGAAAAATTAAAGAAAACAATAAATAAACAAACAACTTTCTCTTGGAGTCGTGGTTCCTTCAAAATCAATATACGCGCGAAGGAGAAGGATAAATATTGGGTTGTTCCACCCACACCGCTTCGACGTCACGTTCCAAATACCTCGTAGACGTTCCGTAAATAAATTATGGGCTATAGTATCGAAACTGCTATAATGAAAGGACATTAATCCCGTGGAAGCTTAAACAACTTTTTTTTTTTTGTTGGGGAGCAAATTTTCAAACGATGATTACGCTTGCACGGATACACCTGCCAAACGCACACATTCTCCCCAAAAACACACACACACACACTATACACCTAAAATAATTTCCAATATCCTTCGAATTTGAAATTTGCATTTAATTTCCAATTTGTCTACTCATCCCCTCCCGCCCTCGGTCATATAGAATCCTGGCTATGCTGGACGCAAGGAATTACCGGAAAATTTAAAAATTCAATTCCGTACCGTTGCCATGATGGTGCCCGACCGACAGATCATCATTCGTGTTAAACTTGCATCCTGCGGCTTCCTGGAGAACATCACACTCGCAAGGAAATTCTACACATTGTACAAGTTATGTGAGGAGCAACTCACCAAACAGGTGCATTATGACTTTGGACTGAGGAATATCCTATCAGTGTTGAGGACTCTTGGCGCTTCGAAGCGTTGCAATTCGAAGGATAGCGAGAGTACAATTGTTATGCGAGTGCTTAGAGATATGAATCTGTCCAAATTGATTGACGAAGATGAACCATTATTCATGTCGCTAGTGTCGGACTTATTCCCGAATCAGGTGAGTTATTGTGGTAATCCTTGTGAAGAATTTACTATTCATGGTTTCGCAGACCCTGGAGAAGACGATTTATCCGGAGCTGGAGACGGCTATTGCTCAGCAAGCCGATGAAGCAGGACTTGTTTATCACCCACCATGGGTGTTGAAGCTGATTCAATTGTACGAAACACAAAAGGTCCGCCATGGAATTATGACGCTGGGGCCAAGTGGTGCTGGGAAGACGACTTGCATTCATACTCTGATGAAAGCCATGACGCAGATGGGGACGTCACATCGAGAGATGAGGATGAATCCAAAGGCCATAACGTCGGCTCAGATGTTTGGGCGGTTGGATGTGGCGACAAATGATTGGACGGATGGTATTTTCTCAGCCCTCTGGCGGAAGACATTAAAAAGTAAGAGTGGTGAGAATATATGGTTAGTACTCGATGGACCGGTGGATAGTATTTGGATTGAGAACTTGAATTCGGTATTGGATGATAATAAGACGTTGACACTGGCTAACGGAGATCGGTTGGTAATGGCACCGACTTGTAAGATCATCTTTGAGCCGCATAACATTGATAATGCGTCGCCGGCTACGGTCTCGAGGAATGGAATGGTTTATATGAGCTCGTCGGGACTGGATTCGAAACCAAGTTAGTAATCGAAATGTGATGCGAGCTTGCAATCGGTATCGGTTTTCTTTTCAGTCGTTCAAGCCTGGCTTAAAGGTCGTCCACCGGGTGAGAAGGCCGTTCTCAGTGATCTCTTCGAGCAGTCTTTCTTATCGATTTTCAGCTGGGGTACACAGAATTTGAAACTATTGATGCCAGTGTTACAGTGCAATATTGTACAGCAAATGTTGTTAATTTTGGAGGGACTGGTGCCGGTTAAGAAGGATGAAGAGGGGGCTGCTAGTTTATCCAGCAAGGAGAGCCAAGATGGTAAGAAAGACATGCGAATTTTTCAAACGACAGTCATAACTTTGAAACTTAACTGAAAAACGAAACAAATTAAGATGGCAACTCTGTTACAGCAGGGGGCTATCATTACAGCACAGCTTAAAAGGAACTGGATTTGATTTTTCTGGCTCCTGATATTCTGGCCTTTTTGAAGTTTTGAGTAGTTCGTCGAGCTAGTGCGCATTTTTGTAAATAGCTGTGAATCATTGGGCATGTTTGTTTGGGGATATTAACTCGGTAAACTCGAAACCTACTGTATCGTTTTTTGAGATTTAAACCGATTCATTTAGTTATTTAAAGTAATAGATGTAAAAATGTTAATCAGACGTATTCGATTAGCTGCTTTGAAACTAAAAGGACAATATGTGTAGCTTACGGCATAAGGTATACAACTTTGATCAAAATTGGGCTACGGAAAATGGTTGGATGAAAATATCGATTCCATCATTTTGAATTTTGAAATAATAACTTAAACCCCAGAAACCAATTTTTATTTAAATTCTTTCAAGCTTTCTACTCGATCTACAAGAAGGTAAAAATTAATTTTCTTTACGACTTCTAGGTGGTCTCAAATATTTGAAACTATGTTCTCGAAATTTGGGTCGCCATATTATATCCCCTATATCTGTTTTTTCTAGTTTTGATATTTTTTTTTGATTTTCCTGTACCATCCTCAACACTAGTGATGGGAAATATCGAATAAAAAATATCGACTTATTCGATAGTATCGAAATATTGATTCATTCGATAGTTATTAAAATTCATTCATTACTGTTGTCATTCATTGAACATTTCCGTTCATTACTTTAACTTTATTCCATTTCATAAGTTCGCTGGATGAGCTGAAGATTACGTGCCTAATCTCCCAAACATTCCGGCTTTATCCCGGAGCTAATCGTGCAAACCGTTTTTGAGCGCGAATATCTCGAAAATGGTACAACAGAAAATTAATTCGATCGAAGTTTTAGGTTTTGAAATTCTCTATAAGATGAATGCTGAATTTCTAAAAATTTTCGGAAACTGTAAATACTCATTCTTCCAAAATGTTCGACACACCGTTTTTATCGTTTTTAAATGCTAATGTCTCAAAATCGGTGAATCATAAAAGTAAAATTATAACAATCGACATTTTGGGATTTGAGGCACTTTACAAGATTGATGCCGATTTTTTCAAAATTGTGTGTTGGTTAGGTTAGGTTAGGTTAGGTTAGGTTTGATGGGTTGACATAGAGTTTGATGGGTAGATCCATTGTGATGCCCAAGGAGTGAAGCTTCCCCACTCGTGAACTCTATGGGTTCTTAAACCAATCGTTTGAAAGTTCTTCTAAGTCTTGGAAGAAATATTTCCCTAGTATTTTGAATCTAAGGTGGTAGAGTCCTGGACAATGGCACAGGAAGTGTGGTGTATCTTCGTGTACGTCCTCATTGCCACAGCCCCTACATATATCTTCTTCGATAATTCCCGATTTCTTTGTGCGATAACATAACAGGTTGTGTCCAGTTATCATCCCCACTAAACCAGATAAGATATACATATCTGTTGAAGTGTAGGATTTGCTCTGTACGATTTTTATCGTAGAGCGGCCAGAGTTTTCTTGTAATTATAAAGGATTCTACTGATCTCCATCTACTATTTGCTATGGCAATCATTTTATTTCAAACTTCTAGGTTCAGGTTGTAGGGTGGTGTCTTAATTGACGGGTCAGCTCGTTCAGGACTTAGAGCTGAACCCTCCCTTGCTAGCTCGTCAGCTTTCTCATTTCCTGAAACGCCATTATGTCCGGGTACCCAGCAGAGCTTTGCATTGTGGTGCGTAAAAAGAACCCGCAGCTCTTCGCGACAGCAACGCACGAGCTTCGATTTTATTTGTGTGGCGGAAATCGCTCTTATCGCTGCCTGGCTGTCAATGAAAAATGTAATATCATCTGGTGGTATAGCTATCGTTTCAGCGTCCCGGGCAGCAGTTGCCACCGCCAAGACCTCCGCTTGAAAAACACTGCTATAGTCTGGAAGCCGAATTGACTTGTTCAAATTGAGTTTTCCAGAAAAAATCCCTGCACCTACTCCCCCGTCCATCTTGGATCCATCAGTGTAGATGGAGATGGAATTGTCATTTAGCGGGATATAAGTTTCCCATTCCTCTCGGCTCGGAAATGAACTGGAAAATGGCTTATGAAAGTCTAAGGGCACTATGTAGTCTGTGCTAACATCTCCGCCCATGTATTTGCGTAAAATCTGCGCATGCCCCGTCAGGCTTGACCTCCAACCTTCAGATTGGCTTAATCTTAGAGCACTTCTAGCTGCAGATTCCTGCACAAATAGATCTAAAGGTAATAGATTGAGTATGGTCTCTAATCCTGCAGTTGGTGTGGTTCTCATAGCTCCTGTGACACCAGTGCATGCCATTCTTTGTACTCTGTTTAGTATCTTGAGGTTTGTGCCCTTACTTGCGGCTGGCCACCATACTAGGCTACCGTATGTCAATGTAGGTCTCACAACTACTGTGTAGGACCAGAAAATGGCTTTTGTTTTGGGCCCTCAAGTTTTTCAAAATATTCTGCTACAAGTATAGAGAGCTGTCATAGCTTTCCTTGCTCTCTCCCCTGTGTTTAGTCCCCAGTTTAGTTTCTGGTCTAGTGTTAACCCTAGATATTTAGCTCTATCAGAAGCTTCATCCTTCAATGGATGGAATTTTGAATTCCGGTATTTTTCTCTTGTTAGTAAATAATGTCAGTTCCGTTTATAGTGGATTTATTGCGAGTCCACTTCTTTTAATCCAGTTGCTGACTATCTTAAGGGCGCCTCCTTTGGTCGCGTAGGGTTGGAAGGAATTTACCCGTGTCCAGTAACGCCATATCGTCTGCGTACGCTACGGTTTTAACCCCACTGAATCTAAGTTTTATTAGTACTTCATTTAGCACCCCAGAGTAGAGGAGAGAGAACACCTCCTTGCGGAGTGCCTCTACCAGCTGATACTCTTAGTCTCGCATCACCTAGTTCTTAGTTTATGTACCTATTTCTTAGCATGGAAGCTATCCATCTGACTAGAGTGTCCTCAATATTCAGGTTTTTTTTTTGTGTGTTGAAACGCAATGCTTTAAAATGTCAGACTTAACCCTGAAGTTAATAGAAGTCGATTATGAATATTTATTCTTGAGCGCAATTATAATTTTTTTTTCTAATTTTAACTGGGTACAGAGGGCTCACTATCTTTGTGTAGGCACATCTAATATGCTTATTTTGACATCCCCCACATTTGTTTAAATACTCTTTTCCTTAATAATTAAGAAAACTTGGAAGAAGAGATAAAAGACTACTCATCTTCTGTACCTGTGTCCTGTTCTATAAATGATAAGAAGTACCAATAACCCTCGGCGATTACTTTTCGTAGACCGAAACTACTTTCGCAGGCCAAGAGATTCGTTCCAAGACCCGACTGTAATCCTTAATTTACTCAACTTTCTCTCTCAATGACAATTTTCTGTGTGCCAGAAATCCAGACAATGGATGTATGAATTTTGGTGCATAGGTAATATAGATCAATAATAACGATATGTACGATATGAATATGTTTACATCTTTTTGATCAACCTTGATATTCGATCAAGCTATGTCCACCCGTGCATCCGTCGTGGTATGTTACCACTTGTTTACATAACCTTTTAAGGATCCAAAACAGTACAAGTGTACAAATTTCACCTACATGTCACGATTTTTTTTTTTAAAAATGGCCTTTTTTTCAAAAGACAGCCTTATCAAAATATTGTATAGAGATATTCACATTCTCTACAATTCACCCATACAAAGTATAATAACACGCCCACTTTTTGGGGGCGTCTTTAAAATAAACCGATAACAAATAGCGACAGACACGCCCTTTTTTTTCTAAGAAGAAGTCGTAACAATAGTTTTTCTGATAAAATCTTTTACAAATTGAGGAAGTATGCTCTAAATAGGAAGATACCATTGCACTTGAATTACAAATTTCACAACCCCACGCCACGGGATAGGCTAGCGCTAGAAGATGAGATATAGGGTATCATACGATCCGTTTCAGATGGATTGCAACTTTAATATATGTATTATTTTAGTTTTTTCTATGTAAATGCTATTAGCTAAAATCGTGGTCCTTCAAAATTTGTTCCCAACCCAACGTTGGATCGCTAGATTTCAAAACCAATGCTGTATATAATGATGACCTGCTGCTCTACTGGCCTTAACAACGGTTTAAGGTCCGTCCGACTGTCTAATGTTTTTTTTTCAGTTTTTCTATAGTTATCGATATTACTGTGGTAATCGGAATAGTTTCCGGCAACTGTATTCCACAGGGGACTTACTGACATACCTGTCCGAAAAATAGAACAAGTTCATAATCATGGCGACTGTAGAGTTAATGCCCTTGATCCAAAGCTTTCGATAGAGTATGGCATAGTGCCCTCGTTAACAAACTTGAAGCTCATGGCGTGCACAACATTTTCGTAAACTGGACTTCGAGTTTTTTTTTAAGTGGTCAATCATTGCAGATTGCATTAGATGGACGTACTTCTATACCAATCTCGACCAAAGTCGGTATTCCCCAGGGCACAATACTCTCTCCGTCACTTTTTTTAATTAACATCAATGACCTCCTTTCTGTTACTTGTAATCCGATTCATTCCTTTCCGGCTGACAGCATTCTTGACTTCGCGTATTCGCTAGCGACACCAAGGCAAGGTCCCTAAATTGCTGAGTCTCAACGTCAGCGAACGTCTGCCGAACTTAACTCTGGCATTGATGCAATTATCAATTGGGGTGCAAACAACTATTGCATTCAGCTGTCTCCTGTCTATGAAGTGGGATACGAACGTGGTAAAACTCAGAATGGGTGGAGTTGATCTTGAAGAATCTAATGGCTTGTCAATGCTTGTCAATACTATATATGTATGTTAGCCCAGACCTTCAATGGAACCAGCAGATTACTGATGCTGCAAAATGTGGTGCTAGACGCCTAGGATTCCTTAAAATGTGTAAACTGGTTTTCACTCCTGCCAAAATTGAATACAACTCACATATTTTGGGCGGAAGCTTGAGTTTACTTGATCGATTGTAGGCTGATAGGTGATCAGTCAAATCTCTTTGCTCGAACACCGACTGAATGTAGGATGATTAGTTATGACCACCATAATTGTTCGGACGAAATATATACATAGTTGTATCCTGCCTGTCCGTCTATTTAATTGTAATTCACGTGTGCACACGCACTGATCAAAGTAGGAGAACATTTAAAAATAAAATGAAAAATTTATCAACAATTAAGGCAAGCATTAATCTCAGTATATCCCGAATCCTAAGACTCCTTAAGATTAGACTTTCATAATTTCTGTAAGTACAGTAACAGACAAATATGTATAGGCAAACCAAGCACATCTAATCTTTAAATTCCTCCCAAGAACAAGCGTCTTGAAATATAATTAGCATTTTACAATTCAGTCTTACAGCACAACGTACCTTGAATTTATGTATCTTTTTTTTCTCTTTTTGCAATAACAAGGTGTCCCTTGCCATGTATACATACTCTGTGTCTGGGAAACATCACAATACAAGTTTATTTGTCATAAAATAACGTAATCGGCCTACATATCCGTACACACATTTTTTTGTCCATCCCTACATCTTTACAATCGAGAAAAAAAAATAAATATATTTTCCCAAATTAAGTCCTACATCACCTCACCGTGACCATATCCTTAGCCCCCAGGACAACAACAGCTCAAATTTAATGAGAAATTTTTAAATTCATAGGTAGGTACATGAAAAGCTACAAACTTTGAAGTACATTGTAAAACGTCTCTCAAGGATCACAGATGAAATTATGACACATTTCAGAGTGGTTCCGACTTTTGGGGATGTTTACTTTTTCGCTTCAATTATACTTAATAACTTTTGCTCCCGTTTATTTAATTGTCAAATTGACAGTAGGTATTTTTAAAATATGAGGGGGCCAAGGTTTATGGTTATTTTTCATTTGACAAGAATAAGATGAGTTTGTAATTGTTTTTTGTTTTTTTCTGTAATAAAATTCCATTTAAATATTGAATAAGTTTGCAGCAGATACCACGTGTTTTATGGCAAACACGCTTGAATAGGCATTATGGTCGTAAAAATGTGGGCTTAGCTCTGCGATAGAAGACAATCAAATGGGAATTTCCAATGAAGATTAGTTGTCAATTCAGAGGGATTTGTAACTAGATGAGGATAGATTGTGGTGGTATTTATTTGTCTAATAAATGATTCTAGGGAAGTGAGTTCGTGACACATGTGAGTTTTGACCTGACGGTGAGTGTCCTGCACTTAAAAAGCAAATTTTACTAAACTGAAGGAATATACAGACTGATAAACTGAATCATATCGGTAGCGGGCACGGTTTTTAGAATTTTTAAAATCTTGTAGCTCTGTTTTATTCCCAACTTTACGTGGTGCCATTTGGGATCTTCGTAAATTGCGAGTAGTAGAGAGCAAATGGAGAGTTTCCCGCGTTAAGTAATAAAAGCCGACAAGAATTTGTAAAAAGTCCACAAACTTCGAAATATACTACAACACCTCGGAAATGAAAGAATACTTTGTTGATAAACTTTGAACGGGTTCAAAATGCCAGATGACTTCAACTAGAGCATGAATTCATGCGATATAAAGTAGCCATCTTGAGACTAAGCGAAATAAGATTTGATGAAAAAGGGTGGCCGTGATGTAGTGGTAACATCATCGCTTGTCACGCTGTTGATTCACGGTTCGAATCCTGATATCAAGAATCATCTATTTATTTCGCATGAAATAAATAAAAAAGTCGATCACTTACGAAAAGCTAAGTCAACTCTACTGTGAAGGCATAACACTGGCAGTAGGGTGGTCATATGGCTAAAATGCAACTTGATCGTAATGATGACATCATACTGATGACAAATACTGTGAATCATAAGCAACGACAATAATAGCGAAAACAAACAAAATACTCCCCAGTTATCTGGACAGCCACCCTTGGAGTTTACAGAAACTTAATACCACCTGAGTTTCAAACTACACCACTTTGTCTTTCTCTCTGCCTCTTCCCCTTTCCACAAAACGCACGTGTTTTAAAAATTAGTATAAGGGTATTCATATCCCCTTTAACACGTGCAAATTATAAAAAAAAAAAAACATTGATCGACGAGAAACAGAAATCCATTTCTTTTGAAAGCGAAAATAAGGCATTGCCCGAAAATGTAGTGGTGTAGTTTTAAAGACTTTTAAATAGCAATCCATCCCGAAAATGATACAAGTGTAAAAACGTAACGTGGCTACGTCGATTTCGGAACTTTCTCGTGAGCACTTTCGCTGATTTTTTCAAACGCCATCGTAATCGTATATTATATGTTATGTACGTACCTAGTCATGTCATATATATTGGTATGCGTTTAAACGCACTCATCGTGAAACTAGTATTGAACACATCCATTGGAGTGATAAAGCTTTTAGTAGGAATAACTGTTGAACCAGCTGTCAAATTTGTCAGATGTATATGACATTTCTGTTCAGTATACTTATGGAAAGACTCACGCCTGAACAACGCTTAGGTTATGTTAGGTAACTTGGTGCCCTTGTTGACAGGGTTGTCAACAGCTCACTTAGACCACTACGAGTCCATTGTGACCGTGTGTCGTGGAAATTTATTTCCAAAATTCGTGTTCTGTTCATCTTATAGACCGCTTCGTAAATTTTTTGAAAAATCGTGTTTAGTGACGAGGCTCATATCTGAAACAGAAATGTTGCATTTGGAGTGAGCACAATCCTGAAGTGGTTATTGAAACTCTATTACACTCCATTACTATGCTGGTCTTTATTTTTTATTTTTTTCAAAATAGACGACGGAACTCACGTTACGATCAATGGAGATTGTTACCGGACCATGCTCAATGAAAATTTCTTTCAAAATATGGATGACATTAATCCGTACCATACAGCAACTTAAACCATTGATTTATTGAAATCACAATTTGACGAGAAGGTGCTTTCGCGAAATGGTCTGTTTGTCCGTACTCGCTACGGTTGAACGAATTTTCTTCAAAATCTGTATCTGGGATCTGTAGGTTCGAGGCAGAATTGAAATTTTCATTATAACCTCAAAATTAACGGTACTTTACTAGTGGCCGATTTTCATTCAATTTTTTCGAAAGCGACTAAAGATATAAAATTTAGTAAAATTCGATATTTGAGTTACCGTCGTCTTATGCTGTTAGATGGCGTTACAGGTTTTTGACAAAAACGCGTGTAATGCTACTTATTAACGTTCTTTTGGAAATTTGTTACACAAGGTTTTTCAATAAGGACATAACAATTTTGTATTTAAATAAATCATAGAATAATCGATATATCGAGCTGAAATATAGTTCAGATTTAGTAAGCATGTTAAATTTGAGTATAGAATTCCACTCCTTTCATATGACGACCGCAAGCACGTTTGCAGCGATCGATTCTTTGGAGCCAATTTTCCACCACTCTTCCACACATATCGGTCGGAACGTTGGAAATTTCGCTTTCGATATTGTTCCTGAGCTTCTCAAACGTTATTGGCTTGTTGGCATTAACCAACGACTTAACGTAACCTCATAAAAAAAAAATCCATTGGCATTAAATCGCATGAGCGAGCTGGCCATTCGACCAGACCATTTCTCGAGATTACATGATTACCGAACTCCCCCTTCAATAGATCAATTGTTTACCAGCTGTGTGGCATGTGGCACCATCTTGTTGGAACCAGATATCACTGATGTGAAGTCCATCCAATTCTGGCTGAAAATAGTTCTCCAACATGGTTTGATAGCGAACTCCATTGACCGTAACATGGCGATCATTTTCATCGACGAAAATATACGGTCTAATCACACCTCCGGCATGAAATCCACATCACACGGTCACTTTTTGTTGATGAAATGGAGTCTCTTGAAGGGTTTGTTGCTGTCCAACAATGCACATTTTGCTTGTTAACAAAGCCATTAAACCAAAAATTCAAAATTCATGATTTTCTTCAAACTTTTGCAAAGCTCAATCGGAGAAATTTCGGAGCTTCAAATGACAAAGAGGCTTCTGTTCTTAAGTTGATTTGATCTTGCAAGGGTGTAGGCCAAGATCTTTATGCAAAATTCGCCACAATGTGGACTGAGAGATTCCCAATCTCTGTGAACGGGGTGGAATCGACTGATTTGGCTCATTTTGAAATGAAGTACTTACCGCAGCGATATTTTCGGTACTTCGACCGGTCCGTTGTCTCATTGGCACGGGAACATTCAATAGTGAATATGTTGACTCAAATTTATCCACTACTCGTATAGCACGCACAGCCTGTCTTGTGGAACGATTATTACGACCAAAAATTGGAGTAAGCGCTCTTAAAGTTGCGACCACCGACTCAGAATTTCGGTAGTAATTTTTAATACGTTGTTCGTTCGTGAACTTCACCATGATAAAAATATGAACCTTCATGGACGTTTTGATATTGACAGTTGACAGTTGAAAAACTCTTTACATATTTCGAATTCATCTCAAACGTTTTTGTTGAAAGTCGATATCTAAACAGCATTTTAGGTTTGCAGGACATGGCATACCAAATTTTGGAAAATTGACAAACAATTTGTAGGTTTTCAACGCATTTTTCCAAAAATTACATTTTAACAATCCCGCTCGAGTGATTTTCAAATGAACATCATATATATGTATGTAGGTGCAAGTAATTGCGACCCAGTCGTTGACTTCACTTTTTCAGGATAGCTGTTTGAAAATTGAACTCGCCACGTTTTTCGTGGTTTACCCATCCTATTTTTCTAAAATGTTCTCCACTACTCCAGTGATGGAGTGAAAGGAGGAAGAGTTAAGCTTTGTAGTAGGAGTGAATAGACGTTTAAGTCTTTTAAGGAATTCAGTAATCCGCTGGGCAGACATGACAATTATTGACAAGGTATTAGATTCCTCAGCATCAACTCCATTAATTCTGAGTTTGACCACGGTAGCATCCCGCTTCATAGACATGAGACAGCACTGTTTTTTTGACGCGTTAAATTTAATTAGGTTTGCCGCACATTCGCCGCCGTGGTATCCTTAGTGAATAGGCGAAGTCACGAGTGCTTTTATCCGAGAAGGAATGAATTGGATTACGAGTAACAGGAAGGAGGTCATTGATGTAAATCAGAAAAAGTGACGGAAAGAGTACTGAGCACTGGGGGACACCGGCATTAGTCGGGAATGATGAATAAGTACATAGGCGACAAAGTGCAATGACCGACCACTTAAAATCCACTCACGAAAATGTCATTGACACTATGAGCTACACTTTATCGAAAGCTTTAGAGATATCAAGGAGTTCACCATGATCATGAGTGCTCTGATTGCATTTTTCGGACAGGCTGTTACTGGAAACGATACTGGGGGTCATTAAGGAGTCGATTTCTCTCAAGATAACCCAAAAACTGGTGCTCAATGCTCTCCATGCTCTTGGAGAACATTGACCTTAAAGCTTTTGGCCGACAATTAGATGGGAATGTCCTTTTCGGAGCAAGTAGGTATGTATGTATGTACCTATATGTGCGTGAGCAAGTTTCCATCTATCTTGAAAAATACCTTTGGAATAGAATAAGTGGAAGAACTTACTCAGTGGTTTGACCAGGGTAGAAAAACACCTCTTAAAGATAAGGGGAGAAATCCCATCTGGCACTGAAGACTTGCTACTATTGGGATCTTCTAGGACTCGAGCTAGTGAACTAGTTTGAACTAATATTGGTTCCAAAGAACGTTGGAAAGAACTCAGCATAGGTGAAATTTGCTGCGAATATTGTAGCTTATCTGCTAGCATCAAGCTTCCTCTTCAGAGTCCGTGTTATAGTATTCTTATCATTGTGGACAAGAGTCGTGATGGTTCGTCCACTTTTTCATTACCGGAGATATCCGTGTGGCCCGGTACCCAGCACAGGGTCACCGTGTTCGCTGAGATAACTTCCAGTCGTTTTTTACAAATTTTTACGAGCTTGGATTTTAGTGATTTTGACTCTAACGTTGCAGTTTGGAATGGGAATGATGTAGTCCGTTTCCGTCCGGAGTCTCAATACATTCCATCGGTTTAGAATTGAGGCATGACCGTAGGGTTTAGCTATCCATAGACCGGCTTCCCTTAGTCTTAGTGCAGTTTTAGCTGCCGTGTTCCCTCAATATATGTCAAGTGGAAGAAAATTCAGTATTGTTTCCAGAGCTGCTGTTGGTGTTGATCTCATCGATCCCGTCACCCCCAGACAGCCTGCCGTTGAATCTTTGTAAGGCTTTCAAGTTGGTATTTCTTCTCGAGCGCTTTCCACCAGACAATCGAACCATAGGTAAAAATGGGTTTTACAATCGCAGTGCAAAGGATTTAGTTAGACAATAGTTAGTTAGACGTAGACCTAAGGTTACGGGGATTAGTATTGAGAGATATCGGTTGAAGCAGAGCGGGACAATCAATGTTACCAGATAATAGCTGATAAATGAAAAGTATGTCGGCAACATCACGTCGTTTTTCCAATGACTGAAGATTAAGCAGTCTAAGACTATCCGCATAGGGCGGCAAGTTGAGGTTATCAGCCAAAGACAGAAAGCGTAAGGCAAAGCTAATGAACCTGCGCTGCACAACTTCGATTCTTATGGTGCTTATGGTATTGACAGCATAATGCAGCGACCATACTTGGTTGGCGTACTCGAGAAGGGGTCTAACGAAGGTGAGATAAAGGGATTTTTTTTTGACATTTATTGACATTAAGGTCTGATAAATTTGTATTACACCAGATGGAGAAACTATATAGATTATCCTGCAGAAGGCGGGAATCAGAGGGAGATAATATAGGTCTAAAGATTTTCATATCATCGGCATAGATACATTCGGCATCATTTATTGTAGGGATGAAGACCAATGGTCCAAGATGTCTGCCTTGAGTGACCCCCGAGGTTGCTACGATAGCGTCCGATACTGAAGAACTAAAACGAACTTTGTATTCGCGGTTCAATAGGTATGATTTGATCCATGAGATGAACCGAGGTTGGAATCCAAGGGCTTTTAACTCGAAAAGAATAACTTGGTGAGAATTGTTGTCAAAAGAAATCATTGCTATCTTCCTAAGCGTACAGCGTACTAGGCACAATTTCGGTTAAGTTGGTGGTTGTTGACCTATTTTTAAGGAAACCGTGTTGCTTTGTGGAGAGGATTGACTTACAGTGAAAGGACATTGTACACATTTTGGTGGATAGGGGTAATGTAAGCGTCTTTCCATTATTGAGGAAAAACGCCTTTCGAGATTTAAAGTTGAAGAAGGGAGTGAGGGGCATGCTGGACATATCAATAGTATCCATTCCACATAAAAGTTTCGTTCATATTCAAGGACTCTCATGGTCACCACACAACTTAGCCCGCCGCCGTTTATAAATGTGTTTCTACTCGATATGTATAGCGTTTTCTAAGGAAAATAAATTTTTAAAAATCCTTAGATACCTGCCAAAAGTGTTCAGTTTTATGTATGATAGATCTCAGCACCGCTATCCGAACCACACAGTCAGACGAAAATTTGTTTGATTTAAGAAACTCGGAAGACCCTGATTTATGAAAATAATTCAAAAATAATGTACGACTTATGCAATTCAGTTTATATACCTTTTTTGTTCCCGGTTATTGAACACCGAAATTCCCATGAAATGGGAAAAATCCCACGATATACCAACACTAATCTTGCCATTTGTACTCGTCAACTAAAATCCGACAAAGGATGGTCAACAAACCTTTAAAACCAACTCCTGGGCCTGGAAAGGATAATTCTTTTTTTTTTTTTTTTTAATTACATACATACCCACGTCTATTTATGAATTTTTTGTTATAATTGGAAAGTATTTTCAAAATTTTACCAGCACTTTCCGTTGCGTACAAATTATTTTACAGGTAAAGCGGGCACAGTTCTACAGCAGCCAAAACAAGAAACACAAGAAACACGGCGTTTGTCAAACGCCAGTGAAGGCGGTAAAGTATTTTTCCACACCTAAAATCTATTTATGTGTATGTGTATGTGATGTCGTTTGTTTATCTGTGTCTGTATCTGTATCTGTATCGTCTGCACCCTTTAAATCTTTTTAACCACAAAATCTCTGTTTTTTTCTTTTCCTATAAAACTTCTTCATGTTTGTGGCGTCCCTGTATTCAAAACATTTTAAATCCTTGTCGCCCACCCTTGACTACTAGTATATTTAATGTTCTTGTTCCGTCCATGTCATTTCAGAGGAAATCTTCGAGGAAGTAAAAACGGACGAAAAGGAAGAAACCTGCACGCCAGAACATTTACACCGGTTGTACATTTTCTCCATAGCCTGGGGATTGGGGGGTTATCTCAGTTCCGCAGATCGTTGTAAATTGGATGTCTACGTGAAGGAAACCTTCCCGCACTTTGACTATCCCAAGCTGAAAGGACAGGACAGCACGATATTTGACTTTTTCGTTTCACCCAACGGCGTTTGGCAATCGTGGAAGACACTGGTGACTCCGTATATGTATCCGGAGGTGTCAACGCCAGACTACTTGAGTATTCTGGTGCCGATTGTGGATAACGTTCGGATAGACTATCTGATAGGGACTATCGCGAATCAGGAGCGAGCTGTAATGCTGATTGGAGAGCAGGGTACGGGTAAGACGGTTATGATGAAAAATTTCATGAAAAAGATGAATCCAGAGTCGTACATGGGGAGGTCCTTCAATTTCTCATCGGCTACGAGTCCGTATCAGTTTCAGCGGACCATTGAGAGTTACGTTGAGAAGAGGGTGGGTGTGACATTCGGGCCTCCGGGAGGAAGGAAGCTGATTGTGTTTATCGATGATATCAACTTGCCCGAGATCAATCAGTGGGGTGATCAGATAACCAATGAGATTGTGAGGCAGAGCATGGATATGAAAGGGTTCTATAGTCTGGAGAAGCCTGGCGATTTTACGACGATAGTTGATGTCCAGTATGTTGGAGCTATGGGGCTGCCTGGTGGTGGACGAAATGACATTCCGTCGAGGTTGAAAAGACAGTTCAGCGTTTTCAATTGCAACATTCCCGATAATGAGTCGATTGACAAGATATTCCGGGTCGTTGGCGAGGGTCACTACAACGCGAAGAGGGGCTTTACACCGGAGGTCAGAAATCTGGTGAAAAAATTGATCTTTGTCACTCGATATCTATGGCAGAGGACAAGAGAGAAGCTTTTACCGACTCCGGCTAAGTTTCATTACGTTTTCAGTTTGCGGGACCTGTCTAGGACATGGCAGGGTATGGTAGGCACTCTCTCAACCGTTATCACTTCCGAGAGTGTGCTGATGTCCCTGTGGAAACATGAGTGTACTAGGGTATTTGCGGACCGATTTACTACCTTTCAAGACAAGGAATGGTTTAGCACTGAATTGGCCTGTCTGGTCAGGGACGAGCTTGGTGAGAGTCATGGTGAGATGATAATTCCAAATCCAGTGTTCGTAGATTTCATGCGAGATGCTCCAGAGCCGACCGGTGAGGAAGGGGAAGACACTGACATGGAGCTGCCTAAGGTCTATGAACCTGTATCCTCACATGAGATCCTTCGCGAGAGGTTGGTTATGTTCTTGGCTCAGTTTAACGAAATGGTTCGAGGCTCGGGTATGGATTTGGTTTTCTTCCCGGATGCTATGTTGCACTTGGTAAAGATTTCCCGGATTATTCGGCATCCACGTGGGAATGTTATGCTCGTTGGTGTGGGTGGATCTGGCAAGCAGTCTCTTACAAAGTTGGCTTCCTTTATTGCTGGATATAAAACGTTCCAGATAAGTTTGACGAGGTCTTACAATGTGGCCAACTTTTTAGAGGACCTAAAATTACTCTATAGGACCTGTGGAGTTCAAGGAAAAGGAACCACCTTCCTATTCTCTGATTTGGATATTAAGGAGGAAGGATTTCTGGAGTATTTGAACAATATTCTCTCATCTGGAGTCATCTCTAACTTATTCACACGTGATGAGCAGGCTGAGATTGTCCAAGAGCTTACCCCGGTTATGAAGAGGGAAAACCAGCGAAAGACTGCCACGCCTGAGAGTGTCATGGAGTTCTTCTTACAAAGAACATGCACCAATCTACACGTCGCCTTCTGCTTCTCTCCAGTGGGGGAAACTTTCCGGGCTAGGGTACAACGATTCCCAGCTCTTGTCTCTGGATGTACTATAGACTGGTTCCAGCCATGGCCGAAGGACGCCTTGGTCTCTGTGGCTGAGCACTTTTTGAGTGATTTTGAAATTGAGTGCACACCGCTTGTAAAGAAGGAATTGGTGACAGCCCTAGGTTCTATTCAAGATGTGGTCGCTGAGACGTCTCTGGAATATTTTCAACGATTCCGTAGAGCTACACATGTCACACCCAAGTCATATCTAAACTTTATTGCCGGTTATAAGAATATCTACCAACAGAAGCAGAAGGAACTCGGAGATGGTGTGGAAAAAATGGACACCGGTCTGGAGAAACTCAAAGAAGCTTCAGGTTCGGTGGAGATCCTTAAGAAAGATTTGGCTGTCATGGAGCAAGAGCTCGTTGAAGCCTCTAAGAAGGCTGAGTCGGTGTTGGTTGAAGTCACCGAGCGAGCAATGCAGGCGGAAATAGTGAAGAATCAGGTGATGATAGTGAAGGAGAAAGCTGAAGCGCTGGTTGCTTGTATTGCTAATGAGAAAGCATTGGCTGAGGAGAAGTTGGAGGCGGCTAAGCCGGCTTTGGAAGAGGCTGAAAATGCACTGAATACGATTAAGCCCGCACATATTGCGACTGTAAGGAAGTTGGGACGCCCTCCGCACTTGATTATGCGAATTATGGATTGTGTGCTGATTTTGTTCAAGAGGAAGTTGCATCCTTGTATTCCGGACAGTGGAACTCCGTGTCCGAAGCCATCTTGGCAGGAGTCGTTAAAGGTGAGTGGGAAACAAAACAGGTAGTAACTTGGTTGTGTGTCTGCCTTTATATTGGATAGTTAAAAATCCTGATTTTGTAAAAAAAAATCCGCTGTTATAGAATTTTAAATATAAAAATCCGGAGTATAACAATCCGGAAGTTTCAAAATATCACAATGCAGATATTTGGATTTTGCGAAGTTCCATTTTTGATAGTTCTAAAAGGATATTCCTGGGTATTACCCACGCGGCAAGGTGTATACGGATTAGGATAATCCGGATTTTTATATTCCTGATTTTGATGGTCCCAAATTTAAAAGTGTAACAAAATATGAAAGCAATAAAATCCAGGCGAACCGAAATCTGGATTGTAACAAATTTAACAATATCAGGAGTATTACAATTCAGAAGTTGATACCAAACTCCGGAGTATATAAATTCGGAATAGAAGAGAATCCCCAAATTAAATTTCACTTTCAAGAGCTGTTGAGGGAAAGTGCTAAGTAGCATAGAAGCTGAGGAACAAGTTATCTGACTTCGTCCGGATTTTAATCATTCGGATTTTTATATTCCGGATTTTGATATTCTTAATTTTATTACAAAGCGACAAAATCCGGAAGTGTTAAAATCCAGAACTACTAAAGTTACTAAAGTTGGCTGTGAAGCACCGAAGACAACAAGGAATGAGTCACTAGATTTCCTTCGGTTTTCCCGTATTTTTATCCGGATTAGAACGTTCTCAAAATATTGCTTTGGTGGAGAAGACAGGTTTCCTATTTTCCTCCGGACTTTGATCTTCCGGATGTTAATACTTGGATTTTGATACTTCAGGGTTTTAATTCTTCCGGATGATAATAATAATCCGGATTCTGTGTTTCCAAATTTTGATACAATCTCAATAACTTATTTTTTAGATGATGGCAAGTGCCACGTTCCTACTGCAATTGCAAAACTACCCCAAGGACACCATCAACGACGAGATGATTGATCTGTTGCAGCCGTATTTCCGCATGGAGGACTACAACATGGACATGGCACGTAGAGTTTGTGGTGACGTCGCTGGTTTGCTCTCCTGGACAAAGGCTATGGGGTTCTTTCATAGTGTCAACAAAGAAGTACTTCCGTTGAAGGCAAATCTCACAATGCAGGAAGCAAGATTAAAGGTAAGCTAAACGTCAAGGAAATTGTGTGACAAGTCTGATAATTCCCCCCTCAGCTTGCCATGGAAGACCTAGCAGCAGCAGAGGAACAATTACGTGAACGTGAGGATGCCCTCCAGCAAGTGAAAAACCAGTACGACAAGGCGGTGGGTGAAAAACAACGTCTAACAGATGCAGCGAATGTTTGTCTTCGCAAAATGACAGCTGCGACAGCTCTTATCAACGGTCTGACAGATGAAAAACACCGCTGGACAAATCAAAGCAAAGAATTTAAAATTCAGTTAGGAAAGCTCGTAGGCGATGTCCTTTTGGCCACCGGGTTTCTCTCTTATTGTGGTCCGTACAATCAGGAGTTTCGGGCGAATTTAATCAAAACCTGGATGGGGATTTTAAAGCAGCGGCAAATCCCATTTACATTGAATCTCAATATCACTAGTATGCTGGTGGATTCGTCCACTGTGTCGGAGTGGACCTTGCAAGGGTTACCTAATGATGAGCTTTCGGTGCAGAATGCCTTAATTGCAACTAAATCGAGTAGTTATCCTCTGTTGGTGGATCCACAGAGTCAGGGAAAGATCTGGATCAAGTGCAAGGAGGACAAGAATGAGTTGCAGATCACATCTTTGAATCACAAGTACTTTAGGACTCATCTGGAGGATTCTCTGTCATTGGGAAGACCTCTTTTGATCGAAGATGTCGGCACGGAACTTGATCCGGTGATCGACAATGTGCTGGAAAAAAATTTCATAAAATCAGGTAGTATTGAAAAGGTCCTGGTTGGTGACAAGGAGTGCGATGTAATGCCGGGCTTCATGCTCTACGTGACTACGAAGCTTCCAAATCCGGCCTTCAGTCCTGAGGTCAGTGCAAAGACGTCAATCATTGACTTTACTGTGACTATGAGGGGTTTGGAGGATCAGCTACTAGGTCGGGTGATACTGATGGAGAAGTCGGATCTTGAAGCAGAACGAGTCGCTTTGTTCGAAACCGTGATGCAGAATCAGCGAAACATGAAGGAACTGGAGGCCAATCTCCTCTACCGGCTTAGTTCATCGCAGGGATCACTGGTTGATGATGAGGCTTTGATTGAAGTCCTTCAGGTAACTAAGTCTACGGCGGAGGAAGTCAACCAGAAGCTGAAAATTTCAGAGATCACTGAGAAGAAGATCATGAAGGCGCGGGAGGAATACCGAGCTGTTGCAGCTCGAGGATCGATCTTGTACTTCTTGATCGTGGAAATGAGCAACGTCAACGTGATGTACCAGAACTCACTCAAGCAGTTTCTGGTGATTTTTAACAATTCCATTACCAAATCAACCAAGTCTAGTGTAACAGAGGAAAGGATCATCATTATTCTCAGATACTTGACCTATGAGGTGTGGGCCTTTACCAATCGAAGCTTATACGAGCGGCATAAGCAGTTGTTCACCTTGATGTTGGCCATCAAGATTGACTATCACAAGGGAAACATTACGCATGAGGAGTTTATGGCTTTTATAAAGGGTGGGGCTTCGTTGGACTTGAATGCTGTGGCTCCGAAACCGTTCAGGTGGATTCTGGATATAACCTGGTTGAACTTGGTGGAGATAAGCAAACTGGAGACCTTCGCTACTGTTTTGCAGATTGTAAGGACAACACAGGCGCAGGTAGTATAGAACCTATATTTAAATTGCTCTTACCTTTTAGATCGAGTCTAATGAGAAAGAATGGCGAGTGTGGTATGAGGCAGAGAAGCCAGAAATGGAGGAGATCCCATCTGGTTATCACAATTCGCTGGATGGCTTTAGAAAATTGCTGCTGGTGCGTTCCTGGAGCCCGGATAGGACAATTTCACAGGCGAAGAAATATATTGAAGGTAAGTACTTTCGGCATCTGCATGTTTCTTTCAAACCAACTTTCCTTGTAGAATCTCTTGGTCCAGAGTACAGTGAAATGCAAATTCTCGACTTGGAAGCCACATGGATGGAATCGGAACCACGTACTCCATTCGTTTGTTTATTATCAATCGGGTCAGATCCAACCACACAAATAGGACTCCTGGCCAAACAGAAAGGAATTCGTAGGATTAGCACACACTCCCTCTTGTAAATGTATCTTCAGATTCTCCTTTTTAGCTCTCAAATCGGTTTCAATGGGCCAAGGACAAGAGTTCCATGCACGTAAGATGATTCTAGATGCCATGTCTGGTGGCGGATGGGTACTCCTGCAAAACGTTCATCTTTCTCTACCATTCTGTGCTGAGGTGATTGACATGCTAGTCGAGTCAGAACACATTGACGACTCCTTCCGTATGTGGGTGACTACTGAACCCCATTCAGAGTTTCCCATCGGATTGTTGCAAATGGCTATAAAATTCACAAATGAGCCACCGCAGGGCATCCGAGCAAGCATGAAACGAAGCTACCAGGTGAGAAAATTTGTGTGTTATTTCTTGGAGAATGGTTTGCAAGTGTTTTTCTCTTAAAAAGTCCTTCAGTCAAGATTTTCTGGACTACACATCAGCACCGCAATGGCCTCCCCTACTCTACACGGTATCCTTTTTGCACACCGTAATCCAGGAGCGTAGGAAGTTTGGCCCACTTGGTTGGAATGTACCATACGAGTTCAATCAGGCTGATTTTGCCGCAAGCGTGCAATTTATTCAAAATCACTTGGATGAAATGGATCCGAAAAAGGGTGTATCTTGGCAGACTGTTTGCTATATGTTGGGTGAGGTGCAGTATGGTGGACGTGTTACAGACGATTTCGATAAACGTCTTTTGACCACTTTCACTTCGGTTTGGTTTTGTGAAACACTGCTGACGTCGGCGTTCGAGTTCTATAAGGGTTATCGCGTACCAGCGACGAAAAGTCTTCAAGGATTCGTTGATTATATAAACAGTTTGCCGGCAAATGATACCCCAGAGGTGTTTGGATTGCATCCGAATGCAGATATCACGTATCAGATAAATTCGGCAAAAGGTGAGTCGGCTGGATTTTATTGGTTTAATGTTCGCGATGGGATTGAGGGTGGATTGGTAAATATTTGAAGAGATTTTCGTGGAATCCTTTATGTTCTTGGATTTTATTTACTTGTAGTTTGGAATTCATTAGTAGCGATTCGATTTTAAATTGGAAATTTTTAAGGAATCCAAATACTGAAAGGTGGAAAATAAATGAAATTGAAGATATTGGTCCTTCGAGCCAGATTAAAAAAAAAGTTACTGATTAAGACCGTTCGTGATACAGTCATAAGCCCAGACATAGAGTAGTAAAAATGGATTTCTTAAAAATCTACAAACCATTTCGTTAGAGCTTGCTGACCAAACTTAATTATAATCAACTTAGCTTAACTACGAAAAGGCACATTCTCGAATCTTCCAGCTAAGCTAATACATACTTAGCTGTGAGAAGTGAAGGCTCATTTACAAAGCTATGCATGTCATGAAATCGACTGGCCTGTTGAAAGTTGATAGATAGGAATAAGACCCATATTGTAGACACAAAAGCTAATAAGCTAATATCAGATCGATCAGAGGAGCTCGAAAGTAAAGTGTTTGCTTCCATCCTCTATCCTACTTTACGAGGAGATGCATTGCTTGCTTCTGCGATCCACAAGAAGGACCTGGACCTGGAGTTTGAACTTGAATAATATTGTTTGACTGATTCGGTTGGGGATTCGTGTCGTTTTTTAGGCTCTGCAGTGCTACTCAATGTGCAGATTTATAAGCAAAGTCCGTGACAGTCCACAAGTAACGTACATTTTATTGCCGTTTTCGAAGGGCATAGTTAAGAAGCTTTATATGGTCAGTTTTTCTCTCGGATGTTTGTCAGACGTTCGCGAGAGGTGGGATCGGGAAAAAACTTGTGGGGTTTCATGGACTAGAACCTGAATCTCTCCCTCAGTGTCACATGCCCACTGAGCTGCGCTTACTAGTAAACTAATTGAGGCTACTAGTAAACTAATTCAGGCTACCTACTACTAACATAGATAAGTCTAACTTATATTTGAACGAACTAGAGTATCTTGAGTTTATTACAAGCTAAGATTACTTAAAAGCCTATCTACGTCATAGGTACCAAATTTCATTAGTTTTTCAGGCTGATTTTATTTTTTTTTTTTTCGTAATTTGCACGTGTGAAACGGGTTATGAATACCCTTATACTAATTTTAGGACACGGGCCTTTTGAGGAAAGGGGAAGAGATAGAGAGAAAGACAGATTGGTGTAGTTGGTTTGAAACTCAGCTGGTATTAAGTTTCAGTGAACTCCAAGGGTGGCTGTCCAGATAACTGGGGAGCTTGTTTGTTTTTGCTTTTGTCGTTGCTCATGATTCACAGTATTTTTTTCCATCCTCCTTATGTCATCATCATGATCAATTTGCATTTTAACCATATGACTGCCAGTGTTATGCCTTCGCAGTAGAGTTGACATAAGCTTTTGCAATTGATCGACTTTTTTATTCATTATTGACATCAGGATTCGAACCGTGAACCTGTAGCGCGACAAGCGATGATGTTACACCACCTGATACCACAGATCTATTAAGAACCTTTCGGCACTTGCTGCGTTTATTAGAAACATACTGAACAAGGGTTCAAAGGTGGCCCTTACCACTGTCACCATTTTATGAAATCCCGATTCCGCAATATACTTCTCAATTTTGCGTGACGCATTAGGCTTTGGAACCGGTTAGCAAGTTTTTTTTCCATGACTTTTACTACTACTCATTTGGAGTATGAATTTAAATTATAATAAATTTATAAATTTATATAATGAAATGCATCAAATGCCCGCAGAACGACATTGGCCTGGAAGGCCTCTTGTTTTGCTCTTCTACTCGGTTCTTACGTTAAAGTACAGACGTTTGTATCAGGTGCTATTATTCTTTTTGGATAAGCCTGTACGAACCACTTGTTTAATAATTACTGGTCATTGTGCTATTGGCGTTCACGCGGAGCGACTCGGTGTGCTACATAACGATTATTGTAGAAGTTGCAGAGACGAAGAAGAAATTGAATCAGTTCATCACCTGCTGTGTGATTGTTCTACCCTATTCGTTACAAGAATAAGGACTCTTAGGAGTTACTTTTCTCGGAATTGGAGGACTTAGGTAGTGTAGAGCTTACGGACCTCCTGAGATCTATATCACTATCTGGGTGGTTCTGACAGCGGACTTTTAACGTTTCCAGGGTTAAATGGTTGGACACAATGGACCCGAATTGTTGGTCTAAGTGAGCAGTGACTCTATTGGTCACAAGACACCCATCTGCCTAACCTAACCTAACCACTAGTTTTCTTCCTGCTGGATGGATCTGGGTCAGATGGTTTAGTAGCTAGCTCCCATAACATTTCTTTAAAATTTTCTACTTCGAAGAAAGCTTTTATCCTTGCTCTAGGTGTTTCTGACTACACTATAATTCCTTGATCTGGGATGCTTTAGTTGTCTGGGATGCAGGGTTGGCGTGGTTGACCTACGGACAGTTCTGCGTTATGCAGATAATGCTACAAGTCTTGCGGAATCACTTAAATTGAATTGTATTTGGTTTTGATCAGAACACAATGTGGCTTTAAGAACCCTGGAAGTACTGCTTTCGTCTGACAAAGGCCCATTGAAGGGCTATTTGTGATAGTCAAATAAGCCTCGTTTTCGTTCACATTAAAGACGACAACCAGAGAAAGAAATATCTTTCTTTACGAGAACTCTTCAATGATCTGCAAAAGGTCTACTGGTGATTTGATGGCATGTCTCATCACTTTGGCGAAATTAAGATTATTGAGCTTGTCCTGGAAAGGTCATTTTATAGCACCAAGCTCTTTTGTGGAAAATGGGTGTCGATGTGTTCAATTCAAGTCGTTTTATAAAGATTCATGTTTGCACTTCACCAAATAAATGTTGGTATTGCCAAAGGCTCTCTTCTCCGACCCCTTCTTATATTTATAAATTAGCATTTCGCTGAAGACAGCACCTTCAGTTTCTTGCATTCGTTTCCAGATTTGCATCACTGTTATTAGGCCGTTAAAGTTCGACCCTGACAGCATACTCGTATTGGAACACTGTACACACAAAACAAGCATTCGAGTTTATTGTATCAATAATTTGTTAAAATTCTATGCCGTCTTCTGTTACTAATACAAAACCTGAACCCTAAGCCATAGCTCATGAATTTTTGAAACCTGTAAGACGTCCATTCTGCTTCTTTGTGTCGCTCAGATTGATGGCGATCAAAATAGGCGATTACTATCAACTGGAGGAAAATATTTGATCGATACGATCAAAACCAAATTTTTGATCGATCGGAAATTCATATTGCGATTAATCAAAACAATATTTGACCAAAAACGTAAATCTTCGTTCCGCTTAGAGGGTCGATTGGAAAATCAAGTTTGCGATCAGTTTGTCGAAACCTAAAGCAATCTTCCTATCGATGTTAAAAAAATAAAGCAATCACTTTGATTTTAAATATTTTTATCACCATGGCAATTTTCCGATTGGTAAATAAATGCAGGGTGTTTCATAAGTTGATTACAAATACAGGCTGAGTTTACTTAAAGTTCATGCTTTGAATTCAGCAAATTTAAATAATTATTTTCATTCATGTTAATTTGAATTCGAAAATAAATACATGGTGTTTATTGAATACGAATACAGGGTGACTACTACAAGTTGTCCTCGTTTATTTCAGAAACAGCAAGAGATGGGGAACAAATATTTAAAGGCACAAGTGGCCGTTGGGAGAAGTTTGTTTTTGTTAACCTTGAGTGTCCTTGTTTTTAAGCATACGGACCCAATATACCATTTTAATGGGAATGACTAGTTTCTAGTTACCCAGTTGAAAAAACATCACCTTTTGTATACCGCTTTAGGGAACGTAAAGACCTTCAGTGTCCTTTCCTTAAAAGACACATATGCAATTTTTCTGCAACTTTGCCGTTGTCGCGTAAGCAACATTTTAATTGAAATTGTTTGTCTCGATCGAAATACTTTGTTCCGATCGATAAAGTTGAAGGATTTTATCTTAATCGATTTGATCGAGTCGCCAAATTCGATCGATCAATTTGTTGATCGTGACTTCTACTTTTCATTAAACTGATCGCCGATTAAATTTAGATCGCTATTACATTTCTTGTGTCGCCAAGATTGCTGTGAAATGTCTAGGTTTCTCTAAACGATGAAAAAAGTATTTAACAACCTTTGATGATCACATTGCACCTCAAGCTTGATTGTAATGACCCTATTTGGTCTGGTGCATCAAAATCACAGAAGACTTTCTGGGTAAAATTGAGAATGAAGTCAAGAGACTCGCTCGAACATAGAAGGAATGCTTTTCGTCCCTCCTTAGTTTCCTGTACAAACTGTGATCCAGAGATAAAGCCAGTTAATATTTGTAAACCGTCCCGTCAACAGTTTTCCGCAATATCTATTTATTACCTATCGAATGGTCATCAGGTTTCTTCAGACTCTTAAGAGGTGTTCGTGGTGTAGTGGTAACATCATCGCTTGTCACGCTGCAGGTTCACGGTTCAAATCCTGATGTCAGAGTCATCTATTTATTTCACATTAAATAAATAAAAAAGTCGATCAATTGTGAAGCTCATGTCAACTCTACTGCGAAAGCATAACACTGGCAGTGCATTGGTCATATGGCTGAAAGTGCAACTTCACTGTGACGATGACATCAGGAGGACTGAAAAAAATACTGTGAATCACAAGCAACGACAATAATAACAAATCAAAAAATGCTCCCCAGTTATCTGGACCACCTGAGTTTCAAACCCACTACACCAATCTTTCTTTCTCTCTCCCTCACTTTCTACAAACGTCCGTGCCCTAAAATAATTTAAGGGTATTCATATCCCCTTTGGCGCGCACAAATTATAAAAAAAAGACTGAGTTTATTATGAAGTACAGGAACTATTTCAGTCAGTTTTTCCTTCAATGTGCACCAGTATCTCTCCTTTTAAACTTATAATTTTCGCTTCATTCAACCTCCACACTGCCTGTCTAGTAACAAGGATCAACTGTTTTGAAGGCCGTTGTTTTTGTTACCGGCTTAATATGGGGGTTAAAGGATCAGGTATTCGAATAGTTTGTCTACGCAAGCAATGCTAATCAAAATCAGAATTCGTTTAGTATCTAGAGTCCTTAGGAACAATAGCCTTTGATCATTTAGTCCTTAACTTCTTTTACGATGTTTTTTTTCGTCTCAGACCCTGCTACATAAAGGAAGGGTTTGCTGTTTTTCAAGCTCATTTAGGTACCTCCGACCTTATAAATCAAATCTTTTCAATTGCTTAACTTAATCCTTTCAAGGACTAAGAACAGAAGAAGCTAATTAAAACATAAATTAGTTTTCCTGTCAACCTCTGGTAAAGATTTTACGCTTTACTTTCTGACATCACATGTGACACATTCCAATTATGTTTGTGAGGGTTCTGTCACTTTGTTTAATGCAAATTTCTGTTCCTTAATGGAATATCATGAAATTCATCGCTCAGTCAATGGCCCTGTCACCTACGAGAGATTTCAAATTTAATTTCCATTGATGGATGAATATCTGCACCCGTGTCAGAAACACTTTCATATGAGTGTTCATTTTGCCTCCATTATTGATTCAATTATTCAAAGGAGCAACAAGCCGTCCTCCTCGCATTTGATAGGCCTATTTATACACTCTCCGGCCGTCTCTATTGGGAAGCAATAGACATCCTTCATAAATCGATGGGAAATTTTCCCCTTCTCGAAGGAAATAGAAATCTAAATGTGCTGTCAACTTTCCCCCCATCCAATCAATATGGCAGCCTCATTCAGCTGGCGTCTTATGAACGAGCCAGGCAGTCTATTTATTTGCTTCTAGCGAATCATTCACACCATTTAACCCTTAATATATCCCACTCCCATAAATAGGCATCTTGGATACCATATTAAGCGTTCAGCCCAAGGAGGGTGGCAACACAGGCGGTGAGACACGAGAATCTATCGTCTATCAATTAGCCGATGATATGCTAAGGAAACTCCCGCCCCAGTATAATGAGTTCGAGGTACGCGAGAACTTGAATCGCATGGGTGCACTACTCCCGATGAATATATTCCTCAGGTAAGGGGGGTAGTTTACGTCGGCATTGATCGATTAATTTGATTAATCTTAATTTCAGGCAGGAAATCGATCGAATGCAACGTGTCATCAAGGCGGTGTTCTCATGCTTGCGTGATTTGAAGCTTGCTATTGACGGTACAATTGTAATGAGTCCGTCCCTGAAGGAATCATTGGATGCAATGTATGATGCAAGGATTCCCGAACGATGGATGAAGGTACGTACATACGAGTAGGTGTGAATTTATGACACGAATTTTTTGATTTCATCACGTGGCTGTGCGATTGGTGGTTTGGAAGGTATTTTATCCTCCATAACGATATCCCTTCGGCGTTGGTGCATATGAGATTCCATCCATAATATGCAATTGCGGTTAGAATACGTAAATCAATTCGTGAATAGAAAATCGTAGATTGCCAATATTCTCCCTCGTTTCGGTGACAAAGAACTTTCAATTTATCTTAAGCGTACTTGAAGCATTGGAAAAGATTTTGCTATCACGGATAGAAATATTGAAAAAATGTGAAAGTGCTTGTAGCTTCTGATTCCGAGATACATAATATCTCATGAAAATGGCATTCCTTCGGAGAATAGTAGGCGTCTATGCCATTATTTCAGAAAGCAGAAAAAATTTTTGTCTTTTCATTTCAGGTCAAAAAATGACTTTTTGTTACGTCTCTGTTACTGTTGGTCCTTCTAACTTCAAGAACCACCAAAAGAATATTAATAAAATGTGGTTCCTACATACTCGTAATATCTGGTCTATAGGTAGTACGCAGATGTACCATTAAAATCGGCAGTAGGGAGTGTATGTAAGATATGGGAAGTTGAGTTTATCCTCAAGAATTGTGATTGTAATGACAAACAAGTTTGATTGTAGTATCCGGAACAATATGGGAGATATTACATTCTCGGTTGTTCCTACGAGTATAAAGGACAAGTTACTCAAGAACAATAAACTCAAAATGTGAGTCTCGCAATTTTGTCTAGAGATGTATGATACTGGAAAAATACCTATACTCGAGTTTCCAAAGTATCGAATAGGAAATATCGATATCGGTATGGTATCGAAGAAAGTATCGAATCTTTGAAATATCGGTAGAAAAATAAGGGCAATAGTAGGAGAAAAAGTGAAATAGAATATAACTTACAAGGTGGCGCCAAAATCCTCACTTGATTCCTAGGCAGTAACTTTGTCCTGTTTGTTTATTTGGACGTTTAAATTTTGTTCCATTAAGTCTCGAAGGTAATATTGGTAAAGTGGCGGAGGTCGGACTCGTTCCACAGCATTTTCCATGACTTTTCTCAAAACTTCTGACGATAAATTCTTCAATCAAGGCTTGTGGCTTGTTCGTATAGATCCGTGACTTAGAAAAAAAACCCAAAGAAATAAGTCTGGAGCGGTCAAATAGAGCAATCTTATTCCTTTGGGGCGGCCACGTCTGAAACTATCCTCCTCGAGGTGAGCGGCTAAACGCTTTGTCAAGTTGGTGCCATACGACCAGGTAATCGACAACGAAATTCACATTGAACCAAATCCACAGACAGATTATTTGTCAAAAACATTGATACAATTATTCCGTGTTCTTGAAGAGTATAGCAACGTGTATTCTGCTTCTGTTTACTTCACAAATGTCAAAGTTACGATGACATACGCAAATAATTTAACAATCGATTTAATTCATGTATTGCCAGATTCTTCTTCACTACAATAGCAGTTCCCCCAGAAGTTTATTTCTGTCTCCACATATATGTACGTACATATGTACATACAGTGCTTGCAACTTTAAAAAATTAAAACAAAATGCGCTGTCGCGAATAGTTAAAGGCGACAAAAAAAAAAAAATGATCCCACATGCAGCAAAGTGACAGTTGTTATGTAATGGTTGCTCAGCTGGGGTGGGTTCGATTTGTAAACTTTCGAAATCATAATGGATGTTCGTGAAAGTGAGAAAAAAAAATTGTTTGGCATATAAATTGAATAAACAGAGTTGCAACTCTTCACGGGAAGTTTACCTATCCCAAGGGATTAGTTACGTAAAATGGGTATGGTTTGGGGCCAGAATGGTAGATTAGAAACAGTATGAACCGGGCCACCGATTAACTTCAGATTCCTTTGTGGTGAAAATTATTAAAGAACGGGTCGCTAACATTTTAAGGTAACCTTCAATTTGTACGGTAAAAATAAAATAAACAATAAACCAAAGAGAAAAATTAAGAAGGTTTACATGATTTAAAGTGCACCGGAATATTATGCAGTAAACGGAAACACTACTAAAATGAGAAGAAAATACTAAGCTGGGTATTGGATAATCCTTCCACTAAAGGAGCTATTCTGCAAAATCCTAGAGATGGGGGGGTATATATCGTATATGCCTACACAGTCACTGATTATTCTTTATGTTGGTTCACTTTTACTTAAACTTTTTCACTATTTTATTTAATTTTTTTCTATAAACATCCTTCTTTTTTTGTAGTGAACTATTTTTTTCTTACTTTTAACTCCTGCACTCCAGACGGTCAACCATGAAGTTAGATTTTCAAGTTGACAGTTCAACTCACTCACCGACAGTGAGTTGAGAGCTCTTCAAGGTATAAATTACAAAGTTTTACCTTAGATAGTTTAAGGTGTGGTGGTGTGCATCAAGGCTGTATAGTCTCACCATTGTTATTTCTGGTGGTAATCAGTGAAGTTCTTCGTGCAGCCCTGACATTAAATCACAGTGGTATACAATGGGCAATGAAACATCTGGACTATCCAGGCAACATCTCTTTGCTTTCACACAAAATAACTTAAACCAAATGGTGCACAATCTGCAAGCCGAAGTAAATAAGATAGGACTGAGGATTAATACGGCCAAGACAAAAGCCCTCAGTCTTCTCAACTCCGCCGTTCATTTAAACATTGCTGGACAGCATGGCGAACAAGTTGACAACTATCTTTATTTAGAAATTATTGTTTCGGCCGGCGGTGGCACCCAATTCAATGGGGGCAGAAGAATCGGTAATGTTTACAGCACTAAAATCAAACTGCGACTGTTCCGCTATTATATAGGTTTAGTACCTGGAAGATCACCAACACTGTCATTTCTGGCCTAACCGCATTTCGAACGAACAGCTTTATACAAGAATGGGTCAGCAATCTGTTGACATCACAATTCGACGGAGTGGTTTGGTAGCACCTTATGGCGCGAAGAAAATTCAGTTGCCAAACATGCCATGCAATGGAATTCAGTCACCCAATCTGACAGGAGAGTGGGTTGCGCCAGGCAAATGTGGCGCAGAACAATAGACGAGGAATTCAAAGCTTTAGGAAGAGTTAAAATGCATTGCAGAAAACCGAACATGATGGCCCGCAGGCGTTTTTGACGCCCTGTACCCCACGAGGGGTGTTAGGATTTAAACAAACAAGTTGTATAGAAGAAAGTCAAATCCAAAATGTTAAAGCAAAATGTCTTGCTTTTCTAAAAGTTTTGTAAGCAAATTGATAACTTCCTCTCTTGGTAGCTTGTAAAACGTACTATTTCCGCGGTCTAAAATAATTTCCATTAAATTTGGGGTAAAGTCGAACATTTTAGAGTATCATCGAACTATCGAATGAAATTAAAAATTAATGAAAGAAAGTCTGGCAAGATTCTACCCTTAAGCTCCTGTAACTTCAGCGAACAGTGAGCATTTGACTGTATTCTCTTCTTAGGTTCGGCAATTGAGTTACCAATCGAAGTATTTTCCTGCAGTGTTTGCCTCATTGTTGGTAAAGATGGAAGAGGGTTCTAGGCTTTTTCAGGGAAACGAAACTCATGATGAACGGTCTGTTCATCCAGCAAAGAATCGTGGCTCAGTGTGAGCTGACAAATATAGAGATGAATATCCAATCCATATCTGCATCAGTTAGATAAAAGGAAAATCTGCTCAGATACTCGTATATCCCAATTGGCTACTAATCAGAGCTCCATTATATTGACTTAATGTGGAATAGTTTTGGATTCCATTCAAAAGGATGATTTTCTTGTAAGCACTTGGGAGCACTAGTTGCTTACGTCACTACTCAGCAGATAGGCACAACATTTGTCCTTTACCTTTGTAGCCTTCTGTAGCATACCTGGTTTTGCTGTAGATGCATTGTTGAATATCCCTTCTCTTGATATTTATATCATGGGTAGCACAATAAAAACAATCTTCTCTCTTAAACGAGATGGCTTTTGGTATAACCCGCACTGGAGTTTCGACGACCTAGTGCTACACTTATTTTTCGACTCCTGTCTTATAGATATGACGCCTGATGCAATGACACCAGAATTTCAACGGCTTCGTTCATTTAAAGTCGACTTTCCTCACGCCCAGAACAGGATTTGGCTGAATTCTAGTATCTGATGCTGGTGTCTTCGTGAGGGACTACGATATTAGTCTTCACTTCTCATTAGGCAAACATGTATCTGTCTTTCAAGCGGGAACTTATGTAGTCCTAATTGCTTGGACTATATTTAAGGAATTGGTGGAGGAGCCGGAAGCCTTAACATCTGTCGCTACAGGGGCATGTACTCCGTCCCCTCCACCTATTCCTTAAATATAGTCAAAGCAATTAGGGTTACACAAGTTTCTCAGTCTTTATCACTTCCAAAATAGTTCGAAAAAGCAAGAGCTTTCTGATTTCGGTCATAAGGCTGAATTCACTGAGTTTTATTTGGGTCCGATAAACTTGTTGGGCAACGGTTGAAGGAGAACTTCTCAGGACCTGAACCTGCGTCTTCGGTTAGAGGTTCCATTGACTGTTGGGTATCCTATGAACACAATCATGAGTGGCATGACACTCCAGGATGTAGACAGACTAAACAAATGCCCCGAACGTCTCCTAGAAATCCCCTGCATTAATGCTGCCCCTCAGTAGAAAAGACTAAGACAGTAGAAAAGACTGCAGACAACTTAATGGCGTTCTTACGGGCCATTTCATTTTGTGAAGCATCTTACCGTGCTAAGCTTAAGTGACATCACCATCTGCGATGCCTGTGGAGAGGGCGATTGTCCTGCCTATGCTCATATCAGGTGGCAGATCTTTGGAGCCGATGAGGATGTGGAAGGTAAATATCTCGTTTTATTTCTGAAGCACATGACCTATGTAACTCTATCACGTCACGTATCACAGGCAAAAGTTAGGGCAGTCTTGGAAAAATATTTTTTAAGGACACTGAAGAACTGTCTGGTAGTTCATTATCAGATATACGTCTGTAACTATGCAAGTTTTTAAATACTTCAAGGTGTTTAGAGAACACAAATATGAACCGACAAGTTGAGTGGGATACAAGATACATTTTATATTTCTGCATATTCCCCCCCAAAGTGCGACGAAGAAGTCTTCTCCATCAACCCACGTAGCTAACCTAACCTACTAGCAAGGCAAAGAAAGTCTTACTCCATAAAAGTGGACATATTTGTGTAAAACTTTTGGAGTGGATAACCACCTAAACGTTGTGTCTCCATTATTTGCATTTTTGGCAGTAAATTAAAATGAAATATTAAAATGAAATCATTCCAAAAACTACACCCCAGTCGTAATCCTTTTATTTCCTCTCAGAATATCAAATTATACTTATGTATGTGATTTTTTCCCATTTCAACTAAACGTCACGCAGCTTGCACTTAAACGTGTTAAGCTAACAATGCATCCATTGTCCTTTGGTTATTTAAATGTGAATTGCTTTTTATTCGCACCTCCTCCATTGAAATTCAATTATAGGTAATCCTTTGGTGTGAATTCACCGTGCAGTATTATCGCAGCTGGACGTACATAACGTATATTTTGTTATTTTAGTCAAAGGATTCAATGATTTACACTTTTTATTTGCATCCTACGTGCTTATATTTTTGCAAAGGAGTGACTCAATACCCTAAGGAGGTGATACACATCAAAGCAACTTGGACGAGAGTGGCGAAGATGATTTTTCTTTTTTTCTTCAATACTCTATCTTGTATCTTATGTTCCGTCCATTCAGGTGAAAGGAAGAAAGTAGATAGAAAATATAATAAAAAAAGGAAAAATAATATTTATGCTGATTCGACAACAAATTGAGATAATAATATCTACGCCAAGGAAGAAGACTCTGGGAAAAGGTGTACCTGTGTGGTTTTACTAGGATGCAGAGTAAATGAATGGATATTCCATTATCCATCCATTCGTGACGTATTTACGCTTAAAGCAGCTTCACTACGTAGATAGATATGAGTATACTCGTACCTTATATTCATATTTCTTTTAAGTGGAACCTGGGGAAGGTGTCGTGTCGTGCTTAATGAAGTGGCAATTGAATCATTAGGTTATGTCGCATCTTCTGTGGGCTGTGTGAATAGTACGAATGTTCTACACATTTGTTTGGATTTGTACATAGATGTGTGTATCTACATACTTTCTTGTTTGAAGATAAGATTTCTTTCAAAAAATTCTTTCGGATGCCGAAATTGCGGTGGCGGTTTATCCACTAATTTCCTCATCATACGTGTATATTCGTTTATTCTGATAATCCTGTCAGATACCTATTTTTCGTATTTTGTCTTCTTTGAGGAAAATTAAATCATCATCTTCATTGCCAAAATCATCAAAAGATTATCATTTATTTATCCTGTATGTTTGTGTCTTCTGTTGGAGGAGATGGAAATCGTTGCGAGGAGTTCCCGTATTTTTGATTAATTCTGATGAAATGTTTATATGATTTTTACTGGCTGCTGCTACGGAGAAGTATTGGTTTCGTATAAACTTTTGAGATTTTGGGGGTTCTCTGGATCGAGATAAATTTGGTTCACGAACTGAACTTGGTGGTTGATACATAAAAATTTCGCGTGTACTTTTTAAATTTGTTAAAAATATATATATATACATATATACACTTAACGAAATTCTTATAAAAACACTCCAAGTTTTTACCATATTTTTTCTTCAACTTTTATTTTTTTCTATCAAATGGAAAAAGTCTTTTTCTTAATATTTTCTATTTCAATAAAATTAATTATCTTACATTATTGACCCAAAAATTCCTCGCAAAAGTAAAAAAATAATTAAATTTTACATTTTGGTACCGAAAATTAAGCAAAATAACAGCGAAATTCTTATAAATACTCCTGTCCCTGAATGCGTTACAATGGATTGTAGAAAACCACATGCACAAAATCAATAACTTCAATAATGGGTAGATCCTCCCTTCTCCGTTATTGTCTCAAATATTCTATTTGGCATGATATTGATCAAATTTTGGAGGGTAGTATTTGACATTGAGTTCCAAGACAATTTAATGGCTTCTTTGAGTTCTCCAACGGTGTTGTATTGTCGTTTATTTGCATATACCAGGCGAGATAATGTTCCCCACAAGTTTTCTATTGGATTGAGATCGGGACTTCTTGCCGGCCAATCCAAAACCTCAATATTCTTAATAGAAAACCACTCTTTAACTATTTTTGCGGAGTGAACGGCAGCATTATCTTGCTGAAACACAAAGTTAACACTACATAACTCTTCCGCTTACTCCACCATTAAGTCCTCTAGAAGCTCAATGTATTTCTGCGAGTTCATTTTGGTTGGCACGAAACCAATCTGTGTCTTACCAGCAGCACAAAAACCAGCCCAAATCATGACACTACCGCCTCCGAAATTTCGGCTAATTGTTTTCGGTGGTAACTCCTTCATTCGTTGATCATGCCAATACATTGGAAAACCATCGTGTTCATCCAGATTGAATTTCTTTTCATCACTAAACAAAACATTTTTCCATTGTTCAGTCCATAACATGTATTTTTTTGCTAAATCCAATCTTGTCAATTTGTGTTTCTAACAACTGTATACCGATTAATTTTTTCTGCAATTTCTCGCAAAGAGAGTCCAGATTCCCTATACGCAATTATTTGGCCCTTTTCCTTATCGGTTAAAACCTTTCCCCGTGGCATTTCTGAATATTTTCCTAAAAATTGGAAATTTGCAAAGGCAAACATGTATTAAACATTTTACATTGATCGTCTTATGTTTACTTTTTACACTATTTCTGCAGAAAATGTGAAGTTACAAATGCAACTACACGAATTACTTGATTGTTTTTCTAAGAACTTCGCGCACGATCTGCCCTATTTGCGAAACCACTTCGAAATAACTCGTTGCATCGCCCTGCATTTGGGATTTACCATGCAAATTGCATAACGGTTGTTTCACACAAGTGACGATGGTTCATTTAGAACAAAAAATGGAAATATTTTTAACGGAAAGTAACAGAATTAGGGGCTAAGTAGCTGCATAATGCAGATGGTTTTATAAGAATTTCGCTAAGTGTAGGTATTTTGAAAATTTTCCAAAGTTTGGTGCCATAATCTTGTAAATGGTTGGCCATCTGTTGGCTTCTTTTTAAAATTGCTATAAAAAAAAGTCAATTTAATATTTTTCAAAGTTTTGTGTTTTATTGAACACTTTCCATTATTTATGGACAATAATTTCATTTAAATGGTTGCCGCGGCTGACTTGGCAGTAGTCCATCTTTTTAACCCAATTTTGCAGTATATTTTCGATGGTTCGGGGCTCTATTTCACGAATGTCTCCATCAATATTGTGCTTAAGTGCCTGAATTGTTACCATAAGATAGATCTTTAATGGCAGTTCCGCGGAGGCCAGGCAACATTACCAAAAGCTGATTACATGATTATTGAACTCAGTGCGAAAAAGATCGATTGTTGGACGGCTACCCGATCTCATACCTCTGTTGCGATCTCCGTTGATCGTAACGTTGTAGCTATCTCCATCTTCGAAGAAAAATGGGACAATAATGCCGTCATTCCGCAAACCAGACCAAACAGTCACACGCCGAGAATGCATTCGCTTCTCTACGACTCTACAGGACGAACACGAGCATAACTTGTATTATCAACTAGCATGCCAATCTCACGAACTTTTTTCTCAAACTTGCGTACAGCAGGCACGGTTGGTGTATTATTTTGATCGAAATTTCTTATCAAAATTCAAACTGCTTCCGTAACTCTGCACTTATTTTGGAAATAAGTTTTCAATATTTGCCAACGTTGTTCAAGCGTAAATCCATTCATTTTGTACCGCGGAGATGTGATACTGTGTTTCCGTCAATTTTTTGAGCGCGAAGATCTGTCAGTGTCCATATAACATGTAATTTAAAAAAATATATCAGCAGATGGCCCACCCGTTATAATAGAGAAACAATTCGAATTCGAAATCGGAATTTTCATTTTAACGGCAAAATTAACAGTACTTTACTAATGGCCGATTTTGAGAAAATCTATTTTCTCGAAGACGAGTTGAGTTGGATTGGCCATATGTACTCGTATATGCCACTATCTGGTGTACCAAGTTTTTGGAAAAATTACAAATTGGTTATTTCTCGGATATACGAGTACATAACTCAAACGATTCAGTAGAAAATACAAGCAATATACTACTTTGATCAAAAAGTTTCAGGAATGACTATCGTGAAGACAGATAAATCCGACCCAACATTCATCAAAGGCATAATTACTGGAGACGAGACGTGGGTAACGCAATCCAGGCATCAGGCGTACACCTAATGAGAGTACAAAGATCGAAAAAACCACGTCGTTTTCAGTCGGAAAAGAAGGCGATTCTCACGGTTTTCATGGATTACATCATGAATTCTTGCCACAAGGTCATACGTTATGAGACATTTGCGTGAAGCAATTCACCAAAAAATACCGGATTTGTGGGCAAACAACTCGTTTGTCTTGCTCCACGATAACACACCGTCGCACAATGCCATCCTTATTCGTGAGTTTTTGACACAAGAACATTACGAATACCATCCAACAGTCACAGAATTCGCCTGATTTGGCTTCCAGCGATTTCTTCTGTTCGATCGACTCAAAAAACCGCTCCGGGGAATGCGTTTTAGCAGCCGAGAGGAGATGATGGCTCTATCAAAATCCGATTATAAAAAATGTTTCGAGGATTGGATTAAACGCTGGCATAAGTGCTTTTTAGTCAATAGAGAGTACTTTGAACGGGACAATATCGATTATAATGAATAAACTTGTATTTTAAATTTTCTGAATAAATTCCTGAAACTTTTTGATCAAAGTAGAAGAAGAGAACATGGCATACCAAGTTTTGTAAAATTTTTAAAATAAGTTTTTGCTTTTACGCTTTTTTTAAAAAGAAAATTAACATTTTAACAATTTAGCTTAAGTGCAAGTACGTGCGACCTAGTAGTGAAAACATAAAATATATTTTAACTCCACAGCAACCGACCTCGCATTGTCTTGATTTTTGAGTTCTTCTATTCAAGAAGCTTTATCCAAACAAAATTATGCTTCGTCGCTATTCGCAGAATACGAGAGGCTACGTGATCATTTCTGAAAGCCAAAAAATTGTTTGTCTCCGATTTTGAAATTTCCAATTGATCTTTGCTTTTAAGGTCAAGACAAATACTTCTCATGCTCCTAATTCAAAAACAACCAAACAGATATGAATGAAATTTGGTTTCTAAGTCCAATGTAGTATGTTAATTGTCCTACCTAAAAAAAAACATTTAAATCGACCAGGGGTAAGATAAAGGGGGTTGAGTTGCAAAAAGACATCAAATATTTTGATCGCTAATTGGTTGATTCTCGCCTCCTATCTCAAGAATGATTTCATGAATTTTGATATAATAATATTTGGCTTGATCGTTTGATCTTGGAGATGGTTCTTTCTGAAAATCATAAACATTTAACAAAGTGGTGCTGAGGTATGGGTTCATAAATGGTCCTAACTCAAGAAGCACTTAATAGATTTTTATCAAATTTGGTTCTTTGCATTTGGTTCTCGAAGATACGCTCGATGCTGAACAGTAAGGTTTCCGACTGGATTCTCCAGTGTCGACCTTCTCATCAATACCCTGCCGATCATGATCGAGCAGTGCGTTGATAGATCACCACTTCACCTGTTGTTCATCGATTTTGAGAAGGCGTTCGATAGTGTCAACGGGGACTTTATTTGGATTGCCTTACGTAGGAGAAGTATTCCCGATAAATTAATTGCTATTATCAAAGCTACATACGATGGCTCCAAATGTTACTAACCCAGAAGAAGAAGGATCCAAAGAGGGGTAAGACAAGGCTGCATTCATTCACCAATACTATTCCTATTGGTGATTAGCGATGTGCTTCGTACAGCTTTATCGACGGGAAACAGAGAAATTCGACGGACTCTTACATCCTAACTGAAATATAATACTACGTTGACGATGTATGCTTACTCTCTCACAGAATTATGGACCTCCACCAAATGACAGCAGATGTGGGGAGGGCTGAAAATTAATATAGAGAAAACTAAAATGATCAGCCTTGGAAGAAACTGATCAGTTCAAATATGCATTGCTGGGTAACCGGTAGAGAGAATAGAGGATTTCCAGTATCTTGGGAGTATTATCTCAACCGATGGTAGAATCGAACTGGATATAGCCAGCAGAATTTGGATGAAGTCCAAAATATGGTGAAGCAATGAAATCAGTATTTGTATCCGCTTTGTTATATGGATGTAGCACATGGAGAGTGACCATTACTAATACGAGAAAGCTGCAAACGTTTTTTAACAGGTGCCTGTGCAACATCTTAAAGTTTTTTTTGGTCAAACAGTATCTCTGACGAACACCTCTACCAGGGAACGGACCAGGAACCAATAGGCCCAACCATTCGACAACGAAAGTTGCAGTGGATTGCTCACACGTTCCACCAGGATGACCGAATACCTGGCGGTCCGGGGGTACATGGCATTTGGGGAAAAGTTGGGGAGAGTTAAAACACATTACCAGAAATCGTACACGATGGCGCGTAGGCGTAGTAGAGACCCTAGGACCCACAAGGTTATACAAGACATAAGAAAAGTAAGGAAGTACTGTCCGCCTGCAACATACTTTAAGTTTTATGTTCGCGATTAATCGATGGTGCAATTTTTATTTATTTATTTATCTACGGAGTTGATCTCTTACAGATTTTATATTGGGTCAATAACTTAATTCGTGCGGTTTGCTAAGAGATGGCGTAACTTGTATTATTCCATTGTTATTATTCCATTGGAACATGCGTTGGAAAGCTATTGTCATTGTACGTCATTTCAGTATATGTCATTCATTTGAAGGGTAAACAACAATAATTTTTTTTCACTCAAATATGTCGAACTTTGTGCCTGAAAAAGTGTTTTTGCGGGGAGTTCTTCTTCATTACTTTAATACGAACGTGCCAAAAGTGGTTTGCACGATTTAAAAGTGATGATTTTGGCTTGGAAGACGATGAACGTCCTGGGTAGCCAAAAAAGTTTGAAGATGAAGAACTGGAAGCATTACTCTATGAAGATTGTTGCCAAACACAAGAAGAGCTCGCAGAATCTTTGGGTGTCTCTCAAGCAGCCATTTCCAAATGTTTAAAAGCAGCTGGATATATTCAAAAGCAATGAAATTGGGTTCCACATGAACTCAAGCCGAGAGACGTCGAAAGGCGGTTTTGCATGTCCGAAATGCTGCTGGAACGCCACAAAAAGAAGTCATTTTTGCATCGGATTTTTACTGGTGATGAAAAATGGATCCATTACGACAACCCCAAGCGCAAAAAATCAACCAAACCAGCCAAATCAACGGCAAAGCCGAATATCCATGGCGCGAAGGTAATGCTCTGTATTTGGTGGGATCAGAAGAGTGTGCTGTATTATGAGCTGCTAAAACCGGGTGAAACCATCAATGGACAACGCTACCGAACACAATTAATCCGTTTGAAGAGAGCAGTAGCCGAAAAACGCCCGGAATATGCGACCAGACACAAGGCAATAATTTTCCATTATGACAACGCTCGGCCCCACGTTGCTATTCCGGTTAAGAACTATTTGGAAAACAGTGGATGGGAAGTTTTACCCCACCCGCCTTATAGCCCAGACCTTGCCCCTTCTGACTACCATTTCTTCCGGTCGATGCAGAACGCCCTCACTGAAATACGGTTCACATCAGAGCAGAATATCAAAAATTGGCTTGATTCATTCTTGGCTGCCAAGCCGGCGCAGTTCTTTTGGGATGGGACCCACAAATTGCCAGAAAGATGGGAAAAGTCATAGCTTTAGATGGACAATACTTTGAATAATACTATTGTACAAGTTTTTCTTAAAAAAACGTTCAAATTTTGAAAAAAAAAACGCACGAATTAAGTTATAAACTCAATAAAATTTTACATATCTGGTATATATTTAGAAATAAGTACATATGTATGTATAACAGATAAAACTTTATTAAATTACAGCAATTCAAATTGAAGCAAACTTCTAATTGTAGTTCTACTACGATTAAAGTCAACTATGTTGCTAACTAGATTATACAAGCGTGTAGATCTTAGCAATAGGCTCATTTAAACGATAATTAAATCTATGAGTATAAGTGTATAAAAACTGACACTCCCTTAGGGTTCTTATCGGAGCATACATATGGAGCAATTCTAATATCTCCGTACATTTCACTTTATAGACAAAACCATCCTGTACAAACATTACTGCATGAACCTTACGTCTTCTTTCTAATGAAGTTAGCCCTAATAGAGCACATCTGCTATTATATGAGGGCATAAAATCCCATCCAAGTTTGGATATTATGAATCTAGTGAAGCGTTTCTGTATTCTCTCAACTCTGTTTATAGAAACTCCATAGTAGGGATTCCATATTATAGAGCAATACTCAATGAGTGGTCGAACTATAGAAACAAAAAGGGTTTTTAATGTGTATGGATCACTAACCATTCCACCCACCATTGCGTTCGATTTGGCTATGACATAATCGATATGCCGAAAAGACCTTACATTTAGAAGTGTTCAAAGTTAATTTGTTACGCTCACACCAGCTGACGATTTTATCCAAATCGCTTTGTAGCCTAAAACAGTCATTTACACTTTTTATTTTCAAAAATTACTTTAGATACTTTAGATACATCATTTATAAAAAGAATAAAAAATATTGGCCCAAGATCGCTACCTTGTGGTACACCTGAGTAAGCATTGATAGGATTGGTAGTGCAACTGTCAACTTTAACAATTTGTTTCGTAATTGGAAACCCATTTTAAAAAACTTGAATGAAAGATTGTGGTTGGTAGAAGGTTGTTTAACTTAAAAAAAAAAAAAAATGTATGAGCTATTGCATGCAACATAGTCATCCTCTTTATGCTAACGAAATGTTTATATGATATATTCTTTTTTCTTTACTTCCTTTGGACACCATATTCAATTTTGTGAATTCTTTTAGAGTTGTTGTATTTTTTTGAATGTAAGTGAATTATTTGCAGAACTTTGATCTAAGTATTTTAAATACGCACACGTGGAAGCATAAAGCATAACTAATTCGGTGCAGAGGAATTAGTGCCATCAAAGATGATGATTACATTTTTTTTTTTTTTTGTTAAGCGATGGTTATTTACAGCACCACATTTGGGCGGTTTAGTAGGAATTTGCTCATTAAGTAGAGGAATTCCTTTGTGAAAAATTTGTCTAGACTTTTTGTCGAAGATGAGCAGAGGTAAAGTTTGCTGATTGCGATGAAGAAATTTAATTTAAATCTATTTGAATTGTTCACAGAGATATCCATGTACCTGGTGTAGGTACCACAAATAATTGAACAAAAAAAAGAAATAAAAAAGTGTGTACACGTGTGCTGATTATTAATTTGTTTCTTTAACTTGTAATATAACTTTTAGTTAGGAGGTATTCAAAAGTTGTCTGACTGTTTGCCTACAGATATCAATTTATATTAAAATCCGAGTCGCTTATTACAAATATAATTTTTTTTTTTTTTTGGTTGCGCCTGGAGGTGCAGGAATCTTCAAAAGATACCAATGGCCCGTACCATTGGTTATGCCTGATTCATATATCTGACCTGATGATTCATAAGCGTCTGCCAGTATATGCCTACGGGCTAAACCTCACCCCCCAGAGAGGCACTATGAGAACCGGGCGCTCGTGCTCATAGTATTAGGAAATTCGTTCCTCTCATTTTTTCGTTTTGTGGTGACTACGACTAAGTTGCCTTAACAAGTAGTTTACGCTTCTGTAGTGTTAATCGCGTTAGGTAGGTAGCTTTCCAGCGAAGGCACCTACTAATACCGTCATTACATGCGGTTTTCCCTTACTGCGCCAGATCGTACGGTCTTGTTCTTTGTAGTCGGCGCTCGAGGTTTGTTACGTCCGGATTCATTATTGCAATGATCATGAAGGCGAGTACGAAGTTTGTGATCAAAGTTTGTTACTTCATCCCTCACGGTAGCAATTCCTAGATCTCTGTGAATATCACTATTCCTTATATACCATGGAGCATTCACAATTGCTCTTAGTGTTTTGTTTTGGAATGTTTGCTTGGCTTGGTACAACCCCAAAGTTGTATACCGTATGTCCAAGATGGTTTTAGCACTTGCTTGTACAGAAGCAGTTTGTTGTATACGCTTAACTTCGAGTATCTCCCGAGTAGCCAGTACATTTCTCTAAGTCTGATTTCGAGCTCGTCGCGCTTCTTTTTAACATGTGGCTTCCACTTAAGTTTTGCGTCTAGTGTCATTCCTAGATATTTTGCCTCGTTTGCGTACGGTATTTGTACCGAGGTAATGGAAATAGGTAAGTTATTTATCTTTTTGTACGTAAAATTGACATGTATTGACTTGGTCTCGTTAAGGACTATTCTCCAGGTCTTTGTCCACTCGCATACTTTGTTTAAAGCTCGTTGGAGTTTTCCAGTTGATGATTCGACTGACTCATCTGTTGCGAGGATAGCTGTGTCGTTTGCGAACGTTGCTATAACAGTCCCTTCATCTTGTGGTATATCTCTTGTGTAGAGGAGGAACAGGATTGGGCCGAGAACGCTTCCTTGCGGAATACCGGCATGTATTTCTTTGAATTTCGAATATTCTGCCCCATGTTTAACACGAAAGAGTCTGTTATTAAGGTAAGATTCCAATATTCTGTAGAATTTATCTGGTAAGATTTCCCTTAGCTTATATCTCAGGCCTTCGTACCATACCTTGTCGAACGCTTGCGATACGTCGAGAAAAGCGGTAGAGCATATCTTGTTCCCTTCTACAGCTTTTTCAATTTGATTTGTAATTCGATACACCTGATCGATTGTGGAATGTTTAACCCGAAACCCGAATTGATGATCCGGGATCAATCGCCTTTCTTCAATTGCTGGGTGCAATCTTTTTAGCAGAAGTTTCTCAAAGACTTTAGATATTATAGGCAGAAGCCAAATGGGTCTATATGATTTCTTGTCGTTTGCACATTTCCCCGGTTTCGGAACCATTATTACTTCGGCGACTTTCCATTACCTTGGAACATATAGAAGTCTCAATGAAGCATTTATAATGTAGAGTAACTTAACTAACGCTTTTTTCGGTAGCTCCTTCAAAACGTCGCCCGTAATTAAATCATATCCTGGAGCCTTGTTGTTAAGTTCGGACAGGGATACAGTTTTTAATTTAAAGTTGTCGGGTGCCGTATTTGCATTCGGATCTTCGATCAATGGTTGTCCATCGAATGGCTTGAACGTTTCCTCTAAATGTTCGGCAAATAATTCCGCTTACTCTTTGTCTCCTTTTGCCCATTCGCCGTTAGCTTTTCTTATTGGTGGCGAGTGCATTACGGGTTTCCTTATGGACTTCAAGGCTTTCCATAGAGAGCAGTTTGAACACTTATCAGCGGTCAAGATCTCGAGGTAAGTAGAAGTCTCGCGATTTCTTAAGTCCTGCAGCACATTTTTTAGCTTGTTGCAAAGGTGGTTAAGATAAGTTTTATGCGGTGGCGCGCGGGATTGTTGCCATCTCTTGCGCGCTCTTCTCTTTTCTCGTATGAGGTCTTCGATATCAGGCTGGTATTTGACTTTGCTGTTCCGTGTTGCTGTTTTTCGAAGAGGGGTATTTTTCCATGCTGCGCACTGAATGGCTTCCACGAGCTTGTCAATTTCGTCTTCTATTTCAAGTGGTGTCTTTAGCGGCACATTTAGAGCAATATTTTCCTTGCAGTCTTTTCTGAAAACGTCCCAGTTTGTTTTGTTACTAGTTAACTTAGGCCGTCCTTCTTTTTTTGCTATACTTCCACCGATTTTCAGAATGACTGCTGAGTGGTCTGAGCATAAATCATAACATTCTTCTACTTCCGTTAGATTTTTAGTTAGCACTTTTGCGATAAAGAAGTCGACGAGGTCAGGGATTTTATTATTGTCAGATGGCCAATACGTTGGCTTTCCCGTCGAAAAAAATTCCAAACCACGTTTCATACTGGCTTTGTACAATAATCTGCCCCAGAAAGTGTGTTTCGCGTTAAAGTTCGATGATAAAATTAGGCCCGAGTGAGTCAAAGAGGCGAACGAGGTCTTCGTCCACCAACCTATATCCCGGAGGGAAGTAACACGATCCGATCTGGTAGTCTAAATGATTTATTTTTACGGAAACTGAGCTTATTTGCATAGAATCCAGTTCTACTTTTATGTTTTCGGAGTGCTTAATGTATTCTTTAATGTACATAGAGGAACCGCCTCTCGCATTTTCCGAAGGATGATGCGCGTGATAATCACTGTAGCCTTTTATTCTGGGTCCAGGTCCTTTTTTTTAAGTGGGTTTCCGATATCAAGCACATATCAATATTGTTTTTCCGTAAAAAGATTTTTAATTCGTCTATTTTTGCCAGAATGCCGTTTGCATTCCACGTTAGTATCTTTAGCAGCTGTTTCATATTCATGTTTTGTTGTTTGTCTTGCGAGGCTTGAACTCGAGCTTGCTCAATTTATCGAAAATAACCTTGGTTTGCTCCTCAAGTTTTTCCAATATCACAGTTATATCACTCAACAAATGAGATTTGGACCATTGCAGCCGTATTTTTCTTTGGGAGTAAAAAGTTTCTAAAAAAGTTAACTTTTCATTTTCTTCACGTCCACGCTCGACGAAGAAATTGGTACATTTTTTACTTCCACCTATAAGGACTAGTATTGGATTCCTGAAAATGTTCGATCTCGAAACTTTTATCAGACTGGACTTTGATTTAAAAAAAAAAAAAAAAGTTCCATATCGCGGACCTCTTAGACTCAATTTACTGTACTAGCAGCCGAAATCCTTTTTTGGTGTAGTGGTTGCAGAAACTTAGATTTTGAACGTCCCTCTTTTATTCGCTTTGTTTTAGTTGCTGTTCCCCGTTCGGGCTAGAACCTACAAAGCTCGGATCACAAGCAAACGCACTACCCACTACACCGTGGCCACACGTAAACCTGATATTGCTATGAGAAATTTTTATAAAACAATACTATAACAGAAAAATTCGAAAATTGGGTCTCCCAATTCTGTCTGTCTGTCTGTGTTTTTTTTTTTCGTATGGTTGCGCCAAAGGCTGTGTAATCTTCATAGATATTCGCAAACCTGAATGATCAAGGACAGGAATACGCCTACGTACTAAACCACACCCTGCACACTTCGAACCACTCTCCCCGTGGGATTGCCTTAGGTATTACTTCGCGGCGCTGGTTTAGGCTACGTTGTTTTAGGCTACGTTGTTTTCTACGCCTACTGTGTTCTTACGTGATTGGCCCTCCATTCTTCGCATTATTCGCGTTACGTTCTCGCTCTATGCGGCTGAGGTCGCTGAGTATGCGTACCGCCACATTACTTACGATGGTCCCACTGAAGCTCATATTCATTCATACAGATATACAGTCATTCTGAAGCTTGTAATTTACGATATTCTCGGGGATGGGCCACTCCTCAAATTGGTCCCGAAGGACGATCCTCTTGTTTTCATACCGTGGACAATGAAAAAATACATGTTTCGCGTTTTCCGGGACATTTTCACAGATAGTTTCATGTCCACGTTTGAAGAGGTATTCTCTGAAACAGCCATGTCCCGCCAGAAACCGAGTCAGATAAAAGTTCGTTTCGCCGTGTTTTTTTGGTTTTATCCATACATCGATCGCTGGTATAAGGCGATGCGTCCATCTCCCCTTTACGGATACGTTACACTATTGTTGCCAGGTTGCTATACTGTGGGTTCTTTCATTGTCTATCCGGCCATTTCGAACTCGTTCGCTTTTTAGTCTTGTCTTTTCTGCAGCGAGTAAGTCGATGGGTAGCATTGAAGATTCGACGAGTACAGCATCGTTCGAGACAGTTCGAAATACACTGGCTACCATTAGTGCGCTTAGACGTTGAACGGATTTAACTCCACGCACGTACGACCTAACTTTCGCGGCACTTGACCATATTTCTGCTGCGTACATACATATATATAGAACTGGCGACTCCTGCAAGTAGAAGTCTTTTATTCTCTTTTGGTCCTGTGATATTACTCATTGCCTTGAAAGTGTACTAATAGCTTTTGAAGATTTTTCGTATGCATACTCAGGTGGTGTTTGCAACTTAAACGAGTCTGGCTGTATATCTGTATGTCTGAATGTATGTCCGACTGCAGCCTAAATAGCTGGACAGATTTTCTTCAAACTTCATATCTGGGGTCTGTTGGCAAATATCTACTGTAACTCTAGTATTAGATTTGGACAAAATCGTTTGAGTCGTTTTCGAGAAAATCGATTTTTTTAAATGAAAAATTCAAATGCAAATTCTGATTTCACCTCGAATTGTGAACCCATTCGAGGTGAAATCAGAATTTGCATTTGAATTTTTCATTTAAAAAAATCGATTTTCTCGAAAACGACTCAAACGATTTTGTCCAAATCTAATAGTAGATATTTGCCAACAGATGGCGTACCAGGTTTTTATGAAAAAATGCGTATAACGGTACTTTACTTATTAGCTGGTTTTTGAAAAATTGTCATTTCTCAGCTCAATTGATTTTTTTCGAAATTAAAATACTGTAATATGCGAGCTACGGCTCGAGTAGATAAAACAATTATTCTGTGAAATTATTTCTTTATTTTCTACTCTATAGAACAATTCAAGTTCACACTATACTATTCTTCGCAAATTCTTTTCTTACAAGGTCTCTTTCCTCTCAAATCACTTTATCTCCTTTCAATTACTTAATTCACAAATCCAAACTAATTACTTTTTCTTGTTCACTCTCAACTTTCAATTTATCACCAAATTACAACTTCGCCCATTATCACTTTTCCAATCTCTTCGCCACGGTTCTAAACCAACTGTGTCTTTTTTGATCGCCATCTGTCCTTATATAGCAGAAGTTTCTGATAGCCAGAAACTTCTAGCAAATTCTTCGACCACTGGAACAAGAGAAATAATTCTTGCAGTTATAATTCCCTTTTATCCCTGATATTATTCGTCTCTTTCGTTGACATGAGCTGTGGAGACTTCGTCCCAGACACGAACCTCGAATGAAAGGACAGTTCGAACCAAAATTCTGCCAGAATGGAAAGTCACTTCGGAATTTGCTGCATAGACATAGGAGCGTAGTTATTATTATGCTACAATACATTAAAATCGTAGTAATGGCCATGATATTAGCTTCATGAGAAAGACAATTTTATGCCATTAGTGTTTAAATATGATTTCGAGCATATGGACGCCGCAGCTGGCTAAAACAAAGCGCAGTCTGGAAGTCGGATTTTCGGCCAATTTTTCGAGAATCTTCATCGTCTATGGTTTATTGCCGTAGACTAACGACTTCAAATAACCGCACAGAAAATAGTCCAAAGGTGTTAAATTACATGATCTTGGAGGCCAATTCACAGGTCCATTACCCGAAATTATACGATCATCGAATATTTCCTTCAATAAGTTGATTGTTGCGCGCTGTGTGGGATGTTGCGCCATCTTGTTGAAACCACTGCTCTTCTATATTTATGCCATCCAATTGGGGAACGAAAAAGTCAGTAATTATGGAACTATAGTGCTCTCTATTAACTGTAATGTTCTGGCTGGCTTCACTTTTGAAGAAATATGGACCAATGATTCCACCAGCACACCAAAGAGTGACTATTTGTAGATGTAACGGTGTCTCAATAATGGCTTGTGGATTTTCTTCTCTCCAAATGCGGCAATTTTGCTTGTTGACGTAGTCATTCAACCAAATGCGCCTCATCACTGAACAAAATTTTGTGGTCAAAATGAGGATCAAGAACAATCTCGTTTTCGGCCTATTCACTGAACGTACAACGCACACGATGGTCAAGTGGCTTCAATTCTTACATCAGCTAGATCTTGGAAGCTCGTAAACCAAGATATTTCCGCAAAATCTTCCATAAAGTGGATGGACACTGAACCACGAACTGAACCACGATTTTCGAAATAAGTTGCACAATTTGCAAGCGTTGTTCCAGCATACGTCTATTTATGGTGAAATAGCAAACTAAACTGAGCACAAATCAGCTGTCATATGTCAAATTTGTTGTCGCTGGCAAGAGTATTGCCAATTGGCATACCAAATTTTGGTTTTTTTTTTTTTTTTTTTAATTTATTTAAGGTTTTGCACAATTATACAAGTGAAATACCATCCATAGGCAACATAATTAATAATCAATTTGTACTTGTTGGACGATTTACGAATGAATAGCACATATGGTGTAAGGATGTGCGGCCCAGTTGTGCTATTTATTTGTTCATAGACGTGTTTTTGTTGCCTACCTAAACAGTATATTTAAACTCCTGAATAATCTGCCAGTTTGGAAACATGACAGACCAAGTAAATAGTATCTCCAGTTTTTCGAAATTATGGTGAAAAGAATTTTTTTTAAAGAAAAAAACAAGGAAATTTCTAAAACCCACAACACTCAGACTCGATACTACTAGGCTAAAACCCCTGGTTTCCTCGAGAATACTTTTAGTACTCTATAAGTTTACAAAATTAGTTCAGACATCTATTCTTGACATTAGTCGCAATTCTTTCACATAATTCTTGGCCGCTCGGGTGGTCACTGGGACTAGAAGGGGGTCATCAATATCCACATCACTTCTTCTGAGCTCTATTTTAAAATTTTTTTGTAAGATGTGTGATAAATATATCCCGATTAAGCGGCTGGTGTCCCTAATAAGCGGTGAAATACATCTCTTTTTTTGTTTATGTTTTCTTCATTTGTGGCTGTCCCGACTATCTGGCACGAGAGAGGCCTTTCTTTTTACAGCTTCTAACTTGTTTGGGTTTTTAATTTTTTGTAAAAACATTTTGTGATTACTATTTCGATTCTAGGAACCACAGAATAATAAGAAAATGTATTACATTTAAAATGAGGGAGTTACTTACAAGCTTCTAGATTGTCCCAGAGGCTCACGTTCTTTCTGATCAATGGCAATAGTGATAAGCAACAACATCAGTCAAAAGATAAGTTGAAGATGTGAAGTTTCGACGTCGTGTAATCCGGCGCATCCTTCCTGGCGGAATAAAAGCCATAGTCTTCAGAAACTGTGCACCAGAACTAACACCTACTCTTTGTAGACCTTATTCAATACCTTATGCGTAAAAAAATGTCTTTCTTGTTGAAAAACTGCTCGTATTCAACCGTTTCTTAAAAATAGGAAAGAAATGTTTGCCGCAAAACTACCGTCCCATAGTGTTGTTGTTCATGCTATCTAAAATGATAGAAAAAGCTATCAATGCTTGTATAATTATATACCTGGAGGGACACGGACGTTTCTCTGGACATCTCGAAAGCGTTCGATGGAGTCTGACATAGCGCGCTATTAAACAAGCAAGCCTCCTATATAATTTTCTTTATACCAGATCAAATCAAGTTGTAGTCGATGGTGTGTCTTCCTATTTGTTTGCGGCAAACGCTGGAGTGCCTCAGGGTACTATACTTTAACGAACTCTGTTTCTACTCCATATTAGCGAGCAACAACAAACTATAAGATCTTTAGTTGTGCTGATGGCAGAACCGTAATTTCATCTTGCTCTAACAGCATGCTCATGAAAGCAAATACGAGTGCATCACATCGCTAGAGATGCGACCAGATCAACTCATCGAATGAAGACATGCATAAAATCTTGCAGTGGATAAAAGCAAACTTAGTCGACTTAGTCGAAGAAAAGCCATTTCACCCCTTTTTCCTGAAAGAATTTCTCTACTGTACAACTGAAACCATGCATCTTGGTGTCACGGTCAACTCTGGTATTACATGGCACGTCCACATATCCAACATTGCAAAGTCGGCATCCATGAAGTTGAGCTACCTATTTAGAGCGTACAAAGCACAAGTTAGAGCAGGACTTGAGTATAGTTCTTACGTTTGGAGTTTGGCCCCGAAACACTTTGCACAGCATACAGCGACAAGCAGTTCGCTTAATAGAAGATACCGCACTAACTTCAAATCTTCAACCTTTAAGACTGGTAGCAGACCTATGTCTATACTATAGGTACTGGCAGATGTTTGAAGCATGTTCTACTAGGTAAGCCACTAGTGCATCACCTATATATCTACCTGGCAACCCCGCGAAAATCACTTTATTAAAACTCCTTCTGCTTCAAGACAAGTAAACTTTAGTGTTCACCCACAGGAAACATTCAATCTCAGGTATCTCGTTCGCCTCTCTTGAGAGAAGATTATAAAATCGTGTTTTATAGCACAAAAAAAATTTGATTCTAGATCCTTAATTTTCGATACTTCTGTTAACAACTCTTAAAGATAAATCAATTGATACATGGCGGATAACTCAATTCAATTTCAATTCAATTTCAATTTATTCAATATTGTGGTATGTACATTAAGATAAATTCTTTTATAGTACTTAGAATTAATATAGAGATCTAGACATGTTTAATCATTTTGAATACAAAACTTAAAAGTTAAGATACAAAATTTCATGGTAGAATATAGTGTGTAAGGGTATATACAATACATAGTTTAAGTATGCAGTGAGAAATAATCAAGGACTGCACTTTTGAAGCGTGTGGTGAAGGTAAAGAATTCCATAATTTAATCGAGTGGATGAAAAATAGTCGGGATGAGTTTAAAAAGCGATGACGTGATGGAATTAAGCTAAGGGTCCTGAGCGAACGAGCGAAATTAAGTTTTTCGTACAAATACTCTGGCGTCTTGTTTTTTATAATATTGTGTAAGAAAATACAATTTGTAGCGTTGATGTATTGTTGAAGAGTGGTACCAAGCAAATTCTTTGAATTTTCACATACATGGTCATATCTTCGAAGACCATAAACATATCTCACTGCATCATTGAAAGCTACTTGTAACTTTCGTTGTGACAGCGAATCTATATTACAGTATAATACTTCAGCATAAGTTATTAAGGGTAACGCAAGACTTTCAACAAGTTTCCTTCGAGTTTCAGTAGGCGTAAAATTAGCAGTTATCCAAAGCTTGCGAATGCATCCATATATACGCCTGATTACAGCGTTGGTGTGATTGTATCCATAAAGCTTACAGTTAATAACGAATCCTAGACTAGTTACAGTGTCAGCAACTTTAAGTTTACTCCCAGAGAGCAGCACATCAGGCAGAAGGTTAAAGTCGAGCATTTGTTTGGATATTGGAATAAATTGGGATTTCGTCGGATTTAAAAGCAATCCATTAGTTACCGACCAATTGTGTATACCAGACAAATCCTCGTTAACTTGAGTGACAAGCTCAGTTATGCTATTAACTGGCATAGCCGAATGTAGCTGAACGGCATCCGCATACAGGTGGACAGACAGATGGCAAGTCATTTATAAATATACAAAACAGAGGTACGCCCTGTTTCACAGCAAGAAGTTCTGAGGAAGAATCGTAAGTCACAACCCTCTGAAATCTATTGCAGAGAAAACTTTCAATAAGTCTCACTGCTCCGCCACCGAACCCAAAACTAATTTTTTTAGTTTCCACAAAAGGATTTTGTGATTTACTTAATCGAAAGCCTTCGAGAAATCCAGCAGACAAAGAAGCGTAACATGTCCTCTATCAAAATCCTGTCTTATATCTTCCATTATGTTGACCATAGCTATGGAGCAACTGTGGTTTGCTCTGAAACCAGATTGTCCCGCATACAGTAAGCGATGGAGAGATAAGTATTTAAGAATCTGTCTTGCTATGAGCTTCTCAAAGACTTTCGACAAGCACGGCAAAATGCTGATGGGTCTGAAATCAGCAGCGGAGACAGGAGTCACCTTTTTTGCAACAGGTATTACTCTAGCAATCTTCCATGACTTAGGGAAAGTTGACGTTGTGATACAGTGGTTTATAATATGTGTTAGGTAGGATATGATGTACGGCAGAATGAGTTTAATGAAACGCAGAGGTAACCCATCTTCACCAATTTAGTTTGATTGTATGGCAGCAACACAGCTAATAACCTCACTTCTCTTACCGCTTCCACTTCAAAGTCCGCTATTTTTGGCAACCCCATGGAGCTGTAAGGGCAGAATACTGGAGAGCATCCATATAAATGAAACGGAAATCTTTATAAGTAAAAGACAGGGGAACAGCAGAGCGAATAAAATGAATGTTATATGTACAAAAGAGGAGATCGTGACCCGAAATGTAATCTAAAGAAAGCTGATCGAAAATGAGAACAGAGGAAACATCAGATACGATTGCCAAATCCAGGAGGCTGGGAGTACAGTTTTTAGCGAATCGCGTTGGGTAGTTGGTATTGATTATCTGGAGTCCTAAAGCAGAGGCTAAATCTTTTATTTGAAAAGCACGAGAGTCGTTTCTAAACAGGGGTCGAATTACGACATCAGTTAACAAGTTAATGAAATCCATTCACTATCGAGTGATCGAGTAACTAATTTGGGATGATCACATAAGAATGGTCACGTATCGAGTGCACTTTGAAAATTGTACTAGTACAATTCTACTACATTGAATTGAGACCGCTGACAAATGTCAAAGCTATTTATTTTTGTGTGAGGAAAAGTTTTGTATTTATCGTCTTCAATTAAAAATTTAATATTTACTTTATTTTTCATCTTCTGATTCAGAGGCTATGGGTGTAGATAAGAGTTTAAGAGATAAAAGCGATCCCTTCTCTTTATAAAACTCTGCGTACGTATACAAAATTATAATTTTCTGAAAATATCTTTCACAACATACACTTTTGATTGCAGTTCTATCAAAAAGTCAGCGCAAATAAGAGTGCATTCTTATTTATAATGGAGAAGATAAATTTTAGAGGATGCACCTAAAGCGGTCCCAGGTAATAAAATTTGTCTAATCTACTTTTGCAGAGGGTTAATTTTATTTAGACTCAACCTGAAATAAATTTCAAACAATAAACAAAGATATTCTCACATATTTTCTCCCAAATGCACCTCAGCTCGTCAGCTGAAACCATATCGAATAAATAAATACACGATCACTGATAACAGAATGACAAATTTCGATACTCGATCTCTTAAGCGGTCATGTCAAATCAACATTTATCAGTCACGTGCTGCTCGATAACTGATGCGGTAATTTGACCCCAGATCAGCATTAAAATCCCCACAAACAATGATATGTTCATATAAAACTGAAAATTCAGAAAGAGCCGAGAAAAAAGGTTGAGGAGAACAACTTCGGTTAGGATTATAGGCACACACAACAATGCATTTAGAGCAGCCATTTTGTATTTCGATGACTAAATAGTCCACATCTAACTCAGTCGATTTACAAATTATTTTGCAATTAAGAGTAGATTTGCAGTAAATTGTTATTCCACCTCCCCACGTACATGTTACTCTACCATTTCTAAAAATTTTATAGTTAGGTATATTGTAGGTAGTGTCAATAATATCAGGCCTAAACCAGGTCTCGCTTACACAAACAACATCAACACCAGAATTTGTAAACATAAATAACCACCAAATATGCATTCTAAAATATAAATATGAATTCTGCCCTGGCTCAGTGGTTAATTGCGTGATTACGGAGAGGGAAAACATCAAAAGTTTCCCCTCTCTGGAACATCTGCCAAACATCCGAGAATAAATTTGTCATGAGAAGAGTATCTCAAATAGAAAAAAAAAAAATTGGCCATCGGAAATGACATAAAACTGCAGGTTCCTACATCGTGATGGTTCAACAAAGCTTGAATGATCAATAAATTATACAGCCATACAGAGAAAAGGGCTTTTTCTATTATTTATGGTGTGTGGAAGTTACTTACTGGGTTAAAGATTGCGATGGACTGTGACTAACTCGAAGTGACGCCCAAAAAGATACTGGTGACATGTCTGCACATCATAAATAATGGAGCAAAAATCCCTGTTTACCTTTCACAAGTAGTCTGCCTGAACTGTTTGTTATTAATAGAATGGTGTAGTGTAGTTTATTTATGCCGCTGATGATACTTAAATAATACCCGGATACGCAATCTTTGAAAACTTTTGAACAAAAGCCTTTCTATTTCTATTAATTACTGTGTCGCGAAATATCATTTCACAAGTTCTCATACCATCTAGTAGCTGCTCACAAAGTTTGAAACTGATTGGGGAGGCTCCCTTACTTGTCATTGCAACCCCATCAATTATTGTTCGTTATTTATTCTTGTATTTCTTCCGCCTTAATTAAACTCCTTTCTAAAACTGTTTTTCGTACAAAAGAATACTAATTGCGGACCCGCAGAGCTAAAAATAGCTCGGTCGCACTCCCCTAACATGCCACGATACTCGTAAACCGATGGACACAAAACGATTTATGAATCCTTTCTCAGATCTAAGTAGACACTCAACCGACGACCCTCATTTTTTTTAAAGGTAAAACTAATTAACTGGGTCAATAACTTCATCAATCTAATACTCCTGCTTCGTTAATCCGCTTTTGTTCCCTACGAAATATTATTTCTGTCGCGCGCGAATAAAAAACCTCCACCCTCAAAAAAGGGAGCGAAAAGTCCCTCCATCTACCATTCGCAATATACTATGCAAATCGACCACCTCTCGCATCCCTCGGTAGACAGTAAAAACCACCACTCCCTTCGAATATCGAATCACTCGTTAATTTGTTTGTCCTTTGAACAAGCACAAAACATAATTTTTTGTTCGTCCTTTCCTTTTGTTTATACTAAAAAGCACAAAAAATAAATGTCCTCCGCAGATATCGTGGGAATCAACAACTCTTGGATTTTGGTATACCGAACTCCTTGAGCGGAACGCACAATTCCGCACCTGGATAGCAACGGATCGACCAAAGGTAAATATTTCACTTTGTGTCATATTTTTTCATCTCTCTCACCTTCTACTTGAAGTGAAGCGCACGGGACAAGTCCTTAAATTTTAAACGCACACAATCGTTGTTTTTGCGTACGACAAAATTTAATGCTGTTAAAAAGTGATGCGATGTTCGTTCGCTTTACAAAACAATTAACGGTAATGAAATTTTATTTTTTTTTTTTATTATTCCAGGTCTTTTGGATGACTGGATTTTTCAATCCCCAAGGGTTTTTGACGGCCATGAGACAGGTGAGTTGAGATAATTTAAATGGAAAAAAGTCAAAAATTCACGCATGAAAGGAAAACAATATTTTATTGCTCGTTTTGTATGTACAAACAAAACGTCAATCAGCTGTCATGTCGGATAATCTGCAAAAGAGACGTCGTCCTATCCTAAGCAATGTCACGTCGTAACCAGAAAAAGGGTTGAGTTCTCGATTTTTTTTTTAAAGCTTAACGTTGATAAGTTCAGAGTTGACCAAAAAAAAAAAAAAAAATGGTGGGGTTTTACTTCAATTTGGAAATATTACAATTTGGCAGGGTGGTGTCCATCTTATGGGTTCCGCTTTGAGGATTTTGTTTGATCTAGTTACTGAGAGTTCAGTATTGAAGTGCTGATTCAAAATCTAGGGTTAGAGTGGAAAACGTGGGTCACAATGCCTTTTTGATTTTCAATATGTCTCCCCAAAAAGTAGCGGACGACCTTACTGCTTTCGGTAATTAGGTACACTCTAAAAGAGTCTCACACCTCCAAAGGAGCCTAGTGGACCACGCACATTTGTTCAGCCTTAACTTGTCATCCTTACCAACAACTAAATCACCCTCCCATACGCCTCCTCCTAACACTGTTACTCTCACATTTTACTACCAGAAAGTAAGAGGCTTTCGCTCGAAAATCTGTGCTGTTTTGTGCCAATCTCATGCTCTCCTAAGTACTAACGCGGAAATTTATCTGACCCCCGACATAAGAACCAGGAGTTTTTCCCCCTACTTTTGATGTTTTCCGAGATGAAGATCTTGCCCGTCATAACCTTGGCTCTCCTTGTCGTGGCGTCCTACTGGCCATTCAAAATGGCCTTGGGTGGCCGTGGTGTAGTGGTAACATCAACGCTTGTCAAAGTCGATCAATTGCGAAAGCTTAGTCAACTCTACTGCGAAGGCATAACACTGGCAGTAGGGTGGTCATATGGCTTAAATGCAACTTGGTCGTGATGATGACATCAGGTGGAAGGAATAGAATACTGTGAATCATGAGCAACGACAAAAAGCAAAACAAACAAGCTCCCCAGTTATCTGGACCCCACCCTTGGAGTTTACTGAAACTTAATACCACCTAAGTTTCAAACCCACTACACCAATCTTTCTTTCTCTCTCTCTCAATTTCTACAAACGCCCGTGCCTGAAATAATTTAATGGTATTCATATCCCATTTGGCGCGCGCAAATTATAAAAAAAAACTCTTCTCTCATTGCTGTTTCTTTTCCTTATAAACTCGACTTTGTTTAAATAAAAATAGCACTTACCAACTTGCTATCAATGCGATTGATTAATAATTGCTTCAGCTGTCTCCCTTGATATTTTTTGTGACTTTAATCTGCCTTAGTTGCAGAGGACTCCATCAGATGATCAATTCATTTTAATCGCTCCGAATGCCAAATCGACTAAGGAATGTATCTTCTTAGATCGGCTGACAGACTCAAGTCTTTTCCAAGTTAGTGGTGTCTCAAACTACATGAGTAGGCAATTGGACCTTATTTTTATAACAGATCCCATTAACTCCTCAGTCTTGCTTTGTGCCCTATCTCTATCAACTATTGTTAGCTTTCTCACTCCAGTCCACTCCCTTCACGGATCTCACTTCTTAAGACTTTCATAAAGCAAATTTCCGCAAAATTAAATCCTATCTTATCAGGTCTTCCTTTGAGTTTACTAATCTATCTTTAAATGATGCCCTCTTCATTTTTAACAGAGAAATATTTAATTCTATTTCTCTCTATGTCCCCTTTTCTAGCCATAAAACATCATCTACATCTCTTCCTTGGTATAATGGTAGACTTTTCACTTTAAGAAAAGAAATATCTTATGGGTAGTTGGCAGTTGGAAGACCTCTTTCATAACCCCTATACACAATAAGGGATCAAAGAACGAAGTAACTAATTATCGTCCCCATATACCCAAACTTTGCTAAGGTATTTTATACGAAGCCTTAAGCTTTCAGTGTAAGTCTCTCATCTCTCTTTGTCAACATGGCTTCCTGAAAGGTAGATCAACTACTACAAACCTCATCGAATTCGTCTCTTTTGCAATCTCTGCATTTAGAGAATTATTGCAACTGATTTCAGTAAGGCTATTGATACGATATCCCGTCTGCCCTCGGCTTTGAACCCATATTGTTAAAATTGATATCTTCTTACACAGAAAACCATTTTTATGGAATAGTGTCGTTTCAGGTCCGCCCTATCAGCTCCTTTCCTGGCTACCTCTGGTGTTCCACAAGGCACCCATATAGGTCCCCTTCTCTTCATCCTAATTATAAACGATCTTAAGAGGGCCATTAAATACTGCTTCCTCTCCCTCTACGCTGACAATACCAAATTTTTCAAAACCATTTCTTTACCCCAAAAGACTCTTGTCTCCTTCAACAAGACCTCGATAGTTTTTCGATTTGGTGCCTCAAAATCAACAAGCAACAAGTCCCCCTCCCCACACTTTTCCTCGTTCAATCTCTTCGCGTCCTACAATAGTGAGCTAAATTTGCTTTCACATATTGATGAGATAATCCTTAAAGCCAACTCATTACGGTGGTCCAAAGAATTCTTCAATCCTTACGTAACTAGATCCCTTTACATTATCTTTGTTTGCTCCCTCCTCGAGTACCGCAGTCCAGTGTTATCCCTCTTTCAGTAAGTTCATGTATCCAGAATCGAAAATATTCATTTTCATTTTCTTCGATTTGCTCTTCAAAGTCTGTCCTGGCACGACCCTATTATCTTGTCTCCCTATCAGGACCTCTACCTCATTAACGTGAATACCCTTGAAGAACGCAGACAACTCCCTTGTCAGAGGGAGGTGTCAATGGAACCTGATGCTCTTGATATTATACGGTCAAAACTGGTCTCAAATGGTTTCATAATCAATAATTTCAGTCACTCCTCCTTCCCAACTTTATTGAAATCTAAACAAAGAACTGTTTTTGTTTGCAAACATGTTTTTCGGCAATTTGAAACTACTCGTAGATCCAGTATAAGACAATTCCAGATGTGCAGTCATCGATGTCAGATGTCACGTGCAATCCGACGTATCCGTAAATATTTGAATTGCAAAAAGACAACTGGACCAGGGCAGAATATCAGTCATAGTCCGCATAGTCTACATGTGCATGTATGTCCCAAAAAAATGTTTTCTTTATTTTGAAAAACCCCACGTACTCAATAGTACGCAGAAAGAAAGAAATGCTTGCCACAAAACTACCGTCCCTTAGCATTGCAGTCCATGCTATTCAAAGTGATGCAATAATCAAATATCTAGATGGACACGGACTACTAAGCGTGCGGCCTTGTGGTTTTTATCTCCGTGGTTTAGCCTCCGTTGTCCTGTAGACCATCGAACAATGCGGGAAATCAAGAGCTGTGACCCTAAACATCTCAAAAGCAAGATGAACTACCACAACAGCTCCACAGTTGCATGGAACGTTTTCATGAGAACATGATCCATTCCTTTGTAGCCTTTAATTAGTGGATTATATACTTTCACCAACTCTATTTCGCCTCCTAGAGTTGGCAAATAAAACGATTTTTAGTTTTGTCGATGACTGCACCCTAATAACATCTTGCTCAAGCATCATGCCCCTGAGTGCAAATACTCATACCTTACATCGTTAGAGGTGCGACCAAATCCACGATGATGTGCATAATACCGTGCTGTGGAAAAAAAAACTTAGTTGATTTTAATTCAATGAAAAACCGATTCATCGCCTTTTAGAAAAACAATAAACCCAGTGTCTATGTTTCGTTGCTTTGAGAGAATAAAACGAACCCAAAAAACCAACTTGAGGATGTTATCTTCGGCAATGTAATCGTGTGGATAACATTTCAAAGGAATCTTATTCAGATAGCTCAAAGATGGACATCAGATTTGATGCTGATTGTAGAATCTCAAAGCCACTTGGAATATGTTTGAGTACAGGGTGGAGCAAAAGTAATTACGATTAATAAATGTAACTAAACAAAAAATAGTTTAGCTTAGTTTACAATATTTTTTTTGTATTTTTTTGGAAAGTAGGGACATATGCGTACTAAAAACTAATCTTGGTGTGACGTCGATTTTGTTCTAAGCAATGGCGTAATGCATTGAATAAAACTGTCGCACACAGTTTTCACTTCGGTGAGAGATTTAGCACTTCAAGTTTGTTTTACTCTTTGAATTAATCCACCTCTCGTGTGTGGTGGTGGAATGAAAACGCTTTCCTGAAGCTGTGCCCATATGTGCTTATTGATTTATGTCTGGGGGATCAACATCATCGATCAGCATTTATCTATCTAGCCATCCATCCGTCTGTCACCACTTTTTGAGCCTTCAATGTTGAGCTAGGGAGATAAATAAATTTGGTATATAACATTCTTAGGACCCGGAACAGTACAGTGTAAAGCACTTTGAAATCAGCCCACTGATACGCCCCACTTAAAAAAAAAACATCACCTTTAGGAAATATATAGACGTTTACATTCTCTACAATGCGTCCATACTCCTTGGAGGCGTTTTCTTAAAAAAATTTACTTTCTGAAAGCTATTTACGGTGATGATTAAGTCTTATTGTGAATATTTCACCAGAATCCTTGACCTTCGGTTACAAATAGCGACCGTCACGCCCGCTTTCTTCTACGAAAAAGTTTTGGCCGCAAATTATGTGGTTAAATCTCTTAAAAATCAAGAGAACCAAAGGGTTCATAACGGCACGCCCATTATTAGGGATGGATTAGGAAATTGCGATCCGCAGAGCACTAAATTTTCACGTAGAATAAAAACTGTTTCCAAAATCCGTGACTTTCGAGGGTGGCACAACTAAATAAACAAACCAGCACCGGTCCACAAACTCCAACTTCAACTCATGAAACTTTTTATAAGGAAACAACTAACTAAAACAATTATGTTATTTTTAAATGAGAACTCCAATTACTTTTGTGTCACCCTGTATTTTCCAAGCAGATTTAAGATCTATGCCTTTGAATAATGTTCCAGTATCAACATCAAATCAAAAATGGATGAATTCTGTTTCAATATTGTTCAAGCTCTATCCACAGAGCATATACAACTATACAATTACCTGTCACTATGAATGACAGATGGATTTGGCAGATGCCATATGGTAGGGATGTGAAATCTCAACCTCGAAATGAATAACCCATTATTAAAACTCTGATGTGTTTCAGGAAACGAGCATATTGAAGGAAACGAGATTCGCGAAGAACGTGTCAGAAAGACATCTATGACAGGGTTCATAGGTCTAGAGGTTTTTTCTGTAATTTCATGTAGGGATGACATAAACAGCGGAAAAGGCATGAGCTCCGTATCCTTCTGAGAAATTATACAGTTAGAACATACCTTTTGGTTATAAAACTAGAAAAATCCTGGAACCTAGCAGAAAGGATCTCAGAAGGCACTGACGAATCAGATATAATCCCAAGAAGATGAACCATATTTCCGAAACTCAATACCGACTCTGTCTAGAGGAGGATATGTCATGAGTAAACTTGATTGGCAGACTTAATTTTTTTATTTTTATTATTATCAACGTAGTTGGGCGGATTTCTAATGCACGGTATTCGAGCAAAGCAAAGTATTTGTCGGTCTTCAAAATTCCTGGAAATATCCCAGTAGAATTAATTTGCAGAGATTTTGACGTAATTCGTTCGTAAATTCTTTCGATTTCTACACTTTTAGTTCTGATTTCAGTACCTGCTTAAAAATTTTTAGTCAAATTATTTAGAACATTCTTCGAATGATGGTACCATTGTGCCGAAATCGATTCGAATCGATCCCAAGGAAATTGACTCAGTAGTGTCACATAGCGCTGGGAAATATAAGGTGGCAATACATTGTTTTCCAAACTATCATCTAATTCTCTTAATCTTTATGTATTTCGAAATAAATTTATACTCCTTCACAAGTAGTATTATCCGGCAAATATTGGTCCTGTGAAACCGCTGCTACTTCTTTTTGCTAAAGCAAATGAGTTCCAAAACGAATGTCTCCGAAAGTTCTACAGAAAGCATCTTGCGAGGAACAAACTGTTGTATGATTACGAATACTGTACGGTAAATAGGAAAGCAGAACAAATTGAAATCATTTTCGAAAGATAAAATTGTCACATGGTACGAGTACTCGTATTTCGCCCTGAGTGCAAATAGAAGTGAATACGCACCAGTCCAAAAACAAAATATCGATACTCAACTAGTTTTTGGCAACGACTAAATTGACACGGTCGAATCGACTGAACACACAACAGTGTCCGAGACCGCAATGAAAATCAAATATCTGTTTTGGAGAAGGATTGCTTGGTTTCTAAACCAGACACCCGCCTTCGTCTTTATTGAAACTTCGTGTGGCAAGTACGAAAGTGTACTCGTATTTCCTATGAAAAACTTTGTTTTGCCTAATCAGCGTGGGTAGGTGGTAAGGTGTATTCAAATTCACAAGAAAAGTAGTTTTTCAATCAGGACAGTTTAAATTTTCGAATAGATTGTTAATTAAAAGTTGTAGTTGTATGCTTTATCTACAACTAGAGATCAGCGCTCTAGGACGTTTGAGATAATATCTCTATCACGACAACTTAAATATAGTCCCTTTCTTTTAACGGTTAGCTTTCTTGAATTCAAACAAAAACTAAATTTCAAGTCACGGTTCATCGCCAGAGTTCTAAAAATAAGAGTTTCGCATCGTCCGCATTCAATACATGGTCACCTCAAATGTCGCTTAATACGAGTAAGCCTATTAGTTGGGGCATATTTACATTACGTTTATTTATTTAAGCTTAATACAAGCAAGAACTTAAAGCTAGACTTAAAACTAAAAATAACTAAAATAAAACTGGACTTAAAAGTAACAGTTTTTCTATCAGGATTAAGAATTAAAGGAATGAAGGGCGTTTCTCAGGGAGGCTCTGCTATTGTGAAAGTGAAGAAAGCGGTTTACATACGATTAGCTCTGCGGAGCATTCTGGTTCACGATATTAATTTTTTTTTTTTTATAATTTGCATGTGTTAAAGGGGATATGAATACCCTTATACTATTTTTTTTAGAACACGTGCGTTTTTTTGTGGAAAAGGGAAGAGACAGAGAGAAAGACAGAGTGGTGTAGTTTGAAACTCAGATGGTATTAAGTTTCTGTAAACTCCAAGGGTGGTTGTCCAGATAACTGGGGAGTATTTTTGTTTGTTTTCGCTATTATTGTCGTTGCTTATGATTCACAGTATTTTTTTCCGTCTTCCTGATGTCATCATCACGATCAAGTTGCATTTTAGCCATATGACCACCCTACTGCCAGTGTTATGCCTTCACAGTAGAGTTGACTTAGCTTTCGCAAGTGATCGACTTTTTTATTTATTTCATGCGAAATAAATAGATGATTCTTGACATCAGGATTCGAACCATGAATCAACAGCGTTACAAGCAATGTTACCACTACACCACGGCCACCCATAACTGGTGCTGTGAGGAATAAGAGCGAAGAGGGGTGGGGACCTGATGTTACGTAGGTTGGTGTTAAAAGAGATCATATGCAGCAGCGCGTTGTATGAATAAACAAGATGTCAGCAACTTCGAGAAATTTATCGAAAGGCTGTAAATTGATTAGTTTCAAACGGTCCGCATATGGGGGTAAATTGGAGCTACCACCCCAAGACCACATAAGGCAAAGCGGATGAACCTACGCCGGACAGCTTCGTTTCACCGGATATGGATTTCGTAGTACGGTGACCATACCTAGCAAGCATACTCAAGGAGAGCTCTGACGAATGTGATATATAAAATATATAAGAACCTACGCTGGACAGCTTCGTTTCACCGTTTTGGAAAAGGGGGAAGAAGGAACGGAGGAGGAGCCTGTGCTCGTTGGCGTCAAATGTTTGAAGGTTGTAGTGATGGGAAAATATAGACCCTGGTAGATCATTCTACATTCGTGTCGTTAGGCTTATAAACGAATCCCTATATTCGACAGTACGACCGAAGTTGAGCTTAAGGATTAACTGATGTACATTCGAAGCATGACGCGTGTTGCGGGTGAAATTTTGAAGGGAAGGAATGCAACTGGCTATTTCGTGGAGCATTGTTTTTATAAAAAAAAGCGATAAAATAGTGAGAGACATTAGATATTTCTTCGATATTCAAGTGAATGTATGGAATTCGCAATGCCTCTATCACCTATAAGTTTTAACGCGCGATTCTGTACCCTATCAAGAATGTGCAGAACGGTCTTGGGTGCACCAGACCAGATATATATTCGAGCTTAGGGCGGATGAATGCCTTATAAATTGAGGCCAGATCAGACGGGGTAAAATATTTCTTCCACCGTTTAAGCAATCCTAAACATTTTGCAGCATTTTTGGCGACTTCGAATATGTGATCGTTCCATTGAAGATGGTTATTAATACACATACCGAGAATAGGAAGTCTTTCAGTTTCAGCGAAGCAAATACCATTCATTGTTATGGTTTTCCTTAAGAAACATAAGACAGTATACTGAATTCTTTTCAGCTGATTAGGGTTTTTTTTTAAATAAGGGAGATCAAGCGATCTTTAAAATTTAATAAAAAGAGTTGTGTGAGGTATTTCAAATGTTATAAAAAAAACATCATTCAAAGGGCCTCCATCCACGGTTTCATTTTGTAGGAGACTATCCGAGAGATTCATTTTGGATGACGCTTCCACATAAATCAGGCTGTATTTAAGCAACGGATTGAATGACGTGAATTGTTGGTGGTTTATTGGCATACCCCAGGGACTTATATGGGAGACAGACTGCTGGTATTGATACCATGGTGTAGCAATACTACGTTCTATACCACATGTCTGTCACTGCAATACTACGTAATAAGCTAGTATACCATGAAATACACCTGGTATTGAGATTCGCAATTTTTTGCTGGTATACCACCATTTTACTGATTGCAGCGCCAATTTCTCTCTATTGGCTAGTCTTCGTAGCTTCTTTGACAATTCTTAGGTATGCACTTTCGCTTTCAAGTATTTAAATTTTCTTTTTATTCATCATTTGGCACAAAAGTAAATCATTTTTATTCATCCTGTCTTGAATTTTCTATTTTTATTTGTTATGACAGACAACACAAACGTCAAAGTATACTATTTAACGCCAAAGTCACCGAATACTACGAAATGCAGTCTGTCAGGGGTCGTAGTATTCACTATACCATGGTATTCGTACCATGGTATCAATACCAGCAGTCTGTCTCCACTATTAGAAACTTAACGTAGCCCTGACAAAAAAAAAAAAACTCACCAAATAATGCGAAATGGGAACTTTTCCCTCAATAATGCGATTGTTTCATTAGCTGTGTGGCACGTAGCACCGTTGTGCTGAAACTATATATTGTCTTTGTCTATATTATCCGATGCGGGCCAAACAAAAATTGGTTATCACCTCTCGATAGATTTCACCTGACCAAAATCCTCACCAAACATTGAGTTTTTTTTTGGATGCAAAGGAAGCTTTTGGAACTGTTCGATTGACAACGTACGTCAATTTCGACTATTTACGAAGCCATTCTGCCAAAAATGGGTTTCGTCACTGTTCGCTTGGTGAACAGAGCACACATTTTTATTATAAATTTCCATAATTTCGAAGCCTTGTTGAAACGTGTATGTTTCCATGATTAAATGGCAGCTATGACAGGATACAATCCTCACAGAATGACAGAGCTGTCATTTCAAATAAGTGGTGGGCCATCTTTAAATTATATGTAATTTTGACACTGAGAGCTCCTTCGCGCTTAAAAAAGAAAAACAGTATCATATTTTCGCGGTACGAAATGCATTGATTTACGCTTGAACAACGTTGGGAAATAGGTACGACCGTGATCAAAAAGTTTCAGGAATGACTACTGTGTGGCGCTTTCAGTCAACTAATTCGAGTTTTTTTTTTTTTTTTAGGTCGACACATCTGTCATTAACATTCCCTCCAAATTAGCTTTGTAACTTGACATTTGTAAAAGCTACGCTGTCGAGAGTACATCTGCCTCCTTGTGTGTTTTACTGGAGACGGGACGTGGGTTTTTGAGTACGAAATGCAATCCAGGCATCAGGCAAGTGAATGAGCCAAAACAGAAAAAACCACGTCGTTTTCAGTCGAAAAAGAAGGCGATGCTCACGGTTTTCATGGATTACAACGGTGTTGTGCATCATGAATTCTTGCCACAAGATCAGACAGTCAACAAATTTTTATTATTTTGGCGTTATGAGAAGTTTGCGTGAAGGAATTCGCCAAAAATACAGGATTTGTGGGCAAAACACTTATTTGTTTTACACCACGTGCACAATGCCATCCTTATTCGTGAGTTTTTGACACAAGAACACTACGAATACCATTCAACAGTCACAGAATTCGCCTGATTTGGCTCCCAGCGATTTCTTCTGTTCGATCGACTCTAGAAATCGCTCCGGGGAATGCGTTTTAGTAGCCGAGAGGATATAATAGTTAAATCGAAGACGGCTCTGATGGCTATACCAAAATACGATTAAAAAATGTTTCGAGGATTGGATCAAGCGCTGGCATAAGTTCGTTTCAGATGGAACGGAGAGCATTACAATGGCGTGATAACCGATTTCGTTTGCCCATACATTGAGAAAATGAACTTGGATGATGTCAGGTTCCATCAAAATGTCGCTACGTACCATACAAGCCTTCCAACAACCGACCTTTTGCCTACTAAGTTCAAAAATTGTGTATTCCGGGAATTTTTATGATATTTCTTGGCCTCCGCGTTATAGATGGATGCTATGCTGACAATCTAGAAATGATTCAGGCACTTAAATATAATATTGATCGAGGTATTCGTAAAATAGAGCCCCGACCATCGAAAATATACTGCAAAATTGGGTTTGCAGGATGGGCTACTGCTAAGCCAGCCGCGCCAGTCATTTACTTGAAATTATTTTCCATAAATAATCGGAAAGTGTAATATGAACTCGATTTTTTTTATAGCAATTTTAAAAGCGAACAGATGGCCAACCCTTTATAACCGCAATCAGCTGTCAAAGTTCTAGCGTGGCTATTGGCAGACCCTGTACATCAGTGGCGTGGCGTCCATACAAGCCGATTCCTTCCGGCTTCCCTTTTCAAATATCAAAAATTTTTATTTTGCCACTTGCCAACAATCACCTTCAATTATTTGTTCATCAAACCATTTTTCATAACTTTATACACGCTCGAAGATGAAAGCTGCGACCACTTCGGTTGTTTATTCATTTTTACTCATACACAAACTCGCACACAGCGTGCAATGAATTTTTTTGAGAAGCCGTTCATTTTCCGGCTTATGCATTCATTTCTTCACAGTACGAACTTTCAACTCTATTCCTTTCTGGCATATAGTAGAAGTTTATTTGCGATTTCTTTGTCTAACATACATTCGCTTATGAGAAAAATAACCCGCGATTTCTCGGCTTTTGTGGATGTACATTGGTGGAGTAGAAAGGTTTTAGTTCGAAGGAGTTTTTTTTTTTTTATTGTAGGCAACAAAATAAGCCGACAAAAATCGAGTTATTGGGTGATGCAGTGGTTCGAACGGCGTTTGAGGTTTGAGGTTATTGAAAATTTGGATGCAAATTTTTGTGATTTTTGTGACTGCTAATTATTAGAAAATTTTAAAAATTTAGCAATTACCTCAAACGCCGTTCGAACCAAGTAAGTAATTATAAATCTACTCAAGAGGTGCCCCATTGAACATTCTTATTATTCTTAGACAAGATGTCTCTAGTTAATTTTGAGTGTTGTTTAACTGATTTCTTCTAAAAGAAAGGATGGGTATCAGAAACATTTTCATGAGTCTTTTTACAAAAAGAATCCATGGCTGACTGGTAGTTGCAAATTAAATAGAATGTTTTGTTTTCCTTGTCTTCTTTTATCTAATTCTCATAGTGTTTGGAGTCACACAGGTTTCTTTGATATAAACAATTTTATTAATTCTTCCAAAAAACATATTCAAACGGAAAAGCATATACGCAGCTGCTTGCATTTGCATGAATTTGGCGAGTATCGCATAGAGACTTCTTTAGGGAATTCTTACGAGGCTCATAATAGAAAAGTTGATGGCAATCGCGATTTAATGAAGCGTTTCCTAGACACTGTAGTTCTTCTAGGAAAACAAGAGCTGGCCGGGGTATCAGTAACTCGATGGCAATATCATTCGCGTATAGTGAACGTCTTATTCAATTGCAGAGGAGACATAGAGCTTGCGAAGCAAGAGATCGAGGGTTTTGAGTCATGGATTCATTCTGAAGTTTTAAACTCATTTGACTCAATCTATGAGAGCGTAAGCAACTGCTCAGAACCTCCACGCAAACGCCGAATACTTAATAAAGATTCAAATACAAATTATAGCCGAATTTTTGTAGCAATTATAGATAATGTTACAAGTCAGATTATGAATAGGTATAGTTCATTTAGTTCATATATTTTCTTTGATTTATTAAACAAATCAAAATATGAATATTTTTCTAATTCAATGCCGGATGACAAAATATCTAATATATTTCTTGGCATTTTTAATTTCACAAAAAATGAACTCAAAGTTTTATACACTACCCTTTCACTTAAAAAGCTTGATGTTTTTCAACTTTATAAGCATTTGAATACGGAAATGCTTAGAGATACTTTTTCTCAAGCTCTAACATTGTGTGAAATCTTTTTAACCCTGCCTTTGACTGTGGCCTCTGTCGAAAGATCTTTTTCGACTTTAAAAATAGTCCACACTTAAGAAATTCCCACAAAGAAGAAATACTCTCAGACCTGGCACTTTTATCTATCGAAAAGCACCTTCTTTTAGAAATTAAAAATAACTCAAATTTTTATGAGAGTTTTAGCAGAATTTGAAAAAAAAATCGTATGACAGCTTTAGAGTACAAATAGGTAGTACATAATTGTGATTGCTAAATTTGTTTTATTTAACAACGCTCCGAGTTATCAATAACTTATATAGATTATTATGCCCAGAACGACTTCTTTCGAAGCCACTTTTTTTATGCGATGTCTACGTAAATTCAAATGACTTAAAGTATAACAAAGGTGACTTAAATTCCATATCTTAGGTCTGTGTTTCGTATAAGCACCAAAATGGTAAATCTTGAATAAAACAGTTTACTTAAAATTTTTTCGGCTTCCCTCTCTTGAAATTTCACCCCACGCCACTGCTGTACATATCGATTAATTATTTGTTAACAACTTTTGCAAGAAAGTGATTGATTAAGTTTGCATTTGTTAAGCCAGATACTTTGACTGATGTCATTATACCAGTTTAATGAATTGTCTACAATTTCAAAAGGTTGTCACTATAAACCTTTTTAAATGTAAGTTTCTAAATTAGGTCCCAACATGCAAATGACACGTTAAGCTAATCAAGATACCTATATCCAGCAATTTATTAGATTCTTTAACGAAGGTCAGAGTTTCGATTGTAATTATCCTTCTAAAAGCTTTTACCTACACAGCGTATGCAATTTTTTTTTTCATTAAATTAACTTTAGGCCCGAAAATTAAATACCTCTTTTCTAAGTAACCCTTTGAGATAATCAACAATTCCACTCCTTATGTTTTTTTTTTCTTCAAATAACAATCAAAAAACCCAACTCTTGTGATGTTATAAAAATCCCGTGATAAAGGTCACAGGCTTAGGGATCCCACGACCAGAGTCCTTTTAAATGTGAAATTTTAAATTTAAATCTCTCCATTCAGGCATGTAGTAGTACATTATAGCTGGCCCATTGTGTCAAAGGGAGCGCAATGAAATAAATAACGTCAGAACGTCAGAACTCATAAATCAACTTTAGAAGCTGAGCAAATATAGTTTGACTTTTGTTTGTACATCAAAACGGAAAATGAAAGCATCCTTGCCTGTTGGAGGACATCATAAACAGAGATATATGTATGTACATTGTACCTACGTGTACCTCCTGTAAATGGTGACAAAAATTTAGAAAAAGAAGAAAAAAAAAAAAAAAAAATGCAAAACAGAAATTTTATTTCATAATTTTGTTGCTATAACATATTTTCAAATTATTTTCTTTTTGTTTTCGACCCCCCATTTGTTGATATATGCAACCAAAGGAAGTAACACGAGCGCACAAAGGATGGGCCCTCGACTCGGTTGTGCTACAAAATCAAACAACCCGCTACAATAAGGAAGACATCACAGACTACCCAGCTGAAGGGGTGTACGTACACGGATTGTTCCTTGAAGGTGAGAAAAGTTATCGGGAGTTTTTCAATATTTCTTTCCTTTTGTTTTGTTTTTTTGATTCTGTTTTCTGTTTTCCTGTGTCGCCATGGAGGATTGAGAAGTAGAACATCATGTGGGTGATTGTGGCGTTGTGATGTGTGGGAGTGTGGGGCACATCGAAGTGAGATCCTTTAAAAGGTATCCTATCCGTTGACATGGAAACTTGTAAAAAGAGAATGTATTGGGAGTTAATCTCACAAATTAATGGTTTTGTGGAATCAAAGAGAGCAACAGGTCTATGCTGTTGTGGAAGGTGCACGGTTAATGGTTTGAGTTGGCTTAAGGGTTCTCCGTAAGTAGGACGAATATCAATTTCAATTCTATCAATATACTATGGATTTTCGGAACACAAGGAGTCTTTTGATTTTCTTGTTTGGTTTTTATTGTGAATATTGAAATCAGTATTCTATCTTGTGGATGAGTTACAAAATGTTACTACGGCCTCCTTGATATCGTTCTCATCTGCAAATCTGTAACCTCGTAACTTCTTTTCACATTGGAAAAAAGGAAAAAGTCTCTCGGGTCTAAGTCTGGGCTATAGGGTTGCAAATTTCGTCGAGATTTTCCCCGGCTAACAGGGGTCATCTTAACAGCCCTCTCGCTCTTGTTGAAATAAGCGAGCCCATTTTTTGACCATGGTGTACGAAGGCCTAGAATCCTGAAGAGTCGATGACATGTCTTCGAAAATTTCTTTAGGCGATTTTCAAAATTGTGAGAATTTCCGATTTCGGCTGACATGGTGATGTTTATCGTACCACAGATAATATTATTATTGAATATTTATACTACTAAAGAGTGTCGCAGTTAGTGTTATCACTAATGAGAAGATGACACGTTGTTGAGTATCTCAGGCTGCCAACTTATCCCCTCTTCTCATTTAGGTCACTTTCAATTGGTTATACGTAGTCATGTCATAAATACTTGTATACGTTTAAACGCACTCATTGCGAAACTAGTGTTGAACGCATCCATTCTATCATATACGAGTATTGACAGGTGCTCAATGAGTGACATTTATACTAAGTTAATGCGCAAAAAGATTTACACAAAAGTCGTTTGTAAATATGGAGTGGGGTGATATTGAAAACCTTGTTGTGGTAATTGGCCTTCACAAGTGTACGAGGGGCGTTTGATAATTTCATACAATCTCGACAGGTGGCGATGCCAGTCCCAAATAGACATTTGTTTCATGTGGTAACATTCTTCAAACCATGACATACAAAATATTAGACAGATATGTTATTTAGTTTGTGTTTGACAGCCATTGGAAGCAGACATGCAAATATGGGGAAAAGTGAATTTGAATTTGATGACCGGACGTCCGTGATAGGTAGTGGGCCGCTTCCATCGGATCTAATTTCGAATTCCTAGACATATCATAAATACTGGTACACGTATAAACGCACTCATTGTGAAACTGGTGTTGAACACATCCATTCTATATTGACAGGTGGTTAATGAGTGACATTTATACTAAGTTAATGCACAAAAATATTTGCCTAAAAGTCGTTTATAAATATGGAGTGGGGCGGTATTGAAAACAGTGGTGTGGTAATTGCCCTTTACAAGTGTAATATGGAAAGAGACTATACGTTCCGGATCTTCCGGTCACCGGAATCACCCAGAGTTTTGTTTATCGAACTGTTAAATTGTTTGAGGGCACTGGTGGAGTAACTGATCGTCAAAAATCCGGACGCCTGCGCAATGTCAGAACTCCAAAGCTGTTAAAACCAGGATTAATCGGAAACCGCAGTAAAAGCAGAAAATCTTATCACGAGAAATGAAGATATCATAGAAATCCATGTCTCGCATTATCAAACTAGATTTGGAACTTAACAAAAGGACACACTGGCCTCACTGACTCACAGCGAATTAAAGCAAAAAATGGAATGAAAGATCGGAAGCTCTTTGCCACCGGTACGGGCAAAATGGTCACAGGAAAATTTTATTCACGAATGAAATTGAGGGATCTTCCAATAAGCAAAATGACAGAGTCTATGCACGGTCATCAAAAGAAGCATCACATCTTCTTCCGCCAGTCAAACGGGGCTATCATCCCGCATCTGTGACGGTTTGGTGGGGAGTCAGCTACGAAGGCGTTACCGATCTTCATTTTTGCGAGAAAGGTAAAGATCTACCTAACGGATGTTCTGGAAGTCATTGTGAAGGGACTTAACCAACAATTGTTTTCAAACAACCAGTGAACTTTCCAATAAGACTCCGCGCTAGCTCATAAAGAAGAAAAAATGCAAGGATGGCTCCAAAAAAATGTGCCGGACTACATGGCAGTGGACGGTTGGACGTCAGGCAGTCCAGACCTCAATCCTTTGGATTATAAGCTGTGGTCTATTTCAGAGGCGGTGGTTTGTTCTACTCGACACCCAAATATTAAGTTCTTAAAGCGCTCACTTATCTGTGCAGTTCACAATTTTCCTATGGACGAGGTGCTGTGATCGATGAGTGGCCAGAGCGACTCAAGGCCTGCATAAATGCAAATTGCGGTCATTTCGAATAAATCGTTTAAGTATTATTTCCTAAATAATCGATTAGAGTTTTACAGAATATAAATCAGTCGTTTTTATTTTATCACCCAAAATGCGTGTACCAATACTTATGAGCCTGAGAGTTTTTTTTCTATGATTTCTAGATATACGGCTCTCAGGATTTGCGCGTAACAAGGCGACGACTTTAGATTGATTTTTGCAACAATTAACGACGCAAATTTTTTCATTACAAACAAGTAGCTTGGAACTTATTTTTTTAGCCTGCATTGGAGGAAAGGTGAACACTGAAATCTCGGGAATGAACTCAGTATGTATGATCCTTCCTAATCCAGCTACCCCAATTGCATAATGCCAAGCTTTCTTTTTGAGGTCTCTTGCGACTTATGTACTTCGTTGAAGATATGATTTGCACCATCTACCTAAGTAAACAAAGTAATGGGGATCGGTGTCTTTTAATTCTTTTATACCCAGACTCTTTCTGACTCTTGATTAGAGAAAGATCCAGTAATTGCTCGCATCTTTCTATTAGCGACATTAATATCATATGTAACGTATAGCAAACAGTTGCACTGACTGACGTGATTCTCTATGCGTAGAATGATGCATGATAGCAAGTCGGCTTGTCTCAATACTCTTGTTGTATTGAAGATGAGACGTTTACCGAATTTACTTCTGAGCCTAGCAGTGAATTTACGTCTAAGACATACGCTGCAGATGCTGGTTATTTCCGATATTCCAGTCATAGAACTCCATTGACCGGACAAATGCTTTCTGTTCGAAGAGGTTCGACAGCCTAACAGCTGGAGTTTAGATTTACTCACCGTTTAATACTGGCAGTACTGGCACTTACTTACTTACTTGGTGGATCTACAGCCCGGGGTAGAGCTGGACCTCAACCAATACGCCTCTCCAGTTAGCGCGGTCTTTGGCTAACTGCCTCCAGTTGCACACTCCAAGTTGGTTGAGGTCCCCATCCACTTGCGCGCACCACCTGAGGCGAAGTCTTCCTCTATTGCGTTGTCCCTGCACTTTTCTGACTACTTCGATGTCACTGTACAGCTCGTACGGTTCGCTGTTCAATCTCCTCCAAATGCCGTTAACGCAAACGGGACCTTAATGTCTTACTACTCATTTGTCTTTTTAGTCTAAAGAAATAGCGATTGACAAGTGTAGTTCTTCGAATGATTATTGATCTGATATCGACCGATTCGTCGATGTTGGGTGTTCCTTCATGTAGACAGCATATACATGGTTTTGCCCTCGCTGATGGCTAAACCCATATTAGCCGCTTCTGCTACTATACTCCCAAAGGCACCGGTGGCAACTTGCTGTGTTCTACCAATCATGTCAATGTCATCGGAATATGCAAGTAATTGTACAAATTTTTAAAATATTATACCTCGTGTATTGGCTTGTGAGTTGCTTATAATTCGTTTGAGTATGATGTTAAAGAAGTCACATGACGGCACGTCGTCTTATTGCTTTTTTAACATCAAAGGGCCCGGTAAGGCCGTTACTGAACTTGATGGAGTAACGAGCTTTATGCATCGTCATCCTACACAGGCGGACCCGTTTGGCAGGAATGTCGAAACTAGATCTGACTTTGAATAGCTTGTCTCTGTAAATGCTGTCATAGGCGGCTTTGAAATCGAGGAAAAGATGGTGAGTATCGATTTGGACTTCTTGAATTTTTTCTAGAATCTAAGTGCGAAAATTTGGGCGACGGTGGACTTGGTCGACGGTGTACCTAAAACCACACTGATAGGGGCACATTTAATGGCTTATTATCAGTGTTACCACTGGCCTTCCGTAATTATTGCTGCCGCTATTGGAGAGTTCCAGGAACACTCGATTGTCAAATACGTACTCGTATACAGTGTTTCGTGATCGAACCGACGCTTGGGTATTGTTTCCATGATATGAGTTTGCCTCTAAAACATTCCTCTTATCTACTCGACAGCATACAGAGACGAGCAAATTCATTTAATGGAAGATCTCGATCTTATGTCCAATCTCCCATAGTTGGGTCATAGAAGGGTGGAAGTGGACTTATGCCTCTACTGTAGATACTACCATGGCAGGTGTTAGACATAGTTTAAGGGATGATTCCTAGAAATGCGACATTTGGACATGCTTCATGCCGCTAGTGTCTGTCAGATTTACCACCATTTGCGCTTAATACCTTGGCGTTGAAATCCCCCATCACTATTACGATGTCCCCATTAGGCATAGCCGCTAAATGGCTACAGAAAATGTCCTTATCATCCTCAGTCGCATGCTCCAATCGAAGGGTGGATAACACTGTATGATGGTATTCTGCTCTGGAATCTAGCCATCAATATCCGGTCACTGTGAGGTTTCCAGGATATAAGGCTGCTTCGTACTGCTGGAGTCCTACTCCGGATCTCCACGTGCTCCCAGCTGATCTATCAGAGTATGTCATGACAGTTTTTGTTGTAGAGTGGTATTCCCTAGCATCAAACCATCTTATCTCACTCAGTATCAAGATCTTATATAGCGTGAACTCATGCTCTAGTTGGTGGACTCTGGCATTTTAAAGCCCTTCCTAGAGTGAGTCGATGAAAGTCTTGACGTTCCAGAAACCGATTGTTGTTCGTATATGATGGCCAAAAGTTGTCAACAAAGTATCCGTCCGTATCCGAGGTGTTATTATCCGTTTCGGATCAATTTAGGTTCTTACGATTGTCGCTCGCTGGGTCACAGGTCAACCGACAATTATCCTGTTATGTTTCGCCATTCGTCCTCTACCGTTTGCAATTTCCAAAGAAATTCTTAGATTGCACAGCGAGCAAGTGGGAACAGAGCTGATAGGTTTTCGGGCAACCATGTCATTTGACTCTTCGCTGCATTATTTCACAGAGTGTCAACTTGATTTTGCCACTGGGTATTATTACTATGCTTATAGATGTCATAAGTCAATGACATGATGTTAACATATCGAAGAGTTAGTCGACTACATCACTCTAACTTCAAGGTGATAGTGACTATCCTTGGGCACTGTCTCGTGATTTATTAACGCGAAAGGTTGTCTGTCCTAGAAATCTGGCCGTCCCAGTGCTCAACATATCAAAAAATCATCAAAAGCTACAGATCGTAGGCTAACGATTGTACGGGTAAGTTTCCAACTAACGTCCTCCAAGAAAAAATCCTGAACGGGGTTTTCCTCTCAACTACCACAGGCACATCCTAACAAATTGACAAATTTTTCGCTTGAACACGGTTATTGCCATTGGTAATCTCTCCTCCCCCGTGGACTAGGATAATCAGTAGTCCTGGGATAATGTAACGCCACAAAGCAATCTGACCACAATTCCTTTAAAAAAAAGAAATTATTAAATTAAATAATCCAGCCATGCATAATAATTTCAGAAAAATGAAAATCAATTTCTAAATTTAGCCCTCTCTTGACGGCGAAAAAGGTCAAATTTCACTTCACCCCTGACGCACATACGAAACACAATAATACAAAGTGATGGGAAACTACCCGAAACGTTTAAACCAAAATGGACCCAAAATTGTGGACCCTTTGCATTACAAATCCCAGGGACCATTTAATTTCCACTCTAACCCGAACAAAAAACCTGAACCTCAAACAATCTGATTGTGATTTGACACGACACAAGTAGGGTTAACCCAACACAACAACCTCTGTTATGTTGTGCTGCTTGTCTTTTTGTTTGACCCAAAGGATTCATCCGCATATGTCCGGAGTCCTTGTGACAATTTCATTTCGAATAGAACAACAAATGTCCATTAAATTGGCCGTCTAATCCTCTCGATGGACACTTTGTGTGATATTGTGGGACTCGATTTGGCAGCCAACTCCAATGGATTTTCAATTGAAATGCGGAAATTTCGTGGCCCAAAATTGTCATATCGGCCCTCGTTGGTAGTCATTTCTATAATTGACTTCATGAATTGATCCTAGCCGAACCGCACACATCGGTAATGTAACCATCTACAGATGCTTGGATCCTTTGAAACTCCCCCGCAAAATGGCACCCTTGTCAATCAACCTGTGTGCGTTCAAGTTCGAGTGGGCTTATCGGTGTAGGAAATATATTGGAGAGTTTTTTTTTTTTTTTTTATGATACATTTCCAGGTGATTTGTTATCCTGATTAGGAATATTGATTTTTTTCTTCCTGCAAACATGTTTTTTTTCCCACCACACACTGCCTGCTAGTGGCAATTAAAAAAAAAAAATTTCTTTGGTTCTCTTCCTCTCTGCAGGTGCCTCACTAGATCGACGAAGTGGAAAACTAATTGAATCGAAACCAAAAGTCCTTTACGAGCAAATGCCAGTAATATACATTTATGCAATCAATACCACAGCAGGAAAGGATCCCAAGCTGTACGAGTGCCCAATTTATAGGAAACCGCAGCGAACCGATACAAAGTATGTGGGCTCGATTGATTTTGAAACGGATTTCAATCCTAAACATTGGACATTACGTGGGGTGGCATTGCTTTGCGATATTAAGTAAATTGGAATGGCGAGGATAATGATAATGATGATGATGAGGATAAGGATGAGGATTATCAGGATGTTATTGACTCTCTTGTTTCGGCTTGCGTGTGATACTTGCTGTGATGAAGATTATGTGTGTGGGTGGTGTTTTCAAAGTTTAAAATTGCAATGTTGTTAGATTTCGTATCTCATTGGATATGTAGACATGCATGTAAGTAATAAAAGTTAAGTTGAGCAGTTAAATGCGGATAGATTTTGTATTTTTGGAAAAATAAAGATTCTTGCCATCAGTGATTCTCAGAAGCATTGTCAGCGGGAGTCTCAAGGTCGCAAAGGATTTGGAAAACAGTTCCAGTAGTAACGTAAGTATGGGCAAATTCCAGACTATACTGATTTGTAGAAGAAATTGTTACTTGTTACTTGTTACTACGGAGTTACCCTTAGCATATGCCATAAGTTGGGAAACACAGAAAGAATTTTGGTATAATGGTTGGTTACTTATTTGTATCTGTTGCTGTTGACATACAGGTTCTTCCAATAGGAACTTCCGTACTTTGACAGTTGCTAGAGGCCAGTTTGTTGAAGCTACATCTATCAAATTGGCTGTCATTTATTCAGCCTGTTTTGCCAAATCACCATGGATGAATATAGCGTTCAACAACACGTGCAAATAATAAAATTGTTTTATCAAAATGGGTGTTCTGTTCGGGCAACGTTCCGCACGCTTCCCCCATTTTACGGTCGCCATAATCGTCCTTCCGAGAGGACTATTCACAGTGTGGTGGATAAATTTACTGGTTCAGTAAACGATCAACCAACACCCGTACGTCGACGAAACGCAAGATCTACCGAAAACATCACCGCTGTCCGTGAGAGTGTGCAGGATAATCCGAGGCAGTCGATTTCGCGTCGCTCACAAGAACTCGGCCTTTCGCAGCCCACAACTTGGCGAATTTTGCATCGCGACTTGGGCCTGCCCCCGTACAAAATTCAACTGACCCAGGAGCTGAAGGTAAACGACCATAGACAATGGCGTGTGTTCGCTGAATGGGCTCTAGAGCAGTTGGAAACTGAACCTAATTTTCATCGAAAAACCATCTTCAGCGATGAGGCCCATTTCTGGATTAATGGGTACGTCAATCGCTACGTGCCACACAGCTCACGCCACATAGGAAATTCTGCACGAGCGATTTGAGGGCATGGTCATCTCACGTGGAAGTGATGTGAACTGGCCACCGAGATCGTGCAATTTGACCCCGTTAGACTTTTTCTTGTGGGGTTTTCTAAAGTCGCAGGTCTATGCGAATAAGCCACAAACCACAGCGGCTCTCAAAGCCAACATAACCCATGCCATCGGGCAAATTCAGCCTGATTTATGCGCCAGACTCATGGAAAATTGGATATTTCGGATGCGCGCCACCCAGAGAAGCCGCGGCGGACATTTGAACAACGTTATATTTCTTACATAATGGCATCGATAGGCCTTTCAAACGGGTAAACAATTTCGATGACATCTCATACACACTTTGTTTTACTTAAATTTAAAGATAGGAAGCGCTTAAGGAAAGAACCTTTATAAACTGACCACCACCTTGGCATCAACAAGCATACTCATTAAACACTGCACCACGGCCATGTCACCTTAATCGTGAAAGTCAAGGTCGAAAGAACACAAGTAAGTCTGCTTATGACAGGGCTTACCGTCTGGTCTTGTTGACTGGACTTGTACTCCAGAATCTCAACAATAATCTCAGTATATTAAGAGCGAATACTTAAGTAAATCCAGTTGCTCTATTCAAATTGAAGTCTCTGAAAACCAAGGAGCTCTTCAAAATCAGCCTCCTATACTGGAAAGGAATAGCTCAAGGAACAACGGCTTAGTTTGGGAAAGGTTCAACGATTGTCGTCAGATTAGCTGATCCCCGTGGGCTCTATGCAGTACCTGTACCTGACCTATGTATATGAAAAAAGTAAGATTGGGTGGAGAGTTTAAAAATAAGAGGGTTTCGGAGCAGTTGCAGTAAATATATTACTAGATACATATTAACCAAGTAAGTAGTATGTATTATACTGCTTTTTGTTGAAGCTATTATATTTTATACTATGCGCACCATATGCGCCGTTCTCCATTTTCTCAAATATTTTACTTCCTTGTGAATAAAAGCCTGAGTAGATTTCTATATACTGGGTACTAAACTGAATAAATACTCGGCTATACGGAAAAAAACAAGATGGCGGACAGTAGAAGCCATTTTTATAATCTTCTCTCAGGAAAGGCGAACCTATTTCGCAGAGCCAACGCCCCGAGATATTTATAGATATCTCGAATTGTTAAAGATTAATGGTTTCTGAAATTGTGTATCCTGGAAGTTGAACACTTCTTGCTCATACGATTAACTCAAGGACCACTCAACGGATTTCGATGAAATCTGGGTTTTCAGTTGGATATTATTCCCATATCCGTTTTTATAAAAAATCAGCAAAATCGGATGGAGACGGAGTAAGATATGATGGGGTAACTTTCTACTCCCCGTATTCTAATATTGTTTAAGAACTGTTTATGCAGATCAGCGATATGCTGATGTGGCTGTATGGGTTAAAAACTTTATTTAGTAGGAAACTGAAACATCTCGGCGTTTAGCATGCTCAGCCTTCATTAACTTATCATGAACCCTCAGCTAAATATGGGCTCCGACCGTCATTTAAATACATAAGCAGTGAAACACATGCTACAAGCTGGTCTCTAAGATCAGGTTTCTCTCTTGCGTAGCTGAGTAAACATCCCCACTTATCAAATAATCCGGAACATAATAACTCTATCCAAGTCCAAGGTGTAAGTAAGTGTGCATCTATTGGCTACTGGTTAAATTTAGAGACCTCTATATTTCCCTTGAAGTGGACTTGGAATTAGTCTTTTTTAAGGGACCCGGTTGTTAGGATACTGTCAATATCCAAACTAAGTCAGAGATCCTTTTGATCCATCCTGTGGAATTTAGCAGAAGGATCTTCATATCTTGTTTTCTATGAGATTTCTTTAGAGTCGTCATAGTATCTTTCTAGTTTATGGCATCTGCAATGGGTTTCCTATTCATTCTTATCCTTAGAACTGCTATGTTTCCAACAAGCCCATGTAGATCTGGAGTGAATCCAACAATGATATATCTTCTTCTGATAGTTTATGGGCATTCAGTGTTTCCTTCTTTAGTGGATTAGTGCTCCACATTCCTTAAGAAGGTGCCCTGGCCGCCCATAACCCTCACAATTTTGGTTGGGGAGGTTGTTTGTCGAGATTTAGATGGGCCATAGCTTTCTAGATATAATGTAGTTATTTAACTTGATCTACCTGAGGTTAGCCTTCGATAAATATAGTGCGAGAGTATTCTTTGCTTACCTGAAATCTTTCCTGAAATATAGTTTGGTTATCACCTTAAGGATTAGATGTACTATAATGGTGAATATTATATCGCGTAAATGGTCGCTGCCAGAGCATTTGTCGGCATTTCCCATTACTTTTCGAAGTGTTTCGGGCTGAATAGCGGCCACTTCCTGTCGTATATTGCCTTTGAAGGCTTCTAGGGTCAGTGGTCAGTCATAATTTTTCGAAATTAGGGATTCGAGGAACAAAGGATGCAATAAAGCGATCGTGGCTCAGGTTGTGGCTCCGACCTGTTGGAACCAAAAGTTGTCCATGGCGTTATCAGTCAGAATTGGCATAAACAATTCTGTTAGCAGGGCCCGATAACGCTCTACACTGGCTGTTACGACTGTTCTAGAATCGTCTTCGAAGAAAAACGGCCCAATGATTCTTTTCGCACAAATCAATGCAGGGTTGTGGTGTGTACACTGTTGCATGGCACAAATTCGCTTGGACTGACGCTTCGAATACGGGATGTCATAAGCCGATCTGAAAACAGATGTCAAAATTATAGGGTTGCCAGATGCCGAAGGTTTAAATGTACAATATATCTCTTCTGGTTATAATCTGAGTGTCAATTCCGAGCAACCTTCAAGAAGGTTGGAAATATATTATTCCACGCTTTCATTCCATAGGTGAAAATATTCCGATTAGTAGAACACTTGCTGAATGAGATGTTGAGGAAGATTTAACTGGATACAAACATACCAACAAGATCTCTATAAACAGCTTTCGCAAAGAACATTTCAACTTCTAAGCCCCTAGATGCGAATGGCATTCTTGCAGAGCATTTCGAAAATTTTCCATAAGGGCTATTACAGATGTTGCAGGAATACTATAATAAATAATTTAATTTTTTTGTCAACTCTAATTGAGCTGATACATAGATTTCATAAAAGGAAACAACATTTCCAAATCCTTTCATACTTCCACAAGAGGTGTCATTTTAAATCAATAGAAAAACGCAAAAATTTTATGAAAAATGGTGATATTTTTATTGTAATATAAAGTACAAACTCTGAAGTCATTAATGGAATATTATATCTACCAAATATCAGCCTCGGCTCTGCTTATAAATAGTCATTATTTTTATGAAATTTTTCATCACGTTTTCGCATAATTGCGGCTGTATTTCACGAATAACAGCTCTGATATTTTCTTTTAGTGCATAAATCATTGGTGGAGGCATTGGCGTAGAATTGAAGTCTCCTTTTCGAAAAATCACACGTCCAGAAAATTTGTCACGCAATAGAGCCATTGTCTCACCAGCTCTGTGGCATGTGATGCCCTCCGGCTGAAAATAATCGTCGTCCACGTCCATAGGATCAATTTTAGGCAAGACAACATCGTTCGGTACCAGCATCATTTTCGAAAAAAATATGGCCCAATGACACCGCCAGCCCAAACTGTCACTCGTTGTGGATGGAGAGGTTTTTCCAGTAGCTCTCTTGGGTTTTCGGAGTGCCAGATTTGTTTGTTTACGTAACTAGAAAAATCCAAATGAACACTCAGACTCACTCAGAATAATTTTGTGTAAAAAATCAAGATCTTGTTCATTCATTTCCAGCACCCAATTAGCGAAAGTACAGCGTTGTGCGTAGTCTGCTGGCTTCAATTCTTGTGTCAACTAGACCTTATAAGCATGTAGGCCAAGATCTTTATGCAAAATGCGGTGCAAATTGGTTGCGGATACGCCCAATTCCTGTGATCGTCTCAAAACGGACACACCTGGGTCGTTGCAGCTACGGCGGCAATATTTTCAGCTAACCTTGCCGGACGAACACGACTTGTAGTCTTCACATCACTAACCTGTCCGAGACGTTCAAATTTATTGATTAAATTCACTAGAGCTGTGCGAGAAGGCGCTTAATGATGACCAAAAGCAGTGCGAACTTTACGAAACGTTTCCGCGATATTTTCACCGTTTTTGTATTGAATTTTCACTATTTCAACACGTTGTGTGAGTGTGTATCGGTACATATTTAATAACTTGTCAAAAGTCATCGCAATGATACGAGGGTGGGTCAATGAAATAAGGAACACTCTTTTCGGTATAAAAACATTTTATTTTTCAACATAGTCTCCTTTTAGCTCTATACACTTCATCCAACATTTCTCCAATTTGTTGATGCCCTCCAAATAATACGATTTCTCGAGCCTCTCAAAATAAGCGTTTGTTTCAGCGATGACCTCTTCATTCAACCCAAATCTCTTACCTCTGAGCTATTTCTTCATGTTTGGAAACAAGAAATAGTCGCAGAGGGCTAAATCTGGGGAATATGCTGGATGCGGGAGGAGTTCGTAGCCTAACTCATGCAATTTTCCCATTGCGACTGCGGACTTATGCGCCGGTGCGTTGTCCTGGTGAAAAAGAACTTTTTTCTTCGCCAAATGCGGCCGTTTTTGCTTCAAAGCGGCTTGGAATCGATCCAGCAACTCTGCGAAATATGCGCCGGAGATCGTTTTACCCTTTTCAAGGTAATCGATGTGAATAACACCGCGCGCATCCCAAAAAACCTCCGCCATGATCATGTTTGCTGACAATCCCGCCTTGGCCTTCTTCGGCTTCGATTCACCAGGAGAAGTCCATTGTTTTGACTGTTCCTTGGTTTCTGGTGTATTGTGGTGAATCCAGGTTTCATCCACGGTTAAGAAACGGCGCAAAAACTCAGCCGAATTTTTCTGGATCATCGCCAAACACACCTTTGAAGTTGTCAAACGAATGCGTTTGTTGTCGATTGTGAGCATAATATTTGCCCATAATATTTGTCAAGCTTTTGTTTGGTTTGCGTGATAGTTTTTTCTCGCAAAAATAGTGTTTAATGAGCACTTGAAATTCACTTTATTTCCATTTTAACGAAAATGCTAGTAGGCGTCTATATAAAATGGCTGCCACAACAAAACTATTTGACAGATCTGTCTGAAAATTTGGGTGCGTTCTTTTGAAAGATGATTCTTGACAAAAAAAATTAAGTTTAAGGTGGCGACACAATTTGTGTTAATTTTCAGAAATTCATTGACCCACCCTTGTACTTCAATGTTGACAGTTCAACAATGGCGCGAAATTTAAAATGACACCTCTTGTTGGATGACCCTATACTTGAACGAATCTACTCAATACAAGTGAATACCTTCAAATCGAAAACACCACAAGAAAGCATGCTTCCAATAATTTATTTTTAATAATTTTTTTCCTTTTTATTTAAATTTCATTTAATTTATATACACTTTGTCTGGGTTCTTTGGTTTTCATTAAAATTTAGCATCAACAACATTTATTCCAAATATACATAATTTATTTATTTATTTTTTGTTTTTTTTTTTTGTATTTTTGTTTTTAGATAGACAATTACTTTTCTATCTTCATGAACTCTTGTAACAGATAATATATGTATGTATGTACTTTCTGTAAAGGTATTCTTTTTTTTTTTACATAATTGAGATGAGATTTAGTAAATTCTGTAGAAATGGAGGGGAAACAGATCGGTGGATAAATCTTTTTTTTTTTTAAATAAAATGCATTTCTGTCTGAAAAATTCCCTTAAACTCTGACACGGATTGAATTTGCAATATTCCTTTTCTTTTTTAACAATCTATCATCAATAGTTTTGTTTGTTTTGATTTTTTTTTTTTTTTATAAATAAATACACTTTGTGTTTTAATTAAAAACTAAATAAAAATTTACATTGACAATAAGTTTATATATTATTTATGTAATTTAATAGTATATTTAGTATAGAAAAATACACTAACTTGTATGTTAACAAAATAATTAAATATTCATTTTTGTTTTTTTGTTTTTCGTATAATTTTTGAAGTTTTCTACCTTCAATTCTATAATTTATTTAGATTCGTTACTTTTACGATTTACCAATAGTGAGATATTAGTAAGCGATAGCACAAGAAGTAAGTTTGAAAATAAATTAAACTAAGCTTAGCAACTAAAAAAATTTGAATGCAATTTAAGGAACTTTCTTTTTGAGATATATTTTGTGCTATTTCTTTTTTTTTTTGTAGTCATTTTCAGTATTTTATTAGTGAAATTGTAGTTTAACTTAAGAAATGTTGGTTGTGCTTCTTCTGGGTCTGGGCACTATAAAAGCGTTTGTTGTCGCAAATAAAACTAGGGAAAGCTGTAGATTGTATATTTAAAATTTACTTTCTATTGTAGCGGTCCTTATGCAAGCGATACAGATATCTTATCTGATAGTCATCGTCGTCCCCAATCTCATTGGCTGTCAGTTCCCGATTTGTGTTGTCCAATTTCTTGGTGTTGTCGTCATCGATGTTGTCGCCGCCACTGTGTAACAATTCGTAGAGAATGCTGTTTGGATCTGGTTGAGGATGATGCTGTTGAGGGCCACGTTTGCCAACATTCTTCAAGATGGCACGGTTTATTTCAACCTGAGGGATAGAGAAGAGAAAAGGAGAAGAAGGTGTTTGAAAAATTTGGAGAAAGATAATTAGGTAAAAACTTTTCGTTAATTTCACGAATTTATTATGACTGGGAGGGTTATTTGGGACAAATGACGAGAGATGGTGGGTACCACCAAAGTTATTTTACTCTGATCCAATAACAGCGGAAAAATTTTCAGATTTTTTATAATCTCTCAAGAGGCCTCTCCACTATATACGAATCCATGACGCTTGTGGATTATTATAGGAATAGGCCCTATAAATACCTATAAATACCTAGATAGATTTATTGTGCTGGCCTTGTGTTTAGTTGAGAGTCCGATTAAGATCCTTAATATATCCAAGTAGCAGATCGGCGGAAACTGATTTCATGACCCCTACGCTAGCATTTGAAAGGAGATTCAATATAAGAATTCCTGACAGAGCGCACTGGAGGGAACCTGAGAACTATGAAGAAAAAGGAACTGGCGTTCTATACCAACGATTCTAAGATGGACGTCGGCACGGGAGCCGGAGTTTATTGTGAGGCCCTAGGAATAAACAACTCCTTTAGAATACTCGTACGTATAAGAAGGACCTCTTGCGCTGTAAAGTATCTTTTCGCTCTATGCTGGTAATGCTGGATGTGTGATCGTGCCATGTTATACCAGAGTTGACTGTATGAATTTGAATTCTTCCTGAAAAAGGCGGTGAATTGCTTTTCCTTCGCATTGAAGTCGACTAAGCTTGCTGCAAGTTTTTTTTGCAGGTCGGGGAAAAAGCCATGATTGTAAAAGAGACGACCGAAGCTATTATGCTTATAATGTGTATGCCAATTGAACATCCCGATAGGTGTTCAAAAACTATTCTACGGTAGTATAAGTCCCGTTTCATACAGGTCTGACATCATATATCGTGTATCCGATGAGGTATGAGGGTGGCCGTGGTGTAGTGGTAACATCATCGCTTGTCACGCTGCAGGTTCACGGTTCGAATCCTGATGTCAATAATCATCTATTTATTTCGCATGAAATAAATAAAAAGTCGATCAATTGCGAAAGCTTATGTCAACTCTATTGCGAAGGCATAACACTGGCAGTAGGGCGGTCATATGGCTAAAATGCAACTTGATCGTGATGATGACATCAGGAGGACGGAAATAAATACTGTGAATCATGAGCAACGACAAAAGCAAAAACAAACAAGCTCCCCAGTTATCTGGACATCCACCCTTGGAGTTCACTGAAACTTAATACCAGCTGAGTTTCAAACCAACTACACCAATCTGTCTTTCTCTCTGTCTCTTCCCCTTTCCTCAAAACGTCCGTGTCCTAAGATTAGTATAAGGGTAACCCCTTTCACACGTGCAAATTATAAAAAAAATCTGGCTCGAAATGTACGCAACATCGCATATTCGTCGATATTTCGTAGTTGGGACTGAGCGTAATAAGATGATACAACTCAAAGGAGTATCTTTCGCCAACAAAAAAAAATATTGTTCTGCTCTTCTATGGCAAGCCAATAACTGGAAGCATTCTCTAATCCGGCGTGGGACTATTGCAAACTCCAGAGGCATGCAAAATACTCATATTTTGTAAGCCGTACAGTGACCGGATATTGACGGCTAAATTTCAAAGCAGGGTACGATATACATTATTCAACGTTACGCCTCGACAGAGGATTATAATGATAACCTTTATAGCCAACTGGGTGCAACAAATAACTCAACACCAATGTTGATGGTGGAAGATTGAAATGCCAAGGTAGGCAATGATAACACTGCGTTCAAACATGTGACGGGAAACCAAGACCGAAATGACTATAGCGAGCTGTAAATGAACATTATAGTCAATCGATTGATTATTATTATTAATCTGCCACAAGATTAGTTGCGTCTCAATTATAATAATATGCACAAACATTCAACTAATTTGCCATCAGCCTGTGTTTCAAAAGTTGCCTCCTAGGCGTTCGCAACAAACATGGTGCAGGCATTGGAATGGCACGCTGTCGCCATCTCATAACAGCTCGCATACGTATCCGTACTGCATAAGTTCGTAATAATCGAACCAACGTGACTCGTATTCCTAGATTCCGATACCGACAGACTTGAGGATCTCGCAGTACGTTAACTTTTTGGGGACTATCTCGTAAAAAATCCAGGTGATTTAGTCACACAATGGTGGCACTGGTCAGCGTCTGAACCCCTTGTCACGAGAGGAGATACCTACACATCTAGCAATAGGCTCCAATGAAGTAGTCGATATTACGTTTCGGAACTTAGCGAAGGAGCCGTACTACAGACATCTCAGGTGGTCAGAAATTCAAATAATACCCAGTAAAGAGTTTAGACGGTTCTTTCCTCCTATCGGACGAAGATCAACTCAGAAAAGTTAGAATAATTGTCAATCGGATCAACGAACCCCTTTAAACAACTTTCGACGTTGAACAAACCGATTTCCGATTCATCTGCTTTTTATAGATTTTGAAAAAGGACTTCAGCGTGAACCGGAATATTATCGTATATGCCTTGCGTAGGTCATCCCCGAGAAACTTTTAGCTATAATAAAGGGTATCTACGAGGGCACTAAGTGTCATGTATTTCTCAACGGTAAGGTGTCGACTTTAAAACGACTTTAAAGTGCGAAAAAGTTGCATACTGACTGCATACATTTAGACTAAGCTGACGACATTTGCTTCTTTCTCATAAACTTATGGACCTGCATCAAGTGGCTCAAGACAAAGGCACTCAGTCTGTAAAATGTCATCGCTCAAATAAGCTTTGCCAGACAGCAGGTCGAGAAAGTTGACAGCATCCTATATCTATGAAGTTCTGTATCAAAAGACAGCGGCTAGACATGGCCAACAGATCATCAAAATCAAAAACCATAAAAAGCAATATTTTTAGCACACAATCTAAGCTGCAACCATTCCTTTCTACTGCAGGGTCTGCTGCACCCCTTCTAAAGGATTTTCTGACCAATTCATATATCGAGTGAACAACCTTTTGCGATTGCGATTGGTCACATCGTATGACCCGAAGATAGGTTAGGTTAGGTTGAGGTAGCTGTTAGTAAAAGCCAACGCACTTAGACCAATAATAGGTCCATTGTGATACCACGTGGATTTGTGAAGCGGTCTTAGGCCTACTTATTGAAACATTTGGAGCTTCTGGTGAAGCGTAGGAGGTCCCTAATGTCTCTAAGATAACTTCGGTGTAGAATTTGTCTTCCAGTGAAATTTATTTACCCACCTTGGTAGAAGAAGGAGCCATGTAAATCAATTTTGGCGCAGCGTAAACGAAGAGAAATCGGGAACTTTGAACATAATTAAGAGAAATGGCAATCTCAGTTTAGGATTTCTTTGCACAGAGACCCTTTCCTAGAGCAGAATTGGTCGGTGTCCTCGACTCAACCTTTTTTTTATTGGCTTCAGCCTTACATACTCGACTCTTTCGTATTGGCAGCTGTCTGCGCAACGTTTCGCTGTCGCTCCTATCTTCGTTGTTCTTTCATGATGATAGCCACAGTTTCGCTTACTGCTTCCCAAGCTTCTTGTGTGCTCATCATCTGTCTGGTGGTGTTCTTTGGTGTTAAGTCCACATCCAATCTGATCGCCAGCAGGCTACGTTCTTCGTGATATCGTGTATACTGGAACATGATGTGCTCTGCATCCTCGACTACTTCCGTGCACGTTGGGTAATAAGGGTTGTCTTCGTGACTAAATCTGTGCTTTCAAATGTCCATGACCAGTAAGCATTTGCGTCAGATAGAAGTTCAGCTCTCCATGCTTCCTATTGATCCAAGGATCTACACTGGGGATCAATCTGTGCGTCCATCTGCCTTTGACACAAAAGTTCCATCTCTCTTGCCATTCCTCGAGGCTTGTTCTTGGCGGTACTTCGGTGTCACTTCGACTCGTAGCTGTTGACACCACTATCCTGTTGGCACGATATTTCCGTTCGGCTTCTTTAACGAGGAGGTCTATTGGCACCATTCCAACCACTACGCATGCCGCGTCGTAGGAGGTTATTCGAAAGGCGCTGCATACTCTCAAGACATTGGTTCTGTAGATCGCCTCCATCTTCCTTCTGTACGATTTCGTCTTCATGACACTTGCTCATATTTGGGAGCCGTAAAACATCATCGACGTCGTAACTCTTGCTAAGAGCAGTCTCTTCTTCTGTTTAGGTCCTCCAATATTTGTCATGATACTTGCCAGGGCAGCAGTTGTTCTTGCTGCCTTCTGAGCTGTGTGTTGCAGATGTTGCTTAAAAATCAATCTTGCATCTATACAGTAACGCCAAGGTACTTCAGCTCTGGTTTGGAAACTACAACGTGATCACCCACGGTTACTCTTACAGTCTCCATAACTCGTTTGCTACTGATGAGCACTACTTCGGTCTTTTCTTCTGCTAGTTTTAGGTCCATGCTTACTAGCCAGTCCTGTATTATCTCGATAGCTTCATTACAGTCGTGCTTACTACAACGATCGCTATGTCGTCTGCGAAGTCGATTTTTTTAGAGGACCTCGGGCTTCGAAGTCTGAGGACGTCATCGTATATTAGATTCCACAGTAGTGGACCTAGTGCGTTGGGGGACACCGCATGTGACGTTATACCGCCTCATTCCGTCGTACAGTATTCTACTTCTAAAATAGTCCGCCATTATTTTCTGCAGGTAGTCGACTCAAGCTTGTTAATATACAAAAAGATTCATGTTTAGCCCAGAGGTTCCAATGCTTCTACTGAAGCTCAAGTGAGATATGTTACTATGGCAAGAAATTAAAGAAACTACCTCGAATGCCAGAAACATTTACCCGAAGACTGACATTTCTGTAACCCTTCAAAGATGTCGAGCATACATAAACTACCTACAAAAAGGACACAAGTAACAATTTTCTAAACCTTGAAAGATCTGAAAATCAGTGAATGTCTAACCACACTCTCCCACCATAATCTCTAAACCTCTAATCATCTTCACTATGATTAGTAACCACCCCTTTATCTACGTTCTGCTTGTGTGACTGAGAAAATATGCACGTTCACTATGCAAATATTTCCTAATAACAAACATCAAAAATAGAACCATAAATATTCCCAACAGTCTGCATAATTCTACATCGAAATACGTCAGCAAATAGTTAGAGGTTTTCAATAAATGTCGCCTTTCATGTAATTTTCCACGCTTCCATAGTTTTGTTATCCTCATTCCCTCGTCCATCAAATCGTAAATTCCTTTCCCAAAAATTATGCCACAACGTAAACGAACCATAAAATCTCCCTTCAGCCTCTAATTGAAATTAACTTCCTGACACCAGCCAGCGTTGTCCCTAGAATATCCACGACGATAATTACAAAGCATTCTTACCATTGTCCCTATGTAAGAGTATAGCTTCTGAGGATTCCATAAGCATTAACACCCACTCGCCAACCTTTGTTATGACAATAATGACAGAATACCGCTATACAATTTTGTTCACTAAGCAAGGATTTCATCAGTCCTTGATTGGGGATATGCCAAAATGTCAATGGTATAAGGAAAAATATCCATTTAACCATTCGACTCGAAACAATATTGTATGTGAATTCTAGAAATAGGCGAGAATATCCGTTTAAGGACGATTCCTCTTCAATGTATGCTTTGTTCTCGAATCAAATTAAAATTTCGGCCTACGAATTCTTTCGATGGAATTTTATTGACGCATAATTGGATCTCGAACTTTAACACTCAACACCCACACTCGTATGCTCACATTTATGTTCTTAAGTCATGAATAGGATAATAGCCAAGAAATTGCCATCAAAAGGACTATTTAGGGTTTCATTGGTATAAAATTGATTACCATGCAGTGAAACTGCAATACTCACGCACACATAGTATCAATAGTTTTCATGAAAAGTCGACAGTGATGGTGGTACTCTTTTCGTCATGCTCCAGTAAAAACTTGGCGTGTTTACCTCTGGAGCTGTGGAGGTAGGTATTCAATCCCGTTCCGGTAGTTTATTGGAATTTCCCAACAGACAACGAGAGAATTCAACATCAGTACACGAACTCGTATTTATACAGCTTCAACCGAGCAGGGATCAAATATCCTGGCTGGGAAGAGGAATCATGCATTTTGTATTCGATAAATTCGATGTGAAGGAATTTTATGAGTTTGCATTGGCCACTGGGAATGCGATGATGGAAAACATGTCAATTTGGAAAATTTACAGTATAAGGACTTGGGGGATTAAATAGTGTTTTATTGTCCCAAGGAAATTATATGATATAGACGAGAATTTCAAAATGTTTAACTATCTGTAGATTAATGACGCAAAGAAAATAACTATTTGCATTTTGAATATGACTAAGGGTCTGTACGAAGTAGGTGGCACGTTGCTGATTAAGGTTTAGTGTGCTGCCCACGTTCCATGGAAGAAGGTGTACAATAAACGACATGTTCCTTCTAACCCACAGAGAGCGCCTTCATTTTCGGTTCAAAGTATGATAAACTTGACCGAAGAAGGGATAATAGTCTGACAGGAAATATCATTTGAACGTGTCGGTGTGTGGATCTAATTGACGTTGAGTGACGTCAATAGTTTGGGTTAGATAGCGGTGATTGCACGTAAAATAGTTTCTCTCTTTGGTATAAATTTGTTAGGAATTCTCCAATTCAGGTAATAAGTGATTTTGGTGGGCCTAATGTGAGGACTGACATTAAAGAATATGAACCCATTAGTGGCTTCTAAATTTTGTACTGTTGTATCTTTGAACAGGAAATTATGACATTTGTTAGAACTACTCGTACGTAATTGATTTTGATTATGGGGAATTTTTCCTTTTTAGTTGATTGAAATCTAAATCATTTATCCAGGTGATGTTTGTTTTAGTCAAGCCTAAGCTCTCAGTGAAGTGTAACATATTCAAACTTGTGTAAATATTTTAAAAAATCGACTTGTTTAGAACTACGAGGGTGGGTCAATAAGTCCCTGAAAAATGAAATAAGGAACACCCTTTTTGGTACAAAAACATTTCATTTTTCAACATAGTCTCCTTTTAGCTCTATACACTTCATCCAACGTTTCTCCAATTTGTTGATGCTCTCCAAATAATATTATTTCTCGAGCCCCGTTAAGCGTTTGTTTCAGCGATGATCTCTTCATTCGACCCAAATCTCTTACCTCCGAGCCATTTCTTCATGTTTGGAAACAAGAAATAGTCGCAGGGGGCTAAATCTGGGGAATATGCTGGATGAGGGAGGAGTTCGTAGCCTAACTCATGCAATTTTGCCATTGCGACTGCGGACTTGTACGCCGGTGCGTTGTCCTGGCGAAAAAAAACCTTGACCTTGTTTGCTGACAAACCCGCCTTGGGCTTCTTCGGCTTCGATTCACCAGAAGAAGTCCATTGTTTTGACTGTTCCTTGGTTTCTGGTGTGTTGTGGTGAATGCAGGTTTCATTCACGGTTACGAAACGCCGCAAAAAAGTTGTCAAACGAATGCGTTTGTTGTCGATTGTGAGCAAACGCGGCACCCATCTTGCGGAAAGTTTTTTCATGTCCAAATATTAATGTAAAATCGAGATCACTGAGCCATGTGATAAGCCTCTTCAAGTTCACGCACTTTTACTCGCCGATCGTCCATTATCAAACCATGGATTTTGTCCACCATTTTTGGTGTGGAGACCTCAATTGGGCACCGAAATTGATTAAACCAGTGGTGAATGGTTACAATCGATGGTGAAGAGTCCCCATAATATTTGTCAAGCTTTTGTTTGGTTTGTGGCGTCAATATAAAATGGCTGCCACATCAAAACTATTTGACAGATCTGTCTGAAAATTTGGGTGCGTTCTTTTGAAAGATGATTCTTGACAAAAAAAAATTAAATTTAATTGTGTTAATTTTCAGGGACTTATTGACCCACCATCGTATTTCCTACAACAAAACACTTTGCCATGGTAAGGAATTGAGATCCGGGGTCTCGAACTTTATTTTTATGATTTTTTCTATCGTTCAAGATCTTTTTCCGATAATTTTGTTTTCTTAAGTCAAAATCTGGAAAATGAAAATATCGAAAAATATTGAAAAGTTGTTTTCAAAAAAAGCTCCTTTGTAGTAACCTAAAAGCGGTTTAAATAACGCCAAGATTACACGCAATAAAATATCGGAACCATATATGTCTGACTTCCTTGTTACGAAAACCATTTTTCAAAATAATGTTTGATTTCCAAAATTTCGGTGGAATCAACTAAAGAGTCGATAAGGTAATAGTTGAACAACGTGGTGCAAAAGTATTTTTTTCTAAATAAAAAACCTTGAATTTTATTCCATTAAATACTGAAATCGTTCAAATCTTTTTTCTCTATTTTTTGTCTAATGTTGTCTTTCAGGGCTGCGAGACCGTGGAAAAATCTTTGACGGAATTCACGTTGTTTTCTTATCACTGATGAATTATTCCGCAGAAAAATCGACACATTTATTACACGTTCTTGAGGAGTACGGGTATAGTGATCCATTGTTCATCGACTTGTTTCTCGCATTTGTTTATTACACAACTGTCAATATGACAGGATGACAGGAGACGCCATTTGCAAAAATCATAGACAATTATATAAGGTCATTACTTTTGTGCCATAAGTTTTTGTTGTGCAATATTTAAAAAAAAAAAAAAAAACAATGCTACTAATTTGTAAACACTTTTAAAACCACTCATCACCCGATTGACAACAACTTTGGCGCGCTGAAGGTCCTCCTTATGTTATATAATTTACGAAAATATGTTTCCGAATAAACACAAGGCATGATTGCATAAGTTCAAGTACGTACAATATATTCGTAATGCCAAATAGCGAATTTTTGCAAAACTTCTAATTGGATTATTGCTATTAATCTGTACTTACGAGTATTGATTCAAATCGGTTTATTTTAGAACAAGTTATGGCGACCTAAAAATACCTCGCTCAAATTGAACAAAGTTGACTGTATTTTCAAAACTACTAATAGTCTTGACTCCTAACTCAGGTAAGCATTTTGGATAAAGAATCATTCAAATCGGTGAAGTTATAGTGAATTCAAAAACATCCTGAAATTCTACAAATTGACTTTATTTTCGCTAATCCGATTGACACCAATATCAATAGGTATCGAGTCCTACTTTAGATAAACATTCGGCAAGAAGAATAATTTAAATCGGTGTATTTTTAAGAAGTCGTGAACGATAGGGGCAAATGGCAATACTACAAACAAACAGACAGATAGACAGACAGCAAACTCACAGCCGCCAGTACCCTTAAGTGAGAATCATAATCAACATTCGAATACTCATAATCTTAAGGCCGAACTCTAATTGAATAATGGTTTCGTACGACCACTTCCGAAACAGTCCGAATATAAAGGATTTGTATTGTGTGACCATAATAGCTTTTTGCTTCGATTCGTTAAGTTTTCGTTCACTGTTGCTCACTTACGAAAGAGTGAATACGCCTATTATGAGCTACTTGAGCAATTGACAGTACTGAAGGAAACTTAACGTAGAATTATGACATTAGCTTGCGATTGCTTTCGACTATTATAGTTCAGCCTTTATTATCCAACATCATCCGATTCGTTAAATTTCGTTCACTTTTGCAAACATGAGGTCTCAGTCGCTCATTGTATATGTAAATCTGTCAATGACAACTGTCATTAATGAACATTTTCCAAAAAAATGCCGAACTACGAATTTGTGCACATATTAATAGAAAGTGTTTGCAAAAATAGGTGCCTTTTCGATAAAAGAGATGCCTTTTATTTTAATAAAATGAAAAAGAAAAGGGCATGGGATGTTGTTTCAAAAGAAACAGGCAAATCATGAAAGAGAACAATAAATTGTAGATTGATTTGACAGATAGGTACACAGGCAAAAGTATTATGGTCATCGGTTGGAATTGACAGAACATCGGGAAGTATTTCGTTCAGTTAAGTCACTAGCTTTCCCAATGTTGATTATGGTTGAGCCTTTAGAATCCAACCTTATGTTTAATACTTTTTTCACTTCGCATTCGGGGTTATTCATTTTGTGCTTTAGAATTTTAATTTAAAATAAAATAAAAAGTATTTGTAAATTGTAAAATACTTACAAACTTCTTAGAAAAATGCGTATTAAGTTATATTCAACCAGCATGGTTGACGATGAAAACAGAAGTGACGGATCAGTTTTGCTCAAAAGGAACAAAAATGGCCGTAGCCGGTAATGGCACTACTTTTTGGTGCTACCCAGTCACCGTGCTATTACAATTTAGGAAATATTACAATTTATGAGCTATTACAATTTTTACTATTAAAGATTTACATATTAAATATTTAAATGAAATTTGTTTACTGTTTTAAATTTTGGCCTATTCAATTATGTATGAAATACAAAATCGGTTAAATGGCCGCCACGGGAGTTTTTGCAAACTTCGATTCTTGTGAGGTGATTTTCGATTACTTTTCGGCACATGTCCGGCTGTATTGCAGCCATAACATACAAAAAGAAATCCAACGGTGTCAGATCACACGACCTTGGTGGACTTGCTGATTTTCCAGCACCCAATCAGCGCATGTTCCGTGCATTCTATTGTCAGCAGGCTTTAGTTGTTGTGTAAGCTGGACCCCTTATAGGGATGAAGATGTAAATCTAAGCGCAAAATTCTCTAAACGGAACTGTAGGAAATGTTCAATAGCTGAGCGCGACGTGGAATTGACAATTCCGTGTTTTCGGCCACTCACAGCGGGTATGATTTCAGTCCATCGAGCATTACGATGATTCAGAGGCCTTACGACATCACAAACACTACCGATTTCTTCGAATTTGGTGATTGTGTTTCGAATTGTTTGCTCAGTTGGGCAATTATGACGACTATAATCTGTCCTTAAATTGCGATATTACAAAACTGTGATTTTTGTAGTAAGATGCAACAATTTTAATGTGTTGAGGGGTAGTTAAACGTCACTATGGATGACAGCTGGATTTGACAGATTTGAAAATTCAGTCTCGAAATGAGTAACCCTTTAATTATATCAGCAAACCATTAATTCTATTACTAATCGTCACTGTTTCTACCCATCTTATATAGAATTGTATTCAGTTCCCTTCAATTACCCTCCAATTCAATACACATACGAGTACATAATTTCCATCCATCAATTTATTCTAATAATCTTGTACTTCGGTTTAACTAATTTAAAATGGATGTAATTACCATGAACCGATGTTCCAACCACAAAAAGCTTAAACATCCTTTAAAATAAAATTCGAAAGAAAACAAAAACAATCAATACAAAGAAAAACGCCGAAAGAACGAAGCAAAAGAACGTGCCATGGCATTGTGTACCAGGTAATTTCATTAGATACGCTTCAGAAGGATCATAGGAGGCGCTTCCAAAATACTCAAAACTCTGGTTTCTTAAGTATCTCTCGCGTACCAAATTGAATTTAAATCGAATAAAGTAAAGTATTTTCGTTTAGACTTTCACATGTGTTTAATGTGTCTTCATGATTTATACATACGTAAAGATACATACACTCGGCATTCTCTGAAACAGATTTCGGAGGTTCATCCATGTGGGCATAAGGTTTTTCAACGATTTTGACACGCGACTTTAATGTTTTCACCGAAAATAATTTGTTGTTAAGGTAAAAAAAAAAAGGAAGAACATTTCACATCAGTTCACATTACCACGGAGGCCGAAGGATAATAAAATTTGATTATGGAATACATACCTACTTGCTTATGCTTAAGGGAGGACGAAATTCCTTTGGAGATCTGCTTCTTTTTGTTTGTTTTTGTATTCACTTGAAGCTCCTTAATGGTTTTATTGTGAGATTATTTGTTTAATAATAACCGTGTTAAGTATGTTGGCACACAATAAAGTAATGTCCTTGGGAAAGTACTTACAGAAATTGTGGTTTGAAGTTTGTGTAATCCGTTATGAATGGAGCGTTCTACTTTGTAACCGAAATAAGAAAAACGTTTGCTGAAAGTTAATGGTTTTGAGAATTAAAAGAAGATGCCTGTAGTGGGTGGTGTCCTGTATTTGAGGGCTTAGGGCAAGCAAAAAGTGGGTGTTTCTACTTAAACTTTCTCTAAGAGGCTTTTATGGAAATAAGCCCCGGCGTGCTTTGCTCACAGAGTTCTTTTCCATATTCCCTACTTTAGAGACCTGGTCCTCAACCCACAGGCGTCTGCAGTCACTTCAATCTTTTGAGGGCTAGCCTCTAATTTTGCACATGAAGTTGGTTGGGGTCCCTTTCCTTCACAAGGACATTACTTGGAGATGGATTTGAAGACTCTCCGGCCCGCTATTATATAAGGAGACCAAAAATTACTGGAACCAATTTTTGGATCAAAACAACCAAGAGTGTTTTTAACCGCCTCGATAATGTTCATGCTTCTGCACCGTATAGCAAGACTGGATGATGACGGTCATAGTATATATAAAAGCACCGTAGATGTCTGTGGGGGAGCCTTGCTACTCAATTGCCTTCTTACCTCAAAGAATTAGCTTTACTATGCGAATACGTCAAAATTAGTTCGAACCAGTATCCTCCAAACCATCCAGAATAGTGCACTGAGTCGGCTCAAATCACGTCATCCTCCACAAAAACTTCTGCAAAATCTTGCAACCAACCACTTCAATGCAATTTAACTATGGAAAAGCAAATGGATAGATTAGGTTAGGTTGCGGGTGCTGTGCATCTGGAAAGGTGCTTACATGGGGTCCTATTGGTCCATTGTGGTTCCCCTTAGGTTATGTTACCGCGTCTAACACTGTTTCTAGTTGGCTGATTCCTGTTCGAATCAGCGTATGCTCCTTATGAATCTCGTTAAGTCCATCAGCTATGCATGTGCCAACTCACCGAGTTCTCCAAAGAGCCTGTTTCCCATATGGAGGAGGCGACAGTTGTGGAGATTTGGCCAGTAGCTGAGCAAGTGTTTGATGGTTTCTATTTCTTCCTCATCTTGACAGCTCCTACAGTAGTTCGGGGAGTCCAGCCTTTTGGCTGTAGTGCCGATCGTACAATGTCCCGTCAATATACCTATTAAGATGCTGATTTTCTTTTTCCCCATAGCTAGTAAGCATCCTCCCCTCATTTAATTGTGGCCATAAGCTGCGGGATATAACACAATCACCTCCTGATAATCAAGCAGTGTTAGTTCGTTCTCTGGTCCTAAGATTTATTTTCTCTTTCATTATGTCCAGTTGCATATGAGTATGTTCTGTACCTAAATCCAGCAGAGATTGACCACATGGATATTACTAAGTTCTTTCAGGGTTTTACGACATTTGCGTATACACACTGTCCAGTTCCAGGTTGCTGCTTGACTGTTCACAAAAATTGTAATCCGAGCTGCAATGGAAAAGATTTCAGATTGAAAGGCAATGCATTCATTTGGGAGTTTGTATGAGTCCTCAATCTGTAAGAGTTCGCAGAATACTCGAATGGATAATGATATCCAGAATATAAATAAATAAATTTGCAGGACTGTATTACTATGATGTCCCTTTGATCGAATTTTGTGTTTTCTCGCGAAGTTTTTGGTTTCATTCTCGACTGTAGGAATTCCGAGATCTCTGTGGATATCATTGTTTCTTATGTACCACGGTGCATGGACAATTTCTCTTAGCACTATATTTTTAAAAATTTGTGAAATATTGGCATTAGTTTTCTTGGTACAACCCCAAAGTTGTATACTATAGGTCCACACCGGCTTCAGCACTTACTTGTATCTTATTCTCAGTGTTAGGCTTTAAATATTTTTTAAGTAACCAGTACATTTCTCTGCATTTGTTTTCGAGTTCTTTATGATTCTTTCTCGACTTCCATTTCATCTTTGCGTCGAGTGTCATTACGAGAATAGTTGGCGAACGGAATACGTTAATTTTCTTATAACCGAAATTTACATTAACAGATTTGGTTTCCTTGAGGGAGATCCACCATGCATTTGTCCATTAATTTACATTATCAGAGCGCTTTGCAGTTTTACAGTTATTTCTTCGATCGTTTTGCATATTGCTGGGATACCAGTGTCATCGACAAAGACATGGGTATGTAGAAGACACAGAAGTGGACCAAGAACGCTTCCTTGTGGTACGTCAGCTGAAATTGCAAGTATTCGTTTCCGTGTCTGACACAGAAGAGTCTATTCCCGAGATATGTTGTCTGTATTTTATAAAGACATACAGGCAGAACCTGTCGTAGTTTGAACTACAGGTCTTCATGCTTGCACGACATTAAGAGATACACTTGAGCAAATAATTTGTTCTTCAAAAGCTTTTTCAATTACGTCAATGATCATTGATACCTGATCAATGGTTGAATGCTTGCTTCTGAACCCAAACTGGTGATTAGGGATAAGGTTTTGTTCCTCAATAATTGGCTGTAAGCGCTTGAGTAATATCGCTTCGAACATGTTGCATATATACGTAATTTGTTTTGATACCATTACGACTTCTGCAACTTTCCATTGACTAGGGACGCATTCCAATTTAAGCGCAGCATTTATAATATCGAGAAGCTTAATGCTTTTCTAGGCAACATTTTTAGGACTTCTCCGGTTACTAGGTCATAACCAGGAGCTTTCTTGGCTTTTAATTTCTGTATTTTTTTTTTTTGCGTTAGCGTTGCACTTGTTTTGTGTGATTGCCAGGAGATATTGCCGACGCATTAATATTACCAATAAGGGCTTGATTTGGCTTAAGAGTCCCTTTTAGGTGGGCGCCTTTCTCTTTGTCTCTCTTCGCCCAATCGTAATGATTTTTCTTGATTGGCGGCGCGGAGATTTTACGTCTTTTAGTGCCTTTTACAGCTTTCCAAAGCGAATAATTAGACACTTTTTCCGTTGTCAAGCTATCAAGGTAAGTACCTATTGTACAGTTTTTTAAATTTCCAATAGTCTATTTCAGCAGGTTACACAAGTGATCCAAGTGTGACCTATGCTGTGGACCACGACTTTGTTGCCATTTTCTACGCGTTTTCGTTTCTCCTTTATCAATTTTTTTATTATCCGGTGGATATCTTAGGCCGCAATTACTGGGCTGTTTTCTTTGATGGGGAGTATGGCGCACTGCTCGATTTCAACGAGGAGATCAACTTCGACCTCAAGTTCATAGGACGTCTTAAACGGTACGCTGAGTTCAATATTCTCTTCAATTTCCTTCTTCAAGCCTTCCCAATTAATATTTTTACCTGTTAGTCTCGCTGGTTCTGAAGAATGGTTAGAAGAGAGACCAAAACTTCGTTCAACTTTTAAAGGGTGTCCCAAAATTCAAGCAATATTTGAATTTTGCGCCATTTGTGCGGTAAAGTGTTGCCAACGACGAAAAATAAAAAGATAGCGTGACAGCTGACAGTTCAGGGTTATTAAAAATGGAGTGCTACAAGAAAGAATAACGCGTTTTCATTGTTGAGCAATATTTTAAAACAATTTAGACAGCTACAGTTCTCAGTTTTCGTACAAAATATAGTCGAAATAGTAATTTAACTTCATCAACTGTGAAGGGATTAATTACAAAATTCAGGGAGACTGAATCAATTAGTGATCTTAGACACTCTAGCCGTCCTTCAACAAGTCGTTCAATACAAAACATCGAAGCAGTTTGTGAGGGTGTTGTTAAGAATTGAACATTTCGAGAAGCTTTCTACAGCGTATTCTCATGAAATTTTTGCATCTTCACGCATACAAAGTGCAATTGACTCAAAAACTGAACCCTACTGACTACGCACAGCGAAGAGCGTTCGTTGAATGGACTATGGAACAACAACAAGTGGATGCTGATTTTTCAAACAAAATCATCTTCAGCGATGAGGCTCATTTTCATCTTGATGGCTTTGTTAATCGTCAAAATTGTCGAATTTGGGATTAAAAAAATCCACGAGTTATTGTTGAGAAACAAATGCATCCACAACGTGTCACTGTTTGGTGCGGATTTTGGGATGGAGGGAGCAAATTGAGCGCTGTATCAAGTAAATTCAGCCACATTTATGTAAAAAGCCAATATAACAATTGCAATTTTTAATTAAAGGGTGACCAAATAGCAATGTTAGTTTTTCCAATTGTTATGTTTTAGCAGCTGTCAAAGCTACCAATAACATCCAGCTGTCAAAATATTTAGTAAGGTTTGCCATTTCATCATGCATCGTTTGACAATTCCCGAACGTGTGGAAATTATTAAAAAATATTATCGAAATTCCGGCTCAGTTTATTTACAACTGAATTTCGTCATGAGGTCAGTCGTCATCATGGCTTCAGTGCGCAGGCAATTTATCGCACCGTGCTAAGATTTGAGCATGAGTACACTCTTTTGGACTTTAAGCCACCAACCAGACAGAGATCGGTGCGAAGTGAAGAAAACATAGCCGCCGTAGCGGCCAGTATCGAAGAAGACCTATAAATTTCTATTCGGCGCCGATCAGCTGAATTGGGCAATGCCAGAGAGTCAACCAGGCTTATTTTGCGGTTGGATTTAGGCCTACATCTGTATAAGATTCTGCTGACGCAAGAATTGAAGCCAGACGACCATAGGTAACGTCGTGAGTTCGATAATTTGGCGCTGGAAATGTTGGCCGGAGATCCGGATTTTGGTCAAAAAATCATCGTCTCGGACGAGGCCCATTGTTGGCTCAGCGGCTATGTCAACAAGCAAAATTGCAATTACTGGAGCGACCACAATCCACAAGTCTTCGGCCAAGCATCAATGCATCCATAAAGATTGTTAACCGACTTTCTGTGGCCAGAGCTCGACAACATTGACAACAAGACGCCCCTACATGCCATACAAGCGACACAACGTACGAAATGGTGAAGGAGAAATTTGGCGACTGGGTCATCTCACGGCGAGCGTTCATCAATTGGCCGCCACGATCCTGCGACTTAACACCCCTCGATTATTTTCTCTGGGGCTACGTCAAGTCCGTAGTCTACGCTAATAAGCCAACCACTTTGGACGAGCTCGAGGCCAATATTCGAGACGCTATTGCCGGAATAACGCCGCACATATTGGAACGAGTCATCAAAAATTGGATCAACCGCTTGAAGCACTGCCAGCAAAGCTGAGGCGGCCATTTAAATGATGTGCTACACGTATTCCACACATAATGGCATGAATGTAGCTTCAAAATAAAGCCAGATTTATCACACCGTTGTTTTATTTAAATTTCTTTTCCTATCGTTCTTATCTGGTCACCCTATAAAAACCGATGTTTTCAATCAAAATTACTTCTTGCGTGAATTTTGGGATACCCTGTACCTAAGCGATATGCTAAATAAAATAATATAAACGGTTTAAAGATGAGGAATTTAATTAAACCTCCAATCTTGAGAGTAATCCGAAAGTTGAACAACTCAAACAAACTCAAACAACTGAGTTTATTGTAAATATACACAGCGATACAATTAGAAAAGTAAAAATATTTGTAAAACCAAAATTGTAATAGTTTCCTCTTAAATTGTACCCTAATTTCCCTCAAGTGATACGCTAACTATCCCTTAGTGTAAATTTCCAACTTAAGCATTCCCTTATTTTCTGAGTGAAATCCTTTACAACTTAAACAGAGAGAATATTCTTCTTTGCGAAAATACGTGTATCTATGCATAGCAAAGTTTCCCCTTTTAATTTGTAAATTTTATGCAAACTTCCAGTCATGCTTTATTACACAAATGCCAGCAACCCAGCTGAAACTTTTGATCTATTTGCTTCGTACTTTTTATAATTTTTCACTTTTCACTGCCCCTACATCAGTCATTTTTATTATCTACGCGTTTTCAAATATAGGTAGGTACCAAAAAAGGTAGCACAGAAAGTTTTTTTTTTTGTTCTTTAAAAAAAAAGAAAAATTTAAATAAAACTTAATGTAATAACAATTTTCCATGATTTTTCAGTCTTACCTGCCTTGTGTTCTCTTTCATTTGTCTTCGGGCTATTTCTAGTAAAAGTCGCTGCCGTAGCACATCTAGTGGGTTCACTATCGACAATGAAGGTTTTGTACGTTTCTCCAGTAAGAAATCATCCTGAAAGGACCAAATGTTGAAAGAAAAAAAAAATCCAATTAAATCACACAATAAGTGAACGAAAATCAATCATGTATACATAGGGAGGTGAGAGAAGAAGAAGGACGTTGCAGATAATAATTGTGTCCAATTTTCACTAACAAGGTGCCAATTAATCATTTAATTTGAACGAAATTCAATTTCATTTGTGAGAGACCACTTAAGTGAGAGTAATATCTCTCATTACCGACGCTGCTCTGTATTTCTTAGGTTCAGTGCAATGAGGTGGGGGAATTTTGTTGGATCCTTGTCGATTTCAACGTCCGGTTCACTACTAAGCAATGAATAGCCATCATTTTTCCACTTGGAAGAAACGGTTTCAGCTTGGTTATAAATTTCTTAAATGCATCTGTTATATTTTAACAGTCTACTGAGAGGAGATCAAGTGGGAATATATAACAATGATGATAACAAATTGCTTAAGCTAGAGTAGGGTTGGGCATGAATTATATGCACATTAGGAAAACACTTGGATTGTTATTTGCCTTACGAGTACGTATCTTATGAAGCAGAAAATTTCCTTAATCGAGGAGTAGAGTGGGAGTCTGTTTACACTCTGGTACACTCCATAGTTTATGAGAATTGTTTACACTCCGCTTTTCAGAGCAATATTTCCGCAATTTGAATTTGAAATGTTGTGCGAATTAATCCATGTAAGAGTCTTATAGCCGAAAGAATAGCTATAAACTTGTAGCCATTAACGTAGCATCCGCTTAACTCAATGGTTCGTCTCAACCCATGAAGCGCTTAAAGCGATTCATTACTGAACGTTCTTTTTCTTCATTGCAATGATGAGGTAAACGGTATCGTTATATCCACATGCCAAGGATAAAAAATAAAGCAAAAAATTAAACAAAATGTTTCAAAGAAACTTTCAATATCTCTATTTTTGAAATAGTATTGTTTAAACTGCTTTATATGGCGCTTACAGTCCGGGAGAAATCTGGGCCTCTTCCTCTACTCTCTAGAGTGGATTAAAAGATTGTCCGGCCTTGTGCGTTGGTGTTGTATATGCCCTAGCCATTCTAACCCATGAATTCTGACTTTTTTGACTCTTCATTAAAACTTCTCTTCCACACTCTGTCGATACTAACAGGATCGAAGATCACACGGAAATTTTTTTTTCTCAAAATAACTTAGAATATTTCCATCCATTTGCGACAGTATCTACGTCTTTTACAAAGTTACCCTATTTGCTCGTGAGGGGGCTTTGCTGTTCAATTGCTTTCTTAGTTCGTAGAAACAGCGATTGGCAATTATAATTCTTTGTTTCATCTCCGCACTGATGTAATTGTCAGAGTTCATCGCAGAGCTTAGATAGACAAATTTCCTTACCAACTCAAAATTATATCTGTCCATCGTTGCGTTCTGTCCAAAGCGCTGATGCTGAGTGTCCCTTCATGAAATACTATATTTCGTTTTGCTTCCATTTACCACTAAACCCATCTCTGCCGCTTCCGCCTCAATGCTTACGAATGAACCACTGACGGCCCGCTGAGTTCTAGCGTTTATGTCAATGCATCGGCGTGTGCTAGTATCGCACATATGTTTGAAAAATTGCTGTGAGTTTCGTTAAATTTGTTCAAATATGATGTTGAAGAAATCGCCAGATAGCGCTTCACCCTGTCTAAAGGTCCATTCACAGCTCAGCGACCGGCGAATGGGCGAACTGCGAACAAACCATTTTTAGTAAATTTAAAGCCACACAATTGACAACTTTACTGTTATAAAAGAACAGAGCTTAATTTTATCTATCGATTAATAGGAAAAAAGTTAAATTTTAATTAGTTTCTGCGAAGAAATTACCAATTCGTTGATTTTTTCGAGAATAGGCAAATACTTCTTTCGAACTGTCAAATTTTATTCACAATTCCACAGATGTGCAACGCAATCCACATTCGCGCGGCCAAAACATTCGCGAGAGTTTAACCTCACAGTTCTTTTGTTTTGTTCTCGGTGGTAACGAATGACAAGTGAAATTCGCAGATTGCTGCGACTAGAAAAAAAAGTTGCTGTGAATGAAATGTCAAAATTTGCGAATATTCGCTCCTTCCTATTCGCAGGTCGCTGAGCTGTGAATGGACTTTAATACCTTTTCTGACAACAACCGGTTTGATGGTGTTCTTTCCGACTTTGATGGAACAGCGGGAGTTCTCCATTGTCATCCTGCACAGTCAGACGATTTGGTTTGATCTTTAAAATCGAAGAACAGGTGGTGGGCATTGATTTGGAATTCCTGGGTTTTGTTCAAGATCTGCCATAATGTGAATATTTGGTAGACTTTCTCGGCCTAAAAGCGCACTGATAAGGATTTATCAGGTTATTGACGAAAGGTTTTAAGAGCTCACATAATACGGCAGACAAAATCTTGTATGCGACTTTGAGGGGACTATGTCTCTGTAGTTGGCGCAGTTCAAATGGTCTCCCTTCTTCAATATCGGGCAAACGATGCTGAGATTCCATTCATAGAACATGCTTTCATCCGACTAGATTTTACAGATGAGTTGGTGCTTGCTCCTTACCAAGTCATCTCCTCCAGCTTTGAAAAGTTCGGCAGCTAGGTCATCGGCTCCCGCTGCTTTGTTGGACTTAAGCTTAGATATGGCTATCTTCACTTCATCCTGATCGCGTTGACGGGGTTCTTGTCTGTCATCGTGAATATTGAATGGCTCAGTCTGGAATGTTGGTCATCATCGCCGTTTAGCAGTCTGCAGAAGTGGTTCTTCCAAATTTTCAGTTCTTATTTGGCTGAATGCGCTAGCCGGCATTTTTCATCAAATCATGCATTTTTTCTTTGTTGTCACCTGGTCTAACCTAGCATATCAGAGGCAACACTTCTGATGGCTTCCTGACAACGTCACTACTGTTCTTCTGTACTTGACGCTGCCGTACCACCTGCACCAGCTTCTCGAGAAGTTGAGGGAAACGCGGTCGGCAAAGGTTCTGAAAATCTCTTGCGATTGCAGTCATTCGACGTTGAACTTTCTTACAGTACTTTCTTGGCATCAAACTTGGCTGCAACAAGGTAGTGGTTCGAGTCGATGTTGACCCGTCGGAAAGTGCGGACGTCCAAAATACTGGATGCGTGTTTTCCATCGATCGCAATGTGATCAATCTGATTTTCCGTGTTTTGATCAGGGCACCACCATATGGCCTTGTGAATGTCGAGATTTGGGAAACGCGTACTTTCTACGAAGATGTTTTGTCCCGGTACGAAGACGATTAGCTTGCGTCGGTTTTCGGATGTGGTTTCGTGTAGGCTGTGCATTCCGACATTATTACCAAAGTTGTACTCCATCCCTTTTGTGACGTTAAAATCGCCAAGCACAATTTTAATGTCATACTTAGGACACTCCTCATAGGTCCTCTCCAGGAGGTCAAAGCAGCATTATTTCGTGGCGTCACTAGGCGTTCACTGACATGTCTGAAGTTCAAGACTTTAAGCCTAGGTCTACTTAAAATTACAAATCCGCAGACTGCTATTCTGCTATCGATAGCAGTCGCCCTAGATATTGTAGTTTTCCATACTCCTTTTGTCCGGCCTATCCCGTCGTACTTCTTATACCCCTACAATGTCTCCGTTAGTTGTTCGGTAGCACGCAGCCTGTTAAGGTCCTAACATTCCACGCACATATCCGAACGTCATTGTCGTTAATTCATTTGCATGCGTCGTTTATACTCCTATTTACAACTTGGAAGACATGTCTCGGCAACAACCTGTTGATATTTTAAATTCGTTCGGACTCAGGTTTCGCAGATATACAGTAGCACGGATATAACGTTGGATTCGAAGAGTCTCAACTTAGTGCGTAAGGAAATTTGACTGGATTTCCAAACTAGAGACTGGATACCGAATGCAGCGCGAGCTTAATTATTCTGCTCTTAACGTCTAGGTCCGTCCCGTCAACAGATGGTACACAATTTCCCAGGTAGTTATACTTTTGGACCTCCTTAATTGGCGTATGATTCAGAATAATACGATGATGTGTGAAGCGGCCCGTGGGCATTATTTTTATCTTTTTGCCGTTGATCCTTAGACCGCGACTGACTTTTCATTCATCTTCAGTGATTGACACATCTCGTCTAGCCAGCTGATATCATAGGCATAGTCCAAATGACTTAGCCTTTCAAATGGTCTCCATTGGCTGCCATCTCTCTCAGATATACCTACAGTGGCAGTCAGTACATGGTCTATCGCCAGTAGAAAAATGATTGGCGACAGAATATCCCCTTGCTTCACTCTCTGTTGCACTTCGAAAGAGTCGGTGACCTGTTCATTGTGGAAATATCCTCTGCGTAGAAAGATATCATTGTGTCTGTTTTAAAAGTTTCGTAAAGCAATGCTTACTTTATTATGGGTTAGTTAAACGATGGGGTTAGGGTATCATACGATCCATTCTAGACAGATTGTAACTTTCCTGTATGTTTTTAAACATTTTCGATTTTTTAGGTTTGAAAATTCTCTGCTTCTCTACGCTCTCTTTTTCACCTTTCGAAAACAGGAGGTATGGGATTTTAAATTTGAAAATATGAAAAATTTGATTCAACACTTTTTTTCTAGAGATGTGAATTCCGACATAATATGTCACGGACCCTCACTTTTTAATGACATTTTCTTTGCCCCCTCTTCCATGCAACAAATTAAGTCAATTTGGTGCTGCAGTAGTGTATACAGATTGCCATAGCCTGCTACAAAAAGTCAGTTGCTAACGCTGATTTATTAATGGACCGACAATATAAAAAGGAATCGTTTAGCTGGTATCACCTTGGCCCCAGGCATTCTGGATAAAACGTTCATTTTTACCTCTTGCTCCTGACTGTTACACATCGTTCAGTCGAAAACTTTCCATAGAAATTGTCTGATAAGTTTAATTTGACTCCCACACATAGTAGGTACCTATTTGATTATCTTTAATATTTTAATGGAGTCATTTTGAAAGTCATTACTCATGTCCAAAATATGGAACATGACTTCATATACTTTTATGAATCTTTTCTATCTCCCATCAGGCTTGTGAAAGTTTTGCGAAATTATCTATACGGCATCTTCATTCATCTAACTTTATATCTTTCGAGTGTTTATTATGAAGTTTTCTCCTCTCAGGAGTGACGACTTTCCAGACACACCTGTGCTCTTCTGTTAGACAACTTCACGTCTTCTTCTTATAATCTGCCCAAAAGGTGAGGAAAGTTTACACAACACGTGCATATAATTATCTGGAAAAATGTACTCGCAGGTGGTAATACATTTCTTTATCGCATAACCTGAAATTGTATTCTCGAAACAATGACTCTTTATTTTCTGGCAACTCTTATAATTAGAATAACACTTGCAATCGGGTGTTATCACGCGTAAAACTTTTTCAATCAAGGTGTCCAAAGTTTTTCGGTTTGCTTTTTTTTTTTTTTTACATCACAAGCCACACGCACCGCGAATTTAATTTCCCCTACCCCATGTGACACCCTTCGAGGCATATCCTTTCCTGGTAGCATGGTAATGATGACCAACCAATTGCCATTTCACGGATGACTTGAATATCATAGCTGTGAGGACGACATCGCATCATTTCATGGTTCCGGGATGAGTGGGCGAGAAAAGTTTTTTTTTTTTTTTTTGGGTTCACGCCTACCTGTTGGTTTAATGTGATTTCTGCTTCGTTAATTTTACGGGCTTAAAGCAACTTCCTGTTGGGAGTTTTAAGCTTTTCAACACGTTCTACATTGTCATTGTCAGACGTTGAGTTTTTGTTTGTTTAGCTTACGTGCCGCCGCAATGGGAATTTCCACCGTCAAATGGAATTCGAAAACTTTAATAACAAAGTTGAACAAACTAGATTTTGAATTTTCATTCAACTACGAGTAGATATTTCGTGGATTTGCATACCCGCGAGGGTTCATTTCACAAAGATTCTTTTGGTCTTGTGAACAAGTTGGAAGGGGGTTAGTGTTTGTATAAAATATGAAAAGTGTATTTCTTGTTGGAAAATGAGTGGGTACTCTGTGTATCTGTGGAGTGAAAAAGCACAATTTTTGGTTTCAATAACTCGTGCGAATAAGAGTGATTTTGATGTGCTGACATGACATGTACGAGTAGGACAGGTACACAAGAACTGAGTTGCATTAAGACTTTCTTAGTCCCTTTGAGGATATGAGATGTACATCTATTGCCTCGAGTTATAAATGTGAATTTTAAGAATTATAACCCCTTCAGTAGTGCATATTTCCATTCGAGCAGAGGTATGTACTTCAGAGGACTTTGGACGCCAATTTGTTAAAAAAAAACCGAGTGTTACTATAGTCTGAGAAAGGGACGAAAGTGTAAGATAAAGGATTTTAATTAAAGTAAAGTAAAAAGTGTTAAAGTACATGGATTCGGCACGTTACAGGCTGCTTGCAGCCATAACTTCATGGATGTTGGTTTTTAACTGCACCAATGTTTGGGGATTATCTACATAGACACGATCCGCCACAAAAAGAAATCCAGGGAGGTCAGATCACACGATTCTGGTGGCCAATTAATGTCGCCAAATCTCGAAATTAAAAGGCCGAGGAACTTTTCGTGAAACAAAACCAAATTTCCCTGTGTTGTGTGGTTGTGTGGCATATAGCACGCTCCTGTTAAAACCGCATGTCGCTCACATCAATGTCTTCAATCTAAGGCCAAGAAAAGTTGGTTGTCATATGACCATAGCGCAAGGAATTCACCCTAACAGTGGCGCCTTCGTCATTTACAAAAAAAAAAAAAAAATAGGGCACGATCCCGTCGCCAGTCAACAGCTCGTACCAAACTGTCACCCGTTGTGGAAGCAATGGCCTCTCAATGATCACATTTGGATTCGCAGAACGAGAAATTTGTTTGTGTACGTAGCCGACGAGCGAGAAATGGGCCTCATCACTGAATCAGGTGAGAAGTACTGGGCATTGAACATTTTTCATTTCATTTATTTCATTTAAATGGTTTGTAGTACATTAAGATAGAATCTTTTTTAGTACTTAGAGGTGCAACTTCAAAACAATTATTTCATTGAAAACCTAGAACTAGATACAAAAAAAAATTCTTAAAACTAACTTGAGGAGAGGTAGATAGGAGATACATATGGGATTTAATGTTGAGGTGTGGAAAAATATAGGAGAATTGCACTTTTAAAGTTGGAGTGATTTGATATAGCTCTTATATGTGAGGGTAAAGAGTTCCATAGCCTCACAATGTGAATGCAAAACACGCGCGAGGAATTGAGATAATTGCAGCGGTAGGGTATTAGATTGATGGTTCGTGACGACCGAGTAAAATTAAGCCTGTTATACAAATGAGGCGGACTTTGATTTATAATAATTTTATGGCGTTGATATACTGATACAAATCACAACCTAGTAAATCTCTAGTGCATGCTGATATGTGGTCATATCTACGAATGCCGTGGATGTAACGCACCGCGTTATTGAAGGCTACTTGCAATTTGTGCTGGGATAACGAGTCTAGACTACAATATACAACTTCAGCATACATTATGAGGGGCATTCATATCCAACAAACGCTGTACACAATCGAGTATACTTAAGCAGGCGGAAGGCGCTTCCGCTTAAATATGTGGGTTATATTCAAGTCTCGGACGAAAGCTTACGCTTTATAGAACGCTGTCAGGTCTGTGGGAGCGACAGGTCGTTTGCATCTTTTGAGGAATCTTAGGCACTTAGAACCAGCTGTACCGTGGAGTCGATAAAGAATAAGCGAAGTCAATAGTGCGTCGTCCGCGAAAGTATGGATTGGATTTTGAGTAAGAGGGAGGTGGCCGTTCATAAATAATAGAAACAGGCTCGGAGAGATAACTGAGCACTGGGGCACATCAAAATTAGTTGATACAATACAACTTGTATTGATTGACTACTTAAGAAGCTCGCAATCCATGTTAAGAAGATGGTTCCAACTCCATAAGATTGATTTATTTATAAGAGCGCTATGGCACTCTGCCGAAAGCTTCGGATAAATCATTTATTTTGGACAGGTAAACAAGGTACCCTGTGGAACGTTGCTGCCGAAAAACATGCTGACAGTCATTAAGGAAATGGTTTCTTTCGAGACACATCATAATTTGGTAAATGACAATACTTTCCATGACCTTGGAAAGCAGTGATGTTAAAGCAATGGGTCTGTTCCCATTTTGGGAATTGACTGAATATGAGAAAGTTTCCACCTATTCGGAAAGATGCTTGCAGAATATAATACGTGAAAGAGATTACGTTGAGGTTTCGCCAGGATAGAAGAACACCTCTTCAAAACAAGGGACGAGATCTCATCTGGACCTGAAGATTATTACAAAGGATTCGTTATACTAAAAGGGTTTGAATAAATATTTGTCCCAAAGAATATTGGACTGGATTCAGTATAGTTGGAGAGAGAGAGCTGTCTGGTAAGGTGGAATTTGTTCTATGTTACAAAAATAATGGCTAAAGCCTTGGCTTTTACTGATCGGATACGGAAGGTCAGGTATAGAACTATGCTTAAGCATGTTACCATATCTTTTAATGAAACCAACGAACGCGAATTAGAAGTCTATTTCGTACAATGTGCCGCCCTAGTAAATAAATTTATAATAGGAAACTCAATGCCAAGGTGGTAATGATAAGAAGCACTGAAGAATTGCCTCAAATACCGTGTAAGGGCCAATTGATGAACGGAAACAACCTAAAATTTGCATTTATTTGGTATTGATAGCAACTATCGACTTATTCAATTGTATCGAAATATTCTCATCCTCTAAAATGTCCTACCTTATCCGTATTGTGCGAATATTCTTTGAGTGCGAATATCTTGAAAACTGGTCTGCGTAAGGAGCTATTTCATTTATTTGCTTCTCTCTTTCTGAATGAATGAATGATAGAAATAAATTGATAGTTAAAATCATTCAGGTACTAACTATCGAAGGTCGAATTCAATCGATAGTGTCCAACGAAGATAAGGGAAATCGACAAAACAAATTTTGTCAAAACCCTGGCTGAACAATTCGCAAAGGTGTCGCTGTTTGTAAATTCCAGCATAGGGGTTGGATGGGGATCATCTATCTATGAAGATATATGGTTTATTTTTCCACAACTCAAATGGATTGTAGATGGGAGTCAAGATGAGCTAGCCGTCACTGGAAATTACCGATTTCCTATTGCAACTCTTAGTAGGAATGAGATCATTGGACCGAAAAAAGAATTCAAAAGGAACAAAGCCCGAGCTCTATAAAATGTCCCTAATAACATCGGTACCATTCTGCACACGTAATAGGAAAGACTGAGAGAGGCAATGTTTTTCAAGCTTCCAAAGAAAGCCAATTTAAAAGAATGCTAAAGCTGGAGCGATATTTGCCTGCCTTTCGCGATCAACGAGATAATATGGAAAATACCACCAGATCTCGATCGCATTTAGAAACATCTGGTGTGCTCTAAAAGTTTCGATCTTAGCTACAAGGAAATATGTACCTAGAAGTAATTTCAGGCTCTAAACTCAGTTAAGGATTAACCAAATTTAAACGAACGAGTCAAGAGATGCTTTATAAATAAATAAATATGTTGGCGCAACAGCTTATATGATATAAAGCCTGGCTTAACTTCTCGCAATCATTATTGAGAACCCTTTTCTTGACAGTTTGACTGTCGAATATTTGTTATACGTTCGCGAGAAGTGGTACTGTGGATAAACTGTTTGCAATAACAGCTGAGTCATGCCATTCCAACTCTTTGCAGACATATAAAAAAGGCTTTAAGGGTGTATAGGTTTTCCAAGCGATCGTCTCTATAAACATACATATGAATTTCACAAGCATACGGACAGATCCCTTTTTTAAAAAAAAGTTTCATTACAATCGGTTCACAATCACAATAGCTTACTTCAAAGCAAAAAAAAGAATACCTAATAATACTAATCTGTGTATACCCACAAATTTAGTTTCCAATTCCCATTGCATGTATATATTAAAATAAAACGTAACTCTTTTTTTTTATAATTTGCACGTGTTAAAGGGTATATGAATACCCTTATACTAATTTTTAGAACACGTGCGTTTTTGTGGAAAGGCGAAGAGATAGAGAGAAAGACAGAGTGGTGTAGTTTGAAACTCAGGTGGTATTAAGTTTCTGTAAACTCCAAGGGTGGCTGTCCAGATAACTGGGGATTATTTTGTTTGTTTTTCGCTATTATTGTCGCTGCTTATGACTCACATTATTTTTTTTCCGTCCTCCTGATGTCATCATTACGATCAAGTTGAATTTTAGCCATATGATCACCCTACTGCCAGTGTTATGCTTTCACAGTAGAGTTGATTTAGCTTTCGCAAGTGATCGACTTTTTTATTTGTTTCATGCAAAATAAATAGATGATTCTTGACATCAGGATTCGAACCGTGAATCAACAGCGTGACAAGCGATGATGTTACCACTACACCACGGCCACTTGCCCCTGAACTATGGGAGCACACAAACTCATCCACTGGTGCACCGCTGTTGGCGACGCTATTTGCTAATGAAACTGTGGCAAGTGGTAAATGGAAATGTACATTTTGAAGACCTGCAACGTGCTTTTCGCTCTTCGTTCCTAGGCCTAAAAGAAATCATCACCCAAAGTCAACTTTCTACATTTCGGAGAAATGACGATGACTGAGCAAGTGAAACAGCCGGTGGGTTTTTTCGTTTATATGAAATAGGATGAGGTAATAACAGGATCCATATGGCTTTGACAGTATGCAATCATTTCAATCGTTGACAATGTGGGTAA